>CM057450.1:322435000-325016666 GCA_016271365.2 Neoceratodus forsteri | reverse complement strand
TTTGATTTTGTGTTTTGTTTGTTTTTGTATAGCTTGTTATAACAAGTTAAATTACTAGTACCCCTGTAAATGAGGTCACCATGTGGATACCCCACTGATCCTCCCCTTCCTGCTTTGCCACAGGAAATGTCATGACTGTGCTACCCTATAAAAGGAGTGTAGTGTAGGGTGGTTGGGGATGGGGGTGGGTGGCTGCACCCTTCCCTGTCGAAAAAGAAGAACTACGAACGAAAGAACAAAGGAGATAAGAGCAGAAACAATCAGTCAGCAACAAATGCAGTAACACTGAAAGCTTATCCCAATGATAGATAAAACTGTAAAACCTATAAAGCACCACCTGTAATAATTTCACAGAAGATATACCTGTAAGAAACACTTTGCTACAGAGAAAAATAAAGCAGTAACAAAAGATATACCTTGCAAAAGACAATTTGAATCAGAAGATTACAGCAGTAATCTGTTAGCACACACCTGTAGTCACACCTTGTAATAATGCAGCAGAAGGTATACCCAGCAACAACAATTTGAATCAGAGAAAAATAAAGCAATAAAATGTTAGCAATGAACAGTAACAATCCCTGTGAGTACAAAATAAAAATAACACACAGTAAATCTGCCTGGCCAAAAGAAGTCTTAATCCTTTCCCTTGCTCTGGTAAGGTTCTTTGCTCTGTCCTTTCAAGCAACCTAGAAGGAAACAACTCAGTTGAAGCTAGGTGCCTTGGCCAGCAAACCTAGTCTTCCACCTCCAAGATATCAACTAACCTGACCTTTTAACTCTTCTTTCCATTGGAAGTTACTGACAATTTTCCAGCTCCACCCCCCCAGATACACACCTAATCCCCTGGAAGAGCTGTGTGAGGAAAACAATTAGCTCCTTCAATGTGAGAAGAAGACTGCAACACCTCTGAGACAAAAAAAAAAACTTTTCAGCAAAAAAAATAAATAAAATAGTGGCAAACAATCATTTTGCTTAGCCTAATGATAAAAAGTCACAAAAATGTGAGCACCACCTGTAATAATTTCACAGAAGATATACCCTGTAAGAAACACTTTGCTACAGGAAAAATAAAGCAGTAAGAGAAAATATACCTTGCAAAAGACAATCTGAATCAGAAGATTACAGCAGTAATTTGTTAGCACACACCTGCAGGCACACCTTGCAATAATGCAGCAGAAGGTATACCCAGCAACAACAATTTGAATCAGAGAAAAGTAAAGTAATAAAATGTTAGCAACAAACAGTAACAATCCCTGTGAGTACAAAATAAAAATAACACACAGTAAATCTGCCTAGTCAAAAGAAGTCTTTATCCTTTTCTTTGCTCTGGTAAGGGTCTTTGCTCTGTCCTTTCAAGCAACCTAAAAGGAAAGTGCTAGGGTGAAGCTAGGTGCCTTGGCCAGCAGACCTAGTCTTCCACCTCCAAGATATCAACTAACCTAATATTTTAACCCTTCTTTCTGTTGGAAGTTACTGACGGTTTGGTACGATATTGGCATTCATACCTGAAAAAAGACAATAATATGGTGGAAAGGGTCCAGAGGAGAGCAACTAAAATGATCAAGGGGCAGCAGGATAGAACATATGAGGAGAGGCTAGGAGACCTAAGGATGTACTCTTTGGAAGAGAGGAGGCAGAGAGGCAATATGATAGAGGCCTTCAAGCACTTGAAAGAAATCAATAGAGTGGAATGGGAGGGTCTCTTCAATAAAAGGGACAATACAACCACCAGAGGACACTGCCTAGAACTTATGGGGGTAGATTTAAGAGGGACGTAAGGTAACACTTCTTTACAGAAAGAGTGGTGACCGCAGAGAACGAGCTACCAGAGAAGATAGTGGTGGCAAAGTCAGTGGGATCTTTCAAAAGAGCCTGGGACAAACACAAAGGAAAGTCATGGGACCAAGACAGGGAAAAGGGAAGGGGGCATGGGGGGGGTGAGAGTCAGGATCACTGGTATAAACTTAGGGCCAGGACCCTGCATTATTACTTTAAGCACACATGATAGACCATGAGGTCTCTTTCTGCTGGCTATTTTCTTTGTTCTTATGTTCTTATATTTTGTTTTGCTTCCAACTCCTAACACTTAACAAATTGGCATTGGTACTGACAAGGGCAGGAATCTTGTACATCTGTCTTTTGATGCATGAATGCAGATGTCTGTATTGGAATACATACTCCAGTGACCTTCTGGGGTAATATGATACATTCCTTGGTATTACCCATGAAAGGACATGTATTTTCACTGAACCCCTATAAGTCTAATCCATCCAAAGGATACGCAATTCCAGGTGAGGCAGGTGTTTATAATACCAGTCTTTGAAACTTATTGCTAGATAAGGAATGATTTGCCTAGGCTGAATGTCAGTGCCATTAGAACTTATGCAAACTAGAAGGCAATTGTCTAGATAGCCTGTTAAAGATTAAATGTATCTTACTCAACTTTGAATTTAGTTTTGACGCAGATGGATAGCATTTGGTTATGAGAGAGTGTGTCTTTCCATCAGTGAAACTTGCCTGTATGGTTAAGCATAAAGTCCATGGAGCCCTTTTGTTCTGTGGACATTGTGATGCTCTTTGAAAAGTCAGGAAACCATTGACTGTCAGTTGCAGTTACGGAGTGGATGAAGAGGAGTGCTACTTCACCCGCACTCCCTGTGCCTAGACTGGTTGTTGTGAACAATTATACAATGACAAAAAAGGATCCTGGACTCTGATTGGTCAGTGTATACTTGAGACAGTGATGTTATTATACAATAACATCACTGTTACTGATGACCCACAGTAATGATTAGCTTTTCTCTTAAGAAACAAAGATATACTGCCACAATGAAAATCTACTAAAAACATGTTTTAAACATTTTTTTATTTTGTATAACAACAAGCCATTGTATAATTGCAATAAGACACTCCAAGGTATGTGTTATTGTGTAATAACGTCACTCCTGGGGTGGTGGAAGTACTCGGCTTCACCTTGTGCTTCAACCCACCCCAGGAGTGATGTCATTACATGATAACACACACCTTGTCATCCCTTATTGCTTAAACATCAAATTGCTTTTACTATCACTTTCCCAAACTGTGGCCCCAATTAGACCCACATGCCTGCCTGTGCAGGATGTAGGAAGGTGTGTGAATTTATTTTTGAAGGTCCAGTGTTGTTTAAAAGGACTTCTTGAGACTGTGCAACATGACTTCAGATGATGGTCCCACCAGTTCCGCTAGTACTGAGGCTCAAGTCATTTTTTGACAGTAGATGGTGTAGTTTCTGTCATTAGGTACCCCTGCGTACTCCATTGCTGGGCTCCCATTTGAGTTTCTCCGTTTTGATGCTCTCTTGCTTAGTCAGTTGCTTTTCTCAGGTTCAATGGGGATTGACACTTTCTCAGCATGTGTCCCTCCTCCCCACAGTGGTAACAAAAGATGCCATGTCTACTGGTCTTATAAAGTAGTGGCACATCCAGAGGTTTCAAGTTCTGGCTCCCTTCCTTTTGAAGACCCCATCTAGCATCTTAACTGGGCCACTCATAGCAATGGATCTTGATTCAGCATATCCCCCCACAGGGAGACTCACTCGTTATGAGTTACAAAGGTTGAAGACTCAACACTTACTCATTCAAGTCTTTCATCTGCTACTGCAGATTACAGATCCACTTGAGTCTGAAGCAAAACATATACAGTTATGGGTACTGAACTATGAGACACTCTTAGGAGTGCTCTGAATATCTGTTTTTGGGGTAGTTGGTTCTTTTGCTCCAGTACACTAGAGTCAGTATTAAACATTAAAGCAACTTGATTCATAGTGAGTTGATGACTCATTGAACTCAACAGCAATTGATTTGAAACATGAGGTTCAGTGATTTTCCCTGTCAACCAGGCCATGGCTTATCATCCTTTTTGCACTAATTGTTTTCTACTATATTTAAACTATATTAACAGTCATACATTACACAAATATATAAATTCAACACTTAAAATACTCATACTTAAAATACAAATCAGCCAAAAATCAACACATTAAACAATGAGTTAACAACTCAATACAATTAAAAGGCAATGTGGACTATACTGTATTTCTCACTTGAGCTCCCATATGAGAGCAGCAACTCAGTAAGTTCCTTCAGATGCAGACCAGTCAGTATCTGATCAGAGTACACCAAACTATTCCTCTCTTGCAAGCCTGCCCCCTCCAAGTCGCCCCTCCTGTTGACCCTTCCCCTCCTACCCACCCTGTTTGCTTCCCCTGCTCTCTTTCCTCACTCTCTACCATCCTTGCACTTTCCTACATTTTCTGCTTTTGACAAGGTCTCTAGGCTGCCTCCTCTTGGATTCTCTAATTATTATGTTTGCTTGTGCATGCGCAAGAAACATTATGTGACAGCTTAGGAGAGAAGCGGGTTGGGGAGGCGCGGCAGAGTGGCATCCAACAGAAGCACTGCATTTGGGGGCCTAGCTGTGGTGCACCAATGGAGGCACAGTGTGCTGATGACACTGGCTTCCAGAAGGTGCACCAAGTTGTAACACTTTTGCCGCAGCAATCACAGGCCACCTCGTCATTGCAGTGTCAGCGATTGCTGCAATGAGGGAGCGACTCGTCATTGCTAGTGTGATATTGTTTGTGAACATGGCGGCGCCTTGTGTCGTGTTCACAAACAATATCAAAGAGCCTCAGTGCCGAGGGTGCCTAATCCCCTCGGCAGCATGTGCCCCTCCCCACAGATATGTGTTTTTGCCAACAGGGGCCCCAATCCACGCCGGCATCCATCCTCGTGTTGACTTGCCGTGGGGAGCCCACTCCCCGGGCAGTACAGTCTCACTCCCTGTTTGATGTGCTGATGGGGGAGCCCACTCCCCATTGGCATCAGCCCCCCCAAAGAGTAACGTGAGACCTAGGGGGTGCCCAATCCCCCTCGGCTCTTGTGCCCACCCCGCTATTGTACCGACAGGGATGCCCAATCCCCTGTCGGCTACACCCACCAAAAAAACAATGTTCAGATTGCACACTGGGAGCCCACCCCAGTGTGCCCAATGCCCCAGCAAAGGAAAAACCGTTCCGTGATTTTTTTGTTTTGTTTACAACCTGTAAAACAAAAACGGTCCCTCGCTGTCTCCCTGGCCCCTCCCCCCACAACCCGCACCAACCCACTGCGCACCTTGCCTCCCCACACCCTCCCTCATGCCATACTAGCCTCTGGAGTCCGGTGTGATGATCTTCGGTGGACCGGGAACACGTCTGCACTCTTCAAAGCCGACCGCGAACTGAGGAAATGCCGGTAAGCTATATAATGGGATAGATATGGTTTTTCCAACTTATTTGCATATCTCAAGCATTTTTCGGAATTTTGCCACCAAATTTTCAACATGGAGTTTTTGGGACCCCTCCTCATGAATTCAGTCACTGTCATGGTGCTAATCAGTCCCGAAAGGTGATTTTGCAGTCACTGCACGGAATCACCTTTCAGGACCGATTAATGAAACAACAGTGCCAGTGTCCATGAGGTGGGCTCTCAAAAAGTGTATATTGCAAATTTGGTGGAAAAAAAATCCAAGAAATGACTGTTTTACGAGTGTGCGTTGCGCAGTTGCTATGCATGCTTGTAACTTCACAAATTTGCAATATTTTCAGTCCAGATTTTCAACATTGCCACTTTTCCGCACCTCCTTATGAACAGTAGAACTGTCATTTTTCACAACTGGGCAAAATGTGTTTTCACACTTGCAGTGCAGAATAGTGCGGTCACTGTGGGAAATCAGTGTTCGGGATGCATGAAGAAAATCACAGTGACAGTGTTCATTAGCAGAGGTCCTAAAATGCCTATGTTGAAAATTTGGTGACAAAAGTCTATAAAATGACCGTGTTACGAGCGTCTGTTGCGCAGTGTCCACGCACGCTTGTAAGTTCGCACATTTACAATATTTTCACTCCAGATTTTCAACATTGCCATTTTCCGGCACCTCCTTATGTACAGTACAGCTGTCATTTTTCACATCCTGCCCGAAATGTGTGTTTGCACTTCCGGCGCAGAATAGCGCGGTCACTGTGGGAAATCAGTGTTTGGGACACATTACGAAACTCACAGTGACACCGTTCATTAACAGAGGCCCTAAAATGCCTATGTTGAAATTTTGGTGATGAAAGTCCGTAAAATGACTGTGTTACTAGCGTGCATTGCACAGTTTCCACGCATGCTCATAAAGTCGCACATTTGTAATATGTTCACTCCAGATTTTCAACATTGCCATTTTTCCGGCCCTCCTTATGAACAGTATAGCTGTCATTTTTCACATCCTGGCCGAAATATAGTTTTGCACCTGCAGCGCAGAGCAGTGCGGCCACTGTGGGAAATCAGTGTTGGTGCCACATTAACAAAATCACAGTGACGCTGTTCATTAGCACAGGCCGTAAAATGCCTGTGTTGAAAATTTGGTTATCAAACTCCATAAAATGACTGTGTTCCAAGCGTGCATTTCACTGTTTCCAGTCATGCTCATAACTTTGCACATTTGTAGTATGTTCACTCCAGCTTTTCAACATTGCCATTTTTCTGCACCTCTTTATGAACAGTACAGCTGTCATTTTTCACATCCTGGCCTAAGTGTGTTTTTGCACTTCTGGTGCAGAATAGCGTGCTTGCTGTGGGAAATCAGTGTTCAGGACACATCAAGAAAATCACAGTGACACTGTTCATGAGCAGAGGTCCTACAATGCCTATTTTGAAACTTTGGTGACGAACATCCATAAAATGACTGTGTAATGTGCATGTGTTGCGCAGTTTCCACATACTGTATGCTCGCACGTGTGAGCACTTTTTATATTCCCAGTACAGCTGTTCAACATTGCCATCTCTTCACACCTCTCTGTGGATGGTACAGCTGTCATTTTTCACATCTTGCCCGATCTGTGATTTTGTTCATGTGGCGCAGAATGGCACATGGCCTGCCTGTCATGGCCGATGACCCAAACACTTGCCCCAATACCTGTCCATCTCTACAGGATGGAGGTGGGGTTGGTGTAAACTTCAATACTTCACTGCCATTCCCATTCTGCATCTGTCTAACTCCTGCATGCCCAATGCTAATACCAGCAAGCAAACATTCGACATTGACAAATGCTTGTTTTTCCTTTGATATGTTCATTTACCTACTACAATGCACTTGTATGCTACTTTAACTGCTTTATAATGCAACCACTGTAATGTGTTACCTCTGTTTGTTTTGTTACCCTTCCTTGCTGATGTGGAACCTTTGTAAATTAGCTGTTTCCTGCTCAAAGGCATTATAATCTTAGACTTAATAAGTAAAATTAAAAAAAATAAGAGTACACTGCTTCTTGCAGCAATTGCTCCAGTCAGACTCAATCCATGCTCACAGCTGACAATTCCCAGAGGGAAGTGAAGTGTTCAAATAGTCACTGTATGGTGTTATTTCAGTGTTACAGCAGCAGTGTACACTTCCTGAACACTTCATTTCATAATGCAGTCTATCAGTGTTTAATCAGTGCATCTTCAGGTCTCTTTTGGTGTACATGCAGTGCTGATACAGTGTGTGCAAATTATATTAATTAGCACTGTAACCACACTGCAAAAGTACTGCAATTAGCAGTTTTTCAACACTGCCTGAAGCAGTGTTGCATTGCTTTTTCAGTGTGTGCGAATTATGTTAATTAGCACTGCATCGACACCTGTAGTGCACGTCAGTGTGCAGTGTGATTTTGGTAGCACTCCTGTCAGCAGTGTTGCAGTTCTGTTTCAGTGTATTAGGCTGCATTAAACATGGCGTCGCATAAAATTCAACAAAAACAAAACAGTATTCATCTGCAAATATCTGCAACCTCAGCAGAGGAAGCTTTGTTTAAGGGTTCCTGAGTGAGAAAGTCATCTGTGAATTCCAAAGAAGATGGAGATCTTGGGGGCTATGTCTATAGGAGGTACTAAAGTCTGTTACCCCATGTTTGACTCAAAGTCACAAGGAAGGGGGTGGACATTTAGGTAAAGGAATGACCAATCGTTCTGGTTTGCAGAAAATGGTATGGGAGCCTCCCTGAAATGCAGGTCCTCACCAGTATTTCCAGGTTTATCTTCAAAAGGAGAAGAGAGCCTCTTCGGACTGGGAGCACATGCACGGTGTGGAAAATTATTTTCAGAATCAAGGGGCTGTTCGAGTGAAGTGTGTGTATGTATATGTATATATACACAATAGGGGTGAGTGGTAAATGAGTGAGATAAAACAGTGTATCATCCACTGCAGTGTGATATTTTTACCCTCTGCTCTACTGTGATGATATGATACATTTACACACACAGGTCACAAAAGGTCACTGATATCATCACCCTAGGCAGCTTTCCCCTCAGCATGCAAGAAACACCTGTGCTGTTACCATAGACACAAATGCAGAACTACCTGAGAGGTCTCACTGCTGCCTACAGCTAACTCAGTGAGCATTACAGAACTCACCTATCTCCCCCCAACTTCCAGCTCATTACTGTGATGCTCTCAACTTGATGCAGCCAGAATTCCAAACAGCACAGCTTCACAGAACAGTCTAAACTACTGCCTGCAGCTAACTCAACTACCACTGAAACACACTCTCACTTGTTCCTCAAACTCTGATTCTCACCCATTACAATTACTATGACAATTTCAACTTCACTGCAGCCAGAATCCTAAAGAGCACAATTTCACAGAACACTCTGCACTCTGCCTGCAGCTAACTTAATTACCACTGAAAATAGTATCAGCTGTTCTGACACTCTGCCTCTCAGTTCATTACAATTACATGCTCTTAGCTTCACTGCAGCCAGACTGCTAAATAACACAGCTTCACAAAAGTATGTTTCTCATTCCTGTCTGAAACTAATTCATTTAGCATTGCAAAACACACTCATGTGTCTCTCAGAGTTTATAACACTGCCAGCCCATTCAGAAAAGCTCAAACAGAATGAGCAAACACATTAACAGGAACAGAACACAAGACAGCATAACAAAACTTCTGAAACTTTTGCCCTATTGTATATATCAAATACATGATGGGCAGATTGTGTGCTATGACAAATATTGTCACTCCTGCATCGTGAGCTTGGATATCTCACTCTGCAGGAGTGACAATATTTGCCATATCACACTCATGCCCATCATGTATCCCCTATATATGTGTGTGTGTGTGTGTGTGTGTGTGTGTGTGTGTGTGTGTGTGTGTGCGTGTCAGTATAATCTCTCTCTCTCTCTCTCTATATATATATATATATGATGGGATTATCAATCACATTGGACAAACACCATTAGGTGACTGTGCGTATATTGTAGTGCAATCACACACCTGCACTTTTACTCCCCTCCAAAACAATTCTGTCATTTTATAAGATAGATAACCCACTGTGTGGTGTGTGGAAGCGCAGTAATATACACACGGCTTGGGTGGTTGATGCACTCGGCCTGCGGCCTCATGTGCAACAACACACACCAAGGTGTGCGTATATCAGAGCGTGACCGCACACCCTACAGTGGGTTATTACACACACACACATATAGACAGCACTTGTTGCAAAACCAAAACACTACATTAATGCAGGCATTAGAATGCAAAGCACACAAAGCAAGAAAATGAAAAACAGGGTTTGAGCCTCACGAGTCTTGGCAAATTGATTGTGTGGTGTTCCCTGGAGTTCCCAACCTTGATGCCCATCTCATACCCCCCCACCAGCCCATAGCCTCCTTTCTAAAGCACAAGGTACAGCTCCAACCCAGTGCCTCCCATAGCAGCCATTCATACCTGTAAAACAAGAACAGCAATGGGCTCACAAAGGATCTACAGTGCGTTAAGAACTATTATATGACAAATAGTGTAGGGTAAACAAAAAAAAACAATACTTATCTGATACATATGATCAGTGTCCTCCTACTCCCAGTCAATGTCCTGTCAGACCTGTAGATATAAAAGGGAAAATGGGTCAGTATGAAAAATAAAAATACTTATCAGCTGGGTCAGTTGGGAAGGCTCTGCAGAGGTTAAAATAAAAAAAGTGGGTCAGGAGGGGGGAGATACCAGACCTGTACCACACCATCAACCTGGCTTTTAGAATGGACTCAGTCACTCAGGGGATGTCATGGTTGGGGGAGGGAGGAGGAGGACTCCTTGCCCGTGCCCCTAGAACTGATCTTTTTTTGGGGTAGGTCATCATGTTGCTTCACACATCAACCAACACAGGGTAGGATAAAGACACCAAGGAACAGATATTCAAGGCACAACGAATGCTTCCCTGGTGGTGTAGTGGATCCCACCTCCCTTTTTCCAATCTTCCTGTAGAATACACAGGAACATAGGTATGTGATGGCAGAAAGGGACTGCAAGCCCACCTAGTCTGCCCAGTTTGCCTAGATATCCACTAAGCCTTTTCTGTAGTCCCCCCTGTGCCAGTTGCCCTCTGTGCTTATCCCATGCCCTCGTGAACCCTTCCACCATTTCTCTCAGCAGCCCATTCCAGTTGTCCATCACCCTCTCAGTGAAGAAGTCCCCCCCAACCGATTTGGAATTTTCAACTACCAACCATTTCAGTATAGCACACCACAGCAGGCCAACTGTGACCATCTCTAGGCAGATATACGCAGACACAACCAGTCCCAGAACTCCCTGCAGCTAGCAACAGGCAATAGAAGTTCCAATAGCCTGCAGTGCACATTTGAGCCTACACAATCTCTTATCGGATGTTTTCCACTTCTGCTCTTCTCCAGATGATAAGTCAGTCTGTGACAGAACTTGGCTCAGGGAGTTCAGTGGGGCCAGTAAACCAAAGCTGAGAGCCTATATAAACTCTTAACATGCACTGTAGGACAATCTCTCACCGAAAAGAACTCCAGGATCTGCTGTAAATGAAGCTGTCAGTGCAGAATCCAGCAAAACCAGTCATCATAATCCACTACATTACAGCACACAGCAGGCAAACCAAAATGTTTCCACATGCAAAGTGCACATTGGCACCAGACCCACACTTATGTGGGACCCTTGACACAAGCCAGCCAGTGGATATTGTGGAAAGGAGGGACAAAACCTTTTACATGCAGGTGCATCAGGGAGAAAAGGAAGGCAAGGGGAGATACTGAGTGTCTGAAAAGGGTGGATGGAGGGAGGGTAAAAGATGACTGCCAAAAAGCAGAAATACTGAACAAATACTTCTGTTCGGTTTTTACAAAGGAGGGGGCAGGAAATGGGCCAGCATTAATAAGGATGGAGAGATCATAGAAAAGGACACAGCTCCCTTTGCAAAAGAAAGGATCCTCATGGAACTGGCAGCAATATGGCTATGGGCCAGATAGATGCATCCCTGGACACTGAGGGAGCTAAGGGAGTGTAGTAGGAGTCCTCCGACTACCCTGTTCACCCTGTCTTTGTAAACTGGTGACATGCCCAGGGATTGGAGAAGGGCTGATGTGGTCCCACTATACAAAAGTGTTAACAGGAGGATGCAGGAACTACATACTGGTCAGCCTGACCACAACAGTGGGAAAAGTAATGGAAATACTGTGAAGGAAAGAATAGTGGAACATCTGGTTGTCAATGGTCTATAGGGGAAGTGGGAAGGGAACATTGTTTAACCAGGAGTAGTACACTATTTATTTATTTATTTTTATTTATTAAATTCTCAGATTACAAATACCTTTGAGCAGAAACTGCTCATTTACAAAGGTTCCACGTCAAAGGATGAGGGTCAACATGCATACAGAGGTAGTAAAAGAATGCACAATAAACAACCAAAACAACTAAAAGAAAAAACAGATACTCGGTTACAACATACTTTGAGATAATATTCATATAATGAGCAGCTTGAGTAGGCAGCTGGCTGCGGTAACAATAAGAGATAGAGGACACCATAGGCAGTTAGTATTGCAGGCATGCGACCGGGAGAGGAAGTTGGCAGGCTAATGGGCCACTGTCCGATGGTGGTGGAAAATGTCTTGTACCAGTGGAGATGCGAAGCAGGAAAGGAGTTACAAGGAAGGCCCGGTGCCAGAGGGAATGAGACTGGGAAAGGGTGGGCTGTGAGACATGAGTGAGCTGGGAGATGTTTAGAGAGATCTCTGTTCAGAGAAGCAGTCACATTGAGTGGTAGAGGTGAGGTAACGTTTGAGATTCCTTTTGAAGGGTCCAAGTGTAGTAGAAGAAAGTGCTCCTTTATTGAGGGAATTGAACCATTGAGCGGCTCTATAGATAAAGGACCGCTGACCCATGGAGGTACGACATCTGGGAACCTGAAAGGTTAGATATTGGGCACCACATGTTTGTTGAGTGCCACTGTAGGTAGTAAGGAGTGAGCCAACACCAGGTGGCATGAGACCAAGGAGAATCTTTTTGGTAAGTAAGCAGGTCTGGTATTGTATTCTGCTGAACAGGGGTAGCCAGCTGGCCTGTGCATAGAGGTCACAGGTATGAGTTTGTCGGGCTGCACCCGTCAGTAGTCTACAGGCTTTGTTGAGAGCAACTGAGATCCTGCAGAGGGCACTTGATGAGGCAGAGCCATAGATGGCAAGGCTGTAGTCAATGATACAGGTGTCAGAGCTGTAGATGGCTAGTTTAAGGGCATCTGCAGGCATACAGTGCTTGTGTTTGTGTAGTAGTCCAATCTGTATATTGGCGGTCTTGGCAACAGTGTCAATATGCCAAGTGTAGGAGAGGGTACTATCCAGGGTAATACCAAGGTACTTGAACTCCTTGACATGTTCGAGTGGGTTCCCAGTGTGGTTCTTGATGGTGAGGGACAGAGAGTTGTGCCTGCTCTGTCGGTTACAGAAGGACATGGCTTTTGTCTTGCTGTGGTTCAGGACAAGTTTATGAGAATTGAACCAGTCTTCAATGTGATTGAAGTCGAGCTGCAGCTGGGATTCAAGGACTGTAATGTCATGGTGGCTGGAAAACAGGACTGCATCATCTGTGTATAGTAATATTTTGGTGGCAGGCACTGGGGAGATTGTTGATGAAGAGGGAGAAGAGTAGAGGGCCCAGAATAGACCCCTGGAGGACTCCAGAGCAGACCAGTTTCTCATCCAAAGAGATCCCTGCAATCCTTACACGTTGGATCTGATTATCAAGGTAGCTGGTGAACCATGGAAGGGCATCGCTGGAGATCCCAATGGAGGACAGTTGTTTGAGCAGTAGGGGGTGGTTAACTGTGTTGAATGCCTTGGTAAGGTCTATAAATACTGCCCCTCCACAATTCCCTTTGTCAAGCATGGCATGGATGAAGGTTGTAAATTCCAGTAGTGCAGTGGTGGTGCTGTGCCCTTTTCTGAAGCCCTGCTGCTCTGGGCACTGTACATTGTACTTATCCAGGAATTCAACTAGTTGGTCCAACACTATTCACTCCACCGCTTTGGATAGTGAGGGGAGGAGTGAGATAGGTCTGTAATTGGTGTGCAGTGTCCTATCTCCATTTTTGTGAACCGGTGTGACAGTGGCTTTCTTCCAGAAAGAGGGGAAATGGCCCAATCTAAGTGAGAGATTAAAGATCTTTGTAAGTGGTTCTAAGATTTCATCGAGGACTTGTGCCAGCAGTTGCAGGTCAAGGGAGTCACCACTGTACCCTTGTTTGCCGATGGCCCTTTGAATGTATTTTCTAGCTACTTGTGGTGGGACCTCCTTAAAAAAAACTTTGGGGTTGTACGTTCTAGTTGGGGGGTAACTTGGGAGGAGCTGGAGGGGAGGTCATCAATAAAATGTGGTGGAAGGACACTGTCCAGGTTTGTAAATGCATTATTAAAAGTGCTGGTGATGATACCTAGGTCGAGTGTAGGAGTGCCATGAAGGTTGAACATAGTGGGTGGTGCTTTAGGATCCTTGCCTGTGAGTTCTTTCATTTTGTTCCAGAGTTTGTTTCCCTGGCCCCAAGAGTTGGTCAGAGCCTCTTGGTAATAACTGCGCTTAGCATTCCGTATTCTTCGAGTGCAATCATTTCTGGTTGCTTTGTATAATTGTATGTTTACTTAAGGCCGGAGTTGCTCGAGCACAATGCCAAAGGTGGTCTCTGTGTTTGAGTAGAGTTAAAGGTCAGTAGTAACCTCAGGGGTTGGTCTGTCCTTTGACCTTCATCTTTTCACTGGTATAGACGTCACAGGCTTCATTGAAACGCTTTGATAAATAGGTCCAGAGCTTTGTTGGTGTCATTGAGGGAGTCAAGCACTGCCCAGTTAAGCCTGGTTAGATGGGATTTTAACAGCTGGAGGTGCCCTTGTTTGATAACCCTGGCAAGATAAGCTTGGGAGGAGCTTGTGGTATTTGTTTGACCAGGAGCAGATGACAGGCAGTGGTCACTTATTGTATCTGGGACTACAGAAACATTGAGATGCGTTCAGGGCGGTTAGATAGAATCCAGTCTAGAAGCGTAAGGGAGCCTGTCCTATAGTTACACCTAGTGGGGGCATTGACCAGTTGAGTGAGGTGATGCGCCGCGGCTGCATCCTTATAGGTAGCAGCCTCAGCAGAGAGCCAGTTAATGTTAAAATCACCCATGATTATGGTTTCAGAATTATGTTGCTGGACCCTTAGATATTCCATGATGCTATGGAAGCCAGCAGCCTGGTCTCTTGGGGGTAGGTAAACTGAGATGACAGTGAGTTCCTTGTTATGTGCACCAAGGAGGATTTTAATTGTGAGGACCTGAGAGGAGTTGCTCAGGCTAGGGGATGTAATGATGTGACCCATAAAGGTATCCTTAAGATAGATGGCGCAGCCCCCGCCCTGTTTAGCAATCCTGTCTTGCCTGAAAATGCAGTAGCCAGGAATAGAGACTGAGGTATCAGGGATTTTAGGGTTTAGCCATGTTTCCACAACTGAGAGGACATCAGGGTTGTGCTGTAGGATCCATGTTTGGAGGGAGTCAAGTTTGTTGAGGATGCTGCAGGCATTGATGGATGCTATGGTGAGTGTCCATGTCCTTCTGCTTGGTGCCACTGCTGGCTGCTCAGGTGGTCCTGGGTTGGGGTGAACATTTCCTGAGAGCAGGAGCAGCATAAGGAGAATTTGTAGGAGAAAGGATTTCAGCATCTTGTAGATACCTGGTGGTTAAGTCATAAGCCAAAAGAAATTATCAACAGCAGAGGTCCAGAGTCACAGAATGTGTTAGAATTCCTGAAGGTGATGAACTGTGCCTGCGCATATGCAGGATGTGAAATCCTTTTGTCTGCATGCTTCTTTGTCATTCAAAGAGGTTGTTGAAAAGCCCACATACAGATCATGGAGCAGGTCACTAATCTGAAGCTTGTTTCCAGATGCAACCCGGAGCACAAAGAAGTTAAGTAACTTGCTCAGAATCACACAGTATGCACTTAGACAGCTGTTTGGATTCAAACCCAGGTCTCCAGATCTGTAGCTCAGAGCCTTTACCCAATGTGCTATACTGCCTCCAGGACCCAAGGCAGTTTGGTTTTATGGGAGACAGGTTGTGCCCGACAAACTTAACTGAGTTTTTTGACTGGGAAACAAGGAAGGTGGATGGAGGAGGATGTGGCCTACCCAGATTTTAGCAATGCCTTTGACACTTTGCCACATAGAAGGCTGGTAAATGAGCTGGAAGGCTTACATAGAAGTTGACGGCAGATAAGGACCGCAAGGCCCATCCAGTCTGCCCATTTCTTTTTCTACCTTATAAATGTGCCATTGGCCTTTGCTCTGTCAGTGACCTATCTATTCATAGTCATTTGTATTGCTCCCTTATGCCTATCCCATGCCTGTTTGAAGCCCTGCACTGTATTCATAGCCACCACTTCTTGTGGTAAGCCATTCCATGCATCCACCACCCTTTCTGTGAAAAGAATTTCCTCACCTTCCCTTAATCGGCCTCCCTCTAATCTCATGCTGTGTCCTCTTGTCCTGCTATTTTTCTTATATTTAAACATGTTAGACTCTTTCACCTTGTTTATGCCCTTAAGGTGTTTGAATGCCTCAATCATATCACCTCTCTCCCTCCTCTGCTCAAGGGTATACATATTGAGCTCCGTTAATCTGTCCTCATATGTCTTCTGATGCAGTCCCTGCACCATTTTGGTTGCCCTTCTCTGGACTGCCTCAATTTGGTTAATGTCCTTGTGAAGGTGTGGCCTCAATACTGCACGCAGTACTCCAGATGGGGCCTAACCAATGTCTTGTACAGAGGATTATTACCTCCCACGACTTGTGATACCCCGACTAATACACCCTAACACCCCTAGCCTTACCTACTGCTTTAGAGGTCTGCTTGATGATTTTAGGTCATCAGTGATGATGATGCCCAAGTCTCTTTTTCCTTTGTGACTGCTAGCAACTCCCCTCCCAGCCTATAAGTGGCTTCAGGGTTTCTCTTCCCTATGTGCATGATTTTGCACTTCTTTGCATTAAATCCCAGTTGCCACTCTTCTGACCATTCTGCTAGTTTATCCAGATCTCTTCTCATTCTGCCCACCCCATCTGGCTCATCTACTCTGTTGCAGATCTTGGTGTCATCTGCAAACAGACAAGCCTTACCCTCTAGTCCATCTGCAAGGTCACTAATGAAGATGTTGAATAGGACTGGCCCCAGGACTGATTCCTGAGGTACCCCACTTGTGACTTGCATCTCTTCTGACTGTATACCATTTACCACCACTCTCTGTTTTCTGCCAGTCAACCAGTTTGCCACCCAGTTGACCAACTTCTGACCCACCCCGAGCCTACCCAGCTTATTTATCAATCTTCTATGTGAACAGTGTCAAAAGCTTTGCTGAAGTCAAGGTAGGTGACATCAACTGCTCCCCCTTGGTCCACCACTCTGGTTACCCAGTCAAAGAAATCTATGAGATTAGTTTGATAGGACCTTCCTTTTGTAAACCCATGCTGTCTTGGATCCTGTGACCCTATGGATTCCAGGTGTTGCACTATCCTTTCCTTAAGGAGTGCCTCCATAATCTTGCCCACTACTGAGGTAAGACTGACCGGTCTGTAGTTCCCCCTCCTCCCTGCTACCACTCTTGTGGAGCGGGATCACATGAGCCCTTCTCCAGTCTTCTGGGACCCTGCTGTGCTCAGAGACTCACTAAACAATTCTGCTAATGGCTCTGCTAGTTCCTTCTTTAGCTCCTTAAGTACCCTGGGATGTATGTCATCAGGTCCCATTGCTCTTATCCACCCTGAGCTTAGCAAGCTCTTGTAGGACCCTTTCTTTGTGAAGGAGTAGTGCTCACCTCCTCCCCTGTATCCATGATGCTTGAGCTGTGGGCCCTGCCCTACCTTCTCTTCAGTAAATACTGAGCAAAAGTATCTATTTAGGATAGATGCCTTACAGGGTCCTACTCCTCACATGCTCCCTTTCTCCATTGCTTAGCACCCTCTGGACTTTCTCCTTTCACTAATGTATCTATAGAAAGTCTTGTCACCTTCTTTACTGTTCGTGCTAGTGTTTCTCAGTTTGGGACTTTGCCTGCCTTACTGCCTTACCTGCTTCCCTTAGGGCAGTTTGGTATGCCTCTCATCTTCATCCCGCTGTGTTCCCTTATATTTCCTGAAGGCCAGCCTTTGGCTCTGACCTTTTCTGTTACTGTATTTGAGAACCAAAGTGGTTTCCTCTTCTTTTGCACTTCCTTTTCTGTCTAACACAATGGGATGTTGCTTCAAGTATTGCATCCTTAATGCTTGTCCACTTTGCCTGTACCCCTCACCTGTGTTTCTTTTTGCCAGGGCTAGCTTAACTCTGTTGGCCATCTTATCAAAGTCAGCTCCTCTGAAGTCCCATATTTTGCCTTGGAATGGGATGATTTAGATGTAGTAGCCAAATTGAACCATACCATGTGATGGTCACTGGCCCCAGGTGACCTTCTACCTGGAGATCTGTGATCCTTCTTTGTTAGTCAGTACTAGATCTAGGATAGCTCTGTCTCTGTGGGTTGCTGTACCAGTTGTT
The DNA here is from genome assembly GCA_016271365.2 of Neoceratodus forsteri. NCBI lineage: Eukaryota > Metazoa > Chordata > Ceratodontiformes > Ceratodontidae > Neoceratodus > Neoceratodus forsteri. Next base: position 324,998,769 of record CM057450.1, on the reverse strand, counting down.
TGAGGCCTTCTCTGCAGGAATCCACTATGAGTCTAGTTCTGGCAGATGTTCCTGCTGGTATTGACCAATCTGTATCTGGCATGTTGAAGTCCCATTATCAGAACCTCCCTTTAGCTGTCATGTTTTGTATATCTTCTAACAGTAATGTGTCTATGTCCTCCCCCTGGTCTGGGGGCCTGTAGACAACCCCAGTTCTTATGGCTGTCCCATTTCCTGTTTCCAGGGTGACCCACAGTTCTTCTGGCTCCTTATGTGTATTCTGAATTTCTGTAGCTTTGATATTTTCATTGACATACAGGGCCACTCCCCTTTTTGCACATCGGTCTCTTCTGAACAATACATAGCCAGGTACTGAAGTCTCCCAAGTGTGGTTACTGGTAAACCACGTCTCACTAATTGCTACTATGTCCAGTTTAGCCTCTGACATTATTGCCTGCAGGTCTGGGATCTTATTTCCCAGGCTGTGAGCATTTGTGTACATGATGTTCCATTGGCCAGATTTTGGTGTGTTAGTTGTTGGGTGAAGTTTGGCATTCCAGGGTGGCAGTGGTGTGCCCCAGGGGTTGGTGCTGGGACCCATCCTTTTTTAATATCTATAGCAACGATTAGCCCAGTTCCAATCAGGGGAGGAGAACTGTTCTTTCCAGACCAGGGCTTGTCGCTGGAAGTGGTCTGGGCAGGCATTCTGGGGCTACATCGGCAGTGGGAGAAGATGGGATCACATTGGTGATTGACAAGGAAGCTCTTGCTGGTGGGGGACAGGCAATGCATACCAGGTCCACATCAGCCACAACTTTGCATGCCGGCGACTCAGGAAGGAGCAGCCAATCAGTGAATAGGGCGTGAACCTTTGACTGTGTGACTGGGCCATAAAAGGCAAATAGTCCAGTTGTAATCAGAGGAGGAGAGCTGTTCTTTGTTCCACAACACCTACCCTGGCCCCGACGTCTATTAAATGGTTGGTGAGGGCGGAGCCTTGGAGGAGGACAAGTCTAGATTGGGCGAACTGGAACACTAGGAAGCTGGATTGTTATTGATTGAGGGAAAAGGGTCCTGTACACTGTGCTACGTGGGCAACACTGACTACTACCAGGAAGGGGCATAATGAAGCAGACTGTATAAGTGACTGTGTATGCCAACTACATCTGAGGGAGTAGGCAAACTGTGTGTGAATCGATTACTGCTAGGGTCTCTGAGCTGGCTAGTGTTGTGATGGGCTAATTTTGCTTTTGAACTGTCTATTGCTAAGGCTAGAAAACTGGCTACTGTCAAGAAAGAGGGAAATTGCTGCAATTGGAGGGGGCAAACTGCTTGGGTTTTAGTGCAACACTGACTGAATTATTTCTGTTAGAGGGCCGCATTGCTCACATAAAATGAGGGTAGACTTGGGGTGGCCAAAGCGGGCACCTTCGGTAGAGTGATTGGGTGTACAGGGTGCGGGGTCAATAATATTAAATTGGGCAAGGAGGTTCAGAGGGTGCCCAGTGTGTTTTCAGTTGGCAGGTCTTAGGGAGGAAGTAGAGGGGATCAGAAGGCAGCTGGAAGGCGGGAGGTGGGGAGGAAAGGTGTGGAAAGGACCTCATGAGAGTACACAAGGCCAATATGGCATAACCCACGGAACAGGTAGACAAGGATCATATGGTTACTCATGAGGGGTGGGGCACGAAACAAGCAATGTACGGAAATCACTTCGTAGGGAGGTGGCTGACCAGAAGGAGGGGGGACAGGAGAAAGCAGGTACGGGGGCAAGCATCACACTTACTAATCTATTCTCCTTGCTGTATACGGGAGATGAGGTGGAGAGGCTGGCGGGAGGAGGGGAGCAGGCAGACAGAGAGGGTTTGGTCAGTAAGCTGGGGGAGATGGGGCAGGAGACAGCCAGATCCACAGAAGGGGGGGGAAGAGACATTAGCCTAGGTGGGAGGGAGGTGGGGAGGAAGGGGGAGTGCAGAGTGAAGCCAGGGTGGGAGGAGGGAGGACTAGGGTTGGGCAAGCATCCAGGTTAGGAAGTCAACCAAGGATAAGGAATACCTAGATAGGCCAGCTTCAGGGCAGGAGAAATCAGATGAGGTGGGGGAGACGGGGTAGGGAAAACACAGCAGATGGGGTGAAGGATGCAGAACTTGGAGGGGGAGGCAAGGGGAAGCAGTAGAAGGAGCCTGGGTGGGGATCTGAGGAAAACAGCCCAGAAAGAGTCCACGGAGATCTGGGTGGGAGCAATCCATGCCACCCAGGAGGTTGGGGGGCAAGGAGCAGGCGGGAGCTACAGGTAGAAGAATGAGCATGGTAGGGCAAGCACAGGCTTGTGATCCTCAGGCTGAGGGGGACAAGAGAAGTAAGGTGGGGGTTGATGACAGAAGGAAGAGCCTGGATGGAATCTAATGGGCCAGTAAAGTGGGGGGGTGGAGAAGGTGATCCTGCTGGGTGACTCCATGACCTGGGGCATCCAGTGGGAGGGGGCGGGGAGGGAAAAAGCAGCCGAGTCAAGGCTAAATGTATCCCAGACCTATCTGTATACAATGCCAAATTCCAGCTATACTCCATAGCATTGGAATGCGGGTAATCCCCAGACGAAACATCTGGGAACAAATGACTTAAAGGGGAACAGTGAACTAGAAATCCAGGCAAGATTCTGAGAACTGGCCAGGGTTTACCACTTTATAGAAGCGCAATCTCCTTCTTTGAGATTCTGCCAGTACCTAGGGTGTCCAGGGAGACCAAACATAAACTTAGAGGTGTGAACCAGTGGCTCAGGAACTGGTGCAGGGCAGAAGGGTATGGGCTGGTGAGGGACTGGGGGATACATGGGAGGACAAGGGGTTATATGCCAGGGATAGGCTACACCTCAACTTGTAGGGGAGGGAGGGAGATCTTGAAACTAAATCTTGCTGGATTCGTAGTCGAGAGGTGGAGTTTAAACTTGTAAAGGGGGAGGTTAAGTAAAAGAGTGGCTCCAGGAGGGCTACTCGAGGGTCCAGGTCCAGGGCATGAAAAGAAGGCAGGTAACTGCAATCTAAATCCATCCAGAGCTGTGCAAGAAAGGGCATCTAGGGACTGCTCAGGGTCGAGATGACTGGAGAAGGGAGAAGGGTCAGGATGGAGGACAGCCCTGATCAATGCTAGGAGCATGGGCAACAAAATGCCCAAGCTCCAGGTGATGCTGGTTGAGGAATCGGTGGATGCGGCAGCAATTACTGAGACATGAGCCACTCATAAAAATGACTGGGACCTAAATTTGGTGGGCTACAAAATATTCAAGAAGGATAGAGGAGAGGGAAGATGAGAGGGTGTAGTGCTGATAGTCAAAAACGACATAGCGGTTACTGGAATGGAGGAGGCTGTAGGGGGAGGTGGAGGAGATCTGCGTAACCCTACAAAAGAGGGGAGGTAAAAGATTGAAAATAGGGGTGGTGTACAGAACCCCCAACGATGGAAGAGGCCCTGGAGGACAAACTAGTTGAGAACATCAAGGGGCACTGTGACCGTGGAAAGGGAATGATGGTGATCATGGGTGACCTTAATATGCAGGGGACAGACTGGGACACTATGGCATCCTCTGTGGCCAGGGAACAGAGACTGATGGATATGTTCCAATATGCCTTCCTGGTCCAGCAGGTGGGGGAACCTACTAGGGAGGGGCGGATACTGGATTGTGTCCTAGTAGACAGTGACCAGATAAAGGGCCTGGAGGTGTGCAGCCCGCTGGCAGGTGGTGATCACACTACAGTCTGGTTTCTGCTGTATCTTGGGGAGGATAACCATTCTAATACAGTAGTAGTGGACTTCAGGGGAACAGACTTCGTGGGCATGGGCAGGATTCTGCAGGGGAGCTTGGACAAGATTAGGCTGGACATGGATGCTGGCAGCTTGTGGGAGGCCATTAAGAAGGAGGGGTGCAGGAGACTACTAACTCCTGTACAAAGGTGAGGCGTAAGCATGGTAGAGATAACAAGCTGTGTTGGTGGACCGGGGAGATGCAGGAGGCAGTGAGGGATAAAAAGGCTGCCTATGCATGTTTTAAGTGCTCTAGGGGGGGTAGGGAGATGGGTATGAGTTGATGGCTGGAAGGGTCACCACAGTGGTGAGGGGAGCCAAGGTGAGGAGGGAGCAAAACCTGGCTAGGGATATCCGAAGAGGGGAAAAGGATTCTATAGATACACAAGGGAGAAGAGAAAAGGGAGGGCATGGATCAGCATGATTAGGACTGAGGAGGGATGGACTCAGGAGGCAGGGGAAATCAGGCAGAGGTGCTAAATGAGCACTTTGCCTTGATATTTACGGAGGGAGGTAGGGGATCACTCCAGCCCAATGGGAAGGAAGGGGAGCCAGCAGAGTCGAGAGGTCAGATGGAGTCAAGAGGACTGAAAGAAGTTGGGGTACTGGCTGGGCCATTCTAGAAGGGGATGGGTGGTGAAATGAAGGGGTGGTCTGGGAGGGAGGGAGAAATCACAGTGGAAAGGGAGAAGGAGGCCCTTCGGACACTAAAAACTGATACGGCATCGGGGCCAGACTGGTTGCATCCGAGGGTTATGAAGGAATTGGCCGATGAGCTAGCACCACTGGCAGCACTCTAACACCTCTCTGCTGACAGGATGGGTGCTTCAAGACTGGAGGGTGGCTCATGTGGTGTCTATCCAATAATGGGGGGGTCTAGAGAGGAGATGGGGAATTATAGCCTTGTCAGCCTAACGTCTGTGGTGGCCAGAGTAATGGAGGGCATTATCAAGGATAGGCTCAGGAGGCAGCTGGAAAGGTTGGGGCAACTGGATGACAAACATTATGGTTTCATCTCGGGGAGATCGTGTTAGACCAACCCCATAGATTTTTATGACTGGGACCCTGGACTGGCATAGACCGGAGGACGCCCTATACCTGGATTTCAGTAAGGCATTTGATTCGGTACCCCAAAATGGGCTGCTATTTAAGCTGGGAGTGGGAGGACAGTTGCTCAGATTGGGGGGGTGGGGGTGAGAGGACAGTTGCTCAGATGGGTAGAAAATTGGCTAACAGGGCAAATATAGGGGGTTGTGGTGGGTAGTCTCCTCCTCCTCCATGAAGGTTACCAGTGGGGTTCCCCAAGGTTTGGTACTGGAGCCACTCCTGTTCAATGCCTATGTCTTTGATATGGGGATGGTAGTTAAGAGTAGGATGTGTCTCTTTGTGGATTACTTAAAACTGGGAGCATTGGCGGACGGAGACAAAGCGAGAGAGACAGTCCAGAGGGACCTGGATACCCTGGAGGGTGGTCAAGGAGGTGGGGACTGAGGTTTAATGCAGGGAAATGTTGGGTGCTGCATCTGAGGGTCAGAAACCCAGGCCATGTATACACCCGGGGGTGTCATACTGCAATCCACAACGAGTGAGCAGGATCTAGGGGTGGTGGTAGACATCAAAATGAACAACACTAAAAATTGCAGAAGAACTGTGGCCAAAGCAAACCGGATACTGCATAGCCAGGGGGATTACGTCCAGGAAGAGGGAGGTGATCCTCCCTCTGTATAATGCCTTGGTCACACACCACATCGAGTACTGCATGCAGTTCTGGAGACCTCACCTCAAGGATGATGCAACACTGCTGGAGAGTGTCAGAGGAGGGGCAACCAGGATGCTTCAGAGCATGGGAGGAAGGCCCTATGAGGAAAGGCTGGAAGAGTTTAGGCTGTACTTGCTGGAGAGAGAGAGATGGGGACATGATAGGGGTCTTCAAGTATGTAAAAGGAATAAACAGAGGGCGTTCAAAGAGATGTTCAGACTAAAGAAGGTGGGAAACAAGCAGGTGACATGAGTGGAAGCTAGAGAGGAAATTACAGGGGGATGGAGAGACCTTACTTCATTGATAGGGGTGGTGGAGCCTGGAATGCACTGTCCAGGAGTCTGGTGGAAGAGGCACAGCGGAGGGCTTGAAGAGGGTGGGACAGGTTCAAGGGTAAACTGAAGAAGAGGATGACCCTCTCTGGGGCTGGGTGGAAAGAAAGAACCCATGGGAGGCTGGCTACCGAGCAGACACAACAGACCATCTGGCCTATTCTGATGGCTTTTAGTATGTTAGATATAGCGGAGGAACTGCAGGGAAGGTGTGCCTATTTGTAGATGATACGTAAGATCTGCAATGGGTGAACACCCTGGTAGGAGAGGTGGAGGCAGTGAGGGAGGCCTAAAGATTCTGGAGAGGTGGCCTGGAAACTTGGCAGCTGGAAATTTAATGCCAAAAGTGCACAGTAATGCACATGGGTGTAATAACCCGCAAACCATTTACACACGGGGGGGGGGGTTAGGAAACTCAGCAGGACAGAGATCTGGGGATTATAATTTCAGATAACCTGAAGGCGGAGAACCAGTGCAGCACAGTGGTGGGCAAAGTGAACAGAATGCTGTGTGCATATGGAGGGGTATAAAACAGAAAGAGGGAGGTGCTGATGCGCCTTTGTAAATCCATGGTGAGGCCTCACCTGGAGTATGGGGTTTAGTTCTGGAGGCCTCACCTACACAAGGATGTAAGACAGGATTGAAAGGATTCAGACAAGGGCAACCAAGATGGTGCACACCATGCAAAGGCAGCCCTATGAGGAGAGGTGGAGGGAATCTGATCTGTACCCACTGGAGACTAGTAAGCTTATTTGCAAGGGAAAATAAGTGCTAGAACTAGGGATCATAAACTAAGATTAGAAGAAGGAAGGTTTAGGGGCAATGTGAGGGGGCATTACATCACTGAGAAGGTGGTGGAGTCCAGGAACTGACTACCAGAAGAGGTGGTGTGCGCAAAAATGGTGAAAGGATTCAAGGGGGCATGGGACAGACACCAGGAGCTGACCAGTAGGCAGAGTGGGGTGTCTCTTGACAAAGATGATGATTGGGGGTGAGGGTAAGGGGCAGACTCGACTGGCCAAAATGGTCCTTTTCTGTCACCAGATTTCTATGATTCTAAGGCAGTTAAGTCATTAGGACTTACCTGTTCCATTAGAGTAGGGGAGTCCAGAGTTGGGGTGTCCTTGGTTTGGGGTATTCTGGTAGGATCTGAAAGGGAAGAACAGAGAAGGTTGAAGGGACACAAAGGTTCGGGAGGTGCTAGAGGAGAGATTAGAGTGTTAGAATTAAACAAAGATACTTATCTGATTGGTATGTTTGACCAGACCTGTAGAAATAAAGGGAAAAATAGATCAGTATGGGGAAGTTATAGCAACAAGAGTAGAGAGATACAAAAATGGCATATAGCACAGGAGTAAAGGAAGAGACGTTTCAGAGGAAAAGACAAACTAGGCCAAAGTAAGGAAACTAGAGATGGAATAAACAAGCATTTGTCAATGCCGAATTTTGCTTGCTTGTATGTGCTGTTTAGGTATTTGGAAGTGACAGTTTCAATTTCATGCCTTCCTCCCAAGACATCCACTGTGTCTTTCCGTTCAGTATTCACAGAAGAGTGGGAGGGGCAAGGGCCACAGCAGTACAGCAGTTGCCAAGGGGGTGAAGGGGTGGACAATAGTCCATTCAAAGGCAAAAAGAGTCCTGCGGGCTCACTAAATTGAAGGTGAACAGAAAGCGATGGAACCAGATGGCATACGCCCAAGGATATCAACAGAACTTAGAAGGAGATAGCAGTACCTCTGGCAGCCATGTTCACTGGGTCATTCAACATGAGTGAATTGGAGGAGGGCTGTGGTCCTTCTACACAGTCTGGCAGCAGGGAGGAGGCAGGGAACAATAGGCCATTCAGCCTCACCTCCAGTAGTGGGAAGATCATGGAGACATTGCTTAAAGAAAGGATAGTGGGGCATCTAGATGCCATCGAACCCAGGACCATAGACAACATGGATTCACAGTGGGGACATCATGTCAGATAAATCGGTTGATTTATTTGACTGGATGACAAAGAGAGTGAATCAGGGTGGGGCAGTGGACAGCAGCTTACCTTGATTTCAGCAAAGCCTTTGACACCATCCCATATAGGAGGCTGATAAACTAGCTGGGTAAGCTGGACATGGGGGAAAGGGTGGTAAACTGGGTTAGAAACGGCTACAACAGACAGAGGCAGAGAGTGGTGGTAAATGGAATACAGTCTAGGAGAGGGCGACCAGTGGGGTGCTGAAGGGATTGGTCCTGGGGCCAGTTCTGTTCAATGTCTTCATTAGTATATTGCAGAACATCTGAGGAATTTTCACCAAATTTCCAACATAGCCATTTTAAGACCTCTGCTCATGAACAGTGTCCTGTGATTTTCTTAATTGTCCGTACATTGATTTCACACCGACTATGCCATTGTAAGCTACATGAAGTGAAACACGTTTTAGGTGAGATGTGAAAATGGCACTGTGCTACTCATAAGAAGGTGTGGTAAAATGGCAGTGTTGAAAATCTGGAGTGAAAATATTGAAAGATCGTTAGCGAACTTCTGACATCTTAGGAACTTACCTGGCATACGCTATTAAAAGTGTCATTTTTTGAATTTTTCACCAAATTTTCAACATCCATCTAACACCTGAGCTGTAGAACAGTGTCACTGTGATTTTCTTAATTTGTCCTGTACATTGATCTAGCACACCGACTGCTTCATTGTGTACTACATGGGCAGAAACACGTTTTGGGTAGAGATGTGAAAAAGCAGCTGTACTACTCATAAGAAGGTGTGGTAAAATGGCAATGTTGAAAATCTGGAGTGAAAATATTTGAAATTCAGAACATGAGCCTGGGTAAGAACTAGCATAGCAGGCGAAATGAAAACAGTCATTTTTGGAATTGCAACAAATTTTCAACATGGGGTTTTGGGACCCCTTCTCATGAATGATGTCACTGTCATGGCGTTGTCGGGCCGAGGGTGATTCGCGGTCACTGCGCGGTCACTGCTGTGAAATCTGCCGGGCCAGTCTTCAGTGACATCGATATGTAAATTCAACGCTAGTGATAAACCAAAATACCTGAGATATGCAACAAGTTGAAGGCTCCCTGTTTAGCCCATTATACAGCTTACGGCATTTCCTCCAGTTAAGAGTCGGCTTTGAAGGTACCAGGCGTGTTCGGTCCACGAATGTCGCGCCAGAGTCAGGAGGTAAGTAACAGAAGTGAGGGGTGTGGGGAGGCTGGGTGCGCAGTGAGTGAGTGCGGGTTGTGGGAGGGGGTCGGGAGATGCGCCCTTGAGACAGTTTTGTTTACAGGGTTTTTAAAAAAAGTGACTGGGGCCGTTGCCACGCTGGGGTGGGCTCCAGCGTGCTTTGGGGTGATCGACAGCGCTCAGCCAGGATTAGGCACCCGTCAGCCATGGTATTTGTTGCCACGCTGGGAATTGCCATTTCCTAAAGCGTGGCAAAGGGCGAGGGCATTCAGCCCGGCGGAATTGGCGCACCCCCATCGGCAAAAAGACCACTTGCTATGCTGGGGTGGGCTCCAGCATGGCACCTACTACTGAGGGGACGCGGCTCAGCTGGCGGTTGAGGCACGGTGGTATACAGTCGTCTTGAGGCGCACTTAGCCTGTGAGTGGGGGGGGGGGCTAGCGGCGTGAGCAGCCTCTTGCTCGCTGCTCACTGAGCGCCGCCCCCCTTTCAGCTGTATGCCTGCATTTTGGAGCGTGTCATGAGCAGCTCCCAAGGTATTAACCTGGGCACGCGCCTGCCAGCACACTGACTGAACTGGGAGGATGTGACACCTCCAAATCTCCGATGATGGCACTATGTTTCTTGCACATGCGTGTAACCCCCTGCAAATGGGGTTCCAAGAACTTCAGGAGCTTGGCAGTGCTCAAGCCTGAATGGTGTTTGGCATTTAAGCCAGGCACATCGGTGAGTGTTTTTAGGCCTGGGTACTTTAATCTCTTTAAGAGCTGTCTGCTTGCAGACATAATTGAATTTAATAGGGGACTGTGTGCTTCTCTGAGTACCACCGCTGCCAATTCCTTCATTTTGCAGTCACTAAGGTGCAAGGAACCTATCGAAAGATATGGCTGTTTGCCAAGAATATTTAGGTAATAATGAAAGTACAGTTTGTCTAACCTGCTTTCTTTGCAGTCAGAACTGTCTGCTAGTTCCCCGTCTAGTTTGAACTGCTGAATGGACCAATCAGTGGTAAGCAAAATGATACCTTGAGCAGAACTTACTCATAATCTGAGCCAACCACAAGAAGTTGTATGGGCGTGACTCTGGGAGATGGTTTAGACTGGTGCTTTTGGACAACGCAGCAGTCTATTGTGATGAATAATCAGTCAGAACTAGGAGGAACTCAAAAGTACGGTTTCCGTCAGTTGGAGTTCGTTGGACACATGAAGAAGGAAGAGCCCTGTGCTTTTGTGTGCAGTTTAGTCAAAAAGGTATACAAGCCCAGAGTTCGGTCTGAGCTTGTAACAACTTATTAGGACTAATCGTCCTGAAAAGAATCAAAGGATCTCTAGAGTGAAACAAGGCTCCCTGTGAGGCTGGAGAGTGCTGAATTACTCGGTCTGTCAGACTGAATCTGTGTGTTCTCCCGGGTATGTGCAATGCGATAGGATACAGATGCAGCCTGCCTGTTAGTCTTTCTTTTATATGGATGTATGAAGGGTTTGTACCTCAAGTAGCCTGCTAGTGAAGGACCTATCTTATTTGGAGGTCGTGGTACTAATTCAAGGTTGCTCCTGTTGATTGCCACCAAATCCAAATGGAATTACTGTACTGCTGACTGTTTAATTCTCCTTTTCTCTGTGTGAAAAGAACTACTAGCTGCACCAGTTTGGATAGCCACTAGGGCTTGGGTACCCAGGGACAGCAACTGATGGGATAGGCCACTGCACAAACATAAATGTGAGTAGAGTGATAAGCTAATTAACCTGATTCCCCTATTATATCCTAAATAAATCAGTGCTTGTTCAGCAAGTTATCTACCTGAAATTTTGTCTATGTTAAAGTACTGTATGGGTGTTACACTGTATCTCATTTCACGGAGGTCCCAGTGCCGGAACCAGACCTGGGGTAGTGTACACTGGTAATTCTGATATATTATGTGGGGCCACTAGTGGGGAAGGGGTTGCAGTGTCGGGCTGTGACCAGTTGGTTACTATACCAAACTGACCTCTGGAATTGGAGGCACCCGCCGGATCAGGCCCTCAACCTGTTGGTGGCAATCAGGCAGGGTGGCCCTGGGATAGCGCCATCTGAGGTTACATCTTCCAGGCTCACCGCTGGGAATGTGTCGCCTCTAGTGGCCATTCTGAACCACTGTTAAGAAAAAATGGTACCCCGACAGTGGCTATGCACGACTGTGGAGTGGTGTACTGAGGAGATCGACCCCAAATGCTATCTTATCCTGGACATCCCCTGGGTATCAATACGGACACTGTGCAGGAGTACTTTCAAGGTGGAAGGTTTACAAACCCTGTGGTGGTGGGCAGCATGCTAATCTGCTCACCACACTTTCCTGGCCCATGAGAGTTTAAGGATCCATAGATAGCTCCAAGTGCCACAGACCATTACCCCAGAGGAGCCTCACTGCTTGGAGTGATAACTAAGGACAGTAAAGACCCGAGGAATCAGCCCACCACTATCTAAACTTTTGAGGAGAATTTGCTGAATGGTTGCTGGGAGGAAAACTGTGGAGACTTGAAGAAACTATTCTTTCCACCTGAAGTGTTCCTCCCCAACACCTCTCCTACTCCAATGCCCGTAATGGTGGCTGAACCAATGCAGACTCCTATTTCTGCTGCCATGATCGACTCTTACGAGGTTGAGGATCTTCTCTGGCACCTCCCCCCCCAAGGGAGGATGACTGGGAGACCTGGATGAATATGTTGCCCCCAAGTGCTAGAATGGCATACTCGGAAGGTGGCCGAAAAAGGTTAGGTGAGGCCTCCAGTCCTGCCTGGCTGCCATCAGTGCTAGCAGACAAAGTAACCTGAAGAGACTGCACAGGCTATCTGAGGCCTTGGAGATGTGTATGGAGCCCAGACCAGTGAGGACCTATGGTGGAGTAAGAATGCACAAAAGTACCAAAGGGGTTGTTGTCTGTGTATGTATCTCGGCTGGAAAATTGTTGCAAGAATGCCTCAGAAAGGTAGTTTGCCAGCGATTGAACTGGACCCGAACCAGGCTGGACAGGATTTAAGTCCCCCCCTTCTCAAGAACTGCTGTTGCTTCAGTTACCCTGGCAGATCGACTGGATCCCACCCTCTAAAATGAGTTATGAGAGAAATCGAGGTTGAGAAAAAGCGACTCGGGAAGGACCTGCCAATAGCTGCAGCTCGACCAGTGACTGAGGTGACCCATCAAGTGAAGTTCAGGGCAGGGTTGGCAGTCAATGGTGCTCTGACAGGAAAAGATATGTCACAATAGAACGAACTGGTGAGGAGAGATCAGGAGTCAAAAACAGTCCCTTTAAGAAGGCCACGCCTGCAAATAGACCTGACCTATATCCGACTGCATCTGCTATGGGGCGGTACCCACCATGTATATCTACTGATAACAGCTCGAACTGATTCCTTGACCATGGAAGTGGAGAAACTGAGATGTCTCCAAATGCTTATCCATGAACAGAGATGGCACCAAGGTTTCAGTTAATATACCAACCCTAGCTCCCAGTGTAAGCCTCAGCCAGCTCAACTCCAGAAAGTATGTTTTGCTATAATTGTGGGAAAGATGGGCACATGAAAGAATGCATCCCAAAAGACACAAAAGTTGCATATAGGCTACAAGGAGAGCTTGGAGAAGAAATCAGTGAGTTAAGAGGTGCACGACATGATCAGTGAGGCACCAAAATACTAATTCACGTCCTTTGGCAAGGTCAGTTGCCCAGGCCCCCACAGCCTCTCAGACTGGTCCAGAGAGTAGGTCCCTCCATAGAACCCTGTAAAGGTGAACAGGTGTCTACAAAACTATATTGAACCAGTGGCTCCCAAGTAACAATTATGTTCAAGATTGGTATCAAGCATTTATCAGACATACCACTTACAATGAAGGACTGCATGTATGGGGTTAATGAAGGCCTACCCTATTCCGGGTATATCCAATTTGTGTCTTCCCACCTCCGTGGCTGGGTAGCGAACAAGTAGAACCCTAGCACAGTGTGTCCCCACTGGACTGTAGTGGTGTCCTTTGTTGAGTGGAACAAATGCTCATATATTGAGGCTGGCACAGTTGTGTTATGAAAAACAGGGTCAAAGACTAGTAGAGCTTTAGGTTCGGCTTTAATTAAGAGGCCTATGGGCACAGAGAGATGCTGAAAAAACAGAACCAGAGGACGGTAGGAATTGTGGAAGAAGGATCTAGTCTCTCGTCCTGGCCAAATGCCAGTGTACCTTACAGGGAGAGGTCCGTATCAGAAGGATGTGCAGAATAAAATATTAATGTTGGACGCAGGCGATGGAAAATTGCCAGGGACTGCTAGTCAAGCCTAGTATTTTGCCTGCTAGGCCCATGCTTATGCAAAGGGTAGGTCAAGTTCATAATGTCTGAAGAGACACACAGTAAACAGAGGTTGCATCCTAGCTAATATGCATTGTGCAGACTGCAGTACTACCCAGCAAGGTTCAAGGAAGAATGACAGAATAGCATACACATTTGATTTGACTCCCGCTGCCAGCTGAATGGAAAGTGAAGATCAGTGAGAAGCTTGCCCAGAGAGACCAGGTGTTTTCTTTAAAGGAATGGGATGTAGGATGCGTGAGGCTGAGCACAATATCGGCTGCATAACGAAAGACCATTTGAAGGTCTGATGGCACCTCTGACATAGATGATGTGAGCGGCATCTGCAAAAGATGTTAGCTGCTAATTAATACAAAGATCAAAACCATATGCACCCCCATTATGGTAAGTGAAAAAGAATGGAACAGTAAGGATGTGTGTGGATTATGCACCAAACGTGGATATCCTGATCAGTACACAATACCCACATTCAGGATCTTTGGACTACCAAGGGAGCAAGTGGTTCTGTGCTGGATCTCCACCAGTGGGTACTATCAGATCGATGGCCGAGGACCGTGAAAAGACAGCCTTTATCTGTCAGCTTGGCAATCATGAGGATACCTCAAAGGTTCAGGTGCCCCAGCCACTTTTCAACGTTGATGGAGCGTGCAGTGGGGGACATGAACTTACTAAAGTCCTGGTATACCTAGATGATGTTGTGTGTTTGGGCTCACTGGAGGAACAAGAGCAGATTATTGAGTAATGGACGACAGGACTTTGTTAAACTGTCCATTGATAAGTGTCAATTTTTCAAACATCAGTAGTATATGGGACATAGTATCCACGAGGAATAGAGACAAACCCAAGTAAAGTTGAGGCCTTGACCACCTGGCCACAACCCAAAATCTAAAAAGAAATGCAAAGATTCCTGGGATTCTGTGGTTGTATCGGAGCTTCATCAGGACTATTCAGGTGATCACACTTCTTAACCTTACTCAAGGTATCCCAACCCACAAAAAATACCAAAGTCAGCATCCTCAAGACTGAAAGAGTGCTTCATCCAGTGAAGTATTTGGGGCCGCTGGACTCTGATTATGAGACTGCTTTCATGAGATCATATATCAACACCCATGCTCAGTGCTGGCTATGCGATCCAAGAAAACCGCACGTCCTGCACCCATGCTAGCTTGCAAAGTTGGGGGCTGTCCAGCACAAGAGCACGAGAATGGCCTGAGACCAGTGGCGCTGCCAGTGAAGCCTGACCCCATCCAAAAGAACATCCTGTACAGAAGTTGAGTTCAAAGCATGGAGTAGCTATTGTTGACCAATTCCGTACCTTATGGGCTAAAATACTAGTAAAAAGCAACAATCCTTTGACCTGTATGCAGACCTCAAGCTAAGTTGGATGCCACTGGCCATAGGTAGCTTTCTGCATTATCTACATGACTATGCTCTCAAGATACAGGCAGTCTAACCACAGATGTGATCTCTCTCCCGAGCCTATTCCCCAGAATGATTGGGTCCGACTGGCAGAACCACACATTCGAACTCTGCGGAAGATTTGACAGGGAGGAAAAATGTCACGGACGCAGTGGACTACATGGTGGATTGTAGGAGCCTCCCAGGTGCATCCCTGCTGTGCCACTTTCTGCAATAGACATTGGTGCACTGCCTCAGCTGGACAATGACAGTATCAGCGGGCTCAATCCGCGATCCATGATCAAAGCAGCTTTGACCCTCTATGCAGGAAAAAGGTAAAATTCGCTCCACTGATTTGAGAACTACTGTTATACAAAAGGTCCCAAGTTGAAACTGATCAATAAACATTATACAGAGAAACAGTAGACAGGGGACAAGTAGACAAACAACAACTAGTACTGCCCACTGCTGAGACTCAGTATTGAGGTCCTTGCACAACCACATGGGGCACCTTGGTATAGACAGAACACTTGACTTGGTGAGATCCAGTTCTATTGGCCTAAGACAGGGGCCATGTGGGCAACACATTCGAACATGACAACTGCTTACAGAGAAGCTTTGCCCCAGAGCTGCCCCTTGTTAACATAACCACCAGTGCCATGGAGCTGGTCTGTTTCTAAGTTTGAGTCAGATCAAAGAATTCATAATGTGCTGGTGGTCACAGCCATTTCACAAGATATGCTAAGCTTTCCCCACCAAGACCAGAAAGCATCCACTGTAGCAAAGTACAGAAAACTTTTTGTTCACTATGGGGCTCCTAAGAATCCATTCTAATCAAGGAGACTTTGATCGTCTGATCAAAGAGCTTTCTCTGGGGAGTCACAGTCAGAACCACTCCTTACCACCCCAGAGGGACCACAGCCTGAACATTTCAACAGCACTTTGCTAGATATACTGGCTACCCAAGGACAAGCCTAGATGGAGCCAACAAATTAGCACCTGGTACATACTTATAACTGCACCAAAAGTAAAGCACTGGATTCTCCCCTACCGCCTGATGTTTGGAAGAAAGCTGACTACCAGTAGATGTGTGTTTGGGGTCTCCTGATGGGGTTCAAGCTGACAACTATTTACAGTATACAAAGTTAAAGCCAACTAACTCATCGTACCAACTGAAACAAACCATGGCGCAAAGAAATCAGCCAACAAAGAGGTGATAAAAGGTGGCTTAGGAACTCCAGGAGGGAGATGAATTTGCTAAGAAATCTGGGACTGCATGGCAGCACAAGATTGTGAATAGCACCATCTCCCACACATTGTAATGGGCAAACTAGATGATCCCAGTGTACAAAGTAAGGCCTGAGAATAATTCAAGATGTAAAAACAATGCATAGAAATCATTTACTGCCCATTGGACAATCTTAATGATCTGAGCCCTAAGTACCCCTCTGGACCGATGACAGAGCTGCTGCTAAAAAGATCAAGAAAGTCTGCCTACAGAAGCAAGTTAAAGTGTTCCCCTCCACAAGTCCCAGTTAGCATGACTGTCAGTCCATATCGGAAGAAGTGAGAGTGACTTTAATACTATCATACTGAACTGAGTCAATTGTTTGGGCAATCCCTAGTCAATACTGGAGACAAGCTGGGCCTTCTGGACATCTAAGCCCCAGCTTCATCCCTGAACCAATATAAGAAAGTGAAGTGCAAGCATCAGATCAGATGAAATAGAATCATTATGCATGGTTGAACTGTTTGAGCTTTCGAGAAAATGATAGATTGGGCAGACTGGTGATACCCGAACAAGAAGAATGCAGGTGCCCTGACAGTCCACTGCAGACACCAAAGCTCTCATACAGAGCAAATGTTGTGAACTCAAACTGCCAACTCCTGGGCTGAAAGTGCCCAGGTTCAACCTCTCTACCCCATGGAGCTCCCTGACAAGTGAGGACAATGCTGAAATGAGGCTCAGGTGCAGCTATAACAGTTCCCCCTAGAAGACTGGTCGAGCTGTAAAGCCTATGGTGCACCTCAGTTATGATTCCTTGGGAGGCCTGTGGACTTGCCTCTCAATGTTGTCCATAAAGGGTGTAATGTCCCCAGCTCATTGCCCAAACTGAGCATCAGTGCTAACTCCAAGTTACTTATATTTGCCTCTAAGTATGGTGCCCCCTTGCCAGCCCCAAGGTAACTGATAGGAAGGCCCCCTCTCTTCAGGTTTCATGTACAAGAGGTAATAAGTTATGGTACAATGTGTATGTAATACTGTGTGAGTGATACTGCAATGTTTCGAATAGTGCTTGATAAATGATATATTGACTGATGATTACGTATGCGAGCCTAATGCAAATATATGGTTGCAGTTAAAACTTGGAGAATTGCTTGACAGCGGACATCAAACTTTCCAAACCAGGAAGGTGTAACCCCCTGCAAATGGGGTTCCCAAAAGACTTCAGGAGCTTGCTTCAATACTCCAAGCCTGAAGGTCTTTGGCATTTAAATTTCAGTGAGTCACTAGGAGCCTCTGTACTGTCTCTTTAGAGCTACCTTCAGACATAATTAGTTATATGGGGGACTGTGTGCTTCTCTGAGTACCACTCAAGACTGCCCAATTCACTTCATTTTGCAGTCACTAGGGTGAAGGAACCTATCTGAAAGATGTAACTGTTGCCAGAAATTATTTAGGTAATAATGAAGTACAGTTTATCTAACCTACTTTCTTTGCAGTCAGAACTGTGTCTACTAGTTCCCATTCTAGTTTGAACTACGAACTGGACAATCAGTGTAAGTGAAAGCAAGCTCTAAAATGATGTGGGCAGTCAGACTTGGACTCATAATCTGAGCCAGCCACAAGAAGTTGTATGGGCAGTGACTCTGGGAGATGTAGTTTAACTTCAGTGCCTTTTTGGACCAACAGCAGCAGTCATTATGATGACAGCAATCAGTCAAGAACTAGGAGGAACTCAAAGGAAGTGCGGTTCGTCAGTTGAGTTCAGTTGAGCTTTGGCAGTGAAGGAAGGGCCCTGTGCTTTTCAGTGTGCAGTTTTAGTCAACGTGTATAAGGAAGTTCGGTCTGCAGCTTGTCAACAGCTTGTTAGGACTGATCCGTCCTGAAAGATCAAAGGATCTCTGAAGGTGAAACCAGGCTCACCTGTGAAGACTGGAAGAATTGCTGAAAGACACACTCGGTCATCAGGAACTGAATCTGCTGTGTGTTCTCGGGTAGTGTGCAGTAATGCGATCGGATACAGATGCAGCCTGCTGTGCACTTTTATATGGATGTGAAGGGTTTGTACACCAAGTGAGCCTGCTGTTGGGACCTATCTTATTTGGAGTGGTGCTAGAGTTGCTCCCATTGGTGCAATTCACAAAATGGAATTACTGTACTGCTGACTATTAATTCTCCCTTTCTCATGAAGCCCTACCAATACGGTTTGGACTGCACTGGGGCTTGGTACCCAGGGACGTAACTGAAGAGGATGGGCATGCCAGAGCCATAAATGATTATTAGGTGATAGCTAATTAACCTGATTTCATCCATGATATATCCCTAAATAAATCAAGCTGCATGACAACAAGTTATACTGCCTAAGTATTTGTCTATGTTAAAATACTACTGTGATTGTTGCACTCATCTCTCTTCCAGGGGCCCAAAGCGGAACCAGACCTGGGTAAGGTGTATGTAGAGTAATTCTGATATATTGTGGGCCACTAGTGGGAGAAGAAGTTGCAGGGCCCACAGGGCTGTGACCAGTTAGTTCTTCTGAAACCCTGACCTCTGGGTGGAGGCACCCATTGGATCCAGGCCTCAGCCTGTTAGTGGCAAATCAGGCAGGGGTGTGCCCCAGGACAAGCGCCATCTAGAGTTACGTGCAAGCAACATAAAATACGACAACTAGAACAGAGAATAAGTAATATTTGGGACTAAGCAAAAAAATAGCCCCTAAATTCTGGGTAACAATAAATTTGAAGTAGTCAGATGGGAGGTGGGAATCATTTGGGCTAGTGGCCCTATATTATTCAAAAGGGACACTGGTGGTTCAAGGAGTCTTGAGTTGTCCCAGGAGGCCAGTGGTTTGAAAAGTATAGCTCTGGTGATAACTCCCTCATGGACAGTGGCATTTTTTATATATATCTTCCTGGAACCTAATGTGAGGGGGTGATGTCCTTAGGCACAGACTGTATGTAGCAGGCAGAGGCTGTTCGAAAACTGCTGACCAGAAATGCTGTAGCTGTTGATAGGCAGACAGTTTAGTGCTACTGAACTACAGTGACAATATGGGAGCACTTTCAACTGACAATTCAGAGGAGGAACTAGAACAAGGTCTGCACAGAGCCAACAGAGACAAACGAATATGTACCTTTGAGGAAAAGGGCCGAGAGACAGGACAGAAATTTCAAGCACATCGAGGAATCAACAAAGTCAAAAGTAGCATCTTTCAGAAAAGAGATGTGCAGAACAAAGGACATTGAAGATAGAGGCGGCTCAGGGGCAACATGAGGAAGTTTTTTCACAGGAGGGTAGTGAACACATGGAATGGCCTTCTAAGGAGGTTGTGGGGTCAAAAATGAGACTTCAAGAACATGGGACAGAAAAAGACAATTCTGTTGGTGGGTGGTGGAATCAGCTGTTGAATAACAGGATCTGAAAAACATCCACTAGGTGAGAAATGGAGTGAACTGGTGGGCCAAGCAGTCTTATCTGCCATCAAAATACATATATAGTTCAGTCCACAGAGCTCAGGCTGTACCTGCTCCATGTGTGGGAATGAAGTGGGATATTTTTGGGAGGGAAGAGACTGACAAATATATCTCCCTCTGCCATCAGCCACAAGTGGCATGAAGAAACCCCCAGGAAGAGGGTCTGGAGGTGGGCAGCCAGCAGTGGTGGCAGGAAAATTAAGCTAAGCCACATGGTAGCAGACCGTGGTGCCTGAGGCCTAGTTGAAGGGACTGGGAAAATGCAAGATAGGGACACAAAGGAAATCCACAGTGCAGCTGAAGGGCAATACCTGAACTTGACTTAAAAGTAGCTGTGGGTGGGAGGCAAACATGAAATCAGTGACTTGGTGGGACCATGAAGCAGCAACCACTGCATACAATGAAATGCTGGAGCTAATGTCAAGTACCAGAAACAAAAGGATTTGGGGAGGAAAAAAAAAACATAAGGTCCAGGACAGCTCACAATTAAAAACACAGCACACTAAGAAAAGCCTGATGGGTTATAAATATTAAGTAAATTTATACAACAGGAGTGGACATAAATGGAGTGTGATAATCATTGCCTACCATCCTCATCTGCCCTGCCACTTAGACTCCACCCCTAAACTCCACAGTTCTGCCTCTAACTAGCCAGTCATCTACAGACCATACCCCATCCTCCAAGCCCAGTCCAGGATCATGGCGGACCCACAACCTGTACACCCCACCACCCTTCCAAGATGCCCACCCTACTGACATGTGCACCTGCCCCATTTAGCCCCCCATCTTATGTTACAGGCTCTTACTCCCAGTTTCAGTACCCTACTAGAACTGTGGGCCCCATATTTACTCAAATTCCTGGACTTCCCCCACTGGTCCTCCTACCTTGCCAGCCGACCAGGGTTAATTCAGTCTCAAATCTCATCCGTTAGATACTGTGTTACTGTAGCAATCCTAAAACCTCCTTGTTGATTTTTCACCCTCAGCTACCATACTTTTTGTTCTCAGCTCTATATATTTTCACTTAGCCCAGTTAAAATCCTATTGCACTCCAAGTATTACTCAGCACAGTTAGAGAAATAAACAGAACAAACAAAATGTATTATTACAGCAGTCCTAACAGTATAGCTCAGTACTTAGCACAGTTAGAGAAAAGAAACAGAACAACTAAATCTGCATTATTACAGCAATCCTAAAAGTATCAATATTTGTTTTGTCTCACGCCTAGAACCCTGCTGTAATATAGGACCACACAGGGCACTGTGCGGGAGGGTGGGCAACTCTAAAGTCCCGCAGAGCTCCGTTGAGCTCGCTCACCCCTTTCTCACTCGGCTGTTCTATTTCTCCCGGCCGTAGGCTGCCCTTTGTACTGGGCTCCTGCCTGCGTTGGATTGTCTTTTCTGCCCACAAACAAATCCACAGCAGTCCCAACAGAGCTTTGTTGAGCTTGCTCCTCCCCTCTCTTGTTCTGTTCTCCTGTGCTGCAGGGCTGCCCTTTGTACTGGACTCCAGCCTCGTTGGTTGCATTTTCTGCCCACAAAGAAATCCACTGCAGTCCTGGCAGAGCTTTGTTGTTGTGCTCGTTCACCCTCTCTATCACTTGCTCATTCTGTTTCTCCCAGCACTGCAGAGCTGCCCCTTTTGTACTGTGCACCTGCCTGCTTTGGCACCTTTTCTGCCCACAAAAGAAGTCCACAGCTGTCCCAACAGAGCTTCATTGAACTCACTCCTCCCCCTCTCTCTCTCTCTTTCATTCTGTTTCTCCCAGCACTGCAGGCTGCCCTTTTGTACTGGGCTTCAGCCTGCGTTGGTGCCTTTTCCTGCCCACAAAGAAATCCACAGCAGTCCGACAGAGCTCTGTTGAGCTCGGTCACTCCCCCTCTCTCACTTGCTCATACTGTTTCTCCCGGCGCTGCAGGCTGCCCTTGTACTGGGCCCCTGCTTGTGTTGGCACATTTTCTGCCCACAAAGAAATCTGCAGCTGTCCCAACAGAGCTCCATTGAGCTCACTCACCCCTTCTGTCACTGTTCATTCTGTTTCTCCCAGAGCTGCAGGCTTCCCTTTTGTATGGGGCTTCAGCTTGCATTGGTGCCTTTTCCTGCCCACAAAAGAAATCACACAGCAGTCCCGACAGAGCTCAGTTGAGCTCGCTCACTCCCCCTTTCTCACTTGCTCATTCTGTTTCTCCCGACGCTGCAGGCTGCCCATCTGTACTGGGCTCCTGCCTGTGATGGCACCTTTTCTGCCCACAGAAATCTGCAGCAGTCCCAACAGAGCTCTGTTGAGCCTCGCTCCCTCCTCCCTTCACTTGCTCATACTGTTTCTCCTGGCGCTGCAAGCTGCGCCTTTATACTGGGCTCCTGCCTCTGTTAGTGCCTTTTTCTGACCACAAAGAACCCACGGCAGTCCTGACAGAGCTGAGTTGAGTTTGCTCACTCCCCTCTCTCACTCGCTCGATCTTAATCTGTCCCAAACAATGATTTCCCACAGTGACCATGCTATTCTGCGCTGGGAGGCGAAAACACATTTTAGCCAGGATGAGAAAAATTTAAGCTTATACTGTTTGTAAGGAGGTGTGAAAATGCCAGTATTGAAATTCTGGCGTGAAAATATGACAAATTCATGAAGTTACAAGGTTCGTGGAAACTGCGCAATGCATGCTTGTAACAGTCATTTTTGGACATTCATCACCAAATTTTCAACATAGGCATTTTAGGACTTCTGCTCATGAACAGTGTCACTGTCATTTTCTTAATCTGTCCCAAAACTGATTTCCCGCAGCGACGTGCTATTCTGTGCCTGAAGTGTGGAAACACGTTTTGTCCAGGATGTAAGATGACAGCTATACTGTTCAAAAGGAGGTGGAAAAATGGCAATGGTGAAAATCTGGAGTAAAAATATTACAAATTCACGAAGTCACGAGCGTGCATGGAAACTGCACAACGCACGCTTGTTAAACAGTCATTTTGGATTTTTTCACCAAATTTGCAACATAGGCTTTTTGAGAGCCCACCTCATGAGCAGTGGCACTGTCATTTCATTACTTGTCCCAAAAGGTGATTCCGCAGTGACCACAAAATCACCTTTTGGGACCGAATAATGCCATGACAGCGGCTGAAATCATGAGGAGGGGTTCCAATAACTCCATGTTAAAAATTTGGTGCCAAAATTCCTCAAAATGCCCAAGATATATACCAAAGTTGAAAAAACCCTATTTATGCCATTATACAGCTTACTGGCTTTTCTTCAGTTGGCGGTCAGCTTTGAAGAGTGCAGACATGTTCCCGGTCCACTGAAGATCATTGTGCTGCACTCCAGAGGTAAGTATTGGGTGAGGGGGGGTATGGGGAGGCAGGGTGTGCGGAGGGTGGGCGAGGTTGGGGAGGGGCCACCTATCTCAGCGGGGACCGCTTTCTGTTTTACAGGTTTAAAAACAAAAACTACAAAAAAATTGCAGGATTTTTTTTTTTTTTTTAGGACATTTGCCATGCTGGGGAGGGCTCCCAGGGTACCACCTGAGTGTTTTGGGGCTGTAGCCAATGGCAGATTGGGCACCCCCGCCTGCACATACTGAGGGGAGGAGAGCCAAGTGGGATTAGGCACCTCCCTTGGCACACAACAAATTGGGGGGGACATTATGCTGATGGGAAGTGGGCTCCCCCATTGGCAAATTAAACTGGGAAGGGGGGACTGAAGCAGACAGGGATTGGGTCCCCATTGGCACAGAAAAACTGTTGGGGGGTGCATGATGCCGAGGGGGATTGGACACCCTCTCGGCACACAACAAAAGGGGTAAGGGGTTACAGTATGCTGATGGGGAGTGGGCTCCCACATCAGCAAATGAACTGGGTCAGGGGCAGGCAGATGGCAAGGTACTGCCCTGCAATGATGGGTTGCTCCCTCATTGCAGCAAAATGGCTGAAGCTGCAGTGACGAGGCATCCCCGATTGTAGCGGTGAAAACTTTTAGTTGGTGGCACGCTGTCTGAACTAGCGCCAGCAGCAGCATGCCACTGCATTGGGAAAGTGGGCCAAGTCTCAAAAGGCACAAGAGCTATTGGCCCCACATTGCTGCACCTCCAAACCCCTGCTTCTACTAAGCTGTGACGAAATGTTTCTTGCTCATACTGTAAGCAAACATAAAAAGGCAATATTTTTCAACAGTTTGCTAAAGTTTCACAGAAATACCTTATTACTCATCCTGATAGTAAAGCCCTACCATTCCAGAAACACATCAGGTCGGGACCCCATTGGGACCGCATGTCTGCCACAAGCACGGTACTGAAGTACAGTTTTTACATACACAGCATACTCAGTCATATTGTGCCTGTACCCCACATAATTTTTAAATGTTCCATTTATTTGTGCCTGCAAACCAAGCACTGGGAGTATTTTCATTCATATTTTGAAGTCGTAGCCGAAATACTGCACATGTGCACCAACGGGCATACTCAAAGATCCCACGCATGCGCAAGAGTGTGCCGTCAGTGCGCATGCGCGTGATTTTGGCCACGACTTCAAAAAATGAATTCAAGTACTCCCAGTGCTCAGTTTGCAGGCACAGATAAATGGAACATTTTAGAATCATGTGGGGTACAAGCACAACATGACTTCATATGCTGTGTATGAAAAAAACTGTACTTCAGGACTGCGCTCGTAGCAGATGTGCGGTCCCGACCTGGATGTGCTTCCAGAATGGTGGGGCTTTACTATCGGGATGAGTAATAAGGTATTTCTGTGAAACTTTGCCCAACTGTTTAAAAACATTGCCTTTTTCATATATGGGAATATTCTGCAGTATATCTTTAGTAGGTTAGTGCCAAGAGACACAGTGTGTGATTTTGGCCAGAAATGAAGGGAAAAGGCTGTCAGTGCCTCTTTAATCTTTGGCATACAGTCTGTTAAAGATCATTTTGTTCCCTTCCCTTTATTGTCTCCCGCTAGTACATTATATCTAGACTTGCCAGGAGGAGGATAATGGGATTCGATTTTTATTATATCCATTCCAACCAGCAGCCATTGATTGATTCTCTGATGACTGCTGCCTTGTCTTTCTGATGACAGCTAATACTAGCCTATTTATTTGAACACTTCTGTCTAGTGTCTTCTTCATTCACGTCTGTGGAGTAATACTCATTTTATGCCCCAACGTAAGCCCACCATGCACCAGTCCACCATTGCACTTTTTTTCTACTTTTTATGTTGCTTGCATGCATGTGCAAGAAACATAGTGCCATCATCCGAGTTTTTGGAGGTGTGGCAGCCCTCTTCCAATTCAGTCAGTGTGTTTGCAGGTGCGGCCGCAGTTCTCCAATCGCTGCTGGAGCTGTCTATGACAGCAGTCTAAAATGCAGTGGCGCATAGTTGAAAGGGAGGAGCTACGCTTCAGAAAGCAGTGATAAGATATCACTTGCTCATGCGCACTTCCCCACACACACACACACACACACACACGCCGCTGCCGCAGCATACTGTGCTCAGCCCCCACACACTGTAGGCAATGATGGGGGTGCCCAATCCCCTGTCGGCGCAATGGCGCCTCCCCAAAAACTGAATTGCACATGCCATGCTGGGTGCCCACCCCAGCATGGCAACACATGGTATAGCCAACCGGGTGCCCAATCCTCGTCGGCTCCACTGTCCCCCGATCGTACACGGTGCCACGCTGGGGCCCACCCCAGCATGGCAACAGATGCTATCGCCAACGGGGTGCCTAATCCTCTGGCGGCTCCATGGCTCCCTAAACAGCGCCCTTGTGCCACGCTGGGAGCCCACCCCAGTGTGGCAAATGTCCCGCATCATCCTCCTGTTTTAAAAAAAAAAAACTGCAACACAAAAACGGTTCTCGCTATCTGGGCCCACACCGCGCCTCACCACTGCGCACTCGCCTCCCCACACCCTCCCTCACCCATACTTACCTCCGACCTCGGCGTGATGATCTTGGTGGACCAGGAACGCTTTGCACCTTCTTCAAAGCCGACCGCGAACTGAGGAAATGCCGGTAAGCTGTATAATGTAATAAATAGGGTTTTTTCAAATTTGCTGCATATCTCAGGCATTTTTTGGAATTTTTGCACCAAATTTTCAACATGGGTTTTGGGACCCCTTCTCATGAATGCTCTCACTGCCATGGCGTTACTCGGGGTGAAGGGTGATTTCGCAGTCACTGCACAAAATCACCTTTTGGCACTGATTAATGAAATGACACTGCCAGTGTTCATAAGGTGGGCTCTCAAAAAGCCTATGTTGAAAATTTGGTGGAAAAATTCCTAAAAATTACTGTTTTATGAGCTTGCATTGCGCGCAGTCTCCTACCATTCATCGTAAAGTTCACGAATTTTCAATATTTTCACTCCAGATTTTCAACATTGTCATTTTACCACACCTCCTTATGAGCAGTACAGCTGTCATTTTTCACATCTCGCCCAAAACGTGTTTCCGCCCATGTAGCGCACAATGGCATAGTCGGTGTGCGAAATCACTGTATGGGACACATTAAGAAAATCACAGTGACACTGTTCATGAGCAGAGGTCTTAAAATGACTATGTTGAAAATTTGGTGGAAAAATTCCTAGAAATGACTGTTTTAGAGCCTGCATTGTGCAGTTCCTACGCACGCTCGTAAGTTTGCGAATTTTCAATATTTTCACTCCAAATTTTCAACATTGTATCATTTTACCACCTCCTTATGGAGTAGCAGCTGTCATTTTTCACATCTTGCCCAAAACATGTTTCCTACTTTCATGTAGCGCATAATGGTGCAGTGCTGTTGAAAGCAAATCACTGTATGCTGGGACACATTAAGAAAATCACACTGACACTGTTCATGAGCAGAGGTCTTAAAATGGCTATGTTGAAAATTTGGTGACAAAATTCCTAAAAATGACTGTTTTACGAGCCTGCATTGAGCACTTCCTACGCACGCTCGTAAGTTTGCGAATCTTTAATATTTTCACTCCAGATTTTCAACATTGTCATTTTACCACACCTCCTTATGAGCAGTACAGCTGTCATTTTTCACATCTCGTCCACAACATGTTTCTGCCCATCTAGCACACAATGGCGCAGTCAGTGTGCGAAATCAATGTATGGGACACATTAAGAAAATCACAGTGACACTGTTCATGAGCAGAGGTCTTAAAACGGCTATGTTGAAAATTTGGTCACAAACTTCCTAAAAATGACTGTTTCATGAGCGTGCGTTGTGCAGTTCCTAGCAACGCTTGTAAGTTTGCAAATTTTCAATATTTGCACTCCACTGACTTCCAAACACCTCACACAGCACATACAAGCAACATTCGGCATTGACAAATGCTTGTTTCTTTTTATTTTCTCTGTAGTCTCAAGTCTGTCTGCACCCTCCCTCCATCTCTCCTCCCATGGGAGATGAGCACATCTCCATATTCACCATACTTCCTGCTGGCCTCAAAATCAGTTACTGCTGGACAGGGGTATTTCTAGGATCTGAAAAGACTAGGTGCTTGCACTCCCACTCCTCACCCCAAGTGAGAAAAACAAACAACTAGGATGGGTCAGTTTATGCAAATCCTTAGTGTTGCTGGAACTCGGGCATGAGCCCCAGTCTCCAGTCTGCTATGCACCTGGACTGGCTTATTTGTTTAAGGTTTGAATCTCCTGCTCCACAGACATGCTATGTGGTAGTAGTATACAACCAATTGAAGCAAACCACTGGCTTCAACTTATAGCCTCTTTATGGTACAATGCAAAACTAAACATTGCAGGAAGGCATTTGTGCTGGGTCATATGGCAAAGAAAAAAAATATTCTTACTTTGGAACAGCTCTTTCAGGAAGGAAAAGTGAAATCATTTTCATAAATGAGGCATCCATTTCAGCTTTTAAATCATAATCTCATGAAATGTTTACAGATAACAAATATGCTACAGTCCCACAAACTTTGTATGGCATTTGGTTATGCAGAAGTTGACATCAGCTGGGAACTGTAGCGTGAGTCTAGAGCTTTATGGTATACTGTATAATGAAAGAGTTCAGAGTCCAAATTGATTCAGCTAAATTTGTGGAAGTTTACCTTGAAAATTATCCCTTGTGTTTAACAAAGGAGGGATGATTACAGAAGCTTCCTTTAAATTGATTGCTGCATCCCTTCCCTCATCTCCACCTAGCTACTTGCTGATTAATATGGGGCCAACTGCCATAAAAGTTCCCTCTTCACTGATTTTAATTAAAACATTTTATTATAAGCTGGTTTAGTGATACATATATTGGATTGGTGTGCAAGCCATGAAATGTCACAATGGGACCAGCGAGGAGCTAAGTGCATTTCAGAGGTGAGGCACTCAGCTCCAAGGCAGTCCATTAGCATCCCTCCTGCAGTATATTCCATATATTCCACAAATTCCTCTGCCTAGTGGCACCCTACCTCAAACACCCATTTCTTATTTCCTTCAAAGCTGTCCCTGTATTGTCTAGTGGAACCCCAATCCCCCAATCTCCAGTTTCTTATTTTCTTGAAGCTATCCTGGTGTCTAGTGGCACCCTCACTCCCCAATCACCGTTTCTTATTTACTTGAACTATCCTTGATGTCTAGTGCCATCCCCCACCCCCAGTCTCCTACTGGTGTAACCCCCCTACAAATGGGGCCCCAAAAGTCTTCCTTGAGCTTGCCTAAATGCTCACTGCTAGATTGGTGTCCTGCGTTTTAACAGTTTAAATGTGATTACCAGAGCCTGTATAGCCTCTGTGTACTATCTCTTTAAGAGCTGCTTGATTGTAGCTTAAGTAATCTGAGAGGGAGCACTGCTGAAAGATGCAACTATTTGCTGAAAATCATTGAGAGTGATAATGATATTGTAGTTTGTCTAACCTGCTTTCTTTGTAGCAAGGACTGTTTCGTTTATCTCCGCTATCTTGGACTCAATCAGTTCTAGTAGGACCTAAATGTAGCCAGACTACAGGAGCTGTCTGAATTCAAAATCTGTAGGAAATGTAGTTTGGGGCTTTTTTTTAACTGAAGGGGGAGCTCTTGCTTTGACTGACAAATTTTCAGTTAGTTCTGAGCTGGGAAGTGAAAGGACAGGAGCTGAAGTGGTTTTGAGCAACAATCCTGAGTGGATTCTCATGGGAGAACTCTGAAAGGGCTAAGTTTCGGCCTGCATGTCTGCTGCTGATCCTGAGAGGGAGAGAAGAGAATTATTTTGGACTAAACCCAAGTTTGTGTGACTAAAGTATGCTACTAAAGTGGGCCAGGCGCAACCTGAAGAAGACTGAAGATTTTGTGGAATGCGATCAGCCTGTCAGGAGTTCCAGCTACCCCTATGCTCCCGGTGTGTGCAGAGACTTTGTGATTGTGACCAGGGAGCACTTTGCCTGGTACAGTAAAATTCCCATACATGTAAATGTGCTATGAGCTGCTAGTGGGTCATGAGTTAGTTCCCCACTGTGTGAAGTGTGTTCTGCTTGCTAGAAGCTGTATCCAGCCCAAAACGGACTGCATCCAAATTTGTCTCCATGCAGTCTGGGCCTTGCAGACTGGCCCAACCAGACTACCTGCTGCACAGAGAAGCCATCGACAAGAGACCTGCCTGGGGATCATCCCCTGCTCCATGCTTGAACAGGAATGACGCTTCATGCGACTGTGGGGCCCTGCTTCTCCTGGCCTTCCAGATCAGTCACCTGCAGTCTCAATTTTCATCCAGCCTGTGTCCAGTCTTGGGTATTGTGAGTAAATACCAGGGTAGCTCCCTGCAACAACAGCTTAATCTGAGTGTGTCATCTGATTGTCTTGTTGTTTCATTTCCTTTCGAACTGAGCCCTCTGGCTTGGATTACAAATATGATGTTTTCCATCACAGGGCCCCCACCAGCTGCAACCCTGGGCAACGGTCCTGCTAGCCCATCTCTTCTCCACCTGGGTACCCAGAAGTGGACTTTGTGGGTGGACTCAAAGCACATGCATAACTGCTTGATTGATATAACCTTTAAGCTAATTAACCTGATTTTGCCCTCCCTTGTTCAAGTCCCCGAATAAATCACATTTAACTTTTCTGCATGTAATCTGACTGTGGTTCCAGTTTGTGCTCAAAGTACTGTACTGTTGCTATTTGCTGTGCATAACCTTGTTTTACAGGGGGACCCAGGAGGGTGGGAGCAGAGGGAATCAGCCCTAGTGGCAAAGGTCAAACAGTGTGAGTACTTGTGTGGTGTACCAGGGTATTGTGAAAGTGATTATTGTACAGTGTTCAGGCCACTAGAGGGGAACGGGGGTTACAGTGTCCCGGAGGGCTGTGCCCAGGCTAGGCTTGACCACTACCAACCCTGATCTCTGGGTGGAGGCACCTGCTTCAGAACTCCAGGGGTTTCAGGCCCCTTAACCTGCTACTAGCTACAGACAGGGGCAGTAGCCCTTGGGATAGCGCCACCTAGGGGTTACATTATGATTTAATAGAGCTATTCTTGTGTCTAGTGGCACCCTCTACTCCCTGATCACTTCATTCATAAATAGAAAGATATCCCTGGTGTCTGGCAGTACTAGTGCCCCGAGTGCTTGATCTATGCATGTAAGCTGCCCCTGGTGTCCAGTGGTTCCCCCACCCCTGACTGCTTGTCTAAAAGAAAGGAATCAGGTGATCCAGTGTCCTCACCTGCTCCCACCCACTCACCTTATCACCACTCCAGCACCTCTTCCACCTGGGTGTCCGACAATCAGGAGCCTGGTACAGTGACCAGCACAGCCTTCCATTCATCTCCTCAACCAGCTGCCATATGAGCTGTCAGAAAACATGCACACAGTATTTATATACGCTGTCACTGACAACTCATATGATGGTCAACTGAGGAGGTGAGAAGAGGCTATGCCAGTCACTGTAGTAGCAGGGTTCTCGATTAATCGAACACCCAGTTAAGAGGTGGGTGTGGGGTGGTATGTGTACATGGGTGGGTGAGGGAGGTCACTGACCACTACTGATTCCTTTTCTTGTAAATGGGTGATTGGGGGTTGGGGTGGGGCTAGCTGACACCAAGGATGGCTTTATATGCATAGATCGGTACTCATGGAGGAAGGTACTGCTAAACTCCAGGGCGTCCTTCCATTCATTCATGGATTGGGTGATCAGGGTGTGGGTACCATTAGACACCAAGGATAGCACTATTTAATCATAATGGGTGATTGGGTGGGTGGCGGTGACACTAGACGGCAGGGATAACTCTATTAAACTGTAAATGGCAATCGGGGTGGGCAACTGCATTGCAGCCACCCTGCCTTTTTTTTTTTTTTTTACAGAAAGTGTGGAGATCATGGCTAACAAGCTTGCAGAGGAATGGGAGATGCAAATGGGAAAGAAATAGTGCATAAGGGGCAGACTCAGGGAGAGGATTAGAGAGGATTGACAGGGACACACTCTCTCAAAAACATTCCCACAGTTAGACAGGCTCTGGCAGACAACTGGATGGGCCACTAGGCCTACTAGCCATCATTTTCTCCATTTCTGTCTGTTACATAAAATGTGGGGTCAAGTCTAATCTGTCTGTGCATGATGCACCAATGCTGCCTGATCGTGTATGTATGTACTTAGCGGTAAGTGTTTTTTGGTTGTCTTTTTGTACCTAAGGAATTTTCACTACAATAACAACTTGTGGGGACTGCTTTGTTGCTCAGCAAACCAAAGCCTCTGTTTTATTTAAAACAAAATGTCTGCCTTTTCTACCAAAACTCAAGAGAATTAAACTACAGTAACAATCTGTGGGGATTGCTTTGATGCTCAGCAAGCCAACATTTTTTTTTTAAACAAAATGTTCTCCTTTTCAACAGCTTTTTGCATGGGACTCAGATGGAAGTAGTCCACCTTAATGCCATCATTTTAAATGGTTTGCCCTGTTCCTTATAGTTTAGAGCCAATATTGAAAAATACAGAGTATGAGTTTGTGTACAGTCAGATACAATATGTTCATTACCGAATCCTAGTAACTTGTATGTCTCAGTGTTCTGTATTTTGTTTTTTATTATGCTTTGTCAGCCAGTCAGATTCAAGAACAGAAATAATACCCTTCTCTTTTGCCCAATACCCAGGCAGAACAGCTGTCCCTTACGCTAGCCACTTGAACATGCTAGCTTCTGCTATGAAAACTAAAGAGACTCGAGAGAGTGATCCCAGAATTACTTATGTAACAGACAGTCTAGAATGCAAAAGTTCTTTCTTTACTTAGATTCTGAACATACCTCGTCTCCAGCCTCCTCTCAGTACAGTCCTCCTCCTCAGCTCTCTGTCTGAGATGGCTGACCGTAGAGTAGTGTCGCTGCCGCCTGTCGCTCTCCACCCACCTCGCCTGAACAGTCTGGACTCTACACACTCCTCACCCACACGGCCACAGCAAAGAAAAGCATGCATGCTGCCTGGTCTGTCTGGATCGGCAGGAGCGAGATCACATGGCATGGATGTGACGGCACGGCGCTCTGTCTCTCACACTCTCACACTGAGGACCAACCCCACCACACCGTACCTCACTAAAGATGATGAGTGACTGACTAACTTTGTCTCTGGCTGCTCAGCTCGCTGTTCCTGTTCCGCGACGCACCGGTCTGGTCTGTCCTCCGACTCCCTGGCTGATGATGCTGATCTCCTCATCACTGAGTCCGTCGAAACTTAAGAGAAGATTACTTTTTGGCTCATTCAAGCATGGACAGCTCCACAGCCCTGACCCTGAGACGCACTGCATGCACTGCCAGTCTGCCCCACAATCCCCACTCCTCAGTAGTCACACCTCCAGAGGACTTAGTCACACAATTATGATTGGTGTGTATGGTCACTCAGACTTCAGTGAAGAGGTGGAGCCGAGAGCTCACTTGCTGAGCAGACTTGCTGGGCGGGGGTGCCAGACTGGTTGGTATTTTCAGCATATGGCGAGGTGTGGGAAAAATACTGTCTGCAAGTTGAACTCAATACAGTCAGGCGTGTGACTGGGGCCTCCTGAACCATGGGACCCTATGCCATGGCGTCATTTTGCGTACATGTTAATCCGGGCATGCCTTTTCCTGATGTATCTGAGAAAGTCCTTCTCTGTTCTTAATGCCCTGCACCAGTCTTAGCTCCCTGGAGGCCTTGGCTGCTCTGACCAGCCTGGTAACCTCCCTGGATTTCATCATATACATCACCCTGTTTTCCTCCCCTCCCAATTTCTTGAGACTCCAAAATGCCTTTCTCAAACAACATAAAGTCTTGCTGTATTCTGACAATTGCAGTGATTCCCAACCTTTGAACTGCCCCGGAGAACTAAGGGTTAACTTTCCATGCAGGGCATGGAACGCTGAGCTCGAGCTCGGTTGAAGTCTCTGTCTGGAGTGATTTGAACTCAAACCATCAGATTCTTTACTCCGCCTCACTGAATGGTCACTCCGGAGATTTCTCCTTCAACTCAGTTTGAAGTCGGTTAAAGTTTTCAGTTTTTCATCGGTTTAAACCGAAAAAGTTTCCGCATAGTCGGTTCAGTCTCTGTCTGTGGTAGCGTAAGTACTAGATAGGAATTGTTCTTTATTTCTGTGTGGAACTTGTAAAAATGTGGTCGGTTTAGCTGAACCGACCATTTGATTGTGAATTTTGCTATATTTAGTGTGTGGTTACTGGTTCTTATCGGTTCTAAAAAAAACGTGTTTTAACCGTTTTTTTCCAATACCCGTGACACGTTTAGGAACCGATAATGGAGTCTTGCCTGGCAGTTACTGAAAAAAGGGTAAGTTTGGTTAGGTTGGCCATGTCTGAGAAACCCAAGAAAAAAAATGGGCCCACTGGGTTTCAACACTGCAGTGAGTGTGGGGAGGTCTTTGCCAAGTCTGATCCCCACACCACCTGTGTTTATTGTCTGGGGTTTGACCACCTCGATTCAGACTGCCAAATATGTAAACATTTTCTCAAATCTACCCTTGAGAAGAGATTTGGTAGACTGAGGGAAAAGGAGTCCGAGAAGTCCGCTGATCCGGATGGCCAGCCCGGTTTGGTTTCGACCGAACCAGAAGGAGTATCCTCTGACCAGGACGATACTTCTTCGGGCAAAAGGAGAGCTGATTCTGAGGGATCGGTTCTGACAAAAAGAAAGCGCAAAGATAAATTGACCTGTTCAGAGCCAGAGGTTCATGTTCTGACCACCGAAGAGATAGCCAGGGCGATTCAGATTGTGGAATCGCTCCACCCGGTTCCGACCGATCTGGCTTTTTCTGGCAGGGGTTCGGTTCAGTTGGTTCCCCCAGTTCAAGAGTATACCCTTGAAGATTTTTATGAACTGGAGTTTGAAGAGGAAGGGGAATTTGAGGATTATTATGTAAGTGAAGGTCTGGATGTGTCTGTGGAACCGAACAAGACAGACCATCAGGTGTTTCCCCTCCTAGGCTTTGAGTCCCCTTCCCACTTTATGTTTTACAGAAAAGTGGCTGAAACCCTCCAGCTTCCTATGGAGGAGGCTGTGGAAGATCAAGAAGAGCCTGATTATGTAGAGATTATGGATATCCCAGAGTCCAGGAGACTGTCTATTCCCCTCCATAAATCTTTTGGGAAACAGACACAAAAAATCTTAGTCTCCTAACACTATACCTCCTGTGGATAGAAGAATGGACAAGAGGTATACACTCTCAGGCTCAGACACGGAGTTCTTATATCAGCAATGCAGCCATGTTGGGGTAGTGCAGGCTGCTGCCTGTGACAAGGAAAATATTCCCTTGGCTTCACACCCCCCTGACAAGGACTCCAGGAAGATTGATGCCATGGCAAAGAAGCAGTACATGGCATCTTCTTTGGGACTCAGGCAGGCAAATTATATGGCCTATACAGCCAGGCACCAGAAGTCCAGGTGGGACACTGTACTTGCACTGGCTAAACAGGCCCTCCCCCAGCTAGCCAAGGAGCTGGAGGCGTGGCTGCAGATGGGATTGAGGCATCTAAGGTTCAGTTTCACGCTGCTGTGGACTCTAATGATGTCTCATCAAGAGTCATGGCTACATCTGTGGCTCTTCGGAGGATGGCTTGGCTCAGATGTACTAACCTCTCACAGGACACCCAGGCTAAGGCTATGGATTTTCCTGTAGTGGGTAATTCTCTGTTTGGGGAGCAGACAGAGAACTACATGAAGAAAATGGACAAGTACAGGACCACTTACAGGAGTGCTCGGGCCAAGGAAAGGCAGACAACTCCTCAAAGGCAGCAGTCCAGGGGCAGGGGCAGGCCTTTTCAAAGGCCTTTTTACGAAGCACAGGCCTCTTCCTCCTTTTCACAGAGGGGATTCTTCAGAGGTAGAGGCAGAAGGGGGATGAGCAGGCCTGCATCCACCCCTCAGTCTAAAGCCCCTGCCAAGCAGACACCCTGATGGGTCTGCCCGGGTTGACTCTCCTATTCCAGTAGGGGGCAGGCTGGCTTGCTCTGTCCAGGACTGGATGTCTATTACATCAGACAAGTGGGTCCTGGAAGTAGTAAGCCAGGGACTGGTTCTCAGCTTCAAAAAATTTCCAAAGATGAGAGCCAAATCTTTTCCACCTGCAAATCTTTCGGAAACCCTTGCCCTAGAGGCAGAGGTTTCTTCTCTCCTAGCTTTAAGAGCTATAGAGAGAGTACCTACCCTACACTGGGGCAAAGGACTGTACTCCAGGTACTTCCTGACCCCCCAAAATACAGGGGAGTGGCGACCCATCCTGGACCTAAGTTATCTGAACAAACATCTTTTAAAACCAAAGTTCAAGATGGTAACTCTGGGAATAATCCTTCCCTCTCTAAGGCCAGGGGACAGGCTAGCCTCCCTGGACCTCAAAGATGCATAACTTTCACATTCCCATCAGGTGCTCCCACAGAAAGTACCTCAGGTTCAAGTTGCCCTCAGGCCACTACCAGTTCAGAGCAATGCCCTTTGGCCTAACCTCAGCTCCAAGGGTTTTCACAAAGTGCCTGGCAGTAGTAGTTGCCTTTCTAAGAAGGCAAAAGATTTCCATATTTCCTTATCTGAACGATTGGCTATTAGTGGGTCAGTCTCCAGACCAAGTCAAGTCTCACCTGCAAGTGACCCAGCAAGTGCTCACTTCCCTAGGATTTCTTCTCAACCTTCCCAAGTCAGGTCTCGAACCAGTCCAACTCCTTACCTTCATAGGGACAGAACTTGAGACACTCAGAGCAAGAGCCTTTCTTCCTCTAGAAAGGGCAAGGGCTCTTATGGAACTAGCTTCTTCCTTCAGCCTTCAAGTATATCGACCAGCAAGGCATTTCCTCCAGCTCATGGGCCCACATGGAAGCTTCAACAGCAGTGGTCCAAGGGGCAAGATTCCAGATGAGGGATATTCAGTTCCACCTGAGAGCTTTCTGGTCTCAGAGAAAGGACTCCCCCTTACCAAACTGATTCCAGTGGCTCCGACCTTGATCCAGGCCCTCCAGTGGTGGCAGGATCAGGACAATTTAAGGCAAGGTGTTCCTTTTGTTGCTCAGCCTTGTTCAGTGGTCCGTACCATGGATGCTTCTCTTCTGGGCTGGGGAGCCCACCTGGGGTCCCTTACTGCACATGGCCTGTGGTCCCACAAGAATCCCTTCTCCACATCAATCTTCTAGAGCTCAGGGCAGTTTTTCTAGCTCTAAAAGCATTCTCATAGTCAGTTCAGAACAAGGTGGTTCAAGTCAGAACAGACAACGCTACCACCATGTGGTAAATCAACAAGCAGGGGAGGCACTCGGTCCACGGCCTTGTGCACAGAAGCCGTGAAGTTGTGGTCCCTGGCTTATTCCCTGCAAGCCTCTCTTGTAGCAGTTCACCTTCCAGGCAAGGACAATGTGCTAGCAGATGCACTGAGAAGGATTTCTCAGGGCCATCACGAATGGTCCCTGGACCCTCAGGTGTTGAAAGTGATTTTTTCAAGGTGGGGCACTCCAGAGATAGATCTCTTTGCAGCCCCAGACAATCATCAACTTCCTCTCTTTTGTTGCAGACCTCAAGTCTTGGGCTCAGTGCCCCTGGATGCCCTGATTCTGAATTGGGAAAGGAAGTTTCTGTATGCCTTTCCCCTCTTCCCACTCCTGTTCAAAGTTTTAGTCAAAATAAGGTCTCAACCTTGCAAGGTGATTCTGGTTGCTCCAGATTGGGCCAGACAGCCCTGGTACCCCCTGTTGCTGTCCCTAGCAGTCCATCTTCCCCTGTCTCTTCCCAGGAATTACAACCTGTTAACATCCTCTCAGAGGAGGATTTGGTACCCCAATCTTCAGTCTCTTAATCTCAAGGCTTGGCTCTTGAAGAGTTAGAGTTTGCAGATCTGCATCTTTCCCAAGGGGTTCTGGACATCCTCAAGGCTTCTCGAAAGCCCTCCACCAGAAAGACTTACAACTCCAAATGGAAAAGATTCAGCATTTGGTGTTCTAAGAAGAATATTTTTCCAGACACTGCTGAATTGCCTACGGTTCTGGATTATATGGTCCATCTTAATGGCTTAGGCCTCAGACCAGCTACTCTCAAGGTACTCTTGTCAGCTGTTTCTGCAATTTTGTCTGTGGGGAAGCCTTCCTCACTATTTTCCCATCCTGTGTTCTGTAAATTTTTTAAAGGATTGTTTCATACCAATCCCCCTTTTAGAGACCCTGCCCCTGCCTAGGATCTGAATGTTTGCATTGCTCAGCTTATGCAACCCCCCTTTGAGCCTATGTCTTCAGCAGAGCTTAAGTACTTGATTTGGAAAACTGTGTTCTTGGTAGCCATTACCTCTGCCAGGCGTATCAGTGAATTGCAAGCCCTGTCAGTGGAACCTGATTTTATCTCCTTTCATAGGGATAAAGTGGTCCTTAGAACCAATAGAAGGTTCTTGCCCAAAGTGGTTTCAGACTTCCATTTAAACCAGTCTATGCCTCTCCCTGTTTTCTTCACTGATCATTCTTCCTCAGGAGAGAGGAGGCTACACAGTTTAGATGTCAAAAGAGCCCTTAGTTACTACATAGAGCATACCAAGGGTCACAGGTTTGACTTCTTCCAGTTGTTCCTCACTTATGGAGAAGTGGGAAAGGGCAAACCTGACACCAAAAGATCTATTGCAAGGTGGATTCTGTCTTGTATACAATTCTGGTATGAAAAACTGGGAAAAATTCCACCCTAGGCCTGAGGGCTTATTCCACAAGAGGTACAGCTGCTTCCCTGGCTGCAGCGAGGCATATCCCTCTCCTAGAAATTTGTCAAGCAGCCACCTGGAAAACAGTCCATACCTTTACCAAGCATTACTCTCTGGATATCCAGGCTAGGAGTGATGCTCGGTTTGCACAGCAGTACTTCAGAGCCTATTCCCAAAGTAGGTTCTGTCCCTCCTCCTTGGAAGTACTACTTGGTAGTCTGCAATTGTCAGAATACAGCAAGACTTCATGTTGTTTGAAGAAAAAATTACTCACCTTAGTAATTATATTTCTTCTAATGGAGTCTTGCTGTATTCTGACCTCCCTTCCTGCCTCCCCTCTCAGAACCTGTTTTTGGGAAGTGGGTAGGCAGGTGCAGAGTCGCACCCCAAGGGTGTATTTGCAGCACCCTCCTCCCTTTTTGTTTGGGTGCTTATTTATTATTGTTATTTTTGGGTTTAGTTTTTGGGTTTCCTGACTTGAGACTTCCTTGGGAATCCAAAACTTTTCAGGCAGTTGGCTAGTAGAATTTTTACAATTTCCACATAGAATTTTTAGTTTAGTTGGGCTTGTAAGAATCTGATGGTTTGAGTTCAAATCACTCCAGACAGAGACTTCAACCGTGCTCGAGCTCAGCGTTCCATGCCTTGCATGGAAAGTTAACCTTTAGTTCTCCGGAGCAGTTCAAAGGTTGGGAATCACTGCAATTGTCAGAATACAGAGAGACTCCATTAGAAGAAATATAATTACTAAGGTGAGTAATTTTTTCTTCTTGGCCCTCACCCCCTCCATGACCTCCTGCTTCAGCCAGCTGGTTTTTTTTGTCCTCCCCTTCTTACTCCTTGTTCTTGTACATGTCCCAGAAGCCTCCACCAGCCCCTTCTTAATAATATCCCATTTCTGACTAGCATCCATGCATGGTCGAATACCCACCAAATGCCTGCCCACAATAACCCCATCCTATTAAAGTCCATGCCCTTAATTTCAACCACCCTGGTACTTGATCCTCCTGATTTCCTGCCCATAAGGAGCGTGAACCATACCGTGTGGTGGTCACTGCCAGCCAGAGGATCCTCTACCTCCAAATCCTTTACAACCTCCCCATTTGTCAGGACTAGATCTAGAGTCCTATCCAGTCTAGTTGGCTCCTGGACTAACTGCACCAGGAAGCTGTCCTGGAATGCCTCTAATATTACCTGCTCTTTCACACTTGTGGTGGTTTGGGTGCTCCACATGACCCCCAGTAGGTTGAAGTCACCCACTGCCACAGTGTTCCTTTTCCTACAGACCCATCTGATTTGCTCCGCTAACTCCCTGTTCGGGTCAACCCCTTGGGCTGTCAACCTGTACATCACCCCCATCCTCAATGTGCTACTTTTTAAGTCTTGCAACTGCATCCATAAGGCCTATATTCTGTTCCCCCCAATGCACGTTATCTGCTCCCGTACTTATATTGTCATGCCCCCTCCTTTTCCTTTGGCTCTGTCCTTCATGAATATCTTATAACCTGGGACTATCAAATTCCAATCCTGATATTGGGTGGCCCACATTTCGTGATGGCCACTATGTCCACCCTCCCTATTGCCAAGAGAGCCTGTAATTCTGCTGCTTTATTTTGAAGGCTCCTTGCATTCAATGAGACCACCCTCCAACCTGATCCTGACCCCTCCCCTCTCGGTGATAACTCCTTTTTAATCCTCCTCTGTGCCACTGCTCCAAGCATCTTCCCACCAGCCTGGGGGGGTAAGGTAATTTGGCTCCCCTATCTGGCCACCCCTCTACCAAGTTTAAATCTACCTTCATGGCAATGTATTCCCCAACACTCAATTGTAATACCTTCTTTCCCACCCTGCTCAAATGTAGCCTATCCCTAGCATAAAGTTTATTGCTGTCCCAGAGTCTGTCCTAGTACCCTACCAACCCATATCCCCCTGAACTACACCATTCTCTCACCCAGGTGTTGAACTCCCCAATACTTACTTTCCTCGCCGTGCTAGCACAGGGTACTGAGAGCACCTCTGAGAAGGCTGCCAATTCCCCCAGTTCCTCACACAACCTGCTCAGATCCTCGAACCTCCCCCTCACCACTTCCACTGTCTCTCCTACCAGGTCATTCATACCCATGTGCACCTCAAGATGTGGCTTCCTCCTACCCCTCCCAGCACACTTAAGAATTGACTGGCCCACCTGTCTGCAGTTAAGCCAGCTATGAACTGTACCCAGATGAGACTATGTCGCTCCCCCTTGCTGCCCCATTGTATCCCTTTCAGTATAGAATTCCCCAGCACTAATACTCCCCTCTCTCCAGACCTCATCCCTTCTCCACTCTTTTACCTTGGCTACTACTGCTAGAATCCACCTTAACTTAAGCCCTTCCCCCCTCCTGCAGATCCCCTCTCTACCCCAGACTTATCTCCGCTACCCCTCAATGATCCCTCACAATCCTCCCCATCTTCCTTTCCACTCTGTGTTCCCCAAGTCCCTCCTTTTCACCTCACTAGCCTTGCTCCTCTCCCATTTACCCCTGCTTTCCTCTTCCATCCTTCCAGCTGTGCCCATCCCCTCTTACCACCATCCTCTGCTAGACTCCTGCCCCTCATTCCATCCTCTTGCTTCCCATTACCTACCCCCTCATGGAGATACCTCACTTCCCCCTCCTCCTTCTCCAATGTCGCCAGCACCACAAACCTATTACCTGCTTCTCTGCCATGCTGGGTGTGGGCTCCTTCCTCCTCCTCCTACCCCCCCATGCTTTGCCACCCATTCATATTGCCTTCACCCTTATTCCCCATCTCATCCCTTGAACCTTTGTTCCACCCATATGGTGACCTCTTGTTGCTCTCTGCTCCAGCAACTCTCCCCTCCCCCCAACCTCCCCAACTCTCTACCAAGCCACTGCACTTCATCCTCTAGTCTCAACCTGTCACAGATCGGACACCCTCCCAGCTTCCACAGTACATTCATCCAGACTGCCACCCCACATCTATTGCAGCACAATATTCTACCCCCGTAGGCCCCGCTATCATCCTGCAGCCCCCGTACCTGCCCTTCACTGCTGACTCCCACAACTACCCCATCCCCTAGTGTGACCTTCCCTACCTCCCTCCAGTTACTCACCCCTGCGTCCCTTGGTTCCTGAAATACCCCCAGAATGTCCTGTGTGTCCCCTAACAAAGCCCTGCCCTACTTCCTGTCAAGATCATAGACCTTAGTACCTCTCAATCACACAGCATTTACAGTAAAATACCCCCTAGAACAAAATGTACAACCCCACAACTTGTCCTGCACAATCACTTAAAGTCTTTAGGTTCCCCTTAGAATTAGAACCCAAACAGCTTCCCCCCTACCCAAGTTAAATGGGGAGGATAAAGGCTAGTTAAGGCTAAAAGAAATTTGATCCTCAGATCACATGTGCATCTAGCAGCCTATCAGGTGAGCATAATAACCCTAAAAGTAAGGACTGAGTGCTATGGATATATGTACTCTTACATAATCACCTTTACCAGGTGAGTAAACTACCAAAATGCTACCACAATGCTTTCACAGCAGATTCTGGTATGTGAATCAATTCTTCTACAATTTTGGTATACATGTGTAACCCCCTTACAAGTGGGGTTCTCGAATGTCTTCCTTGGGTGTGCCTAAATGCCCACTGCCAGGCTGGTATCCTGTGTCTTAGCGTTTTAAAAGTGTTATATGAGAGTACCTTAATGCCTCTGTGCTCTGTCTCTTTAAGAGCTGCCTATAACATGGTGCTTATTTAATCTGGAAGGGGGCTGAGTGTTTCTATGCTCAAGTCCTGCCTGGGCTGCTAGACAATCGCTCTGTTCTGCCATCACTATTTGCGCAGAGGGAGCCCTGTTAGAAGCTGTACTTATTTCCTGATTATCTGTTAGAATAGTAATGATATTGTGGTTTGTCTAACCTGACTTCTTTGCAGCATGGACAGTTCTGTTTGTCACCACCATCTTGGTCTTGGACTGCCAGAATGTGCCAATCAGTACCTTTGGGGACCCTAAAATGGAGTCTGTCCCCAGGGGTCTTGTGGGAGTGAATTTCTGTAGGAATTGTAGTTTTGAGACTTGGCACCTAAATGCACGTTGACAGACAGATAAATCAATGAATCAAACCTTTGGGACCAAAGGGAAATTCCCAAGCTACTTGCTGCAGTGAGTCAGTCTGGAGTTAGAGTTTGGAGCGTGAACAGCTCAAGAGATTCGAGTAGCTGCTTCTGCGTAATTTGTGCGGGAGATTGGTGGAAAGGCTGAGTTTGGCCTGTCTGCCTGCTGTCCCTCGAGAGGGAATCCTTTAAAAGGCTTAGCAATTGGACTGTATCTGAATTGGAGTGTGACAAAGCCACTGAAGAGTGACCAGATTTAAACCTGAAGAAGACTGAAGATTTGCTGTACGCGATCGGCGTGTCAGGACATCCAGTTGCCACAGAATTCCCGGTTTTACTCAGAGGCACTGATATTGCTGCCGGACTGCTATCCGCATTGTGGGATGGTGATTGCTTTACTATAAATGTGCTGTTTGCTATTAGTGGGTCGCGATTTGGTTCCCCACTGTTTAATTGTGCCACGTTTGCTGGAAGCTGCATCCAGCCTTCCCAGACTGATATCTGAACTGTCTTACCTGGCCTGGGCCCTGCCACACTGGGCCAACCAGCTACTTCATGTGCAGAAAACACCCTTGATGAAAGACCTGCCTGGGGATCAACCCCCTGCTCAACATCACGAACAGGAATGACACCACTGTGAATCATGTGGGCCCTGCTTCTCCTGGCAAACCAGCAAGTCATCCTGCAGTCTCCATTTCATCCATCCTGTGTCCTGTACTGGGTAGCATGAGTAAACACCAGAGTAGCTCCCTGCAACAACAGCTCAATCAAAGTGTGTCATCTGATTTAATTGTTTTGTCTAATCATCACAAACTGAGCATCCTGGCTCCGGATTACAAATTGTGTGTGGTTGTGCATGCCTTTTTTTTTTTCATCACAGGGCCCCAGCCAGCTGCGATGCTGGCCTACCCCGTGCAATGTTCCAGGCTAGCCTACTTTACTTCCAACTGGGTACCCAGAGCATGTGACTGTGCAGGGACTAAAAGTGCATGCATAATTGCCTGACTAGATCAGTTTTAGAATCAATCAACCTGATTACGCCCCTTCCTTGTTCAATTCTTCTGAATAAATCAGATCTAACTCTTTTTGCATTTAATCTGACTGTGGTTCCAGTTTGTACCAAAGGCACTGTACTGTTATTTGCTGTATTTAACCTTGTTTTACAGGGGTCTCCAGGGTCGTACTGGTGGAACAAGCCCTGGTGGTAAGTGCAAACAGTGTGGGGATTTGTATGCTGAATAGGGGCTACTGTGAAAGTGTTTGTTGCATGTTGTCTAGGCCACTAGAGGGGAAAGAGGGGGGGTTACAGTGTCCCAGAGGGCTATACCCAGGTTAGCCTTGTTACTAACAACCCTGTCCTCCGGGTGGAGGCACCCGTTTCAGTACCCAGGCCCCTTAACCTGCAACTAGCCAAGCAGGCAGGGTTAGTAGCCCTTGGGATAGCACCACCTAGGGATTACACATTTGACAGTAAAATCATCTGTACTCTTGCAATGATAGAGTCTACATGGTTAACCTAAGTGCCAGACATTTATTGAAACCAATATATTGTCACTATCCAGTATTAGAAAGAAAGAAACAGAATTTGTCGGCAGAAAAGGACCAGTAGGCCTATCTAGTGTGCTCTATTTTCCTTACCTAATACTACACCATGGACCCTGTTTGGTCTCAGTTGTCCTTCCCTCCACTTTTTTTCTATGATTATTATGTGCATGTGTCTATCCCACACATCACATGCTTGAAGCTCCCCACTGTCTTTGCTTACACCACCTCTTCTGGCAAGCTGTTCCATGTGTCCACCACCCTGTGAAGAAGTATTTCCTCACATCCCTCCTAAACTTACCCTCCCAGCTTCATTGAATTCCTCCATGATCAGGTGCTCCTCCTCCTCAGAAAGACTCTTGTCTTCCACCTTGTTTACCCCTGTGAGGTACTCCTCAGTGTCTATCATGTCGCCTCTTGCTCTCTTCTTCTCCAGGGAGTACATGTTGAGCTCTCACAGTCTCTCCTCATATGTTTTTCCATGCAACCCCACACCATTTTGCTAGCCCTCCTCTGACCCGTCTTCACCTTGTCAATGTCCTTTCAGAGGTGCTGCCTCCAGAATTGGACACAGCACTCTAGGTGACGTTTCACTAGTAAGTGATACAGTGGCAACATCAACTCCCTTCTCCTGCTAGAAATCCCCATCCCTATGCATCCCAGCATTCCAATAGCTTTGTCTACTGCCTGCCACCTTTAAATCAGCAGATATGATTTTTTCATATTTAACATACTTTATTTAATTTTTCAAGAAAAGTGACAAACAAACATTAAAGCACAGCAACAACAACAACAATTACAGAACATAAATCTCCCCACCCCCACCAGCGATAATATGACATAATCAAGGTGCAGGGCAACAAAGTGAATATAGTAGATACTGTATATCCCACAAAATATCACAAAAATATGAAAAAGAGACATCATAATGGAGACGAAAGAACAGAACCCTGCAAACTTAAAGCTCCCCCCAACCCCAGCCCCCACCACAACCACCAGGGAGCCCTCTAGAAGTACAAAACGGGCACATACTAGGGGACATTAAGAGCTAAGAGATATCTGAGTATAAGGGCAAACAATAGCTTAGGACACCTAAAATATCCAGAGGTAGTCTAGTCAGAGGAGACCAGTATCACAGGGAAACAAAAAAAAAGTGAGAAAGGGGAGACTTATACAGTTAGCAAAGTATACAAAGGTTCCCAGATTGTCTGATAGGTAACGGTTTTATGGGTGAGGTTA
Source organism: Neoceratodus forsteri (assembly GCA_016271365.2). NCBI lineage: Eukaryota > Metazoa > Chordata > Ceratodontiformes > Ceratodontidae > Neoceratodus > Neoceratodus forsteri. Next base: position 324,954,313 of record CM057450.1, on the reverse strand, counting down.
GCAACGGTCCATTCAGCTTGAAGGGTGAACAATATTTCCCTAAAACACTCAATGTTGGAAGGTATACTTTGATCTAGCCAATGTCTAAGGATAACTTTTTGTGCACAAAGGGATATAGGGGACATGTGGAACCTTTGATTACCAACCAAGCTGTCACCGTAATCCCCCAGAAGACACACCTCCAGGAGAAAGGTCTTTGAGAGACCAAGGAGAGGATCCAGGTGGGCTTGAATCGTGGACCAGAAGGGGGCAACCTTTTCACAAGTCCAAAGAGCATGTAACAAAGTACCAGGTTCTTTGGTACATCTGGAACAAGTATTGAAAGGCAGTGTCCCCATTTTATGTAATTTGTCCGGAGTGAAATAAAGATTATGTAGGACCTGAAACTGAAGAAGCCAGTACCTATCCCATTTGATGTATCTTTATAAGCGTTTCCAAATGCCTACCCTGTTACGTGGGGGATTAGAAGAAGGCAACACCTGGTCCCAGTAATAAAAGGCTGGGCCTACCACCTGGGCAACAGAGTCTGAAAATTGATGATAATAAAATGAAATGACATGGGAACTAGGAGCTGACAAGGCCATAGGGAAGATATGGGACTGATACGAGTTGTCCCAGGGGCCAGTACCAAAGTAAGACCTATGCATGTGTGAAAGCTGAAAATATTTGAAACAAGTAGAAAGAGGTAATTGGAATTTAAGACTGGCTTCTTGAAATGTCAAAAGCTTCCAAGTAACTACCAAGTCCAAGACCTCATTGACTTCCACGAAAGGCCAAAAAGAAGCTGTGAGGTTGTGGCCACTAATCTGAAGATTAGCATTGCCAACAAGGGGTTGTGAGATATCCTTGTAGGACTGAAGGTTACGGAGGGCACAAAATTATAGATGAACACACATAGAGGCCTCTACTGGAGAACCATGTAAAGATTTGGGAAGTTTTTTTAGTGGAATGTAAAGAAGAAAGCAAATATCCAATCTGTTGAGAGAACAAAGAGTGTGTTCTATCTCTAACCACACGGGAGTATAGATAGAAGGGTCTTTGTCTGGATAATATTGTAGCCATCTAAAGAACCAGAAACAATGAAATGAGAGGTAGTAAAGGTAGAAATTGTGTAGCTGTAGACCCCTGCGCTCTTTGGATCACATCAATTTGGAGAGGGCCCTACGGGGAGTTTAACCATGCCACAGGAATGAGGAAATTATCCTGTCCAATTGCAGGAATCAGGACTTTGGCAAGACATGATAAAACATATACAACGGGTAAAGGAGGTGGGGTAGAACATTCATTTTTTACAATATTGATGCGTCCCCATAGGGAGATAGGCAAAAAGGCCCAATGCTGTAAATCCGTATGGATGGAGTTGACCTCGGCATCAAGACTGCATTGTTTCCATTTGGAAGGAGAAGTACCATGAGCATACCCAAATATTTTAGTTTATCACAAATCTAGACCAACCCTAAGTGTTCCACTTTGGATCTCAGGGTAGTGCCGCTGAGCAGCATCACCTCCATCTTGGCCAGATTTAACTTATAATTTGAAAAGGCACCAAAATCCAAGATGGTGTCCAAAGCAGCAGATATAGATGAGGCAGGGGAGGTAAGGTGAAGAAGAATATTGTCCCTGTAAACAGAAAGCTTGTATTGAAGGGACCCCACAGAAACACCCTTCACTGGCCTTGGTCTCCCTGGATGCAGAAAAAGCATTTGACAGAGTCAGTTGGGCCTTTCTCTTTGAAGTAGTGCTCAAGTTTGGTTTTCCAAAGAAATTTGTACAGTGGATTAAAGTACTGTACACCAACCCTACGGCCAAAATCTACTGCAATGGGGTTTACTCAAATTCATTCCAGCTGTGCTCTGGAACTAGGCAGGGGTGTCCGCTTTCCCTGATGTTATTTAATCTTCTTGAACCACTCATATATCGTCTCCAAAATTCTCCAAGTATAAATGGCATCCCAGTTGGACCCTTTAATTTTTGACTATCTGCCTATGCAGATGATACCTTGTTGCACATCTCTGATCCAAAAACCTCAATTCCTGCAATTCTGGACATAGTTGAATCCTACGGAGCTCTCTCGAACTATTAACTAAATATAGATAAATCGATAGTCATGCCCTTAAATAAGTTCATATATCAGTCACATCTAGAGGGGTTGAATCTAACCTGGTCACTCCAACTCAAATACCTAGGATTAACCTTATCCCAAGATTTGTCTCAAATTAAAAAGCTTAACCTAGATTCTCTGATTGAGACCTTAAAACAGGATCTGGGAAGGTGGCCGCCTCTATACCTTTCCTTGCAAGGAAGAATCAGTGTAATCAAAATGAATATCCTCCCAAGGATATTCTATCCTTTGAATATGCTAAACATCCATCTCCCACAATCCTGGTTCCGCAAGTTCCATAGTATTATATCCCAATTTCTCTGGCAAGACAAACCGCCAAGAAGATCATATATTAAGGTGGGGCGCCAAAAGTTGATGACAGGCTCAGGCTCCCCAACCGTTATCATTACTATTTAGCCAGTCACTTAGCCAAATATATGTGCTGGATACCCCACAATCCTGATCAACAAGACTCCTCCTTTACTCCAGCGTGGCTTCATTTAGAACGTTATATAATTAGTCAGGGTGGTTTGTCCCCACTGAGTTGTTATAGACTAAAGCAAAAACCTGTTCTACTGCTATTAACAATTAAATAATTATAATGTCTATAAGAGTACATGAACAGCTTTGCAGAATTTTTAAATATGATAACTAAAGATATCTCACAGCCTTTATATTATAATCTTAAGCTAATTGGGCACTGCTTGAAACCGCATGAGAAGCCTGCTCTGAATGAGACTAAGATAGTTGATTTACTAGAAAATGGGGCAGTGAAAGCTACACCAGATCTTTTACCACTCCTGAATCTCCCGAAGATGCAACTCTTTAAAGGATACCAAATTCGACACTTGACGATTACTAAATTGGGCATGGGAACATGGCACATGGACCGCTTGGAACTCATTGCCTCACTCCATAATTTAGCATGACAACCTCATGCAGTCTCCCAAATCACTTCGATGTTATATCCTTCCATCTGCTCAGTGGGCCCCACTCCCTCTCCATACTGGGCAGACCAGTTTCTCAATAAAGAAATTAGTTGGGATAAGATCTGGCAAGTGGTTTATCGGTACACTTCTAATGACAGGCTTCACCTCATGCAATTCTATATCCTACGTAATAGGTATTACACCCCAGTGAAACTATTTAAAATGGGAAATGTTCAAAACGTGAACTGTAACAGGTGTGGCCTATACGAAGGCTCCCTTCTTCACGTTCTGTGGGATTGTCCTATAATTCGGCCATTATGGAATAAGATTCGAGCTAGAGCAGACCCCCCATTGGGAATTACAGATTTATCTAAGTCTGAAATTTGTATACTAGGGGATTTTTCACAGATCCTAGTAAAGGAAAGAAGATACATTATGACTATTATCTCCCATGTAGTCAAAAAATTGGTCTTAAAACATTGGAAGGATTCTACCATCATTTCCTACTCTGAATGGTTAAATGAGTTCCTATTAAACCTGAGAACTGAAAAAATGATTGCATGTCTTAGACGTATCCCAGCAGCTTTCGATAAGAAATGGGGTCAAGTTTACACGCAGTACTCCCTACATAATAAACAATGTCATCCCATGTGAGTTATACTGGATACCAGTCCCATAGGAAAGTCAATCTGTTTGGTTTAATTGCTGCCATATGTATAATCTTGACTATACGGTTAAATGATATGTGATGAAGGTAGGGTAGGGAGGGTTTATGGGAGAGTGAGAGGGTGGGTTGGGGGCTAGTTAGAAGGTATTATCTGAGCCAATGTAACTTTAAGGCTCCAGTCTATATTACCTTTATCATTTTGTACCTGTGCAATTCCTTGCTGTATCTGTATGCTTGAAGAGAACAAAAATAAAGTATATTTAATAAAAAAATAAAAAAAAGGAAACACCCTTCACCAGGGAAGAAATCTTAATCTTCCTGAGCAGCGGTTCAAGGAAGAGATTAAAAAGAAAGGGCGAGAGCAGGCAACCCTGCCTGGTACCTTGATACAACCAGAAGAGGGCGGACAATACTCCATTACAGAGGATATGGGCTAAAGGCCGGGAGTATAACACTTGCATCCAATGAACGAACGTGAGTGGGATATGAAATTTATGTGGCAAATGAAATAGGTAATCCCATGAGACCCTGTCAAAGGCCTTTTCTGCATCCAGGGAGATCAGCACTGATGGAACACTGGAATCCCTGGATGCAGAAATAAGATGGAAGAGAGTGTGAAGGTGGTCCATCGAAAGCTGGCCCACCACAAAATCAACCTGTTCCCTACCAATAAGTGACTGCCAGACCTGGTTCAACCTACCAACCAACACTTAAGATCAGCGCTAATGAGGGATATTGGTTGGTAGTTTGCAACCAGCAGGTGCTCTCTACCAGGTTTCGGTAGGACCACAATCATGGCCTCAGTAAGAGAAAAATCTGAGAGACCCTCCTGAAAGATGTAATTAAAAGTATCAAGGAGAACAGGAGCTAGGTGATGTCTGAATGTTTTATAAAAGTCTGCGGTGTATCCGTCTGGGCCAGGGACTTTGTCCGGGGAGAGATAGTCAATGGTGGCCAAAATTTCTGAGATAGTCAGGGGAGCTTGCAGAACATCTACATTGGAAGGAGCCATATGAGGAAGGTCACTATCCTGTAAAAACGTATCCAGGTGAGCTGCATTGAAAGAGGAAGGATATGGCTGATACAAAGCAATACAATAAATTCGAAAGTGGTGAGCGATATCTCTAGGGAACATAAGAAGATGACCTGAATCATTCTGAAGGGAGTAAACAATTTTGTCAGCCACCTGAGATCAAAAACGCAGTGTCAACAGTTTTCCAGCCTTCTCCCCCTGATCAAAGTACTGAACTTTGGAGTGCAGGATCAAGTGTTCTGCTTTTCCCCCCAACAGGGTATAGTATTTAGAATGGACAGCTTCCAGTTGTTCCCAGTCAGACTGAGAATAGGACAAGGAGAGCAGTCTTTCCATTGCCCTAATTTGGTCAAAGAGGGAGGACAAATCCCTCACGATAACCCATTTCTGAGTAGTGGCTAGCCGAATAAATTCACCACGTAGTGAACATTTAAGTGCCCCCCAATAGACAATACAGCTTGGGATAGGAAGAAGAGTTAAGCTCTAGAAAAGAGATAATAAATCTCTGGAGATGTTGGGTCAGAGATATGGAGGTAAGCCGCTGACCATTAAGACGCCAGACTTTGTCACAAATCAAAGAGGGGGACACACATAGATGGAGTAATGTAGGGTGGTGATTAGAGATTACTTTGGCTAAATAATGACCGGCCACCACCCCAGAGAGCTGTTCAACCTGCAACAAGAAGTAAAGAATCTGGGAGAGTGTATTGTGTGGAAGCAAATGAAATGAATACTCTTGCAGGTCTGGATTTAATACCCGCCATGGATCAACCAGTCCTAGTGTGTCCATAAGATCCTGAAGGGCCATTTGCTCTGGTGACAGAGTTAAAGTATGAGGGTCAGACTGATCCAGGCTGTTATTGTACACCATGTTCCAATCCCCCCAAACAACATGGGGAGAGAAGGTCAGGGTGCAAGGTGGGTCAATTAAGGAGTTAAAAAAGGTTGGGTCATCAGCCGTTGAGACATACACCCCACAAAGAATAACCTCCATGTGGCCCAAAAGGGCACACAGGATAAGAAACCTACCTTGAGGGTCAGATTTCCTGAAGCAAATAGCCTTGCTATTAGGATAGCCACTCTCCGCTCGCGCAAGTCAATCCCCGCCCCAAAAGCCTTTCCCACCCAAGATCACCTAAAGAGGAGAGCCTGGGTGGGTGGCAGATGGGTTTCCTATAAAAAGGCCACATCTACATCAAGCTTACGTAGGTGCAATAAGATTTTTGCTCTTTTGATGGGGGATTGGACACCCTTGATATTCCATGAGCAAAACTTAAATGCTATCGCCAAAGGGCCAAAAATGAGAAGTAAAAATGGAGGCAAAATTGTACCAGCTCTGTATGCCCTTGTCCCCATAGGATAATGAAGTTCACCCAGTGGCGGTACCCCTTACCCACTATGCCCACCCCCACCACCCAGGTCTGAACCCCCCAATAAACAAACAATTTGAACAACAACCCTGGCAAACAGTAAACTGGAGAATGGAGTATGGTAACACACAGAACAACATCCACATGGTTCCCCTACCTTAAACAGAAGAACTTCAAATAGCAATATAGAAACCAAACAGGGAGCCATAAACCCCCAAAACCCTTCCCCTCCCTCCAAAGAATAAAACATTTGGCTCATGATGAGACAAACCCAACTACAATAAATCCCTGTCCCTCCCGCTCCCCCCCAAATACCCCCAACTAGAGAGCTCCACATCCCAAAACCACGAGTAGAATATGAGCAACAGAGTTTACTAGAAAGGAGCCCCCCCACCTTCATGAAATGGTAACGTAGTCATGAAAGAACTATGAGATAACTCCCCAAAACATAGGGTAACATATCAGTAGCACTGAGAAAAAGGCATGAACAAACATATTGCCTCCCATGAACATGTATTACAAAATTGATGAACAAAATAAATGGGTCCCTCTGAATATTTAATCTGAGCATGAGTCCCCGCATTACCACAGCCACAAATGAAGAGGCAGAAGCCAGTTCATGAGGATGATACGTCGTAATGGGTAACACAGGGCAGCTTCCAAAATGCTGTCATGAGGCCCTTGACATGGCCCCTTAACATTGCTTGACGGACAGTAGGATAATTTTGGGACCAGAGACCGGGATGGAGGTGTCCAACCAAACCAAAGGAAATGAAACTCCTGGATGCTGGTAATGGGTCTCGATGGCTGCCAGGGCTTGAAACTAAAAGAATGCACCCACTACTCCCCCTGATAGTCCCAGCCATGACACAGTTCTGAACAAAGGCCATCCATGGCTGGTGATGACAAGGGCTGTCGATAACTGTCCGGTTCCTAGCTAATAGCATGAGTCTTACCCGGCAACATATTACAGACACAGTCCTAAGAGAGCTCACAGAAACAGGTTGCTGACATTGCCAATGTTGAAGGGAGAGAATGCAGGCCATGGTATTAGAAGGCTGTAGAATGACAGGGAAATGCTGCAAAGTGGGAGTGTACCACGAGGTGGCAAAGAATAGGCTTAGCCCTCACATTGAAGTGTCTAAAAATCAGCCGATATGATTAACTCAAGGTCCCTCTCTTGTTTTTTTTTTTTTTCAATTCTCTTTATACTTCTCACTCTCTACACCCCCCCTCCCAGACCCTCTCCAGTGGGATGCTCGGAGTGGTATTCTCCTGCCCATTTGAAGTCCTCCGGAATCACCCCAGTTGGCCCACCTCCACCGCAAACTGACTGCTCAACCCCCCGGCTCTGAGTCCCCCGAGATGAAACCATTGACTCAGACTGGTGCTCTAGCCATAATCTGACAGAGTGGCCAGGCACAGAGGAGAACTGGAGGCAAACTGGAGGACCCGACATTGGGCGTGGGTACCACCCCTCTGAACTCACCTTTGCCAACTGGGTGATAGGGCCAGTTTCCTTCTTCCACCCCCTGGCATGGATGTGCAGTGGCATCAGTGTGTGGAAGAAGCAGTTCTGCCCCCTTCTGCAGACACTCACTGACACCAGTCCCATTGGTTGTCCCAACCTAAGGTGATGTATCTCCCGGCCTCTGCTAGGAGCTGCTACCAGGTAGGGAATCCCTCGGAGCCCACCCCAGGAGAGGAGAGCAGTCCTCCAGCCCTCAATCCTCTCCTTCCCCTGCCAACTCACCTGAGTCCATTCCTGAACCCAGGTCGCTGGTGTGGCATGAGGTGTGGCATCTAGTGCCTCAGCCCTCAGCACCACCAGGCTGGCCCCTCTCTTGCTTGGTGGCTATAAGTATCCCCCCATCTTATACACAGACCCCAGGTTTCCCTGCTGGAGGTGCATGACTTTGTACTTTTTGGGGCATTGAAACCCAACTGCCACACCCCAGATCACTCCTCTAGTTTCCCCAGATCCCTTTGTATTCTTGCTACCCATTCCTGGGTGTCCACCCTGTTGCAGATTTTTGTGTCCTCCACAAAGAGGCACACCTTCCTCTCCAGTTCCTCAGCAATCTCACGAAAGTGATCCCTGTGGCACTCCACTTGTCACTCTCCTGTCCTCCGAATGACTGCCATTTACCACCACCCTCTGCCTCCTATCCTTCAACTGGAGGTAGTATAGGACAGTGGTTTAAAGCTCTGAGCTGCAAACCAGGAGACCTGGGTTTGAATCCCACAGCCCCCACTTGTATACTGTGTGACCCGGAGCAAGTCACTTAACTTACTTTTACTCCCAGGTTGCATTTGGAAACAAGCTTTGGCTTAGTGTGGCTCTTCTGGTTAAACAATTTCCCCTTTCCCCCTCCTTTCCCCCCCTTCAACCAGTTTGATACCCAGCTTGTCACCTTCTCCCCAACCCCCAGGTTGCTAAATTTTTTAGCTGTGTAGCATGGTGTCAAAGTCCTTACTGAAGTCCAGATAGGCCATATCCACTGCCTTTCCCTGGTCCACCTCCCTAGACTCTCTGTTAAGGAAATCCATGAGATTTGTTAGACATGACCTTCTCCCTGTAAAACTATGCTTCTGGTGGTCCTGCAACCCATTTGCCTCTAGGTACTTTATCCGCCTTTCCTTCAGCAGGGTCTTCATTAATTTCCCCCCCACTGATGTGAGACTGACTGGCCTGTAATTTCTAGCCTCCTCCTTGCTGCCACTTTTGTGCAGAGGCACCACATCAGCTCTCCTCCAGTCCTCTGAAACACTCCCCATCTCCAATGAGATGCTGAATAGTGTTTCCAGAGGGGAGGATAGCACCATGCTCAGCTCCTTTAGTACCCTTGGGCGAATCCTGTCTGGCTTCATTGCCTTGATCTCCTAGGCTTCCAATCACTTTCAGATTCTCTCCTCTGAAAATGGACTTGTGTCCACTCCTCCCCTTCCCTGCTGCCTGCTGATAAATGTTGGTCTGTCCCCTTCCTCTTCCACTGTGAAGAAAGAGCAGAAATACTGATTTAAAATTATTACTTTATCTTGATCTTCTGCACAGCACCCCTTCCACTTTCCTGATATTCACTATCCCACCTCTTACTTTCTTCTTTTCACTCATGTACCTGAAGAAAGTTTTATCTCCTTTTTTGGCCTCCTTGGTGATTTTCTCCTCTGTTGTGCCTTAGCTGCCCTCACACTCCTTCCTTCCTTCCTTTATTTATCTAGATATACCTCCCTGTTCCACTCCATCTGGGTTTTCTTGTTTTTCCTAAAAGCTGATTTTCTCTACTTTACCACCTTACTCCCCTCCTGTGAGAAACACAGTGGCCTCTTCCTACTTTTGCTTACTTTCTTCAAACAGCTTGCCATCCTAAGTTATTCCCTCCTTGTCCCTTTTCAGTTGTGCCTCCACCCCCCCACCCTGGCCATCACCCCTTTCAAAGTATTCACTGAGGCAATCTCCCATGTCTTTATAATCTGCCCTCCTGAAGTCCAGGACCCTCATCCTAGTGTGTTTGTTCTCCTGCACAATCCATATGCCAAACTAGGTTATACAATGATTGTTTGTACCAAGGGGGCTACCCACTGTGACATCTGCAAAGCTGTCTTTGTCTGTAAGTACCAGGTCCAGCACTGTCCTGTCTCTAGTGGGTTCTGTAGCCAGCTGCCTGAGAAATACCTCCAGTAGGGAGTTGGGATAGCCTTGCTTCTCGTAGCTGTGTCCAGAATGCTCCAGTCTACATCCAGCAGATTAAAGTCCCCCATAATATATACCTCCCCTTTAGTTGCCATTTTGCCAATGGTCTTTCCCCAAAACCTTGTCTAATTCCTCACCCATGTGTCTGAAGGCCCTGGACCCTGTCTCTAAGTCAACCCAAGGAATCTCCAGTCCTTCCTTATACCCTTCTGTCTCTGTATTTCCATGGCCTTCATACCTTCCCTCACATATAGAACACCCCCTCTTCCTCCCTGTCCTGCCCTTCCAGAACATGATGTTATCTGGAATGGCCACATCCCAACTACAGTTATCAGTGTACCACAGTTCTGTTATGGCCACCAGATCCAGGTCCATCTCTGCAATGGTTGCCTCAAGGGGAGGAATTTTATTTCCTAGGCTCCTTGCCTCCCTCTCCCTGCTTTGGCCTCTTATTCCAATTCCATCCTTCACCCTTCCCTTGTCCCGAGGACTGTCCTCCCCTTATTCAATTTCCCTCTGCCCACCCTCCTTAACTCTTCAATCAACCTTAGAACCACCTTCCAACCTTTCTGTCCTTTCCTTTCTCTTGTTCTGATACCTTTCAGCCCCTGAAGAATTTTATTTCCCAAGGGATTATCCTCTCTGCTACTCCATTTTCTTGGGGGGGGCATTCACTGCTTCACTGATTTATTCTGCCTCCCCCCCTTGGCTAGGTTAAATGCTTGTCAGAGTAGCATTTAAACCTTCCACCCAGGACTGCCATTTCCTTTCCAGATGGATCGAGGCCATTTCCTTTGTACAGGCCTCCATCACCACCCCCTCAGGAAGTACCCCAGTCCCCACTGTAGCCAAACCATCTTCCCTGCACTATGCTTTCAACCAGTCATTACAGACCCTGGTGCAGTGTTCCCACCCCAACACAACTGTATACTGGTAGCACCTCAGTGAAGGACACCGTACAAGCTATCTGCTTCAGACCTCTTCCCAGCCCTCTAAAGATATCCTACCCCAATCCTGCTGTGTCCCTTGCTAGATTATTAGTCCCCAGATGGACAATAACATCCAGCTTCAACTCCTGCCCTAGTGATCCTAAGGATCCTCTCTCTCTACCCCTCCACGTCGGGGTGCCAGGTAGGCACCTCACCTCCCTCTTTCACTCCCCTCAAACTCCCAACTCTACATCTAATGACTGAGTCCTCCACCAGAAGTTGCTTCCTCATCTGCTTTGGTCATGCTTTCCACCTTGTGGCCTCCCCTATGGAGGACCTTTATATCCTCCCTGTTCACTACAACAAGTGCCTCCTCTTGGCAATCCAGTTCTGCTTAGAGTGCCAAAGAGTTGTGTAGTGGCACCGGCTGAGGAACGTGCTCCCTACCCCCCCACCCTCTTGGAGCTGCTCACTATCCAGCTGGCCTTCCTCCTTGCTCTGAGGCAATGGTGGTGGACTTGGTGGCCCCTGGGTGAGGGAAGAGATCCCTAAATCCTAGCCAACTCAGCCCAGAGTCTAGTGACCTCCTCCCTCAGCCCACAGAGGCGTGCGTAGATGCTGCAGCATCCATCTCCAAAAGGTCCAAAAGACTGCCACTACACTGCACCACTCCCAACATTCCTGATACTATACTCCCTATCACCTGTAAAAGAACTTGTGCCATTACCTCAGATAGGGTGTTTCTAGATTTCTCTTTGTTTGTTTGGTTAACCCCTTGTTGCTATACCTGAGATAGGTTTTCGTCTTTTGCTTTTAAGAAGACTTTTCTAACTTCCCCTTTTTGTTTAACTTATCCTTATCGCTTTGTCACCTGACCTTAGATAGTTTTTATATTTTTCCTTTTTTCTCTCCCCCTTTTTACCTTTACCCTTGATAGGGTGTTACATAAATACCTGCTTTAACAGGTTCTTATAGTTCTTGTACTCCTTAACAAAAGAGGCAGCAAGTATACAGGTAGTCTACCTTTCCTTACTGGACTGGTAGAGTTCACTGTGTGCCTGCTATCACTCGTGGATGCCAGCCAATGCCTAAGACACCAATTCTGTTCCACTCCTGTTCTGTTCCATTCACATTCTGGGACACAAACATGAATGGGACACATTAGAATGGAAGTGTTTTTGTATGTGTATACTGAAAGCAGAATCGCCAGCTGTGGAAATCCTGACATTGTTTCACAGACAGGCCCTTCCGCTTTAGCTGCCTCAGTTGTAAAGTAAGTATAGTTAAAAGGGGGGAAGGGGAGGTTTAGCTGTCTCTACCCCTCTGCATTCCCTACTTCACCACTGCTGAAAGCAGAATCCAGAATCCAGACTTATCCATTATCATTGCAACATTGCTGATGATGTTACTCTCATGAGTATACCGAAACTGTAGTGGAATCAACAACATTCCACTGACATTTGGCACCTTCAGAGTATGATGTTTCATGCTGTATCAAAGAAGCCCTATGAGCACTAGCTGAGCTTTGCTGTTTCTGTTCTTCCCATTGCTCTACATCTTGAGGATCACTCTGAGGTTACATAAATAGTGTAGTTAAGTCCAGGACATACCTCTCAACCTTTTGTCCCCCAAATGTGTAACGTTGCCTCTCAAAATATGGAACAAATGGGAAAAATGTGGAACACTTAATCAAATCTTTACATTAGAAGCTCACAACACTGTCAAAATGTTTACATTTATGTTCAGAAAGTCTGTTCTTAATTAAATGATATATTTTTTGCATCACTTACTGTAGATTTTTGCTTTAAAATGTTAACACTGAATGTGGGACAAGTCCTCACAATATGGAACAGGGAGCTTTTGTGAAGTAAAATGAGGAACGTTCCTTGTAATGTGGTACAGTTGAGAGGTATGGTCCAGGATGATATCCAACACTGTAATCCTTTATCTAGATAGCTAATAACTGACTGTGTCTTTTGGTTTCCAGTATGGCTGGGATCTTCAAGTAAGTAACGGATTGTTATCCATCTTGACAGTTTGCCTGGCTCCATGTACTGTACATGTAACCCCCTTGCAAATGGGGGTTCCTAGAAATGCCAGTCTGGGTTTACCGTAGCCCGTTTTGTTTTGTCCTTCTCCCGCTGTCTCTCAGGCTTCTCCTGACTTGGCTTCTAATTTTTCTGGCTTCCCAGGTCCTGTTTGCCCTCGTGTGTGCCCCAGCTTGCAGCCAAATAAAAATCAAGCCCCTCGGGGCTTAAACTGCTGCCAGCGAGCTCCCGCTGTAAAAATGCTGCCTCCAGGACAGCAGGAGTCGCGTTGGCGTGCAAAGCGCCTTTGATGTGGAGCCGCTTGTTTTGCGGTCGCCTCGGGGACTGTGCCATGGGTCCCGGGATCCCTTCCACCTATTTGGGACCCAGTGACCATGGACAGCCTGCTGGGGGGCCGCTCAGATGGGAATCAAAGGAGTTCTAACTGGGGCTCATTTAAGTATGCCTGTGCAGGGCCCCGATCATCTAAATAATGCATAACAGTGTATCTGGCTACCTCCAGGGTAGCTATGTTCAGCTCCAGCCGAAAAGTAAAGAATTAAAATGTTTTAAATAATGGAACTGTTGCTGCTTGTTGGGAATATACTGTGCATGTGGGGAAAAGTGTTTAAAGTTAAAATGAGTACTGTTTCCCTGGCAATTCCAGTATCTGGGACTCTATGTGTCAGCCTGCCAGCTGCTGAGAAGGGAGCTTGCATAAGTGCAGTAGCAACAGGAAAAGTAAAAGAGCCATGTTTTTCATCTGTGCAGCGACTGCAAGTACAGCCTTTAAGCTATAGAACTGTGGGGCAAATAATTACTTCTTTCTGGCTGCACCAGGACATTATTCGGGACTGTATCTAATCCGCTATAAGGGACAGTGGGTTAAGCAGCCATTGCCAGCAGTACAGCCAATTAGAATTGCAGCAATAGATAGCCAGGACTTGTGGGACATTCACTGCATCTCATGGGTAAGCACCCCAAGTGCTTATGGGGGCTTACAAGGACATTATTTTAGGTGCAAATTCCACAGTCCAGTTGTGCCTTGAGTGTTCTGATTGACAGGTCCTTCAGCAACTTGGAGACATGTCACCCCATCCCTGCTACCAATCAGGAGTCGAGCTAGGAGCTCTATAAAGCCACAATGGTGCCAGTTTGTCTGGAGATTCAGTCAGAGCTGAGAGAGACAGAGAGAGCAGCAGAGCAGGCTCCAGCCTGCTGAGAGCCCCCCATGGGGGAGGGGGGCTCAGGCTCCAGCCATGCCATCAAGCCTGGGCCATTTAATTTAAGCCCTTTCAGTCTTCAGAGGGCATTTGTTATTTTCTTCAGTTAACTAGTTACAATAATTGTGCTTTCTGCAACAGCTAGTCTGGAGGTTGCCAGTACTGTCCTCCAGAGGCTAGCCTTCCCTCCCACGTCGGGGAAAGATGTGGACCGAAGAATCAGATGTCCAGCAGTGGTGAGAGCGCTGACCAGACCAGATGACATCATGCAGCGGTGAGAGCGCTGACCAAGTACCTCAGCAGTGAGAGAGCTGAAGAAGTCTTCAGGATGCCTTTGATTGCAGATGAGACCCGTGGAGGATCTGAGTGAGTACCCTCGTACCCCCAGGTGCGAGGGAGAAGCTAAGTAAGTAATCTTGGGGCCTCCGTGCCCCATTGAGAATTAAGTGCTGTTAAGTGTGAATTATTGAAGTTATTATTGAAGAAAATGTGTTTTCACAGTTCCGACGCAGAATAACGCGCTCGCTGTGGGAAATCACTGTTCGGGACAGATTAAGAAAATGACAGTGGCACTGTTCATGAGCAGACGTCCTAAAATGCCTATGTTGAAAATCGGGTGACGAAACTCCATAACAACACTATGTTACAGGCATGCGTTGAACTGTTTCCACGCACCCTTGTAACTTCGCAATTCTGTAATATTTTCACCCCACATTTTCAACAGTGGCATTTTTCCACACCTCCTTATGAACAGTACAGCTGCCATTTTTCACATCATGGCTAAAATGTGTTTTTGCACTCCTGCCGAAGAATAGCACAGTCGCTGTGGGAAATCACTGTGTGGGACACATTAAGATAGAACGAGTGAGAGGGGGGAGTGACTGCGCTCAACTGAGCTCTGTCAGGACTGCTGCAGATTTGTTTGTGGGCAGAGAAAGGGCCCAACACAAGAGTCCAGTACAAAAGGGCAGCCTGCAGCACTGGGAGAAAAAGAACAAGAGAGCGTGTGAGGGAGGGGGAGTAAGCGAACTCACCGGAGCTCATTCAGGACAGCTGCAGATTTCTTTGTGGGTAGAAAAAGGCATCAATGCAGGCAGGAGTCCCATACAAAAGGGCCACTTGCAGCGCCAGGACAAACAGAATAAGCGTGTGAGACAGGGAGACTGAGTGACCTCAACAGAGCTGCGGATTTGTTTGTGGGCAGACAAAGGTGCCAGTGCACGCAGGAGCCCAGTACAAATGGGCAGCCTGCACTGGCAGGGAAACCAGAATAAGCGAGTGAGCGAGCTCAACAGAGCTGTATTGTAACTGCTGCAAATTTCTTTGTGGGCAGAAGAAGGCAGCAACGCAGGCTGGAGTCCAATAAAAAAGGGCAGCCTGCAACGCCGGCAGAAACGGAATGAGTGAGTGAGAGAAGGGGAGTGAGCGAGCGAGAGAAGGGGAGTGAGCGAGCTAAACAGAGCTTTGTTGGGACTGCTGCAGATTTCTTTGTGGGCAGACAAAGGCGCGAACAGAGGCAGGAGCCCAATACAAAAGGGCAGCCTGCAGCGCCAGGACAGACAGAATGAGTGAGTGACACAGGGGGAATGAGCGACCTCAACGGAGCTCTGTCATGACTGCTGCGGATTTCTTTGTTGACAGAAAAATGTGCCAACGCAGGCAGGAGCCCAGTACAAAAGGCCACCCTGCAGTGCCGGCAGAAATGGAATGCGTGAGTGAGAGAGGGGGAGTCAGTAGGCTCAACAGACCTGTGTCGGGACTGCAGCAGATTTCTTTGTGGGCAGAAAAAGCCACCAACAGAGGCAGGAGCCCAGTACAAAAGGGCAGCCTGTAGTACCAGGAGAAACAGAATGAACGAGTGAGAGAAGGGGAGTGAGCCACCTCAATGGAGTTCTGTCAGGACAGCTGCAGAATTCTTAGTGGGCAGAACAAGGTGCCAATGCAGGCAGGAGCCCAGTTCAAACCAGCAGCCTGCAGCACCAGACGAAACAGACTGGGCAACTGACAGGGGGCCAGTGAGCGTGCTCAAAAGACCAACGCAATCAACATTCAGCATTAACAAATGCTTGTTTAAATAAGGGTTAGGTAGTCCTGGAAGCCATAACATAGGGGTGTACATTTACCTTTTTTAACATTTTCACTGGCAAATACTTCTGCACCTCAGATACTCTGCTATTCATTACTCAATGTTCATATTCCTCTTCAAGCTGACCCCCCCCCAAGTCAGCAACACGGTGTCAAATAGTGTTTTATCACATCATGACCCAGAAAACCCTAGAGATGCAACATTTCAGTGGGGTCCATCTTCATATAATTTTACAACTTGGAGCAGAAGCTCAACAGAGATCAGCATCACTTTCTCCAAGACACACAGTGAGTCAGAGGCTGCGGATGGGCTTGAACAGGGATATCCTGCTTCACAGTTTCAGAGACAATATTATTGTAACCCCTAGATGGCGCTATGCCAGGGGCTACTACCCCTGCCTGATTTGCCACTAACAGGTTGAGGGGGTGCTTCCACCCAGAGGTCAGGGTTTGCAATAGTTAAACTTACTTGGTCACAGCCCTCTGGGACACTGCAACCCCTTTCTTCCCACTAGTAGGCCCACACAATATATCAGAATTACCTTCACAGTATACACTTACCCCAGGGCTGGTTCAGGCACTGGGACCTCCTGTAAAATAAGATACAGTGCAACAATCACAGTACAATACTTTAACATAGACAAATACCTCAGGCAGTATAACTTTGCTGAAACAAGCAGCTCGGATTTATTTAGGGGGAATATAACAAGGACAGGTGGAAATCAGGTTAATTAGCTTATCACTTTACTCATCTACCTATGGCTCTGTGCACAGGCCTATCCCTACCAGTTACTGTCCCTGGGTACCCAAGCCCTAGTGGCTAGTCCAAACCGTGGCAGCTGGTGGGGCCTTCCCCACAGAGAAAAGAAAATTAGTTTAAACAGTCAGCAGTACAGTGATTCCATTTGGATTCAATGTGGCAATTCAACAGGAGCGACCCTGAATTAGTACTCACGACCTCCAAACAAGATAGGGTCCTTCAATGTCAGCAGGGCTACTCTTGAGCTCCACGAGACTCCTACACATTTATATGGCAAACTGCAACAGGCAAAAGTCCTTAATGGCAGCAGGATTCACTTGAGGTACACAAGCCTCTTCACACATTTATATGGTAAAACAGAAAGTACTATACCAGGCAGGCTGCTTCTCTATCCCAATCGCAATTACTGCACAATACCCGGGAGAACACACAGCAGATTCAGTTCCTGACAGACCGAGTGCAATTCAGCAATTTCTCAGGGTGAGACTGGTTTCTACTCTTCAGATATCCTTTGATTCTCTTCACAGGACGGATTCAGTCCTAACAAGCAGTTACACAAGCTGCAGACCGGAACTCTGGGCCTTACACACGTTTCCCGACTAAAACTGCACACTGAAAAAGCACAGGGCTCCTTCCTTCTTCACTGCCAGAGCTCAACTGAAACTCCAACAGACAAAACTGGGCACTTCCTTTGAGTTCCTCCCAGTTCTTGACTGGATTGGCTGTCACTCACAATAGACTGCTCCTGTTTGGTCCAAAAGGCGCCAGTCTAAACTACATCTCCCAGAGTCACTGCCCATACAATCCTCTTGTGGCTGGCTCAGATTATGAGTCCAAGTTCTGATTCGTCCAAGGCACCATTTTAGAGCTAGCTTACCCCACACTGATTGGTCCAGTTCAGCAGTTCAAAACCAGAATGGGGAACTAGGCAGACACAGTTCTGACTGCAAAGAAAGCAGGTTAGACAAACTGTAATTTCATTATTACTCTAAATGGTTTCTGGCAAACAGTTACATCTTTCAGATAGGTTCCTTTGCACTCTAGTGACTGCAAAATGGAGTGAATTGGCAGCAGCTCAGTGGTACTCAATCAAAGAAACACACAGTCCCCATACAAACTAATTATGTCTGCAAGCAGACAGCTCGTAAAGACAGTACCAGAGGTTCTAAAACACTCACTGATAAATGGCTTAAATGCCAAACACCATTCAGGCTTGGAGCATTCAAGCGAGCTCCTGGAAGTCTTTTGGGAACCCCCATTTGCAGGGGGGTTACACCCTTCCTGGCCTGGGAAAGCTTGACGACCGCGTCAAGCAAGTCCCCCCATAAGTTTCAACTGCAACCATATACATTTGCATTAGGCTCGCATATGTAATCATCAGTCAATATATCATTTTACCAAGAACACATTTCTGAAACATTACAGTACGTCACTCTTTACACAGTATTACATACACATTGTACCATAACTCAAGTTATTACCTCTTGTACATGAAACCTGGAAGAGGGGCCCTTCCTATCAGTTACCTTGGGCTGGATGGGGCAAGGCACCCATACTACAGGGCAACACAAGTAACTTGGGTTAGCACTGGCTGCTCAGTTTGGGCAATGAGCTCGGGACATACACTCCTTATGGATAACATTGAGAGGCAGATCCACTGGCCGGCCCAGGGAATCATAACTGAGGTGCACCACAGGCTTTACAGCTCGACCAGTCTTTCTAGGGGAACTGTTACAGTCTCTGCACTCTGAGCCTCATTTTCAGCATTGTCCTCACTTGTCAGGGAGTCTCCATGGGGGTAGAGAGGTAGAACTTGGGGCACTTTCAGCTCCAGGAGTTACAGTTTCTGAGTCCACAACATTTGGCTCGCATGGAGAGCTTTCGGACACTGGCAGTGGATTGTCAGGGCACTCAAAATACTCTTCTTGTTCTGGTGTATCACCAGTCTGACCCAATCCATCATTTTCCTCCCCTGAAAGCTTAAACAGTTCAACCATGCACAATGATTCCATTTCATCTGATCTGATGCTTTGCACTTCACTTTCTGGGAGCATTGGCTCCAGAGACGAAGCTGGGGGCTTGGACAGTCCAGAAGGCCCAGCTTCATCTCCAGTATTGACTAGGGATTGCCCGAAACAATTGACTCAGTTAAGTAAGAAGGATAGTATTCAAAGTCACTCTCACTTCCTTCCGATATGGACTGACAGTCATGCTCAACTGGGACTTGTGGAGGGAACACTTTAACTTTGCTTCTGTAGGTGCAGACTTTCTTGATCTTTTCTTAGCAGCAGCTCTAGTCACTGGTCCAGAGGGGCATCTTCTAGGGCTCAGACTCAATTAAGATTTGTCCAATGGGCAGTAAATGATTTCTATGCATTGTTTTACATCTTTGAATTATTCTCAGGCCTTACTTTGTACTGGCAGATCATCTAGTTTGCCCACTACAATGTGAGGAGATGGTGCCATCTGTCAGCAATCTTGTGCTTCCATGCAGTCCCAGATTTCTTAGCAATACCGATCTCCCTCCTGGAGTTCCTGTGCTTTCATCTTTTATCATACCTTTCTTTGTTGGCCAGATTTCTTTTGGCAGCCATGGTTTGAGCCAGTTGGTATGCATGGAGTTAGCTGGGCCTTTAACTTTTGCACATACTGTAAATAGTTGTCAGCTTGAACCCCATCAGAGAGACCCCAAAACACACATCTACCGGTAGTGAGCTTCTCTTCCAAACATCAGGCGGTAGGGGGAGAACCCAGTGGCATCACTTTTGGTGCAGTTATAAGCATGTACCAGGGTGCTAATTTGTTGGCTCCATCTAGGCTTGTCCTTTGGGTGCAGGGTGCCTAGCATATCTAGCAAGTGCGGTTGAAGCGTTCAGGCTGAGGGTCCCCTGGGGTGGTAAGGAGTGGTTCTGGACTCTTGCTCCCCACAGAGAAAGCATCTCTTTGATCAGACGACTCTCAAAGTCTCCCTTGATCAGATGAGATTCTTTTGTGGAGCCCCATAGTGAACAAAAAGTTTTCATAAGTACTTTGGTCACAGTGGATGCTTTCTGGTCTTTGGTGGGAAAGCTTGGGCATATCTCGTGAAATGGTCAGTGACCACCAGCACATTACTGATATTTCTTTGATCTGACTCCAAACTCAGAAAATCAATACAGACCAGCTCCATGGGTGCACTGCTGGTGATGTTAATAAGGGGGCAGCCCTCTGAGGCAAAGCTTTTCTCTGTAAGCGCACTACAAGTTCGAATGTTTTGCTCCACATGAGCCCCATCTTAGGCCAATAGAATCTGGATCTCACCAAGTCAAATTGTTCTGTCTATACCAAAAGTTGCCCCATGTGGTTGTGCAAGGACATCAGTACTGAGTCTCGAAAGGCAGTGGGCAGCACTAGTTGTTGTTTGTCTACTTGTCCCCCTCTGTCTACTGTTTCTCTGTATAACAGTTTATTGATCAGTTTCAACTTAGGACCTTCTTTGTATAATAGTGCAGTTCTCAAATCCGTGGAGCGTAATTTGGACACATCTTTTCCTGCATAGAGGGCTTCTAAAGCTGCTTTGATCATGGGATCGCGGGATTGAGCCCAGCCGAATACTGTCATTGTCCAGCTGAGGCAGTGCACCAATGTCTATTGCAGAAAAGTGGCAATAAGCAGCAGGTATGCAATTCTCAGAGAGGTCCCAAGCAATCCACCATGCAGTCCACTGCGTCCGTGGACATTTGTTCCTCCCTGTCAAACTTCCGGCAGAGTGCCCGAATGCCAGGTTCTGCTAATCGGACCCAATAATTCTGGGAACAGGCCTCCGGGAGGTATCAGCATCTATGTGGTTCAGACCTGCTCGTGATTCAGAGCATAGTCATATGTAGATAATGCGAGAGCCACCTATGGCCAGTGGCATCCAACTTAGCTGAGGTCTGCACATAGGTCAAAGGATTATTGTCAGTTTTACTAGTATTTTAGCCCCATACAAGTACTCATGGAATTGGTCAACAATAGCCACTTCAAAGCTAGGAACTCTAACTTATGTACAGGATAGTTCTTTTCGGATGGGGTCAGGCTTCTACTGGCAAAGGCCACTGGTCTCAGGCCATTCTTGTGCTCTTGGTACAACACAGCCCCCAACCCTTGCAAGCTAGCATCAGTGTGCAGGGCGTGAGGTTTTCTTGGATCGGCATAGGCCAGCACTGGAGCATGGGTAAGTTGATATATGATCTCATGAAAAGCAGTCTCACAATCAGGAGTCCAGCAGGCCCCAAATACTTCACTCGGATGAAAATCACTCTTTTCAGTCTTGAGGACGCTGACTTTTGGTATTTTTTGTGGGTTGGGGATACCCTTGAGTAAGTTAAGTAAGGCGGATCACTCTTGAATAGTCCTTGATGAAACGCCGATAATAACCACAGAATCCCAGGAATCTTTGCAGTTCTTTTAGATTTTTGGGCTGTGGCTAGGTGGTCAAGGCCTCAACTTTACTTGGGTTGGTCTCTATTCCCTCGGTGGATACTATGTGTCCCACATACTTTACTGATGTTTGAAAGAATTGACACTTATCAATGGACAGTTTAAGGCCAAAGTCCTCCAGTCGGTCCAATACCTTAAATAATCTGCTCTCATGTTCCTCCAGTGAGCTGCCAAACACAATAACATCATCTAGGTATACAGGCACTCTAGTAAGTTCATGTCCCCACTGCACGCTCCATCAATCGTTGAAAAGTGGCTGGGGCACCTGAAATCCTTGAGGCATCCTCATGAATTCATAGAAGCCAAGCGGACAGATAAAGGCTGTCTTCTCACGGTCCTCTGGGGCATCGGGATCTGGTAGTACCCACTGCGGAGATCCAGCACAGAGAACCACTTGCTCCTGTTTAGGCAGTCCAAAGCATCCTGAATGCGGGGCATTGTGTACTGATCAGGGATAGTCCGCCGGTTTAAGGTGCGATAATCCACACACATCCTTACTGTTCCATTCTTTTCCCTCACTACCACAATGGGGGAAGCATAAGGGCTTCTGGATTCTTGTATTACACCAGCAGCTAACATCTCTTGCAGATGCCGCCTCACATCATCTATGTCAGCAGGTGCCAGGCGTCGAGACCTCTCACGAAATGGTCTTTTCATGCAGCGGATATTGTGCTCAGCTCCTTGCACGATCCCACATCCCATTCCTTTAAAGAAAACACCTGGTCTCTCTGGGCAAGCTTCTCACTGATCCTCACTTTCCATTCAGCTGGCAGCGGGAGTCGCGAAATCAAACAAGTCAGGCATTACTCTGTCATTCTTCCTTGAACTCTTGCTGCTGGATAGCACTGCAGTGTCTGCACAATGCACATTAGCCAGGATGCAACCTCTATTTACTCGAATGTCTTTTCAGACACATTATGAACTTGGACCATTACCCTTCTGGCATAAGCATGGGCTCTAGCGGGCAAAATACTAGGCTTGACCAGCAGTCCCTCTGGCAATTTTTCCATTGCCTGGTGCATCCAACATTAATATTTTATTCTTAACATCCTTTCTGATATGGACCTCTCCTGTAAGGTACACTGGGCATTTGGTGCCAGGAACAGAGACTCAGGATCCTTCTTCCATACAATTCCGCCGGTTCCTCTGGTTCTATTTTTTCAGCATCTCTGTGCCTCATAGGCCTTCTTAATTAAAGCCGGAAGTCTTAAAGCTCTACTAGTCTTTGACCCTGTTTTTCATAACACAACTGTGCCAGCCTTCCGAACATATGAGCATTTGTTCCAATCAAAAGGGACACCATCATACAGTCCAGTGGGGGACACACTAAGGCTTAGGGTCTCTATTGTTCGGCCACTCCAGCCACGGAGGTGGGAAAGACAGCCAAATCGGATATACCGGAATAGGTAGGCCTTCTCACTTAACCCCCATACATGCAGTCCTTCTAATGGTTGTAAGTGGTACGTCTGACAAATGCTTCTGATACCAATCTGGAACTTAATTGTCACTTGGGAGCCACTGTCTAATACAGCTCTTGTAGACACTCCATCCACCTTTACAGTGGTCTCCATGGAGGGACCCACTATTCTGGACCAGTCTGGAGGCGTAGTGGGGGCCTGGGCAACTGACCTTGCCACAAAGGACGTGAGTTAGCATTTTGGTGCCCTCACTGGGATCATTTTGTTAACCTCTTAACCACTGATTTGTTCTCCAAAGCTCTCCTTGTAGCCTATATGCAACTTTGTCAGTGTCTTTTGGGACCGGCATTCCTTTTCATGTGCCCATCTTCCCACAATTATAGCAAAACATACTTTCTGGAGTTTGAGCTGGCCGGCGCCACACTGGGAGCCAGGTAGGGGTATTACTAACTAGAACCTTGGTTGCCATCTCTGTCTGTGGCGTGATAAGCATTTGGAGACATCTGTCAGTTTCTCCACTTCCATGGTCAAGGAATCGAGTTGAGACTGTTATCAGCAGGAGATACATGGTGGTACCCCCTCCCCATAGCAGATGCAGTCGGATATAGGTCAGGGCCCGTACTTGCAGGTGTGGCCTTCAAAAGGGACTGTTTTTGAATTCGGATCTCTCATCAGCAGTTCGTCCATTGTGGTATATCTTTTCCTTGTCAGAGCACTCTTTATCAGCCAACCTCTGCCCCTGAACTTCACTTGATGGGTCACCTCAGTCACTGGCTCATAGCCACAGCTGTTGGTGCAGGTCTCTCCCGAGGTCACCTTTTCTCAACTCCTCGAATTTCTCTCATTAACTCATCATAGGAGGGTGGGGATTCCAGTCGATTTGCCAGGCATAACTGAAGCAACAGCAGTTCTGAGAAGGGGGCAGACTTAAGGATCCTGTCCAGCCTGGTTGGGTCCAGTTCAATCGCTGGCAAACCACCCTTTTCTGAGTGCATTCTTGCAACAATTTTTCCAGCCGAGATACATACACAGACAACTCCCCTTGGTACTGTTGTGCATCTCTTACTCTCCACCATAGGTCTTCATCAGAATCTGGCTCCCATACACATTCTCCAGGGCCTCAGATAGGCCTATTGCAGTCACTTCAGGTTGCTGGCCCGTTTGTACGGATGGTAGCCAGAACGGGACTTCTGGAGGCTCTCACTAACCCTCTTCACTTTTTGGCTTCCGGAGCATTGCCATTCTAGCAGTTGGGGCAACATATAGTTCATCAGGTCTCCCAGTCATCCTCCCCTTGGGGGGGAGAGGTGCCAGAGAAGATCCTCAACCGGTAAGAGTCGTGACTAATGGCAGGTGCAGAAATAGGAGTCTGCATTGGTTCAGCCACCATTACGGGTACTGGAGTGGGAGAGGGTGTTGGGGGAGGAACACCCCCAGGTGGCAAGAATAGTTTCTTCAAGTCCTCCACAGTTTTCCCTTCCCCCAGCAACCATTTAGCAAATTTCTCCTCAAAAGTTTCAGATAGTGGTGGGGGCTCATTCCCCCCCGGGTCTTTACTGTCCTTAGTTATCACTCTCCAAGCAGTGAGGGCTCCCTCTGGGGTAATGGTCTGTGGCACTTTGGAGCTATCTATGGGATCCTTAAACTCTACTAGGGCCAAGAAAGTGTGGGTGAGCAGATTAGCATGCCGACCCACCACCACAGGGTTTTGTAAACCTTCCACCTTGGAAAGTACTCCCTGCACAGTGTCCGTATTGATACCCAGTGGGATGTCCAGGATAAGCATAGCATTTTGGGGGTCAATCTCCTCCCCAGTACACCACTCCACCAGCCGGTGCACAGCCACTTCTGTCGGGGTACCCATTTATTTTTATTTTTTTTTTTTCCTTA
Source organism: Neoceratodus forsteri (assembly GCA_016271365.2). Taxonomy (NCBI): domain Eukaryota; kingdom Metazoa; phylum Chordata; order Ceratodontiformes; family Ceratodontidae; genus Neoceratodus; species Neoceratodus forsteri. The sequence goes on along the minus strand of CM057450.1, from coordinate 324,929,726 downwards.
ACAGTGGTTTGTAAATATGGCCACTAGAGGACACACAATCCCAGCGGTGAGCCTCCAAGATGTAACCCCTAGATGGCGCTATCCCAGGGGCTACTACCCTTGCCTGATTTGCCACTAACAGGTTGAGGGGCCTGGATCAATGGCGGTGCCTCCACCCAGAGGTCAGGGTTGCAATAGTTAAACTTACTTGGTCACAGTCCTCTGGGACACTGCAACCCCTTTTCCCACTAGTGGCCCACACAATATATCAGAATTACCTTCACAGTATACACTTACCCCCAGGGCTGGTTCAGGCACTGGGACCTCCTGTAAAATAAGATACAGTGCAACAATCACAGTACAATACTTTAACATAGACAAATACCTCAGGCAGTATAACTTTGCTGAAACAAGCAGCTCGGATTTTTAGGGAAATATAACAAGGACAGGGGAAATCAGGTTAATTGGCTTATCACTTTACTCATCTACCTGTGGTTCTGCATGACTTGTCCTTACCAGTTACTGTCCCTGGTACCCAAGCCCTAGTGGCTAGTCCAAACCGTGGCAGCTGGTAGGGGCCCTTTCCCACAGAGAAAAGAAAAATTAGTTTAAACAGTCAGCAGTACAGTGATTCCATTTGGATTCAATGTGGCAATTCAACAGGGAGGCGACCCTGAATTAGTACTCACGACCTCCAAACAAGATAGGGTCCTTCAATGTCAGCAGGGCTACTCTTGAGGCATCACGAGGACTCCTCACACATTTATATGGCAAACTGCAACAGGCAAAAGTCCTTTAATGGCAGCAGGATTCACTTGAGGTACAAGCTCTTCACACATTTATATGGTAAAACAGAAGTACTATACCAGGCAGGCTGCTTCTCTATCCCGATCACAATTACTGCACACACCCGGAGAACACACAGTGATTCCAGTCTTGGATAGACCCCAGTGCAATTCAGCACCTCCAGTCTTCTACAGGGTGAGCCTGGTTTCATACTCTTCAAGATATCCTGATTCTCTTCGGTGATTCGGATTCAGTCCTAACAAGCAGTTACACAAGCTGCAGACTGAACTCTGGGCCTTACACACGCTTCCCGACTAGCCTGCACACTGAAAAGCACAGGGGCCTTCCTTCTTCACTGCCAGAGCTCAACTGAAACTCCAACAGACAAACTGAGCACTTCCTTTGGGAGTTCCTCCCTGTTCTTGACTGGATTGGTTGTCACCAATAGACTGCTCCTGTTGGTCCAAAAAGGCGCTCAAGTCTAAACTACATCTCCCAGAGTCACTGCCCATACAATCCTCTTGTGGCTGGCTCAGATTATGAGTCCAAGTTCTGATTCGTCCAAGGCACCATTTTAGAGCTAGCTACCCCACACTGATTGGTCCAGTTCAGCGGTTCAAAACCAGAATGGGGAATCTAGGCAGACACAGTTCTGACTGCAAAGAAAGCAGGTTAGATAAACTGTAATTTCATTATTACTCTAAATGGTTTCTGGCAAACGGTTACATCTTTCAGATAGGTTCCTTTGCACTCTAGTGACTGCAAAATGGAGTGAATTGCAGCAGCTCGAGTGGTACTCAATCAAAGAAACACACAGTCCCCTACAAACTAATTATGTCTGCAAGCAGACAGCTCAGAAGAGACAGTACCAGAGGTTCTAAAACACTCACTGATAAATGGCTTAAACGCCAAACACCATTCAGGCTTGGAGCATTCAAGCAAGCTCCTGGAAGTCTTTTGGGAACTCCCATTTGCAGGGGGGTTACACCATGATGGAAAGAAGGTCCAACTAACCACAATTCAACACTACACCTCCCTTCCATATCTTATGACATTTACTTACTGGTGGTGGAGCTTTCTTCAGGAGGCTGCTGGTGTACTTTCATTTCTGCTCATTGAATTAAACACAGTGAGGTCTTCATCTTTCTCAAACATTAAACAATTGTTCATACTCTGGGAGTTAAACTGAATGTTTTCAGAAAAGAAAGATAAAGGTTGTATACACTTAGAAATGAAACCAGCCTCATATTGTACCACATTTTCTGTCATGAAGTTCAACGGACACTGTCCTCACTTTCTTGCATCTTCCTAGAAATTGTGAATACCTCACATGTTATGTAGACATCACGTGCAGTGAGGAGAGGACACTATTGCATCATGAGTAAATGCACCTTTGGGGGTGTTCTTAATGTTCAAGAAGCATGCAACAAGAATAGATTAAGGATTTGAAACAAAATGTTGGAAATAAACACACTGTTTGGATGCATTTCAGTTATGCCAAAACAAAGCACAGCGGTTAAAACAACCAGCAACTTGAATGATTTGTAGAGAAGGTAAGTAACATTAAACATATTTTTTCAATTATAAATAATATAGTGAAAAGGATTGACAAGTGTCCCTTAACACCAACTCTATACCAAAATGTTTATGATGGTCAACAACAAAACCTTTTTAAAGTAATTTTACTGTTAACAAATTGTTTCCGTTAGTCTTATTTCTCCCTCATGCACAGGCAACCTCCACTATGCCTGGCCACCCCAGCCCCATCGCCCAGCCAACACCCCAGGACTTGCTATCCCTCAGAGGTGTGTCTGGGTTGCCAGTATAGGCGTGGCAGCTGGAGTCATCATGCAGCCAGTGTGCAGAGTCTCCCCAGTACCCTCCTAAAGTGCAGCAGGCCCATACGCTGTACACCTGACATCTGCCTCTCTCTTCCCCATCCTGGTGGTTTCAGCTCTGTTGTTCCTCAGCCACTGATGGTATCTGGAAGCACCAAGCTCTGCCCACCCACCCTGAGATGAGCAATCCAGCAAGAACTCAAACTTCTTCCTCTTGCTGACCCTCCAACTCCCAAGATACACTTGAACCTTGGGTCTTCAACTCTGTAAGTACAGCACCATCACTGCAATGGTGGGTATGCATAAATCTAGGATCATGAAATGTAACTGGTCTGCACATTCACATGTGTAGTCGTGTTGGTCCTGTCATCTTATTTTGTATTATTTCTGCCCTTAATAAACATAGAATCTGGTCAGCAGACAACGTCTACCATACAGCCCACCTAGTCTGCCAATTTCCCTACTCACTGCTGCAGCCCCAGATCCTATCTGATGTATTTTGTAAGCTGGTATTTATTGCCCAATAACCTCGTCAGTTATTAAATAACCCCTAAACATCATAATGATGACTTTTGGTAGGTGAGGCTGCAGGCACACTGTGGGCATTGTAGTGACTTGGGACACCTAAATATACTTGGATCATTCTTGCTGGCAGGTATGCATGTATGGGTGCTATTTGCCTAGCATAATCATTATGCTGTTTTAGGGCTAGGTCTGGAGTGCTCGGTAGCCACTTGACTTGCACAAGGAAATTACAAGCCTGGCTTTATGTGACTAAACTCTTTGTTTCAAGCCAAAAATGTTATATCCATTAAAATAGTTTCTATGTAGGGTTCACCATGTTGTGAGTTGCCCGCCTGAACTAGCAATGATGTCAAGTTGTTTCCGGGGAAAATGCATGCCCTTCCATTTCATGGAAAACAGCAAGCTGGAACATGCAGATGAAGCTGCAAAAGAAGCAGTTGCTTGGTTGGATACCATGGCATGGGGTTCCGGCCAGGCCTGGTCACAGATGGATTAAGAGCAAGGCCACATACAGCAACAGTGATACAGTGTATAGTAAAGTACTATTCTACATAGAAATCTATAGTTTTCAAAATGCTGCTGTACCACAGTTCAAACGTCATGGAATGTGATTTACCCTTCTGTGGTAGAATAACATTCTAAAACCTCTAGACATGCACAAGTTAATTTTACTGTGAAAGATAAATATAAATAATGCATGGAGAAAGTGGTTATGGGATTTACACCCTGAGGTGTGATGCCCCATGAAGCCTGAGGGGTTTATATGGGCATCACACACCGAGATGGTGCATAAAACTCTATAGAATCACACTTCTCCATGTTTATTTTCATTACTGTTTTTTGCGTTTTTGTTTAAATTGTCTTTGATGCTTTGCGAGGGTAATTGGCTACCATCGATAAGCTTGTCTCATGCTGAGTGACCGATTGTGTAGCTTGTGTAATGTCCAGCACGAGACAGCTTGTTCGGTGTTTTTTCAGTGATGCTGCAGTACTGTTCTGCCCATGGTTTATGGAGTCTCCATAACACCACATGTGGTTTAATAGTTGTTAGCACTAACTGACAGTGGTTTATAAATCACCATCAGTAAATATAAAACAACAATGCACATATTTCACATAATAATGATACACTATAAAACATGTGATGAGTAACTTTATATATGCAGTGTGGTTAGCACCAGGGTTCTGATTCCCACAGACCACTGAGCTTCATCCCCTCAAGGTCAGAGAGAGAATCATGCATGCCTTCTGGGGTAAGAACACCTGGATTGTGCATAGTTACCATTCAGCATTTTCTATATGCTGATGGTTTCACCAGTTTTGTTGGAATATCAATATGCTAGTTTTGTTTTGGGCATCATCTTTAAACCACCAGCAAGCTGGGAAGAGTTTTGTTGTGGAATTTTGCATGGCTATCATCCAACAACACCCTCTTCCCCCAGTTTGGACAGTCTTTCCTGCACAAGACTGATGCCTCCTCCTCCTTTATCCTGTAACAGGCATTTCTGCTGTGGCAGTGCCATCCTCTTCCACTCATCCTATATGGGACCACTCTGGTCTCTAGTGGCACCTTCTTCCCACCCCATGCAAAGTTTTCTGTTGTCTAGTGACATTTGTCTGGCTTTTCCAATATTGTGCCATTTCTGGTGTCCGTGGCCCCAACCTCATGATCCATCTCTATGATAAACTCTATAGGCATGGTGAGTGTCGTTGTATGGAGATCTCACACCTGTGGTATGGTCTGCATGGAGACAGGGACTTGTTGTCACATTAAGCACAAGTGTTAGATATCAGGAGGGCATCTTCAATGAAATGTGTAGATATTTAAGAGCAGCCCTGGTAATAGAGGGGTGGAGAAACAGTGGGGAGACCAAAAATGAGTCATTATGGTAACTAACCAATGCATTAGGATGAAAAAGGCCAAAGGAAAAAGAAGAACGAAAACCACTATGGTTCTCTAAAGAGGTGGGAGACTAAGTAAGGCTAAGAGCAAGTTTTCAGGAACTATAAGGGAATCCAAAGGGAGGAGGACAGGAGGTATCTTTGAATGTCAAGAGAAGCAGGGAAGGCTGTAAGGAAAGCCAAGGCACAGACAGAGGTGAGTTTAGTACAGACTGGAAAAAGGGTCAAGACATTCTACAGGTACATCAACAAAATGAGGGGTGAGATAGTGAGGCTCGAAAGGGAGTGTGAGTGGTGGGGAGGATTTAGGTTAAGGCAGAAATACTGAACAAATATCTGTTCAGTATTCACTGAGGAGGGAGAGGGTCATAACCACAGTTGAGAGCAGAGGCAATTGGGGAGAAGTGATACCAGTCTATTCGACAGTGGAGAGAGTTCTGAGGAACTCACAAAGCTGAAGGCGATGAAATGCCGAGGGGCAGATGACATACACTTGAAGATATTATGGAGCTGCATAGGAACTAGCAGCGTCTCTGGCCACCTTTTCACAGAGTCACTCAACACAGGTGTGGTTCCAGAGGACTAGAGGAGGGTGGAGTAGTCTCACTCGCACAAAGTGTAGGTCGGGAAGCAGGAACCACAGGTGAGCTTGGGCTCACTTCACCGGTGGGAAGATCATGAGCACCGCTGAAAGAAAGGATAGTGGCACCTGGAATCCACTGGTGCCTAGGATCTAAGGTGTTAATGGATCACATCAGGAAGTTAACGGTCAAATGAATCTGATAGATTTTTATTCTGAGCAGGTAATTGAATCAGGAGGGGCCAGGATGTCACCTACCTAGATTTCAGCAGTTTTCCATACTGTCCTACACAGAAAGTTGGTTAACAAGATGAGTAGTTCGGCATAGCATAAGGTGATACAGTGGGTTAGAAACCGACTAACAAACAGAAGGCAAAGGGTAGGTAAATGATCCAATTAGAAAGAGGGATGACAAGCTGGATACCATATGATCAGGTTTGGGATCAGCTATGTTCAACGCCTTCACTACTGACATTACAGAGGGTTGAAGAAAAGGCCTCGCTTCATCTGGCAGATGACATCAAGATTTGAAACAGGCTGATACTCCAGAAAAGTGTAGGAAATGAAGAGGACCTGGAGAAGCTTGAAAGATGGTCAGGTGTGGCAACTGGAGGTTCAGTGCAAAAGTGCAAGATAATGCACTTGGGTAGGGGAACCCTAGGAGAGCTACAGGATGGTGGGAGGTGCTGTCACAAAAGAGGAAAGTGACCTAGGGTTCATCATATTTAATGCCCTTAAGGTACCAGCAGTGTAAAGGCTGCAAGAAGTACCAGTGGCATGCTGGGGTGTAAGGGCAGGAGGTATTTCTAGTAGGGAGGTGTGGGGTGATGCCATTGGTGAGGAAAACACTGGTAAGGCTCACCGGGAAAACTGCATTCAGTACTGGAGACCACATATGCATAAGGACATTAACAAGGAGGCAAGCTATCCAGAGAAGGGTGACGATACAGATGCAGGTGTTTGTATCACAAAACATATGAGGATAGACTAAGAGACCTCATTGGCGTAATCACTGGAGGAAAGGAGGTATACCATGAGTACAGCAATGGAATATGGGCACCATGAAAAACTGCACTATATTGGCTATATTTTGGCCACTCCTGCAAGGGTAGCAAATGCACACAAATGTGAGGGTAGTGGACAATGTCAGGAAGGGGTGAATAGTGAGGGGAAGGAGAGGGACAATGAAAGGGTTTTGAGGGACGGTGTCTGTTGCTACCGAGCTAGCCTTGTGGTGTGGGTGGATAACTGCAGCAGCAGGTACAGGGTTTTTGTGCGATGTGAATTTTGCTCCTCTGGCCTGACACATGCAATCCCAGAGTTGATAATCTATATTCAGAGGGTGTGTTAAAGCACAGCCTCAAATACTTTTTACACTTTCTTGTGACATTTAGGTTTTGGTTTCCTGAATTTGTATATGATGCATATAATACTCATAATAAAGAAAATAAAAACTAAAATTTGCATTTATGACACGTTTCTTTGAATTTAAAGCAGTAGTACAATGTGAAAAGTGTTCTTTTTGACAGTTTATTCCTGTGTCTGGTAGCATGTACCTGGTACTCTTTCCCGCCAGCATCGTACTATCACCCTTAATTTGTTCAATAATCCTATGTTTTGTTGATTGCTGCCTGCTGCACTGACAGCAGTAGTACTAGATAGCAGCCGCCATATTTTCTGTGGAGCAACAATGTGACAGATCACTTTCAATAGTAGTACCTGCAGCTTTAAATGTACACAATTAAGAGTAATGCGATTAACAAGATATATACCAACTAGGATGCATCTAGTGAAGACTCAAAGGAAAATCCCTATGAATTAGAAAGACTCTATTTGAGAGTATAATGCTGGTTAAAGCTCGATGTGATTTCAGACACAGGTGCCTTCCGCCTCATGAAGGTTATGCTAACGGCTGCCAACCAGCCATTTGGTTGATGTTCTTATTAGCATAACCTTTGTGGTGGGCTTATCCAGGTGCAAATGTCCACCAAGGGCTCTGCAGCCATTATAGATGGAGTGGGTTCTTCTAATTAAACCACCAGACAGCAGGTAAATAAAATAATTTATTTATGCTAAAACCCTAATCGGGCATTTCCCACAGCAGCTGCTGCACTTAGGGGTACAGGAGTTTCTTTAAGAAAATTCTCACTCAGATAAAAAAGGAGAGATTAATGTCTAATCTATCATTTTGTTATTTAAATGTTAACTGTAATTCGATCATTTTGCTTACTATATATTCTGGGTGTACAACATGGCAATATTTTATAGCTGGCACACGGGTGACAGTTATAACTTTGAAACCTAGAAACTGCCACCCAATTTAAATATTACCTGACTGAAGTGAGCTTCTCCTGGTTCATTACTGTCTTGAAAGCTGTCAAAGGACTTTAGGTGAAGTAAAGGCCCTACCCTTTCCAAGGCTGTTCTCCAGAAGATGCCTACACTTCACAGGGCAATATTGCTATTGTAAACATTTTTGAAACTCACTTTTTGTGCATTTTAAACAGTGAGTGGCTGGAGTGCATTCTAGACTATTTGTTTCATTAGCAGACTCTTCGCAGCTGCCTTCGCTATTTTGCCAGTTAGTGCCCAAGACATTCAGTCTCAATGTCGGTATACGATGAGGATTACCAATTCCTTTGGTTGTTGAAAGGCAAGGTGAAGTCAAGTTTTATTTAAGAGATGCCAACCTGGAGGCTCTGGGCATCGTGATAACAATCAAAATAGATACAAAATAACATAACAATAAACATTTATATATTGATATACCAAACAGTTAAAACAGAATTTTCGCTCCCCGACAGCAATTAAAAATCAGTATTAGGTATAAACCAAATTAAACATCCATTTCAAGACAGGTAGGGACTATAAACACAGTCCGGAAGGCCTGATTATACAGGAAGGCTTTGAGGCGCGCTCAAAATACCTCCACAGGCGGGCCTCCTGATGGCTAAAGAAAGCGACTTACAGGACGGGGCGGTAACACTCAATGCTTCCTGTCGCCAGCAGTGCTTAACTCATCCTGAAACTGCGGGAGGCTCCTAGAGGAGGAGGAGGGAGTGGACTGACAGCAGGTGCGGCTGTTCTTCAGGTAGCTGGGCCCAGGCCGTGTAGGGCTCAAAGGTGAGCAAACCCACCTTAAAGAGGACTGCCTTAACCGCAGCTAGTGCAGTTGACGCAGTAATCGAGTGATGTGACAATACCTAGGCTGTCCTGTTAACAGTCCCACTGTCGCTGCTTGCACCAGCTGCAGTTAGTGCAGGGCAATCTAAAGACCCCAGGATAGAGTGCATTACAGGTCAAGCCTGACATCATGAAGGCATGCACCAAAGTGGAGGTCCAGTATGAACCAGGGGGCTTTATCCTGGCGATTATTCTTCAGATGATAAAATTGGTACGACAACTGACACCCTTGAAACTCAAGTGTCAATCTGCTGTCAAGAATAATGCCTGGTGATCACATACCTTGAGGAGGCCTTCAATGGTATAGAGTCAAGACAAAGCCCTGTCTCTGCACCAGAGGCCAACTTATCACGCCATCTGTTCTGACCCACCACCAGTACCTCCATCTTACTTGGGTTCAGTCACAACCAGCTGGAGGCCATCTAGTCACTGATCTCAGCAAGGAAGCTGTTGGACTTCCACTCAGCAAGATGTTCCAGGGGCAAAGGATAACAGCCAGGGAACCATCACCATAGCAGTGAAAACCAGATCGTACTTCCAATGAGTTCCAGGGGCAGTATATACACGGTAAACAACATCATGCATAAGACTGAACTCTGGGAACTGATGACAGGTAGCCAGGGAGGAGAAATTCACCACTACCCTCTGCCTCCTGTTAGATAGAAAGACTCAAACCAACAGATGACAGTGCCAGCGAGTCCCCAAGAATTCCTTAGAAAGTCAAGTAACACTCGATTGTCGCCATGCCAATGCTGAAGAGAGATCGAGGAGAACAAGTAATTGTCCTCCTCGATCTTCTAGCCCTAATCGAGGTCATTATGCATCAAATCAGCTGCAGTTTCTGTGCTATGCCTCCATGAAACCCAGACTGAGAGGCTCATCTGGATCAATGGGCCACAAGATGCTCCTCAACTGAAGGCGCCACCACCTTCTCCACAATCTTACCCTAAAATGGGAGATTGGAGATAGGATGGTAATTTGCTTTGTGTTGTCCAACAATGTTTTTTTCAGAAGGGTCCTATTAATGCCTCCTTCAAGACATCGGGAAACCCTCTTGACCATGAACACCGGACAATCAAGGCAAACACCGGGCCAATCGACAACACATCTCATTAAGAAATGAGTTGGCACTGTCCAGTTCACAAAAGTGTGCCAAGCTTGAGGCAATCTCACTGACCTCAGCCACCTCCCACCTGCCCAACTCAGCCCAACCAGACGGAGTGCTCTCCTGTCACCCATGGCGCACCACTGTCGCCAAATTCTGTCCACTGAGGAACCCTTCGCCTGACGGCAGACACCCTGTCTGAGAAGAATTGAGCAAACCTCTCACATGTTGCGTCGAAGGCTGCTTGGCTGTAGACAGAAAGGATGAAGAGGCTTCGTCCACAGTCTGAAAGAGCACAGCTGGTCGGTTCCTCCTGGCAGCAAATCCCTTGAGCCAGGATTCTGCCTTTCTTGCAGTTGACTGCCTCTGGTATGCACCGAGTGACATGTAGGGCCAGTTTGTCTACCTCCAGGCCAGACTTCTGCCAGCAGCGCCTAATTCCAACCCAAAGTCTTTCATTACCTTGAGCCCCCTGCTACCCAGGGAGACCTCAAGTGAGAAGACCTGGGTCGAGAAGGGCTGGTGTGAGGGAGTTGGCAGAGAGCTTCTATTAGGCATCCACTGCCATCCACACTCTCAACATTGGCATTGTCCACACTACATAGGTCAACAACCAAAAAACTCTTAGTCAATCTTCAAAGGGCGACATAGCTGACCATTCTGCAGTGAGGGCTGCAGATTCTGAACCAGGAACTGTACCGTGCAATGATCAACCAAACGACCTGATCAATGCTGAGACTATTTATCTCAAGCCCAATGAGAACACCAGATCCAATATGTGGCCCACCCTGATGAGTCGTGGAGAAACTTCTGTGCAGTCCCAGATAATATCATCTGGAGGAAGTTGTAACCAAGGAGAAGATTCATCTTGACCAGAATACGGAAGTCCCCTGACACTCAAACATCTGGGGCCGTGTTTCCTAGACAATGAAATCAGCAACCTCCTGCAAGAAATTCCCTCTCCCACCCCAGAAGGGTGGTAAATCAGATATCAAACAACCTGGCCTTGACCCCAGTGGATGGTCACACGCTCAAAATGAATGTGGTAAAGCTCACTGGGTAAGTGATGCACTTTGTCTTTGGCCTTTTGTCTTGAAACTTCAGAGTTCCAACCCTCCCCAACCCTGTCCCCATAAATGCATGCTGCCCAATATTTCTAAAGAATGACTTGTCCTATTGGCTATTGCTTTCAATTCTAAAGAAATGGAATGAAAGTCTGTGAACCATGCTTAGTTCAAATATATGCTGTAATTTTTATTTTTTTATTATCTTTAAATGTCTCACCAGCAATGTAAGTTTACAACTGCAGCGTTTAGTACCAGTGGAGAACTCATGTCTTTGGACAGCTGAGAGCTCAACGAGGTGGTGCCAAAGTTATCTTTCTAAGGAAGTGCCCCACTGGCATTGTGTGGCCTCAGCTGCCCCAGACAACAGTTCCCCACTTACGCTATTGCACTGCAAATGTAAACAAAGCTTTGGGGAGGGATCTTAAGAATCGCTGACGCCTCAAACTTTGAAAACATACTGTTTGGTACAATCGGCTACATTCTGTTCTATATTCTATAGAGTTCTCCTGTCCATTGATTATTACTTTGAGAACATTTGCATGAATATGTGATCTTATTTCTTAGAGTTCATCTACCCTCACAGCTGACTCTTACTCAAGTCATAATCCTCTGTTGTGCCATAACAAACTGTTGTCATGGGAGAAACGTGATGTCAAATCTGTGCAGTATGACCGGGTAGGGAGAAAGTGCAGGAATAGGTGAACCTTCAGGAGCAAAGATCCTGTTGTCGTAGTTGACCCTTAGTAAAAGTAGTGAGGAGGAAAATGCAGAATGAATGTGAAATACAATCTGAACTGCCTAAATATAGTTTTTTGTTTTACTGAAGGTGTCAGCGTTTTAACAAGGTAAATAAATAAAAAACAAATCCAGTATTTTTATGGTTCCTTGTTCTCCTTTTCCATTTCTTGAGTTGAAAAGCAATGGCCATTGGAGATAGCCAAACTTAAAGAAAGCAATAACAACAGACTGTGGGTAAATTACATACAAATATACAAAGAAGCCAGCAGAAGAAAGCCATTTGGTCTGTCAAGTCTGGTTTTCACAGCAGGTCCACAGCTTGAGCTATTGTCCTGCCCTCCTCTCCACCCTCCCATCCCCCTACCCATGATCCTTACCTTTCCCTATGCCTATCCCAGCCTCTTTTACAGCTTCCCACTGCCTTCAATGAGATGCACCTTCCAGCAGCTTATTCCTAAGTGTTCACCACCCGCCTGTGAAGAAGTGCTTCCTGACCTCCCTCCTAAACCTCCCATCCTCCAGCTTAAGACTGTGCCCTCGTGTTATGGTTGCCACCAGATTAAAGAAACCTCCTCTATCAACCTTATTTATCCCTTTCTGGCACCTGGAAGGTTCCAGTAATGTCCCTCTCTCTCTGTCTTCCAGTGTGTCCATGTTCAGCGTCCTCAACCTCCTTGTATGCCTTGCCCTACTGACTAGCTATCATCTTGTAGCCCTCCTTCGACCTTCTCCAACAGAGGTTAATGTCTTTGAGGTGGGCACCAGTCTCTGAACTCATACTCTAGATGTGGCCTTACCAGTGACCCTGTACAAGCAGTACAACCTCCTCTCTCCTACTACTGATCCCCAGCTATGCATCCCAGTATCTTGTTTGCTTTTGCTGCTGCTTTCTGCACTGTGTGTGGAGTTTCAGGTCACTAGTGATCATCATTCCCAGGTCCTTTTCCTCCTCGAGTGCAGATACTGACTCCCACCCAGGTAGTACTTGTCCTGGGATTCTTGGCTCCAATATGGTAACTCCTTGCATTTACTGCATTAAAGCCAAGCTGCCAGATCTTGGACCACCTCTCCAGCTTTTCCAGATCTTCCTGAGGTCCCGTATCCTTCAGCTGTGTCCACTTCCCACAGAGCTTGGTGTCATTTCTGCAAATAGGCACATTTGCTCCTTAATGCTATCCACAATGTTACTGATGAAGATGATTAGTCAACACCGCCCCTGAGCACCGAACCCTGTGGGACCCCACTGGTTACCTCTAGTGCCATAACTTCCCCCACAACCACCCTCTGGGTTCTGTCCCTCGCCAGTTTTCCACCCATCTAACCATCTTTTCCCATCTACAAGATCCACCAATTTACTGATCAACCTTTGTGGGGCACAGAGTCAAAGATCTGCTGAAATTAAGATAGAGTATGTCTACTGCTTGGGCCCCTGTCTACTGTCTTAGTGACACAGTCAAAGAAGTCAATCAGATTTGTTTGACACATTCTCCCTATGAACCCATGCTACATCTCATCCTGGAGACCATGTCTTCTAGATATTCCACCAACCCTTCCTTTAGAATGGTCTTCTGAGCTGTCTCATTAATGTAGCAGAATTGGGGCATTAATGCATGCCCTGGGTACACTGTGAGGCATGAGAGCAAAGTCCTAGTGCTTTCCAAACCACCTGTGAACTGCAATGAATGTCCCTCCTTTCATGAATGTGGAACAGTTAAGAACAGTTTAAAGATGCCAAACCCTGCACCACCAACCACTCAAGCAAGTGAAAGCCTTATAGTTAGCACCATTACAGGTTAATGATCCTAGCACAGACAGGTGGTGTGGGATCAGACTTGGCAAAGACCTCCCCACACTCACTGCAGTGTTGAAACCCAGTGGGCCCATTTTTTTCTTGGGTTTCTCAGACATGGCCAACCTAACCAAACTTACCCTTTTTTCGGCAACTGCCAGGCAAGACTCCCTTATCGGTTCCTAAACGTGTCACGGGTATTGGAAAAACACGGTTAAAACACGTTTTTTTTAGAACCGATAAGAACCAGTAACCACACACTAAATATAGCAAAATTCACAATCAAATGGTCGGTTCAGCTAAACCGACCACATTTTTACAAGTTCCACACAGAAATAAAGAACAATTCCTATCTAGTACTTACGCTACCACAGACAGAGACTGAACCGACTATGCGGAAACTTTTTCGGTTTAAACCGATGAAAAACTGAAAACTTTAACCGACTTCAAACTGAGTTGAAGGAGAAATCTCCGAGTGACCATTCAGTGAGGCGGAGTAAAGAATCTGATGGTTTGAGTTCAAATCACTCCAGACAGAGACTTCAACCGAGCTCGAGCTCAGCGTTCCATGCCCTGCATGGAAAGTTAACCCTTAGTTCTCCGGGGCAGTTCAAAGGTTGGGAATCACTGCAATTGTCAGAATACAGCAAGACTTTATGTTGTTTGAGAAAGGCATTTTGGAGTCTCAAGAAATTGGGAGGGGAGGAAAACAGGGTGATGTATATGATGAAATCCAGGGAGGTTACCAGGCTGGTCAGAGCAGCCAAGGCCTCCAGGGAGCTAAGACTGGTGCAGGGCATTAAGAACAGAGAGAAGGACTTCTTCAGATACATCAGGAAAAGGCATGCCCGGATTAACATGTACGCAAATGACGCCATGGCATAGGGTCCCATGGTTCAGGAGGGCCCCAGTCACACGCCTGACTGTATTAGTTCAACTTGCAGACAGTATTTTTTCCCACACCCTGCCATATGCTGAAAAAATACCAACCAGTCTGGCACCCCCCCGCTCCAGCAAGTCTGCTCAGCAAGTGAGCCTCTCGGCTCCACCTCTTCACTGAAGTCTGAGTGACCATACACACCAATCATAATTGTGTGACTAAGTCCTCTGGAGGTGTGACTACTGAGGAGTGGGAATTGTGGGGCAGACTGGCAGTGCATGCAGTGCGTCTCAGGGTCAGGGCTGTGGAGCTGTCCATGCTTGAATGAGCCAAAAAGTAATCTTCTCTTAAGTTTCGACGGACTCAGTGATGAGGAGATCAGCATCATCAGCCAGGGAGTCGGAGTGGACAGACCAGACCGGTCGTCGTCGGGAACAGGAACAGCGAGCTGAGCAGCCAGAGACAAAGTTAGTCAGTCACTCATCATCTTTAGTGAGGTACGGTGTGGTGGGTTGGTCCTCAGTGTGAGAGTGTGAGAGACAGAGCGACCGTGCCGTCACATCCATGCCATGTGATCTCGCTCCTGCCGATCCAGACAGACCAGAGCGGCATGCATGCTTTTCTTTGCTGTGGCCGTGTGGGTGAGGGTGTGTGAGAGTCAGACTGTTCAGGCCGGGGTGGGTGGAGAGCGACGAGTCGACGACGACTGCTACGGTCAGCCATCTCAGACAGAGCTGAGGAGGAGGACTGTACTGAGAGGAGGCTGGAGACGAGGTATGTTCAGAATCTAAGTAAAGAAAGAACTTTTGCATTCTAGACTGTCTGTTACATAAGTAATTCTGGGGATCACTCTCTCGGAGTCACTCTTTAGTTTTCATAGCAGAAGCTAGCATGTTCAAGTGGCTAGCGTAAGAGGACAGCTGTTCTGCCTGGGTATTGGGCAAAGAGAAGCGGTATTATTTCTGTTCTTGAATCTGACTGGCTGACAAAGCATAATAAAAAACAAAAATACAGAACACTGAGACATACAAGTTACTAGGATTCGGTAATGAACATATTGTATCTGACTGTACACAAACTCATACTCTGTATTTTTCAATATTGGCTCTAAACTATAAGGAACAGGGCAAACCATTTAAAATGATGGCATTAAGGTGGACTACTTCCATCTGAGTCCCATGCAAAAGCTGTTGAAAGGAGAACATTTTGTTTAAAAAAAATGTTGGCTTGCTGAGCATCAAGCAATCCCACAGATTGTTACTGTAGTTTAATTCTCTTGAGTTTTGGTAGAAAAGGCAGACATTTTGTTTTAAATAAAACAGAGGCTTTGGTTTGCTGAGCAACAAAGCAGTCCCCACAAGTTGTTATTGTAGTGAAAATTCCTTTAGGTACAAAAAGACAACCAAAAACACTTACCGCTAAGTACATACATACACGATCAGGCAGCATTGGTGCATCATGCACAGACAGATTAGACTTGACCCCACATTTTATGTAACAGACAGAAATGGAGAAATGATGGCTAGTAGGCCTAGTGGCCCATCCAGTTGTCTGCCAGAGCCTGTCTAACTGTGGGAATGTTTTTGAGAGAGTGTGTCCCTGTCAATCCTCTCTAATCCTCTCCCTGAGTCTGCCCCTTATGCACTATTTCTTTCCCATTTGCATCTCTCCCATTCCTCTGCAAGCTTGTTAGTACATGATCTCCACACTTTCTGTAAAAAAAAAAAAAAAAAAGGCAGGGTGGCTGTAATGCAGTTGCCCACCCCGATTGCCATTTACAGTTTAATAGAGTTATCCCTGCTGTCTAGTGTCACCGCCACCCACCCAATCACCCATTATGATTAAATAGTGCTATCCTTGGTGTCTAATGGTACCCACACCCTGATCACCCAATCCATGAATGAATGGAAGGACGTCCCTGGAGTTTAGCAGTACCTTCCTTCCCATGAGTACCCGATCTATGCATGTAAAGCCATCCTTGGTGTCATGCCCCCACCCAACCCCCAATCACCCATTTACAAAGAAAAGGAATCAGTAGTGGTCCAGTGACCTCCCTCACCCACCCCATGTGCTCACATACCACCACCCCACACCCACCCTCTTAACTGGGTGTCGATTGATCGAGGAACCCTGCTACTACAGTGACTGGCATAGCCCTCTTCTCACCTCCTCAGCTGACCATCATATGAGTTGTCAGTGACAGCGTGTATAAATACTGTGTGCATGTTTTCTGACAGCTCATATGGCAGCTGGTTGAGGAGATGAATGGAAGGCTGTGCTGGTCACTGTACCAGGCTTCCCTGATTGACGGACACCCAGGTAAGAGGGGGTGCAAGGTGGTGATAAGTGAGTGGGTGGGGCAGGTGAGGGACACTGGATCACCACTGATTCCTTTTACTTTTTTAGACAAGCAGTCAGGGGTGGGGGAACCACTGGACACCAGGGGCAGCTTTACATGCATAGATCAAGCACTCGGGGGGGGGGGGCACTGGTACTGCCAGACACCAGGGATATCTTTCTATTTATGAATCGAGTGATCAGGGAGTAGAGGGGTGCCACTAGACACAAGAATAGCTCTATTAAATCATAATGTAACCCCTAGGTGGCGCTATCCCAAGGGCTACTGCCCCTGTCTGCTTGGCTAGTAGCAGGTTAAGGGGCCTGAAACCCCTGGAGTTCTGAAACGGGTGCCTCCACCCAGAGATCAGGGTTGGTAGTGGTCAAGCTAACCTGGGCACAGCCCTCCGGGACACTGTAACCCCCGCTTCCCCTCTAGTGGCCTGAACACTGTACAATAATCACTTTCACAATACCCCTGGTACACCACACAAGTACTCACACTGTTTGACCTTTGCCACTAGGGCTGATTCCTCTGGCTCGACCCTGGGTCCCCCTGTAAAACAAGGTTATGCACAGCAAATAGCAACAGTACAGTACTTTGAGCACAAACTGGAACCACAGTCAGATTACATGCAGAAAAGTTAAATGTGATTTATTCGGGGGACTTGAACAAGGGAGGGGCAAAATCAGGTTAATTAGCTTAAAGGTTATATCAATCAAGCAGTTATGCATGTGCTTTGAGTCCACCCACAAAGTCCACTTCTGGGTACCCAGGTGGAGAAGAGATGGGCTAGCCAGGACCGTTGCCCAGGGTTGCAGCTGGTGGGGGGGCCCTGTGATGGAAAACATCATATTTGTAATCCGAAGCCAGAGGGCTCAGTTCGTAAAGGAAATGAAACAACAAGACAATCAGATGACACACTCAGATTAAGCTGTTGTTGCAGGGAGCTACCCTGGTATTTACTCACAATACCCAAGACTGGACACAGGCTGGATGAAAATTGAGACTGCAGGTGACTGATCTGGAAGGCCAGGAGAAGCAGGGCCCACACGAGTCGCAGAAGCGTCATTCCTGTTCAAGCATGGAGCAGGGGGATGATCCCCAGGCAGGTCTCTTGTCGATGGCTTCTCTGTGCAGCAGGTAGTCTGGTTGGGCCAGTCTGGGCAAGGCCCAGACTGCATGGAGACAAATTTGGATGCAGTCCGTTTTGGGCTGGATACAGCTTCTAGCAAGCAGAACACACTTCACACAGTGGGGAACTAACTCATGACCCACTAGCAGCTCATAGCACATTTACATGTATGGGAATTTTACTGTACCAGGCAAAGTGCTCCCTGGTCACAATCACAAAGTCTCTGCACACACCGGGAGCATAGGGGTAGCTGGAACTCCTGACAGGCTGATCGCATTCCACAAAATCTTCAGTCTTCTTCAGGTTGCGCCTGGCCCACTTTAGTAGCATACTTTAGTCACACAAACTTGGGTTTAGTCCAAAATAATTCTCTTCTCTCCTCTCAGGATCAGCAGCAGACATGCAGGCGAAACTTAGCCCTTTCAGAGTTCTCCCATGAGAATCCACTCAGGATTGTTGCTCAAAACCACTTCAGCTCCTGTCCTTTCACTTCCCAGCTCAGAACTAACTGAAAATTTGTCAGTCAAAGCAAGAGCTCCCCCTTCAGTTGCAAAAAAGGTGCAAAAAAGCCCCAAACTACATTTCCTACAGATTTTGAATTCAGACAGCTCCTGTAGTCTGGCTACATTTTAGGTCCTACTAGAACTGATTGGTCCAAGATAGCGGAGATAAACGAAACAGTCCTTGCTACAAAGAAAGCAGGTTAGACAAACTACAATATCATTATCACTCTCAATGATTTTCAGCAAATAGTTGCATCTTTCAGCAGTGCTCCCTCTCAGATTACTTAAGCTACAATCAAGCAGCTCTTAAAGAGATAGTACACAGAGGCTATACAGGCTCTGGTAATCACATTTAAACTGTTAAAACGCAGGACACCAATCTAGCAGTGAGCATTTAGGCAAGCTCAAGGAAGACTTTTTTGGGGCCCCCATTTGTAGGGGGGTTACACCAGTAGGAGACTGGGGGGTGGGGGATGGCACTAGACATCAAGGATAGTTCAAGTAAATAAGAAACGGGTGATTGGGGAGTGAGGGTGCCACTAGACACCAGGGATAGCTTCAAGAAAATAAGAAACTGGAGATTGGGGGATTGGGGTTCCACTAGACACCAGGGACAGCTTGAAGGAAATAAGAAATGGGTGTTTGAGGGTAAGGGTGCCACTAGGCAGCAGGGAATTTGTGGAATATATGGAATATACTGCAGGAGGGATGCTAATGGACTGCCTTGGAGCTGAGTGCCTCACCTCTGAAATGCACTTAGCTCCTCGCTGGTCCCATTGTGACATTTCATGGCTTGCACACCAATCCAATATATGTATCACTAAACCAGCTTATAATAAAATGTTTTAATTAAAATCAGTGAAGAGGGAACTTTTATGGCAGTTGGCCCCACATATTAATCAGCAAGTAGCTAGGTGGAGATGAGGGAAGGGATGCAGCAATCAATTTAAAGGAAGCTTCTGTAATCATCCCCCTCCTTTGTTAAACACAAGGGATAATTTTCAAGGTAAACTTCCACAAATTTGCTGAATCAATTTGGACTCTGAACTCTTTCATTATACAGTATACCATAAAGCTCTAGACTCACCGCTGCCACAGTTCCCAGCTGATGTCAACTTCTGCATAACCAAATGCCATACAAAGTTTGTGGGACTGTAGCATATTTGTTATCTGTAAACATTTCATGAGATTATGATTTAAAAGCTGAAATGGATGCCTCATTTATGAAAATGATTTCACTTTTCCTTCCTGAAAGAGCTGTTCCAAAGTAAGAATATTTTTTTTCTTTGCCATATGACCCAGCACAAATGCCTTCCTGCAATGTTTAGTTTTGCATTGTACCATAAAGAGGCTATAAGTTGAAGCCAGTGGTTTGCTTCAATTGGTTGTATACTACTACCACATAGCATGTCTGTGGAGCAGGAGATTCAAACCTTAAACAAATAAGCCAGTCCAGGTGCATAGCAGACTGGAGACTGGGGCTCATGCCCGAGTTCCAGCAACACTAAGGATTTGCATAAACTGACCCATCCTAGTTGTTTGTTTTCTCACTTGGGGTGAGGAGTGGGAGTGCAAGCACCTAGTCTTTTCAGATCCTAGAAATACCCCTGTCCAGCAGTAACTGATTTTGAGGCCAGCAGGAAGTATGGTGAATATGGAGATGTGCTCATCTCCCATGGGAGGAGAGATGGAGGGAGGGTGCAGACAGACTTGAGACTACAGAGAAAATAAAAAGAAACAAGCATTTGTCAATGCCGAATGTTGCTTGCTTGTATGTGCTGTGTAGGTGTTTGGAAGTCAGTGGAGTGCAAATATTGAAAATTTGCAAACTTACAAGCGTTACTAGGAACTGCGCAACGCACGCTCATGAAACAGTCATTTTTAGGAAGTTTATGACCAAATTTTCAACATAGCCGTTTTAAGACCTCTGCTCATGAACAGTGTCACTGTGATTTTCTTAATGTGTCCCATACATTGATTTCGCGACAATCGACCGCCATGTTGCTAGATGGGCAGAAACATGTTGTGGACGAGATGTGAAAAATGACAGCTGTACTGCTCATAAGGAGGTGTGGTAAAATGACAATGTTGAAAATCTGGAGTGAAAATATTAAAGGTCAAAACTTTCTGACGTGCGTGAAGTGCTCAATGCGAGCTCGTAAAACAGTCATTTTAGGAATTTTGTCACCAAATTTTCAACATAGCCATTTTAAGACCTCTGCTCATGAACAGTGTCAGTGTGATTTTCTTAATGTGTCCCATACAGTGATTGTCTTTCACACCAACTGCACCATTGTGCGCTACATGGGCGGAAACATGTTTTGGGCAAGATGTGAAAAATGACAGCTGTACTACTCATAAGGAGGTGTGGTAAAATGACAATGTTGAAAATTTGGAGTGAAAATATTGAAAATTCGCAAACTTACGAGCGTGCATAGGAACTGCGCAATGCAGGCTCTAAAACAGTCATTTTTAGGAATTTTCCACCAAATTTTCAACATAGTCATTTTAAGACCTCTGCTCATGAACAGTGTCACTGTGATTTTCTTAATGTGTCCCATACAGTGATTTCGCATACATCGACTACGCCATTGTGCGCTACATGGGCGGAAACACGTTTTGGGCAAGATGTGAAAAATGACAGCTGTACTGCTCATAAGGAGGTGTGGTAAAATGACAATGTTGAAAATCTGGAGTGAAATATTGAAAATTCGTGAACTTACGATGAATGGTAGGAACTGGCGCAATGCAAGCTCATAAAACAGTATTTTTAGAATTTTTCACCAATTTCAACATAGGCTTTTGAGAGCCCACCTTATGAACACTGGCAGTGTCATTTCATTAATCAGTGCCAAAAGGTGATTTTGTGCAGTGACTGCGAAATCACCCTTCACCCCGAGTAACGCCATGGCAGTGAGAGCATTCATGAGAAGGGTCCCAAAACCCATGTTGAAAATTTGGTGCAAAAATTCCAAAAAATGCCTGAGATATGCAGCAAATTTGAAAAAACCTATTTATTACATTATACAGCTTACCGGCATTTCCTCAGTTCACGGTCGGCTTTGAAGAGTGCAGACGCGTTCCTGGTCCACCAAAGATCATCACGCCGAGGTCCGGAGGTAAGTATGGGGTGAGGGAGGGTGTGGGGAGGCGGGGTGCGCAGTGGGTGGGCGCGGGTGTGGGCCCAGATAGCGAGAGACCGTTTTTGTGTTGCAGTTTTTTTTTTTTAAAACAGGAGGATGATGCGGGACATTTGCCACACTGGGGTGGGCTCCCAGCGTGGCACAAGGACGCTGTTTGGGGGGGCCATGGAGCCGACGAGGGATTAGGCACCCCGTTGGCGATAGCATCTGTTGCCATGCTGGGTGGGCCCCAGCGTGGCACCGTACATCTGGGGACAGTGGAGCCGACGGGGATTGGGCACCCTGTTGGCTATATCATGTGTTGCCATGCTGGGGTGGGCACCCAGCATGGCATGTGCAATTCAGTTTTTGGGGAGGCGCAGCACAGCCGACAGGGGATTGGGCACCCCCATCGGCTATACAGTGTGTGGGGGGGCTGAGCACACAGTATGCGTGCGCGCGCGTGTGTGTGTGTGTGTGTGTGTGTAGGGGAAGTGCGCATGAGCAAGTGATATCTTATCACTGCTTTCTGAAGCGTAGCTCCTCCTTTCAACTGTACGCCACTGCATTTTAGACTGCTGTCATAGACAGCTCCAGCAGCGATTGGAGAACTGCGGCCGCGCCTGCAAACACACTGACTGAATTGGAAGAGGGCTGCCACACCTCCAAAAACTCGGATGATGGCACTATGTTTCTTGCACATGCATGCAAGCAACATAAAAAGTAGAAAAAAAGTGCAATGGTGGACTGGTGCATGGTGGGCTTACGTTGGGGCATAAAATGAGTATTACTCCACAGACGTGAATGAAGAAGACACTAGACAGAAGTGTTCAAATAAATAGGCTAGTATTAGCTGTCATCAGAAAGACAAGGCAGCAGTCATCAGAGAATCAATCAATGGCTGCTGGTTGGAATGGATATAATAAAAATCGAATCCCATTATCCTCCTCCTGGCAAGTCTAGATATAATGTACTAGCGGGAGACAATAAAGGGAGGAACAAAATGATCTTTAACAGACTGTATGCCAAAGATTAAAGAGGCACTGACAGCCTTTTCCCTTCATTTCTGGCCAAAATCCACACTGTGTCTCTTGGCACTAACCTACTAAAGATATACTGCAGAATATTCCCATATATAGAAAAGGCAATGTTTTAAACAGTTGGGCAAAGTTTCACAGAAATACTTATTACTCATCCCGATGGTAAAGCCCCACCATTCTGGAGCACATCCAGGTGGGACCGCACATCTGCTCTGAGCAGTCCTGAAGTACAGTTTTTCATACACAGCATATGAAGTCATGTTGTGCTTGTACCCATGATTCTAAAATGTTCCATTTGTTCGTGCTCAGAACTGAGCACTGGGAGTACTTGATCTATTTTTTTGAGGTCGGCCAAATCACGCCAAGACAGCGCACTCGACGGCACACTGGCTTCGTGGATCTTTGAGTATTCCGTTGGTGCACATGTGCAGTATTTCGGCTACGACTTCAAAATATGAATGAAAATACTCCCAGTGCTTGGTTTGCAGGCACAAATAAATGGAACATTTAAAAATTATGTGGGGTACAGGCACAATATGACTGAGTATGCTGTGTATGTAAAAACTGTACTTCAGTACCGTGCTTGTGGCAGACATGCGGTCCCAATGGGGGTCCCGACCTGGATGTGCTTCTGGAATGGTAGGGCTTTACTATCAGGATGAGTAATAAGGTATTTCTGTGAAACTTTGCCAAACTGTTGAAAAACATTGCCTTTTTATGTTTGCTTGCGGGCATGAGCAAGAAACATTTCGTCACAGCTTAGTAGAGAAGCAGGGTTTTGGAGGTGCAGCAATGTGGGGGCCAATAGCTCTTGTGCCTTTTGAGACTTGGCCCACTTTCCCCAATGCAGTGGCATGCTGCTGCTGACGCTAGTTCAGACAGCGTGCCACCAACTTGAAAAGTTTTCACCGCTACAATCGGGGGATGCCTCGTCACTGCAGCTTCAGCCATTTTGCTGCAATGAGGGAGCAACCCATCATTGCAGGGCAGTACCTTGCCATCTGCCTGCCCCTGACCCAGTTCATTTGCTGATGTGGGAGCCCACTCCCCCTCGGCATACTGTAACCCCTTACCCCTTTTGTTGTGTGCCGAGAGGGTGTCCAATCCCCCTCGGCATCATGCACCCCCCAACAGTTTTTCATTGCCAATGGGGACCCAATCCCTGTCTGCTTCAGTCCCCCCTTCCCAGTTTAATTTGCCAATGGGGGAGCCCACTTCCCATCAGCATAATGTCCCCCCCAATTTGTTGTGTGCCAAGGGAGGTGCCTAATCCCACTTGGCTCTCCTCCCCTCAGTATGTGCAGACGGGGGTGCCCAATCTGCCATTGGCTACAGCCCCCCAAAACACTCAGGTGGTACCCTGGGAGCCCTCCCCAGCATGGCAAATGTCCCCATAAAAAAAAAAAAAATCCTGCAATTTTTTTTTTGTAGTTTTTTTTTTGTTTTTTTAAACCTGTAAAACAGAAAACGGTCCCCCGTTGAGATAGGTGGCCCCTCCCCCAACCTACGCCCACCCTCCGCACACCCTGCCTCCCCATACCCCCCCTCACCCAATACTTACCTCTGGATGCAGCACAATGATCTTCAGTGGACCGGGAACATGTCTGCACTCTTCAAAGCTGACCGCCAACTGAAGAAAAGCCAGTAAGCTGTATAATGGCATAAAAGGGTTTTTCAACTTTGGTATATATCTTGGGCATTTTGAGGAATTTTGGCACCAAATTTTTAACATGGAGTTATTGGAACCCCTCCTCATGATTTCAGCCGCTGTCATGGCATTATTCGGTCCCAAAAGGTGATTTTGTGGTCACTGCGCGGAATCACCTTTTGGGACCAAGTAATGAAATGACAGTGCCACTGCTCATGAGGTGGGCTCTCAAAAAGCCTATGTTGCAAATTTGGTGGAAAAAAATCCAAAAAATGACTGTTTAACAAGCGTGCGTTGTGCAGTTTCCATGCACGCTCGTGACTTCGTGAATTTGTAATATTTTTACTCCAGATTTTCACCATTGCCATTTTTCCACACCTCCTTTTGAACAGTATAGCTGTCATCTTACACATCCTGGACAAAACGTGTTTCCACACTTCAGGCACAGAATAGCACGGTCGCTGTGGGAAATCAGTTTTTGGGACAGATTAAGAAAATGACAGTGACACTGTTCATGAGCAGAAGTCCTAAAATGCCTATGTTGAAAATTTGGTGATGAATGTCCATAAAATGACTGTTACAAGCATGCATTGCGCAGTTTCCACGAACCCTTGTAACTTCATGAATTTGTCATATTTTCACGCCAGAATTTCAATACTGGCATTTTTCACACCTCCTTACAAACAGTATAGCTTAAATTTTTCTCATCCTGGCTAAAATGTGTTTTCGCTCTCCCAGCGCAGAATAGCATGGTCACTGTGGGAAATCATTGTTTGGGACAGATTAAGATCGAGCGAGTGAGAGAGGGGAGTGAGCAAACTCAACTCAGCTCTGTCAGGACTGCCGTGGGTTTCTTTGTGGTCAGAAAAAGGCACTAACAGAGGCAGGAGCCCAGTATAAAAGGGCAGCTTGCAGCGCCAGGAGAAACAGTATGAGCAAGTGAAGGGAGGGGAGTGAGCGAGCTCAACAGAGCTCTGTTGGGACTGCTGCAGATTTCTCTGTGGGCAGAAAAAGGTGCCATCACAGGCAGGAGCCCAGTACAGATGGGCAGCCTGCAGCGTCGGGAGAAACAGAATGAGCAAGTGAGAAAGGGGGAGTGAGCGAGCTCAACGGAGCTCTGTCGGGACTGCTGTGGATTTCTTTGTGGGCAGGAAAAGGCACCAATGCAAGCTGAAGCCCCATACAAAAGGGAAGCCTGCAGCTCTGGGAGAAACAGAATGAACGAGTGACAGAAGGGGAGTGAGTGAGCTCAATGGAGCTCTGTTGGGACAGCTGCAGATTTCTTTGTGGGCAGAAAAATGTGCCAACACAAGCAGGGGCCCAGTACAAAGGGCAGCCTGCAGCGCCGGGAGAAACAGTATGAGCAAGTGAGAGAGGGGGAGTGACCGAGCTCAACAGAGCTCTGTCGGGACTGCTGTGGATTTCTTTGTGGGCAGGAAAAGGCACCAACGCAGGCTGAAGCCCAGTACAAAAGGGCAGCCTGCAGTGCTGGGAGAAACAGAATGAACGAGAGAGAGAGAGGGGGGGAGTGAGTGAGTTCAATGAAGCTCTGTTGGGACAGCTGTGGACTTCTTTGTGGGCAGAAAAGGTGCCAAAGCAGGCAGGTGCACAGTACAAAAGGGCAGCCTGCAGTGCTGGGAGAAACAGAATGAGCAAGTGATAGAGAGGGAGTGAACGAGCACAACAACAAAGCTCTGCCAGGACTGCAGTGGATTTCTTTGTGGGCAGAAAAATGCACCAACGCAGGCTGGAGTCCAGTACAAAAGGGCAGCCTGCAGCACCAGGAGAACAGAACAAGAGAGGGGGAGTGAGCAAGCTCAACAAAGCTCTGTTGGGACTGCTGTGGATTTGTTTGTGGGCAGAAAAAGACACCAACGCAGGCAGGGCCCAGTACAAAGGGCAGCCTACGCCGGGAGAAATAGGAACAGCCGAGTGAAAAGGGGTGAGCGAGCTCAACGGAGCTCTGCGGGACTTTAGAGTTGCCCACCCTCCGTCAAGTGCCCGTGTGGTCCTATATTACAGCAGGGTCTCTGGCGTGGAGACAAAACAAATATTGGATACTTTTAGGATTGCTGTAATAATGCAGATTTAGTTGTTCTGTTTCTTTCTCTAACTGTGCTAAGTACTGAGCTATACTGTTAGGACTGCTGTAATAATACATTTTTGTTTGTTCTGTTTATTTCTCTAACTGTGCTGAGTAATACTTGGAGTGCAATAGGATTTTTAACTGGGCTAAGTGAAAATATATGAGAGCTGAGAACAAAAAGTATGGTAGCTGAGGGGTGAAAAATCAACAAGGAGGTTTTAGGATTGCTACAGTAACACAGTATCTAACGGATGAGATTTGAGACTGAATTAACCCGGTCGACAAGGGGGCAGTAGGAGGACTAGTGGGGGGAGCCAGGAATTTGAGTAAATATGGGCCTAACAGTTCTAGTAGGGTACTGAAACTGGGAGTAAGAGCCTGTAACATAAGATGGGGGCTAAAATGGGGCAGGTGCCACATGTCAGTAGGGTGGGCATCTTTGGAAGGGTGGTGGGGTGTACAGGTTGTGGGTCCGCCATGATCCTGGACTGGGCTTGGAGGATGGGGTGTGTATGGTCTGTAGATGACTGGCTAGTTAGAGGGCAGAACTGTGGAGTTTAGGGTGGAGTCTAAGTGGCAGGGCAGATGAGGATGGTAGGCATCCTGGCTGGGGGAATAGGGATGGCAAGGGGGAGGAGGAAGAACTAGGGTCTGAAACCGACCCCAGCATCAGAGGCACTAGCAGAAAAGAGAGACGGGATGGGGTGCCTGAGTCGAGGCCGGGGCCTCCTGATGGGGGAGGAAGAGATCACAAGGAGTACCAGGGGAGAGAGCAGATGGCTGTGGATAGGGAGGGACCAGGGGTGGGACCAGAGTGACATGGAGGGGAACGAGTAGGAGGGGGGAACCAATAGGGGGAAGAGATGTAGGAGGGGTATTGACTAGGAATAGATTCTAGCCTCTGCTATGGGAGAGAGAGAGAGGGGAGCAGGAGCAGGAACATACTAAAGGGGGGAGGACAAGTGGGACATGAGAGAGATGGCAACAGATAGGAGAGAGATAGAGAGGACGAAAGGGTAGAAGGGTAGCTAGTAAGGAAGGAGGGGGTGATGACTGGAGGAGAGAAGGCTATGGGAAGGGGGAAGGATGGGAGGGGCATCACTATCTGGGTAGAAAGGAATGGGGGCTCTAAATTGATAACAGCTGGGATAGGAGAGGGGTTGGAAATCAGCAGGGGAGGAGGGGAGGTCGACATGGGAAGCCCAGTAGGAAGTAGTCAGGCTGGGAAGGGGTTCAAGGGGGATGGAAGGAATAAGGCAGAGAAAAGGGGTGAGGTTGAAGTAGGGGGTAGTGATACAGACATCACAGAGGGTGCAGCTGGCGGGGGTTAGGGTCAGGGAAGAACAAAGTTCAGTACTTTACTGCCATTCTTATTCTGCATCTCCCTAACTCTTGCATTTCTAATGCTAATACCACAAAGCAAACATTCAGCATTGACAAATGCTTGTTGATATATGGGAATGCACCAGAAGACATACGAAGAGAGCCTAAAGGAGCTTAATATGTATACCCTTGAGGAAAGGAGGGAGAGGGGGACATGATAGAAACTTTCAAGTACCTCAAGGGAATCAACAAAGTCCAAGAGGGTAGCATCTTTCACAAAAAGAGATGTGCGAGAACAAGGGGGCACAATTTTAAGATAGGGGGTGAAGGCTCAAAGGTAATGTGAGGACGTATTTTTTCGTGGAGATGGTTGTGGATGCATGGAACAGCCTTCCTGATGAGTTTGTGGAGTCAAAATCAATGGGGGAATTCAAGAATGCATAGGACAGACATAAGGCAATTCTAGTGGAGGGTAGGAGTAAGTAGGCTGTTAGTTAACTAGGATCTGCAGCTTATCCATTAGGTAAGGAAATGGGACGACTAGGTGGGCCAAGTGGTCCTTATCTGCCATCAAATTCTATGTTTCTATGTTTCTGCAGCATATCTTTAATAGATTAGTGCCAAGAGACACACTGCGTGATTTTGGCCATAAACGAAGGGGAAAAGCTGACAGTGTCTCTTTCAGCCTACACAACCACAGGCCACAGTAAGCTTGTTCCCCTGGTAAAATCTAAATCTTTCTTTCTTCCTTAGTTCCTTCCTTCCTTCCTTCCTTCCTTCCTAATCTCTGCCCCCTTCTCTCTTCCCTGTTTCATTGTTTTCTGTTTATTTCTTTTCTTATTTCAAAAGTTTGATAAGGAAAGGCATGCTGAGCTGCTAACAGCTCATTTCCAAATGGATTCTGTGGGAGGCCTGGGGTGGGGGTGAGGGGTGAAGGAAGGACTATGAGAGCCTGGTTTCCGCTTCCAGCAGCAACACTCAACCTCCCAGAGCTCCTGCAGTAAAGATATCCATTTTACTGTTTGGTCAGTCAGGGGGTGGAGGGGGGAATAAATGCAACTAAACTGCTAGTCCCTTTATATATAATTTTTTTGACCCTTTATATATAATTTTGGGTAGGGGGCAGATCACCACCAGATATGAACTCCACCTCCCAGTTACATGTCACCAACCTGCTCCAAGTTGTTTACCTGACTGTGGGCCCCAATGCTGTAAGCCTGTAACTGTTACACTTACTGTATTTGCTTGCACTGATTTGAAAAGAAAAAAATTGTTTGATTGCATATGGCATTGCACAGTAAAGGTAAATTCAGGCAGGCTGCTAAAGAAACACACAAGGATGATTATTATATTGCAAACATTGATTTTCAAACAAAGGTTCAGCTGTGTTTCTTGTTTAGAGGGCTTTAAGGCTTTTCTGCTTGTCATTTTGTTTGTGTTGTGTGATGTTTTAGTTCTTCTTGCTGGACGTCCTGCTGCTGCTGCATGGTGATGAATACTGTCTGTAAATGGCAACCAAAATATAGTTTGAGAATATTTATTTTGTATATTAAGGAGTGTCAGGTATCACTTCACCATATCCTTTATACTTTCATGTAATTCAGTCATGTAAAGATGCCCTCTAATATAGTATTATCACATTCATGTTTGAAAAAAGAGGGATCTCAAAAAGTACTACATGAGTATGCTAGATTATTTTGACTGGCTGACGAAGGAAGCAAACCAGTCGGGGGGTGGACGTCACCTACCTCAGTTTCAGCAAGGCCTTTGACACTGTCCCACAGTCCCAGTCCCACATAAAAAGGCTGGTTAACAAAATGGGTAGTCCAGGCATGGGGCAGAAGTAATAAACTGGGTTAGGAAGTGGCTAATGGACAGGAAGCAGAGGGTGGTGGTGGTAAATGGGATCCAGTCCAAGGAGAGGGGGTTAATGAGCAGCAGGGTACCTTAGGGATTAGTCCTTGGGCCTGTCCTGTTTAATGTCTACATTAGTGACATTGCGGTGGGACTGAAGGGAAGGTCTGCCTGTTTGCAGATGACACCAAGATCTGTAACAGGGTGGATACTCCAGACAGGATGGGGAGAATGAGGTGGGACCAGAGGAAGCTAGGAGAAAATTGGGTCTGAAACTGAGATGTAGCACGCTGGCAAGGCGGCTGAGGTTCAGTTAAAAAAAATGCCAAATAATGCACATGGGACAAGGGAGGGAACCCTCCCTGAGGAGTGCTACAGGATGGGGGGTTGCTGATGATCACCAAGAAAGAAAGGGACCTGGGGTTATCATTTCAGATGACCTAAGGGTTTCTAAGGTGACCTAAGGTGTCTAAGCAGAGTACAAAGGCTGCAGAGAGGGCCAGCGGCATTCTGGGGTGCATTGGCAGGGGTATCACTAGCCAGGAGGACTTCCAGTTTGTTTTTTTGGTTTTTTTTTTCCATTCAAATTTTATTAAGGTTTTCCACAACAGAGAATACATCCAAGCCATAAGAATACATAACAGTATTTACATTAGTACATGAGACTGAAAATGCCAGGATGTATTCACCCCCCTACCAACCCCCCCAACCCCTCCTCCCTAATCCTCCTCCCCCCAAAGATCCCAGCACAGCAACACATTTTCTCAACCTATACTACTGAGATAGGGAAGAATCACCTTAGACAGTAAAGAATACAAGGTATATAGGGGACCCCAAATCCAATTAAACTTTGGTAGCTTGTTCTGGAGACTAGCAATGACTCTTTCCGTTCTAAGATTGGCAAGTAGCTCTTGTAGCCACTCACCGTAGGTAATTTCTGAAGTATCCTTCCAGTGTCTCAGGACCACTTTCTTAACTGAAGCGGTAATCAAGCTCATATGATACTTCCTATTCCGCACAGAAATAGCAGAAACATCCCCTAACAAACATATCTCCACAGTAAACAATTCATTCAGACCCAGTAAAGGATCAATCTTTTGTCTAATCATAGTCCAGAGTGGAGCTACCTTGGAACAATTCCAGAAAATGTGAAGGAGATCCCCACTATCCTGCTGACATCTATAGCATGTAAGGGAGGACACAATACCTAACTTTGCTAGCTTGAGAGGGGAATAGTAAATATTATGTAATAACTTAAATTGCATCAGTCTAAGCCTGTCTTGCGACATATATTTATGGTAACTACGCCAAATAAGCGTCCAATCAAGCACCGTATCAGGAAAAAGTGAGGACCAATAGTTCACCGGTGCCAAATTTTGAGAATGAACCCAGCTATAGAGCGTGCTATATATTCTGGAAACGGCAAGAGCCATTCCTGCTAATGGCCCTATCTCTGTTTGGAACCTCAGTGATGAAGTGGTCGGGGAAATTATACCCAATCCTTTAACCAAAAGATGCTGAAATTGGAAAACTGAAAATATATCTGTGTGGAATTTGAAATTTATTCAAAATTTCAAGTGACGAGAGCCAGTGCCCTTCTGCTGAAATTAGTTTGCCGACTTGGCTATCCCCCTATTGTGGAAGCCAACTACTCCTAAGGGGTTTACCATCCAATTGGAGGTTGAAATTGCCCTTTACAGGTTGAGATAGGTCTTTAGTGTGGCTATATTTCAAAAAGGCACATAATTGCAAGTGGGCTCTAATGGATATCTCAATAGGAGAATTTCGGAGGGCCATGGGTAGAGAGCTTGGATTGCTGTGCAGCAATACCCTGGGAGATAGGCCTAGCTCAAGTATATGGGATATCTCCACCTTTAACCAAAATGGGACATATGTACCTTGATCCGGAGGATCTACTACCTTCATCCATCCGAGATACTTATTCGCATGACTAGCCCAATAATACAACCCTATATGAGGCAGCCTCAACCCTCCAATCGACTTAGGAGTGGCTAGTTTATGATAAGCCATTCTGGACTTCTTATAATTCCAGGTAAATCGGGTGATTATGCCGTGATTTTTCTTAAACCATTTTAATGGGAGCCAAACATTTAACATATTTATTGGGTAAAACAAATGGGGAAATACATTCATTTTAACTAAATTAATTTTCCCCCACATCGAGAGTGGAAGCAAGGCCTGTCTTTTTAAGTCTGTTTCAATAGTATGAACCAGAAAGTCTAGGTTTAACTGTTGTGTACGGGCCGGTGACCTTGTGAGGGTAAGCCCTAAGTACTTTATTGCATCTGCACAGCAAGCTAACCCTAATGCAGCGATATCTTGTTTAAAAGTTTTATGATTCAGGGGGAATACCAGTGTTTTTCTAGTACTGAGTTTGTAATTGGCAACTTCACTAAAACCCTGAATAATTTCTAATAAGGCGGGAATGGAAGAAGCCGGATAAGAAATTTGGAGCAAGAGGTCATCTGCATACGCAGATAGTTTAGTAGTATGCCCATACACCCGAATACCCTGAACCTCCTGGGCTTGCATAATCCGACTGATAAGAGGCTCTAAATATAAATTGAAGAGGAGTGGGGACAGTGGACAACCTTGTACCCACAAACAACTTAAAGGGGTCTGAGATAATGCCATTACAGGAAATTCTTGCAGAAGGGAATTTATAAATGGAGCCAATCCATGACCGGAATTCCAGGGGGAAGCCAAATGTTTCCAAAGTGGCTAGAAGATACCTCCAGTAGACCCTATCAAATGCCTTCTTGGCGTCCAGAGAAACCAAAGCCATAGGATGGTCAGCCTCCCTGGAAACCGAGAAAACATGTGCAAGAGTCCGCAGGTGGTCCACTGAAGATCTCCCTTTCATAAAACCCACCTGCTCTGCACCAATTATCTCGGGAAGAACTTCACTTACTTGATCTGCCAATAATTTTGTAAGAATTTTAATATCATGATTGAGGAGCGAGATGGGTCTATAGCATGACACAGAGTCTGGAGGTTTATCAGGTTTGGGTAACAGTACAATTAACACCTCAAACATTGAGACATCCGTTGCCAGCCCACTTAAAATATATTGAAACAAAATCAACAGTATAGGGATTAATTCTTTAGAGAAAACTTTATAGAAATTAGAGGAAAACCCATCTGGGCCTGGGGTTTTATCCGAAGGGTGGGACATAATAACACATTCTATTTCCCCTTGTGTTATAGCAGATGTAAGCCTGGCTTGATGATACTCCGACACAGAGGGCAGGTGCAACCCTCCTAAGTAATGTTGCAGTTTCTTCTCGGATGGGGAGTCATTCATTGCACCATATAACTGCTCAAAGTATTTTTTGAATTCACCCACAATTTCCTTTGGTGATGTTTTAATAGAGCCATTATCAATTGAGTGAACAGCCGCAATTAATCTAGCGGATTCCAATTGTTTTACTCGTCTAGCCAGCATACGGCCTGCCTTCTCCCCTTGATTGGAATACACTGCCCTTGTTTTAATAATTGCCCACTCAGCCTGCTCCCCTAGCAAACTGAGGTGTGAGTCCCGCAATTTAGTTAAGTCCTGTCTATACTCCTCAGACGAGAAAGAAGACAGCCTAGCCTCCTTTTCCCAGATCTGAGAGAGTAATTAGGAAATCTGCTTCTCTCTTTCCTTTTTTCTCTGAGAGGCCAGTCCTATAAGGATCCCCCTCAGATATACCTTGAGTGCTCCCCACTCCATGTCAGGCCGTCTGGTAGAATTGTGGTTAAAAGATATAAACTCCGTTACATAGAAACATAGACTTTGACGGCAGATAAGGACCACTTGGCCCACCCAGTCTGCCCATTTTCCTACCTACTGGATAAGCTGCAGATTCTAGTTAACCAACAGCTTATTTCCTGCAACCCCCCACTATAATTGCCTTATGTCTGTCCCATGCATGTTTGAATTCCTCCACTGTTTTAGACCCCACAACCTCTCCAGGAAGGCAGTTCCATGCGTCCCACCACTCTCTCCGTGAAAAGAATTTCACACATTACTCCTGAGCCGCCCTCTAACTTTAAATTGTGCCCCTTGTTCTTACACATTCTTTTTCTGAAAGATGCTACCCTCCTGGACTTTGTTGATTCCCTTGAGGTACTTAAAAGTTTCTATCATGTCCCCTGTCCCTCCTTTCATCAAGGGTATACATATTAAGCTTTCTCAGTCTCTCTTCATATGGTTTCTGATGTAGACCTGCACCATTTTAGTTGCCTCCTCTGGACTGCTTCCATCCTGTCTATGTCCTTGCGAGATGAGGTCTCCAAACTGCATACAGTACTCCAGATGGGGTCTCACCAACTGTCTGTATAGAGGGATAACCACTTCCCTTTTTCTACTTGTGATGCCCCTCCCCATGCATCCCAGTATCCCCCTGGCTTTCCCTACTGACTTCTCACATTGCATACTCACCTTTAGGTCATCTGATATGACTACACCCAGATCCATTTCCATTATTGTTGTTGTTAGTACCTTCCCTGCTATTGTGTACTCTTCTCCTGGACTTTTATTTCCCAGGTGCATTACTTTGCACTTCTTTGCATTGAATCTAAGTTGCCATATGTCTGACCATTCCTCCCACCTTGCCAAGTCCCTTCTCATCCTTTCTACCCCCGCCTTGTGTATCAACTCTGTTACAGATCTTTGTGTCATCCACAGAGAGGCATACCTTTTCTTCCAGACCCTCTGCAATGTCACCTATAAAGACGTTAAAGAGGACTGGACCCAGTACTGAGCCCTGAGGTACTCCACTAGTAACCCCTCTTTCTTCAGAATGTGTTCCATTCACTATTACCTTCTGTGTCCTGTTGTGCAGCCAGTTTTCTACCCAGGCTACCACCCTGTGACCCACCCCAGGCTGGCTAACTTGATTATTAATCTTTTGTGCTAGACTGTGTCAAATGCCTTGCTAAAGTCTAGGTAGCCATATCCACAGCCCTCCTGGTCTATTACTTTGGTCACCCAGTCAAAGAAATCGATTAGATTTGTCTGACATGACCTTCCTGCTGTGAATCCATGCTGCTTTGGGTCCAGTGCCCGCTGGCCTCTAGGTACTCAACAATTCTTTCTTTCAGAAGTGATTCCATCATTTTCCCACCACTGAGGTCAAACTAACAGGTCTGTAGTTTCCTGCTTCTGCCTTGCTCCCACTTTTGTGAAGGGGAATCACATCTGCCCTCCTCCAGTCCTCAGGTACCACCCATCTTCCCATGATTTGTTAAAAAGTGTGGTTAGTGGTGTCACTAGGTCCTCCCTTAGCTCTTTTAGGATTCTAGGGTGAATCCCGTCAGTCCCCATTGCTTTGTCCACCTTGAGTTTTAGAAGTTCTTTCAGTACTCTTTCTTCTTAAATGGACTGGTATCAACCCCGCTTATCCAGAGTGCTTCTACTGTTTGGTTTAGGTAACTCCTCCTCTTCTTCTTTGTGAATACTGAGCAAAAGTATTCATTCATTATCTCTGCCTTTTCACTGTCTCCTCTGCCCACCTCCCTCTCCTTTATTAATCTTCCCTATCCCTCCTTAACCTTTCTATGTTCCCTAATGTACCTATAAAAAAGTTTTATCCCCCTTCTTAACTGAGTTGGCTATCCTTTCCTCGGTTTGGGCCTTTGCTTTTCTGACTGCCTTCCCCACTTCTTTCTGCTTTAATTGATACAGTTCCCTGTCGTGCTCTGTCTGTGATTCCTTATACTTTTTGAATGCAGCCTTTTTCTCCTTAACCTTCCCTGACACTTCTTTTGAGAGCCATAGTGGTTTTTATGTTTGCTTGCACGCATGTCCAAGAAACATAGTGCCATCATCGGAGATTTCGGAGGTGTGTCACCTCCTCCTCCAATTCAGGCACTGTGCTGGCAGGCTCGGCCCCTGTAAGCCAATGCATTTTGGAGCTGTCTATGACACGCTCCAAAATACAGTGGCATACAGTTGAAAGGGGGAGCTACGCTTGAGTGAGCAGTGATAAGAAGCTGCTCATGCAGCTCCTCCCCAGCCGCAGGCGCGCGGCTTCGCACGCAGCGCGTATAGCCGACGGGTGCCCAATCCCGTCGGCTGAGCTGCATCGCCTTCCCCCTCCCAGTAGTTGATGCCACGCTGGGAGCCCACTAGCGTGGCAGTCTTTTGCCGATGGGGTGCCCAATCCCGTCGGCTGAACACCCCCAAGTCCTTGTGCCACGCTCAGAGCCCATCCCAAGCGTGGCAAACGTCCCACAAGTTTTTTATATTTTTTGCTGACGGGTGCCTAACCTCGCCGGCTGAACGCTCTAAAAAAATCCTTGTGCTACGCTGGGAGCTCCACTCCCAGCGTGGCAAGCGGTCCTACTTGCCTTTTTTTTTTGTTTTACCCTGTAAAATAAAAAACGTCCCGTGGCGCGCCTCGAACCCTCCCACAACCCGCACCCACCCACTACGCACTCCAGCCTCCCACACCCCCTCACCCCATACTTACCTCCGGACTCGGCGCGACGATCTTCGTGGACGGAACACGCCTGCACTCTTCAAAGCCGACTGCGAACTGAGGAAATGCCGTAAGCTGTATAATGGGCTAGATAGAGGGGTTCAACTTTATTGCATATCTCAGGCATTTTGGGATATTCTATTCTCTAACATGGTTTTAGATCTCTTCTCATGATCGATGTCACTGTCCGCGGTAAGAGCCTGGTTCGGGGGTGATTTCGCAGTGACTGTGCAGTGATCGTAAATCACCTCGACTGAATACTGCCATGACAGTGATGTCATTCATGAGAAGGGGGCCCAAAATCCCATGTTGAAAATTTGGTGCCAAAATTCCAAAATGACTGTTTAACTAGCGTACGCTAGTTCCTACGCGAGGCTCGTCAGTCGCTAAATTTCAATATTTTCACTCCAGATTTTCAATATTGCCATTTCACCACACCGCCTTATGAGTAGTACAGCTGTCATTTTTCACATCTCACCCAAAATGTGTTTCCACCCTTGTAGCGCAGAATGCACGAGTCGGTGTGCGAAATCAATGTTCGAGACAAATTAAGAAAATCACAGTGACACTGTTCATGAGCAGAGGTCTTGAAATGGCTATGTTGAAAACTTGGTGAAAAATTCCTAAAATGACTGTTTTCTGAGCTGCTGCAGCAGTTCCTACGCACGCCATAGGTTTCTAATTTTCAATATTTCCTCCAGATTTTCAACATTGCCATTTTCCACACCTCCTTATGAGCAGTACAGCTGTCATTTTCACATCCTGCCCAAAATGCGTTTCACGCCATGTAGCGCATAATGGCGCAGTCGTGTGCAAACTCAATGTATGACACATTAACAAAACCACAGTGACACTGTTCATGAGCAGAGGTCTTAAATGACTATGTTGAAAATTTGGTGAAAAATGCCTAAAATGACTTTTACGAGCGCATGCTGCACAGTTCCTATGCATGCTCGTAAGTTTGCAAATTTATATTTTACTTTAGATTTTCAACATGTCCATTTTATTAAACTTCCTTATGAACAGTACAGCTGCAATTTTTTCATATGTCACCCAAAATGTGTTATCGCACATGTAGCGCACAATGGTGCTGTTGGTGTGTGAAAGCAATGTTTAGGACAGATTAAGAAAATCACAGTTACAATGTTCATGAGCAGATGTCTTAAAATGGCTATGTTGAAAATTTGGTGACAAAAGTCCATAAAATGACTGTGTTACAGTGAGCATTGTGCAGTTTCCACGCATCCTCGTTAGTTCATGACTTTGTAATATTTTCAGTCCAGATTTTCACTAGTGGCATTTTCAACACTTCCTTATGAACAGTACAGCTGCCATTTTTTCACAACATGGGCGAAGTGTGTTCACACTTTCAGTGCAGAGATGCATGGTGCTGTGGGAAATCATTGTTCAGTACAGATAAAGAAAATCACAGTGACACTGTTCATGATCGGAGGCACCAAAATGCCTGAGTTGACAATCTGCTTAAAATATCCCAACTACATTATATAACGGTGTGCGTTGCACAGTTTCTATGTACGCCGTGACTTCACCATTTTTTAAATATTTTTACTACATTTGCAGCATAGCCATTTTACACCTCCCCATGAAAGAGTACAGCTGTCATTTTTACATCCTGTTCGAATATTTTGCACCTGTGGTAGCAATCTCGTAGTCACTGTGCATGAGCAGCTTTCGCTACCAAACTGATATTCCCCTGTTCATGAGGTGGTCACAAAAAAACATGTTGAAAATTTGGAGTGAAAATACCAACGAATGCCTGAGGTATTAGGCTTTTCAACTCAAATCGCCTAACCCTATAGAGAATGACAGGAATCAGGGGTGTGACTTGGGATTCTTGCCTGTGATGCTCATACCATTCCACACCCTGCAGTCACTGAGAGGCATCGAGGTATGCCTTGGACTCTTCGGCCCCAAACTTCACCCCATTCTCCTATATCGCACCCATCTCACCGTATTTCCTAATGAAATGGGGTATGCATAAGGGCCAAAGACCCCAAGGAACACGTGACACTTGTCAGTCTCTGCAG
This sequence comes from Neoceratodus forsteri, assembly GCA_016271365.2. Taxonomy (NCBI): domain Eukaryota; kingdom Metazoa; phylum Chordata; order Ceratodontiformes; family Ceratodontidae; genus Neoceratodus; species Neoceratodus forsteri. The sequence goes on along the minus strand of CM057450.1, from coordinate 324,891,769 downwards.
AGTGGGGTGTGGTGAAATGGCGTGGCCGTTATGCCTGACGACCCAAATGCACACCCCAATGCCTGTCACTCTCTGCAGGGTGGTGGTGGGGTTGGCTTCAGTTCAATACTTCACTGCCATTCCTATTACGCAGCTCTGTAACTTCTACACTACCACTGCCAATGCCAGTAAGCAAACATTCGGCATTGACAAATGCTTGTTTATTCTGCTTTGTTTTCTTTATTTGTTTCACACAAAGGCTTGTTGCCTCCATGATGGCAGTTTTGATTTTTCTCCATTGTTCTTCCACCCCTCCTTTCTGGCCATTTGCTAATGCATTCCTCAGGTATTCACCCATTTTGCCAAAGTCAGCCCTTCTAAAGTCCAGTATCCTTGTATTTGTATGGCTTGTCTCCATGGTTGTGTTTATTGTGAAGCACACTGTGCAGTGGTCGCTTGTTCCCAGGTGTCTACTGACTTCTAAGTTTGTGATCCTCTCTCCATTTGAGAGTACCAGGTCTAATATTGCTCCCTCCCGAGTGGGTTCCACCACTAGCTGTCTAAGGCATGCTCCCTGTAGGGCATCGAGAATGACCCTGCTTTGGATGTGGCTGCAGTCCATGTTGCCCAGTTAACATCTGGCATATTCAGGTCCCCCATCAACAGTATCTCCCCTTTTTCAGCCATTTTGAGAATGCCCTCTATCATTTTCTTGTCCATTTCTTCCCCTTGAGACGGGGGTCTGTATACAACCCCTGTGCGGATTGTGATGCCATTCCCTGTCTCCAATGTGACCCAGAGTTCCTCTTGTCCTCCCCCTTTACCTTTTAGTTCTGTTACTTTGATCCCTTCCCTTATGTAGAGAGCTACTCCACCTCCTCTTTTACCCTCCCTGTCCCTTCTGTAGATTGTGTACCCTGGTATGTTGACATCCCAGTCATGGTTCTCCGTGTACCATGTTTCTGTGACTGCCACAATATCCAAGTGTTTCACTTCCATCAGGGCTACTAGCTCTGGAAGCTTGTTTCCCAGACTACGGACATTGGTACTCATTGCCCTCCATTTAATGTTGGCTTTATCCTTTTTTACCCCATCCCTGCTCTTATTGCCCTTGTCCATTTTTCCATTTACTCCTGTCCTGCCCTCTGTCAAGCTCTGTACCTCAGTGTTTACCCTACTACCTGCCATGCTTTGCGGGGGGAGGCTTGAACTTTCCTGTTTCCTATCAGCACCTCCCCCCTTGGCTAGTTTAAAAGCTTGCCAAGGAAGCCTTTAAACCTGTCACCTAGGAGCGTGTTTCCCTTCCTGGACAGATGCAGACCATCATGCTAGTATAGACCTTCATCTCTCCAGGTGGACCCCCTGAGGAAATGAATTTAACAACTTCCGGGTCTTTTAGCAACTGATTATTAAGTTTCCAACTACCCCCCTTTTTAGGGAGAGATGGAAAAGATATTAAGCAAGTAACAACCGGATGATCGGAGGGTAACCCAGCCGCTATGCCTGCATCCAGTGCCCCTGATATGAGAGTATTCAAAATCAGGACAGAGTCAATCCAGGACCCGGTGCCATGCACCTGGGAGGTGAATGTAAATTCCCAGTCCTTCGGGTGAAGAATTCTCCACACATCACAGAGACCTATTTGGTCTAACAATTCCCTGACCGCTCTTTGGGCAGAGGAGAGACCCTTTCAGGAAGACCCTGATCTGTCTATTGATGGATCCATTACTAAATTTAGATCCCCTCCTATAATAATAGGAATATTTAGGAATGGCGTGAGTACATCCATTATCTGCACAAAAAAAAACCTGGGGTGTCAACATTTGGGCCATAAATATACCCCAGCATTATTTCCAGAGTGTGCAAGTTGCCTCTAATAAAAACAAATCTCCCTAATGTATCTTGGATCATTTGAAGTGCTTTAAAAGGGACAGACCTATGAATCATCACCATCACTCCTCTACTCTGAGTATTGCGCTCTGACGCAAATACCTGCCCCACCTGCAATCGCCTCATATGGTTAGCTTCACTGTTAAGTAAATGGGTCTCTTGAATAAACATTATGTTCGCTTTCAAGTAATTTAAGTGTTTTAAAATCTTATATTGCTTAGACTTATCACGAGCCCCCTTTACATTCCAGCTAATAAAATGAATATCTCTAGCCATTACTTACTCACTCATAGGGCACTATATCCATATTATCTCCAATAACCGAAACATTCTTCCCTTTCCCAAACCTTATGTATGCTGTGCTACCTTCCCCATTACCCTCCTACCCACCATACCAAATGCTCTTGACCAAAACCCTCCCCAAACCATGCCAACAAAACATCCGAGAACCCCCTTTCCCCTCCCGGTCTGTCATGGTCCATGACAACAGTCCACTCAGTAATGCCACCTCCTCCCCGTCCGCCCATCCCCCCACCCCGACTAATAGCTACTAAGCCCTTGCCAAATTGTTAACTTTAATGTTCTTGTAGCACTTTTAAAAATACAGTATTAACGGTCAGCAACTGTCTGAAACATACTAGCAGAATGTAGGAACAGATAACAGTAGTATCTAACAAGTTACATACTAAATATCTATCTTACCCCCATCCCTTAAATTTTAATAAGGCATATTCTAGCAACATCTCCCCACCATAAGCTTCTCCATATTTATTATTGTAACATGTGCTCCCCACGTTTTATAACTTTTAACACTGATCCCCTATCTAACACACACTAAGCGAGTCCCTCTATCAATATGACAAGTGCTTACAGTTAAAATTGAAAAAACTACACCTCCCAAACAAACAAATAGGTGCAGATGGCCCTCTGGGCTACTAACCCCTTAACTAAGAGTCTAACAAACCCCCTTCAGAAAGTTAAAGAAAACCTGAAAGTCCATTTCATGCTGCATAAGATGCTCGAGTGCCTTTGTTCAAATTGGGCTTATGCCGATGCATTCATTGTAGGCGACAGCGAGGTCTCTGGCTCCATCTAGTGACCGCAGGATGCAATGGGACCGATAGCACCAGTTCATTGATGATTCTTTCATGCAGCAAACCTTCCTCTACTTGACACACGAATGAACTCCTGGGATTTCTTCAACTTGCCGTGTCATTGGACCCGAAGATCAGAACCCATTAACTCCGGAAGCCAGTTGCACCAACAAACAAAATGGCAGGTACAAGGCAGGAAAACTGTGCCAAATAAAATGAGGAACCCCGATCTTTAAGCAGGAGGGTGTAAACGTCTAAGCGCCCCTTAACATCCTGCAGATCCACTTGTCCAAATCAATGGGATCACCATTTGGGAACTCACCAAACAATTCGTTGCTAAAGTGACCACAGGTTCACTACCTGGGAACTTATTTTAACCAGCCGATGCCCCCATATCACACTCAGGAATTTTTAAATAAGTCAGGTAGTGCTGCTTTGAGGGCAGTTGTCGCTGCTTCAACATTCTCGTAGGAGCTCCAGGTTCCAGCCAGCAACACTTGGAACTTAGCAGGGTAGCCCATTTTAAATTTAATGCCCGCTGCAATTAACTTTTTAACAATTGGGTGAAATGACGCTCTTTTGCTGAACTGTTAAGGGCAGGTCCTGTGCAACTCTTAACTTCACCCCTTCCCACTGCAGCTCCTTTATATCTTTAATTTTCATAAGAAAATGCTGGCGCTCCTGATAATTAAGAAAGCGGAGGATGAAGGTGCGCGGGGGAGCTCCTTGAGGGGGTAATGGGCGCAAGACACGGTGAGCTCTCTCTATGATATAGGCATGACCAAACGGAGAGGGCCCGGCTATTCTCTCCACAAACTTCTGTGCAAATTTGATCGGGTCTGCTCCCTCCTCCTTCTCCGGTAAACCTATGATGACCGCATTATTGCGTCGGCTATGACCTTCTAGATCTTCAACTTTTATTTCTAGCTTGGAGATACACTGCCTCATTGCCGCAAGGTCAGGTTCCAATCTCTCACTCCTTCCTTCTAGCGAACGAATGCAGGTTTCGTTATTGGACGTCCGCTGCTAGAAGCCTTCCAAGGTGTGAGTTAATCTTTTAATTTCCCCCACAAACTCCTTCATTGTAACCCTAAGAGGTTGAAATTCTTCTGAGAATCTGGCTAATTTGAGAGATTCAACTTCCATGCCATCTGCTGCAGAAGTCTGGGTCTGATGGGCAGACGAGGCCTTGGATTTTTTTGAGGCCTTCTCTGGGGTAGCCGGTGGGGTATGTCTCGGCATGGCTTTCTTCATTTCAATTTCCATCAGAGTCAGCCAAATAAATATACCTCCTCTCCAGTGAATGAAACAGTAGAGACACGTTTTCAGATTGTAAATATCGATTTTTACTCGTTATTTAGGAGGTTGGGCGGTCGGAGCTCTAGAAGAAGGCAGCTACCTAGTGCTCTGCATCACATGACTCCCCAGGAGGACTTCCAGTTTTTATAACCAGGGATTCCAGCCAGATTTTGTTCCCTGTAACTACATGAGCATTGTCCTGAGGCTGTAAACAACCTTCTTCCCTAGCTGTGGCAACCACTTTTCTGTTTCCTACTACAGGGCACTCCATAAAATAGTAATAGTTTCCTGCAGACTGTTCTGTGACTGTCTCCTGATGAAATACATAAACACCTGTGGGCCAAAGGGTGACAGGAGTTTATGTATTTTACCAGGAGACAGAACCATCATCTGCAGGGTAACTTTATATATCTTGAAAGTTTTTTCTGTGGCTGTGAAATCCTTCTGAGTTCAGTGCTGTGATAGGAGACAGTCACTAACACACATTATATTAAATGTACTGCTGTGATGTATGTTATTTGTAATCTGTTGATGGTTGGTATTCCTTTTTTCATCTCATGTGGCATGTGATGTTGGTATACCAGGACCAGATTTGACTAAAAATGCATGCCAATTTGATGGGTGAGAAAACAGATGTGGCAGAGAGGTGCTATAGCAAGCTCTAAAAGGAGTTACTTGTCATAGAATCTGGAAATAATTGTATAATATTAATGCACCAACTGTATATGTAATGGCTGGGGGATAGTGAGATTAGTAGTTTGTTACTATGAATACGAATTCCAATTGCAGGATGTATTCGGCGGTTCTTTATGTTTACTTAGTGTTCACTAAAATACCACCAGCAGCTTAATCTGGTTCCAGGTCAGTTAGTACTCATCTGTGTGGGGGGATGACTGTGAAGGGGGGGCGCTGCAAAAAAAGTTGCAGTGCTAGGCTAGCTGCACACTCGAGCAGACTTGCTAAAACATCTTGCCTGTGTCTGTTGGCAAGTAGTAAGTAAGTTACTTACTGGTTGAAATTAAGTTTTGCAGCTACTAGCCAGCAAGGCACTAGTGGCTGACTGGGACTAGATGCAGACCTTTCCACTTGCACAGCAGCTGGTGTACTTATAGAAATGTGGGCTTCCCCAGTACAAGTGTACAGCCAGGGCTAGTGAAATGAAAATGTGCCTAGCCACTGACACACCCTTCCCAGTTCAGAGCTGATGCCTTGCAAGAACATCTGTTGTGGCCACAGACAATGACAGACACACCATACCAGCTGTTGTGCAATGCAGAAAGTAAGGATTCGTCAGGAGTCTATGGGGATGGGAATGTTACATTTTGTTTCAGAGTGTAACTTCCGATAACAATAATTGGTTATTCCCCCCCTTTTTGTACGCAAGCTGGTTGTCAAGTGACATGTCTCTGTGAAAATATATGAGCGGTGCTGAAAAGAAGAAGTGCCTACATCAGTGGGATGAGGCAAACCAAGTTATTGTGGACAGAATGCCAAAGTTGAAAACTTTCTTTAGAAATGCACCAGTGAGGACAGCGAGTAATGGTGACAACTCAACTGCACACTGTGAGCAACTACCTATACCTTCTTTGGACACAAAGTGGGTATCTACTTCCAAACCTGATGCACAGCTAACTACTGCTATCTCTGGTATCGTCCAAGTCTCATCTTCACAGACTGCCACACAGGTCACTTCTGGTTCCAGATATACTGCGGTGCCAAGTCCTGCCACCTCTGGTATCATCCAAGTCTCATCTTCACAGACTGCCACAAAGGTTGCTTCTAGTTCTGGATATACTGTGGTGCCAAGTCCTGCCACCCCTGGTATCGTCCAAGCCTCATCTTCACAGACTGCCACACAGATCACTTCTGGTCCCGTATATACTGCGGCACCAAGTCCTGCCACCTCTGGTATCATCCAAGTCTTGTCTTCACAGACTGCCACACTGGTCACTTCTGGTTCTGGGTCTGGCTGTAGTGCTGCACCTAAAACATAGAAAAACTTCTGATCCTGGTTTGTGGGGCAGTTTATTGAAAGAGGACATTGAATACTGGGTTTCAAATGGCCCTTCTTCTTGTCAGAACCATCAAGGACCCTTCAAACGTTCCCATCAGGACATTTCAAACAGAGTACGATACTTCATGAAATCAAACAAAGAGGCAGAAGACACTGCAGAGCAGGACACTGCGGCACAGGAGCTAGCACAACAAAACTCACCCAAATCAGGAACCAAAACAAAAAAAGCAAAAAGGAAATCCAAAAAACTTCTGATCATAGGAGACTCCATGATTCGGGAAGTTGACACCCATCTCCAGCCAGGGGTAATGGTCAGATGTCTCCCAGGTACATCAGCATGGAGAGACACTGACCGCATTGCTAAAATTGTTCACAAAGCAGGAGAAAACATTGATGTCCTAGTACACATAGGGACTAATGATCTCGCCAGCCAGTCAGTTATGGAGACCAAGGAACACCTGACCAGGCTGGGTGACAAACTATCCTCCATTTCGTCTGGCATCTCCTTCTCTGAGATCCTGCCAGTCTGGGAGAGGGGGGCAGATGGACAGAAGGTCAGAGAAGGGGAGATAGGGGAGCTAAACACGTGGCTCAGGGGCTGGTGCCAGGAAAAAGGACACAGATTTGTAGGGAACTGGCAACAGTTCTGGGAGCAAAGTTCTTTAAATTTGATGGACTGCATCTGACTAAGGAGGGAGTCAGTGCATTGGGGCAGAGTTTGACATCTTTGCAGAATATTTAAATTAGCAAATGGGAGAGGGTGCAGCACCCCACTCGTTGAATGGGAAGAACACCCCTCCCCCTTAGCTAGTGGTCAAACAGGGATTCAGCATGTTTGCAGTTCATTTGCATCACCAGGTAAGAAAAAAGGTTTGTCTCCCCATACAACGCACAGGGGTAATGCCAAACCTCACCCAACAACTAACACACCAAAATCTGGCCAATGGAAAATCATGCACACAAATGCTCACAGCCTGGGAAATAAGATCCCAGACCTGCAGGCAATAATGTCAGAGGCTAAACTGGACATAGTAGCAATTAGTGAGATGTGGTTTACTAGTAACCACACTTGGGAGACTTCAGTACCTGGCTGTGTATTGCTCAGAAGAGACCGAGGTGCAAAAGGGGGGAGGAGGAGTGGCCCTGTATGTCAATGAAAATATCAAAGCTACAGAAATTCAGAATACACATAAGGAGCCAGAAGAACTGTGGGTCACCCTGGAAACAGGAAATGGACAGCCAAAGAACCGGTGTTGTCTACAGGCCCCCAGACCAGGGGGAGGACATAGACACATTACTGTTAGAAGATATACAAAACATGACAGCTAAAGGGGAGGTTCTGATAATGGGAGACTTCAACATGCCGGATACAGATTGGTCAATACCAGCAGGAACATCTGCCAGAACTAGACACATAGTGGATTCCCTGCAGGGGGATAGCCTCAAACAACTGGTACAACAACCCACAAGAGACAGGGCTATCCTAGATCTAGTACTGACTAACAGGGAAGGGATCACAGATCTCCAGGTAGAAGGTCACCTGGGGGCCAGTGACCATCACATGGTATGGTTCAATTTGGCTACTACATCTAAGTCATCCCATTCCAAGGCAGAAATATGGGACTTCAGAGGAGCTGACTTTGATAAGATGGCCAACAGAGTTAAGCTAGCCCTGGCAAAAAGAAACACAGGTGAGGGGGTACAGGCAAAGTGGGCAAGCATTAAGGATGCAATACTTGAAGCAACATCCCATTGTGTTAGACAGAAAAGGAAGTGCAAAGAAGAAGGAAACCACTTTGGTTCTCAAATACAGTAGCAGAAAGGTCAGAGCCAAAAGGCTGGCCTTCAGGAAATATAAAGGAACACAGCGGATGAAGATAGGAGGCATACCAAACTGCCCTAAGGGAAGCAGGGAAGGCAGTAAGGCAGACAAAGTCCCAAACTGAGGAAACACTAGCACGAACAGTAAAGAAGGTGACAAGACTTTCTATAGATACATTAGCGAAAGGAGAAAGTCCAGAGGGTATGCTAAGCTTAATGGAGAAAAGGGAGCATGTGAGGAGGAGGACCCTGTAAAAGCATCTATCCTAAATAGATACTTTTGCTCAGCATTTACTGAAGAGAAGGTAGGGCAGTGCCCACAGCTCAGCACCATGGACACAGGGGGGAGGGAGGTGAGCACTACTCCCTTCACAAAAGAAAGGGTCCTACAAGAGCTTGCTAAGCTTAGGGTGGATAAGGCAATGGGACCTGATGGCATACATCCCAGGGTACTTAAGGAGCTAAGGGTGGAACTAGCAGAGCCATTAGCAGAACTGTTTAGTGAGTCTCTGAGCACAGGAGTGGTCCCAGAAGACTGGAGAAGGGCTCATGTGATCCCGCCCACAAGAGTGGTAGCAGGAGGAGGCAGGGAACTACAGACCAGTCAGTCTTACCTCAGTAGTGGGCAAGATTATGGAGGCACTCCTTAAGGAAAGGATAGTGCAACACCTGGAATCCATAGGGGACAGGATCCAAGACAGCATGGGTTTACAAAAGGAAGGTCCTGTCAAACTAATCTCATAGATTTCTTTGACTGGGTAACCAGAGTGGTGGACCAAGGAGGAGCAGTTGATGTTGTCTACCTTGACTTCAGCAAAGCTTTTGACACTGTTCCACATAGAAGATTGATAAATACGCTGGGTAGGCTCGGGGTGGGTCAGAGTTGGTCAACTGGGTGGCAAACTGGTTGATGGGCAGAAAGCAGAGAGTGGTGGTAAATGGTATACAGTCAGAAGAGATGCAAGTCACAAGTGGGGTACCTCAGGGATCAGTCCTGGGGCCACCCTCTTCAACATCTTCATTAGTGACCTTGCAGATGGACTAGAGGTGAAGCTTGTCTGTTTGCAGATGACACCAAGATCTGCAACAGAGTAGATGATCCAGATGGGGTGGGCAGAATGAGAAGAGATCTGGATAAACTAGCAAAATAGTCAGAAGAGTGGCAACTGGTTTAATGCAAAGGCGTGCAAGATCATGCACATAGGGAAGAGAAACCCTGATGCCACCTATAGGCTGGGAGAGGAGTTGCTAGCAGTCACAAGGAAGAAAAGACTTGGGCATCATCATCACTGATGACCTGAAATCATCAAGCAGACCTCTAAAGCAGTAGGTAAGGCTAGGGGATGTTAGGGTGTATTAGTAGGGTATCACAAGTCATAAGAGGGAGGTAATAATCCTCTTACAAGACACTGGTTAGGCCCATCTGGAGTACTGCATGCAGTATTGGAGGCCGCACCTTCACAAGGACATTAACCAAATTGAGGCAGTCCAGAGAAGGGGCAACCAAAATGGTGCCGGACTGCATCAGAAGACATATGAGGACAGATTAACAGAGCTCAATATGTATACCCTTGAGCAAAGGAGGGAGAGAGGTGATATGATCGAGGCATTCAAACGCCTTTAGGGCATTAACAAGGTGAAACAGTCTAACATGTTTAAATATAAGAAAATACCAGGACAGAGGACACAGCATGAGATTAGGGGGCCGATTAAGGAGGAATGTGGGAAATTCTTTTCACAGAAAGGGTGGTGGATGCATGGAATGGCCTACCTCAAGAAGTGGTGGCTATGAATACAGTGCAGGGCTTCAAACAGGCATGGGATAGGCATAAGGGAGCAAAACAAATGAGTATGAATAGATAGGCCACTGACAGAGCAAAGGCTGATGGCACATTTATAATATAGAAAAAGAAATGGGCAGACTGGATGGGCCTTGTGGTCCTTATCTGCCGTCAACTTCTATGTTTCTATGTTTCTACTTCTCCAAGAGTTTCTTCTGTGGAAAGAAAGTGAATGGTGAACGGTAAAACAGTGAATGGCTTTTATACTCTTCAGCAGTTGGAACATTTATTGTTTTTGCTGCAAGTTATTGTCCATAAGCTCCTCACAGTTCACCACTGATGGATTCAGTAACTGGAGTAACGCGACCAAGCTAATCAAATGGCACGAGTACAGTGAAGAGCACCAGACAGCGATGCTTGCCTGATTAAAGAGAGCTTCTGCCAGGGGGTGCATAGATGCTGAACTGCAGAAACAGCACGAAAGTGAGAAGAACTACTGACGATCAATGCTCCTTAGAGTTGTTGAGGTGATCACATTTTTAGCTGAGCGTGGATTGGCATTCAGAGGAGATGAGCTAATAGGCTGACAAAACAATGGAAACTTTCTTGGCATGCTTGAAGTAATAGCAAAGTTTGATCCATTTTTTGCTGCCCATATCTCACGATATGGCAGTTCTGGACAAGGAAATCCAAGCTATTTATCTAGTACAATTTGTGATGAACTTATACAACTAATGGGAACCGAAGTTCTGACAGCTGTGTGCAACGAGGTTCAAACTGCAAAATATTTCTCTATTTCTGTTGATTCAACCCCGGATGTGAGTCACACAGACCAGTTGACGTTTGTCATTCGATTTGTCAATGCAGTTGGTGAGCCCACGGAGAGTTTTTTGAAATTTGTTTCTATACACAGTCACACTGGAGAAAACTTGCAGGATAATGTGTTGGATATGCTGAAAGAGATGGACCTCAGTGTTGAAGACTGTAGAGGTCAAAGCTATGATAATGCAGCCAACATGTCGGGACAGTAAGTTGGCCTGCAGGCATGACTTAAAGAGATCAAAACGCTGGCTGACTATGTGCCGTGTGCAGCACATTCATTGAATCTTACTGGTACTGCAAGTGTCAACTGTTGCCTAGAAGTAGTGAAATTCTTCAGCACAGTGTGGCAGATATGTTTTTGCAGCTGGTTCCATGAAGCGATTGAACTCTCTGACAGAAGGTCTGACTCCCAATGAGAATGGGAGACTCCTAACACTAAAGTCCCTATCATTGACACAATGGCATTGTCATGCAGAGTCTGTCAGGGCTCTATCTTTGAACTATTGCAACTTCTATAACATACTGATAAATCTGGCAGATGATGAACATGAACCAGCAGAAACGAGGCTCACTTGCAAGTCATTGGCCAGTGCATTACGTCGACTGGAAGCAGCCTTCATGTGTGAACTGTGGAGCAGAATCCTGCAACGGTTCTAGAAATGCAATACCCTTCTCCAAAGTACAAGAACTGATTTGACAGCTGTTGCTGCTATGTTCTTGTCTGTAGAGGATTTCATTAATCAGTTGAGAGATCAATTTGAAGATGTCGAAAGGGTAGCAAAGAACATAATGCCAGATGTGGCCCAAGTCTATTCAAGTGAGGGTACCAGAATCAGATGACCAAAATGCCATGCTGATAATTTGGCCACTGCTCACGTCATCCCTACAGGCTCCCAAGGCTTTTGGGTGGAGTCATTCCTTGTGATAATCAACCAGGTGCATGCTTCATTACAGCAGCATCAAGAAGCTTACCAACAATTGTCTGATGATTTTATATTTCTGCAGGCTATTGTTGATAATGATGCAACACAGCTCCATATACCTGGATCTCACTGTAAAGGAGCTTCGGCTCAGTGGAGATATCCTTATTCATTTTTTGTATGAATAAAAATGTTTTACTACTACTACTACTACATATTGACGCATCACGCATCATCAGCAAGTATGCAAAAGGTCTTGATGCAAACTGTGTTGATGAATTTCTGCATTTTCTTGACTTCATATTGCATGTCAATATCGAGCGAAGTGCACAAGAGATGATTAAATACATGCAGCAAAATTATCTGGTCAAATCTACCTTTCCTAATGTAGCAATCACTCTCAGATTATTCCTAACTCTGCCAGTAACAGTCTGTGAAGGAGAATGTTCCTTTTCAAAACTGACCTTGGTAAAGAACTGCCTGAGATCAACAATGACACAGGACAGGCTGAATTCACTTGCCATACTTTCTATTGAGAGTGATGTAACAAGGGCACTCAGTTTTGAGGCTATAATCAGCACATTCTGTACTCAGAAATCACGCAGGAAGAAGTTCTATTTGTCTGAGTCTGCCTTGGCTTGGACTGAAGCCATACTTTTTTCTCTGTCTACTTCTGTATATTAACTGTTGTAACTGTTTCATATTATTCATCTGCCGCCTGGGTGGGAATACTCAAGTTATTTCTAAGATACATATATACATCATTTGGTGTTTTTCATATTCTTCTACATTCACACAGAAGTGATATTTGATTTGATATCTGCCTTGGATTGTGAAGCTAACAGTATTATATCTTACTTCTGTGTGCAGTGTTTCACATTCGTCTACATCCTGGGGAATAGAGTTATTTCTAAGATGCACATTTACACGATTTGGTGTTCTGTTCTTCTTCTACAGTCACAAAGAAACGATATTTGATTACATGTCTTCCACATGTCTGCCTCAGACTGTGAAGCTATAGTATTACATTTTATATCTGTGTGCACTGTTTCATATTCCTCTACAGTACATCCTGAGGAATAGAGTTATTTCTAAGATGCATATTTACAACATTTGGTGTTCTTCTTCTACAGTCAACAAGAATTGATATTTGATTAGATGTCTTCCACAGGTCTGCCTGGAATTTTTAAGTGAATACGCTATGTGAAATTATATTTAACTCTGTCCACTCTAGGGATTCCTGTGACTGTCTGTCCACCCACACCCACACATACACACTGCTCTGCCCTGACTCTGGGTGGTATATACCCTCTAGGGGTCCCATCCTGTCACTGTGTATTCCACCACTGGTCTGCCTGTCTGGCACTGGGTGGTGTATGCCCTCTAGCTAGGGGAATCTTGTCCACTCCCTGTTCCATCCCCACAGGATTGGTCTGCTGCCCTGAGTGGTGCATGCATGCACTTGTCTTCATGGGTCCATTCCTGTCCATTTCAACCCCAGCTGATCTGTCCTGGTGGTGCATGCCCTGGCTTGTAGAAATTCCATCCTGTCCATCCACCCAGTGGTCTGCCCTGGGTGGTGTGTACTCTTACCAGTTCTATCCCACTGGTCTGCATTGTGTGATATATGCCCTTTGGGGGTCCCTGTGTCAATCGTCCCCCACTGGTCTGCCAGGGAATAATGTTATAGAGTTATTTGGAACATGTGTTATTTGGAACATGTATAATATACATCATCAGTTGGTGGTATACATTCCCACAGAATGGATAGTTCATTACATTTATTCTACATACGTCTACTACTTCAAGCATGTCAAGAAAGTTGTCATTGTTTGACAAGCATATTACCTAGGCATCTCCTCTTGTAGGCTCTTATACATACCTGCTGCTTGGAATGAAGCTAGTTATATTACTGCACTACTGTGTATGTACTGTTTATTTCTCTATGCACAATTTCATATTCTTTTTTTAACCAAAAAATATGAAATGGTGCATAATACATACAAAAGTAAACAAAACAGTGAATGCATATACTGTATGTTGAAGTAAAAATATAAAATTTCAGTCCAAGCAGTCCAGAGGAGGGCAACTAAACTGGTGCAGGGTCTGCAAGAGAAGCCATACGAGGAGAGACTAAAGGAGCTTAATATGTATACCCTTGAGGAAAGGAGGGAGAGGAGGGACATGAGAGAAATGTTTAAGTACCTCAGTGGAATCAACAAAGTCCAAGAGGGTAGCATCTTTCAGAAAAAGAGATGTGCAAGAACAAGGGACCACAATTTGAAGATGGAGTGGGGACGGCTCAGGGGCAATGTGAGAAAGTATTCTTTTCACAGAGAGGGTGGTGGATGCATGGAACAGCCTTTCTGAAGAGGTTGTGGGGTCTAAAACTGTGGAAGAATTCAAGAATGCATGGGACAGACATAACGCAATTCTTGTGGGGGGTAGGAAGAAATAGGCTGTTGGTTAACTAGGATCTGCAGCTTATCCTGTAGGTAGGAAAATGGGCAGACTAGGTGGACCAAGCGGTCCTTATTTGCCATCAAAGTCTATGTTTCTATGTAAGCATCTGCGTAGAAGAAATCTTTGGTATTTTTGGTATTTCCAAGATGTATAATACATCATTTGATGTTTCTACATTACCACAAATGATGTGTTTCAAAAATAAATAAGGATATTGTCAAGGGTGAGTTAATTTGTGATTTTGTTGTCAGCAATCAGAATTGTATTGTTTATAATCCAAGGCATGTGACCTGTTAAGTCATATGGCATAACACATAGCATTATTGTAAATGACATCCTGCTTGAGTACACCGGTCATTCTAACCTTGCTGGCATGGTGCCATGGAAGAGTGGGATGTTGCCATTTAGGGGCCCTCTGGGCCACATATTATTATCTGGAGTAGGGGCCCCACATCCATTAATCTGTGCCTGGGGAAAGGCAGAAAAACAAAGATCAGCTAGTGAGGATAAAGAAGGACAGGAGTTGGGTGGAGAAGGAGAAGGACCAGGCAGAGACATTAAATGATCACTTCTGCTCTGTGTTCACGAAGGACAGAGGGGGGCAGGCACCAACTGGGAGAGGAGGGGTGGGCAGGGGGGTAGGTGACTGATACAGGGCTCAGAAAGAATAGGGTGCTGGAAGGATTAAGGGCACTGGGGGGATAGGGCACTGGGTCTAGATGGCATTCACCCTAGGGTACTGAAGGAACTAGCTGAGATACTGATGGGACCATTGGTGGACCTGTTCAATACCTCCTTGCACACAGGATGCATACCACTGGATTGGAGGATGGCCCATGTGGTGCCCATTCACAAAAGTGGACCCAAGGATGAAAAAGCCAATAGAATACTGGGGTGAAAATCGAGGGGAATCTCCTCTACAAATAAGGAGATGATCCTGCCCTTCTGCAGGTCACTGGTCAGGCCACACCTAGAATACTGCTTGCAGTTCTGGTGCCCATTCCTGAAGAAGGACATCAAATTGATGGAGGGTGTACAGCATAGGGCAACAAAGATGATCCAGGGATTATAGGGATATTCCTATGAAGAGAGGCTGGGAGGGCTGAACATGCATTCCCTGGAGGAGAGGAGGGATAAGGGAGACATGACTGAAACCTTTAAATACCTAAAGGGGATAAACAAGACCAGTACAGAAGAGATCTGCCAGATAAGAAGGAAGGGGGTCACTAGGGGGCATCAGCTGAGGCTGGAGGGGGAAGGTTCAGGAGGGAAGTCAGGAGACAGTATTTCACAGAGAGGGTGGTGGACAAGTGGAATAATCTGCCTGAAGAAGTAGTAGTCTGTAGCATGATGGATGGCTTTAAGAGGGGATGGGATAGAGAGTGAGAGATGGGTTAAGTATGAAGAGGGGAGGGAGGGTTGGGTGGGGCTTCTACGTAGAGGGGCTATGCTGCACAATCGAAAGAGACTCAATAGAACCGAGAGCCTGTACCTGCTGGCATTTTTGTATGTTTGTATGTTCGTAACTTAGTTCAACTATTCCCAAGTTGTACCATGATGAAAGAAATAACAGACCATAGACCAGTAATGCTTGTGAGAACTTTTAAGTAATGTTTGGTGACCCTGAGTACAATACATTGTTCATTACTATTCTATATGGCTACATTCTATATAAATTAGCACAAGGCAATGATAGGTCCATCATTTGCTGAGTTCTGAGTCACTTTCATAGAAGTAGGCATAACAGTACCATGGTTATACTCTTCCATAATCACCTTTACCAGGTGAGTAAACCACCATTACTCTGCAAGTATATCCATGGCACTCAGTCCTTACCTTTAAGGTTGATAAATAAGCAGTGTATTCACTACAGGTGAGGGAAAGTGACTATTCGTGTTTGTCTTTGATGTTGCAGCTGCTGTTAGGACCCTTCTGGTGAATGCTATACTGTTCGTGCCGCAGGCATCCAACCTGTAGTGTCTAGCGGATTTGAGTATTGAAGACCACGTTGCTGCCACACATATTTCAGTTATAGAGGCTTGATTTCTTTCTGCCCAGGATGTTGCCACTGCTCTTGTGGAATGGATGTTTATTTTTGGGGGGAGCTCTAAGTTTGCCTGTTTATATGCCTCTTGAATGATCTTGTTGATCCTAGCTGCAATAGTGTTTTTAGATGCTGCCTTTCCTCTCTTGAGACCTTGGATAATTATGAAAAGCCTGTCTGGTTTGCGTAATGGTTCAGTCCTTTGCAAGTATGTCTGCAGCCTTCTTTTCGTGTCCAGTGTGAATGGGAGTCTGTCATCATTGTTATATTAATTGTCTGGTACTGATGGTAATGTCAGTACTCAACTTGTATGAAACAATGAGTCGACCTTGGGTGTAAAGGCTGGCATCGTTCTTAGGGTCACCCCATCCTCATGGAATCAGGTGAATAGATTTATTTTTTTTTCTTTACTAACCAGGTAAGGCCCACTAGGCACAACTGCCTGTTTTTGGGGGCGACCCAGGAGCTTTAGGCTGGTTAAGTGACTTGCTCAGAGTCACACAGTATGCAAGTGGAGGTTGGGGGAATCAAACCCAGGTCTGCTGAACCAAGCTCATTCATGGCTCATTACACTAACCTGTAGGCTATACTGCAAGCCACAACTGCCTGTTTTCAGGGGCGACCCGGGAGCTTTAGGCTGGTTAAGTGACTTGCTCAGAGTCGCACAGTATGCAAGTGGAGGTTGGGGGAATCAAACCCAGGTCTGCTGAACCAGCTCATTCACAGCTCAATACTCTAACCTCTAAGCTATACTGCTAGCCACAGCTTCCTACATGATAGGGCGTTCAGATCTCCGATTCTGCGTCCAAAGCATATGGTGATCAGAAATTATGTCTTTAGGGTTAGCCAGTGTAGATCTATATCTTAAATTGACTCAAATGGGTACCATTTAAGTGAATTTAGAACTAGTGCTAAGTCCCATGGTGCCACTAAATTTCTCTGTTTGGGGTTTATGTTTGCAGCTGCTTTTAGAAATCTCAGAACATTGGGATGAACTCCCACTAATGCAGTGTTGATGCTATCCACAGCCACTCCTACGGAGGATCATTTCACCCATAACAATGCTGAGGACAGCCCATTGTCCAGTCCTTGTTATAAATACAGGAGGATCTGCAGAATTTCTACCTGCTCAGGATTGGTACCTGTTGATATGCGCCATCTGTGAAAGATTTGCCATTACCTACTATAAGTGGTGCTTGTTGATGACCTCTGTGTTTGCAGCATCATTTGTATGATTGTTTCATGGTAGCCTTTTCTTAGTAGTCTCTTCCTTTCAACAGCCAAGCTGTGAGTTGTAGCTTGCTCAGACTTAGATGGTGTACTGGGCCTTGTGTCAGTAGATCTTGCCTGTTTGGTAGTTTCCAGTAGTCTAGTGCCCTTGCTATTAGGGTAACAAACCGGGGTCTTCTGGCCCAATGTGGTGTGATCATTGCTATTTTGATGTGGAGCTACAGTATCTTGTTCAGAGTCTGTAGTATGAGGGGAATGGGTGGAAACACATACACAAACTCCATTGTCCAAGGTTGGGATAGTGCATCCACTGCCAATGTTTGGTTGTCTTTTAACCTTGAGAAGTACCTCAGGAGGTGTATTTGCTGCCTGCTGGGCCTGTCTGCTGAAGTGTTTCATTTGCCAGCCAGCATAACATGATTGCTAGTTTCTGGAGGAATTGTGGGCTTCTTGTGCACCCTTGTTTGGTGACGTATGCCACCATAGCTCTGTTGTCCAATTGTATAATTACTGATGTGTCGTTGATGTATTTCTGGAATGCACATAGTGCATTGTATATTGCTCTCATTTCTAGGATATTTATTTGTATTTTTTGATTCTGCTCTTGACCATCTACCCTGAGCTGATCGGTCCTACAGTGTTGTGCCCCACCCCAGTAGGCTTGTATCTGTGTCTATTATATGTTGGTGGTGTATTTCTATTGGCATTCCTACACTCAGATTGACTGGGTTCACCCACCACCTCAGGGATCTACTACTTGGCATAACTATTTTGTTATCCTGGTTATGTTGTGTCATTGGGCCTGTTTTGATGGCTAGCATTTGCTGTGATCTCATGTGCTATCATGCCCGTGGAACTAGGTCTATGCAGGATGCCATTGAACAGAGGTCTTGGATTACTTTCACTCTGGGGCTGTTTGTTTGTCTGTCTCAGTAGCTGACCTGCAAGTTTTGCCATACTGTCTCTTCTTTGTAAGGATGGCATTACTTTCCCTTTGCTCGTATTTATGTCTGCTCTGAGATGTTCTATTCTCTGTGATGGTATGAGATAGCTCTTGTTCTCGTTTATCACACAGCCGTGCTCTTGTAAGGGTTTTATTACTGTCATTGTGTCGTTGGTTGACAGAGTTAGTGTCCTTGCTCTGATAAGCCATTTGTCTACATATGGGATTACATGAATTCCCTGCTGTCATAAATATGTGGCTATGATGACTGATATTTTTGTGAACACCCTTGGTGCAGATGCTAGACTGAATGGTAGGGATTTTTTACTAGAAATATTGCACCATTACACAGAATCTGAAGTATCTGTAGTGTGATGGGTATGTGGGCACACGTAGGTAAGCATCCTTTTGATCTACTGATGACAGATAATCTCCTTGTCTGATGCACCTTCGTGTTGACCTCATGGTTTCCATTTTGAATTTCTGATATTGTATGACCTTGATCGGTACTTTTAAGTCGAGGACCGGTCTGAGGTCCAGTTTTCTGGGGGGGACCATGAAGAATATGGAGTAAACTCATTTTCCTTGTTTGTGATGTGGCACCAGTTGGATTGCATGGTTTTCTACAAGTTTCTTTATGGTGGATGACTTGCTGTGGTGATGCTTCTCTTTTTGTTATGGGGGAACCATCAGCCTCTTTCTTTGTGACTTTGTCTCGAATTCTACTGCGTAGCCTTCTGAGACTACCTCTTTTGCCCATCTGACATTTGTTGTCACTGCCCATATGTGCTTGAATCATTGTAGTCTGCCCCTACTGGGTATTGTTGGTTCATTGCAGGTGATCATTGTTGTGATAACTGCAGTCTGGTGCAGTCATTGCTTGGGTTGACATCTTCCCCTGTTTGATGCATTAAACCTTCCCCTGTATGGGCCTCCTCTTTGTCTGAAGGATGATGTGTAGTTGTAGCACAATGTGAACTGTTGTCTAAAGTTGCCCTGGTTGTTCCTGCCCCAAAAGGACTGGATTCTTCTCGTGCGGTTGTAACCCCTATTGTTGGGGCATGGCCTGTATGCTGATGGTAGGTAGGTGGAATGGGTCCTTGGTTAGATCTTTCCCTTTGTGTTTCTGCTTAAGGAACTTTTGTAGGCCTTCACCGAATTGAATTCGCCCCTTGAATGGTGTTTTTTGCAGTCAAGCTTTGGAGTCTGAATCTGTATCTGATAGAGGTCTTCAGGTACATGAAGAGGGTAAATAGGGGAGGAACAGTCAGGGTGCTTCAAAGAAGGAGGAGGGGGCCACTAGAGGGCATGGGTGGAAGCTGGAGGGGGAAGATTCAGGGGAGAAAGGAGGAGGTGCTACTTCACTGAGAGGGTGGTGGAGCCATGGAATGCACTGCCTAGGGGGCTGGTGGAGGCAGAGACAGTGGAGGGGTTCAAGAGGGGGTGGGACAGGTACAGGGGAAGGGTTCTGGAAGCAAAATCCAATGCAGCAAGAATATCCGGAACTGGGAAGGGAGAAGCCAGAGAAGGCGAGGGGGACAGCAAAGTCAGCACTCAGGGTGGGGGCTGACCAAACGAGCAGACACGAAAGACCGTTAGGCCTATTCTGCTGGCATTTTAATATGTTAGTATGTATGTTAGTATCCCATAGCTTTAAACACAGGTGGCATCTGACTCTGTTGATGACTGCGGATGCCCTAGCATTCAGACTCAGTGCATCAACTGCCATGTCCCCCATGTACTTTGCTGTCTGTAGTGAAGAGTCTATGAGGTCGGCCTCCTCTGACTTTGGGTTTACTTTCTTAAGAGCTTTCTCTAGCCAGGAGATCTGGACCCTTGCTGAGTATATGGTGGTGGGTGTGGCCCAAGCTGCTAGTCCCACCATTTTGAACACCTTCTTCAGCATTTCTTCAAGCTTCTTATCTGTCAGATCTTTTAATGCTGTAGTACCATCCACTGGTAGCACAGTTTTCTTGCTGAGGGGTGATATGGGGGTCCATTAATGGAGCTGAGCACCAGTTTTGTAGCATCTCTGCCTCTATGGGATACATGCCATCAAGTGATTTGCATTCCAGTATTCTGGCTGGGTCTTTTGCTTCCCATTCCTTGGTTACCATGTATATTATGGCAGGGCATAAAGGAAAATGTCATCCTTCTTTTGTTTTTATTAGATCATGGGATTAAGTTTATTGTCAGCTGGGGAAGGGGAAGTTCGAATCCCATTGCTGCTTTAATGGTTTTGACCAAATCTTGGACTGCCTCGAACAGACATAGCTTAGAAGTTAGCGAGGGTTCTTCATTCATGGTGGGCTCATCCTCATGTTCCGAGTCAGATACCGATTCAGCTCTGTTGTCCTCATCATCTCTGTTTAAGTTGTTCTGGTTCATGCCATTTTGACTGTTATCTACAGGCAGATTTGTGTCAGCCTCAGTGCCTTGTTTGGCTTTGGAATTGGTTTTAGGTGGTTTGGGTGTCGACAGGGATTTCAGGAGACCCATGAGTTTTAGCATAAATGTCTGTTGTTGCTCTAACATTGCTTTGGTGGATAGTTGGGTTTGTTTGATTAAGGCTGCTGGGTCTATAGGCCACTCCATACTGTTCGAGTCATCCTGTCCTGGGGTAAGGTCTCCCCCAATGCGGAATGATATACATTGGAGTCTAGCTCCTCTACATCACACCCTGGGCACTGGGTTCAGTTCCTCTTAACCACTAGGGAGACTTTGCATGTAGCACATTTCTTAGTCTTTACCATCTGTAATATATATATGATGAGGTCTGTTAGTGTGTTTGTATGCCCTGTTGTTTAGAAGAAATATGAAACAATATATATATATGTATACATATCCATACATAGATGAATATGCCCATATATCTGTGCCCTTTAATAATAGCATTGACCCTCTGTATGCTTAGCTCCATCTGCTGACCGCTGTTTGCAGGGGCCACTGGTGGCTTCAGATGTGGGATTTATGGGCAGGCTTTACTGTAAATGTTATGCCCCTCCATATACAGTTTCACTATTGCTCAGTGTTTTAATAATGTATTATTCTCCAGGGGAAGGGTATCTGGTGTGACTACTGCTGATTAGGCTACATTTTCCTTATTCTTAAGTCATTATTTTGACTATTTGCTTGTCAGTTACTGATGAATAGAGCTCTGTCTCCATATAATGTTTTGCAGTGATCAAGATGGCAGATGACATCTGGGTCCTGATGCACTTTCACGGAGGTAAGCACTGGATCCTGCCGTATTAATGTTGGTGTTTGCAGAACGGCACATGCATGACATTTACAGTATGGCACCTGGCACTGCCGTATTCAATATCGCGCTATTGGGGGAAGATGCAAGCTCGCTGTCTTCATTATGGTGCCTGAAAAATTGCGCGTGCTCCAGAAAGGCCCAAACATAAGCAGCTGCCCTCAGTACGACGGTGGGTGGAGTGCAGCGCATATGCATCAGTCAAGCTAGATTGTCTAGTCCACAAAATTTGGAAGAAACGGCATGTGGACACAGTAGAAAGGGCTCCCTGCTGATCCACTGCCATGATGGTCAGATCAGGTGAGATGGAATTTGGTATGCCGCTGAGTAATTGGAGCCACCTACCAAGTAAATTACTGTGTGGGAATCTGTGTTTCATGGAATTACTGGTTGGCACAAAGTATTGAATGAATTGGGTGGATTGCCTTGGTAAGGGAGCCTATTAGATTCTTTGTATGCTTTACATATGTGGTGGATCACTGTGGTTCACTCTGCAAAGGGCCCAAAGATACCGTCAGGTGAAACCTTTCTAAATACAATACTTAGGCATGGAAACAACGTCAGTAAGGGGTTCGCTGAGCTCAGCTGTAGTCGCTGGATTCAGGGACTACAGGAGCTGTACTGTAAATTGCGAACTCAAATGAACAGTGCCCATGCAAGAGGCAAGCACACTCTTTTTGTTCCTTGATACACAGCAGATTCCCTGATTGTAGGTCCCGAGTAAGTCTGACTGAATGCCTTTTTAATACTGATATAATGAAGCATACCCAAATTTAAAGCCCTATATGTATTCTGCTAATAATGTTAACTGCTCACAGGTTTGGTCGCCAAACTAGTTTATGTCTCTACAATTGGTGAATAATAGGTGTCCAGTCTCTTACCTTATTTAGCTGGTACTTTAGGTAAATTCGGATGGTGCTCTTGCAGGGCTAGAAGTAGTGCTGCAGCCCCGGCTGCAGTCTGGTCAGATGCACATAAGAACTGAGTTGGATGGGTAGGATAAGGGCTAGTTAAGGCTAAAAGAAATTTGATCCTCAGATCACATGTACATCTAGCAGCCTATCAGGTGAACATAATAACCCTAAAAGTAGGGACTGAGTGCCATGGATATACTTGCGCGTAATGACACTTAAAAGTGTATCACACCAGCAAATCCAATCCACATTGTGAATGCCATGGGAGCCTCTGCAGACTGCCTCCCAAAATATTACTGCAGTTTTGCTGCTCACTGGTTAGTCCTGGCTAGTTCATTGGTTGTGCAGTACTGGACCTATTCTTTGTCAAGGCAGTCCAGTACTGGACCTGTTCTATGTCAATGCAGTCCAGCAAGCTGGTACACCACCGGACTACTGTAGGAGCATCCTCCCTCATACATGTCTGGGCCAGTCCACGCTTCCCTACTGACAGTGCAGGCTTCCATAGTGGATGCAATTCCTCCAGCTTCCTCCTGCCCCCTGCTGGTATGCTCAGCAATATTTCCTCTCCATCCCCCAACCTCCTCCCTCACCCCTTTCCCACTTTTTTAACTCCTTCCTTGTCCCTCTCCCTCCCCTCCATTACCTTCCATCTAAATCAAATTTTCCTCTTCCTCCCTAAATCAGGAACATTTTCAGTGTGTTTCCACTGCTTTCTCCCTCCTGCTCCCCATCTCCCAACCCCAGTGTGTAGAAAATCTGAATTTATTAATTATTTTAGCTACTTTATTTAAGTCCTCTTACACTGGCCATGCCCTCTTTCAATCCAGCTTCTCCAGCCCCATCACTCGTCTTCCTATGGGCTTACTTCTACTCTATCTCCAATGGCTTGTGCCCTGTGGTGGGGGTGGCAGTACTCCCCAACTTCTGTTGCACTTAAGAACGAAACTTGGAGGATGGCCACATTGCTGCGGCAGATGCTTGTTCATTGCTGCAACTGCACAGCTGCCAGTTCTCCCATCTGCTGGGACTTGAAATGCTGCACAGCAAGCAGCAGCGCTAGCATACATAGTGCTATGGAAGTACAGAACTCTAAATTTATCTTGGACCAGCTGGAATCATTGAGAGAAACAGAAACTGAAAACATTTTAGTTCTCTTTCTTCCTCTCCTCCCACCAATTCAGGTGCAGTTGGCACCAATAGTGAGAGCGGAAGACAGGAGAATATCTACAGCAATTTTCAGCTTTCATTTCTGGCTGGGTTTAAAAAGAAAAGGCTGTCTTCAAATATACATAATACTGGTTGGGCAAACATGCACAAGCAGATTGTGCTGCCACAGAAAGGTTCTGATTACATCAGACCTTGAGAGCGAAGTGTGAGGAGGTCTGATGTAACCAGATGCCCGAGGTGGCAGTACAGGATGGCTGGGCATGTTGTTGCCCAACCAGTATTTTTCACAGTGAATAGTTCTTTTTATTTGTTTAGATTTTTTTTTTCAGAGTTAAGGGAACCCTGGGTGGAAGTGAAAGTGGGAGCTGTCTCAACACTCACACTGAAATGACTGTTTAAAAACCACATGTAAAAGTTCTATAGCCCTTCACAAAAAATAAACATGCTACATTTTAGGTCTTTAGCTGTAAGAGTGACTAAGTTAAGACCAGTGAAACAGTTTGGAAAAATTCCATCTCATGAAAGTTTGCAAAAATTGCCAATTTCATGAACATGCCACAGAAGCTGAATTTGCTAAATTAGCCCAGCCCTAGTGAAGCAGTTTATTAAGTACATAAAAAATACACCTTAATTGCTAAAGTGGACGAATTACATGGTGCTGGGACCAGTGAATATAAGACTCCCTGGGGTAACAAGTTCAACTTTGGTCCTAAGGGATGGAAGACATGGGGCCAGATCATCAAAGGGTGACACAGCCTGTGTCAAACCCTGTGTCAAACCTGCAGCTGCTCCGAACACCTTTGCCGCAACTGCACCTGACTTTAGTAAGTTGGACACAGTTGTGACACTTTACCTGATTTATGGCAACTTGCACCAGATATCTGGTGCAAGACCAGTAAAAAGGATAGCCAGGATTGCCACAGGCTGGACCAGAAAAAGTTGGTCTAACTTGGGCAGTCATTGCACAGGATAAAACTCAGTGCAAGCTAGTGGATTGTATGTTGCTTAGCCTGTATGGTTACAACAGCTAAACCAAAAAGAGAATGCAAGTGAATTTAAGACATTTCAAGTGAGAGACTTTTCAAAAGCAATCAGCATCATACCTTCCTACTACAGTACCCCAGAGGAAGAAGCAGGGCTGTTAAGGTCTCCTGTGATAAGGGAAAGGAACCCTCCCTGCACTAACAGAGCTCAAAAGAGCTGCAATCAGATCAGAATCCAGGCTGCAGGTAGGAGCCAATCACAGGTAAAGCCGTTCACCCTGTTCTTGAATAAGCCAGTCAGGGTGAGTGCCCAAAAGAACTAAGAAAATAAGGGATATAAAACCCCTCAGCAATTGCAAAACCTTGCCAGACCACGGAGAAAGAAGCAGGGCTGTGATGGTCTCCCGCAAGAAGGGAAAGGGGCCCTTTCCAGCACTAACAGAGCTAAAAAGTGCTGCAGTCAAAGCAGATTGAGAGCAGAGCTAGGGCGGCTGAATCCAGACTCCAGGCAGGAGACAATCATGGGTAAAGCTGTGCCCCTGCTCTTGAGTAAGCCAATCCAGGATGAGTGCCCTGCTCTGAACTTGTGGAAGGAACAATCAAGAAACAGCATTGGCAATCCTTTCCTGTCATTGTCCTGTTTAGCTGCACAACTACCAAGCAGCACCCCCCCCAACACTGTGGACCTGTGTGGGAAGGACCCATGAGAAAAGCACAGTGGAGACTGCCCACTGTAGTCAGCCCAATGAGGCAGCCAGCAGTCAGACACTCTACACTGCAGAAGGAAGGCAGGACAACTGTGGTACGTGTCCTTTTAAACTGCTTTTGTGCAGCACACATTGCAAGGGAGTGAGGGGAGTTAGGTACAAGCATCAGTTGGAGAGTGGTGAAACACCCTATCTAAGGTAGGGGTAGCTCACACACTGGAGGGAAAAGAGGAGAGTTAGGGACAAGCAAACATAGAAACATAGAATGTGACGGCAGTTGGGGACCGTATGATCCATCTAGTCTGCCCAATTGATTTGTACCCCCCCCCCACCTAGTTTGCTGCTTCCTGAAGATTCTCATGCTGTCTTTCCCAGGCCAGCTTAAATTCCCTGACTTTTCCCCCACCACCCCTGGGGACAGGCCATTCCATGGCTCAACCACCCTTTCAGTGAAGAAGAACTTTCTTCTGTTGCTCCTGAACTGTCCTCCCTTCAGGTGCATGTCATGCCCTCTGGTCCGGGTACAGTTATTTTCCTTAAAGACACTCTGTGCCTGTACCTGTTTCACCCTTCAGGTATCTAAAGGTCTCTATCATGTCTCCCCTATCTCTCCTTTGTTCCAGGGAATATAAATTGAGTTGCTTTAATCTGGATTCATAAGGCTTGTGATGCAGCCTGTGCACCACCTTTGTTGCCCTCCTCTGTACAGTCTCCAAATGGTCTATGTCTCTCCTGAGGTGTGGTCTCCAGAACTGGACACTGTACTCCAGGTGAGGCCTCACCAGGGACCTGTATAGTGGCATAATCAACTCCTGTTTCCTACTTGCGATGCCTCTCTCAATGCGTCCCAGGATGCCGCTAGCTTTTAGTGCTGCCTTTTCGCATTGCCTACCTACCTTCAAGTCATCAGAGAGATATATCCCTAGGTCACGATCGTGTTTTGTTGTCAGTTATACCTCTCCCAGAAAGTAGTTCCTCACTGGGTTCTGTCTTCCTAGGTGCATAACCTTACACTTTACGGTGCTGAATTTCAACTGTCAGTTTTTGGACCATTCTTCTAACTTTTTTAGGTCAGACTCCATCTTTAGAGCCCCTTCAAATATGTCCACCCTATTGCAGAGTTTTGCATCACCCACGAATAGGCATACTTTCCCATGTAGCCCTTCAGCGATGTCATTGATAAATACATTGAATCATAGAATTCTGATGGCAAAATAGGATCTCACTGGCCCATCGATTCTGCTACTTTCTTCTGTTGCTCCTAAACCATCTTCCCTTTAGGTGCATGTTATGCCCTCTCATCTGGGTACACTTATTTTCCTTAAAAGAGACTCTGTGTCTGTACCTTGTTTAAACCCTTCAGGGGTTTGGTCCCAGTACTTAGCCCTGTGGAACCCCACTAGTCACCTTGCCCTCCCTTGACAATTTACCATTTACCAGTACCCAAAGATGGGGAAATGCATTTGGGATGCTCTGGCGGGTGGGAGGACATGGGTGGAGTGGAAGAACAGTGGGTAAAACTTAAAAGGGGCCATAGGGAAAGCAACAAACCTCTGCATCAGGCAAGTAAGCAAAACCAAGAGAAAAAAGAGGCCGCTATGGTCAGTGCCCTATGTTTACTGCGGCAAAGTGGACCTACATTCTACGGCAGGATACATACTTTCTGCGGCAGAACATCTGCTGAGTCTGTGACCATTCTGTGGCAAGTAAATTGTGTTTAAACTGCATACCTTCAAGGGTATTGAGTATTAATTAATCTTCTGGCTGCCTTTGTGCAAACACTCTGCTACGCTGAAAGTGGAGTAGCAGGCCATTTAACAGTATGTAGTCTTCTTATTACAAATATTAAACTGCAATAACCCCAAACCTGGCTCAGTCATGGGCATCAGTGTTCCCTTTTAATAACTTTTCCTTCCCACCCTGAATTTGAAGGCTCGTCTGTTCTTCTGGAAATTGGTGGCCTTTGCATTTTTCCTAGGTTACAATCTGAGGACATGCACACTCAGCTAAAACCTCAGCGAAGGAAAAACCTGTTTGGATTTCTTCTGGTTTATATTTACAGATAGATACAAAGAGAGACTCCAACTTGAAAGCCATTTTAATTTTTTTCTGATTTTGATCAAAGTTCTTTTAGATTATTATTTTTTTTAACTAGGAATACCCCAACTGCCTTGCAACAAATATGGTTTGAGCAGTGTACAAATCTGTGTGTTGGGGGGATTGTGTGCCTATAATAGTGAAGGAGGGTGTAACTTGCAGTGTTTTTAGGATTTGTTGACTCCTGATTTTTCTTTTGGGGGACACACTAAAAAATGCAAGCAAGTCATTCTTATTAAGCTGGCGTAACCTTGGTTAACAAGCAGCTCAGGGGCGGTGTTGTTCTTCAGTCAGTGACCCTCATTTCACTTGTGTATAGCAGCAATCAGTATAACTCTCCATTGTGATTTTTTCCTTACTTGCTTGCTCCAGTTCTAGTATACCCTGGTCCCCAACTCTGCTGCAGCTGGGCAACCTGGTCCTAATAAAGAATGGAGATTGATGCCACCACTGAGGCTGCAGGTTTAAATCTGCCAAAAAATTGCTGTCACACTTGCAGGTACAGATCTGCAGCCCACAAATCAAAACTACGATCAGTGTCCACCAACCAGGACTGAGTTCTCTGCTCAGTCTGCTGCCAGCCACATGTTTCTGCAATCGGCTCCTCCTCCAGTCCCTGCCACCACACTGAGGTTGATGCCACCTCCATGGATGCCACTGAATCTTCTCACTTCTTGGCTACAGCTTGCCTTCCAGTTCTTCCTTCCAGATTCATCTTCCAGGGATTCAGCACACACCATGAGCAGCCTCACAACTAAAAATTAATGTGGTTGAGCTAGTCACACCTACATCTACACTGCAGCCAATCATAACTGCTGTGGACCTAATCGAGCTCTGCTACTCTTGCTGCAGTCCCCCTCGAAATACTGTCTGAATGGAATTATGTTACTAGAGCCCGCACGACTCAAGATGCCATGTGGCCACTAGCTTTTCAACTTTGTTGCAGGCGGCATCAGTTTGTTGTGCCTTCTAACGAGTATGTACACCACATCATGCTTGGCATATCAGTAGCTATGCCTTGCCTTGTGTGATCACATAGCATATAGCTAGCATTTCTGTGGCTGTGGGGCTGGTTTTCCTGATTTCTGCATCCGGCACTGATTTCTACAGTCAACCCCGATTTCTGTGGCCATTGCTATGGCTGCAAACTCGCAGTAAACATGGGGCCCTGGCTATGGTTCTCAAAAGAGGTGGCTGGGAAGGTAAGGGCAACAAAGTTAGCATTCAGGTGGTATAAGGAGACGCAGAGGGAGGAGTACAATGAGAAGCAAAGGGAGTAGAGAAAGCAGTAAGGAGCACAAAGGCACAAACAGAGGAGAAAATAGCCCAAGCATTAAAGAAAGGGGACAAGACATTTTTCAGGTATGTAAGCAAAAGGAGAAAGACCAGTGGTGGGACTGTAAGGCTAAGGAGGGAATGGGGGAAGTGTGTAGAGGAGGAAAATGAAAAGCAGACATAGTGAACAAATATTTTTGTTCAGTGTTCATAGAGGAAGAGGTAGGAGAGGGACCATAGACAAGTGAAAGAAGCATCAAAGAAAGGGAGATGGTCACTAGTTCATTTACAGAAGAGAGAGCCCTGAAAGAACTCGCAAATCTGAATGTGGACAAGGCAATAGGGCCAGATGGGATACATCCAAGGATACTGAAGTGGCTCAGAGAGGTAATGGCTGCACCTCAGACAGTCCCATTCTACCACTCTCTGGAGACAGGAGTGGTCCTGGAGAACTGGAGGAGAGCAGATGTAGCCCCCTTCACAAAAGTGGTAGCAGTGAAGAAGCTGGCAATTACAGGCCAGTCAGCTTGACTTTAATGGTGAGGAAAATAATAGAATCACTGGTGAAGAAAAGGATTGTAGAATATCTTGTAACCAGCGGCTCACATGATCCGAAGCAGTAGAGTTTCACTGTGGGGAAGTCATGTCAAACAAATCCGATAGATTTCTTTAACTTGGTGACCAGGGAAGTAGATCAGGGTGGAGTGGTGGATGTAGCCTACCTAGATTCCACTAAGGCCTTCGGCACCATTCCACATAGGAGACTCATAAACAGGCTGGGCAGCCTAGGAGTGGCTCCAGAAGTGGCACACAGAGTAAAGAACTGGTTAAGGGATACACAAGGAGAAGGAAGGAAGGAAGGAAGGAAGGAAGGAAGGAAGGAAGGAAGGAAGGAAGGAAGGAAGACCGACCAGCCGGGTGCCATAGGGATCAGTACTGGGACTGGTCCTCTTTAATGTCTTTATAAATAACATTGCTGAGGGGCTAGAAGGGAAGGTGTGCCTTTTTGCAGAAGACACTAAAATCTGCAGTAGGGTAGACACTCCAGTGGGGGTGTAAAAAATGAATAGGGATCTAAGAAAGCTTGACGAATGGTCAAGAGTGTGGCAACTAAGTTCCAATACAAAGAACTGCATAATCATGCACTTGGGGCACAGGAACCCAGGGGCGGAGTACAGGATAGGGGCAGTCATACTGATGACCACCAAACAGGAAAGGGACCTGGGGTAATCATATCTGATGACCTAAATGTGGCCAAACAGTGTGATGAGGCAGTGGGAAGAGCCAGTAGGATGCTAGGATGCATAGGGAGGAGTATCACCAGCAGAAATGGGGAGGTGGTGGTACCGCTGTATAAATTATTGGTGAAACCTCATCTAGAGTTCTGTGCCCAGTTCTGGAGACCACATCTCTAAAAGGATATAGATAGAGTAGAAGCAGTCCAAATGAGGAAAACTAAAATGGTGCATGGTCTGCACCAAAAACTCTATGAGGAGAGACTAAAGGACCTAAATATGTAAACCATGGAAGAAAAGAGGGAAAGAGTGATATGACAGAGACTTTCATATATCTCACAAGTATAAATAAGGTACAGGAGGGAAGTATTGCTCAGAAAAAAAGATGCTTAAGAATAAGTGGACATGATATGAAGCTGGGGGGGTAGACTCAGGGCAAACGTGAGGAAGTACTTTCTCTCAGAAAGAGTAGTGGATGCCCGAAACAGCCTCCAAGTGGAAGTTTTGGGGCCAAAAACTGTAATGGGATTCAAAAATGCATGAGATAGGCATAAGAGAACCTTAGTGGTCAGGGAAGGGAAGGCCATGCCGGAGATCAAGTAGGGTCTGTTATATTACAGTATGTAAGGAAAATGGGCAGACTAGGTGTGTCATACAGTCTTTATCTGACATTAATATCTATGTTTCTATCACCCTAGCTCTATCCTTCATCTTTTAATATCTTATCTACTCAGGCATTGTCCATCGAGGGCTCAACTCCAAAACTGTCCAATCAGACATCGCCCTCGAGGATATAGTTTTAATGTTACACCCCTGAGCCTTGTCTCAGAGAAGAGTACCTGTGCAGCTGCCATGAAGCATCTGTACATAAGTCTTCCTTCTCTATGGGGTTCCTTTAGCAATCCCTTCCTTCCTTTAGGATTGGACTTCAGTCTCCTAGCCCTCCAGGGGTGGTGTCCTTCCATATAAGGATTGCTTTGGTTGTGTGACCAGCCCTACAACAATTTCGAAAGGTGGAAACCTTTTACATAGAAAGACAGACATACCTTTCCTTTTATAGGAAGCAACACATATGAAGTCCTTTTCCTGAAAGGTTCTTTCCAGACATAAGAAGTCATCTTTGGCTCACATAGCCCATGTCATATTGTCACATGCTACAGCATGGCAATTCTTAGGTCCAATTGCTCAGCTGTCACTTGCTATGGTTTAATCATTGAAAGGCTTCTTCACCCAATTTGCCCCTTGCTACATCATAATTAATGATTAGATTGTCAATCACTGTGGCAAGGTCATTATTAAGATCAGTTGCTAAGTTATCACAGGCTGTGGTTTAGACAATGGAAGGCATTTTCACTGTAGCATATTCTGCCTGGGGGGATGACAGCCTAAAGTCTTGGGTCCCAGATGGTTTCTCCACAAGGTGGAATTTCTTCACCTCCTTGCCAAAGGTCATAATCCAAATAATGTTACTCAGTTTTTCCACTGACAGTTGGAGCTGATAGAGGCCCTACATTTTTAGGTGCCAGCAGCATATCTGTAAGCACCTGGTGTGGTCTGGATTCAGGTGTGTAGCATGATTTATGACTTTCTTAGGTACCAACAGCGTAGCCGTATGCATCTATTGTGGTCATACATACTCTTTTTTTGCATTTAGTCAAGTTCAAAGGTACATTCAGTGAGAGTGACTCAGCTGTATGATGTCATTGAAGATGTCATTGATAGGGTTTGTAGTTCCTGGCTTAGGGTTTTAAACCTGCACAAGCCTGGGTTTGAGCCCCAGTGTGGTACAGTTTTTTTTTTCTTTCTCACTGCAATTTCTGTAGTATGAGATCAATTGTTAGATGCCATAGCTGATGTTAGTGATGGCGTTTCAGCAAAGTTTGAAGTTCTTTATTGCTGATAACTTGAAAAGTTCCAGTTGAGACTTTCAGGCTCAAATGCAACTGGGAAACATTACTTCAAATTAACAGATTGGTGCATTGCTAAATCCACTGCATCTGTGTGTGTGTGTGGGGGGGGGCTGCACTCAGTGTTGGATGTCCCTTGCCACAGCATGCATTTCCTGTCAATGAGCTTTATTACAGCAGTAAAGCTGCAGACTGTCAAGCAGGCCTGAGTTCGATCCCCAGTGTAGCATATTTTTTCTTTCTTATTCAGTTTCTGTAGTATGAGAGAAATTGTTTGATGTTGTTGCTGATGTTAGTGATACAGTTTCAGCAAAATGTGAAGTTGCATATTGCTGATAATTGAAAATTTTCAGCTGAGACTTGGAGATTGAATGGAACTTGGGAACATTAGTTCAAATTGACTGACAGATTGATTACTAAATCTAGTGTGTGTGTGTGTGTGTGTGTGTGTGTGTGTGTGTGTATGTAGGGGATCTGCTCTCATTTCTGAATGTCCTTTGCAATAGCATTCATTTCCTGCCACGGACCCTTTGTATAGCAGTAGAGCTACAGGCTACCAAGCAGTAGTGAATATGGGGCCTGGGTTTGATTCCCTGCTTGGGACTTTCTTTTTCTCATTTTCACAATTTCTGTAGTATTACAGAAATTGTTTGCTGCCTTTACTGATGTTAGTGATAGAGTTTTAGCAAAGTTTGACGTTCTAATTTGCTAATAACTTAAAAAGTTCCTGCTGAGACTTTCAGGTTTTAATGCAACTTGGGAAACATTACTTCAAATTGCCAGACTGGTGCATTACTAAATCCACTGCAGCTGTTACTGGAGTATGGGGTCTGCACTCAGTACTGGATGTCCTTTGCCAGATCATGCATTTCCTGTTAATGTGCTTTAGTGCAACAGTAGAGCTACAGACTACCAAGCAGTAGTGGGCAAGGGATCTGTGCTTGATCCTAAGTGTGGGACTTTTTTACCTTTCTTACTCAGTTTCTGTAGTATGAGAGAATTTGTTTGATGTCATGGCTGATGTTAGTGATAGAGTTTCAGCAATATGTTAAGTTCTATATTGCTGATAACTTGAAAACTTCCAGCTGAGACATTAAGGTTTGAATGCAATGTGGTAACATTACTTCAAACTCACAGGTTCATTACTAAACCCACTGCAGCTGTGTGTGTGCTTAACTTACTGTAGCTGTGCGTGAGGTGGGGGAGGGTCTGCACTCAGTGCTGGATGTCCTTTGCCACAGCATGCATTTCTGTCACAGAGCCTTTGTATAGTGGTAGAGCCACAGGCTCTCAAGGAATAGTGGATAGGGTGCCTGGGTTTCAGCCCCAGTGTGGGACTTTTTTTTCTTTCTCACAATAATCTCTATAGTATGTGAGAAATTGCTAGATGCCCTTGCTGATGTTAGTGATAGAGTTTTAGCAAAATGTGATGTTCTATATTGCTGATAACGTGAAAAATTCCAGCTGAGACTTTCAGATCTTAATGCAGCTTAGGAGACATTACTTCAAATTGTCAGAATGGTGTATTACTAAATCCACTGTAGCTGTTGGGAAGGTAGGTGGGGGTGAGGTGCCTGCACACAGTACTGGAAGTTCTTTGCCATAGCATGCATTTAGTGTGAATGAGCTTTAGTATAGCACTAGAGCTACAGACCACCAAGCAGTAGTGGGTAGAGTTTCAGCAAGATGTAAAGCTCTATATTGCTAATAACGTGAATAGTTCTAGCTGAGACTTTAAGGTTTAAATGCAGCTTGGGAACATTACTTCAAACGGACTGACTGGCTCATTACTATTAAGCTTAC
Source organism: Neoceratodus forsteri (assembly GCA_016271365.2). Classification (NCBI taxonomy): domain Eukaryota; kingdom Metazoa; phylum Chordata; order Ceratodontiformes; family Ceratodontidae; genus Neoceratodus; species Neoceratodus forsteri. Next base: position 324,858,119 of record CM057450.1, on the reverse strand, counting down.
TACAGCTGTGTGAGCTTGGGGGGTGGGGCTGCACTCATTGCAGGATATCTCTGCCACAGCATGCATTTCCTGTCACAGAGCCTTTGTACAGTGGTAGAGCTACAGACTACCAAGTAGTAGTGGGTAGGGCAACAGACCAGGAGTAAGCGTACTTTGTGAAAGAAAAAAAAAAACATAAAACAATTGGGACATATAAGGGAAGAACCTATGACCGAGGGCTGGCAGCAGGCCTCATGTTTGTCCAGGTGCATTCAGAGTTCCTCTTTAATTCATGTAAGGTCATCAGGGTAGCAATCATAATCTCTTTGTTTTATTACAGCAGCTGCACTGTCACACACACACACACACACACTTTTTTTTGTGTTCCAGCACCCTTGTTAGTAGACATTCAAAAGACATAATGCAGAAAATATATTACCACGTGACAAACTCAGGGGAAAGGAGCTGCCGATAAATCTGCCTCAGCGCTTTGCTCTTTGAGCTTTGTCAGGAGGCAGAGCCCACACAGATTGACACCCATTAAATTAGTGGTAAAGTGCCATGTTATAACAGCTGTTGAATTAAGTGATTGGAACCTGTACAATGTGCATAAAAAACAAACATTATTATGTAACCACCCAGTCCCCTGGGGTTACTAGAATCCCACTGGTATTAGTGTTAGGCAGGTAGAAAAGGCAGTTGGTAAGGAGCTCATTTAGGGGCTTCTTATGCAATGACATCATTGTTTGCTCAGTTAGCCTGAGTGGGATTGGTTATGTCATTTAGAACTCTTACAGCAGCATAACCATTTCTGAGTCAGCTGCTCAGGGGAAATTTAGAACGTTCACTTAGTTCAGCAGTGACAGCCAGAATAGCAGGAGGTCTGCAAGTTGGGGCTCTGTCACTGAGACCCTTGTGTTTCTCACCCTAGTTTGGATTACATCTCCAGCTCCCAGTGAAGTGGTGGAGACCTTTCTTCAGCAGGATTCCTTGGTTTTCACTCCAGGAGAAGTGAGAGGGACTGCTAGTTCAGTGGATCCAAGGGACAATCCCCTGAAGGTCCTAGTGTGTGTACAGCTGCCTTTGAGTAGGACTTTGTGTGAGATTTCTGACAAGCTGTCATGGAAAAGGGTGCTTTCTGGGTTGTTTCCATTCCTAAAGGAAGGAGCAACTAATCTGTGAGTACCGAATGGGAGACAAGTTCTCAATGTAGGAGGTTGTTTGGGGTGTGTGTGCTCAAAATAAGGCTAGATCACACAGTCCAGGTCCCCGGTTCACCTAAGTGTGTTAATCTGAAGTAAAGTTTGGAGTCTTTAGCAATTCAGTAGAGATTGAAGGCTTCTGTGGTGTAATCCTGAAGGAATGGCAGAGACTGTTGGTTGGGGAAAAGGGTGGGAGGAATGCCAGCTGGAATCTACAAGGCAGGGCTAACTGGTTAATTGAAGGACATCAGGTTTCCCTGAGCAAAGGCCATTGCTACAGGAGGATGTTCTGAGTATATGGTTCAATCCACAAAAGTACACTCACTGGGAAACAGAAGATGTTCTAAGTGTGTGGCAACAGTCCACAGGCATACACTCTTGGGAAATGGAAATGTTCAGGTGTGTAGTTCAATACACGTGCATACACCATGGGAAAGAGAAAGGAATTGCTTCTGTGGAAAAGTGTACTGCCTAACAAAGAGTGTTTGGAAAAGTAATGTACTTGTTTGCCATGACCAACCATTGGGGGTCCAGTGTGTGCTTTAGTAACATCAGTGAATAAAGCCATATTGCACAATCCCAGTTGCTGCATTGGACAATCTGATCATTGCTTCTGTGTGGAATTAATGGGGCCCCCTCAGCAGTTAGGTCTGGCATATGCCTAGCATCCTCTCCCCTGGACCTGGTTATTTTTACAAAGGTTTATTTGGGTAATTGTAATCCAAATCCCTTCCTCTAGATAATGAGCCTGGTATACATTCTACAGCTAGGAGTGGCACCAATCTGAGTATTTCTGCCAAAAGTAAATGATATGCCATATGTGGGAACTAGTTCTGTTTATGGGGGGTGTCCAACTTGCCAAAAGCTGCATGGGGGTTGCAATTATATAATCTTAGTTCATGTCCATCATTGACATATGGACCACTGTATTAATATGTAGTAACCACCAAGTAACCACCAAGTAGCAGTGGGTGGGGGTCCTGGGTTTAGTCCCCAGCCTGGCACATATTTTTCATTCTTACTACAATTTTTGTAGTATGAGAGAAATTATTAGATGCCATTACTGATGTTAGTCATAGAGTTTCAGCAAAGTCTGAAGTTTTATTTTGCTGATAACTTGAAAAGTTCCAACTAAGACTTTGAGTTTGATCGCCAGTGTGGGACTTTTTTCTGAATTATTCAGTTTCAGACTTTGAGGTTTGAAAATTTCCAACTGAGACTTTGATGTTTGAATGCAACTTGAAAACATTACTTCAAATTTACTGGTTCATTACTTTTGTTTGTTTGTTTTTATTTTGTTAACCAGTAGGGACTCTGGAACAAATCCTTTATCAGGTTCAACCCAACGCATAGAAAAAAAAACATTAACAATTTCAATCATACACTGTAATACAGAGCAGCAAACAATTACTTAAAACATTTGCAAACATCAAATTCCTCTAAGAAACATTTTAACTTTGATTTAAAACTTTTCAAGGAGGAGGCACATCTCAGCTAAATTGTTCCAAAGAGAGGAAGCAGCAGAAAAAAAGAATGAGACCCAGCCCTCGTTTTATAAGGTTAGGCTTGTAGAAAGTCCCCCTAAATGACCTGAGATTCAGAGAACTATTTTGAACTGAAACCAGGTAACGAAGGGGAAATAAATCTGTGGAAAATAATGGTTTAAAAATTAAATTGCAATAAAAATAAGTAAATCCAGACCTGGGGGATGGCCAACCAAGTAAGGAAGTGAACAATCATGAGCATGTATAGAAGCATTCAAAACAAATCGGCAAACATTATTGAACACAATTCTTACAGCATTAGTTTCTCTAACTGACAACTTAAAATATAAACCCCAGCATAATCTAAATGTGGCAACAAAACTCCAATAGCAATAGCTCACCCTGTTTGTAAAGAAAAATACTTTTTAAACTTCTATAATATACCCAGTTTTTGATTAACTATCCGAGAAATTACTTTTACTTGAGATTGAAAGGTTTGGCAAGGGTCCAACAATACACCTATTTGAACTCAATACTTGTTCGATACTTATCCCCTTTTCATCATGAATATTCAAATTATCATTACCCTTTAAGAGGGATGAGATACCAAACAACACGGACTTGGTTTTCTTAACATTTAAAATAAGGGAATTTTTGCAAAACCAATTGCAGAGATCAACAAATTCTTGTTTCAATGATAAAGTCAACTAGGTAATATTATTTGCTTGAGAAAAAAGAATTAGATCATCTGCATAAGGAAAACAATCAAACACTCTGCACAGGGAAGGTAACTGATTAATGAAAAGAGAAAACAATAATGGGCCCAGAATTGAGCCCTGCAGCACACCAGATTCAATTGGATATGTGGAAGAAATGACATTCCCTAAACTAACAAAGTGAGTCCTATTAAAGAGGAACTATGGTCAAAAATTCTGGCATCAATAAATTCAGAATTTGGATCAGCATAGCCCTGATCAGCCTTATGCCAAAAATGAGATCTCTAAATTACTTTGTTTTAAACATTACAAGTCATTTTACAATCCTAAATTCACTGCCTGTTCAAAAAAAATAGTTTCTGTGAAGAGCTGCTGATGATGTCAACTCCTGAACTCACAGTCCAGTCCTCCCTGTCAGCAAGCTGATAGGACCTGTTTCTAAAAAGTTTAAATATCATGTGCAATGGTTTTCACCAGTAAAACAGACAGCATCATTCAATAAAGATTGTTTTAAAAACTATGCGTGTTTCAGGTTTTGTTGACAAATTCTTTTTTTTTTTTTGTGGTTCCTTTTTGTTGTGTTCCTTTTCTCCAGGGTTGCTGGATGCTGAGTCATAGCACACTGTTGTGAGGTTTGCAGACTGGATAACTCTGGTGTGGTGAAAGTCTATGATCATTCACATCTATCATTCAATTCAGGTGATTTCTCAAGATGGCACTTTAAAACAATTATTCTATCTCCCTGTAAATGGCAGTGGGAAAGGTAATGCTGTGTTGAAATCTTACTACAAGTTTCAATGCAGTAGCCAGCTCAGTGTTTTCTCACTGGTAGGCTGTTACTTGACCTACATTCAGGCTCATCTACTTTGTATACCACATTAAAATGATAATTTTACCAGGGCCAACACTTCCACCCCTAGTAGGAATTAACACATATAAGGCCCCTATTAAAACGTATTGAAAAGCAGACACTGACAAACAACAATGAAGTTATCAACATTACATCACTAGTAGCAAGACAACTTCCTAACAGGCACAGTAGAGTAGCACCCCAAATGGTATAAGCAACCTGGAGGCATGTTGACTCAACATCCAGAAACCCTGGAGAAATGGACCACACCCAAAAGGCATTAAAAAAATATGAATTTGTCAACTTTGTTACAAAACCTGAAACACACAGTTTTCATAGCAATGTTTTTGAATGGTGCCATCTGATTTTTTAGATATTTTTTATTCATAACCATATAAGAATTACAATTAGTATTTATTTTACAATTACAAATTGTCCAATAAAAAACATTGCATAATCACAGATTGACCTTACAGATCACCCAGTGCGTTGTCTTAATAGATCATATATATATATATATATATATATATACTGTATATAAAGCATTTGTCAATGCCGAACGTTCGCTTGCAAGTATATGCAGTGCTGTTTGACACTTATGCACGCCTCCCCCTTGGCTGTATCCATGTCTCTTCAGCACCCATGTCCCAACAGAGTACCTCTCTACAAATCCTCTTGCATCTCATTTACATTTCAGCCTCATACTTCTTAACTTTCTGTTTTCAAAATATGGGATACTGACAGTCAGAATGAGGGACAAAATGAGACACATCATCAAACAGTGAGGGACAACCTGAGAACACTGGGGAAACACGTGCCTTTATTAGTGTGAAATTACATTTTCATTGCTAGGAAATTATCATCTGCTGAAATTAAGTGTTAAATAAGTTATAAATAAGAAACAGTGGCATTTGTGTGTGTGTTTTTTGTATGTTTCAATGTTTAGAGTTCACATTTATTTTATGCTCATTATGTTACCCACCATCGGCTTGCCCCGTGTGTTTTTGTATCAGGAGTCAGCGCATGGCAAGTTTTGAAATGCCCACGTCACAGACTCCCGATACAGCAGTCAGTTACTTGCAGCATCCTCCTCAATTGTACTCATCAATTGCTGTAACACTGGCACTTCTACCAAGCATTTATCAATGCCGAATGTTTGCTTGCTGGTATTAGCATTGGAAGTGCATGAGTTAGACAGATGCAGAATAGGAATGGACGTGAAGTACTGAAGTGATGCCAACCCAACCCCCACCAAGCAGAGATGGACAGGCATTGGAGTGTGCCTTTGGAACGTCACCCATAATGCTCATGCCATTTCACCTCACTCTATCCTGCAGAAACCGACGAGTGCTGAGGTGTGCGTTGGGGTGTTTGGCTTTACAGTTATCCCATTCCATAAGGCAATACCCTGAAATGGGTGCAGTATAGGAGAATGGGTTGAACTAAGGGTCTGAAGTGTCCAAGGCACACCTCTATGCCTGTCACTGGTTGCATGGTGTGGGTGGGGGTGGAATGGCATGAGCATTACAGTCGGAAATCCAAAGATACACCCCTGATTCCTGTCAGTCTGTATAGGGTGGGATGTTATGATTAGAAACCCTAATGTCCTGGGCGTTTGCTGGTATTTGCAATACAAATTTTCAACATGGCCTTTTTGTGACCCCCACCTCATAAAAGCGTTTGGGACCTCTGCTCATGAACAGTGGCACTGTGATTTTGTTAATCTGTCCTGAACGTTGATTTCCCACAGTGACCGTGCCATTCTGTGCCACATGTGCGAAAATACATTTTGACCAGGATGTGAAAAATGACAGCTGTACTGTTCATAAGGAGGTGTGATAAAATGGCAATGTTGAAAATCTAGAGTGAAAATATTACAGATTCTCGAAGTTACGAGTGTGCATGGGAAGTGCAAAGCACACTCATAACATAGTCATTTTTGACTTTTGTCACCAAATTTTCAACCTAGGCATTTTGGGTGCCCACCTCATGAACAGTGACACTGTTATTTCATTAATCAGTCCCAAAAGGTGATTCCTCTCAGTAACCACAAAATCACCTTTCGGGACTCAATAACTACATGACAGTGACTGAATTCATGAGATGGGGTCCCAAGAACCCCGTGTTGAAAATGTGGTGCCAAAATTCAGAAAAATGGCTGAGATATCTACCTAAGTTGGAAAAAAAACATTTATGCCATTATACAGCTTACTGGCATTTCTTCAGTTCACGGTCAGCTTTGAAGAGTGCAGACGTGTGCTCACTCCACGAAAATCATCTTGCCAGGCTCCAGAGGTAAGTATGTGGTGAGGGTGTGTGAGAATGGGTACAGAGGGTGGGTGCGGTTGTGGGAGGGGCAACGACACATGAGGGATGATTTTCTGTTTTCACAGGTTGAGAAAAAACAACTCCCAGGACGGTTTTACTTACAGGACAATATGCATGCTGGGGTGGGCTCCCAGCATGCCACCTAAATGTGTTGTTGAGAGCCTGAAGTTGATGGGATTGGACGCCTTTATTCATGTACAATATGTTTGGGGCAAGGCGCATGAGCCGGGGATTGGGCACCCCTCAGCATGCAATGAATGGGTTGTTTGTTGGGGGCTGGAGCCGATGGGATTGGGCACCTCATCAGTACATACAATTTGTTTGGGGGGACAATAACGAGGGAGCAGGGAGGACAGCAGCAGAGGGAGGAAGCGGGAGGGATTTCATTAGCAGCTGGAGGGAAAAGGATGATGTCAATATGTTAAAAAAACACACATTACCACCATTGATTGCAGCAGTGCTTTTCTTTTAACTGAAGACCACTGCAGCCAAACTGCTGTCATAGACAGCTTGTGCATCCATTGGTGCGGTATGATCGAGCTCACTACACTGAGCACTGCTTTGCACAGGAGGGTCACACATCTCCAAAAAGTCATACTGTCCCAAAACGTTCCTTGTGCATGCATGCAAGCAAATGCAAAAAGAAGAAGAGAAAACATTAAGTAAACTAAGGGGAAAACATAGTTTTGTTTGCATAACTCATGGATACTTTACCATATTCATGGTTTTAATGTTGAAGGAAAACTATCTTCTAAAGATTGCCAACTTGATCCAAAAGATCTTGTTCATCCTTTAGGATGCCTCACCATAATTTTTCGTGTGACAAAGATTCCCTAAATATCAGCCACCATCTCCTCTTGTCAAAGTCAGGCACTCTCGGAGCATTCCAGACTTCCAATGTTAATCTTTTTGTTGCCATTGTACCCAGGGTAAATATTTTCCTATTAGTCTTATCATTTAGAATGTCAGGTACAGTATGTAACTAAGGAGCAAATTACTTGGTTCAGCTTTATGAGTTAATTGAAGTATATTATTAAACACTTGATTAGGTTTTGTCCACCAATTGTGTATTTTTTACAGCTCCATAGGCAGTGTTCTAAATTAGCCTCTTGCCCACAACCATGTCAACAATTTTAAAGACTGGTTTTGTGATATTTTAACTATATTAACCCATGTAAAATAGGCTCTACCAATTATTTTACTTTGTATTGTATTGATTTGTTTCTAGCAGATATATATAATTTGATTGTATTTATTAATACTTTGACATTGTTGGTCAGTAAGGTTTTTATTCATTTCTTTATTCCATTTTGTATTTTGGGGAACTATTTCCCTCATTATTAGCAATCATTATACAATGGCAAGAAAAAATCCTGGTCTCTGATTGGTCAGTCTGGGACTGGACCTGTGATATTATCCCAGCACAACATCATGGGTCTAGTGTCAGCCTCACTGTGAACCAATGCAGATGAGCTTATGGCAGATGATCTCTTAAGAAACAAAAATATTTTTCCACTCCAATAAAAACATTCTTTAAAACAATTTTTTTATTTTATGTATAACAATGAGCCATTATATAATAGCAATAATGCCCTCCAGGGTGTGTGTCATTTGGGATAACGTCACACCTCAGGTATTGAACGCACTCGGCCTGTGGTCTCGTGCCCAGCCACCTGAGGTGTGACATTATCCCAGCACAACACACATCCTATTGGGCATTATTGCTTAATTATTTTATATACTCAACTCAGTAATTTATTTTCACTTTTATTTAAAGTTTGTTGCTGGAATGACAAAAGTCTGGAAAAATCATGTAGATTTTGTTTACCGTATTTACTTTTTAAATCATTTAATTTTTTCTTAATAATAAAGTAGTCAAATAAGAATAATTTGCCTTGTTTATTTTTTAAGTCTCTTTCTTTGTATATTGGAAATTTACAATTTTCTTGCATAAAAAGTTTTAATTAAAGGACAACTGTATCACAGTTCACATCCATATTTCAAGTATCATTCACAAAGTACTATACAATAAACATCATTGATCTAGTACAGGACAAATACATCTTTCATGTAAATAAAAATAGGAAAAAGACATCTCTCCTGTATTCTATGCTCAGGCCATTTTATTTTATCTATTATCCGTTAAGTGGTCACAATCACATTCCCCCACTTCCAACCTTTCCCCCTTACCATCCACCCTGATGCCCTTATTACTCCTTCCCTTCCCACAAGGACATACTCTCTACCAGACTTAGATCTGCCAGTAGAGGTGCCCATTCCCTCACAAAGCCCTCCAGTCTATCCTTAACCAGCAATGTAGGTTTCTCCAGTGCCAATATCCAAAGGACCATAGCCTACCATTGTGGCACCAAGGGAATTGTATTGGAAACCCAAGTATCTTGGATACAATGTCGGGCAAATGAACAACACCCTCATCCAACAGGGTAGGGGTTCCCACTCTCCTTCCTCATTTACCTCCACTCCAAATAGACACATGAGGGGGTCCAACCATAAGACTCTTCCAGCCATTCTCCCCACCTCCAAAGCCACTGACCTCCAAAATCTCTGTAAAATCCTGCACTTCCAAAAACAATGATAATAAGTTCCCCTTTCTTCTTCACAGCATCCACATTGTGGTGAGATAGACAGATGATATTTATGTACTACTGCAGGAGGGCAATAAAGTCTGTAAAGGAATTTGTAGAAAGCTTCTTTAAACTTGTTGCAAATGAGAGGACCCATATGCAAAGGCAGCACCATGGCCCAGTTCTGCTCCAATATTTTCTGCTCCAATATTGGGTCCCCTAAATCCATCTTCCAAAGACCTCTTACCTTTTGTGACTGGTCCAAAAATCAACTCCTACATTCCTTAACTACCTTCCCAACAAAACCCTTTGGGTCCTCGACTACTGACGTGACTAAAGATTCAATTTTAAGCATTTTCTGCCTACCTACTCCACCTCTATCCAGTCCAGAAAGATATGCCCTTACCTGACAATACCGGAACAAATGACCCCCCCTCCAACTCCAAACCCTGTCTTACCATTGCACAAGGGAGGATTCTATCCCATTGACATAAATGTCCTAGACTTCTAGACCCCTTCTGTTCCCATCCCCTCAACCTAGGGTCTTCCTATCCTGGCAAGAAAAAGGGCTTCCGAGCAATGGGCTCCAGGAGAGTATCCATCCCACCCACTCCTTGCAGCTTTTTAAACTTTTCCCAGCTTTCCAGTGTAACCATTGTCAGAAGATGTCTCTCCTCCTGAGCCCTATACATCTGAAGGCCCCTCTTCTCCAAAAACACAGAGAGCCTGGCAGGGCAGCCCCATTGTCCCAAGTCTCCCCAACTTGCTACCTTGAGAGTGAGGACCCAATCCCCTATATACCATTGCTGCACCGCTAAAAAATAATGTCCCAAATCTGGGAAATTGAGACCCCTCCGACTCTAATTTGAGCCTCTGTTGGCTGACCCTCACCTGCTTCCCATTTCAAATGAATGAAGAGAAGGGACCCTCCAACTTTTTAATATTCCTCTTTATTAACTCCACATGCAGCACCTGCATTATATACAGCAGTCAGGGTAAAATATTCATCTTGAGTAGGTTAATTCGCCCCCAACCAAGAAATCGGCAAGGATGTCCATCGCTTTAGATCTGCCATGACACCTTTAACCATTGGGGTATAGTTCAAATCATATAAAGTCCCAAGGGACCTCCCAACCTTAATTCCCAAATATGTAAAATGCTTACGCACCCGTTTAAACCCCCACGTGTGATCCAACCCACTGCCCCCTGGAAGTAGCATCAACTCAGATCTATCCAGGTTAAGCTTATAGCCCAAGAATTTAGCAAATCTTTCCACCATATCTAGCAATATTGGCATAGACCTACCTGGTTCCGCCACAAATAGCAACATATCGTCAGCATACAACATAATGGTATGCTGCTCCCCTAAAACCCCACCAATCCCCTTAATCTCCTTATGTTGCAAAATAGCAGCAGCAAGTGGCTCCACTGGTGGGGTAAAACAACAGTGGAGGTAGGGGACAGCCCTGTATCATATCCCTACCTAGACTAAATCCCTCTCATAGACTACCATTCACCAACACTTTGGCCTGAGGGGAGTTATATATTGCCCTGATCCACCCCACAAATGGTTCACCCAGACAAAACCGTGACAGGATCTCAAAATGGTAACCCCATTCCACTGTATCAAAAGCCTTTTTGGCATCCATCAAGAGTATTCATGTATCCTCTCTTCCTTTATTCGCTCTCCAACCAAATTTAAGAGACGACACACATTATGATAAGAGAGGCGCCCCCCCTGATGATCCCGGTTTGGTCTGAGTGAACCAACTCCGGAAGCATTACCTCCAGCCTGGCAGCCAAGACCTTGGTCAAACTCTTCAGGTTACAGTTTAGTAAAGAAATTGGCCTACAGGATGCACACTCTGTCACCTGTTTGCCAGCTTTAGGGATTAGACATATAACCGCATCTGATAAAGTACCTGGGAGCTCCAGATGCTCTCCCTCATTCTGCTGGAAAGTGTCACACAGTGGACCCGCTAACTGACTCCCCAGGGTCTTATAGTGCTCAGCAGGAAACCCATCTGGTCCACTAGCCTTTCCCCTCTTTAATCTTTGTGTTGCAGTAACCACCTCAACCTTCGTTATGGGTTTACTCAATACCTCGGCCTGATCCCTTGTCACTGATGGTAACTCCAGATTTCGCATAAATTCCTCCACCAGACTCTCTGTCACACCCCCTTCAGCTGTATATAGGGTTTGAAAAAATTCACTAAAACATTTCCAGATCCGTGGCTTCTGCCTATGGAGATTACCTCCCCTAGCCCTAATGGCAGTAATATGAGCTGGGCACCACCCCCCTTTCATGAGCTGAACCATCAAGGGACCAGGCTTGTTGCCCCATTCAAAAACTTGTTTTTTCACAAAATGTCCAAGCCTTCCTTGCTTCTCCATGGAGAAGGGCATTCAAGGCTTCCCTAGTAGCTGTTAAGGCCACCCTCACTTCCCCCTCCACCCCTCCATCCACTCTTCTCTCTAGTTCCCTCAATTGGTCTTCCAGTGCAACCCATCTCTCCTGCTTCTGTTTCTTAACCCTACTGACATATCTAATAATCATACCCCTCATATAAGCTTTTCCTGCATCCCACAGCATGGCTTTGGAAATATCCAACCCCCCATTAGTTCACATATACTCCTACCACTGCTCCTTCAAGTATTCTCCAAATTTTTTGTCCCACAAGAGGTACGCTAGAAACTTCCAGGGGGTTGACCCTCCCTCTGTATTCCCATCCTAAGGGTAAGGACCACCATCACATGGTCGGAGATGTGAATGGGACTATGTTTAATATGTAGGACTCTCCTATATCACTTCTTCAGTAGGAACATATAGTCTATATGGGACCATGTGCCATGTGGATTAGAAAAGAAGGTGTACTCCTTGGCCCCCAGGTTCACTTCTCTCCACCCATCAATCATTCCTAACTCCACCAACCCAAGTCTCCACTGCCGGATTGCTTCACTCTGCCTGCCCTGGCCCAAGGAGTGATCTAACACAGGGTCCATAGTGCAATTTAAATCTCCCAAAACAAGGCCCAGGAATTGTTCTTTTACCAGCAGAGACAGTAGCATGCTATAGAAGGCTGGTTCAAAAACAGCTGGAGCATACACACTAGCAAATGTAACACTCTCACCCCATAAATCCCCCACCACAAAGACATATCGCCCTCCTCCCTCATCCCTCACCACCCTCTGAACCTGGAAGGGTAAGCTTTCGTGCAGGAGGACAGTGACCCCATGCTTATGAGACTTAAATGATGCTGAATAACATTTCCTGACACACACCCTCGCCAATTTAGCATGCTCTGAATCAGTAAGGTGGGTCTCCTGCAGAAGAGCCACTTCTGCCCCTGCCTCCTCAAAGTAGTGAGAAGGCCAGTATGCTTTACTGGAGTTGCTGTCCCCCGCACATTCCATGTACATATATTCAGCTCTTGTACTTTAGCCATTAAGACCAGCTGTAATGGTCCTTTGTCTTCCCTCCCATATCTGCAGAGACCAGTGAGGTACAATTGTCGTTCCTTGCATTTCCAGGTCCCGCTTTGAAACAACCTGAGCTTGTGACATGTACGGATGTGAACACATAAATGTGCAGAACAGTGCACAGTAATGTAAACAAACATAAACATAAACAAGAAACTGTAACAACACATACAACTTTAACTCCTAACTTCCTTCCCCTGCTTCCTGCCCCTCTTCTCAGTACTTGAACATCATTTATCCTTCCTTTCCCCCCATATTCTCCATTTCAAATATACCTCTCCAATCGTCTCACTTCCCCCCCACCATTTTCCATCCTCTTCTCCTTCCCCAAACTTTGCCCCACTTCTCACTTGACACCCCCTACCCACACATTCAAAGGACACTAACTGCCACTTACAAGAATGTCCAAACACCCTATAAATTTGATTGTGTTCCCTTGCCCCCACCCTCCCGCTAGATTACAAAAGACTTTTCTGTTCACTTCTTTCCCTTTTAAACTCCTCTGACCATAATGGTCAGCTGAGAACTGGTGTCCCCTGAAATCTCTCTCCAGACAGGTCCTGGCCAATGGTCAGCCCTCTGTGATAATGTCCCAGGGTGCCTGCCACCATTCGAAATGACTCCCACCCTCAGAGCATGCTGCCACCCCAAAGACAGGGCTTCTTGGCAACTGCATATGACCTGTCTCTCCCCATGCCCACCTATTGCACTCCCTCATTTCCCAGAAGTCTGGGCAACTATCGAAAGCCAGTGCCAACAGATATAATCTGCAGCATTAACCCCCAACCCCCCATGTAATACTGGAAGGATTAATTTACAGACACATCCTCTTCTCTCCTCTCTGCACCTCCTCTTCAGGAACACGGGCTGAAAAAGTCCCTTCAAATATTCCTGTGTCCTAAGGGAAACGTCCCCACCATAGTACATGCTGCTAAAAAAGAAAACCCCAACAGTCTTTCAAAGAGGCCCCCAAAGACTTATCCCATGAGAAGGAAGAGTGGGCTCTTCAAAACCCTCCATCAGATCCAGGCTTCATGTGGCAACAGCAAGAGGGTGCAACAGGCATCCTCCACAAACCAGGCCCATGGCGCTAAATCCTGATGAGCTCCTTCCCCTGCATCTCCCCTCGGGGAGTGTGGGCACACATCAAGGCAGTCCAGTCATGTTTACACACCCCTTCAAAATGTTAGCAGGCCACCAGGCAGTGGCCTAAGGACTGTTCAATATCAGTAGTGACAGGATCAGCAATATAATGTCCCCCAAGCCTCCCGAATTTCCAGAGGCACTGAATAGCATAGCAAAGTAGTCAGCATATCATGTATATCAGGAAGGCACTCACTCATCTAACCTTCTCTCTAAGCTCCTCCATGAAGGTTTCAGTCTTCTTCACCTCCCAGAAGAAAACAAGCATTTGTCAATGCCAAATGTTGATTGCGTTGGTCTGTTGAGCTTGCGCAGTGGGCCTCTGTCACTGTCTCAGTCTGTTTGTCCCGGTGCTGCAGCTGCTCTTTTGTACTGGTCTGCTGCATGCATTGGCACCTTGTTCTGCCAAGGAAGAACTAGACAGCAGTCCCGACAGAGCCCCATTGAGGTGGCTCACTCCCCCTGTCTCACTCGCTCATTCTGTTTCTCCTAGCGCTGCAGGCTGCCCGTTTGTACTGGGCTCCTGCCTGTGTTGGTGGCTTTTTCTACCCACAAAGAAATCTGCAGCAGTCCCAACAAAGCTCCGTTGAGCTCGCTCACTCTCCTTCTCTCACTCGCTCATTCTGTTCTGCCGGCACTGCAGGCTGCCTTTTTCTACTGGGCTCCTGCCTGCGTTGCTGCCTTCTTATGTCCATAAAGAAATTTGCAGCAGTTACAATACGGCTCTGTTGAGCTCACTCACTCACTCATTCTGGTTTTCCTGCCACTGCAGGCTGCCCTTTTGTACTGGGCCCCTGCATGCATTGCTGCCTTTTTCTGCCCACAAACACATCTGCAGCAGTCCCAACAAAGCCCCGTTGAGCTCACTGACTCCCCCTCCCTCACTCGCTCGTTCTGTGTCTCCTGGTGCTGCCCTTTTGTACTGGGCTCCTGCCTGCATTGGCGGCTTTTTCTGGCCTGAAAGAAATCTGAAACGGTCCCAACACAGCTCCACTGAGCTTGCTGACTGCCCGTCTGTCACTCTTGCATTCCGTTTCTGCCAGCGCTGCAAGCTGGCCTTTTGTACTGGGCTCCTGCCTGCATTGCCACATTTTCTGCCCACAAAGAAATCTGCAGCAGTCACACTAGGGCTCCATTGAGCTCGCTCAGTAACACTCTGTCACTCTCTCGTTCTGTTTCTTTTGACGCAGCAGACTGCTTTTGTATGGGGCTCCTGGCTGCGTTGGCACCTTTGTCTGTCCACAAAGAAATCTGCAGCTGTCCTGACAGAGCTCCGTTGAGGTCGCTCAGTCTCCCTCTCTCATCGCTCATTCTGTTTGTCCTGGCGCTGCAAGCTGCCCTTTTGTACGGGGTTCCTGCCTGCACTGGCTCCTTTTTCTGCCCACAAAGTAATCCCAGCAGTCCTGACAGAGCTCCATTGAGCTCTCTAAGTCCCCTTGTCTCACTCGCTCATACTGTTTGTCCCACCGCTGCAGGCTGCCCTTTTGTACTGGGCCCCTGCCTGTATTGACACCTTTTTCTGCCCACAAAGAAATCTGCAGCAGTCCTGACAGCGCTTTGGTGAGTTCGCTCACTCCCCCTCCCTCACTCGCTCTCTCGTTCTGTTTCTCCCAGTGCTGCAGGCTGCCTTTTGTACTGGGCTCTTGTGTTGGGGCCTTTGTCTGCCCACAAACCAACCGCAGCAGTCCCGACAGAGCTCAGTTGAGCTCGTGTCTCCCCCCTCTCACTCGGTCAATCTTAATCTGTCCCAAACACTGATTTCCCAGAGTGACTGTGCTATTGTCCGTCAGGAGTGCAAAAACATATTTTAGCCAGGATGTGAAATATGACAGCTGTAGTGTTCATAAGGAGTTGTGAAAAAATGCCACTGTTGAAAATGTGGCGTGACAGTGTTACAAATTTGTGAAATTACAAGGGTGCGTGGAAACAGTTCAATGCACGCTTGTAACACAGTCATGTTATGGCAGTCCCAACAAAGCTCCGTTGAGCTCACTCACTCTCCTTCTCTCACTCGCTCATTCTGTTCTGCCGGCACTGCAGGCTGCCCTTTTCTACTGGGCTCCTGCCTGCGTTGCTGCCTTCTTATGTCCATAAAGAAATTTGCAGCAGTTACAATACAGCTCTGTTGAGCTCACTCACTCACTCATTCTGGTTTTCCTGCCACTGCAGGCTGCCCTTTTGTACTGGGCCCCTGCATGCATTGCTGCCTTTTTCTGCCCACAAACAAATCTGCAGCAGTCCCAACAAAGCCCCGTTGAGCTCACTGACTCCCCCTCCATCACTCGCTCGTTCTGTGTCTCCTGGCACTGCAGGCTGCCCTTTTGCACTGGGCTCCAGCCTGCATTGGCGGCTTTTTCTGGCCAGAAGGAAATCTGAAGCAGTCTCAACACAGCTCCACTGAGCTTGCTCACTCCCCCTCTGTCACTCTCGCATTCCATTTCTGCCAGCGCTGCAAGCAGGCTTTTTGTACTGGGCTTCTGCCTATGTTGCCGCATTTTCTGCCCACAAAAAAATCTGCAGCAATCACACTAGAGCTCCGTTGAGCTCACTCACTACCGCTCTGTCACTCTCTCGTTCTGTTTCTCTTGGCGCTGCAGACTGCGCTTTTGCATGGAGCTCCTGGCTGTGTTGGCAACTTTGTCTGTCCACAAAGAAATCCGCAGCTGTCCCAACAGAGCTCTGTTGAGGTCGCTCAGTCTCCCTCTCTCATCGCTCATTCTGTTTGTCCTGGTGCTGCAAGTTGCCCTTTTTTACAGGGCTCCTGCCTGCATTGGCGCATTTTTCTGCCCACAAAGAAATCCCAGCAGTCCTGACAGAGCTCTGTTGAGCTCACTAAGTCCCCTTGTCTCACTCGCTCGTACTGTTTCTCCCACCGCTGCAGGCTGGCCTTTTGTACTGAGCCCCTATCCCTGTATTGACGCCTTTTTCTGCCCACAAAGAAATCCACAGCACTCCTGACAGCGCCTCGGTGAGTTCGCTCACTCCCCCTCCCTCACTCGCTCTCTTGTTCTGTTTCTGCTCAGGAACAGTGCCACCGTCATTTTCTTAATCTGTCCCAAACACTGATTTCCCTCAGTGACCACGTTATTCTGCGCCGGAACTGTGAAAAAACATTTCGGTCAGGATGTGAAAAATGACAGCTGTACTGCTTATAAGGAGGTGTGAAAAAATGGCACTGTTGAAAATGTGGTGTGATAATATTACAAATCTGCGAAGTTACAAGGGTGCGTGGAAAGTGCGCAACGCACACTTGTAACACAGTCAATTGATGGGCTGTCATCACCAAATTTTCAACATAGGCATTTTAGGACCTCTGCTCATGAACATTACCATTGTCATTTTCTTACTCTTTCCCGAACAGTGATTTCCCACAGCGACCGCTCTGTTCTGCTCCGGAAGTGCGAAAACACATTTCGGCCAGGATGGGAAAAATTACTGCTGTACTGTTCATAAGTAGGTCTGGGAAATGGCACTGAGAAATCTGGAGTGAAAATATTAGAAATTAATAGTTACGAGCTGCGCGTACAGCTGCACAACGCACGTCAGAACACAGTTATTTTTTAATGGAGTATCGTTACCAAATTTTCAACAT
The DNA here is from genome assembly GCA_016271365.2 of Neoceratodus forsteri. Taxonomy (NCBI): domain Eukaryota; kingdom Metazoa; phylum Chordata; order Ceratodontiformes; family Ceratodontidae; genus Neoceratodus; species Neoceratodus forsteri. The sequence continues at coordinate 324,840,760 of CM057450.1, read as the reverse complement.
AGGCATTTTAGGACCTCTACTCATGAACAGTGTCACTGTAATTTTCTTACTCTGTCCTGAACACTGTTTTTCCACAGCGACCATGCTATTCTGCGCCGGAAGTGCAAAAACACATTTGGGCCAGGATGTGAGCAATGATAGCTGTACTGCTCACAAGAAGGTGTGAGAAAAATGCCAATGTTGAAAATCTGGCATGAAAATATTGTAATTAGCAGTTACAAGCGCATATAGCAACCGCGCAACCATCACAGTAAAAGTTCATTTTTTGATGTTTTGCTCACCCTGGTAAACACAGGCTTTTTGAGAGCCCACTCCATGAACACTGGCACTGTCGCCATTAATCGGGCCCGGCAGCACCCGCGCAGTGACCGCGAAACCACCTTTCTGGGCCGATTAACGCCATGACAGTTCAAGAATTGAGGAGGGGTCCCAAAACCCCATGTTGAAAATTTGGTGAAAAAATTCCAAAATGCCCGAGATATGCACTAAAGTTGAAAAACCTATTTATTACATTATACAGCTTACTGGCATTTCCTCAGTTCCGGTTGGCTTTGAAGAGTGCAGACGTGTTCCCGTCCAGTGAAGATCATCGCGTACGGTCGGAGGTAAGTATGGGGTATGGGGTGTGTGAGGAGGCAGGTGCACAGTGGGTGGGTGCGGGTTGTGGGGGCAGGGAGACTATGAGGGACCGCTTCCTTTTTACAGATACAAAACCCAAAAAGACTTTTGGGACCGTTTTTCATTTACAGGGGCATGTGGCACGCCGGGGTGGGCTCCCAGCATACCACCGGAGTCTTGTTTTTTGGGGGGGGCAGCTGTAGCCGATGGGGGATTGGGCACCCCCGTCGGCAAACAATAAAAGGGGCATGTGGCACGCTGAGGTGGGCTCCCAGCATGCCACCAGAGTTGTTTTGGAGGGTGGGGCAGCTGTAGCCAATGGGGGATTGGGCATCCCCATCGCCAAACAACAAAAGGGGGTGGGGAATTCATTTCTGCCAACGGGGATTGGGCACGCCGTTGGCAGGCAATAAAACTGGGGAGGGGATTACATTATGCCGATGGAGAGTGGGTCCCCTGTCGGCAAATAAACATGGGGGGGTACATATTGTTTGTGAATACAGCGGCAAGCCACCGCCATGTTCACAAACAATATCCCAGATCCTATATCCTGCCCTGCAATGATAGGTTGCTCCTTCATTGCAGCAGATGGCTGACGCTGCAATGACGAGGCGGCCCCTGATTGCAGCGGCTGATTTTTTAGAAAGTTGTGGCACGCTGGCTGAACTAGTGTCAGCAGCAGCGTGCCACAGCATTGGGGGATGGGGGACAAGCCTTTGCAGGCTGTGGGGGCATTGGGCACAACAGTGCCACGTCTCCACAACCTGCTTGTGGAGAAAGCTGACGCAACATGTTTCTTGCGCATGCACACAATCAACATTAAAACTGTGCCCTCGTGCTTAATCTTAAGGGTTGCAGGATAAATCATAAAATTCTCCACCTTGATACCCCATAGGCTGGCCACCAACTCATTGAACATTTTGCGCTTTTTTAACAATCTGGCTGAGTAATTCTGGGAAATAAACAGCTTATGTCCCTCGTATGAAATCAGACCTTTTTCCTGATATGCCCACAATCAGGTAGTAGTGGAACTGCATAATCAATCAATAAATATCATTATTTATCCAGGCGGGCACCATTGAGCAAGCTCATTTACAAGGTGAACCTGTGGTCCTACAGTAATAATACAGAAAGACAAGTTACAATAGTACAAACAGTAAAAATAACTGCTATTATAGTAAAAATGCACATTTACAGGTAATATACATTGAACATAGAACTACAAGGAGTTGTGGATAATGAACTTGTACTGGATCCAAGCCCAAAAACTGTGCATTTTGTAGTGGGGAAATGTTAGGGAGAGGGTAGGCATACCAGATAGAAGATATCAAGCGCATAATGTAGGGAGAGGTGGGGAATTGGGGCGCAAGCGAAGATGACCCAATTGTTAGAGCAGAGTGAGGGATTGGGAGGGCGGAGGACTGTACAAAAGGCAACAAAGCGATTTTTGCCCCAAAACGTGGTGACACATGGAGGAGAAAAGCTGCCATTGTACTAAGTGCAAGAGGAGGAATATAGTAGCAGGGGCATAACTGGGAGGGTCCTGGAGGTTGGGGCAGAGGTAGGTGTTGGATGGACCAGGGACCGAATATTTTGTGGGGTGAAAGACAATAATTATCCCCAAGTGCAGTAGCATGTGCTAAAATTAGGCTGCAGCTGTTCAGAGCATCAAAGAATAAGATATGGGAGTTCGGCAATAAATCCTGTGGATCTGTTGGTGGGCATGCTAGAGGCAGAGGCACACATTTCAGCTGGGGGGCTGCCGTTTGCAGGCCGCCATTTGAGAGAGGGTGGTTAATTAGTGTCTAGTAAAGCAGTTGAAAATTTCCATAATGCCATCACGGTAAAGCCTTTTGAACAAAAGGGTACTTACTGGGGTTTTCAGCTTAAGTATTTTTGGGGTTTTATTCCATATTGATGGGAATGCAAATCCAAAGGCAGCTCTCCCGACTCATGTGAGCGCCCAGGGTATATTTAGCAGGAGTTGTGAGCAGCTTCTAAGGGAATAATTCCTGGGCACAATCGGAGACAGACAGTCGATGATGTATTGAGGGAGTTTGCCACTGAGGGCTCTAAGTGTCCAGAGTGCTGCATTAAAGTTGCACCTATAGTGAAGTGAGGTCCAGCACATGGCAGCATATAGCGCGCAATGATGGGTAGAGAAGGGGAGGTCAGTGATGAAGCGTAAAGCTCTGTGATAGAGCGTATCCAATTTTCCAAGATAGGAAGTCACACAGCTCCTGTACATGAAGTCTGCATAGTCAATTAAGGACAGGAGCGTGGCTTGGACTAGTCGTTTCTTAGTGTCTGCTGTAAGAAGTTTTCTTATCCTGTAAAAAAGGCCAAGTCTTTGCCTTAATTTTTTCAGCAAGTCTTCCAGGTGGTCAGTGAAGGAGAGTTTACAGTTGATCCAGACCCCAAGATATCTGAATTTCGGAATGTACTCTAAGCACTCTCCTAGCATCGTGGTTATTTGGGGGAGGGAGTCAGTAGTGCTTGTGTAGTTTGCAGGGGAAAATAACATGGCTTTAGTTTTCTTAGCGTTTAATAGTTTTTTGTTGATTAGTTGGAGTTGCAGGAAGTTGAAATCTTTTTGTAGGTCAGTACAAGCTTCTTTTGGTGTGGGACGACTCAGGTACAGCACTGTGTCATCCGCGAATAAGTGAATACTTACATCCTTGATTCCCTCATCAATGTTGTTGATATACACTGTGAAGAGGAGGGGACTTAATATGGATCCCTGAGGGACACCTCTTTGTAAGAGTTTTAGGGCAGATAGTTCGCCATCCACTTTCACCTGCTGGTATCTGTCTGTCAGATATTCAGAGAACCAGTTTAGAGAAGTAGCATCCAATCCTAGTGTTTTTAGTGAGTCGAGGAGCAGGTCATGGCCGACTGTGTCGAATGCTTTGCTGAGGTCAAGAAACACAGCACACACTGTCTTTTTATGCTCTAACTCCAATTGCCAGTCATTGGTTACTTTAGCTAATGCCGAGACTGTACTGTGGTTGGCTTTGAATCTGAATTGAAGGGGGTTTAGTAATTTTTCTGTGTCAATGAAGGCTCTTAGTTGGCCATTTACTATTTTTTCCAGTAGCTTTGAGAGTGTGGGTAGGAAAGAAATTGGCCTATAGTTATTAAGGTTGCAAGGGTCTCCAGATTTAAATAGTGGGATAATGTGTGCGATCTTCCATATTTGAGGGAGGGTACCTTGTGTTAGGGACAGGTTGAATAAATGAGTAATAGACACTGCCAATACGTGGCATGCTATCTTTAGGAAGTATGGTTCAAGCGCATCTGCACCGGCACTTTTCTTAGTATCCAGGTGGAGAATCAGGTTTTCCACTTCCTTGAGGGAAACCGATGAGAATAAGAAATGTTGACTAACGGAGCCAACATTTGGTGGGGTCATGCCAAGTTGGGTGCGCAGGCTACATGCAGGCGAGTTATTGAAGGCTAAACCTGTTGTGGCGAAGTGCATGTTGAATGCCTGCAGTATCTCTTTTTTGTCATTGATTACTGTATTGTCAGAGGTAATTTTTGTAGGGAGCATATTTTGTGACATGGCTCCTGCCAGTTCTTTGATTGTGGCCCAGAATTTGGAGGGACAATTGGCTGCAGTATCTAGTTCTGCTTGGTAATAGCAGGCTTTAGCTTCCCTAATCAGTTTGGTGCAGCAATTTCTGGCTGTTCTAAAGAGGCATCAGTCTTCCTCTTTTTGGGATTTGCTGGCAGTTTTCTAGAGTTTATCCCTGGACAGCAGTGCAGCCTTGAGATCTTGAGTGAACCAACGGCATTTCCTAGCATTTATGCATATTTTTGACAGAGGCGTATGTACTATAGATTCATGGCGTAGGTAATGATTTCATGTAGTATAGAATATGCAGTTTCCACTGTTTTAGCAAGGTAAAAACTCTGCCACAAAGGGAATTTTTTTAGGTCAAGTAGGTATGCCTTTGGGTCGCATGACCTGGTTGACCTTTTGGTGGAGAATTTGGCCACAGTTGGCACTTTGTTGGCTGCCCAAACTCCAGCTATTAGGCAATGGTCACTAATATCCACGTCAAAGGTTCCAACATGGGAGAAGGAATGGGGTTTATTCACAAGCAGGACATCCAGAAGGGTACTTTTGGCTATATTCTTTTTGTTGATATGGGTGGGCTCTTCATTGAGTATAATGAGCTGTCAAGGTGGTTGACCGGCCGGTGGCCTGGGCATAACTGCCCGGTGGACCCTCTACATCATGAGTCAACCATCATTCATTTCTACAGCCAGCAAAGTAGGCAAAGTCACTGCACAGAATTCCGGTGCACTCCCAACTTCTTTCCCTTCAGGTAGTCCCCTTAAGTGGAGGTTGAGCCTCCTATGGTAATTCTCCTGGTAATCTGCTGCCTCCTTCATCTCTTCTAGTTCTCTCTGCAATGCCAGGATTTTCTCTGAGGCACCCTGCATTTCATCCTCCAGCCTGAAAATTCTCACCTCCACCTCAGTGAGACGAAGCACTTGGACAGGCTGCTGGGTAAGAACCTCCTGGATTCTGTCATCTATCCGGGATTCCAGTTTGCACAGTCTGAGTTCATGGGCCGCCATGACCGAGCGTGGTTATTTCTGCTGAAGACAGCAAAATCAAGCTCTGGCTTTCACTCTGCCCACCGGCCGCACCTTTCTTGCCCATTTTGGCTGCTGTTCGCTGACTCTTGCTGGGGACCGAGGTTAAATACTCGGCCATTACACAGTCACCACTCGATCCTGCTATTTTTTGATTGAAATAGGAAGCATACTATTACTTTTATTTTATTTTAATTCCCTGATGAAGAGGAGCGAAACAGGAACACGTCTTATCTGTTTACCAGGCCATTAGTGCCCCCCCAGAAATTTACCATTTTTTTAATATATTATTCCATTGTTTATTCTCATTCTTGTTTTGTGGATTGATTCTGAATTTTATTCCTGTAGGTCAAGAAAAATGACTATCCCAAATACTAGTGTATAACGAAGGTAATTTGTCATTTTTGATCTTCGTCTGTGCTTTTCAAATTATTTTAATGCATGAACTGAAGAGATGAATATGGTGCAAACTTCCAGGTACATCAACTATCATGCTTTGAACACCTATTTTTTTTTAGTTGTATATAGTTCACTTATTGCCTTGAGTACCATAACTTACTCTTTTGGAAAAAAAAAAAGGCCATTGTCACATTAATGCTGCATATTGTGCTTGTGCAAAACTGCCTGGGTCGGGACATCCTAGACCACCCTGAGATCTTAATTCAGTTATTTCCCCCAAGCTATACGGGGTTTGCCCCCATGCCAAATAGATTTCCTAAAACATATTTTCAATTGTGAGAACCAGCTTTCCACAGGGAGTCCAAAAACATTCTGAATATTGTATAGGTAATGTGGCATAATCATCAGCTTTAACAAGTTAATTCTCCCCATAAGGATAATGCCAAAGTTTGCCAATTATTTAGTTGTCCTTTATTTTATTTAGTGTTTTATTGAAGTTAATATCAATGTTATCTCTCTGATTATTTGTCAAAGTTATTCCTAAATATGTTATTGTAGTATCATTTGTGAATTCTTTTGCAATTACTGCATCAATTATATCTTTTTTCTGTTATTTGCATTATTATTGACTTTGTTTTGTTTACCTTGTAACCTGATACATTTGCACATTTTTCCATCAGATCCAAAAAACTATGAATTAACGGATTAATGTTCTTAACTATCGAAAGAATATCATCTGCAGAAACATTATTTTGTTATTTATGTTTTTACTTTGGACTCCCTTGATAAGCCCATCCCCTCTTATTTTATTCAGGAATGGTTCTAGACTAAGTATAAACAATATCAGGGATAACGGGCACCCCTGTCGAACTCCATTTGTCATCAAAAAGGGAGCTGTTAATCTATTTATCTGAAATTTCTCAAATGTAGTTTTATATAAGGTTTGAATCAAGTTTAATATGTGCTGTGGTATGCCCCATGCCTTTAAAGTCAGCATCATATAAACTATATCCAGAATATCAAAGGCCTTACTGGCATCCAGTGCCACAGCATAATAAGCTTCTTGCTTTTGTGATTCTTTATTTCTAATACTGTACATCAGATCATCAGTTGGACTTGTTGGTTAGCATCTGATGTGTTCCTGCCAGTAATAAACCCAAATTGGCTAGCATGAATGAGATCGCGCCTTTCAAAACTTGGAGGATTATTTTTGAGATCTATGGAGAAATTTCATTTTTGAATAACTCTGTAATATTCATTTGTAAATCCATCTAATCCCAGGGTTTTTCTATTGGGGAGGGAGTCATTGGCTTTTTCTATCTCTTTGATTTGGAAAGGATTATTATCCCATTGACAAAACTATCATCCTGCGTATGAAACCAATATTCCCCAAGCCTTTCCAAATTAACATTTTGGATGCGAGTAAAACATACAACCCACATATTTTAACAACATTCTTCTCACTCAGCAACAGTCCATAAGAATCAACCCCAACATGACCATATCCCACAATATTATACATAGAATAATCATTCAAATCATACCCTCCACCCTTATCAAGAGTAACAATGCACATTATAACATAATTACAACATAATAAACTCATTAGGTTCTTGAAGCGGCAGTTCAGGGAACCTGATCTGGATTCTCCCCTAGGAGCTGGATTGAGCAGTTTATCAGTCCTGGCTTCTTGCCGCTCAGTGGCTGGCTGTTCTTCCTCTGATTTTAGTTAAATATGTTTTATTTTTGGGTATTTTGTATTATGTTTCTTTTGGTAGGATATTCCTCTGCTGCTTTTGTTAGTATAGGGGATGAAATGTCTTATGATATCAATAACTTATTCCAGGTAAAGTACAGTTACGTAAGAACTTACCATAACAGTAGATCTTCGAGAACAGCTCTTGCAGCAGGTTACACCATTTGGACTGAAGCCAGCAGGTGTCAGGACCCCACGGAAAAATTCTAGCTAGCTATCTTCAGCAGGGACCACCCCCGACATCGGTCCCGCCTCCAACGTCAGACGTAGTACATAAGGGGGCGGTCCCGCCCGATTCCCCAGTTCTCCCACTGGAGACTTCCAGCCGCAGGCTGACATCGTAATGGGAGACCGAGGATCCACCATCAGAAGTCAAAAGGGAAAACCCCTGATAGTAAAGATAAAAACCATGCCTCCTCCAAGGGGGAAGGTGGGTGGGAAGGTACCTGCTGCAAGAGCTGTTCTCGAAGATCTACTGTTACGGTAAGTTCTTACGTAACTGTACTATCTTACTTCGAGACACAGCTCTTGCAGCAGGTTACACCATTAGGACTGATTCTCAAGCAGTAACGCTGCCAAAATTCTGGGAGGAGGAAACTAGGAAAAACATTCCTGGTCCTGAATCTAAGACAGGAGACCCTGTAGCACCGCCAGGCTGAAGCCGGCTCTTCGCTGAGAGGCGATGTCCAGGCTATTGGCTGATAAATGTGTGCACAGAGCTCCAAGTGGCTGCAGCACATATGGCAGAAGTGGAGACGTTTCGGAGTGCTGCAAAGGAGGTGGCCACACCCCTAGTAGAATGACCCCAGACTGTACCCGGGAGGGGCTTTTGTTTGATATCATAACAGTAAGAGATGCACTGGACAAGCCAGTGAGACAGGGACTGTTTGGATACTGGTTGGCCCATCATTCTTTCAGAAAAGGAAATGAAAAGTTGCTCAGAACTACGAAGTAGTTTAGTTCTGTTGAGGTAATACCTCAAGCTGCGGTGAACATCCAGGGTGTGGAGCAGTGCCTCTCCTCTATTAGAGTAGTTCGGGAAGTAGACCGGCAGGTCAATATCCTGATTGAGAGTGAGTGTAGAGACCACCTGGGCAAAAATTTTGGATTCGTCCTCAGGGATACTCTGTCCCGGTGGAAAACTAAATAAGGCTCTTTGCACATGAGAGCGTGAAGCTCAGAAATTCTTCTCGCTGAAGTAACAACAACCAAAAACAGCATTTTCCACGACAGAAAACGCAGCTTGCAATCCGCGGCAGGTTTGAAGTGGGGAAGCGTGAGTTGTTCCAGGACAAAGAGCAAATCCCATGGAGGCACTGGGTCCTTAATGGGTGGCCTAAGGTGTAACACCCCTCTCAAAAATTCGCGAGAAGCGTCTAATTGTGCCACTGTGCGATGTCCCACCGGAAGGTGGTAGGCCGAGATGGCACAGAGGTGCACCTTGATAGAGGAGTAGGCTAGACCCGAACGGAAAAGTCCAACACCACTCCCACAGGGCAACCTAAAGGGGAAAAATCGCATGCTCGCGACCATAAACAAAAACGGCGCCATTTCATGGCATACATCGCATGCGTTGCCGGCTTTCTGGCTGCAGAAAGAACTTCTGCAACCTCTTGCGAGACCCCGTGATACAAGATGGCTATGTCTCTAGGAGCCATGCATGCAGGTTCAGTGAGCGTAAGTCCGGGTGGACCAGTGAACCTTCCTCCTGAGACAAGAGATAGGAGCTGAACGCCAACGGGAGCGGAGGTTCCCGGGATAGCTGAATTAGCAAGGGGAACCATATCTGCCTGGGACCAGAAAGGGGCCACCAGGATTATTGTTGCATGCTCCCTGCACAGTTTGAGAAGAACTCTCTGGATCAATGGGAAGGGAGGGAAAGCGTAGAGGAATCTGTCCGCCCAGGAGAGGGACAACGCGTCTCGCCAGAAAACACCAGGCCCTGGATCTAGCGAGCAAAAATTGGGCAGTTTTGCGTTGGATGGGGATGCGAACAAGTCCAACTCGGGAGTTTCCCATCGAAGAAACAGATCCTCTGCTACCTCTTGAAGAAGTTCCCACTCATGGACTCTGGCCTGGGAGCGACTCAGGCCGTCTGCAATCATGTTGTCCACCCCGGGAACATGTACAGTGATCAGATTCGCGCCGTGTCGGATTACCCAGTCCCACACCCTCATGGCCTCCCTGCAAAGGGGTTAAGAGTGTGCGCCTCCTTGTTTGTTGAGGTAATACATCACCGCCGTGTTGTCTGTCTGAAGCAGGAGAGTACTCGGTGGGATTTCTGACTGAAGGACATGCAGGGCATAAAGGACCGCCCTCATCTCTAGTACATTGATATGGAGATGAGCCTCCAGAGGGGTCCACGTACCCTGGGACTTCACCCCGTCCAGGTGTGCTCCCCACCCTAGACCTGAGGTGTCTGTGGTGAGGATTACCTCCGGGGATGGCGCTACAAATGGGACGCCCGTGGAGAGCGATCCTGGGTCTAGCCACCACTGCCAGTCTCGAATCACGGTGTTCGTGATTCTGACCGGATGCTGCATGTGGTCTTGACTTTGATCCCATTGCACCTTGAGCATCCACTGAGTTACCCGCATGTGGAGCCTTGCAAAAGGGATGGTAGGAATGGCCGCCGCCATGTGTCCGAGCAAGCGAAAGACTGACCTGGCAGGGATGGTCTTGTTCGACGATAACTCCCTGATGAGGGATCTGATGCGCTCCGCTCTGTCGTCTGGAAGAAAAACTCTTCCCTGAACGGTGTCCAGTACTGCGCCTATAAATTGCAGCTTCAGAAGGTACCAGGAGAGACTTCGCAGTTGATTAGGATGCCCAGAGATCGGAACAGGTCCTGGGTGCTCTGGATCGAACGCAACAACGCCTCTCTGGAGGCGGCCATGAGAAGCCAATCGTCCAGGTACGGGAACACATAATGGCCCTGTCTCCTTAGAGACACTGCCACGACTGCCATGCATTTGGTAAAGACCCTGGGTGCGGATGACAGTCCGAATGGAAGGGCTCGGAACTGAAGGTGGTGGTCGAGAAACTCGAAGCGCAGGAACCTCTTGTGCGCCTGAGCTATAGGAATGTGCAGGTATGCGTCCTGCATGTCTAGAGATGCTAAGAAGGCATCTTGCTTCAGCATGGGAATGAGGCCCGGAAGAGTCACCATGTGGAATCTCTTCTAGGTGACCGACACATTGAGGTCGCTGAGGTCCAGAATCAGACAGAGGTCCCCTGTTTTCTTTGGAACCAGGAAGAAGTGGGAATAATATCCTTGTCCTCTCTGGTTCTCCGGGACATACTGTGTCGCTCCCTTTTGCAAGAGCGCAAGTATTTCTTGCCAGATCAGTGACTTGTGCTGACCCGGGTACCGGGAGAGCAAAGGAGGCCTCGAGGGTGGCTTCTCTGCGAATTCTATAAAGTGGCCTCTTCCGACCAGCTGCAGAACCCACCTGTCGGTGGTTATAGCCTGCCATCCCAGCAGGAAGTTCGCAATGCGACCCCTGACCATGATTTCCCATTGATCCTGAGGGGCGGGGGCCGGAAAGGAGTCAGGCTATGGCGGCTGAGGGTCCCGCTGGCTGGACCGGCTTGGAAGTACGCTGGCTATGTCCTGCAGGTTGTTTCTCCTGCGCTCTGCGAAAGCCAGAGCCCCTCTGATGTGGAACGGGGCGGTACTGTTGCCTCTGCGTCCGTCCATGAAATTGGCTTTGGTTCCTACGAAAGGAACTAAGCTTGGGTCGGTACATGGCCTGAACCGACCTCACCGCCTTCCCGGCCTCTTGGAGTTTGGTAGTAATCTCCTCTGAGGGCTTACCAAACAAGACTTCTCCCTCAAATGGGGCGTCCATGATGTTCTTCTAGACGTCCGGGGTAAAGCCGGAGATGCGTAACCAAGAGTGTCTCCGGATGCATACGCCTGAAGCTGCTGCTCAGGCCGAAGAGTCCACGGAGTCATACGCGGCTCGTAGCACTTGGGTTCCCACGTCTGAACCCGTACGAAGGAGCTGAAGCATCTCCTCCTTCTCACCTTCCAGCAGTTTTTCAGCCGCATCCAGACCCTGTTCCCACAAGGCATTTTGGAACTGCACCATGTGGGTCAAGTAATTCAGGGATCTGATGGCACAGGTAGCGGAAGCATACATGCGCCTACCCATAGCGTCCAGCTGTTTGGACTCTGGGTCTGGTGGCAGGGTGCTCAGATGTTGCGGTCTCTGGGACCGGTCATGTGAGGCTGTAATGACCAGAGAGTTGGCCTGAGGCTGCTGAGTCAAGTACTGGTCTTCTCTGGGAGCCTTGTACAAGCGATCAGCTTTCTTTGGCATTGCCGGGAGTGAATGTGGATGCTTCCATGCTGCCTTGGTGACGTCCACGAAAGTGTCTACCAAGGGTGGCACCACCACAGGCTTGGGGTCCTTCTGCCGAAGATACTTCACAAGGCGTAGCCTTCCGGGGTCTAGCTCTTCCGCATCCCATCCCATGTTCTCTTGGATGTGTCTCATAATATCCGAGAACGAAGGGTCATCCGGAGGAGACTTTGGCATCTCGCGTGGATCCGGAGAAGGGATGGAGAGGGGAGATGGGGATCTGGATGTTGAGAACTCTGATCCCGTGTCCTCCGTAGAAAGGCGTCGTCTGCGTGCCTTCTGGGTCTCTTAGGCTGGGTGACCTGGAGAGGATTTGGGACGGAGGTCACCGCTTGTCTGGTCTCCCCTGAGGTGTTCTGTGCTCCCGGGGAGGAGGTACTCGGCCCGCCGACCCCGATGGGGAGGGGGGTGCAGGAACCGGAGGAGTAATCAGTGTAGGAGGAGGAGGAAGAGGAGGTGGAGTGGGAACCATGTCCTTCTTTATGGTGTCCCACCAGTAAGTGAACAGCTCCTTCACTTCTACCATGGAAAGGCCCGACGATGGTCCGGGCACCAGTGGACGGTCGTCGGGTCCCGGCGTCAGCTCCACAGGGGGCTCGAGTACTGGTGAGGGTTCCTTGGGCATCTCGACAGGACCAGGGTCGCCCGTCTGGTCCTCGGGCTGAGTTAGTTCCTCCTCGGTTATGGTCTCCTGACCAACGTCGGTTGGAGGCGTCGGGGTTCTCTTCTCAACCGGAGCGGGTGCCGGTCCCCCTACCAGCGTCCGATGATGTGTTGGCCTGGCGGCGTGGTCGCCTTGGCCGAGCAGCCCAGGATCTGTGGCGAGCGACGACGGGCGCACCGCCGGTCCTGCGGTCTCTTTAAGAGAGGTAAGCTCCAAGGTCTTGCGAGGAGGCAAGGAAGCCGACCTGACGTCGGGTTCAGAAAGGCGGGAACCCGACTTATGATGATGGTGGTGATCCCCAGACTTGACCAAGGCCCTGGAGGACAAGGAAGGTCTGGTCGTCTTGGCCTGAGAAGAGGGAGACTTCTTAACCGCAGCAGGGGGAGGCTGAGAGCTGGCCCGGGAGGGGGAGCGGTCGGACCTGGAACCGGAGCTGCGCGAGTCTGAGGCCCTAGACGGGGACCTGGAAGGGGCCTTCTCCCTTCATTTTTCAGCATGCTTGTGGGCCTTTTTTGAAGAGTCCCCCATGGAAGACATGGTCTTGAGCTTTTCTTCCAGCAAAAAAGCTTGAAGATCCTTCTGGCGATGGATCCGGGTTCTGCTATTAAACCCCTGGCAAAAGGAGCAGGCCCGGGTGTCGTGGTCTGGGCCTAGGCACCAGACGCAGGCCGCATGAGGATCCTTGAAGGGGATCTGTTTCCCACAAGCACACTTGGAGGAGTGACCGGAGGTCGGAGAGGACATCAGAGAAAAACTTGCTTGAAGAAATCGAATTTCCCGTAGGAAAGAACTTAACCACTCGTCGCGCGCTAAAGGCTGAACCGAAGGGTCAAGACATGCAAGTCGACGGCGGGAAAGAACTGGGGAATCGGGCAGGACCGCCTTTATGTATTACGCCTGACGCCGGAGGGACCGACATCGGGCGGTCCCCACTGAAGATAGCTAGCTAGAATTTTTCCGTGGGGTCCTGACGCCTGCCGGCTTCAGTCCAAATGGTGTAACCAGCTGCAAGAGCTGTGTCTCGAAGTAAGATCTGGGTTTTATACAAAAGTTTTTTTTTTAGATTTATTTTTGACTGTCTTAACACCTAATGTTTGGGTTAGGGATGGAATAGCATATACTTATAGGAAGTTACAATTTTATATTACCTTGCAAGTTTTATGTAGTCTGTTTTCAAAGGTTTCTCAGTCAGTGGTAAATGACAGGAGTACCTGTACTAGGCAGCATCTTTATGATGATTTTTTGCTTAGAAGAAGTGTGATATTGCTATTAATATCTGGCTCAGTACATCCAAACCCAGGGCCCATGGGCAATATAGACTCTTCTATGTTCCCAAAGCATGCTCTGAATTTTGTTCATTTGAATGTGCAGAGCCTGCTTGCAAAATGGGATGATTTTACTGTTTGGATGGACTGCCATCAATTTGATGTGGTTGGGGTATCGGAGACCTGGCTTACTGGTAGAGTTTCAGATAAATCAATCGCTATTGAGGGTTATAGAGTTTTTAGACATGATAGAGAATCAAGAAGAGGAGGAGGGTGTCTTTTTTATGTGAAAGACCATTTGAAAGTACTGCTTGGTGTAGCTGTGAATATTTACCCCTGACGATTCTCTTACGTAAACAAAAAATGTTGTCCATGGTAGTTATCTATGTTCCACCAGGTTCCCAGGGGGATGGACTTTGATTATTAGAGAATATATGAGGGTCTTTGCCTAGAAATAGAGAGCTTATCATTATGGGTGATATGAATATTAATTGGCTGGGGAAGGATAATATAAAATTTAGAGATACGGTCATTAATCAAGGACTAACACAGATAATAGATGTTTCAACAAGGATTAATTATAAATCCGGAACTTTATCATTGATAGACTGGGTACTAGTCTCTGACACTAATAAAATTGTACAACATGAGGTTCTCCCCGATGGTGTCAGTGCCCATAGCCCAGTCTATTGTAGTTGGTCTGCAAAGAGAAAATCTGTTCCTCTTGTTTTTGTGTTTTCGCACAATATAAAGACACTTGATTTGGTTGGATTTAGGCAGGCAGTTGCTAATATAGACTGGTCTAGTGTTACTCCAAGCCTGAATGTTGATATTGCATTAGGTAATTTTAATGATTTATTTAATTCAGTTTGTGACAAATTTGTACCTTTAAAGAAGCTTAGGGTCAGAGGTAACAAGATAGACTCTGGAAGGCTTATAGGAAGACCCCTAGCCAAATTAGTCTAGTTTTATATAAACAGGCCAGAAATAAATGTAAAACCATGGTTAGACGATTAAAAAGGAATTATTTTCTTGAAAGGCAAAAAGATTGTAGGGGAAAGAATGTTACTGAAACCTGGAAGTTAACACATGAACTGACTGGGAAAAAACATACTTCAACTATTCAATGCCTACAAATTAAAAATGGTACTACTATAGACCCATCTGAAATATCCCAGGAATTCAATGACCATTTTTCTGATTATTCTAAGTACTTACTTAGGAATTTAATGCAGCAGGGTAGGGTGTCTCAGGAGGATTTAGCTTTGAATATCCCAATGTTTTACTTTCAATCTTTGTCACCAGGTGATGTTTTGAAATACCTCCTTTCAATGGACCCTAGTCCATCTGTGGGTAAGGATGGTATAGATTTCCGTCTTGTGAGGACCACTGCTGATCTTTGTTTTCCTCTTTCTGCTATTTTTAATTTTATCTTTATGTGGGTCTAGCTTTCCTAAAATTTGGAAAGATTCTACTATTGTCCCTATTTTAAACCTGGTGATATTTCTGATAAATCTAACTATCATTCTATTTCTTTATTGGCTCCTCTTTCAAAAGTTCTGGAGAGGGTTGTTTTTGACCAGATTATGGAGTACTTGTCTAAATATAATGTTTTAACACCTGCGCAGCATGGCTTCAGGCCAGGACACAGTACTACTACTGCCTTAGTGAGGTTCACGAGCACTGTGCACGAGGCCCTTGATAAGGGCCATTATAAGGGGGCTGTGTTCGTGGACCTCACCAAGACATTTGATCTGGTCAGTCATCCCCTTCTGTTGTCCTCTTTAGTCTATCTGGGAATATCTATGGATGTTAGGGATTGGCTAGGAAATTACCTGGTCAATCGTACGCAAGTCATAGGGTAAGTGGTCAATTTTCTTCTCCTGCTAAGGTGTCACTGGGTGCTCCCCAAGGTTCCATTTTGGGTCCCCTTTTGTTTAGTCTTTTTCTTAACACTCTTCCTTCTGTTTGCACTAGATTTCAATTTTTTTATATGCTGATGATGCAGTGGTCCTCACAAGTGGTTCTCACTTTGAAAAAGTCCAGAAAGATTTAGCTGATGATTTTTGGAAGTACAGAATTAGTTTTGAGCTCATGGATTGGTTTTAAATGAGAAAAAAATGAAATCTATGGTCTGTGCAACACTAAAAAGTGATTGAATCTGGATCCCTTATTGTCATTATATACTGTCTCTGGAACTTTGCTTGAACAAGTTAAACAATTTAAGTACTGTATTTTGGTCTATTGATCGATGAGGGTCTTTTTTACGAACCTTATATTCTTCATATGGTGAAGCTGACCCACCAATGGCTTGGGGCCTTATATAGGTTATCTCCTTTACTTACTGATTCCACACGACTCTTGTTGGCTCAAAGTTTTTTACTGCCGTTAATTGATTTGGGGGTTTTGTTTTATTATACTGCAAAGGTGGGGCTGTTATCTAAGGTGAAAGTGTTACTTGACTCAGTTGCTGGATTTGTAGTAAAATCCCCACAAAGGGTCCATCATTCTAATCTTCTATGGCAAGTGGGCTGGCTTCCTCTGGTTGGAAGATATAAACTCCAATTGGGTTTATTGGCAAAAAAGGTGATACTTAACAGAGTCTGTCAGAGAACTGCTTATTTTAAATTTTTTAACAACAGAACTCCAGTGTTAATATACAGTCAACAGACAATTTTTCTGTTTGCATTCCAAGAATGCGTGCTTCGCAAGGACAAAATGCATTATCTTATATGTTACCTACTTTTTTTAATACAATCCAGTCTGTTTTTGACTGTGTGAATCTTTCCTTGTGTTCTTTTAGGCATAGGTTGAAAGAGTATCTACTTACTGAATGCAAGTGTAAATGTCTTGAATGATGATGTTGAGATATATTCATAAGTATTGTTTTGTGTATATTTCTTTTTTGTTTGTATTTTTTAAGATGTATGTTTTTTATACTGTATTCATTGTTATTTGTACACTGATCGCACATGAAAACGGGTCATTTTTGGCCCATGGTCCTATTAGTATAAATAAAACAAACAAAACATTAGTACATAACAATTAAACCTCAAAAAGTGCCTGTTGGAGCCATGATTTTAAACAACCTACTGTAGTACACTGAGTAGCACTTTCTGCACCAGCACCCCAGCTCCCTCAGACTCCCTCCAACTCCAACACACTTAGCTGCACTTCACCACACAAGCTGCTGTATCTTACAAGCAGGTGTATTTAAATCCCCCAACCTGCCAAACTGGTCTGCCACCAACAATCGGGGAGGGGCTTGTCTAAGCAGGAAGGCAGCAAACAAGTTGTTCACTTGCTAAGGCAGCACAGGTGACAGAGGAGCATGCATTAACAGGGCAATTCACGGGCAGCGTGTAAAGTACAGGACACAGAAATATTGCACTCAGTCCAGATGTAGTCATACACAGTTGATTCACTGTAACACACTAGCAGACAGGTCAGGGTGACCACTCGAATAGCAGCAGCAGCAGAAGTAACAAAAGCAGAAGCAGCAGCAATTACCTCATGGTCAATAACGCCACTGTTTATATCAGTCACACTTGCACAGGACTTAGTAGCAGCAGCACTTGATGGCAACAGCAATTACTAAGGCAGGGGGTGCAGCAATTAGCACATGGGCAGCAACTGCACAGTCTATTTCAGTCACTTTTGCTAGGAAAGAACTCACAGCCCTTCAAGATTTGTTTCAGATGTCCCTGGGCACAATATTTTGTGCATCACCTCCACAGCCCCTTGTGCAGCTCTGATGTTACACTCCATTCAGTTTCTGGCTAATTCAGTGCAATCAGTGGAGTCAGGGGAGCCTGCCACACTTCCTCAGACTTCAACACACTTAGCCACACAAGCTGCCACTTCAGACACAGCCATGCCTTACAAGCAGGTGTATTTAAATCCCCAAACCCACAAAACTGGG
Source organism: Neoceratodus forsteri (assembly GCA_016271365.2). Classification (NCBI taxonomy): domain Eukaryota; kingdom Metazoa; phylum Chordata; order Ceratodontiformes; family Ceratodontidae; genus Neoceratodus; species Neoceratodus forsteri. The sequence continues at coordinate 324,823,161 of CM057450.1, read as the reverse complement.
CTGCCACCACCAATCAGGGGAGAGGGGGAGCAGCTTGTCTAAGCAGGAAGGCAGCAAACAAGGTGTTCAGTTGCTAAGGCAACAAAGGTGACAGAGGAGCATGTATTAACAGGGCAATTCACAGGCAGCATGTAAAGTACAGGACACATAAATATTGCACTCAGTCCAGATGTGGTCATACACAGCACAGTCGATTCACTGTAACACACTAGTAGACAGTTCAGGGTGACCACTCAAATAGCAGCAGCAGTAACAAAAGCAGAAGCAGAAGCAGCAGCAATTAGCTCATGATCAATAGCGGCACAGTTTATATCAGTCACACTTGCACAGGATTTAATAGCAGCAGCACTTGATGGCAGCAGCAATTACTAAAGCAGGGGCAGCAGCAATTAGCACATGGGCAGCAACTGCACAGTCTGTTTCAGTCACATTTGCTAGGAAACAACTCACAGCCCTTCAAGATTTGTTTCAGATGTCCCCAGGCACAATATGTTTATGCACACCTCCACAGTCCCTTGTGGAGCTCCGATGTTACACTCTATGCAGTTTCTCACTAATTCAGTGCAATCAATGGAGTCGGGGGAGCCTGCCACACTCCCTCAGACTCCAACACACTTAGCTGCACTTTGCTGCACAAGCTGCCACTTCAGATGCCGCCACATCTTACAAGCAGGTCTATTTAAATCCCCAAATCTGCCAAACCGAGCTGCCAGCACCAATCAGGGGCAGGTAGCATGTAGATGCTTGGCAACATAGTGTAGATTACTAAATCCACTGCAGCTATGAGTCTATGTGTGTGTGTGGTGGTGGGGGTTTGCACTCAGTGTTGCACGTCCTTTGCCACAGCATGCATTTCCTATCAAAGAGACTTTGTACAATGGTACAGTTAAAGGATACCAAGCAGTAGTGGGTAGGGGGCTTGAGTTTGATCCCCAGTATGGGTTGTTTCTTTTGATCTCATTACAGTTTCTGTAGTATGAGAGAAATTGTTAGATGATGTTGCTGATGTTAGCGACAGATTTTCAGCAAGGTTTGAAGTTCTATATTGTGGATAACTTAAAAAGTTCCAGCTGAGACTTTAGGTCTGAATGCAACCTGAAAACATTACTTTAAATTGAGAAAAGATCATGCCAACTCCAGATGCTCTAGTACAGGAACTGATCAGGTTAAAAGTTCTGAGTTTGTGTATTGTGAGGACTATGCTTGTTTCTTTTTTGAGGTGTATGTGTGTACTTGGGCACATGTATGTGTCTATAATGTGCAGTATCTTCATATACATTGTTTAGTTCAAGTTCAAGTTCAAGTTTATTGCAGGAAAACTCCATTGAGCAAGCTCATTCACAAGGAGGTCCTGTGACATAAACACTTAAAGTACAAACACAGATAGGTAATAACAGTATATACATGAAATGCACGTTATATGGTTTAGCACATACAGTATACAGCATGTGCTTTTTAATATACAGAAATGACAGTTTTATACCTTGCACTGCTCAGGACCATTGGTACTTTTGATTCATACTGGCATCTCTTCCCCAGGCCATGTGTTGTCTAACATTATGGGAAGTAAGGATTACATTCATTTTACTGTAGTTTTAGACTTTCTTCTTATTACACCTTTGGTCTGAGGGGACATCATTATCTCTGTGGTGCCTTTAGGGGTATAATCCTCCTGAAAATGGTTCCTGTGTATTCACAGTGCTTCCTAAAGGGTGGCAGTTCTTGCAGAAGGGACAGGGAGAGCATACACAAAAGTCACAGTCAATGTTGAGCAAGTATCTCCTCACTACCTGCTTACCTTCTTAGATACCACAGTGCCTACTGTACCAGTTCTTTATCAGTCATTTAAGTTCCCACATCACATTTAAATCCTACCAAATTATCAGCCATCCCCCCATGTTGTCTCAGCACTCCTATACAAGGAGCATGATGGTCCCTTGACTTAAACGGCAATTCTCTTGGTTCCATAGGGTGGGGGTATCCATGCCATGCCCCCTGAAAGAGTTTCTTAAATGTACATGCCAAAGCATCCTTCTGATGTTCATTTGTTGCTGCCACCATCCACACTTTGTTTTACAGAGCCAGCTATCTTTACTTTCTAGGATTAGGCTTTCTTCCCTAAGGGGACCTTGTTCCTGTGGCACTTCTAGGAGGACACCCTCCCCAAGAGGGTTCCAGTGTCTTCACAGTACCCAAAAAGAGTGTGAGCCTCTTTAGCAGGGGTAGAGAGAGTGTACACCAAAGTCACAGTCTATGTTGCCAAGCATCTACACGCTGCCTGCCTTCTGAACTACCACAGCACCTATCAATCCCTTACAAATGATTCTGCTTCTCTGTGATCATAGCAATCATACTAACCAACCAGCTGTTCTCCTCTGTTGCCAAAGCATTCCTATTCAAGGAGCCCAATGGCTCACTGAACAATCTGAATTTATACTTGATCAACTGCCCCCCCTCCACCCTCCACTTTGTTTTCCTTTTGGGTGGTGGTTGTTTTATGGTACTTTGTTTGGGATACATTTGATATTATCATTTAGAAAATGGGCAAGGTTCTTCACACTGTCTGATTATCCGATGGGCACTACAGGGGGGTACATTAACTTCTGATAGATGCCCACTTAAAACAAGTACCAATTCGGGGTGCCGAATTACTGAAAATATTTATGGGCACCTTCAATTTCGCCATCAGCCGCCATTTTTCCTCTCTTAGTGTTACTGAGAGAGTTGGGGAACGAGTTTGTGGCAGTAAAATCCTCTCAGAGAACCCCCCCTTCGCATATTTCAATTATTTTAATAGCAGCCCAAAAAAAAGAAAAATGGCAAAATGAAGTTAACAACCTTACCAGCTTCACGTTGCTGGCAGTGCAGCTTCCGAAATAACAGCACATGCTTCCGATTGGCAATGAAACGTGCTCTGAGCAACCCCCACTCCGTGTAGCAAAATCAAAAAGTTCCACAAAACAAAAAAAGAGAGAACACATATTTTATGAAATCAAATATTTCCACCTCTCAGCACAGTCTTTTCAAATGCAGTACCAATACCCCCGTCCCTCGCTCTCCCAAAAGCCGTCCAATCTATTAAATCATGGAAGTCGGCAGCACATCTACTTCTCCAGGGAGTTCACCTTGATACAGTGCTGCTACCGATATTCAGCCCGATTCCCTCCCACACCCGCTGAAAAACCACAGCAAATGCACTACACGGTGCAGGACAGCAATGAACCTGATTGTACTCTTAGGTTTTTTACCTTCCTCCCAGCTCTTCCAGCCTCTGATGCATTGAAGCCCCAGGACTTTTCTCTTCTTTACCCGACTTGGACACCCTGCCATTTTCGCTCCTCTGCTGAGGCAATCGCTCACCGCTTAGTGCGCAACAAGGGGATTAAAAACACTGTCTACCACTAATCCGGGGGGGGGGAGAGACAGAAAAATAAGAAAATGTTTGAAAATGAAGACAGACATAACTAATCTAAAAGGGCTGTCATGTGCAGCAGCTCCCTCTAGTGGAAATTCAACAACTACAGGGATTATTTTACAGAAGCTGCTGTTTCTGATCATTGACATTATTATTTTACTTTCTTTTTCTTAATGAAATAATTACACAAAAACAAAATGAAGCTCACACCCATTTTCTAAGCGCAATAATACCCTCCAGGGTGGGTGGTATGGACAATACCAGACCTTCCAGGGGCTATAAGGCACTCCGCTCATTACACCCCTGGGCGGTCTGGTACTGCCCAATACCGCCCACCCTGTCAGGTATTATTGCTTGCTTTTTGGCCATTTGGACTTCTGCCCAACAAGATGTCTAAGGAACTGCAAGGCAGTATGCAAGGGTGTTGGTTTGTCTTTAAATGTTTCTGTGTTGGGAGGATGGGAGGGATTGGGTGTCTGTTTTTTTGTATATATTTTAAATAGCAATTTAGTAGTAATATAGCCACTTAGGGACAGAAGGGACTTTGCGTAAGTCAAGCCCATTTACGTTTTTAGTATTGTTGCAATGATGGTACTCCCATCTAACAAATTAACCCCCTTTAAATCCCTCAGCATGTGGGGGGATTAAAACATCTGTTTCCCCACCCACATCTATGATATCAACTAAAAGCTTCACCCCAAACTAGGTGAACCATCCAGCAATACATCCGACCTCCCATTCCAGATCTGCTGTGAGATGATCCTTAAGATGAACCCACTAGTCTCCAATTATACAACATGCTCATTTGTTGCATTAGCAGTCACTGTGGCTCTAACAAGAGCATGTGTTTTCTTTCTGTTGAAGTAATTTTCCAGGTTTCTGAAAAAAAGGTTACTGTTTGAATTGGCAGGAGTGAAATCTCATAAGATTTCCCAAAAGTTTGAATTTCTGAGCATTCCATGCTGTATAACTGAAGATATCTGCCTAGACACTGGATATTTACCCTTTTAGATTTCTTCTGTTCCTGCTGCTTTTCTTGCTTTGAAGTCCTAATCCTTTACATGCAACATCAGAATCATGCCTGTGATAACAGGTTGTGGTGTCATAAACAGAATTACGGCATCACAGTAAGTGAAAGTAAGATGACCAAATCAAGGCTAAAAGAAAAAAAGACCGTTTTGATGAAAATGACTTCAATAATCGAGAATGAAAGGTTCTGAAATCAGATTGGGGGGAAATGGTGTATAACACAGTTCTGCTGATCTAAACTATGATATTTTTTGCTAGATACTGGAAACTCTCCTTGCATTCAAACATTGTCACTAGGACCCACCCAAAAGAATTTTCTAGGAGAATGTTCCAGCACCAAAAATTCCTGATTGGCTATTCTGTATTAACATATCTTCAGATGTTTCTCCTACAGTGGATTTCATTTTCATAGTTATTGAGTAAGTACACTGAAGGATCTTTGCATCCTAATTTTTTCGAATTTTTGGGGGGAGAGGGCACTAACAATTTTATGGTCTTCAGTTTTTATTAAGATAAGATTTGTCTTGTTAAGTTACTCATTTGTTCAAGTGAACCGAACTAACACCCAAAATAAGTTGGGTTTTGTTCTTTCTTTGCTTTCCCCTGGTTTGTACTCATGGTAAATCGTTTTATTCAGTATATTGAAATGTGAAGTGGGAATATCCATTGCGCTGCAGCTCATTTTCAATGTGTTCCCTCAATATACTAGTAAAACATTACAAAGTTAATACAAACAATATTAAAATAAATATTAGGCAAGCTAAAGCCAACTATTTCCAACATCAGCATTATAGGTCAAGTCATGAGTGACTTAAGACAAAATAGCAGAAATATACTGCAGCCCAAGAAAATTAAATCCTCTTCTTCCTTGAGTTGGAGAACCCACAATAGTAAAGGCTTCCTCAAGCTGTTTGTTAAACCCTTTGCTCTAGGCACACACATGCATACACAGCTCTGGTCATTTCACTTTCAGCAGATAGACATGAAGAAGCCGGTTTGACCATTGCAAACCATAGCCTTCTCCCCATCCTGGATAATGAGGCCTTTTTTTACCTCATTATCCAACAGGGAAATGTGTAGTTTGAAGTCTCTCTAGAACTGTGAATGGTGTTTTGCCCATGACACAGAGAATGATGCACCATTACTTAATCTATATGGAACTCAGATATCCTCCGAAGTCAGGTTCAACTACTGTACTTGCTGGGCTGCACCACTTATACAATCCTTGCTCCTAGTACCCCTTCAATCCAACTAAACTGCTTCATTTCCCAGAAAGGTGTCAGGCATTCACATAAGTATTAAAGTTTCAATCAATGAATAATGTAATGGTAGAGAACATGAATAGGGAAAACTGCTACAAATTGCAGTTGTATCCCCCCCCCCCAGATTCTAACACATGTGAACTACAGATCTAATGGAGACAGAGGGCAGGATTCTCAGAGACAGGCAAAACTCCCACAGCTGTGGGAAAAGGGCCTGCAGCACTGCAGAAATGCAGTTGCATGGTATTCACAAAGAAAACTGGTGCAGCTGTGGATTTCTGCAAAAAGTGCCTCAGGTGCAGCAATTTAGCAACTGCGGGAATTGCACAAGTGTTACGCAAATGGCTGAGGAGGCGCAACAATAGTGAACGAAGTAGCTGAAGCAGCAGACTTTAACACTGCTGCCATAACAAGAAGCTAACAGCATACACAAAGAGACCTGCAACCAGTCCCTCAACTGGGACCACTGCAGCACCACAGGTACCAGCAATACCATGGCACAACAGTAGCCGACTGTCACTGCTGGTCGTCCCTCCCTGGGGTGTTCCTGTGGCCTGAGGGGGTAGCACTCACTGCAGGCTGGTCAGGCTCTACTGCCTGTGGGGCTGTGTCATGGACTGCACTGGGTCTGGTGATTGTTGCCTGTTGCCATATCATGGCAATGTGTGCTTTTGTTGCTGTAACATCTGCCACAGCTATACTATCTGGGATCCTAATACCTGTGCCTTACCTCCACATTACTTGATTCCAATTGTTGGGGCACTACTGCAGTTTGCTGAGGGAGAGTTACACCTCATTCTACTGTGTGTAACATTTTTTCTGCAACTGTGGAAAAAACTTGCTGAGAATAGCCTTTCAGGGGCTGTGCCTTACCCATCTCACACCTTTTTTTCCTCAGGGGCTTCCACAGCTGCACTTTTTTCTACAGTCCATAGTGTTTTTTTTTCTGCAGCTGTGGAGGGTTTTGTAAATAGCACTTAGAGCAATCTCCCCTTCTTTTCCATAGCTACGGCAGTTTTGGGGACTTAGGGAAGGTTTTGCACCTTCTGAAAGCTTTATGAATCCTGCCCAGGTTTTTTTTGCAGATTACTGTTTGTCCCTGCCACTCCAGCAATTAACTATCCAACCCAGTATTTTTATCTACCCCCCCCATTGACTATGAATATATAGCCATGGTCCTTGGACATCCACTAATGTAGGGAACAATAGTCTTATCTATACTGTCATAGTATAGGAGGAACCATAACTACAGGACTACATTCTGTTGAAGTACAATCAATTCATCAGTCCTTGTAATGTGGCCAAATGTGGATTCATTTATAACCTTGCTGCACCCTGATGTTAAACAATAGGCGATCTCTCCTATCGGAGTGACTGGCTTGTGGAAATTAATGAGTAACTTGTGGGAAAGGCTGCCAGTGACACAAGCAACAGGTTGTCAAATACAAGTGACAGGAGGCTATAAAAGAGACCCACCAGTCCAACTTCATACTTACCTGAGCCTTTCAACTGTCCAGCCAGAGTTGTTCCTCTGCCTCATCAATCAACATGTCGGTCAGTACATTTTTAATGTAACATTTCAGACAGTAGTAAAGGATTCTCTCTTTCTCTCATTGTATTTACCTTAGTCTTGTCATGTAAGAACCCAATACAATCTTCAGAGCAAAATACAAAAAAGTCATTTTTGTCAGAGTGTTCTTTCCATCTCTGCATGTACTTATTTACTTACTATGTATTTTCTATTTATGTACTTGCTTGGCCCAGTCCTCTTCCATATCTTTATAAGTGATAATGCAGAGGGACTGGTGGGTGAGGTATGTCTGTTTGCAGATCATATCAAATTCTTCAATTGCATAGACATGCCGGGATAGTATGAGGAAAGATCTGAAAAAGCTGGAAAAATTATCATGGGTCTGACAACTGGGCTTCAATGCAAAAAAGCACAGAATCATGTATCTGGGGCATAGGAAACCAGTGATGAAATACCAACTAGGTAGGGAACAGCTGGCAGTGACAAAACAAGAAAGGAACCCGAGGGTAATCATATCTGAGGATCTGAAGGTGGCCAGATAGTGTGACAAAGCAGTGGGAAAGACAAACAGGATGCTTAGGCAGGGGTATCATCAACAGGAGGAGGGAGGTAGGGATGCCATGGTATAAGTAATTGGTGAGACCTCACCCCGAGTACTGTGTGCAGTTCTGGAGGCCCCCTTAGAAAGGACATAAACAGGGTAGAGGCAGTTCAAAGGAGGGCAACCAAAATAGTGCGGGGTCTGCATCAGAAACCCTACGATAAAAGGCTGAGGGAATTAAACGTGTACTCATTGGAAGTGAGAAGGGAGAGGGAAGACATGATAGAAACATTTAAATATCTCACAGGTATAAACAGAGTACAGGAGGGGAGAATTTTCAATCATAAGAGATGCTCAAGGACAAGTAGTCATTCTATGAAGCTGGAGCGGGGAGAATAATGGGAAATGTGAGAACGTTCTTCACTGAAAGGGTGGTGGATGCTTGGAACAGCCTCCCAGAGGAGGTGGTGGGGGCCAAAACAGCTGTGGGTTTCAAGAACACATGGGATAAACATAAGGGGATCTTGGAAGCAAGGTAGGAGAGAGGGTAATCTAATGCATGGTAGGGCCTGAGGTGATACTGTAAGTGGGGTAATACGGCACACTGAGTAGGCCAGGTCATTTTTTTCTGCCATCAAATTCTTTGTTTCTATGTTTTATGTTTCGATGTATAAGTAAACTTTACTGTTTGTGTTTGGATACTGCTACTGGTGCACACTAGAACCAAGTTCTTTGTTGTGCACCCCACTGTTCTTGGCATAGTATTGTACCAACTATACCTGTTATTTGTTTTGTCTGCCAGTTTTGTATTGTAACCTCCCAGGTCGGTCTGAAAATAGCCATATTTTGTGGCTACGACACCTTACCCGGTAAACAAAAACTAAATAAAATAAAATAGAACCCAGGCTAAATTTTGGTGAGAAAGACTTGGAAAAAAAAAAGAGTTGATTTACAAACCTTCAAAGCCTTGCTGATTTGAACAGTTCTTTGATGAAACTAGAAAACTAACCACAAACTTCAAATCCTATTTCATGGGTATGTTCCCATGGAAATAGAAGGTAGACTGATCCATTAGTTGTAGCACAGTAAAACTGGGCATCCCAGCTTTAACTGCCACCAGAGCCACTGGCTAATATGTATGACTTTGAGCAAGTCCGGTGGCCTCCCTGCACAAGTCACTTTGCTTCCACCCTGTGTATCAGCCCACTCAGATATAAAATTAGGTTTGAAGCAAGACCCACACTGAAAATGAAAAGTTTCATCTTACTTGGACTAACTAATGAAACAGTATAAGAAATTAAGTCAATGTATGCAGAGTCCCCGTCAATAAATAGATTTATTCAAGGGAAACAGGTGCATGTGGGTTTTTTGTTACCTCACTCATGATTCATCATCTTCTACAGCTCCAGGGCCCAATTTTTTGGCTATTCTGGGATCAAGTCCCATGTCGCAACCACTGCTGCATTACAACTTCTCAGCACCTCTAGACATTTGTATCTTCAACCCATGCTCGGCACAGGCGGCAGGTGCAGCTGCTGGGGGGGGGGGATGTTACACCTGGTCCAGCCATGCATAACATTTTGGCACACCTGCAGCAAAAAATGGCCACAAGCTGCTGTAAATCATGGAACCAGCCATAAACTGGCTTCAGGTTTGAAAATAGGGTGCCTGCATGAAACGCTGTGGTTCCCCAAGTGAAGCCCAACTTGCCCCGGTTTTTGCCCATACCCGTGCCACCAGTTTCTGGGGTGTTGAAAATCCGTTCGAGTGTGTGGCATGCTCCAGTTCATTACTTGCCAGATAAAAAAACTCTGGTCAGAGGTAAAACAGCTGCTGTGCGTTAACATGATAAGGCATAAAGAATGAATGTGTTGCTTTTATTGCTATGAATAGTTCTTTCTGTGATCCCCCCTCCCACTTTCACCAGCTCACCTGCTTCAAGGCCAGCACTTCATTCCACACCCTCCTAGTTTGGAGCTGAAGCTGAGGCAGAACTTAAACCATTGACATTCACAAATAAAAACCTCTGGCCTGCTGATCTGGTGTGGCCTGGTGTAGCAGGTCAGTCACAGGAAGATGGAAGGGTGTGGCACCTCTAGCTCTGCAATTGCAGCTAATATTTCTTTCACAGCTTCTGTGATGAGTGCATACTGATACATGGTTCTGCTAAACACAGGACAAGCTGAGTGAAATGCACACTGCCACCCATGGTCTGGGAGCTCCAGAATGGGTTGAGAGAAACGCCCAAAAGCTATCATGACTGTTCACACACCACTACACTGCAGCACTGCCAGCAGTATTACTGCCTCAGCAGTGCTACAGCCACAAACTAGCAGATGTGGGAAATGTCTGCATTGAAGCCATCCAAACCTGCAGTCCCCCCATATGTTGAACCTAGGGTATTTTTTCATGTTTTCTTAAATCAAAGTACAGTTAAAATCTAAGCACAATGCTGCCAGATGGAGTTTTGAATTGCAATGCAGATCCACCTGCTGAGCTATGAAACCACACCAGCAGCAGCATACATGGCCCCCTCCCCATGATAGAAAGATAAAACAGCCCTCCTGTTAGATACACACACTCCCCCAACAAATACATACACATAGATCCACCAGACTTATACAAAGAACCATAAAATCTGTTGGTAGATAAGGACCCCTTGGCTTACCCAATCTGCCCGTTCATCCCTACCTATAGTATCACCACAGACCCTAACTGATCTCCCGATCTTTCTCCCCCACCCCCACCCCCACCATTCTTTTCCACTAAGATCCCCTTATGTCTATTCCATGCATTTTTGAACCCCACCACTGTTTACACCCCACTACCTCAGCCTGTAGACTGTTCCAGGAATCCACCACTCTTTCCATGAAGAAATACTTCCTCACATCTTTCCCGAATCTACCCCCACACTTCATAGCATGTTCTTTAGCACATTTCTTTCTGAAAAATCCTTTCCTCCTGTACCTTATTTATCCCCTGAGGTATTTGAAGGTCTCTGTCATATTTCCCATCTCTCTCTCCTCTCTACCAGGGTGTACATAAAGAGTTCTTTAGTCTCTCCTCATAGGGCTTTTGATGTAGACTCTGCACCATTTTAGTTACACTCCTCTGGACTGCTTCCACTTTGTCTATGTCCTTCCTAAGATTTGGCCTCCAGAACTCTACACAGTGCTCTAGGTGAAGTCTTACCAGTGATCTATACAGAGGTAGCACCACATCTCGTCTTCTGCTGGTGATACCTCTCCTTATGCATGCTAGAATTTCACTAGCTCTCCCAACTGCCATGTCACATTGAATGGCCACCTTTAGGCAATCAGAGATGACTATCCCCAGGTCTGTCTTTTTCTTGATGGTCGTCAATAACACTACCCCCATTTTGTAATCTGTCTCGTGTTTCCTGTGCCCCAAGTGCATTTTTTTGCATGTTTTTGCATTGAAACCAGCTGCCATACACTTGAGCACCTCTTGAGTTTTCTCAGGTCTCTGCTCATACTTTCTACCCCTCTGGAGTGTCCACCTTATTGCAGATTTTGGTGTCATTTGCCAAGAGGCAGACCTTCCTCTCCGGCTCCTCTGCTACGTCTTCTATGAAGACATTAAAGATGATTGGTCCCAGCATTGATCCCTGATGCACCCCACTGGTCACCCTCCCCTCCTTCGAGTGAACTCTGTTTACCACCAACCTCTATTGCCTATTCCCAACCAATTTCTTACCCAGTTTACTAACATTGGACCCTCTGCTAAGCTACCTAGCTTATTTAATAATCTGCCATGTGGAATGGTGTTCAATACCTTACTGAAATCTAGGTAGGCCATGTCCACCGTTCCACCCTGATCTAATTCCCTGGTCACCCAATCAACAAAATCTATCGGATTCATTTGACATAACCGCCCACCCATTAATCTATGCTGTTTTGGGTGTTGTAACCAATTAAATTCAAAATATTCCACTATCCTCTCCTTCAGCAGTGATTCCATTAACTTTCCAACTACTGACATCAGGCTGACTGGCCTATAATTGTAAGCCTTCTCCCTGTTTCCACTTCTGTGAAGTGGGACTACATCTGCTCTCCTGCACTCCTGTGGAACCACTCTTGTTTCCAGTGAGCTGTTAAATATGGCTGTTGGAGGTGCAGCCAGTGCCTCCCTGAGGTCCCTCAATACCCTACAATATATCCCATCCAGTCAGATTGCTTTGCACACTTTCAAATAAGAGATCCCCTTTAGCACTCTCTCTCTTCTGAGAAAGAACTTAGTGTCCATTTCGCTCCCTTCAGAGCTTCTGTTTCTTTTTGTGGTCCTTCTCTTTTACCTTCCACTGTGAACACTGAACAAAAGTATTTGTTCAGGATGTCTGCCTTTTCCTGGTCACCCTCTGCACAACCCCCACTTCCCCTTTTAACCTTCCCACCCCCAGTCTTCCCCTTTTATCTTACATATCTAAAAAATGTCTTGTCCCTTTTGTTACCAGTTGGGCTATTCTCTCTTCAGTTTGTGCCTTTGTGTTCCTTACTGCTTTCCCGGCTTCTCCCTGTTTCTCCTGATGCACCCCTATACTCCTCCTCCATGTCTTCTTATATTTTATGAGTGTTAACTTTTTAGCATTTTTTTTATTTATTTATTGAAATGTTTCACCAGGAGGGCACACTGAACAACAAGTTGCTTGTCTCACGGTGTGACCTGGGGGGAGGGATTATATAGGGTTGTGAAGGATGATCAGTTACAATAGTATGTGGATAGTGCAAACAATACAACATTGTAGGATTGTGCAACAGTTGGAACACAAGGTATTGCACAATAAACAGTAGTGGAACATTGGGTAAATTATAAAACATGTCCAAAACCATACAAAAGAACATATGAATGTACAAAACAGTAATAGTGCGATAAAACCATTTATAGTGCATGAGTGTACCAGGAGCAGGCTTGAGGTAGTATGCAAGTGCTGTTATCTTTTATCTTTTCAGTCACCTCTTTCAAAAACCATAGCAGTCTCTTTCTTTCTTACTTTGACTCATTTGCTTGATGCAGAGGTTTGTTGCCTTCACTATACCCCTCTTTAGCTTCACCCACTGTTCGTCTACCCTACCCCGGTCATCCTCCCCTGCCAGGTCATCCCTGAGGCTATTACCCATCTTTATAAAATCTGCCCTTCTAAAGTCCAGGACCTTCGCACTTGTTTGGTTCGATTCTGCAGTTATCCTTATACTGAACCACACTGTACAGTGGTCACTGGTTCCCATGTAGCCTCCCACCTTAACATCTGCAATACTGTCCCTGTTAGTATCATATCCAGTATTGCCCCATCACGAGTAGGTTTGCTGACCAGTTGCCTGAGGAATGCCCCCTGCAGGGAGTCCAGGATGTCTCTACATCTAGTTGAAGCCACAGCTGGGCGGCTCCAATCAACATCTGGCAGATTGAAGTCCCCCACCAGCAGCACCTCCTATATACACACACACAGGCCCACCAAACTGGCACACATAAATTCCTGGACTGAAACATACAAGGACTCCTAGACCAAAAGGCATGGTTCCTGGACAGACACACATAACCCCCCACCACCACCAGACAAACAGGCACCCAGATAGACAGACATATTCCCCCAAACAGACACACATGGACTCTCCGGACAAATGTACATGGAGACACATAGACCCCAGACAAACACACAACATGGACACAGTACATTATTCTCTGATGCTACCCCCACCAAACCAGGAGCTTATTTTACTCACAGAGGATGAATATACCCAGCCGATTCCTCACTTCTGTTACCTGTTACTTCTACTACTACTACTACTGCTACCTTGAGGTGGGCAAGCTAAGAATTTGTCACCTGGAGCCATGCTAGATCCGAAGCCCAGGATCTGGCTTGACTCTACAAGCCAAAGAACAAGCTGAGCCATGACTGCTACAGGCTGTCTTCTGCCATAGTGACAGTGACCTTCATGAGTTGAATAACAGGAACTGAAATTTCTCACCACTGTACTCATTTCTGAGCTGGACAAAGTTGCTGGCTTTGATCATAACTGGTTTGACTTGACCTTGACTCTCAATTACTCCTAGAGGTCAAGCCCAGCCAGAGCCAGGCACAGTAATCGAGCCAGGTACAAGCCTTCCTTGACTTGCCCAACTCTACTACTACTCCCCCCTCACCGATAATAAACAGGTGCTTACCTATCTCAGAGTCAAGAAAGGTAAATATAAATGATTGACTTCTCACTACCAGTACCTGCTATTACCCCCCAACACACACAAAAAAAGAGAAAACCAGAACATAACTTGCTAACTTGGTTGTCACCCAAAGCTACTTTACTGATGTTCACTCTCCTAAAGGTGACTGGGAGACAACTGTAGCTGACAGCTTTTATGGTGCTCCCCCCAGGGGAGGGTCAACAGTCAGCCGCAGCCAGCAGTTTTTGTAGTGGATACACCCACCACAGCCAGAAGGTTTTGTAGTGTCCCCCTCTCTGGAAAAGGACTGGGAGATAGCCTTGCTTCAGCCAGTGGCAGAGACATCCCTGCCACAGCTGGTGATTTTTACTGCTGTGGGTGGAGCCTGCAGCCATTTTGCCATCTGTAGCCTGAAAAAGGCTGATCGTGGCACACTTCAATTGGACTTTTGGAAGTATCCTTCCAAAAGTCCAACAGAGCTGGGAGCACTCTGCCACGGTAGGCCACTATGGAGTAACAGCAACACTATTTGGGCTGTTACTTCCACATTCCGGTACAAAAACTGCACATGCATGCCTTGAGTGCATGCGCAGTTCCACTGGTGCCACCATCTTCGGAATGGCAGAATGCCATTCAACGCAACTATGCATGTGCACATGCCATGCATTCACAGTTATGTTTCCACCACCATCTTGCTGGTGGCATTAGCTCTCCAGAACTTTGGAAGCTCACCACAGCCATATCATCTCTGGCTAGGACTTGTTTGTAGTGTCAGAGGAAAAAACTAGTTCAGAGACTTCATGGAGCTTTGATAACAGCAACATTGTCTATAAAAAGGAAATCAAGCTTCCAAGGAACCATAATAAAAATAGTGTGGAGTAGTATTGCAGAAGTAGCTTTTATTTCTCAAAATGTACTGTAGCTTAATGAAATCAGGCTTGGTGCTGCTTGCCATTTTTGTTAAACTACATTTTGATAAATAAAAACCATTTCAGCAATACTGCTCCACACTGTGGATTTTTTCAGGTTTGTGGGAAGACTGATTTTTATTCTAGGTTTTTGTAGTGTCCCCTTTCTGGTAAACTGGGAGAAAGCTGCACCACAGTAGACAGCTGTTGTAATCCCTCCCTGAGGAGAACCAAGACAGCCATGCTGTAGCTAGCAGCTTTTCTAGTCTTTCTCTCTCTAAAAGAAGACTGGGAGACTGGTTTTATGCAGCAATGACCAGGATGTCAAAAGGGAGGAGGGGGAGGTTATCAGCAGCAGATGGGTTTGGCTGTTTTGGCAGCAAGAAGATATATGTAGGGAGAAGGGGGAGATTGTCAACAGCAAGTGAGTTTGTTTGTCTTGGCAGCAGCAAGGGATGGATAGGGAGGAGGGTAAAATCAGCAGCTGTGGGTGGGTTTGTTTGGTTTACCAGCTACAAGAGATGGTTATGAAGGAGGGTGAGATCATCAACAGCTGGTTTGTTTGGTTTGGCAGCTGCAAAGGATGGGCGAGAGGGTGGGATCAGCAGCAGAGGGTGGATTTGATTGGTTTGGCAGCAGCAAAGGATGGGTTGGGAGGAGAGTGAGATCAGCAGCAGTGGGTATGTTTGTTTTGTTTGGTGGTGACTTTGGGATCAGTAGGTGAGAAGATGGGATTAGCAACTGCAGGTGGGTTTGTTTAGTGAGATGGCCAGAAGATCCCAAGTGGCCTGATTGGGGCTACAAACTACAGCTGCTAACCAGAAGCACTATTAGGCAGAGGGTGGGGGAGGGAGCAAGCAGCTGTTATGCAACAGTATTGATCCCTATGCAATCTATTCTATTGCAGGAACGTTGTGCTGGGGTCAGCATCCAGCAGAGATTTATTCCATGATGTCAATCATTGTATTCCAGTTTAGACCATGCCCACCTCTGCTAAGTAAAAGCAGAAAGCCTGCTTTTGGCTATGCCTAGCAAACTTAAAATGGGTGCTGGGGTAAAGTGGGGCTCAATAACCAGTATAACATAGCAAATTATTTGTAAACAGGGAGGAATGCTAACCATGTCCAGAATGTACAGCAACACAAACTGTAATTAAAGACAAATCATTTTAAATAATTGGAATTTGAACCCAGATCCCTAGAACACTGCCCTGGTGCACCACCACTGAGGCTACCAGTGTCAAATGGCGGCAACATGAGGTTTCCATAGTCACTTTTCTCTGAATATATAGCAGAAGGACTTTTTCTCAGATTGCATGGTACAAGACTGCTAATGGGAAGGCTTTATGCCTGAGGTTCAATGGGCGGAGCAACTATGTCACTCCTCGATCGGGCCTTAAAAAGCCACTCCTCCTGGACTGTTCCAGGATTCTTATCTTCATTGTGGCCGGAGGCACAGCACTTCCTCGCTATCCCTGTCTCCTTCTTTTGCCCTAGTTTCTGCAGCAGCCTCCAGCTGGCTGCTTTCTTTCCCCTTGAATCGCTGCCATGGTGGTCATTCTCCTTAGCTGCCCCCTTGCTCTTGTTTCCTTTCCCCTTTTGTTTCCCCCCCACCTCGTTTTGTTGCCTTCTTTCCCATGTTCCTTGCTCTCTTTTTGAACCATTCTCCAGCTTGCCGATTCCCCTTCTATGCGTAGCATTCCCTGTCATCTAGCAGCACACCCAGGCATTTAATTGGGACTGCCCATGCCCTGGGAGCATCCGCTCATATTGTTCTGCTTCCCTATCATAGCTCTTCATATTCCTGCTGTTCTCCTGGGGCCATGGCATTTCAGTTCCTGCTGCCTTCTGGCTTGGTCCCTTCACTCTGTTTTTCTCTCATGGTCCAGGGCTCTCTCATTTGGCTCCTCATCCTGTGTCTCCTTCATACTGGCATTGTATTTTCCTCCACTACCATCGTCGTCTGCCTCACTTCGAGTCTGCATTTCTGGGTTCTCATCTGCTTTCATTTCATTTAGCCCATCTCCTTTCAGGTTTGCATCCCCATGTTGCACTCCTGCGCTTGCCTGGATTCTCACTTTTGTCACACCGGTCAAAGCTTCTCCACTTGCCCTGGTTGGCCTGTGTTACCTCATCTGTCTCGTACCCTGCTTCATTCTTTCCATTCTTTGTCCTTTGCTCTGGTGGGCTGCTGACATGCCCCTGCTTTTCCTACTGTGCATTTCCCCCTCTGCCACCCTCGCTGCTCCTGCTTTGGTCCCCTTCATTTCTTCCCATCATTTTGATTTTCTCCATGTGCTCATTTGCCAGCGCCCTGGTCCCTTATTGAGCATTCCATTCTGTATCTTAATTGTGATTGAGCTGTGTGATTCCTTTCTATTTCTGTTTGATGTGACTCGCTGTGATTCTGTGACTTTCCCATTTCTCTCCTCTTGCAGTATATTTTTTTACTTTTGTCTCCTATTTTTTTCTTCCCCCTTTGCACCAGTACTCATTTCTTGATTTCCTACTGCATCCCATTTTGCATTTCTCACTCCTCCACCTGCTTTCAATCCTTCCTTGACTTTGCTTTCTTCTGCTCTGTATTCCCCCTTGTATCATCTGCAAATTTTCTATTCAAGCGCTTTCCCCATGTCTGCATATCGATAATATGCAGGACACATTGTGGATCTGAGGATGGAACTCTGCAGCACCCCACTCTTCACTACAGCCTCCTCTGTTCACTTTCCTCGACTCGCATATGGTGTGATCTACCTCCTCCTCCACCAGTTTCCTTCCACCCTCCACTCCTCTCCTTCTCTGACCTTTGCTTTCTTTTGGGGTTTTCCCTTTCCTAACATCACCTTTCCCATTCATTTACTCCTCTTACCCTAGTCCGTGTGGTTTGGTTGTCCTTCGCTCAGTTCAACCTCAGGGTCTAATCATTCACATCGCTTAATCAAGCATACTTCCCATTGGGTCTTATGCTGCCTCATCGACCGCATTCCTACAGTACTTATCACCATCAGTCTTCTCATGCCCGCATCTGGGTATCCCTCGCTCATCTGACCTTCATGTGGGTCTCTTCCATTGTGACTACTCAAGCATAACCATCTCGAGTCCATGCTACCTCAACTCGACCTGCTCTTAACTTAGACATGCCTTCATGTCTATTGCCCCTTTGCTCAGGGCTGACAGACTTCTCTACATTATCATACATCATTCATTTCAAATCTCACCTTAAACCATTCAGGGCTTCAAAACGTCTTTCCATCATCATAATTCCCCTCTTGTTTTTGAGCATCTGATTGCAGAGACATCGCTCGCATCTCTTGATGGCAGTCCAGTTAGTAGGACAGTGTGAGAACTTCATCTACAATTGGACTTTTCCTCCTTCCTTGATCTCTCCTTAAACTGCTGTAGCGGAGTCGTCCATAATGAAAATCTCCTTCAGCCTGGAGGGAAGGTGACCTAGGACTTGGATCCCTAGAGGTTTCTTCCTCATAAGGTTTTTTCCACTCCTCTCCTCCATGCCAATGGTCATAATATTAGTTAGGGTTAGTGCTTTCATAGGTTCATTAGTTAGGTTCCGCTGTTGGATGGAGTCGGATGGTGGCTCCGGCTGTCTCCTCTCTCAATAGGAAGTCACCCTTCTGCATCTCATCTATTTCCTTTTCTTCATTGTCCTCACCTTTTCTCATTCTTCTCCTGTATTTCCTGTCTATGTCCGTTGCATTAATTTCCAGTCTAGATATCTTCTGAATTCTTGCCTCTTCGATGCTCTACACCCTTTTGGGGTATTGTTTTTGGGCTTTTCCTAAGCTAACTTTAGCCAAGGAAATCATTCCTGTGGCACCTATAGGGGGGAAACTTCCCCTAGGGTTCCTTGCATCATACCCCTACAGGGTGGTATATCCCATGGATAGAGAGGCGAATAGCCACAATGTATCAAAGTCACACAAGCATACATCTCATCCAGTTGTGTAAGCACAATTGAATGGGAAGGCTTTAAGCCTGAGGTTCAATCGGTGGAGCAACTACATCACTCCCCCATCAGGCCTTAAAAGACCACTCCTCCTGGACTGTTCCAGGATTTGTATCTTCATTGCCCCACCATCCACCCCTCCTCCTCCTCCAGTGGCTTGTCTCTCTTACCTGTGGGCTTCTTCCTAAGGTACCTTTAGACAAAGGAATCATTCCCATGGCACCTATAGGGGGGAACCCTCCCCAAGGGTTCCTTGTATCATACCTATACAGGATGGTATATCTCACAGCTAAAGAGGTGAATAACCACAATGTATTGAAGTCACACAGGCATACATCTCATCCAGTTGCATAAGCACAATTGAACCATTTTTTGAGTGAATCCATTGCACAGATGACTACATGAATAAAACTAAATAGCATGTTTTATCATGCCACTCAGTCTGTGCCAAGTGTTATGTATTTTCACAGGTGATTTGTACTGCGACGAACAAAACTACTGATCAGTCATTTTACTTTATATAACACCTTGAGGGTGGGGGAGTTGTGAATGTTACTTTCTTGCGAACGCTTAGCTTTTTGTTCCCTGATTTCTGAATTTATTCCTATGATTGGCATTGCCAAAGGGTATTTCTGGAAGTTTTTGATTGTCCGCTGTATATCACAGGGCAGTTTTGTTTTTGTTTCCAACTTCATTACTCGCAGTTACCTAACTGAACTGCTACTTCTCATTTACAGTGGGGTCTAGCTTACCTCCAGTTTCTCAGCTGGGTGGACTGAATCACAGCATGGCTAAGTGACTTGCTTAAGATCATGCAGAGGGCTGGGGCAGTAATGGCAGTGGAACCTGGGTGCTTCTGTTTCTCAGTCTGGTTCCAACCTCTAAGTCATACTGTCCTTACATTGTATAGTGTCCTTCCATCATATAGTTCCTCTCATTGCATACTGTCCTTCCACTGTATACTGTCCTTCCATTGCATACTGTCCTTCCATTGCATACTGTCCTTCCATTGTATAGTGTCCTTCCATTGTATACTGTTCTTCCATTGTAATGCACAACTCACTGGTGCACTAATATAACTGCATGATCAACAATTTGTAGTACAGCATTTTTAGGAGTTTTCTTTTTCTGAATATTAAAAAAGTGTAAAGTTTTACAGATATGCCACTTGAGATCTGCAGATGTTAATCTGTTATGTACACTGCATCACAATACAACATGAAGCAAGGAGTGAAAGGGACAGAAGGACCAGCTCCTCAAATGAGGAATGCTGTCCTGTTAAAGTCTTGAATGGACCCTACAAATCATTTCAGTGCACAGTAATTGCATGGATCTGTTCCATGCAGACATTCACTGAAATCTTCCTCTGGGGAATCAAAAATGTCCACGAGCCCAAATGTGGAAGTCATTCAATTTTTTATTGAAAGTCCAAATGCTTCCCAGGGCCCCAGGTTTTAAAGTCAATATTCTAAAAGAGACAATAAATTGAATTTTAATGTAAATATAGCTTGCATAATGCCACTACTTTCAGAAGAAAAATCACTCATGTTTTGACTTCCGTGCCTGAGGAACATGGAATGGATTTTTGAAGTCACTGAGTTGCCGCAAGTCCCGGGTGTACCAACAATATAGTACATGAGGCTTGCGGCAATCCAATGAGATTTTCTAGTCCATGCAGCAATTACCACAAGTTAGGCCAGCGTTTTGTGGTCTAGCTTGTGTCAATCCCGGGGACCCTTTGTACGGAGCTTGCACCAGATATTTGGCACAAGCCTACATGGTAAACTGTTGCAACTGTGTCTGACCATCTAAATTCAGATGCAGTTGCAGTAAAGGCATTTGGCACACTGCCGATGTCTAAGTGTCATGGTACAGGGCTTGATGCAAGTCCTGTGACACCCATTGAAAATCCAGCCCAGGAAGTTTACTGTTTTTTTTTTATTCCCTTTTGGAAGTTAAATACTTCCTCACCCATTGTTGTGGAAAGGTTTACCTTATTTGGAAGTCAGAAACTTTTAAAATTGAGTTCACTGACCTATGCAGCCAGTATAGTGTTATGCTTGTGCAACTGTGTTAGTTTGGTTTTGGCCATTTGCACTCTCTATTCCAGAGGAATTACCACCCTGTAGGGTTATGAAAGGCAAGGAGCCCTCAGAGAGGGTTCCACCCCTAGAGATACCACTGGATGATTCCCATGACTAAAGGTACCTTAGAAATCCCCAAAAGAAATGTATAATCATCCCCAAGAAGAAGGCAACAAGAAGCATGTGAGCAAGCAGTAACTGTGACATAGTAGCAGTAACTGTAAGGTAGTAGTAGAGAAGAACAGGCAGTTTGATAATGCAATGAGATGGTCAGTTGGATAACATAATGAATGCCCAGGTTTGCATAGTATGATACTCATGGTTTGCATTGAGGTTAGGGGATCCCCTACGAGAATGGGAATGGCAGGACATCTTCCACCTCCATCCAACAGCAGAACCTACCTAAACAAACTAGGGGAAACAACTATGCTAATTAAGTGTTATGACCTGAGGAAATGGAGGAGAGAAGAAAAAAAAAACAATGAGGAGGAAATCTCTGGGGATCGAAGGCCTAGGTCACCTTCCCTCCAGGCTTGGGATAGTTTATTTAGTGATGGCTCTACAACTGCAATTTGGAAAACCCCATTAAAGGGAGGTGGAAAATATTCCAATTAGGAGGAAGGCTCTCACTCAAACCCTGTAGCGGGAACGCTGTGGAAGGTTGCGAGAAACCTCTGCAACAATACGTTCAACCAAGGCACAGGAGGAGAGCAACGACTGCTAAGGCTCTCACCTGGCCTACCCCTCTAAACTCAAACCAGGTGAACCAGATGCAGCCATAGGGAGAATGCGGTGAAGGTGCCTTGCTAGGGAAACCACTAAAGTCAATGGCTAACCATTATAGTGAAACACTAGAGCCAAAGGAGATGATCGTAACCACCCTGCGCTGCTAGTCTGAATTCTACACCAGAAGCTGCTGTCACATAGCAAGCAGCTAGATCCAAGCTGGGGAGAGAACATTCCCAGCTATGGGCCAGGTGTGAAGGAACCCACCTCAAGTTGGACATGCTCAAGATGCGGACTAAATTCACAGCGAGACCATCAGCTGCAGGAACCCTGCACCAGATAGAATGGCTAGCATGCCCCAGAACTGATTAAGAGCTGAAAATCTGGTGAGCTGAATGAGCACGACATGCTAAGATCGTAATGAGCACTGAGTGCTGAGACCTTGCAAGGTCAAATTCAGATTGAGTGCAGCAGAATCCCAGAGGCTGAAGCCGAGGGGATGGCAGTAGGCATGAAGCAATGGTTTGCATAAGCAAGGAGCAACGGTTGTGTAAGCAAGTGTGGGCCTGCACGTAGGTCAGTAAACAGAATAATAATAAGTGGACCTGCACATAGGTCTGCATAGCATAGGGCAAACAGCACTGAATAGTGGGGCAAACCAGCCAGGCATTTCAAAGCCAAATCAAGGTGACAAACTCTGAGGATTTTTGGTGATGAAGACAGGATTTAGAACAGCAATAATTAGCCACACTGGCCATGACCCCCCAAACACCTCCTAGTCCCCACCATAGGACAAACAAGGAAGAAATGGAAGGGCCGAGAACCACATACAGATATAAAAGCTAATTTAATAGCCTCAGCAGGAGCTTTAGCTAACCTAAGAGTAGAACAAGGTACAATAGCAATGGGATTAAACAAAGCAGAAGCAGGAAGCAATTAGGCCTGTTCAGCAGTAGTGAAAACAATTGAGTACACTGAGTTGTAACTGCAAAAAAAAACAAAACAAAAGGAGGCACAATGCTCTGAAATCACTATCACCAGGCAGTGCAATAAGACTGCTGAAATTAGGTAATTAGAACAAGCATGAGTGAGCTGTATAGCTAGGTTCAAGTAAATCTGAGTCAGGTGAAAGTAATCGAGTATGCAACATGGACCAGCTATAGCTGAGCTGAAACACACAGATCAGGTTTGCAGGTGCAGTGCATGTAATTTGAGAGTTGTGAGTAACTGAAACAAGTAGCATGAGCTCTGGAGTAGCAGTATGCTAGGAGCTTAGAAACAAAGCCCCCCCCCCAAGAGGAAGGAAGCACACACAGCCGAAGGCAGAATACAAACCAGAAGCAGGAAAATAAACACTGAAGCCCAGCAGAGACAAGCAAGAGCAGCAAGGTGGGAGGGGGACACAGGCCCCAGCCAGCCTGAGAGGCCCAACCAGCTCAGAGGACAAACTGACAGAGCCTTCGGCTGCAAAGAAAAAATGCTTCACAATGAGGCTGAGAGGAGCAGCTTATATAGCTCAGGAAGTGGGAGTGGCTGGCTGCTAGGCCACCAAACTCCAGGCAAAGCCTTTCCAATTAGCTAAAGCCCAGGCTCTATGCAGTGAGCCCTTTTATTATCATAGCTCAGTGTAGCAGTAATTCTTTATATAATACCCAGCGGGCATAATGATTTGCTTTAATCCTATTCGCACATCACATGCTCATAAACTGCAACATCCATTACTAATAAGGCACACATTTATATAAAGCCAAGAACAACTGACAAACAGATACATGGCAATAAAATGCCTTGTAATTATTTTACAGTGGATCTGCATGGTAAAAAGTCATAAGCTGTACATAAGCAAATCTCTTGTGATCCAGTATTTCTTTTCTGTGTTAAACAGTTCATAGAAAGACATTTAGACACATCCACAGTGATTCTGAAAGGGTACAGAGAGCCTGCACAACAGATGGCTAGCACATTAGGTCCTTCACATCATAAGGAGGCCGAGTCATCCAGTTCAGCATTTTTTCTGAGGTGCCTCAACCCTGCATGTTCTAACCCACTCTACAAAAGGCTATGTCTACTTCTTGCTAGACCCTAAGCCAGAGGGTGAGGCTGGTCTATGGTAGCACACATTAATCATTTTCTTGGCAAATAGGGATTTGGAGGTGGGTGCACACTGCAGGCTACATAACCTAGAGGGCTGATGTAATGGCTACACACCCATGAAGTTTTCAATAAGCTATGTTACCCCACGCAAAGAAAACAGGTTCTCCAAAACTCCATGATACTAAGGAGAGCAGGAGTACAATGATGCAATCTGCCACACACCTTCCCCACTTGTAATGGAACTCACTAACTCTGGATATTTCAAAGGTCACCTGATAGGATGCTCCTGGTGATGTTTAGTTCTACCCACTGGCCAGCCCATCCCACAACCACCTCCCTCCTACCTCCTCCATTCCCCCCTGCTGAATTTAGATGACAGTAGGTGTACATTTTCTATGATTCACAGGAGCTAATAAGTGTTAGCTCTCCAAATCTAATCACATAATACAGGAAAAATGAAGCCCGGTGCAGTGTACAATTACTGAGAGGTTTTACCAGATAGTTACAGAACAAAATATTAAGTACCAGTTTACATATATAGAGTAAGCTGCACAAAAACACAGCACACAGAAGAAATGGGAGGTGCTGGCCATGAAAAATAAATCCAGGAAAGCACAGAGAAGGCTGCACAAATTGCACCAGCTTGAAGAAAAATAAACTTGCAAAAATTATATGCTATAACCTGTGCATATTTAATGAGTGCTCGGGTGAGCATTACCCTCGACGTTTTGCGTCCCAAGTGTGATGCTTTGTTAGGAGGTGGTGCGATTTGTGCTGCCTTTTCCATGCTTCCCTTACATATATAGAGGTTTCATTCTGAGTCACAAAGGTTGGAGGTGCAAAACATAGCACACAACTTCACACATTTCCCACTCTTAGGATCATGGATAAACAGTAGCTGTGGTGCACATGGTTAAGCTATGGTTACACATGATCAGAGTCCATGGTCAGTCATAGTTTCTCCATGATTTTGACTATGGTTATGCATGGACAACCACGGACAGTAAATGACTAAATGACAGGCCATGAATAACATAGTCAATACAGTTTGAGAATTATTCAGGTCGACCAGGGTCATCCATAGCTATGCATGATTGCTCACTTCAGATGATTTTTGCATATACAAATATTTCTACACCACTCAGATAATTTCATTGTAAGCCAACCTTAAAATTTGTAATGGATATATATTAGCCACAGATAATTTTGAAATAACTTTCATTTACTTATCCATTACTGCTGTTGTTCCTCTTTCTAATGGAGTCTCTTCTCATTCATAACTGCTAGAATGTTAAATTGCTATTCACACCACCTTAAAATGGAACTCCTTTAAGATGTAGTGAGTCCTCTAATTGTTTTTGTACTTAAATAATTATTTATTTCAATAATCCTTATTATTTCTTCAAAAACTGCAAAAAATGATTGTTATTGTGATTATTTATATTAGAGTATCAGATACTGTATTCTTAGATGCAGTTAAATTGTGCAGATTAGACTGATGTCCCAATGCACTTATGACCATGAATAATCCATGGTCAAACATGGATGAACAATTGTTGACTGTGGTTCACCATGGGCTGTCCATAAACATTCAGAAAACATAGTGGGAAAGGTCATAATACAGGAGAGCATTCCTGAAGAGTTAAGTGCAAACTTTGACCAAGAACAGTACCTCAAAGGAACCAAAGCAGTTTAATGATTAACATGGTCTAAAGATAAGCTATAGATTTCAACTACAAGCTACATTTATTTGAGAAACCTTTTTTTACTTTAAAAAGATAAAAGCGGCAGCCTTCTATTTACAGCTACAATAAGAGATGGCATCATTTTGTTTGAGAATTACATTGATCCTAACAACACTTTGAATGGATTATGAGTTGCAGAAATAAGAGATAACAGTACCTAAACAAACAAAAGAGGCTGTGTACAAATAAAATAAGCTGAAGAATCAGATTTTTCAATTGAATCTTCATGCTTGGAGTTGATACCTCTAAAATAAAATAAGGTTGATTCCACTAAAATAAAATAATCTAGCCCTCTGTAAAAGGCTTAAGTGAACCCACCTCAAAATGAAGTTTAAAGGGCAGCTAGAAATATTTTATATAGTTTTACTGTGAAATCGATGCCATAGTGTAACTGATGGAACTCCTAATGCAACAAAAAATGTTTACATTTTAACCAGGATTCCATCCATGATACAATATTAAACAGGACACATCCATCCATGATACAATATTAAACAGGACACAAAGAGAATACATGTGATTAATATCATAATCAGAACATAAGCCATAAAAAAAATGTTATCAAGCTGCACACTAGAACCCTTGTTCAGATCATGGACAATCACAGCTGTCACCTGAAATAATGTAAAATGTTATTTTATCAAAATAATTTTTTTCTTTCATTTACTAAATTCCAAATTATTTCGTTTTTCTGATCAGTGTACCTTGACTGTGTATTTTTCAGGTATTTGTGCATGTTTAACAACCATAGGCAATCTTGCCCATGGATTAAGGAAAACCTACGAACAAAGTTATCATGAGAAAAGATCAAGAACAGTGCATGGATGACCGTGGGTGTGACAACCTTGCTTGTCTGTAAAGACATGGATAACTAGAGAGCGGGGCTGTGCTACCACCCATCTGAACCAGAAACAAAGGGACTGCATAGGCCCAGAGGGCAGAGTTCACCCTGTAACTATATAGCAACACAGATAACTTGCCAAGATGTTAGTGGGAGGAAACAAGGCATACATCCATTAACATGCTGGTGAGCAACTCCTGAGGAAGTATGCAGCATGGCGCAGTGTGGCACAGCATCAGTTGCATTGTGCTCTACCATGCTGTGAATCTACAGCTGCAGGTGGTGTCTCCAGAAAGGGCCACTCCCACACCACCACCACCCTTTACTCAAAAGTCTTACCAGGCTTGTGTCCAAGTGTTTTTCTTTTTCTCCTCCTCTGATTTTCCATGGTATTCCAGAGACCACCCACCCAATCCTGACATAAAAACAAACTCCCCAGCATCTAGTGGTTCTCCAGTCCTTGGCTCTGTGCCTACCAAATCTAAAACCATCAGCATGTTCCACCTGGAACAACCTTCCCATCTCTCCCTCGAGTTCTGGTCACAGTACATATCATATGCTCTCCCAACCATTTGGAATCAGCTTCAATCTACACTGAAACTATTTAGTACTGTCTCTGTTAACTTTTATAAAAAGCTAACTATATCTAAATTCAGAGATAGTTGTAACTGCTTTTAAGTCTCTTCACCTATATGTTTCTCCATGCCCTCCCAATGTACTGGTATTAGCCTTAGTCCTGTCAGTATACTACTAGAACTTGCCCAGACTACTATTCTGAAATGTTTACTGTGGCAAATCATAATGATCTTTTCAGCTGATCTTAAGACTCTCTTCTACCCTTATCTTTATCACTTATCTCACCTGCTCCCCCTTTTCTCTTTCCTTCTCCTAAAACTCCTCTCTACCCTTATGCTCCCCATCTATATCTTACCCCCTCACTCCCTCCATCCCTTTTTCTATTTCCCTGTATGCTTTTCCTCAAACTCTTGCTTCTATGTAATTACTCTCTCCCCATGTATGCAAACTCTCGACTACTAATGTTTCACACAAGGTTTATGCAGTTTATATCTACCTTGTTGTGCCCTAAGTTGAGCACTATGTACCATATGAACCTAAACTTTATTTTATTTTATCTACGGTGATGTTCTTTGTGTTCTATGTATTGCGTTCCTTGTCTGTATACATGCTCCAGAACCTCCTTGTGAATGAGCTTGCTCAATGGAGTTTTCCTGCAATAAACATGAACTTGAGTACTGGCAACCCCTCCCCCTTAGCACCTGCCTATACAAGTTTGACACAGAATGCTGTGGTCAGTTTGCAAGAGTTACCATAGTTTGTGATTGGCTCAGTGGGCCATTGGCATAGTGGTCCCTGCCTCCCCTATACTGTTGCTAAGTGTTTTGTAACTGTGCAAGGAAGGATAACATATGAACATATGAAGAAGCCAGCAGAAGAAGGCCATTTGGTCTATCAAGTCTGCTCATGTTGCAGGGTCCACAGCTTGAGCTACTGTCCTTGCCTCCTTTCCCCACTCTTCCCATCCTCCCTACCCATGACCCTTACCCTCCCCCTATACCTGTCCCAGCCTCTCTTAAAGCTGTCCACTGTCTTCAATTAGATTACCTCTTCTGGAAGCACATTCCAAGTGTCTACCACCCTCACTGTAAAGACGTGTTTTCTGACCTCCATCCTAAACCTCCCATCCTTCAAGCTTAAGACTGTGCCCCCTCGTGTTATGGTTGTCACTCAGCTTAAAGAGACTCTCCTTATCAACTTTATTTATCCCTTTCAAGTACTTGAAGGTCTTAATCATGTCCCCTCTCTCTCTCCTGTCTTCCAGGGAGTACATGTACAGTGTCCTCAACCTCTCCTTATATGCCTTACCCTGCAATTCCCTGTCTGCATACAGTAGCTCAGTGAGGTCACATATACTGTAGCACCATAGCCTGGCACTAAGTGGTCACATTGATCACATAGAGCACCCTTTAACATTGACGGCTAGGGCCCATACATTATGTTATTTACCAAGTATAACTAAAACCTTCAGTAATGATGAGTATTGATGAGGATTTTCTTTTTGTACAATTTATATTACAAAGCTTTTATAGTCACAGCCTGTGAAAGCCAGAACAATAATATATGTGCTCATTAGCAAATAAAATGAAGACTCGTGTTTTTTTTTGCAATGCAATTGTACCACTTTCAAAATAAATTTAAATAAAAAAAAACATTATTATTTATTTTCCCACTATATGTACCAAAATCAGAAAATATTCAAAAAAGATTAAAAAGAGTGTAAATTCATCTGTAAAAAATTATTTTGATATGACATTTATAAAACATGTTGACATTTTTACAGTCATGTCTGCCTGGCTCTTAGCTTTCATTAAAAAAAAAAATAAAGTTCCTAGCCCTAACAGTTCCAAAGGTAGTCCTCCACACCAATGCTTCACATGACACTATGCACACTTTGTGAAGGTCCATGCATAGAGTCACATGAAACATTGGCAAGAAGGACCAGTTACTTTTGTCAAATTAGACCATCGTTATTATTTTAAATACAATAATAATGATATAATATAATAACATAATGCTGATGACCTTATTTTAAATTCAAGGCATACAGTGTTAATTATCATAGCATTATCTTCCAATACATACTAATTCCCTTTGTAGCTTGCACCATGCTGCCATCAACTCTCACTACTGATGCTGCTGTTGTTCAGTGAGGACTTCATCATTCCCTGGCACTAGTGATTCCCCCCTCCCTCACCTGATCCCCCTGCCCATTACTGAAATGAAAGCATCCTTAGAAGTCTAGTGACCCCCACCCTCTCCTGATCTCCCCCTGCTGTATTAATCCTGTACCCTGGTGTTCAATGGTCTGTCCCCCTCTAGGTAGCCTTCTGCCCACATCCACATGCTAAACAAGCACCCCTCCCTGAAATAGTGGTCAGTACTGATCCTCCCCTTCTTGGCTGGCCAATTTCTGCCCAGTACAAGTCCTGTATTGATATACAAACTGTATAAGGATACAGGACTTGCAGTCTGGAAATAAACTAAGTCCACAAAATTCATGTGGACTTACATTATTTTCAACAAAAATTTCATTCACTCATAATGTGTGGGCAAATCCCATGCTTTACCCACCAGATTTGTGTGAAAGTTTTCTGAACAACCCTCTGATAACCACAATATTGGTAACATTTAACTCCCACCTACAATGGAGGTTCTGTGGGCAAAGTAAGAGGGGGTCAAAGATCATCTGAAGGATGCTTTGGCAAACACAATATAAATACCACTTGGTGGGGGGGGGGGTCAGGCATGAGTCACCTACTGACTCACCAAACCCCAGGCATAGCCAAGACAATATTGTAGTTTGTGATTAAATTAGATAGCAGCCCTCTGAGGAGGTTGGTGGATTGCTATGGGTCACTGTCATGAAAGGTGGTGTTTGGTGTACTAGGATGCTACTTAGTTACCAAGGATACTTGGCATGGGATGTCGAAAGAGGGAGTGCCACTTTGATACTACAGGGAAGGTATGTTTTCAAGTTCATTTGTGGTTTTGTGAATTTTCTATATTGAGCCACAAGTTGGTCTTAAAGTTCCACTTCACTTGAAGTTCAGTTTGACTCAAGGTAAA
Source organism: Neoceratodus forsteri (assembly GCA_016271365.2). Classification (NCBI taxonomy): domain Eukaryota; kingdom Metazoa; phylum Chordata; order Ceratodontiformes; family Ceratodontidae; genus Neoceratodus; species Neoceratodus forsteri. Next base: position 324,793,197 of record CM057450.1, on the reverse strand, counting down.
TTACCCCCCACCCCACCCCCATTTTAGGTAGGAGCTGTCTTTCTAAATTAACAGTTTGCCCATCGCTATGTTTAGACAAGCTTTTGAAATCACATATGCTTTTGTTTCAGGTGGAGTCACAAAGTTAGACAAATAACAGTATTACCACCATTCTTTTTACATTAAAGGAGAAGTCTCCCATAGTGTCACACCAATATTTTCCCAGCTCCTTATGTGTAACTGTTGTGTGCCTCCTCCAGTTGCCAGCAGTCTTATTGCTGTCTAAATCTAAATTATAAATAAAAATATACAGCCCCCCAGAAGTTATCAATGTGTTTGTCCTCTATTTTACCATCAATGCTGCTGGAGGATGATGTCATCAGAGCAACAGATAATGGTGCTGCACTAAATGCAGTCCCATCAGTAAACCAAACCCACAATGTTTGGTTCCCCACTTGAGTAATGGAGGAACCCTTAAAGTGTTGCGCACATCCTGAAGTGCAGGTCTAATAGGACCTATGACCATATGAGTGTGATGCAGCACTGATGTGACATGTATATACAGTATTCATATAAGGTAGTACATGTATGTGTTGTGCTACTGTTTCTGTTAGCAAAAACAGTTTATCCAATAAATGACTCTGGGTACAACAAGAGTTTTAAATGGTATTATACAGCTGTTGTATTATGTTCTGTGTGTGTTAGCATTTGCTGTTTTGATTGACACCAGCAGTGAGAAACAATCTTGCAAATATGCCCCTTTCTCTTTGTAACTAGGCAGTCAGTGATTGGATGGCTGCTGTAAGGCAATAAAGAGTTCAGCTATAACAAGGAATAGGTTACCAGGACAGCATCAACTGCAGCATATGGAAGAAGGATAATCTAGTGGTTAAAGCACAAGCACAAGAACTGGAAGACTCTGGTTCAAATCCTACTAAAGTCCCTTATTCTCTAACCCTTAACAAGTTCCCCATACCTCCTTGGGAACTGTGATTGCCCCTTAGGTCCTTGACTTTAAAAGTACACCCATTCCCATTATAAATCATTAGCAATGATATGAGAGCTACAGCACTTCACTTTGAAGGTACTGAAGACAAGCTGTGGCAGCCCCCCCCCCACTTTGTAATGCCAGCATTTGAAGTAGGATATCCCTCACAAATCAGATGTCACACTTCAGCTGTTGTAGGTAAAGAAACTAATCAGTCTTAGTGTTTGCAGTGCACTGTATTTGCTTAGCTCATTCCTCCCATGTCACATGCACACTTTGTCTTGCTATTTCCAGTCAGACACTCAGATTTAAGGAGCAGTTGAAATGTAAAACAATACACTTTATAAGGTAAATGATCTAGCTCTCCACTTTCAGGCTGCTGAAAAGGGGGCATATCATTTGTGCAAAGGATGAATTCAGTTCTATGTGATCCTTTGGGAAACTGTTCAGGCCTATTTTGTAAATTAATCTTCTCAAGGGTGTTCACCTGGTTCAGTACAGATTAACTGATTGACTGCTTTATTGTCTGAGTGATTGATACTTTCTACTGCTCTCCACAACATGTTGCAACTGTCTCACAGATAGAAATAAGCAGTACAAAGAAACAGATTCTGTTTCCTGTGAATGAAATACTATTAGATGTATTATTTGCTCTACACATATAGTATTAAGGCTACAAGTACTACTCCCTATGTGAGTTGCATGACAAAACTGTCTTAAGCCATTGCAAACAAACTAAAATCAAGATAGACAGCATTGATACCCTTATATTTTCTTCTGCACTGTTGCTGCAGTTACTTCAGGGAATGGGAGGGACTGTATTACAAGTGACCCATTTGAATGTCAGTGGAGGCTTGCTTGACACTTTACTAGCTTGTGTCAGAGCCTCATACTCTAGATATGTGTTGCAACAGAAGAAATGACTTATCTCTTATTGACATGTACAGTAATTGTTGTAATGTATAATACATACATCAGACATATCCAAATCATAAATATACAAGAGTCTTCTCCTTAAACAAAAATACTCACTAAAAATACCACCAACAGCTTAATCTGGTTCAAGGTCAGCTGGCATTCATCTGTATGCCCCCCCCCCCCCCCCCCAGTCGTGCACGAAAATAGGCAGAATTTGTCTAGTGCACTTACCCAGCCAACAAAAACTAACTAAATAAAAAAATAAAATAAAACTGATTGGTAATTTACTACTAAACTAATCTCATTAAATGTAAAGCAAGATATGTAACAGCAGGCACATGTTATACAAATTGTTTTTGTGAGTAATAAGTACAGTATTACTGAATCCTCATGTCTTTCTGCACATTATTCTAACCATAATTAAGGCTGACATGGTGATGATGAGGCAGAACAGTGCACTGCCATATGAAAGTCTACAGATCCCCCCCCACCGTACCCCCAAACACTTACACAGACTTGCTAAAACTGCATTAGAACATTTCCTGCTGCTCCAAGTGTGATTTTGGTGAGAGGTGGGAGACAGGGAAACAAAGAAGAAACATTTTGTCTGTGAATGGGTAGGTAACTTCTCCTTCAAGAGAAGAGCCTCAATCATGAGTTCCCATTGAGGATTTCCCAATGTCTATAGCATTTGGTAGTGGATGAGGAAAGTTTGATCCTGCACTGCATGAGGGAAAATTGTAAATCAAAATTAAAAAAAAAGTTTAGACAACTAAGTTCCTGACTGTGGTGTTTCCTAGCTTACCATGCAAGCGTCCCTTTTCTGTCTTTACAGGAAAAGTTTGAGATCTTAAATCTTGATGTGAAGTCAGGCGCCTCCCTGAAGATCAAGGGGGAGGTAGGCAGTGATAACCGGTAAGTGAACACACAGGAGGGTGAGAGTCAAGGCCAATTGCTGTAGCTGAAGCTTTAAATGTTCTAAACACAGCTGTTGAGGGAGACACAGTCATTGCTTTGTATTTTAAAGGGAATGGTGCATTGTGCTATGTAATAAAAACTAACAGAAATACAATGTAAATACTTTGTCACTTTGAGATTAGTGACTAATTGGAACTTATTTTCTGGCTTAATACGGTAGCATGAACATTTCTGAAATAATGAGCAGAAGAAGGGGCATAAAATAATAGAGTGGAAGCAGGGATGGGTTCCAGCTGGTGGCATCTAGAGGCACATGATTGGGATAACATTGTTGTTGCATTATATATGCAAATGCAACAGCATTGTTGTTACAAAGGAGATTGACAAATTTAATCTGTTCTCATGGTTTATGATGACACTCGAATCCATCAATGGAATTACTGCCTTGTTATTGATGATTTCTTACCTATTATAGTATTTGCATCAAAGTGAAAATTGCCCCTGGGTGCAATTAGCAAGTCTCAAATATAAATTGAAGAGGGAATTCTCCCAAAAGCAGAACAGAGTACCACTAAGCATCATGTCGAAATTAAGATCTCTAAGTAAAAGGGACAGTCAGAGTGTCTCATCTACTGTATGTTTATATATACAGTTACCATTTGTCTTATGGTTATAAGAGTGTCTTCCTGAGTTCTTTGTGTGAGAGAACGGCAAACCAAGCTGAGCAGTCCTAGCACACAACGGACATGGACAGAAACTCTTAGTCGTATGAGACAAATGACCTCGACATGTACACATATTAGAATCCTGCCAATGGTACAGAGTGGTGTCAGGGTATGGATGTGACATTTTTTTATAGTAACAAACACATACACATACTTACATGCAGATGCTACACAATGCAGGCACATACATGCACTTAGGCACATACATACACCTCACAGAATAAACAAGCATACCCCACACAATACACAAACTTTGAACTTTTAACCTCAGCAGTTATTGCACTAAGGCCTTTTGAGTCAGTATGATCTTTTGTAAGACAAAAAGTCTCATGAGTTGTAATTAATGAGCCTCCACTACTCCTTCTTGTGATTGATAAATCTGCATGAAGTGGGACAGTCACCTTTTCAAGGTTCTTGGTTTCTGTTTCACTTTATTTATTTAAAAGTTTCACCAGGAAGGCACACTGAGCCAATGTTCATTTCCAGGTGCATCCTGGGAGAAGGGGTTATGGGAAATAAGGATATAAATGCTGTATGTATACAGAATGTTACAAGTAATACATAACAATAATATGGCAATTAATAAGTTAGAATGAATGGTACAGTGAATTGAAGAAGTGATGAGATTGCAGAGACATAAGTATTGTTACAAGCATTTTGCACTGTGTAGATTGTTTGCCAGAAATGCAACAACCATAGGACAGCTCTTAGGAGAGGGCGGTGATTGCTGGTAAAATTAGAGAGAGGTAAGTAAAGGGACTGAAGGAGGTGAACCAAGAGGAGAAGGTGATAAGAGGAAATTAGGAGCCGGTGCAGGTGAGGGGAGAGAGACTTCGAAGGAGAGAGGAGAGAGCAGCAGGGGAAGGGGAATGTCAGAGGGACAGTGGGAGGGAATTCCACAATTTGGGTAGGCAGTAGAAGATAGCAGATTGGCCTTTAGATGTGAGTCTGTGGGGAATAGAGACTGATGGTCATAGCTGTGGAGAGAATGGGGGGTAGAGAGATAAGGAGGTGGAGAGATATGAGGGGAGGGAGCCAAACCAATATATTGCTGTAAAGGAAATGCAGTGTGAGTGTCTCCTATCCTCAAGAGAGAGAGGAAGGAGAGGGAGCTATAGAGGTCATAGTGATGTGAGAGAGGGGAAGCATTAAATGCAAAATAGCAGAAGTAATTGTAAAGGGTGTCCAGTTTGGCTAGGGAGGTTATGGGAGCAGCACTGAAGACTACGTCACTGTAATCAAAAACTGGTAGGATCATTTTCTGTACTACAGTGCGGTGGGCAGGCACTGGGATGCAGCTATGGTTACAGTATAGAGCACCAAGCTTGGGGTGAAGCTTTTTGGCAATCACATTCATGTGCACAGAAAAGTCAAGGTGCCAGTAAAGCCATACACCAAGATACTTAACTGAGGAGGTATCCTCCAGTTTTGTACCATCAACGGAGTAGAAAGAGGGCAAGGAGGGAAAGTGAGACAATCTCTGACTAGTGCCAAAGGTCATAGAGATAGCCTTTTTGGCATTTAGGAATAACTAATGAGAAATTAGCCAGTACTGGACTCTATCAAAGTCCAACTGTAGACTGGTAGTAACGCTAGAGGGGGATGGGCCAGATGTGTACAGAACAGTGTTGTTTGCATACATAAGGATGCTACAAGATTCCAGAAGGGAGGTCATTGAGAAAAATGAAAATGAGTAAGCTGCTGAGAACAGAGCCCTGTGAGACACCTGTCTGGATGGGGAGGGGATACAGAATCAGTGATCCTAATTGATTGGGTTCTGCCAACCAGGTAGGACCTGAACCAGTGAACAGTGGAGGGAGAGAGCCCTGCTGTGGAGAGTTTGGTTAGAAGGATGGGGTGAGAGACTGTGTCGAAAGCTTTGGCAAGATAGACGAAAATGGTGGAGGTGACGAGGCCACTGTCCATGCTGGTAAGAATGGAGTCAGTGAGCCTGAGGAGGGAGGGAGGTAGTGGTGGAGTGATTCTTCCTGAAACTGGACTGGAAAGGGGTGAAGAAGAAAATGTAGTCTAGGTAGGAGGAGAGTTGAAATAAGACAAGGTGTTCTTGGAGCTTAGACAGGATGGGGAGGAGACAAATTGGCCAATAGTTGCCAGGAGAGGAGTAGTTGCCCCCTTTAGGAAGAGGGAGGATTGTGGCATGTTTCCAGACCACTGGGACTGAGGATAAGGAAAAGAAGAGGTTCAGGAGCGAGGTTAGAGGGTTAGCAATGGCAGAGGCTGATAGGAAGAGGAGTTTCAAGTCAAGACCATCAGGGGAAGTACCAGAAGAGGGGTTCAAGGCAAGAAGGGACTTGATGATGGTGGATGGGGGTACAGTGGAGAAGGAGAAGAAGGGATGAGGAGGGGAGGGATTCATAGGGGTGAGTGAAGGGGGTTGGGAGGGGAGAGATCTGAGAAGGTCAGCAGCACAACATGTAAAGTAGGAGTTGAATTTGATTGCAACCGTTAAGCGGTCAGATATTACAGAGTCAGTGTCATGGAGAACAGGGATGGGGGGTTGGGTAGGAGGGGAGAAAAGGACTTAATTCACTTTCCAGCGTTTAGACGGGTGGTTCAGGTTGGTATGGAAGGTGGTTTGGAAATATTCTTCTCGTGCAAATCTTATGGAGTGGGTACATGAGTTGCGGAGGGTGCAATAACACTGGAAATTAATAGGGGAGCTGGAGGATTTATGAGACTTACAGGCTAGATAACAAGCACAAATACAAGCTAGAAGTTCAGGGGTGATCCAGGGGAGGTGATTTTCCCATACTCTGACTCGCCGAGAGCATATTTCTGATATCAAGAAATTTGGTGCAGAAGAACTCCCATGCCAGGTCAATGGAGGAAGCAGTTGTGAAAGGGTCTAATCGGCAGATGATAGGTCAGTAAATACAGGGTTGAGGTCAAAGAGATTTATTGAAGTGAGTCACAATGTACCTTGGGGTGCATTGGGGTGGTGGATCTTCTGAACAAGGTGGTGGTCGCTAAAGGGCAAGCCTGTAAAAGGGCCATGTGGCCCAGTGCTTTATTTACCTGGTTAACAACATTTTAAATAAGAAAATAAAAAAGGCATCTGGATATAGACCAGCAGCAATGACTCAGTGGGGGTGTGAGGTGAAGGCACAATCTATTAGTGAGTGATAGAGAGATTTAGTGTTGAGATGAGTAGATTCGTTGATGAGTTGGGACAGGTAGTGGGAGTATATATCATTGTGAGTTTTGGTGTGCTGTGGGGTTAACCAGTTGAGATTAAAAGATGTCATGGTCTGGAAGCCTATTCCAAGCCCTATCATTAACATCAGCAGTGACATCCAACAATTTCTCTCATATACAGTAACAAGCTGCATAAAATAAGTGATTTGATATATTTTATTGGACCAAGAGAGATTTACAGAAAATCCTTAGGCTTTCAAGCCTGTGGCCCGATTCCAAAAGGAGCCCTTGGAGCGATGCAGGTTGCACCACTCCAAGGGCTACAGCAATGCTGGGTGCACCAGTAACCCTGTGCCATATTCCAAGAGAAACCAGGGTTCCTGCACCAAACACACTGGCATTGCCACAAGTGTGGGACTGCGCCTGACCAATGGTGCACCAGAGGCACATGCCACAAGGACTTGGCACCCCTTATGCCCATGCAGCATGGAACAGACATCACTGGTGGTGATGGTGAGGGGAAACACAAGTGCCCAAAGGGGATGTGCGGGTGGGTGGGGTCATAGGGTGGGTCGTTGTGCCAGCAGGGTGGTCAGGTATTCCTGTGGCACCCAGCAGGATGTAAATGACCATGAAATACCACTTTGGAGGCATATGCATCCCCCCAGGTGCCTCAGCTGTCCCGTACATCCCGGCTGCCACACCAACCCTCCCTATGCCCCTCCGTGCCCCTCCCTGCCCACGGACCCCACTAGTAGCCCATATATCATGATGTCCCAGTTGGTCACGAGGGGCTTAGACCTCCTTCTGGTAGGCCTAAGTGTAGCCCCTTGTGATGGCCACAGCGGGGCTCTTAGAATTGGAAATGTGAGCCCTGCCATGGCACAAGCCCCTTTGTGACCTGGCATAACCAGATGCAGGTTGCAAGGGTTGCGTGGTGCTCATTCGCTGCAGAGGATTCCCCATCCAGTGCAGCCTATGTTCTGGAATGGGAAATGCCGCAACAGGGGACTCAAGGTGAGACTTGCGTCTTTGCTGTTTGGCGCAAGCACCTTGAGTCCTCTGGAATAGCATCTGGAATCGGGCCCCTAGAGTTCTTCTTCAGAAGGAAAATGGCAGGTTTCTTAAAAACAGCTCACTTTTGCTGGCCCGGTGGCGCTGAGGACTGAGGTGCTGGACACCTTACCTCACAGCACGCCAGCAACCCGGGTTCAGGAACGAGCTTGGGTCATCGGAGGTCGGCAGCAGAGGGAAGGGCGGAGCTGGATTGAGCTCCTCTCCTGGGAGGGATGCGGCACCTCTCGGACGATGGTGACCCCTAGTGGAGGCTAGGAGTGGTACGGGCTTAGAGGGGGCCGGGTGTTAGGCCATGGGGTGGGGGAAAGAAGTTGTAACCGGGGCCATAGGGTGCATGTGCGCCTCCATGTGCATGCGCTCCTACTCCTGGGGCTCCTGGGTGATAAATGGAGGCAGAAAATGCCAGCGGCAGCAGGATGATGACCGACTCCCCGCAGGCTCTGCTCCCAGGTCGGGTATAAGGTAGGCGCCAGCTATTCTGGGGGACAGGGCTGGGGGGGGTCGGTCGGAATGGGGCGACCGACCGGAGGAGCAGAAATAGAAATGATAAAAAAAAAAAGCTCACTTTCAAATACACAAATTAATGTTAGAAAAAAATATTTTACATATTAATGTGACGGATTAGAGAAGTAATTAGATGGGAAACACAACCAGAGATAAGAAAACTTCCTTGAAAATCTAGTAGTGTGTAAGTCAATGTCATAGAAGGAATGTTATGTAGATGTACAAGGTCTATAAATTATCTAATGTTAAATGTCTTACTAAAGAGAACTGGAGACTGTGGGACTGAATCTCAAAAGAGCCTTAGACTGACACAAGCTGTGTCAAAAGGCAGCTTGCATCAACGCCCAGTGCACCAGGGACCCTGCGCATGATTCTCCACTGGGTAGGGTCCTGGTGGCAAAGTCCCATGGCTTGTGGCAACCCTAGCAGTGTGTCAAATGGAGGGTGCACCCAGACAGGTTGCTGCAAGTCCTGGGCAGCCATGCGGCAATGTCCGTGAGCAGTCCCTCGTGGTCTAGTTGACAGCCTCAGCCCAATCCCCTGTTATTTCAATAAATTAGCAATCCCTGGTAGTCTAGTGAACCACTCCAGACCTGAAGTCCCATTATAAACAAAATATAATCCCTGGGGGGTCTAGTGGACTGCCCAACCCTAATTCTACATTATTTTAATACAGCCAGAAGGTCTGTGTTGTCTGTTTGTAATGCAGATCTCTGAGTGATTACTGTGGGGTTCATCCCCCTCTCCATTAGGAGAAAACTGTAGAGAGAAAGAAAAACTGTATCCTTCTGAGGGGCCACACCCATCACCTAGTCTTGTGTAAGTCTGAAACTAAAAGCCCTTTGACTGACATTAGCAGTGACATCATGCAGTGAAATCATTCAGAGTGATTATAACCTTGAACGTTATGAAATTCAGAAAAGAACATTTATGACCACATCTTGCCGTCACCTAAAATCATGTTGAAGATACCTGTTTAAAAAAAAATGGAACCTGAATTTAAAACCAACATTGTTTACTTTGAAAACATTATAGAAACCCTGTGTGGGAAATGGACCATGCCAGCTGAACTTAGAACTTCACAGGGTCATAACTATTAGAATCAGCCACCCTCTTATGGTGATAATAGTACCTAGAATGTTTAGAAATAAAACAATTCTAATTGGTTTAGAACAATGTCATAAGTGTTACTACGTGGAATTATAGGAGAGAAGAACTGCTAACCAAAGGTGAGCAATCCTGAAGCCTTAACAATGCAACTGGAGAAAATTGTACAGCCATAAGAAACATCCCCAACTCTGAACGTATTAAAATCATTAAACGTATTACAAATTGAAAGTTTATAAAACATGTTTTACACATAACAAAAAAAGGATAACTACATTTCAAAAATAGAGCATTTTGCTTCTTCAAACCCTGCACGTGAGTCACTTTTATGACTATGTGTGTGTCACATGTGCAGACAGCTTCCCAGTGTTGATTGGCTGGATCATGGCAAGTCATAATAAAAGTCACAAGACGTTTTGTAACTCTTCATTGCCAGGACAGAGAAGTGTTGGTCAATGCCAAGAATGTTTGTTTACAAGTGTTAGTAGTGAAATTTTTATGCTCAGTAAGTGATTGAGAGGAATATTGGAGGGGCCGGACTACCTTGATGTGATACAGGGGTTTAATGGGAGTGATGGGGCTGCAGTGAGGGGTGTGCCGACACAAGGTTGACACCACCACTGCAAAGTCCAGCACAGCAATAGATTTCACCTGAATGTGGTGAGTCGCTGTGCTGGTGAACAGCAGACACCGGCAGTGCAGATCCCGGCGTTGCACCCCCCGGTCCTACTCCGACTTAGAGTTAGATATTTAGAGACCGGGAGTATGGGGGGCAGAGCCCCCCCACATGGGGGTTCGGGGGTGCAGCCCCCACTGCAACACAGATGCATCCCATGCCAACACTCGGCATTGCGGCTGTCACTGTCGGGGATGTCGGCACTGCGGATGTCACAGTGCCACAGTAAAACCGCAGTGAGGATACTGTAGTAGCATTATGTTTGCTTTCATTCTTTCTCTTTAAATAATTTTAGTAACACATTAACAGGATCTCTGCATTGCTGTTACAGCTTTTAATTTTTAAGTTTGTTAGTGGAGAATCGAGTGGAAGAATCTGGGGCGAGCTGACTAAGCCAGAGGAAAAAATGCCTATTTTTCAGTTTTTAACATTTTATTTGGGTACAGTGATACAGAATGTAAAAAGCCAGGCTTGTACTGGGTCTTGTTATTTGCCAGTTTCTGTTGTCTCAACGCCTTCCCTTCTCAGCCACATAAGTGGTACCTTTTAAATCACACCCAAATTGTGTTCTCAGAATGCACCCTGCATGACCCACCTCCACAACCCCCTTTCTCACTCAGACACTAACAATATGTTTGCTTTACGTTCTGCAAACATAAAAAGCAAGTTTCAGTGCATAGCTATTGATGATGAAAGCTTAAGAACTCACAGCACACTCCTCACTGTCTGCAACACTACATGAATTATATTCCCAGTTTAATACACTACAGTTGCTGTAAACAATGTGGTGGGAAAAGCAGACATTAGCTGGGTATGGTGCATGCATTTCCAGAATGTGCAGATGCATGGTATGTCAAAATGTGGCAGCAAAGGTGGTTTTGTAAAGAAAAATGGGGCATGGTGTTGGAATACTGAGGGTGTACACAACTTGAAAATACTACACGGAGGAGATTTGAGAACATGACAGGGTCGCAATTTCAAAGAGTAGTAGGAATACAAATATAAAATGTGGTGGGAACATAATTTCAGAATGTGACAGGACCACTGAATTTCAGAATATCCAAATGTTTACTATGACTACAGTTTTATTAATTTTTGGACATGTCATTTACAGTAATATTGCAAGCAGTGAGGATTAGTGTAACTTGGGCCCTCTGGGAGAAGACTCCCCAAATGAAGAGAGTGGCAGGGTTAGGGTGTTCATGATGCTATCTTGAGGGGGATTTGTTTGAGGGGAGCAAAAAATTCTCTCACTTGAGTGTCAAGCAACTCTTTCACTTGAGTGTCAAGGAACTCTTTCACTTGAGTGTCAAGGAACTCTCTCACTTGGGTGTAAAGGAACTCTGTGGTGCTGTCCTGTATTTTTCTGCCAGTTCTTTATCAGGTGTAGCCTGGGACAGCATGAGGAGAATTTGGGTCACTCAAGGGGGGAAATGACTTTATAGAAATACACTTACATAACAAAAAATATACAATTTTTTCTGTTTGCCACAGCTATGAAAATGTTTAAAACATGCTTTGTTTTAATTGTCATATTACCATGCATTTTTATATATCACTATATAAAACATATATTGATATCAAAATGTGTATTAATATACTGAAGGTGTATCAACAGACTGTATCTATACTGGCCGAGCTCTAGGTTTCCCTTTAGAAAACATGATTTAACTGTAGTCAACTGACTTGTGTGGTTGTGCAGTCTTAGCTATAGTGTCCTACATTTGGGTGGTGAGAGGTTCAGAGACATACCCCCAAGTCCAGACATACACTAGGGCCCACCAGCCCAAAACAAGCCACCCTGCAACACTGAGATATAAAATATCCCCTACTCCCTCTAAGCAGACCCTGTAAAAACCTCCTGCAGCTATTTCATTCCTGTCCCCCTCTCCATCCATTTCTTAATGTATCCCCCTGCATGAACTATAACTTGAAAAGACCAGTAATCACATATCTGCCTCACTATGTTCTCATTCTATCTTACTGCATGTCCTCCGAGTCAAAATGGCAGTAAGTTTTACACCAGTAGTTCTTGATGAACTCTTCTGCAAAGTACTGTACTACTAAGACATACAGTATATAGTGCTGTTTGGGACCTGCAGATGTAAAAATAAAATGAGGTTTCCACACAGCATGATACAGCAGGGCTACTGTACATTTTAAGATGCTGTTTACATCAGGGGGCACATTAAAGACTGGGTGGGGAGGTTGGTGTGACTAAAATGGATAGAGTGGGGTTGATTCTTGGTCATCCCTGGTTTATGATGTACCCACTAGGGAGTGTGCAAGGGCCAAATATAATTTCCCCAATACCATGAATAGTAGGGCTCCTGAATATTTGGAAGACCTTTTCAATAGAGGACTATTCTTATTCATGAAATCATATTTTTCCTGTTGTTTGTAAGCCCCCACTCTCATAGCATGCTCTCCACACTCCTCCTACATCCCTGACTTAACAGAAAGGGCCACCTTTCTCCCCACGTTTGTAGCAGCAAACTCATCCTCTTACCCTTGCCCTCCCCCATCCCAGTCTTGTGACATTCTGGAGTAGCTGGCTCACAAGTATAGCAAGTTAACCCTTCCCACCGCTAACATAGCATAACCATTCCTTCCCACCAATTTCCCCATCCAAACTCAGTAAAAAACTGACACCCCCAATCATCCTCTCCTCTCTAGGCACCCCTCCCAATCTCAATTCAACACCCAAATATAAAGTAATTAGGTCCCGTGCAGGGGGACTGGCACAATACTCCCTCCTTCCTCTGCTGGCCAACCTCTAATTAGTGAAAGCGCTTGTCTTGCGTTAAGTATAGCAACTAGTTGAGTGAACATTTGAATCAATATTTGGGGAATGGTTCAGGGGCACTGCGTAGACATTTGTGGGAGAGTTTGGGGTTGATTTGCGATATTTGGGAAGAGCAGAGGAAGTGGTACAAGCCTTGGGGCAAACATAGATACACACTCTGTTGAGAATGCAGAGCTATGGGTGCAAACTCTGGCAGCTACAAATGTTGGAAGGGGAGCAGGGTTATGAGGTACAAATTTAGGAGGATATCAAAGGTACTTTAGTGTTTATTTCAGAATTGTTTGGCTAGGAAAGGCACACTGAGCTAAAACTTGTTTACAGCTGTATCCCAGGAGTACAGGGAGTTTAATTGACTTGCTAATGGTCACACAGTATACAAGTGGAAGTTGTGGGTTATCTACGCTCTTTGCCTCTCCCACCCAAAATCAAATAGTTCCACTACTCTTGGGAGGTGTTCAGGGGAAGGGGTATACATTTTATTAAGGATTTGTTAAGGAAGTACAAATTTAAGGGTGGTTATATATGTTAGGAGTACAGGGTTAAAGGTGCAAATATTGAGAATGAGACAAGGGAATATATTTTTATGTTGGGTGTGGAGTTAGCGGGTCCTCACGTGCCAGCCTGTTCTGTAACTTGTTCATAGTTCCTTTTTAATACCACAGATTTAGTCTCTACCATCATTTATTACATTTGTGATGCACATTCCTCACAACTGTTATAGCCCCCTGGTTTAGTCCCCGCTGTGACCATGAATTATCTGAGGCACTTGGCAGCCTTCTGAGATCTAGCTCTCCTTGATCCAGACTGGACCCTCAGATTGATTTGGGGCTCCCTGCCCACAGAGGAGCTCATTGGTCCAGGCCTGGCTTTGGGCCACCTGAAGACACTCCATTACAGACAAGAGGCTTTGGCTAGCCCAACCAGGATCTGACTCCTCAAACCTCCATTTCCATAACTCTATCATCTCCAACTACCCCCTATCCTATCATGCCCCCTTTTTGTGCCTTGGGGCTTAGGCTACACTAGGCTCTGACTTCTTAAGCTGAGATTACCTTTACTGAGACCAGCTGTTTTCAACAAACAATGAAATCAGGGTTATACAATGGCTTGAAACTTAAATGTAGTAACTTGGACATCTCAGTTTTAGCATGACTCATACTAAAGATCTGCTAATCCAAATTCTAAACGTATTGATGTTTATTATTTTGGGTGGCATGCCACGATAGATAGACTGATAGGCAGATAGACAGATATTTTTATTTATAAAGCTCCCAATTCCTGAGACAGACAGATATATATATATATATATATATATATATATATATATATTTATAAAGCGCCCAATTCCTGAGACTCTGGGTGCCAAACAGTAAAATCACAAGTCAACATTATTTAAAATCACCACACATACATAATAAAATCAATACAACTACAGAATTTAATTCAAACAGTAAACTCATGTTATAAAAGCCAATTCAATTAGATAGGTTTTCAGTCCCCTTTTAAAAGTCTTCCGCCGATGGAGCCCCCTTAGATTGTCAGGCAAGGAGTTCCACAGGGTTGGTGTGGCCACTGCAAATGCTCTATCTCCTGAATGTCACAACCTGACCCTGGGAACTCCAGGAGGCCCTCCTTGGCGGAATGGAGCATCCAGGCTGGATGGTAAGGGTCAAGGAAATCTTACAGATTGGAGGGACCCCCATCATGCAGGGTCTTATAGGTAAAGATCCTTATCTTGAAGACAATTCTCCACCTGACCAGAAACCAGTGCAGTCCGTGGAGGACCGGGGTAATATGCTCACACCTCTTTACCCTGGTCAATAGTCTTGCCGCCACATTCTGCACCAGCTGCAGTCTGCAGGGTTGTCTCCAGATAAGCCAAGATACAGGGCATTACAGTAATCCAGCCTGGAAGTTATGAAAGCATGCACCAGTGTGGGCAGGTCCTCAGGAGGGATCAGTGCTTGGATTTGGGCAATGTTCCTGAGATGAAAAAAAACACTTTTGACCACAGCCGACACCTGAGCATCAAGTGTCAGACCATCATCCAGGATCACACCCAAATCCTTCACCTGTCTAGAAGGGACAAGGGGAATGCCCCCAATACTAGATTAAGGGACAACCCCCATCCCCCTCCTCCACAATGACCGGCTCCACCACCAGTACCTCGGTCTTGTCTGGGCTGAGTCTAAGCCAGTTTTGAGGCATCCACTGTTGGATTTCCTTGAGGCATCTGTTAAATATGAAATCCGAAACCTGGATATCAGGTGCACAGAACAAGTACAGTTGGATATCATCTGAACAGCAGTGAAAACCCAACCCGTACTATCTGATAATGTCCCCCAATGGCAGCATGTACACCGTGAACAATAAGGGCAACAAGACAGACCCCTGCGGCACTACACAGCTCAGAGGCTTTGGGCTGGATGAGACAAGTCCCATTTTCACCCTCTGCACTCTGTCCATCAAGTATGACCTGAACCAGCTGATGACATTGCCGGACAGGCTGCACTAGAACTGCAGGCGTTCAAGCAGTACCTCATGATCCACAATGTCAAACACTGCAGAGTGGTCCAGGAGAACCAAGATAGTACAAGCTCTCCTGTTCCTCACCATCAGGAGATCATTAAGCACCCTCACCATGGTGGTCTCCGAACTATGCCCTGCCCGGAACCCAGACTGAAATGGTTGATTGGTAAATGAAGATGCAAGGTGTCTCTCAAGCTGAACAGCCACCACTTTCTCTATAACCTTCCCTAAAAATGAGAGGTTTGAGACCAGTCTGTAGTTGCTGAGGCAGTCCAGATCCAAAGAGGGCTTCTTTAAAAGGTGCCTAACCAGAGCCTCTTTCAAGGACATTGGGAAGATCCCACCTCTCAATGAACTCCAGATAACCTCAGCAACTACAGGTTTTATCAGGTCCAAACATCCAACTACAAGGTGGGTCAGACCTGGGTCCAGAACACAATGTGTAGGCCACAGCTTTGAAATTATCCCCATCACCTTTTCCACCCAACTAGCTGTTTCAGCACAACTCAGGCCAGACACTGCATCCTTTTCAAGAGACAGTCGAGGAGACCTCAGCCCTGACAGAGGACACCTTGTCGGCGAAGAACAGAGTCAACTCCTCTCACCTAGTGCTGGAAACTGCTCTTCCCACAAGGAGACATACAGGATGCAGAAGTCTGTCTACGATACGGAAGAGCTGAGCTGGTCTGTTCCTCGCCGCAGCAATCTCCCTAGACAGAAACTCTGCCTTCTTTCGGGAGATTACCCCCTGATAGCCAACATAATGTGACCTCAGGGCCAGTTTTTCCTCCATCCAGACTTATCTCCTCCAGCATCTCTCTAACCTCCGCCCCTTAGCCTTTAAGCCACGGAGTTTCTCATCATACCAAGGGGATCTCCAGCGAATAGGCAAGAGCCAGACACGAAAGGGTGCAATTGAGTCAAAAGCTGCAGCAACTGCCCTATTATAGGCCACCACTGCTATCTCCGGCCCCATTCCACAAACTGCCCCCACTCTCGATAGGTCCAGCACCGCTGACAGTCCCATAGAGGAAACTCCTCTTAACGGGCAGTACCAGACCATCTCCACAAGGGCCGGACCATCGGTGGGGGGCACCTAAACGTGAACCCCATGGTACTGTGATCCAACCAAACCACTGGATCAACATGAAAGTTGTGTCAGGCCCAGGGCCTCCATGCTTTATCCAACAAGAGTTGGAAATTGAATATTCTGAGTGGTTTATATGCATTCTAAAGGGTTACATTATTACCTGTATCTAGTTATTTATTTATTTATTTATTTTATTCTTTTGGAAACTGAGTTAAACCTCATGTACAATAAAAGTATAGGAAATTAAAAGAAAATAAAAGAATTTTAGTTTACTGATAACATTGGGCACTCCAGGGATTGGGTTACATTGCTACTCTATCCATAGGGACACAAGGAACTCAGCTTCTCCATGAGTCCTATGCCCCCTTCCAGGGTTCAACTAACTGATAGAATTATGCTACAATCAAAGGAGTGCTCTCAGACAATTAGAGCACTCCTTTCCCTTGCGCATGAAACACTCATTCCATAAAGGGAGTCTCAGATGCAGGAGTCCTGGAAATAGGCCCATTCTTCGTAAGGCTGCATGTAGAGTATGGAGTTCACTACTGGTGCCCACACCTCAAAAAGGACATTAACCTGTTGGTGAAGGTCCAGAGGAGACCTACAAAGATGATAGTGGGTCAGCAGGGTAAGGCATACGAGAAGAGGTTGAAGGCACTGAACATGTACTCCCTGCAAGACAGGAGAGAGAGAGGAGACATGACTGGGACCTTCAAGTACCTGGAATGGATAAATAAGGTTGATAAGGAGAGCCTCTTTAAGCTGAGTGGCAACCATAACACCAGGGGCACAGTCTTAAGCTGGAGGGTGGGAGGTTTAGGAGGGAGGTCAGGAAGCACTTCTTCACAGAGAGGGTAGTGGACACTTGGGATGCACTGCCGGAAGAGGTCATCTCATTGGTGACAGTGGCCAGCTTTAAAAGAGGCTGGAGTAGGCATAGGGGGAAGTAAGGATCATGGGTAGGGAGGATGGGAGGAGTAGGGAGGGAGGGCAGGGACATCAGCTCAAGGTATGGGCCCTGCAGCACGAGGAGACTTGATAGACCAAATGGGCTTCTTTTGCTGGCTTCCTCGTATGTTCGTATGCATGTACTGTATGTATTATTTTATTTTAATATGATCTTGATCAACCATACTCAATTAAGTAACAATGTATGATAGGGTGTGGGTTATGGTGGGATTTATCCATGCCTGGTGGGGTGTCAAAAGATCACAGGACAAATTACTTTAACCACACAAGAAGTGGGTAAATCCCACCATAACCCACCCCTAAGGTGCATTAATCTGATTATACAATTTGTCAACTTTTAAAATAAAGATTTAAAAAAATATGTAGTATATTTATGTTTTTTTAGTAGTTTTATAGAAATATGATCCTACTCTACATTATTACTTAAAACTAATATTAGTTTTTAAATGCTTAACATGCATTCATCTTTATCCACTTAGTTTGTCTTTCCCATGAGGTTCTGTTTTTCATTCTTTAGTATCAAAATGTTATGGGAACAGCAGCAAGGTCAGGGGAGAGAGGGAGCATTGTGTAAGTGGCAGGGCGAGAGTACAGAGGAAGTGTGGTAGGAGAGTCTGCCATGATTTCTGCTGTATGGTGGAGGGGGCACCATGCTGGTTAGTGGCCGGTGTCTATACATTTCTTTATTTCTCAATCAGGTATTGTGCTGTGTAGGTGACAGGTACAGAGCACCATCTGAGATTTGTGGATCATAAGTAGTTTCACCAGTGGAAGTGGCTTCATTGGCTTTGTGGCCAGTGAAGGCAGTGGTTTCTTCGTTGAGAATTGGTGGTGAGGTTTGTGGTGTTGAGAGAGGAGAGGGGGTCTTTTTTTCTGTATTTTGCTTAAGTTGCTTTTTTGAGTGAGAATGCAGTTGAGGATTTGTTTTGAATCTTCATCGTCTACTAGTTAATTTCTGGTTTTAGCAGTGAGTAAGATTGAAAATAAATGATGGCTGAAATATTTAAAAAAAGTTTAGACAACACTGTGATTTAAATACGTTTTTTGTAAACATGTTGGCTGGCACTTTTTGTGTGGGTTGTCTTGAGATTTACCCACAGGTGTAAGTGCCAGTTAGCCAATCAGAGTTGTGGATTTGGGGACCCCCATTATATAATATATTAATATCGCTGCCAAGGCGACTCATACTGTTGCAATTGTGGTCACACATTTTTGGTATGCGATTCTCATTCCCTAAGAGTGCACGTGATTCCACTCTAATTTCAGCTGTCAGACTGGTCCTCAGTGGACATATTAACATATGCCAAATGTTGTCTTGCTGGTGTTGGCAGTGGTAGTGCAGGAGTTAGAGAGACGCATAATAGGAATGGTAGTGAAGTATAATAACCGATGTCAAACCCATCCCACCCTGCAGAGAGTGACAGGCTTTGGGGTGTGCCTTTGGGTTACTGGCCATAATGCTCATGCCATTTCACCTCAGCCTACCCTGCAGAGTCTGACAAGTGTTGCATTGTGCCTTGGGGTCATTGGGCCTTGTGCTCACCCCATTTTATAAGGGAGTACGTTCAGATGGGTGGAACATAGGAGAATGGGTTGAACTTTGGGGCCGAAGAGTCAAAGGCACACCTTGATGCCTGTCAGTGTCAGCAGGGTGGGGTTGGGGATGCAATAGCATGAGTACTACAACAGACAATCCAAAGGCACACCCCTGATGCTTGTTAGTCTGTACAGGGTGGGACGTTATGGTTAGAAACCCTAACGCCCTGGGCATTTGTTGGTATTTGCACTCCAAATTTTCAGCATGGCCTTTTTGTGACTCCATCTCATGAAAGCATTTGGGACCTTTGCTCATGAACAGTGTCATTGTGATTTTGTTAATTTTGGTGCAGTGAGGAGGGGTACGGCTTTATAGGAAAAGGTGAAGAAGCATGGTCAAATAAGGGACTATACAGCCAGGACAGGCTACACCTTAACTGGAAAGGGAAAGGTGAATACACGGCAGAAGAACTGGGTTGAAACTGCTAAGGGGGGGACAGAAAAGGGGGTCCAAAAATCCTCGCCCCATGAAGGCAGGAGGGGTGGGGGAATGCATGAGAAATGTAATAATGGGGGTAGAGGGGAGGGGAATGGACAGGGACAACCAAGAGATGCAAATAAAAGATGATACACAAGGGAGAAGGTGGATAGTGGTATCACTGAAGGCACATAGTATAGGGAACAAGATAGCAGACTTACATGCCCTCTTCACTGAAGATAAAATGAATATAGTGGCCATTACAGAAACCTGAGCCACAGCCCATCATGACTGGGACCTCTTGATCCCAGGGTACAAGCTCTACAAATGTGACAGAGAGGCAGGAAAGAGGAGCGGGGTTGCAGCATACATCAGGGAAGGGATAGTGTGCGCAAGAAAAGAGGAAATGGAAAAGGGGAACAGTAAAGCATTGTAGTTGCAGCTCCAGAGCAATAGGGATAAGAAAATTAGGGTAGGGGTGGTATACAGATTGCCTAACCAGGGCGAAGAGATGGGCAGGGTGCTGAGTGTGCAATTGAATGACATGGCAGGGAGGGGGGAAGTAGTAGTAATTGGGGACTTTAACCTGCCCAAAATAGACTGGGACACTCCAGCCACATCCTGTGCCAGAAGTCAGGTGATCCTTGACACAATTCAGGAGGGCTTCATGACACAATTGGTGATGGGTCCAACCTGGGGGGGAAGTAATCCTGGACTTGGTGCTAACTAATGGGGAGCATGTTCAGAAGGTTGACAGGAGAAAACCTCTGTATGAAAGTGACCGCAGCTTAGTGAGGTTCAAGACTGACATGGGAATAGAAGATATCCCAACACGGACTAGGGCTCTGAACTTCAGTACAGTGAAATTTAACAAAATGAGGGAACTGATTAGGGAGCAACTAGGAAACATAGATGAGGGAATGGAAGTGGAAACACTTTGGAAAACCATCAGAGGAGACATTCAAAACACCATGGACAGTTGCATAAAAATGAGAGGGAAGAAGAAGGGGGCAAGACGGCCTAGCTAGTTCAGTGGGGAGGTCACTAGGGTGATAAAGGAAAAGAGGGCAGCCTACAGGGAAAGTAGAACAACTGTTAGGATAGAGAAGAATGAGGAATACCAAAGGCTGGCCAAAATAGCAAAAAAGGAGGTACAGAAAGCCAGGGCTCAGAAAGAGCTCCAGACAGTGGAAGGGATAAAGAGGGGAGAAAATGCCTTTTTTAAGTACATCAAAGAAAAAAGGGACAAGAAGGATGGCATTGTAAGACTTAAAAAGGGGGCGAAGGGGTGGTGGAGTACAGGACAAAAGCAGAAGTATTAAATGAATACTTCTGCTCTGTGTTTACAAAAGAGAGGGATGGACCAATGCCACAGGCAGCAATCAGAAAAGAGGGAACAGGGGCAGATCCAATTGGGGTCATTGGGACAGAAAGAGTGAAGGAGGATCTGAGGGCTCTGAAAGTGGATAAACCCCTTGGCTAGATGAGCCCTGGGTACTCAGGGAATTGGCCGAAGAACTGGCAGGCCCAATGACAATTCTGTTTAAGAGTTCCCTGAATTCAGGAGTAGTGCCAGAAGATTGGGGAACAGCATATGTTGTGTCACTTCACAAAAGTGGTCTCAAGGAGGATCTGGGCAACTACAGACCTGTCAGCCTGACCTCAATAGTATGCAGACTTATAGAGACCATACTAAAGGAGGGACTGGTGAGGTACATGTAAGAAAATGGCCTGCAAGATAGTAAGCAATATGGGTTTGTGTCTGGCAGATCATGTCAAATGAATTTAATAGAGTTCTTTGACTGTGTCACAAAGGCAATAGACAAGGGTCAGGCAGTATATGTCATTTATCTGGACTTCAGTAAAGCCTTCAATTCGGTGCCACACCAAAGACTGATAACAAAACTGAGGGGGCTGGGGTGGGGGAGAAAATGGTAAGATGGGTTGAAAACTGGTGGGTGGGGTAGGACACAGAGGGTGGTGGTAGTGGGCATAACCTCCAGTACAAAAGAGGTCACCAGCGGGGTTTCACAGGGCTCGGTTTTGGGCCTGGTATTATCTAATATATTTATGTGACATCAGGGAGGGCATTCAAGGCAAAATATGTCTATTAGCAGATGACACCAAGCTCTGTGGGAGGGTGAACACTCAAAAGAGGTTAGAAGAGCTAAAGGAGGATCTAGCCAAACTGGATAAATGGTCAGGGATTTGGCAGTTGGGGTTTAATGCCAAAAAGTGCAAGGTGATGCACATGGGGCAAAAAATCCAAGAGCACTACTTAGGGAAAGTACAAGTAGCCGAATCACAGGAAGAAAAAGACCTGGGGGTAGCAATCACTAGTGATCTGAAGCAGTCTATGCAATGCAAAAAGGTGGTGGTGAAGGCCAACAGGATGCTGGGTTGCATTGCAAAGGGTTTCAGTAGCAGGCACAGCGAGGTTATTCTGCCATTATATAGATCACTGGTAAGGTCTCATTTGGAATATGGAGTGAGGTACTGGCACCCATACCTAAAAAAATACATTAAATTGCTAGAGGGGGTGCAGAGGAGGGTGACTAAAATGATTAGGAGACAGCAGAATAGGTCATATGAGGAAAGGCTGGGGGACTTGAGGATGTACTCATTGGAGGAGAGGAGGAAGAGGGGAGGGGCACAGGGTCAATACCACGCACGGCAGAATGTAGTGCGAAATAATCACGTTGCGCAATCCATTGATAACTTTCTTTGGGGTGCTCTGACCCCAGACCCCCCATTACGGGCTGTGCCACCTGGACCCCCCACTAAGGATTATAACTCCAGGGGGGTCCAACATGGAGACCGCACAGGTCCGGGTTTCGGCATAATGCCGTGCGCTACTAAGTGTACAACATTATGACCTGATACGGAGGGGAGGTATGATAGAGACATACAAGTACCTGAAGGAAGTAAACAAGGTAGAGTGTGAGGGTTTCTTCAATAAGAGAGAAAACACCACCACAAGAGGAGGACACAGCCTAAAGCTGGTGGGAGGAAGATATAGAAGGGATGTGAGGAAACACTTCTTCAGAGAAAAGGTGGTGTTGACCTGGAATGAGCTGCCAGAAGAGGTCGTGGCAGCCAAGTCAGTGGGATCATTCAAAGAAGCTTGGGACAAACACAAAGTGAAGTTGTGGGACACAGGAAAAGGGAAGGGGGAGAGGGAAGAGGGAGTAGGGGCGATGGTATAGGGGTAAAACACAAAACCCCCACACAACTCATGCAGACAAGATAGACTATGTGCTCTCCTTCTGCTGACTACTTTTTATGTTGTTATGACCCATTACTGCCTACTGCTATCGGTGTCAGACTAAGCCTCCTGATGTGAGCTCTGTCTGCAGTTCATCATCATCCCTCCATTCCTACAGCCACCAGTCCCCTGTACTTATCCCATCCAACTTTAAACCCACAGACAGTCTCAGATCTTACCCATTTGTTTGGCAGTCTGTTACATCCATCCACCACTCTCCATGAAGAAGTACATTCTTCATTCCCCCTAAATTTACCTCGTACCAGTTTGTACTCATGGCCCCTTGTGCTTGACTCATTGCTTCGACTGAACAGTGTTGACCAGTCCACTCTATTGACCCCATGGATATATTTTGAGGTGTCTGTCATTTCCTATCATTCCCTTCTTGTCCCAAGAGTGTGCATGTTTAGAGTACTCAGCTGCTCCATGAATGACTTTCTTTTCATACCCCCACACCATTTTAGTGGCCCTTTTCTGTGCTGTTTCCAAGCAGTCATGGTATTTTCTGAGGTGAGGGCTCCAAAGTGGTGTACTGTACTCCAGGTGCCAACACACCAGACAGGTATACAGGGGCAGGATCATCTCCTTGCTCCTCCTGGTGATGCCTCTACTGATACAGCACCTCATCTGGTTGCCTTTGCAAATGCCCTGCTCCACTGCACTGATGAAGTGACACTGTCACTAATGATACACAAAAACAAGGACGATGATGGTACAAAAAGACCAATAGTCCATACAGTCTGCCTGAGTTCCCTATCCAGCCCTGTGACTTACTGTCATCCAGTGTCCTAGCCCCCCCCCCACACCATTTTCCCTTTCAATTCTGTCACCTTGAGTGACTATTATACCCTTCACTCTGGCCCAACTGTGCTTGAAACCATCAACTGTTTTACTATGCACCACTTTGGCTGGTAATCTGTTCCACCACTCCATCCCTCTTTCTGTAAAATAATACTTTCTGTCATTCCTGAACTTCTCTCCTGTCAGGTTCTACTCATGTTCATGTGACCTTGAATTAGCATTCAAGATGAATAGTTCAGTGGGGAGATATAAGAGCAGAAACCACTACCATGATGGGAAAGCAATGGAACAGCAGGGGAGGAGGACACAAGAAGGCTGGAAAGGTAAAAGAATGGGTCACAAGGAGAGAGAGAGAGAGAGAGAGAGGTGTGCGGTTAAGCAGGAGTAGGAGTGGTAGTGGAGGGGGCAGAATGAGGAGTGATCAATAGCGCGAAGGGGTAGGTGGGGTTACAGGATGTGGGAGAGGTTTAGGACTATTTAATTAAGGCAGGAGAGGGTTGGGGGGACGGTGTAAAAATGCGGCTTTTAACAGTGCTTTTCAATGGGTGCAGGAGCTCAGAAGCAGCATTTACAAGGCAGACTAATCCCTGTCAAAGGCGTAAGAGCCTAGTCCAATCAGGGGTGGCGGCAAGCCTCGTTGGTCAATGGAGGTAACATGGAGCGGTCCTGGTCGGGTCTGCAAGCTTACCCGGCTTCAAGATCTCAAGAGCAGCTGGAGGAGGTGGTGCAGGTGGGTGGCTGGCTTCCTGAAGCCGTAGCCGCTCCGGCGGCAGGGCAAGCCCATTCAAAGGCTGAGATCTGCAGAAGAGAAAGACAGGAGAGAGGGGGTCAGAGATAAGCTGGAAAGAACAAAGCAGCAGTGACGGAGGTGTGAGTCGGGGGTGAGGGAGACAGCAGGCAGTCGGGAGCAAGTAGAATGAAAAACAGGGAAAGAATTAACAGCAACTGTAGGCGGAGAGGGGAAATGGGGGGCTGGATGGTGGCAGTCGAGAGCAAGAGAGGTAATCACCTGCTCTGGTGCCACGGTGGGAGGGAGAGAGAGACACAGAAAATTAGCAAAGGAGTTGGACAGTGGGCATAGTAGAAAACAATAGGCAGGCCAGATCCAGGATCAGCAGACAACCGACAATTTTTAACAATTATTACAGCATTTTTCTAAATTAAACCAGGTAACAGGCAGTGGAACATTAGCAGCAAAACAAGGTTAAGTAGGACAAGAAAACGAGGTAAAAATGTGGCTTTTAGCAGTGCTTTTCAATGGGCACAGGAGCCCAGAAGCAGTGTTTATGAGGCAGACCAATCCCTGTCAAAGGCGTAAGAGCCTAGTTCAATCAGGGGTGGCGGCAAGCCTCGGTGGCCAATGGAGGCGACATGGAGCTGTCCCGGTCAGGTCTGCAAGCTTACCCAGCTTCATGGTCTCAAGAGCAGCTGGAGGAGATGGTGCGGGTGGGTGGCTGGCTTTCTGAAGCCACGGCCACTCCGGCAGCAGGGTGAGCCCATTCAAGGGCTAAGATCCGGCTTCAGGATCTCAAGAGCAGCTGGAGGAGGTGGTGTGGGTGGACGGCTGGCTTCCTGAAGCCACGTCCACTCCGGCAGCAGGGCGAGCCCATAAAAGGGCTGAGGTCAGACTTCAGGATCTCAAGAGTGGCTGGAGGAGGTGGTGCGGGCGGGCAGCTGGCTTCCTGCAGATGCTCCAGTGGCAGGGCGAGCCCGTTCAAGGGCTGAGATCGGCTTCAGGATCTCAAGAGCAGCTGGAGGAGGTGGTGCAGGTGGGTGGGTGGCTGGCTTCCTGAAGCCGTGGCACTCCGGCGGCAGGGTGATCCCATTCAAGGGCTAAGATCTGCAGAAGGAAAATAGGATTGCATTTTTGGTACTTCTAACTCCCTACCAGTATATTATGTAAACAGTATTAAGATTCTGATAAAATTAGTTGATCTTATAGATATCTTATAGATATCTTGGACTAAACTGTTTACACACTTAAATATAAAGCTATACTAAATTATCTTCTATCAACAATGGAAGACCAATTTAGATTTTAAAGTAAAGAACAGTGAGGAATCTCTCTAGGAAGGCCTGAAATACTCAGTGGACAGTGACATCAACAGCCTGAGCCTGATCCACTGTCTGTGTCACTGTATAGAAAAAGTAAATGAGGATGGTTTGGCATGACATTCCCGTTACAGAAATATGGCACATCCCATCCTGTAAACCCTTCCTGTCAAGGAATTCCACCATCCACTCTTTGATGGTTGTCTTTAGCAGTTTCCCTGCTATAGATGTCAGACTGTCCAACCAGTATTTACCTGGGTCCCTATTATCCCCTCCCATGTGTAGTGGGATGAAATGTGTCCCCCTCCAGTCTTTCAGAACTACTCCTGCTGCCAAGGAGTAGTTGACCAGATCTGCTAGAAGACCTGCCAGTGCCACCAATGCCTCCTTGAGTACTTAGGGTGGGGTCTATCAGGGCATGGTGCCACATTTTTCAGTCCCAGAAGCCTGTTGAACTCCCATCTTTAGTGACTGGGTTTATGACCAACTCCTGCCCCCTTTCTTCTGTCCCTCCTGCTGGTCTGACTGATCACTTGGGGAGAGGTCCCCCATTTTCCACCATGAATACAACGGTGAAGAATTCACTAAGGAGATCCACCTTGCTTGTATCATTACACCCTCGCCTGGCCATCTTCAGTCCCTCAATGCCTTACTTAGTTGTCCTTCTCTCCCTGATGTACCTGAGGAAGGTGTTATCATTCTCTTTGACTCCCTCTCAATTTGGAGCTCTGCCTCAGCTTTGGGTCTCCCCAAGGCTATTTCTGCTTTCCTCGGGCTGCCCTGGTAGACTGACCTGCTTGCCTCTGTCTGTTCCTTCTTATGTGCCCTGAAGGCTTTCTGCTATTTAACTATAGCTTCATTAACCTCTCTCTGAACCACAAAGGCCTCTTGTACTTCCTTGCTTTACCTATCATTCTCATGTATCTCTTGGCGACCTCCAGGACTGCTCCTTTTATGGCCTCCCACTTTCCTTCCTCCCTATCCACCCTTCATACTCCCTTGGAATTGGCAGTAGCTTAGTAAGTTTTCCAAAGTCTACTTTATGAATGTCCAATACATGATTCTTGGATTTTACTGTGTCTTGACAGAAGGTTAATGGAGAACCACACCATGTTATGATCACTGGCAACTAAAGGGGCTCTGACGCTCACATCATCATCTAGTGTCATGAACATTAACTCCAAGATAACTCCCTGTCTGCTGTGATCCATGTCATGTTATGTTAACAAGCAATCCTGGAATGTGTCTACCAATGCCTAAATATGTGTTCTTTGTCACCACCATGGCCCAGTCCATGCCAGATATATTTAGATCACCCATTAGGATCACTTTCCCTATCCCAGCAACTCTCCTGATCTCTTTCCAGGAAGCTGGTCTCCTGCTTCTGACTGGTTTGAAGGCCTGTAAACAACTGTCTGTGTAATATTTACCCCCTTCAACCAACACAATGTATATCCACAGCATTTCCACACCTCCCTGTTCCCCTATGGATTGCTCCTCCATTCCTTTTATCTTATCCCTACATATAACAAGCATTTGTCAATGCCAAATGTTGTCTTGCTGACATTGGCATTGGTAGTGCAGGAGTTCACGAGATGCATAATAGGAGTGGCAGTGAAGTATGGAAGTGACGTCAACCCCACACCATTTCATCGTCAGAGACTGATAGGCACCGAAGTGTGTCTTTGGGCATCGGCCATAACATTCATGTCATTTCAGATCTCCCTACCCTGCAGACTGTGACAAGTATTGTGTTGTGCCTTGGGGTCCTTGGGCCTTATACTTACCCTATTCACCCATAATGCTCATGGCATTTCACCGCACCCTGTTCTGCAGGCACTGAACAGGTGCTGAGGTGTGCCTTGGGGTGTTCAGCTTTACAGTACCCCATTTCATAAGGACATATGCTGAAATGGTTGCAGCATAAGAGAATGGGGTGAACTCGGGGGCCGAAGAGTCCAAGGCACACGTCAATGCCTGTCAGTGGCTTGAGGGTTGGTGGGTGGTATAGCGTGAGCATTACAGCTGGCAATCCAAAGGCACACCCCTAATGCCTGTCAGTCTGTACTGGGTGGCACATTATGGTTAGAAACCATAAAGCCCAGGGTGTTTGTTGATATTTACAGTACAAATTTGCAACATGGCCTCTTTGTGACCCCCCCCCCCACCTTATGAAAGTGTTTGGGACCTCTGCTCATGAATAGTGGCACAGTGATTTTGTTAATCTGTCCCAAACGTTGATTTCTCAGAGCGACCACACCATTCTGCACCAGGTGTGGGAAAACACAGTCCGGGCAGGATGTGAAAAATGGCAGCTGTACCATTCATAGGTAGGTGTGATGAGATGGCAGTGTTGAAAATCTTGAGTGAAAATATTAAAAATGCTGGAATTTATGAGTGTACATGGAAACTGTGCAATGCACGGTCATAACACAATCATTTAGTGGAATTATTTCACCACATTTTCAACATAGGCATTTTGGGACCTCTGCTCATGAACAGTGTCACTGTGGTTTTCTTCATCTGTCCCAAACGTTGATTTCCCACAGTGACCACGCCATAGTGTGCCAGTTGTGAGAAAACACATTTTGGTCAGGATGTGAAAAATGACAGCTGGTACTGTTCATAAGGACATGTGCAAAATTGACAATGTTGAAAATGTTGAGTGAAAATAGTACAAATTGTCAAAGTTATGAGTGCACATGGAAACTGCACAATGCACGCTTGTAACATAGTCAGTTTATAGACTTTTGTCACCAAATTTTCAACATAGGCATTTTAGGACCTCTGCTCATGAACAGTGTCACTGTGATTTTCATAATCTGTTCTGAACACTGATTTCCCACAGCGACCACGCTATTCTGCACTGGTAGTGCCAAAATACATTTCGGCCAGGATGTGAAAAATGACAGCTGCGCTGTTCATAAGGAGGTGTGGAAAATGTCAGTGTTGAAAATCTGGCATGAAAATATTACAGACTGGTGAAGTTATGAGTGTGCTTAGAAACTGCGCAATGCATGCCCATAACACAGTCATTTTTTGGAATTTTTTCACCAAATTTGCGAGGCCACCTCATGAACAGCGAGACTGTCATTTCATTACTCAGTCCCAAAAGGTGATTCCATGCAGTGACCGCAAAATCACCTTTCAGGACTGAATAACACCATGACAGTAACTGAATTCATGAGTAGGGGTCCCAAGAGCCCCATGTTGAAAATTTGGTGGCAAAAGTAAAAAAGGAAAAAAGGCCGAGATATCCACATAAGTTGAAAAAACCATTTATGCCATTATACAGCTTACCGGAATTTCTTCAGTTCGCGGTCGGCTTTGAAGAGTGCAGCGTGTTCCCGGTCCACCGAAGATCATTGCGCCAAGCTCTGGAAGTAGTATTGGGTGGGGGGGGTGTGGGGAGATGGGTGCACAGAGGGTGGCTGCAGGTTTTGGGAGGGGGCACCAAACTCAACAAGGTACCTTTTTTTGATTTTACAGGTTAAAACAGAAAAAAAAAACAAAAAAAAAACAGGAAGGTTTTATATTTTTACAGGTACTTTTGCATGCTGGGGTGGGCTCCCAGCATGCCACCTGTGTGTTTGATGGGAGGGGGGCCTGCTGCCGACAGAGTGTGGGGGTGTCGCATGAGAAGATGGGGATTGGGCACCCCCTTGGCAAGCAAGAAATGGAGGGTGCATTATGCCGATGAGAATTGGACACCCCCATCTGCAAACTAACTTAGGAGGGGGCATGCTGACAGGGGGATTCGGCACCCCCATCAGCTTTCAGAGGGACTGTGAAAAGCGATGGCTCCCCCTCAGCTTCTGTGGGGAATGTGAGAAGCTGACGGGGAAGCCGCTGCCATGTTGCTTGGCAGGGGACACCAGACGAGGCAAGCAGTAATTGGCTACTGCAATCAGGGACCGCCCGTGTCACTCCCTGATTGCAGCGGCTAGTTTCTTTCAAGTTGGTAGCATGCTTCTCAACTGTTGTCATAGACAGCATGCTATGCCATTGGTGCCACAGAGCCCAGCCACAAAAAGCAGTGGCACCATTGTCTGCAGCAGGACCACACATCCAAAACCTGCTTCTCCTATCCAAGCAACCACAATATGTTGTCTGCGCTGCGCGTGCAAGACAACATAATGATTGGAGGAGCTAAGTTAAGAGAAGAGAGTAGAACACTTGGGTACCGTATGTTTACTCTGGAGAAGAGGAGGGTAAGATAGAACATGACTGCAGTATTTAATATTTTCAAGGAGAATGGACCAGGGAAAGTTGTTTCAACTAGCATAGAACAGTAGAATAACAGAGCACAAACCAAGATTGTAATGGAAAGGATGATGAGATACATCAGAAAACATGCCAGGCACATGCCAACCCGCAACTCCCCACACCTTCCCCAGCATTGGCACAGATCCACCTCTCCTCCCATAGCCAGCGCTGACTGTTTGCATTACGATCGGTAATGCAAAGAGGTGCTCAGAAATATTTTCAGAGCACCTCTTTGCATTAGCACTCGTAATGGACACAGTCGGTGGCTGGCCATCGAGGTGAGAGGTGGGCTGTGCCAGTCGCCAGTTGGGGATGGGTGGGGGGTGCTGGGTGGACTGGCATGGCTGGATGGGGGGTTGGGAGGCCACTAGACTACCAAGAAATACAAAATAAGCATATATTTTATTATGCTGGAGGGGGGCCACTAGACTACCAGGGATCTCTACAAATAATATTATTTAATACAGATCGGGGGGCCACTAGACTACCAGGGATGTAAAACAATACACATTGGGGGGGCACTAGACTACCAGGGATACTTAAGACATTATTTTTGTTATTCAGATGGGGAAGAACAGAGCCCCCTGAACAAAACCCAGCCTCATTTTACTTAGTAGGGTACCCCTGGGCTGAGAAAAATCATTTTAAAATCTGTCCATCTCGTCCCTCATCTTTGGTCATGAGCATGCTATTTCTTTGATCATGAGCCTTCAAATTCTTCCATCGCAATCATGCATCATGAGCGAGGAATGAAATAGCAGGATTAAAAAATCAATTTTCTCAGCCCAGGGGTGGCCTAGGAAGTCAAATGAGGGTGGGTTGTACTCAGGGGGCTTCGTTCTGTCGAACCATGGCGGTGGTTTACCGCAATTCCTTCAATTTTTTGACTTATGACATTTTTAATTCTTTGTTTGTGAACCTGCAAGTTCTTTGATCGCGAGCCTGCAAATTTTTTGATCGTGAGATTCTTTGATCACGATCGTGCATCGCGAGTGAGGGATGAGATGGCCCAATTTAAAAATCAATTTTCTCATCCTAGGGGTGTCCTAGGAAGTCAAATGAAGATGGGGTTTACTCAGAGGGCTTCGTTCTGTCGAACCATGGTGGTGATTTACCGCAATTCCTTCAGTTATTTTATTTTATAAGGTTTTCAATTCTTTGTTCATGAGCATGCAAATTCTTTGATTGCGAGCCTACAAATTCTTTGACTGTGAGATTCTTTGATCACCATCTTTGATCGTGAGGGAGGGACAAGATGGCCAGATTTTTTATAATGGAATTGATTGGGAAATGTCAGTAATCTTTGATATTGAATATCTTGGAAACTATTTGGTCTTTTTACTTGACATTTGGAGGGAAGAAAGGCAACATCCCACAGATGTGACTTTTGGTGGTTTGGTCAAAAAATATTACAGGGCAGCTAAGTGACAGCACTCCAAAGCTGATGCTTTTTCCCATAAGATAAGATTATGGCGTCTGCCACATTACAGGAATTGTTTGCCGCACTGGTGCAAAATAACGGTTTGGTCTTTTGGGTTGAAATTTGGAGGGAAGAAAGCCAATATCTCACACATGTGCCTTTTGATGGTTTACTGAAAAAATATTATAGGATGGCTAAGTGACAGCACTCCAAATTTGACAATTTTTCCCATAGGATAACATTATGGTGTCCGTTGCACCTTTCAGGGCCCATATCTCAGAAACAGAGCAAGATACGGACTTTTCATCACAAAACACTAAGCCAGGAAAGTCATAATTCATACGAAATTTTAATTTTTTTTCTACATCGTACGGTTCCTGAGATATAAGCAATTTAGTATTTCTAGTCCTAATTTTGTGCTTCGAGGTCCATTATTATGCATACATTCTTTGTTTTCACTGTGTTTTGCAATGCACTTTTTGGGGAAAAGAAGGGTGTGCCCTTTCATCACTGTGCCACTTAGTGTTTCCAGTTGCGCTTCTGTTACTGTACACATCACCGTTCCCATCTACACCACTATGTGCGTTACGGTTTGCATTTTCGTTTACATTTGCTTTTGCATTTCTCTTTCCTTTGATGTTATTGTTGCTGTTACTGTTACCATTTGCATTTGCAATTGCGGTACCATGCCCGTGCATGTTACGGTTTGTGTTTCCGTATGCGCTTGCGTTTGTGTTTGTGTTTCTGTTTCCTTTGGCTTTATTGTTGCTGTTACCATTACCATTAGCGTTTACAATTACGGTACCATGACTGTTTGCATAACAGTTTGCATTTCTGTCTGTGCTTGCGTTTGCATTTCTCTTTCCTTCGACATTATTGTTGCTGTTACGGTTACCATTTGCATTTACAATTGCGCTTCCGTGACCATGCGCCTTACAGTTTGTGTTTACGTATGCTCTTGCATTTGTGTTTGCATTTGTGTTTCCTTTGGCTTTATTGTTGCTGTTACTGTTACCATTTGTGTTTACAATTGCAGCACCATGACCATGTACGTAACGATTTGTGTTTCTGTACACGCTAGCGTTTGCGTTTTCATTTCTCTTCCTTTGGCATTATTGTTGCTGTTACTATTACCATTTGCATTTACAATTGTGCTTCCATGACTGTGTGCCTTATGGTTCGTGTTTTCGGACGCGCTTGTGTTTCTGTTTACTTGGGCATTATTGTTACTGTTACTGTTACCATTTGCATTTACAATTGTAGTACCTTGTCCATGCGCATTACGGTTTGCGTTTCTGTACGTGCTTGTGTTTGTGTTTCTGTTTTTTGTCTCCTTTGGTGTTATTGTTGCTGTTACAGTTAGAATTTGGATTTCCAATTGCGGTACCATGAGCATGCACGTTACCAGTTGATTCTGTACGCAATTCCGTTTGTGTCTGCATTTCCATCACTGTTTGCTTTGGTGTCACTTTGTGCTTGCATTTCTATTTCCATTTGTGTTACGTTTGCTGCACCATGTGTGTAACCGTTTGTGCTTGCGTTTGTATCACTTACTGTTACTATGTCACACAAAATCATGTAGTGGGAGCGCAGGGCCCACTTGCGCAACTTTCTACTTTTCTATTCTTTCTTAAAAAGAACCCTAACTTATGCATTAATGAAGTTTTTTGCATAGAATATATATGTAATATATGTCCTTCGCAAAAAACGTTGTTACGGCATCAGTTAGGGTTAATACCACAGTGACAAAAGCAGAAAAATGTGGCGTTAGGGTTTCAGCCCTAATGCCCCACCCGCAGGGTTCCCACCTACACCCATCCCACCCCATCTCCCCACACTCACACACCAACAGGCATCAGGGTGTGCCATTGTTGTCAGGCCCAACTTTCACCCCATTTCACATGTAAACAAGCCGCATATGCTACAGAATAGACAATTGGGTGAGTTAGGCCTGACAACCCAATGGCATGCCCCAATGCCTGTTGTGTGTGGAGGGTAGGAAGATGGGGGGATGGGTTGGGGAGGTAGGGGTGGGAACCCTGGGGGTGGGGCATTTGGGTTGGAAACCCTAACACAACATTTCCCTGCTTTTCTCACTGTGGTATTCACTCTGATGCATTAATGAAGTTTTTTGCAAAGAATTTCCCTTCTTTTTCAGTTAGTATAATTATATCCTCAGTTTACTGTGGGATGACAGGGTCCTTCGGACCCTGCGCTCTCATCCCTCCATCCAGATAGTACAACATTGTCCAAATGTCATGGTGGGAGCACAGGGTCCTTTGGATCCTGCGCTCCCATCCTTCCACCCAGATAGTACAACATAGTACAACAGTATCAATATGTCATGGTGGGAGTCCCTCCATCAAGATAGTACAACAGTATCCATATGTCATGGTGAGAACGCAGGGTCAGAACCCTCCATCAAGATAGTACAACACTGTCCACATGTCATGGTGGAGGACCCTACACTCCCATCCCTCCATTGAGGTAGTACAACAGTATCCATATATCATGGTGGGTCCCATCCCTCTATCCAAATAGTACAACATGGTACAACAGTACTCATATGTCAGTTTGGACCCTGCTCTTCCATCCCTTCATTGAAGTAGTACAATAATGTCCATATGTCACAGTGAGAGTGCAGGGTCCTTTGGACCTTGCATTCCCATCCCTCCATCCAGGAAGCACAACAGTATCCACATGTGACAGTGGGACAATCCACATAATACAACAGTGTCCATATAGGACCCTGCACTCCCATCCCTCCATGCAGATAATACAACAGTGTCCATATGTCATGGTGAACCATGCGCTCCCACCCCTCCACAGATGCACTATGTATCTAGCTGTGGAAACACAGGGATGTCGAGCCCCTGGGCTTCCACACATTAAGTTATGAGCAGGTGTACCAAAATTGCAACAAATAGTCATATCTGTGTTTTCTCAAATAATCTTCACCCCAAATGTTCAACATAACCTTCTTAGCCCTTCACCACATGTACCCAGCACAATAAACGTTCAACCCCCATGAAAATGGAATTCTGCACAACTGAAACACTGTTTTTGTGCCACAGTCTCGGAAAAACATTTTCAGTAGGATTTGAAAAATGACAGCTGTACTGTTCATAAGGTGGTGTGGAAAAATGGCACCGTAAAAAATCTGGACTGAAAACATGAAATTTTGGCAACGTTATGAGCATATGTAGAAACTGCGCAATGCATGCTCGTAATGTGGTCATTTTTGGGAAGTGTTTGACCAAATTTTCAACATTGGCATTATGGGACCTCCCATCATGAATAGTGTAACTGTGATTTTGTTAATCCATTTCAAAAGTTGATTTTGCACAGTGACTGCACCATTCTGCACCACAGGTGCAAAAACATGTTTTGGGCATGATGTGCAACATGACAGCAATACTGTTCATAAGGAGGTGTGAAAAAATTCAATGTTGAAAATCTGAAGGGAAAATATTACAATTTGGCAAAGTTATGAGTGTGCGTAGAAACTGCCCAATGCACGCTTGTAACACAGTCATTTTTGGGAATTTTTTCACCAAATTTTCAACATGGGCTTTTTGGGACCCCACCTAATAAACAGTGGCACTGTCATTTCTTGAATTGATCCCGAAAGGTGAGTCCATGCAGTGACCACAAAATCACCTTTTGGGACTGAGAAACAAAATGACAGTGCCAGTGTTCATGAGGTGAAGTTCCAAGAACCCCATGTTGAAAACTTGGTGCAATAATTCCTAAAATTGACCAAGATATCAACATAAGTTGACCCCCCACTGACTCCCATTATATGGCTTACCTTGATGCTTCAAATCGCTGTTCAGATTTAAAGAGTGCAGACATGTCCTAGTCCAGAAAAGATTGCTGATCCCGACCTCTTGAGGGTAAGTATGGGTGAGGGTGGGGTGCATGGAGGTGGGGGGTGCAGAAGGAGGGTGGGGATGGGGGAAGTGGAGTGGGGAGATGACAATGGACTGTTTTCTTTTTTCAGGCTTTTTTTTTTTAACATAAAAGACTATGGGGATGGTTTTCTGTATTAACAGTATAATTTATTTAAAAAATAAATATGGGCAACATGGGGTGGGCTCACAGTTTGCAAATGAGTCTGGGGGAGCATATATGATGCTGACAGGGGATTGAGCACTCCCATTGGCAGGGAAAGTATCAGTGGACGGGGCAGACTAGTTCGATGCAGGATCCTGCATTGAAATGTTGGCAAATTTTGATGTGGGATTCTGCATCGAAGAAAAGACATTGGAAGACAGTTTTCTTTTTCCACAGACTTTTATAAATATGAACACACTGGAGTGGGCTCCCAGTGTGCCCAGTGATTCTGGGGGGGCATACATGATGCCAACAGCGGGATTGGGCACCCCTGTCAACAGTGAAGGAGTCAGTGGATGGGGCAGGTGATTCATTTTCAAAAATGGCCATTAATGTTATGTTTTTTTTTTTGGCAGTCCATATCTCAAAAACCACAAAACTCAGCCACATAAAATTTGGCATGTCAAGAGACCTACCCCTGGAGATTATGCATGCCATATCGTTAAGTAAATTCCATTGAACGGTTCCAGAGTTATTAACGTTCAAAAATTAAACAACTTGGTTTCATTTTCGCAAGCAGACTCATTTTCACAAATGGTCCATTTTTTTGTGCTAAATACTTAACTTTTCCCATAGGAAATAAGGGGAAATTTTAAACTTTAATAACTTTTGAAGAGATTAATATTTTTTCACTAAACCTTCAAATGGCACATCTGTGACCCACGGGCTATCTGCTCTGAAAATTTCAGCCCACAACATAAAGCCGTTTCTGAGATTCAGGATGACAAAGAAATGTCAAAAAAATCAAGATTTTTCTGTTTTGTTAACACTTTATATCTCAGAAACCACTTGACAATTCCCACCAAATTTGGCAATTCAAGAGACCTACACCTAGAGATTTTGCATGCCAAATTGTACGCAAATCCATCTAACGGTTCCAAAGCTATTAACCCTCAAAGTCTGAACTTTAACATAGAAGTGCACTTTCACCCTAACTATATTGGCGTGACTGCAACAGTATTTTATATATATATATATATATATATATATATTCATGGTATAAAACTCCTTTTAATGCATCAGTTAGGGTTGTGCACAGTGACAAAAGGCAAGGAAATTTGATGTTGGGTTCCCTTACCAAAACCACTACCCTTCCCCCTGTGGGCACAGCCGGGGGTGTATTGGGAGTCGTTGTCCTAACTCCTCACCCCATCCCATGTGCAAACAAGCTGAGGTGGTACAGTATAGAAGAAATGGGTGAGAGTTAGGACCAATGACCTCAACGTACACCCCAATGCCTGTTGGTGGGAGCGGGTTGGGGGTAGGGTGCAAGGGGAGTTGTCGCTGTGGAACAACCCTAACTGATGCATTGAATGGAGTTTTTTGCCATGAATTTCCCTTCTTTTTGAGAATGTGCTCTATAAATAGTGAAGTAACAGCAACGCAAACGCAAGCACAAACACTAACGCACATGGTGATGCAAACGTAAACAATAATGCAAATGGTAATACAAACACAAGTGCAAATGTTAATGAAGACAGAAACAGAAGCGCGTATGGAAACGCAAACTGTAATGCACACAGGCATGGTAACGTAATTGGAAACGCAGACAGTTACGGTAACAGCAACGATGACACCAAAGGAAACACAAACAGAAACGCAAATGCAAATGGAAATGCACATGGTGATGCAAAAGGAAATGCAAACAAAAACAGTAATAGAAACACAGATATTAACAGTTACGCAAACACAAGCGCAAATGAAAATGCAAAGGGTAATGCACACGGTGGCATAGACAGGAACGGTAACGCAAATGGAAACACAAATGATAATGTGCATGGTCATGGTACCACAATAGGAAATGCAAATGCTAACGGTAACAGCAACAATGATGCCAAAGGAAAAACAAATGCAAATGGAAGCGTGTATGCAAACGCAAATGGTAATGCACACGGTGACCCAATAATGGAAACACAAATGTTAACAGTAATGCAAACACAAGCACAAACGAAAATGCAAAGGATAGCACACATGATGGCGTAGATGGGAATGGTAACGCAAACGGAAATGCAAATGGTTATGGAAACGCAAGTGGGAACGCTAACTGTGACAGTAACGAAAGCGCACATCCTTTTTTTTCACCAACAGCTGAATAGAGAAACACAGTGAATACAAAGAATGTATGCATAATAATGGGCCTCAGAGCAGAAAATGAACCATACGGTGTAGAAAAAAATCTAAATTTCATAAAAATTATGACTTTCCTGGGTAGTTTTGCACATGCATTTTTCCGATGAAAAGTCTGTATCTCGAAGAATTTCCGAGATATGGGCCCCGAAAGGCACCGCGGATGTCACAATGTAAGTCTATGGGAAAAAGTGTCAACTTCAGTGCACCATAACTTTCCATCCGTACAATATTAACCAAACCATGAAAAGGCACGTCTGTGGGACATTGGCTTTCTTTCCTCCAAATTTCAGCCCAGAAGACCAAACTGTTGTTTTGCAGCAGGGTGGCTAATATTTCCTGTTATTTTGGGCATAGTGTCGCAAAATAGTGTCGCAAATCACAACACTTTTGCAAATGAAATCACGAAAGTGTTGTGAGCGCGACACTACTTTACAACACTACTTTTTACAAACATTTCAAAAACATATTTCTGGGGTGCTTAACTCAAAAGAAAAAAGACATGGCTAGCATACTCGGGGTTCGACTTGGTGAACACAAAAAGAATTGTGTCCCTAGAGGGTCCCAAATTTAAATGCCAAGCATTTCTGTGACCACTGACTGAAAAAAAAATGGCTGACTTACGACACTACAGGGGTCATTTGCGACACTAAAAACTGCATGAGTACCCCATTTAAGGTTAAAGTGTGAAATTTTGCATCTTAATAACTTTGCCACCGTATGACAGATTTACCTGACATTTGTCAGGCACAGAGCAGTACAATAGATCTCTGGATCTGCCAAGTTTCGTAACAATTGGATATACAGTTGTGGAGTCATAAAGTGACATTCCATAGTGCATTTACGCTTTTTTGTGCATTCATTGCTCATGTCTACAGGTCACATAGTTTGTGCTACTGATCTGAAAACTTCAGGAAACATGCGGCCGGGGTCCCCAATGCGCCTTTTGAAGATTTCGTGAAAAAATATTAAATGGTTCAAAAGTTATTCAAAAAACAAATTTCCCATTATAGTCAATAGAAAAAGTTAACAAAAAGTTCAACAGTCTTGCAAATGCAGTTTTTAGTGTCGCAAATGACCCCTGTAGTGTCATGAGTCAGCCATTTTTCTTTCAGTTAGTGGTCACAGAAATGCTTGGCATTTAAATTTGGGACCCTCTAAGGACGCAGTTCTTTTTTTGTTCACCTAGTCGGACCCTGAGTATGCTAGCCATGTCTTTTTTGGAGGGTTAAACATCCCAGAAATATGTTTTTGAAATTTTTGTAAAAAGTAGTGCTGCAAAGTAGTGTCGCACTCACGACACTTTTGTAATTTCATTTGCAAAAGTGTCGTGATTTGCGACACTAATGAAAACCCTAAGATCTCATTTCCCTACTTTTTAGGCTTCAACCCTAATGGTGCATGAAAAAAGTTTTATGCAGTGAATTTCCTAACTTTTTCAGATAGTTTATTTGTATCCCTATTAAGGGGCCATATTCGAGAGGTGTTATGAAACAATGGCCTTGTTGAAAATTTGAACTGAAAATATTAAAAAGTACCAAAGTTACTCATGTGCATATAAATATTTCAATGAACACTTGTAACTTGGCCATTTTTAGGATATGTTTAACCTAATTATAAACATGGACTTTCTGGAACCCCACCTCATGAACAGTGGTACTGTCATTTCGTTACTCAATGCCGAAAGGTGATTTTGCACAGCAACTGTGCCATTCTTTGCAACAGGTGCGAAAACACATTTGGGCAAGATGTAAGAAATGTGAGCTGTACTGTTCATGAGGTGGTGGGACAAAATGGGTATGTTGAAAATCTGGAGTCAAAATATTGTAAATTACCAAAGTTATGCACCTGTGTAGAAACTGCGGAACGCACGCTCGCACCATGGCCATTTTAAGGGATTTTTTCCCCAGATTTACAACATGGGCTTTTTGGGTCCCCTCCTCGTGAACATGGGCACTGTCATTTTGTTAATTGGTCCTGAAAGGTGATTCTGTGCAGCGACCGCAAAATTACCTTTTGGGACTGAGTAATGAAATAACAGTGCCATTGTTCATGAGGAGGCGTCCCAAAAAGTTTAAGTTGCAAATTTGGTTAAAAAACCCCAAAAAATGGCTAAGATATCAACATAAATTCAAAATGCCATTGACAGCCATTACAGAGAACTGAGATTGTATTTTTACAAATATGACATAATGTTCTAAAATAGGACACACCTATTTTCACACATACACCATGATTTGTGAAAATACGGTACTTTCATACTGAACACATAACTTTTCCCATAGGAAATAATGGAAAAATAAAAATTGTTATAACTTCTGAATGCATTAGTATTTTTTCACCAAACCTTCAAAAGGTACATATGTGACCCAAGTGCTTTCTACCCTGAAGATTTCAAAGCAAAATCTGAAACTGTTTCTGAGATACAGGTGGACAAAGAAATGTAAAAAAAAAAAACAGGTAAATTTAGGATTTTTTGACATTCTGTATCTCATAAACCACAAACTGATTCACACAAAATTTGGCATGTCAAGAGACCAATGCCTAGAGATTATGCATGCTAAGTTATGTGCAAATGCATTGAACAGTTCCAGAGTTAAGGTTCAAAATGTCAGGTTTAACATAGAAATGTGCACCCAACATATATATATATATATATATTACACACATACAGCATTCTTTGCAAAAAAACTTTGTGCATGCATCAGATAGGGTTCCAGCAACAAAAGTTGGGCAATGTGCTGTTAGGGTTTCCAACCCTAGCACCCCACCTCCTCCTTGCATGCAGCAACAGGTATGGGGAGTGTGCCTTGAAATTGTCAGCCCTAATGCTCACCCCATTCCATGAGTAAATAAGCTGAGATAGGTAGAGTATAGGAGAATGGGGTGAGTATTAGGGCTGACAACCCCAAGGCACACTCCCCATGCCTGTTGCTGCGTGCAAAGTGGAGATGGGGTGTTAGGGTAGAAAACACTAACAGCACATTTCCCAACATTTGTCACTGGAACCCTAGCTAATGCAATGACAAAGTTTTTTGCAAAGAATTTTCTTACTTTTTGAGACCGTATAATCGTAGCCTAATTTGCTTGTGGGAGCGCAGGGCCATAATTTTTGACAGATTGTAATTGTATCATTATTTCAGGCCCTGCACTCTCATATTTTTATAATGCTATTGATATTTGCATGTGAGAGCGCACCGCCCTCTTTGAGGGCAGAGAATGACCTTGATGAACAGTTGATAAGATATCATTGTGCAGATCCTTATGTTCCAGGCAAGTCAATTACATTCTCCATAAGAAATACCCATGTGTCTCATTTCTTTTATTTCTCTCATTCATTTAAGCTTCGTTATTAACTTGGGTAAAGACAGTAGTAACTTGGCCCTGCACTTCAACCCCCGCTTTGATGAGAATGTGATTGTGTGCAACTCCTTAAAAGGTGGATCCTGGCAGTCGGAGCAACGGGACAGAAAACTGACCTTTGGCAGGGGGTCAACTGTCAAGGTAAGGTTTTAAGGGGCCAGAAGGCCATAAGAAACTGAAATGCCATAAAAAAGACTCTGGCTGAGTGATGCAGTTGCCCAATGCCCTTCAGAAGATATGGTGACAGATGAAACATTATCTTTTTCTTTATGTAACACTCAACAAACCTGAAAAGATTTAATAAAATTATGGCTTTATTTTGTCTGCGCTAAACAGCATGAAGTTAATATGAGGGTTTGGGAGATCCCAGCCCTGCTGAGAAGAAGCAGGACTAGAAGAGCCATGTTAAGAAGCTCACAGGATTAACATAGAAACATGGAAGTTGACGGCAGATAAGGACCGCAAGGCCCATCCAGTCTGCCCATTTCTTTTTCTACCTTATAAATGTGCCATCATCTTTTGCTATCAGTGGCCTATCTATTCATATGCATCTGTACTGCTCCCTTATGCCTATCCCATGCCTGTTTGAAGCCCTGCACTGTATTCATAGCCACCACTTCCTGAGGTAAGCCGTTCCATGCATCCACCACCCTTTCTGTGAAAAAGAACTTCCTCACATTACCCCTTAATTGACCTCCCTCTAATCTCATGCTGTGTCCTCTTGTCCTGCTATTTTTCTTATATTGAAACATGTTAGACTCTTTCGCCTTGTTAATGTCCTTAAGGTGTTTGAGTGTTTCGATCATATCACCTCTCTCCCTGCTTTGCTCTTGGGTATACATATTGAGCTCCGTTAATCTGTTCTCATATGTCTTCTGATGCAGTCCCTGCACCATTTTGATTGCCCTTCTCTGGACTGACTCAGTTTGGTTAAAGTCCTTGTGAAGGTGTGGCCTCCAGTACTGCACGCAGTACTCCAGATGGGCCCTAACCAGCGTCTTGTAAAGAGGGATTATTACCTCCCTCTTATGAGTTGTGATACCGCTACTAATACACCCTAACATCCCCCTAGCCTTACCTACTGCTTTAGAGGTCTGCTTGGATGATTTCAGGTCATCGGTGATGATCATGCCCAAGTCTCTTTCTTCCTTTGTGACTGCTAGCAACTCCCCTCCCAGCCTATAGGTGGCTTCAGGGTTTCTCTTCCCTATGTGCTTGATCTTGCACTTTTTTGCATTAAATCCCAGTTGCCACTCTTCTGACCATTTTGCTAGTTTATCCAGATCTCTTCTCATTCTGCCCATCCCATCTGGATCATCTGCTCTGTTGCAGATCTTGGTGTCATCTGCAAACAGACAAGTCTTACCCTCTAGCCCATCTGCAATGTCACTGATGAAGATATTGAAGAGACTGGCCCCAGGACTGATCCCTGAGGTACCCCACTTGTGAATTGCATCTCTTCTGACTGCATACCATTTACCACCACTCTCTGTTTTCTGCCTGTCAACCAGTTTGCCACTCAGTTGACCAACTTCTGACCCACCCTGAGCCTACCCAGGTGGTTTATCAATCTTCTATGTGGAACCATGTCGAAAGCTTTGCTGAAGTCAAGGTAGGTGACATCAACTGCTCCCCCTTGGTCCACCACTCTGGTTACCCAGTCAAAGAAATCTATGAGATTAGTTTGACAGGACTTTCCTTTTGTAAACCCATGCTGTCTTGGATCCTGTGCCCCTATGGATTCCAGGTGTTGCACTATCCTTTCCTTAAGGAGTGCCTCCATAATCTTGCCCACTTCTGAGGTAAGACTGACTGGTCCGTAGTTCCCTGCCTCCTCCCTGCTACCACTCTTGTGGAGTGGGATCAAATGAGCCCTTCTCCAGTCTTCTGGGACCTTTCCTGTGCTCAGAGACTCACTAAACAGTTCTGCTAATGGCACTGCTAGTTCCACCCTTAGCTCCTGTAGTACCCTGGGATGTATGCCATCAGGTCCCATTGCCTTGTCCACCCTGAGCTTAGCGAGCTCTTATAGGACCCTTTCTTTTGTGAAGGGAGTAGTGCTCACCTCCCTCCCCCTTTGTCCATGGTGCTGAGCTGTGGGCCCTACCCTACCTTCTCTTCAGTAAATACTAAGCAAAAGTATCTATTTAGGATAGCTGCTTTTACAGGGTCCTCCTCCTCACACGCCCTTTTTCTCCTTTGAGCTTAGCAATACCCCCTCTGGACTTTCTCCTTTCACTAATGTATCTATAGAAAGTCTTGTCACCTTCTTTTACTGTTTGTGCTAGTGTTTCCTCAGTTTGAGACTTTGCCTGCCTTACTGCCTTCCCTGCTTCCCTTAGGGCAGTTTGGTATGCATCCCTATCTTCATCCCGCTGTGTTCTCTTATATTTCCTGAAGGCCAGCCTTTTGGCTCTGGCCTTTTCTGCTACTGTATCTGAGAACCAAAGTGGTTTCCTTCTTCTTTTGCACTTCCTTTTCT
The DNA here is from genome assembly GCA_016271365.2 of Neoceratodus forsteri. Classification (NCBI taxonomy): domain Eukaryota; kingdom Metazoa; phylum Chordata; order Ceratodontiformes; family Ceratodontidae; genus Neoceratodus; species Neoceratodus forsteri. The sequence continues at coordinate 324,749,849 of CM057450.1, read as the reverse complement.
GTCTAACACAATGGGATGTTGCTTCAAGTATTGCATCCTTAATGCTTGCCCGCTTTGCCTGTATCCCCTCATCTGTGTTTCTTTTTGCCAGAGCTAGCGTAACTCTGTTGACCATCTTATCAAAGTCAGCTCCTCTGAAGTCCCATATTTTTGCCTTAGAATGAGATTATTTACTTGTAGTGGTCAAATTGAACCATACCATGTGATGGTCACTGGCCCCCAGGTGACCTTCTACCTGGAGATCTGTGATCTCTTCTTCAGCCTAATTTTGCCCCAGCGCATTCACGCACCACTTCTTTTGTTTGAATGCAAATTTTATAGCTAACCTGCATCTCAGCAGCCTCTCACATATATCAGTCAACCTAAAGTCAGTCCAGGAAGGTTGGTCCTGTGGACGATTTACTAGCCTGTTTGGAGTAGTTCCTGCTGGAATTAATCTATGTTCATATCACATAATTGTGTGTGTGTGTGTGTGTGTGTGTGTGTGTGTGTGTGTGTGTCCCTTGTTCACCCACCTGCATTACAATGTAGGAGTCACCCATTACAAGTAGAAGAACCTGAGCACATGTTCCAGGAACCTTGTCAGACCAACCAATGAGGATGGGTAATTGCTGTCCATGTCAATGATAAACAGGTATAGTGTAAACATAACTGAGATGTGATTTTGTTCTTCAGCAACACCTTGACCATTATTAGCCCTATAGTGGGTATTAAAGTTTCAGTGCTGAACTGATAGTGGTGAATAGAAAGCCAGGAGGCACTAAGAAGATCACCAAGAGCGAGTCTCCCATAACTCAGGTGATTGCTTTGGTAGCCACTGGAAGGAAACTGTCAGCTGCATCAACTCGTACTGGAGACTTTAGAGTCAGAGGGGGTAGTCAACAGTGGGGGAGTCAAGTGAAACCCAGCAGACTCAGTCACAGCAAAATCCACAAAAAGTACCTTCAAAGCATACAGTGAGTCCAGGATAATGATATAGTATCTCCATTTTTTAAATGCATTACCTTTGTGTCTGGACATTTATTTGACCCTAGTGGCAGCCTCAACAGGTTAATTGTTTGAGAACTGAGCCTCTGTTGCTGACTTATGTAATGATTTATTACATATGGTAAAACTAGAAAAGGCTGTGGTCATCCGTTATGGAAATCTCAGTATTTTCTGGAAACCCTCTGACTCCAAGGTTTCAATTAGAAAATAATCAAGTTACAAAGTAAGCCTTTTCTGAGGATAATTTCATCAGAATGAGGTAACTTTGGGACTGGACAGCTAGGAACTTAATGTTTGAAAATAAAACTTGTAGTTAGACCAATTTCAAAATATTGTATAGGTAACATGTTCCTGTTTGATATATGAAAGTTATAACAATAATTACATATAATGTACATTAAGAAATTTATGACATTTAAAAAAAAAGAACTTTACTTTCAAAACTTGTTAAACATTTTCTAATCCTCGGTTATAATACAGACTAGTGATTATTTTTTTAATTAAATATGCTTTATTGTTTTCAACAAACACAACACAAAATAACAGCACAGGACAATAGGAACAATAGTACAGGAAACCTACACATTAAATAAGTACAGTCAAAAAGAAATAAACAAAAACCCTATTACAAACAAATCCCACAACAAACAGGCACACCAACCTTCCCCTCCCAGTCCAGATGACAAGCAGCATCGAATGTGAGGGTCAACCCTCCTGTAAACCGTAGATGTTACCAATAGCTTATTAGTCCAAAAGTACCACAACATCATCAAAAGAATACAAGAAGCCAAATCCTACATCCAAGATCATAATTATGTCAAACACAGAAAACAGACCACTTATCTGTGTAAAAAAAGTATAAACAGCTGGTAAATAGGGTATAGAGAGGGTCCCAACACTTGTGAAAAAGCAAATAACGGCCAGACATGTTAGCAATCATCTTCTCTATTAATGATTATTTATAGTACCTTCTAGTCCATACATCCACATTTAATGCCTCTAAAATGTAACAAATATCTAACCAATTATCCTCATTACCCCTAATCATTTTGTATTTTTGCAGGCAAGTGCCAGTAGATAGTAATCAAATCATAGACACACCCACTTACACCCAATATCCCAAGCTCAGAGTCCTGCATTCTTCTCAGATTGAAAGATCATTGGCAGTGCAGAATGGATTTGTTCTGTCTTCACTTTTATGGTGTAGTCATCCTCCTATTCTTAGTGATAAGCTTAGTGAAAAGCGGCATAGCAACAGTTCACATTGTCACTTACTGTACTATTAAATTTACCAGAACTTAGCTGGTCAAGTTCTGTGTAGAACACTGGGTTAAAAAAACTTGAAAGAAAGTATCTAGTTTCTATTTATACCTTTAAAAACTATTGCTGATTTGAGCTCAGTTCATAGCCCCTTTTTACGTTCGTTTGCGCGCATGCACAAGGAACGTTTTGGGAGAGTAGCACACTTAGAGGTGTGCCTCTCTCACCCAATGCACTGCTCTCCCTTGAGCAGGCGTGGCAGTCCTGCACCAATGGGTGCAGCAGCTCAGTATGACAGCAGTGTTCCTCTGCTTCAAAGAAAAATGCTGCTGCCATACTGAGCGCCGCCCCCTCCTCACATCACATGCTACCTCCCCGCGCGCCCGTCAGTCTGCGCCCCCCAAAGCTTTGCCACACTGAGCACCAATTCATGTGGCAAACATTGTTTGCTGGACGGGGTGCCCAATCCCCATCGGCCCACGCCCCCAAAGAAGTCTTGCTGCCATGCTGGGAGCCCACCCCAGCATGGCAATGTTTGCTTTATTTTTGCCGACGGGTGCCTAATCCCCCATCGCTCCTCGCGCCCTCAGCGTGAGTTTGCTGACGGGGTGCCCAACCCCTGTCGGCCTCGGCCCCCAGCCATCTTCTGCCACGCTGGGAGCCCACCCCAGTGTGGCAAATGTCCCACGTTGTTTTTTTTTTTTCAAACCTGTAAACAAAAACTGTCTAGCGCGCTGCCTCCCAACCCCTCCCACAACCCGCACTCCACTCACCGCGCACCCAGCCTCTCTACACACCCCTCACCCCAAACCTACCTCCGACTTCTGGCGCGAACATCTTCGGGTGGACCGAAACACGCCTGGCACTCTTCAAAGGCGATCATGAACTGAGGAAATGCCGTAAGCTGTATAATGGGCTAGATGGGGGTTCAACTTTATTGCATATCTCAGTCATTTTTGAATTTTTGCACCAAATTTTCAACATGGGGTTTTTGGACCCCTTCTCATGAATGATGTCACTGTCATGGTGTTATTCAGGCCCGAAGGGTGATTGCGCAGGCACTGCGCAGTCATGGCGTGAAATCACCCTTCGGCCTTGAATAACACCATGACAGTGACATCATTCATGAAAAGGGGTCCCAAAAACCCCATGTTGAAAATGTGGTGCAAAAATTCAAAAAAATGACTGTTTTACGAGCGTGCATTGCGCAGTTCCTACGCAGGCTCGTAAGTTCATGAATTTTCAATATTTTCACTCCAGATTTTCAAAATTGCCATTTTATCACACCGTCTTATGAGTTGTATAGCTGTCATTTTTCACATCTCACCTGAAACATGTTTCCGCCCATGTAGCGCACAATGGCGCAGTTGGTGTGCGAAATCAATGTATGGAACACATTAAGAAAATCACAGTGACACTGTTCATGAGCAGAGGTCTTAAAATGGCTATGTTGAAACTTGGTGAAAAATTCCTAAAATGACTGTTTATGACGCATGCTATGCAGTTCCTACTCACCGTATGTTTCATGAATTTTCAATATTTGCACTCCTGATTTTCAACATTGCCATTTTACCACACCTCCTCATGAGCAGTACAGCTGTCATTTGTCACATCCTGCCCAAAATGTGTTTCTGCCCATGTAGTGCACAATGGCACAGTCGGTGTGAGAACTCAGTGTATGGGACACATTAAGAAAATCACAGTGACACTGATCATGAGCAGGGGTCTTAAAATGGCTGTGCTGAAAATTTGGTGAAAAAATTCCTAAATATGACTGTTTTATGAGTCTGTGTTGCGCAGTTCCTACGCACGCTCGTAAGTTTGCGAATTTTCAATATTTTCACTCCAGATTTTCAACATTGCCATTTTACCACACCTCCTTATGAGCACTGCAGCTGTCATTTTTCACATCTTGCCCAAAACGTGTTTCCACCCATGTAGCGCACAATGGCACAGTCGGTGTGCGAACTCAGTGTATGGGACACATTAAGAAAATCACAGTGTCACTGTTCATTAGCAGAGGTTTTAAACTGCCAATGTTGACAATTTGGTGAAAAAATTCCCAACAATCACTGTTTTACCAGCGTGCATTGCACAGTTCCCACGCACGCTTCCTAGGTTTGCGAATTTTCAATATTTCCACTCCAGATTTTCAACATTGCCATTTTACCACACTTCCTTATGAGCAGTACAGCTGTCATTTTTCTCTTCCTGCCCAAAACGTGTTTCCGCCTATGTAGCGCACAATGGGGGTAACAAAAAGGTCATGCTGATAATTTATTTTGCAAATACCAGCAATCGCACAGAGCATTAGGGTAAAGCACCATACATGCCAAACACCACAGCAAACACCTGCAAGCGAACGTTCAGCATTGACAAATGCTTGTTTACATTTATTTCCCTAATCTACCCCAGTCTGTGTAGCATCCATAAGGGAAGCCTAGGAACCTGGAAGTTATACATGTTACTAAGCTCTGCAGTAATTGGTTTACAGGTAAAATAAAGCACTTTATTTTAAGTGAGTGTTTTTTTTAACACTGCACTTCTGCACAGAATGGTACTATCAGTTTTTTTACAGCTGTGGCGGAGCCTTCAGCCATTTTGGCATCGCTTGCCTTAAAATGGCAGATCCTGGCACCTTCCTTTGGACTTTTGGAAATATCCTTCCAAAAGTCCAATGGAGCTTGAAATCCTCCACCATGATTGGCTGCTATGGAGTAACAGCCACACTATTTTGGCTGTCACTTCTGCATTCCGGGGCAAGAACTGTGCATGCGCAGTTCTGCTCCTGCAATCATCTTGTAAATGGCATAATGCCATTTAGCGCAACTACACATGTGCAAATGCCATGCATGCGCAGTTGTGTCACTGCCGGCCAGTGATACTCACTCTCACAGAGCTCTGCAAGCTCGCTACAGCTGCATTGTCTCTGGCTAGAGTTTGTTGATAAATGCTGCAGTTTATGTGGATTTTTGGAGGGCTAACCTGAACTGGGCTTGAAGTCACAAAACAGATTCTTCCCATCTAAAAAGTGACAAATTTAACTCCTCCGTATACATAAAAACAATTGATGTTACTATAAGTTTAAATTTCATAATTTTTTTATTAAAACAAACTTTTTTGGGTAGTACCCATTAGAATCCTTGGATAACAAAAATGACACTGTAATGGGTCTATGGAAGTCAAGTACCCCATTGTCATCCTCTTCAGCAATCAGAACCCCTCAAGAACTGCAGAATGTAAAACGGACAACTGAAAATGTAATGCTTTTTATAGTGCTGAGGGTCCACATCAGGATTCTTTTGCTGAAACCAATAATTGGGCAAGTTGACTTTTTTTGGGGGGGAAGTACAGTAGTGTTCAAAGTCAGGTCTGGTTGTGAAAATGAGATCCTTACTTCAAATTGCATACCATGGCTGGACATTTAGTTTGGACATTTTTTGCTGAGTGATTGATTTCTAGTACAGTCTCTGAAAAAAAAATGCCATAAAATAATTCCTATGTGTTTAGTGTCATTCTGCTAAATATGGTGAAAAATCAGGGATTGTTATATCTGCTAATTGTTTTCTTTTTCTCTACAGTTTACCATTGACTTCAGGGGTGACAAGTTTATTATCAGAATGCCTGATGGATCAGATATAGAGTTTCCAAACCGACATGGTTATGATACCATCAACTACTTGGCTGTAAAAGGAAGCTTCAAAGTGACCTCCTTCAAATATGACTGAGAAAAATTTGGGTCCAGCTAAAAATAATAAATATTGTTACATATTTTTCTTACTGTTCTAGTGATTCGGTTCTTATGTGTTTAAGAGGGAGGTGTGTGTATGTGTGCGTGCGTGTGTGCATGCGTGCGTGTTTTGACAGATATGATGGGGACAATGTTGTCCTCACAAGGAAAGAAGACCTGCAAAAAAAATAGCAATTTGTGGACTGTTGGGTTCTGTAAATGTTTCACCTATTAATTTCCAATTTAACATTTGCTTAAAAAAATATGTTCTGTGATGGGAACTAGTGTGAGGTACCATCTAGCAAGCTGGCAACCCGGAATCACACCCTGAGCACAGGACACCAAAAGCTGGGGCATGCGAGAGGGTTGGTTACAGAGCATCTGCTTTGACACTTTCTTCCTTGAAGGATGGCTGATCATTGGAATGCTCTGGTACTGGCATGGTGAGGTTAACCACATGCTACTAACCACCCCACGCAGTACACTGTGTTGTGTGTGATTATGGCGGGGGGGGCGGGAGGCAAGAGGGAGAACACCAGAAATAGCTTGTCCTGGCTCACCTAGGCAGCTAACTCAATGTTTAATTTGTCCTTTACCTTTAATTCACCCTACTGTGCACTCCAATAAAAAGATAATTTCTTTTTTGTATTTCACAGTACCGAGCATTTAAAATATATATGAGAGCTCAGACTGGCCTCTTTTATTGAGGGACTATTCCCGGTTGGTGAAGTTGTGGACTTCAATCCATCTGATGGCAGACACTTGCTTTTAATAAGGAAATGGTATGGGGAGAATTCCACTGCATGTGCATTATACCCATGCATTAATTTAGAGTTCAGGCCCCATTTACAGTTGCTATGGGTGGTGGCAAAAAATTGGTAGGAATGGGACGCTCAGGTGCAATGCCACCTGTTAGCACCATAGACAAAGCTGCATGCATGTCCTGCAGGGGAGAGCAGTAGCAGGGTCACAGTGAAACTTGTAAATCTAGTTGCACCCACCAGCAGGCTGCACTGTACCTGCAACCAGGTCGCAGCATGACATTGTGAGTGCTGCATGGTGCAGTGCGGTACTGCATGATTGTCACTGCCATTTGCACACAGGTGTCCCAGCTGGAAGTGTACCCCTCCCTACCTTCACTCACCTCTTGGGCTCAACTGGGCCAGCGACTCTTCTCTCCATGTGCCAATGGACATAACAGTAGTTCAGGAGCACCCCTTTCTCCCCAGTCATCATTTTCGCTGGAAGTCCTATGGTACCACCACCCCCCAACCCACATGTCCTGCCAGAGCTCCGTGTGTGGCAGAGTTCCCACAGTTGTCCTCCTCTGTCTGATCTGCTGCATGCTGAAATAACACTCTGCCCCTGTTACTGCCTGGTTTTGAAAGGTGATAACCCTGGGCAGCTGCAGTAGTCTGGCCCAGGCTTGCAGGCTGAATATGCCATTGTGTACGGCACTATACTTATTTGCATGGCAGCAACCCCCCCTCCCCTTCCCAAACTCTTTTGTGAACACTTGGGAAAGGTTTACAACCCTAATTGAGCCAGCCCAATAGGAGCACAAAGTTGTAGATTGTGACTGAGAATGGGTCCCTTTATTTTAAACAAATGGACTGTGCTCTGTAAAAGTGGAGGGCAACATAAATTTATTAAAGTTAAATTTTATCAAAAAGTTCCCATCATAATGGGAAAGTCCATGAAATGCCCTTTTCAATGAGGTATTGGGATTTCCTGTAGCTTGCAGCATGCAGCAATCTGGAGAGCGAAGTGAATCCTAAAGTGATACCACATTGCTGTTAGTGCTGTACAGAATTCTCCAGTTCTGCTAAACTACAATTCTGTGAAATTTCACAAAAGTCTGCCTGATTCTGCTGAGTTCTGTCAGTAGTGCAATTCAAGCATTTCCAAAAGTGGAGTTTTTTGCAGATTAGTAATCTGACATTTACATAACCATGGATTCCCTTTCTATGATTCATGGAAAACTATTCCACAGTTTGCATAATCTATGGAAAGATACTTATGTAGAAATTATTTTCACTCTATCTAGAAGGTGGTACACCTGCTGCCCAAGGGCAGAGAAACATAAAATAGCAATTAAAAAAATATATATTTTTCAGAATTGCACAGAATTCAAAAAGAAAGAAATTCCAATAAGAATTTTCAGAAGCAGATTTGTCATTCTCTATGAATTCTGTTAGCCGAATTCCACATTCAGTGACACTCTAATAGTCATCATTTGTAATACCCTATGATACCAAACACGGTGATGCCAACAGCAATGTAGATGGTCACAGCTTCACCCTCCATCATCACAAGGCTCTAAAAATGTATTTAATTTGTGCTGTAGCCCTATGGCTATATTCTCCAGGTCGACCCTGAAAAAGGGACTGTAATTGTCTCAGTTACCAAAACTCAATAAATAAATAAATAAAATGGTGATACTGTATATGTATATAATATATGGTAGACTTAGTCATCACCTTATCTGGAGTGCACCCAGCTACATGTAAGCATGATACCTCAGCTAAAAGAGCTATCAAGGGCTTTCTAACTATGATGGGTAGTGTTTATCAGTGTTTCCTTTAAAAAAAAGAGAGCAGCACATCAATAAACAGCTCAGTGGTTAATCTGTTCCCAGGGACCCACGGCAGTGATCTTCACGACACCCTGACAAACTCCCGAAGGTTTACTCTAAGCCCAGGCTCTCTTTTTCCGTGTTTCATTGTCATATTATAAACATTCTGTTAGTATCCTCCACTATAAGCTTTGTGCTGTTTGTGCAAGTCATCAACATAAGGCAAGCTACAAGGATACTTGTCCGTAACTGCTTGAATATTTCCTATCAATCCTATGAAAAAAACATGCAGAATTGACCAGTAAATACTCCAATAAACATCATTCCAATGGTTGCCATGGTCGCTACAAAAAAGCTACTGTAGCATTTCTGAAACAGTTTTACCAGTTTTAGACAACTTAAATATGGAAAGAAAGGTCATGATAGCTTACGACATAGTATTTTGGCCGTGCCAGGAGGATGATGTCCATAGAGTGGATTAAGGCCCTCAGCCACATTTCAAACCCAGACCTTACTGCATAAGTAAGAACTACCAAATGCAATGTTAAAATGCTGTAATTTTATTTAGCTGTAACCCACTGGCAGCCTTACGGCCCTGTCAATCTAGTCTGGTGGTAGTTTCCTGCAGTAGATACTAGTGACGTACATAATGGATTCAATTCCATTGTCCAGTTACACATGGCATGCACTTATGTCATCAACGAAATTGCATCTTACTGAATGTTATATTTAAATAGAACAAGCATTTGTCAATGCCGAGAGTTTGCTGTTGGTATTGCTGTTGTACATGTCTCCCATATTTTTATTTGTATATTCCTCTGTATTACATTTTAAGGGTGGGCATTATGGCTGGAAACCCTAACGCTCCGAGCATTTGTTGGTACTTTTGCTCCAAATTTTCAACATGGGCTTTTTGAGACACCACCTCATGAAGAGTGCCAGTATCATTTTGTTCCTCAATCCCAAAAGGTGATTTCGCATAGCGAGTGTACCATTCGGTGCCACAGGTGTGAAAACACATTTTGAGCAGGATGTGAAAAATGACAGCTGTACTGTGCCTGAGGAGATGTGAAGAAATGACAATGTTGAAAATCTGGAGTGAAAATATGAAAAAGATGCAAACACACACTTGTAATGCAGCCATTTTTAGGAATGTTTTCGCCAAATTTTCAACATGGCCTTTTTGGGACCTCCCTTCATGAACAGTGGCACTGGAATTTCATTAATCTGTCCCGAAAGTTGATTTTGCACAGTGACTGTGTCATTCTGCACCATAGGTGAAAAAACACATTTTGGGAAGGATACAAAAAATGACAGCTGTACTGTTCATAAGGGTGTGTAAAAATGGCACTGTTGGAAATTTGGAGTGAAAATCTTAAAAATTGATGACGTTACGAGCATGCATAGAAACTGGACAAAGGACGCTCATAACGCAGTCATTTGTGGGAGTTTTTTCACCAAATTTTCAACAAGGTCTTTTTGGGACCCCACCTAATGAACAGTGGCACTGTCGTTTCATTAATTGGTCCTGAAAGGTGATTCCACGCAGTGAACGTGAAATCACATTTTGGGACAGAGAAACAAAATGACAATTACTGTGTTCATGAGGTTGGGTCCCAAGAACCCATGGTGAAAATGTGTGACCAAAACACCCCAAAATGGCTGAAACCTAAATTGAACCCCCCCCCAATCCATTCACTGCCATTATAGGACTTACCATCATTTCTTCAGTTTGCTGTCAGCTTTTGAAGACTGCAGACATGTTCCCGGTCCACTGAAAATCATTGCTCCTGACCTCTGGAGGTAAGTATGGGTGAGGGTGGGTGTGTGTAGGTGGGGTACACAGAGGGAGGGTGCAGGTTGGAGGAGGGGGCCGGCGGCAATGACGAGGAACCATTTTCTTTTTTTTCAGGTTTAAAAAAAAAAGTTGTGGGTCTGTTTTCTTTTTTTTTTTTTTTACAGGGAAACTATGGATTTTGGCACACTGGAGTAGGCTCCCAATGTGCCAGAGTACTGAGGGGTTCAGGGGGTGGTCAATGCTGACCTGGGGATTGAGCACCCCGAGGTCAGAGGATATGTGGGGGGGGTGCATCCAACACTGAGAGTGTGCATCCCGGTGTCAGAAACACCACATCAGGTTTTGGCACACTTGGTGGGTTCCCAGTGTGCCACATTAAAGGATGAGGGGGGATACAGGCCACACTGGGATTGAGAAGCCCGATGCTGGCAGACGGGGGGAAAGGGGTCTGCCAGCATGATCACAGAGACAGTGGGACATGGAGAAGGCAGGCGAGGAAAGTGCCTCCTCCCAGCCAGCGCAATCAGTTGTGCTTATAGTAAAAGTGCCTTCGGGCACTCAATACTCCCAGTCCATATGAAGCTTAGGCTATGGCCTGCTCCGCACGGGTGGGAGAAACTTTAGAATGGGAGACAGCAGGACGTGGCATAGAGATGTCATGACACAAACAGCTGTTTGCTCTGCGGCGACCTGCAGATAAAAGGAAAAAGCCGCCTCCTGATTGGTGCAGCTTTTTCTTTTCAAGTGCAGACCACTGCAGGCAAAGCAGTGTTAGGATGAGCCTGGCTGAAGATTGGTGTGATACTGTTGAGCCCCATGCAGAGCACTCTGCATTGGACAGACAGTGTCACACCCTTCAAAGCCTGCTATCCCAAGGAGTTTGCTGCAAATGCGCGAACTCAAAAAGGGTGTGATCCTTATTTTTGGAATGCCGCTAATATCTTAGGATGCATTGGTCAATGTTGTATTCTGTGTTAACATTATATCATTATAATATTATATTTTAATATCACATCAACCATTAGCGCTAGGAATATTATTTTTATATGAAAATCTGGAGTCGGTGCTACATGCCTGATCTCTGTTGATACAGATTCCATGTAATGATAGGGATTAAAATGTCAATACATATCAACATTCTTCAACATGTTTTGATGCATACTGATGAGCGTAAATTGTATCAATATGGCTTAGGCATGTAGCACTGACTCTTAAGTTTTCACGTAGCACAAAATGGAGCCCCAAGCCCGACGGTTCCAAAATAAGCCCTCTCAAAGAAATTATTTTAGGAAAGGTACATGTATGGAACTGTTAGTGCTAGGAACCCGATCTTTTTAAAGACAAGTTTACAATAAGCATTATACAGTGAAGTCATTTCTGTACACTAACCATGTACTAATAGACATTAAAACAAGTTAGTTCACAGATTGACATATACTGATGTTTCAATGTACAGTACCATAATTAAGCAACATACCATGAGAGGGTGTGGTTGATGCCAGGATTTACCCATGCCTGGTGTGTTGTTTGGTCATGATGCCACAGGCCCAGTGAGCAAAACACACCAGATGAGGATAAATCCTGTCATCACTCACACTCTGGAGTGACATATTGTGATTATACAATGTTCCCCTGTTTTGTAACTAAAAAATATTGAAAATGAGTTTTTCCCCTCCATTTTATGTTATTTTATTGAGTTAATTACTGCCCAACAAGTAACAGTCCTCAGTTGCAATGTTTCACATTTCCTGCACATGCGCAAGACTGGTTTACCATTTTCCAGTCCCAATAGTTTCTGTGCAGCCATTAAATGTTTACTGCTGTGCCTCATGTCACCAGTTGACATGGCTCAGTTTTTGTTATAGGGGTCGAGGCAGTCTTGAAAGATTGCTTTATGCCCCACTTTGAGGTATGGAGCACTGGCTCTGCTTTGGCAGATTGTGCACATGCATGGTAGCTTTGATTGCTGCCATATCGTAAAACACTTGTTCCCCTGTCCTGTCCCGCTTCTCGGCCAGGAAAATAAAGTAGACTTTTTTTTCTCTATGGCCTGCTTTGACTCCCAGGAGATAGCCTGAGGTCACATAGTGTTGAGCAGCCACAGATTTCTGTTGAGGATCAAGGAGGCTACGAGCGGCAAGAGGAAGGCAGTTCATAGCTCCGAGGAGTCAGGCACCATTGAAGTGAAGGAGATTTTTGTTTTTCTTTAACCAAGGGTCAGCAGAAGAGTTTTGCTAGGTAGGGTTTACAGCTTTGTTTGTGGAACTGTTAAGTCGTACCTTTACTGCCGCATTTCATATTTGTATTTTGCCGTTTAGTCATGTGGTTGCAACAGCTGTAATGGGATGTGGGAACCGAGGCGACGTGAGAGAAAAAAAGGTCGACAGGTGACCTGGGAGCAAGCTGTTGTGAGGGAAGAGTTCTAAAAGACTGTTTTGCCTGCCATGTGCATATTCCAAGTGTTTGTTCAGTTACTGCTTCTAGTTTAGTTTGAAGGAGCAGTCCATTTGTTTTGTTTGAAATTTGTGGGTTTAAAGTTAGCGGGAGATCAAAATGGCGGCTTGCTTTGATGTTTCCTGAGGTCAGAGTGAACTGTGATGGGGGTAGGCAAGATGTGGCTGGCTGGAATGTCTTCCTATGAGGTGATAGCAGGATTTACACATTGTAAATCATGCCAGCCAGCCAATCAGGAAGCAGTATGTTAAGACCCATTGTATAATGTGTAACAAGACATGGTAAGTGGAACAAAAAGACTCCATTTTGTTATGCTAACTCCAAGCTTTCTTTTAAGGAAAATTATGCTCCTAATCTAAATGATTCCAAGTTATCCCTTCTTGAAAACATGATTTTAGAAGGCATGAAGTTGATACCATTAGGACATGGAACCTGTTTATTTTTTGCAAATTAAAACATCCAATGAGTGCATCTGATATGGATGCCAGCTACATACACTAACGTTTGCACTTTACCTTTTTATTCAACTCCAACTCCTTAAACATTCACAATTAAAATACAAAACAAACAACACACTCATTATATAATGGATTAGAAACTCACATAAATTAAAGTTTAATGCTGACTGTACAGTGCAAAGCTATAATGTGAGATAGGAGCAGCAGGATCCAACTCCCTAGGTAAACAAGTTGTGAAAAAGGTACACTAATGTTGGCTGCTGCTAGCAGTAGCTAGAATAATCTGTTTTGCTCACGAGTCATTCTGGTGCATTATATCTTCCAGTGCTGTAGTCCTGCTCTGATGTAAGCTGCAGAGGAATCTGGGAGTTCTGGTTATGGCAAATGTCAGCTTAGAAGTCATCAAAATCAGCCTGATACAATATTATGTACTGCAGTAAACAGAAACTAAAAAAAATATATATTTCTGCACACAATAAGTGCACATTGGGACACGCCCCACACTAAGGTGTGAGGCTCTTTGTGCTGACTGTTCCCCTTCATGAAAATGGTTGCAGAACTGACAGAGCCCCTTGACCCAGTTATTTAATTACTCACTTAAGCCCAAAGTGGTGCCAGTGGATTGGGGTCCCTTGACACAGAACTACTCAACAAGGGAGGAGGACAGGAAGGATCCAGGCAATTCCAGGCCTGTCAGTTTTATATATTCTATAGGTAATCTGATCGAGACCATGGTCAAAGAATATCTGGTGGCCTACTTAGAGTGGAATGGACTGCAGGACGGCATGCATCATGGGTGTGTGTGTCAGGGAGGGTATGCAAGACCAACCTGACACCATTTTCTGACTAGGTTACTAGGGTGATAGAGGATGGGGATAGATTTGCTCTACTTCCACTTCAACAAGGCATTCAATTTGGTATCACACAGGAGGCTCCTGAAAAAGTTAGATGATCTGGGAGTGGAGCAGGGTTTGGTCAGGTGGGTAGGAAATTGTCTGGGGGGAAGCAACAGAGGGTATTAGTGAATGGGACCAAGTCAGAGGACAGGAGGTCATGAATGGCGTACCACAGGTATAGGTTCTGGGACCTGTTCTATTCAATATGTTCATTAATGACATAAGGAAAGGCCTCATGGGCAAGAGGCTTTGCTGGTGACACAAAGCTATGGGACAGGGTAGACCATGTGAAAGAGGTGAGGGAGCTCCAGATGGACCTAAAAAGTAGAAGAGGGAGTCCAACATCAGGCAGTTGACATTTAATGCCAAGGAGTGCAAGGTGATGCACTTAAGGATACGGAACCCACACAATGAATAGTAGATTAGAGAGGAGAGGCTGGCACCTACAACAGAGGAGAGGGATCTGGGGGTCATTATCAGTGACCCCCCCCCAAGCATTTAAGTTAATGTAACAAAGCATACAGTAAGGCATCAAGGATACTGTGATGTAAAGGGAAGGGATCTGATAGTAGGAAAAACAAAGCAACACTGCCCCTAATGATCAATTGCCTTCTGCAATCTGATTCAATATTGCTATGGCAACGCATTATGATTGAACTCTGTAGCCCTTCAAAGAAAAAAACAACTTTTTTTGCCAGTTTCAATGCACTTCTATAATATGCCATGGATTGGGCATCTTAATATGCAAGTTAAAATTGCCAACTGAATAGTGTAGAGGCAGTAGGCACTGGTTGTTGTGCTGCCAGCCCAGACCCATCCCCTAACTAGGATTTGTTGCGGTAGGTCCTCAGGAGGGAGATGGAACATTCAAAATGGTATACTCCTCTGGGGAGAGAGGACAAATTCTCCCAGAGCTTGACTGCTCCCTGGTATGAAACATCCAACAGGATCCACTCCCATGTAGGGAGAAGGCAAAGTCTCAGAGAGCTTGACTGCTCCCAGGTATCAAACATACAAGAGGATGCACTCCTCTTGGGAAAGAAAACAAAGTCTCCCAGAGCTCAACTGCTCACTGATATCAAACATCCAAGAGGATGCACTCTGGTGGGGAGAAAGGACAATGTCTCCTAGAGCTTGACTGCTCCAAGATATCAAACATCCAGACTGATTGCTTACTGGTATTCACAGCAAGTGGTACCCTTGGGAGCTCTGTGAGGGTGGAGGACTTGGCTTGCCTGATTATAACTCCAGTGAATTGATTGGGCTCTGGCACTATTCCTCCAATTAGGAGGGTCAGAAAAATGTAAAGGAAGCAGTTTCAGGGATGAAGATGATGTCTTTGTTGCCCCACCTGTCTGGGATGCATAGTATCTGAATCCTTGCTTCCATCCTCCTAGCCACAACTCTACTCCTAACCTTTGACTTGAAAGTTTAGGCCCCATTGGGAAGGACACACTCTCAGGTAGTTCTAGTGCTTCGACAGGGAGTTCAGACTCTGCTGAAAGGTAGGCTCACAAGTATTTCCAGACATATGACGGGGTTCAGAATCTGCTGAAAGGTAGGCTCACAAGTATTTCCAGACATATGACAGTGGGTTCAGACTCTGCTGAAAGGTAGGCTCACAAGTATTTCCAGACATATGACAGGGGGTTCAGACTCTGCTGAAAGGCAGGCTCACAAGTATTTCCAGACATGTTACAGGTGGTTCTGTCCCTTCTGAGAAGCAAACTCTCAGGTTGAAACAGAAAACTAACAGTAGAAGGCCTTACAGTGTACCCTCCTGTCTGTCCTAGGAGGTGGTACATACACCCTAAGGATCATGACTGACCTCCCCCTCCCCTGTGTCCCATAGTCTTTGACCAGCCCTTTATATCCATTCCACACTCTTAAAACTCTGTTTTGCCCCCCTCCATACCACTATTATTGGTAGTTTATTCTAGCCTTCACCACCTGCTCTGTAAAAAAAAAAAAAAAGATGTCCTCATCTTCTTAAATGTGTTGTATCGCCTGGCAGTTTTCTGCTATTCACCCTGTCTTAGTGTTGCCACTGACTGAACAGCTTGACTGAGTCCATTTTGTTTAAGCCCTGACTGTATTTAAACTTTTGATGTTAACACTCTTTCTTCTGGTCTGAGGTGAATACTTGTTAAGCAATAAGGCATGACCAGGGGTTAGATTAAAAGTCTGTTAATCACCCCCTAGGGGTGTAATGTGGCACAAGGCACAGCCAAGTGCAATATTGCCCCTAGGGGGAGATTGACTATTAATCTAACTCCTGGTCATGCCTTATTGCTATTATAAAAATTATTTCAAAAGTGTACTTTTTGAATGTTTTCCTCATTGAGAAGGTGATATTTAATAAAATAATTCTTCCACCAACAGTTTACAAAAGCTAGTTCAGAATCAGAATGCATCATTCCACTCATTCAGCAGTGCTAGTGGATGGAATGCTGACAGGAAGAATTCATGTGCCATGGTGATCAGGCAGTACATGACAGTGTAACAGGAATTCCTGTAAGGCTATCAGAATCCTAACAGCCAATTAGATTGCAGCATTTCTGAAACCCTTTTTATGACTGAGATTATCCATTCTCTGCTCACCCGTCCTCCCTTGCTGACCCTGTATCATCTTAGTCACCCTTCTCTGCACTGTTTCCAACTAGTTTAAGTCCTTCCTTAGATGAGGGCTCCAAAAGTGCACATAGTGCTCCATGTGCACTGGGGTTCTGTAGAGGGGCAAGAGGACCTCTTTTCTCCTTCTGCTGACCCCCCCAAATACATTTTAGGATTCTGTTCATCATCCATTTTGATGTTGTCTGAGATCACCCCTCCTAGATCCCTTTCCTCCTCAGTCAAAGTGGCTGTTAATCCTCCCCCACCCACGTCTGCACTCTACCCTAGGAATTCTGCTTCCTAGGTGCATGATTATGCACATTTTAGCACTGAAGTCCAGCTGCCAGATCTGTGACCACCACTCATGCTTCTCCAGGTCCTCCTTCAAATCATGGATTCCCTCCTCAAATCAGCTGTGCTATAGAGCTTGGTGTCATCCACACATAAGCAGACATAAGGCAATTCTAGTGGGGGGTAGGAGGAAGTAGGTTGTTGGTTAACTAGGATCTGCAGCTTATCCATTAGGTAGGGAAATGGGCAGACTAGGTGGGCCTTATCTGCCATCACAGTCTATGTTTCTATGTTAAGCAGATTTTCTCATTGATACCTTCTTCTGTGTCGCTAATGAAGATGTTAAAGAGTGTTGGCCCAAGCACTGATCCCCGAGTAACTTCACAAGTGACCTCCTTCACACCTGAGATTTCTCCATTTATCACCACCCTCTGGGTCCCTCCCCCCCTAACAGTTTCCCATCCACCTTGTCAGTTTGTCCCCCACTTAGAAGTCCACTAGTTTCTTGACCAGTTCTTTGTGCAGAACAGAACTGAAAGCCTTGTTAAAGTCAACATAGTTTGTCAGCTGCCTAACCCTTATCAACAGCCCTCATTACTGAGTCAAAAATGTCAATCAGATTTGTTTGACATGACCTGCCTGCCACAAGCCCTTGCTTCTTTCCATATTGCAGACTATTTGTTATCAGGAAGTCCAGCAGTCTCTCCTTGATTATAGTTTCCAGTATCTTGCTGACTATTGACATTAAACTGACCATTGTGTAGCTCCCTGGCTCATCCTTTCCTCCTGTTTTGTGCAGGGGGTGCCACATCCACTGTTCTAGAGTCCATAGACACCTCTCTAGTCACTAGAGAACAGTTGTAGAGGTCTGCCAGGGGTGCAGTCAGCATCTGCACCAGTTCCCTCATTACCCTGTCATGCAGTCTATCTGGCCTTTAAGATTTATTAACTGTTGGGCTGCAAGAGCCTCCAGTACCTTTTCTGTGTCTATTGGTTCTATACACAGTTTTGGCCCTCTCTTACAATGTAATACTAACTTTTCCCAGTGGTAGTGTCCCCTCCTTCTCATATGTAAACACTGACCAGACATCATTTCTGATTTACCCTTGTCATTGCGCACACACTCATCACCCTGTTTCAATTTGTCTGTGCCTTCATCTGTCTTTTTTCCCTTATGTAGTGAAAGCAGGCATGATCTCCTCCTTAACTTCTTCTGCTAGCCTTAGCTTAATTTCAAATTTAGTCTTTCTCACCACAATATTAGCCAAGCTCAGTTTTTCAGGCAAGCTTTTTGGTCACCACCCCCCTCTCCAGACTGCTTTTATATATCTTAAAAGAACGTCCTTCCCCTCACTGCACTCTCCACCTCCCTAGTGAACCAGACCATTTTTCTGTACCTCTTTCTTTTCCTCACCTAACTCAAGCAGGAGCTGGGGACCTTCTATGGATGATTACTAATGACGATCCATTTCCCAATCCATGGTCACAACCCATGGGCACAGAGGAATTAAAGGATAGCTTAAACTGCAGATTTAAGCATCAACAAAATGCTTTGCTTGCTTTTCAGAAATGTTTATTACTCTGTGCAGCTCTCAGTCGGCATCTACAAATAAGGTACATTTACAGCATACGGTGGCGTGTACGTTAGCACTGCAGCAGTCACAGATAGGCATAACCTGGTGCTTTACTTCATAACAGTGAGACTTTGTCAAGGAATAGTCATCTCTTAGTTTTAGACATTTATTACTCTTCAGTTCAATCCGATGCAAGGGGGATGACCAGTGGGGTCCCACAGGGATCAGTGCTTGGACTAGTCTTCTTTAATGTCTTCATAAGTGACATTGCAGAGGGGCTGGAAGGGAAGGTATATCTCTTTGTAGATGACACAAAGATTTTCAACAGGGTTGACATTCCAGTAGGGATAGAGAAAATAGGAAGGGACTTAAGCAAGCTTAAGGAGTGGCCAAGGGTGTGGCAGCTAACATTCAATGCAAAGAAGTGCAAGATCATGCACGAGGCACAGAAATGTGGGTGAGGAGCACATGATTGGGGGGAGGTACTGATGACCACCAAACAGGTAAGGGACCTGGGAGTAATCATATCTGATGATCTAAAGGTTACCAAATAATGTGAGAAGGCTGTGAGAAGAGTCAGTGGAATTCTTGGGAGCATAGGGAGAGATATCTCCAGCCGAAGGAAGGAGTTGGTGATGCCACTGTATAGAACATTGGTGAGACCTCATCTAGAGTACTGTGTCCAGTTCTGGAGGTAGTTTCTCTGAAAGGACATAGACAGAGTAGAAGTGGTTCAGAGAAGGGTGACAAAAATGGTGCAGGGGTTGCACCAAAAGTCATATGAGGGGAGACTGAAGGATCTAAAATATGTATTTCCTGGAGGAGAAGAGAGAGAGTGGGTATATAACAGAGTCTTTCAAATACCTCACGGGTGTAAATAAGGTACGAGATGGAAGCATCTTTCAAAAAATGATGTTCAAGGGGCCATGATATGAAAATAGAGGGGGTAGACTTAGGGATAATGTGAGAAAGTATTTTTTCACAGAAAGGGTGGTAGATCCTTGGAACAGCCTCCCAACAGAAGTTGTAGGGGCAAAAATGGTAGGGGAATTCAAAAATGCATGGGACAGACATAAAGGCACTCTAGCGATAGGAAAGAGAGGGTAAGTTGTAGATCATTTAGGATCTGTGGTATATGAAACAAGTAAGGAAAATGGGCAGATTAGGTCAGCCAAGTGATCCTTATCTGCTGTCAAATTCTATGTTTCTGTTCTATGACATCCTTAAATACATTCTTCAACTTAATAGCACATAAAAAATGTGCACTTTTTTTATAACAAGATTGACTTAATTAATACAATTGTAGACATCAAAGCAGGCTTAATATAAGAATCAATAAAGCACGTGTGCAAAATCAGTGCTGAATTAAATTATTATCTAAACAATAATCACAATGGCAGTCATTAAATTAGTTTAAACTGTGAGCAGCTACAGCAAAACCTATTCATTAAACAGGTTCAAAATATGTTAGTGTATATATATATATATATATATACGTATATATCAAAGTAGACATTTTTTTAATATTGAAATTCCATCAGCTGTGAGCAGGTAATTATAATTATTCTATTTCCCAGTTATAGATAATACAACAATAATTTAGGAGGCTTCAGAGGTGTTATGCAGCAAAGAGAGGGTGTAGGGGAGAGTAAAAAGGGGTAACAATAATACTGGTGGCTGTATCTGACGCATTATAAAGGTTCAGCTGTGCTCTCACTCTGTTGGTCTCTAGGGTGTCTTGATGATCCCAGGCCTCAGCATCTCATCTGGCAAAGCTCCTAGGCAATCCCCTTTGCTGCTGTCACCTGGCTGTGGAAATCAGCATAGATACATAAACAGTGTCAGCAGATAAGGGCCTATGGCCCACCCAGTCTGCCCATTTGAGCTTGTAAGCTCAGTTTGTTTTCCTAGAAGTCTGTTTCCCCTTACCCCTGACCTCTAGAATTCCTTTATGTCTATCCCATGCATTCTTAAATCCCGTGATTGTTTCAGCCCCCACCACTTCCTCTGGCAGGGTGTTCCACTTGTCCACCACCCGTTCTGTGAAGAAATTCTTTCTCATGTTTCCTCTGAATCGTCCTCCTCCAACTTCATCCCATGCCCTAGTCCTGGAACATCTTTTCGCTTAAAATAGTGTTTTCCTGCACCCTGTTCCTCCCTGTAAGATACTTGTATGTCTCTATCATATCCCCTCCCTCCTCTCTCCAGGGAGTACATGTTCAGTTCCTTCAGCCTGTCTTCATAGGACTTGTGATGCAATCCATGCACCATCTTTGTTACCCTCCTCTGAACCTTCTCTACCCTGTCTATGTCCTTACGTGAGGTATGGTCTCCAGAACTGTACACTGTACTCCAGGTGGGGCCTCACTAGTGTCTTGTATAGTGGAATTATGACCTCCCTTTTCCTGCTGGTGATGCTCCTGCCTATACATCCCAGCATCCTATTTGCTTTACCTGCTGCCTTGTCACACTGTTTCCCTACCTTGAGGTCATCAGAGATGACAACCCCAAGATCCCTTTCCTGCTTGGTGCATGCTATATCCTCACCCCCCAACTGATATATTGTGCCAGGGTTTTTGTGCCCCATATGCATTATCTTGCACTTCTTTGCATTGAATTTCAACTGCCAAGCATGGTGGCTTTAGGCCCCATTGGTTGTGATGCAATTCCAGACAGTCCCCTAAAGTTTGATCAGAAACATCTTTCAGCTACACACTGGGGCAGCCTACCCTTTCAGGCTAAATATCTCCCTCTGTCTGTCTCTCTCTCTCTCTCTATATATATCTCTATCTCTCCCTCCTTCCTTCCTTTCCCTTCCCTCCTCTCCTCCCTCCCTCCCTCCCTTTCTCTTTCTATCTCTTTCTCTTGCAAGTGGAAATCTTCTTCTTGTCAGCTACAAAAGCACATTAATTCCTCCAAAGACCAGCTATAGTGCAGGCTTGCACCAGCAAATGGTTTGTCTATTATCCCCTTAAACTGAGGGCCGACTGAGATTTTCTGGAAGATTACTTTGGGTAGAAGCCAGCAGACAGCCTCCATATTGGCTTAATCTCTTGGGTGGATCTGTCTGTCTCTCACTTGATGTCTGACTGGTAACCTGACTCTCAACTGAATAAATGACTCCTCCATTGTCTCTAGGCCCTCTTGTGGCTCCGGAGCAGGCTTCTGGGCCTAACTGACTGCTGTGCTGACCTCCAACCCCATTGTTTTATTGAAGGGGTCAGATATAAAAAAAGATGGCCAATGCTGTGGAAGTTTTCTGGGGCACTGATGTCAAAGATTTATTTTTAAAGTGCTCCTGACCGTAAAACATAAATGGCGTCCCTGAAGTGTTCTGTGTGGTCTGTGCTAGTGTTCAGCTGGGTGTGGCAGCAGTTCTGGTATCACCCCAATTATCCTGAGTATGGGATTGTAGTCCCTGTGATGACGTTTGGCCAGCTTTGATGTGTGTTGTAAGCGATGGCTCTAATGGTGCAGGAGGAACTAAAGAAATCCTGGGGTTCCTCGTCACTCTCCTTGTCCAAGTCAGCAGTCCTGGGGACCTGAGAGCAGAATGCTGGTGGCACTGGCTTGGTTGGGCATGGGAACCCAAACATGAGCCCACACTCAATGGAGGATTACATAAAATGGTTAATTTTAGCACCACAATCCTGCATTAGACATTTCATCATTTTAAAACATAAATAATTTGATAGAAAACCAACTGTGTAGTAAAATGGATCTTAGTGCATAGGTTATTTATTTATTTATTTAAATGTTTCACCAGGAGGGCACACTGAACAACAAGTTGCCCATCTCACGGTGCGACCTGGGGGGAGGGGTTACATAGGGTTGTGAAGGATGATCAGTTACAATAGTATGTGGGTAGTACAAACAATATAGCATTGTAAGATTGTGCAACAGTTGGAACACAAGGTATTGTACAATGAACAGTAGTGGAACATTGGGTAAATTACAATACATGTACAAAATCATACAAAAGAACATATGAACGTACAAAACAGTAATAATGCGATAGAACCATTTATAGTGCATGAGTATACCAGGAGCAGGCTCGAGGTAGTACGCAAGTGCTGTTGGAGTAAAAAGGATGGGGTTAGGTTGTGCACACTGGTGACCCAGAAGGGCAGGTGGAGAAGAGAGGGGGGAGAGGCAAGAACTGAATATGAGGAGAAGGGGTAGCCATTTCCTGATTTCCCCCTTCAGGATGTTGAGAACCTTGCGGGGGGGGGGTCAAGGTAGGAAGGCAGAAACTGTGGATAAGTATTAAGATGTGATAAAGCAGGAACAGCTGAGGGAAAGGCAATTGTGTAGGGCAGAGGTAAGGGAGTAGTTGGAGGAGAAGTGTCTTATTTCAGGGAGGAGGGAATTCCAGATTTTAGGTTTGTGATGTGGTTCAGCCAGTCACATTACTCCTTCTGTCCCTTTCACAGTGTATAATAATTATTCTGACTGTGAGTAAGAATAGCTTACTGAGCTGACCTGTCACACCAACCGTTATTAAATACACAATGACTATTTACCATGGTGTGCATGTTTCTCCATTTTTTCACAGGTATTAGGTAGCAACAGAGGTTCTGTGTTTTCAACAATACCAAGGAAAATCCCATTTAAAATAGGACATTTCTTGTTATTGCTTACATACAGTACTTTGAATTGCCATTTGCCAAGTAAAGAATTGCCCCTTTAGCTCTAGAACTTAGACAAGCAGTCAAAAAGCATCCCTGAAACAAATGGGGTGCTTTGTGTTTCAAACATCAGTCCCACTAGATTGCATGGCTGTTTCAAAAATAAATCCCAGATACATTAACAGTACTAAAAATGCATCCCTGGGAGCTGTGTGTTAAAAATTCACCACCAATATGCTATACAGGGAGTGTGCAGAATTTGATTTCCTATGAGAAAGCAATGTTGTTTAAATAACAAACTGATTAAACATTGACTAAAATAACCCCAAGTTATTGATTTAAATTAAACACGGCATTCTGGAGAGAGACGAAATAAAGATGTCTGTCATGCTGAAGCCCTTTCTTGCAACCTCCAGCTTTTCCTATAGCTGTTCTGCTCCCCCTCCACACATATACACACACACACACACACACACACATGTGCATATACTGTACAAAGCTGTGGTCATTTATCTTCCCCAGTGGTAGTTGTGAATATATGTTTGTAACAGTAAAGGTGGCCATAACACAGACAAACTGTGTTAAGTTGCAGTCATATTGGACATTATATCTGTAATGGAGCAAACGTTTGTAGCAAAATCTCTGAGCCCTGCAGTGATAGTTTTGGGGTATCCTGCCCAAGATTTTAATTCCTCCTCCACAATGACTATGCGTTTATAGCCTTGGTCCTTGCTCATCCAGCAGTGAACAAGACTCCTGACAATGCTGTTGTACTATAGGAGTAAAGGTCACTATTGCTACATTTTTATGTTGGCTTGTGCGCTTGTGCAAGCAACATCTTGCGCTAATACGGGTTTGGGGGGCGTAGCTGCTGTTGGGCGAATGCAGGGCATGCATTAGTAGGTGCGTCCCTCATTCCCCAATCAGCCTGCATGCTGGCGCCACACCATGCATTCATAATGGGGTGAGAACATCTAAGCAAAGGTTCGCTGCAATCCGAGCAAAGCTCATCATACACAGTGGTACTTTGCTTGCCGTGCTCGTCACCATTATGAGCATGGCCGGCGAGCAGGTGGCTGCCTCATGCCTGCTGACATCGGGGGTGCCCAATCCACCTGTCGGTAACCCCCCCCACTGTCTTTGTACGCTGACAGGGGAGCCCACTCCCCATCGGCATCACCCCCCCAATTGTTGAATGCCAAGGGGGGTGTCCAATCCCCCTCGGCTCGTGCCCCCCTTGCTTTCTTTGTTGGCTGATGGGGGTGCCCAATCTTTGTCGGCATTACTCCCCCCCCCCGTGTTGTGTGCCAATGAGGGTGCCCAATCCCCTATAGGCTACTGACACCCCCCTAAAAACCCAGTTAGGTGGCATGCTGGGAGCCCACCCCAGTGTGCCAAATGCCCTGCAACATGAAAACTGTCCCACGATGGTTTTCCTTTTTCCCCAGTAAAGCGAAAACCATCACTTGTAGTCTCGATGCCCCCTCCACCACCGCACCCACCCTCGCACCTGCCTCCCCTCACCCCTCTCTATACTTACCTTGAGGAGTCTGAGCGCAATGATCTTCCGTGGACCGGGAACACGTCTGCAGTCTTCAAAGCCGACCTCGAACTGAGGAATTGCCGGTAAGCTGTATAATGGAATGAATAGGGTTTTTTCAACTTTGCTGCATATCTCAGGCATTTCTTGGAATTTTGGCACCAAATTTTCAACATGGGGTTTTTGGGGCCCCTCCTCATGAATTCTGTCACTGTCATGGCATTAATTGGCCTCGAAAGGTGATTTCGCAGTCACTGCGCGAAATCACCTTTCGAGACCCATTAATGAAATTACAGTGCCAGTGTTCATGAGGTGGCCTCTCAAAAAGCCTATGTTCCAAATTTGGTGGAAAAAATCCAACAAATGCCTGTTTTACGACCGTGCATTGCGCAGTTGATACGCAGGCTCGTAACTTCACACATTCGCAATATTTTAATGCCGGATTTTCAGCATTGGCATTTTTGTGCACCTCATTGTGAACAGTACAGCTGTCATTTTCCACATCCTGCCAGAAATGTGTTTCCGCACTTCCGGCGCACAATAGCGCAGTCGCTGTGGGAAATCAGTGTTTGGGCCAGATTATGAAAATGACAGTGACACACATCATGAGCAGAGGTCCTAAAATGCCTATGTGGAAAATTTGGTGCTGATACTCCATGAAATGACTGTGTTACGAGCATATCGTCGTGCATTTGTGATATTTTCACTCTGGATTTTCGCCATTGCCATTTTTCCACACCTCTTGATGAACAGCACAGCCGTCATTTCATATATCCTGCCCAAAATGTGTTTCCGCACTTCCAGCGCAGAATAGCGTGGTCGCTGTGTGAAATCACTTCTTGGGACACTTTGAGGAAATTACAGTGACACTGTACATGAGCAGAGGTGCTAAAATGCCTATGTTGAAAATTTGGTGCCGAACGCCCATAAAATGGCAGTGCTGCAAGCGTGCGTTGCATATTTCCCATGCACCCTTGTAACTCCGCAAATTCCGTATATTTGTATGCCACATTTTCAGCACTGGCATTTTTTTTACATCTCCTTATGAACTGTGCAGCTGTCATTTTTCACATCCTGCCCAGCATGTTTTCCCGCACTGCACTACCAAACACCCAAAGGGACACCCTAATGCCTGTCACTCTCTGCAGGGTGGGGGTGGGTTGGCATCAGTTCAATACTTGACTGCCACTCCTATGCTGCATCTCTCTAACTCCTGCACTGCCAATGGCAGCAAGCCAACATTTGGCATTGACAAATGCTTGTTTATGGAAATGCAATTGGTTCTGTAATCCTCATAACATGACCAAAGTCTACTACTTTTATAAACTTAACACACATTGATGGTAAACAATAAGGGGATTTCTTCACTTGGAGAGTGCCTTTGATCAGGGTTAATCAGTAACTAGACTGTGTGAAAAGGTTACCAGATACCTGTGACAAGAGGCTATAAAAGATCAGTCCATCTTCTAATTTACATGAGCCTTTCAGCTGTCCAGACAGGGGTTTTTCATCTGCATCATCAGTCAACATGTCAGTCAGTACATTTTTAATGCAAAATTTAAGACTTCAGTAGAAACAATTCTCTCTCTCTCTCTCTCTCTCTCTCTCTCTCTCTCTCTCTCTTATTCTATTAATACTAGTCATGGAAAAACAGGATCTTATAAAATGGCTGCAAGAAAAGGAAGAATGTGACTGGCTGGTCACATCATTTCACTGCACAGTGAGGTTTGTCTTACCCCATGGAGGGCTGTCAATCAAAGTAGCAGTTGTCTTTTAAACATATTCCAGAAAGTATCCTTCAGACCCTTTTCTGCCTAAATCAGCAATTTTATTCTACAAGTGCAATAACCCACTTCAGGGTATGTGGTAAGACAGATCATACTGCACTTTCAAAGTGAATGAGGGCACTTGTCTGTGCCTCATGCTGTATGACCCGCCTGATGTGTGGGGTGTGATCTGTCTTACCTCACATCCTCATGTGGGTTACCTCTTCCACTTGGAACTGATTGCAAATTTTACCCACCCCCACCAGCCCCCCTTGTTTAACTAGCAGGACTGCTCCTCTCACCACATGGCACCCAAGAGAGGGATGGGGGTTGTCACTATAGTTCAGTTTACTAGTACATTTCTTTCTGAGCCTGCCAAACACAGACAGGTTAGCCAAGTGTGGCAACTACCTGTCACACACCTGGTGGGATCATTTACCATGGCCAACAACCTAGGTCCCTGGGAGAAAACGTTTGTTCATTGTTTTGCTAGGTTTGCACTTCTGGTCAGGGGCACCCAAGTAAATCCAGATACAGTGGAAGCAATAACAGTACTGTTCAAACCAGGCTGGGATTCTACAGTGTGACTTATATTCATGTACACAGAATAATCACAAAGCGAAGATGGACCCCCACAGGGCTACTCCTACTGATAATGCAGATTACTGAGGTACAGAGAACACAAACAGCAAACCCTCAGGTTCTGACTTGAACAGCGAACACTCTGGTTCTGAATTACACTTCCTCTTGACTAGGCACACATGGCCAGTACTAGGAGACTTTCCCATATTTCATGAGGAATTAATGGTGGCACCCTCGACCACCAAAGAGCACATACACATACACAAGAAAATCCAACCCACGTCTGGGTAAATTATTTTCTTCAGGCACTGGCCAAATGCACTGAGAGAAAACACAGGTGCCTAAACTAAACCCGGAGAGGTAAACATGGTTACTCCAGGTTGGGGGTCTCCCACCTTTTGCTTCCAAATTTATACTTGGCCATTTATGTGGTTAATAACACCCTTCACAGAAAACTTGTAGATGCTATCTTGAAACGTCTTTCACATTTAACATACTACATTACACACCTCTGAGGTGTCAGAAAGTTAAAAGTACTGTAATTGGTGATATCTATTCACTAGACCTTAAATTTAGCAGACACTTTTAAACAGAAAACATTCTCAAAGAAAGGATCCCTTTGACAGAGAAAATTCACCACAACGAATGCATGTGCCCGGGGCTTTTCCAAACAAAAGTCACATGTACTCACAGAGCAGTTGAAAGTCAGGCAGTTTCAACACAGTCCAGACTGGACCACGGGATTGCCCCTGAATCCTGGAATCCATGCTAGGGTTGCCACCTATCCGGTTTTTGACTGGATAATCCGGTTTTTAGGGTCCTTATCTGGTCATCCGGTTTTGACTAAATGTTATTCGGTTTTGGGGCCATTTTGAGTGCTCATATACTCTTAAAACTGCTGTTATCAACTCAGTCACTGTTTTGACTGCATTGCATGTCCAGTTTATAATGAAGTTCTGTTGTAATTCAGACCTGCCTTTGTTTGTAAAAACAGTTTGTCTCAGAGGTGTAAAGTATGGCCATCAAGATCATTAGCAGTAAATTAACCTAATCTTTTCCACTCTGAATTTTAAGTATGGTCTTTTACTGCTATGACAATAAACAACTTTTACACCAGTATGTGCTCTCATGTTTCTTTTTGTTTGTCCTATATTCTGGTATGTTTTAAACCCACTTTTGTTAAATTAATAATCTAACTTTTATTGCCTTTATCACTACATCTGCTCTCATTTTTTTATTACCTGAACATGCCATGGCATTAGCTACACCTTTACAGGTCATTCAGATAAACAGCATGGAATGGTATGTATGAAATTGTGGAATGTCTTAGCCATATGAAAAGAAACAGCAGTAGCTGCTGAGGTAAAGGGGAACACAGTGCAGTATTAAGGGTACCATAAGCACCAATAACTAAGTTATCAAACATTGGTCAAAGCATATCAGAATACATGACTGACATGGAAATGGAAATGAGATAGTGTTTAATAGAGGGTTGAGCAATAAGCTGTGAATGAGCTTGGCATATCCAGCAGACCTGAGTTTGATTCCTACAACCTTCACCTGCATACTGTGTGGCCCTCAGCAAGTCACTTAACCTTTCTGTGCTCCTGGGTCACTCCTGTAAAATGAACTTTGGAGCTTATGGGAGTTAACCTGGTTATCAAAGAATAAAAATAAATAACTGAATAAATAAATCAATTAAATAACAGTATAAAAATGGTTTCCTATCACTAGTAATGTCTATTCCAACATTCCAAATGTCTTTGGAGGAGGAGCGATATACTCACCAGTCATAAGAAGGGGTGGAGACAGAGGTGGAGTTTGGGGTGTGGTTTAACATCTGGTTTTTACCTCATCCAAAGGTGGTGACCCTAAATCCACCCCATCCCTCCTGGGATGGGGCACTGTGAAAACCACTAGGCATGGCTTCCACCACTTCACCACTAGGCTGTACTGGCTCACACTAGGGTGAGAAACAAGCAAAAACACTACTAGTAGCTCTCTGACAGAGCTAAAGAGAGGGGCTGCACTACCTGCAACCTCGTCCACTGACTCCAACTGCAGACTAACTCACTCTAACTGAACATTCTAAAGCTATCTTCCTCAGCTAGCTTCCAGTGTGGCTTATGCTGCTGTGACAGTTCTATGTAACATCATCACTCCAGCTTAGCTGAGACTGAAAAACAGAGTGTGACACTGTGAAATCCATTTACCTGGCATTTCACAAGCTGCCTGCCACTGATTCTAATGGGATTCTAGTAACCCCTGGGAACAAGGGGGTTACACAAAGCTTGAAGTAAAATATGAAGGAAGGCATTTTTGTCAAAATGTTCTCTCTGTATCTCTCTCTGTACAATAATACTTTTCCAACCAACTATACTGTTGATGTTTGTATCCCACTACTGGTACCAGAACTGACTGGATCCAATTTGACCCCTCCTATTCTTAGTATAACATTGTACCAATACTGTAGAATCCACACAAAACTTTGGAGACAAAAGGCTTTGAAAAGGAAATTATCTATAAACATTCTGAGCTTTCTGAGGGTTGCTGGTATGTGCAATTCCCTGATGGAGCAGTAGCATGCTCCATGAACTTTAAATCACATTTTTTCATGGGTGTACTCCAATGGGAATAGGAATTAATGTGATCTTGTGGTTAGAAACATAGAAACATAGAATTTGACGGCAGATAAGGACCGCTTGGCCCACCTAGTCTGCCCATTTTCCTACCTAACAGATAAGCTGCACATCCTAGTTAACCAACAGCTTACTTCCTCCTACCCCCCCCACTAGGACTGCCTTATGCCTGTCCCATGCATTCTTGAATTGCCCCACTGTTCTTGACTCCACAAACTCCTCAGGGAGGCTGTTCCATGCGTCCACAACCCTCTCTGTGAAAAAATACTTCCTCACATTACCTCTGAGCCGTCCCCCCTCTATCTTCAAATTGTGCCCCTTGTTCTTGCACATCTTTTCTGAAGATGCTACCCTCTTGGATCTAGTTGATCCCCTTGAGGTACTTGAAAGTTTCTATCATGTCCCCTCTCTCCCTCCTTTCCTCAAGGGTATACATATTAAGCTCCTTTAGTCTTTCTTCGTATGTCTTCTGGTGCAGACCCTGCACCATTTTGGTTGCCCTCCTCTGGACGGCCTCCACTCTGTCTATGTCTTTGCAGAGACGGGGTCTCCAGAACTGCACACAGTACTCCAGATGGGGTCTCACCAACTGTCTGTACAGAGGGATAACAACTTCCTATTTTATACTACTGATGCCTCTTCCTCTGCATCCCAGTATCCCCCCAGCCTTCCTTACTGCCTTCTCACATTGCTTGCCGACTTTTAGGTCATCTTATTTAATTATCCCCAGGTCCCTTTCTATTTTTACTGTTGTCAGTATCTCACTCCCCATTGTGTATGCTTCCCCTGGGTTTTTGTTTCCCATGTGCATTACCTTGCACTTATTTGCATTGAATCTGAGCTGCCATACATTTGACCATTCCTCCAACCGCGCCAAGTCCCTTCTCATCCTTTCCACTCCATCTTGTGTATCAACCCTGTTGCAGATCTTTGTGTCATCTGCAAAGAGACATACCTTTCCTCCCAGTTCCTCTGCAATGTCACTTATAAAGACATTAAAAAGGACCAGTCCCAGTACTGAACCCTGCAGTACCCCGCTAGTAACCCTCCTTTCTTCACTGTGTACCCATTTACTACTACCTCTTCGTCCTGTTGTCTGTCAGCCAATTTTTATCCAGGCTACCACCTTGGGACCCACTTCAAGGCTGGCTATCTTGTGTATTAATCTTTGTGTGGGACTGTATCAAATGCCTTGCTAAAATCTAGATAGGCCATGTCCACAGCCCTCCCTGGTCTACTGCTTTGGTCACCCAGTCAAACAAATCTATTAGATTCATCTGACCGACCTTCCCATCGTGAATCCATGCTGCCTTGGGTCCTGTGCCCCACTGACCTCTAGGTACTCAACAATTCTTACCTTCAGAAGTGATTCCATCATTTTCCTACCACTGAGGTCAAACTAACTGGTCTGTAGCTTCGCCTCTGTCCTGCTCCCACTTTTGTGAAGAGGAATCACATCTGCCTCCTCCAGTCCTCGGGTACCACCCCATCCTCCCATGATTTGTTAAAGAGAGTAGTCAGTGGTGTCACTAGTTCTACCATTAGTTCTTTTAGAATTCTTGGGTGAATCCCATCAGGCCCCATTGCTTTGTCCACCTTCAATTTGATTAGTTCTTTCAGAACCCTTTCTTCTGTAAATGGACTGGTATCAACCCCCATCTTCAGAGTGTTTCTCTTGTTTGGTTTAGGTAACTCCCCCTCCTCTTCCTTTGTGAATACTGAGCAGAAATATTTATTCAGTATCCCTGCTTTTCCACTGTCACCCTCTACCCACATTCCCTCCCCTTTATTAAGCTTCAGTATACCTCCTTTGGTCTTTCTTCACTCCCTAATGTACCTATAAAAGGTCTTATCCCTCTTCTTAACAGAATTTCCTCGGTTTGGGCCTTTTCTATTCTGACTGCCTTCCCAGCCTCTTTCTGCTTTAACTGATAAAGTTCTCTGTCCTGCTCCTTCTGTGTTTCCTTATATTTCCTGAATGCTGTCCTTTTCTCCTTAACCTTCCCTGCCACCTCTTTTGAGAACCATAGCGTTTTTTCCTTCGTTGTGTTTTATTGATTTGCTTTACACAAAAGGCTTGTTGCCTCTGTGATGGCTGTTTTGATCACTCCCCATTGTTCCTTCACCCTCCTTCTGCCTGTTTGCTAGTGCTTTTCTGAGGCACTCTCTCATTTTCCAAAGTCAGCCCTCCTAAAGTCCAGTACTCTTGCCTTTGTATGGCTTGATTGTATGGCTGTGTTTATCGTGAACCACACTGTTTGGTGGTCGCTGTTCCCAGATGGCTACCCACTTGAAATCTGAGATTCTTTCTCCGTCCCCATTTGAGAGTACCAGGTCTAAGATTGCTCCTTCAGTGGGTTCCAATACTAGCTGTCTGAGGCATGCCCCTGTAGGGCATCAAGAATGACCCTGCTCTTGGATGTGCCTGCAGCAAAGCTGCTCAGTTAACATCTGGCATATTCAGGTCCCCCATCAACAATATCTCCCTTTTTCTGCCATTCTAAGAAAGCCTTCTATCATTTCCTTGTCCATTCCCTCCCCTGAGATGGGGTCTGTATACAACCCCATGCAGATTGTAGTGCCATTTCCTGTCTCCAGGGTGACCCAAGTGCCTCATCTGCTCCCTGTTTACTCTTTTAGTTCTGGTGCTTTGATCCTTCCTTTACATGAAGACTCACTCCTCCTCTTTACCCTCCCTGTCCCTCCTGTAGATTGTGTATCCTGGTATGTTGACATCCCAGTCATGGTTCTCTGTACCATGTTTCTGTGACTGCCACAATATCCAGGCAACCCTCTTCCATCAAGGCCACTAGTTCAGGAGCTTGTTACACAGACTACGGCATTGGTACTCATCACCTCCACTTTTGATAGCCTTACCCCTTTAGCCCCATTTCTGTCCTTACTGCCTTTGCCATTTTTTTAAATCTGCTCTGCTCCTAATAACTTCTGTACCTTGGTGTTTACCTCACTAATCACCCTGTTTTGTGGGGAGAGGCTGGGATTTCCCTGCTCCTTTTCAGTGCCTCCACCCTTGGCTAGTTTAAATGCTTGCCAATGAAGCATTTAAACCTCTCACCTAGGATCCTGATTCTTCCCCCGGACAGATGCAGACCATCGCACCAGTATAGGTCTGCATCCCTCCAGGTGGCTCCCCAGTCCCCAATGAACCCGAAACCCTGAGCTTCACACCAGTTTTTCAACCACTTATTGAATTCCCTGGTGGAAGTGCCCAGCATCTCCTGCCATAGACAGGCAGCACCTCCGAGAAGGTTACCGTATGCACTACTTGTCTAAGACCCTTCCCAACTCTACAAACTCCTCTTGCACTGCTCTGATCCCATTCCTAGCCAGGTCATTTGTCCCTAGATGGACAATGACATCCAGCTCCCTCCCTCGTGCAGCTCCTCCCACGATCCTGAGGATTGCTTCCTGTCCCTCCAAGCGCGGCTCAGGAAGCACCCTACCTCCCTCCCATTCCTCCCCATTTCTACTCCTAATTAT
The DNA here is from genome assembly GCA_016271365.2 of Neoceratodus forsteri. Classification (NCBI taxonomy): domain Eukaryota; kingdom Metazoa; phylum Chordata; order Ceratodontiformes; family Ceratodontidae; genus Neoceratodus; species Neoceratodus forsteri. Next base: position 324,716,557 of record CM057450.1, on the reverse strand, counting down.
TGAGTCCCCACCAGGAGTTGTTTCCTTCCTGTGGGGTCCCATGCCACCCTCCTGTGGGTCTCCTTTGTGAAAGTTCCCAGCATCCTCCTTGGTCTCCACTGCAGGTGCCTCCATAGTGGAACCACTATCCACCAGAAGAGTGAATGAATTGTGGAGAGGTACAGCTGGAGGGATGCAACTATGTTCCCACCACCTCTCCTCCTGAGCCCACCCTGGTCCCAGCCTCTCCTCTTTCTTGGCAGCCTCTGAGGTAGTGGCATTGGCCCTAGTGGTCCCTGGGTGGGGAGGAGGTTTCACGAATCCTAGCCAGGTCAGCCTGGAGACGGGCAACCTCCTCTCTTACCAGGGAGGTGCCTGCAAATAGGCAGCATCACAGCCTCCAGAATCTCTCCCGGAACACTACCGCCCCACAGCCATTGCACTGCACCACTCCTATCATGTCTTATTTTGTGTCCCCTCTATTGTTTCTCTGGATGCTTACTCACTCCTCTCCTTACAACTCTCACCCTTCCTTTTCTGGGACAGCAACTTCCTATCTTCTTCAGTAGCCTCCTTCTTCCTTGCTCAATATCAGACCACCAGCAGCTGGGGGGGGGGGAGAGTGAGCTACTTTTTTCCTTTAGGGTTGACAAAGCCAATGTTTCTCTATGATCCTTCCTACTGCCAAACAGGAAGTTCCTGTTGACAGTCAAATCCAGTGGCTATAAAAGTAGAACTGGCTTTGGGTGGGTGGGATGGAGGGCAACTAGTAAGAAAAAAGGCTAGCAACAGGAAGTTGTAATTTGACTCACCTGCTTTTATGGTGTCTAAACACACCCCCAATTAAGCTCTCTTTCCTCCTACTGGTTTAGCAAAGTCAGCTGATACAGTACCCTTCCCAGCACAGAACACACACTGACTTTCTTTCTTTTCTTTCTTTTTTTAACCCTAAATAAGACCCCTTCTACTTCTAATAAAGTTATCTGCCTACTTAATCTTAACAAACACTGACTCCTGCTGAGATATAAGTTTTAAATTAATAAGAAAATGTAGCTTCTTTTAGTTAGCGGCTTTCTGCTCTACAAGCAAGGCTAGCAACAGCACTGAGTTGTAAAACAGGAATCAACAGGTTCCAATCCAACCGCCAACACTGACTCTCTGTGTAACCTTGGGCAAGTCACTTGCTGTCCCTGTGCATCAGTTCACCCAGGCATAAAAGTGGTTTGACGCTAGACCCTAACTAACAAGCATTTGTCATAACCGAATGTTTGCTTGCTGGCATTGGCAGTGGTAGTGTAGAAGTTACAGAGCTGCGTAATAGGACTGGCAGTGAAGTATTGAACTGAAGCCAACCCCACCACCACCCTGCAGAGAGTGACAGGCATTGGGGTGTGCGTTTGGGTCATCAGGCATAACGGCCACGCCATTTCACCACACCCCACTCTGCAGAGACTGACAAGTGTCACGTGTTCCTTGGGGTCTTTGGCCCTTATGCGCACTCCCATTTCATTAGAAATACGGTGAGATGGGTGCGATATAGGAGAATGGGGTGAAGTTTGGGGTCAAGAGTCAAGGCATACCTCGATGCCCTCAGTGACTGCAGGTGTGGAATGGTATGAGCATCACAGGCAAGAATCCAAGTCACACCCCTGATTCCTGTCATTCTCTATAGGGTTGGGCGATTTAGTTGAAAAGCCTAATACCTCAGGCATTCGTTGGTATTTTCACTCCAATTTTCAACATGTTTGTTTTGTGACCCCACCTCATGAACAGGGGAATATCAGTTTGGTGTGAAGCTGCTTATGCACAGTGACTACGGCATTTAGCACCACAGGTGCAAAATATTCGAACAGAGTGCAAAAATGACAGCTGTACTCTTTCATGGGAGGTGTAAAAATGGCTATGTTGCAAATGTAGTAAAATACTTAAAAAAATGGTGAAGTCACGAGCGTACATAGAAACTGTGCAACGCACACCCGTTATATAATTAGGTTTGGGATTTTTTTAGCAGATTGTCAACTCAGGCATTTTGGTGTCTCCGATCATGATCAGTGTCACTGTGATTTTCTTTATCTGTGCCGAACAATGATTTCCCTCAACGACCACGCATCTCTGCACTGAAAGTGTGAAAACACTGCCGCCATGTTGTGAAAATGGCAGCTGTACTGTTCATAAGGAAGTGTTGAAAAATGCCACTAGTGAAAATCTGGACTGAAAATATTACAAAGTCATGAACTAACGAGGTTAGTGGAAACTGCACAATGCTCACTTAACACAGTCATTTTATGGACTTTGTCACCAAATTTTCAACATAGCCATTTTAAGACCTCTGCTCATGAACAGTGTAACTGTGATTTTCTTAATCTGTCCTAAACATTGCTTTCGCACACCAACAGCACCATTGTGCGCTACATGTGCGATAACACATTTTGGGTGACATATGAAAAATTGCAGCTGTCCTGTTCATAAGGAAGTTTAATAAAATGGACATGTTGAAAATCTAGAGTGAAAATATTAAATTTGCAAACTTCCGAGCATGCATAGTAACTGTGCAACACACGCTCGTAAAAGTCATTTTTAGGAATTTTTTCACCAAATTTTCAACATAGCCATTTTAAGACCTCTGCTCATGAACAGTGTCACTGTGGTTTTGTTAATGTGTCCCATACATTGAGTTTGCACACCGACTGCGCCATTGTTCGCTACATGGGCGGAAACACGTTTTGGGCAGGATGTGAAAAATGACAGCTCTACTGCTCATAAGGAGGTGTGGAAAAATGGCAATGTTGGAAATCTGGAGTGGAAATATTGAAAATTCGCAAACCTACTGAGCGTCGCGTGGGAACTGTGCAACTTTCTCGAAACAGTCATTTTAGGAATTCTGTCAAAATTTCAACATTGCCATTTTAAGATCTCTGCTCATGAACAGTGACACTGTGATTTTCTTAATGTGTCCCATACACTGAGTTCGCTGTACGACTGCGCCATTGTATGCTACATGGGCTGAAACATGTTTTGGGTGAGATGTGAAAAATGACAGCTGTACTACTCATAAGAAGGTGTGGAAAAATGGCAATGTTGAAAATCTGGAGTGGAAAATTGAAAATTCGCATACCTATGAACGTGCGTAGGAACTGCACAACGCACGCTCGTAAAACAGTCATTTTAGGAATTTTTTCACCAAATTTTCAAAATAGCCATTTCAAGACCTCTGCTCATGAACAGTGCCACTGTGATTTTCTTAATTTGTCCCGTACATTGATTTCGCTTTTCCGACTGCGCCATGCTCGCTTCATGGTGAAACAATTTTGGGTGAGATGTGAAAAATGACAGCTGTACTGCTCATAAGAAGGTGTGGTGAAATGGCAATGTTGAAAATCTGGAGTGAAAATATTGAAATTTCGCAAACTTACGAGCCTGCGTAGGAACTGCTCAACGCACGCTCGTTAAACAGTCATCTTTTGGAATTTTGGCACCAAATTTTCAACATGGGGGTTTATGGCCCCCTTCTCATGAATGATGTCACTGTCATGGCAGTATTCGGGCCTGAAGAGTGATTTCGCAGTCACTGCACGAAATCACCCTTTGAGAGCCTGAATAGCGCCATGACAGTGTTTATCATTCATCGGAAGGGTCCCAAAACATGTTGAATTTGATCATAAAATCCAAAATAGCTGAGATATGCAATAAAGTTGAAACACCCTATCTAGCCCATTATACAGCTTACCAGCATTTCCTCAGTTAGCAGTCGGCTTTGAAGAGTGCAGGCGTGTTCCAGTCCACGAAGATCATCGCGCGAGTCTGGAGGTAAGTATGGGGTGAGGGGTGTGGGGAGGCTGGGTGCGCAGTGGGTGGGTGCAGGTTGTGGGAGGGGTCAGGAGGCAGCACCGCTGGACCGTTTTTCTTCGGTAAAAAAATAAAAAGGCGTCATGGGACCGTTTGCCATGCTGGGGTGGGCTCCCAAGCGTGGCAAAAGGATTAGAGCGTTCAACCGGCGGGGATTGGGTACCCCTGTCGGCAAAATGACTATTGCCACGCTGGGGTGGGCTCCCAGCGTGGCACCAGCTCTGGGGAGGAGGCGATGCAGCTCAGCCCGGCGGGGATTGGGCACCCGTCGGCTATACACTGCGTCTTGAGGGGCACGCCGCCTGCTGACTGGGGGGAGCTGCACGTGAGCAGCTTTTGTGCTGCTCACTCAAGCGTAGCTCCCCCTTTCAACTGTATGCCACTGCATTTTGGAGCGTGTCATAGACAGCTCCAAAATGCATAGGCTTACAGGGGCCGCGCCTGCCAGCACACTGCCTGGATTGGAGGAGGAGGTGACACACCTCCGAAATCTCCGATGATGGCACTATGTTTCTTGCACATGCGTGCAAGCAAACATAAAAATGAGAAGCTGCCATCTCCATTAGGCTCATGGACATAATTTACTTTGATCTGCTAAAGACTTTTGGTACCATCTCTAATGGGATACTTATAGAGATATTAAAGGCAATACAGTTACCAGGTTATTTAATAACATGCATAACAAATGGGATGACTGAGAGCTATCAAAAAGTTCAAAATAAATGAGGTAACATCTAAAAGCAGTAAAGTATCAAGTGGGATACCACATGGGTCAGTATCAGAGCCCTTGCTATTTAACATCTATATAATGGACCTGGACAAAAACAATACTAAATGTATCACTAAATTCACTGATGACACCAAAATTGACAATATTATGGACTCTTCAGATCAGTGTACATTCTTGCAGGTAACCCTAGACAAAATGGTCGAGTGGGCAAAAATTAAAAAATGAAAGTTATGCAAGCAAATATTCTTTTGTACACCTGGGAAAACATAATCCAAAATAGAAATACTACATGAATGAAAGAATCCTAAAACAAGTACAGAGTAGAAGGTACTTAGGAGCTTTACCAGATAAGAAGTTCTCAATGAAGGAGCTACAGTATGTGATGTGGTTATCAGTAAATGTAATAAGGTCATATGTACTCCAAGAAACAAACAACAGGACAAAAGATGTCATACTGCCTTTGCATGAATCATTGGTTAGACCACAAATGAGTACTCTGTAAATCTTGGTGACCATACCTAAAAAACAGAAATAAACAGAATTAAATGGAGAACAACAAAGATGATTAAAATACAGCCCAGGTAAGCTAACATATGCAGGGAGACTAGAATCATTAACTATGTACACACTGGAGAGGAAACAAGAGGGGGACACAATCACAGGATATAATGCATTCCATAATGCAGAATTAATGTAAACATATAGTTTATAGAGGAAACTAGGGAAAAAAACAAGAGAGCATACACTCTAGATACAAGGGGATTTATTTAAATCATATAGTAAAAACAACTTTTTTTTTTTTTACACATAAGGTGGAATTTTTTACCAGAGGTAATAGTCATTGCAGCTACCCTGGAAAATTTTTAAAAGAGGTCTAGACGAATTCATGGATACTAAATCTGTACTGTACATGAGAACCACTGAAATAGTGGGTGATGATCTAGAGTGGCAATTTATGCTCCCTAGAGTTTCAATTCCTTATGGCCTTATTCCAGGTAAATAAACTGTAAAGCAGAATAAAAAGGGGGTATACAATTGTCTGATTCAAGAGATGCAATTAATCAAGTATGAGGGGAACATAAACCTCACTCATGGTTTATAAAAGTCCTGCCCCCTCACTGTTGATAATAAACTGCATATTTTGAAACAAGCTATTGTGTATTCTTTGAGCAAGTCATTGTGTATTCAGTTTATACACCATCAGTTTATTAATAAAAACTGCTAAATCTGCTGCTTGTGTGAAAAGTGAACTGCTTCTATTTGATCTTAACAACTAGCTTCAGGTCTGCATTAGGCTACTGTGATGTCATCAGCATTGTAAATGTTGCTGTCTGATTGGTTCGGTGTTACATTGCAATTTTTTAATTTATTTTTTTTTTATTTTATTGAAATCTAGGATTACAAATACCTTTGAGCAGGAACTGCTCGTTAACAAAGGTTCCACGTCGAAGGAATGGAGGGTATACATACATACAAAGGTCAACATAATAATACATAGTTACACAATAAAAAGAAGTAAGAGACTGAGGCTTAGGAAATTCCAGTAATTCAAAATGTGCCAAATGTTAGGTAGCATGACATACCAGCCAAGGGCAATCTTAGAAATAAGCACTGCAGGTGAGAGGAAGGGGTATGCAGGCAGGAAGGCCATTGTCGGAGGGTAGAGGTGAGGGTAAGAGCTCTAAAGAGGAGGGAGGGAGGGATAAAAGTCAGGAAATGCCAGGGGAGGAAAGGGAGAGGGGGCAAGGGGGTAGGCAGGTAGCCGTCAAGACTGAAGTGGAGGGCAGTGAGCGGTGGGCCCCTGATTAGGCGAGGCAGTCACAGCGACTAGTTGAAATGAGATGAATTCGGAGTTGTCTCTTAAAAGGGCCAAGAGCAGCAGCAGTAAGAGTTTCTTTGCTGAGAGTATTGTACCACTGTGGTGCTCTGTGGGCAAAGGCCCTCTGGCCCATGGTAGTCCGGCATCTGGGGACAAGGAAGGTTTGTTGTTGTGAACTTCTAGTTCGCTGGGTGCTGTGGTGGTCAATGAGAAGCTTTTCAATGCCTGGGGGCATGACCCCAAGGAGGACTTTTTTAGCTAAGAGGCAGGTTTGATACTGTATCTGGCTGATGAGAGGAAGCCATCTTGCCCGAGTGTACAGGTCACAACTGTGTGTAAGTCGGTCAGCCCCAGTTAGCAGCCTGCATGCTTTGTTGAGTGCAACTGTAATTCTGCGGAGGGCAGAGGCAGAGGCAGAGCCATAAATTGCTAGCCCGTAATCGATGATGGAGGTGACAGAGCTATTGATAGCCAACCGGAGAGTGTCAGGAGTCATGCAGTGTTTGTGCCAGTAGAGCAGGCCTATATGGATGTTGGTGGCTTTGGAGTCAGAATCTATGTGCCGATGGTAGGAGAGTGAGCTGTCAATGTGACACCTAGGTATTTAAAATCAGGAGGCGTGTTCAAGTAAGGTCCCTGTTTGGTTTAGGATGGTGAGGTCACGGATTTGTACTTGCTCCTGGCATTGTAGAAGGTCATAACCTTTGTTTTGCTGTAGTTCATGACCAGTTTGTGTGACTTGAACCATTCTTGATGCATGAATTCAAGCTGTAATTGTTTTCAAGGAGCTCTGCATTTTGGTGGTTGGTGAACATGACTGCGTCATCGTGTGTGAGCAAGTAATTTCTGGTGGTAGACACTGGGAAGGTCATGTGAGGAAGAGGCTGAAGAGTAGTGGCCCCAGGATGGACCCTTGGGACCCGAAAGGACTGACTTTTCTTCTGAGGTGACACCGGCAATCCTAACCCACTGGACCCTCTCCCCAAGGTAGCTTGAAAACCAGAGCAGCACTTCATTAGAGAGCCCAATGTTTGATAATTGCTTGAGTAGGAGTGGGTGGTTCACAGTATCAAAGGCTTTTGTAAGGTCAATGAATACTGCCCCTACACAGTTTCCTTGATTGAGCGTGGTATGGAAGAAGCCCGTGAGTTCTAATAGTGCAGTGGTGGTACTGTGCCCTTTTCGGAAATCATGTTGCTCAGGACACTGGATGTTGTATTTTTCCAGGTACTTGACTAATTGGTCTGAGGCGATGCGCTCCAGGGCCTTAGACAATGGAGGGAGGATGGAGATAGGTCTGTAGTTGGAGTGCAGTGATTTGTCTCCACTTTTGTGTACTGGTGTGATGGTCGCCTGTTTCCAGTGAGATGGAAACTGGGACATCCTTAATGATAGGTTGAGGACTTTTGTCAGGGGTTCAAGGACTTCTTCAAGGACAAGTGCTAACAACTTCAGATCAAGGGAGTCACTGCTGTAGCCTGCATTGTGAATGGCCTTCCGAATATAGGTTCTGGCTTCATGCACTGGGATCTCCTTAAAGTAGAATTGTGTGGCAGGGTGTAGGAGGAGTAGTTGCAGGAGGTTACTACCAGAGGGGCATCAAAGAAATTAGAAGGGAGGACACTATCCAAGTTGGAGAACGCATTGTTAAAGGTGTTGGTGATTGTGTACAGGTCAGATGTTGGTGTTCCATTTATGTTGAGCATGGTGGGTGGTGACTTAGGGTCCTTGCCTGTAAGGTCTTTCAAGTTACTCCAAATTTTTTTTTCCATCACCCCAGGAGTTGGAGAGAGCTTCCTTGAAGTATTTGCTTTTGGCACTCCTAACTGCCTGTGTGCACTAATTTCTGGCAGCTTTATATTTATGAATATTCCCAGGTTTGGATGTTGCACAGGCACAGTGCCAAAGATGATCCCTATGTTTGAGTAAAGTGATTAGATCGGGGGTTATCCAAGGGTTAACTCTGCCCCTGACCTTCAGCTTTTGAGAGGTGCAAGATATTGCAGGCAGCAGTGAAGTGGCTGATGAAACAGTCAAGGCTTGGTTTACATCAATGGCAGAGTCGATTGGTGTCAGTCCAGGTGGCTTAGGTGTGTCTTTAGTAGCTCAAGGTACCCTGCTTTAACACTCTGGTGTGGATTATTTTAGGAGGGCTTAATGAATTTGTTTGTCCAGGTACATGTGACTGGTGGTGGTCACTGATCCCATTAGGGAGCACTGAGACTTTGAGATTCATTCAGGTGATTAGTAAGGATCCAGTCCAGAAATGTGCAACCCTGTCCTATAGTTGCATCTGGTGGGGTGGTAACAAGCTGGGTGAGGTTCTGTGACATGACAGCATCCTTGTAGTTTCTGGCCTCCAGCGATAGCCAATTTATGTTGAAGTCACCTAGTACTATGAGTTCAGAGTTATGGTGTAAGCCTGTAGGCTTTCAATATGCTCATAAATCCATTGGGCTGATCTTTAGGGGTAGGTATACAGAGAAATGGTGAGCTCCTTGTTGTGCGCCCTAGAAACTTTAATAGCAAGAACCTGAGGTGGTTTAAGGTTTGAGAACGGGAAGACTTGACCCAGATAGGAATTCCTCAGGTAGATGGCACAGCCCCCACCTCATTTGGAAACCCTGTCCTGCCTGAATATAGAGTATCCAGGGATGGTGACTGCAGCGTCTGGTATCTTGGGGTTAAGCCATGTTTCAACAACACAGAGTACATCAGGGCTATGCTGCTGGACCCAGGTTTGCAAGATGTCAATTTTGTTAAGGAGGCTGCAGACATTGATTGAGGCTAATGTGAGGGACCCATCCCGCCTTTTTGTGGCATGGTGTGCAAGGCCGGTAGGCCCCGGGTTAGGATGAACATTTCCAGATATCAGAAGTAGCATAAGTAGTATCCTAAGAAGGTACGCTTTAATCATTTTGCAGACTAGTTTTGTTGTAGGGCATCTAGTCCTTTTGGCCTTGCTGGTCTGCGTTTGCCCCGTGATATTGCAGAGCACAATATATAAAGCCATGTTCTCAGAGGTACCACATGATTGATGAAAAGTAATCAAATCCACAGGAAATGGTGAACTACCGGGGACCAGAAAACTGTTATTGTAGCTCAAAGACCCAGAATGTGATAAATTCATGAAGGGGTTAAATTCCTGAAGGTGATGAACATTGGCCCGGGGCATATGCAGGATGTAAAAATCCTTTGTTAGTATCTTCCCTTTGTTCTACAAAATGGTTGTGAATAGACCTCAAAGACAAGTACACACATCCTTTAAGAACAAGTCAGACGGAAATGTTGATTCAATGCAGCACTCCACAACTCAGTGCTTGTATAACAGATTTACTGAACTTACTTTTGGCTTTGATGGCTTCCAAAAAAGTTGATTTATGATGAGAATGCCAATACCTGGTGGTGATGTTTTGCAGTTTCTTAGTCCAGGAAATGTTCATAGATGTTATGTCCAAGAATAGTCCAGTTCCTCCAAGCAGAAACACATGAAAATCCACAAAAACTAAACAACTGACAGAGACAAATACACACAGCCAGCCACACAGGCTCTAGTTCTAGCTCTAGCTCTAATTTACCCAACCTTCAAGATTTCAGTTGTGACCCACAGTACCCAGCAGCAAAAGATAACATGCTATCCTGAAGGTTGGGTTCGTTTTACTGATTAATTACCTTTGGTGTTGTGTAAGTAAATAATATACCATGACAGGGTGTGCATTATAGAAATGTAATGCATGGTGGTTCTATGGGATAACGGCGATGGCAAAAGGGCAATCGCTGTTATGGTGAGTGTACATCGCCGAAAACAACAATGGTGATGTACATTCCCAGTGCCAGAAATAACTTCGGTTTTTATGTGTGAGGCTTATTTACTCACGATTACACAAATGAGCTGCAACTTCTCATTTTAATTTTGTTCTGACTTTTATCCAGTTTCCTAGCTGGGTGGCCCGAATCACAGTGTGGATAAACGGCTTGCATAAGGTCACGCAGGGGGCCAGGGTCTGCAGTGGGAGGTGAACCAGGAACCACTGTTTCCCAATCTAGTTTTAAACTCTGGGTCATACTTTCTTCCCAGATGCAGCACACTGGTACCCTAATCTAATTGCTTGATCAAAGGTCTGAGCTACATTATTTTTAGGATTTTCATCTTTTTGAACATTAAACATGCATGGTTTAAACACGTGACCTGATGATTTGTGCCTTTGATCTTTTGAAATTTTGATATGACATAGCAGAAGAATCTGAATGGAATGTGCCAAGAGCCACTGACCCAGGAGTAGTTAATCAGTAGCAACACCAATGATTTAGTGCCAGTGCTTAGATGGGCCTCACAGAAACCAGCATAGCCTATTCAGAGCATAGAATTCAGAACCAGGAGACCTGTGTAGGAATCCTTCCAAGAGTAAATCCATTTATATTTGGCTTCCCCCCTTATATTTCACAGTGGTGATCCATGGTGGCATGGAGTTGCAACATTAAATCTACCCCCAATGGGTACTAAGAGCAGAAAAGATTAGCTCTTGAAAGAGAATATTTTCACCATATTTTGATCCCATACAAGTGCAGAAGAATCAGCCTACATGCCTGTTAAAATTCTGGACCAAATGCCAATACATCATTCATAATTGCATGGATCCCTTCTCCATATGGTATGAGCACTTCTTATAGCAGCAGACCTCAGCAGTCAGGGGGAGTAGGAGACATGTGTGGCAAGGTACATAAGGCAAGGCAAATTTTATATTTAGGCACCCAATCCCAGAGGGTCTGGGTGCCATACACATAAAAGATACAAGTAGACAAGAAGATAAAAGCAGACACAATAATAAATAAACACAACGATATTAAATAAAACAAGCCACAACAGAGAGAAACAAAATAGCCGGCAACAGAAAACAAGCATTTGTCAATGCCGAATGTTTACTTGCTGGCATTGGCAGTGGTAGTGTAGAAGTTACAGAGCTGAGTAATAGGAATGGCAGTGAAGTACTGAACTGAAGCCAACCCCACCACCACCCTGCAGAGAGTGACAGGCATTGGGGTGTGCATTTGGGTCGTCAGGCATAACGGCCACGCCATTTCACCACACCCCACCCTGCAGACACTGACAAGTGTCACGGTGTTCCTTGGGGTCTTTGGCCCTTATGCTCACCCCATTTCATTAGGAAATATGGTGAGATGGGTGCAATATAGGAGAATGGGGTGAAGTTTGGGGCCAAAGGGTCCAAGGCATACCTCGATGCCTCTCACTGGCTGCAGGGTGTGGAATGGTATGAGCATTACAGGCAAGAATCCCAAGTCACACCCCTGATGCCTGTCATTCTCTACAGGGTTGGGAGTTATGGTTGGAAACCCTAATACCTCAGGCATTCGTTGGTATTTTCACTCCAAATTTTCAACATGTTATTTTTGTGACCCCACCTCATGAACAGGGGGAATATCAGTTTGTTAGATGAAAGCTGCTTATGCACAGCGACTACGGCATTTAGCACCATAGGTGCAAAAACATTCCAAACAGGATGTAAAAAATGACAGCTGTACTGTTCATGGGGAGGTGTAAAAAATGGCAATGTTGCAAATCTGCAGTAAAAATATTTAAAAAAATGGCGAAGTCATGAGGGTACATAGAAACTGTGCAACGCACACCTGTAATATAATTAGGTTGGGGATTTTTTACAGCAGATTGTCAACTCAGGCATTTTGGTGCCTCCGATCATGAACAGTGTCACTGTGATTTTCTTTATCTGTGCTGAACAATGATTTCCCACAGTGACCACGCATCTCTGCGCTGAAAGTGTGAAAACACACTTCAGCCATGTTGTGAAAAATGACAGCTGTACTGTTCACAAGGAAGTGTGGAAAATGCCACTGGTGAAAATCTGGACTGAAAATATTCTGAAGTCATGAACTTCGGTGCGTGAAACTGCGCCATGCTCACTAGTAACACAGTCATTTATGGACTTTTGTCGCAAATTTTCAACAAAGCCATTTTAAGACCTCTGCTCATGAACAGTGTAACTGTGATTTTCTTAATCTGTCCTAAACATTGCTTTCACACACCAACAGCACCATTAGCTAAGCATGTGTGAAAACACATTTTGGGTGACATATGAAAAATGGCAGCTGCACTGTTCATAAGGAAGTGTAATAAAATGGCAATGTTGAAAATCTGGATGAAAATATTAAATTACGCAAACTTACGAGCATGCATAGGAACTGCATAATGCTGCCTTCGTAAACAGTCATTTTAGGAATTTTTCCACCAAATTTTCAACATAGCCATTTTAAGACCTGCTCCACTTGAACAGTGTCACTGTGATTTTCTTAATTGTCCTGTACATTGATTTACGCACCACTGCGCTATTAAGCTACATGGTAGAAACACATTTTAGATTGAGATGTGAAAAATGACAGCTGTACTGCTCATAAGAAGGTGTGATAAAATGGCAATGTTGAAAATCTGGAGTGAAAATATTGAAAATTCGCGAACTTACGAGCCTGCGTAGGAACTGTGCAACGCACGCTCGTAAAACAGTAATTTTTTGGAATTTTGCAGCAAATTTTCAACATGGGGTTTTTGGGACCCCTTCTCATGAATGATGTCACTGTCATGGTGTTATTCGGGCCCGAAGGGTGATTTCACGCCCGTGATGGCGCAGTGACTCGCGAAATCACCCTTCAGACCCAAATAATGCCACTGACAGTGACATCATTCATGAAGAGGGTCCCAAAACTCCATGTTGAATTTGGTGTAAAAATCAAAAATACCTGAATATACAATAAAGTTGAAAAAACCTATCCCTGGCCCATTATACAGCTTACCGGCATTTCCTCAGTTCGCGGTCGGCTTTGAAAGTGCAGGCGTGTTCCCAGTCCACGAAGATCGTCGTGCCGAGCTCCGGAGAGTAAGTATAGGTGAAGGGATGTGGGGGCAGGGTGTGCAGTGGGTGGGTGCAGGTTGTGGGAGGGGGCTGGGAGAAGCGACGTGGGACGTTTTCATTTTGCAGGTAAAAAAATGACGTGGGACGTTTGCCACCCTGAGGTGGGCTCCCAGTGTGCTGAAGGATGGCTGGTGGGGAGCCGCGAAGCCGACCGGGATTGGGCACCCCGCCAGCCATATGATCAGTTGCCACGCTGGGGGCTCCGCTGCGGCATGTGGAAGGCTTGGGGAGAGGCGCAGCACAAACCGACGGGGATGGGCGCCCCGTCGGCTATACGTGTGGGGGGGGAGGGCAGCATGCAGTATGCATGAGTTTCTGTGTGTGTGTGTGTGTGTGTGTGTGTGTGTAGGGGAGCTGCGCATGAGCAGGCGATATCTTATCGCTGCTCACTGAAGCGTAGCTCCCCCTTTCAACTGTATGCCACTGCATTTTGGAGCTTGTCATAGACAGCCCCAGCATGCATTGGCTTACAGGGGCCGCACCTGCCAACACACTGACTGAATTGGAGGAGGAGGTGACACAACTCCGAAATCTCGGATGATGGCACTATGTTTCTTGCACATGTGTGCAAGCAAACATAAAAACATTTCTAAACAGGGCTGCCTCTAAAAATAATGTCTGAAAGACAGTGTCTGGGAAAGCTTAATTGAACAGAAAGGCCTAGAGGTGGGCTTTGAATACCTCAACTGAGGGGGTCTTCCTTACAGCTAATGGAAGCAAGTTCCACAGGATGGGGCCGGCAACACTAAAAGCTCTGTCACCAGCAGTTTTTAGCCTCGTCCTGGGAACCACAAGAAGGCCCCTAGAGGAGAAATGGAGAGAGTGGACCGAGGCAGCAGGTGACAGAAGATCTGACAGGTAGCCAGGGCCCAGCACATGCAGGGCCTTAAAGGTGAGCAAGCCCACCTTAAAGAGGACCCTCTACCTGACCGGCAGCAAGTACATTTCCCACAGCACTGGGGTGATGTGGCAGTACTTAGACTGCCCCATCAGCAACCTTGCAACTGTGTTCTGCACTAGCTGAAGCTGGCAGAGGGTACCTCCCGAGACCCCGAGGTAGGAGTGCATTACAGTAATCAATCCTTGACCAGTGGCGTAACCATGTATACATTTTGTACGCCCATGCATACAGAAGAAATCCAGCAAAAATCTTTTTTTTTCTTTTTTTATTCCATGTTGGTCCCAATTCCCGAACCCTGGTGAGTGCAGCAGGGCCGGTGCTGCACTGCTCACCAACCAGTGCCCTGAGCCAGGTCACCATCCCAATCTCCCCTCCCCCCACCGGGCTGTCCTAGGCTGTATGCTGCTGCAGAAGTCCTGACCCTGGGGTAGTTTTTTTCTGTAGTACTGTGGAGTTGGGTCGGACTTCTGCAGCTGTAACACGCTGATGCCCTGACGTTGCTCTGATTCTGAGCCTTTGGAGCCAATGGGTGTGCTGCCACCAAGGCAAGCATCGGGGGAGTTTTGTAAACATTTTTCCGCCTCCGTCTGCCCATGCCTAGCATAGCACTCTAGTAGTCCACTCGACTCTGCAGCCGCAGTATTCTTTTTTGGACTGGTGGACCACAACCGCTTACACCACCAGCAATGGCAAGCAGCACAACAACTTAATCCAGTGGTCCCTCTGAGTCCCTCGGACTGAACCCTACCCTCACACCATCTCCAGGCAGCTCTCATCACCCCCTCCATTTTGCCCTGGTCTGCTGTAGTGACAAGGGAGACAAGAGACAGAGCTGAGCACTGCAGCAGCAGCCTAGCCCAGCCCAGTCAGACAGTAGCCACTAAGTACTGCCCAGCAGCCAGCTAACCCTAACCCAGCCCAAGAGCGAAGAGGAGGTACAGAGAAGCTGTCTGCCTGCAGAATTTGAATCTGAGAGACAGACAGCGGGGTTCGGAGTCTGCTTATGCTAGCTAGTGGCTGGCTTGAGGTAAATGGGTATATTTTGTCTCTCAGTCAGTATACTGTGGGTACTGGGGTGGGGGGAGGAGGCTCAAAGGAGAGAGCACACAGAGCATTTTGGCCCTGCCACTGTAACTGGAAGGTGGTGAGTGACTGGTGCTGGTGCTGGTGCTGGTGCTGGTGGTGGTGGTGGTGGTAGTGGATACCTGTGCTGGAAAGGGGTAGGCTAGATGACCCTGCTTCTTTTGGTGTTAGGGGTTATGTCATTGCTTTGCCTGGTGGCTCAGCCGCGGGGGGGGGGCGGCGATGATGGCCCTGCTCTGTCTCGCTTTGGGTTGGTGGGGGGAGTATGGTCCTGCTTCTTCTGGCTGGGGGGTGGCCCTGCTTTTTGTGGCTCTGGGTCCTGGATCCTGAGTCCGACCAAGATAGGGATGATCCTACTTTTCTGGCCTCTGGGGGTGAGCCTGTATTTAATGAACTGTGCCATGGTGCAAATCGGGGGTGAGAGTAGTGTCATTTAATATGAAATGTATGGCAACATTGTGTTTTGGGAATGGCTATTTAGACCATTAAAGCTGTTCAAAACCATGCTGTTAAATTACAGTTTTGCCGTTGTTAGCCTAGTGTAAAGATATATGACACCCTCCACCATTATAGAGGAGTCACATATCTGTACACTAGACTAACAATGGCAAAACTGTAATTTAACAGCATGGTTTTGAACAGCACTATTTGAACTACTTCCTCCTTGGAGGTGTGAGTCCTACAGGGACTGCGGACATACGGACTCCCTCTCATGTTATCATATAAAATGAACCCTTTTGCTGTCTTTAACAGGTTAAAGTGACTTTGAACTTTACCTAAGGTGGTGCAGACTTGGGGGATGGGATCCTCTGTGTACAATGTTTGCACAGTGATGCAATATCCACTGTTAGAATTTGTGCTAATTTTCAGAGTTGCAATATCAACTGTAAGAGTTTGTACACATTATTCTGGAATAAGCCCGTGGGATATTAATGACTTTGGCATGGTACAGTATTTGGTCTGTCTTTTACTTATTACAGAAGTGTAGGCATTTTTGTGTTTTGTATACACACTGTCTCAAAATGTTGCCCCTCCCAGTTTTGTATATGGCAACGGCTCATGTACTTTTTTAATAATACTACACTAAATACCATGTAAGGTATCATAAGAACAGATATGTTAACTAAGCTTAAATAAATCTGCTTTGAGGTTGCTACCTCAGGTTGGGGTTGTGGGTTGCAATAGGGCCCCCAGAACCCTGTGGGAATAGATGCTCTGTGGTACATGTTGTGACTTAGTAGGCCAGCAAGAGTCTCCCACACTCCTGACTCCAGGAGGAAAAAAAATCCCTGGAGTCAGTGGTAGGGAAGAAGTAACAAAAGTGTGTTTTATGTTCAATAAAAGCCACAAAATTCACCACAGAGCAGCGAACATCTAAACCCCCAGAACTTTTGGGGATCTGGTGGCCCCCAGACCCTCAGCCTTTGGCTCCAGGCACTTCTCTTTACAAATTAAGCACTGAGTGTCTGCCAATAAAATTGGAGATGCTGGTAATATACTGTATGTCATCTGAGCAAGCCACAAGTACCTAGAAAGCAAAGGAAAATAATTGTTATATCACTACTAGACTAGAACTTGATGTTACAGTATATAGAACCATTTACACATACTGTATTTTAAAGCACTTTTACAAAGCAGTAAGTTAGATACTGATAGTGAAGTGCCTGTATGTGGACTAACAGCAGTCATTTTGCTGTTAGGTGTACATCTCTAAGTGGGGTTGTCTAATAGGTGAAATGCAATGCTGTTGAAGGTGTGTAGGACAATGAAAGCTGCACAGCTAAGGCAGTTCATTCAAGTAACTTTTTAAACTAACTGGAATCTGTTTTGAGTGTGTGATAAGGACTAGCCAATGAAATAGACACCTCCCTGTTCTCTTGCTACCACTCCTTGGTGTCTGCCCCACATCCATGCTGAGGGGGCAACTTGCTGGGCCGGGTGAAAGGGCAAAATACTTTAGTGTGCTGAAGAGGCTGGAGACTCTAGGGAAGAGGCTAGGATGCAACTTACTGGGCTGGGGGCAGCTGTGGATTCAAGGAAGGGGAGCTATGGTGCAACTTGCTGTGCTGGGGTGGGCCAGGAACCTTGCACTGGAGCAGGATGCCAGGCTATGAGGAAACTGGATGGGGCAACATGCTGAACTGGGGGACTCTTGGAAGGGAGCTAAAGTGCAGCTTACTGGGAATGGGGTAGAAGAATATTAAATTCTGTTTCAAATGACCCCCAAAATGCACCAGAATGCACCAAATTAAAAAAACTTTATGGGGGCCTGGGTGGCCCCCAGACCCCAGGCCTGTAGTTATAGTTTTCGACACCTGTGCATACATGTTTTTAAAGGCTGGTCACTCCACTGTCCTTGACGTCACAAAGGCATGCATTAAGGTGGGGAGGTCCATGGGTGGAACTACATAGATACATAGACAGTGTCAGCAGATAAGGGCCTGTGGGCCACCCAGTCTGCCCATTTGAGCTTGTAAGTTCAGTTTATGTTTTCCTAGAAGTCTGTTGCCCCTTACCCCTGACCTCCAGAATTCCTTTATATGTATTCCATGCATTTTTAAATCCCATGATTGTTTCAGCCTCCTCCACTTCCTCTGGCAGAGTGTTCCACTTGTCCACCACCCGTTCTGTGAAGAAATTCTTCTTCATGTTTCCTCTGAATTGTCCTCCCTCCAACTTCATCCCATGCCCTCTAGTCCTGGAACATCTTTTTCGCTTAAAAATAGTGTATTCCTGCACCCTGTTCCTCCCTGTAAGATACTTGTATGTCTCTATCATATCCCCTCTCTCCCTCCTCTCCTCCAGGGAGTACATATTCAGTTCCTTCAACCTGTCCTCAAAGGACTTGTGATGCAATCCATGTACCATCTTTGTTGCCCTCCTCTGAACCTTCTCTACCCTGTCTATGTCCTTACGTAGGTAAGGTCTCCAGAACTGTACACTGTACTCCAGGTGGGGCCTCACTAGTGTCTTGTATAGTGGAATTATGACCTCCCCTTTTCCTGTTGGTGATGCCCCTGCCTATGCATCCCAGCATCCTATTTGCTTTTACCTGCTGCCTTGTCACACTGTTTCCCTACCTTGAGGTCATCAGAGATGATAACTCGAAGATCCCTTTCCTGCTTGGTGCATGCTATATCCTCACCCCCCAACTGATATATTATGCCAGGGTTTTTGTGCACCATATGCATTATCTTGCACTTCTTTGCATTGAATTTCAACTGCCAAACCCCTGACCATTCTTCAAGTTTCTGCAGGTCCCTTCTCCTTCTGTCTACACCCTCTGATGTGTCTACTCTGTTATAGAGCTTTGTGTCATCAGCGAACAGTGAAATTCTACCTTCTTGGTCCTGCGCAATATCACTAATGAAGATGTTGAATAGGACCGGTCCCAGCACTGATCCCTGTGGTACCCCACTGGTCACTCTTCCCTCTGTGGAGTGACAGCCATTTACCACCACCCTCTGTGTCCTGCCGCCCGGCCAGTTACCTACCCACCACACTACTGTCCTGCCCACACCCATGTTCCCCAGTTTGTGTAATAGTCTTCTATGTGGCACAGTGTCAAAGGTCTTGCTGAAGTCCAGATAGGCCATGTCCACTGCCCTCCCTGATCCACCTCCTAGTCACCCAGTCAAAAATTCACGAGGTTGGTCTGCACGGCCACCCCTAGTGAAACCATGCTGCCTTGGGTCCTGTAGTCCATTGACAGCCAGATGTTCCACCAGTCTCTCCTTCAGTAGCTTCCATGATCTTCCCACTACTGAGGTGAGGCTGACTGGTCTGTAGTTTTCCACTTCCTCTTTGTTCCCACTTTTGTATAAGGGACTACATCTGCTGTCTTCCAGTCTTTGGGTACCTCCCTGTTTCCAGTGATCAGCTAAACAGGATAGCCAGAGGTTCAGTCACCACCTCTCTTAGTTCTTTAAGGACCCTGGGATTTTTCCCATCTGGCCCCATTGCTTTATCAACTCTTATTACTTCCAGTTCCTTCAGGACCCTTTCTCGAGTAAAGGGACTTGTGTCCATTACTGCACCATTCTCACCCTTGTACTCCTTCAGACCCATTACCCTCCTCTTCCTCAGTAAAGACTGAGCAGAAATACCTATTCAATATGTCATCTTTACTGTTGTCATCCTCCATGACTCCCATCCTCCCCTTCAGTCTCACTACCCTTCCCTTTGCCTTTCTTTTTTCACTTATGTACCTGTAAAAGGTTTTGTCCCCTCTACCCACTGATTTTGCAATGTGTTCTTCTGTCTGAACTTTGGCTTCCCTTACTGACCTCCCTATCTCCCTTTGCTTCTCCTGGTACTTCTCCCTATCCCCTTCTGCCTGTGTCTTTTTGTATTGCCTGAATGCAATCTTTGGCTTTCACTGTCTTTGCTACCTCTTTGGAAAACCATAATGGTATCCTCTTCCTTTTCCTCTTGCTAAACTGCTTAATGCATAATTCTGTTGCTTTTGTAATCCCCATTTTAAATACTACCCACTGTTCCTCAACCCCTGATTCTTGCCCCATTCCCCTTAATGCCTCTTTCAAGTATCTCCCCATTTTCCCAAAGTCTACCCCCTAAAATCCAGGATCGTGTTTTGTGTGGTTTGGTTCTGCTCTTTCTGTGATTTCAAACCACAATGACTGGTGGTCACTGTTTCCCAGGTGCTCCCCCACTGTTACCCCCATCACACTGTCCCTGTTTGTGAGCACAAGGTCCAGTATTGCCTTCTGCCATGTTGGTTCCATGACCAGTTGCTTGAGGAAGGCACCCTGAAGGGAGTGCAGGATAAATCTGCTCCTAGTTGATGCTGCTGCTGGGATGCTCCAGTCCATGTCTGGAATATTGAAGTCTCCAACCAGTACTACCTCACCCTTGTCTGCCATCCTTTGGATGGCTATCATCAGCTCCCTATCTGTTTCTTCCTCCTGGGCTGGTGGTCTATAGACCACACCTGTACAGATGGCTGGCCCCATTTTCCTTTCCAGCTTAACCCACAGTATCTCTCCCCCATTTTGTTCCTCCTGGATCTCTGAGGCCCTTATGTCATTTTTCACATACAGTGCCACTCCTCCTCCCTTTCTACCTGCTCTGTCTCTTCTGAATATGTTGTAGCCAGGGATGGCCATCTCCCAGTTGTGGTTATCATTACACCAGGTTTCAGTGATGGCCACAATGTCTAGGTCTGACTGCACCATGGCAGCCTCCAGATCTTCCATCTTGTTGCTAAGGTTCCTAGCATTGGCACACATGGTTTTCCATGATTTGACCTCCCTAGACTGTTTGGCTGTTCTACTCCAGACCCTTCCTTGGTTGTCCTTTATTCCTGGTTCTCCTTGCTGTCTGCCCTTCTGCTGAATTTTGCCCCTTTTCTGCCGATCCACCTTTTGGGTGCTAATCTCCATCTTTTGCACACTGCTTTGTAGAGATAGCCACTCCTCTGGTTCACTGGTTTCACTGCTAGCTGTGGGGGGTGAGCAAGTAGGTACCCTCCTTGCTTGCCTGCCACCCCCCTTTGCTAGTTTAAATGCTTGTCAATGTAGCATTTAAACTTATCATTGAGTGCTTGGATTCCCCTCCAGGATGGATGCAGGCCGTCAGGCTTAGACAAACCTCCATCCCTCCAGGTGGGTCCCCAGTCACTAATAGTCAAACCCTTCCTCACAGCACCAGTTCTTCAACCATGGGTTAAAGTTCCTGGTGCATGCACCTATGCTCTCCCTTGCCTCTACATGAGTAGTGCTTCTGAGAAAGTGACAGAGTAGCTACTTGCTAAGACCCCTCCCAATTTCCTAAACTCTTCCTGAACTTCCTTTGGCTCCCCATTTGCCAGGTCATTAGTACCTAGGTGGATAATGACATCCAGCTCACCCTCCTGTCTTGCCTTCCCAGTGATCCCCAGGATCTTCCTTCCATCCCTCCATGCCGTGGCACCTGGTAGGCACCTCACCTCCCTGTCCTCCCCCTCCTGTGTTCCTAGCTGGACCCCTCTTATGATGGAGTCCCCCACCAGGATTCACTTCCTCCTCCTCCTCCTCCTCCGGGGTCCACTGCTCTCCCTGCTGAGGTCACCTCCTTGGCTAATCTACTCATCCTTTCCTTCCACTTCTCTGGGTACCTCTATTTGGTTGTCCCCATTTGCCAGTGTGGCATATGAGTTCTTGAGTGGAATAGGATCTGGGATGTGCCTCTGCCTGACCGCTCTAACCCTCCCTGAGCCCACTGTCATCCAAGTGCTCCTCGTCTCGGTATCCTTTGAGGCAGTTGCATTGGACTGGGTGGTCTCTGGATAGGGGTGATGGTACTCCTGACCCAGTTTACTTCTGCTCTGAGTCTGGCTACCTCATCCCACAGTCCAGAGAGATGCATGCAGATAGGGCAGCACCTCAGCGTCCAGAAGGTCTGCCTGAATATGGCTGCCCACAGCCACTGCATTGCACCACTCCCCACATTATACTGCAATTATACTACCTGTCTGTTACTGAAGCTCTCCTAGTTCCCTTTTTATTAATTTACTGTCCTAAAAATCCTGCCACTGATCCTCAGATACTTTTCTTTTTAAAAAAAGAAAATAAACCAATAAATAAATAAATGAGTCAAAACACTTGTCGTGCTGAGGGTGGGCTTCTTCCCCCTTATGCCCCTCCTACTCCACACCCCTTATCACCTGTGTTTAGCTCCTGTCAATCAGATTTAACAGGGCATATCATTAAGAGTTGGGGGAAGGGGAGGGAGGGGGGAAAAAATTTGCAGCAATTAAAGACAGCAAAAAAATACACCACCACTAATTTTTAAATTTTCAACAGCCCAAAAACAATTCTAAGTAAAGATAGCAAATAAATTACAGTGTCACTAAAAGCCCACAATCTAAGTTTAAAAGAAAAATAGCAATTACCAGTTACTGTAAAGCACTGAATTGAATATGTTTCCTTCCCCTTCTGGCTTTGATTCTGGTGATATTCCTCAAATGATAAAAGCTGGTGTTGTCAACGGATGACACCTGGGATTCCAGTATCAGTCTGCTGTCAATGATAATGCCAGGATCGCACACCCTAGAGGAGGCCATCAATGGTACAAACCCCAGGAATAGTCCTGTTTCTGTGCCAGAGGCCATCCTATCATGCCTTCTGTTCAACTCCACCACCAGTACCTCCATCTTATCAGCGTTCAGTCACAACCAGCAAGAAGTCATCCAGTTATTGATCTCAGCAAGACAATTATTTAGCACTTCCACTGCGTTGGATCTCCCTGGGGCAAAGCAAAGATACAGTTGGGTATCATCAGCATAGCAATGAAAACCCAAACTATACTTCCTAATGAGCTCACCCAGGGGCAGCATGTACATGGCAAACAACATTGGTGACAAGACCAAACCCTGAGGTACTCCACAACACAGGATGCTAGGTGAGGAAGAGGAGGAGGAGGAGAAATTCCCCATCACTACCCATTGCCTGCTCATGAGATAGAACTCAAACCAGCTGATGACAGTGCCGGTGAGTCCACAATATTCTCTCTGGTGGTCAAGAAACACACAATGGTCCACCATGTCAAAGGCTGAGGAGAAATTGAGTAGAACAAGAATTGTCCCCTCCCATGGTCCCTCACCCAGAGAAGGGCATAATGCACCCAAACTAATGCAGTTTCTGTGCTATGCCTCGCACAAAACCCAGACTGGAGAGGCTTATATAGATCATAGGCCACGAGGTGCTCCTCAAGCTGCTGTGCCAAAATCTTCTCAACAACCTTTCCTAAAAATAGTAGGTTGGAGATAGGTCAGTAATTGACCTTGGCATCAGGTTCTAATGATGGTTTCTTCAGAAGGGGTCTCACCAATGCCTCCTTCAAAGCATCTGGGAAACCCCCCTCTGACAAAGAACACCAGACAATCAAGGCAAACACTGGGCCAATAGAGTTGACACATCCCATCAAGAAATGTGTTGGCACCGGGTCCAGTTCCCAATATGTGTGCTTCAACTTGGAAACAACCTCAATAACCTCAGCACCTCCACCAGTTTAAACTCACTCCAAATAGATGGAGTGCCCCCCCAGTAGCCTAAGGTGATCACTGTCAGCCACATTTTGGCTCACTGGCGGAATTCCCTGCCGGATGACGGATACCCTGTATGAGAAGAATTGAGCAAACTCTTCGCATAAAGCATCAGAAAAGGCCCAATCAGTCTTGAGGTTGTTAATCTCAAGCCCCAATGAGAAGACCAGGTCCAACATGCGGCTGCCCTGGTGGGTCCCGGAAGAAACCTCTTGCAACAGGCCCAGAGATGACATCATCTGGAAGAGGTTGTAACCTAGCCTGGAAGATTCATTGTCAGCCCAAACATTGAAGTCCCCCAGAAATGAACATCTGGGGGCCTCCAATGTTTCACTGATGACAAAGTCAGCTACCTCCTGCTGGAATTCTCCTGCCACCCCGGGGGGGTGTAAATCAGGGGAATCCTGCAGACTGCACCTGGACCCCCTCGTACAGCCACACATTCAAATGAACCCGGTGTTCTCATAGGGTGCATAGTGAAGCCTGGCTCAGATCTAAAACAGATGGCCATTCCCCAACCCCTGCACTCCACTCTGGGACAGTGCACAATGGAGTACCTGGGGGGGCAGCGGCCTCTAAAATTGGGCCAGCATTGTCACCACCCAGGTCTCTGTATTGCAAGACAGATCAACTGGAAAAAACAAGTCTGCTATAATTGCAGTCTTGTTTCTGATTGATCTGGCATTGCAGAGCACTGCCCTCAGGGAACTGGTGGGCGGTGCAGCCCTTCTGGTTGCCTGCCCTCTTGGTCTGGTGGGAACTCTGGGGATGGGAACCAAACATGACCGGCCTCTCCCTAGGACCTGTCAAAACCCAGGGTGCCTTCTGTACCTAACTACCTCTATCCTACCCCTGTCCGATATGTCCGAGGTGCCATGCCATGACCTATCAATGAGGCACCATCTAATCCTGACCTCCCAGCAGCGACGAGCTGTAGTGGTGACACATCCCATCAAGAAACATGTCGGCACTGGATCCAGTTCCCAATATGTGTGCTTCAACTTGGAAACAACCTCAATAACCTCAGAAAGGCCACAGATCGAGTAACTGGGCCACCTTGTACACAATCCTAGCCTGCCCCGGACCTTCATATGTCCCTAGACACATACTGTCTAGCTAAAATGCCCCAAGCAGCAATATATACTGACTGCATAATACAGACAACACACAAGCATACAACTAACACATTAACAATCTAAACTCTCACACTTAACTAAAAAAACAATCCCACCACCCAAAACCCAATGCTAACCCTAAAATGCACTAACACTCACATGCCCAAGCACTCTAAATTATACTAAACACTCACTCTCCAAACACACATGCATTACTTAAAATCCAAAATAATTAATACCCCCACCCCCATCACACCCAGCACCCTCTATAATCTTCCCAATTACCCAAGCAGAGTTTCAAATACTTAAGAGTCAGCAAGCTAAGTCCAGGAGGAATATAGTGGAGTGCAAATACTGAATTAATGAGTGCTCCACTGGGAGCCAAGTCCACCAGGAGTCAAGTCCAAAATTAATGCAGTTGCCAATGAGAATGGTTCAGCAGTCTTTAAACAAATAGTTTCCACTTCGGGGGGGGGCTGATAGATGCTCTCACCAGCCACGAACACACCACCAAAGCAAAAGTTCAGCTGAAATAGTGTTTTTGAGGACAAGCGTGTGGAGAACGGAACCGGGCAAGACTCTCACTGACACCAGGCCCTCTCTCCACCACTGTCTACTGCCATAGTATACCACAAACTAAGAAGACTCGCGATGAGATATCCAGGTGGTACAGGTTCTCCTCCTACTAGTGCCCAGATCAAGATGGAAGAAACCAGAAGACAGCATGACCAGAAAGTCTTCTTTGGAACCCGAAATGCCAGAAAAGTCCTATCCGTACATGTACATGCACTCGGAGCTCTGTGTGCAGAGTCCGCCTGCAAAGGGGCCCCCACAGAATGTGGAAACCTGGTCTCACTACTCGGGTTACCCATAGCTGGCCAATTCCACCAGGGAAAATTCCCCGGTTTCCAACTGGCAGTCCACCGCGAAAGCGGGAAAGGTTACACAGTTCTGGAGATTCACCACAGATGCCAACGGCACAACAATGTCAGTCATTGGTAGAAACAGTTCAGAATGATCGGGTGGATCCTCAAAGAAATGTTCTTCGCATTTCCCCACTTCATCTTCTTCTTCCCCCACTAAGGCAGTCACAGCTCCTCCAAAAGGTAATTTTCCTCAGTAATTTGTTCTAAGACCACCTAAAAATAAGAAAGCTAACTCCTTGCTCTAACTCTACTTGGCTGCCTAACTAATGGTAAAACCCTATGCCTTGCCACTAAGCAAAAGTTTGGACCTGGGGCACCAATATATGTGCTCACGGTCATAATACAAATTCCTCCTCAAGTAAAATAAGCAAAATAGGAATATGCAGGGGTAAGGGAGGAGTATTTGGCTCAGAGCAGAGCTGCTGCTAACTGTAGCGCAGTGTGGCCGCCATCATGCATCAGACTCCTCCGTGTTTCCTCTTTCCTCTAATAAATAATCTCATGAACTAGGGGAGGCCTTGCTGGCCTCTGCCCATCAAACAACATAAGAAAGACAACCATACACAAGATATGGGGAAAAAGGGGAGAGCAGTTGTTGAATTATGTGTGCTAATGCAACAAAATGCCTGAATACAGACATTGGTCATAGAAGGAAATAACCTAGTGGCTGTCACCAAGATGTGGGCAACCCCGAATCAGAATTGGGACACGTCCATACCAGGATACTCATTGTTCAGGAAGAACAGAAAACTAGGTGAGGGAGCTGGAGTATTGATGTATTTAAAAAAGGGAATACCAGCTAAGGAAAAAGCATGTGGAGCTAGAAAAACTAGAACACTATGAGCACTAGCAGCAGTAAGGGATAGGATACAAAGGGCATGGGGTCATTATGTCATGGCCGCAATTGTGCAAAACAACAATGCTGCATGCAAAACGGCATGCGGCTATATAAAGTCAGGAGAAAATGCCGACTGGTACACCACAGCGCACACCATTGGCAACAATGCCAAAATCTATGTTTCTGTGGGGGCTTTCCCCCCCACACGGCTTCGCCCCCCCATCTAAAGTAACCAACTCTGATTGGGGTGTGGACCGTGGTAAAAAAGGAAAAATCAGGAGTGGGGAACTTAGTTTTTTTTGTTCTTGTTTTTTTTTAAAACAAACAAAACAAAACATCTCAAGAGACGAGGAATCAAACATGAATCCCAGGGTCTCCACTACACAAGGTGCTTGTGCCTTAGCCAGTCCGCTATGGGAGCAGCTCAACCAGACACTGCACTTCTAGGATCTTCACTCCTTCCTCCAGTTCCTAGAGTGCAACAGGTGTAGCAGTATTTTCCTACTGCTATTATACCCGTCACTGTAATTCATTCTGCACTTTAGATCGCGTGGTTATTCATAAGTTGTTTTGGCAGCGCTATATTAACCCAATACCAATACAAATTAGGATTGGAGTGGTTTACAGATAACCAAGCAAGAACAGGGGATGAATAAAGAACTGAGGGAGATGCAGAGAAAGTCAACCAGTTTTGGGTAGGTGGTAGTAGTAGGAGGCTTTAATATGCCAGGAACCAGCTCATGGCATATGCAAGCCAGGAGGCATTCCAAGTATAACTGGCCCAAGGCATGAAAAGAGGTGGGGCTTTGCTGGACCTGGTGTTTGCCAACAGTGATAGGATCCAAAATGTGATAACCCTGGAACCATTAGAATCCAGCAACCACAAGACAGTGAGGTTGGTGATCCAAATAGAGACCACAAAAGGGGCAAATACAGTAAAGGTATGGAATTTTAGGAAGGTAGATTTTGTCAGGATGAGGGTCTGTTGGGAATAAGCACAAGCAGAACAGAGCATTACAGGAGATAAAGGAAACATGGGAAGCATTTAATAAAGGAATGATAAAAGCAACAGAAAGCTCAATTGGGGGAGGTATCAAAGGGATAAAGGCCTGGCCCAACATGGTTCACTGCAGGAGTAAAAA
This sequence comes from Neoceratodus forsteri, assembly GCA_016271365.2. Classification (NCBI taxonomy): domain Eukaryota; kingdom Metazoa; phylum Chordata; order Ceratodontiformes; family Ceratodontidae; genus Neoceratodus; species Neoceratodus forsteri. The sequence goes on along the minus strand of CM057450.1, from coordinate 324,689,193 downwards.
GGCAATAAGAGCCAAGAAAAAGGCATTAATAAAGTATAAAGTAAACCCAACCTCCCCTCCTCTTCCTCCACACTCCCCTACTCCTCTCTCCCCTCCCTCCTCCATTCCTTCAGGCACCCAAGGTCTCAACTCCTTCCTGCTTGCTGGCTTCATCTTGAAGCTATCTGGTGCTTTCTGTCCTTTTTTTCCCCTTATACAAACATAGAAACATAGAAGTTGATGGCAGATAAGGACCGCAAGTCCCATCCAGTCTGCCCATTTCTTTTTCTACCTTATGAATGTGTCTTTGCCCTTTGATCTGTCAATGGCCTATCTATTCACACTCCTCTGTATTGCTCCCTTATGTCTACCCCATGCCCGTTTGAAGCCCTGCACCATGTTCATATCCACCACTTCCTGAGGTAGGCCATTCCATGCATCCACCACCCTTTCTGTGAAAAAGAACTTCCCCACATTACCCCTCAATCTGCCTCCCTCTAATCTCATGCTGTGTCCTCTTGTCCTGCTTGTTTTCTTGTATTGAAACATGTTAGACTCTTTCACCTTGTTAATGCCCTTAAGGTGTTTGAATGTTTCGATCATATCACTTCGCTCCCTTCTTTGCTCTAGGGTATACATATTGAGCTCCGTTAATCTGTCCTCATATATTTTCTGATGCAATCCCTGCACCATTTTGGTTGCCTTCTCTGGACTGCCTCAGTTTGGTTAATGTCCTTGTGAAGGTGTGGCCTCCAGTACCACCGCGGTACTCAGATGAGGCCTAACCAGTGTCTTGTAAAGAGGGATTATTACCTCCCTCTTCTGACTTGTGATACCCCTACTAATACACCCCAACATCCCTCTAGCCTTACCAACTGCTTTAGTGGTCTGCTTGGATGATTTCAGGTCATCGGTGATGATGATGCCAAAGTCTCTTTCTTCCTTTCTGACTGCCAGCAACTCCCCTCCCAGCCTATAGGTGGTTTCAGGGTTTCTCTTTCCTATGTGCATGGTCTTGCACTTCTTTAGTCAGATGCAGTCCATCAAATTTAAAGACCTTTCGCTCCCAAAACTGTTGCCAGTTCCCTACAAATTTGTGTCCTTTTTCATGGAACCAGCCCTTGAGCCACATGTTTAGCTCCCCATTCTCCCCTTCTCTGACCTTCCGTTTATCTGCCCCCCCTCTGCCAGACTGGCAGGATCTCAGAGAAGGAGATGCCGGATGAAATGGATGATAGTTTGTCACCCAGCCTGGTCAGGTGTTCCTTGGTCTCCACAACTGACCGACTAGCGAGATCATTAGTCCCTATGTGTACCAGGATATCGATGTTTTCCTCTGCTTCCTGAACAATTTTAGTAATGCGGTCAGTGTCTCTCCATGCTGATGTACCTGGGAGATATCTAACCATTACCCCTGGCTGGAGATACGTATCTACTCCCTGAATCATGGAGTCTCCTATGATCAGAAGTTTTTTGCATTTCCTGTTTGCTTTTTTTGTTTTGTCCTTCCATCTCCCCTTTCCTCTCATCCCCAAACCTCCAATCAGTATATTAGTTCCATTAAGCTCTTTGTCTCCTTGTTGTATTGGTAGGAAACATGGAACTAAATCCTGTGCCATCACCACACCACCCCTTCAGCTTCCAAAAGGACTGACAATTGCCCATTTAAACATCCCCAGCCTACTCTCAAAAACTGACCAAATGCAACCTATCATGCTTAAACTACAGCCAGAGGTACTTGTCTTGTCTAGATTGTGGCTCTCCACTAAGGTCCAGGATTCTGCTGTGGCTCTACTTCTTAGCAAAATAGGATTACACAAAGATGGGTGGTGGTGTTGTAGTTTACATATCCACTGGCATCCAATGTGTGACCGTGCTTGCTGTCTCTTCTCTCTCCTATGAGTCGTTCCTCCTCAAACTCTCCATCCCCTTCTCAGTTCCCTTCTTTATTGCTGGGTTTACTATTGCCCTGGTATATGCCCTGCTTTAGTTACTGAGCTCCTTTCCTCTTGTCTGTTCCCATTCTTCCAGAAGTGAGTTGCTCATCTTTGATTACATTAATATCCATTGAGTCTCCCTCTGCAAATAAATTCTCCCAAAATTTAGTTCCTCCAATTGACTCAATTGATTTCTGGTGCCACACATCTAAATTTCAAATCTTTAGAGTACTGTAATAGACTGGGTCCTCTCATCCCATCCCCACCATATAGTGGATGCAGGTATCCTTCATGATGCTCTCAGTGATCATCATATGGTTTACTGTGTGCACAAGATACATCATCCTTAGTGCCCCCACCCCAATTCATCTGTCTCAGGTCCTTTAGGTCTCTGGATTTATTGTCTGTCCAAACTGACTTATGGGCATCTGGTACCACATCTCAGTAGCTATTAATATTAATTGAAGACTTTCAGTCCAGATTCATAGCTGTATGGGGTTATCATGCACTCCTGAAGAAAATCAGAATATGGGACTCCCGCTTTCCCTGGATATCAGATGAGTTGTTAGCTTGCCTCCATATCAGAGACCTTGCTTGATGATCTTACCAGATCAGTGGCCACCAGCTGCTTTGGCCAGCTATCAGCACCTTTGCAATGCCTGCACCAAAGCATTCAGACTTGCGAGGTCTGAGTATTTTGCATCCACACTCCAGAACATTAATCACCCCTCCAAGTTCTGGAAGGTTATCCATTCTCGTTTCTCCCCTCTGATCCCGTCTTCCTCTCTTGTTCCCACGGCTGGTGACTCCTTCATCTCTGACCATTCTTCTGTTGCCCCTTTCTTTATCACCAACTTCACCACCTGTGGTTGCTCTCATACCTTTCTTGCCCTTCCTTTCCACTCCCCTCACTCTGCCTTTCTCCCTTCACTCTTTCTGCTTCTCGGTTGTCTCTCCTTCTGCTACCCTCAAGGCCCTGCTTGCCCTTAATCCTCACGAGGGATGTAGCCCTGATAGTCTTGATCCTAAGATTCTGCTTCTCTTGGCTCCTGCCATTACTATGCCTATTATCCAGCTCCTTAATCTGTCTTTTTGCTTTGCCACTGTCCCTGAAGCCTGGAAGCAGGATACTGCCATCCCTCTTGCTAAAGGTGGTGATCCTTCTTTTCCTGGTAACTTCCATCCTATCTTTCTCCTTCCCGCACTAAGCTACAGAATAACCTTATTTTTTCTCAGCTCTCTTCCTTTTTAGAATCCTTTTCCTCCTTCTTCACCCCTTTCCAATCTGGATTTAAGGAAATCCCACTCAATTTCCACCTCCTTCTCTGACTTCATTTCATTTCATTTTTTACCCTTGTAAGTCTGATGCGCAAATTGCCCGTTTTCACAGACGACAAGCATTACAATAAACAAAAGACAAATTCAATAACGTATACCATACATTATAACAATAGACACTTAGACATTTAACAATTACATTTTTGAAAAAGCTAGAAGTACCTTTTCAACTTTGATTTAAAAGAGAATAAAGAGGTACAATGCAATATACCACATGGGAGTGAGTTAAAATAACTAGGTCCCCTATATAGCAATGAACATTGTCCAAAAATTCTCTTGAAAAATGGAATATTAAATGTAAACTTTGATTGAGTTCTAGTGCCATTAGAATTAAAATATTTAGAAAAATATGAACTAACTGAAGTGGGTGACAAATCAGCTTTGATTTTAAATAGAAAAAAACACATCTTAAACTGAATTCTATCTGTGAGAGAAAGACAGAAGATTTTAATATTAAACAGTGGTGAGTTCTGGCTGGAACAGAAAGCATAAATCTTAAAATAGAATTGTACATGACGGTCAACTTTCCAAGAAGTTTACAGTTCATAGGGGCATAGACCACCAACCTGTAATCTAAGACACTAAAAAGGAAGCTATGTGCCAGGAGCCTCCTAGATTCGGTTGTTAAATAATGCTTGACTCTGTAAAGAGATCCAAGTCTTTGATGTACCATTTTAATGATAGAAATGACATATTGTTCAAAGGTAAGATTGGCATAAAAAATAAACCCTAAATACTTGAAGGAATCAACTAATTCAATGATGTTTCCCTTAACATCTCGAGTGGATTTTCCCCAGGCTAATTCTTCCTGATGCCATAATTGCTCCTTATACTTAGAACTACTGTTTTCTGTTTTCCATTAGCAGGTTATACAGATCTGTCACTAGAGGGATCTTGTTCTTTCATTTAAGAACGTCTACCCTCTTAAAGTCACAGTTGCTTTACTTGCTATATACCTTCCTTGTACTGCCTCCCTACTTAGTCCTATTTTACCTCACTTGGTTCCTTTCCTATCCAGTGGCATCACAAGGTGAGAAACTATTGCTGGTGCTTTTCTGCACACTTTGGGTCCCACTCTCATTAGGATGGCACCCCATATCTCATACCCCTGTTCTTCCTACCACAGAACTTCCTCTTATCACACTTGGTATGGTCACCAGTGTAGATGTAACATACTGCACCCCTTTCTTCCCATAGAAGCTACACCACAGCAGGCTGCACATGAAACATGGAAGTTGCCTGTCCTTTATTGACCCCGCTGTTGTTGTGCTACTTAAAAGTCTCTCTGTTCCTATGGGCCCTGCTAAAGTACGTCTAAAGAGGAACTTTCATCCCCTTACACTCTATTTACTAAAGCAACTCCTAAAACACCTCATTCTTCTTCTTCTCCTTAATTCTGGGAGTGTTCATCCTAATCCAGGCCATCCTTCACATGGAGTCAATAGCAACAAAAAACAGAGTACCCTTGTCCTGGCCAGTATGAACATCTGCAGTCTGTTAGAAAAATGTGATCCTCTCACTGCTTGGGTTGTAGTACATGATCCTGACATCCTGTCAGTTGTCGAAACATGGTGGTCACCATCTACCCCTTACTTAGCCATCATCCTACCAGGCTACTCACTTTTCAGACAGGAAAGACTATCTAGAAGAGGAGGTGGCTGTGCCATATACCTAAAGGAGTCATTGTTGGCCTATCCACTTTCCCTACCTGAACCAATTATGGATATTCATATCCTTGCTGTTAAGGTTATGCTCGGTGCACACAACAAGGTCCTCAACATTGGCTCAGTCTATATTCCCCCAGACTTTGCCGAACAGGGCTTAAAACCCCTAATGAACTGCATCATGAGTCTAAAACAAGACACAGAAACCATCCTGTTAGGTGACTTTAATGTCAACTGGCTCTCATCAGGTGTCAGAAGGCATAAGGATAAGTTAACAGTCCTGAACTTTACCCCGTTAATAACAACTCCAACCAGGATAAGCTATAAGACGGGGACTAGCACACTCCTGGACTGGGTCCTAATGAATCGTCCAACGCATATCTCCCATTCTGAAGTATTGCCCAACACTATCAGTGATCACTCTCCTACCAAGTGTTATTGGTCTAACAAATTTATCAAGCTCCCTGCCAGTACAATCACAAGTAGAGTGCTCTTCCATGGCCACCTGCAGCCACTAAAGTCTCTCCTCTGACAACAGGACTGGTCTTACATTGAAACTGCACCTGATATTGACAGCTCTACAGTACTTCATTTAACGTTTCAATGAAGCCTGTGACATCCACGCCCCTTTTAGGACATGTAGGATCAGGGGACTTGATAATCCCTGGATCTCTTTCAGCCTTCTGGCTCAAACGAAAGTTCGTGAACACCTCTGGCATAGGGCCGGGACCTCTGGCAGTCAACCTGACATACAGGCCTATAAGATGGCCAGGAATGCGTGTACTAAAGCTATCCGTGAGCACAAAGTATGTTATTATAAGGACATCCTTGCCAAGACCTGGGCTGATGGGAAAACATTCTGGTAAAATCTCTTGGAAATCACTGGGAAAGCATCCAAACAGGCTCCAACTATGTTAAATGTTGAAGGATCTATCACCCATGACTCCATGTTAATTGCCAACACATTTAATTCATCCTTCTCAGACCTTAGCCAAACTCTGCCCTCAAATTTCTTTGAACCACCCAGCACAGCTCCTATGTCCATCAAATCAGAAGAGGCCTCTACCCACCCATGTTTCTACTTCAAAGCTAGCTCAGAAAGTGAGATCAAGACCTACCTACATAAAGTTCTAAGAGGAACTAGGACAAGCAGTGATTCTCTTGACCTAAAACTTCTTGCCCTAGCTCTAGATGAAGTCCTATCCCCCCCTCACCAAGCTTCTCAATCGTTCCCTCATACTTTCACAATTCCCCCAGATCTGGAAATCTACTCTGGTTACATCAGGTTTTAAGAGTGGGGACAGATTACTACCTGGGAAATATAGGCCAATATATATTCTTCCCTCACTGTCCAAAGCACTTGAAAGGATTGTTGCTGACCAGTTTGTGGAGTACCTAGAAAAATACAACCTACAATATGTCCAACAACATGGTTTTCAGAAAGGGCACAGCACATCTACAGACCTACTGGAATTCACAGGTTTCATTCACCATACTCTTGATCAGGGTCAACTTGTTGGTGCAACCTTTATTGATCTGTCTAAAGCATTTGACATGGTCAATCACCATTTGCTGATACATCAACTTGCTGGGCTTGGTATATCTTCAGAGGCCCTAAAGTGGTTCATCAGCTATCTAGCAAACCGCACACAGCAGGTGAGAATAGGCTCTGCCCTTTCTGCTAAACTGCCTGTCTTCTCTGGGGTTCCTCAAGGATTGATACTAGGACCCCTTCTATTTAGCACCTTACTCAATAATCTTCTGGCATCCTGTTCTGAACCAGTACTCCTCTACGCAGATGATGCGGTCATTTTCTCAAAGATTGCTGACCCTACCCTCCTTTAGGCCCAACTTCAGAAAAGTTTTACTGAATCTGAGTCCTGGTTCATCTCTCATAAGTTGGTGCTTAACTGCAAAAAAATAAGGTCATGCTCTTCCATGGTACCCACAGCAAGCACAAAGCCTGACAATTGGTGATTAAAAACAGTGCAGGTGTTATCATTGATCAGACTTAATCATTTAAATACCTAGGAGTTACTCTGGATAGAACGCTCTCCTACTCCAACCACATTGAGAATGTTGCCAAGGTAGTTAACATTCACCTAGGCCCTCTACACAGGCATAAACACTGCCTTACCACCGAAGCCCTCAGATTGGCTATCCAAAGTTCAACTGCGTCTATTATTGACTATGGATTGGTCGTTTATGGTTCTGCCACAGACACAACCCTACGTTGGCTCACCACAGCTCTGAATAAGGCATGCTGTCTACTAACTGGTGTAGCATATCGTACTCACACTTGTGACCTTTATGAACAAGCAAACTGGCTTCAACTCCAGGTTCACATTGAATATCAAGCCTGCCTTTTGGCTAAGAAGGCAGATCTTGATCTCCTACCACCAGGTTCCCTTCAGCTTTTCAGTCCCTTCTGGGACACTCAGAGCACATGAAGTTCTGTGAGCCAAACTTTTACTGTCCTTCACTGTCAAGCCTCGCTCCGACAGCGATCCATTGCAGTTAAAGCTCCTAATTTATTTAATTCTCTTCCTCCTGAGATTGTGACGACTGCAACCTTGGGACCATTTAAGCAGATGCTGCATCAATTCCTAGCTTCCAGAGCATCTTGTGACTGCTATACCTAATCTCTGCTGACAGCTAAATGCACTGGGACCTCCCTCTTTTACCATTTGCCCCTGTATAGCCCTATGCTGCTGCTGCGCTATTCCACTCACAGCACTTCCTCCCTTATCCCCTTCCCATTCATGCTCTCTTTTCATCCTACCTCATCCCCTCTTCCTTTACCCCTTCACTCCCACTCCCCCCTCTCTCTCCTGTGTTTCCTCACCTTGTTCTCTCCCTCTACCCCCCTGCCCCGTGGGTCTTTCCTGCTCAAGCTCCATTGTGGAATCTCCCTCCTTGCTCTTATTTTGCGCCTTCCACCCCCCAATTCACCCCCTGTACTTCTCTCCTTGTAATTCCTTTCACCCCTCTTCAGACAAGGCCACTGGCTGCACTTGACACAATATTTATCTTGCCATATTGTTCTTTTGTATATGTAATTACTTTCCTCATGTCATACTATTTACTGAAACCATTGTAATTTGCTATTCTTGTGACTTGACGTGGAACCTCTGTAAAAGAGCCCTTGGCTCAAAGGTCTTTCCAATTTGTTAAATAAAATAAAAAAAAATAAAAAAAAATAACATCACAGACAGGTGAAAGGTCAGACAACTGAATCTTTTTATTAGCAAAAAGCATAATTTTTGTTTTTACTGAATTAAGTACAAGAGAATTAGCAAGTAACCAATTTTGAAATGAATCAAAATTAACCTGAAGCTGATCCAAGGCCTTCTTTGGAGTTGGACTGTCCTCATAGATAAACGCGTCATTTGTGTACATTATTATAGAGCTAGATGGACAAGAGATTGGGGCATTATTCATAAGAAAAGAAATAATAAGTGGGCCCAGTATGGAATCTTGGAGAACACCACATCTGATTGGTTTAGTAGAAGATGAATGACCTTCAATAGTTGTTACATGTGACCTGTCTGTGAGGTAATGGGAGTACCATCTAATCACTTCACAAGAAAATTGCATTTTGTCCATAATACTAGGGAGCACATTGTGCTTCACAAGGTCAAAGGCCTTGGTGAGGTCCACAAAAAAGAGTAGCAACTGAGTGCCCTTGATCCAGGGCTCTCATGTTGCTACTGGTGAACCTCACCAAGGCTGTTTCAGTATTGTGCCCGACCCTAAAACTGTGCTGACAAGGGGTTAGCAAATTTTATTTATTAAGGTACTTCAAGGTCTGATCTAGAATGATTCTCTCTAGGATCTTAGACAATGGTGGCAGTAGAGCAATTGGTCGATAATTAGAGACCAGTGAAGGATTACCAACTTTGTGTATGGGTCTGAAAACTGCATGCTTCCATTCCATTTCCAGTCTTGGAAATACACAGTGGAGGATTGAGAAATTAAAAATAATGGTTAAGGGATGAGAAAAATGTATTAATACCCAATTTCAGGATTTGAATATCTAAGGAGTCAGTTAACAAAAAAGGCTTGGGATCATTATTGCATATATAATCCTTAACAATTTCTGGTGTCACTTCATTAAGTGTGAACCTAGAGAAATTTTCAGGATCAACCTTAGGTGTGTTAACAGCATCAGAATGTACATTTGAACCTGGAACCCTTAGGTTCACAAGGTCACCAAAGTAGTTAAAACATTCTGCAACCAACCTGGGACTGGAAATGAGCAAATCATTATTTTGAAGTGAAATCAATTGATCTTTTTTCCCCCTTTCCCATTAATTTATTCAGTATCTTCCAGGTATGCCTGGAATTACCAAATGCTTTTTTTCTGTCGACTTAAAAAGAATTTTACTTTTGCCTTTCTGATTTCTAATTTGCTGACTGACTCTATCCTTTCAAGAATGGACCAGGTTCTGATCACCTCTTTATCAATCTTTCAGAAGCTTTTGATTCTGTGACATAACCCCTCTTACCTGACAGTCTTAAAGCAGTGGGCCTCTGTGCCTCTTCAATCAGTTGGTTCTACTCCAGCCTTGAGGACAGGTCTCAAGCTGTCCAGATTAGAAGCTCCATATCCCTCCCACTCCGCATTTGCTCAGGTATCCCATAAAGGTCTGTCCTGGCCCCCATTCTCTTTTCCATATTCTTGAACAGCCTGCCCTCTGCCTGTTCCTCTGTGTCCACTCATCTGTATGCTGATGATATAGTACTGTTTGCTTCTGGCTCCTCTTACCATTACCTTACATCCCAGCTGCAGCTGGATTTTGACAATATTCAAATCTTCAGGTCTCCCCTAAATACATTTGGCATAGGTTCCTTAAATCCCTGAGCATTGATGCCCTCTTTCAGACTTCTTCACTGCCAACTGGTCTCCTATCTACACCTCTCACAACATTGATGAGGCCCTCACCCTCTTCTCTAACCTCTTTAACAGGGTCTGGGATGCACACACCCCATGCAGAAAGCTGCGAGTCAAACGTACACATCACTCTTGGATCTCTCCCCACCAGATTGCCCTGTTTAAAGCCAGGGACCTAGTGTGGGCTACATATAAGGTCTCAGCAAACCCTGTTGACCTCCAGAATTACAAGACCATGTAAAAGGCTTGCACTAACTCAGTCTGTTCTACTAAAGCCCTTTACTGGGACCTGGGAAACAAAAACCCAGGGGCAGATTACACAATGGCGGGGGAGGTAGTAACAACAATAAAAATGGAAAAGGACCTGGGGTAATCATATCAGATGACCTTAAGGTTAGCAAGCAATGTGAGAAGGCAGTAGGGAGGGCTGGGGGTATACTGGGATGCATAGGGAGAGGCATCACCAGCAGAAAACAGGAAGTTGTTATCCCTCTGTACAGACAGTTAGTGAGACCCCATCTCGAGTACTGCGTCCAGTTCTGGAGACCCCATCTCAGCAAGGACATAGACAGGATAGAGGCAGTCCAGAGGAGGGCAACTAAAATGGTGCAGGGTCTGCAAGAGAAGCCATACAAGGAGAGACTAAAGGAGCTTAATATGTATACCCTTGTGGAAAGAAGGGAGAGAGGGGACATGATAGAAACTTTTAAGTACCTCAGGGGTATCAACAAAGTCCAAGAGGGTAGCATCTTTCAGAAAAAGAGACTTGCAAGAACAAGGGGACACAATTTAAAGATCGAGGGTGGGCGGTTCCGGGGCAAAGTGAGGAAGTACCTGAGGAGGTTGTGGGGTCTAAAACTGTGGGAGAATTCAAGAATGCATGGGACAGACATAAGGCAATTCTTGTGGGGGTAGAAAGAAATAGGCTGTTAGTTAACTAGGATCTGCAGCCTATCCTGTTGGTAGGGTAATTGGGCAGACTAGGTGGGCCAAGTGGTCCTTATCTGCCATCAAAGTCTATGTTTCTATGTTACTACCATTCCCAGCTTAACTCTAATTTACGCTCACTATCCAACTTTTGGAAAGTCCTTCACTCTCTCCTAGACACCACTGCCCATCAACCCCCTCTCTACTTGTGAATGGCACCCTAGTCTTTGACCCTCCCTCCATCACCACCCACTTTAATAGTTTCTTCTCCACCAGTGCACTCCCCAAACAACCTTTTCCAGTCCCCCTTCAACAACTCCACCATTTCCCATTGATGCATTCCCTTCCCCCCCCGTATCCCCACAGGAAGTCTTCATTGCATTGTCCTCCCTCAACCCAACAAAGCAAGTCCTACCCTGCCATAAGGGATGTGACCCCTCCTCACCTGGGAGCTACCATCCCATCTTCCTACTCCCTTCACTAGCAAAAACTCCAAGAAGCCCTTGTACTCTCTAGACTCACCTCCTGTCTCAACAGCACTTCCTTCCACATCCCCTTCCAGTCAGGTTTCAGGAAGTCCTACTGTACTGTATCCTCCCTTGTCCATGTAATGAACTCTGTTCTTACAGCAATGGACAAAGGCCACCTCACCTCTGCCATTTTCATAGACCTGGCAAAAGCCTTTGATTCAGTGTCCTACCAACTCCTCCTCAATAAGCTGGCCTCCACAGGCCTGTCTTCATCCTCAGTGAAATGGTTCCAGTCCTACCTCTCTGGCTGCCAGCAGGCTTTCCAAGTTGCTGATGCGCTATCCCCTCCTATCACCACCAAGTATGTGGCCCCAAGGTTCTATCTGGGGGCCAGTTCTCTTCTCCATCTTTATTAATGACCTTCCCTCCATTTGAGTTGCAGCAAATATTCACATGTATGCTGATGACACAGTGCTTTACCTGTCAAGCTCCTCTAGCAATGCAATCGAAGCTCCTTCCAGCTTGACTTCCTCAATGTTCTACAATGGTTTAGCTCAAGCCAACTCACAATGAATTCTAAAAAGACTGTATCAATGACCTTTGGCCCCTCCCAGAAACTCATTAAACTCCTGTCCCATCTATCACACCCTCGATGGCACCATACTGGAAACTTGCTTTGGCTTCTCAGAAGGAACTAGAAGGGAAAGGATTGGATCTTTTACAGTACAACAGCTTCTTGTTGTTTTTACATTGTTTGGATTTTACTTGGTAGAAGGTTATTTCTTTTCTTTCTTACTACTTCTAAGGGGCTAGCAGGGTATTGTTTTGGGGCTGTTGGAATTTTGAAAACTGTTTTGGTGGCTATAAGTGGGCTCATTTGTTTGATGTTTCACTGTGTAGCAGGCTGCATTTGTAGAGGCCTATTTCTTCTGATTTAAAACCTAGTTGGTGTGATTTAACGGGGGCTGTTTCTTTGAATCAGAGACCTATATCTTCTAATTTCAAGCCTATTTTGATGTGTTGTTGGTGAAGCTGTTTGAATTGGAGACCTGCTTCTTTTGGTAGCAAACTTATTTTGGGGGCTTTGAGTAGAACTGTGATTCATTTTTGCTGGCTTCACTAGCTGTAAAGGTTAGTGCATAGTGGCGGAAGTGTGTTAATGGTCTGACCAGGGGCCTCAGCTACCTGATTGTTTCTGGAAGACTATCTCAGTGGAAGGGAAGTAACTGCAAATCTAGGAGCTTTCATTGTTACTTCTTTGCATTGTTATTGCATTGTAGAAAGGAAGAGTAGGAGTTTCAAGAAGGTTGGGCAATAGCTACATAAAGTCTCTTTTTGAGTATGGATAGGAAGGTTGGAATATAAAAAGCTAGTTGCTCAATCTATCTAAATGTGTACAACAAAGGGGGTAAGGGAAATTAAGAAAAGAATGTTTTGCACTGATAGAGAATGGAGAGGGGAGACTTGGGGGAGTGTTTGGTATCCTGCATCTGGAAGGATGGGGGGTTGCTGGTGGGCAATGACAGCAATGGGTAGGGTGGTAGGCTGCAACAACTGCGGTGCACCAATCTTTCTAAAAATTGCCTGGAGTGTGGGAGGATGTTTAGTGTGCAACCACATACAGAAACTTAGAAAGGAGATTGAGGGTCTGCAGGAGGAACTATGACAGGCAAGGCAGACTGGGTATGGGTTTAGCCCAATATTGGAGGGAGGAAGAATGGGAGATGAGGGAGGGTGATTTAAGTCAACAGTGGTGAGGAGAGGGTCAGAAGAAGGGAAGCAGGGACAAGGGGGCTCAGGCCAGGAAGAACAATTGCCGGGGAAACCAGGTCAGGAGACAAAAGACAAATGGAAGGAGGAGATAGGGACTTGTGAGGGGAGGTAAAGAAGTGGCAAAAGTCATGGAGTGGAAAGGAGAAAACAGGTTACTATGAAGAGAGAGGGAGCGTGCATTTGTGAAGGGTCTTCAGAAAATAGTTTTGCACTGCTAGAGAGGAAGAAGGTGGAGGAGGGAAATGATGAAATTAGAGGAGTAATTGATAAATGCCTGGATCAAACCGGAGCGGGAGAAGTTCTGCTGGGAGAATTGCAACAGGGGCAAAAGGGGAAAATAATGTGCAGGAGGAAGAAGAGGAGCCAGAAAGAAGAGAGGGAGATGAATGGAAGCAAGCAGGGAGTAAGAGTGGTGGAATTTTAGTGCTGGGGGACTCAATACTAAAAGGAGTCAGGTGGGATAGCAAGGGGGAGAGGCATAGTCGCATTTGGGTGGAGGCCATGCCAGGAATGACAGCGGAAAGGGTGGAACAACCTGTTCTGAAATATGCTAGAAGGGGTAGGGACAAGTCTCATTTAATTATACATCTTGGGACGAACTACCTGGCTGACAAGACAGTAGATATAGTCCAGAGGAGGTTTGAGGAACTAGCACAATTATGTGAGTGAGCAGGAAGATCAGTAACTTTTTCAGAGATACTTCCAGTGCCCAAGGCAAGCACAACAAGAAAGCTGAGAATAGAGGAATTTAATGGATGGCTAAGAACCTGGTGTTGTGCTAAAGGGTATGGGCTGTTGGGGGGGGGGAGGAACCTGGGAGGACAGTAGTCTCTATGCCAAGAACAGACTACACTTGAGTAAGAAGGGAAAGAAAGTGTTGAAACAGAGGATGGATGAGTACATAGAGGAAGTAGGAAATTTAAACTAGGATCAGGGGGTGGCAATTGGGCAAGAGACATGCAGAGACCACAGGTTGGGAAACCATATGAGCTTACCCCCAAAAACAGTGACAAAGGACAAATGGCAAGTACTATTGGTGATGCTAGTAAAGGAGGGCAGGATGGGAGGGGGAAGGGTGGAAGGTGGTTTCCCTTAATGCTAGGAGCCTTGGGAGGAAAACTGCAGAGTTATAGGTGCTCATGGCAGAGGGAGAGATGGACATTGCAGCCATCACAGAAACATGGGCCACCCAATACAATGACTGGGACCTGTCTGTACCAGGGTACAGGTTATTTCGTAGGGACAGGGTGATTGGGAAGGGAGGAGGTGTGGCACTATATGTGAAGGAAGGACTGAAGTGTGTAAGGGAGGAAGGGAAGAAGGGTAGTATGGAGTCACTTTGGATGCAAATCCAGGATTCCAAGAATAGGATTCTTAGAATGGGAGTGGTGTACAGGCTGCCATCTCAGATGGAGGAGTTAGACAGGGAACTAGCGGAACAGATCAGGAGGACCTGCAAGAAGGGTAGTGTGGTGATTGTGGGGGACTTCAACATGCCAGGAGTGAACTGGAGTACCCCAGCAACCAGGAATGGAAGGGAGCAGGTACTGCTGGATGCCTTCCAGGACAGCTTTCTGCTGAAAATGGTCAGTGAACCAACCAGGTTAGGGAATACCCTTGACCTTGTGCTGGCAAATGGGGACTTTGTGAGAGAACTTACAGTGGAGGAACTGCTGTCAGGGAGTGACCACCACTCAGTACGGCTCACATTGGATATGGGCAAGGAAGGAGTGGAATCTGGTACAAGAGTGCTGGACTTCAGGAGGACCGACTTTGGGAGGATAGGAGAAGTGGTAAAAGGGTACCTGGCCAGAACTGAATCTAGTATGGATGGACACTAACCAGAGGTGGGAGCTCATAAAGCTGGGCATAGTGGAGGCAACCAAAACCTGCTGCAAAGCCCAGAGCAAGAAGGCTAGGGCTAAGACACCGAGCTGTTTGAGCAAGGAGGTCATGGAAAAGGTAAGGAGGAAAAGAGCTGCCTTTAGGAAGTACAAGAAAACAGGGAGAGGGGAGGACAGGGAGGAGTACTTGATGGAATCAAAGGAGGTGACAAGGCCAGTAAGGGGAGCCAAGGCATCTACGGAACTCAGGCTGGCACAAGGCATTAAGAAGGGGGAGAAAGACTTCTTTAGATACACCAGGGAGAAAAGGAGCTGTAAGGACCACATAGTAAGGATTAGGAAGGAGGGGGGTTGGGTGGAAGCAGGGTGCGATAAGGCAGAAGCACTAAATGAGTACTTCTGCTCAGTATTTACTAAAGAGAAGGGGGGGTGACACCCAAGGGGGGAGAAATGGCAGAAACGGGGGAGAGGGGGTGATAGATGGGGAAATCATGGAGCGCAGCGTTCGGGAGGGTTTGAAGCCACTGAGGGTGGATAAGGTGCCAGGCCCAAATGGCATCCACTCCAGGATACTGAAGGAGCTGGCAGAGGTCCTTACAGGACCTTTGGCAGACCTATTTAATGCCTCACTACATTAGGGGTGTGTACCTCAGGACTGGAGGATAGCTCATGTGGTGCCCCTCCACAAGAGTGGCCCCAAGGATGAACCAGGAAACTACAGACCAATGAGCCTCACATCCATCGTGGGTAAGCTAATGGAGACTATCCTGAAGGAGAGGCTGGTGGCCCTCCTAGAGGCCAAAGGACTACAGGACAGCAGACAGCATGGCTTCATACAGGGCAGATCCTGCCAAATCAACCTGGTGGAGTTCTATGACTGGGTAACTAGGCAACTGGACAGAAGCCATGCAGTGGATGTCCTGTATCTGGGACTTCAGTAAGGCATTCGACTCGGTGCTGCATGGAAGGCTGGGAAGTAAGTTAGCAGGCACAGGGGCAGGTGCAAAGCTGGTGAGATGGGTAGGGAACTGGCTTCAGGGAAGGCAACAGAAGGTGGTGGTGGGTGGGGAGCTCTCACACCCAAAGGGCAATGACGAGTGGAGTTCCACAGGGCTCAGAGTTGGGGCCAGTGTTGTTTGGGATATTCATTGCAGACATATCATTGGACATCAAGAGCAAGATCAGTCTGTTTGCTGATGATACCAAGGTAGGAGCGGTGGTGGATGACCTAGGGGGATGGCAGGGGTTGCAAGATGATCTGGCAAAGCTTGAAATCTGGTCAGGCACCTGGCAACTGGGGTTTAATGCCAAATAGTGCAAGGTGCTACATTTTGGGATGAAGAACCCAAGGAGGAGTTACCAGCTGAGGGGAGTGCAGCTAGCCCAGACAGAGGAGGAGAAGGATCTGGAGGTGCTCATTACGGGGTCAATGAACAACTCGGCACAATGTAGGAAGGCAGCAGCAAAGGCCAACAAAATGCTGGGTTGTATTGCAAGGGGTATATCCTCGAGGAGGGAGGAGGTGATTCTGCCACTGTAAGGTCATTAGTTAGACCGCACCTGGAGTACTGCATGCAGTACTGGCACCCGTATCTGAAGAAGGACATTAAGTTACTGGAGGGGGTGCAGCGCAGGGCGACAAAGATGATCAAGGGGCTGGGGGACTTATCATACGAGAGGAGGCTGAGGGAGTTGAACATGTACTCACTGGAGGAGAGGAGGGACAGGGGGACATGATTGAAACCTTTAAGTACATGAAAGGAATAAACAAGACAGGTACAGAGGGGCTGTTCAAAGTAAGGAAGGGGAGGGACACCAGGGGCCATGATATGAGACTGGAGGAAGGAAGGTTCAGGAGGGAGATAAGGAGACACTTTTTTACAGAGAGGGTGGTGGCTGGGTGGAATACATTACCTGCAGAAGTGGTATCTAGTAGAACAGTGGACTGCTTCAAAAGGGGATGAGACAGGACAAGGGGGAGGGACAATGAAGGGGAAGGGTGGAAGGGAGGGGCAGCTGTAGAATAAGTGGTGCTAGCTGCACATTCGAGCAGAATAGACCACTAGGCCTTTATCAGCTGGCAAATTTCGTATGTTCGTAAACTGTCTTCAAATACCTGGGAGTTTGTCTCAACCCCAAGTTGGATTTCTCTTATCATATTGATGCCTTGCACACAAAACTCCACCCCAAACTAGCAGCTTTGTATTACTCACTCCAAAGGCTGTCTGACCCTCCCAACTGGTCATGAGCTTGATGTTTCCCTTGTTTGACTATGTGGATGTGGTATATAGCTCAGCCCCCTCCTTCTGACTCACCAGACTAGACGCCCTGTGCAACACCTTCTGCCAATTCATCACCAGTCTCCTTCCCCTCATTCACCACTGCTCATTATACTATGCGCTCTCAGTCCTTCCTCTCTCCTTCGGCCGCCAACTTCACAGTGCGTCCTTCATTGTTAAACACTGGTTTAATTCTCTCCCTTCCTACCTATCCTCCCTCCTCTCACCTACCAGTGCCTCTGACTCCCAGCTCCATTCCACAGAATCATGCACCTTTTCAGTCCCTCAGGTGCACTCCTGTGCCAGACCATCTGCCTTCTCCTACCTTCTCCCTTTCTCTGGAATCGGCTTCATTCCCCATTATGGCTGTCCCCCTCCTTTTCCTCCCTAAAATAACTGCTAAAGCTATCCTTCCAACCCTCCAGCCCCTGCTTCCCCTCCCAGGTCCCCAGTTGATTCCCCCAATATTCCCTTCTAGTATGATATCCCCATTCATGATAGCCATATTAGCCCTAAGTCTATGTGACCATGTGACTCTGTACCCTATCTACAAAAGCTGTTCTTAGTTGTTGAAATACTAGCCCTGTCCTGTCCCGTCACCAGCTCTTCCACTGCTTTATACCCTGCTTTTGCTGTGTAATATATATATATATATAATGTACCCTATTGTTTCATGCTTTGTTAATGATATATGGATTTGTGTTTTGCTCATTGGATTTGTTTTTTGCTCATTGCTACTATTTTGGCATGTATATGTCAGTGTGGCTCAGTTGGTAGCACATCCACCTCTGGACCAGAAGGTCATGGGTTCTCGTCCCACACCAGGATTGGGCTTGCACCTAAAAAATCGCTGGCATCTGAGTACAGTATTGGGGGGTGCTGTACTGCTGGGGTGTGCCGTCCTTTGGATGAGATGTTAAACTGAGGTCCCTTCTACCCATCCTGGTGTTGTCCTGGTGGGTGTCCTGGTGGAAGAAAAAGAACACAGGTCACTCTTCGCAAAAGAGTAGGGGACATTCCCAGTGTCCTGGCCAACATTCCCCTTCCCAGAAACTGCTTCATGCAATTATCCAGGCTGTGATGATGTGCGATATGGCCACCACTACACATTCAGTCACTTCACTACCAGTCTAGCATTGCTTGTAAAGCACTTTGAGATGCACTGTTTATGAAAAGCACTATATAAATGCTGATTCTTCTTCTTCTTCTTCTATATAACTGCATAAACTGCAAAAACATTTGTTAATGCTCTAGTTAGGGTTAAAGCTACAAAAGTATGTGGCAATGTGGCATTAGGCTTTCTAACCCTAACACCCAGCCCTCACTCTACACACACCAACAGGCATTGGGGGTGTACCTTGGGGTTGTCATCCCTAACATTCACCCCATTCCATAAGTAAATAAGCTGAGATGGGTACAGTATAGGAGAATGAGGTGAGCGTTATGGCTGATGACCCCAAGGCACACCCCTGGCGCCTGTTGGTGTGTGGAGGGTGGGTGTGGGTGTTAGGGTTGGAAACCCTAATGCCACATTTCCATACGTTTGTGGCTTTACCCCTAACTAGAGCATTAATGAAGTTTTTTTACCATTTATTTCCTTACTTTTTGAGATAGTATAAGCGTATCCTTATTTGCCTGTGTGAGCACATGGACCTCCAATCCCTGCATTCCCATCCATCCATGGATGCGTATATGTATGTAGCTGTGAAAGCACAGGCCCTTTGGGCTCTGTGCTTCCATTTATGGGACAACAGTGACCAAATCTACAGCATAGCCATCTTATTACCCCACCTCATGTACCCGGTACAGAAAATGTTTGAATTCCTGCCAAAATGTAATTCTGTGCAACTGCAACGTTATTCCATGTCACAGGTGTAAAAACACATTTTGAGCAGGATTTGAAAAATTATAGCTGTGACATACATGATGTGGCGAAATAAGAAGGCTATGTTGAAATCTGGGGTCAAAATATTTAACATTTACGAAGTTACCAGCTGGCATAGTGAAATTGCAATGAATGGTCATAACTGTGGCATTTTTTCATATTTAGACCCCACATTTTAAACATAGTTTTCTTATGACCCCACCTCATAAACCCCTTAGGTGAATTTTTCCAAATCCATGCCAACATGCCATTCTGTGCCACAGGGATGAAAATACATTTCAGACAGGATGTGAAAAAAAGACAGCTGCACTGTTCATGAAGTGGTGTGAAAAAATGGTTATGTTGAAAATTAAAAAAAAATATTGAAAATTACCAGTTATATGCATGTGTAGAAACATTTCAATGAACACTCATAACTGGGCCATTTTTAGGAATTTGTTCCCCAAACTTTCAACATGGCCTTTTTGGGACCCCGCCTCATGAACACTGGTGTTAAAATTTTGTTATGAGGTCCCAAAAGATGATTTTGTACAGTGACCACAAAATCACCTACCAGACTGATTAATGAAATAACAGTGCCAGTTTTCATGAGGTGGGGTCCCAAAAAGGCCATTTGAAAATTTGGTTAAAAAATTCCTAAAAATGGCAAAGTTCTGAACATAAGTTCAAAATGCCATTGCAGATCACGTGATGCAGGGAACCTGGTAGCAGCACTGATCCGGAGCTCCTGCACCTCGCCTCGCGTCAACGTTACTAAATACCATAATCGGGGAAAAGTTTCACCACATAACCTCAGGAAGACCTCCTGCCTGCATCAATCGTCTTTTTATGCAGAATTTGCATTGCAGTTGGCTCTAATTGCCTCGATGGATGCTGACATGAGGCAGGCCCTGCCTAAACACATGCTGCTTGCTGCACCTGAAAAAACGCCCAAAAAACAATGGGCTCAAGGGGTTGTAACCAGCAAGCCAAATCCTTCAACCTCTGTTGCAATCCTCTTAACAGAGGACCGCTTTTTACAAGAATTGCTGCCCTTTAGGGAAACCCTCTCTGATATTTCAACAGAGTTAAAATCCTTCCGCAGCGATCTTAATGGCCTCACGAGGAGAGTGGGGGATACAGAGGCTTGATCGGTATCCTTGGAGAAATGGAGGGACAAAACAGACCCTGAAATAACACATTTCTGCCAGCAAATACACAAATTGCAGCTAAAAACTGAAGATCTGGAAGGAAGTAGGTGAAACAACATCCTGATTATTGGTCTACCGGAATCTGAGGAGGGGACTAATATTATACTCTTCCTGCAAAGGTTTTTGCAAAAGGTTGTGGGCCCTTCCACACTCAACTCTAACTACCAAATTGAAAGAGCTCATCGCTCCCTCAGACCAAGACCCCCGCCAGGAGCCCCCCCAGACGAATTATTCTGAAGTTCCTTGAGCTTTATCGAAAAACAGCATGTTCATACAAAAATCAAACAGCTGCAAAAAATTGTCTGGGAGAATTCAACCCTCCGTATCACACAAGACTTGCCTTTTGAAACACGCCAGAAGCGTTCAGCTTTTCACCCCACTGTCAGCAAACTAATCGCCGCCGGAATCCCCTTCAGGATGCTGTACCCAGCAAGGCTTCAAGTCTCAGTGGAAGGGTCTTGGATTGCGTACAACACACCAGCCCAGGCATCATCAGACCTAATCACTAAACTGCCTAATCTTTTTGAAGTGGGCTGAATATGTAACCATGGACATTTTGCTGATCTTAATAGTCGAACTTAAGTGGTTTCTTGTTCAATTGGAATTACCTGCTGTTGGTTGAATGTTTGTTGTATCTCCATTAGGTTCAACCGGGAGGTTTCCAGACCACTTAGGCCTCATGGGTTTGGTTTAGGCCGCGATCCTAGGCCAGAGATGCTTCTTGGTCTCCTTTGATTTGGGGTAGGAACCTATTTGCAGGGAGCAGTTTCCAAAAGTTGTATTAGACGAGGACCGATTTGGGTACCCTCCATATCTCTTCCCCCTGTTAGTTCCTCAGGCCATGACTGCCGAAGGAATCAGGACATTTTACTCCTGCAAGTATTTGTTTTCTTTATTAGGATAGCTACAAAAAGTGTGTTAATTCCCTGTTTTAAGTACTGGCCTGAGTTAGATACAGGATTTTCAAGATAGCGGCGAGGTGTCATTGTTGTGGGTTATTTACTGCACCAACAATGAGGATCCTGGGAGGTTCCTTTTACAACTACTGAGGGCTATAACTAGAGACCATTTTCTCCTGATCTGAAGCAGTTTTTATCAGAGACCGCTGATGAAAGCTTGTGCCTCTACCGACTCAATGAAGGGTTCCCTGAAACCCCACTAATTCATTTAAATGAAAGGTTGATATCCCTTGCTTAACTTAGTTTAATCTCAGATAGGATACAACCATAGGGATTCTGTGGGTTACATGCTTACTACTGTATCTATAGTCATGCCAAGAATTTTATTATGAACAGGGGCAGGACACATAAGGGAGGTGGGGGCAGGGTGCGGGGCTCCGGGATGGCGCAGGCTCAAGGTAGACCTGCATAGTGTACCAGTTCCCAGGGGTGCTGGCATTTTGGTTTTCGTTTATCTTACCTTTCTGTGCACTGGATACCCATCAGCTCAGCAGTCAATTTCAGTATTTTGGGGTCCACTAGTGCTATTGACTCAGTCCTTTTTTTATACTACTGGGGAAACAATCGCCATCTGGGGATGGCCTCCCAATATGTTTTCGTGTAGGCTCGTGTAGGCTCAGGCTCTCCCCCTTGATTTTGGGTGAGATGCCTAGTGTATATAGTTGTGAGGTTTTTCTAAAGGGGGGGTGGGTCATCATATGACTTAATGGTAGCTATACCTCCACTAATTACTTCAGTTAGCCCTCAGGCAGATGGTCTAGAGACACATTATGTTCTAGCTATCATAACATATACTTTCGGGTTGGAATGTTTTTTTCCTAATTTTGTTGTTATGGCGATAGAAGGGCGGGGTGATGGGATGGGAAGAGCTGGAGTGTGTCTTTGGGGATTTGATTATGTGAGAAATATAGGTTTATGGTTGTTACCTGTTTTTGATGACAATGGTTAATAACCCTGTTAAAATTGTCACGTTGTATGTTAGAGGAGCTAGAGATGTATCGAAAAGATATCAAACTCTTAAACACCGTGCCCTTCTCAATGCCGGAATTATCCTGCTTCAAGAAACCCATCTACTAGGTACTGCATCACTCTGGTTATGTAGACAGGGAGTATCACAAGCCTTTGCAGCCGGAGATTCCTCCTCAAGCCAAGGGGTGGTCATCTTAATAAAAGGGAAAATCCCCTTTCAAGTAGACATGACCATTACAGATCCAAATGGTAGATATATTTTAATTAAGGTGGCACTGAATAACACTACAGTGGTCCTGGGTTCGATATACGGCCCTGTGGGGGGTGACTCGGGATTCTTAATGGAACTGGCTAATAAAATCACAACATTCCTGCTCTCCCCCTTGATTTGCGGGGGGACTGGAACATTTCACCCACTCAGGACCTGGACAGGTCCTATAGGCCATTAAAACCTCCTTCTTCTTCTCAGAATGCATTGACTGATTTCATAGCCCTGCTAGGTTTGTGTGACCCATGGCATATCCTAAACCCTTCTCACCAGATATACACATTTTATTCAAACTTCCATCAATCCTGGTCAAGATTAGACTAATCTAACTAGTTGCTTTCTTATGTCCGGCCTCTGTCAAGCTGGAAAAGAGCCCATAGTCATATCCGACCACTCAGTTGCCTGGTTGGTTCTCTCCCTGGATCCTAATATCCAGAGGGACACAGCCTGGAGACTAAACATGCAACTGTTGCAAGACAATTCCACCATTTCTCACATAATAGCTCTCATCCCCACATTTATGGAGCTTAATAGAGATTCTACATCAAGAGTGGACTTAATATGATGTACCTTGAAATGTTACCTTCAGGGAGAATTTATCAAGTTAACCTGTAGGAGGAAAAGACTAAGAGAACCTAAAGCTCTATCTTTATTAACCCAGATTAAAGTGAAAGAAAACTCTTTATCTTCTACTACATCCCCAGCCTCCCTAGAATCACTGCTAGCCCTACAAAATGAATATGCAGACTTGATAAAATAAAAAGCGGAATATGCCCTCTTAAGGACTAAAGCCAAATATGTAGATCGGGGTGAAATAGCAGGGAGACTTCTCGCCTTGCATTTATACCAGTTAGAGGAAACCAGTTGGAAACTTTATGGGAAATACCCCTCCCAAATATTACCTCAAGATATAGAGGCCTATCTGGTTTCCCTTGAACTCCCCTGTCTAACTACTCTTCTTCAATCTTCTTTAGCCTCTCCAATAACTACGACTGAAATAGAGAGGGCTATAAATAGTCTCTCCTCAGACAAAGCACTGGGCCCTGATGGATTTCCCTCTAATTTTTATAAAACTTTCTCCAAGGAATTAACTCCCTTACTCCTCAACTGTATAATTATATGTTCAAGGCTGATAAGCTAGATCCAACCCTACTGAAAGCAACCATTATTCTCTTACTCAAACCAGACAGGCCCCATCTCGACCTGGCTATTTATTGACCAATCTCTCTTCTCAACTGCGACATTAAAATCTTAACCAAAGTTCTTTCACTCTGGATCAAAGCACTTTGGACTCAACTTCTAAGTCCTGAACAAGTTGGATTCGTGTCTGGGCGCTCTTCGGCTGATCATTTCAGGACATTCACACATGCATTTCAAGTGGTCCAATCCTCCCAGTCTCCTACGGCACTGATCTCAAGATGCCAAAAAAGCCTAGATGCCAAAAAAGCTTTCAACAGGGTGAACTGGGAATTTCTATGGATAATTTTAAAGAAATTGGGCTTCCCCCTTCCTTTTATTGAAAGGATACAATCAGTGTATTCTTCTCCCTCGGCCAAGATTTATTGTAATGGTGTTTTCTCTGCCAGATTTCCTCTATTTACTGATACCAGACAAGGTTGCCCTCTTTCACCCTTCCTCTTTAATCTCTGTTTGGAACCACTTCTTCATCACATTAAATGGTCCCCCCAGATTAGAGGTATTCCGATCCATGATCAAACCCTAACTTTCTCAGTTTATGTAGATGACATTCTCCTTCACTTAGAACAGCCGGCATCTTCCTTAGAACACACCTTGGAAGTTATTAGTCAGTGTGGTTGTTTATCTAATTATAAGTTAAATCTCTCTAAACTGGAAATCTTCCCACTGAATAGCTACACATTGAAATCGGAGTTCACTCATCTGGGTATGAAATGGTCTCCTCAATCAATTAAGTGTCTGGGTATATACCTAACTAATGATCCCATCAATACCAAGAAAATAAAACCTGGATGAATTAGTAGTAACTATTCAGCAAGATCTCCAGAGATGGACGAATCTGCCCCTATCTTTATGGGGTTGGATAAGTATAATTAAGATGAATGTTCTTCCCCATATTTTCTATCCTTTGAACTTGTTGAACTTATGGCTTCCGCTATCCTTTTTTCAGTGCATACATTCTATTATCTCAAAACGTATCTGGTTAGGCAAGCATCCTCACCACGCCTTCCTCAAACTTAGCTTGCACAAGGAATTTGGTGGTCTTCCTCTTCCCAACTTTCTTCTATACTATTGGGCGAGTCACTTAACCAAATTGGGGAGATGGCTGTCTCAAAGTAATATGGACTACATTCCCATTTGGCTTCAGATAGAGAACAGCCTCTTAAGGTCAAATGATATGGACCCTTGTATCGTCTTCTTCCTGACAAGATCATTACTCCCAGTCTCATTGCAAAACTCGGTTATCAGTACTTCCCTTAAAGTTCTCTCACAATGTTGTACATTTTTCAAGATACCACTCACATATGACTTGGGCCAATCAATTCTTTCAAATCCTAATATAAAGATAGGTGGCTCCTGCCTTTCTCCTCACTAGCTCCCACAACTCCAAGGAGTCCAAGTACAAGATTTAAATTTCTTTTCTCAAGACAACTTTCTTTCTTCTCCCAAAATTCTCACAAAATTTAGTATCCCGAGGAATCAGATCTTTAAGGTGTTTCAACTAAGACATTTCATAGATAACTTTTTTGGTGTCATGCCCCGGACTTCTCTGGCTAGACCCATTTTGATTCAAGTATCGGAATACTCTTTGAAGCCACACTATATTTCCACGACATATGCCTTCCTCTTAACCACCAATTGCCCTAATCCCCTCACTGGATCTCCAGTGTGGAACACCCTACTGCCAGATCTGACCCCCTAACTGAGCTCAGATTTGGAAGGATCTTTATATCTATCAGACTCAAGACAGACTTAGACTCACCCAATACCACATACTGAACAATATATACTGTATTATAAAAAAGGGTGTCAGAAATGCTGCAATCTGATTGACTGTAAGGATTCTGACAGCCTTACATTAATCCCCATTACACTGTCATGTACAGCCTGATCACAATGGCATGTAGATTCTTCCTGTCAGCATTCCATCCTCTAGCACTGCTGAATGACTGGAATGCTGCATTCTGATTTTGAACCAGCATTCTTAAACTGTTGGTGGAAGAACTATTTTATTAAAAATCTCCCTCTAAATAAGAAAAACATTCACAAAGTATACTTTTAACACTTTCATTTTGAATAATTTTTTATAATAGCAATAAGGCACTCCCAGGAGTTAGATTAACAGTCAGTTAATCACCCCCTGGGGCAATATGGTACTCGACTGCGCTTCGTGTCACATTACACCTCTAGGGGGTGATTAACAGACTGTTAATCTAACCCCTAGTCATGCCTTATTGCTTAATTATACCCCCATTAGATTGGCCAAACTGGGCAGACTGCCAGATCCCACTTGTACTAGATGTGGTAAAGCAGAAGGGAACCTGGTGCACATATTCTGGTATTGCAAAAAAGTGGCCCCTATTTGGCAAGTAATTCAATCTAAATTGGACCCCCTGTTGGGGTTGGAAGACCTTTTCATGACTGAAATCTGTCTTTTGGCAATGTACTCTGGTATTAAGATCAAAGAACACAGATTCTACATGGCATTAATAGCTATTATAGTTGAAAAGCTTGTTCTCAAACACTGGATGGACCAGCTAGTTATTTCCTATGGTGACTGGTTAAATGACATATCTGTATTTTTTAGAACAGAGCGCTTGATAGCTAGTTCTCATAATAATATGGCTTCCTTTGACAAAAAATGGGGCAAACTCTACCCTCTATACTTACAACAAAAACGCTGTTAACTATCTGTGTCTGTCTCCCACTGGTGCTGTTGTCATTCCTGTATTTCGACTCCGAGGATTTTGTCTTCTCTTCCTTCTCTTTCTAATAGTAATAGAGGCACACTCCAGGGGGGACGGGGAGGGATTATGGGGGGGGACTTGTTTTGTTGGATATGTTTTCCGAATGTCACTCCTTACGTATGCATTTTACCTTGTGTAATGTTCATTTTATTAAAATCAATAAAACATTTTGAATTTCAAAACAAAAAAATGCCATTGCAATACATTATACTGCACTTACCTTGATTCCTCAGTTCACAGTTCTGCTTTGAAGAGTGTAGACATGTCCCTGTCCACAGAAGATGACAGCCTATGACCTCTGGTGGTAAGTATAGGGTAAGGGGGTTTGGGGTGGTGGTACTCAGTGGGAGGGTTGGATTTGGGGAGGGGACAGCGGGATGACAGGACCATTTTCTTTTTCAGGTTTAAAAAAAAGTTGGGGGACTTTGTTTTCAGGGATCTGCCTGAAATGGGAGGTGGGAGTGCCACTAGACACCAGGGAACACAATCTGAATATGGGGATGGCAATTGTATGGTGGGGAGACCACTAGACATCAGGGATTAACATGAAAGTAACAGGGACGGGCGATCAGCGGGTGGGGGAGGGATGCCACTAGACACAAGGGAATCAAACATTATGGGACAGCAATCAGAGGGTGGGGGTACTACTAGACAACAGGGAATAAAAAAGTAATGTGGATGGAGATCGCAAGGTGGGGAGGCAAATCGAGAATGGTGGGTGGGGGTGCAACTAGACACCAGGGAATATATTTATATAATTTTATTTATAAAAGGATGATTGGTGGGGTGGGTGCCACTAGACACCAGGAAATATATCAATGTGTATGTTTGGGGACTTCATTCGGTGGGTGGGGGGTACCACTAGACACCAGGGTAAGGGTGGCTCACAGCTCACACTGCAGCTAGCAGCATGAGTTCAGCTGCAGCTGCAGAGGTGAAGAAATGACTGCTGTTCTCATACAGAGCATGTGGGGAAAGTGCTCCTCTCACTAAGCTGGGCACATGGAATTTCGAGTACCCATAAGTTATTTGTTGGCATGAGGTTTAAAAACAAACATCAGAACTAGCTAACCAGGTCCCATTTAGCTAGATTCTGATGTTTGTTCATTAAAATCCCAGCAGTTCTATCTGTTTTTCATATTTGTTAGTTGGTGGAAAACGTTAACAAGATGGCGGTTGATAGGCAGAAAAAAATGTTTGGTGTCATGACAATTCAGTGGTGCAAAACCAAAAACAGCATTTGAGGCATTACATTTTTATGTTTGCTTGCACGCATGTGCAAGAAACATAGTGCCTTCATCGGAGATTTCGGAGGTGTGTCACCTCCTCCTCCAATTCAGTCAGTGGGCTGGCAGGCGCGGCCCCTGTAAGCCAATGCATTTTGGCTGTCTATGACCGGCTCCAAAATGCAGTGGCATCCCGATTGAAAGGGGAGCTACGCTTGGAGTGAGCACCGATAAGATATCGGCTGCTCAGCGCGCAGCTCCCCCACGCACAGACAGACGCGCGTGTCTCAGTAGCCAGAGCAGCCGACGGGTGCCCAATCCCCGCCGGGCTGAGCTGCGCCCCCACCTCTAATTGTAGGTGCCAAGCTGGGAGCCCACCCCAGCGGGCAAGCACTGTAGTCCTTGGCCGGGCGGGTGCCTCACCCGCGGCTGAACGCCTCCCAAGTCTTTGTGCCATGCTGGAGCCCACCCCAGAGTGGCAAACGTCCCACGATGTCTTTTTTATTTTAAAACCTGTAAATAAAACTGTCCTCCGCGTGCCTCCCAACCCCTCCCACAACCTGCACCCACCCACTGCGCACCCAGCCTCCCCACCCCCCACCCCATACTTACCTCCGGACTCCGGCGCGACGATCTTCGGTGGACCGGGAACACGTCTGCACTCTTCAAAGCCGACCGCGAACTGAGGAAATGCCGGTAAGCTGTATAATGGGTTACATAGGGGTTTCAACTTTATTGCATATCTCGGGCATTTTTGGGAATTTTTGCACCAAATTTTCAACATGGGGTTTTTGGGACCCCTTCTCATGAATTATGTCACTGTCATGGCGTTATTCGGGCCCGAAGGGTGATTTCGCGCAGTGACTGCACAGTGACTGTGAAATCACCCTTCGGGCCTGAATACCGCCATGACAGTGACATCATTCATGAGAAGGGGTCCCAAAACCCCATGTTGAAAATTTGGTGCCAAAATTCCAAAAAATGACTGTTTTACGAGGGTGCTGCGCAGTTCCTACGCAGGCTCGTAAGTTCGCGAAATTTCAATATTTTCACTCCAGATTTTCAACATTGCCATTTTACCACACCTTCTTATGAGTAGTACAGCTGTAATTTTTCACATCTCACCCAAAATGTGTTTCCACCCATGTAGCGCAGAATGGCGCAGTCGGTGTGCGAAATCAATGTACAGGACAAATTAAGAAAATCACAGTGACACTGTTCATGAGCAGAGGTCTTAAAATGGCTATGTTGAAAATTTGGTGAAAAATTCTAAAATGACTGTTTTACGGTGCATTGCTTGAGTTCCTACTCATCTCGTGAGGTCGCCATTTTCAATATTTTACCCAGATTTCCAACATTGCCATTTTATCACACCTTCTTATGAGCAGTACAGGTGTCATTTTTTCATGTCACCCAAAGCGTGTTTCTGCTCATGTAGCACACAATGGCAGAGTCGGTGTGCGAGATCAATGTACAAGACAAATTAAGAAAATCACAGTGACACTGTTCATGAGCTCAGGTGTCAAAATGGCTATGTTGAAAATTTGGTGAAAAAATTCTTAAAAATGACTGTTTTACGAGCATGCGTTGCACAGCTCCTATGCACACCCGTAAGTTCACGAATTTTCAATATTTTCACTCCAGATTTCCAACATTGCCATTTTACCACACCTTCTTATGAGCAGTACAGGTGTCATTTTTCACATGTCACCCAAAGTGTGTTTCTGCTCATGTAGCACACAATGGCGCAGTCGGTGTGCGAGATCAATGTACGGGACAAATTAAGAAAATCACAGTGACACTGTTCATGAGCTCAGGTGTCAAAATGGCTATGTTGAAAATTTGGTGAAAAAATTCCTAAAAATGACTGTTTTACGAGCGTACGTTGCACAGCTCCTATGCACACCCGTAAGTTCACGAATTTTCAATATTTTCACTCCAGATTTCCAACATTGCCATTTTACCACACCTTCTTATGAGTAGTATAGCTGTCATTTTTCACATCTCACCCAAAATGTGTTTCCGCCCATGTAGCGCACAATGGCACAGTCGGTGTGCGGAATCAATGTACGGGACAAATTAAGAAAGTCACAGTGACACTGTTCATGAGCAAAGGTCTTAAAATGGGTATGTTGAAGATTTGGTGAAAAAATTCCTAAAAATGACTGTTTTACGAGGGTGCATTGCGCAGTTCCTACGCACACTCGTAAGTTTGCGAATTTTCAATATTTTCACTCCAGATTTTCAACATTGCCATTTTACCACACCTCCTTATGAGCAGTATAGCTGTCATTTTTCACATCTTGCCCAAAATGTGTTTCCCACCATGTAGTGCACAATGGCGTAGGTATGTGCAAAATCAATGTATGGGACACATTAAGAAAATCACAGTGACACTGTTCATGAGCAGAGGTCTTAAAATGGCTATGTTGAAAATTTGGTGAAAAAATTCCTAAAAATGACTGTTTTACGTGCGTCCGTTGCACAGTTCCTATGCATGCTCATAAGTTTGCAAATTAATATTTTCACTCCAGATTTTCAACGTTGCCATTTTATTACACTTCCTTATGAACAGTACAGCTGCCATTTTTCATATGTCGCCCAAAATGTGTTTTTGCACATGTAGCGCACAATGGTGCTGTTGGTGTGCGAAAGCAATGTTTAGGACAGATTAAGAAAATCACAGTTACACTGTTCAGAGCAGAGGTCTTAAAATGGCTATGTTGAAAATTTGGTGACAAAAGTCCATAAAATGACTGTGTTACGAGTGAGCAATGCGCAGTTTCCACACACCATCGTAAGTTCATGACTTTGTAATATTTTCAGTCCAGATTTTCACCAGTGGCATTTTTTCACACTTCCTTATGAACAGTACAGCTGTCATTTTTCACAACATGGCTGAAGTGTGTTTTCACACTTTCAGCGCTGAGATGCATGGTCGCTGTGGGAAATCATTGTTTGGCACAGATAAAGAAAATCACAGTGACACTGTTCATGATCGGAGGCACCAAAATGCCTGAGTTGACAATCTGCTGTAAAATATCCCCAACATAATTATATTACGGGTGTGCGTTGCACAGTTTCTATGTACGCTCATGACTTCACCATTTTTTTAAATATTTTTACTGCAGATTTGCAACATTGCCATTTTTTACACCTCCCCATGCACAGTACAGCTGTCATTTTTTACATCCTGTTCGGCATGTTTTTGCACCTGTGGTGCTAAATGCCGTACTCGCTGTGCATAAGCAGCTTTCGGCTAACAAACTGATATTCCCCCTGTTCATGAGGTGGGGTCACAAAAAAAACATGTTGAAAAATTTGGAGTGAAAATACGCAACGAATGCCTGAGGTATTAGGGTTTCCAACCATAATGCCCAACCCTGTAGAGAATGACAGGCATCAGGGGTGTGACTTGGGATTCTTGCCTGTAATGCTCATACCATTCCACACCCTGCAGCCAGTGAGAGGCATCGAGGTATGCCTTGGACTCTTCAGCCCCAAAGTTCACCCCATTCTCCTATATCGCGACCCATCTCACCCATTTCCAATGAAATGGGTGTCATAAGGGCCAAAGACCCCAAGGAACACTGTGACACTTGTCAGTGTCTGCAGGGTGGGGTGTGGTGAAATGGCGAGGCCGTTATGCCTGATGACCCAAATGCACACCCCAATGCCTGTCACTCTCTGCAGGGTGGTGGTGGGGTTGGCTTCAGTTCAGTACTTCACTGCCATTCCTATTACGCAGCTCTGTAACTTCTACATTACCACTGCCAATGCCAGCAAGCAAACATTCGGCATTGACAAATGCTTGTTACTTTTGCCACAGAACATTATCTGAAAAACCCTACTGTGCATGCGCAGGTCAGAAAACACTAAAATCTAAAGCCTAATAAATCTAGAATCCTTTGATATTTTTTCACCAGACCAGTCAAAGGCACTACTTCAGAACGACACATGTTCCCTGCAAGTTTGGTGCAAAAAATCCTTTCCATATAGGCTGTAGGCAAGAGCTACAAAAAAATAATGTTAAGTACAGGAAAGAAGTTTTTTTTTTTGAAATAACACATGTGGCTCTCAGAAGCTGTCATCACAAAAATTTCCACATATCAAGACCTTGACTCCTAGACAACACATACCAAATTTCAGCTCATTTCATCAAAAGATAGCCAAAGAGATTAATGTGCAAAAGCTGAGGTTTAACATTAAACAGGCTACTCAACCCTAACTATAGGTGCACTACCAGGCCCTATGATAATACATGTTTTCTCTTTCCCCTGGCTTGCACCTGGAAATGAGCCTTGGCTCAGTGTACCTTTCCCAGTTACCAACTTTTAAATAAATATTCAACGCTGGTTCCAGTCAAACCAACTATCCTTCAGTGTAAAAAAGGAACAGTTTCCATGACATTTGGCACCTGACCAAGGCTTACTAGGCTCACCTCCTTTTCATTATTCCACACCATAGATAGTGCTGCCTTTGAGGATGTATCCTCTTAAGTACCTCGTGGTCTAGCTGGCCCATCATCTTGATTCCTTGGTACACACTGATGACATGTGTAACCCCTCACAAATTTGTCTTCCTGGGCTCCTCAATACACACTGTCAGGCTGGTGTCCTCTTTTGTATGATTCTGTTTATTTGTGTGAGAGTGCCATACTGAGCCTCTGCACCTGTCCCTTTAAGAGACTAGCTAATCTGTGTTAAGTGAATGGTCTGTGCTGGATCCAAGTGTTTAGGGCTTGTGACTGGCCAGACACTGCTCTGTTTTGCTCCACATTGCAGTCACTACTTGTGCAGAGGGAGTCTATGTAGGAACTGTGCTTATTTACTGTTTGTGCATTGTTATATTTGAAATGGAGAAGTTTGTCTAACTTGCTTTATTTGTAGCTCACTTATTTGGATGGGAGCCGCCATGTTAGGACTGGGACTTCCAGTAATTAGACCAATAGAACCAGTGGGGACCTAAAATGGATCCAGACCCCAGTGTTCTGTGGGAAGGAAACTGTAGTTTTTGAGTTTTTCAGCTGACATCAAATTAACCTGGAGGGGGGAGCCTTAACTGTAACTGACAGCTCTTTCAGCCAACCAAACTGCTGGACTTACAAGAGAAAGCCCCAGTGTGGCAAGAGACAGGGATTAGTTAGAGTTGGAGGTTGAAGTGTGAACAGTTTGATCTTTCGAGCGGCTGCTCCCAGAAGGAGCATAGGGGAATCGGCGGGGAGAGACCCAACTTGCCTCCCTGTCACGTTCTCCTGTTTGGAACTGCCTTATAGCAGAATTCGTCTTGTCTGATTCCAGCCTGGAACTGTGGCAGAAGAAAAGAAGAAGTTTATCAGTGCTACCTGCAATTTGGAGTGAAGACGTGCTCCTGAAACTATCAGCCCAGCTTATGTGTGAGACGTGCTCGGATCAAAAGGTTTTCTCAGTAAAGCTGCTGAATTGCAACCGGATTATATCTGAACTGTACCAGGAGACAGCTGTGTATTTGAATGTGCTGAATGTGTTATGTGGGCCGAGACCTGCTCGCCCACAGCCAAACCTGTTACCCCAGCTGAAGGCATCACCAGCAGAACTTATGAACTTTGCCAGACTGCTCGTCCTGCCTGAGCGTTGTCAATTTGGCCTAGGCTGCAACTCCTGCACCAGAGACTGTTTTGGCGAGAGACCGACTCAGGGAGCCAGCCCCTGCACAGCAACAGCACACAGGTTGTGGCCACCTGGAGAAAAGGCCGTGAAGAGAAGATGTGTCATGTTGGCCCTGTTTCCCCATGCGCATCGGTCATCACTACAAGGACTCCATATCACTTGCCTTGCAGCAGAATCTTGGCAGCATGAGTACAATCAGGGTAGCTCCCTGCACCAAGTGTTTAAATCATCTGTGGTACCATCTAATTGTTTCAGTTTCTTGGGTTTACAAGGGACTGAGCCAACTGGCTCAGATAACAATGTGGTTGCTTTGCACATTAACTGCCTTTCTTTCCACCAAGGGCCCCAATATCCGCTGCAACACCGGCCACCCCTGGGCAACACCTCTGGCTAGCCAGACTTTCCATCCTGGGTACCCAGTGTTGTGTAACTGTCAGTTTGGGACACAAAGTACATACAATTGGCTACAGAAACATATAAGAACATAGATGTTGACGACAGATAAGGACTGCAAGGCCCATCCAGTCTGACCATTTCTTTTTCTACCTTATTAATGTGCCATCAGCTTTTGCTCTGTCAATGGCCTATCTATTCATACTGATCTGTATTGCTCCCTTATGCCTATCCCATGCCTGTTTGAAGCCCTGCACTGTATTCATATCCACCACTTCCTGAGGTAGGCAGTTACATGCATCCACCACCCTATCCGTGAAAAAGAACTTCCTCACATTACTCCTTAATCGACCTCCCTCTAATCTCATGCTGTGTCCTCTTGTTCTGCTAGTTTTCTTGTATTGAAACATGTTAGACTCTTTCACCTTGTTAATGCCCTTGAGGTGTTTGAATGTTTCAATCATATCACCTCTCTCCCTCCTTTGCTCTTGGGTATAAATATTGAGCTCCGTTAATCTGTCTTCATATGTTTTCTGCTGCAGTCCCTGCAATATTTTGGTTGCCCTTCTCTGGACTGCCTCAATTTGGTTAATGTCCTTGTGAAGGTGTGGCCTCCAGTACTGCACACAGTACTCCTGATGGGGCATAACCAGTGTCTTGTAAGAGGAATTATTACCTCCCTCTTTTGACTTTTGATACCCCTACTAATACACCCCAACATCCCCCTAGCCTTACCTACTGCTTTAGTGGTCTACTTGGATGGTTTCAGGTCATCGGTGATGATGATGCTCAAGTCTCTTTCCTCCCTTGTGACTGCCAGCAACTTACCTCCCAGCCTATAGGTGGCTTCAGGGTTTCTCATCCCATGTGCATGATCTTGCACTTCTTTGCATTAAACTCCAGTTGCCACTCTTCTGACCATTTTGTTAGTTTATCCAGATCTCTTCTCATTCTGCCCACCTCATCTGGATCATCTACTCTGTTGCAGATCTTCTTGTCATCTGCAAACAGACAAACCTTACCCTCCAGTCCATCTGCAATGTCACTAATGAAGATATTGAATAGGGCTGGCCCCAGGACTGATCCCTGAGGTACACCACTTATGACTTGCATCTCTTCTGACTGTATACTGTTTACCACCACTCTGTTTTCTGCCGTCAGCCAGTTTGCCACCCAGTTGACCAACTTCTGACCCACCCCAAGCCAACCCAGCTTATTAATCAATCTTCTATGTGGAACTGTATTGAAAGCTTTGCTGAAGCCAAGGTAGGCGACATCAACTTTGGTCCACCACTCTGGTTACCCAGTCAAAGAAATCTATGAGATTAGTTTGACAGGACCTTCCTTTTGTAAACCCATGCTGTCTTGGAT
This sequence comes from Neoceratodus forsteri, assembly GCA_016271365.2. Lineage (NCBI taxonomy): Eukaryota > Metazoa > Chordata > Ceratodontiformes > Ceratodontidae > Neoceratodus > Neoceratodus forsteri. Next base: position 324,654,235 of record CM057450.1, on the reverse strand, counting down.
CCTGTGCTCCTATGGATTCCAGGTGTTGCACTATCCTATCCTTAAGGAGTGCCTCCATAATCTTGCCCACTACTGAGTTAAGACTGACTGGTCTGTAGTTCCCTGCCGCCTCCCTGCTACCACCACTCTTGTGGAGCGGGATCACATGAGCCCTTTTCCAGTCTTCTGGGACCTCTCCTGTGCTCAGAGACTCACTAAACAGTTCTGGCAATGGCTCTGCTAGTTCCACCCTTAGCTCCTTTAGTACCCTGGGATGTATGCCATCAAGACTCATTGCCTTGTCCACCCTGAGCTTATTGAGCTTTTGTAGGATCCTTTCTTTTGTGAAGGGACTAGTGCACACCTACCTCCCTCCCGTGTCCATGGTGCTGAGCTGTGGGCCCTGCCCTACCTTCTCTTCAGTAAATACTGAGTAGAAGTATCTATTTAGGATAGATGCTTTTAGATTACTTTATTTTGCCTCCTAACCTTAGCTGACTCTTGGGAGTGCTGTGGGCTGAATATTTGGTCTGGTACCACATCTAAAGTCCTAGGTCCTGCCGACATACCCTTGATTCAGCATTCTAATCATGCCTTCATATGGCCTGCTGGCCCCTGCCTGCCTCCTACTCTCCCTTGTCACTCTGGACTGGAGCCTCTCCCTCTGCCCTACTCCTGACTATAGTAAACTAAATGAGTGCAGGCCTCTATCAGTCTCCTTCCATTCGGCTGACACCTATCCTCCCTGGTTGCCTACACTATTAGGGCTTAGAGCTATGGGGAACTGCTACAAGCTCATTTCTTACCTCATGGATGCACTGGTATGGCCAAAATGGCCCACACCCTACCTGCTCTGGTAGCTATGTAAGCTTGTCCTCCACCTGGCAGGAGATAGTGAATTGAATCCTGGGCCTCTCAGTTGCAGAATCTCCTCCCCCTTGGACCCAACGTGGAACCTGACCAAAGGGTTGAAGATAGTTCAAATGAACATCTGCAGTCTAAGGCCCAAATTGCATGAGCTCGAGGCCTGGTTTGATCTCTACTCCCCTGATGTCATGGGAGTCACAGAAACATGGCTCAAACACTACATACTCACTCATGAGATAGACATCTCTAGATACACTGTTTTCTGGAAAGACAGAATAGACAGAAAAGGAGGGGGAGTGGTTATTTATGTACGGAACTCCCTCAATGCCCTTAATATCGGTCCAACTTAGCTGGATAGTAGGGATTCGGAGTGTCTCCTAATTAAGCTCACCCTGGGTGGAACCAAATCCATAACCATTGGGTGCACCTACAACCCACCCAAGGTGGCTAAATGTGAACTAGAGTTCCTCACTAGGCAACTAGCCAGCAACCCTGTGGGGGAACTTATTCTTATGGGTGACTTCAACTTAAACTGGCTAAGCAATGCATTTATCAAATCCTTGCTATCTGATGTGTCCCTTAAGCAGGTTATTAGTGAACCGACGAGGCAGAACACCAAGACTGGGAACCATACCCTTCTAGACTGGATATTGGTTAACCGTCCAGACAGATGCAGAGCAGCTGGTCTGATGCCGGACTCTCTTAGCGACCATGCTCCCGTCTTTTGCATCTGGAGGAACAACTTGACAAATGTTTCCCCGAGGATCGTGCTAGCCCGGGACCTGTCAAGGTTCATTCCCAATGACTTTCTTCGGGATCTGAGAGAGATACACTGGGGGGACCTTAATAATCTTGATAACATTGATGTTGCTCTCGATTACTTTGCCCACAACTTCCTAAGAGTACTTAATAAGCATGCCCCATCTAAATGAAAGAGAGTCAGTGGCAAATGTGCTTACTGGTTGGATCAAGATGGGAGAAAACAAATGAAACTCAGAGATAAGGCATGGGGCAACTACAAATGTTCAGGAGTGCAAGCTGATTGGCATTTATATAGAACTCTGCGCAACAGCTTTAAGAAAGAGCTCAAACATGCTAAAAGTGCTTATATTAGATGACTCCAAACATCTAACCTGGCAAACCCCAAAAGTTGTGGTCTCAAATAAATTGCTCCTCAAGGCGCTCAGCTGTAGCCCCAGAGTATCGAGTTGATGGCAACCTAATGTCTGACCCGTGGAGTTAGCCAATGCTTTTAATAATTTCTTCACAGACCTTGATAGTTATACTGATCCCACACCTAGCAACTCCAACTTCTCTCACTTTCCCACCCACACTGTCCCCAACTTTCACTTCCGCCTGGTTACGCAGAAGGATGTCCTCTCCCTACGAAACACCATCAAACCGGATGCCTCTCCTGGGTTCGATAATCTGGAGCCTAAATTTCTGAAAACAGCTGCCCCGATTATTGCGGCTCCACTAAGGGACCTGTTTAACAAATCCCTTCTCCTTGGGCAATTCCCCACCAAATGGAAAATGGCCACCGTTATCCCCATTCACAAAGGTGGAAATAAAGGTCAAATGGAAAACTACTGTCCCTCAGTGGGCTTGTGAAAACACTGGAAAAACTGGTGCACAGACAGATTCTCGATTACCTTGAAACTCATAATCTGCTCACAGAGGTGCAACATGGTTTCAGGAAAAACCACAGCACTGACACTGCCCTAGTCAAGTTTACCTCGGATGTACTCCGGGGCTATGGATCAGGGGCTAGCCACTGGTGCCCTATTCCTGGATCTAATGAAGGCCTTCGATTTGGTAAACCACGATCTCCTTGTTTCCTGTCTTCAGCACCTCGAACTTGATCCACTTGCCTCCTCCTGATTTCATCATTACCTCTGTGGAAGGCAGCAGCTGGTAAAATGGAAGGGTACACCTTCTTCAATTAAGCCAGTGAGTCAAGGAGTCCCACAAGGTTCCATCCTTGGATCCCTGCTATTTACTATTTTTAACAACAGCATGCCAAAGCATTGTGGTGGGGCCAGCATTCAACTGTATGCAGACGATGCCATTATCTATAGGAGTTTGAAGGACTTATGTCAACTAGGGCCAGAACCTCAATAAGGACTTCAGAGAGGTGGAAAAGTGGCTAGTGGACATGAAACTAGTCCTTAACCTCAAGAAATCTAAGGCCATGCTTTTCGGTTCCAAGTGATCAGGAACTAATAGATCTAACCTCCTACAGAGCTCCTCTGCCAACGGGACTCCACTTGAGGTTTGCATATCCACAAAATATCTCGAATGCAACTGGATCAGGAGCTAACCCTGAGCTCTCAGACGTTGAGGCTACCACCAAAATACTTCATCAAAGAATTGGCTCTTATATAGACTTGGAGGATTCCTCTGCAGGAAGCCCGATGGCTATCACTGCCTGGTACCATTCCTGTACTTCTATATGGTGCTCCCCGTACTTCAACCTTTCGCGGGGTCCGGATCTCAACAAGCTCAGAGTCCTCTATCATAAAATCGCCTGCTTTACAGCCTCTGCCCACCTCGTGATCACCACTGCAATGTCCTCATCTCTTTGAACTGGCCTTCACTTGAGGCCAGGCTTGCATTACCTACACTCTGCCTGACCTTCAAAACAGCCAAGCTCCAAGCTCCCCCAAGCCTAAATGGACTTCTCATATATAAATCAGCTAAACGTGACCTGAGGTGTTCTGCCCATCCTGTCCTGGAAGTCCCCAGGACACGAACCAGAGCAGGTGACAGGTCCTTTGCCATTTCTGCCCCCTCACTCTAGAACAACTTACCTGCAGATGTGTCTAACTGCTCTACTCTGTACTCATTTAAAACGGCCCTGAAATCTCACTTAATGGTTGTTAATCAGTGCAGTTGCACTTGAATTGCTGGTGCCCTTTACTCTACTTAGTCTTGACCAGTTTTTGTCCTGTTTCTAACACTACCTGTTCTCTGTGTTGTATTATATTACTACCTATGTATGTACCTAAGCAATGCAACTGTACTATTTTTGTCTATTGTATGCTTTTGTGTCTCTTATCTGTAATTAATTCCAGGTCGCCCCTGAAAAAGGGACTTTGTTGTCTCAGTGTGCCTACCCGGTCAACAAATTTCAATAAATAAATAAATAAAAATACATGGTCCTTCTCCTCCCACGCCCCCTTATTGTCTTTGATCTTAGCAATACCCCTCTGGACTTTCTCCTTTAACTAATGTATCTATAGAAAGTTGTGTCACCTTCTTTTACTGTTTGTGCTAGTGTTTCCTTGGTTTGGGCCTTTGCCTGCCTTACTGCCTTCCCTGCTTCCCTTAGGGAAGCTTGGTATGCCTCCCTGTCTTCATCCCGTTGTGTTCCCTTATATTTCCTGAAGGCCAGCCTTTTGGCTCTGACCTTTTCTGCTACTGTTTTTGAGAAGCAAAGTGGTTTCCTCCTTCTTTTGCACTTTCTTTTCTTTCTAACACAATGGGATGTTGCTTCAAGTACTGCATCCTTAATACTTGCCCACTTTGCCTGTACCTCCTCACCTGTATTTCTTTTTGCCAGGGCTAGCTTAACTCTGTTAGCCATCTTATCAAAGTCAGCTCCTCTGAAGTCACATAGTTTTGCCTTGGAATGGGATGATTTAGTTCTAGTGGCCAAATTGAACCATGCCATGTGATGGTCACTGGCCCTCAGGTGACCTACCTGGAGATCTGTGATACTTTCCCTGTTAGTCAGTACTAGATCTAGGATAGCTCTGTCTCTTGTGGTTTGTTGTACCAGTTGTTTGAGGCCCTCCTCCTGCAGGGAATCTACCATGTGTCTAGTTCTGGCAGATGTTCCTGCTGGTATTGACCAATCTGTATCTGGCATGTTGAAGTCTCCTATTATCAGAACCTCCCCTTTAGCTGTCATGTTTTGTATATCTTCTAACAGTAATGTGTCTATGTCCTCCCCCTGGTCTGTGGGCCTGTAGACAACTCCAGTTCATATGGCTGTCCCATTTCCAGTTTCCAGGGTGAACCACAGTTCTTCTGGCTCCTTATGTGTATTATGAATTTCTGTAGCATTGATATTTTCATTGACATACACCCCCCCTTTTTTGCACCTCGGTCTCATCTGAGCAGTACATAGCCAGGTACTTAAGTCTCCCAAGTGTGGTTACTGGTAAACCACATCTCGTTAATTGCTACTATGTCCAGTTTAGCCTCTGTCATTATTGTCTGCAGGTCTGGGATCTTGTTTCCCAGACTGCGAGCATCTGTGTACATGATTTTCCATTGGCCAGATTTCGATGTGTTAGTTGTTGGGTGAGGTCTGGCGTTTCCAATGTGTGTCGTATGGGGAGCCAGACCTTTTTCCTTACCTGGTGATACAAATGAACTGCAAACATGCTGAACTCCTGTTTGACCACTGGCTGGGGGGGGGGGACGGTGTTCTTCCCATTCAACATATGGGGTGCTGCACCCCTCTCCCAATTTGCTAATTTAAAATATTCTGCAAAGACATCAAACTTATGTTCCAATGCACTGACTCCCTCCTTAGTCAGGTGCAGTCCATCAAATTTAAAGAACTTTCGCTCCAAACATTGTTGCCAGTTCCCTGCAAATTTGTGTCTTTTCTCCCAGCACCAGCCCTTGAGCCACATGTTTAGCTCCCCATCTCCCCTTCTCTGACCTTCCGTTTATCTGCCCCCCTCTCACAGACTGGCAGGATCTCAGAGAAGGAGATGCCAGATGAAATGGATGATAGTTTGTTACCCAGCCTGATCAGGTGTTCCTTGGTCTCCACAACTGACTGGCTAGTGAGATCATTAGTCCCTATGTGTACCAGGATGTCAATGTTTTCTCCTGCTTCCTGAACAATTTTATCAATACGGCCAGTGTCTCTCCATGCTGATTTACCTGGGAGACATATGACCATTACCCCTGGCTGGAGATGGGTATCAACTCCCCGAATCATGGAGTCTCCTATGATCAGAAGTTTTTTGGATTTCCTTTTTGCTTTTTTTGTTTTGGTTCCTGTTTTAGGCAAGTTTTGCTGTGCTAGCTCCTGTGCTGCAGTGTCCTGCTCTGCAGTATTCTCTGCCCCTTTGTTTGATTTCAGAGATAGAGGCAGATACCTGTTTGTAGTTTTTATGTGGTGTTTGGAGGTAATATGTTGGAGAGCACTGAGTGATGGGGCACCCGATTTGCCCCTCCTAACCACCTGCCAACCTTCCGGACCAACTACCCTCTCCGGTCGAGGTGCTTCTGTTGGATGTTGGGGAAATGGCGGGTGGTTCTTATAATATATTTCCTCTTGAATATGCAATTTGAGGCACGCAATCTCTGTCCATGCTGCCTGGAGCTGAGCCCTTAGATCTCCAGTGGCCCAGCATGTAGGACAGTGTCCTCAATCCTGGAGATGGATAGACACAGGAGGAAGGGGTGGAGGAGGGCACTTACTGGGGTCGGGCTTATGATATACTGTGAACTCTATTTAGTGAATCTGATGAAGACACTACCACACTACCATTGTACTACTGCTTACTGATTGATTTGCTTCTGTGGATATTTATGTATGTCACCTATAACTTTGCTGTGTATTGTACCTCCTACGAAAATAAAAGAAAAATAAAGTATAAAAAAAAAAGTGCATACAATCATTGAACAAAGTCAGATTGCTAATAGTAAAACTGCCCTTCTGAAAAGTGTTCTGCAGTATCTGCAGTTAATGATATCCATTCCAGATAAGTTGCTGGGTTTATAACCTAGTCAGAGTAATTAGAAGGAAGAAAAAGAAAGCAAAAGTTTGAATTTGTGTTTTGTTTGTTTTTGTATAACTTGTTATAACAAGTTATATTACTAGTGCCCCTGTAACTGAGGTCACCGTGTGGATACCCCACTGATCTGCCCCTTCCTGCTTTGCCACAGGAAATGTCATGACTATGCTACCCTACAAAAGGAGTGCAGTGTGGGGTGGTTGGGGATGGGGTTGGGTGGCTGGGCCCTTCCCCTGCTGAAAAAGAAGAACTACAGATGAATGAAACAAGGAGGTAAGAGCAGAAACAATTGACCAGCAACAAATGCAGTAGCCCTGAAAGCTTATCCTAATGATAGATAAAACTGTAAAACCTGCAAAGCACCACCTGTAATAATTTCACAGAAGATATACCCTGTAAGAAACACTTTGCTACAGAGAAAAATAAAGCAGTAACAGAAGATATACCTTGCAAAAGACAATCTAAATCAGAAGATTACAGAAGTAATCTGTTAGCACACACCTGTAGGCACACCCTGTAATAATGCAGCAGAACGTATACCCGGCAACATCACTTTGAATCAGAGAAAAATAAAGTAATAAAATGTTAACAACAAACAGTAACAATCCCTGTGAGTAAAAAATAACAACACACACTAAATCTGCCTAGCCAAAAGAAGCCTTAATCCTTTCCCTTGCTCTGGTAAGGTTCTTTCCTTTGACCTTTCAAGCAACCTAGAAAGAAAGAGCTTAGGTGAAGCTAGGTGCCTTGGCCAGCAAACCTAGTCTTATGCATTAACTCCTCAAAGACTGAGGTTCTGGCCTTGAATTTTCCCCCTCCCCCCAACTTAAACACAGCTTACCCCTTAAGTGGCGAGCCATGAAATTAAATATCTTGGTATTTACCTACCACTACACGTTTCTAACGTCACTTTGGTAAACTACAAGCTGATGACACAGGTTCTAGAGGCAGATATACATAAATGGTCTCTGATGAAGCTCCCCTTCTATTTGAGAATTGCTACAATACAATCTAATGCTCTGCCTCGATTATTATATTTATTTCAAACAATTCCTTTCCTCCCCCCCAAAATGTACTTTGATACATGGAATAAGCTCCTATCTAGATTTGTGTGGGATGGGTATAGGCCATGTGTCCTTTGGTCTTTGCTACAACTGCCGAAAGACAGAGGAGGGCTAAATGTCCTGGATTTGAATCACTATGCAATGTCAGTGCGAATAACTCAAATTCTCATCTGGGTGAACCCCAGCCTCCAACCTCCTTGGAAGAAAATAGAATGTTTTCTCAATTATATGCATGACCCACAAAAGGTAATTTTTGCTCCCCTTGCTGACATACCTACATTGGCAGATTTTGAAATAGGGGCCAGACAGAACTTGCAAAGCTGGTATAGATTTAGAACTGTGTCTGCCATGGAACCTGTGTTTTATTTCTTGCAATTACTTTTTGCAGAAACAGATTTCCTACCCACTCAATTTGATTTAATATTTCGCATTTGGCATAGGAAGGGTCTCACACTTATTTTTTTAAATTTTAGATCCACAGGGGGTAGCCCCTTTTGCCCAGCTCCAAAGGGACTATAACCTATCAAATTCAGATCATTATAGGTACCTATTGGTGCATGATTTTCTTTTACATAAGGGCCCTTTAAGGAATTGCCTCCCTGCTCCCATGCCCCTATTCTTCCAGCTGGTTATTAATGCAATTCAGGGTTCAATCCAGTTACATTTGATTGGATTAATGTATAGAGGAATCAGGTAAATTATCTCTGATTCATCCGAGTCAGTGGTGGAGGCATGGAACAGGGAACTGCCTTCTCGGGTAACTTATGACCTCTGGGTTAAATATACTCGCCCCTGATTAGGGATCTGTCTGGCCCCTTGTCGGAGAGAATTTGCATGGAAATCTCGAATTAGATATTTTAATACACTGGCTAAACTGGTTAAGATCTTGCCTGCACTGGGGGCTGACTGCTGGAGACAATGTGGGGAGGGGAGGGCTGATCAGGTACACATTTTCTGGGGGTGTAGCAAATTACAAGTGTTCTGGCAGCAAGCTGAGCAGTCCTTACAGATGATATTTACACCAGATATGGCACTAAGTCTGCAGCTTGCACTCCTGTCAATCCCTCCAGAAGGGCTCAAACTACAAAAAAGGTCTCTTATATTCACGTTCCTGCTTTTGGCAAAGACTATTACTAAGCTATGGAGGCAGGTCAGATCCCCCATGGTAGATACCTGGCACGATTTGATAGTAGAGCATTATTTTTTTAGAGCGTATGATTGCAGGGGCTATGGGGCACAGAGAACAGTTCAAATTAAAAGTGGAGGGCTTGGGTCCTTTTTCAATCAGCAAGAGATCCCACATTTGTTCCATGATGGAGTCCAAATACTTAGATGCCAGGAGATGCAAAAGGCACCATAATAGAGGACTCTTTTTCTAGGTAGAAGGGAGATGGATAGACACAGGAGGAAGGGGTGGAGGAGGGCACTTACTGGGGTCAGGCTTATGATATACTGTGAACTCTATTTAGTGAATCTGAAGAAGACACTACCACACTACCATTGTACTACTGCTTACTGATTGATTTGCTTCTGTGGATATTTATGTATGTCACCTATAACTTTGCTGTGTATTGTACCTCCTACGAAAATAAAAGAAAAATAAAGTATAAAAAAAAAAGTGCATACAATCATTGAACAAAGTCAGATTGCTAATAGTTTGACTAGATTCAAGCCCCTTCCTTGTTCACTGCCCCTAAATAAAACTGATTTTCCCTTTTTACTTTTAACCTGGTTAGTGTGCATATTATTAGTTGGGTTACAGTGTTGAAAGTGTGCTACTGTATTGCTAACCTTACTTTACAGGAAGTCTCCAGAGAAGTTGCTGCAAGTCCAACCCTGGTGGTAAGTGCGAAGGGTGTGAGCATATTATTATTGTTTTATACTGACTGTGAATTCACAACTGTATCAGGTACTGGGCCACTAGGAGGGGTTGTTGGGTGGTTATAGCTTCCCAGGGGGCTATAGCAGAACAGACAGACATCCCCAATACCACTACTGTGGGTGGAGGCACTTTGTTAGAGAACCCAGGCCATTCAACCTGTGCATAGCCATAGAGGCAGTGGCAGTGCCCCTTGAAATAGTGCCGCCTAAGGGTTACACATGCATTAGAAGTTCCTATCCCACTTCCTGCCTACAGTGACATTGTTTTAAAGATTGCTCTCCCTATTTTTATGTTTGCTTGCATGTATGCACAAGAAACGTGTTACGGCAGCTTGCTGCAGAAGCAGGTTGTGGAGGTGCGGCACTGTTGTGGCCAATGCCCCCCGGTGTTTTCAGAGGTTTGGCCTACTTTCCCCAATGTGGTGGCATGCTGCTGCTGACACTAGTTCAGCCAGCATGCCACCACCTTGAAACATTTTAGCCACTGCAATCAGGGGTCGCATTGTCGTTGCAGCTTCAGCCATTCTGCTGCAATCAGGGAGCAACCCATATTACAGGGCGGTACCTTGCATGCCCCCAACCCAGTTTGCCGATGGGAAGCCCAGTCCCCATCAGCATAATGTCTCCACACCCAAGTTTCTGCTGTATGCCACGGGGGGGCCCAATCCCCCTCAGCATCATGCCCCCCCCTTTCTTTGCCGACAGGGCGCCCAATCCCCATCAGCTTCAATCCCCCCCTTTCCAGTTGAATTTGCCAATGGGGGAGCCCACTCCCCATCAACATAATGTCTCCCCAAATTTGTTGTCTGCCAAGGGGTGCCCAATCCCCTCGGCTCTCCCCTCGGTATGCCACACGGGGTGCCCAATCTCCCGCCTTACAGCCCCCAAACTACTCAGGTGGCACACTGGAGGACCACTCCAGCATGCCAGATGTCCCTGAAATAAAAAACAGTCCCAATGTTTTTTTAAACCCTGTAAACAGAAAACGGTCCTCGTCAAGTCTGTGGCCCGCCCCAACCGCACCCACCATCTGCACCCTGCCTCCCACCACCCCTCACCCCACCTTACCTCTGGAGCCCAGCTCGATGATCTTCAGTGGACCGGGAACACATCTGCACTCTTCAAAGCCAACCGCGAATGAAGAAATGCCGGTAAGCTATATAATGGCATAAATAGGGTTTTTCAACTTTGGTGCACATCTCAGGCATTTTGGGGAATTTTGGCACCAAATGTTCAACATGGGATTATTGGGACACCTCCTCATGAATTCAGCTGCTATCATTGCATTATTCAGTCCTGAAAGGTGATTTCATGGTCACTGTGCGGAATCATCTTTTGGGACCGATTAATGAAATGACAGCACCAGTGTTCATGAGGTGGGCTCTCAAAAAGCCTATGTTGCAAATTTGGTGGAAAAAATCCAAATATTTACTGTTTTACGAGCGTGTGTTGCGTAGTTTCTACGCACGCTTGTAACTTCGCAAATTTGCAGTATTTTCACTCCAGATTTTCAACACTGACATTTTTCCATACCTCCTCATGAACAGTACAGCTGTCATTTTTCACATCCTGGCCAAAATGTGTTTTCGCACTTCCGGCACAGAATAGCGTGGTCACTTTGGGAAATCAGTGTTCAGGACACATTAAGAAAATCACAGTGACACTGTTCATGAGCAGAGGTCCTAAAATGCCTATGCTGAAAATTTTGTGGTGAAAGTCCATAAAATGACTGTGTTACGAGCGTGCATTGAGCAGTTTCCATGCACCCTTATAACCTTTCGCAAATCTGTAATGTTCTCACACCAGATTTTTAACACTGTCATTTTTTCACACATCCTTCTGAACAGTACAGCTGTCATTTTTCACATCCTGGCTGAAATGTGTTTTCACGCTTCCAGCATAGAATAGCATGGACGGTTTGGTAAATCAGTGTTTGGGACAGATTAAGATTGAGCGAGTGAGAGAGAGACTGCTGTGGGTTTCCTTGTGGGCAGAAAAAGGCATTAATGCAGGCAGGGGCCCAGTACAAAAGGCAGCCTGCAGCGGCAGGAGAAACAGAACTAGTGAGTGAGAGAGGGGGAGTGAGCGAGCTCAGTGGAGATCTGTCGGGACTGCTGCGGATTTCTTTGTGGGCAGAAAAAGGTGCCAATGCAGGCAGAAGCCCAGTACAAAAGGGCAGCCTGCAGCTCTGGAAGAAACAGAATGAGCGAGTGAGAGAGGGGGAGTGAGCGAGCTCAATGGAGCTCTGCCAGGAATTTAGAATTGCCCACCCTCCTGCCCAGGGTCCTCTGTGGTCCTATATTACAGCAGGGTCTCTGGAGTGGAGACAAAGCAATGAATGATACTTGTAGGATTGCTATAATAATACAAATCTAGTTGTTCTGTTTATTTCTCTAACTGAGCTAAGTACTGAGCTATACTGTTATGATTGCTGTAATAATATATATTTATTTGCTCTGTTTATTTCTCTAACTGAGCTGAGTAATACTTGGAGTGCAATAGGATGGTGTAAGTGGAACTATACGAGAGCTGAGAACAAAAAGCATGGTAGCTGAGGGCTGAGAAATGGACAAGGAGGCTATAGGATTGCTACAGTAATACAGTATCTAATGGATGAGATTTGAGACTGAATTAATCCAGTCAGCAAGGGGGCAGTAGAGGAACTAGTGTGGGGGGGGACAGGAATTTGAGTAAATAGGGGACTAACAGTTGTAGTAAGGTACAGAACCTGGGAGTAAGAGCTCGTAACATAAGATGGGGGCCAAAATGGGGCAGGTGCCACATGTCAATTGGAGGGCATCTTTGGAAGGGTGGCGGGGTGTACAGGGTGTGGGTCCACTATGATCCTGGACTGGGCTTGGAGGATGGGGGGGTGTATGGTCTGTAATTGCCTGGCTAGTTTGAGGGAGGAACTGTGGAGGTTAGGGAGGAGTCTAAGTGGCAGGGCAGATGAGTATGGTAGGCATCCTGGGGGGGGATAGGGGATGGCAAAGGGGACAGAGGAAGAACAACTAGGAGTGAAACAGACCCCAGTATCAGAGGCACTAACAGAAAAGACAGCAGAAGGGAGTGGGTGCCTGAGGTGAGGGGAGGCCTTCTGATGGGGAGGAAGAGACCACGAGGAGTATCAGGAGAGAGTAGATGGCTGCGGGTGGTAGGAGGAGGGACCAGGGGTGGCATGGAGGGGAACAAGTAGGAGAGGGGGAACTGATAGGGGGAAGAGATATAGGAGGGGTATCGACTAGGAATAGATTCGAACCTCTGATATGGGAGAGAGAGGGACAACAGGAACATACTGAAGGGGGGAGGACAAACGGAGCATGAGAGGGATGGCAAGAGGTAGGGGGACAGATAGCGAGGACAAAAGGGTAGAAGGGATGCTACTAAGTAAGGAGGGGTGGTGACAGGAGGAGAGAAGGCTACGGGAAGGGGGAAGGATGGGAGGGGCATCACTATCGGGGTAGAAGGGAATGCGGGCTCTAAATCGACAACAGCGAGGATAGGAGAGGGGTTGTAAATCAGCAGGGGAGGAGGGGAGGTCGACATGGGAAGCCCTGTAGGAAATAGTCAGGCTGGGAAGGGGTTCAAGGGGGATGGGAGGAATAAGGCAGAGAAAAGGGTTAAGGTGGAAGTAGCGGATACAGATACAGAAGTCACAGAGAGTGCAGCTGCCGGGGGTAAGGGGCAGGGAAGAACGAATACTGGGGTGGTGGAGGGGCATTAAAAGGAAAGGAAGGGGTAAGGGCGGAGGTTACTTGTCCTGGGGGATTCTCTACTGAAATGGGTGAGATGGGGCAGAAAGGGGGAAAGGTACAGCCATTTTTGGGTTGAAGCTGTCTTCAGGTTGACTGCAGGAGGAGCAGGGCAGGCACTGCTCAAGTGTGCAGCGAGGAGGAGGAAGAAACCTCATTTACTGTTGCATGTGGGTACAAACGACTTGGCGGGTGGCACTGTGGAAGTAATAAGGGGGAGGTTCAAGTAGTTGGGCAGGCACTGTGAGGGGGTGGCGAAGTTGGTGGCATTCTTGGAGGTACTGCCGGTACCATGTGCAAGCATGGGGAGGAAGGGTAGGCTTGAGGAGTTCAACAAGTGGCTGAGGGATTGCTGCCATACCAAACATTATGGGTTAGTGACTAACTTGGGTAGGCTCTGGGGGGAATAGTGACTTGTATCCGGGGAACAGAGTACACTGGAGCAGAAAGGGAAGGGAGTATTAAAGGCAGCATTGCTGCCGGCCCACTGGTGCTGAGGGTTGAGGCGCTGGACGCCACACCTTGAACCACACCTTCGCCACACTGGCGACCCGGGTTCGGACATGAGCCCGGGCTGCCAGGGGTCGGCAGGGGAGGGATAGGATTGAGCATCCGGAGGACTACTGTCCTATCCTGTGGCAGGATCCAGGGACCCACCTCTCAGTAGTGGCCCCTGGTGACGACTGGGGACGCTACTAGAGCGGTATAGTAAAGGGGGTGTAGTGTGGCAGACATTGGCATGCCATGCCTAAGCATCATTGCACACCTGCACTCTGCAAAGGGTAGAAAAGTCAAAAATGGGCTATGATCGGGCAGCATGACCTTCCGACCCCCGCTGCCCACCCTGAATGGTGCCTCCTCAACTGAATCCTGCTCCTGTGGTTCAAGCTGGGAAGCTCCTCACCACCCCTCCATGGGGGGGGGTAATCCGTGGAGATGAGAAGGTCAGCCTGATGTTGGGGGCAGGGCTAGGGGGGTCAGCTGGGATGACCAAGCCAACCGTAGCCCTGGGAGAAAATATGTACAAAAAAAAAAAAAAAGCCGGATTAGAGGGTTATATCTCTACTAAGGTGTATTTAAACTAGTGGGGGTGGCTAAAAGACTGAGTTTGGTAGAAAGGTCTGGACAGGGGAGCCTAATGAGCTCACTGCCCTATACGTAGGTAAAGGCAGAGGCATAGTAACCCTGGGAGGGGGCAAGCAGAGTTGTCTGAGTGTAATAAAGAAGGCACCACCTCCCAGTAAGAATAAGAAGGAGAAAGGGTGTGGACTACTGGGAGGAGGGACACAGGCCAAAGAGGAGAAGAGTGAGGAGAAGGAGGGGAACGGGTGGAAGGTGGTCTGACTAAATGGACAGAGAACTGGTTACAGGTGAGGGTGCAGAGGGTAGTGATGGTGGGGTAGCTCTTGGCACCCATAGCAGTGACAAGTGGGGTGCCGCAGGGCTCAGTGCTTGGCCCTGTGCTATTTGGGCTCTTTATCTCTGATATAGCACACAGAGTGGGGAGCAGGGTTAGTCTGTTCGCACATTATACCAAACTGGGGGTGGTAGTGGACAAAGAGGATGGATGGCAAAAACTGCAGGGGGACCTAACTAAACTGAAGACACGGGTGGTGGAGTGGCAGCTAAGATTCACTGCAAAGAAGTGTAAGGTGTTGCACTTCAGGGCTAAGAACCAGAAGAGGGACTCTTGGTCGGGGGATCACAGAGGAGGAGAAAACCCTGGGGGTGTTGGTAACTGGGAGCATGAACAGCTCGGCCTAGTGCAGGAAAGCAGCAGTGAAGGCAAACAGAATGTTGGGGTGCATCGCAAGGGGGTTCTCATCCAGACATGGGGATGTGATCCCACCTCTCTACAGATCATTGGTCACACCACACCTAGAGTACTGTGTGCAATACTGGAGGCCATACCTGAAGAGAGATATAAAGTTACTGGAGGGGGTGCAAAGGACGGCAACAAAAATGTTAAAGGGGATGGAAGGAAAGGAATATGAAGTTAGGCTGAAGGAGCTGAACATGTACACACTGGAGGAGAGGAGGGATGGGGGAATATGATTGAAGCATTTAAATACCTGAGGGGGTAAATAAATCTAGCACCGAGAGGGTGTTTAAACTGAGGAGTGGAAGAGAGACGAGGGGGCACGGACTAAGGTTGGAAGAGGGACGTTTCAAGAAGGAAATGAGGAGGCACTATTTCTCTGAGAGGGTGGTGTCTAGTTGGAATGTGCTGCCAGAGGGGGTGGTAACATGTAGGGCACTCAATATCTATAAGGAGGAGTGGGATAAAGCAAGAGGAAGAGTTGGGGGCAGGGACTGGGGCAAGCGGGGGAGAAACTGAGGGGGAGGAGGCTGGGGCAGCTGCAATCTAGGGTGCTAGCTGCACACTGGTGCAGACTTACATAGACTGATTGGTGTGTTCTGCTGGCAGATTCGTATGTTCATATGTTCGTATGTATGTTTGTAGGTAAAATCACAGTGACTGTTCATGAGCAGAGGTCCTAAAATGCCTATGTTGAAAATTTGGTGACAAATGTCCATAAAATGACCGTTACAAGCGTATGTTGTGCAGTTTCCACGCACCCTCGTAACTTTTCAAATGTGTAGTATTTTCACTACAGATTTTCAACATTGGCATTTTTTCAGACCTCCTTATGAACAGGACAGCTGAAATTTTTCACATCCTGCCCGAAATATGCATTTACACATCTGGTGCAGAAAACCGCAGTTGCTGTAGGAAATCAATGTTTGGGACAAATTAAGAAAATCATAGTGACAGTGTTCATAAGCAGAGGTCACAAAATGCCTATGTTGAAAATTTGGTGAAATAATTCCACTAAATGACTGTGTTACACGCATGCGTTGCACAGTTTCCACATACACTCAGAAGTTTCAGCATTTTTAATATTTTCACTACAGATTTTCAACATTGCCATCTTTTCACACCTCCCTATGAATGGTACAGCTGTCATTCTTCATATCTTGCCCAATCTGTGTTTTCGTACATCTGGTGCACAATGGCATGGTTGCTGTGGAAACTCAAATTTCGGGACAAATTGCCAAAATCACACTGCCACTGTTCATGAGAAGAGGTCCCAAATGCTTTCATGAGGTGGGGGCCACAAAATGGCCATGTTGAACATTTGTACTGCAAATACCAACAAATGCCCGGGGCATTACAGTTACTAACCATAACGTCCCACCCTGTACAGACTGACATGCATCAGGGGTGTGCCTTTCAATTGACGACTGTAATGCTCATGCCATTCCAACCCCACCCCCTCCTCCCACCCAGCAGCCACTGACAGGCATCGCGAGCTGTGCCTTGGACTCTTCGGCCCCAGAGTTCACTCCATTCTGTTTTGCACCCATTTCAGCGTAAGTCCTTATGGAGTGTTATGACTGTAAAGCCGAACATCCCAAGGCACACCTCAACACTTGTCAGTGTCTGTAGGATAGGGTGAGGTGAAATGGCATGAACGTTATGGGCAACAATTCAAATGCATACCCCACTGCCTGTCCATCTCTGCAGGGTGGAGGTGGGGTTGGTGTGAAGTTCAGAACTTCACTGCCATTCCTACTCTGCATCTGTCTAACTCTTGCATTTCCAATGCTAATACCAGCTAGCAAACATTCAACATTGACAAATGCTTGTCGACTATGTGATATAGTTTACAGTAGGGCTCCCAAATCTACCCTTGGCAGACTGGACCCCCTCTTTCACTCTTTTTGTCATTTTACCATAGACTCTCCCCTTTATACCCATCACTGCTCGCTTTACTCTGACCTCTCACTCCCTCATCTTGATTACAGGTATGTTTTCCCATTGTGCCTCCTTTATATACAAATTTTGGTTTGGGTCGCTTCCTACTTTACCTCCCTCCTGTCCTCTCCCCTCCTTCTTCCTTCCCTCTCCACAGCAATATATCTAATTCCCTTTCTATTTCATCTAGATACTCTACTGTAGGCCAAGTTGCCTTCTCATATTGCTTTCCTAAACTCTGGTCCTCCCTTCCCCTCTCAATCCACACTGCCGCTTCTCCTTTCTCCCTTTATTCTCTTCTTAATGGTTTTTCCACTCACACCTGCAGCTGTCCATGTACCCTGTACTTCTTGACATTCTTTCCCCCTACTCATATTGTCCTGGCTATTTTGCTCTCCCCTGCCCCCCCCCCAATATGCCTATAGGGGTAGTTTCCCCTTACCTATCCAAACTTAGTGTTATCTACTGCATGTACCTGTTGCACTGTTATGCCTTGCAATGTTTGTAATTATGCTCCATTTGATGTAATGTATTAGTGTATATGACTATTACTTTTGTAATGCTGTTAATCCCTATTTTTTTCTCCTCCTGTTCCATCTTCCATGTCTATTCTGTGTTGGACGTATCTGGAAATGAGCTGTTATCAGTTCCGTATGTCTTTCCTGGTAAAACTTCTGAAATAAATAAGGATAGGGAACAATTCCTTGAGGTAGCAAACAAAGATAGTAGGAAAGTCAGGGACAGCACAGCATACACAGAACTCTGGCTAACAGAAGGGCTAAAACAAAGGGGAAAAGGCATTCTTTAGGTAAATCTGGGAGAAGTGCAAGGTCAAAGAAGGAACAGTGAGGCTTGAGACAGAGAAAGGATGGAGGCTTTGATGCTGCCCTATTTTCAGGCACCTCTCTGGTCTGAGAGAGGAGGTTACCTGTCTCCAGGCTGACCTGGCTAGGATTCGTGAAACCTCCTCCCCCACCCAGGGACCACCAGAGCCAATGCCACTACCTCAGAGGTTGCCAAGAAAGAGGAGAGGCTGGACCAGGGTGGGCTCAGGGAGGGAGAGGGTGGTGGAACAGAGTTGCATCCCTCCAGCTGTACCTCTCCACAATTCATTCGCTCTTCTGGTGCATAGTGGTTCCTCTATGGAGGCACCTGCAGTGAAGACCAAGGAGGATGCTGGGAACCTTCACAAAGGAGACCCACAGGAGGGTGGCATGGGACCCCACAGGGGAAGGAAACAACTCCTGGTGGGGGATTCAATCATTAGGGGGGTAGAAATGGGGGAGGAAGGGGAGAGGGAGGTAAGGTGCCTTCCTGGCGCCATGGCTTGGAGGGACAGGAAGCGAATCCTCAGGATCCTGGGAGGAGCTGCACGAGGGAGGGAGCTGGATGTCATTGTCCACCTAGGGACAAATGACCTGGCTAGGAATGGGATCAGAGCAGTGCAAGAGGAGTTTGTAGAGTTGGGAAGGGGCCTTAGACAAGTAGCACATACAGTAACCTTCTCGGGGGTGCTGCCTGTCTGTGGCAAGGGAGATGCTAGGGCACTCCTCACCAGGGAATTCAATGAGTGGTTGAAAAACTGGTGTGAAGCTCAGGGTTTTGGCTTCATTGGGGACTGGGGAGCCACCTGGAGGGATGCAGACCTATACTGGTGCGATGGTCTGCATCTGTCCAGGGGGAGAACCAGAATCCTAGGTGAGAGGTTTAAATGCTTCATTGGCAAGTATTTAAACTAGCCAAGGGGGAGAGGCACTGAAAAGGAGCAGGGAAATCCCAGCCTCCCTCCACAAAACATGGTGATTAGTGAGGTAAACACCAAGGTAGAGAAGTTATTTGTGAGCAGAACAGAGATAAATGTAAAAAAGGCAAAGGCAGTAAGGACAGGAATGGGGCTAAAAGGGGTAAGGCTATAAAAAAGTGGAGGGTGATGAGTACCAGTGCCCATAGTCTGTGTAACAAGCTCCCTGAACTAGTGGCCTTGATGGAAGAGGGTTGCCTGGATATTGTGGCAGTCACAGAAATATGGTACACAGAGAACCATGACTGGGATGTCAACATACCAGGATACACAATCTACAGGAGGGACAGGGAGGGTAAAGAGAGGAGGTAGCTCTCTATGTAAGGAAGGGATCAAAGCAACAGAACTAAAGAGTAAACAGGGAGCAGATGAGGCACTTTGGGTCACCCTGGAGACAGGAAATGGCACCACAATCCGCATGGGGGTTGTATACAGACCCACATCTCAGGGGAAGGGAATGGACAAGGAAATGATAGAAGGCTTTCTTAGAATGGCAGAAAAAGGGGAGATATTGTTGATGGGGACCTGAATATGCCAGATGTTAACTGGAGCACCTTTGCTGCAGGCACATCCAAGAGCAGGGTAATTCTTGATGCCCTACAGGGGGCATGCCTCAGACAGCTAGTATTGGAACCCACTCGGGAGGGAGCAGTCTTGGACCTGGTACTCTCAAATGGGAACGGAGAAAGAATCTCAGATTTAGAAGTGGGTAGCCATCTGGGAACAAGCAACCACCAAACAGTGTGGTTCATGATAAACACAGCCATACAATCAAGCCATACAAAAGCAAGAGTACTGGACTTTAAGAGGGCTGACTTTGGGAAAATGAGAGCGTGCCTCAGAAAAGCACTAGCAAACAGGCAAGAAGGAGGGATGGAGGAACAATGGGGAGTGATCAAAACAGCCATCACAGAGGCAACAAACCTTTGTGTAAAGCAAATCAATAAAACACAACGAAGGAAAAAAACGCTATGGTTCTCAAAGGAAGTGGCAGGGAAGGTTAAGGAGAAAAGGACAGCATTCAGGAAATATAAGGAAACACAGAAGGAGCAGGACAGAGAACTTTATCATTTAAAACCGAAAGAGGCTGGGAAGGCAGTCAGAATAGCAAAAGCTCAAACCGAGGAAAGGATAGCCAATTCTGTTAAGAAGGGGGATAAGACCTTTTATAGGTACATTAGGGAGCGAAGAAAGACCAAAGGAGGGATACTGAACCTTAATAAAGGGAAGGGAATGTGGGTAGAGGGTAACAGTGAAAGCAGGATACTGAACGAATATTTCTGCTCAGTATCCACAAAGGAAGAGGAGGGGAGTTACCTAAACCAAACAAGAGAAACACTCTGAAGACGGGGTCTATACCAGTCCATTTACAGAAGAAAGGGTTCTGAAAGAACTAATAAAATTGAAGGTGGACAAAGCAATGGGGCCTGATGGTTCACCAAGAATTCTGAAAGAACTAAGGGTAGAACTAGTGACACCGCTGACTACTCTCTTTAACAAATCATGGGAGGATGGGGTGGTACCCGAGGACTGGAGGAGGGCAGATGTGATTCCTCTTCACAAAAGTGGGAGCAGGACAGAGGCAGGAAATTACAGACCAGTTAGTTTGACCTCAGTGGTAGGGAAAATGATGGAATCACTTCTGTAGGAAAGACTTGTTGAGTACCTAGAGGCCAGTGGGGCACAGGACCCAAGGCAGCATGGATTCACAATGGGAAGGTCGTGTCAGATGAATCTAATAGATTTCTTTGACTGGGTGACCAAAGTAGTAGACCAGGGAGGGGCTGTGGACATGGCCTACCTAGATTTTAGCAAGGCATTTTTTTTTTTTTTTTTATTTTATTTAAACAGCAGTTTGGAAAACCTTTGAGCCATAGGCTCATTTACAAAGGTACCTTGTCACAGTAAGACAAATGAAAATACACAGTATAGCAGTACAACACATAAGTATAACAGTAACTTAAGACATAGATACAAACAAGCTGGTACAGGTAGGATTGATGCAAACAATACCAGAGTTACATTTGATACAGTCCCACACAAAAGATTAATACACAAGTTAGCCAGCCTTGGAGTGGGTCCCAATGTGGTAGCCTGGATAAAAAATTGGCTAGACAACAGGACGCATAGGGTAGTAGTAAATGGAGTACACAGTTAAGAAAGGAGGGTTACTAGCGGGGTACCACAGGGTTCAGTACTGGGACCGGTCCTTTTTAATGTCTTTATAAGTGACATTGCAGAGGAACTGGAAGGAAAAGTATCTTTGCAGATGACACAAAGATCTGCAACAGGGTTGATACACAAGATGGAGTGGAAAGGATGAGAAGGGACTTGGCAGGTTGGAGGAATGGTCAAATGTATGGCAGCTCAGATTCAGTGCAAAGAAGTGCAAGGTAATGCACATTGGAAACAAAACCCAGGGAAGCGTACACAATGGGGGTGAGATACTGACAACAGTAAATAGAAAGGACCTGGGGTAATTATATCAGATGACCTAAAGGTGGGCAAGCAATGTGAGAAGGCAGTAAGGAAGGCTGGGAGGATACTGGGATGCATAGGAAGAGGCATCAATAGTAGAAAACAGGAAGTTGTTATCCCTCTGTACAGATAGTTGGTGAGACCCCATCTGGAGTACTGTGTGCAGTTCTGGAGACCCCTTCTCCACAAAGACATAGACAGAGTGAAGGCTGTCCAGAGGAGGGCAACCAAAATGGTGCAGGGTCTGCACCAGAAGACATATGAAGAAAGACTAAAGGAGCTTAATATGTATACCCTTGAGGAAAGAAGGGAGAGAGGGGACATGATAGAATCTTTCAAGTACCTCAAGGGAATCAACAAAGTCCAAGAGGTAGCATCTTCCAGAAAAGAGATGTGCAAGAACAAGGGGCACAATTTGAAGATAGAGGGGACAGCTCAGAGGTAATGTGAGGAAGTATTTTTCACACAGAGGGTTGTGGATGCATGGAACAGCCTCCCTGAGGAGTCGTTGGAGTCAAGAACAGTGGGGCAATTCAAGAATGCATGGGACAGGCATAAGGCAGTCCTAGCGGGGGGTAGGAGGAAGTAAGCTGTTGGTTAACTAGGATCTGCAGCTTATCTGTTAGGTAGGAAAATGGGCAGACTAGGTGGGCCAAGCAGTCCTTATCTGCCGTCAAATTCTATGTTTCTATGTTTAGGAGGGAGACAAAGAAAAGGCAGAAATACTGAGCAAATACTTTTGTTTAGTATTTACCAGGCAGAAGAATGGTCCACTGCCAGAATGTGGGGTGAGAAGGGAAAGAGTAAGGGGCATGTGCACAAGAAGCATAGGCAAAATAATGGGGAAAGGGTGATGAAGATAAATATATAGGACCTGATAACTTCAACTCTTGGATACTCAAGAAGGCTATGGAAGAGATAGCAGCATCGGTGGAAAAAATATATAGCTTTGCAGTGACCACAGGTGTGGTCCCTAGGGACTGGAAGACAGCAGACATGATCCCTCAGCACAGGAGCAAAGGAAAGATGAGCCAGGGAATTACAGACCAGTCAGTACGGTGTCTGACGTACTAATGGAGTCCATATTGAGGAACTAGTGGGCTTTGTGGAGGAAAATAGGCTACATGACCCAAAACAACATGGATTCGGGAGAAGTAGGTTCTGCTAGACAAATCTAGTTGACTTCTTTGACTGGGTGACCAGGACAGGCGATGAGGGACTGGCAGTTGATATAGTGCACTTACCTATAGATTTCAGCAAGGCATTTAATTCAGTCCCCCCCAGGAGACTGCTCAAGAATGTAAGGTATTTACAGTAGTTGTGGAAGAATAATTGGTGTCTTGGGTGGAAAACTGGCTAAGAGGAAGGATGCACAGGGTCATAATGACTGGGAAGTTCTCAGATGTAGGGGAGGTTACAAATGGTGTTCTGCTGGGATCAGTGCTAGGTCCTGTCCTTTTCCATATGTTCATCTATGGCATAGGAGAAAGCATTAAGGATAAGGGGCTGCCTTTTCATAGACAAAACACAGATGTGCACAAGGGTTGATGCACAGGAAGCAATAAGAGAACTCAGAGAGGTTATGGGCTAGCTGGAGAGTTGACTCAAGATCTGGAAGCTGTCCTTCAGCAGCAAAAGCGTGTAAGGGGATGCACATTGGGGAAAGAAAACCAAGAGTGCAGCATGAAGGCAAGGCAAGGCAGTTTTATTTATATGGTGCCCAGTCCCTGGGGCTCTGCACACCTTACATAAAAACAGGTCAGGTCAATACAACACAAACACTCTATAAATAGTATATGTAAAACAACAAACATTTAAAACAATAAATATCTGAGGGGATGAGATGGAGGGACTGGAAAGTACCATGGAGTAAAAGAGCCTTGGGGTCATGATATCATAGAAACATAGACTTTGATGGCAGAAAAGGACCACTTGGTCCACTTAGTCTGCCCACTTCCCTACCTATTGGATAAGCTGCAGATCCTAGTTAACCAACAGCCTACTTTTTCCTAGCCTGCACCAGAATTGCCTTATGTCTGTCTCATGAATTCTTGAATTCCCCCACTGTTTTTGACCCCACAGCCTCCTCAGGAAGGCTGTTCTATGCATCCACCACCCTCTCCATAAAAACATACTTCCTCACGTTGCCCCTGAGCCATCCCCCTGTATCTTCAAATTGTGCCCCTTTGTTCTTACGCATCTCTTTTTCTGAAAGAAGCTACCCTCTTGGACTTTGTTGATTCCCTTGAGGTACTTGAAAGTTTCTATCATGTCCACCCTCTCCCTCCTTTCCTCGAGGGTATACATATTAAGCTCTTTTACTCTCTCTTCTTATGGCTTCTGGTGCAGACCCTACACCATTTTAGTTGCCCTCCGCTGGACTGCCTCCATCCTGTCTATGTCCTTGCAGAGATGGTGTCTCCAGACCTGCACACAGTATGCCAGATGGGATCTCACCAACTGTCTGTACAGAGGGATAACAACTTCCTGTTTTCTATTGATAATGCCTTTCCCTATACATCGCAATATCCCCCAAGCTCTTCTTACTGCTTTCTCACATTGCTTGCTTACCTTTAGGTCATCTGATATGACTATCCCCCCAAGTCCCTTTCCATTTTTTGTTGTTGTTAGTACCCTCCCTCCACATTGTGTACTCTTCCACTCAGTTTTTGTTTCCCAGGTGCATTACTTAGCATGTCTTTGCATTGAATCTAAGCTACCATACTTTTGACCATTTCTCCAACCTTGCCAAGTCCCTTCTCATCCTTTCCGCCCCTCCTGTGTATCAACCCTGTTGCAGATCTTTGTGTCATCTGCAAAGAGGCATACATTTCCTTCCAGTCTTTCTGCAATGTCACTTATAAAGACATTAAAAAGGACCGGTCCCAGTACTGAACCCTGTGATACCCTACCAGTAAACCCCTTTCTTCAGAGTGGACTCTGTTTACTAATACCCTCTGTGTCCTGTTGTCCAGCCAATTTTTTACGCAGGCTACCACCCTGGGACCCACTTCCAGGCTGGCTAACTTGTTTATTATTCTTTTGTGTGGGACTGTGTCAGATGCCTCGCTGAAGTCTAGGTAGGCCATGTCCACAGCCCCTCCCTGGTCTACTGCTTTGGCCACCTAGTCAAATAAATCTATTAGATTCATCTGCTATGACCTTCCTGTTGTGAATCCATGCTGCCTTGGGTCCTGTGCCCACTGGCCTCTAGGAACTTAACAATTCTTTCTTTCAGAAGTGATTGTATCATTTTCCCTACCACTGAGGTCAAACTAAGTTTCCTGCCTCCACTTTGCTCCCGCTTTTGTGAAGGGGAATCATATCTGCCCTCCTCCATTCCTCAGGTACCATACCATCCTCCCATGATTTGTTAAAAAGGGTAATCAGTTGTGTCACTAGTTCTCCCTTTAATTATTTTAGAATTCTGGGGTGAATCCCATCAGGCCCCATTGCTTTGTCCACCTTCAGTTTTAAGATTTCTTTTGGGATCCTTTTTTATGTGAATGGAATGGTATTGACCCCCCATCCAGAGTGCTTCCATTGATTAGATTAGGTATCTCCCCCTCCTCTTCCTTTGTGAATACTGAGCAGAAGTATTCATTCAGTATCCCTGCTTTTTCACTGTCACCTTCTGCCCACCGCCCACCCAGCCTCTGCTTTATTAAGCCTGACTATCCCTCCCTTGATCTTACTTCGCTCCCTAATGTACCTATAAATGGTTTTATCCTCCTTCTTAACCGAGTTGGCTATCTTTTCCTCAGTTTGGGACTTTGCTGTTCTGACTGCCTTCCCCACTTCCTTCTGCTTCAACTGGTATAGTTCTCTGCCCTGCTCTTTCTGCATTTCCTTATACGTCCTGAATGTTATCTTTTTCTCCCTAACCTTCCCCTCAACCTCTTTTGAGAACCATAGTGTTTTTTTCCTTCATTTTGATTTGTTTATTTGCTTCACACAAAGGCTTGTTGCCTCTCTGATGACAGTTTTGATTTTTTTATATTGTTCCTGCATCCCTCCTTCATTCCCATTTGCTAGTGCTTTTTTGAGGCACTCTCCCATTTTGCCAAAGTCAGTCCTCCTAAAGTCCACTACCCTCACTTTTGTATGGCTTGACTCCATTGCTGTGTTTATCGTGAACCACACTGTTTGGTGGACACTTGTTCCCAGATGGCTACCCATTCCTAAATCTGAGATCCTCCCTCCATCCCCATTTGAGAGTACTAGGTCTAAGATTGCTCCCTCCTGAGTAGGTTCCAACACTAGCTGTCTGAGGCATGCCCCCTGTAGGGCATCGAGAATGACCCTGCTCTTGGATGTGGTTGCAGCAAAGGTGCTCCAATTAACATCTGGCATAGTCAGGTCCCCATCAACAATATTTCCTCTTTTTCTGCCATCCTAAGGATGCCTTCTATCATTTACTTGTCCATTTCCTCCCCCTGAGATGGGGGTCTGTATAAAACCCCCATGCAGACTGTGGTGCCATTTCCTTTCTCCAAGGTGACCCACAGTGCCTCCTCTCCTTCCTGTTTACCCTTTAGTTCCATTGCTTTGATCCCTTCCCATATGTACAGAACTACTCCTCCTCCTCTTTTATCATCCCTGTTCCTCGTGTAGATTGTGTACCCTGGTATGTTGACATCCCAGTCGTGGTTCTTTGTGTACTCTGTTTCTGTGACTGCCATGATATAAAGGCATCCCTCTTCCATCAAGGCCACTAGTTCATTGGAGCTTGTTACCCAGACTACAGGCTTTGGTACTCATTGTCCTCCATTTTTTCATGGCCTTACCCCTTTTAGCTCCATCCCTGTCCTTACTTCCTTTACCTTTTTCTCCATTTACCCCTATCCATCTGCCTATCGACTCCTCTATCTTGGTGTTTACCTCGCTAACTACCCTGTTTTGTGGGGAGGGGGTCTGGGATTTCCCTGCTCCTTTTTAGTGCCTCCCCTCTTGGCTAGTTTATATGCTTGCAAATGAAGCATTTAAACCAATCACCTAGGATCCTGGTTCCCTCCTGAGCAGATGCAGACCATTTCGCCAGTATATAGGCCTGTATCCTTTCAAGTGGACCTGCAGTCCCCAATTAAAGCCAAAACACTGAGCTCTGCACCAGTTTTTCAACCATTCATGGAATTCCATGGTGTGGAGCACCTTAGCCTCACCTATGCCATAGACAGGCAGCACCTCCGAGAAGGTTACCGTGCATGCTACTCGTCTAAGGCCCCTCCCCCACTCCACAAACTCCTCCTACACTGCTCTGATCACATTCCCAGCCAGGTCATTTGTCCCTAGGTGGACAATGACATCCAGCTCCCTCCCCGTGCAGCTGCTCCCGTGACCCTGAGGATTCGCTCCCTGTCCCTCCAAGCCATGGCTCTGGGCAGGCACCTTACCTCACTCTGCCCTCCCTTCCCCTGGTCTACCCCCCCAACAATTGAGTTTCCCACTAGGAGTTGTTTCCTTCCCCTGTGAGGTCCCATGCCACCCTCCTGTGGGCCTCATTTGTAGAGGTTCCCAGCATCCTCCTTGGTCTCCACTGTGGGTGCTTCCATAGAGGAACCACACACTGCCAGAATGATGTATGAATTGTGGAATAGTACAACTGAAGAGATGTGCCTCTGTTCCACCACCCTCATCCTCCCTGAGCCCACCGTAGTCCAAACACTACTCTTTCTTGGCAACCTCTGAGGCAGCGGCCCTGGTGGTCCCTAGGTGGGAGTGGAGATCACCCGAATCCTGGCCAGATCAGCCTGGAGATGAGCAACCTCCTCCCTTAGCCCAGAGAAGTGCCTGCAGATTGGACAACACCACATCCTCCAGAACATTTCCTGGAAGACTGCCGCTACATAGCCACTGCACTGCACCACTCCCATCATGTCTTATTTCTGGCCCCTTGAATGTTGCTATGCTTACTATTTCTTCTGTTTACTTTTTGTTTGTTTGCTTTTTCTCCCTACTTTCCTACTGCCTCTGTGCCCTTACAGTGCCTGCCCTTCCTGTTCTGGGACAGGAAGTTCCTGTATTCCTCAGTAGTCTCCTTCTTACTTGCTTGTAGTCAGACCTCCAGAAGCTAGGGGGTGAGGGAGAGCTATTCTTTACCTTCTAGGATGGTGAGTTTTTCGTGCCTCTGTGATCACTCTCTTCCTGCTCCCAAACAGTAAGTTCCTGTTGTCAGTCAAATTCAGTGCCTATAAAAGTGGAACTGGCTAAGGGTGGGGGGTGGAGGGAAGGGGAGAGAGGGCTATATAGTTCCAGTAATAGAGTAACATCAGAGACCCTAAAATCCACAGCACATGTTGGACTGTATAGGGAGGGTGAAAAGCTGCAGATGTCAGGAGGTGATCCTCCCACACTACAGGTCATTCACAAGTCTACACCACAGGGTACCACAGGGTTCAGTACTGGGTCCAGTCCTTTTTAATGTCTTTATAAGTGCCATTGCAGAGGGACTGGAAAGAAAAGTATGCCTCTTTGTAGATGACACAAAGATCTGCAACAGGGTTGATACACAAGGAGGCGCGTGGAAAGGATGAGAAGAGACTTGGCAAGGTTGGAGGAATGGTCAGAAGTATGGCAACTAGGATTCAATGCAAAGAAGTGCAAAATAATGCACCTGGGAAACAAGAACCCAGGGGAAGATTACACAATGGGGGAGGTAGTAACAACAACAAAAAAGGAAAGGGACCTGGGGGTATTCATATCAGATGACCTTAAGGTTAGCAAGCAATGTGAGAAGGCAGTAGGGAGGGCTGGGGGTATATTGGGATGCATAGGGAGAGGCATCACCAGCAGAAAACAGGAAGTTGTTATCCCTCTGTACAGACAGTTGGTGAGACCCCATCTGGAGTACTGCATCCAGTTCTGGAGACCCCATCTCCGCAAGGACATAGACAGGATAAAGGCAGTCCAGAGGAGGGCAACTAAAATGGTGCAGGGT
This sequence comes from Neoceratodus forsteri, assembly GCA_016271365.2. Taxonomy (NCBI): domain Eukaryota; kingdom Metazoa; phylum Chordata; order Ceratodontiformes; family Ceratodontidae; genus Neoceratodus; species Neoceratodus forsteri. The sequence continues at coordinate 324,625,954 of CM057450.1, read as the reverse complement.
CTGCAAGAGAAGCCGTATGAGGAGAGACTAAAGGAGCTTAATATGTATACCCTTGAGGAAAGAAGGGAGAGGAGGGACATGATAGAAACTTTTAAGTATCTCAGTGGAATCAACAAAGTCCAAGAGGGTAGCTTCTTTCAGAAAAAGAGACGTGCAAGAACAAGGGGACACAATTTAAAGATAGAGGGGGCGGTTCCCGGGCAATGTGAGGAAGTATTTTTCACAGAGAGGGTAGTGGATGCATGGAACAGCCTTCCTGAGGAGGTTGTGGGGTCTAAAACTGTGGGAGAATTCAAGAATGCATGGGACAGACATAAGGCAATTCTTGTGGGGGGTAGGAAGAAATAGGCTGTTGGTTGACTAGGATCTGCGGCCTATCCTTTAGGTAGGGAAATGGGCAGACTAGGTGGGCCAAGCGGTCCTTATCTGCTGTCAAAGTCTATGTTTCTATGTTTCTATGTTACACTGGAGTAGGGCTGTGTGGATTATTGAATTTCTGACAGAATGGAATTCTGCAGAATTATAGAAAATTCTGCTGATTTCCATCATTTGCATGCAAAGGAATAATAATCCTCAGCTCACATAAACTGTGGATTCTTTTCTTGCAATCCACTTGTAACCCCCCTGCAAATGGGGGTTCCCAAAAGACTTCCAGGAGCTTGCTTGAATGCTCCAAGCCTGAATGGTGTTTGGCATTTAAGCCATTTATCAGTGAGTGTTTTTAGAACCTCTGGTACTGTCTCTTTAAGAGCTGTCTCCTTGCGACATAATTAGTTTGTATGGGGGACTGTGTGTTTCTTTGATTGAGTACCACTCAAGCTGCTGCCAATTCACTTCATTTTTGCAGTCACTAGGAGTGCAAAGGGAACCTATCTGACAGATGTAACTGTTTGCCAGAAATTATTTAGAGTAATAATGAAATTACAGTTTGTCTAACCTGCTTTCTTTGCAGTCAGAACTGTGTCTGCTAGTTCCCCATTCTAGTTTTGAACTGCTGAACTGGACCAATCAGTGTGGGTAAGCTAGCTCTAAAATGGTGCCTTGGACGAATCAGAACTTGGACTCATAATCTGAGCCAGCCACAAGAGGATTGTATGGGCAGTGACTCTGGGAGATGTAGTTTAGACTTCAGCACCTTTTTGGACCAACAGCAGCAGTCTATTGTGAGTGACAGCCAATCCAGTCAAGAACTGGGAGGAACTCAAAGGAAGTGCCCGGTTTTGTCGGTTGGAGTTTCAGTTGAGCTTTGGCAGTGAAGAAGGAAGGAGCCCTGTGCTTTTTCAGTGTGCAGTTTTAGTCAAAAAACGTGTGTAAGGCCCAGAGTTCCGGTCTGCAGCTTGTTAGGACTGAATCCGTCCTGTGAAAAGAATCAAAGGATCTCTGAAGAGTAGAAACCAGGCTCACCCTGTAGAAGACTGGAGGAATTGCTGAAAATTACACTCGGTCTGTCAGGAACTGAATCTGCTGTGTGTTCTCCCGGTATTGTGCAGTAATTGCGATCGGGATACAGATGCAGCCTGCCTGGTATAGTGCTTTCTTTTATATGGATGTGTGAAGAGGTTTGTGCACCTCAAGTGAGCCCTGCTGACATTGAAGGACCCTATCTTATTTGGAGGTCGTGAGTACTAATTCAGGGTCGCTCCTGTTGAATTGCCACATTAAATCCAAATGGAATTACTGTACTGCTGACTGTTTAATTCTCCTTTTCTCTGTGTGAAAGGGCCCTACCAGCTGCCACGGTTTGGACTAGCCACTAGGGCTTGGGTACCCAGGGACAGTAACTGATAGGGATAGGCCTGTGCACAGAGCCATAGGTAGATTATTAAAGTGATAAGCTAATTAACCTGATTTCCCCCTGTCCTTGTTATATCCCCCTAAATAAATCAGAGCTGCTTGTTTCAGCAAAGTTATACTGCCTGAGGTATTTGTCTATGTTAAAGTACTGTACTGTGATTGTTGCACTGTATCTCATTTCACAGGAGGTCCCAGTGCCGGAACCAGACCTGGGGTAAGTGTATACTGTGAAGGTAATTCTGATATATTGTGTGGGCCACTAGTGGGAAGAAAGGGGGGTTGCAGTGTCCCAGAGGGCTGTGACCAAGTTAGTTTAACTATTGCAAACCCTGACCTCTGGGTGGAGGCACCCGCCATTGGATCCAGGCCCCTCAACCTGTTAGTGGCAAATCAGGCAGGGGTAGTAGCCCTTGGGATAGCGCCATCTAGGGGTTACACACTGAAAATTGTTCTGTGGTTTACATGATCTGTGGAAAATTATTCTATAATTTGCACAAATGCTTTCGTAATTCTGCAGAATTTAAACAGAAATTCTGCAAAGCATTTCAGAAGCAGAATTGCCATTCTGCGGCAATTCCAATGGTGGACTTTCACATTCCACACAGCCCTAATCTGGAGTACTGTGCAAGCTTCTGGAATCAACAAAGCGGAAGCAGTACAGCACAGAACAACCAAGATGGCCTTGGTACGAGAGGGCAAGTCATACCAGGAGAGGTTGCAGAACTTAGATACATATGTACATCCTCGAGAAGAGAAAGGGAAATGGGTAACATGATAGAAATGTACATGTACCTGCACAGAATAAACAGAGTGTGTGCCAAGGAACTCTTCCCTTTGAGTTGAAATTTAGAGATGAGGGGGAACTTACTTAAATAAGCAGAAGAACTTTTTTGGGAAAAGTGTAGTGGATAAGTAGAACAGTCTGTCAGAAGAAGTGGCAGTGGCCAAATCAATAAGCAGCTTCAAGCAGGGATAGTACTGAAATATTGGCTTAGTTAGACATGGGTGGGGGTACAATTAAGGGGCAGGAATTCCACTAGGTCCAGTACAGAGTAGTTAGTTAGGTAGGATGAACAGACTGAATGGGCTGATAGAAAGGCCTAAGTATCTCTGTATCAACAATTATGTATGTCATGCCCAGAGGGCATCATGACTTGCTTTATTTATTTTTTATTTATTTATTGAGTACTAGGATTACAAAACACCTTTATTTATTTATTCATTTAGTTTTTGTTGACTGGGTAAGTGCACTAGACAAATCCTGCCTATTTTCAGGCACGACCCAGGGAAGGGGGATACAGATGAATGCCAACTGACCTTGAACCAGATTAAGCTGTTGGTGGTATTTTGAGTGAATGAGGGAAATTTGACCAGGACCCCTACTCACAGGAACTGGGACCGGCTGCTGTGTGAACATGGCAGATGACTCTGGACCTTTGAAGGAGCAACATGTACCTGATGCTGCTTGTCTTGAACAGACTGCACTGATAGGAATATGAGCGTTGGAAGGAGCGAACACATCGGGTTCCCATATGGAGGTCGCTGCAGTGGAGCACGGTGAGAGCCATGCATCGGGAGATTTTATTTCAGCTACTGAGTCTCATGTTTTAGTACCTGCAGTATTAGTGACCTCCGTGTTACCGCCGTCACTGATTGACGAGTCTGCAGCTTCTATTTCGGCTGCAAATAATGCTAACTCTAAAATGGCTTCTGTAGTCGTATCTGTTATAGAGGAATGTCTTGATCGGCCGACTTTGACAGATCCCGTCGGCATGACTCACCCGGATGATGCCTCACACCCAGGAATGCAGAAGCAGGCTGCGAGAAAGGATTCCTTTCCAAACAGAGACTGGTCGAAAGAGTCTGCTCTGGCTGATGCAGGCTGGACTTTGGTGAATGGCAAGTGGATGCCTGATTCACAATGGGAAACATTTACACAGGAGACAGTACAGCACAATTCGGGACATGCTGAGAGTTCTTCACCAGGCCAGACTTTTGTTATGACTGATGTTCATGTTTCTGAGGGGGAAGGGGCATCAAATACTTCAGACAATGCTAAGGGTGCTCCACAACATTCACCTCCTGTTTCTCCCCCTCCCTCCCGAGCTCAACGCCACTCTGGGGCCTGTTTTTCTGTCCTTTTAAAAATGATAGGTTGGAACAGGCACCCAGAAGGAATGCTGTTTGCCTCCATTATCATGGAGGTTTAGAAGAACACCCTAATAGGCTCTATGTGGCCGGGAAACTATTAAAGGACTCCATGAATTTTCAAACTTCTGATATTTTTGCATTAATTAAAGTACGAGGAGAAGATACTTTCGATATTAGTTAGAGGGGGGACGGCTCAGGGGTAATGTGAGGAAATTCTTTTTCACAGAGAGAGTGGTGGACACATGGAACCACCTTCCTGGGGAGGTTGTGGGGTCTAAAACAGTGGGGGAATTCAAACATGCATGGGACAGACATAAGGCAATTATAGTGGGGGGTTGCAGGAAGTAGGCTGTTGGTTAACTATAATCTGCAGCTTATCCAATAGGTGGGGAAATGGGCAGACTGGGGTGGGCCAAGTGGTCCTTATCTGCTGTCAAAGTCTATGTTTCTATGATATTAGCATTAAAACTTTTTCTGGCCTAGATAAATTTTGGAATCGCTATGAGAATTGTAAAATACAGCCTTTATGGTTGCTGTTTTGGGCTATCACAATTACTAAACCCCTTTATAAAGTGGTGCATGTTATGTTCAGGAATGAAGGAGTCAATGTAGGAGATATTCTCTTTTGGATGGAACATAAATGTACTGTTTTGGGGACACTGGAAGCCGTTATTGATGGGGAAGGAATTTGGACAGGTAGTTGGAAATTCAAAGTAAAACTGCATATTATAGAAAATGAGGTGGAGCATGTCCCCAATAGTTTCTTTCTGGGTAAAGATGGGGGGGGGGGGGGGGGGGATGTTTTTATCCTGGACAGCCTAAAGCAAGTTATAAATGCAGTAGTAGGCAGCACCTCAGTAGTGCCTATGATAAAATTAAATGTGCTTTATGTGGGGACTTTGACCACAATAGCGGTACTTATAGGAATGTCTTTTGTTGTAACCTCTGTGACGAACAAGGACATGCTTATCACCAGTGCCCTTGGGCAGGTCAGAATAAACAGGGAGGAGCTGATAAGGAAGACCTGATAAATAATGCACAGGACAGGTTTAGATATAGGGATAGGCCAGATGCAGGCCCCGGTATGGCTCCTGTTCCTAAACCAGGCCCTGCTCCTGCTTCTGAAGGTACCGACTCCACCCCTTCTGATGATACATCTTTTTCAGGACCTCTCCAGACTTCTCGACCCTGTCCTGAAGCACCCTCTATGGATTATGACCCTGTAAGTCATGAGAACCAACCCCATACTGAGGTACTTAAGGCCTCCCTTTTGGGGGACCCACCTCGTACAGAAGATGAAATGCTTATACTCCCCTCCACTTCAGAGTTTAAAATACCCCCTCCTAAACGAGTGACCAGAGCTTCTAGTTGGCTTCTGATTTCACCCCCTGAAATCCCCACTGACAACCCTTTTCAGCCCCTTCAGGCCCATGAGGGAGGGTCAGAGTCAGATGTCTCTATTCAATCTGGTCTTATTTCTGACATGGATTATAAGGGAGAATTGGGGGGGGGGCAGTTGGAGGGAAAGAAAAAGAAAGGGAAAAAAGAAAGAAGAAAGATGTCCCCAACCCTTGATGTTTTGTTGTACTTTTCTTTCCTTCGTTTATGGCAAGCATCAAACTTGTTTCTTTAAATACTTGCAGTATTAAGAATTTAAAAAAAAGAATGGCCTGTCTACATGTTTGTCTTATGCTACAAGCTGACATTATCTTTTTGCAAGAAACTAGATTTACTTATCTTGCTGATATTAGGCAGGCCTCTAAACTATGGACTACAGGGCCTACTTTTTGGTCATATGGGGAAGATGCTGCTGATGGCCTTGGTAACCTGTTCAGTCATACCTCTGTCCGTGTCTGTAGACTTGTAGATATACACCCTGGGAGGGCCTTGCTTTTGGATTGTGTTTTGAAGGGTTTTTCTTTGCATTTGATTAATACCTATGCACCCCAAGTTAAGACCTCATGAATATCTTTGTTTAACACTATTTTGCCCTACCTTTTTACTAGGAAACAAATTGCTTGGGGTGGAGACATGAATTGTGGTCTGGATGTTAAATTTAGAGATTCAATTCAGACTAAGGTTTACTGTGATTCGCACGCTCTATTGAAAGTTTTGCAGACTGCTTCTCTAAAAGATGCGTATAGTGTATGCCATACTAGTGAAGGAGCTACCTTTAGTCACAGTGCTTTTCACACTAGGATTGATTTTTTCTTTTTATCTAAATTTTTATTTCCCCTTTCTTTTTTTCTTCGACTATGTGAATTTTCAGATCATATGGTTTTACTTTGTACATTAAGTATGTCCCAACTCCCTCCCAGATTTCCAGGGGTACCAGCTCGATGGAAATTGAATTCTTTAGTATTGCAAGATCAAGGAATGCAGGTTAAATTGAGATCTTTTCTAGTAGCTAGGAACTCAGTTTGGGTTTTTTATGACTCTATGGAGCTTTGGTGGTCGGATACTATAAGGGACTTTAGAGACTTTTTTATGTTTCAGGGGTGGTGTACACAAAAGCAAAAATATATACAGTATTTGAATTTTCGACAGCAGTTTTATCGCTTAACTTCTAATGTTGCTGATGTTAGGGTTAAATCACAGATAGATGTTGTTAAAAAGCATATGAGGAATTATCAATATGATCGTGTGGTATCCCTACAAACCAAAATGCAATATGGTACTATGAAGCCACCTTCTTCGGACCCTTTTGTAGCCTGCAAAACTCGTTTGGACAACACTTTGATGGAAGGACTTAGGGATTCTGAGGGAATGGTATTACAGTCTACTATTGAAATGTTCCAAGTGATAAGAAGTTCTGTCTGCGCACTACAAGGAACTGGTTATGTTACTGGGATTTGATGGGAGGATGCTTTTTCTTGCATACCACCGGGCCCCTCACAAGCTGATATTGAGGCTTTAGAAAAACCTATCTCACTAGAGGAAATTCATCAGGAGATTTCAAATTTGGCATTAGGAATTTCCCCAGGGGTAGATGGCCTTACAAATGAATTTTATAAGTTTTTGTTGGAGGATTTTTGTGAGATCTTACAGGATCTCTATAATGAAATTCTGGATGCAGGGACACTGCCTCCATATTTTTTAGATGCAATTCTATTATATTTATTTAAAAAGTGTGACAAGACGGACATTGGAAATTGGGGGCCTATTAGTAAACTTAATACTGATTACAACATGTTCTCAGCTATTCTTTGTCATAGATTACAAACCATAGCATCCCATTTAATACATCCGGTACAAACTTGCTTCATTCCAGGGTGAAATATATAACATAATTTGATGTTTTTACGAAATATTTGTGAGTTTGGGAGACAACGACGCCTTTCAGGCTATCTGTTGGCTCTGGATCAAACCAAAGCATTTGATAGAGTGTCCCATAGATTTCTCTGGGAAGTTCTAGAACGCTATGGGATCCCTTGTCGTTTCAGGGCTTGGATTAGTCTTTGTTATATGGGGGCAAATATTTTTCCTACACTTAATGGGGAATTGGGATAACTTTTATTTTTACACAGAGGAGTCAGACAGGGATGCCCCCTTAGTCCCCTACTATATACATTTGTTTTGGATCCAGTGATCTGGGAGATATTTAATGACACTACTATTCAGGGTTTTGGAACCTCAGAAATTGGCAGTTTATGCTGATGATATAGTGATTATTGTTTCTGAAGCCAAATTGGGGGAGGCAGCTATACAAGTTTTAAATAAATATGCTTCTATTTCAGGAGCAGTAATTAATTACTATAAGAGTAAAGGCGTAATTGGACAAATCCCTATCTTCCAGGAACCAATTAAAATTCTTGGGTGTTTTTTTGGCCCAGGGGATATTGTTTTTCTGAATTGGGTGGATTGAATTAAAATTGGGGAATATAAGGTGCAACTGTGGAAATCTTGTTCTTTCTCAAAACTGAAGATGGTCTTGATTGTTAAAAAAATTCATTCTTCCTTTCCTTTTATATGTGTGTAGTTCTTTTCTGCTTCCTATCTCCCTAGAAACAAAATTATACATTGTATTTTTCCAGATGGTTTGGGGAAGTCGTCTTAATCCGGTAAAGTGAAATTGACCTATTTGCCAGTTAAAAAGGGGGTTCTTGGAATGATATACCCCGTGGCATTTTTTCCTCCTTTTTTTTCCCCACCATGCTTTCTGGAAAAGAGGGTAATAGATACCAGTGGGACGGTTGGACAGACTTACTTCTTGGGCAGTTTGTACTAAAATGGGGAGACACTGTACCTAGACTCTGTACCACTTTAGAAGTTCTGGATTTTATGGCTCCTGCTGTTCGAAAAAGAAATCAATGGGGAATCAAGAAGGAACATGTTCTAACTCGCCCCCGTAAATGTTTATATGGGGGATATCTTGAGGAGAAATTCTGCTGGTCAGGTGGATTTCCCCCAGATGTGTTCCTATGAGATTGACTTATGCTTTGCGTGCTTTAGCGGATAAATGGGTTCTGGTTCATATGTGGGATACACTATGGCTATGCTGTCATGGTAGACTTGGGGTTAAAGGTAACTTAAAACATAAGCCATTATTAGAAAGGCAATGTATTCGTTTGGAATGTGCGGTATTGAGGAAACCATGGAACATTTTTCTTCACATGTTCTTATGCCCAACAGTTTTGGCAAGATTTGGCTTCTAAGTGGCATTGGGGCTTAGCATCATTGGTTAATTATGAGGCTTTGATTTTAGGGGATTACACTGGGGCTTTTTCACACTATCACCCCAGTACTCTGAATTTACTTTTTGCTTGTGTTAAATATTTTCTTTGGCAGGCTCACTGTCAGTTTACTTTGCAACATTTGAATGTACCAACTCTGACTGTTATTTCACAGACTGAGAACACAGTCCGGAAACAGCAGGACTCTGAACGAACACTTCTTGCTTTGCCTAAGTTTCGGATTTTTTGGAAACATATATTTTGGCTACGATAATGTTACTTTCTTCTTTTTTTTGTGATTGAGCAGTTTTTCTTTCTGTTTAGTATAACGATGTTTCAAACAATGCTTTTTTTTGATGGTTCACTGTTCTTATTTTTAAAATGGGGTTCTTGTGTTTTGTTTTGTTGTATTCACCATACTATATTCTGTTATTTCTTGTATGATTCCCATTTCACTTGTTTGGTTGTTGTGATGTATTGTTTTTTCAATAAAAAATTCTCCTACTCTTTTCGACAAGTGCCATGGGATCTTTAACATACACCTGAACTACCACCAATCCCGGCAGATGGGACCTCAGTTTAACGTCTCATCCAAAAGACAGCACCTCAGAAGTGCAGCACCCCTCTCATGCTGCACTACAGTGTCAGTACTGGTATATTAACCCAAGTGCCCGATGTGGGAACTGAACCCACAGCCCTCCGATCTCCCGGCCACAGAGGTGAGTGTGCTACCTACTGAGCCACTGACACTGCCAAAACCACTGCCTTTGAACCAGTGGTTCTTTTAAAAAGGTTCCGCATCAGAAACAATAAAAAGACATACAATGGTGGTGGTACAGAAATAAGCAATTAACCTGTAGAAATGAGCAATAAGGTAAAAAAACAAAGCCAGGGTAGTATGAGGTGGGAACAGGGTGGGGAAAAGGTGAGGCAGAGGAGGCAGTCACTGAAGTGACATTGTCATATAAGTGCTGGTGGCACTATTTATTTATTGTTTATTGGAAGGAACTGGATATGACCTTTGAGCATGAGCTCTTATTTGCAAAGGTTCTATGTCAGTGAGATACAGAGAATTATCAGCACATCTAGAGCATTGTCACTGAGTTACAGAAAATTGTCAGCACAACTGGTGCATCGTCAGAGAAGCACAAACATTAAATGCAGATACAATCACAATTCTATGGTTATACCTGGCGTTGAACCGCCCTGCCCCCCAGTTCTTTAAACTCTCCTGTTACCATCTTTGTTTCCCGTCCCTCTATTAAGTTAATCCCATCCCCAGACGACTCCGCTCCCCTGCTGTGCTTTCCCTCACTACCCCCATTCCAGCTTTAACTACCTAACGCTCTTCTCTCTCCTTTTCTCTTCACAGCATGAGCCCCCTGACTGGGTGTGCTGCCCCTGCAGTGCGGATTCCCTGTAGCCACCTACCAGCTTGCCTCTATGCTGCAAGACAACCCTCAGGTACAACCCAAGCTCAGGGACACATTCAAACTTTTGGCGCTCTCCATCAACAGCTTCCTGATTGGCCTCTAATTGTGAATGCTCCTCCTGATTGGCTTCTGATCGAGTCAAAAGGACTCCAGCAATTTTCCGCTGCCAAAAGGTTTTGAGCTCACTCTGTCCTCCTGTTTCTCCTATTATCTATCTTCTCTGCTCACATTTTCTATCCAAGATGTAACTACTGGATTTATTAATGTTAAACAACTGCTTAAAGTAACAGCTGTTCATTGCAGACAGAATGTATTAGTTGCAACTCAGCTGATTTTTAGTTAATTAATTCTGCTGCTCAAGACTTGTGTAATTAATTTCTGTTTCTGCCTTTTGAATTCCTATTAATCCTGCTTGGTCTACTTAATCCTGCATTTTAATTTCTGTTAATTCTGTTTTTGCTACTTAATTCTGTTTTCAACCCATTGCCCTGTTGCTAGTAACTAGAGTAGTTAACTTCTTTCTGCATTGAAATTTCTGATAATCCTGCCTGTGCCACTTAATCCTGCATTTTAAATTTCTGCTAATTCTGTTTGGGCCACTTATTTCTATTTTTGACTGACTGCACTGTTGTTAGTAACCTCGCACTCTTCTGCGTTTTCCCCCAGTACCCCCCCTTCCCATACTTGGCATTGAAGCACCCTGCTCACCTAGCTCTTTAAACTCTCGTTACCATCTTTGTTCCCTGCACCTCGATTAAGTTATTCCCTTCCCCAGATGACTCCACTCCCCTGCTGTGCTTTCCCTCACTACGCTCGCCCCCTATTCTAGCTTTAACTACCTAATGCTCTTCTCTCTCTCTCCTTCTTCTTCACAGTACAAGCTCCCTGACAGGGTGTTCTGCCCTTGCGGTGTGGCTTCCCTGCAACTGCTGCCTGCCTCGCCTCCACATCACAAGACAACCCTCAAGTATGACCCGAGCTCAGGGACACGTTCAAACTTTTGGCGCTCTTCATCAACAGCTTCCTCATTGGCCTGTAGTCATGAGTGCTCCTCCTGATTGGCTTCTGATTGAGCCAAAAGGACTCCAGCAATTTTCCACTGCCAAAAGGTTTTGAGCTAACTCTATCCTCCTGTTTCTCCTACTATCTATCTTCTCAAATTTTCTCCCACCCACTTCCCCTGCCCTGTCACTCTTTAAATCCACTTACTGCACCTCTGACTCCTCCCAGAAAGTAATCAATTACTATGCAACTTTGCTTCACCCCTGGCTCCACAGTATATCTCTCTCCCTGCAACACCTCATACTGAGGCTGCCCAAATACTTTTACAGCAGCATAATCCTTCTTTCTCTACTGCTGCTTTGCCCCTCTGTACTGTTCATCACTGTATCTCCGCTCCACAGTACCCATTTTCCCATCCACCTAATCTGTGGTGATTTCTCTCTCCTGATTATATTGCTCACCCTCCCCATACTTACCACCCTTCTGTTTCTCCTATTAAAGCACCTCCCCACACCCACCACAACCCCTCTCTTGTTCTCTCCCTCCACAGCTGCCCCTGCCAATCTCACTTCATCTGCTCACCCTCCTCTTGCCCCCCAATCCCCCTACCCTCCCATCTCCCCATGGCCTGCCCCACTGCCTCCCATCCCACCCTCTTCCCCTGTCCCTGAGTCCCACACATCCCCCTTCCTTTCTGCCCCATCATTCACCCCTCCCACCTCCTAAACCTTGAGGCTCTCTACTGCTGCCTAAACCTCTCCACCCTGCCCTCCATACACAGTCCAAACAGATCAAAATATGCCCCCACTCCTCCCTCTCTCCCTCCTCCTCCTCCTTCTTGCAGCTGACATACAACCCAACCCTAGCCCCCCCATGCCCCAACCCCACACCACCTTGACCACTACCCTTCAAGTATTGCCTCCATCTTAGGCCTCATCCTCCCTACCTAAAGGTCTCTGCATCTTTCATCTAAACGCCTGAGCCTCCTCCATAAAATTGATGCCCTCAATGTACGGTTTATCCAATATCGCCCTGACATACTCTGCATCTCTGAAACCTGGTTATCTGCCAGCATTTCTAATTCTTCCCTCACCATTCCTGACTTTAACCTCTTCCGGCAGGATAGAGGCAAGAGAGGTGGTGAAGTAGCTCTTTAGATTATGCAGTCCATCTCCAGCACTATAATCTTCAATGAATCCAGCCCCTCCTCCTACGAACTCATCTTGGCCCACCTTTCCCATCCATCCATTGCCCCCTCTATGTTAGTGCCCTATACACCCCGCCCAGAGCCCTGCCAAGCTCCATCCCCAAGGTCATCTCCACAATCTCCACTCTCACTGCCAATGGAGAACTCCTGCTCCTAGGTGATTTTAATCTAGACTGACTCTCCCCAAGTGCCAAGCCTACTACCCTAACAATTGAGGCCCTCAACCTCTCTCAGCTCATTCAGGAACCTACCCATCTAAACCCTCAGTCCCCAGACCATTCACTCCTCAATTGGATTTTATCCTCCTGTCCCCACTGCATCTCTGCCTCAGGCATCCTCTCTGATGCACTCAGCAATCACTGTGTCACCTACTGTATTTGCAAAATCCACAATCCACACTCCTCCCAAATTCATATGGACCCGCCCCTCAATGTCACCGCCCTGCAGCACGATCTCCTAAATAGAGATGTTGCAAAATTATATTCAGCCTGTGAAATTCCTGCAAAATTGGCAATTTCGCCATGCAAAATATTTTAAATTCACCCATTACGTCAAATATTTCACCTGAGGCGAAATGTTGAATTTCACTTGCAAAATGCAAAATGTCACCTTCCGCAGGCAAAATTTTGTCTTCCTCAGATGAAATTTCACCTTCTGCAGACAAAATTTTACATTATACAGGTGAAATTTTGAATTTCCCTTCTGCAAAACATTTTGTGAAATGGGCAAATTTCGCGAAATATTTCACATAATGAAACTTGCCAATTTCACACACATCTCTATTCCTAAATGTGGACAGGTTACCAGTCTTTAGTGCTCTGGATGTGGGCCTTGCCTTATCCCACTTCCTACTCATCTTTAACCTTACCTGGAACTATCACACTACCCTTAGAAAACTCAGGGTTAAATGACACCACTACCCTTGGATCACTCCTGACCTTACAGCCTTGTGTCGCTCCAGGAACAAAGCCTGGAGACTTTACAAACCATCCAAAACCCCAAATGACCACCTATCTTACAGACAACTCAGAAACAGGTGCACCAAGGCTATTCAACTATCTAAGACCTCTTACTTCAAATCCCAGCTTGAGCCAAGCGAATACTCGCCTGTTTTCTTCTGAGGAGTGATCCACTCCCTCCTAGATCCCCCTTCCCAGCCAGCTTGTCTGGTCCTCAGAATTGATGGCTTCCTTTCTCTGCCCTGCCATTGTTGCAGATGCGTTCAACAAATTCTTTAACTCCTGTGCCCTACCCGACTACCCTTCCCCCTGCACCAGACATTTCTCCCTGCCCTCCTAAATCTGTCTCCCCCTCCACCAGCTACCTCTTCCCTCCCTTCACCCCTCTCAAAGTTTATACTGCCCTCAAGTCGCTCAACCCCTCCAAATCAAGCCCTCATGGTCTCCACACTAGACTGCTCTCAATGTCTGCACCAGCTATAGGCTATAATCGTCCCCTTGACACATATTCTAAATCTTTCTCTCTCTCTCTCACCTCTACTACCATTCCCAACACCTGGAAATCAGCCAAAGTGCTACCACTACACAAGGGTGGTGATCCCTCATTCCCTGGAAATTACAGACCCATCTCTCTCCTCCCTTCCCCTCCCCTCCTTTGCCAAAGTTCAGGAATTCTTCATTCTAGCAAAGCTCTCTGGCTTTCTCTCCTCTAATAACCTGTCCAATCAGGTTTTCAGAAACAACACACCACAGTCACCTCCCTGTTGAGGATCACTGACTCCATTCTTACCAAGATGGACCAAAGCCAAATCACTGCTGCTGTGTTTATTGATTTGGCTAAAGCTTTTAGCTACTAATGTCTACTTTTTTGGGCCACCTCAGTCTGCTCCTCACTTGTCCCCGCATCTGGTCCAGGGATTCTGGCTGCCAACTGCTCCTACCAGGTCAGTCCCATGCAGCCATATGTCCCTGCAGTTGTACCCTCTGCAGCAGGGCTGCAGGGAGCCCCCCAGACTCCCTACAGAACTTGGATCTAGCCTGGGTGCCCAGCCACTGGGCAAAGCTCATGGACGGCTATCAAGCCGCTCAACTGGGTGCCCATTTTCACCCCTCAGACCCGAGGGCATGCAATAATGTCACGGGGGGGTGCGCACACATCCACATGCACTCCCTCCAGATGTCTGCCCTCAGCTCCACCTCTATATGCAACGGAGCGTGTAGTCTCCCAGCCTCCGCCAGGAGGCAACCGTGCACTGACTGCCATGGACCCCCCTCCCCGGAGAAGGACAGAAGTCCTTCTGACACTCAATCATTCTCCCCAGCTGACCTCTGGTGACCTGTGCTCATTCCCAAACACCGGTCACCGGCATGGAGCAAGGTGTGGCGACCAGCGCCTCAGTCCTCAGCACCACTGGGCCGAGAATTGGTTAAAGCCTTTGACTCCATATCCTACCGTCTCCTTCTACATAAACTTTCTTCATTCAGCCTTGCGATACCCACAGTTTACTGGTGCCACTCATACCTCCAAAAAAGACAACAGTCAGTACAGATAGGTGATGCTCTCTATCTACTCCTCTCCCTATCCTGTCCAGGGTCCCCCAAAGCTCCATCCTTGGCCCCATCCTTTTCTCTCTTTTTATAAATGATCTTCCTTCAATCTGTCATTCCTCTAACATGCATATGTACACAGATGACACTGTCATTTTTTCCTTCTGTCCATCCCATAATGGTGTCCTCCCCAGCCTCCAAAAATGACTTTGACAGAGTACAGTCTTGGTTTCAATCAAATCAGTTAAAACTCAACACCAAAAAGACAATCACCATGTTTTTTAGTTCCAAATAGAAGCTGGCCTCCTTCCCCGCTCCCCCCTCCATGATTACTACCCTGAATGACTTACCCCTAGAGAGGGTCTCTGCCTTCAAATACCTGAGAGTCTGGCTGCCACCTCGATTTCTCTACTCACATTGATGCCATCTGCTCCAAACTCTGGCCCAAACTTGCAGTCCTCTACCGCCACAAAGCCAGCCTTCCTCTCCCCACTAAACGAGAACTAGTACTTAAGACAATCTCGCCTGTGCAAGATTATGCCAGTGTTGTGTATGGCACTGCACCACCTCTTCCCTCTCCAAACTGGACACTCTTATCAACTCCTCTTGCTGCTTTGCCACTGCCTCCCTTCCCCTCACTCATCACTGTCTCCTTTATGCTCCCCTCTCCCTTATCCCCCCATCCACTATCCACTGCGCCTCTCTCATTGCAAAGTACTGGTTCAGCTCCCTTCTTCCCTAGCTCTCTTTTCCCATCTCACTGTTGCTGAATCCACAGCCTACTCACTTCGCCATAGGGACTCGGGCACCTTCTCCATCCCTCATCCTCACCCCACTGCAAGTCAATCCACTTTCTCATACCACCTCCCTCTCCTCTTGAATAATCCTCCTTCTGACCTTCATCTTGCTTCCCCTCTCTCATCCCTCAAAAGACTCCTTAGACTCCTCCCTTCCCCAGTGCCTCCAATGCTCCTAACCCCTGCATCCCCGTCTGACTTTGTGCACTTCTCCCCCCATCCCCATCATGTCCTCTCACATCCTTCCCACTGCTACTTCAGGTCTCCATTGGCCTGTGTTGGTTACCCTCTGATTCACATACTCTGCCCTTGTTATGCTCCAGACCCCTCATAAGGGACCTCAATTTTGTCTCTAGGTGTCTCAGGTAAACCTATTAGATATGTTATGTTTTCCTGCCTTTAATGATTACACTTCTCCTATGTAACACTGTGCTTAAACCATATTTAACTCTGTATATATCTGTACATTTCTGAAATGTAACTTGTACTGTAACCACATGCTATTCCTGTACATCTCTGTAAATTGTCTGTAATGTAACTTGTACTGTAATTTTCTATCAACCATTGTGTAAATCTCACCCGGGTCACACCAGGAAATAAGCCTCAGCTCCGTGTGCTTTTCCCAGTCCCTAATGTTAAATAAATAAATAAATAAAATGATGCAGTAGAGCTGGACAGAATATCTACAGGAGTTATGGGGAGTGCAGGTGGGTGCAGAGAATCAAGTACTGAGAGAAGGAGTAGAGTAGGAACTAATAAGGGGAGGAGTAGGTCAGGTTGGTAGCAGTTTTAGAATGGAGATGTAGGTGTGGTAGAGGAGATGAGGGTGAGATCTAGAGGTGGGAGGAGGGATACAGCAAGTGAGGTCAGATGGGAAGTGGGCAAGCAGCGGTGAAGAAGTTAGTCATAGCACCAGCACCTGGAATTAAGGAGATATTTACCTCTCAGGGCAGCCTTAAAGTTAGAGAGTTTAATGAGTCCAATGTAGGAGGGAGCTCATCAAGCCAAAGGGTGCAGTTAGCAAAAGAGCATTGTCCAGGCTGACATTGCGCCTAGGGACAATAAGGGCTTGTCTGGTCACACTTCTAGTAAGATACTGGTTTGAAACAGGAAGGAAGCTTGCACTGATTGCTGGGGAGGTAGGTCCAAGCAGTGCTTTCTTGGTCATAAGGTCAGTTTGGAATTTGAGTTGTGCCTGCAGGTGGAGCCAGTTTGTCTGTCCATAAAGCATACAGGTTCAGTTGAGCCTTTTTGCCCCAGTGACAAACCATCAAGCTTTATTTAGGTGACCTTAACCCTTTCAAAAGCTGTGGTGCAGGCTGCCCCATAGACGGGTAGTTCATAATCAATGAAGGGAAGGATAGTGCTAGAGACAGCCAGCCATCAGGCTTCAGGGGTGAGATTCAACCTACGCCTATATAGTGCTTTGAGTTTCCTATTGGCAAGGTTTATGATGTTTTCTATGAGTTCAGAGAAGGACAGGGTGTCATCCAATGTGATAACCAGGTACCTTAAGAAGTGGACCTGCTCCAGGGTGTCACTAAGGGCAGCGAGGACAATCAGGGGTGGGGTTTTATTTTTGAGGTGCTGGCTAGTGAACGATATAGTTTTTGATTTCTTGTAGTTGAGTACAAGGTTGTTTTTTGGAACAAAAGCTCAAGATATGTGAAACTGTTTTGTAAAGTTCTAGAGAGTTTCACATATAGGGGGCTGCTGTTGAAGATGATGGCATCATCCTCATACAACAACATACTAGAGTGAGTACAAGCCTTAGACAGTTCATTTACAAAGAGACTAAAGAGGAAGGGACTGAGAATAGATCCTCGTGGGATCCCAACTAAGACTGAGTGTAACCTGATAGGCAGCTATGGAACCAGGATACTGTTTTGAGGGAGAGTCCTATGATGTGAAGTTTTTTTAGTAGTAGAGTGTGGTTTACAAGAGATCAAACATCAAATACTCATTAACTGTACAACTGTACCAACAAGGCACATCCCATGTCAGTTTAAGGAGGCAAATCCTTAGAACTTTGTGGAAAAGCTTGCCATGCAAAAGAACAGCATTTATGATGGCTCTGATTTTTTCCCTTGAACTCAGTTGGAAGGGAAAGCTTAGAAAAGGTACGATGGCATTGGCATTTGGATTTTCTGTGAAAAGTTTTGGATTGATCATAAGTCTCAGTCAAAGCATTGCCCAGCTATGGTAACAGTTTGCCAAAACATGCTTACTGTGGTTAACATTGCCTCAGATTTCTCTGGCCAAGACAGTTTGTGTTCAAGGAAATAACTAAACTTGCACTCTATTGACATGTAGGTCTGTGCATTTACTGTGCCTTCTGTATCATTCAGCTAGAGCTCTTTATAGCTATGTCCTATTTCCGTACCTCCATTGTTTATCCTAGCTCTTCTGAACTTTCTCTCATAGCACTCTCAGTTCTTTTGGGGTAGTGTTGTCTATGTTATTTCACATATAAAACATAAGTTGTACTTTCTTCTTTTACATTAAACTCAAACTACAGCAATTAAAATGGACGAACAATGTAATCTAGGATGTTTTATTGGTCTGAGGTAGTGTTATTTATCCCATGCACAGTAAAATGGACATTGAACAGGCTGTTGGACATTCATTTTGCTGTGCATGAGGTAAGGAATGTGACACAACGAGGTGTGGTTTATGGCCTGATAAGAGTACACCGCAGGTGTGTAATGAGGCACAAGATGCTTGTGCTGAGTGCCTATAGCACCTGGGAAGTGCTCTTATCAGGCCATAAACCACACCTCAGCGTGTCTTATTCCACTTATAAAATGGGTCCCCCAGTAAAGAAAGTAATTAAAAAATGCATAGAAAGGATATGCATAAAAATAGTAAAAAAAATATCAGTAGAAAAAAAAAAAGTAGTCCTTGTCATTGTCTTGTAATGGAGCTCTTTAATTAAAATCATTGTCTCTACACTCCACACCCACTCACCCACGCAGACCAGCACTCAAAATCCTATGAGTTTACTTTTTTCCTTACCTTTCTTACGTTTTCTATTTCTCTTTGAAGTGACAGAGTGCCCACTCAGTTTCAGTTAGAGCGAGAAAGTGGGCAGGAGTGTGTCCAATATGAGCTGATATAATAGGCGTTATGTTTCTTTTTGTCCCTCCCCTCCAAGATACAGAAATAATTTTTCCTGTGTGCGCTTTTAGGTTTGTTCATTTTTAATCTGTCTCATTAATTCACTGTGTTGCCTTTACACTAAAAAGCCTGCTTCACTTGCAGTGAGCCAGTCCCTTAGCAGCAGCTGTACAGAGCTGCCTTCCTGCTTTATAGTTTTTAAACTGTAACTTCTGCTCTGTGCTGCTGTTAGGGAATTTTCACAATGGGCTGTCATTTCGATCATGGACGTGGAGGGGTTAGTGGTGGTGGGGTTGGAGACCAGACATTTCACATTCCTTCACATGCTGGTCCTGCAAACCAAATGGACCAGAGTCAGAGATTTTTGTATCAGTGACTGCTTCTTGTGGATGGTTTCAGTGGGAGCTAGAGCAGCACATTTCATACGGACATAGGGGCAGCGAAGAAAAATAAAAACAGAGATACCACCATAGTAAATGGTTTTCTTCCTAGCACTTTCCTGAATGAGCGGTTGTCAGCAGTTCACTTGGAGTTACAAGAAAGGTGCAAGAATTGATTTGGGGAATTTTTTTTAAACAGCATTTGAAATGGTGGAGGCGCTGGTGTCGGTTTTCATTTGAAAGTCATTTCAAGGTAGCACGCGGATGACACTTGATGGATTGCAGGTAGCTTTTCTAATTTTATCAGTGGCTTTTGTGAGCTGGAGGCAGCCAAGGTCAGAAATTTTGTAAAACACAGTTTACTTTACTTCGTGGATATGGTAATGCACTGCACATCGCTAGTGTTTGAGAGCTGTGGGGGCCAGGTCCAGCTTGGACCCTTCAGGACAACAGTTGGCACACTTGTTTGTACACTGATACATTTTGTTCTCTATCCTGACTGGCTGAAAATGGGCTGGTTGGCACAAATTGCCCTGACACGGCCAGAGGTACCTATTAGCCAATCAGGACAAAAAAAACTTCTGCCCCATTTTATAAATAACAGTTACTACATGTGACAAAACCATAAACCACAGCCCATCTTAAGATCTATCAAGAGCCAATATGGCTGCAAAATAATGGTATTGTGGGCAGTGAGAAATGGGTAAAGTAGCAATGTTTGCACTAACCACTGAGCCACCTAGCTGCACCTTCTAATTGTTGTGATAAACACACACTGACTAATACATATACACATATATGCATATATATTCCAGTGTAAAATAGCAGTGCACTATCTATACACAGTTTTACAGATTAAAAAAAGACATTGAGGGACCATTTTCTTCTTCTTTCAGGGACATCAGAGGGTGAGGGTTTCCACTAGACACCTCATTTAAATCAACAATGACATGCATACAACTGAATCTGATATAAATCGTGGGGGAATGTAGAGCAGCAATTTTTGCACTAACCACTGAGCCACCTAACTGCACTTTCTAATTGTTGTGATACATACACTCTAACAAATACATATACACATATATATATATATATATATATATATATATATTCCAGTATAACATAGCACTGCACTGTCTACACACACAGCACTGCCACACACACACACACTAACACACATACGCTGCCTTATATGGCATTTATTTACTTATACATCTAACTCTAATTGCTGGCATCTGAGTGCAGTATTGGGGGGTGCTGTACTGCTGGGGTGTGCTGTCCTTCAGATGAGACATTAAACTGAGGTCCCTTCTGCCCATCCTGGTGTTGTCCTGGTGGGTGTCCAAGTGGAAGTAAAAGAACCCAGGGCACTCTTCGCAAAGAGCAGGGAACATTCTCAGTGTCCTGGCCAACATCCCTCTTCCCATAAACTGGTTCATGCGATTATCCAGGCTGTGTGTGGGTGATGATGTGTGATATGGCCACCACCACACATTCAGTCACTTCCCTACCAGTCTAGCATTGCTTGTAAAGTGCTTTGGGATACTGTGTATGAAAAGCACTATATAAAGGCTGATTCTTCTTCTTCTTCTAACCCTAACTTTTACTATATTTAGGATAAGTACTGTGTTTTGCACTAACTCATTGTACTAATCTACAACATGACTGGGTAACTAAGATAGTGGACCAGGGAGGTACGGTGGCTGTGGCTTATCTGGACTTCAGAAAGGCCTCCGACACTGTCCCCCATAGAAGGCTGATTAATAAACTGCACAGCCTAGGGGTGGATCCTAAAATAGTTCTGTGGGTGGAGAACTGGCTGAATGGCAGGAGTCAAAGGGTTGTGATAAACAAGGAGTACTCTTGAGAGAGAGAGAGAGAGAAAGAGAAAGAGAAAGAGAGAGAGAGAGGTGACAAGCAGGGTGCCATGGGGTGGGTGTTGGGGCTGGTCCTCTTCAATATCTTTACTGGGGACATTGCAGAGGGACTTGAGGGGAAGGTATTCATCTTCACAGATGATAGAAAGGCATTCAATAAGCCGGCCCGGTGGCACTGAAGGTTGAGGCGCTGGACGCCACACCTCGCACCACGCCGGCGACCTGGGTTCGGGAATGGACTCGGGCCGCCAGGGGCTGGCAGGGGGAAGGAAGGATTGAGTGTCCTGTGACAGCTCTCCTTCCCTTCCAGGGTGGGTGAGGGATGCCGCGGCACAGAATGACACCCAGCGGAGGCTGGGTGCATAACAGCGCACGATCGGACAAGGGGAGAAGCCGGTGGACGTCTGCACGTAGTGTGCTGACATCGCTGCACGTCCGGCTCTCCAGGGGTTACACAATACACAAAAAAATAGGGACCCCGCCTCTATGAAGCCCTCCCAGGGTTCCTTCATGTCGCCGATCCTCCAACCAGTTACCAGGACCGCAGGCTGGAATGTGGGGAGCCAGCTACGCGGCCCCATCCTCTGTGGGCAAGCCAGGGGTGACCGGGGGATTCAATGGGTGAGAGGGACCTTAGGGACTGTGACCAGGGTGGATACTTGGCGGATTATCCCCCCCCCCAAAAAAAAAGAAAGGTATGCAATAGAGTGAACTTGCCAGGGGATGCTGAAAGAATGAGAGAAGACCTTAACAATCTGAAGAAATGGTCTTAAGAATGACAGCTGGGATTCAATGCAAATAAGTGCAGGATCATGCACATAGGGAACAAGAACCCAGGGGCAAAGTAAAAACTAGGTACGGAGGTACTGACAGTCACAAAGCAGGAAAGGGACCAGGGAGGTATAATCTCGGAGGACTTATGAGAAACTAGGCAGTGTGATAAGGTAGCCAGAAAGGCTAGCCAGATGCCTGGATGCATAGGTAATGCAATGTAAGGTCCTGGAACTGACTGAATAGTATTGAAAACATACTCTCAGCAAGACACCAAATATCTTTTTTTTTTTTTTAAGTTTGTGACCGGGAGAGGCACACTGAGCCATGGTTCATTTCCAGGTGTGACCTGGGGGCAAGGGAAGGAGAATATTTGTACAGATGTAAACTGACTTACAGAACCAGATTAAGCTGTTGGTGGCATTTTAGTGAATGGGGGGAAGTTGGCCAGGACATCAGGAAAATTCCCCTACTCTGCTGTAGGGGGAGTTGCTGCTCTGTTTCACAGAGTGGCAGTTGGAGTCAGGCTGAGCGAGGAGAAGGATGTATCCAAATAGTGGCCTGAGGTTCAGTCTCCAACCTTGGCTGCTGAAAATCTAGGGGATGAAGAGATGAGTTTGCTAGAGATCCCAGAGATAAACAGAATGACAGATTTGCATGACGTAGTTCACACAGTGGGGAAAATGGAAAAAAAGTCAGGAATCCAGAATGTTTCTGACCGCGACTGAAGGGATTGGCAATTCCTGTAATGACACTAACCTGCAAAATGCTGACAAAAGTTGTGAAGCAAGGACTGAAGATGAAACCAAGCAAACCACTGAAAACTTGACAATGAGAGCATGTGAAGCAGCTGAGCATCAGCTGACTGAGGAGGCAGGGCCAGAATCAAAAGGCCTGAGCACTGACGTGGACAGTACAGGAATGCAGAAGAGAAATGAGCCACAAGGAAAGGACGTCTTTTTGAATGATGGTGACTCTGCATCAAGTAGGATGGATACAGCAGGAAGACAGGAGATGGGTACCCGATTCAATCCTGGATAGAATTCTCACAAACCACACCGGAGTCTCAGGGGGCCTCCACTCAGCAACAACACCAGAAGAAGCATAACAACAAGGACACTGAGACGAGACAGGTTGGTCTATGTGTGGAAAATGCTACTAATGAGACATATACAAATTTAAATAATGATGATGATGCCTCCCATTCTTTCCCACACTGCCCCCTCTCCACACCAGGAAAACAGGAGAAAGGGCCCTTTTTTCTGAACTATTTACAAATAACAAGCTAGAGCAAGCTCCACAGCAGAATGCGATCCACCTCAGATAGAGAGGGGGTTTACAAGAACACCCAGACTGGGACTATGTGGCTTGTAAATTATTAAAAGAGTCTATGAATTTCCAAGCATCTGACAGTTATGACCTCATCAATATCAGAGGAGGAGACACCTTTGACATTAGTTTCAAGACTTTTGAAGGACTAGATACATTTTGGAAGAAATATTAGTCTTGCAAAAAGTTGCCTTTATGGACTCCCTTTTGGGCCATTCCTTTAACTAAACCCCTGTTTAAAACAGTGAATGTAATGTTTAGGAATGAGGGAGTGAATATTGGGGATATACAGTTTTGGTTAGCACATAAATGCACTGTATTAAGTCCTCCTGAAGCAATAATTGACTCAGAGGGCATATGGACAGGTAGTTGGAGATTTAAAGTCAAATTGCACATTATAGGCAATGAAGTGATACATATCCCCAACAGTTTCTTCTTAGGTAAAGACAGGGGTGTCTGCTTCTACCCCGGTGAGCCAAAGGCTTGCTACAAATGTGGGAGCAGGGAACACCTAAGCAGTGCCTGTGATAAGATTAAATGTGCCTTGTGCAGGGATTTTGATCATGGCAGTGCAGTATGCAGGGATGTTTTTAGATGTAACCTGTGCAATGAACAAGGGCATGCCTACCACCAGTGCCTATGGGCAGGCCAAAATAGACAGGAAGGCCTAAATTAGGAAACTCTAGTAAACCAGGCCCCAGAAAGATGTAGGCCCCAGACCACTATCAACCCAGGGAGGGAAGGACAAAGTACAGGTGCAAGTACAGAACCCACAGGACAGGCAAATGACAGAGGACCTGAAAATGTACCCTCCAGCAAGGAAGGACATGGTCAGATTTTGGGAGCAATTCCTAGTACTTCCAAAGAGGGTCAGAGAGAAGACAGCATGCCCCCCCAAGCTGATTTTCAAACATGTCATCCAAAGCTGGTGACTAGATCAGCTAGCAAACAAAAAGCCCATCCAATCAGGTTATGTTACGCCACAAAATTAATTCCAGGCACTACAGGACATAGATGGAGGTTCAGAATCAGACTTTCAAACATGTCAGAAATTATCTCAGAAATGGAATGTGAAAAAGATACAGGGACAATTCTAGAAACAAAGAAAAAAAAGGGAAGGAAAAGGAGAAAAGAGAAGGACACACACTAATTTTTCAAATAACTATGACTTCCCTACATACAGCCTCTCTTAATACTTGTAGTATAAAGAATTATAAAAAGACTGGCATGTTTAAATTATTGTAGATAATTGCGGACGGACATTGTATTTTTATAAGAAACCAGGTTTAATTCTTTACAGGATATTGCACAAGCTAAGAGAGGTTGGATGAGGGGGCCTTCATTTTGGTCATATGGGCAAGAGGCAGCAGACGGACTGGGACTTTTATTTACTCATTCACATCTACAAGTATGGAGACTTGTAGATATTATACCTGGTAGAGCTCTGTTACTAGATTGTAACTATAAAGGTTTCTCATTAAGGTTAATAAATATATACACACCCCAAAGTAAAACAGCACAAATTGACATGTTTAATCAAATAAAACCATATTTATTCACAACAAGACAAATCATTTGGGAGAGGTGACTTGAACTGCAGTCTTGATATCAAACTAAAAGACAACATCCCAAAAAAGTATATTGCGATTCACATGCCTTCTTAAGCACCATTTCGGTAACAAATTTAAAAGATGCTTATTGGACATTATATAAAAATGCAGGTCCTACCTATAGAAGGAGCACCTTTTCCATGCATATTGACTATTTCTTTTTATCCAAATTTCTAGTTCCCAATAAATTTAAGCTTTTACCTTGTGAATTTTCAGACCACATGATGCTACTATGGACAATAAGTTTAGAGCATATGACCCCTAGATTCCCCGGGATTGCAAGGAGATGGAAGCTAAACTCCTCTCTGTTAGAAAACACCGACATAAAAAATAAGGTGCTAAATCTTTTTCAGATTAGGAAATCAGTGGCTGAAATGTATGAGAGTTGGGTCACCTGGTGGAAAGACACCAAGCGGGAATTGAAATATTTTTTTTATAAAATATGGGGAAAACAAAAGCAATCAAGATTATATACAATATCTAACACATATAAACCAATTTTATAAATTAATCTCTTTGCCCAACATCTCGGACGCCAGAATAAAACAGCAGCTTGATAATATAAAAGCAAAAATGAGGCAATATCAATATAATACAGCAGCATTCTTACAAGCAGAAATGAAATTTGGGACAGTGAAACAACCATATTCAGACTCGTTTTCAGCATGTAAACAGAAGATGGAGAACAAATTGATGGAAGGGTTCCATAATGAGTTAGGCACTTTAAAAACATTGGAAGTGGAGATGTTAGAGATCATCCAGCAAGCTTTCTGATGGACATTTGGTACAACATATGAACCCCAGAAAAGTGGGAAGATGTAGCAAATTTCCCCCTACCCCTTTAACTGTAGACCAAACAATAGACTTAGAAGGTAAAATAACAGAAGAAGAAGTGACAGCAGCAATCTCAAATTAAAACTTGGAATTTCACCAGAAGAAGATGTACTTACCAATGAATTTTAAAAAAACTTTTCAAGACGAACTAAGTAAAGTTTTACAGCACATACAGCGTATAATGAAATGCTAACAGAGGCAGTTCCCCAGAGAATATTTCTGCGGCTATACTCATGTTTTTTACATAAAAAGGGAGACAAGCATGATTTAAATAATTGGAGGCCTATGAGCCTTCTTAATATTGATTAAAAAATCCTTTCTACAATTTTATGTAATAGACTACAGAAAGTAGCTACAACAAGAATTCATCCGGTTCAGACTTGTTCCATTCCACAAAGAAATATTAGACAAAACCTACTACTACTGAGAGCCATATGTGAATATGGAAGACAAAAGAAACTAACATGTTTTTTACTGGCTTTAGATCAAACAAAAGTGTTTGATAAAGTTTCACACAATTTTTTATATCAGGTCTTGGAAAATTATGGAATATCCAGCAAATTCATTTCATGGATTAAAACAATATACTCAAATGCAATAGGTTTTCCATCAGTTAATGGTATGTTGGGAGATAGGATTATTTTCAAAAGAGGGGTAAGACGGAGCTGCCTCATTAGCCCGCTACTGTATACCTTTGCATTAGACCCAATTATTAGAATCATACTGAATGACAATACAATAATAGGGATCTCACCATCAGAGACTATACCCCCTCAAAAAATAATTGTTTATGTAGATGATATTTGTATAATGGTACAAAATGCAGCCTCAGGAGTTCACACACTACACATCTTTGATGATTTCTCCAAACTTACAGGGGCAGAGATAAATTATAACAAAAGCATAGGCATACAACTAGGGGAAATTTTGACAGAAAAATACATAGGCAAGATTAAAATTTCAAATACTGACATCAAAATATTGGGATTATATTTTGGGACTAGATACCTAGCATATTTGAAATGGGAAGAAAAACTATTAATTGGAGAACAAAAGGTACAACAATCGAAATCCTGGTCCTTTTCAAAACAGAAATGGGTCATGATTATCAAGAAGTTTTTGCTTCCCCATTTCCTATACATAAGTCACGTATTTCTTATCCCTACAGTAATGGAGACAAGACTTTTAAGCTGCTTTTTTCAAATGGTATGGGGGAGCAGATTGAACCCCATTAGAAGGGATTTCACTTATCTAAAAGTACAACAGGGAAGTTTAGGTATGCTACACACATTAGTTTTTTACCATTCTTTCTTTTTGGAATCTTCCCTAAAGATTAGGAGGGGGAACACACAGCACCCATGGGATCAATAGACACAATTATTGTTTCAACCTTTTTTTAGGAAATGGGAGACTGAGGTACCAAAACTCACCACAACGCTACAGGTTCCAGAATTTGTTATCTCAGCAATCAAAAAATTTAAACTATGGAGGATTAACAAAAATATGGTGCAAGATCTAAACAGAAAATCGTTGTATGCAGAAATAATGGGAAGCAACTTTTTAATACAGTAGTAGCCAGAGACATTACCAGCTATCTCCAGATATTTTGCGAAATTTCTGAAGAGTTTCTCTCTCTGCTGCCCCTACTGTGGAAATGTAGAAAGCAGGAGCTATTTCTGGAAATATCACAGAAATTTCAGGAAATATCTGGCAGTGTCTGTGGCTACTACTGCACAAGTAGACTTTCCAAGATGCTTACCATCTAAGCTTAATTATGCCCTGAAAACCCTGACAGACAAAGGAATTCCTGTGTCAATGTGGGATGTTCAATGGCTTAGTTGCCACGGTAAGCTGGGGGTCAAAGGAAAGATGAAACAGAAGCCTATTTCAGAAAGGTAATGTATTAGACCTGTATGTGAAGGAATAGAAGAAACTTTGGAGCACTTATTTTTGCATTGTAAAGTTTCAGTTCAATTCTGGGCTGATTTGGCCACTAGGTGGAATTGGAGCCCTGTGAAACACATGACATATGAATGTTTGATTTTGAGAGACTATACAGGCTTCATGAATAGATACCACCTTAGTACACTGAATTTAATGTTTGTATGTATTAAATATTACATGTGGCAGGCAAGATGTCAATATTCTTTAGAACATATAAATACTCCAAGCTTGGTATGAATTAACAAATAGAGTCTGCCAATTATCAGGTAAAATAAAAAGAAAGTTCTCAATTTGACTGAAGGAAATTTCAGAGACTGTGGCAAAAATATCCATTGGATCACTTAAACAAAATTTAAAGGGAGTTACTAAATCTGTAATGAGAAAATGAAGTGTGAAATGGGGGTTATTTTTCAAAATTGTAAAATCTGTGTGACTTCATGACTGTATATTTGTGTTCTGTTTTAGAAGAATGTTATTGATGTATTATTTTTTCTTTCAATAAAATTCCCCTACTCTGTGGTAGGGGGCGCAGTGGCTGGTGCTGGAATGGCCAGTCTTTCTGAGTTTGAACAGGAGCAGGACATCCAGGAGGCGGAGGAGCAGGTCTCCTCCTCGGCCCCTTCTCCATCAGAGACCTCGATAGATGTAGAAAAAAACAACCTAAGAAACTTTTGTGTTGGCAGTAGAAAGTATTAAAATTCAGCATGAAATTAACCTGACAGAAGAAATGGATTTGGGCCTTCAGGAAGCGGCTGCAATGAGTATCCAGTCGGTGGATAACATCCACAGGCAAATAGAGGAAGAAGAATGTCCGTTCCGTAAGTGACTGAACCATTTGGAGAAAAAACTGCAGCAGTAGGAAGAACAGTCAATGGCACAGGAGCAGGATGATCAGAGGAAAGCAGATGGTGGAGCGAGACTGAAAGAGGAGATGGAGAAAGGCAAGAAGGCCGCATATGGTGCCTCTGTGGATCAAGTATGCTCTCCGAGGATGCATGTAACTAATGTTATAGTGGCAGAAGAATCGGATGAGAGCCTAGATGAGACTGTAATAGAATCAGACACTACAGTTAAAAAAATGTTAATGGAGGGGAAAAATGAGTGAAAGAATGGCAGTGCTATTCTAGATACAGGGAAGTAGGGACAGCCTAATGTACTGCATGCAAAGCAGATTACTTTTAGTAAAGGGGTCTCTACAGAAGGAGTTGGGAAGAAATTGTCTGCTAAGGATAGCACAGGGAGAGGAAAAAAGGGTGCCAGTTGAGTACAGAAAATAGGCAACTGATTTCTAATTTGGAGCTAAATGGTCAGAATGAGCATATTGTTGGGCCGTCTACATCTCCAGATGGATGGGTGGCTAAAGCCCTAGAGGCAGCGGGGTGGGTTACAAATTTAGCAGGCCCTGGATGGGATGCAGACCTTCCCAAACCCCTGGGGGGAGCAAGTGTTTTTGCTGTGATAAGCAAAGATATCTCACTTCTGAATAAAAATGTCATTGTGTCCCCTGAGTCCCTAATTACACCTGGGCTGAAAAGCATGGTGCAAGGAAGGAAGGAAGGAGAGTATAGACCTCAGCTAGAATCAGGCTTTAAACACTATCAGGGAACTTGAGTGAGAGACACCGTTGGATAAGTGGTTGGAGGAGACCCCGCTCCCATCCTGACAGAGGGTAGTGAAGCCCTGATTGCTCAAGGAGAACTTCTTGCTCCTACAGATAGGATAGAACAGACTGAGACTATAGAAACAAGACAATCATCCTCAACAGTGTGGAATACCAATGTAAGGGAAAGATTATTCTCTGAGAATGTGGGAAATGCCTCTAAACCGGCGGCAAGAAGGAACACGGTATGCCTAAAATATGAGGCGATAAGTCAGATGTTCCGGATAGGCTTTTTGTTGGAAGGGCCTTATTAAAAAACAGTATGAAGTATTATGCGTATGGGGTTTATGCATTAATGCACTTACTGGGAGATCCAATATTCGACATTAGTTTTAAGCACCCTGTTAGTCTTGAAAGATTCTAGAAGCAGTACCAGATGCTCAAAAGTACTCCCTTGTGGAAGCCTTTCTTAGCTATCCCCTTGACGAAACCTATGTTCAAAAAATAACAGTTCTTTTCAGAAGTGAGGGAGTAAATATCACAGATATAACATATTAGTTGCAACAACACTGTACTGTTAATGGATATCCAGAACCTATCCTGGATGATGAACATTTGTGGACTGGGGGCTGGAAATATAAGGTCACATTAAAGCTGGAGCATAGAATAGTCAAACATCTTCAGAACTGTTTTTTTTTGGGGGGGGGCTAGTGGGGAGATCCTTTACCCTGGGCAAACAAGGGCCTGCTACAAATGTGGGGATATAGAACATCTAATGTTTGCGAAAAACAAAAGTGTGGGCTATGTGGAGAAGTCGGGCATATCAGTGTTCAGTGTAAGTAGCCATTATGGTGCAATCTGTGTAAGAAGCATGGACACACATTCCAAAATTGTTTCTGGGCTTCACAAAACAGTCTAGATCAAGCACTACGGGCAGAACAAGATGTTTATTTTGCCACTGCCCAGAAGGAGAAAATGAGAATGCATGAGCTGATGATGCAGTTGAATCGTGCAGATCCCAAGCCACAGAGAGTGGATAGGCCCAGAAAGGAACCCCCTAAACAAGAAGTGGTAGAGGTACAACAGCCTGTGTCCTCCCGTCCCACACTATCAAAGGAAAATGATACTAGAGAACAGGCCTTGGAGCCTAAGTGGAGGGCCCAGGACATGGATGAGGTGCAATCATCAGTGGAAATAGTACATGACCACCCCCCCTCCCTTTGGTGGAGGTTGTATGGTCATCATGGGAGACAGGACCGAGTCCAGAGGGACTAGACACAATAAATAATATGCCACCTCTGGAAATTGTGCATGACCCCACCTTCAAGAGGGTAACAAGGTCCAAAACTGCAAAAAAAGTGTGGAACCTCAGACCTTGAACAAAGACTCTGACAGTATACTCATACGGAATTTTTATGATGTATTAATGGAGCAAGAGGATGGGGTGGAATCAGATGTATCATCAATTGCCACATCGCAACCTGAAACTATACTGGAACCAGGGATAGATGAAAAGCCTAAGTCAAAAAAAAGAAAAAAATGAAAGTGAAATGCAGGCTTTATAGGTGTAATGTGTCTTTCTAATCTTACTTCATGGATGGGGGAATTACCATAACTACTGTAAATGTGAATAGCATTAAAGCTCAGGAAAAAGAAGAGTTACTTTTGCAAGCCTGGTGGCAGGAAAGGGTCAAATATTTTTTTTTACAAGACATGAGGAGTCATACTTTGCCAGAAATAGTGGTTGAACAAAGGGATTGGAGGTGGGGCCCCTTCTTCTGGTCAGTAGGGGAAGAACAATGCACAGGCTTAGGAATCTTGCTTACAGGGATTAAGGTGAAGGTGTTGAAGGTAATAGACGTGTGTCCAGGTAGAGCCTTGATAATGGCCGTTATCTTGTATGAGATTTCGTATAGATTAGTTAATATTTATACGCCCCAATCAAAAGCTGAAAGATCTTCTTTATTTAGAGAAGTTGCTCCTTTTCTACATACCTCCAAGCTGATATTGTTGGGGGGGGGGATTTCAGTTTGGGGCTTACTTGGAGAGACTGGGGGAGGAAGACAGAAAAATATTTAGTGACACAAACACCTTAAGTAAAATGTTGGAACAAAACAGACTAAGGGACATATATGATATTCTAATGACTACCCCAGAACATACCTTTCTTAAAGGGAAATTGTCCACTAGGATAGATTTCTGGTTTATGTCAGAGAGAATGACAGGAAATGCTGTCACAGCAATACCATTAGAAACTTCTGACCACATGGCAGTACAGGTTACTATAGGTCAGCAACATAAACTCTCTATTGGATGAGGATACTGGAAACTGAATATTGAAATATTACAGGAAGAACTGCATAAGAAAAGTGTTTGTGATTTCTTAGAAATCCGGGAAGACATTAACATCATGTAGGACAGTCCCATAGAGTTGTGGTAAGACACAAAAAGAGACTTAAAAACTTTGATAATTACAATTACCAGTAAAAGGGCGAAAAGTAAATATATACATTATTTAGGGCTCAGGGTGAAATATCTAAAAATAATAACTCAGATGAGACAGATGGGGAAACAATATGATGAACCAACTTAATGATATTAAAGAGAGAATGTATAAGTATCAAAAAGAAAAAGAGGAAGCAGTGACTAAACAGCAGAAGTTTAGGACCAAAGGAATGACAGAAGAGGTAAACCCGTATAATTTAGCTTTACAAGGGAACCTGAAGGTAGTTATTACAGCTTTAAAGGATTGGACAGAGAAGGTAATAGATGATAGAATGGGGATACAGCATGTAATACAGATGCACATACAAGAAACTTTTCAAAAAGGGGGGAGAGTAAGTCAGGACCCATTTTTCAGCAATTAGATATTCCACACTTAGCTCAGAATGAGGAATTGGAGTTGGTAGCACGTATTTCCTTGGAAGAAATTAAAGGAGTGGTAGCTAAGTTAACCTCTCGCACCACTCCAAGGAGGGATGGAATCCCCAATGACTTCTACAAGGAGTACATTGAGACACTAGCGCCATGGTTACAGGTGGTTTATGAAGCTATCAGGAATGAAAATAGAATGCTGCCTAGAATGAAGGATAGGGTGATGATCTTTCTTTAGAAAAAGTGGGACCCCAAAATATTAAAAATTGGAGATCTTTGAGTTTATTGTCAACAGATTACAAAATCCTAACAAAACTTTTGACAGATTAGCGAAGGTAGCAAAAAAATAATACTTCTTACACAAACTTGTACAATTCCAGAGAGAAACATTAACCAAAATTTGTCATGCATTAGAGAAATTGTAGAAGAAGGATTAAAGATGCCTTTGGAAGGATATATCCTTATGATAGATCAAGAGACCGCATTTGATGCTATAAGAAACTAGCATATTTGGGCGGTCCTACAGCATTATGGCATTCCTGATCAGTTGATAGCATTATTACAAACAATGTATACTGAAGTGCAGGTAACATCACTCATCAATGTACACCTTGACATCTCTGTATATTTGAAAATTGGACTCAGGCAGGCATGTCCAAGGAGTCCGTTGTTATATGTATTTGATTTGGACCCAGTTTTAAGGACAATAGAAGATTATGAGGATATCAGACCAATACGAAGTAGAAAGGGATATCCTTCAAAAAAATCACAGCATATGTAGATGACTGCATACTTACAATTGCAGATTTGGAATCAGGTAGTAAGGTAATCCAGTTTATAGATGGTTTGACAGAGGTAACAGGAATAACATTTAATAAAGTCAAAAGCAAATTATTGGCATTGGGAGCTGCCCAGAAGGAGGTTGAATTTCCAATACCATTGATAAAAGGGAATATTAAAATGTTAGGAATATACTATGGCACAAAAGAAGCAGAAAGTTTAAATTGGAATAGGGCCTATGAGGAAGCTCATCAGAAAGTGCAATCATGGAAGTCAAGGAAAATGATTAGGGAAAAGAGGGTGTTCCTGACTAAGGCTTATATAGCTCCCATTTTTCTATACATTTCGCATGTATTTCCCTTACCATATAGTATGCACATGAAAAGTAGTGGGCCTGTTTTTTCTCTTACTTTGGGGAAGTAGGCTAAACCCAGTCAAAAGAGGTCACATATATAGGGCCTGGAAGGCAGGTGGATTAAATATGCTTCAGCCCTTGGTGTTTCTATTTAGTAAATTTTTTTTATAGTACTTTAAGGCCTTTGGTGATAGAGACGGAGGGAATGGGGAAATTATGTACGAGTTTATGGAGGGCAGAATTTCTTATGGCATGGGGAAGAGGTAAGTGGCATGTTTCAGAAAAATGGCAACCTACTTATATGTAAACTACTCTAAAATATATTAGAGGCACCCACCTATTCAGTTTGTCCACATTCTTTTTAGATGTGATGTTAATCGTTCTCTGGTGTACCTTGAAAGAAAATAAGCAATAATCCCATATTGACAGTACAAAAAATCTTTGTTTTAATATTCTCATTTTAAAATTCAGGTACTTTGCATACAAAAAGAACAAGCACACACGCGGACAGTTCACAGTTAGTGCAGAGCAAGAAAGCCTTATG
This sequence comes from Neoceratodus forsteri, assembly GCA_016271365.2. Lineage (NCBI taxonomy): Eukaryota > Metazoa > Chordata > Ceratodontiformes > Ceratodontidae > Neoceratodus > Neoceratodus forsteri. The sequence goes on along the minus strand of CM057450.1, from coordinate 324,592,375 downwards.
TTTCACCACAACTTGCATGGTTTCATCAGAGGGTGTAGTGGAACCAAGTTCAACTTTTCAACTGATTTTTGCACTTTGATCATAGCTACATTAGGATTGAATATTGAGAGATAGTCCTCTGTCACACAATATTCCATTACTTGTGACAGGTCAAATTTCTCCTTGCACTTTTGAGCAAGAGAGATTACTTCTGCCATGGCAGTGTTTTCCATTGCTCTAGTCCTCCTTACAATGGTTTTTTCCCATCTCTGATAATAGGTGGTGTACTGAAGTTGTACCTTGAGTTTTCGTGAACTGCTGCATCAAGTGATTTCTTAGTTGGAAACATCCACTCCTGAAATAATTCATTAACTAGAGATTCACCATTCTCATGTACTGTTTCAAAGTCCTGAACAAGTTTTTCTGTTGCAATCATTCCAGATTGGAGAGTCCTCAGAGTAGGCTTTATAATGTCAAAAGGATCACAGTCAAATTCTGTGGTGCAACTATTGAGATCCTGTACTGCCTGTTTATCTGCTCTGAGTCAGATGGTTGAATTCTCACTGTGGCATTGAGAGGTTGTTTTCATGTTTGTGATGGCATGCAGAAAGACTCTACCTCTATTTATGAAGTTTGCATTTTGACTGTGAGTTAGCAGCATCTTCTCATTCTTCAAAATTCTCATCCAGCCGGCTTTCATCTTTGAGCCCTTGTTCATTGTCATATCTATCCACAGATCCAGTGGCAACAGTAGGGATTCCCCGTCATTGATTGAGCAAATAAACCATCACACATGTACTTGACTTTCTCCTCAGGCAGACAGCTAATCTCTAGCCAGAGCTCAAAGAGCCATCTTCTATACTTGCAATTGTCATATATTTGCAGCCATGGCAACATCAATCTGAGTAATGCCTTGAATGCCTCCCAATCAGATCCATGACAGGTGGTCGACAAATTTCCTGTAGAACGCCCTGACAGTGAAACTGGCAGGTTGACCGCGTTTTGCAGTCGACTGTCTGTTTCTAGTGGCTGGATGTGTTTTCTTCGGGGGGCTTCACCACGAATGAGGGCTGTGCATCCCACACCTCCCACTTAAGGATTATCAATTCTGAGTCGGAGCTGATTCAAGGGGGTGCAGGACCCTGACAGATGGTGCCTGGTTCCAGCGGGTCCCCTACAGTGGCATGGTGCTGTAGTCACTTTGGGGGACTTCGTGGTCGAACTGTTGCTGTCGGGTGGGTATATCCTCCCAATCCTGAGTTCTTAATGCATGGATATTCATGATCAGTATTTCAGTCATGTACATGAAACTGAGCCAATACTTTGCCATGGTACTATCAGAATTTTCAACCGTTTCAAATGCTTTCACAACAAATGAAGATAACTCTTGATCAGCCTCTAGTTCATCACATATCATCTTGATCTCTTCTCATGTGTTTGTAGAGGGGTGTCTTAGTTTTTCCAGCCTTTCTTGTAGCTCTGGAGACAAGCGTAGACCATCACTAAGTCCTTTTCAAATTATTCTGTGAGCCAGTACCTCGTATATCAGTCAAAGACATCTGATGCTTCTCTTATAATGTTTTCTGCACAGTGGTTTGTCAACTGAATCCTCTGTAATCACACTATCTGCAAAAAGAATGTCAGATAAACCAGATCCTTTATATCACTTGTTCATTGCTGATATGAAAGAACACTGAACATGGAATGGACCTAGGAATGGAAGGATGAATTCAAACTGTGTAGGATTCTCATTTTTCAACTGAACAATTAAAGCATAGATTGGCTGGTCTCCAACCAGTTGAATGAAAGGCATCAATCTCCTTTTCACTACATAGACTATGTGACACATCACCTCATGTACTGCTGACTTATGGGTGGCTTGGGCAATGTGAGGTAATAGTATGCCTTGCTCTTTGTAGCCAACTTCTGGCTGTTGGCTTGAAATCCAGTAAATGCTCCAATCTTCTAGCTTTCTGCTGGAACCTCCTCCCCATTGCTATCAAGACAAGCCTAAGAATGGACTATTTCTCAAATGTTTTGGTCCTGAATGCTTTGTGGTGAGATATCAACTTCAGCTCGAACTGATGGTAGGCCACATTTGACTGTCTTGTAAGGTTAACCTCTATGCTGTTCTGCACTGATATTTTTCATCCCAAGAGGATTTGCTATGGCCAATTTAGCACGATTCTCAGTATAAACTTTAGTAGCAACCCTTAGTTGAACAAACATCATGTTTGTGTGGTGAGATGTATCAGCTCTGGTCAATGTGTCATCCTGAAAGTTGTCATTGTCTAGAATGGCAGTTCCAGGAAAATCATTGGCAAGCACTTTAGGACAGCTGTCATTCTTCTCAAGCTCAACCTTGGCCCATGTAGGTTCAAGAAAAAAATATTTTATTATAAGAAATGAATTCTGTGACCCTCAAAACCCCATTTAGACACCAAATGCAGCTTTATACGACAACTATGAGTTGAGATATGCCATTTTAGAGCTTTTTGGCACCATCCTGAATTTGGCCACCTAGTGGCAATTGCTCAAATTTTTGAGAGGGTCCCCCAAGCCAATCTTTTTTTTACCACCATTTATTAATATAAAACCCACCTTCAAACCTTTGTCTCATAAATTGGTCATGGACTCCTATTATTTTTTCTTTACTGAATGGCAGTTCCAGGAAAATTGTTGGCAAGCTCTTCAGGACAGCTGTCATTCTTCTCAAATTCAAACTTAGCCCATGTAGCATGCAGATTAAGAACATCCTGGTAGCTTATTCCAAGTGATAATTTCTTCGTCATGTCTATAATCTCATGACTTCTTGTCAGGCCGTGAATCATCATTGACAACTTGACCTTTAAGGAAGTGTGTTTCTCTGTGATGAATGAAAATAACAGTGACAACAAGGCTGCAATCTCTGAATCCTGGCAGACATCACTGAAGTCACTTTCAATCAATCAATAGTTTATTGTTCGGCCATACAAGCCATTACAATTTAACACAAAACACATACAGGGTAAAACATATAAACATATTAACATTTTCAGAAGAGAGGTTTCATATTTAAGTGCTTCCAAGTTTCCATTATATGAGTGTAAAAATTATACATACAACAATCCACTAGCTTGTGGCTATATTTAAAAATGCCTAGGAAAACTTGGCCAGAATAACAAACCTAAGCCTTATTAATCCTGTAACCCTTAAGCCTAGAAGACCCTACAAAATTACGTAAATGATCAGTTCAGACTGATCTTATTGTCCTCCTATAATACTCATGTATCAATGCTTTAAAAGACATGATCAAAACACCTATGCTATAATTAGAAATCCAAGCTCAGTTATCTATTATAGGCAGCATAAAGAGAATAGTATATATAATAAGCACTTAAAAGCTATATAGTATGAACAGGATTACATCTTGTCATAAAATTTTCAAAACTTGTGAGCAACATATTAAAGCTATAGCAAGGCTGCCAGCTAGTAACACCACTAGATATCACCAGTCTAAGTTATTGAATACTGTTTACCATTAAGGCTACACTAATCAAGCTGTTTTTGTCTCTAATAAGAGGTTAATAACCCAAACCCCTTTATCCTGCAAACATGAATATATTACTAAGAAATAATTCAGAACACTAAAAATGAACAAGGTGCACAAATATTTGTAGTTATAAGGCAAACCTGTAGGCATAAATATTTTAAGACATTCATACAACATTTGGCATTAGGTATTGGGTCTAAAATTCTACTGAACAGAGTTGTGACTCTACACTTTCAGGAGTCCTTACTTTTTCAAATCAAGTGTTCAAGGCTCCATTATCTCAGGAGTCTGTGATTTAGTATGTGGGATTGACAGGCTCCATTTATTTTCAGGAGTCCACATGGCAAATAAAATCCAGCAAACACTATTTAGGTAATCTTCCCTCTATCACTGAATCAGCGTCTTAGGCAGGCAATCAAAGACCGGCCGGCTGCCCCCTACATCCCATCTAAGATTCACGTGAATGGCACAGTTATTGAAAGCAGTTGCCAAATCCTTGAAGAATTAAATTCCCTTTTTGTCACAGCTGGCCTAGCCTTCGATGCATCACCTTACGCAGCTCGAACCAGCAATTATCATAGCCCCACTACTGCTCAGAAAACTAAAGCCTACCCATTCCAACTGCTACCCCTCAGCTTCAAAGAAGTAGAGGATTCACTCATCGAGTTAGATACCACAAAAAGTGCCGGAGATGACGGCCTTGAACCATTTTTTCTTAAACTTGGCTACCACTATCTTACTGTCCCCATCCTCCATATAGTCAACCTTTCTATTTCATCTGCTGTAGTTCCATCATGTTGGAAATCTGCTCATATCATACCCCTATTTAAATCAGGGGACCTATGTGACTTAGATAACTACAGACCGATCTCAATCCTACCAATCCTTTCTAAAGTCTTCGAAAAGTTGATTTATAAACAGTTGAAAACCCTTCTCAAAACCTTTTCTCTCCTCAACATAGCACAATCAGGCTTTCGTTCTAATCATAGTACCATTACTGCTTTGGCCAAAGTCACCAACAACTGGATTTCAGCTAAGGATGCTAAGAAAATCATGGGTGCAGTATTCTTAGACCTAAGCAAAGCATTTGACACCATTGACCATAATCTAATTGTAAACAGCCTTACCAATATAGACGCCACCCCTGTTACTTCCCAATGGTTCTCCAATTACCTAACAGGAAGGATACAGAAAATCAAAGCAGGTGGGCTGTTCTCTGCCTCTTTACCTATCACCAGGGGATTTCCGCAAGGCTCCATCTTAGGTCCTATACTCTTCTCCCTATACATCAACAACCTCAACTCAGAAATAACCAGGTCTACCCTGCATTTTTTTGCAGATGACACAGTCTTGTACACATCAAGCCCTTCATTGCTGGAAGTCAGGGACACTCTCCAAGCCGACTTTACACAGTTAGAAACTAATCTCATCAATAACAAACTTCTCCTAAATGCTGAAAAAACTAAGGCCATGATTTTCTCCCCTAACACCCCTCCCAACCAGCCCCAAGATTTCATTATTACCTCCCTAGGCACACCGCTGGAAGTTACCTCTGAAACTAAATATCTCAGCTTCTGGTCAGACAGTAAGCTCTCCTTCAATGAGCATACTGACGACCTGTCCAGAAGGCTAAAAGCTAGACTAGGCTTCTTTTTCTGAAATAGGTCCCTCTTTCCCCTGGAAATCAGACTCAGGCTTATTCAGACCACTTTCCTTCCCTTACTTGATTACGGGGACATCATCTATACCTCCTCAGCAGTTACCAGCCTAAACAAACTCGAAATCCTCTACCACCGTGCCCTGCGATTCATTACAAACTACCCACACCAAACCCATCATTGCGAGCTGTACGCAGCTGTTGGCTAGACATCACTTACCATTAGACGCACGCTTCATGCTGGCATTTGGACCCTAAAACTTCTCCTGAACAAACTTCCAAGTTATTTAACAGCTCTCATCCATACCTCCCATAGTCCTTATTCCCTCAGAAAAGCAGATTTTATCCTACTTGACGTTCCCAGGACTTGCACCTTCTTTGGCAGTAGAGCCATCTCAATTGCCCTACCAACTATTTGGAACCAGCTGCAATCTACTCTGAAAATATCCAGTGTAGTCTCTGTGAATTTCTTCAAAAGATTAGTGGCCTCAATAATAAAGGATACTTGTAATTGCTTTTAATCTCCTTCCCTATCCTTCCCCACTCCCCCTATGCCTCCTCTTACTACACTGCTATTTTTGAACTTTTTGGAAGTTGCACTAGATATTTTCGGACTCTGATAGTGGAACAAGTTATTTTTGCAGTACCTAGTCGGCCTTTAATGCATTGTCATGCCTTTACCTATATGTATCACGTATTTCACTTGTAAATATGTCCTTAATGCGTTGCTATGTTATTTCCTATATGTAATGCTTATTTTGCTTATAAATGTGCCCAGGACCTCCTTGTGAATGAGCTTGCTCAATGGAGTTTTCCTGTAATAAACTTGAACTTGAACTTAACTATTTAACTGCAGAACCATTAAGAGGTTAATAGCGGCACAGGAACGGCACAGGAGAACCTCATTCAAATTTTGTTCATAGGCTCTTAAATATGAGAATCATGAAGACATTTAAAATATTTATATGTTTACACATAAAAGTGTCCACCTGGATAAACTATTTTCAATGGCTCTATAGCAGTCCCCTGCCTCAGATACTGTTTTCCTTTAAATGAATTAATTACAGGGCTTCGAAAACAGGCCATTGTCAGAGTCAATAATAAATCACATGCCAAGGTTATCGTTTTCCTTAAGAGTTCTTGACAGTTTAGATTATGAGGAGATATTTGCTCAGGAAAGTACCTGTAAGTGGAGAAACTTTAAAATCAAACAGCTTCAGAGAAAATAAAACTAAAGAATGCCCCAGGATCACTCTGTCAGTTCTGTGGTCAAAACGCAAGCAGTGCCCAAGGACATGTATTAACGTTCACTCAAAAAAGACAGTTTCTGCTCACTGTTTCATTAAGCTCCAAAAACCACCAATGAGAATACCGTATATGTTTGTTTTGAAGCCGCGGCTTATATTACCAAACTGTTACTTTTCCATGATGCTTATGTTTGAGGGTGACTTATTATTGAGGGCAGCTTATACTAGTGATTGCCTGCTGGCAGCAATGAAATACACTGGACTAATTTGATTATCGCTGACAATTGTTGACAGCTGCTTATCACTTACCCACTGACTCGCTATGACTTGCTATAATTTAAAATGCTGAAATGGCAGCTCAGCACTTGGGTGTGAAAGGAGCAAGTTGCGAGTTTGTGTGAGTTACAAGTTGGTGCAAGCTACAATTTGTGAGTTGGTGATAGTAGCGAGTTACAATGCCCAAAAGAAAATTATTTGATTTAGATTTTAAACTAGCAGCTGCATGCTGGGCAGAGAAGGAGGGCAATCACCCTGTAGCTGCATCTCTGAATATCGATGAAAAGCAACTCAGAGTGGCAAAAAAAAAATCATAGCATTAAACAGAAATCTGTCACTAAATGGCTCCATGGGTTCATGTAAAAAAAGAAGGAGACTTCATGGCGAGGGGTGGAAAGTAAGATATCCAGAAGTGGAGACCGAACTGGCAAGCTGGATAATACATCAAAGGGAGCAAAACTATTATGTTACCAGAAGGGCAGTAGCAATGAAGACTGTCTCCCTAGCAAATGACCCCTCTTTTTTTGCCAGCTGGGTGTGGATTGATAAGTTTCTTACCAGGTGGGGATTCACAATAAGGCAAAAAACAACTGTTAGTCAAAGGCTCCCCAAAGACTTTGCACCTAAAATAATAAGTTTTGCCTGCTTTTGTTACCGCAGCATCGCTGTCAACAACCTATTACCATCAAATATTGGCAATATGGATGAGACCACAATCTGGGCCGACATACCTGGTAATAAGACAATAGAACATGTGGGCTGCAAATCAGTACCTTTGCTGACTACCGGGCATGAAAAACAGTTTGTCACTGTCTGTTTGGCTGCTATGGCAGACGGCAGAAAATTGGCACGATTTGTAGTGTTGAAAGGGAAAACAGTTCTGAAAGAGACTCTGGGGGTGTCTGGGATTGTTCTTGCAATGTCCTCGAATGGCTGGATAAGTGAAGAGCTCACTCTACAGTGGCTGGACAAGATATGGGGCTCTATATCATTCACCAAAAGACTTTTAATATGGATGCGTTCAGATGTCATATTTCACCTGCAGTTAAAAAAGCAGCCAAATCAAAAAAAAAAAAACAGTCCTTGGGGTGATTCCAAGTGGATGCACAAACCTTTTGCAGCCAGCAGATGTGAGCTGGAATGCTCTATTTAAAGCTGCCTATAGGGATCTGTACGACCACTGGCTGTCTACCAATAAGCTGGAACAAACTGTGACTGGAAATCCCAGGGCCCCAAGTAAAGACAAAATCCTAGAATGGATCAAAATTGCTTGGTAAGCTGTCAGCAGAGAAAACATTATCAAATAATTTGAGGTACTACAATGGTTTGTTGCCTATTAAAAATGGAAAGCATTTCATGATACTATACTGATCTGCCTTTTTTTTCCTCCACCCTTACCAGGTCTGTGCAATAACAAGCTGTGACCCAGATGTAATCCAGTGTACCAAACTGGGAGGGACTGCAGAAGAAATCAGAAAGGAGCTCAATAGAAAACTGCAGAACAACTCAGAGGCATCATTTAGTGATGTGGACACAACCTGCTCCGAGAGCAAAATTCCATCGCAAGAGCTCACGAGTTACTCTGACTCAGAAATTAACAATGGCAGTGAATCAGAGCTTGATTAAAACTAAAAATGTGCAGCTCACTGTGCTGAAAATGCCTTTAGCACGTTTTTAAGTTTAAGTTACAAAAAGTTTATAAAATGCTTAACTCTCAAATCTACTATAGTGTTGACTTGCTGACTTCCAGGTACGGAACTTCTGGATACCAGATGCTACAAACAAACAATCGGAGCATCTGACAAAGGTCCTGGTGCTGCCATTTTTTTGTTTATTTTTGGGGCTTTAAACATTTATAGAATGAGATGGAAGGTATAAACTTAGAGTGTTGCTGGAGGAAATAAGAAGGTAAGATTAAAGTGATTACTGAACAACTTCATGAAATTACCGGTATGGTACATGGTATAAAAATGCTGGTGTTTTCACCATGAAGATGCAACATACTTTTAATATTAGCCGCGGCTTGTATTGGAAGGTGGCGTATATTAACAATCTTACATTTTTGACCGTGGCTTATGTTTGAGGGTGGCTTGTGTTAGAGGGCAGCTATAAATCAAAGATATATGGTATTCAAAACCTTACAATTCACCATGGCAGTCAGCTCCATAACCAGCAGTCCTACTTCAATTATGTGGTATATGGCTCTATAGTTATATCACTGAAAGGATGCCAGGACGTTCAACCCTAGTTCCAGTGATGTGTTTACTAGCCAAGGAAATCAATCTCCAGCTGGGAGAAAAAATAAAATCAGTACCGCCTGGGTAACATTACCCTATAGCCAGTCTCCCCCTGTCTCTGTAACAGCATCTTTCTATGAACGAACACGGTGAAATCACTCTCTGAAATTCTCCTGGTTCCCGACTCCTCTCCACATTAGCTCCACTCAGAAGGTGGGGTCATTTAGGATTGTCTCATTCTATGTTTTTTAACTTTATAGACCCATGCTCAACATGCGTGTATTCCTCCATTTCCTAAGTCTGAGGCATTTCTTGCAAGAGAACACCAACCAAGCTATCTGTTGTGTCCACCACTCGCTTGTTACCAGGTCCAGTCTGCAAACAAGTCATATCTGTGAAAAAGAATAAAGAGACATCACTCTCTGTGCATAGTCAATCAGGCTCATCAACCAAGATTCATTAAATTCCACAGGTAAAGCTAGCACACCTTTTTTAAATCATAATAAGCCTTCAAGCATATATACTGCTACTCGTGGACCATCCAATTCTGGTTCTGATTCCAGTCGTAAACTCAATTCAGCACTGTCAGCCCTTCCCACTCGGGTCTCGCCATAGAACCAACCCACTGACTCTGGATACAAATTCACTCGCTACAGTCACCAATGCAGCATTACAGCTGAGTAGCAAATTACGATTTTTGAATGACCAAGCCCACTCAGTATTAACCTGTTTGCCCTTTCAGTTAGTTTGAGACCTCCATTTTTACAATGCAAATCAGTTTTTAATTTAAATGCCAGCTGACTAGAAATGTCAGCTAGCCCAAACTCCAAGAAGCGGCATATCAGTAACAAAAATACCCACGTTTAAAATGTCACCACAGCCCAAAAGGCTAAATCTGAACTAAATATTTAATGAATAAAAAACTCAAAAAGAACTCAGAGCAAGCAAACACCGAGCAGCGCAGTGGGGAGCGGAGCGACAGCCCGGCCATCTTGTCAGCACCATGACATGAAAGAGCCACTGACGTCACTAGCAGCAGTGTTCTTTAGCCAGATAAGAAACTTTCATAACTCAGGATTAGGTTCTTCAGTGTTCTCAAGCTTATCAATATGTGGATGCCAGCTCACGCATGTATCACATGATAACTTATCGTTCGAGCACCTGGCCATGGTATTTAGTAATTGTTCATTGCTCAGCCCCCATGGGTAGATTGCTGCTTCCACATAACTTCCACCTGTAGATGTGTCATACACTATGGTACTCTCGTTTTTGTGGAAATGATCATGAAACCGAATCCTGTTTGCAAACTCCTTTTGAATCATCTGCTTAATTGTGCTTGATTTTGTTGTATTTGTATCATAACAGAAATTCCTCAACAGGTTATTGTAGTCCATCAGTAGTCCTTGTAATGTTCTTGGCTCATTCATATCCAATAAAACTGTCCGTACATATTTGAAGAACATTTCTCAAACTTCTGTAAGGTGAACCTTTTGTAAGTGGAAATCTGAATTAATGTTTTTGTTCTCGTGGTATATTGGAGAGACATATTTTGCCAAGTGGAGTGATGATACTGAATCTCAATGGCAAAAGGATCTGTTGTATGATCCATCACAGCTAAGATATGGTCACACATTGTAGCATCTTCTAGGTACACTGCGTGAGCCTTGAACATGTGCCATGCATCCATCTGTTGGAGAAGACACCACTTGTCTTGGCCAGGATATTTTTGGTCTTCTGGCTCCATGCACCAGATGCAGATATTCTTGTCCTATAGAGAACCACTCCATGAAAATCTAGCAGAAGGGCCAGTAGCATTTTCAGGGGGACTGTCATGCTTAGCTTGGGATACAAGGATTTCTTGCATCTGCTGTTTCTCTTTCCTAGTTTTGGCTTGCTGAAGCTTCCTTTTACTCATGAATTCAGTCTTACACAATTTGTGAAAAAAACATGCCAGTTGGACCATCATCCCAGTTTACTTTTTCAAAAACACTTCCATATTTAACCAACCCCTCCATTCCAGTGCTAGTTTCTTCAGTTTGTTCCATGAATCAACGGGATAGTCACTTTTGTCTTCATCATACTCTTTATCACATAATATACACAGTTCTTTAATCATCTCAACTCTCCTCCTCTTCTTTCCTCTCGACTGTTGTACTGGTGTTATCAAGGGTGTTGACATCTTTCCAATCACTAATCACGGAACATAATTTGGACACACCTGCGAGAAGATAATATATATATTTATACAATGGGGGTGACAGCTATTCCAGTGAAATAAATAGAGATATTCTCACTTCAGTGAGATAAATGCTCACTGCAGTGAGATAAATGCTGATGACATCAGTGGAGTGAGATATATTCCAATTATCCATACTCTGCTGATGTCACCACTCACTCACTCACTCACATATTCACTCACGCTAGCATTCTAAATGAATGTGCTTGAGAAATCAGTTTCTGTTATTCACTGAAGCCTGCAATTTACTCAATTAGCATTGCAAAACACACTTACCTGTGTCCCATAGCTTCTAACACTCCTAGCCCATTACAGTGCTAATGTTAGCTTCAAAACAACCTGAATTCTAAATGAAACTCTTTTACAAAGCAGTTTGTCTTTCTCACTGCAAGCTACAACTAATTCAATTAGTACTGAAAAACACAATCACCTGTTTCCCACAGTGTTTCTAACAATCCCAGCCCATTCAGAAACACTCCCACACCCTCAGACCACACACAAACAGTGCTGTCAGTATATTCTAGAGGTTAAAGTAATGAGCTCTGAACAAGCTTGGTACAACCAACAGACCAGCCATGGGTTTGATTCTCACAACCTCTATTTGCATACTGTGTGACTCTGAACAAGTCATTTAATTCAATTGTTCCCAGGTCACTTTTAAAAACTCACCTGCTTACCAAAGACTAAAATATAAAAGCACATAGAAACAGGAAAAAAACTCAGCAAAACATAACACCACTTCTTAAGCTCTTACCCCATTGTATAAATAGCACACATGATGTACAGATCATGTGCTGTGGGAAATATTCTCACTCTGCAGGATTGAGACTATTTCCCATAGTACATTCCTGCCCAAAATGTATCTCATATATATATATATACAGTATATACACATATATATATATATATATATATACACACACATATATATATATACATATATATATATATATATTAGAGGCAAAAAACTCTGTTTAATACATTAGTTAAGGTTGTTCCACACCGACAAAAGTGAGGAAATTCGGTGTTAGGGTTGAAAAGCCCCCTTGGCCCCACCTGCTCCACCCCAACCGACATCGAGGTGCACATTATGGTTGTCGGCCATAACTCTCACCCCATCACATGTGCAAAGAAGCAGAGGTGTAGGAGAATGGGGTGAGAGTTAGGACCAACAACCCTAATGTGTACCCCGATGCCGGTTGGGGGTGGGGGCAGGGGAGACCAAGGGGGGCTTTCAACCCTAACACCGAATTTCCTCCCTTTTGTCAGTGTGGAACAACCCTAACTAATGCATTAAATGGATTTCTTTGCCTCTAATTTCCCTTCTTTTTGAGAATGATAATGAGAAACAGTGAGTGTAATGCGGCAGCGGGAGTGCAGGGCGCCACATGATGTCTTGTCACATAGTAACATTGTGCCCACAAATGCAAATAGTAATGCGCATGGTGATGCAAAGCAAAACAGAAAGAGAAACAGCAGTGTAGGCAGAAATGTTAAAAACAACGCAAAAACAAGCGCAAATGAAAACGCAAAGGGTAACGCACATGGTAGCATAGACGTGAACTGTAAGTGAAACGGGAACGGAACTGCAAGCAAAAATGGTAACGGTAACAGTAATGTAAGCACACAGGCTGGTTTTCCCCAAAAGCTGCATAAAGAAAGACAGTGAGTACAAAGAATGTATACATAATAATGGTTCTCGGAGCAGAAAATGAGGCGTTGGAATACTAAATTGCTTATATCTCAGGAACCGCATGATGTAGAAAAAAAATGTAAAAGTCATATGATTTATGACTTTCCTGGCTAGTTTTGTACTTAGTCCCCAGTAGGAGACTAAGCATTTTTCCAACGAAAAGTCCATATCTCGCACCGTTTCCAAGGTACGGGCCCCTGAAAGGCTCGGTGAATGTCGTAATGTTATCCTGTGGGAAAAAAAGAGAAGTTCAGAGTGCCATAACTTTGGCTCCCTGTAATATTTTTTCACCAAATCACAAAAAGACACATTTGTGGGATGTTGGCTGTGTTCCCTCCAAATTTCAGCCCAAAAGACCAAACCGTTATTTTGCAGCAGGGCGTCAAAGGATCCCTGTAATGTGTCGGATGCCGTAATGTTATCCTATGGGGAAAAAGTGTCAACTTTGGAGTGCTGTAACTTTGCCGCCATGTAATATTTTTTCAATAAAACACTGCAAGGCACATCTGTGAGTTGTCAGCTGCATTCCTTCCAAATTTCAGGCCAAAACACCAAACCATTCTTTTGCAGCAGGGTGCCAAAGAATTGCTGTCATTTTCCCACAGCCTAGAAAAGTATTGTCGAAGTTTGCGAAAGCTTTCGCAAATTCATTCAACACTGTCGCAAGTGCAACAGTACTTTGCGAAAGTACTTTTTCCAGAAATTTGAAAAACATATTTCTGGGGTGTTTTACACCAAAATAAAGACATGGCTAGCATCCTCAGGGTCCGACTAGGTGAATACAAAAAGAATGAGGTTGCTAGAGGGTCCCAATTTTAAATGCCAAGTATTTTTCTGATCGCTAACTGAAAACAAAATGGCAGATTTGTGACAATAAAAGGGCCATTTGTGAAAGTAAAAACTGCATTTGCAACACTGTCGAACTTTTTTTTAACTTTTCCCATCGATTTATAATGGGAACTTGTTTTTTAATAACTTTTGAACCATTTAATATTTTTTCATGAAATCTTCAAAAGGCACATCAGGAACCTTGGCTGCACATTCCCTGAAGATTTCAGACCAGTCACGCAAACCATGCGACCTGTACGCGCGACAGTAAAATTCCAGAAAAGCCTAAAAATGCACGCGCGATCATGCTTATTAACTCCACACCCGTATATGCGACTGGTACGAAACGTGGCAGATCTCAAGGCGTGTACTCTTATAACCATTACGGATCAAGGGAGCATGCCCAGTCAACTGGAGTGCTACTTTCCTCCATGCATGAGACACTTTTTTTGGGCAGCATTTTCATATTTGCTTAGGTTTACCAAACACACAATAAAAGATTTACAGAATGGAGCATTTTAAATATGTGGAATTTTTTTCCCACTGCTTGTTTTTTTTTTTCCACAACTTGCAGACATTGTGCTTAGCAGCACATGTTAAATGCCCCCCCCCCCCCCAAGTCAGAATACAGTATCATAACATTTAGTTACACACCTTGGGAACTTTGTGCAGGGCAAAATTCCACTAAATGTATATAATAATGCAATGAAATGCTACAAATGCAAGATATGCAAATGTTGAGTATTTTTCAAGTGGAAAAACGTCTGCAAGACCATATTCAGTAGTCCTTTGCAGTGTAGATACAACCCCCAAATAATGGTTAATGAAATGGAAAGCTTGCCCTTGATGAGGCAAGAGCCACCGTAAACTGGAAACAAAAAAGGATCTCACTATAATTTGCACAATTGAGTCTCTGAATGAAGTGCTTACATAGATTAAAACACAAGCATCTCTTTTTGTTTTCGCAGGAAAAGTTTGAGATCTTCAATCTGGGTGTGAAGTCAGGGGCCACCCTAAAAATCAAGGGGAGATAGCAGAGGATGCTAATAGGTGTGTGAATGTACAAGACATGGCATTTAGACCAATGGCTATATTCTTAAATAAATATAGATCAGGCACTTTGTACTTTGTGTGAGTTGCTGCTCTTTTTTAGTGCTGGGGTAGGGGAATATGCTAAGGGACAGAAACTGACACAAGTGTAAAGACTGTATCACTTTGACACTGGTGGCTAATTGGAACAGAGTAACATTCTCATACACTTTCTTAAAATACTAGAATTGAAAGCTTATAAAAGATGGGAAACCCAGTCAATACTATCTTTTATATGTTACCCAATGCCCTCATGGATAGAGAGGGTGGTACACAGAACCAGAATGTCATGGTGAAAAAGGGCATCCTTTGATCCTGTGTGTGAAGATTTGGTGGCACTGTGAATCAGGGTACCCTGTCTGGTGCTTGCACTTACATGTACGGTTGCAGTATCTTGATGACCCTTCTCTTTCACTGGAAACAGAAGGGTGGCTCTTGTTTTTTTTTTTTGTATACCTTATTTTTTCACAGTCCACCAAGAAACTCTCTCCAGCAGCCACCTCTACCCCAAGCTCTACCTCTCACCTGAGACAACTCCTCTTGCTTGCACCAGCCCAGTGGACCCACCAACTCTGAACTCCCGCCCCCCCCGAGGTGGGGCCACCCTATCTGCCCAGGGTGCTCCATCTGAAATCTAGTGTGCCGGGCTGGGTCCCAGCTCAGGAGAGGAGAGTGCCTGGTATCTGGAGTGAGGCTTTGGGGCCGGTGTTGCCATTGCCTATACCTGAGGAAGGGGATTTTTCTTGTATAGTTGCTCCTCGGAGTGAGATGTGCAATGACGTCTGCGTGATCCTGGCCACTAATGTCTGCTGTCACTCCACCCCTCTTATTCGGCTCAGCACTCGAGTGACCTCCAATCTCCACCAGAGGTCCCTACTGCACCAAGCGAGCCCTGGATCCCATGCCGGGGGGAGAGCAGTCTATCAGATGCTCAACCCTCCCCTGCTGACCCGCAGTGCCCTGGGCTCAATCCTGAACCTGGGTCACTGGCGTGGCGTGAGGTGTGGTGTTCAGTGTCTCAACCGTCAGCGCCACCGGGCTGGCTCAGGTGGCTCTTGATGACAGCGGGATGGCAACAGAAACACATTTAGATGGAACAATAATTACAGACTTAGCATTAATTAACTTACAGCATATCACCATCAGGCAAACTTGGCAATTAATGACGGTACACAACCACAGTGAGATCAGCCACAGAGAGGTGTCAAGGCATCAGTGGCACACAGATGCAAATGTCTGTGATGGGGGCTATTTTAAATTTTTAGAGATGCACCTTGCAGGCATAGTACTGAACATCAAAGTGTCCATAACAAATTATATTTGCACAAAAACATGTCCAGTTGTACTCAGTCACTTTCATGAGGAGTAATAGAAAATGGTTTATCATGGTGAACAGAGCACCAGCATCCCTGCCCATACAGCATTTCATGAGTGGCTACACACAAACACATATCTATGCTACTTTTATGTATGACTTGGTATGTTCATTACTCAGCAGGATGAATCCTGTATGTCTGCTACATGTCCGTCCACCAGAAAATCTGTGCATGCCTCAGGGCCCATAGTGCCAGCACCCTTGTAAGACTGCCAATCACAGCCAGATAGAGATCACCACCTTTCCATGATGGTGGCTGCTCTTTTACTCCATGATTCAAACTCAGATCTAGATGCCCTTTTTTTCTGGAGCCCCAGGCTGTTATATACATGTTGGCCTCTATACTTCCTGTGTCGAATGGCAACCATGAACCACCTTAAGGTGGGTTACGCATATTGTAGCTATGCTGTCGATTACGGCATAGATGTTCAGACGGAACCATAGGGCCACAGTTTTACATTCATATAGATAATGTGCTTTAAGTTTCTACTGACCTTTCAACCCCCCCCCCAAAAAAAAATAACTGTTTCCAATATGCTTTGACACCTGTGATCATAAATATGTCAATAATCAGCAGTAAAATCAGTCCTTTTCAGTCAGGTCATCAAAGAGCTGTGGAAAAACCACATACTGCTTTTTAAATGAAAAGCCATGGAACTCCACACAGTATGTATTCACTGTTGGTAGCAGCTCATACTCAAGGTGGAAAGAGGCACCCCAATGTGCTGCCAATGAAAACTGTTATACGTAAAGCTCAGACTTAAGTCGCCAGGCAGACTACCCCCCATCCCTCCAGTGGATAAGTCACAATGCATATCAGTCAGCCAGAGGTTAGTCAGCCCAAATGGGGCTTGCAGTTGCTAACATGTTGCCTTGCAAAGCCACATGGGTCTAAGCGTGACATAGCACCAGTCACATGGCCATGTACCATTCGCTACACCCCAAGCAAATTAAATTTTTACTATGAACAACCCCGCTTCTATCTCTCATAAATTTGAAGTCCATTTACAGGTTGAAATTTCTAATTTTTTTCTGGTTTGCCCCAGTCTTCCTTGGTGTCCAGTGGCCTTCTTCCCCTTCTGTCCCATGCCCATTTTCTGGTGTCCAGTGGACTCTCCCCCACTCCTGTTCCATATCCTTTCTCTGGTATCCATGGATTCTCCACCACTCCTGTTCCATGTCCATTTCCTGGTATCCAGTGGACTCTCCCCCACTCCTGTTCCATGTCCATTTACTGGTGTACAGTGGACTCTACCCAACTCAGGACAGACAGAAAGCCCAGCACTCCGAGTTTTAGAGTGGAAGTGTATAACCCAAGCAAATAAATGGATCTGTACTCTGAATAGTGATGTAAATGTATTTAATTTCCAACACAAAATTGAGAACATGTAAAGTACACTCCCAAACAAACAGACCAGCTAGAGACCATTACCCAGGTGCCCCAGCACTTCACTGAATTAGAGCTTCCTCATCGTGTGGCTACCTGGAGTGGGTTACACTTAAATACTGTAGTAATGATGTCATGGTGATATATCATTTCTAGCACATCTTGTATTCATTTTTAATGTAAAAGGGCAAACACAAAACTCATTTGTCAAAACATCAAAAATACATCCACCTATGAAGAAATAAAAGCCATCAATTGTGAGCAGACAAATGAATAAACACCTAAACAGAAAGATACACTACTAAGATGAACATGAAAAAATTTCTGGAATTTCTGAAGTTTCAACAAGTGGCAATCTGCCCCACTCCTATCCCATGTCCATTCCCTGGTGTCCAGTGGACTCTCACCCAGTCCTGTACCATATATCTTCCCTGGTGTCCTGTGGACCCCCCCCAGCCCACTTCTCTTATGCTCAGCCTATAAAAAGAGGTCCCACATCAATCTCTGTATTGCACTAACTTTCCTGTGCACCGTCACCCGGCCTGTAATAGTTCTGCAGGCAGAAAGTGTTGCTACAATTGGCAACTGGATTATCTGGGGGTTACCATGCGTTATGTGGGAATGACCAAGTGACTTCAATGCATAGCAGCTCCACCCCTTTCCCCCACAGTGTTGGAAATGAGGGAAACGTTTGTGGACTGCAAGACACTGCAACCACTCCATGGTAATCACTTGTATCTGTGTATGGTACCTGAGGAATTTGGTTTTGCACCTGGGTGCAAAAAATGAGTCTGAAATAAAATATAAAGTAAAAGGTAAACAGTTAAAGGAGAACAGTCACCACTATGAGCCCTACACCCAAGTGTGGTCTGGTCCCAGGTTGCACTTTGTGTGCAAAAACATTTTTTATCACTGCTTACTGCAGTATAGTAGATTGTAGAAGACTGATTCCACTGACTTTCTAGCTGACATTTGCTGAAGCCAGAAATCCCAGACTCCCCTGCAGTTGACATCAAAGCAGGGGTGCAACAAATAAGAAATTCAATAGCCTGCAGTGCATGCTAGAGATGTTTTATAAGCTCTGATCTTTTGTTTGCTGGCCATGTTGTGCTCCTTGGGGCTAAGTACCGTACAATCACTGAGACTGTACTCAGCCCCAGGGAAACAGCAGGACTGGCAAACATCTGATCTGTTCTGATAAAATCTGTAACATGCGCTGCAGGCTGCTGAATCTCTCAGTGCTGCAGCCCTGCTCTGATGTCAGCTGCAGGGGATTCTGGAATTCCTGATATACTGCAAAATGTAGAGGTACAGCAGGTACTGCATAGGACTACAGAAATGATAAGAGGGTTAGAGGGGCTGAAATAAGAACAGACACGGAAGCTCTTACATACGAACATACGAAATTCACAGCAGATACAGGCCTTTCAGCCTATCTAGTCTGCTCACGTGTGCAGCACTTCAGCCATTTAAACTGCAGCTGCCCCCTCCCCTTGTCCCCCTTCCGCTATATTTCCTCCCACTTCCTTCTTACCCCCCACCCCATTCCACCCTCAGTTTGGACCCTCCCTTTGATTTTGTTCCACCCCATCCTAAAGCTGCTCACTGACCTCAGTGATACCACCTCCTTCGGCAGTGCATTCCACCCTGTAACCACCCTTTCTATGAGATAGTGCCTCTTCATTTCCCTCCTGAATTTTCCTTCCTCCAATTTCAGACTGTAACCCCTGGTTTCTCTCCCACCTTTTAATCTAAACATACCCTAGGCATTAACACTGTTGAAACATTTCAGTAAATAAATAATAAAACTGTTCATTTCCTTTAGGTACTTGAAGGTCTCAATCATATCCCCTCTCTCCCTTCTATCATCCATGGAATACATATCGAGTTCCCTCAATCTCTCCTCATATGGTTTGTCTTCCAGTCCAAGGATTATCTTCATTGCCCTCCACTGAACCCACTCCAGTAGCATGATGTCCTTTATCAAGTAGGGGCACCAGTACTGCATTCAGTACTCCAGGTGCGGCCTCACCAGGGACCTGTACAAGGTCAGGATTACTTCCCCTTTCCAAGATGTAATTCCCCTTGCTATGCACCCCAGCATTCTATTAGTCTCTTCTACTGCCTACTTGCACCGGACTGGTGGTTCCTCTCCCCTGTTATTAGAACTCCCAGATCCTTTTCCTCCATTGACGTGGATAACTGCACTCCACCAACCAATAACTATTCCCGGGATTTCTGGTCCCCAAGTACATGACTTTACACTTCTTGGCATTGAACTCCAGTTGCCATGTGTTTGACTAGCTCGCAAGTCTTGCTAAATCCTCAGAGTACTTTACCTTCTCCCCTATCCACTTCTGCACAGACCTTTGTGCCATCTGCGAAGAGGCTGATCTTACTTTTTATCCTGTCCAATATGTCGGCAATGAAAAGGTTAAACAGTATTGGTCTTAATATTGAGTGAGTCTGTGGGACTCCACTTGTTACAGCTCTGGGCTCCGATAGCTCCCCCCCATAACTACCCTCTGCTGCCTATCCTCTAACCAGCTCTTAACCCATCTAACCAGTTTCCTCCCTGCTCCCAACTTGCTGGCCAACCTTCCATGAGGTACCAAATCAAAGGCCTTGCTGATGTCCAGGTAAAGGGCATCCACCCCATGACCTTTGTCCAGTGCCCTCATCACTCAATCAAAAAAGACAACTAGGTTTGTCTGACAGGATCTGCCTGAGACAAACCCATGCGCCTGTTGTCCTGAAGACCATTCTCCTCCAGAAATTCCTCCAGCCTCTCCTTGAGGATAGTCTCCATAGCTTTCCTACAATGACAGTAAGGCTCACCGGTCTGTAGTTCCCTGGTTCATCCCTGGGCCCATTCTTATGGAGAGGCACCACATGCTCCATCTTCTAGTCCCTGGGCATGCACCCAGTACCCAGGGAGGTGTTGAATAAGTCTGCCAGTGGACCCAACAGGACTTTTGCCAACTCTGTCAGGACTCTAGGATGTACACTGTCTGGCCCTGGTGCCTTATCCACCCTCAGAGATTTAAGACACTCCATCATCCTGTCCACTGGGATCTCCCCATCCATAACCTTCCCCCCTACACCAACCCCAACTATCCCTTAAGGCATGGGTCCTTCTCTCTCCCTGGTAAACACTGAACAGAATTACTTATTGAGTATTTCTGCCTGCACTGCCCCCTTTTCTGCCCATCTTCCACCATTTTTGAGCCTAACGATTGGAATCTTACCCTTTCTCTTCTTCCATATATAGCTGAAGAAATCCTTTTCCCCTTCTCTGATCCCCTGTGCTAGCCTCAGCTCTCTCGATGCCTTGGCTGCCCTTACTATTCTACTCATCTCTCTGGATTTCCTCAGGTATTTCTCCCAGTCCTCTTCCAGGTCGGCTCTTTTATAATTCCTAAAGGCAGCCCTCTTTTCCCTCACCCTCTCCTCATCCTCCCTGTTTATCCAGCTCAGATTATTTATTTATTTATTGAATTTTGTTGACTGGGTAGGCCCACCGAGACTAGAAGTCCCTTTTTCAGGGGCGACTGGGGGGGAGATACAGATGGTAACCAACTGAAATTGAACCTGATTAAGCTGTTGGTGGTATTTTATTTAGTGAATGGGGGAAATTTGGCCAGCACATGGGGGAAATTTCCCTACTCACAGGTAGGGAACCTCTGTCATCCTGGCACTTGGCAAATATGGCATCCAGATGGGCAGGAGAGAGGATGGATGTTGAGGAGGTAAGAGAGAGGGTCTTCTCCCCTATCTCAGCCCAGCTAGAGACCCACGCAATGGCAACAACTTCGGAGATGGATACCCCATGGATACGACGGAGGAGCATTTGATGTATGGACCGGCTGATTGCCCTTCAGATACAGAGGGCCTAACAAAAGTCAGGACATCGACAATAGCTCAAGACACAAAAAAAATGAACCAGTAATTCTAAGTAATAAATTATAGAACTTACTGCAAGAAGAAGAAGCTAGATACATGGCAAAGAAAATGGCATTACTTGTGCAAATGACATCTCTAGAAAGACGCATTGAAGAGACTCCCATACCACCTGATCAACATGTTGTTATGGAGACAGTAATTGTGGAGTTGAATGAGTCTCAGCAAAATGCAGCCGCACAACCTGATGTACAAACTCCCATAGAGGAGGTAAGAGTTTGTCCTTCTACTAGTACTAAGACCAGTATTGCCTGAAAGTGAGGTGGGAACCACATCAGGATTGGCACAAATGGACAATCTGCCTGGCCTAAGACGCCACATCATGCAGCAAGTTAGTAATGTTGGGAATGAGCTTTGGTCTGTAGAAAAAGCCTTGCAGGGTGCAGGGTGGGAAAAAGAGGCTACCACGGGATGATGCGTGTCTGGTGCTTCCCCCATTCGTATTCCTGGAGCTGTACCCGAAGGAGATACACAAAACCTGTGCTAGAGCCAGCACTGGAGCCTCAAGCATTAGACCTCCCTTTAGAGTTACATGCAATACAAAGTCTGATTTTACAGTTGCTGAGACATTCTTCAGAGGCACACACTAATGAACACTATAGGCCTGATTCAGAACACAGTTCAAACCCAGAGGGAGTTCAGAAGGCCAACAGAGTACTAATACTTCCATACCGAGGGTTGAAGCTCGGCCCTATGCATCTTTTTTTCAGGACTCCTATACAACCTATGTAACCCCCAGGGGGTGCTATCCCAAGGGCTACTACTCCTGCCTGCTTCGCCACTACCAGGTTGAGGGGCCTGGATCCAATGGCAGGTGCCTCCACCCAGAGGTCGGGGTTGGAACAGTCAAACACAACTTGGTCACAGCCCTCTGGGTCACTGCAACCCCCTTTCCTTCTGCTAGTGGCCCACGAGCACTTCTCACCCAATGGTTATAACTTATGCTTACCCCCAAAGTGGAATGACCAACTTGGTGCTGAGGACCCCCTGTAAAATAAGTTACAGTGACACAATAACCCATGCACAAGAGGGGAGCAATAACATACAGTTCAGACAGTGTACCTTGCAAACAACAAATCTGATTTATTGAAGGAGAAGTAACAAGGGTGGGGGAAATCAGGTTGATTGGCTTGACACTCTACTATATCAGGGCACGCCACTGTGCACAGGCCAGACCTATGAGTCACTGTCTCTGGGTACCCAGGCAATAAGAGGCTAGCCTATTCGGTGCAGCTGGTTGGGGCCCTGATGGAGAAAGCAAGTATTTGATACCCAAACTGGTTAATAAGAGCCAGCAGGCTCAGTTCATGCAACCAGTGGAGCGACCATGACAGATCTTGTCCTTGAGTAAACATCTAACAAGGAGCTACCCTGATTTAGTACTCACGACTGCTGCAGACAGATCCCTCTCACACCACTTGCAGGACATAGCCTGTGATCCAAACACTTCTCCACACATTTATATGGAGAACAGAGGGTTACCATATCAGGCAGCTGCTTTAGACTCCCGATGAATTGCACTGCACAAACCGGGTGACGAACTGCAGCTTCACTTATCCTGACAGACCGAGCGCGATTGGAGCCGATTCTCCAGTCCTCTACAGGGTGAGCCTGGTAGGTAGCTGTAATCGTACAGCCTCCTCTGTCTGCATTTCTCCATGGATCTTGTCTGCTCCTTACGGCAATTCTGCCACCTGACTTCTTGGCCTGCACACGTGCTTCTCACGT
Source organism: Neoceratodus forsteri (assembly GCA_016271365.2). Classification (NCBI taxonomy): domain Eukaryota; kingdom Metazoa; phylum Chordata; order Ceratodontiformes; family Ceratodontidae; genus Neoceratodus; species Neoceratodus forsteri. The sequence goes on along the minus strand of CM057450.1, from coordinate 324,569,151 downwards.
GAAAACTTGCGCAGCGCAGGAGCCAGAGCTCCTTCTACCTTCACGATCACCAACGACGCTGCCCTTCAGGACAGTTGCAGGGCAGTTTCCTTTCGCTCCACAGGGCTCCGATTGGCTGCTTGGTTCTGTCAGTCACCCCATACGACCTCTATTGGTGCTAAAAAGGCACCAGGGTCCAAACTACACTTCCCAGAAGCACCTACCATATATCTCCCTTAGGTTGCAGGCTCCCTGTAGGAGTCCAAGTTCTGGTTGGCTCAAGCGGGCTCCATTTTAATGTCCCCCCTTCCCCAACTGGCCTATTTCAGTAGTTCAGGTCCAAAATGGTGGGATCAGACACACAGAGTCCCAGCTGCAATAAAGGCAGGTTAAACAAACTACATTTTTACTGTTATGCTACATACTTCCCAGCAAACAGTTGCATCCTTCAATTAGGCTTCCTCTGCTCTCTTAGTGACTGCAGAAGCGGAGCGATTTGAATGGCAGCTTGAGTGGGATTCGAGCAATAAACCCACAGTCCCCCCTTGCAAACTAATAAAGCCTGCAAGCAGGCAGTTCTTAAAGAGACAGTACCAGAGGCTCTAAAAGCACTCACAGCACCCACATTTAAATGGCATTACGCCGACTGCCAGTTAGGCTGGGAGCACTTAGGCAAGCTCCGGGAAGGCTTTTAGGAACCCCCATTTGTAGGGGGGTTACACCCTTCCTGGCCTGGAAAGAACTTGGTGTCCGCGTCAAGTAGTTACCCTTAAATCACTTTAAGGCAAAACAGTTTAAACTGACAGCAGATCAAACCTTTTGTTACATACACTAGTACTGCATTACACAGTTTACTATTGGTTATACAATATTACACATACAGACAACCTTTTTCTTTTTAAATCAGGTCATTACTTCCTGCCCATGACACCTGGAAAGAGGGGGCCCTTCCCTATCAGCTACCTGCAGGCTAACTGGGGCAGGGGTACCATACTCAGAGGGCAATATTAGCAGTCTGGAATCATCCCCCAGGGTTAGTTTGGGCAAGGAGCTCGGGGACATGTACATCCCTTTATGGATCACATTCAAAGGCAGATCCACAGTCTGGCCCAGGGACTCATAACTCAATCTCACTACAGGCCGTACTTCTCAGCCAGTCCATCTAGGAGTCTTGGGGAAAATTTCTGGAGGCTCAGACTCCATTCCAGCCCTACTTGGGATGGTCAGGGAAGCCTCTATAGGAGCAGGGGACGTAGAGCCCATGGCACCTTCGGAGACAGAGCCCTCTATTTCTGAACTCACCCCACCCGGCTCAGCTGGGGACATTTCTGGTACTGGCGGGGAACTATCAGGGCACTCAAAATATTCTTCTTGCTCTGGCATAGCCTCTGTTGCCTCCCCCATGTCACTTCCTTCGTCTGAGAAATCAGACAGTTCAGCCAGTCCCAATGAACTCATACCTTCATATTTAATACCACTCACTTCTCCCTCCGGGAGCATTGGCTCCAAAGACAAAGCTGGGGGCTCAAACAGTCCAGGAAGCCCAACTTCATCCCCAAGGTTGATTAGAGGATTGCCCCCAAACAACTGACTCATTTCATAAGAGGGGTAATATTCAGGATTACACTCACTGTCCTCGGACACAGATTGGCAATCAGCTTCAGCGGGTGGAGAAGGCCTCTTTAGTTTGGTTTCTGGGGATCAATCGGTCTTAGTTTTTCTTGGCGGTGGCTCTAGTCACAGGGCCGGGGGGACATTGGGTGGTTCAACTCTATCAGGATCTGTCCGATTGGCAGCAGATGATTTCTGTGTAGTTTTCACATCTTTTGAGTTGTTCTCAGGCCGCACTTTGTATACAGGTAAATCTTCCAACTTTCCTACAACAATATGAGGGAGTTGATGCCATCTGTCAGCAATCTTATGCTTGACATGCAGTCCCAGATTCCTCAATAGCACTCTATCCCCGTCTCTAAGCTCCATTGCTTTCACTTTTTTATCATACTTTTCTTTATTGGCTAAATTTCATTTTGCAGCCATGGTCTGGGCTACTTAGTAGGCATGGTTTAGTTGGGCCTTCAGCTTCTGCACATACTGTAGATGATTAGCTGCTTGAACCCCTTCAGGAGAAACTCCAAAACAGACATCTACTGGCAGTCTAGCCTCTCTCCCAAACATCAGTCGATACGGGGGAAATCCAGTGCCATCACTTTTGGCGCAGTTATAAGCATGTACTAGAGTGCTAATCTGCTGGCTCCATCTAGGCTTGTCTTTAGGTTGCAGTGTGGCCAACATGTCCAGCAATGTTCGGTTAAACCTCTCAGGTTGAGGATCTCCCTGGGGATGATAAGGAGTAGTTCTTGACTTTCGCACTCCCCACAAGGATAGCATTTCTTTAATCAAGCGACTCTCAAAATCCCTCCCCTGATCGGAATGGATTGGGGCCCCATAGTGGACAAAGAAATTCTCAACAAATACTTTAGCCACCGTGGTTGCTTTCTGGTCTTTAGTGGGGAAAGCTTGTGCATACCGGGTGAAGTGATCAGTAACTACTAATATATTGCTGATGTTTCTCTGATCTGGTTCTAGACTCAGGAAATCAATGCAGACCAATTCCATGGGGGCACTAGTAGTGATATTAACTAGGGGGGCAGCCCTCTGGTGCAGGGTCTTTCTTTGTAAACATCGGCTACAAGTCCTGATGTGCTGTTTCACATCAGCACCCATTTTGGGCCAATAAAACCGGGACCTCACCAAATCAAGGGTTCTGTCTATGCCGAGGTGTCCCATGTGATTGTGTAGGGACCTCATCACCAGTTCTCTAAAAGCAGTGGGCAGCACCAGCTGTTGTTTGTCTACGCGCCCCTCTTTATCTACTGTCTCTCTCTGTATAATAGTCCATTAATCAGTTTCAACTTGGGACCTTCTTTGTATAACAGGGCAGTTCTCAAGTCAGTGGAACACAGTTTTGACACATCTCTCCCCATGTGCAGAGCCTCCAGAGCAGTTTTTATCAGAGGGTCCCGGGACTGAGCCAGACGGAGACTATCATTATTGAACTGGGGCAACGCACTAGTGTCTAATGCAGAGAAATGACAGTAAGCACCAGGTATACAGTTCTCAGAGGGCCCCAAACAATCCACCATGCAATCCACAGCATCAGGAGATACCTGTTCCTCCATGTCAAATATTTGGCAAAGTGCTTCAATGTCAGGTTCTGACAACCTGACCCAGCTGTCTCGGGGCACAGGCCTCCGGGAGAGAGCATCAGCATCTATGTGATTCAGGCCTGCTCTGTATTCAACAGCATAGTTGTAGGTAGACAACGCAGAAAGCCACCTATGGCCAGTGGCATCCAACTTAGCTGAGGTCTGTACATAGGTTAGAGGATTGTTATCAGTCTTCACCAATATCTTAGCACAGTACAAGTAGTCATGAAATTGATCAACAATGGCCCACTTCAAGGCCAAGAACTCTAGCTTGTGCACTGGATAGTTCTTTTCTGAAGGAGTGGGGCTCCTGCTGGCAAATGCTATGGGTCTTAGACCATTTGTGTGCTCTTGATATAACACAGCCCCCAATCCTTGTAGACTGGCATCAGTATGAAGAATGTACAGCCTGGCAGGGTCAGCATAGGCCAGCACTGGGGCACAGGTAAGCTGACATATAATATCATGGAAAGCTATCTCACAATCAGCAGTCCAGCGGGTTCCAAACACATCATTTGGACGGAAATATTTTTTCTCAGTGTCAGCAAGCAAAGCTTTCTCATACTTTTTGTGAGTTGGAGGATACCCTTGAGTAAGGTTGAGTAGAGGGCGGATCACTTGAGAATAGTCTTTGATAAACCTTCTATAATAACCACAAAACTCCAGGAACATCTGCAGCTCCTTCAAATTCTTTGGCTGAGGCCAGGTAGTCAAAGCTTCCACCTTACTGGGGTCAGTCTCTGTGCCTTCAGTGGATACTATATGCCCCATATATTTCACGGATGTTTGAAAGAATTGACACTTATCTGTAGACAATTTGAGACCAAAATCTTCCAGTCGATCCAGGACTTTGAAGAACCTGCTTTCATGTTCCTCCAAGGAGCTGCCAAACACTATGACACCATCCAGGTAGACTAGACATTCGAGCAAGTTCATATCCCCCACAGCACGCTCCAACAAGCGCTGGAAAGTAGCAGGAGCGCCAGAAATCCCCTGAGGCATCCTCATAAACTCGTAAAAACCTAGGGGACAAATGAAAGCAGTCTTCTCATGATGCTCTGGTGCCATCGGGATCTGGTAGTGCCCACTGCGAAGGTCTAACATGGAGAACCATTTGCTACCATTTAGGCAATCCAAGGCATCCTGGATGCATGACATGGTATACTGGTCTAGTATAGTTCGCCTGTTTAGAGTACGGTAATCCACACACATCCAGACAGCTCCATTCTTCTTCCTCACTACTACAATGGGTGAAGCATAGGGGCTTCTAGACTCTTGTATTACCCCAGCCGCGAGCATCTCCTGCAGGTGTCATCTCACATCATCTATATCAGCAGGGGCCAGGCGTCGAGATCGCGCACGGAAAGGTCGTTCATCCTGTAGCCGAATGTGGTGCTCAGCTCCTTGCACACATCCTACATCCCACTCCTTCAAGGAAAACACCTCCCTCTGAGCGAGCCTTTCACTAATCATTTTCTTCCATTCTGCTGGCAGTGGGGAGTCACCAAAATTAAACAAATCGGGGGTCACTTGGTCACTCCTCCTGGAAGTCTTGTTGCTGGGCAGAACAGCAGTATCCGCACAGTTCAGCGTAGTCAGAGTCCAACCTCGCTTCACTCGAATCTCTCAATCAGATACATTGTGCACTTGAACCATTACTCTTCTGGCAAAAGCATGGGCTCTAGCAGGCAAAATGCTGGGTTTAACCAGCAACCCCTCTGGCAGTTTTCCATTGCCTGGTGCATCCAGCATAAATATTTTATTCTTAACATCCTTCTTAATCCAGACCTCTCCTTGGAGAACACAGTGGGCATTTGGGGCTAGCAGAAAAGACTCTGTATCCTTCTTCCAGGCAATACCCACCGGGCCTTCAGGTTCTGCCTGGCTGGCCTTTCTCTGGGTCTCATAGGCCTTCTGAATCAAAGCTGGAATTTTGAGAGCTCGCCCAGTCCTGGACCTCTGTTTTTCGGAGCACAGCTGTGCTAAATGACCAAACATGTGAGCATTGGTCCCAATCAACAAGGGCACCCCATCATACAGTCCAGTAGGGGGACACACTAATGCCAAGGTCTCCACTTGCTCAGCCACCCCAGCCACAGAAGTAGGAAAATATAACCAGATCTGGATATACCCAGAGTAGGGGTAGGTCTTATTGCTCAGTCCCCAGACATGTAGTCCATCTAAATGCTGCAGGGGCACCTCAGGGAAATGCTTCTGATACCAGTCCTGAAACATAACGGTCACTTGAGAACCACTGTCTAACACAGCCCGGGTGGGTACTCCATTCACTCTCACTGTGGTTTCCATCAAGGGACCCACCACATCAGTCCATTCAGGGAGCATGGTTTTGGAGGTTACTTGGGCATTGGCCCGGGTGACAAAACTCTTCCAAGGAGGCCCCCCTTGGGGTCGGGTATAGGCCTTGCGATGCCAGGCTACTAGCCTGCTATTGACCCTCCTCAAGTTCTCTGGTAACCTGCACTCAATCTGAAAGTGTCCATCCTCCCCACAATGGTAGCAGAACTTAGTATCTCGGGGGTCTTTGTTGGGCGGGAGATATCTTGTCTGCCTGGAGGCGTTGGGGGTTCTGGAAGGCTCCTCTGGACAAGGTCGTTTGTTTCTGGCTAACTCAGGCTCCCCAAATCTGGAGGGGTGGGCAACAGTTTGTTTCAATTCTCTCACCATTTCCTGTTAGTCTCTAATCTCGGCCTTCAAATCACTGTCCACCCGGGGATCAGAGGAAACAGCATGCACCCCCACTCCACCCTGGGCCTCTGGGGGCACAGGAAATGCATCAGGTCCCTTGTTCAATCCCCTCGAGGGGTGGGTCTCATCGGGTTCACTGGGCTCAGGGGTCTGGCATAGATTCATGACCCCCACATAGGGTTCTCACCCCTCTTCATCAGTCTCAACTTCTCGAATCTCTCTCATCAATTGGCAGTATTCAGGAGGGGCAGCCCGTCGGTCATGTAGTTTGAGCTTCAACAATATCACACTGGAAAACCTGGCAGATTTCAAGATATGATCTAGGTGGACCTGATTTAAAGCAGGGGCAGTTACTCCCCCCCCCCCGTTGATAAGCTTTTTGCAGTGCCCTTTCCATTCTGGTAACAAAGGCTGACAGTTTCTCATTCCTCCACTGTTTAGCTGACTTGAACTTCCACAACAAGTCCTCCCCAGTTTCTGTACTCCCAAACACCCCCTCCAAGGCAGAATGGTACTCTACTGCAGTGGCTTCGGGGCTAGTAGCCCACAAGAAGCGAATGGCTTCCAAAGCTGGGCCCCTCAGGCTCTCCATCAGTCTCTTTTGTTTCTCCCCCTCAGAGCACTGCCACTCTTGGACTAAAAGGGTAGCATAGTCCATCCAAGTCTCCAGATCATCTTCTCCCGAGGGCACAGGCACAGTACCAAAAAAAAATCTCAATCTCCGATAGGAGTCTAGCTATATGGGGGGAACAACTATAGGTGGTGGAGCCAGGATGGAACTCTTGGAGGACCCGGGAGATGTACCTGAGGACGATTGGGGGGTGGGATTACTGGAAAGGTCTAACACCTGTAGAAATTCCTGAGTGGTCCTCCCTTCTGCAGCTAACAGTTTAAGCAATTTATCTTTGAAGCTATTAGTCTAGGGGAACCCCCCCCCCATACATGTGATATGTCCAACTTGCTTAAGAGGGAGGTTTGGGTCAAATTAGGAGGGAGATTGGCCTGCTAGTAGGGAGATGCCATAACATTGTGCGTTTGTCCTTAAATGGTGTCAAAAACATAAGAAAAAAGTCATTACAAAAATGTAATGCATTTCATTTTGTCAAGAATAAGCACTAAAAAGAATAAACAACTAGTTATATAAAGTTATCAGATACATTGTGCATCACTGATTTAATTTTTATGTGTCTTTATCTGCCAAAAAAAGATGGATATTTTGGACAGAATTTTACTTAAGCAGGAGATTTTGTTTCCCAGGAGGGAGGGTGGGAGTTCAGTCAAAAAAAACAGGAGTCTCCAGCGTAAAAAGGGAGATATCACATGTATGACCCCCCCCCCGAGGTGACTGAACTACTCTGGACATGAATGACCCTCCACCCCTTTGGAGCATCTTCCTGGTAAATCACTGGGGGCACCCTCTCTGGGTCTATAATTATACTGCATAAAAGCAGCACCTGTAAAGTCTGGTCGGGTAGGTCGGCCATTCGCCCCTTCACCTCTACCTTGCCTAAACATTTAACACGCTCAACTGCAGAAACGAGGTCAGCGTTCTTTATCCCCAGAGGTACATCCAGTAGTAACACAATTTTCTGAGAATCCAACTCTTTGGCTTCACCCCACCCCATCAGTTTATGCACCATCATCTTAACAGGGTCTAACTTAATTTTAGTCGTAATATCCCCCTCCAGTTTTTCCTTTGGTTTGGCCATGTTGGGGTAGTTCGAATATTCGGCCACTAGGGGACGCTAATCCCAGTGGTGCCTCCAAAATGTAACCCCAAGGGGGCACTATCCCAAGGGCTACTACCCCTGCCTGCTTCGCCACTAGGAGGTTGAGGGGCCTGGATCCAATGGCGGGTGCCTCCACCCAGAGGTTGGGGTTGGAACAGTCAAACACAACTTGGTCACAGCTCTCTGGGTCACTGCAACCCCCCTTTCCTTCTGCTAGTGGCCCATGAGCACTTCTCACCCAATGGTTATAACTTACACTTACTCCCAAAGTGGAATGACCAACTTGGTGCTGAGGACCCCCTGTAAAATAAGTTACAGTGACACAATAACCCATGCACAAGAGGGGAGCAATAACATACAGTTCAGACAGTGTACCCTGCAAACAACAAATCTGATTTATTGAAGGGTAAGTAACAAGGGTGGGGGAAATCAGGTTGATTAGCTTAACACTCTACTGTATCAGGGCACTGTGCACAGGCCAGACCTATGAGTCACTGTCTCTGGGTACCCAGGCAATAAGAGGCTAGCCTATTCGGTGCAGCTGGTTGGGGCCCTGATGGAGAAAGCAAGTATTCAATACCCAAACTAGTTAATAAGAGCCAGCGGGCTCAGTTCATGCAGCCAGTGGAGCGACCATGACAGATCTTGTCCTTGAATAAACATCTAACAGGGAGCTACCCTGATTTAGTACTCACGACTGCTGCAGACAAATCCCTCTCACACCACTTGCAGGACATAGCCTGTGATCCAAACACTTCTCCACACATTTATATGTAGAACAGAGGGGTACCATACCAGGCAGCTGCTTTAGACTCCCAATGAATTTCAATGCGCAAACCGGGTGACGCACCGCAGCTTCACTTATCCTGACAGACCGAGCGCGATTGAAGCCGATTCTCCAGTCCTCTACAGGGTGAGCCTGGTAGGTATCTGTAATCGTGCAGCCTCCTCTGTTTGCACTTCTCCACGGATCTTGTCCACTCCTTACGGTGATTCTGCCAACCAACTTCTTGGCCTACACACACACTTCCCACATGAAAACTTGCACAGCGCAGGAGCAAGAGCTCCTTCTACCTTCACGATCACCAACGACACTGCCCCTCAGGACAGTTGCAGAGCAGTTTCCTTTCACTCCACAGGGCTCCGATTGGCTGCTTGGTTTTGTCAGTCACCCCATACGCCCTCTACTGGTGCAAAAAAGGCACCAGGGTCCAAACTACACTTCCCAGAAGCACCTACCATATATCTCCCTTTGGTTGCAGGCTCCCCGGGGGAGTCCAAGTTCTGTTTGGCTCAAGCGGTCTCCATTTTAATGTCCCCTCTTCCCCAATTGGCCCATTTCAGTAGTTCAGGTCCAAAATGGCGGGATCAGACACACAGAGTCCCAGCTGCAATAAAGGCAGGTTAAACAAACTACATTTTTACTGTTATGCTACATACTTCCCAGCAAACAGTTACATCCTTCAATTAGGCTTCCTCTGCTCTCTTAGCAACTGCAGAAGTGGAGCGATTTGAACGGCAGCTCGAGTGGGATTCGAGCAATAAACCCACAGTCCCCTCTTGCAAACTAATAAAGGCTGCAAACAGGCAGCTCTTAAAGAGACAGTACCAGAGGCTCTAAAAGCACTCACAGTGCCCACATTTAAACGGCATTACGTCAACCGCCAGTTAGGCAAGGAGCACTTAAGCAAGCTCCGGAAAGGCTCTTAGGAACCCCCATTTGTAGGGGGGGGTTACACCTGCAAAGAGACACAATGTGATCAGGTTGAAATATGTTGGGGGTATGCAAGAAGCCCCAGATAGATTGTATGTGGACAGAATTCTTTTGAAAGATTCCCTAAAATATTTTTGCAAATGAGATACATGCCCTCATACATGTATCGAGAGAAACCACTTTAAATATTAGTTTTAATACTCTGCAAGGTTTGGAACGTTTTTGGGTGAAGTACCACAGATTAAAGAACACGCCTCTATGGACCGCCTTTCTAGCTATGCCCTTATCAAAACCGACACAAAAAATGATTGCTGTCCTGTTCCAAAGTGAGAGAGTCAATATGAGTGACTTAGAACACTGGTTAATAGCAAGATGCAAGGTGCTGTCTGATCCAGAAGCAATTTTTGACTGAATAGATCTGGACTGGTGGGTGGAGAGTTCAGGTGATGCTGAAAATGAGTGATACTGGAGTGCTGCATTTATGCTATAGCTTTTTCCTGGGTAGGGACGGGGGGTTCTGTTTTACCCAGGACAACCAAAAGCATGTTGGTTGTGGCTCTGTTGCACATCTAAGAAGCGATAATGGGAGACTTCAACATGCCAGATACAGATTGGTCAATACCAGCAGGAACATCTGCCAGAACTAGACACATAGTGGATTCCCTGCAGTGGGAGAGCCTCAAACAACTGGTACAGCAACCCACAAGAGACAAGACTATTCTAGACCTACTACTGACTAACAAGGAAGGGATCACAGATCTCCAGGTAGAAGGTCACCTGGGGGCCAGTGACCATCACATGGTATGGTTCAATTTGGCTACTACATCTAAATCATCCCATTCCAAGGCAAAAATATGGGACTTCAGAGGAGTTGACTTTGATAAGATGGCCAACAGAGTTAAGCTAGCCCTGGCAAAAAGAAACACAGGTGAGGGGGTACAGGCAAAGTGGGCAAGCATTAAGGATGCAATACTTGAAGCAACATCCCATTGTGTTAGACAGAAAAGGAAGTGCAAAAGAAGAAGGAAACTACTTTGGTTCTCAAATACAGTAGCAGAAAAGGTCAGAGCCAAAAGGCTGGCCTTCAGGAAATATAAGGGAACACAACGGGATGAAGATAGAGAGGCATACCAAACTGCCCTAAGGGAAGCAGGGAAGGCAGTAAGGCAGGCAAAGTCCCAAACTGAGGAAAAACTAGCATGAACAGTAAAAGAAGGTGACAAGACTTTCTATAGATACATTAGTGAAAGGAGAAAGTCAGAAGGGGGTATTGCTAAGCTTAATGGAGAAAAGGGAGCATGTGAGGAGGAGGAGGACCCTGTAAAGGCATCTATCCTAAATAGATACTTTTGCTCAGTATTTACTGAAGAGAAAGTAGGGCAGGGCCCACAGCTCAGCATCATGGACACAGGGGAGGGAGGTGAGCACTACTCCCTTCACAAAAGAAAGGGTCCTACAAGAACTTGCTAAGCTCAAGGGTGATAAGGCAATGGACCTGATGGCATAACATCCCAGGTACTTAAGGAGCTAAAGGTGGAACTAGCAGAGCCATTAGCAGAACTGCTTAGTGTGAGTCTCTGAGCACAGGAGAGGTTCCAGAAGACTGGAGAAGGCTCATGTGATCCCGCTCCACAAGAGTGGTAGCAGGAGGAGGCGGGAAACTACAGACCAGTCAGTCTTACCTCAGTAGTGGGCAAGATTATGGAGGCACCCTTAAGGAAAGGATAGTGCAACACCTGGAATCCATAGGGGCACAGGATCCAAGACAGCATGGGTTTACAAAGGAAGGTCCTGTCAAACTAATCTCATAGATTTCTTTGACTGGGTAACCAGAGTGGTGGACCAAGGGGGAGCAGTTGATGTCGCCTACCTTGACTTCAGCAAAGCTTTTGACACTGTTCCACATAGAAGATTGATAAATAAGCTGGGTAGGCTCGGGAGGGTCAGAAGTTGGTCAACTGGGTGCCAAACTGGTTGACGGGCAGAAAACAGAGAGTGGTGGTAAATGGTATGCAGTCAGAAGAGATGCAAGTCGCAAGTGGGGTACCTCAGGGATCAGTCCTGGGGCCAGTCCTCTTCAACATCTTCATTAGTGACCTTGCAGATGGACTAGAGGGTAAGATTTGTCTGTTTGAAGATGACACCAAGATCTGCAACAGAGTAGATGATCCAGATGGGGTGGGCAGAATGAGAAGAGATCTGGATAAACTAGCAAAATGGTCAGAAGAGTGGCAACTGGGATTTAATGCAAAGAAGTGCAAGATCATGCACATAGGGAAGAGAAACCCTGAAGCCACCTATAGGCTGGAAGGGGAGTTGCTAGCAGTCACAAAGGAAGAAAGAGACTTGGGCATCATCATCACTGATGACCTGAAATCATCCAAGCAGACCTCTAAAGCAGTAGGTAAGGCTAGGGGGTGTTAGGATTGTATTAGTAGGGCATCACAAGTCATAAGAGGAGGTAATAATCCTCTTTACAAGACACTGGTTAGGGCCCCATCTGGAGTACTGTAGTATTGGAGGCCGCACTCTTCACAAGGACATTAACCAAATTGAGGAAGTCCAGAGAAGGGCAACCAAAATGGTGCAGGGACTGCATCAGAAGACATATGAGGACAGATTAACAGATCAACAGCTCAATATGTATACCCTTGAGCAAAGGAGGGAGAGAGGTGATATGATCGAGGCATTCAAACACTTTAAGGGCATTAACAAGGTGAAAGAGTCTAGCATGTTTAAATATAAGAAAAATTGCAGGACAAGAGGACACAGCATGAGATTAGAGGGGGGCAGATTAAGGGGGTATGTGAGGAAATTCTTTTTCACAGAAAGGGTGGTGGATGCATGGAATGGCTTACCACAAGAAGTGGTGGCTATGAATACAGTGCAGGGCTTCAAACAGGCATGGGATAGGCATAAGGGAGCAATACAAATGACTATGAATAGATAGGCCACTGACAGAGCAAAGGCTGATGGCACATTTATAAGGTAGAAAAAAGAAATGGGCAGACTGGATGGGTCTTGCGGTCCTTATCTGCAGTCAACTTCTATGTTTCTATGTTTCTGTGACAAACTGAAGCGCAATGTATGTGGAGCCTTGTGGCATTAAGGGATCCAATGTAGGGAAGGAGAAAGATGCAATTTACGTGAAGGGGTTGACCATACTTTTCAAAACTGCCCATGGGCAGCACAAACAAGTCTGATCTGGCAGATGGAGCTGAACAATGCCTATATAGTACCCTAAGGCCTATATTACCCTAGCACGATGACAACAAATATTATCAAGGAACACTACTGGTCCTGGAGAAGCTATTGCACAACAGTCTCACCCTGACAATGAACAGGATACAACTAATAATGGGGAGCACAGCTTTTCACAAACTCCTGACAGCCTAATGGAGCCAATCCACCCAGGACCCCCCCCCCCCACAGGAGATGGCAACAGCTACTGCAGAAAAAGAACCAGAGAATATAACAACGATGGTCATGGTACCTGCGTATACTGTGACAGCTAACCTGCCTCAGACACCCAAGAAAGTAACAGAAATGAGACCTCCATCCCCCCTTCTACTGTTGAACAATTTTCAACTGTAAGAGCAACTAGAAGCAGAAGATCACAAGGCCCTGCCAGCTCCAAGCTCTCAAAAACTGAATCTGTTATTATCCAAAATAAATTTGAACTACTACAGACAGATGGGGATGATTCAGAAATTGATTCAGACACTTCTTCTATTCAGCCTTCCCTTCCTGAGCAAACAACAGATACTTAAGTGCCAATGGAGACTTCTAGCCCACAGAAAAGAGAAGTTATATTTCTTACCCTTTATAGTACTCCACAGTCAACACTAGTGGGTATTCCTCGTCCATCCTATAGGTTGCTGCACGATCCAATCAAATCAAAGGTGGGCAAGGATATCCCTCTACCCTCATCAGAATATCTCCAGTTCAATTCATGCATCAAGATAGGCTGGTCACATCCTCACTGTTCCCAACAACAACTGTACAGGTACTGTAAAAAATTACTTTAATTTTAATTGCAATAGCTCTAACAATGGCCTGGCAGATAGCAAGATCAGCTACTAACTGCACGCAGTCTTTATCTCAATGTCTATTTTCTTTCATCAGGCATTTACATTTACAGCACAGTAAGGCAGAAGAGCAACTTTAGTAAAATTTTCTGGAGATCAGGACTCCCTCTTGTAGTGGGTCCAGATCACTCGATGACTACACAGCAATCATGACTAGGGTTCCTCCTGTAGCAACCCCAGTTTACATCCCATCAGCTGCTAGCTCAATCCTGTGTGACTGCTAACACCCCCCCGCCCAGCAACCTCCACTCAACAGCAGCAGTCTCTCTGGACAAGAATCTCAGCGTCCAGCCTGCTGCAGTCTCTCTCTGGGCAGGAATCCCCTCCAGTAGCGATTCCTGCCCAGCGCAGTGGAACACAGCTTCTCAAGGCACCTCCAGGAGCAGCCTCCCAAAGCACTATCCCTTTCTCCTACTGAGCTCCACAGAAGGCTCGCATCTCCCGATCCACTCTCAGTGCAGCAAGCTTGCTGAGCTACGATCAGGCAAGCGAGCAAGAATTCAATTGCTCCAACACTTGTTCACGTACCTGAGGAAGCTCAGGACCATTCCTCTCACTTTCTCTCCTTGGGCGTTTCTTACAGGCCCTCCATTGCCCAAGCAGTCAGCTTCCCCACTCTACTTTGGGTGTTGTCCACAAGACCTTCATTTATTCTTCAGCCATGCAAACTCCTTTGTTCTTGGGGAGCCATAAAACAATTCCCCCCCCCCTCCCAAGACAGCATTCAGTCATGCATCCCTCGCTCTGCTACTTGGGCAAGACAAGCCCCATGATGCTCCTCGACCCTTCCCAGCCCAGCAATCTTGCTGCAAATCCCACGAGATTATGCTGGCTATTTTCTTGCATCCAGCTCTCCCAAACTACAGGAGTTATCATGAGATCTCATGGCCGACATTTTGCCTGGGTATTCTACCCACTACTTGTCTGATAGAACTCTCCTTTTGTCCCCAAATGAAAACAGCAAGCAAAGTCACAGGAAGCTGTAATTTCATTATGTGGTCTGCTGTATTAGGAGGTCCCTTCCTAATGAAATTTTTTTCTTGATTCCTCCAGATATTACCTCATAATGAGGAAATGCAGGGAGTGCGGAGTGTCATTCACAGCCATAGAGGAAGATGACCACACTTGTGCGGTGTAGCACAGATGGAAGATGAGGTCTCCATCATGGAAACCCACCCTCCACCCACCGGTCCTATTACATTGGATGCTAACCAGGCTCAGTTGCTAGTCCAGCTGCTGGAATGGATGAAAGCGGGTGACCCCATTACCACAGCACCACAGAAAGCCACCAATCAGTGACCCACAAAAAAATGCCCCCAGACTGGATACGTACAGCATCACGTCTGACAACTCGACCGAACCCGACGAGGACACTTCAGACAAGTCAATCCAAATGTGCCATGGGGAAAACATTGACGAGCTAATCACAATGGTATGGGTGGTGTTCAAGATATCACAGCAGCCCGCACAACCCTCCATGTCTGAGGACCCCCTACTCTCTATGGGTGAGTCAGATGAAAAAATACACTTCCCCTCCTGTCAGGCTCTTGACACTCTTCTTGCCAAGGAATATGAGACACCTGATCTGACCAGAATGTCCGAAAAGAGCATGATAAACAGGTGGTACCCCATTAGTCGAGAAAAAAGCGACCACTGGGGTAAACCTCCTAAGGTAGACCAACCAGTCTCGCAGCTGTCCAAAATGCACTACCATCCCAATTGAAAGTATGGCAGCACTCAAATACCCGATGGATAAAAAGGTAGAGGAACACCTCCGGAAAATTCATGAAGCAGCTGGCATGTCGTGCTCGGCAGACACTGCCGTGTGGTTCACCTGCAGGGCTCTCCATAGATGGCTAGACATTCTCGCTGAGAATATCCCCGAGGATTGCCCCCCAAAGTGGATGCAGCGGAGTGTGCCATTCAAGCTGTGAATTACATCATGGACACATCTTCCGACATCTTCAGGTTTGGCGCTCGTACCACTGTGCTGGCCAATAGAGCCAGAAGAGCCCTGTGGCTAAAACTATGGCAGGCGGACAATGAATCCAAAACCACCCTTCTTAAACTACCCTTCAAAGAGGGTACCCTTTTCAGAGAAGGCCTAACCCCATACCGCAAACAAAGGTGGGGAACACACACAGGAAGACAAGGATGTCTATCTCCCCACAGACAGAATTTTTCTTTCCAAAAGCAAGTTTTTCAAACACAAACCACAGACATACCATTCCCAGACCACAAAGCAGTGGCACCAAAGACCACGCTTCCAACACAGGCATACAACAACAGACCAAGAGGCAATACAGGGGGCCAGTACTCCAATGAAGGGCGAAAACCCAATTTCAAGCTACAGGGTAACAAACAAGGATTTGTCAATGCCGAATGTTTGCTTGCTGGAATTAGCATTGGACAAGCAGGAGTTAGACAGATGCAGAATAGGAATGGCTGTGAAGTACTGAAGCTCACGCCAACCCCACCTCCATCCTGTAGAGACGGACATGCATTGGGGTAAGTGTTTGGGTCATCGGCCATGATGGGCATGCCATGAGACATCACCCTATTCTGCAGACAGTGACATGTGTTGAGGTGTGCCTTAGGGTGTTTGGCTTTACAGTCACTGCATTCCATAAGGACATATGCTGAAATGGGTGCAGCATGGGTGAATGGGGTGAAGTCTGGGGCCAAAGAGTGCAAGGTACACCTCGATGCCTGTCAGTGGCTGGAGGTGAGGGTGGGATGGCATGAGCATTACAAAGGCACACCCTGATGCCTGTCAGACTGTGCAGGGTAGGACGTTATGGTTAGAAACTGTAACGCCTCAGGCGTTTGTTGGTATTTATACTACACATTTTCAACATGGCCTTTTTGTGAGCCTACCTACGAAGAGTGGCATTGTGATTATGTCTATGTGTCCCAAACATTGATTTCCAACAGCGACAGTGCCAGTCTGCACCACATGAACAAAAACACAGATTGGGCAGGATGTGAGGAATGACAGCTGTACCATCCACAGGGAGGTCTGAAGAGATGGCATTGTTGAACAGCTGTACTGGGAATATAAAAAGTGCTTGCAAGTCCAGGCATACAGTATGTGGAAACTGCACAACACATGCACATTACACAGTCATTTAATGGACATTTGTCACCAAAGTTTCAAAATAGGCATTGTAGGACCTCTGCTCATGAACAGTGTCACTGTGATTTTCTTGATGTGTCCTGAACACTGATTTCCCGCAGCAACCAGGGGAGGGCCGGAAAAATGGCAATGTTGAAAATCTGGAGTGAACATATTACAAATGTGCGAAGTTATGAACATGCGTGGAAACTATGCAATGCATGCTCGTAACACAGTCATTTTCTGGACTTTCATCACCAAATTTTCAACATAGGCATTTTAGGGCCTCTGCTAATGAACAGTGTCACTGTGAGTTTCATAATGTGTACCGAACACTGATTTCCCACAGCGATCACGCTATTCTGTGCCAGAAGTGAAAACACACATTTCAGCCAGGATGTGAAAAATGACAGCTGTACTGTTCATAAGGAGGTGTGGGAAAATGGCAATGTTGAAAATCTGGAGTGAAAATATTGCAAATTATGCGGAGTTACGAGCCTGCGTGAACACTGCGCAATGCACACTCGTAACACAGTCATTTTATAGACTTTTGTCACCAAATTTTCACCATAGACATTCTAGGACCTTTGCTAATGAACAGTGTCACTATGATTTTCTTCATATATTCCAAACACTGATTTCCCACTGAGACAGCGCTATTCTTCGCCGGAAGTGCGAAAACACATTTCAGCCAGGATGTGAAAAATGACAGCTGTACTGTTCATAAGGAGGTGTAGAAAAATGGCAAAATTGAAAATCTAGACTGAAAATATTGCAAATTCACGAACTTACGAGTATGCATAGCAACTGTGCAACGCACGCTCGTAAAACAGTCATTTTTTGGATTTTTTCCACCAAATTTGCAACATACACTTTTTGAGAGCCCACCTCATGAACACTGGCACTGTTGTTTTGTGAATCGGTCCCTAAAGGTGGTTCTGCGCAGTGACCACGAAATCACCTTTAGGGACCGATTAGCACCATGACAGTGACCGAATTCATGAGGAGGGGTCCCAAAAACCCCATGTTGAAAATTTGGTGCCACAATTCCAAGCAATGCCTGAGATATGTAACAAAGTTGAAAAAACCCTATTTATCCCATTGTACAGCTTACCGGCATTTCCTCAGTTCGCAGTCGACTTTGAAGAGTGCAGATGTGTTCCCAGTCCACCAAAGATCATCGTGCCGGACGCTGGAGGTAAGCTGGGGTGAGGGGGATGTGGGAGGCAGGTGCGCAGTGGGTGGGCGCGGTTTGTGGGGGAGGGGCCAGAGACCTGCATGGGACCGCTTTTTGCTTTACAGGTTTTAAAACAAAAAAACATTGCAGGACAGTTTTCTTAGGGGCATTGGGCACGCTGGGGTGGGCTCCCAGCTTGCCACCTGAGTATTTTTGTTGGGGTGGGTATAGCCGAGGTGGAAATGGGCACCCCCTCAGACTCTGTTACTCTTTAGAGGTGCTGATGCCGACGGGGAGTGGGCTCCCCTATCGGCACATCAAACAGGGAGGGGGAACATACTGTCAATGGGGACTGGGCTCCCTCGTCGGCAAGCCAGCACCAGGGATGGATGCCGACGGGGATTGGAGCCCCCATCAGCAAAAACACACTTCTGTGGGAAGGGGCACATGCTGCTGAGGGGGATTGGGCACCCCCTCGGCACTGGGTCTGTTTGATATTGTTTGTGAACATGACGGCAAGGCACCGCCATGTTCACAAACAATATCACACTAGCAATGTTCCGCCCAGCAATGACAGGTCGCTCCCTCATTGCAGTGAATCGCTGACACTGCAATAACGAGGCAGACCATGATTGCTGCAGTGAAAACGTTACAACCTGGTGCAACTTCTGGAAGCCAGTGTCATCAGCACACTGTGCCTCCATTGATGCACCACGGCCAGAGTCCCAAATGCAGTGCTTCTGTTGGATGCCACACTGCGGCACCTCCCCAACCTGCTTCTCTCCTAAGCTGTCACATAATGTTTCTTGCGCATGTGCAAGCAAACATAAAAAATGAAGGCGAGCGGGCCCATGCAAAATTACCTTTGGCAGGGAGGCTGAGGTGGTTTGCATAACAATGGGCCCACACAACGTCCGACAAATGGGTGCTGGAACTGGTTACCAAGGGCTATGCAATTGAGTTCAACAGCAAGCCCATAAGACACAGACCATATCTGTCACTGACACCAAGGGACCCACTCAAGGTGCAAGTGTTATGCAATGCAGTACAGGATTTACTCAGCGATGGTGCTCTCATGCAAGTCCCCACAGAGGAACAGGACACAGGGGTCTAACTCCATGTTCTTTGTTGTCCCAAAGAAGACGGCAGGAAGCGACCCACACTAGACCTCAAGAATCTCAACCAGAACGTCACTTACAAGAAATTCAAAATGGAGACCTTTCAATCCACTCTGGCATCCATTCAACCGGGGGATTAATTGACCTCAACAGATCTCAAGGACACCTATCTCCACATTCCCATCTGACCCTCACACCACCGTTACCTTCAATTCAACTTCCAAGGGCAACATTTCCAATACACATGCCTACCTTTCAGCATGGCATCAGCACCCCGGGTCTTCACCAAGACCCTGGTAGTCCTTGCAGCACATCTCAGAAAACAAGGAGTCCACATAATATCATACCTGGATGACTGGCTGATAAGGGCAAGAACAGAGGAGCAGGCCCTATGCAGCACACAACTAGCGATCAGCTGCCTGTATGGATGGATAATAAACAGGGCCAAGAGCCAGTTGATTCCTGCCCAGTCCATTACTCATGTGGGCACAGTAATACATACAAAGAATAACAAGGTAACACCAACACCCGAGAAAGTTCAGAACATCCAAACTCTGGTGTCGGGCCTAATCAGCAGGCCAAACAGGGCTGTATGGGACTACTTCCAAGTACTGGGAGTCATGGCAGCACTAATCGACATGGTTCCATGGTCCAGGGTACACATGTGAACACTTCAAAGGTTCCTAATAGACTCATGGGACCAGACAACCCAAAACTTCAAATTCAGTGTCACACCCCCACCCCTACTGCTAGCTGGATTATGTTGGCGGACTCTGAAACCACACTTACTGCTGGGCACAACACTGACACAAGTAGCACCAGAGGTGATCACCACAGATGCCAGTCTGTCGGGTTGGGGGTTAACATACAACAATCATATATCCCAAGGACTGTGGACTCAGCAGGAGTCCTCTCTACCCATCAGTATAATAAAAATGAGAGACGTTCACCTGGCCCTACTCTTCTTTGCACTCCTACTCACCAGCAGGCTGGTCCTAGTCCGGTGCATCAGTCAAGTGACAGTAGCATACATAAACAAACAAGGAGGGACACGGAGCAAAGCGATGATAAAGGAGTCACTGCAGCTATTCCGCTGGGCAGAACAGAATTTACTGTCACTAACCGCAATATACCTAGCAGGAGAGGCCAACACAGAGGCGGACTGGCTAAGCAGGGTCACCATCAGTCAGTCAGAATGGAGACTCCACAAGTCCATCTTTCAGAGACTACTGTCCAGATGGGGACCCCTGCAAGTTGACCTAATGACATCACGGACAAACATGCAACTACCCAACTACCGCTCCAGATTCTCAGACCCCCAAGCTCAGGAGATCGATATGCTGTCAGTCCCATGGGACTTCTCATGAGTCTACATATTCCCACTGTTGCCAATGATACCCAAAGTACTCCACAAGATTCGGTACACAGGAGCATCAGTGGTCCTGGTGGCCCCCAATTGGCTGAGATGGTCGTGGTACTCGCTTATCCAAGACATGTCAGTGAGCCCTCTGATGACCCTACCACCTTGGCCCAACCTTCTGTCACAGGGACCAACTCTCAATCCAAATCCAGCCAGACTGAATCTGATGGCTTGGCTATTGAAAGGGAAAGACTGTTAAACCAAGGCTACCATATCAGGGTCGTGAATTGCCTGCTACAATCCAGGAGACAATCCACAAATAAGACTTACCTCAGACAATGGCAAATCTTCCACAAATGGTGCAGGGAAATGGGTACCTCACCTTCAGTGGCGGGGTTACCACAAATTTTAGACTTCCTCAATGAAGGGGCGAACAAAGTTCTAAGTCCAGCCACACTCAGAGTGCAGGCTTTAGCTATTTTCTCCATTAGGGGCCCACTACCGGGGATAGGTCACATCGGTTCTCACCCCAACACCATCTGACTACTTAAGGCAGTCACATTAACAGCACCAGGGGTGAGGAAGAGATGCCCACCATGGCAACTTAACACAGTACTAGATGCACTACAGTTACCCACCCTCCAGCAAGACTCTCTTCACTGGTGCACTATTAAGACAGCCTTCCTTGTGGCAATTTGTTCTGCCAGGAGAATAGGAGAGCTTCAGGCCCTCTCATGCAGAAAACCTTTTATCACATTTCATAGCGATAGGGTCATCCTGAGAACAGTACCATCCTTCCTGCCCAAGGTGGCTTCACAGTACCACAAGGACCAGGATGTCCTTTTTCCCTACCTATTTCAGAGTAACCCCCAAGACACATCGACCCACCACCCGCTAGATGTGGGCCGCCAGTTGGAAAAGTACCTCAGTGTCACTAGGGAAATTCAGAAGTCAGACAGGTTATTCATCCTAACCAAAGGGCACAGAGTAGGGCAGGCAGCCTCCAAAGACACCATAGACATATGGATCAAGCAGACCATTAACAAGGCCTATAAGGCAGTGGGGCAGACGCCACCAGAAAGCCTCAAGGCACACTCTACCAGGGCAGTATCAACATCCTGGGCAGAAATGGGGAACGTGTCTACTCAAGACATTTGTTCAGCAGCTACCTGGTCATCTATACATACCTTCACCAAACATTACAGGTTAGACATAGCATCTGCAGAAAGGACTACTTTTGCCAAGTCAGTTCTGGAGGTGCCATACAGGATTAGACTGGAACTAATCTGCCTTCTCCTTACCCACCTGAGAATACTCACTCCAATAGTACACTGCTACTAAGGTCCCACTGGTGTTGACTGTGGAGTACTATAAATGGTATGAAATATAATGGGATTTACTCAGCTGGTAAAAGTGATTATCTGAGTACCCTTTATAGTACTCCGCAGGCCCACCTGGATGGCAGATTACCCTCGGGCCAGGTCAGCAGAAAGAGCTAACCTCCATAAGGGGAAAGGTGAAACTAAGGCCAGATTCACTAACACCTTTATGCAAGATACAATGTCACAGAATGTAATAGTGTATGTCAAACTGTATATATATTTCTGTACATTAGGATTTTACTACAATAAAGGTGATGGGTAAAATGCAACTCCTGACTAAGCGTACCATAACTTAATATACTATAAACAATGGCTCCCAGGCAATAATCTCATGACCCAGCCCTCTAGGAGTCTCATCTTCCTGTTGGGCCTACCTTGGGCTGGGTGTATTTCTGGCTGGTATTTTTCTCTCTTTTTCTCTCTCACTATATAGTTATGGAAGACTCACACGGAGATATTCTGATGAGGGTAGAGAGATGTCCTCGCCCACCTTTGATTTGATTGGACCGTGCATCAACCTATAGGATGGATGAGGAATACCCACTGGTGTTGACTGCAGAGTACTATAAAGGGTACTCAGATAATCACCTTTACCAGGTGAGTAAATCCCATTAAATCAAAGCATAAGATGAAGGAATCTATACCAAGGAAAGGGAGACCAAAATGAAAGTGGGGCAGAGAACATAAAATCTTTTTAAATGTCAACACATGTGGACTTTACTTGTCACCCTATTATTGTCAACAGTATAAAAAATACAGAGAAGAGGGATTTGGTGTTTTCGTATCTATCTATGTGTGCTTTAGGTATTGTATACTTATAAAATACAGTCAGACCTGGTTAATCCATACACATTTGTGTTTGCCAATTTTGTTACGTAATACAAATCTATGCAGTAACCAGACAGTGATAATAAAGAGGTCAATAGCCCAACAAAAAATCCGCATGCAGTGTTTTTCATTCAGATAATCAGACATATGGATTAACAAGGCACAGATTAACCAGGTCTGACTGTATAAGATTTCACACTTTCCATTAAATCAAGCAGGCAATGCAAGCCTAAAGTTACCAAACTTCCGAGGCCTAAAACTGGGACAGGGTTCATCTTGACCATGCTTCCCCTCCCCACCGTGTCACTCCCACAGACATCACCACAGACAATGCTGCACATAATCAGTTCAATTCTGCTGCTTCCTCTGGCCATGCTGCCCCACAGTAACACCAGTAGCAAACATCCAGCTTAAAACAATACAGCTGCAGCAAGTTCCAAATCATGATGTACAGAAAATTCATTAGAAGCAAATTTGCATTACATTGTGTTCAGACATTTGAGCTACATGCATTGCTCCTCCTGACAGTCCCATTCCAGCCCACTTACACTCACCTCATTTGATGAGAAGAAGCCAGAAGGGGAAGGAAGGAAACATATTCAATTCAGTGCTTTAGAGGAACTGGTAATTGCTATTTTTCTTTTAAACTTAGATTGTGGGCTTTTAATGACACTATACTTTCTTTGTTGTCTTTACTTATAATTGTTTTTGGGCTGTTGAAAATTTAAAACATAGTGGTGGTGTAATTCTGTGCTGTCTTTAATTGCTGCAAATTTTATCTTGGCTTGTCTGACTGCCCTGTAGTTGGGTGAAGGGTGTTAATTGTCTGACCTCTGACCTCAGCTACGTGATAACTGCAGGTGGGGCTTAGTCAGAGTTAAAGTAGCAAGCAGAGTTTTATTTTCTCAGAAGAAGCCAGAAGGGGAAGGAAGGAAACATATTCAATTCAGTGCTTTAGAGGAACTGGTAATTGCTATTTTTCTTTTAAACTTAGATTGTGAGCTTTTAGTGACACTATACTTTCTTTGTTGTCTTTACTTACAATTGTTTTTGGGCTGTTGAAAATTTAAAACATAGTGGTGGTGTAATTTTGTGTTGTCTTTAATTGCTGCAAATTTTATCTTGGCTTGTCTGACTGCCCTGTAGTTGGGTGAAGGGTGTTAATTGTCTGACCTCTGACCTCAGCTACGTGATAACTGCAGGTGGGGCTTAGTCAGAGTTAAAGTAGCAAGCAGAGTTTTATTTTCTCAGAAGAAGCCAGAAGGGGAAGGAAGGAAACATATTCAATTCAGTGCTTTAGAGGAACTGGTAATTGCTATTTTTCTTTTAAACTTAGATTGTGGGCTTTTAATGACACTATACTTTCTTTGTTGTCTTTACTTATAATTGTTTTTGGGCTGTTGAAAATTTAAAACATAGTGGTGGTGCAATTCTGTGCTGTCTTTAATTGCTGCAAATTTTATCTTGGCTTGTCTGACTGCCCTGTAGTTGGGTGAAGGGTGTTAATTGTCTGGCCTCTGACCTCAGCTACGTGATAACTGCAGGTGGGGCTTAGTCAGAGTTAAAGTAGCAAGCAGAGTTTATTTTCTCAGAAGAAGCCAGAAGGGGAAGGAAGGAAACATATTCAATTCAGTGCTTTAGAGTAACTGGTAATTGCTATTTTTCTTTTAAACTTAGATTGTGGGCTTTTAGTGACACTATACTTTCTTTGTTGTCTTTACTTATAATTGTTTTGGGCTGTTGAAAATTTAAAACATAGTGGCGGTGTAATTCTGTGCTGTCTTTAATTGCTGCAAATTTTC
This sequence comes from Neoceratodus forsteri, assembly GCA_016271365.2. Lineage (NCBI taxonomy): Eukaryota > Metazoa > Chordata > Ceratodontiformes > Ceratodontidae > Neoceratodus > Neoceratodus forsteri. The sequence goes on along the minus strand of CM057450.1, from coordinate 324,544,946 downwards.
ACCCCTTCCCCAACTCTTAATTATATGCCCTGTTAAATCTGATTGACAGGAGCTAAACACAGGGTATAGTAAGGGGTGTGAAGTAGGAGGGGCATAAGGGGGAAGAAGACCACCCTCAGCACAAGTGTTTTGACTCATTTATTTATTTATTGGTTTCTTTTTCTTTAAAAAAAAAAAATCTGAGGATCAGTGGCAGGATTTTTAGTACAGTAAATTAATAAAAAGAGAACTAGGAGTGCTTCAGTAGCAGACAAGTAGTGGAACTGCAGTATAATGTGGGGAGTGGTGCAATGCAGTGGCTGTGGGGCAGCCATATTCAGGCAGACCTTCTGAACACTGAGGTGCTGCCCTATCTGCATGCATCTCTCTGGACTGTGGGATGAGGTAGCCAGACTCAGAGCGGAAGTAAACTGGGTCTGGAGTACCATCACCCCTATCCAGGGACCACCCAGTCCAATGCAACTGCCTCAAAGGATGCCAAGAACGAGGAGCACTTGGATGACAGTGGGCTCAGGGAGGGTTAGAGCAGTCAGGCAGAGGCACATCCCAGATCCTATTCCACTCAAGAACCCATATGCCACACTGGCAAATGAGGACAACCAAATAGAAGTACCCAGAGAAGTGGAAGGAAAGGATGTGGAGGTTAGCCAAGGAGGTGACCTCAGCGGGGAAAGCAGTGGACCCCAGAGGAGGAGGAAGCGAATCCAGGTGGGTGACTCCATCATAAGAGGGATCCAGTTAGGAACACAGGAGGGGGAGGACAGGGAGGTGAGGTGCCTCCCAGGTGCCACGGCATGGAGGGATGGAAGGAAGATCCTGGGGATCACTGGGAAGACAAGACGGGAGGGTGAGCTGGATGTCATTATCCACCTAGGTACTAATGACCTGGCAAATGGGGAGCCAAAGGAAGTTCAGGAAGAGTTTAGGAAACTGGGGAGGGGTCTCAAGCAAGTAGCTACTTCTGTCACTTTCTCAGAAGTACTACCTGTGAGAGGCAAGGGAGAGCATAGGAGTGCATGCACCAGGAACTTTAACTCATGGTTGAAGAACTGGTGCTGTGAGGAAGGGTTTGGATTCATTGGTGACTGGGGACCCACCTGGAGGGATGGAGGTTTGTTCAAGCTTGACGGCCTGCATCCATCCTGGAGGGGAATCCAAGCACTCAATGATAAGTTTAAATGCTACATTGACAAGCATTTAAACTAGCAAAGGGGGGTGGCAGGCCAGCAAGGAGGGTACCTACTTGCTCACCCCCCACAGCTAGCAGTGGAACCAGTGAAGCAGAGGAGTGGCTATCTCTGCAAAGCAGTGTGCAAAAGATGGAGATTAGTGCCCAAGAGGTGGAGAAGCAGAAAAGGGGCAAAATTCAGCAGAAGGGCAGACAGCAAGGAGAACCAGGGATAAATGACAACCAAGGAAGGGGCTGGAGTAGAACAATGAAACAGTCTAGGGAGGTCAAATCATGGAAAGCCATGTGTGCAAATGCCAGGAGCCTTAGCAACAAGATGGAAGATCTGGAGGCTGTCATGGTACAGTCAGACCTGAACATTGTGGCCATCACTGAAACCTGGTGTAATGATAACCACGACTGGGAGATGGCCATACCTGGCTACAACATATTCAGAAGAGACAGAGCAGGGAGGAAGGGAGGAGGAGTGGCACTGTATGTGAAAATAAATATAAGGGCCACAGAGATCCAGGAGGGACAAAATGGGGAGAGATACTGTGGGTTAAGCTGGAAAGGAAATGGGGACAGCCATCCAGCACAGGTGTGGTCTATAGACACCAGCCCAGGAGGAAGAAACAGATAGAGTTGATGCTAGCCATCCAAAGGATGGCAGACAAGGGTGAGGTAGTACTGGTTGGAGACTTCAATATTCCAGATGTGGACTGGAGCATCCCAGCAGCGGCATCAACTAGAGCAGATTTATCCTGGACTCCCTTCAGGGTGCCTTCCTCAAGCAACTGGTCATGGAACCAACTCGGCAGAAGGCAATACTGACCTTGTACTCACAAACAGGGACAGTGTGATGGGGTAACAGTGGGGAGCACCTGGGAAACAGTGACCACCAGTCATTGTGGTTTGAAATCACAGACAGAGCAGAACCAAACCACACAAAAACACATATCCTGAATTTTAGGGGCAGACTTTGGGAAAATGGGAGATACTTGAAAGAGGCATTAAGAGATGGGACAGGAATCAGGGGTTGAGGAACAGTGAGCAGTATTTAAAATGGGGATTACAAGAACAACAGAATTATGCATTAAGCAGGTTAGCAAGGGAGAAGGAAGAGGAGACCATTATGGTTTCCAAAGAGGTAGCAAAGAAAGTGAAAGCCAAAAAGATTGCATTCAGGCAATACAAAAGACACAGGCAGAAGGGGATGGGAGAAGTACCAGGAGAAGCAAAGGGAGGCAGGGAGGTCAGTAAGGGAAGCCAAAGCTCAGACAGAAGAACACATTGCAAAATTAGTTGGTAGAGGGGACAAAACCTTTTACAGGTACATAAGTGAAAAAAGAAAGACAAAGGGAGGGATAGTGAGACTGAAGGGGGAGGATGGGGGCCGCGTGGAGGATGACAACAGTAAAGCTGACATATTGAACAGGTATTTCTGCTCAGTCTTTACTGAGGAAGAGGAGGGTAATGGGTCTGAAGGGAGTACAAGGGGTGACAATGGTGCAGAAATGGACACAAGTCCCTTTACACGAGAAAGGGTCCTGAAGGAACTGGAAGTAATAAGAGTTGATAAAGCAATGGGGCCAGATGGGGTGCACCCCAGGATCCTTAAAGAACTAAGAGAGGTGGTGGCTGAACCTCTGCCTGTTTAGCAGATCACTGGAAACAGGGGAGGTACCCAAAGACTGGAGGACAGCAGATGTAGTCCCCTTATACAAAAGTGGGAACAAAGAGGAAGCAGGGAACTACAGACCAGTCAGCCTCACCTCGGTAGTGGGGAAGATCATGGAAGCACTACTGAAGGAGAGATTGGTGGAACATCTGGTTGTCAATGGACTACAGGACCCAAGGCAGCATGGTTTCACCAGGGGGAGGTCATGTCAGACCAACCTCGTTGAATTTTTTGACTGGGTGACTAGGGAGGTGGATCAGGGGAGGGCAGTGGACATGGCCTATCTGGACTTCAGCAAGGCCTTTGACACTGTGCCACATAGAAGACTATTACACAAACTGGGGAATATGGGTGTGGGCAGGACAGTAGTGTGGTGGGTAGGTAACTGGCTGGGTGGCAGGACACAGAGGGTGGTGGTAAATGGCTGTCACTCCACAGCGGGAAGAGTGACCAGTGGGGTACCACAGGGATCAGTGCTGGGGCGGTCCTATTCAACATCTTCATCAGTGACATTCATGGGACCTAGAAGGCAGAATTTCACTGTTAGCTGATGACACAAAGCTCTGTAACAGAGTAGACACACCAGAGGGTGTAGACAGAATGAGAAATGACCTGCAGAAACTTGAAGAATGGTCAGGGTTTGGCAGTTGAAATTCAACGCAAAGAAGTGCAAGATAATGCATATGGGGCACAAAAACCCTGTCACAATATATCAGTTGGGGGGCGAGGATATAGCATGCACCAAGCAGGAAAGGGATCTTGGGGTTGTCATCTCTGATGACCTCAAGGTAGGGAAACAGTGTGACAAGGCAGCAGGTAAAGCAAATAGGATGCTGGGATGTATTGGCAGTGGCATCACCAGCAGGTAAAGGGAGGTCATAATTCCGCTATACAAGACACTAGTGAGGCCCCACCTGGAGTACAGTGTACAGTTCTGGAGACCATACCTACGTAAGGACATAGACAGGGTAGAGAAGGTTCAGAGGAGGGCAACAAAGATGGTGCATGGATTGCATCACAAGTCCTATGAAGACAGGTTGAAGGAACTGAACATGTACTGCCAGGAGGAGAGGAGGGAGAGAGGGTATATGATAGAGACATACAAGTATCTTACAGGGAGGAACAGGGTGCAGGAAAACACTATTTTTAAGCGAAAAAGATGTTCCAGGACAAGAGGGCATGGGATGAATTTGGAGGGAGGACGATTCAGAGGAAACATGAGAAAGAATTTCTTCACAGAACGGTGGTGGACAAGTGGAACACCCTGCCAGAGGAAGTGGTGGGGGCTGAAACAATCACGGGATTTAAGAATGCATGGGATAGACATAAAGGAATTCTGGAGGTCAGGGGTAAGGGGCAACAGACTTCTAGGAAAACAAACTGAACTTACAAGCTCAAATGGGCAGACTGGGTGGGCCATAGGCCCTTATCTGCCGACACTGTCTATGTATCTATGTATCTATGTATCTATGTATCTATGTATCTATGTTCACTTCAGTGACTCCCATCACCATGCCAGATTGTTTTCACACACTTCCCTGCAGCTGATCAGGTTCAGGTACCTTAGTTCACTGCTGCTGGTCTCTTTTTTTCTGGAGTCCCTCTAAGCTGCTGGCAGGCAGATGTCCACATGCACTTGTCTGCACTACTACTGCACTACTACCCAGTCTAACTTAACAGGAAGGAACATGCTTTACTGTGCTCCCGCTGACATGCTTGCGGTGCAACATAGATGCAGGGGTTGAAGTTGCAAACTGTTGTCCAGCTCGAGCAGTGCCACAGTGGTGCTGAAATAACTTTCACTCATGGATTAGCAGTCAATGAAAATAAAGGGAGAAAACTGGGACAAGTAAGCAAAAACCAGGACAAAAGTGACATTTTGCCAAGTGTATGGGAGCACTGGGACATGCTGCCTAGAATAGGGACTGTCCTGGGAAAATAGGGACTATTGGTAGCTTTATGCAAGCCTGGTATTTTGGACCCTCTTTTTGGTCTTTTGGCCAAGAAACATGCTCTGGGGAAGGGATATTGTTTAGTTTACCTGATACAGAAATTATAAAACTGGTAGACTTAGTACCAGGGAGGGTATTAAATTTCAAATTTCAAAATGTAGTCTATAGATTGATAAATGTGTATGCGCCTCAAGTCAAGGCACTTCAGATTGATTTACTCAAAGTAATTCAACCCTTTCTACACACTTCTCAATAAGTTATCCTTGGTAGAGAATTTAATTATGGTCTTTCACTTAAAGATACAACAAACACTTCAAAAACTTCTACAATTTTCTCTGATTCCATTTTTTTATCTACAGTGTTGCACACAGCTAATTTACTGGAAGCATATAAAATGTTTATTGAACATTACACACACACACACACACACACACACACACACACACACACACACACATTCCATAAAGGTTATTTAGCTACACAAATTGATTTCTTCTTTACATCTAAACACCGGCCTTTACTAAATGCATCAGTGGACGTCACAGAATGTTTGGATCATAATAAACTATCTCTCTAGATTCACAGAATACATTACACAAAGGCACAGGCACATGGAAACTGAATAACTCATAATACATAAAGAGAAATTCATATCTCTCTTAAAGGAATTTTTGATAGCTAAAAAGTCAGTTTTTAGTCTATACAATAGTAGTATAAAATGGTGGGAAGACACCAAATATGACCTCAGTAACTTCTTAAAATATCAGAGTAAAGTGCATAGCATGGATAAATATAAAGAATATTTACATAAAAGAATCCAGTTACAGAAACTCATGACCCTGTCTGTTATGACTAAACAAGACTATACTACCCAAATTAATGTAGCTAAAAATGAACTTCGGTCATTTCACATGTAAAAAACACAACATCAGCAACAGTGTGGCACATCAGTGGCATCGGAAATCATTTGTCCATATGGCTCGAGTCACTAAGGTCAGTAAAGTGCAAGAAGGCAATGTGCCCATGACCACACCTGTATTAATTATAATATTTAGTGTTAGAACCTGATAAAATATGTCTGTCCAATTGATTTTTAAATTCAGATTTACTTTTACTATTGACTACATCAAGGGGAAGACTGTTCCAGGGGTTAAAAATTCTTTGGGTAAAAACATTTTTGCAGTTGGTATGATGAAACCATTTTCTTATTAATTGCAGAGGATGCCCCCTTGTATTATAATGATTATTTTTAAATAAAAATTTCAAATTAGTCAGTAATTGTGTATCATGAATTATACCAAACAAATAAATTACCTCTTAGGCAGTGAGATGCCAGGGGAAAAAGGTTGAATTGCTCCAGTCTAGTTTTGTAAGGTACATTATACAATGGCAAGAAAAATTCCTGGACTCTGATTGGTCAGTCTTGGGCTGGACCCATAATGTTATGCCAGTGCAACATCACAGGTCTAGTCTCAGCCTCACTGTGAACCTGGAGATGATTGTTTGCTTGATTTGTTTCTGCTTGATTGTTTCATCTTCTCTTAAAAACCAAAAATATTTTTCCACACAAAAACATCTTTAAAATGATTTTTTTATTCTGTATAACAACGAGCCATTGTATAATAGCAATAATGCCCTCCAGGGTGTGTGTCATTTGGGATAACATCACGCCTCAGTTGTTGGACACACTCAGCCTGCGGCCTCCTGCCCAACCACCTGAGTCGTGACGTTATCCCAGCACGACACAAACCCTGTTGGGCATTATTGCTTAATTATATAAACCTGACAGGCTTTTTGTAAATTTTCTCTGAACTAGTTCCATTTGATAAATTTCAGAATTCTTGTATGGGCACTACAACTGGGAGGCATATTCAAGATACGGCCTAACATACGCCCTGTACAAAGGCATCATAACTTTCAGGTCTCTGGATGAGATATTCCTTTTTATGGTCCTAATAACTGTTAGTTTTGTTAATTGCTTCATTGATTTGAACATTGTTTGAGAGGTCATCAGAATTTTGTACTCCAAGGTCCCTTTTATTACTGGTGACATTTAATAAAAATCCATCAGGAAATAATTGGCCAAAGGATTTTTTTCCCCTAAGTGCATAACTTTGCACTTAGAGGTATTGAGTCTCATCCGCCATATGTGTACCCATTCAGTAACTGTATTCAGATCCCTTTGTATGGTAATTATTATTGCATGGCCCCCCAATTTTAATGTCATCTGCATATTTTGTTGATAAGGATAAACAATTATCATTCAGATCAGCTATAAAAATCTCAAATAGACATGGGCCAAGTACCAAACCCTGAGGGACACCACTAGTTACCATACCTACTTTGGAGATATGTCCATTAATGAGTACTCTTTGAGTGTGATTATTAAGCCAATTTGCTGTCCAGTTAACAATACAACTGTTAATCCCAATAGTTTGAAGCTTTGTAAGTAAAAATTGATGAGGTATGATGTCAAATGCCTTGCTGAAATCTACATAAATAATATCCACAGGAGTGTTATTATCTGAGAATGAGCTTACATGCTCATAAAAACACATGAGGTTACTTAAACAACTTCTCCCCTTTGTAAATCCATGTTGTTCTGTATCAGTACTATTAACTGTTGGAGTGATAAGATCTTTAACTAAGCTTTCTAGTAGTTTGCATATACAGGAAGTAAGGCTAATGGGGCGATAATTTTCCCAATTAGACTTGGGGGCTCTTTTTAAGCAACAGAATCACGTAAGCAGATTTCCATTCTGTAGGGACAAAACTGGATGGCAAGCAACCCTCAAACAAATACCTAAATGTTTTGCTAATGTATCTGCTAATAGGTATAAGTAATGTCCTGAAATATCATCAGGACCTGGGCTCATTTTACTTTTCATATTCAAAAGTTTTTTAAAGATGGCTTCATCAGAGAATACAACATCATCACCTTTTGGTATCATGTTAATAGGGTCGAATGGGTGCGATTTGTGAAATACTTCACAGAATTTTGAATTCATGAAATCAGCCATGCAAGATTATTTTACCGAGTGACATCAATTTGTACCTTGGAAAAAGCTAAATTACAAGAACAAATCTGGTTGGAAAAATGACATGATATGTCATGAGAAACAGATTTCCCTATAGCATAGAAAATAAACAGAGGCCTGGTGGAATATAGCATTTAGTAATAGGATGAATAGACAGAGGCCCGGATATTCAAACTGCGCCAGGCTGTGGCGCAAGCCTGGGTGCAGCTCAACTTTGTTGCGCAGGGGTGTGGCCTGGGCGATATTCAACGGAGCCGCGCTATGGTGCAGCAGCTTTGAATATCGCATTCTGGCCACCCCCACTGTGCATGGCGCAGTGGCACTGCGCCAGCGCAAGTGGCCAGAGTGGAGCATGGAGATGTGCTAGCCCAAGTGCCATTGCGCCCTTCACAGCACCTGCGATATTCAAAAGGGGGCATGCTAATGGGGCCATAATTTATGCAAGGCGCACATGGGGCCATTTGCAGTCATTATGGCCCCATTTGCATCCCATTAGCATGCAGGTGCGCCAATCCCCGACGACTTGCACCTGGCGCCCTGCCAGGCAGCAGCTGTCGGGGACTGACGCCCCCTGCAGCCCGATCATGGGCATTTGTTTACAAGAATAAGCCCCCGTCTTATATCCCTGGTGCTCCAGTGGACCACTATGTGCCCGATCGCGGGCATCAGTATTATAACCCCCCCCCGTCCAATATCCCTGGTGGTCCAGTGGACCACACTCTGCCCACTCGCGGGCATCGGCATTATAACCCCCCACGCCCAATATCCCTGGTGGTCCAGTGGACTGATTGCTGCCCAATTGTGGGCATCTGTAAATCATAAAATAGTCCTATTACTCCTGGTGGTGCCCAGTGTACCCCCTCTCCACCCGCCCACTGATCCTCATCACCGCCGCTCCCCAGTCAGCCGGCGCACCTCACCGCTAGCTGCCTCACACTATCGACTGACGGGTCAGGTTGCACATTTTAGGTTCACAGCATGAGCCAATGGGCATGTAAGTTTATATCAGAGTATATTAGTCCAGATATGTGAATGAATTCATTCATATCTGGACTGAGTAGTACGGGTATGGTTGTATGTCCATTGGCTCACGCCAGAACCAATGGTGTGCAGCCCTACTGAGCTGTCAGTCGGCAGGCTGAGGGAGCTGCCGCCCGCGCTGACCAGGGAGCAGGGCTGTGGGGCTCAGTGGGTTGGTGAGGAGGGAGTACACTAGACCACCAGGGTAATAGGACTATTTTATGATTTACAGATGCCTGCGATTGGGCAGCGATCGGTCCACTGGACCACCAGGGATATTGGACGTGGGGGGGTTATAATACAGATGCCCACAATCGGGCAGAGTGCGGTCCACTGGACCACCAGGGATATAGGATGGGGGCTTATTCTTGTAGACAAATGTCTGTGATCGGGCACATAGCAGTCCACTGGACCACCAGAGATATAGGAGGGGGGATTTAGCTACATGGATGCCTGCGATGGGGTATGGGGGAGTGCCGCCAGGTGTGGTAGGAACTCGGGTGGCCACCCACAGGTGGCAGCTGCCGTGTTGTGCTCTGTAATGCAGCAGCTCACCTGTGGGTGGCCATCACTTTTTCCTTTTTTTTTGGCTTAACTTTGTGCAGGCACAGGTAGAGGTTGCACATGCATGACTCTGCACATCCCAGGCTGAATATCGGGCTGTGCAGGTTATGCATGGGCACGCCCCCCCACCTGTGCCTGCATACATTACTGATGCGCTCCAGCACATCGGGATTTGTGCGGCGCACTTTTCCCTTTTGAATATCGCGCCGGGGCGCATCAGTGGGTTGTGCATGGTGCAACACTGTTGTGCCATGCGCAACTCTTTTGCATATCTGGGCCAGGATGTGTATACGTGATTTCCTAATAGTAAGAAGTCAAGAAGGATGAAGTACCTGGTGTGGGGATAGAACCCGCAGCCTTCTGATCTTCCAGTCTCAGAGACAAGTGTGCAACCTGCTGAGCCACTGACACTGCTATATTTATACTTCTTGATCCTGTTTTTTTACACTGACTCTTTACACGTGTGCTAGTGGCCTCAGCCAGTCCCATCTTGATGATTGCCCATTTTTGCTCGGCATCCATGTGTGGGCGGATGTTAGTTAGGTGCCTTTCCAGTATATTTCCCATCCTGCCAAAGTCTGCCCTTTCAAATGCAGGACCTTAGTCTTATTTGTGACTACCTGCTTACCTAGATTTTCGGAAAATCACACTATGCAGTGGTCGCTTCCTGCCAGGGGGTCCTCCAACCCAGCTTACTGTAGGTATGTTCACACTGGAGATGAAAAAGGCAAGGTGGGGCATGATCCCAGAATTTCAAAGGTGGAAATGGGGTACACACTAAGGCTATGGGGGGCAAGAAATGGTAAATGTCAGAAATCATTTTTTCATTGATAGTGTGGTGCACCTGTGGAATTGGTTGCCAGAAATTACTGTTCAAACAGGAGGGAGGGTGATTCAGAGGAAACTTGAGGAAGAAGTTCTTCATAGAAAGGATGGTGGACTAGTGGAACTTCCTGCCAGAGGAAGTGGTGGGGGCTGAAACAATCATGGGATTTAAGAATACATGGAATAGACATAAGGGAATTCTGGATGTCAGGAGTAAGGGGCAACAGACTTCTAGAAAAATGCAAAGGAAACTTACAAGCTCAAATGGGCAGACTGGGTAGGCCATAGGCCCTTATCTGCCGACAGTGTCTATGTATCCATGTAAGTGAGACAATTATGTACTTCATTAGAAATACTCATGTGCCTTAGTTCATTCTTTTCTCTTTCCTTGCAGCTTTTCTATTAACTTGGTCAGAGATAATAATGACCTGGCACTGCACTTCAACCCCCGCTTTGAAGATCCCAGTGATGGGTGTGTGATTGTGTGTAACTTAAAAGCTGGTGGCTCCTGGCAATCTGAACAATGAGATAGAAAGCTGACCTTTTCCAAGTGGTCAGCTGTCAAGGTGAGGTTTAGAGGGGTCAAAATGCAACAGTGAAGTACAGTTACACAAGAACTTAACGTAAAAGCAGATCTGCGAGGGGATGTCTTGCAGTAGGCTACACCTATGGAACTATAGCCACCAGGCACTAGGACCACACAGAAACTCTTCTAGCTAGCAGTTACACTGATGTTGGCCTATCCTGTAAGAGTTTGCGGTCTCCGCACACCCCCTCAGTTTTCCCCTAGACTATAACCCACTTAGTCCCAGCTGAGGGAACCGAGGAGGAATCAAAGGTTCCCACCAAAAAGAAAATAATGGAGAAAGAGGTACAGGCACAGAAGGACTTCCCAGATCCAGGGTGGAGGAGGATGGGACTGCGTGGCCTTCTGCAAGAGATCCCCTCACACATCTACTATTACAGTAAGTTCTCACATGACTGTACTATCTGACTTCGGGGTATCTCTTGCAGCAGGTCACACCTATGTAACAAGTCCCAAGCAGTTCCATCATCAGACAGCATAGTCTGAGTGGAGGAAACCTTGAGCCTAAGAAAGCAGGCCCTGGAGGACAGCTAGGCGAAAGTTGGCCCTACGCCTAGATGCAATGTCCAGACTGCTGTGCTTGGTAAAGGTGTGGACAGACCTCCAAGTAGTAGCAACACAGATTTCTGCAGCTGACACATTCATGAAACAGACAACAGAAGTGGCCATGCCTCTGGTGGAGTGTCCACAAACAACACCAGGAAGATCCTTTGCCATACTTCCTGTTACAATAAGTGATACAGTTGGCCAGCCATTTGGACAAGTACTGTTTTAAAAGAGGGATGCCCTTTTTCCCAGGGGCGAAAGAAATAAACAACTGAGAGGACTTCCTATGGTCCTTCATACGGTGTGTGCAATAATGCAGAATTCTATGCTCATCTAAGGTGTGGAGCGATGCTTCCTCTGGATCGGCATGCTCTGGGAAATAAACAGGAAGGTGGATGGATTGAGTTAAAGTAAACTCAGATACCACCTTAGGAAGAAAATTAGGGTTAGTATGCAGAGACACCCTGTCTTTGTGGAAAATCAAATAAGGTTGCTCACAGATGAGCACCTGCAGCTCCAGAATTCTTGAAGCAGAAGTAACAGCAACTAAAAATTATGCTTTCCATGACAGAAAGTGTGGCTTGCATGTTGCAGCCTGTTGAAAAGGAGCCAAAGTAAGTTTTTCTAACACAAAATTCAAGTCCCAAGGCAGAACTGGATTGCATATAGGAGGCTTCATGTGAAGAATGCCTCTCAGAAAAATATAGGACACCTCCAGTTGTGCCACGTAGGGCCATCAATGGGCCCATGGAATGCAGAGATGGCAGACATGTGCACCTTAAGAGATGAGTACTTCAGGCCAGAGTCTGAATGGGAAAGGAAGTACTTCAGAATCTGATTCACTGGACAAGTGAAGGGATCCAGCTGATGGGAAGCAGCCCACACTGCAAAGCATTTCCAGTTCATAGCATAAGTGGTCATAGTGGATGGCTTCCTGACCACCACCTGGACATCAGCCACATTGGATGACACCCTGAACTGAGCCATGTCATCAGGAGCCAGGCATGAAGATGCAGGGATCTAAGGTCTGGATTGACCAGTGTGCCCCAGTTCTGGGACAGCAAGTCAGTGCACAGAGGAACAGGTACTGGAGGTCCCCCTGTCAGCTGTTGCAGTAAAGAGAACCAGATCTGACAAGGCCAGAATGGATCAATGAGGATAATCGTGGCCCTTTCCATCTGGAGCTTGATCAGAACCCTCTGAAGCAGGGGTAAGGGAGGAAATGGGTACAGAAACCTCCCTTTTCAAGAGCAGGACAACACATCTTGCCAGAAAACTCGAGTTCCTGGGTTAACCGAGCAAAAAAGTGGCAGCTTTGCGTTGAGTGGGGACACAAAAGGTCCAACTTTGGACAACCCCACCTGTTGAGCAGGTCTTTTACTGCTGAGATCAGCAGCTCCCATTCATGAACCTTTGACTGCGACAGGCTTAGGGTGTCCAGTGTTCTGCCAGGACGTTTTGGATGCCTGGGACATAGATGTCTGCCAGTTCAAGACTGTTATCCAGAGCCCAATACAAGACTCTCATTGCAGAGGGGATACAAGTGAGTGCCCCACTGCTTGTTGATGTAGTGGATGACACTGATATCTGTCTGCACAAGCAGAAGACCTGGGGATAGCTGAGTGTCGAAGGCCTGCAAGGTATAAAGAACAGCCTGCATCTCCAGGACATTTATGTGGAGAGAGAGGATTTCAGCTGGGATTGCATCCCTTGGGTCTGGTGAGGCCCTAGATGAGCTCCCTACCCCAACCCCAAATCATCTGTTCCGAGAATCTGCTTAGGGGAAGGAATGAGGAAGAGAACCCTCATAACAGGTTGCTGAGCTCCATCCACCAAAGTAGAACCATTTTACCAGAAAGGAGACCAGGACCAGCTGTTCCAGGTCATCAGTGCGCTGGTCCCACTGGACACTTAGTTTTCCATTGAGGAATCCTCATATGCAATCTGGCTACAGAGGCACTATGACCATAGTTGCAGCCATCAGGCCCAAGAGCTGGAGGAAGGTTCTGTCTGAGAAATAGCCACTGTTGTACAGCAGGCAGGTTTGAGCTATAAGGCAGTCTGTCTGGTCCTGGGGAAGGAAGACAATGCCCTGAGAAGTATTCAGGACTGTCCCAATATAATGATGCTGCTGACGGCGTAGGACCTAACTTAGGCAGGTTGACTGTAATGTCCAGATCCTGGCATTCAGAGAAAAAGTTTTGTTGTTCATCGACCAGTCAGACTTATGCATAAAATCTATTTCCTATTTTTTGTTGCTTTACTATGAACACAGCAATCCTCCGTGGCCCAATGTTTCACCCAACCTTGGGCTTCATCAGGGGCAAGGATCTACTGTTCAGTCTCGCACATAAATCCTCTTTATGTTATTTGGTGACTGTTTTTCATTTTTAGTCTTTCTTGTTTCTTATTGATTCATGTGCAGGGCCCCTTAATAGCCTGCCATTATCTTTTTACTTTGCAGCTCAGGCCTTTAAAGTTTTTGTTACTCTTTTCAATGGGCTGTGTTTATGCATGAGCTTGCCCGTTTGTCCTGGGCCTTGTCAGGTGCAGTTTCAAAACGTTTTGCCCCTATGTAATGAAGGTGGTGACAGGGGGTCAGAACTGGCTTAGGCAGGTTGACTGTAATGCCAGATCCTGGAATAAGCAGGTAGTATGTTTCAGAGTCTGTAACAGACACTCCCAGGACTGGGCTTTGAGAAGCCAGTCATACAGCTTAGGGAAAGACAGAGTCCCTGCTGTCTGATGGCAGCTGCTACCACTGCCAAGCATTTGGTAATCACCTGAGGGGCTGAGGACAAGCCAAAGAGCAAGGCCCAGAACTGAAAGTGTGCTCTCTGAAAATGAAACCTTAGATATTGCCTGTGAGATGTGAGTACCTGGATATGCAGGTAAGCATCCTTCATGTCAAGGGAACAAATCCAATCTCCCCGGTGCAGAAGAGGCAGCAGACCCTGAAGTGTCACCATTCAAAACTTTTTGTACTGAACAAACAGATTTAGCTCCCGGAGGTCAAGAATTATCCTGAGATCCCCTGTGCATTTGGGGACTAGGAAGAAATGAGAGTAGAATCCTCTGCATTGTTGGGTCTCTGGGACGGGTTCTATGGCCCTTTTACTTAGCAGACAGTGGACTTCCTCCCAGAGTACTGGGATGTGGTCCAGAAGATAAGAGTACAGAACTGTTTTTATTTCTGGAAGGTGCTTCAGAAGTTCCAGAGTGTGGCTACTATCTATTAGCTGTAGTACCCAGGCAGCTCAAGTAATTTGCCTCCACTTGTCCAAGTGCAAGGAGAAATGATTCCCTACAACTGCCTCCTGCCTTATGTGAGGGGAGGGTCAGTCAAGGAGTCAGGCCGAACTGGCAGGGATGGCCAAGGCCATGCTACCTCCTCTGGGGGGTTTCACAGTGGTGGAGGAGGGGGTGGGCAAGGCAGGGGTGTCCCAGCACTTACCATGAAGCTTATTGGAAGACTTGGGACTATGAGTAGATCACTGAAAGGGCACTCGTTGAACACTTTTGGGCAGGTTGGTGTGGTACATGGAGTGCACCAACCTGCAAGGTGCAGCCAGAGGCTTGCAGTTCAAACAATATGTTCTGTACATCTGCCCAAACAGTTTTAAGCATCTAAAGGAGGGCATTGAGGATGAACAATTGAATATACTGTGCAAAGCCTGATATGCCATGGCAGCCCTGGCCCAGGCATCTACAGCATCATAGGCAGCCCTAAGGAGGTGTGTGACAATGTCAGAACCCGCTTTGAGAGGCTGCATCATCTGCTATTTTAGGGGGTCCTCTGGGAGGGTCTGGGCAGTTTTGTGAGCCTAGTCCCAGACCTGGTTTTGGTACTGGACCATACTGACAATATAGTTCAACAACCTAATGGTCAGTGTGGCCGAGGCAAAGGTTCTCTTGCCAATGTGATCCCACCACCAGGACTCCTTATCTGGGGGCAAGAAACTGAGATGCTCAGGCCTCTTGGTGTGGTCATGGGTGGTGTTGATGACAACCAAATCTGCTTGAGGCTGGTCGGCAAAGAAAAAGCCTCCCTGCTGGAGCCTGGTATAATTTGTCCACCTTCTGCGGCATGGCAGGAATCAAATTCAGCCAGTGCTGGAGCCATGGTAGCATCCTCAAAGGGCTCAATCAAGGGAGGGATGACCAGAGTAGGGACATCTGGCAGTCGCAAATAGGTGGCCAGTCAATGCCAAGCAGGATTTTGCTCCTCAGTGTCGAAGCCCATAGCCGATTGTAGCTGTCTCATAAGAGGGATCAACCGAGGAAGACCACAGGATGTACCTTGGGGTCTCCTAGCTGTCAGACAAGACTGTGGAGGAGGAGTTGTAAGGTGTAACCCCTCCATCATTGCCGTCCTCATCCTCATCCGAAGGAATAAGGTCCAGGCAGCATTCGTCTTCATTCCCGAGTCCTGAGGAGGGAGCAAGGGCCCTGGGTCCTGAGGTGTGGGCCATGGCCCTACTGCAGGAGTCAAAGGCAACTGCAGGGATGGGCCTTGGGGAGGAGCAAGCTTAGCCTGCATAAAGTCCCATAAGGTGGTAAGCATGGAGTTGAAGTTCACTGTTATTGGCGTTGGACCCATCAGCGTCGGTTGAGGAAACATTGGAATCATTCCTGGCATCAGAACCAGGGAGGTTGACCACACAGGCTGGAGCCTCAAGGGAAGCTCCATGGCATGGGTCGGCATCAGGGAGGTTGACAACAACTGGGGCACGGGGGGGGTGACTCAGCAAAGAGTAGAGGCTCTGGGCCTGATGCAACAGTTGAAGAAATGTCTAAGGTCAGTGGTGGTGGTGGTGAGGGGTCAGGCTTTGTCTCAGCGACTGCCGAAATGGAGCACGTCGATGATGAGTCAGCTGAGCCACCTAAATGAGTGCCTGCTGAAAACAAGGGCCTGTATAGCAGGGGCTGAGAAGTCAGTGGGACACCAGAGCATCTGGAACTGCCACTCACCACTGAAAGAATGGTTGGGGGAGCTGCCAATGGTAGCCATGCAGGGGAAAGGTCATGTGAGGCAGAGGAGGCATCCTATGAAGACAAGGATGGTCCCACAAAGGTTGACGTACAGAGTGGTGACCGGGATCAAGGCGAGGAGGATTGGTTTTCTCCTTAGAACAGTCCTTGTCTCGATGCTTATGCTTCCCCATTGACTTGTTCCGGGCCTTAGAGGGCCACTAGACCGATGACATCATAAGGGAAGTGGAGGAACTTCTAGACTGAAGCTCCCTCTCCCTTTGGGTGAAATTTTGCTTCAGCAGAAAAGTTTTGAGAGTTTGCATTCAGCACTTCCTGGTGGCCTTGTCGAAGCTGCAACAGATCGCTTAAGCCTGGGAGTCAGGTTCTGGGCCTAGGCAGCAGACACAGGCCTTGTGGTTGCCCTCCTCAGGGAACTTTTACCCACACATGCACTTTTTAAAGAGGTACCTGGATGATGTAAACGGAGAGGAAAAATCACTTTATTGCTAAAGTGATACACACTAGGGAGAGAAAAATAAAAGAACAGAAGTTCGACTAAATATTTTGGCAAAATGGTAGTTGACTGAAGCTCACGGATTTCTGTGAAGTCCAACATGTGATGGTCGATGACAAGAAAAGAACTGAGGAGGGTGTGGGAGTCACTCACTCTTATAGAATAAGCAGACATTGGCGTATGACACAGGAATGGGTGGACCCTTCATAGACTGCTAGCTAGAAAACTTTTCATATGGTCCTAGTGCCAAGCAGCTAGATGTGATCTGCTGCAAGAGATACCCCCGAAGTCAGATCTGATCAATTCCAAATACAAGATTCTGGCTAAGTGATGCAGTGGCTTAGTGTTCAACTACATACATTGTGATAAAAGACTACATTTTCTACAGTTCACGTTACACTCAACCAACCAGAAAAGACTAAAAATATTTTTTCTACTCTAAATACCAAATATTGTTATAACTTACTATGGGGGTTTGGTAAAATCCTAGCCCTACTAAGAACCAGAAGAGCTATTTGGATCTTGTTAGAAAGCTCACAGAATCATCTGCCCATCCTTTAACCCCTTTTCTTTCCAAAATGTTCATATGCCAACATTTCTGTTGTTTAAATGTCAATTCCGTAGCTTATCAGCTGCTTGGCAGCTCCCCACATTTACCAGTTTCAGCCTAAAGTCTGTCCATGCTGATTGGTCCCACAGACGGTTCACTCACCTGTTGGCAGTTGTTGCTGCTTTAATTAATCTGCTTCCATACTACGTGGTGTGTGTGTGTGTGTGTGTGTGTGTGTCCTGTTCACCCACCTATATCAAAATGTAGGAGTCACTCATTGCCGCTGGATGGGACAGGACCTGAACACACAATTCCATGAACCTTATCATGCCAACCAATAAGGACTGGTCATTCTTGTTCATGGGTGTAAAAAACAAGTATATTGAAAATGTGGGTGACAACTAAGTGACAATTCTGCAAAACCCTGACCTTTATTACCTCTACATAAGGTGTAGGTTTCAATAGCTTTCCATTGTGCTGAATGGTTAGGGGTGGATAGGGAGACAGAATCAGTAAGAGACAGCACATTTCCCAGGAGGTGGCTTTAACAGTAAGTGGCTGTAAAGAAGCTGGCAGCTGCATTATCTTCTACTGGACTCTGTGACCTCATCAAATTCGGGATGAAATCCAACAGACTTGGTCAGGGTGAAATCAACAAAAAGTATCTGCAAAACATACAGTGAGCCCAGTATAAGAAAACAATACCTAATTTTCTTTAAAGACATTACCTTTATTTATTTATTTATTTTTATTTACAAATTTGGTAACCTAGAAAGGCACACTGAGTTGAGGCTCGATTCCAGGTGTGACCCGGGGAGCAGTGGAAATACAAACAATAAATGCAGAGAATTAGTTAACAGAACAATAGCAGCTAATTACAATCAATATGATACAGCACTGAGAGCAAAAATACATGACGTGATGAATATCTAGAGGTAAACAATGCAATAGTAAGTGCTCTACATAACGAATCTTTAATAAGTGCTTGGGAAGATTGTAGGAAGGTAAAGTCAGTAGAGGTAGTGGGTTTAGTTCAGTTGTGGCAGCAGCATAAGGGTGGAGGATGGAGACATAGCTGTTGCTTGCAGCTAGAGTGAGAGGGTGAGTTTCTGATAGTAGGGGTAAGTTTGTTCCACAAGTAGGGAAGCCAGTAGGAGAAAGCAGCTTTGCCTACTGCGGAAGAGGGTCTGGGCAGGGTTAAGGATCTTTCATTTCTGTGTCTGAGTTCATAGGAGGATAGGGAGTCTGAGGATAGGCAGTCCTGAAGTTCAGCTGTGCTTACACAACTAGATGAGATGAGATGATGTTTGTGTGACTTGATTTACTTTGTGGCTTTCCACCTCTCTATCCATGGGATATACCACCCTGTAGGGGTACAACACAAGTAACCCTAGAGGAGGACCCCCCCACAGGTGCCACGGGAATGAATGCGTCGGCTAAAGGTAGGTTAGGAAGAAGCCCATGGGTAAGACAGATGAGTCGTTGGAGGAGGAGGAGGGGTGGACGGTGGGCAATGAAAAATTAATCCTGGAGGGCCCAGAATGAGTAACCTTTTAAGCCTGATGGAGTGAAGTAATTGCTCTGCCCATTGAACCACAGACTTAAAGCCCTCCCATTCAATTGTGCTTACACAACTAGATGAGATGATGTTTGTGTGACTTTATTTACTTTGTGGCTTTCCGCCTCTCTATCCATGGGATATACCACCTTGTAGAGGTACGACACAAGAAAACCTAGAGGAGGGATCCCCCCCTACAGTTGCTGTGGGAATGATTGCGTCGGCTAAAGGTAGGTTAGGAAGAAGCCCAAAAAGAATACCCAAAGGTGTTGAGCATCGAAGAGGTGAGGATGATGAATGAATGAATTCTGAGAAGATGATAAGGGTTGACTTCCTAAGGAGAGAGGGGAAAGCCTGGGGCCACCATCTGCCTCCATCCAACAGTGGAACCTAACTAATTAACCTAAGAAAGCACTAACTCTAACTAATATTATGACCATTGGCATGGAGGAGAGGAAATACCCCCTTTGAGGAGGAAACCTCTGGGGATCCAAGGCCTAGGTCGCCTTCCCTCCAGGCTGATGTTTGATTTGAGGACGTATGTCATTAAAGAGAAGGATTCATTAATGAGAGGGATATGAATAGGGAAGATGATGATGGGATAGGGGGGAAAAAAAACAAAAAAGAAAGCATAGATCGAAGAAGGAACATAAGGCAGCAGGGACCCAAGTGGGGTATGCTGGAGTAGTTGATGGGATGGAGTAGAACCATGTAGAAGTCAGAGGAGCAAGAGGTATCCAGATGCGCACATGAGGAGACTGAAGATAATGCAGACTGGCTTGATAGAGTGAGGCGAGTAAGTAGACACTGAAGTCAATAAGGCATGCTTGATCAAGTGATGTGAACGATTAGACCCTGAGGTCAGAATCGATGAGGTAGCATAGGATACAATGAGAAGAATGCCTGAGTGAGTGATGTAAATAGATAAACCTTGAGGTAAGGATGAGTGAATGATGACTGGAGTTATGAACTTGATACAAGTGGCAGGATGGCCGTGGGTCAATGAGGTGGCATATAAGTCATGATAGGTACACCCAAAAGAAATATGGAGTGCAGGCCTCGATTGGAGTGAATCCTTGATGGGTGGTATGGAATATGAATAAGAGAAGACAGGAATGAACTTGAAAATGAACTTGTACGAAGGCAGTATGCTCGATAGAGCAATGCGAGTAAGTAGACTCCTCGAAAGGAGGTAGACTCTGGGGCCAAGAAGGCATGTCTGGAACCAGAGGGTATGCAAACCAGAGGGTACACTCAGGATGAGCAATCAAGAGGAGCAAAATCAGACGATTTACGATGAGGAGCTAAGCCAGGAGTGGAGTGAATCCATGATGGCTGGGATGAGAAAAGGCACTAGGCTGAGGTAGGTAAACTAGGAAACAGATGAGGTACAATGATGGATTGATGCCATGGAGGCTGGTATGGGAAAGTGAGGTACGAAAGGACGAAGGACGGTAGGGAGGTCAATGGGGTAGCGTAGGACCAGCAGTACAGGATAAGAACTGCAGTAAGGTGAGTCAGATGAGATAGCATATGGGTCATGATAGGTATGCCTGAAAGAAATATTGAGTGCAGCTAGATGGAGGCAGCTAGAGACAGCCAAATGAAGTATATAGCAGAACAAGCGGGCAATGGCAGCTGAGAAGAGGGAAGGCAGCCTGCTAGGAGAAGGCTCGGAATACCATTAACTGAGCTTGGAACACAAATGAGGCAGAATGATGACGATCACCGCAGGAGTGCAGCAGTCCAATATGAGAAGACTAAGGATGATGAAGATGGATGATGATGAGTGCTGCAGGAGCACAGCAGGTTGACGAGGTAGCATGACCTCATGAGAGGTATGCTCAATTGAGTGATGTGAATGTGAGGAAGAAGCAAAATTGGACGATGGACGGCATGATGCAAAATGGAAGCCATGATTGGGGTGAATCCTTGATGGCCGATGGAGTGAAGCCAAGATTGTAGGCTCGATGAGATAAGAAATGGTTAATGAGAACTGGAGTCAGGAACCTGATACAAGCAGCAGGAGGGCCGCGGATCAATGAGGTGGCGTATGATTCATGACAGGTATGCTCAAAAGAAACATTGATTGCAGGCCAGATGGAGTCAGCTGAGGCATGCAGACAGAGCGATTGAAAGAGATGAGCAGGTTGAGGTGAGGTATCATGGACTGAGAGGCCGTACGGAGTTGGCCTGCCAGGAGAAGGCATAAAGCAGAGCAGTGGAGACAGGAAATGAATGAGGAACGATGGTGGATAGAATCCAGTTGGCCCTCAGAAAGGGGCAGCAGGTGCAGGGAGTTCGGCACAGGAGTTGAGCGCTCTGTGTCTGGCCAGAGTTATGAGTTTCGACCCTGAGAGGTTGGCAATAGACAGGAATGGTGAGAGAATCAGAGGGCGAAGTGGAGAAATGAATGATGGCCGTAGACCAACATGAGTGAAGAGGGCAGGCATCCACAAATAGCACGAACAGCAGGAGTGAGTGCTGCAAACCACAGAACAAACTGATGCTAGACATTGGCATAGTGGCAGGAATGATGTATTGCAAGTGGCTGTAACAGGATTAGATTCGGAGATCAATGAAGAGCTGCATGTCCCTGAAAGAAAGGGTTAAACCAAAATAGACCGAGCAACACCAGGGTAACACCTGGGACCCAATCCTGTCAGAATATCACCTACCGGCACTGAATCCCAGTGAGACATGGCAAGATAAATCCCGTAGCAGTATGACCTGCTTGGAGAACCCATAATGCCGTCACATAAGCAGTGCACAAAGGAAAAACAGTACCTCATGAGGCATGGCTCAGCATGTAACATACCTGCCACGTCCGGCCAAACCCTGAAGTTCACATGCCGGAAGGGCATAGGAGTGTGTGACCCAGGAAAAGCAGGGAAATGACATGAAAAAACATCCAGCAACTCAAACATAACACCGACCCAGATGGGGAGGAACTGCAAATGACCTAATGCGACTGCCAATTTCACACACCCAGACAGGCAGATAATGGTTCCCATAGCACCAAGAGAAGGAGTTTTCATGCCGTGGTTGGAGATGGTATGAACGACTTCTTTAATGAACGACAAAGGTACACCACTGAAACTGGAGTGCTGCCACTCACCAATAATACCATACAAGTGCTGCTACCAGCACAGAGACGGGTGAGATGTGAAGTCGCAGAGGGAGAATGGGAGGAAAACACTGCGAGGGAGGCCAGAAGGAGTAGTGGTGGAGGTGAGGGCCACAGGAGAAGAGACATGGATGACTGGCAGGTGGTCCACCAGAGGAAGAGGAAGGGCCAGGTGACAAATCGCAGGAGATGCTGAGCACTGAGAGGGGCAGCAGCCTGAATGGAGGAGTCAAGATGCTGGGATGGCGGAGCAGAGCCGCCAGCAGATGTGGCCATCGGAAAGGCCCGAGGGTGCGGAAAGAGTGAGGCGCAGTTGGGGGGGGGGGCTAGTGAGGAACCTAAGGAGTGAGAACTGGAGAAAGGCAGCCTATGCCCAAAGCAGAAACAGATGAAACGAGGTATGGGGGGGGTAGGGATCCACCAAAGAGGAAAACGGGCAGAGAGGGAGTACAAAACAGCCATTACATGACACGGCATGGGCATAGAAAGCTAATGCTGTAGAAACCCAGATCCAGTGGCCGAGCACTGCAAAATGCAGGCACAACAGGGATTTGAAAGAGACAGCCACAGCCAGCGGCAGCAGGAGGGAGCAAGCCGGGTGACAGAAGGCAGGGAACAGGGCTGAGTGGGTGGATGGAGGCGCAGCCAAGACATGAATGTAATGCAGGAAATTAGGAGACAGGCACGAGGAGTGGCACCTCCAGTGGCAACAAAAAACTAATCCTGGAGGGGCCCAGGATGAGTGACTTCTTAAGCCTGATGGGGGAGTGATGTAGTTGCTCCACCCATTGAACCTTGAGCTTAAAGCCCTCCCAATTGGAGCAGAGCAAGTTAAACCAGTACCTAGATATAAGGTCGAGGGCGTGTATATAGCACCTGTGAGATAAGGTGCTTAGTCCGAGGAGGGAGTAAAGATTGCAATGGTGGGTATGTAGGGGGGGGAGTTTGTATCGAAGTGGCAAAATAGGTTTAGAAGGGTATCCAACCTGCCAAGGGAGGTTACAGGGGCAGAGCTATAAACCACATCTGTATTATCTAGTATGTGGAGGATCATTTTAGAGACAATTTCACATCTGGCAGGTAATGGGATAGAGTACCTGTTGCAGTAAAGCATGCCTAGTTTGGGACACAGCTTGGAGATGATAGATTCAATGTGAGCTGAGAAAGACAGATGGTGGTCCAGCCAAATTCCCAGGTACATGTATCTTATGATTTGGTCAAGTGGGGAACCGTCGAGAGAGGTTATGGGGGGGGTAGTATGGCTAAGTGTCTGGACAGAGTCAAAAACCATGGAAATAATTTTGGTGGTGTTTAGTTTCAGTTGGTTTTGGCTGAACCAGCACTGAATGTTGTTGAATTCGCTTTGCAGGGTAGCTTGGACTTCAAGAAGGTTGGGACTAGAGGTAAAGAGGATGGTGTCATCTGCATACATGTGTATTGATGAACTGGTGCAGCAGGAGGGAAGGTCATTAATGAAGAGGGAGAAGAGGATGGGACCGAGAACAGAGTCTTGAGGGATGCCCGCCAGGATAGGAAGCGGGGGGATTTGTATCTATGATTCTAACAGATTGAAATCTGAAATTACCTTAGAACTTACATTTGAGCCCATCTGCAGCCTTGACAAATTAATTAAGATAGATAGCTATATATATACATATATATATATATATATAAAAAGAGAGAGATAGCTAGATAGAGAGAGGGAGATAGATAGAAAACTTTAATTTTTCTTTTGTTTTTGTAGTTAATCTTTTTATTGAAAATGAAAAGTTTTCAGTAATCTTATGACACTATTACCATGCAGACATGAATGCATTACATAATACAGTATATCATCCTATAAATTCGATATTTGGATTAATGTATAAAACAAAAAAGATTGAGATTAGAACAAGGATCATACAAATGCATTACATATCGTAATGTGTAGTGACAATCACTACAAATGGCTGTTAATTCTGCATAGTATATAGAGTAAACACATTACTATAACTAAGATATATATGTCCTACCTACTGATTATTGTAAGGAGATGCAATAAATTCTTATACATAATATAATTAAGATCATTCTATGGGGGAAAACTAATGGTGTTTCCTGATCCTCGGGACTGTAAAAAGTTAAAATAATTCTGCCAATATAGATTAAATTTGTTTAGTCGATCAACAGCCAGATAAGAAAGACGTTCCAGGGATGCAGTGTGAGTTAGGCTATTAAGGATATCTGTAAGTGTAGGTATTATCTGTGATTTCCAGTTAGTTAGAATTATACGTTTGACCTGCATGAATAATATCTGTAGCCATTTATGTTGGTGAACAGATAATTTAATATGTTTATTACTAATCCCTAGAATAAAATATTTAGGGTCAAAGGGTAAGGAGCATTTTACAATGTTAGAGGCTAAATGATGGACCGATTACCACAGTGTAAAGATGGGTTTACACAGCCATAAAATGTGGAATAAATTACCATTAGAGGAATTACATCACCAACAGATCATTTGATATAATTCCCATTTTGTAAAGTAAAGCTGGTGTTCTGTACCATAGGTGAAGAATTTTATATTGAATGAGTGCACTTCGAACATCTCTAAAGGTTTTGTGGCAGACGGTCCAGCATTGGCTCCACTGAGATTCAGTTATATCTTCTTGTATTGCTAGGTTCCATTTAGTTTTAGCTAAAATTGATTGATTTGGTAAATTGTCCCTAATAAGTTTATATATTTTGCTAACTAACCCTGATGTTGTATTCACCCATGAGGTAATATTTAAGTTAGTACATGTTATTGAATGATTATGTTGCAGTATAGGGGATAATGCAGCCCAAATTTGTAGATATTTCCAGAATTCCTTTTTATTAATACCCCAGATGGTTTGGAGATTGGTAAAATAATTCAATATATTGTTGTTTTTGATTAGGATATCTCCCAAAAATATTATATTTTTATGTTTTCATGAGTTACAAAACATTGGTTGGTGATCTAAGGTTATGCGTTGATTGCCCCATATGGCAGTATAAAAGGTAGGAGCGGGGTCAGTTTTTAACCATTTACATAGTTTAAACCAACAATAAACTGATGCAGCAATCATGGGGTGTTTCTTTAAGTTTTGTGGGAAAGCACTGAAGATAAAATTGGTGGGGGGAAAACTTTAATTTTTCAACAGGATGAAAACGAATTTGTGACCTGGATTGCTGACACTGGGCTTTGTACTGATATTCCTACATTAGGCAAACTAATCATAAGAATCATAAGAACTCACACAGACACACCTACATACAATACCCCAAACTCAGAGTCATTCATTCCTCTCAACGTTAGAGATCATTGGCAGTAGGGGTGTGTGGTATCTTCAGGCACATACACAGTGATCATTCATACTAGAGACTAAGCTTCCAACATGGTGCAAGGTACTTGCTCCACAAACAATGGTGCAAGGTGCCCCTTGTACCAAAAGATGCACCAAGAGTGATTCTCAAAGGCAGCCTGCATCAGCCGCAGGCTGCCTGTAACACACAGGGCTTATGCTGCCCATGCACCACAAAATGGGCTGCAGCATGGGATTAGGGGCTTGCGGCAGATGCAGGCTGCCAAATTCCTTTAATCGGGATTCTGAAATCTCTCCCAGAGGACAAATTTCTAAGTACTATTAGACCAGCCAGAGTTGGTCTAAGGGTACTTAGACTTTTGCCCTCTGAGAGATTTGTGCACTTTGCAGCAATATGCCATGATCTCCCTCCCCAGCCCCAATCCCCCTGTTATGAAAATAAGTCCCTGGTGCTCTAGTAGCCCATCCAGCCCCAATCCCCTGTTATGATAAATGAAATCATCCCTGGTGGTCTAGCGGACCCCCTTCCCTATCCCCAACACTCTCATAGGAAATTATATATAGTTCCCTGGTAGTCTAGTAGCCTCCCAAGCCCCAAGCCCCCATTATGATAAATTAAATAATCCCTGGTAGTATAGTGGACCCCCCAATCCCCGATCCCCATTATGAATAATTAACACATCCCTGGTAACTTAGTGCAGCCCCACCCCAGCAGGCATTGCCTCATCATCATCATCCCACTCCCCATCCTGAAACCTAGCCGGCGACTGGCACAGCCCACCTCTCACCATTATGGCCAGTTGCCAACTGAGCTTTCACCGAGCACCTACTGTATTCAGTATGCGCTCACTGATTGAGAGCTCAGTGGACTGTCAATCACTGAATGCGTACTGGTTTTTCTTCCAGTTTTGGCAATGGAGGAGAGGTCCAAGACTGGTAAACAGTCAATCAGCATTGTGGGAGGTGGACAGGGATCAAAGTGGGAGTTAAGAACTCTCCAGAAGAGAGTGGAGGCTTGGCTGGAGGGTAGATTTGAAATATTGGGCTTTCCCTGCTCTAATAGCCTTCGTACAAGTGATTCTTAAGGACCTATATTGGTGGAGATCAGATGGGGTAAAGAAGGATTTGGAGCAAGCCCTGGCAAGATCTCGGGACTTGCAAAACTGGATAATATCAGCAGATATGGGGGGATGGGGGAGTGGGAGAATCTAACCCTGCATCTTCTGGGGGGCATGGTTATTCCATACCTTATTTAGGATATAGCAGAAGCGAGAGAGAGAGAGAGAGCTGAGTCAATATTGGGTGCAGAGTAGATGAGAGACCAGTCAGAAGAGAGAAGGTAGCAAAGGAAGGCATCAGTTTTCAGAGATCTGAAGGACCTAAGCCAAAGATAGTTAGGTGGAGAGTGAGACATACATATCTTCCTGACATTATGTCATTGTAGAGGTCACTGAAGGCATCTGGAAGAGTACCAGCAGCAACAACGTGGTGGGGGTGGGAGGAGAGCACTCAGTCCAGGAGAGAGTGGTTAATGAAGAGTGGATTTGGATGGGTGGGTTCCTTGATTAGCTGTTAGAGGTTCAGAGACTCTATCTTTTCAATGGTAGGCCTGAGGACAGAAGAGTGCCAGTTAAGGTTAAAGTCCCTGGGAAGAATGAGCTCATCAGAAATGGCTAGGGAGACAAGGGAGGAGATGATGTCAACAAGAGAGGGAGGAGAGATTTGAGGAGATACATACATCACTTCTACAAAGATGGTGAGGGAGGAGTGGAACTTGAGATTAATCAGAAGGAGCCCATGCGAGGAGAGGAGAGATTCACAAAGAGACACAGTACAGGACAGATTTTGGCAAACGTAGATGGGGACGCTGCCGCCTTCTTTGCTGCAGTCCTGTCGAAAGTGATGGAAGTCCACAAGGGATAGTTGGGAGTTGGGAACTCTAGGGGAAAATCAGGTTTCCGATATGCAGAGTACATCAGGGGAATATTGGGAGACCCAGACTTTAAGGGAGTCAAGCTTGGGAAGCAGACTCCTTACATTGAGGTGATAAAGTCTGAGACCTTTAAGTAAAGGAGAAGAGGGGGGGAGTTGAAGGGCCAGGGTTGGGTTTAACATCACCATCTAAGAGGACGAGGAGATAGTGATGAGACCTTTGCACTCTAAGATGACAAGTGGGTTTAGGTTGGGATGGGAGAGGAAAGGAGAAACAAAACCTATGGAGAAGCTCAAAGTTGAGGGAATAGGAGAGATAACCAGAGTGGAATGTAAGGGTAGTGCTGTAAGGGATGAATGAGGAAGAGTAGGAAGGGGTTATGTGGGAGACAAGTGGAGGGAGTGATAGTGGGTGTCTTGGGGGGGTACCAGTACAGGGGGATAGAGATTGCAGGCATCTGGAAGGGCAAAAGGGTATGGGGAGACAGGAGTGGGAGGATGACTACTAAAAGGAGGCAAGGGAGGATAGGGACCATGTGTGGAGGGGAGAGGGAAAGGGTAGTGGGTGTAAACATTAGACAGAGGTAGAGGGGGTAAGGAGCTAAATGGAAGGGGTATAGCACAGTAAGTAAGGAGACTGGAGGAGACTAAACCAAAAAATAGGAGAGGGACAGTAGAGAGACATACAGATAGAAAGAGTTAAGATAGTGTGTATGTAATGAAACAAGTCAGAGAAGAGCAGACCAGGAGACACTGGAAGGGAAAGTGGGGAAGGAGCAGACTGGGGGATCAAGTAAATGGTGAACTGCAACACTGCTTTGGAGTGGAGACAAGGGAAATAGGAGAAAGAAGGAGAGAGAGCGAGGGAGGGAGGGGGAGAGAGAGAGAGAGAGGCAGAAGGAAATGGGTGGATGTGTGGGGAGAGGGGATGCGGAAAGTTATTAGGGAGGTAGGAGAGGGGCAAAAGGGTGATGAAAGAAGAGCAGGGAGATAGAGAGCAGGGAGAAGTGGGCAGGCAGGAGGTTGGGGGTAGGCACTGTAAGTAAGGGAGCTACGTAGAAGAAGGTTAGTGACAGAGAAATAGGGAGACCCAATATAGGGAATCCACGTGGTTGCCAAGAGATAAGGGAAAAGAGGAAGAGTGAGAACAGTGCAGAGGGGGAACAGAAAGAGGAGTACATGGACAAGAAGTAGGGGAAGCTCAAGTGCGTAGGGAGCTGAGAGTGAGCAGTGCACTGAGAGACAAATGGGGGTACCCAATATAGGAAGACAGGAGAAACAGGTAGGTAACTAAGGAGAAATGGATACATTTTACAAGTGTTATGGTAAAATAAAGCAATACAAACCTTTGTGCAATGTTGATAAATAAGAACAGACTACTTCTGCTACAGACAAGTAACTGATGTAAAAGTACTATGGCAGCAACAACATACATAGTGGCATGTAACCCTATGCATAAATAGTTGTGTCCTTACATTACTTGAGTTGCAGTTTGCGCTCAGCAGATCATGAAGCAGAGTGGCCAGCAGACCAGCTGACAACCAGCAGACTCAAGGCAGACAACCAATGCTATCCTTAGTACATGGTCCTTTGCACAGATGGGCCACTGCGCAGATGAGCCTCTTAGTCTGCACTGCAGTGAAATTGGTGGGCAACCCTCCAATTGACTGAGAGGCTTGCTATGGGAGGGATTGCAGGCAGGAGTCCCAGGGAGGTGTGAGGTGATCAGTGGAGGGAGGGAAGTTGTGTTAGCTGAGAAGTCCTCTCATGAATCCTTGCAGCGTGGTACGGTGTTAGGACCAGGAAGTAAAGTTTTTTCACTGTGCTCAGATGTAATTTTTTTATTGTTTTTTATTTTATGTTTTTTTCCCTTTTTTGCACCCCAGACCTCGGACCTCAGCAGACAGGTACGTGCACGTGCGTGGAGGCACACGAGTGTGCCAGGTACTAGCTCGGCCCCCTCCACTCCACCCCTGGGATTCGCCACAGTCCCCTATTACCTACGCTTCCCTGGACCCCCACCTGATGGGAATGGAACTATGGGGGGAGTGGACAATGACTCCCTCTCTGACTCTCCCCCATGCTGGCACCCCAGTGACCTGAGGTCATTCCCAAACCCAGGTCACCGGTGTTGCGTGAGGTAAGGCATCCAGCACCTCAGCATCACCAGGCCAACTTAGAAGTAATTGTTTTACATCTGGTTAACACATGACAGACTGCTCAATGCAGGGGAATAACAAACAATCCAGTGACTGAATGCACACTCCAGGTGCTGGTATGAGACATTAGCTCACAGATGGATTAATTATTCTCTATGACTAGCATACTTACTATGTAAAAAAATTAAAAAATAAATTCTACAGTACATCTGAGACAGGGAAAGCTACCATGCCACTATATATATATATATATATATGTATATATATAATATTTATAAAATGTGCATTTATACAGATTTAATGTATAGTCAGCTGACATTTCTTGGCCAATGAAATTTCTAGATTTTTTTTCTTGCCATTTTATAAGTAAGTAATAAGCCACAACATGGTGTGCATTAAAGGAAAACAATCAACAATACAGGCTCCTGCCCTTGCAAGGTTTACCTTCCGGTTAAGCCTTTTAAGTATGTTGTGGCATTTTTCTCATGCCGCAACATACTTTATTTTAATAAAGAAATGTCTGTGACACAGAAGTACTGCTGATGCTGGGGGAGGCTCCATTATCCGTAAAGGTGCGACACTTCACCGTTCGCTTCAATACATAATGTACTGAAGTGAGCGGTAAAGCGCCACACCCTTACAGATAATGGAGCTTGATATTCTATCACCTCTCCCCCATTGATGGAAACAGCCTTGTTGTGTATGGCTGCCCTTACATTATTCTATATATTGCAGCAGCCATGAGTGCTGAAACATAAGTGTAACTCACCCTCCAGCTGTGCCTAGGGGTCCTGGTGTTAAAATTTTCAGGAGGGGGGCACAAGCCAGGAAACTAACCAGAGATCCACAAAGGACAGAAAATAGCTTGGCCTATCTTAACCGCAGAATTCACAATGTCACGATCAGGCTGATCTTCATGTAGGAACAGATGGAGGAATGGCTGCATATCTGTTATCAGGCAGGTATGGCACTGCAGCTAAAGTGGGGCAAACTGGTTAGAACATACAGAAACATATACGAGACATGAGCACTAAATTAAAAAGAATAAAACAAGCATTTGTCAATGCCAAACGTTCGCTTACAGGTATTTGCAGTGGTGTTTGGCATGTATGGTGCTTTACCCTAATGCCCTGTGCGATTGCTGGTATTTGCACAATAAATTTTCAGCATGATCTTTTTGTTACCCCCATTGTGCGCTACATAGCCGGAAACACGTTTTGGGCAGGATGTGAAAAATGACAGCTGTACTGCTCATAAGGAAGTGTGGTAAAATGGCAATGTTGAAAATGTGGAGTGGAAATATTGAAAATTCGCAAACCTATGAGCGTGCATGGGAACTGTGCAGTGCACGCTGGTAAAACAGTCATTGTTAGGAATTTTTTCACCAAATTGTCAACACTGGCATTTTAAGATCTCTGCTCATGAACAGTGACACTGTGATTTTCTTAATGTGTCCCATACACTGAGTTCACACAGTGACTGTGCCATTGTGCGCTACATGGGTGGAAACACATTTTGGGCAAGATGTGAAAAATGACAGCTGCACTGCTCATAAGAAGGTGTGGTAAAATGGCAATGTTGAAAATGTGGAGTGAAAATATTGAAAATTCGCAAACTTATGAGCGTGCATAGGAACTGCGCAATGAACACTCGTAAAACAGTCATTTTTAGGAATTTTGTCACCAAATTTTCAACACAGCCATTTTAAGACCTCTGCTCATGATCAGTGTCACTGTGATTTTCTTAATGTGTCCCATACATTGAGTTCGCACACGGACTGCGCCATTGTGCGCCACATGGGCGGAAACATGTTTTGGGCAGGATGTGAAAAATGACAGCTGTACTGCTCATGAGGAGGTGTGGTAAAATGGCAATGTTGAAAATCTGGAGTGGAAATATTGAAAATTCGCAAACCTACTAGCGTGTGTGGGAACTGTGCAACACACGCTCATAAAACAGTCATTTTTAGGAATTTTTTCACCAAATTTTCAACGTAGCCATGTTAAGATCTCTGCTCATGAACAGTGACACTGTGATTTTCTTAATGTGTCCCATACACTGATTTCGCACACCGACTGTACCATTGTGCGCTACATAGGCGGAAACACATTTTGGGCAAGATGTGAAAAATGACAGCTGCACTGCTCATAAGGAGGTGTGGTAAAATGGCAATGTTGAAAATGTGGAGTGAAAATATTGAAAATTCGCAATCTTATGAGTGTGCATAGGAGCTGCGCAATGAACACTCGTAAAACAGTTATTTTTAGGAATTTTTTCACCAAATTTTCAACACAGCCATTTTAAGATCTCTGCTCATGAACAGTGTCACTGTGATTTTCTTAATGTGTCCCATACATTAATTTTGCACACCAACTGCACCATTGTGCGCTACATGGGTGGAAACACGTTTTGGGTGAGATCTGAAAAATGACAGCTGTACTACTCATAAGAAGGTGTGGTAAAATGGCAATGTTGAAAATCTGGAGTAGAAATATTGAAAATTCGCAAACCTATGAGAGTGCATAGGAACTGCGCAACGCACGCTCATAAAACAGTCATTTCTAGGAATTTTTTCACCAAATGTTCAACATAGCCATTTTAAGACCTCTGCTAATGAACAGTGTCACCGTGATTTTCTTAATGCGTCCCATACATTGATTTTGCACACAGACTGCGCCATTGTGCGCTACATGGGCAGAAACACATTTTGGGCAGGATGTGAAAAATGACAGCTATACTGCTCTTAAGGTGGTGTGGTAAAATGGCAGTGTTGAAAATCTGGAGTGAAAATATTGAAAATTGGTAAACTTATGAGCCCGCGTAGGAACTGCGCGCAACGACGCCAGAAGAGTCATTTTTGATGCGCATTAATTAACATGGTTTTGGATCCCTTCTCATGAATGATCACTGTCATGGCGTTATTCAGGCCTGAAGGGTGATTTCACGCAGTGACTGCGCAGTGACTGTGAAATCACCCTTCAGGCCTGAATAACGCCATGACAGTGACATCACTCATGAGAAGGGGTCCCAAAAACCCCATGTTGAAAATTTGGTGCAAAAATTCCAAAAATGACTGAGATATGCAATAAAGTTGAAACCCTCCTATCTAGCCCATTATACAGCTTACCGGCATTTCCTCAGTTCGCGGTCAGCTTTGAAGAGTGCAGACGTGTTCCCGGTCCACCGAAGATCGTCGCGCCGAGCCTGGAGGTAAGTATGGGGTGAGGGGAGTGTGGGGAGGCTGGGTGCGCAGGGTGGGTGCGCGTTGTGGGAGGGGGGACTGGGAGACTATGTGGGACTGTTTTTTCATTAGTTTTTTTTTTAAAGACGGACTACGTGGACGCTTGCCATGCTGGGGTGGGCCTCAGCGTGGCAGAAGATGGCTGTGGGGGTCGAGGAGTCAACGGGATTGGGCACCCTGTCGGCAACCACGCCGGGGATCAAGGGAGCCGACAGGGGATTGGGCACCCCCATCGGCAAACAAACGGAGTAGTTTGCCACGCCTGGGGTGGCTCCCAGCATGGCAGAAGGATGGTTTGGGGCTATGGAG
Source organism: Neoceratodus forsteri (assembly GCA_016271365.2). Taxonomy (NCBI): domain Eukaryota; kingdom Metazoa; phylum Chordata; order Ceratodontiformes; family Ceratodontidae; genus Neoceratodus; species Neoceratodus forsteri. The sequence goes on along the minus strand of CM057450.1, from coordinate 324,511,876 downwards.
CCAAGGGATTGGGCACCCTGTCGGCAACAACGCTTGCCACGCTGGGGTGGGCTCCCAGTGTGGCACCAAAACTTTGGGGCGCGATGGCGCCGGGGAGCACGTGACGCCGAGGGGCGGAGTGACATGGTGAAGCCTGTATGACAGCGGTGGTTTTCGAGGCGAAGACCACTGCTGTTAGAGAGCTCCCGCACCCATTGGTGCAGGACCGCCACGCCTGCTCAACAGAGCACTGGATTGAATGAGAGAGGCACACCTCCAAAGTGTGCAACTCTCCCAAAACGTTCCTTGCGCATGCGCGCAAGCGAACGTAAAAATGTCATTCCTTTAAACATTAAAAGAAAATTAGCTCCATGGGTCTGGAGGCACAAAGGTGACAAACAGTTTCAGCGGCACAAAGCTGTGGCACAATCTTAGGCTTCGGCAGGCCAGGAAAAGAACTCCTCTTAGATGGCTGAACCCAGAGGCTCAGATGATACAAATGGGCGCAGCACACCAAGTCCTAAACTGTCTAGCAGGACTAACTTGAAACATGCCCCAGGTCACACACCAGCCCCAGTACACTTCTGCTGTGCACATTAATTGACACCTGGCTGACCTACACCACACGGAGGTCTCGGCAGCCAGCTCCCTTAGAATTCCCTCCCCTTCTGCTACTTTGGATCTAAACACTGGGAACCCAACTGCTTCCTGACCTAAACACACCTCGAGGAGTGGGGCCCAGCTTTTCTTGATCCCAGCAGGCCGCCAAAAACCCCGGACAGCATGCCACATGGGTACAGCCTCCTCATGCTGCCACCACAGGGTAGGCTACTCTGTGGTCCTGCTACTGCCATGGCTCCCCCATTGCCTCAATCTCCATAACAAGAACAGGACCCTGGCCTGCCCCGGTGTTGTGGAGCACAAGGTGGGCCAAATCCACCCCTCAAGGCCATGGCTCCTTTTCCTATGGGCTCCCCATCCCAAATGGCCACTTCCTTGCAAACCTCCCCCAAAATCAGAGTGCCTGCCAGTGCTACATAGCTATGCCACATCTCCCAGCCTGGGAGCTCAAACCCCGGCTCACAGTTGTGTCCTGTAGTTCTGCTGGCCTCCTCTCAGTCTCTAATACTCCCATTTTATACCCTATGAGGCAGAACCACCACACCCACAGGGCAGGCACCACCCAGGGACCTAACTACCACCAACCACCTGCAGAGTAACTTTTAGTAAGTCCCAGACCTGGGGGGCTTACATGAGGAAAAGTGAGGCAGGGCTGTAGTGATTATGAAAGAGACCATGATTGCCTCCCTTCTGATCCTGCATTCATCATAGGGGTACTTTAAATTATCATGGGCAAAAGTGAGAGGATTGCCGACACCTGTCATCCATAGCTTACGGCACCTATGGCAGTTGCTGTTTTTGGGATTTATTTGGTGTTCTGCAGGTCTGAATTTAGGGATCTGGTTAAAGTATGGGCTGGACTAGTTTAAATGAAATACAGCAGTTTAGAGCATGATCTTGCACAGTTTCACTAGTAGTTACAAAGAAAGATTGTGCAATGTTTTACACCACAGTTACTGGCAATTTATTGGGGAGGGTTAAGCAATGGTCATGAGATGGGAATGAAGCAATGAGGTGGCTGAATTTCGGCAGTCTTCTTGGAACCATTTCACAACAGGTAAAATTAAACACTTTAAGAGTTTTTAAATCATGTACTTCTTCACAGAATGGTGCTGTTGAGGGTCTGGTAAATGCAGCAATACATGCCTATTTTGGGAACTAACTTGAACTTCAGCTTTAAGTTACAACCCACACCCCCCCCACACACACACACACACACACACATGCATGCTTACTAAAAAGAGACAAACTGAACTCTTCAATATAGCAAGCATTTGTCAATGCCGAAAGTTGATTGTGATTGGTTGGCATCCCATGGCACTCCAGACATTACCTCATGGGTTACAGCCCACCTGATAGGCTAATGATGCACATGACCCAGATCAGATTTCCAGTATATCCAGGTCCCAGGAACCCCTGCTCTCCAGTTGTAATTTGTGCATCTGATTAGGCAAGAAGCATCCAGAGAACCCCTGTCTGCTCCTTTAAAATTCTAAGGTAGGAACTGTACTTTGGTTTTATCTTTTAAAAGGCTTTCAAGTTGCTGCTTTAATTATTATTTATACTGTCTGGGGGCCCTGCTGCCCATAGTCCTAAATTGGTCAAACAGGATTATTGTCACTATGTTGCTAATCTTGCATTAATGTGTGTGTCCCTCCCGCGGTTTTTGCATGCTCTTCTGGGCACTCCAGGATGTTTCCCCTCGAGCCAGCAGGCGCTCTGGGCCACAAGTCGCTTTTTCTGGCCTCGCAGACAGCGTGTCCTCTGTGCCAGAGTCCACGCGGCCCGGAGGGCTCATCCTGCAGGCCCTCACCTAAAAGATCCCACCGCGAGTCGCCTCTTTTCCCCGCGATTCCGCGGCTCTCCTGTGGCCCTGATCCCTTAAAAGGGATCGACGCGCGAGGCGCTCTTCCTCTGGGACACCCCCAGCACTGCTGGAGCTCGCCCCCGGGGCAAGAACCCACCGAGGCCCATGCCGGGCCTACCAAAAACCGCGAGTCGCCTCTTCTCCCCGTGACTCCGCGGTAAATGCTAGCCTCCCCTTCGCCTGGCCTTCCTCCGCGAGTCGCCTTTTCTCCCCTCGACTCCACGGTTAGGGCCACCGCCAGAGGCAAGGGTGAGAAGCTCGGAGGAGCTAAGGACCGCAAGTCACCTCTTCCCCCCGCGACTCCGCGGTTCACTACCCCGCTGGACACACCCGGCCCATCACCGCGAGTCGCCTTTTCTCCCCGCGACTCCGCGGTGAATCCAAACCTTCCCCCCCCTCCCTCTGAGGCCTTCCCTCCCACATGGCCCACAGGCAAGTCGCGGCCCCATGGGAAGGGGAGAAGTCGACAGCGGCGCGCTCCTGACGCTGCTCTGAGTCTGGCGACTCCCGCGCCCACCCACGGAGGGGCGGATCTCCTCCAGGCCTCGCTGGGCCTTTCTTTGCGGGCGCGCCCGCCCCTCTCTGCGAGGAGTACAGCGGACGTGCACCACCAACCCCTCCTTACTTTTGGCCTGCAGCCCACAGACCTCGAGGCTCCCGACTCTCGCGCCTTGCCCCTCCCCCGGAACCGCTCAGAGGGGTAGGCGCCGAGGAGTGGGCCTTCCATGTTTCCTCCTAGGCCTTCTGGGAGGCCTACCAGGGAGCCTGTCGGAGGGACAACGAGGGGGACAGCTAAGTGACTCGTGGCACTACTTAGGCCACTCGCAAGGAGGCAGTATAGTGCAGTGGTCTAAGGCTCTGAGCTGCTAATCTGGTGACATCCAGCAGACCAGACCTCGGTTTGAATCCCACAGCATCCACTTGCATACTGTGTGACCCTGAGCAAGTCACTTAACCTCCTTGTGCTCCCAGGTCGCTCCTGTAAAAAAGCTTTCAGTTTAGTGTGCTATACCTGGATAAACAACTAAATAAATAAAAATAAATATAAGTGACATTGCAAAAGGATTATAAAGAAAAAAAAAAAAACCCTCCGTCCACTCGGGTCCCTCCCATAGCGACCCCAGGTGGACACCGCAGAGTCCATGCTAGGGTACCTCCCATAGCGACCCTGGCAGGCTCTAGCAGAGCTATCCCTTCCCTCGGTGGCCATGGTCCCCTCCCACAGCAGACCCAGGCCTACCCGGGGTAGCAATCACCTGAGAGGGGATAGTCAGGAAAGGATGCCAGAAAAGGGAGGGGGACAGTTTTCCGGAGTCTCGTTCCTCGCTCAGACCTTCTCTTTATCTTTCAGATGGTCAAAGCAAAGAAATGTACCGCGTGCAACGCCTCCCTCCTCCTTCAAACCCCAGGCCCTCTCTGCGCGGCCTGCCTATTGGATGACGAACTGTCTTCGTTGGAGAGAACCACGCCACTTTCCCTCCCAGGCCCCAGCACTTCAACCTGGGTGGATCCGGGCTCTCTGCTGATGCAGAACCAACAAGCGGCTGTCGCCATGATGGAGAGTCAGCAGAACTTCATGCTGAAGATCATGGAGAAGCTGGAGGCGCTACCTAAACAGACCTCGGCCGCCCGCAGAGCTCATCCACCAGAGAGACCTCCCAGAGAATCCACCAGGCACAGAAGACCCTCTTCCCAGCATTCCAATTGATGCCAATCTGGAAGATAGGGACAAAGAGGAGGAATTCGACGAGGACGAGGAGGAGGAGCATGGCGTGGAGTCCGACATGGAGGACATCGACCAGCAGACAGCCGCCTCGCTGACATCAAAACTGTGTGCCTTCGACACAATCCCCGGCCTTATGAAGGTCATCAAGGCCACCATGGGCCTGTCCACAGAAGAACAGGAAGGGGAGAAGACGGAATCAAAGCTGGACCCAATGATCCAGCTAAGGACCACCACCCCGGAGACCTTCCCAGTCTGCCCGGCCATTGAGGAACTGATCCACACAGAATGGCAATCCACAGACCCGGGCAGGATGCCAAACCGAAGGAACTTACACAAGATGTATCCGGTTCAAGGTGACAAATCAGACGCCTGGTGCAAGGCACCCTCCATCGATCCACAGGTGGCGGCCTTGAGTAAGAAGACGGTGCTACCATGTGGCACCATAGCCCTCAAGGACCCCACAGACAAAAGAATCGAGGACATGTTAAAGAGGACCTTAGAAATTGAGGGCACCATGGCCAAGGCGATGACGGCAGCAATCTATACCTCTCACGCCCAGATACGCTGGCTGGAGGAACTTCAGGAACAGGCAAGTCCCAAGTCCAGGGAGGCTGAACTTTTAGACTGCGCCTTCGATGCAGCCAAATACCTGGCAGACATGGCAGTGGACTCCGTACGCCTCCAGGCCAGGGCGTCCGCAATCATAAATCGGGCCCGCAGAGCTCTATGGCTCAAGCTCTGGGACGCTGACTCAGAATCCAAGACTCTTCTGCAGAACTTACCTCTTAAGGGGACTCATGTATTCGGGAGGGTCTTCAGAATTACTTAAAGCAGAAAGAAGAAGGTAGGGACCTCCTAAGAAACCGGTCAAGACCTTCACACCTACCTTCCGCAGACGGAGGTTTCGTCCGGGGCCAAGACTCAAACTCGTAGGACTCCTACCCCAGAACCACTCCTTCGGGTAGAGCATCACCATCCTACCCACGCACGCACGCCTACAGCAGCTACAAGTCTCCCCCTTTCCGACCCCGGGGACAAAAGTCCGGAGGTCGAGGAAGGGGATTCAGAGGAAAACAGTGACTCCGTCTCACCGAGCCCTCCCCACCAAGGCTCGTACCCCCCTGTCGGACAACGGCTAGCCCTATTCGCTCACCGCTGGGCGTCCACCACGTCGGACAGGTGGGTCCGGGACGTGGTCACGAAGGGGTACACCATAGAATTGTACCATCCTTCGGTTCCCCCTCGCTTCATCTCGTCCCCGGTCTCCAGACGAAGAGCATCACCTCACCAGGTACAGGGTATTCTGGCAGATCTCATCCAGAACAGGGCCATTCAACCCGTCCCGGTCCAGGAGCAGGGAGAGGGCATGTACTCCATCTTCTTCCTGGTTCCCAAGAAGTCGGGGGAGCTAAGGCCCATCCTGGACCTCAAACGCCTGAACCGATACGTGATCCCACGCCAGTTCAAAATGGAGACTGTCCGATCCACCCTTCAGGGCATCAGGGTAGGCAACTTCCTGACATCCATCGATCTCAAGGACGCCTACCTACACATCCCCATCGTCAAGAGTCACAGAAGGTTCCTCCGTTTTCACATCCTAGGACACCACTTTCAATACCGGGCGCCCCATTCAGCCTGTCCTTGGCCCCCAGAGTCTTCACCTAGGTATCCATCACCCTGGTAGCCAGACTCAGGGAGCGGGGCCTAGACATAGTGCCGTACCTAGACGACTGGCTCATACGCGCTCGATCCGAGGGTCAGGCACGTACTCACACCGAGCTCGCGATGCGAGCACTCGAGGACCATGGCTGGGTGGTGAACAGAGAGAAGAGCCATCTCCACCCGACCCAACAGATCGAACACCTCGGAGCCATCATCAACTCAGCAGAGGGTTGGGTGAGGCCGGCTCCGGCTCGGATCCGCAGCCTCCGCAGCCTGGCCAGACAGTTAAGGTCGCACCCTCACACCACGGTGGAGAAGGTGGCGAGACTCTTGGGATGCATGGCCTCCTGCATCGACCTCATCCCCTGGGCCAGGTGGCACATGTCGTCCCTCAGAACTACATTCTGGCACGCAGCACCTAGCTGAGTGGAACCTGCGCTACGCGGTCCAGTTACCCAGAAGTAAGATCATCCTGGACTGGTGGGTCACCCCGAAATCTGACAAAGGGGGTTCCCCTGGAGGCGCCGCACCCGATCCCCATTGAGACGGACGCGAGTCTATCTGGCTGGGGAGCCTGTCTGGGGGACGAATCAGCACAGGGCCCCTGGTCCCCAGCGGAGTCACAGCTCTCAATCAATGTCCTGGAAATGAGAGCGGTATTCCACGCCCTGAGGGCATTCCGACATCTCATCCAAGGACAGTCGGTCCTGATCAGGTCTGACAACCGCGTGACAGTGGCTTACATCACAAAGCAGGGAGGTACCAGAAGCAGGGCCATGTCACGAGAAACCGCAAAGGTGATGAACTGGGCACAAACGCACCTATCACGCCTGGGGGCAGTACACCTGGCGGGAAAACTGAACGTAAGGGCGGATTGGCTCAGCTGACAGCAGATCCACCCCGGAGAATGGCGCCTGCACCCGGATCTGTTCCAGGTGATCCAGGAGGCATGGGGGCCAGTGTCCATAGATCTAATGGCATCAAGAGACAACGCCCAGGTGGACCACTATTTCTCCCGTTTCAGAGACGCGCACTCCCAAGGCACGGATGCCCTCTCCCAGGCATGGTCTCGGGACTACGCGTATGTGTTCCCCCCGATTCCCCTCATCCCACAGGTTTTGGAGAAAATCTGAAAATCCCGGACCTCCATCATCCTGGTGGCTCCATACTGGCCCCGCAGAGCTTGGTTCGCGGCAATCACAGAAATGTCCCGAGCCAGCCTCCGGATTCCAGCCCACCCGGACATGCTGACACAGGGCCCGGTATTGCACCCGTCCCCTCGAACCCTAAAGCTCATGGCCTGGCTCCTGAGAGGGAACGACTAACCGCCACCGGGTATCACGAGTCGGTCATAGGCACGCTTCTCCGATCTCAACGAGCCTCCACTACATCCACATACGAGAGACAATGGGCCATCTTCACACAGTGGTGCCGCCAACGAGACTCGGTACCGGAACAGGCCAACCTCCCCACTATCTTGCTGTTCCTACAGCAGGGAGTGGACAAGGGACTGGCACCTTCTTCCCTAAGGGTGCAACTGGCGGCCATCAGAGCGGCCAGAGGCTTAGTCGAAGGGCACCCACCCGGGGCCCATCCAGACGCCATCCGCTTCTTGAGGGCGGTAGACCTCATGCGACCTAGGACCAGGCCTAATGTTGCACCATGGGACCTACCCCTAGTCTTGGACTCCCTAAGAACGACACCGTACGAACCACTCGCCGATTCAGACCTGTTCTGGGCAGGACTGAAGACTGCCTTCCTGGTAGCCATCTGTTCAGCCAGATGGATAGGGGAGCTTGGCGCCCTGTCTTGCGCTCCACCCTACACCATCTTCACCCCCGAAGGGGTAAGGCTCTGGACGGTACCGGCTTTCCAGCCGAAGGTTCCAATGAGGTTCCACAGAGAACAACCCATAGATCTACCCACCCTGCCGCGCGCAGCCACTCCTGCCGACGCGGCGCCTCGACCCACTCAGACGTGGGCTCAGCCCTCTCTATCTACCTGGCCAGAACCCAGGCCATCCGTAAGATGGAGAGACTCTTCATCATCGCGAAAGGCCAAAGACAGGGACTCACAGCCTCCAAAACCACCATCGCAGGGTGGATCAGAAGGGTCGTCCACCACGCTTACACGGCGAAGCAACTGACACCACCCCAGGGAATCAGAGCTCATTCCACCAGAGCGGTATCCACCTCCTGGGCGGAGAGAGCATCGGTGTCATCCGAGGACATCTGCAGGGCGGCTACCTGGAGCTCCCTACATACCTTCGCCAGGCACTACAGACTGGAACAACTCCAGGACTTCAGACCAGCCTTCGCATCCCATGTCCTGGCAGCAGCTCCATCTCCCGGACCCTCTGATCCATCCGAATCCCACCCGGAGGTCTAAACTGCTTCTTATCTCCATGAGGTAATCTTGAGTGCCATGGGATGCCAACCAATCACAATGGGTGTTTACTCACCTGGTAAAGGTGATTGTGTTGGTTGGCATCCATGGCACTCCAAGGCCTGCCCTCGGGGATGATCGGAGCGTCCAACCAGTAAGATCAGGAGGTACTTACACCAGCCCGTCAGAATTCAATTCCAATGCTAAAAATTAGTCGAACCACAGTTCGAGATAGTGTGTACATAATAGGGAATAAACTCAGGCCTCCGGCCTCGTTATTGTCATCATGTCGTAGCAGACCTCATCTTTCCTAGTCTATATTGTGTGTATTGTTTCTGGTACTAACATCATTCCTTTCAGCTATGGAAAATTCAAACTGGAGAGCAGGGGTTCCTGGGACCTGGATATACTGGAAATCTGATCTGGGTCATGTGCATCATTAGCCTATCAGGTGGGTTGTAACCCATGAGGTAATGTCTGGAGTGCCATGGATGCCAACCAACACAATCACCTTTACCAGGTGAGTAAACACCCATTGCGTTGGTCTGTTGAGCTCGCTCAGTGGCCCTCTGTCAGTGGCTCAGTCTGTTTGTCCAAGTGCTGCTGGCTGCTCTTTTGTACTGGGCTGCTGCCTGCGTTGGTGCCTTGTTCTGCTGAGGAAGAAATCCGCAGCTGTCCCGACAGAGCTCCATTAAGGTGGCTCACTCCCCCTCTTTTACTTGCTCATTCTGTTTCTCCTGGCGTTGCAGGCTGCCCTTTTGTACTGGGCTCCTGCCTGTGTTGGTGGCATTTTCTACCCACAAAGAAATCCACAGCTGTCCTGACAGAGCTCCATTGAGGGTGCTCACTCCTTCTGTCTCACTTACTCATTCTGGTTCTCCTGGCGCTGCAGGCTGCCCTTTTATACTGGGCTCCTGCCTCTGTTGGCGCCTTTTCCTGCCCACAAAGAAATCTGAAGCAGTCACGACAAAGCTCCATTGAGCTCACTCACTCCCTCTCTGTCACGCTCGCATTCCGTTTCTGCTGGCGCTGCAAGCTGGCCTTTTGTACTGGGCTCCTGCCTGCGTTGACGCATTTTCTGCCCACAAAGAAATCTGCAACAGTCACACTAGAGCTCCGCTGAGCTCTCTCACTATTGCTCTGTCACTCACTCGTTGTTTCTCTTGGCGCCGCAGACTGCGCTTTTGTATGGGGCTCCTGACTGCATTGGCACCTTTGTCTGTCCACAAAGAAATCTGCAGCTGTCCTGACTGAGCTCCATTGAAGTCCCTCAGTCTCCCTCTCTCATCGCTCATTCTGTTTGTCCTGGTGCTGCAAGCTGCCCTTTTGTACGGGGCTCCTGCCTGCATTGGCGCCTTTTTCTGCCCACAAAGAAATCCCAGCAGTCCTGATACAGCCCTGTTGAGCTCACTAAGTCCCTTTGTCTCACTTGCTCATACTGTTTCTCCCACTGCTGCAGGCTGGCCTTTTGTACTGGGCCCCTGCCTGTATTGACGCCTTTTTCTGCCCACAAAGAAATCCGCAACAGTCCTGATAGCACTTCGGTGAGTTCGCTCACTCCCCCTGCCTCACTCGCTCTCTCGTTCTGTTTCTTCCAATGCTGCAATCTGCCCTTTTGTACTGGGTTCTTGAGTTGGGGCCTTTGTCTGCCCACAAACAAATCCGCAACACTCCCGACAGAGCTCAGTTGAGCTCGGTCACTCCCTCCTCTCACTCGGTCCATCATAATGTGTCCCAAACACTGATTTCCCAGAGTGACCATGCTATTGTACGACAGGAGTGCAAAAACATATTTTAGCCAGGATGTGAAAAATGACAGCTGTAGTGTTCATAAGGAGTTTTGAAAAAATGCCACCGTTGAAAATGTGGCGTAACAGTATTACAAATTTGCGAAGTAACAAGGGTGCGTGGAAACAGTTCAGCGCAAGCTTGTAACACAGTCATGTTATGGAGTTTCATCCAAATTTTCAACATAGGGATTTTGGATCTCTGCTCACTTAACAGTGCTACTGTCATTTTCTTAATCTGTCCCGAACACTGATTTCCCACAGTGAGCACGTTATTCTGCGCCGGACCTGTGAAAACACATTTTGGTCAGGATGTGAAAAATGACAGCTGTACTGCTTATAAGAAGGTGTGAAAAAATGGTATTGTTGAAAATCTGGTGTTACAATATTACAAATCAGCGAAGTTACAATGGTGCGTGGAAAGTGCGCAATGCACACTTGTAACACAGTCAATTGACGGGCTACCATCACCAGATTTTCAACATAGGCATTTTAGGACCTCTGCTCATGAACAGTATCATTGTCATTTTCTTAATCTGTCCCGAACAGTGATTTCCCAGAGCGACCGCTCTATTCTATGCCTGAAGTGTGAAAACACATTTCAGCCAGGATAGGGAAAATGACAGCTGTACTGTTCATAAGTAGGTCTGGAAAAATGGCAATGTTGAAAATCTGGAGTGAAAATATAATAAATTTGTGAAGTTACAAGCTCCGTTGAGCTCGCTCACCCCCCTTCTCTCACTCACTCATTCTGTTCTGCCGGCACTGCAGGCTGCCCTTTTCTACTGGGCTCCTGCCTGCGTTGATGCCTTCTTATGCCCACAAAGAAATTTGCAGCAGTTACAATGCAGCTCTGTTGAGCTCACTCACTCGCTCATTTTGTTTTTCCTGCCACTGCAGGCTGCCTTTTTGTACTGGGTCCCTGCATGCATAGCTGCCTTTTTCTGGCCACAAACAAATCTGCAGCAGTCCCAACAGAGCCCCATTGAGCTCACTGACTCCCCATCCATCACTCGCTCATTCTGTGTCTCCTGGCATTGCAGGCAGCCCTTTTGTACTGGGCTCCTGACTGCATTGGCAGCTTTTTCTGGCCAGAAAGAAATCTGAAGCAGTCTTGACACAGCTCCACTGAGCTCGCTCACTCCCCCTCTGTCACTCTCGCATTCCATTTCTGCCGGCATTGCAAGCTGGCCTTTTGTACTGGGCTCCTGCCTGCGTTGACGCATTTTCTGCCCACAAAGAAATCTACAGCAGTCACACTAGAGCTCCATTGAGCTCGCTCACTACCGCTGTGTCACTCGCTCATTCTGTTTCTCTTGTCACCGCAGACTGTGCTTTTGTATGCGGCTCCTGGCTGCGTTGGCACCTTTGTCTGTCCACAAAGGAGTCTGCAGCTGTCCCGACAGAGCTCCGTTGAGGCCACTCAGTCTCCCTCTCTCATCGCTCATTCTGTTTGTCCTGGCGCTGCAAGCTGCCCTTTTGTATGGGGCTTCTGCCTGCACTGGCGCCTTTTTCTGCCCACAAAGAAATCCCAGCAGTCCTGATAGAGCTCCGTTGAGCTCAATAAGTCCCCTTGTCTCACTCGCTTGTACTGTTTCTCCCACTGCTGCAGGCTGGCCTTTTGTACTGGGCCCCTGCCTGTACTGATGCCTTTTTCTGCCCACAAAGAAATCCGCAGCAGTCCTGACAGTGCTTCGGTGAGTTCGCTCACTCCCTCCCTCACTCGCCTCTCGCTCTGTTTCTCCCAGTGCTGCAGGCTGCCCTTTGTACTGGACTCTTGTGTTGGGGCCTTTGTCTGTCCACAAACAAATCCAGTAGCTCCGACAGAGCTCAGTTGAGCTTTTGTCATTCTCCCTCTCCTCGGTCGATCTTAATCTGTCCCAAACACTGATTTCCCAGAGTGGCTCATGCTATTGTCCGCAGGAGTGCAAAACATATTTTAGCCAGGATGTGAAAATGACAGCTGTAGTGTTCATAAGGAGTTGTGAAAATGCCACTGTTGACAATGGTGTGACAGTATTACAAATTTGCAAAGTTACAAGGGTGCGTGGAAACAGTTCAACGCTCGCTTGTAACACAGTCATGTTATGGAGTTTCGTCACCACATTTTCAACATAGGGATTTTAGGACCTCTGCTCATGAACAATGCCACTGTCATTTTCTTAATCTGTCCCGAACACTGACTTCCCACAGTGACTACATTATTCTGCGCCGGAACTGTGAAAACACATTTCGGTCAGGATGTGAAAAATGACAGCTCTACTGCTGATAAGGAGGTGTGAAAAAATGGCACTGTTGAAAATCTGGTGTGACAATATTACAAATCTGCGAAGTTACAAGGGTGCGTGGAAAGTGCGCAATGCACACTTGTAACACAGTTAATTGATGGGCTATCATCACCAAATTTTCAACATAGGCATTTTAGAACCTCTGCTCATGAACAGTATCATTGTCATTTATTTAATCTGTCCCAAACAGTGATTTCACACAGCGACCGCTCTATTCTGTGCTGGAAGTGCGAAAACACATTTCAGCCAGGATGGGAAAAATGACAGCTGCACTGTTCATAAGTAGGTCTGGGAAAATGGCAATGTTGAAAATCTGGACTGAGAATATTATAAATTCGCGAAGCTATGAGCGTGCATGCCAACTGCGCAATGCATGCTCGTAACACAGTCATTTTATGGAGTATCATTATCAAATTTTCAACATAAGCATTTTAGGACCTCTATTCATGAACAGCGTCACTGTCATTTTTATGTTTGCTTGCACACATGTGCAAGAAACATAGTGCCATTATCCGAGTTTTCCAGAGGTGTGTCAGCCTCTTCCAATTCAGGCAATGTGTTTGCAGGCGCGGTCACAGTGCGCCAATCACTGCTCCAGCTGTCTATGACAGCTGAAAATGCAGTGGCATACAGTTGAAAGGGAGAGCACCGCTTCAGTGAGCAGAGCTTCCCCCCTCAACATGCATGCATGCATATTGCGTGCTGACGCACTCCCCACGCACATACTCGTATAGCCGACGCGGGGTGCCCAATGCCCTGTCGGCTCCACGCCCCCAAAAAAGTTTCCTGGTGCCACACTGGAGCCCACCCCAGCATGGCACAAGCCCGTATGGTCGACGGGTGCCCAATCCCCCATCAGCTCCAACCCCAAACAGCTTAGGCTGCCACGCTGGGAGCCCACTCAGCGTGGCACAAAGCTCGGATGGCCGACGGGGTCCCCAATCCCCCGCCGGCTCCAGCCCCCAAAACAGCTTTTCCAGCTGCCACACTGGGAGCCCACCCACCATGGCAAACGCCCCACGTCTGCCTTAGTAAACAAAAAACCTGTAAATTAAAAACGTCCTCGCAGTCTCCCTGCCCCCACCCGCACTCCATCCACTGCACACCCTGCCTTCCCATGCCCCCCCTCACCCCATACTTACCTCCGGAGTCCGGCGTGATGATCTTCAGTGGACCGGGAACATGTCTGCACTCTTCAAAGCCGACCTCGAACTGAGGAAATGCCGGTAAGCTGTATAATGTAATAAATAGGGTTTTTTCAACTTTGCTGCATATCTCGGGTATTTTTTGGAATTTTTGCACCAAATTTTCAACATGGGGTTTTTGGGACCCCTTCTCATGAATGCTGTCACTGTCATGGTGTTACTGGGCCTGAAGGGTGATTTCGCAGCCACTGTACGAAATCACCTTTCTGGAATGATTAACAAAATGACACTGCCAGTGTTCATAAGATGGGCTCTCAAAAAGTCTATTTTGAAAATTTAGTGGAAATATTCCTAAAAATGACTGTTTTATGAGTGTTCGTTGCACAGTTCCTTCGCACGCTCATAAGTTTGCGAAATTTCAATATTTTCACTCCAGATTTTCAACATTGCCATTTTACTACACCTCCTTATGAGCAGTACAGCTGTCATTTTTCACATCTCACCCAAAACGTGTTTCCGCCCATGTAGTGACAATGGCACAGTCGGTGTGCGAAATCAATGTACGGGACACATTAAGAAAATCACAGTGACATTGTTCATGAGCAGAGGTCTTAAAATGGCTATATTGAAAATTTGGTGAAAGAATTCCTAAAAATGACTGTTTTACAAGCGTGCGTTGCAGAGTTCCTACACAGGCTCGTAAGTTCGCAAATTTTCAATATTTTCACTCCAGATTTTCAACATTGCTGTTTTACCACACCTTCCTATGAGCAGTACAGTTGTCATTTTTCACATCTTGCCCACAACGTGTTTCTGCCCATGTAGCGCACTATGGCGCAGTCGGTGTGCGAAATCAATGTATGGGACACGTTAAGAAAATCACAGTGACACTGGTCATGAGCATAGGTGTTAAAATGGCTATGTTGAAGATTTGGTGAAAAAATTCCCAAAAATGACTGTTTTAGGAGCGCACGTTACGCAGTTCCTATGCACGCTGGCAAGTTTGCGAATTTGTAATATTTGCACACCAGATTTTCAACAGTGCCATTTTACCGCACGTCTTTATGAGCAGTACAGCTATCATTTTTCACATCTCGCCCAAAATGTGTTTCCGCACATGTAGCGCACAATGGTACAGTCGGTGTGCGAAAACAATGTTTGGGACAGATTAAGAAAATCACAGTGACACTGGTCATGAGCAGAGGTCTTAAAATGGCTATGTTGAAAATTTGGTGACAAAACTCCATAAAATGACTGTTACGAGTGAGCATTGTGCAGTTTCCACGCACCCTCGTAAGTTCATGAATTTGTAATATTTTCAGTCCAGATTTTCACCAGTGGCATTTTTCCACACCTCCTTATGAGCAGTACAGCTGTCATTTTCCACAACATGGCCGAAATGTGTTTTCACACTTTCAGCACAGAAATGCGTGGTCGCTGTGGGAAATCATTGTTCGGGACAGATAAAGAAAATCACACTGACACTGTTCATGATCGGAGGTCCCAAAATGCCTGTGTTAACAATCTGCTGTAAAAAAATCCCCAAACTAGTTACATTATGGGTGTGCGTTGCACAGTTTCTACGCACACTCGTGACTTCGCCAGTTTTTTTAAGATTTTCACAGCAGATTTTCAACATTGCCATTTTTTACACCTCCCCATGAACAGTACCACTGTCATTTTTCACATCCTGTTCGGAATGTGTTTTTGCACCTGTGGTGCCAAATGCCATAGTCGCTGTGCAAATGCAGTTTTCGGCTAAAATACCAACGAATGCCTGAGGCGTTAGGGTTTCTGACCATAACGCCCCACCCTGTAGAGAATGACAGGTACCAGGGGTGTGACTTGGGATTCTTGCCTGTCATGCTCATACCATTCCACCCCCACCCACACCCTGCAGCCAGTGAGAGGCATCAAGGTGTGCCTCGGACTCTTCGGGCCCAAACTTCACCCCATTCTCCTATACCGCACCCATCTCACCGTATTTCCTGACTGAATGGGATGCGCATAAGGGCCAAAGACCCCAAGGTACACCGTGACACTTGTCAGTGTCTGCAGGGTAGGTGTGGTGAAATGGCGTGGTCGTTATGCCTGACGACCCAAAGGCACACCCCAATGCCTGTCACGCCTGCAGGGTGGTGGTGGGGTTGGCTTCAGTTTAATACTTCGCTGCCATTCCTATTATGCAGCTCTGTAACTTCTACACTACCAATGCCAATGCCAGCAAGCAAACATTCAGCATTGACAAATGCTTGTCTTAATCTGTCCCGAACAGTGATTTCCCACAGCGACCACTCTATTCTGCGCCAGAAGTGCGAAATCACATTTCGGCCAGGATGGGAAAAATGACAGCTGTACTGTTCATAAGTAGGTCTGGGAAAATGACAGTGTTGAAAATCTGGAGTGAAAATATTATAAATTCGAGAAGCTATGAGTGTGCATGCCAACTGAGCAACGCACACTCGTAACACAGTCATTTTGTGGAGTATCATTACCAGATTTTCAACATAGGCATTTTAGGACCTCTACTCATGAACAGTGTCACTGTCATTTTCTTAATCTGTCCTGAACACTGCTTTCCCACAGTGCCGTGCTATTCTGCGCCGGAAGTGCGAAAACACATTTCAGCCAGGATGTCAACAATGACAGCTGTACTGCTCACAAGGAGGTGTGACAAAATGCCAATGTTGAAAATATGGCATGAAAATATTGTAAATTCACGGAGTTACGAGTGTACGCAGCAACTGCGCAACACACGCTCGTAAAACAGTCGTTTTTTGGATTTTTCCCACCAAATTTGCAAAATAGGCTTTTTGAGAGCCCATCTCATGAACACTGGCACTGTCGTTTTGTTAATCGGCCCCGAAGGGTGATTCCACACAGTGACCGTGAAACCACCTTTCCGGCCCGAAATAATGCCATGGAATTTCAAGAATTCATGAGGAGGGGTCTCAAAAATCCCATGTTGAAAATTTGGTGAAACAATTCCCAAAAATGCCCGAGATATGCACTAAAGTTGAAAAAAACCCTATTCATTACATTATACAGCTTACCGGCATTTCCTCAGTTCGCAGTCGGCTTTGAAGAGTGCAGACGTGTTCCCGGTCCACAGAAGATCGTCGCATCGAGCTCCGGAGGTAAGTATGGGGTGAGGGGGTGTAGGGAGGCAGTGTGCACAGTGGGTGGGTACGGGTTGTGGGAGGAGGCAGGAGACTGAGGACCGTTTCCTTTTTCAGGTGAAAAAAAAAACTTTCTTGGGACCGTTTTCAGCTTTACAGAGACATGTGGCATGTAGGGTGGGCTCCAGCATGCCACCAAGGAGTCTTGCTTTGGGGCAGCTGTAGCCGATAGGAATTGGGCACCCCATCGACAAACAAGAAGTGTATATGGCACACTGGGGTGGGCTCCCAGCGTGCCACCGTGTGTTTTTTGGGGACTGTAGCCAACGGGGATTGGCACCTCATCGGCAAACAACAGAAGGATTACTTTGCCAATGGAGAGTGGGCAATCCATCGGCAGACAATAAAACGGGGGGGTGACAGTATGCTGATGGGGAGTGGGCTCCCCGATCGGCAAATAAACATGGGGGGGTAGATATTGTTTGTGAATATGGCGGCAAGCCATCGCCATGTTCAAAACAATATCAGACAACCTACATCCCACACTGCAATGACGGGTTGCTCTCTCATTGCAGCAGATGGCTGACGCTGCAATGACGAAGCGGCCCCTGATTGCAGTGGCTGATTTTGTAGAAAGTTGTGACCCGCTGGCTGAACTAGTGTCAGCAGCAGCGTGCCACAGCATTGGAGAATGGGGGACAAGCCTTTGCAGGCTGTGCGGGCATTGAGCACAACAGTGCCACGCCTCCACAACCTGCTTGTGGAGAAAGCTGACGCAACATGTTTCTTGCGCATGCACGCAATCAACATAAAAGCAACTAATTCCATTACTATAAAGTAACCCTTCCATTGGAGCTTACCATAAGGCTCCTTTAAGGAGTTGATATAATGTAGTGGTTGAGGGCAGTGAACTGCAGGCCTGGAGACCTTGGCTTGAATTCCATCAGCCACCATTTGCATACTGGGTGACCCTGAGCAAGTCACGTTACTTCCTTGTGGTCCCAGGTCGCACCTGAAAACAAGCACTGGCTCAGTGTGCCTTACCTGTTTAAACATCCCCCCCCCGACTTCCTGCATTCTCATATCAAAGGTGCAAGCTGCCACTGATGGAGCAAGTGCTCTCGACTAAAATGAATATCCTCCAATTGTTACTCCAGCCAAACTGAAAACGTAAGCGCTCCTATGCAGGACTTGTCTGTGCACAGAACAATGTTGGCAAGCAGGAATGGTGCCAATAAAGACGTCTTGCAAAAAACTGCCTGTTGACTACAAATCTGACAGCCTGCTTTGTCACATCTGACCCAGCTTGGCATGGTAAAGGGAACAGAAAGTGTTTTTTCAGCAAATTGAACTTGGAAGCCTGCAAAGGTAGCCACAAAACACTCCTGGACTTGAGATAGCCCTCTTTGAGTCAGGTGCCTTGGAAGTAACCAATTACACATCAAAGTAATTGACATCCAGATCTTTGGTAGGTGATTGACAGTTCTGAAAGCCAACCAAGAGCTGGTATTCCCCACTGAAGCAAAGGGGCTGTTCCAGAACTTAGTCAGTCTGCAGCGGAAAATGGATGGAGCAGGCCTGCTGCTATGCTGTTGAAATAGAGACAGCTTGCCAAAACCTGAAGCATGAAGGAGACAGACCACGTGTCTGCCAAAGGAGTCTAAGCAGAATTCCTGACACTACAGAAAAAGGAAACAACTGCTTGCTTGTACCATGCAAGCTAAAAGCTGGAAGCTGAAGCTGAGAAATGAAGAGACTTTATTGTGCCACAGCCCAAACCAAAACTGCCTGTGTGTGAAAGCAGCTTGGTGTCAGGGAAGCCTCCAGCCAGTATTACTGCTCAGTATGTGTCATTACAGTGCACTAGGAGCTGGATGTCAGGACCTGGTATATTGGTCTGGTGTGGTCCAGCTTCATAGACTGAAGCAGCCCTGTGAGGAGAGAGGAGAGAGGAGAGAGGAGGATTGCCTGCCACATGCAGAGCTCAGAAGAGCCCCTATTGGACCTACAGTATGGAGGACAGCCATTCTCATAAGCCAACACCAAAGGCCTTAATCAAAAGGAAAACCAGGATTCACTGCTGTGCCACTGATCCCTGAGTAATTCAAGCCTTTTCCCTGTCACACCTCCACTGTTCTTGCTTGCATTTTGGGAACTCATTTGATGGACTAGGCCATCCAGACAGCAGTATGCAAGTACCAACTTTGGGTTTATATTTGAGTTGGTTTGCAGCCATTTAAAGGCATTGTTTAATTAAGTGTGCCAACACTGGTGAACCAGGTGCAATGTTCATCAGGCCTTTTAGGTTCCTATAGCTGGGTAACCATTGAAGCACTGGGAGCTTTCATTTATTAAAAGGGTATTTACTGGTACCAGTACAGTGAGGGTAGCCCCTGAAAGAATAACTGTGCAAACAGTATGGCGCATGCATAGTTTGGGGTAGGGCTGCTCAGAATCACAAAATCAGAATCAAATTCTTGTAGATTGTATCATAGAAACATAAAAACATATACTTTGAGAGCAGATAAAGACTGCTTCGCCTACCCTCTGCCCATTTCCCTATCTATTGGATAAGCTGCAGATCCTAGTTAACCAACAGCCTTCTTCTTCCTACCCCCCCACCAGAATTGCCTTATGTCTGTCCCATGCATTCTTGGCTTCCCCCACTCTTTTTGACCCCACGTCCCCTCAGGAAGGCCATTCCATGTGTACACCGCACTCTCAGTGAAAAAATACTTCCTCGCGTTGCCCCTGAGCCATACCCCCTCTGTCTTCAACTTGTGCCCCCTTGTTCTTGCACATCTCTTTTTCTGAAAGATGCTGCCCTCCTGAACTTTGTTGATTCCCTTGAAGTACTTGAACGTTTCTATCATGTCCCCCCTCTCCCTCCTTTCCTCAAGGGTATACATATTAAGCTCCTTTAGTATCTCTTCATATGGCTTCTGGTGCAGACCCTGCACCATTTTAGTTGCCCTCCTCTGGACTGCCTCCATCCTGTCTATGTCCTTGTGGAGACGGGGTCTCCAGAACTGCATGCAGTACTTCAGATGGGGTCTCAACAACTGTCTGTATGGAGGGATAACAATTTCCTGTTTTCTACTGGTGATGCCTTTTTCTATACATCCCAGTATCTCCCAGCCCTCCTTACTGCCTTCTCACATTGCTTGCTTACCTTTAGGTCATCTGATATGACTTTCCCAAGGTCCTGTTCCATTTTTGCTGTTGCTAGTACCCCCCCCCCCATTGTGTACTACTCCCCTGGGTTTTTGTTTCCCAGGTGCATCAGAATTTGTAAATTCTGTATTTAAAGTAAAAAACTTGAGTCCAGAAAAAGGCAGTAAGAATCAGAATCATCATCAGAATCTGACCTTGATACCAACTGCAGCTCCTTAAGAAACCACCCTCCCAGCAGTGAACCTTAATTGACAATGACACAACAGTAATAAAACTGTTTGACCCCTTGCAAATTGGCTCCCACCCCCACCCCCATCTCTCCCAACATTTGATCTGGTCATCATTCATCACTGTCTGCCACTCCACCACCACCAGTCCTCTTATTATGTGGCCAGTGATCACAACCACCATGACACCCTGAGTGCAGTGCATCTGTGTGTTGCCAAGGCATACATCTAATTGGAAGTCCTCACATGATTGGCAGTGTAAGAAGACCTGACTAGTTGCCAGTGCCAGGCACAGTAGCAGAGCCAAAAGTTTCTGACAAAACTGAAACCAGGTTACTGGATAACCAAAGGCCATTCTGCCCTGTTACCATGATATACCCATGACCTTTACGAATGCCTACTCTCTGCCCTTTGACCTCGGAAGAAGCCTCAGGATAGTGACCTACTTGAGGAAAAAGCTGAGTTTTTTAACCACCAGAGCTGAATTCATATAGTTGTTTGGTTGCTCAACTCAGGGCTTGGCACAGGTGGGCCTCCTCACATCAATAAGCAGCCCGGAATTTAACAGCTCAGAGAACCTTAGCCCCATTGGCCTTCAGCAAGCAGTGGCACTTAAACTAAATGTGTGATAGTTGGTTTAGGTGACCAGGTCACACGCACAGTGACTGAACTTGGGTTCGGGGGCTGCCAGTTCAGAATGAGTCATACCCAGGCACTGCGCTGAGTTTGATGCAGTGTCAAAGGGAGACAGAGAGAAATGGTTTGCTGTGTGACCAACCAGTAGTACTAGGAGGAGAAGCATGAAAGCCATCAATGACTTGGTAATAGCCACTAGCAGATGGACAGGCAGCAGAACACTGGAGGACTCCCAGGCTTTCTCAATACCTGCAGCAGGCAGCATTCTGGTACAGTGTGTAGTGTTGGAAAAAATTACAGTTAGTAAATTATCTATTACAAATACTTAGAAAGGAGACGAATGGAGATGAGGCTGAATGCGGAAGAATTTAATGATTATAACAATAATCACAGCGAGAGATTACAAGTGGTACATCCTTCATTCTTCATTCTTAATTCTTCATTCTTAATTCTTAATTTTTCATTCTTAATTCTTCATTCTTAATTCTTAATTCTTCAAACTAACAGTGTATAGTGGCTTGCTTATATAGTGGAAAACAGACAGCATCATTTCCTATGGTTGTCTATGATTGGTCCAAGACAAGTACAAACATCAACTTAAAAGGCAATTCTCTTTTTAGCTAATCTTTTAGTCAGCACAAATGTATTGATAGTGTAAATTATATTACTATATAAGGATAGTAATAATTATCATTACCAGCTACTAAAGTCTAGGAGGTAGAAACAGGTTTGCACTTAGGAATGTGCATACAAGCTTTTTAGCCTGTAGTCAGAAGGGTAACTTGAACACTGTTCCTGTATTTCTATTTTTTCAGACACTTAAGACACCTGTTTTCTATTACTCATATGGTCAGTACAAATATCAAAAGACACTTTAATATTACAGCTTGTGGATCAGTTAAACTTGTAGCTTTGCAAGTTTTATATGATCCAGTTTTATAGATCAATATTAGTTACACAAACACATTATGTTTTAGACCAAAATGAGGTTTAGGCTGTAATATTGGGACACATGTCTTTATCCCTTGTTACACAGTGGTAGAGAGGAAGGGAGGAGTAGGGATAGGAAATGGTACTGAGTCAGGGAGGGAAACTGGGGGGACAAAGGCAAGATAAGAAAGAGTGTATCTTTTTTGTTTTTGTTTTACAGTTTCTATACATTTTTTGTACCAGCAGCTGAGAGAGGTTACTGGAGATGGTATTAGGATGTGAACTTATAACTTCTGATTCTGTCTCTGATTCCACTCATGTGTCTTAATAGAAGGTAGAATGGAACTGGAGTTAGTATCAGAATTCCAAAAATTCAAAATTTGTACCAATGGAACAGATTCCATAGAATCCGAGCAACCTTAGTTTAGGGCCGGGCTACCATATATTTGGACAGAGCCTGGACAGGATCTAGAAGCACAGCCGGGGGAATATGCACCTAGAAGTGTGACAGAAGTACTGCCACTACATGTAATTAGGCCGGGCCTAGGAGGGCACAGGGAGACCAGCCAGTCTATACATTGCTTCCTCATTTACTAACCCCTTTATTTTCCCTTTTGCCTGATCCTAACCCCAATAATGCCCTTGTTGTGTTTCTTCATAATTACTGCCTGAGTGCCTCACATTTTATAGAGTGTTACATTGCATGCACTGTGGAGATTGCTATTGCACTGTGCTGGGTCATGAGTAGGATGATCCTGTGGGGAGGTGGGGAGGTATTGCTTCCCAGGGCCGTACTATACTTACACCAGGTACACTTAAACCTTTCTCTGGGTGGAGATACTGTGCTAATAAAAACTAACTTTATTAGAAGTTTAATGACCCAGGCAGGAGTAATAACCATAACATCAACATTGACCTCTTTATAATAAGTATAAAATATAAATTTTTGAACAACAAATTTTAAGGAAGTCATAATTATTAACTAGGGACTTAATGACAACTTAAGAATGTAGTAGTCTTTAAAATGTGTGCATGACTCATCGCCCTGTCAAGTAGAGCAATCTCCTGGGACCTGCTAAAAACGGATAAAAATAGAATGCTTACAGGTGCAGGAGTCCACATCAGACACTGGAATACCTGGGCACAAGCTGCTTTTGTTTCAGGGCAGAACTATTTAAAAGTAGGTTCTACTGCAAAAATGTGACCCTTCCTTTAAATTACAGACCTTGGCTTACCATTCCTTCTGGCCAGTTAGACTTCCAAGTAAATGAATTTTGAGTCCTGTCTCTGGTAAATCCTACACAGAATTACAACTTTCAAGGGGAACAGTTAACACTAACAGCACCACACCCAAGTGTAGGGGCTATTCCCAATGTGCACTTTGCATGCAAAAATAAGTGTTTTTCCTTACTGTTTTTTTTGTAGTATAGTAGATTTTATCAGACTGATCGTTCTGTAACCAGAATCCCCTGCAGCTGACATTAGAGCGGGGCTGCAGCAGTGGGAGATTCAACAGCCTGAAGTGCCTGTTAGAGGTTTTATAAGCGCAGGTCACATGTTGAGCGGTCCTGCTGGTCTCCCAAGGCTAAGTACAGTCCTTTGTGACTTACTTAGCCCAGGAAGGACAATGAGACCAACAAACAAAAGATTAGAGCTTCCAAAAAGTCCAACCTGTACTGCAGTATACTGCACGCCTGCTGCTGCAGCCCAGCTCTGATGTCAGCCTCAGGAAATTCTGGGATTCTAGTGACAGGAAAAGGCAGCTTAGAAGGCAACAGAATCAGTCTGATACAATCTAAAATACTGCAGTAAACAGTAACTGAAAAAATGTTTTTGCACACAAGGTGCAAATTGAGACCAACACCACACATGGGTGTGGGACTCTTAGTGCTGACTGTTCCCTTTTAGGTTTTAGTGTCATGTTGCTGAACATGGTGCAGAAAAGACAAGGGGTTATTGTCATATCTGTTTTATCAATTGCTTTCTTTTCCTCTACAGTTTTCCATTGACTTCAAGGGTGACATGTTTGTCATCAAAATGCCCGATGGAACAGAGGTGGAGTTTCCAAATCGACATGATCACGACCTCATCAACTGCATGTCTGTAAAGGGAGGCTTCAAAGTGACCTCCTTCAAATATAACTGAGTGACTCAGGGTCTAGCTGAAAATAAAATGTTTTTAGGTTTTTATCTCACTCTTCCGGTGTTCTGGTTGATGCATTTCAATGGACCTCTTGTGTTAGTGTGTGTGTTTGTGTCCATGTATGTATACGTGTGTGTGTGTGTGTGTGTGTGTGTCTCTGGATGTGTGTTCGTGTAAGGACCCAATCCCCAAAAGCTGTTCTGCATTGTGCTTTGGGGCAGAAAAACCCAGAAATTGCCCTGGCCATGTAGGATGTACATCTGCTGGGCACTTTGTCACATCTACAAAGTGGAATACATGCCCCCTCTGACCAGATCCCATACCACCTGCACAGCTGAATAGGTAGGGGTGGGCACAGGAGCCCACAGTTGAATAATCCATCAAAAAACTCAGCGAGTTCTGGGGTTCACAGTGGCTGGCAGTATTATGCAACCTAGGGATCTACCACAATGCTAGTCATCCTGGTATACAAGTCCGTGAGGCAACATGGTGGCTCTACCAGTCTTATTAAGTATAGCCACTGGTTGTCCCTAGCTCTGCATGCTGGCATGGAGGAATGGGGGGGTTATCACAACTTTTGTGAATGTTTATTTTTTTTATAGGAATTGTACTGCTACATCCCACAATCCCCTGCTCTGTTCAGAGCAAGGGATCCACTCCCTTGGAGGGGTCCATGCTCTACTACTGACACAACCCAGCCTCTCTCAACTGTTGTCCACATGCAGAGAGGGACCAGGTCCAGGCAGTTAGGGACTGCATCTCATAACAAACTGCTTATTTTCAGACTGAAACCAAAGAAACAACATTGTTTCAGTAAACTACTTTTCAATACCTGTACTTTATTAAAGGTTGCATATAAAATCTATGCAGGGAGACAAATGAGCACAACAAACCTCTCATATAGGGAAGTACCATATCAGCACTCTAGTACCACTTGTAGACAAGTTGGAAACCAAGGTAGCAGAAAAAGGTACTAGTCCATTTCCTGGTGTCTAGTGAACCCCACCCACCCGACAGGTAGTGCTTCGCCACCCCACTCACACCACACCCTGACACAGAGCTGGCAACCAGCACAGCCTTCCATTTTCCACCATGGCCATCCACTGACCGAGCTGTCAATGAATGAGCACATACTTGTACAAGAACATGCTCATTCATTGACAAGACAGCTTTGTCAGTGGCCAGCCATGGTGGATACAAGAGTGGAAGACTGTTCTGGTTACTGGCTGGGGATCAAGATGGGGGGAATTGTGTGGTGAATTCCCAAATGGGAGCCAATATGCTGTTACCCCCATCCTGAGCCCCAACCAGGGGCTGGAACAGCCCTCCCCTCTCCTCTGCACCACAACTGGCCCCTGAGAGAGCTGTCATGAACGAGTGTGAGCTGAAATGAATGAGCATGTACTTTTACAAGTATGCTCTCATTCACTGACAACTCAGTTGGAAGCTGGCCATGGTGGAGAGCAAAGGGCTGTGCCAGTCACCAGCTCGGGGTTGGGGATGGGGAAGTGGGGTGGTGAGGCACTGCCTGCCAGGGTGGGGGGGTCTGCTAGACACAAGGGAATGGAATATTACCTTATCCTATTACAGGAGAACAGGGATGGGTGGGGGGTCCTCTAGACACCAGGGAATGGTATATTACTTCTAGGGCATTGGCATGGGGGGACCACTGGACACCAGGAAAACTTGTTACATTATGTTAGGTGGGTGATCAGGTGGTGGGGACGGACTACTGGGCACCAGGGAATACTCAACAGATAACATGAGCATGGGTGTGGATATGGGGAGGGACCTCTAGACACCAGGGAATACTCTACAGATAACATGGGCATGGGTGTGGATATGGGGAGGGACTGCTAGACACCAGGGAATACTCTACAGATAACATGGGCATGAGTGTGGCTATGGGCAGGGACCACTAGACACCAGGGAATATTTTACAGATAACATGAGCATGGATGCGGATGGAGGGAGGGACCGCTAGACACCTGGGAAACATAATGTAATTTGACTAATGCCTCTTTTTTTCTTTAACTGTCAAATCACTGTACCTTAGATTTGGCATATAGTATGCATTCAATTAAGCACGGAACAGTGGTAAACTGCCAGACTGAATCAAACCACACTTCCGAACTGGGCCAACTTGGCAACCCAGGTCAAGTCATAAATGTCTCGGTTCTCCCAGTCAGAGCTGAGTTGGCCTGGTCCAGGGAGGTTCAGATGTACAGCAGAGCCAATTCACCCATCCCTAATCTAGATATGCCTAGATATTCTGGGATATATCTCTGGATCCCATTATATACAGAAACCAGACAATTCGCTCTTTGTACCCATTGCGGATCCCACATGTTGCTATTTTCTCAATTTGCATCCCTCACATTTGTCACATCAGTGTCTATGTCTTTGTGAAGGTAAAAAAGAGCTAATACTGTCGGATATTGTTCCTTGAGGTTGTGTCTAAGCCATATCATAACCTCCTCAAGAAACTAAAAGACTTTTCTGCACTTGAAATGCTTACTGGCATGCTTGCTAAGATTGATAAAGCAGCACTGATGTTTTGTTGTAGAGGTGGGTACAGGTGCTCTAATTTCAAAAGATTAAACTTTTGAACTCTTTAAAGTTGCTAAAGAATATTATTTACACTCCAGAAATCCCTCCCTTAAGTTTAGTGAGTGCAGTCATTACCCTTGAATGAGTAGCCTGGAGCTTTTAGAATTTTATGCAAATTATAGAATTTAGAATAAAATTCAAACTCTGCTGTGAGGTCACTCTTACCCATGCACTCTAACATCAGATTTATTTCTCAGCCTGAAGAGAGCAGTCATTCCAAAGTCTTTTCTACACTACTGGCCATTTTATGGTTTATTGTTTTTATATTTAGTTTTCAATACTCTGTGTTAGTGATGGTGTTATTTGTTTATGTTTAGTTTTCAATACTCTGTGTTGGTTATGGTGTTATTTGTTTATATTTAGTTTTCAATTCTCTGTGTTAGCGATGGTGTTATTTATTTATGTTTAGTTTTCAGTACTCTGTGCTAATGATGGTGTTATTTGTTTATGTTTAGTTTTCAATACTCTGTGTTAGTTATGGTGTTATTTGTTTCTATTTAGTTTTCAATACTCTGTGTTAGCGATGGTGTTATTTGTTTCTGTTTAGTTTTCAATACTCTGTGTCAGCGATGGTGTTATTTGTTTATGTTTAGTTTTCAATTCTCTGCATTAGTGATGGTGTCATTTGTTTATGTTTGGTTTTCAATACTCTGTGTTAGCGATGGTGTTATTTGTTTATGTTTAGTTTTCAATACTCTGTGTTAGTGATGGTGTTATTTGTTTATGTTTAGTTTTCAATACTCTGTGTTAGTTATGGTGTTATTTGTTTATGTTTGCCATTTTACTACAGTCTCTGGTTACCAATCGGTTCCCAGGAAGCAGAAAATGATTTTTTCAGCAAGGTTCCTGCTTTTAGGGAACTGCTGGTTCACACTTTTAAATTTAATAAAAAATACTATTTTGACTAACCACTTTGCAATTTTATTATTATTTACTCTCAGTTCCTCTTTTCTTGGGAACCGAGATGAACTTTGTATGCTTTTTTTTTCAATTTATTACACTCTTTGAGGTGAAATTGTCATCACGATTCACTTCAACTAGGAAGCAAACAACATTTATTTGTTAAATGTAATTTGGACTTATTTTAAAATGTGATATTTCTCTTATTGGGAACCAATTATGTTTTTTAAAGGAAAACTACACCCTCATATCATTACAATTTTATTGGTTTCCATGTCAACCAACAACTCCTTTCCTGTAGCTGTAAGGGGTATATGTGTTAGGTTTAGTTTGTTTTCACTGCTCATGGTAGCTCCCTTTGCCTTCCTGGGAGTCTCCATTTCATGGTTGTTGAAATCTCATTGTCCATGAGAACTGCATTAGCATATTAGAACATGATGTCAGAGCACCCATTTATACCATGTACTGTATCTCTATGATGAAAGAACAAATACCCTGCAAAAACTGTCTGGAAAGAAGAACCTATAGAGCCAGATGGTTCTCCTGAGCCAAGAATTTAGCTCTCCTCCTAGGTCTTCAGAGGACTACACTTCCCACTATACCTTTGTAAGACATTTGTTAAATACCCTCGACATCTCATCCTGCGAGACTGAGGAAGATGAAGATAAGGTAGAATTCACAGATATGATGGGCTTGGCACCCACAAGAAGGTTGATACTGCCCACCCATAAATCTCTCAGGAAAGTCACGTGCAAGATTATGTCAACACCTACCTCAGTTGCTGGCATAGACAAGAAAATTGAGAAGCAATATCAGGTGGACAAACAGGGCACTGAGTACCTGTACTCCACCCCTCCTCCCTGATCACGAGAGAATGGTCCAGACTGCTGCTTATGACAAAGATAAACTGCCCCTTTCCTTCTAGCCTCTTGAGAAAGATTCCAAGAAACTGGATCTTATGGTAAAAACATTTATATGTCAGCTTCCCAGCTAATAATGCAGGTAGCTTGCTTGGCATACATAGCCCAGTACCAGAAGGCTCTGTGGAATTCTATCCTGGCACTGAGTGGAAGGGCTACTGGAGACTTGGCACAAAATATTCCTGACACAGCAAGATCAGCCATAGATGCCACAAAGTACCGATCCCATATGGCAACAGACACAAATGACACTGCATCTTGGGTCATGGCTCATGCAGTGTCTTTGAAGATTTGCCTGGTTTAGAACAACTAACCTATCCATGGACACTCAACAAAAGCAATGGACTTCATCTGTGAGGGAAATTCTTTGTCTGCTAACAAGACAGAGGCTTATATGAAAAAGGAGGATGAGTACAAAACCACCTACAATAGCAATATTGAGAAAGAAAAGGCCTCCACTTCCAACAGGCCTTAGGGAAGGGGGGAGAGAGAGTGGTAGAGGATACTACCCTCATACTTATGTTTTTATGATTATCCTCCACATAGGGTTACTATAGGGGTGGGGTAGAAGAGGCACTAGATGAGCAGCTGCAACATCAGCCACCAAACCTCAGATAAGCCAAAGGTTTCCAAACCCCTAACAAGTCTACCAGGTCACCCATCCATCCATGGCCAGTGGGGGGTAAACTAGCTTACCACTCCCAGGGAAGGACAAAAATCACAACTGGCAAGTGGGTCCTGGAAATAGTAATTTAAGGTCTGTCCCTACAGTTCAGAAAATTCTTAAAACTGCAGACCCCAAAGATTTTTCAGCCTCACACCCCAGCAGAAACATTCTGTTGGAGAAGAAGATGAACAAACTGTTGCAAGCAAATACAGTGGAAAAAGTGCTGCCTCACAATGGGGCAAGGTACTTTATTCTGGATACTTCCTGGCCCACAAGAGAAACTGGGAGTGGTAATCCATTTTAGAACTGATATATCTGAACAAACATTTAAAGAAAGAAACGTTCAAGATGGTAACACTGAGCTCAATGATTCCATCACTGCAAATAGGAGATTGGCTGTGAGCATTGGATCTGAAAGCACCTACTTTAACATAGCAGTCAGGCCAAGTCACAGAAATATTGCAGGTTTGGGTTGGGGTAATGCAATTACCAGTTCACAATCCTTCCCTTTGGTTTCACCTCGGCTCCAAGAGTTTTCACAAAGTGCTTAACTGTGGTGGCAACACGTTTGAGAAGGAGAGGGGTGGTTTTATTTTTCCCTACATGGACAACTGGTTGACCTCAGAAAAACACAGCAGGAAGCTAAGTCCTCCATATTGCTGACTCAAGACACTTTGGAGGATATGGGCTTCTTCATTAACCTTCAAAAGTCACAGACAGAACCAAGTTCTGGGTTTTACTGGTGCAAAACTAGATACCCTGCAAGGGAAGGCATTCCTCACTCAAGCAAGGGTAGAAAATCTAATTACAATTGTAGAATCCTTCAAGGCAGGTTAGCCAAGTCCTTCAGGGAACTTTCTAAGATTACTTGGTCACATGGCCTCAGCCACTGCAGTGGTGCCAGGGGCCATGTTTCAAATGAGGGACATTCAGTACCACCTAGGGGACAAATGGTCCCAGGGAGGGACCCTTTGTCCAACCTGTGTCTGTTACAAAAACTTTGTTAAAGGCACTGGAATGGTAAAAGAAGGAAGACAACCTCAGGGAATTCCCTTCCTCCAGCAACCATTTGCAGTCATACTCACAACAAATTTCTCCCTCCTAGGATTGGGCCCCAGTCCAGAGGATCTTTCTGTGAGTGGCCCCAGGAGTACACAGGAGACTTTGTAGTACATAAATCTCCTGGAACTGAGTGCAGTTTACCTGGCAATATAGGCTTTCTCCTTCCATATTCTGGGTAAGTCTGTTCAAGTCAGAACAGACAACATCACAACAATGTATTACATAAACAAGCAGGGAGGAACACGAACTTTAAAATTTTGCACAGAAGCCGTGAGACTCTGTAATCTAGTCTACTTTCTGGAAGTTCAGCTTTCCACAGTACACCTGCCAGGGAGACCATGTGTTGGCAGACTCTTTGAGCAGTGTTAGCCACAGCAATCACAAATGGACCTTGAACATACAGTGAAGTACACCAGAAACTGACCTGTTTGCCTCCTGGTAGAACAATCGGCACACACTTTTTGGTGCAGACCCCCAGCTGTGGACTCAGTTGCAGAGGATGCTGTAGTCCTCACCTGGTCAAGGAAGTTTTTCTATGCCTTTTTTGCAGTCCCACTTTTACTGAGAGTTCTGATAAAGATGAGAAGGGAGTCAGCAACAATGATTCTCATAGCTCCAGGTTGGGCAAGGCAGACCTGGTATTCCATGCTCCTTTCCCTTTCTAACAGACCTCCAATCAACCTGCCACTGAGATACAATCTGTTGACATTGTCCCAGGCCAGGTTAACATTTCCAAATCTAAGAACTTTATACCTCAGAGAATGGTTCTTGAAGAGCTAGAGTTTTCTGGGCTAAGTCTTTCTGGAAAAGTAAAGGAAGTGCTCAAGGTTTCTAGGAAACCAGCAAAAAGGAGAACGTATGTATCAAAGTAGAAAAAGATTCTCCTTCTGGTGTTCTACTAGACAGATCAATCCCCTCTGGCAGGCCTGTCTACAATCTTGGACTACTTAGTCTAACTCCAGTCCTTGGGCCTAAGGCCTTTAACCCTGCAGTTCCATTTGGCAGCACTGTCAGCTTACACATTAGCTGGCAAAGACAGGTTGGTAACGTAACAACTCATTTTCAAAAAGCAGTAGCAGTAAAAAACTTTTATTCCTTTAAAAAAAATTAATCAGATGACTCAATTGAAAAATGTTCATTTCCAGTGAGATCCATATACAGAAAGTTCCAGTTACTCCAACACATAGGTACAGACAGTTCTCTCTATAATATAAGTACATACAGAGGGTTCCAGCTATTCTGACACATAGATGGAGCACTTCTCTATGGGATATAAATACATACAAATGATCATAACAACTCTGTTACTCTACATAATTCTTACCAATGCCATTGTACGTACATAGTCAAATATACCACAATATTTTGTATGCAAAAGCTGGTCCATAACATATATCTCATACTATTTATTTTTTAAAAAATATCCTTCCTCTCAAATGTATAGAACTGATCTAGTACAATGTACGCACAGACTATATTTATAGTAAAAACCTTATGTCCGTGTGTCCTTCATACCAGGTTTGTAATTGTATTCCTTAAAGTCTCTAAAGTAAACCAGTTTTTTTTCTCCTGTTTGTATTTTACCATTAATAGATTGAAGTGGGATTGGTAACATATTGCATACATAAGGGTCCTTATAGAAAAAAATGGGCTCTACTCAAGTCAGTTCTACAGTTTGAAAATAAATAATCAAGCCCTTCCACTAATCTTAGGCCCATTTTATATGTTCTTAATTGCACTTTGTCTTATTACGTAATCAGGGACCTTACCTTTCCTACATTTGGCCATATATGGTAGTACATGAACAGTATGCCTGTTGATCAGGTGTAACCAATCCAATTTATTGTAAAGTTCATATCTATGTGTTCTTTTGGGAACATTTAACATAAATCTTGCTAATTTATGATACACAATGCCTATTTTATGCAATTGAGAATGGGAAGTCCCAGTAAATACTATATCTCCATAATCCAGCAATGGTATCACTAGTGCGTTAATTACATGCTTTCTTACCACTTCTGACATACAATTCCTAGCTCAATACAATGTCCAGTTCCATGTCATAATAGTGACTGTAAAACAATGTTCGCTATTATGATGTTAGTGTTTTTGCAGGGGGGGCTGTGCCACCCCCTCTTGTGGGTGGCTTAGCCCCCCCCACACCCCTCTGCTTTTAGATTGGGGGGGTGCATGTCAAGGAGGGAGCAAAACTTGGTCTGGAAAAAAACAAATGGCAGCCTCAAGCAGCAGTAAAATATTTTCCCTGGTGCGGCCCGAACCCAATGCCCACTGCACCATAGCCAGCCACCCTTACCACCACACCACAGGGCTGGCTCAGCTGCAGAGGGTCTCCTCCCTACCTAAACCCTCCTTCCTATCCCTCCCCTTCACCTTCCTATTCCTCCCCTTCTGGTCTCTCTCCTCGCTGTTCCATCGCTACTAGCACTAAAAATGAGTTGCTGTTTCTGCAGTCGCTCATTTTTAATCTCTATCATCACTGGATACCACAATGACCCTAAACATTTTCCAACCTTTTTTACAATGGAATCTATATGTACATTTCATTTAAGGGAGTTATCCAAATATACTTCCAAAATATCTATAATGTGTAACTTGTTCTAACATTGATTTAGTTAATGTCTTGATTTGAATAGTTGTCTTATAAGGATTCATAAACCTTTCTTTGGCAAAAAGCATAACTTGTGATTTGTTGGGGTTCAACATCAATCTGAATTGAAAGAAAAATTCTGAAGCTCATTGAATGCTTCTTGGAGTACACTCTCAATTTGTTAACAGATGATCGTATGTGTAAATTATTGTGTCATCTGCATACAGGTGATATCATACAATTGTGTCTGAAAGTACAAAATTATTCATGTGCATATTGTACAGAACAGGCCCCTATATGGATCTCTGTGGTATGCCAGAAACAGTTGTTTTCAGGAAAGATGACCATTCATTGATTGAGACCAATTTTAGTCTATCTTTCAAATAAACTCTGAACCAACTCACAACTGCTTCGGACATACCAGAGGATCTGAGTCTAGACAGGAGAATGTCATGGTCCAAGGTGTCAAATTCTTTAGATAAATCTATAAAAATTGCTCCTATTGATAGTTCCCTTTCCAGAGCCTCAGTGATATCTCCTGAAACCTTTACTAGGGCTGAGGTGGTGTCTGAAACTTGACTGAAATTTATTAAGTTATTGTGTTTATCCAAAAAGTCATGAATTTGCCTGGCTATTCATTTTTCAAATACTTTACTAATTATCAGTAAAACTAAAATTGATCTATAATTTTCCATAATTTTTTTATCCCGATTAAAGTATAGGCACCACCTTAGCTGTTTTCCATTCCTTATGATATTCTGCTTGCAGTAGGGACACATTCAAACAGTCTAGCAAGTGGATATGAAGTGATAGGGGCAGCATATTTTAAAAGTATATTCGAAATTCCATCTAGTCCTCCAGCTTTAGTCAGATTTATTTTAAGTAGGGTTTCTAACACTTCATTTTCTGAAATTTGAGAAAAAAACAATCCTCAGATGCATCTATTTGTATCACTGAATTACCTATTGTATTATGGAGAAAAATCTGTACTAATACTTTTGTATCTAAGGCATCCTGAAAGATCTGTGCCATTGCTTTAGTTCCCATAAAGATAAAATAATCATTAAGTTCATCAGCAACCTTAGTTCCAGTTTATACATTTTGGCCATCAAGCTCAAAACTATCTGGACGTCTGATTTATATAGTCCTTGAAGCTTGTTCATCATTTTCCAAAATTCACTAGAATTACTTGTTATGTTGGTGGTTAATTCGTCATTATAAATTCCTCCTTGGACTGTCTTAACTCCTTAGTACAGAGCTTTCGCAAATACTTATATTTAACCCAATCCTGATCTGTTTTTGAGGTCTATTTTCCATGCCTTATCTAATTTTTTTTTTATTTTTAAAAGCTGTGAATTGTACCATAATGCATTTTTACATGTTTTTTTCTGGATTTTATAGGAACATGTTTATTACAAATTTTTATAAAGTCACTGTGAAACAGTGACCAGGCATCAGAAACTGTAGGAATCAAATCAAGCATATCCCAGTTATAGCCTTCTAATTCCAACATGAACTCTATATAATCAAATTTCTTAAAAGTTCAAAAATTAACTGTTTTCCCAGACTCCCTTCTCATGTTTTGCTTTCTTATGCAACATATCATCTGATAATCTGATAGGGAGTCAGGGAATACTCCACTAGCTACACATTTTTCTGGATTTGTGGAGAACATGAAATCTAATGTAGTTGAAAAGCTGGGCGCATAAAGTTATTTTTAGTAATTCCTTTTATTGGCTGTAGTAATCCCAATGTAGTAGCCATGTCTTTGACCTTATGTTCCAAGTTCACTGTGTTCCAGTTGACATTAAAATCTCCAACCAGGAGCAACTCATGACTAATAAGGTAATCCTTTAAAAATTCCTGAAAATCTTTGAAAACATCAAAGTTATCTAAGTTGCTACAGGGTCATTGATAAACACCAAAAATCAACATGGGTTTAGAAAATGGGCATTTTGGTTCTAACGACAAGACTTCAGCCCCATTCCAGGCCACTGAGTTTTTCATTTAAGTTATTTCCAATGAGTTTATTGCATAAATAATAACTCCCCACCCCCCATTTTTTGTTCTATCTTTTCTCTATAGGTTATACCCTTCTTGCATTATCATATTCTCCGCTATTTTCTCATTAAGCCATGACTCAGTTATAAAAGTAATATCTGGCTTATGTTTAATAGTCCATTCCCTCAGCTGATCAAGCTTTTTAATAAACTACATATATCAATATGAACGCTATAAAGTCTTCTTCCTTTAACAAACTTGCAGTAAGTTCTAAATTTAGATTATTAACTTGAGATCCTGGATTGGGGTGAATATCTCCACAGATAATTAGACTCAATGTTAATATTAATTTCCAGAATCCAAATAACTTTGTTTTTAGGACTGATTTTTATGTAACTTTCCAACAAATTCAGTTTTACTAAGTAGGACTTCATTTTGGCCCCATCCAGCTATTGATCCCCTAAGAGTAAATACCCATTGTATTAAAGAAGTTTCCATATTGAAACAAATGGTGGCCGGCTATTTGGAAGAGGAGGGGCTGCAAGACATTTGGCAGCATGGCTTCACTTGGGTCAGTCATGTCAGACGAACCTGATTGAATTCTTCAATGAGGTGACAAAGGTGGTTGATCAGGGTGGGGCAGTGGGCATGACCTACCTGGATTTTTGGAAGGCCTTCGACATGGTGCCCCACAAAAGACTGGTCAATAAGTTGGGGAGTCTGGGGGTGGGGCAGAAAATAACAAGATGGATGGAGAGCTGGCTGACGGGTAGAAGCCAAAGGGTGGTGGTCAATAAGGTGCACTCTGGGGAGACAGGGGTTATGAGTGGGGTCCCCAGTAGTTGGTGTTGGGGACCATTCTGTTTAACATCTGTGTCAGCAACATAGCAGAGGGGCTTCAGGGGAAGGTCTGCTTTCTCACAGATTATACAAAACTCAGCAACTGGAGGGGTGGAGACAATGAAGAAGGATCTAAAATGGCTGTAAGAGTGATCAGAAACATGGCAGCTAAAGTTCAATGCCAGGAAATGCACAGTGATGCACTTGATGAGGAGGAATCCAAACACCACTTATACACTGGGTGGGAGATAATGGCTGCAACCAGGCAGCATAAGGATCTTGGAGTTATAATCACTGATGACCTTAGGGTGGGGACCCAGTGCAGCAAGACAGTGTACAAAGCTAACAGGTTGCTGGTGTGCATAGGGAGGGGGATAACCAGCAGAAGGAGAGAGGTGCTGATGCCACTGTGCAGTTCCTTGGTTAGGCCACACCTACAGAATGGGGTACAGTTCTAGAGTCCTCATCTATGAAAAGACATAGATGACATGGAAATGGTGTAGA
This sequence comes from Neoceratodus forsteri, assembly GCA_016271365.2. Classification (NCBI taxonomy): domain Eukaryota; kingdom Metazoa; phylum Chordata; order Ceratodontiformes; family Ceratodontidae; genus Neoceratodus; species Neoceratodus forsteri. The sequence goes on along the minus strand of CM057450.1, from coordinate 324,476,076 downwards.
GAAGGGCCACTAAAATGGTGCATGGGCTAAGTGGAAAGACATATGAGGAGAGGTTGAAGGAGCAGGATGCGTACCCTCTGGAGAAAAGAAGAGAGAGAGGGGTCATGATCAAAACATTCAAGTATGTGAAGGGGATCAATAAAGTGGGGTAGTGCTTATTTGCTGGGAAGGCAGATACAATAAATAGGGAGTATGGAGTGAGATTTGAGCAGGGAAGATTTAGGGGAAACGTTGGGAAGTATTACTTCACAGAGAGAGTGGTTGAGCCCTGGAACAGACTGCCAGAGGAGGTGGTAAGGGCCATTACAGTGGAGGGTTTCAAGAAGGCATGGGACAAATACAGACAACTGTCAAGGGAAGGGGAGATCTTGGCGGGGGGATGGGCAAATTCAATGGACCAGGAGGGTTCTTTTTTGCCAACACATGTCTATGAGTTTATATTTTTATCCATGGGACCCAGTTTTACCAATTCATGCTGGTGAACTAGAATCTCTGGCTCTAATATCCTAGTTCCTGCTTGCATCAGTTCAAGCTGGTTCCCTCCCATATGAGCAGTCCCCCAAACATCACCCTCAAATGGTGAAAGCACTCTGTGACTGCTCATACAAAGCAACAGTCCCCTCCAGATCAGCAGCATTTCCAGATATCCTCTTTACATTGCCAGAGATGTTGTTCAAATGAATAATGAAAATCCTAGCAATGAAATAAATTATAATACCACTTCCTTATATTTTATTTATTTATTCAGTCTAGGATTACAAATACCTTTGAGCGCCAAGCAGTTCATTTACAAAGGTTCCACATCAATGGGGTTGGGGGGCACAGATCCATAATGGAAAACAAACTGGTTTCACAAACAGTTAAGCAATTTGTATAACAAAATACAGAATAAGAGAACAGCAAATAAATACACATTAGTTTAGCATGTGATTCAAGGCAGGGAGTGAGAAGAGTAGGGAATTAGAAGGGGAGCCAGATCAAGAAAGGTGAGAGCAACCAGGCGGCATTGTTAAGTATATACGAATTACTAATTATTAAATCCAACTATTAGTCAAAATTTACAGATCATTTAATGGGAAATTACAATGAAATGGGGTTTAATAACAACAGGTGTAACAATAGTTATAAATCGATATAAACTACAATTTAAATTTTACTTAACACTTTCATTTTGATGCTAGCACAAACAAAATGGATATTTTATAAAACCAATAAATATTAGCCTCATAGGTCGTACAATATTTATTAAATCTTAAAAGCAGGTTACTAAATCATCCTAAAAGTTTTCCATGGGCCTTTTGAATTTTATTCTAAATCCCATAATTTCCATACAATTCTAAAAGCTCTGTGGCTGCTCATACCAGGGGAATGATTGCACTTGTTAAATTTAGGTTAAGGATCCCTGCAGAAGAAACAACATTAATATGGTGAGTATTTTTTTTTCTTATAGGCACTATACGGATCTAAGACCTGTTTATCCTCAATTCAGACACAGCAGGTTTTATAGTATGAACTGCTGAACAAGGAACTGAGGCCAACACTTAGTGAGCTGATCCTCTAGTTCACAAACTACATGGTCCAAAATCCAAATGAACACATTGAGCCTGTAGCATGCTTGAGAGTTAGCAGTATTGATCTTTCTGTGTTATGATTGTCTTCCACACATGCTAGAGCCTGCCTCCTGTTTTTCAAAGTCAGTCATGGTTATCATTGCTAATCATCAAATGTTACTATATGATCATCAAAGGAGATCATGATCTAAGACCATCATCTATATCGTGATATAATCATCAAACATGTAACTTTCAAATCACCAACTGATTCTGATTATTTTTGTAAGCTTAAATCAGCATGAGTGTTTCTGATAATCTGTTGGAGCCAAAGTGGTGGTCATTAATGATTATATTAGTTCTGTATCATAATATTGTAAGAAACATGAGTAATCTATAAAGTTTTATCTGTTACTGTTATGAAAATACAAGTGTCAAATATCAGCAAAAGCAACTGCATTATATTGTAAATCAAGTGAATTCAAGTTTTAATCCATTTAGGAAGAGTAAATGCAAGGTTAGGTATAGTATACATATGTGCATACCTAATTTGCATATTCCAAATGTGCAGTTCATGGACCAAAACAATGATAATTTCTATTTTTAAATAATTCTGCCTTTAAAGTAATAGTTTGCAGACTGTTAGGAAAGGTTCGGAGCACAAACTATGTACTTGTAGAAACTTAAACTTAAAAGGAACCACTGAACAGAGTTGCAAAACAAATTTCATCCTTCATAACACTAGTAAGAAGTGAAGTGTCAAGTTAAGTGGAACCGAAACAAATGTGTTTGTACAGAAGATGTACACATAACTGATGATTCAAATAAAGATGTCTTAAAAAACAGCGCACTGCCACAGTTCACGTAAGCATGATGCAATTCATCATGCTTACTTGAACTGTGGCACTGTGCTTTTTTCCTTTTGTCTGTGCTTCCTTGAATCAAATTTAACAGTGGCACCCATGTTGTTTGGTAGTGCTTCCTTTGTTTGTTTTTTTGTTAATACATAAATTATCTGGTGACAATTCTAAGACACTTATTGGTCACATGCAAACTCTGTAATGCAGCATGGTGAAACATAGCATGGCGCGTCACCTACATGTAAGCACCCTCTTTGTTGATATAATGTATTCTGCCACAGAAATGTGTTGTTGACAGGAATATGAACTATGTTAATACAGTAACACAAACCACTGTTACTATTTTAAGAATGGTTTCATGTGCATTCTTAGGGTATGAAAACAACAAACTGAAGATATATAGTTATGGTACAACTAAGAATGTAAGTGAGAGCACTTTTACAACCATAACAGTGATCCCAATGCCAGCTGTATTTCTATATAATTGAGGCTGGATAATAATGTATTACCAATTTAAGAAACCTCCCCGAAAAGGGATCCCTGCACGTGAGAAATCTTTTACAGGATAAGACTTTATGATGCACAGGGGAAAGGAGCCCTCTAATTGGTCAAGATCGGTCTCAATCTGTAATACATCATACTGTTCTTAATTGTACACATTGCATATGCCTACTGTCTGACCTACTCCCAAGGCATTGTACTTATCTCTGAGGACTTTGAAGAACAAAGGAAACATATAGACAAAAGGATTTTACTCATTGCATATGCCCAGGCCACAGTTTATCACCTTTCAGGAACTTTAACATATTATGTGATCCTGGATCTCAACAGTACTATAGTACTTCTCTTAAACCCTCTGGCACCAAACCCTCCCAGTCTTTTTTTTTTCATTTTTCTCTGTACTTCACCATAATGCTTAGCTATCCACCTTAGCCCACTAAAATCCGTACCCGCCACCCTCCTATTGCTCGCCACCCCCCCGACTGCCTAGCCCACACTACTTCTCGGCTCTCTCCTGCCTAGCTAAAAAAATGCTTTGGCTTAGTCCCCACCACCTGTTCCTGCTCACCTCACCCTCCTTTTCCTTTATGCCAACTCCCCTCCGCCTACCCTACCCTCCACCTACTCTCACCTTTCTATACTACTACCAAACATTGTACCATGGCTTTTACTCTGAAGTCTTAAGCAAACATCACCCAATTAATACCTGGTGCAAAGAGCCATATTTCCTAATTGGAAACTGCCACATCATTATAACTCACTATGATCACCCTACTGGGACTCCAGAAGACAATCCAAGCATCTTAAAAGTACAAGCAGAAACTCACTCCAACCTATTATGAACTACGAATGGCATCGCTGAAACTCCTGCTCCTCCTACTTTTAATATCTGGTGGGATACACCCAAACCCTGGTCCTGTTGCACTAACCGACAAAAACAGGGAAAGTTGGTAGTGGTCTCTCCATTATCACTCTAAATATCTGCAGCCTCCTTCCCAAATTGGCATCTCTCCAAACTCTGCTGGACAAAAACACTGATATACTAGCCATTGTGGAAACCTGGCTATCTCCCAGCACCGGATCATGCGGTCCGCTTGAAGGCTGCAATCTTTTCAGACTCGACCAGGCAAGCAAGAAAGGTGGGGCTGTGCTATCTACATAAAGGACAACCTTCCTGTCAACGCGGGCAGCTTCACCCCACAATACGCAGATGCAACTCCTCCCTATCAAACTGCTTCTTGGTGCACAAAACAAAGTTCTCACAGTGGCCGCAGTCTATATCCTCCAAAAGACCACCGTGCCAGTATTAAGTCTGTACTTGATTTTGTTAGTCTGCAGCCCTCTGAAAATGAGCTCCTCCTCCTCAGGGATTTCAACATAAACTGGCTCGCCTCTGACACTGGCTCTTACAAAGATGACATCCTAGCAGCAAACCTGACTCAGACGGTAACCTCCCACCCGGAAAAATTACAAAACTGGTACAAGCACCCTTATTGACTGGGTTCTCACAAATCACCCTGACCAGATAAAAACATTAAAGTCCTCCTGACTCCTCAGTGACCACTCCCCAGTGTCCTGTACCTGGTCTAATAAATTTCTCAAGCCACCCCTAAAAGTTATAACAAGCAGAGTATTGCCTTATAGGAATCTTATCAAGTTGAAAACCCATCTCCTACAACAGGACTGGACGCCAATCCTTGAATCAACTGATATTAATACCGCACTAGAATACTTCATTAAATCTTTCAACTCTGCATGCGACTTATATGCCCCAGTAAAAAACGTGAAAATCAAAGCGCTTATCAAATCCATGGATTATCCCAAACTACTTGCCGAGCTCAAGATTCGGGACCACCTCTGGGCAGTTGCCAGAGACACAGGCTCACCCTCATACCCTAAAATACAAGCAGGCACCTAAATAGATGTACCTCACAAATTAGGCAAATGAAGAGCGCCTATTTCAAAAATGCCCTTGAATCCACCTGGGGTGATGGAAGAGCTTTTTGGGACAACATCCGAAACATAATGGGTAAACAATCAAAATCGTCACCTACCATTATGAAAGTTGATGGATCCACCACTCTTGACCCAAAGTCTATTGCAGATGCACTTAATAAGACATTCACAGACCTTAGTGGGTCCTCCTCCAGATTTCTTCTCGGACTTACCTGTGCCTAGCCTAGTATCACAAACACCCTCGTGACAAACCACAATTTTACTTCAAGAAAATCAAAGTGCATGAAGCACACAAGTACATAAGAAAGGCCTGCTCCAAATCCAGAACAAGTAGTGACACGCTAGATCTAAAAATCCTGTCTCTCACCCTGGATGAAGTAATTCACCCCTGCAAAATTCTTAATCTGTCACTTTGCAAAGTCAGTTTCCCAACAAATGAAAATCTGCCATAGTTACGCCAGTGCACAAAGTGGGGACAAAACCTCAACGGAAACTATCGACCAATATCAATACTCCCTCCCTCTCCAAGCACTTGAGCGAATAGTGGCAGACCAACTCTCTGATTACCTGGACAAATACAATCTACTCTGTAATCAACAACACGGCTTTAGGAAAGGACATAGTACAACAACAGCCTTACTTGATTTCTCTGGAGAAGTCCACTCAGCCCTTGACAAAGGGTGCCAAACAGAGTGCAGTCTTTATCGATCTTAAAAAGCTTTTGACACAGTCCATCATGGCCTACTTACCTCCCTACTTTCTAGCCTAGGCCTGGCCGAAGGTCCTTGTGCTTAGGTAAAATTTACCTGTCAAGTCGGTCACAGGCTGTAAAAATCTCTAATGAACTCTCCGACTTCAAACCAGTTCTCTCGGGTGTACCACAGGATCAATTCTTGGACCGCTCCTCTTTAGCCTGTTCCTTAACTCCTCCCAGATATCTGCCAGGAGAAAATAATCTTATCGCTGATGATGCTGTAATTCTCTCTTCCCACAAGGATCCAAACTCCCTACGAAAAAGCCTGCAACTTGCTTTCTCTAGTGTTGAAAGGTGGTTCCTGGATAGTAAACTTGTGCTAAACCACAATAAAACAAAAGCCATGCTCTTCTCCAATCACCAAAACAAAATAGACATACTCCTCACCATACAAACCTCTGCGGAATTACACTGGACCAGTAATACTTTCAAATACCTTGGCATCACTTTTGACCAAGGCTCACCTTTGCAACCCACATTGACAACACATGAAAACAGTGAACCAACGCTTGGAATACTATTCCGTAACCGTCAATTTCTAAATCAGCGGCATTGAGAATAGCTATACAGAGTTCCATAATCTCAGTCATTGACTATGGCCTTATTATTTATGGCTCAGCTACCTCCACTGCTCTAAGGCATATCTCAATCACTTTAATAAGGCCTTCCGGCTCCTCACGGGGCTCAAAGACTGACTCACACGTGTGATCTGTACTATGAATCAGGCTGGTTGAACCTATCAAATCGTCTTATTTATCTCACTGCACAATGGCAAAAAATCTATCTTGGGACTGACTCCATTATGTATTCAAAACCTACTCGACTGAATCCTGGCTCACGACCCTCCACCAGATCTGAACGCCAACCTTTCCTGGTTCCGAGATGCCGGACTGCACAGGGACAAAGATCTTTCGCATACAGGGCCGCGACATGGTTCAATGCGCTTAGTCCACCTACTCTATCCTCAACCTCACTTGAAGATTTCAAATCCATGCTCTATGCCCACCTCACCACCACTAGCAACTGTGGCTGCGCTAGATAAAGACTACTACTCCTCATGTCCATCCTCACATCTGAGGCCTCTTCCTCCCTGACTAATGAACCCTCTGGTACCTCTACTACTTCCTGTCTCCCACCCAAACTCACTCCTCCCCTTTTTTCCTGTCCCCTCTCACTTACTCTCCCGCTCACCACCTTTCCCTCCTCTCTAGCCTCCTTTTAGGCCTAATGATCACCCTCTCCTGGAAGTTTCCTTAACCTCGAAATTGTCTACTCGCTTGAACCTGTTATAGCTTGTTTTTCTATGAAACTTAAAAACGTTACTGCCTTAAACTGTTAATAGCAAATTTATGATGTAACTTTCCTGTCTGGTTTTACCTGTAATGTGTATCGTGCTTTGTTAAATGTTCTTTGTGACGTGGAACCTTTGTAAAAAGAGCCCTGGCTCAAAGGTATTAATTCCTAGACTAATAAACTAAACTAAACTAATTGGTACTGACCACCACCGAGCTGAGTAAAAAACCAGCAAAGATAGAAAAAAGACAGAACAGGAACCAGTATTAAAAACTTCTATAGGACAAAATGAATCAGATTCGGTGACAATGCAAGGCAGATACAATACAAATGTTCAAACCTAAATAAGTACGAACACATGAATGTATGAAAATGCCAGCAGAAATAGGCCTCACGATCTGTTGAGTCTGCTCGATTGCGCAGCTAGCCCCTCATCTCGCAGCTGTCCCTCCCACTCCTCCCCTCCTTACATTTACCCTCCCCCTCCCCCATCCCATCCCCTCTTGAAACTGCCCACCATCTTACAGGCCACCACCTCCTGTGGTAGAGTGTTCCACTTGCCCACCACCCTTTCCATGAAGAATCGTCTCCTTACCTTCCTCCTGAATCTTCCCCCCTCCAGTCTGAGACTGTGCCCTTTCATGTCCCTTCTTCTTCTTCTTAATTAGAAGATTCCCTCTGTTTGAATCTTGTTTATCCCTTTCAGGTACTTAAAGATCTCAACCATGTCCCCCCATGCATCCTCTCCTCCAAGGAATACATATCTAGTTCATGCAGCCTTTTCTTGTAGGCTTGCCCTCCAATACTTGGATCATCTTTGTCACACTACTATGCTGCACCTCCTCCAACAATCTGACATCCTTCCTCAGGTACGGGCACCAGAACTGCACACAGTACTCCAGGTGCAGCCTGACCAGTGACCTGTACTGGGGAGGACTACCTCCCTACTTCTGGAGGAGATTCCTTTTGCTATGCACCCAGCATCTTGTTGGCCTTTGCTGCTGGCTTCCTACACTGAGCAAAGTTGTTCATACTCCCCGTTATCAGTACCCCTAGGTCCTTTTCCTCTACAGTGCTACCCAACTGTACCCCTCCCAGCTGATAGTCCTTCTACTGGTTCTTTGCTCTGAAGTGCACTACCTTGTACTTCTTGGCCTTGAACCCTAGCTGCCATGTTTCTGACCATTCCTGCAGTTTAGTTAGGTCGTTCTGTAGCCCTTTCAATCCCTCAATGTCACCAACCACCCCCCCATTTTGGTATCATCTGCAAACAGACTAATCTTACTTTGGATCCCATGTGAGATCTCGGCTATGAATGCACCGGCCCCGGCACCGATCCCTGTGGCACCCTGCTCGTCATTGCCCTTGGTGCTGAGAGTTCTCCTCCCACTACCACCCTCTGCTGCCTACCCCTTAGCCAATTTGTCATCTATTTCACCATCTTCATTCCCACCCCCACAGCTTCCAGTTTTCACCCCAGCCTCCTGTGTGGCACAGAGTCAAAGGTCTTGCTGAAATCCAAATACAGGACACTCACTGCATGGCCCTTCTCTAGTTCCCTTGTCATCCAATTGTAGTACTCAATGAGGTTGGTCTGGCAGGATCTGCCTGAGACAAACCTGTGCTGATGCCCATCCTGGAGTTCATTATCCTCCAAAAAGGTCACCAACCTCTCTTTCAGGATTGTCTCCATGGGCTTCCCAACAACTGAGGTGAGGCTCACTGGCCTGTAGTTTCCCAATTCATCCTTTGGGCCACCTTAGTGACTGGGCACCACGTGGGCCATCCTCCAGTCCTGTGGTATATATCCCGTGTCCAGGGAGGTATTAAACATGTCAGCCATTGGCCATGCCAGAACCTCAACCAGCTCCTTGAGTACCCTAGGGTGAATGTCATCTGGCCTAGGTGCCTTGTCCACCCCGAATGCCCTCAGTCCTTCCAGTACCCTGTTCTCAGTAATCCTCACACCTGTCACCACCTACCCCCTTGCCTACTCCACCCTTCCCCTGTGGTACCTGCCCTGCTTTGTCTTGCATCAATACAGAACAGAAGTATTCATTTAATGCCTCTGCCTGATCCTCCCCACTCCCCACCCACCCCCATCCTTTATCCTTACTATTTCATCCTTGTTGTTCCTTCTTTCCTTATGTATCTGAAGAAATCCTTTCTCCATTTTTAATACCCAGTGCCAGCTTCAGCTACCTGGAAGCCTTGGCTGCTCTGACTAGTTTGGTGGCCTCTCTGGATTTCTTCATGTACATCTCCTTGCCTTCTCCCCTCCCTCACTTTTTGAACTTCCGGAATGCCTCTCTCTTGGCCCTCACCCCACCCTGACCTCCTGAGTCATCCAACTGCACTTCTTTGCCCGCCCTTTCTTGCCCTGTGTTCTAGTACATGGCCCTAAAGCCTCCATTAGCCCTTTTTTTATGATATCCCCCTTCTGACTTGTGTACCAGCCTAGTTGAATCCCCTCCAGGTGCCCCACCAGAATTTTCCCCATGTTTTTAAGGTCTGCCCACCTGAAGTCAATCATCTTGGTACCTATACCCACAGTTTCCCTCCCCATGCGTAAACCACACCGAGTAGTGATCATTTCCCACCAGTGGGTCCTCCACCCACAGATCCCTTACCATATCCCCATTGGACAGTACAGGGTCTAGAGTATTTCCTATCCAGGTTGGCCCATTGACCAACTGCATCAAGAAGCTGTCCTGAAATGCCTCTAACAGGGCTTGCTCCCTTGCTCTTGTGGTGGTTGGGGTACTCCAATCCACCCCAGGTAGGTTGAAGTCTCCCACCACCACCATGTTACCCTTCCTGCAGACCCTTCAGATTTGCTTAGCTAACTCCCTGTCCAGGTTCTCCAGTTGAACTGGTGGTCTATAAACTACCCCCATCCTCAGTGTCCTGCCTTTTGAGTCCCAAAAATGCATCCATAGGGCCTCTGTCCTGCCCTCCCCCATCCCTTGTACACCTTATCCCCTCCCATACATAGATTGCCATCCTTCCTCCCCTTGGTCCTATCCTTTCTGAATATCCTATACCCTGGGACCATCAACTCTCAGTCCTGGTACTGGGTGGCCCACGTTTCCGTGATGGCCACAATGTCCACCCTTCCCTCTGCCAATAGGGCCTGAAACTCAACAGATTTGTTTCTGAGGCTTCTCGCGTTCAGTGAGACCACTCTCCAACCCACTACCTTCCCCTCCCTAACACTTCTCCCTCCTCCCCCCGTGTCCCCTTCCCTTTGCCTTCCCCATTAACTGGGGGTAAGCTTGTCAGGCACCCCCTTTCTGAGACCCCTACCAGCTGATCACTCACCCACATCTAGTTTAAATTCATCTTTGTTTCTGCGTACTTCTCTATCTTCTGCCTCAGTACCTCTTTCCCCTTCTTGCTCTGGTGTAGTCTGTCTCCGGCATACAGGTCATTCCTGTCCTAGCTTCTACCCCAGCCACCCACCAAGCCATTCCTGCTTGAGTGACACCATTCCCCCAACCAAGTATTAAACTCACCTATCCTTCCTTTCCTTGCTGTACTCATGTGGGGTACTGGGAGTTCTTCTGAGAAGGCCACTGATCCCCCCATCTCCTCACACAGCCTTCCTGGTTCCTCAGACCTCTCCTGTACCACTTCCACTGTCCCCATTGCCAGGTTGTTTGTACCCACATGCACCATGACATGAGGTCTCCTCCTTCCCTTCCCCTCACATTTAAAAAGAGATTGCCCCATGCTGTCAGCAGTCAGCCTATGTATGGATTCAACCCAGATTCAGCTATGTCTTTCTCCTTACTGCTCCATCTGATCCCCTTCAATATGGAATCTCCCAGCACTAGAACCCCCTCTTCATCCCTCATACCTCTCCAAACCTCTTCTCTATGTACTCAATAGTAGACTACCCCTTACCCTGCCTTTTAGTAACTCCATCCAATCCCCCTGTACCTCTCCCAACCTCTTTGACTGGCCTGTGCCCCTCCCCCAATGCTCCCTCACTGTCTTCCTCTTTTCTACCCTCTACCCTGGGTCCCCATCCCTCTCCTGCGGTGTCTCCAGCATCTATCTCACCAGCATTGCCCTTCCCCATTACCCCATCCCCTCAATCCACCAGTCCAACTGAGTCCCTCTCCCTTTCCCCCCTTCCTCTGTCCAACTGTTGTCACCTGGTCTGTCCCTGCCCCTATTCCCTCCTGCCCCATCTTGGAGATCCAGCACCTCCCCCTCCATCATTTCTGCCAACACTATAAACCTATTACCTGCATTCTCAGTGTTGCTAAGACTAGGCTCCTTCCTCCTTCCCTGAGGCTTACTTCCATTACTAGACCCCCTAGTCATCTTGATCCCTCTCCCCTTCCCCCTGCCTCTCTCTGTCTCCAGTTCTGATGCTCCTTCTATGCCTTGACATCATGCTACCTTGTGCTGTAGGCCAACCTACCCCAGCTTCCCCTCACGTCACCCTTTCCAACTCCATAGCTAGCCGCTGCACTTCTCCTTCCAGCCTCCTCAGTCTATGACATTGGACACCCACCTAGCTTCCATAATATGTGTGACAGGGTTGAATAGTACCCTGTTCCAGTTGTTATGGAGAGTTTGAATGCAGAGATCTGTTCTGTTCTTTTTCTTTCCTGTCTCTTGTCTGTCTAGCTGTGCAACCAAATTTTTCTGTGAGACCTAGGATTTGATCACCCCGACAGTCTTGCAGTTCTCTGCTTCCCACTGTCTCTCAGTCTTCCCTTGCTGTTTCTGTCTTTTCCTCCCTTGCATATCTGTTGGTGTAAAAAATATATGCAAATCATTATGTGGAAATGTAACTGATATTGGGACTCATTTGTTTAGAAATTATATAGTGTTACTGTTGAAATGTATATAATTATAGTTCGAGATGATTGCAAAAAGCTATTGAGAACTCAAGGGGTTAACATGAGAGCAGTTTTTAAGCCCTTGTTCAGAAGCTGTGGAGAAGGTGGGGGGCCTCAGTTCTGGGACATTGTGTTCTGGCTGAACCTGCCTGATATTTACAAGAACTTTTTAGAAAAAAAACAGGATGCTTGTTAAGCAGGGGGTTGCAAAGACTTACAAGAGAGAGAGACGCAATGTTTTGAGGAGACACACAGAGATTGAAGGAAAAGTCAGATGGACTTTTTCTGTTTATTATGCCTTTGTAAATAGTTATAGTGTATAGTAGAGTGTTGTTCTGTATAGAATTCCATCCCTTTCAAAATGATGTTGTACCACAGTTCCAAAGGTCATGAAATGTGATTCTACCCTACTGTGATAGAACAGCATTCTAGAACCTCTAGAAACTGCATGAGTCAGTTTCATTTTGAAAGCAAAAGAACTCATGCACACATATTTCACACAATACTGTACACTATAAAAAATACAGGATGAGCAACTCTATGCAGAACCAGTGTGTTCTGCCACCTCAGGGTTCTGATTCCTATGGACCTCTCAAGCTTTGCTCTTGAGATCAGAGGGAATCAGAACTCCTCTGTGTCGGAACACAATGGTTGTGCATAGTTGCCCATCCAGTATTCTCTATATACTGAATAAGTTTATTTTTTAATGTTACTGCTAGTACTAATAAACACTTTTTGCAACTTCTAGAACTGTTCCTGGTTTTTCCTATACTTCCTGACCTGTGCCTTGATGACAGATGGTGTCAGCCTAAGTGGGACTACACTGTGCATACTCTAAGCCAGGAGTTTTGTGCATGGTTACTGGACCTAGTCCTAGAGAAGCAAAAGGAACGGTATGGATTCTGCTGCAGCAAGTCCAGGAGTGGTTACCAGGAGAATGACAGCCAAACTAGCAGAGACAGAAGTCCAAACTGAGATTGAACAGCCAGCACAAGATATGGGAAAAAAAACAGGCAGTGACAGAACCTGAAAGCCTAATGGACTTTTTCAAATGGTGGGCTATACAATAAAAAGAGACACAGACACAGAGATAAAAAGAGCTTCAATTTTAGAAGCACAGAGAAAAGAAGAAAAGTGATGCAGTGACAGGGGCAGCAGAGGAGAGAAGAGATGCAGTCACAGAAGCAGCAGATGAGAGAAGAGCTGCAGTGACAGGAGCAGCGATGGCTGGATGCCTTGCAAGCTATCAAAGGCAGAGGATCTGGACCAGATCCAGATGAGCAACAAAACACAAGCAACTTAAAAGTCATTAAACTTAAGTTGCATCCCTTGGATGATATCGAGGCATACGTAACAACTTTTGAAAGAGTTGCCACAGCCTGCCAATGGCCAAAGCAGCAATGGACAATCAGACTGGTACCCTATCTGACAGGGAAAGCACAACTTGCCTGCAGTAATATGGACACTGCACAGTCAGAAAATTATGATCTGGTGAAAAGTGAAATCCTGAAAAGGTATGACTACTCAGGAGAGACCTACAGGCAGAGATTTCAATTCCTGAAGTCCAACTCAGTTGACAATCCTTGAGAAGCCTACACCCAACTCAAAGAATTCCTGATAAAATGGATCCAACCAGAGGGCAAAACAGTCCCACAGATCATCGATACATTTGCAATGGAGCAATTCATCAACATCCTGCCTACAGATGTGCAGCTTTGAGTAAAGAAACACTGACCAGAAAGTGGTGAAAAGTCTGTTTCTTTGGCCGAGGACTATCAAATGGTCAGACAGACATCACAGCAGCGAGGTAACAGCCAAGCACCAGTAAGACATTCTTTTTCCCATTTAAACTCCAAGTCTGATAAGAACTCTGATGGGGGTAACAAATCTGTGCCCAAAGACATTATTTGCTATAACTGTAATAAGCCAGGTCATATTGCAAGAATTTGCCATAAGAGAAGTGACACTGGAGCAGATTTGTCCTTAGCAAATTGGGACAAGTATTTAACAGATGTGAAGGTGGGGGATAAGACTGTAAAGGGACTCACTGATTCGAGAAGCAGACAGACCTTAGTGCATGTTGAAGTGCTGAGAAAACACTGTGCAAAAGGACCAGATACTGGTGTCATCTGCATCCATGGGGACACTCGATACTATCCCACCACCCAAGTGACTCTGACCATTAAGCATGTGTCACACCAAATGAATGTGGGGGTAGTACCCAAGTTACCTATACCCATGATTATTGGAAATGACTGTCCAGGATTTACTGAGTTAATCTCAGAGGAACTGAACTCTGCAGTTTCAGCAGCAGTGGTAACAAGAGCTCAGGCAAATAAAATCTCATACAGTGGGGACACTTTTCCTTTCAGTGACTTTGATTTGGACTTCTCTGAGCACAGCTCTAAGACCCAGAAATCTAGAAAAGAAAGACGATGCCTGAAGAAACTGTGGCAACAAATGACTGATGGACATAAGCCATTAACATATGAAAATGCTGAAACTAAACTGATCGCTGATTGTGATTTTCTTTCAGAACAAGTTAACAATGTTTCTCTCCAGGGTTATTTTAAGCAGCTGGGGGTGAAACCAAAACAGGGTTGACCAATGTTTAAAAAATGTAATGGGTTACTGTACAGAGTTTGGATTAAACCTCAGACATAGGACCAGATAGAACAATTGGTTATACCACAGAAGTATAGAACAGAGTTGTTACAGATTGCACATGATAGTCCTATGGCTGGTCACTCAGGAAGGGATTGCTCCCTTGCCAGAATGCTGTGCAGATTTTACTGGCCTGGAATTCATGAAGATGTTGCTATCTACTGCACTTCCTGTGCTGAGTGTCAGAAAATAACCCCAGTCACTAGGAAAGACAAGGTGCCTCTGTTGCCCTTACCCTTGATAGATGTGCCTTTTGAGAGAATTGCAATGGATGTGGTTGGCCCCTTATACAAAAGTAAAAAGGGTAATAGATTTATCCTGGTAGCATGCAACTATGCTACTCGATACCCAGAAGCAGTGCCAATATGTACTGTCACAGCTTCAAAAGTGGCAGCAGAGCTTGCAAAAATGTTCAGCAGAGTGGGCATACCTAAAGAAATTATTACTGATCAGGGTAATAATTTTGGTGCTGCATTATTTAAGGAGCTGTACAGACTACTAGGTGTCACTGCCATAAGAACTCCCCCATCATCCTTAGACAGACAATCTTGGTGATCATTTTAACCAAACCCTAAAATGCATGTTAAAAAGATTTGTAAAAGGGGAAGGGAAAGACTGGGACCAATACTTGCCTTACCTACTTTTTGTTTACAGAGAAGTGCCACAGGCATCAACAGGGTTTTTACCGTTTGAAATGCTGTATGGTAGGCAGCCAAGATGGCCACTGGATTTGGTAAAAGAGACGTGGGAAGATAACCTCACACAGAAACAATTAATAACGTTTTATATGTATGCCCTAAGAAAGAAGCCGGCAAAATATGTTGAAATTGCCCATAGTAACCAGGAAGAGACCCCAAATCAACCGAAGGTATATTATGACCATGGGATAAAAGAAAAGGTTTTTGAGCCAGGTGAATAGGTGTTCCTACTGTTACCCGCAACAGAAAATAAACTGTTAATGAAGTGGCAAGGGCTTTATAAAGTGTTTAGTTGTACTGGCACCATTAACCATAAGATTGAGACCCCTGACAGGAAGAATCCTACTTAGCTATACCATGCAAACCTCCTCAAGAAATGGGTTGAAAAAAATGCCAAAAGCTGCTTTGCTAGTTTTGACAGAATCCAATAAAGAAGATATTGATGTAGCTTATGATAGACTGGAACAAATTGTAATTGCTGATGCTGTAAAGGTGAATGTCTCCTTAACCACCGAACAAACTACAGAAATTCGTAATGTGCGAAAGACATGTAACAGTACTTTTACCACAGTACCAGGTCGAGCAAAAGGGGCTGAGCATGTGATAGTGCCAAGGAATGCTCGCCTTATTAGGCAAAAGACATACAGGTTACCAGAGCGGTTAAGAGCTGACATGACTAAGGATATACAAACAAGCATTTGTCAATGCCGAATGTTTGCTTGCAGGCATTGGCATTGGTAGTGTAGAAGTTACAGAGCTGCATAACAGAAATGGCAGTGAAGTATTGAACTGAAGCCAACCCCACCACCACCCTGCAGAGAGTGACAGGCATTGTGGTGTGCCTTTGGGTCGTCAGGCATAACGGCCATGCCATTTCACCACACCCTACCCTGCAGACACTGACAAGTGTCACGGTGTGCCTTGGGGTCTTTGGCCCTTATGCGCACCCCATTCCATCAGGAAATATGGTGAGATGGGTGCGGTATAGGAGAATGGGGTGAACTTTGGGGCTGAAGAGTCCAAGGCATACCTCAATGCCTCTCACTGGCTGCAGGATATGGAATGGTATGAGCATTACAGGCAAGAATCCCAAGTCACACCCTGATGCCTGTCATTCTCTACAGGGTGGGGCGTTATGGTTGGAAACCCTAACACCTCAGGCATTCGTTGGTATTTTCCTCCAAATTTTCAACATGGTTTTGTGACCCCACCTCATGAACAGTGGCAATATCAGTTTGTTAGCGAAAGCTGCTTATGCACAGCGACTCGCATTTAGCACCACAGGTGCAAAAACACATTCCGAACAGGATGTGAAAAATGACAGCTGTACTGTTCATGAGGAGGTGTAAAAAATGGCAATGTTGCAAATCTGCAGTAAAAATATTAAAAAACTGGTGAAGTCACGAGCGTGCATAGAAACTGTGCAATGCACACCCATAATGTAATTAGTTTGGGGATTTTTTACAGCAGATTGTCAACACAGTGATTTTGGGACCTCCAATCATGAACAGTGTCACTGTGATTTTCTTTATCTGTCCCGAACAATGATTTCCCACAGCGACCATGCATCTCTGCGTTGAAAGTGTGAGAACACATTTTGGCCATGTTGTGAAAAATGACAGCTGTACTGTTCATAAGGAAGTGTGGAAAAATGCCACTGGTGAAAATCTGGACTGAAAATATTACAGTCATGAACTTATGAGGGTGCGAGGAAACTGCACAATGCTCACTCATAACACAGTCATTTTATGGACTTTTGTCACCAAATTTTCAACATAGCCATTTTAAGACCTCTGCTCATGAACAGTGTAACTGTGATTTTCTAAATCTGTCCCAAACATTGCTTTCGCACACTGACTGCACCATTATGCGCTACATGTGTGGAAACACATTTGGGCGACATGTGAAAAATAGGCAGCTGTACTGTTCATAAGGAAGTGTAATAAAATGGCAATGTGGAAAATCTGGAGTGAAAATATAGAAAATTAAGAACTTATGAGTGCGTAGGAACTGCTGCAACGCACGCCATAAAACAATCATTTTAGAATTTTTTCACCAAACTTTCAACATAGCCATTTAAAACCTCTGCTCATGAACAGTTTCACTGTGATTTTCTTAATGTGTCCCATACATTGATTTACTACCGACTCACCATTGTGCTACATAGGTGGAAACACTTTTGGGCAAGATGTGAAAATGACAGCTATACTGCTCATAAGGAGGTGTGGTAAAATGGCAATGTTGAAAATCTGGAGCGAAAATATTGAAAATTCGTGAACTTACGAGCATGCGTGGGAACTGCGCAGCATGCGCTCCTAAAACAGTAATTTTAGGAATTTTGCCACCAAATCTTCAACATGAGCTTTTGAGAACCTACCTATGAACAGTAGAAGTGTCATTTTGTTACTCAGTCCCAAAGGTGATTTCACATAGTGACTGTGAAATCACCCTTTGAACCCGATTAACATCCATGACAGTGAGAGCATTCATGAGAAGGGTCTCAAAACTCCATGTTGAAAATTTGGTGCAAAAATTCCAAAAAATGGCTGAGATATGCAACAAAGTTGAAAAAACCCTATCTATCCCATTATACAGCTTACCGGCATTTCCTCAGTTCGCGGTCGGCTTTGAAGAGTGCAGACGTGTTCCCGGTCCACCGAAGATCATCGCGCCAGACTCCAGAGGTAAGTATGGGGTGAGGGGGGTGTGGGGAGGCAGGTTGCGCTGTGGGTGGAGCGCGGTGGGAGCAGAGACAGCGAGGACCGTTTTAAGTTTCATTTTTTTTTTAAATGATGGCGGGGACATTTACCATGCTGGGTTGGGCTCCCAGCGTGGCACAGGATCGGCTGGTGGGGGCATGGAGCCAGCGGGGATTGGGCACTCCTGTTGGCAATAGCATCTGTTGCCATGCTGGGGTGGGCTCCCGTGGCACCCTGTGCTCGGGGGACCAGTGGAGCCGACAGAGTTGGGCACCCCGTCGGCTATAAGATGTGCAGCCACGCTGGGGTGGGCACCCTGCGTGGCATATGTAACTCTGCTTTGGGGTTGGGGGGGCACAGCACAGCCGTCGGGGGATTGGGCACCCCATCAGCTACACAGTATGTGCATGGGGGGGTGAGCACGCAGTATGCCTGCGTGTGTGTGTGTGTGTGTGTGTGTGTGTGTGTGTGTGTGTGTAGGGGGAGTGTGCATGAGCAGGCGATATCTTATCGCTACTCACTGAAGCATAGCCCCCCTTTCAACTGTATGCCACTGCATTTTGGACTGCTGTCATAGACAGCTCCAGCAGGCATTGGCGAACTGCGGCCGCGCCTGCAAACACACTGACTGAATTGGAAGAGGGCTGCCACACCTCCGAAAACTCGGATGATGGCACTATGTTTCTTGCACATGCGTGCAAACAAGCATAAAAATGAGGTTTCAGATAAACCCAGAGTTACTTTTTCTAAAAGGAAAAACATAGGAGAAAAAATTTCACATAGTCATTTTGTGGAATCTAGTGATACTCCCCCTTTTGATAAAAGATGGCTAGAAGAGAAACCATCAGGTTTCCACAAGTGTGGAAGGTGCAATATTTGCAAATATGCGTGGATAGGGAATATTTTTCATAAAAATGAAAAATTACTGGAGATCACACAATTTATTACTTGTGTTACACTATTTGTGATCAATATATGTTGGTGTAACTGTCCAAAGTATTATATTGGGAGAACAACAAGGATTATCAAATTGAGCATTCAAGAACATGTTAGAGCTATAGTTAATGGCAATATGCACAACTCCATAGGAGCCCACCTTTTGTGAATGCCATCAGGGTAACCCGGATTCCCTACACTTTATAGCCCTGGAACACGTCCCTCGACATCCAAGAGGAGGTAATGGAGTGAATACTCTGTTACAGGAGGAAACTAGGTAGATTATGACTTTGGACACCTTAGCTCCAATTGGTCTAAACGAAGAGGTTTATTTCACCTGTTTTTATAACACTCAAGTTTAACCAGTTATTAGAGTGACCCTCCATCTGAAGTTTTCTTATTTTATCCCCCCCCCTCACCTTTTTCCCCTTTTTGTTTACTTTTGGAAGAAGCATATTGGGTTCTAATGAAGAGTTTATTTTTGTAATTTCAGGTTTTGTTCCACTGTACTTGTTTTATTATAATGTACGTGTAGTTTGAATTTTATTTATTAGAATTCAAATGGACGTTGAAGTGGCCTCACACTGAATTAGGCTCACTACTTTACTTAGTATTGTGGGAACAGCTATGAAATTCATTAATTACTTCCTTTGGGTGACCCAGTTCTAAGAAATTTCATTTTCATTTTTTATGTGTATTTGTATTTTTTTACTACCCCCCCCTTTTCCCCATTACTATATTTTGTTTACAATTTATTTCTCCTATATTTCTATTATTTTGTTCACTTCCATTTATTTAAATGTATAAAATGCATAGGATTCTTCTTATTCAGGATGAGTGTGTTTTGTAATATATTGTAAAATAATTTATGACTGATGGGATTTAGCCAGTACTGTATTTATTGAAAAGTTGATAGCAGTATGCTAATAGATGAACAAATAGCAGTGCTTGAGCTTAGGACTGATTTGTATTGTTTTGAATAACTTTAAAAGTATTTGTGAAGTATCTCTTTAAATTTTTCATGATTAATTTGATTGTGTGTTGTTCTGTGTACTATAAATGATGTCACGTTTGTAGGTGTTTTAGATCCGCCCCTTAGGAAGATCCACTTCAGGGTTGAAGCACAGGGCTTGGTCTGTAAGGCATTCTGCCGACCTATTAAACTATTTCACTGGAAATTTCAGTACTTTGAGAGCCTGCTTTTTCTCTTTTTCATGTTTTGAGTTGGTAAACTCTGCAAGAGCACCACTGAATCTCCAGAGTGCACGGTACCTTTGTTTCTCCTGAAATAGAAAGATCTCTGAGGGTTTTTTTTCCAATTATTTAACCAGGAGAGACACACAAAGCTGAAAGCTTGTTTACAGGTGTGACCTGGGAGCACAAGGAAGTTAAGTGACTTGCTCAGGGTCCCACAGTCTGCAAATGGGGGCTGTGGGATTCAAACCCAGGTCTCCAGTGTTGCAGCTCAGAGTCTTAAACCACTGTGCTCTACTGTCTCCTTACTTAAATCAGTCATATTATGAGGGGGGTCCACGAGCAGCTAAAATTCTGGCATGTAGGCTGACAGTGTCAAGCTAGAGCCACTGTAAACAAAATCAAGCACCCTAAAACAGGATCCCTGTCCGTTAAAAGTGATCAAATTGCTGAGGCTTTTGTCAGTTACTACAAAACCCTTTATAGACCCCAAAAAGAATCTTTCCCCCAGGAGAAAAAGGAGTTTCTGGGCACACTCACTACTCCTAAGTTGACCTCAGAAGAGCAGCGAGCATTGAGGGCCCCAGTTTAGCTATTGGAGATCTCAGGGGCTATTCAGCGCCTGAAAACTGGGAAATACCCAGGTCCAGATGGGTTTGCAGGTGAGATGTTTAAGCTACTCTCCAAGGAATTGGCTCCCCATGTGTTGCAGGCTTTTAATGAGGTCTGGATGGAGGTAGGTGCTGTTCCTCCCTCCTGAAACCATACCACGATTACAGTTCTGCACAAGCAGGGCAAGGACCCAATTGAGTGCAGATCATATCATCCCATTTTACTCTTGAATGTGGGCTATAAAATCTTTACATCCATAATAGCCTCAAGGCTAAATGACATTCTCCCCCAAATCATTTCCCAAGACCAAACCAGATTTATCACTGGAAGGCGAGCCCCAGATAGTATCAGACGTACAATAAATATCATTAACAAAATTACTTTGGACAAGACCCCTTCATGTGTGATGAGTTTGGATGCTGAAAAGGCATTCAATAAGGTGTCCTTGCCCTTCCTGCTTGCAGTGTTGGATATGTTTGGGTTCCCTCCTGAAATGATAACTACCCTCAAAGCCCTTTATGCTGCTCCACAAGCCTACCTCAGGGTTAATGGAGGCATTTCTGATAGATTCCCACTGGGCAGGAGCACCCAAAAGGGTTGTCCCCATTCTTATTTGCCCTGTATGTTGAACCACTAGCCTGTGCCATTAGGGGCAATCCCCTAATATCAGGGGTTCAGTTTGGGGACATGGAACATAAAATCTCACTTTATGTGGATGATGTTCTTCTTCATATTATAGACCCAGAGCAATCCATACCCCAAATATGAAACCTGTTGGAGAGATTCGGCCAACATGCAGGCTATGCACTGAATAAAGAAAAGACAAAGGTTTTGAAGTTTTATTACCGATCCTCCCCAGGAGTAACACAGCTTCTTCTCTTGAATTGGAACAAACAGAAAATGAAGTACTTAGGAGTACAACTTATGAAACAGCTTAATAAACTTATACCTGCAAATTATAACCCATTGCTAGGTCAACGACAACAAGATATTGTTAAATGGGAACTCCTGAAACTCCCCTTATATGCCAAAATTCAAACTGTCACAATGAATATACTGCCCAGATTTCTATATTTTTTCCAGTCCCTCCTGGTAAATATTCCAAGGAGACAGCTTAATATGTGGCAGAGGATGATCTCTAGATTTATGTGGCTCCCTGGTAGGCCCAGACTGAAACTGCGCATCATGCAATCCGATAAATGAATTGGGAGGAGGGCAGTCCCTAACCTGGGGGATTACTGTCTGGGAGCCCAGTTGAGGAACGCCATATTATGGAGCATTGTGTCATATGTTGCTCACTGGAGAAGCATTGAGATGTTCCTTGTGGGGGCCCCTCTGCTGGGCACTGGAATGGCAGACCGTCAAGTAGTGAGGGAGGTGGGAGGGGGAATACTGACCATGGCAAATACCTTGAAACTGACTCACAGGTTATGGGCCAGATATCAGCTGGAAAAGGCCATTTGGCCGCTGTAGTTGCCTGTGAGAATTTTTCTCCCTGCCAAAATGGACCATGTCTTCAGGCGGTGGTCAAAACTGGGTCTATACAGATTAGGCCAATTGGCCTAAGACACCATGTCAGACTTCCAAACTATCAAACAAATATTTCACCTTAGAAATCAGGACCACTATAGGTTGCTTCAACTTAGAACTTACATCTAGTCAGTCAGAAGAGAGGTGGGCTCGGCTAACCGGGGGGGATGACCTCCTTAGGGTAATTCAGTCCATAACCTCAGGGGAACTTAAAAAGGAGCACATTTCTGCCCTATATAGGGCTGTTCGGTAACTTAACTCAGATAGTACTCAAAGAATTAAAGAGGCTTGGACAAGGGACGCAGGTGTAGATCTTACAGATGCTGAATGGGCAATTGTATTCCAGTCTCCAAGCAGGATGACTCTCTCACCTAACTGGAGAGAGTTTGCCTGGAAGGTGAGGGTCCGGTACTTTTACACCCCAGATATCCAACAAAAATGGGGAAGAGGACACCCAGCGGCTTGCTTGAGACAGTGTGGGTCCCATAAAGCCCATCACACCCACGTATTCTGGGAGTGTGGGATTGTCCAGACCTTCTGGCAGCAGGTCATGAAAACCTTAATTTACCTTTTTTCATGCTCATCTCAGCTCTCCATACAAAATGTGATGTTGGGTGCTCCCCCCAGAGGTAAGAGGGGCTGACAGTTTATACCTCTGGAACATTTGTTCTGGCGGCTGCACATTAATCCATTACTAGAAAGTGGTTATCTCCTGACCCTCCTAGTTTTAGCTTATGGCTTACAATAGTACGAGAAATACAGAACATGGAGGAACTAACACACAAGATTAATAACATAACAAAGACTGTTATTCGCAGGTGGACCAGGTGGATTGCCAGAGATGCAGCAGTGGGAAGTTAGCATACATAGTAGCACCTCTGAGAAGTGGTGTCTCCTTGGCATAGAAGGGGACACCTGTCTGGATCTGGGACTTGAATGGTCTATGGGGAGGTGGGGGAGACTAGAAAAGGGAGGTAATGGTCATCTATTGGGGTCTGGGAGAAGGGAGAGGGTTTGGTATACGTTGTTGTAAGGCTTAGATTAATCTCCACTTTATTGGTATTAAACCAGAAGCAGATAATACTCTGGGGTTAGTACAGATGTTAACGATATTTTGGATGCTTGAACTTCATAGAAGGACTATAATTAACTGGAAAATACTTGTCATTGACTGTATATATGCAGATTTGAAACTTTCAATAAACTTGAATTTAAAAAAAAAGGAAAGTTATGAGGGCAAATGAGATACAGGGGCAACCAGTGGGAGCAATACAGGGTTGGAGGTACTATGGGTAAACCTAGAGATGGGGTTGGGGCAGTTATTCACACAGGGGTGGTGCACTAGCCTTCAACATGGGGAGGCTTGTGATAGACAGAGGTTTCCCATTAGTGCTACTGTACCACCCGCCATGCTGGCGATTTCCCAAGTTCATCTCCCAGTGCCCTGTCCTTGTCCTACCTCAGACTCAGAGGTCTATACCCTACACCCATCCTTATCCCGCTTTATGGCAGCTGCACCCAAACTGCCTCCAATTCTCTTTTGTCCTTCAGTGATGTGTCCACCATGCCCTCTATATCCTCCTTAATATACATACCCGCCCCCCCCTTACCTTTTTGCCTCTCCTTCCTTTAGATGTAACTTGGGGCAACAAGGTCCCAGTTGTTATCGTTGGATGACTAGGTTTTGGTTATGGAAATTAAGTCTAGTTGGTCCTCCACCATTACTGCCTGAAGCTCTTCCATTTTGTTTCCCAGACTTCGTGTGTAGGCAGATAGCCCTTGACCCACATTTGCATTTCAGCCCGGCCTTCCTTACTCCTTATTTGTCTCTGTCCCCATATCCAGCCCCAGTTCTCCTGCCTACCTTGATTACCCCCTATGCCATTTTCTGTCTGCCCTCCAGCACCTCCTTTTACTGCCAGCATCCCACATTCATCCTACTCCTCCCTGCTGGACTACCTGCTATGATTTCTGCTTCCTGGTGCACCACCCGGCCACATACACTGACTGGGATTCCAGCTACTCCCTGAATGAAAGAGATGTGCAAATAATGAATAGCATGAACTGAATATAAAGGATAGTGGATGGGCAACAGTGAACAACAACACTATTATTCACTTCGACAGGTTGTCATGACAACCAAGTAAACCTCGAGAGCGAAGCCCAAGAGGTTTTCGGTGTCATGAAACCTCGAGAAGTTACAACAGTGTTGTTGTTTACTGTTGCCCATCCACTGTCTTTTATAGTGTATAGGCAAAAGTAAATCAAAACCAGCTTGTTCCTTCCTCCTCGGTCGCACCATGATGTCAGAGACCAGCCAACCTCCCCGCCGTGTCCAAACACTCCGCTCATTCCTGGTCCACAGTGGTAGTTATTTGTTACCTTTGACTGATGTACTACTATGTGCCAGCAAAGATTTAACAAAAATGGCACTTACTATCTCCTCCTGTGCCTTTGCTTAACAGCCATCCATTGTATGACCGCCTACATAGTGCGAGTTGCGCATGCGCAAATGTAATCAGTGCTGTTGTACCATCAATATGACGCTCTCAGATGGTACAACAACATTGTGACGTCACATCAATGGTACAACAACACTAGGGAAAGCTAGATTTCAAGCAAATACAACATTCTAACATACACTATACCATGAATACTGCACGATTGCCTATTCCAATTTGAATAATGAATAATGGCACTATTCCTCCCCACTCGTATCAGCTGGTTTTACTATACACAGTGCCAAAAGAAGGCAACCAGCTATGGAGGAGGACAGGTTGTGTAAATTGCCTTCTTCTCGGCGATGGGAGGCTTGTCATAATAAAAATTGGTTGCTTGGGGGAGGAGGGTACTGCCAGGGTTGGTGGGGGGAAATATTTGCTTAAGCACAAATGAGCACTGAAAGACTGCAGCCAGCCATGAAAGCAGGTGTATTTTGCTGGTCGCCCACTGTGGGAATTTTTTTTAGTAAATATCAAATTGTGGGAGCTAGGGGTAGGAGAGTGGGATTGGGATTCTAACAGAGGGTGGGGGATGGCTTGCATTTAAGGATTTGGGCTTAAATAATGAATATGAATACCTGAATATTTGTAAGTGGAATATAATATTCAGTTTAAATATTTGGGATAAGGTATTCAGACACGCCTACTGAATGCTCACCCTAGTTAAGGGAGTGCTGGCTAAGTCTCCCTCATCAGAGTTCCCCCCAGGATGCCCCTAGTTCCAGCTTCCCATAGTGCTAGTTTAAACTCACAGAAATGTATATGCCTCAGACTTCTGCCTCAGTGTTCTTGACCGCTTTCTGTTGGATGAAGGCAATCCTGTTTAAATTGGCTTTTATCCCTTTAAAAAGCACCCCAGGCTCCCAGGAAGCAAAACCCCTCTTCAGCACACCACTCTTTGGACCCACTGTTAAACTGGTAGATTTTCAGCTCCCCTAGTTCCACTGCTTGTTCACTAGGAAACTGTCCAAGATATTCAAACTCCCAGTTAACCATTGCAGTCTGGAACCTGGTACCTAAAATTAGCTTTCCCTTCTCCTAATGGACTCTTTGTCAGGTCATTTGTCCTTAGGTGGACAATAACATCAGGCTTCCAACCCATTTCCAGAACCAACAGTTCCAGACTGGGGAGTACCCTGTAGCCATCACTTCAGGGAGACCCTGCACCACCTCCTGGTTTAAGCCACAGACAACATTTACGGTAGTCATTACTGTAGAATCCCCCTAAGATTAGTATCATCTTCATAATACTCCCACACTGCCTTCTGCCCTCTCTGGTAGGCATCACTGCCTCAGTGGTCTTGAGGATCTGGTTAAAGCAGAGTGCTCTCCCTTTGAAAGGGAGTCACATATACTGCTTCACTCAGTATTGCGAATTGCCTGCATGCTGCAATACCAGAACCCCTCCCCAGTTGTTGCCACCCATTGAATCCCCTCCATGTCCATCACTTTCCAACCTCCACTGCAAACTTGTTGAGGCCACTGATGAAGAAGAGGCGAAGTAGGCACCCCTGATCTCCACTCCATTCTTCTCCACAGCTGTAATATTTTAGTCCATGGCTCCAAGTAGACAACCACTAACCTCCTGCAGGCTGGGGAGCCTCCACACCTCCACAGTGTACCCTGGAAGTTTGTGGTACCTCAGTTCCTGTACCTAAATAAATCTCCCCATGCTTCCTGTACCTGGCCACTGCGCATGACTGTTTATGTCATTCCACCCTTGTTTTGGCACTGTATTATTCTAGATACCCTAGATAGGGATTTACTCCAGACCTATATCTTAACTCTATACAGTTACTTTGTGGTACCCCAGTTAAAGAATTTTATAAAACTCCTCAAATTCCACTGTGATATCCTGAGTTCAAAAGTACCCTAGACAGGAGTCTTGCTGCAATACTTAAACATTACTGCATGTAAGAATTTAGTAAACTCCTAAAAACCCCACTGTGATGCCTTGCATTCAAAATGTCCTAGGTAGGGATTTTGTTGCAGTCCTATACCCCTACCACAATACCTTAGCCATCAAAGTAACCCAGATAGGGCTTTATTACTCTCTCTCTCTCTCTCTCTCTCTCTCTCTTCACCCACTGATCTACAGGTATGCCCCTAAAGTGAATACTAAAACAAACAAAGTCATATGTAAAAATGACCAGCAGTGAAGAAAATCCCTCAGCGGGTGAAACCAGTTGGGTCATACCTTAGGCAAGCTGACAACAGGTAGAGTTTCTTGGGGACTGTCTGAGGATGACCAGGTCCCTCATGATCTGGGCTTGTTTCATCCTTTGGATTCAAGTATCTGACTGATTGGCACTTGGCAGTCACAAGACTGTGTCCCCCTAAAACAATAGTGTCAATTTCTGCCACCAGGTCCCCCACCCCACAACCTCCCGCAGTTCCCTCCCAAGCACCCCTTACCTGAGCAACAACATAGCTCAGCACAGCATGTATTTCTTTAAAAAAAGAAAATATAAATTACAGGGCTCTTCACTCTCTCAGTGCTGCTCCCGGCATTTTTGTCCTTGACTGCATAGAACAAACAGTGAGCATTTGCTTTTAAATATCCAGCTGCTAGCACCTGATTGCTACTAGGTAGCCATGTGACTGTGTCCCCCAACAGAAATGGCACCTATTTCAGCTGAAGTGGCACCTGCCACACAACCTCCCAAAATTCCCTCCCTGCTACTGGCCCAACACAGGTCAGCACGGCATGTATTGTTTTTTAAAGAAAACAGAAATCAGTGGGCTCTTTGCCTTCCCTCTCACCACCATTACTGGGTTCTTGGATCACAGAATTATTATGTCACTTGACCAATATGGCTACAAACAATTCCCTACAATATGTTACTTCAGCAGTAAGGCAAAAAAGCATAAAAGTTGATCTGGAGGGCACAAACTTGTTAGCGCACACAGTAACCTTCTCAGAGGTGCTGCCTGTATATGGTATGGGTGAGGCTAGCATACTCCCCACCATGGGATTAAATGAATAGCTGAAAAACTGGTGTGGAACTCAGGGTTTTGCATTCATTGGGAACTGGGGGTCCACCTGGAGGGATAAAGGCCTATACTGGTGCGATGGTCTGCATCTGTCTGGGAGGGGAACCAGGATCCTAGGTGATAGGTTTAAATGCTTCATTGGCAAGCATTCAAACTAGCCAACTAGCCAAGGGGGAGGCACTGAAAAGGAGCCTGGAAATCCTAGCCCCCCCCCATAAAACAGGGTAGTTAGCAAGGTAAACACCATGGTATAGAAGTTGATAGGGAGCAGGACAGGGGTAAATGGACAAAAAGGCAAAGGTAGTAAGGACAGAGATGGGGCTAAAAGGGGTAAGGCCATCAAAAAATGGAGGACAATGAGTACCAATGCCCGTAGTCTGGGTAACAAGCTTCTTGAACTAGTGGCCTTCATGGAAGAGGGATGCCTGGATATTGTGGCAGTCACAGAAACATGGTACACTGGGAACCATGACTGGGATGTCAACATACCAGGGTAC
The DNA here is from genome assembly GCA_016271365.2 of Neoceratodus forsteri. Taxonomy (NCBI): domain Eukaryota; kingdom Metazoa; phylum Chordata; order Ceratodontiformes; family Ceratodontidae; genus Neoceratodus; species Neoceratodus forsteri. The sequence continues at coordinate 324,447,981 of CM057450.1, read as the reverse complement.
TCAATCCACAGGAGGGACAGAGAGAGTAAAAGAGGAGGAGGAGTATCTCTCTACATAAGGGAGGAGATCAAAGCAATGGAACTAAAGGGTAAACAGGGAGGAGAGTAGGCACTGTTGGTCAACCTGGAGACAGGAAATTGCACCACCATCCACACAGGGGTTGTATACAGGCCCCTGCTTCAGGGGGAGGCCATGGACAAGGAAATGATAGAAGGCCTCCTTAGAATGGCAGAAAAAGTGGAGATATTGTTGATGGGGACCTGAATATGCCAGATGTTAACTGGAGCACATTTGCTGCAGCTACATCCAAGAGCAAGGTCATTCTCAATGCTCTACAGGGGGCATGCATCAGACAGCTAGTGTTGGAACCCACTCAGCAGGGAGCAATCTTAGACCTGGTACTCTCAAATGGAGATAGAGAGAGGATCTCAGATTTAGAAGTTGGTAGCCATCAGGGAACGAGTAACCACCAAACAATGTGGTTCCTGATAAACACAGCCATAGAGTCAAGCCATCCAAAAGCTAGGGTAAAGCACTAGCAAACAGGCAAGGAGGAAGGATGGAAGAACAGTGGGGAAAATTTTAAACTGCCATCAAAGAGGCAACAAGCCTATGTGTGAAGCAAATAAACAAAACAAAATAAAGAAAAAAACACTATAGTTCTTAAAAAAGGTGGCAGGGAAGGTTAAGGAGAAAAAGATAGCATTCAGGAAGTATAAGGAAGCACAGAAGGAGAAGGACAGAGAACTGCACCAGTTAAAGCAGAAGGAAGCGGGAAGGCAATCAGAAAAGCAAAAGCCCAAACCAAGGAAAGGACAGCCATCTCAGTTAAGAAAAGGGATAAAACCTTTTATAGGTACATTAGGAAGCAAAGAAAGACCAAGGGAGCAATAGTAAGGCTTAACAAGGGAGGGGCTGGGAGGGCAGAGGTGACAATGAAAAGCAGGGATACTGAGCGAATACTTCTGCTCAGTATTCACAAAAAGAGGAGGAGAGCACCTAAACCAAACAATAGAAGCAGTCTGGATAGGGGGATCAATACCAGTCCATTCAAAGAAGAAAGGGTCCTGAAAGAACTCCGAAAACTGAAGGTGGACAAAGCAATGGTGCCTGATGGGATTCACCCTAGAATTCTAAAAGAACTAAGGGGAGAACTAGTGACATCACTGACTACCCTTTTTAATAAATCATGGGAGGATGGGGTGGTACCTGAGGACTGGAGCAGGATGGATGTGATTCCCCTTCACAAAAGTGGGAGCAAGGCAGAGGCAGGAAACTACAGACCTGTTAGTTTGACCTCAGTGGTAGGGAAAATGATGGAATCACTTCTGAAGGAAAGAATTGTTGAGTACCTAGATGCCAGCTGGGCACAGGACCCAAGGCAGCATGGATTCACAGCCGGAAGGTCATGTCAGACGAATCTAATAGATTTCTTTGACTGGGTGGCCAAAGTAGTGACCAGGCAGGGGCTGTGGACATGGCCTCCCTAGACTTTAGCAAGGCATTTAACACAGTCCCACACAAAAGATTAATAACAAGTTAACCGGCCTGGGAGTGGGTACAAGGGTGGTAGCCTGGGTGAAAAAATGGCTGGACAACAGGACGCAGATGATAATAGTAAACTGAGTCTACACCAAAGAAAGGGGAGTTACTAGCGGGTACTGCAGGGTTCAGAACTGGGACCAGTACTCTTTAATGTCTTTATAGGTGACATTATGGAGGAATTGGAAAAAAAAGGTATGCCTCTTTACAGACAACACAAATATCTGCAACAGGGTTGATACACAAGGGGTGTGGAAAGGATGAAAAGGGACTTTGCAAGGTTAGAGGAATGATAAAAGTATGGCAGCTTAGATTCAGTGCAAAGAAGTGCAAAGTAATGCACCTGGGAAACAAAAACCCAGGGGAAGAGTACAAAATGGGGGGGTACTAACAATAGCAAAAATGGAAAGGGACCTGGGGGATAGTCATATCAGATGACCCAAAGGTGGGCAAGCAATGTGACAAGGCAGTAAGGAGGGCTGGGGGATACTGGGATGCATAGGGAGAGCATCAACAGAGAAAACAGAAAATTGTTATCCTCTGTACAGACAGTTGGTGAGACCCCATCTGAGTACTACATGCAGTTCTGGAGGCCCCATCTCTGCAAGGACATAGACAGGATGGTGGCAGTCCAGAGGAGGGTAACTAAAATGGTGTAGGGTCTGCACCAGAAGCCATATGAAGAGAGACTAAAGGAGCTTAATGTGTATACCCTCGAGGAAAGAAGGAAGAGGGGGGACATGATAGAAACATTCAAGTACCTCAAGGGAATCAACAAAGTCCAAGAGGGTAGCATCTTTCAAAAAAAGAGATGTGTAAGAATAAGGGCGCGCAATTTGAAGATAGAGGGGAACGGCTCAGGGGCAACACGAGGAAACATTTTTTTCATGGAAGAGGGTGATGGATGCATGGAACAGCCTTCCTGAGGAGGTAGTGGGGTCAAAAACCATGGGGGAATTCAAGAATGCGTGGGACAGACATAAGGCAATTCTAGCGAGGGGTAGGAGGAAGTAGATTGTTGGTTAACTAGGATCTGCAACTTATCCAATAGGTAGGGAAATTGGCAGACTGGGTGGGCCAAGCGGTCCTTATCTGCCATCAAAGTCTATGTTTCTATGTTCTAAGCATTTCTGACCCATAATGTTATGCTGGAATACCTCACAGTCATGGCTCACATTCTGCCAATCGCATGTCTTGATTTCTGTTATCCATGTCATAGTATCTGAATACCCGAACCAGGCCAAATGTTAAGATATATAACCGTGCTGGTCAAATGTTAAGGTACAGGTAACCTCTCGGTGCCCCATCTTGGATACTTTCAGGAATTTGATCCAGATGGTCAAGTTAGTCTGAGGAAGACTGCCTCTGGTAGGGCTGGGGAGAGAGGTTGGATCTGATTTGAAGGGGGCGAGGAACGGAATGAAAACTGGTTTCCTCGTCCCTAGTTTCAACCTCATGAATCATGATCATCCATTGATACCTGTGACCAGATAACGGAAAACAAATGATGTATTTGAATGTCAACATGTCATGCAGAATGCTTTCTTTACAGAAAAAGTAAATGCCTCATATTTTATAAATTAGACTGGTTGAATAATGAAGCATCATTAGCCAGGCTGCATTAAACTAAATTATGAAATATTCATTTTCTCTCTAAAAGCAGGCTTTTTATTTTAAGCATTAGGCAGTGAGGGGAGGATGGCTGTCCCAGTAACTAAAGAAAGTAATAGTTACCCAAGAGGACAAGAGACCTACAGTAGGGGAAAGGAAAAAGGAGATAAGTGAGACAATGGAAGAAACAAGAGCCCGTCTGGAGGACACTTGCTAGCTTACACTGCTTTGCTTGGTGGTAGAAGCAACCTGTTTTTTTTTGGGTAATTCAGCAAATGTAGTTTTACAACTTTAGGGAGGCAGATGGTGATTTGCACAAGTTTTACATGCAGTCCAAGGACACAGTAAACCTTGGGCAAAAGAAATACAACAAGCATTTGTCAATGCCGAATGTTTGCTTGCTGGCATTGGCAGTGGTAGTGTAGAAGTTACAGAGCTGCGTAATAGGAATGGCAGTGAAGTATTGAACTGAAGCCAACCCCACCACCACCCTGCAGAGAGTGACAGGCATTGGGGTGTGCGTTTGGGTCATCAGGCATAACGGTGACGCCATTTCACCACACCCCACTCTGCAGAGACTGACAAGTGTCACGTGTTCCTTGGGGTCTTTGGCCCTTATGCGCACCCCATTTCATTAGGAAATACGGTGAGATTGAGAGCATATAGAGAATGGGGTGAAGTTTGGGGTCAAGAGTCCAAGGCATTCTCGATGCCTCTCAGTGACTGCAGGGTGTGGAATGGTATGAGCATCACAGGCAAGAACCCAAGTCACAACCCTGATTCCTGTCATTCTCTATAGGGTTGGCGATTTCATTGAAAAGCCTAATACCTCAGGCATTTGTGTATTTTAACTCCAAATTTTCAACATGTTTGTTTTGACCCCACCTCATGGACAGGGAATATCAGTTTAGTAGCGAAAGCCTTATGCACAGTGACTCTGGAGTTTAGCACCACAGGTGCAAAAATATTCAAACAGGATGTAAAAGCACAGCTGTACTGATTTCATGGGGAGGTGTAAAAATAGGCTATGTTGCAAATGTGTGTAAAAATATTTAAAAATGGTGAAGTCACGGCGTACATAGAAACTGTGCAACGACACCCGTTATATAATTAGGTTGGGGATATTTATAGCAGATTGTCAACTCAGGCATTTTGGTGCTCCGATCATGAACAGTGTCACTGTGATTTTCTTTATCTGTGCCGAACAATGATTTCCCACAGCGACCACGCATCTCTGCACTGAAAGTGTGAAAACACACTTGCCATGTTGTGAAAATGGCAGCTGTACTGTTCGTATGAAGTGTTGAAAAATGCCACTAGTGAAAATCTGACTGAAAATATTATAAAGTCATGAACTAACGAGGATGCGTGAAACTGCACAATGCTCACTTGTAACACAGTCATTTTATGGACTTTTGTCACCAAATTTTCAACATAGCCATTTAAGACCTCTGCTCATGAACAGTGTAACTGTGATTTTCTTAATCTGTCCTAAACATTGCTTTCGCACACAACAGCACCATTATGCGCTACATGTCTGACAACATTTTGGGTGACATATGAAAAATTGCAGCTGTACTGTTCATAAGGAAGTTTAATAAAATGGACATGTTGAAAATCTAGACTGAAAATATTAAATTTGCAAACTACAGGCATGCATAGGAACTGTGCAACGCCGTCGTAAAGTCATTTTAGGCATTTTTCACCAAATTTTCAACATAGCCATTTTAAGACCTCTGCTCATGAACAGTGTCACTGTGGTTTTGTTAATGTGTCCCATACATTGAGTTTGCACACCGACTGCGCCATTGTAAGCTACATGAAGTAGGAAGCACGTTTTGGGCAGGATGTGAAAAATGACAGCTGTACTGCTCATAAGGAGGTGTGGAAAAATGGCAATGTTGGAAATCTGGGTGAAATATTGAAAATTCGCAAACCCTCTGACATCGCGTGGAACTGTGCAACGCACATTAAATAGAAACAGTCATTTAGAATTCTGTCACCAAATTTTCAACATTGCCATTTTAAGATCTCTGCTCATGAACAGTGACACTGTGATTTTATTAATGTGTCCAATACACTGAGTTCGCACAACGACTGTGCCATTGTGCGCTACATGGGCGGAAACACGTTTTGGGTGAAATGTGAAAAATGACAGCTGTACTACTCATAAGAAGGTGTGGAAAAATGGCAATGTTGAAAATCTGGAGTGGAAATATTGAAAATTCGCAAACCTATGAACGTGCGTAGGAACTGCACAACGACGCCTTGAGAACAGTCATTTTAGAATTTTTCACCAAATTTTCAACATAGCCATTTCAAGACCTCTGCTCATGAACAGTGTCACTGTGATTTTCTTAATTTGTCCAGTACATTGATGTACGCACACCGACTGTGCCATTCTCGCTACAAGAGGGAAACACATTTTGGGTGAGATGAAAAATGACAGCTGTACTACTCATAAGACAATGTGGTGAAATGGTAATGTTGAAAATGTGGGTGAAAATATTGAAATTCCTTGAACTTACAAGCCTGCGTAGGGCACATAGCAGCTCGTTAAACAGTCATTTTGGTACGGCGCAAAATTTTCAACATGGGGTTTGGGACCCTTCTCATGAATGATGTCACTGTCATGGTGGTATTCGGCCGGGTGATTTCACAGTCACCGCGCAGTCACTACCTAAATCACCTTCGGCCAGATAATGCCATGACAGTGACATCATTCATGAGAAGGGGTCCCAAAACCCAATGTTGAAAATGGGTGCAAAAATTCCAAAAAATGCCTGAGATATGCAACAAAGTTGAACAACCCCTATCTATCCCATTATACGGCTTACCGGCATTTCCTCAGTTCGCGGTTGGCTTTGAAGAGTGCAGACGTGTTCCCGGTCCACCGAAGATCGTCGCGCGGAGTCTGGAGAGTGAAGTATGGGGTGAGGGTGTGGGAGGCTGGAGCTGAGTGGGTGGGTGCGGGTTGTGGGAGGGGTTCGGGAGATGCGCATGGAGACGCTTTTGTTTACAGGTTAAAACAAAAAAAATTTGTGGGACCGCTTGCCACACTGGGTTGGGCTCCCAGCATGGCGCAAGGACTTTAGGCGTTCAGCGGCGGCGGATTAGGCACCCCGTCGGCAAAAAAAAAAAAAAACCTTGTGGGGCGTTTGCCACGCTGGGGTGGGCTCGCAGCTGGCACAAGGACTTTGGGGCTTCAGCCGACGGGGATTGGGCACCCGCCGGCAATGACTGATTGCCACGCTGGGGTGGGCCCCAGCATGGCACCAACACTGGGGAGACGATGCAGCTCAGCCGGCGGGGATTGGGCACCCGTCGGCTATACACTGCGTCAAGGCGCAGCTGCGGCTGGTGGGGCGGGGAGCTGTGCGTGAGCAGTCTTATCGCTGCTCACTCAGCGTAGCTCCCTTTCAACTGTATGCCACTGCATTTTGGAGCGTGTCATAGACAGCTCCAAAATGCATTGGCTTACAGGGGCCGCGCCTGCCAGCTCGCTGTCTGAATTGGAGGAGGAGGTGACACACCTCCAAAATCTCCGATGATGGCACTATGTTTCTTGCACATGCGTGCAAGCAAACATAAAAATGAAAGAACTGGGTGGCATAGAAGAGTCAAGGAGTGCTTGGTCATCTCCAATGGTAATTGTAAACAAAAAGGAAGGGGATGTTGGAATATGCCTTGATTTTAGGAAACAATCAAGTGTTAGAATTTGACAGTTATCCTATGCCAAGGATTTGGTGGACAGACTGGGGAGTGCAAAGTATATCAGTATGCTCAGTCTCACCAAGGGCTACTGGCAAATCCCTTCAGCTAAAGAATCCAGAGACAAAACTGCATTAGCTACTCCCCATACAAAAAAATAAGTTAGCAAATAACTAGCGATTACCTTTTCATTAGGTAATGGCTAACTAAAAAGATAAGCATTATGCCTGATCATTGGTTGAGGAGTTTTTCTCAATTAATGTTTAACTTTTGCCATCTAGCAATTAGTTGGGAATTGTTTTTTTTTACTTAGTCATTAGTTAAGAAATGAGACTGGAAAATACTGTAGCTAGGAATTAATTGAAGTTTTCTACTTAAACACAATCCAGCTTGAGAGTTAGTTGTTTATATGACTTAGAAAATGTTTTAGTTGTTTTACCTGAAATGCAAGAAATGGCTCAGTTATTAATTACCTGAGATTTTAACTTAGCATATTTTGAGGTCACTAGCTACTTGATAATGAGCTCATCTGTCCAGGAGTACGGTCCACTCTAGGGGCAGGATTCACAAAAAGGATACACCCGGCACACCCGAGGTGTGCCGGTGCAACCCCAACTTGTGCACTGGTGCAATTCTGGCAATGGATTGATGCGCATCACACACCACCCTTAGTGTTATGTAGCACATCTGGAGGGGTTGTGCAGGGGGCATGCCCATGCATATGGTGCGCAGCCCCATTCACAATCCACATTGGAGGCGCATCCCCAGAGCAAGTCTGGAGATGTATCTCCTCATGATAAATCTACAACAAGTAGATTAAGTGGGTGTTCACCCACTGGCAGGGAGCTGTACTGCAGACAGGAGTTGGCAACTTTCCTACTCTGGCAGTCCAGTGCCCCCTCCCTGCCTGCCATCCCAATTGTATGCCACATGCTGCAAGAGTAAATAAAACATACATGAACCCCTTCCCTGCCTACCAACCCTCACTGTATGCTGCACACTGCAACAGTAAATAACACATGTACGAACCCCCTCCCTGCCCACCACTCTGATTTTATACTGCACACTGCAGTGGTAAAGGAATAATAACTGACTCCCCCCCCACCAGCTTGACCTAATCACACATTTGCCGTAATCCCTTAAGTCAACCCGGTGGTCCAGTAGACCCCCCTCACCCACTCAGGCACCCTCCCACCCCACTCCCCATCACAGCATGGTCTTAATGTCAGTGGGCAGCTCAAGTCACCCGGGTGCTGCCACAGCTGCCTGCTGATAGAGCTGTCTGTGAATGACAGCTACGGTACACCTGGAAGCCCATTGGTGGATCCTGCTAACCAAAGGACTTGCAATGTGTACTGTACCCTGTCATTCACAAAGTTTCCCAAGTCTTGATAGAATGGAACTAAGATGGAACACCAGCATGCACAACATTCACTCTATCTGAACAACACTGGATATGGCTGATCAATGCTAGAACTGCCTCCACTACCCTCAGCCACCAGAAGGAACACCACCATCCTACCCGTCCTTGTGGTGGGGGGATTGCAGTCTTATGCTCTGGTGACTGCCAAGGCACTGAATGGTAGGAGGATCAGGGGATGATTACCAACTATGCACCCCAAATTACTTTCCTGTTACAGAATAGCAGGTGGCTGGGGGATTACTAGTCTTAGACCCTTGATCAATATCTCTGCCAGGGGCAGCCATATTTTCACCAGTCAATGCCCCAGTACTGAAAGACATGCTTCTGGGGGATATTGCATAGCCTTTGTGATTCCAATTGCTGCCCATCTACTGCACAGAGTTTAGGGGGGGATAGGTGTTGCCAGTATTCTTTGCTCAACTTGAACAATTCTGCCCCTCTACACACAGTCTAACCCAGTTGGGCACTTTTATATTATAGTTTAGATTTTGCTCTATTCCATGCCCACCCTGACTGTCATTAGCACTCTTGCACAGCAAACGCTGCACACCCTGTCTTCCAGATTTCTTTTCCACATCCTAGGCAATGTCCCAGAATGTTTGCCTTCGTAAATCATTAAATAAATATAAAATTATATTCTATGATCAACTGAGACTCGTGTTGTGGACAAGATTCCAACTTGTCAGCCTGGAGCAGCACACAGCTGCTCCTGCACGGTAGCATGGGGATTCAGTGGGAAGGCTGTGTCTGGCCTGCCTGCTACCGTCTTCCAGTGTGAAGAAGCTTGCAATCTGATATTGGACTTTGTCCAAATTGCTGTTATTGAGACCAGAATCCTAAATAGTGAGAGAGTGAATTTCACCTGGTGTGAACCAAAGACTTGCTCCTGGAGCGATCGACCTGTCAGGAATTGGAGAGAACCACAGAGCGTATGGTTTGCTCAGAGACACTGCTTTATTGCAACCAGACTGTCATCCAAACTGTGGTATCTGGCTCTTTGGGTTATAATTGTGCTGAATGTGTAATGTGGGTCACAGTTTGGTTCCCCACACCCCTGAATGTGTTGCACTAGCTGGATGTTGCATCCAGCACCTAAAATGGACTGCAATCCAAAGTGTTCACCTGGTCTGGGCCTCACCATCTTGGCCTAGACTGCCACTCACGCTGCAGAGATTCATCCAATGAAAGACCTACTCAGGGCTTTGGCTCCCTGCTCAACACCATCAAACAGGATCGACCATCATGATGCATCATGTGGGCCCTGTTTCCCCTGGCAAACAGCATACCATCCTGAGGTTTTCATCTTGTCAATCCTGCCTCCTGGTCTGGGTAGTGTGTGTAACCATCAGGGAAGTTCACTGCAGCAAAGCTCAAATCATTGTGGGTTGTGGGTAACGGGTATCCAAAATCTGAAATGGAGGGGATAGGGGAGGGGTTGGAAAGTAGCAGGAGTGAAGGGGAGATCAATATGGAAATCCCAATAGGCAGAAGTCAGGCTGGTAAGATGATCGGGGGGATGAGAGGAGCAGGGCAGAGACAGGGAGTGAGGTGGAAACATGGGGAGCAGTTGCAGGAGACACAGAGGGTGCAGCTGGAGTGTGTAAGGAGCAGGGTAGTATGAACTCTGGAGTAGAGGTAAGGGTAAAAGAGAGGAAAGGGGTAAGGGACAGGAACAGGGTGGTTACTCATGCTAGAGGATTCTATACTGAAAGGGGTCAGATGGGGCGGAAGGAAGGCACAGTCATATTTGGGCTGAAGATATTCCTGAGTTGACCACGGGAAGGGCAGGGCAAGCACTGTTCAAGTGTGCATCGAAGGGGAGAAAGAAACCTCACCTAGTGTTGCACATAGGTACAAATGACTTGGCAGGGGAGCCTGTAGAAGTGGTGAAGGGGAGGTTCGAGGAGTTGGGCAAGCAGTGTGAGGGGGTTGAGGAGTCGGTGGCATTTTCAGAGGTACTCCTAGTACCATGTGTGAGCATGGGGAAGAAGGGAAGGATAGAGGAGTTCAATGAGTACCTTAGAGAATGGTGCCACACCAAGAATTATGGTTTAGTGACAAACTGGGATAGGGTCTGAGGGAATAGTGACTTGAACGCAGGAGACAGGCTACACTTGAGAGGGGAGGGGAGTACTAAAGGGTGGAATTGAGGGGTATATATCAACTAAGGTGGATTTAAACTGGGGGGGTGGCAAGAGGACTGAGGATAGTAAAAAGGTCTGGATAGGGGAGCCTAGAGAGCTCACCACCCTAGATATGGGTAAAGACAGAGGCGAAGTGACTCAGGGAAGGGGCATGCAGGGTAGGCAGTGTGAAGTGCAGAAGGCATCACCACCCTATAATAAGGTGAAAAAAGGGTGTGGCTACTGAGAGGAGGGGAGCAGACCAAAGAGAAGAGGGGAAAGAGGAAGGAGGGGTACGGATGGAAGGTGGTCTCCTAAATGCAAGAAGCCTAGGAAATAAAATTGCAGAACTTCAGGCACTCCTCTCAGAGGGGAATGTGGACATTGCTGCAGTAACAGAGACTTGGACCACCGAGTACCATGACTTGGATCTAGCTCCTGGGGTACAGTATATACAGGAGGGACCGGGGAGTTGGAAGGGGGGTAGCACTCTGTGTGACAGAAGGGATCAAATGCATGAGGGACGAGGGGGAGGATGGGAGGACGGAGGCAATTTGGGTGCAGCTTCTGGACTCCAAGGGTAGAAATCTGTGGCTGGGGGTGGTGTACAGACCACCAACCCAGTAGGGGAAATGGATGGGGAGTTGGCAGAACAGATAAGAAGGGTCTGTGGGGGGGAGTGTGGTGATGGTGGGGGATTTCAACCTACAAGGGGTTGACTGGAGCACCCCTGCCAGCAACAGCTCCAGGGAACAATTACTCCTGGATGTGATCCAGGATGGCCTCCTGACAAAAATGGTAAGTGGGCCTACAAGGCTTGGTAACACACTGGACCTGGTACTGACAAATGGTGAGGCAGTGGGGGAGGTAAGGGTTGAGGACCCACTAGCTGGTAGTGACCGCCAAACAGTGTGGTTCATACTCACATTGGGCAGGGAGACTGGAGGCATGAGCATGAAGGTGGTGGACTTTAGGAGGGTGGACTTTGGGAGGATGGGAGAAATACTGTAAGGGAGACTCCAGGATATAAGGTGGCATGGAAGCAGAGCAAAAGTGGGAAGTTATTAAAGCTGGGCTAACGGAGGCCACAGTAGCCTGCACCAGGGCTTGGAATAAGAAGGACAGAGCCAGAAAACCATGCTGGCTGAACAGTGAGGTGCTGCAGGGGGTGAGGGAAAAGAGAGCTGCATATTGGAAGTACAGGAGAACAAGGAAGGAAGAGGATAAGGAGGCTTTATGGGAGTTGGCCCAATGAGGTGGCCAGGTGGGTAAAAAAAAGCCAAGGCCTCCAGGGAATTAAGGTTAGCACAGGGCATAAAGGGAAGGGAGAAGGACCTTTTTAGATATGTCAGGGAAAAGAGGAAGTGCAAAGAACACATAGTGAGGATAAAGTGGGGAGGGGAATGGGTGGAAGTAGGGGCGGATCAAGTGGAAATACAGAATGAGTACTTCTGCTTTGCTTTCACTAAGGAGAGGGATGGGACGCTACCATTATGGACTGGGGGGGTGGATGAGGAAGGGGAGAAGGTGACAGATAAAATGATCATAGGGAATAGAGTGCTAGAGGGGCTGAGGGTGTTAAGGGTGGACAAGGCACCAGGTCATGATGGTATCCACCCCAGGGTGCAGAGAGAGATGGCGGAGGTGTTGGCCAAGCTGCTGGCTGATATGTTCAACACCTCCCTGGAAATGGAGTGTATGCCTCCAGACTGGAGGGTGGCCCACGTAGTGCCCATACACAAGAATGTGCCTAGAGAACAGCCAGGAAACTATTGGCTGGTCAGTCTCACTTCCATAGTGGGGAAGCTTATGGAGACTTTACTGAAGGAGAGACTGGTGGCATTCCTCGAGGGTAATAGCCTCCAGGATGGGTGGCAACATGGGTTTGTCTCAGGGAGGTCCTGTCAAATAAACCTAATACAGAATTACAACTGGGTATCAAAGGAGCTGGGGTGGGGGTCATGTGGTAAATGTCCTGTACTTGGACTTCAGCAAGGCCTTTGATACAGTGCCTCATGGGAGACTGAAGGGAAACTGACTCCAGTGGGGGTGGAGAAAAAGCTGACAAACTGGATACAGAACTGGTTACAGGGGAGGGTGCAGAGGGTGGTTGTGGGGTGGGGAGTTCTCGACGCCAAGAGCAGTGACAAGTGGGGTGCAGCGGGGTTCAGTGCTGGGCCTGGTGCTATTTGGGCTCTTTATCTCCGATATAGCTACATGGAGTTGGGAACAGGGTTAGTCTGTTTGCAGATGATACCAAAATGGGGGTGGTGGTGGATGAAGAGGATGGATGGAAACAATTGAACAAGGACCTCACCAAACTAGAGACATGGTCGGAGAAGTGGCAGCTAGGATTCAATGTGATGAAGTGTAAGGTGATGCACTTCAGGGCAAAAAACCATAGGAGGGACTACTGGTTGGAGGGGGTGAGACTAGGGATCACTGAGGAGGAGGAGAAGGACCTTGGGGTGTTAGTAACAGTGAGCATGAACAACTCTGTCCAATGTAGAAAAGCAGCGGCTAAGGCAAACAGGATGCTGGGTTGTATCGCAGGGGGTTTCTCATTCAGGCATAGGGATGTGATCCTGTCTCTGTACAGATCCTTGGTCAGACCACATTTGGAGTACTGTGTGCAATACTGGAGGCCATACCTGAAGAGAGATATAAAATTACTGGAGGGGGTACAAAGAAGGGCAACTCAAATGTCAAAGGGGATGGAAGGAAAGGACTATGAAGTCAGGCTGCAGGAGCTGAATATGTACACACTGGAGGAGATGAGGGATGGGGGGATATGATTGAAACATTCAAATACTTGATGGGGTAAATAAACCTATCACTGAGGGGGTGTTTAAACTGAGGAAAGGTAGGAGACAAGGGGGCATGGACTATGGTTGGAGGGGGATGACTTAAGAGGGAAATGAGGAGGCACTACTTCACTGAGAGGGTGGTGTCTAACTGGAATGCTCTACCAGCGGGGGTGGTAACACGTATGACAGTCGGAAGCTTTAAGAAGGAGTGGTACAAAGCAAGAGGAAGGATCTGGAAGGCAGGGGCTATGACAGGTACGGGAGGGACAGTGAGGGAAGAGGCTGGGGCAGCTGCAATCTAGGGTGCTAGCTGCACACTTGGGCAGACTTTGATAGACCAGTTGGTCTGTTCTGCTGGTAGATTTGTATGTTTGTATGTATTGTGTGTCATCCGATTTATTTTGGTTGATCATTATGAACTGAGCCATCTGGCTCAGGAATATAAATTGTGGGTTAAAGTGCCTATTGCTTGTTTCTTTTCTAAGGGCCCCAACAATAACTGCAATGCCGGCTTACCCTGGGCAATGCATCAGGCTAGCCTGAGTAACAACTGGGTACCCAGGGTGTATGTAACTGTGCTAGAGGGACTCTTAGTGCATGCATGTTTAACCTGACCAAATCAGATAGGAAATCAAATGCCATATTGCTGCCCCACCCTTGTTCACATCCTCTGAATAAACCAGATTCTGTTCTTTCTGCATTTAACTTGGCTAGCATGTACCTTTGTGGAGAGGATGTTGTATTGCCACTGCATTGTTCTATTGCAGGTCCTGTTTTATAGGGGGTCTCCAGGTCCAGTGCAGCTGAACCAGCCCTGGTGGTAATTGTGCCAAGAGTGGGTCCAACATTATGTTCTGACATAAACAATCACCGTTAATCTGCTGACCAGTGCAAGCCATTGGGGGAGGTATCAGTGTCCTGGAGGGCTATACCCAGAGCAGCTATGCTTCCCTTAACCCAACTCTTCCCATGGAGGCACCCATTTACCGAGCTCAGGCCCCTCAACCTGCGCCTAGTCATGCAGGCAAGGGTAGTATCCCTTGGGATAGCACCACCTAGGGGTTACACATGTTTCTCACAGAACTTGAAAGAAAGAAAGACTCCGAGTCTCAACACATGGGTAGTTAGCACTCTTCTCATAGGCTGATGCACAAAAGGAATCCCAAATTCGAAATCCGATCCTTCTCCTCCCTTGTAGTTCCCAGAATCCTCAGTATGAAATCTTCCAGAGCTTATGCTACTCCTGAAAACATAATATAAAAAATCCAACCATACAGGACCCTCAACCACCCCTGTGGGGAAGCTGGTGGGTAGGAAAATACAACACAATTTGATGTTATGCAATGGACAATTATTTACCTTACATTGTATACCAATCAATGTGTCAACCTGTTCCACTGTTACTGGCAGTGTAGGACTGAGCGTGCGCTACTCTACATTTGCTGGTTGGTATTGCACAATGATTCTTTAATATACAACCCCTTATTCTATTATCCATTTTATTACTTGTTATGTTCCTCTTCAATGGGTGGGATACGGAGTGCTGTAAGAAGGTGCTCTTATAATCACCTTTACCAGGTGAGTAAACTACCATTATCTATCGCACCTTCTTACAGCACTCCAAGTCTCAACAGATGGGTGATTATACAGCAGTATTTGGACTTGTCTTGGGAGGGAGGAGGAATATGACTCAAAGCTGTGTGGACAGCCTTGCTACCAAACTCTGAATTTCCTGTTAGTCCGGTATCTCACTAGTAATACACGCCCGTGTCATTATAAGTTCTGTTAGTGAACTCCTGACTGGCTTGGGTCAGTGTGTCCGTCACCTTACTGGATACCCCTAAGTTCAACAGTGTAGCCTTCTGAATGGCCATGCTGGCAGTTTCAGTGGTGAGGGGTCTATGTGCCAGATTTGCCCCTGGAGGTCTAGATTGGTGTTGTCTATAGAAGAGTATTGAACTGTGGTCACTGGTGAGAGAGCTCTATATGAACAGTATAGACTGTACAATAGAGGTTGGACTGAGAAACTTACGGAACCATACTGAACTGCATAAGACTACTCAACTGTAGCCTCTGACCAAGTATGATTGTGTTAACAGCGTCTGCTGTACTTGATCTGCATTCATTCCTGGATTTAATGTTAAGAAGGTCCCCTGTTCCTTCCTCTAAGATCTGGATTAAATAAGTGATGTGGAGAAGGAGGGTGTCACTCCTCGGAGTCGCTGCAGTGAAGGCTGCAGGGGGTCACTGGTCCAGGCTGACAGTGGGTTACCCGGTGGCCCGATCACTTCTTTACACCTTGCTGAAAGTACTAAAGGCCCATATTTATGTTTTGGTTGCTAGTGGTGAGGGTGTGTGCGTACGTGCTGTCATATGGTACACGATATTCAATACATGAAAGCTGGTTGGTCATTCTGACCCTGGACTGTGTGTTACCCTGAGCTTCCAAATCCAGTACTGCACCCTGGTGTAATGAGTGGGTGTGACGGTGCCCATAACTCTGGCTATACGTCTAGGCAGATAGAAGGATTGATCGACCTGTATATGGGTAGGTGCCTTTACCTATAAATACAGTATGTATGGATACCTGGGTAGGAGAATATCTACCAGCACATATGGCAAGTCAATAGAGGTTGAATACACCCCACATTTCTGTCTTGAAAATGTCTGTGGGTCCATGGAATAGACTTTCAGCACCTTCTACCTTAGGAGACCTATATTGCACCAAAACACTTTACCTGCTTTCCATGACTGTTTGCTTGCGCAACTGAGAAGGCTGCAAAAGTACTGTTAACAATAGTATCTGGGTCATACGTTTTAGCTGGACTGAGCAAAAAATACGGCTATCATCTGGGTTTTTATCCCCTTATGGCTTCCACACAGTGTGGCCTGCTTATTCGATGAGTGTAATTGAGTTTATTATGCTGCATGTGGTATGGTTGTATTGGGCAAACGTTGCCATGTAGGGATATATTGTATGTGTGCCCTTTTAGTCTTCTTTGTCAAAAGTAGCGGACCCCAAAGCAGTAAATATTGGGGATATTGTGCTCCTGATAGGGCTTCAAGTTCTGTTCCTCTTGCCTCCTTTTCTTCCTTGGCCTCCCACTGAATATCTGTTAGGCCTCTGATACAGGCGAGGAGGATGATGGTGGGTTGGGCAACCTGGATTGGAATGCCAACCTCTGTCCCTAAACTCACTGGCTATAAGTAGTAACCCGTGATTTTAATGAGGCTCCTGCTTCTGAAGTCCCCTTGTCTGAGGGCAAGCTTAGGACCACACCCCTTTGTTTCTGTAGTCTGTAAGGGATGTCAACTGCTAGGGCCATCATGGGGGGAGGAGTGGAGTCTGATGGTAGCATCCCTAGGTGAAGGATGGCTAGAATGAAATGGCCACAGATGTGTTGGGGTATGCCCTGTTAAACGGAGCAGGGACAAACATAGCCACATGGGGGGGGTGGAGATATGAAAAGCAGTCAAGGCAGTAGTCCGCCAGTTGAAGAAGTGATGGTGGTGACAGATAGTTATTGATTACACTGGAGCCGTGGAGATGCCAGTGGTATTTATCTGAAGAAGGCCAGCTGCACAGCATTAACATTTGACGTTCATGGAGGAACTAATGTCAATGGAGTGGAATTGCCACCACTCGGCCCAAGTTGTTTCTTGGGGACCCTCGTTCACAGTAAGTTTGTGGCTCTTCGCCTTATGGGGAAACATGACAGAATGGCCATTTGCCATGAGTCATAGTATGCTAAGGAAAAATAAGGACCCCAGAGTGGATATTTAAGTAGCAAATGCATCCTGCTTCTAGATGCCATTGTTATTGTCTGCAAATATTTAAGCTGCCTTGGACATTGGTTGAGACAGATTGTGACTTACTGGGTGGACACAGCACTTTGACAATCATTATATCTAACAAACGCCATGAGGATATCTGTCAGGCTTCAGTATTGGCATAAAGTGGCCTACTGCTGTAGCAGAATTGGATGTAGAGTAAAAACTAATTGCCCTTGTGATGTATCATTGTATAGCCAGCCTTTTCTTATTAAGGGTACTATCCCCTTCAAAGACTCTCTTTGTTTGCTTAACTTGTCATGACTGTGGCTGAATAGCACATGCACGACCTGTGATGTATTTGCCCTTCCTTAGGCCACTGTATTCCTTGCTCTTAAATTATGTACATTCAGATGATTGACTATATAGCTTTGTACTAACTATATAGTTCTGTACTTGAAGTTTACAACTTCATACAAACTTTTCCCCTAAGTAGGTGGGATGGCCCACTATATCATGCTCAGAGATTTACAACAATGCTAGGGGCTACTTAGCTCTGTACTTGTAATGAAAGGATGGATAAGCCCATAGAGGGTAGCCTCTTGAAGGGGGGCTGAAGTTAGTGAACCATCCTGTCCAGACCACCAGTGTCATAAGTCCTGCTGAGGCATTTGGATGGCATGCCAAGCATTTGGAGCAAAGGAGCGTTCTGTGAGGTCACTGACTGCAGCTGTTTACTGAGGGCTGCCTAGGCACTGACACTGCTTCCAGTCTGAGTGGGGCATAACTGAAGTGTGAAGGGTTGTGCAGGGTGCCAATATTGAGTCAAGTATTTTTGTTAGTACTGTACTGCATGTGGGGATAGAGAACCCAGTTTCTCTCTCACACTAAGAGATGGTACTCATTCCTGCTACACAACGTGTTTAAGCCTGCACCGGCTGAGCCACAGAAGGGATGCTGAACCCATTTTTTTTTTAAACTAGATACCTACAGTGAAAAGGTACTCAATAAACTCCTGTCCATCAAGGCCTGAAGGATATACATCCGGCTTCTCTTGTTCCGAGAGGTAGGCTTATAACTTGATGCTCTTTTATTTTAACATTTCAGTCTATTGATTTATGGTTTATATCTGCTATATTTCCCATTTAAAACATATGAGGAGTATGGCCCCCTTTAAGGGGTGCCCTCTCGTGTCCAACATCTTAGGTGGTATAGACGTTGGCTGCCTCCATCTTAGAGGTGGAATTGTATGTGGAGAATACTCGAGGTGCCTGGGAGGTCAGAAGCATCATGAGAAGTGCATTGTAGCTCCCAAGGATGGTGGTGCAACATGCACACGTCAGGCGTCCCACAATGTATGGAGGCTCTAGTGCGGGGACCGGGGAAGTCCCTGCCAATAGCTGGAACATTAGGGACTCAGGTGGGGTATCCTTGCACACAGTGTGGCCCTGGGAGTATAGAGAAGTTAAGTGACTTGCTTAGGGTTACCCAGTATGTAGGAGTGGGCTGTGACTTGCTTAGGATCACACAGTATGCAGGAGTGGGCTGTGGGATTCAAACCCAGGTCTCCAGATGTACAACCCAAGAGCCTTAAACCACTGCGCTATACTGCCTGATTCCTCCAAAGTAAAGGGCATAAGGGGAAGAAGAGACTGAATTCCCAATGGCAGGCTTGCCCCTGAACACGGTAAATCATGAGGCAATTGGGGGAGCGCCATGCCCCACTCGGGGGCATACACTGAACAGAGGGCATGACCTATGGTTGAAGACACTGGTAGCAAATTAAAAACTGTTCAGGACAACTGATCCAGGTGCCTGTTCCCCTCCCTTGGTAGAATGAGGTAAACTGGGGGGGTGGACGAATTCCATAGGGAATGGCACAAAATAAATACCTTAATACACTGTTCTAGATGGCCCTGATTCCATGTTGGCTAGGTTACCTTAATACCAAAAAACTGGTTTGTAGCCCCAGTCAGGACGACCGTAGGACTTCAAACATCAGTGAATTAACACAAGTGTAGACAATTCAAAACAAGAAGTCAGCCAAATATTGGGGGGCACCAACGTTTTGCCAGACATACACAGGATAACTCAAAAATTGTCAAGTGCCGGCCTGGGCCGGCGCAGAAGCGGTTGGATTGGCTACGACCAGCGCAATCGGGTTTGGGAACCAGCCTGGGAAGCTGGAGGGTTGCCGGGGAGAGGACTTGAGCGTCCCAGGGACTGCCTGCCTCTCTGGGGGAGGGGGACTAGAGTCGGTTTGCCTGACCCCGGGTGGAGACCCGTGGCACAGCAAGTCCGATGCAGGAAGGAGGGTGACGTACCAAACGTCGGTGCTTGAGCGCCTTGACGTCGGGGACATGGCATGTCAGGAGGAAACGAGAAAATGCCTCGAGGCCTCCCGGTAGACGGAGCACCAGGCCCCAACCCTCAATGCCCCTGCCAGGCCTAGAGACAGCGTCCTGATGAAAAGCAGATGTTCAGGGGCAAGAAGCCCCGGCCCCGTACCCGCCTGGGGGGTACAGGCACGGCTCCATGGGGGACGGACTGCTCCGGTTACCTGGCAGGTGAGCGAGGGCTTAAGAGGCCACAGGTGTCTCCCAAGAGGGGAGAGCTGCGAGGAGAGGGGGAGCATAAATAATAAAAAAAAAAAAAATTGTCAAAGATATGTGTCCAACACATAGCCCTTTAAACACCTAGCTCACAATGGTGGTTCAATTGATTGATAACGTGCTCTGCCTTTTAAAAAGAGCTTTAGGATGGGTTGTGTCCTTTTAAAATAGCTGGCATGTTTACCAGCACCATTTTGGGAGAGGAGTACACAGGTCGTTGACGTTACCATCTAGAAAGAGGGATCCCTGGTCGGATCTCTTAGAAAGGCCCCGCGAGATCTCAGCTGGAATTTTCTTGCATTAAATAGCATGAGTCAAGATGGCGACCTGTGGTCCCACAGGGCACCCCGTGGCTGAAGGCTCCCCGTTGAGAAATGGCCATGGGGAACTTCAACACAGGAGTCGCTGCTTTGAGTGAGGCTCCTGGCAGGATGAGGAAGGGGTCGCACCGATCGGCGTCCAATGAGGAGGTAGCCCTGCAGGTAGAACCCTGGAATGTGCTCTCTAGTCATCTGGTGGGGTGATCCTGTGGTGGTCGCGGTTGAACAAGGTAAACCGCGACCCCCAGGAGCAGAATCGGGACCTGACAAGAAAGGGAGCGCAGCACTTCCCTATTATAGAAACCGCCTTTGATAAGCCAACAGGGGGCTTGGGAGGTCCAAAAATGTGGTCCTGGGTGGTAGTCTTCATCCCTCTCCTCGGTTGAACAAGGTAAACCAAGGGGGGGTTTAGTGAGCAGCAGCTTCAGTCTTGGGTGGTAGTTTCATCCCCTCCCGTTGAACAAGGTAAACCGGGGTTAGTGAGCAGCAGCTTCAGTCTTGGTGGCAGTTTCATCCCTCCCGTTGAACAAGGTAAACCGAGGGGGTGTTTAGTGAGCAGCAGCTTCAGTCTTGGGTGGCAGCCTTCATCCCCCTCCCCGGCTGAACAAGGTAAACCGAGGGGGTTTTGGTGAGCAGCAGCTGTGATGGAGACAGTTTCTAGTTACCAGTACACCTAAGCTAAGCCCTAACGCCAATATGTAGACTAAGTTAGAACTAAGCAAAGACAAAAAACACTAGCAGTATAGAGCTGGACAACGGTCATTCTAAATGTTAGTTTGAGGGGCTGTAACCCCTTAGTAAGGAAACCTCTGTTGCTTGAATGAAAGTGTTAGCTTCTGAGGCTAACGACAAATTCTTTTGTGAATAGTGGGAGTATTAATCTCACCTTTGTTAGTTTGGCACAGAGCCAGAAGGAACGTGACCAGCCTGGGAAGATGCACAAAAGAACTGAGGATTCTGGGAACTAAAAGGGAGGAGAAGGATCGGATTTTGAATTTGGGATTCCTTTTGTGCATCAGCCTATGAGAAGAGTGCTAACTACCCATTGTGTTGAGACTTGGAGTGCTGTAAGAAGGTGCGATAGATAATTACATTTACTGAATTCAACACAAACATAAGTGTGTATAAGCTCCAAAATGCACAACAGAGCTTCTGAGGTCACAGCAGCCCCCAAACCCCCAACATTTATATAAACTATTTCCTCCAGAAAATCTCCTGAAAATATACTAAAATAATCTAGTAAAGCTTCAGACCTCCCTTGGAAGGTATGCAGTATTACAATGAGTTAGACTTAGTACTTCAGTTAATGCTGGAAAAAACAAATTGCTAGTAAATTCAGAGGTGACACTGGAAGCTTGTGTAAACAGGCAGCAATGCTCACATGCCTTTCCAGTTTAACCAATCAAAATGAAATTAAATGAAAAAAATATGAAAAATGAAATTCAAAAGTGATCAGTTCATTCACTCAGTGGTGATGTATGGAAACAGATTATTAAATCTGTGAGTCTGTAATATGTTTTTTTTTTCCTGATATTTTATCCCCTTCCCAGCCTGCCACCTCCGACCTTTCAGGAGAGACAATTAGCCATCCCACTGCCTGGAATCCTTCCCAGATGGACCCCCGAGCCCCATGGAGCCGGGATTACCTCCCGGGCCGGGACTGGGGGGGCACAGATGCTCCGTAACTTACAATTTTGTCCATCTGAGGTCAACTGGGTGGGCACAGGCAAATCGTGGGCATGGCCAGGTCTCCCCATCTTCCCTGCTGCGGCAGGCTCTTTTCACATTTTCTTCCTCCCCTTGCAGCAAGTGACTCCCCCGACATCATGACGCAAGCGCCGACATCCATGCTGCACAGTGGCCGCATCCCATCAAGCTTGCAGTTCTGCAAGCCTCCGCTCGGGGTCATGCAAGTGTCAGGCATCGGCCGAATCCCTCTCCGGAGAAGGTGAGCTGTCATTGGATGCTCCAGCCTATCCCCCCCGGCCGACCCACCGATGACCTGAGTCCACTCCTGAACCCAGGTCGCTGGCGTGGTGTGAGGTGTGGCGTCCAGCGCCTCAACCCTCAGCGTCACCGGGCTGGCCTGTCTGTGATAATTTTTATGGAGGAAAAATACAGGTACGTGACCCAATCAGTGGCAATACCTTGGGATTGAGGTACAATGGATTCCATGCACTGACATTCTAAATAAAAAAAAACAAATAAGGAAGTGCATGCTTGTGATACAGAAGGCAATAAAAAACTGAACACAACACATATCATTTGTTTACAGTATTTATTCATTTAAACATTCTCTGTGTAATATGCTTTCATTAACAACTGTTCAGACAGAGCAGCACTCTGACACATTGCACTACATGCTGGAATGAATGTGCATCACTTATTTCTGTCCTCCATTTACTGACAGGTGGAACCAAATGTTGGCAGTAGTCGCACAACATGGGATATTATTCAGTGTGACACCATAGAAGACTTGCTGTGATGACACTGTAAAAAGGACCTCTTCAAGCTCAAATGGATGGCAGACTGCATATTTATTTATTTTATTAATAAAAACTTTACCAATCAACCAATTTAAAAAAAACAATGCAGTACGTAACAACCAAGACCTCCAGGAACAATCACAGCTGATCAGGTGAGGAAAACAAACTCCTAGAGTGTACAAGAGAATTCTCCTTTACAAAAAGTATGCCATGCCCACTGCAACAATGCCGACACACATTAAAGGTAGATCATTCTCATTTACTGCAGTTTTCCTTTTAAAACCTGTGCTAGTTTGAACTTGTTTGTCTGCTGGTTGTGTTGTGGCATTGGGGGAGTAAACAGGGCTAAGACTTGTGATGCTGCGTACAAAGTGGAAACAAATCTTGCGGGGGTAATTTTTTTGAAAGTCACATCTGCAGTATGGCCCTGGACTTAAAACTACAAAGAAATGCTTAAAAAGGAAAGCCTGCAGCAGTTTTCTTAGCCAGGGCTGCCTGTATAATATATATTGTATTGTGTTGTGAAGTGTGGGGGTGAGAAATTCATCTTGCCAGTTTGTTTATATTTGTGTTGGGTGTCGGCTTGCTGGGGCTATAATTCTGTGATTGCTGCCAGCCATAGTGCAACACATTTTTATCTTGTGTCTTCCAGCATTTTCTGCCTGCATATTGGGCAGGATCTAATGGGCAAGGAACTTTGGGGGACATTACTGCCTGCCTACTACATCCAGTTGCACAGGCAAGTGTTTCAGAATGTAAGACAAAAAGTTCTATGAGGTGTTAGAGGTACCACCAGTGTGATGCTCTTAGTGGTGGTTGGGGGGGTAATGTACAGCAAGGTGATTAACTATGGTTGGTGGTACAGCTGATTTGGACATGGATACATGTGACTGATTTTGGGTGGGGGCAGCTAGATTATTATGCTGGTGGTGGGGGTCTGGTCTGTGCTTGGAGGGGAGCTGACAGAATGGTGTTGATCTTGTACAGTGTGCCAGTAAGGAGCGTTGTGCTAATGGAAGAGTGTGGACTCTGGATATGTGGTCAGTAAGGTGGTCGCGGTGGTGTTGTGGGATGCAGTCCATATTTGAAGGGGAGGATAGCCAGATGTGAGGTTGAATGTTGTCCATGGATGTGACCGTGTGTAGTGACCTGAGCAAGCACATGTATACGAAGGGATACCGGACCTCCAGGAAGATATGGAAAAGCTGAGGAGGTGATCCAGGATCTGGCAGCTTGGCTTTAATGCCAGTAAATGCAGTTATGCATCTTGGAGCCAAGAATCCCAGGACAGAGTACTACCTGGGTGGGGTCCGAGTATCTTCATCCAAGGAGGAGGAGAAGGACCTGGGAGTGATGATCACTAGTGAGCTGAAACACTCCACACAGTGCAAGAAAGCAGCAGCAAAGGCAAACAATATACTGGGATGCATAGCTAGGGGGATCAGTAGTAGGAGAGAGCAGGTGGTTACTGTCCTTGTACAGGTCACTGGTAAGGCCACATTTAGAGTATGGAGTTCAGTACTGGTGCCCACACCTCAAAAAAGACATTAACCTGTTGGAGAAGGTCCAAAGGAGGGCTACAAAGATGATAGCCAGTCATTAGGAAAAGGCATACAAGGAGAGGTTGAGGACACTGAACATGTACTCCCTGGAAGACAGGAGAGAGAGAGAGAGAGAGAGAGAGGGACATTACTGGAACCTTCAGGTACTTGAAAGGGATAAATAAGGTTGATAAGGAGAGTTTCTTTAATTTGAGTGGCAACCATAACACGAGGGGGCACAGTCTTAAGCTGGAGGATGGGAGGTATAGGAGGGAGGTCAGGAAGCACTTCTTCACAAAGAGGGTGGTAAACACTTGGAATGCACTGCTGGAAGAGGTCATCTCATTGAAGACAGTGGGAAGCTGTAAGAGAGGCTGAGATAGGCATAGGGAAAGGTAAGGATCATGGGTGCGGATGGGAGGAGTGGGAGGAGGAGGGCAGGACATTAGCTCAAGCTGTGGACCCTGCTGTACGAGCAGACTTGACAGACCAAATGGCTTTCTTCTGCTGGCTTCTTTGTATGTTCGTATGTAATTCACCCACGGTCTGTTGTTATTGCTGTCTTTAAGTTTGGCTATCTTCTATTGGCCATTGCTTTTCAACTCAAAGAAATGGAAAAGGAAAGCCTGGGAACCATAACAAAATACTGGAATTTTGTTTTTTTTATTTGTTACCTTTTAAAGAGCAGCTGACACCTTTAGTAGAACTTAAAAAACTATATTTAGACAGTTCAGATTGTATTTCACATTCATTCTGTATTTTTCCTCCTCACTATTTATTACTGAGGTCAGTTACATGACAACAGGATCTTTGCTCCTGAAGAGTTCATCTATTCCTGCTGCTTTCTCCCTACCCAAGATCATACTGCACAGATTTGACATCACAGTTTCTCCTATGACAGCAGTTTGTTATGTCACAACAGAGGATTATGACTTGAAGTAGGGAGTCAGCTGTAGAGGTAGATGAACTCTAAGAAATAAAGATCATGTATTCATGCAAATGTTCTCAGTAATAAACAATGGACAGGAGAACTCTATAGAATATATACAGAATGTAAGCTGAATTGTACCCAAACAGTATGTTTTTCAAAGTTTTGAGGCGTCAGCAGTTCTTTAAGCTCCCCTCCCCCAAAGCTTTGTTTACATTTGCAGTGCTATCGCTGGTGGGGAACTGTTGTCTGGGGCAGCCGAGGCCACACAATGCAGTGGGGCACTTCCTTAGAAAGATACTTTGGCACCACCTCATTGTGAGCTCTCAGCTGCGGCGCTTCAGCTTGAGGAGCATCTCTTGGCCCATGATGTGTATGAGCCGCTCCAGTCTGGGTTTCCTGTGAGGCATAGCACAGAAACTGCGCTAGTTTGGGTGCATAATAACCTCCTTAGGGCTAGAGATCAAGGGGAGGGGACAATTCTTGTTCTCCTCGATCTCTCTTCTGCATTTGACACAGTGGACAATTGAGTGTTACTTGACTGCCTAAGGGAATTCTGCAGACTAGCCGGCACTGTCATCTGCTGGTTTGAGTCTCTTATATCTAACAGGAGGCAGAGGGTAGTGATGGGAAATTTCTCCTCCTCCCCTGGCCACCTGTCATGCGGAGTTCCCCAGGGTTCGGTCTTGTCACCGATGTTGTTTGCTGTGTATAGGCTGCTCCTGGGAGAGCTCATTAGGAAGTACAGTCTGGGTTTTCACTGCTATGGTGATGATACCCAGCTGTATCTTTCCTTTGCCCCTGGAACATCTTGCACAGTGGAAGTGCTTAACAACTGTCTTGCTGAGATCAGTGACTAGATGGCCTCCAGCTGGTTGCGACTGAACCCCAGTAAGACAGAGGTACTGGTGGTGGTGGAGTCGAACAGATGGCGTGATAGGTTGGCCTCTGGTGCAGAGACAGGGCTTTGTCTTGACTCTGTACCATTGAAGGCCTCCTCTAAGGTTTGTGATCTGGGCATTATTCTTGACAGCAGATTGACACTTGAGTTTCAGGGTGTGTGCATTGTCCATACCAGTTTTTATCATCTGAGGAATATCGCCAGGATAAAGCCCCTAGTTCCGCCATTGGACCTCCCCACTTTGGTGCATGCCTTCATGATGTCCAGGCTTGACTACTGTAATGCACTCTACCTTGGGGTCTTTGGGGGTACCCTGCGCCGACTGCAGCTGGTGCAGAACGTGGCAGCGAGGCTGTTGACAGGACAGCCTAAGTATTGTCACATCACTCCGGTACTGCGTCAACTGCACAGGCTGCCA
Organism: Neoceratodus forsteri; assembly: GCA_016271365.2. Lineage (NCBI taxonomy): Eukaryota > Metazoa > Chordata > Ceratodontiformes > Ceratodontidae > Neoceratodus > Neoceratodus forsteri. Next base: position 324,421,787 of record CM057450.1, on the reverse strand, counting down.
GTTAGGTGGAGGGTCCTCTTTAAGTTGGGTTTGCTCACCTTTAAGGCCCTACACGGCCTGGGCTCTGGCTACCTGAAGAACCTTCTTGCACCTGCTGTCTCGGTCCACTCTCTCCGCTCCTCCTCTAGGGGCCTCCTCGCAATTCCTAGGATGAGGTTAAAAACTGCTGGCGACAGAGCATTTAGTGTCGCTGCCCCCGTCCTGTGGAATTCGCTTTCTTTAGCCATCAGGGAGGCCCCTTCTGTGGAGGTATTTAGGTTGCACCTCAAGGCCTTCTTGTATAATCAGGCCTTCCTGGACTGTGTTTTATAGTCCCTACCTGTCTTTTAGAAATTGATGTTTAATTTAGTTTTTACCTATTCTGATTTTAATTGCTGTCGAGAGCAGTAAATTCTGTTTTAACTGTTTGGTATATTGTATATAAATGTTTTTTATTATGTTGTTTTGTATCTATTTTGATTGTTGTACGGCACCCAGAGCCTCCAGGATTGGCATCTCTTAAATAAAACTTGACTTGCCTTGCCTTTCAACAACCAAAGAGGTGAAATAATCCTCATCGTATACCTAGAGCATTGAGTTGAATGTCTTGGTGCACTAACTGGCTACGCAAGAAGGCAACTTCATAGAAGGAGTCTGCTAATGTAAACAAATAGTCTAAGAATGCATTCCAGCCACTCAGACTGTTTAAAATGCACCAAAAGGTGAGTTTCCAAAAATTTTTACAATAGCAATATTACCCTGTGAAGTGTAGGGCATCTTCTGGAGTAATTGACCTTGGAAAAGGAAAAGAAGCCTTTGCTTCACCTCGTGTCCTTTGACAGCTTTCAAGACAGTAACAGACCAGGAGAAGCTCACTTCATCAGGTAATATTTAAACTGGGTGGCAGTTTCTAGAGTTTCAAAGTTGTAACTGTACTCCTTGTACTTCGCAAAAAAATATTGCCATGTTGTACACCCAGAATATATAGTAAGCAAAATTATGCGAATTACAGTTTATTTATTTATTTTAACATCAGTTTAAAACCTTTGAGCCAGAGGCTCATTTAAAAAGGTACCTCGTCATAAGGAAGACAGAACATACATACATGAAACAATCAGAAATACAGTACAATAATAAGGCAAAGGCAAGTTGCAGGCAAAGCGAGATAGTCAGCAACACAGTTTAACAATAGGCACAGTCACATTACAGGTGATGAGTGTCATAACACCATTATCAGCTAAACGAAATAGGAATGCAGTCCCCAATTTTTATTTATTTATTTATTTTTTGTATCCATTCTCTTATCATAACGGTGGTGGGGATGGGGGGGTCAGGGGCAGTGGCAGGAGTGTGAAGTGAGCAAGTGATTTTTTAGGCAGTATTTGAAGCTAGCTGAGTGAGGGGGCATCAGTGATGCCAGCAGGGAGGGAATTGTACCAGGAGGGGGCTCTATAGGAGAAAGCCCTTTGGCCCTGGGTGGTCCGTGCCCTTGGGATGACCAGGGCAGTTTTGCTGGAGGCGCGGGTGTGAACCGTGGGGTTGGATCGGTGAATAGAGTTAGCAAGGCCTGGCGGGGATAGTCCATGGAGGGCTTTGTAAGTAACTTGGCAAGTTAGGAACAAGAGGCGCTCATCGAGGTTGAGTAGGGTGGCCATGGAGTAAAGTTGACAGGTATGGGTGAGTCTAAGGGCACTGGTAATAAGTCTACATGCTTTGTTAAGCGTTAGGCGAACCTTGTGAAAGGCTGTCTGGTCTGCCGCGCCATATACAGGCAGGCCGTAGTCAACTAGTGAGAGCACCGAAGAGGTGACAGCCAAGCAAAGGGAGTTTGCGGGGAGACATTTTTTGTGCCGGTAGAGGATACCCAACCGTGCGTTGGAGGCAGAGGTCAAAGCAGAGATGTGGTTATGAAAGGAGAGCAGAATCAAGATTATGCCAAGGTATTTATAAGAGTGCACAAGTTCTAAGGGATGTTTGGCGGAGTGAACAGAGAGAGGAAAATTGCTGGACTTATTTTGGGGGTCAGTAAAAAGCATAGATTTAGTTTTCTTAAGGTTGATGACAAGACGGTGGTCAGAGAACCAGTTTTCAGCTGAGGTGTAGGCACGCTGGAGGGAGTTTTGGAGTGAGACGGGGTTACTGTCTGAGGCAAAGAGAACTGCGTCATCCGCATAGAGAAGGATATTTCCTGTGCATGCATTGGGCAGGGAATTGAGAAAAAGAGAGAGAAGAGTAAGGGCCCAAGTATGGAGCCCTGGGGAACACCTGAGTGGATTAGGCAGGTACTGGAAAGAGTGCCACCAATCCGCACACATTGGGAGCGGTTGGTCAAGTAGCTGGCGCACCAGGAGACTGGACCAGAGGCAAAGCCCACACTGGCAAGGGTGGCTAACAGTAGAGGGTGTGAAACGGTATCAAAGGCTTTTGATAGGTCTATAAATACCGCACCAGCGAGGGAGCCAGCATCTAGTGAATTATGAAGGAAGTTAGCAAACTCCAGGAGAGCAGTATTGGTGCTATGACCAACTCTGAATCCATGCTGTTCAGGACAGAGGACCTCATATTTCGTGAGGTAATGTGAGATTTGGCTGGCAACAATTTTCTCCAAGGCTTTAGAGAGGGGGGAGAGGATGGAGATAGGCCGGTAGTTGCCTGCGAGTGTCCTATCACCACCTTTGTGAATAGGGGTAACAGTGGCGACCCTTCAGACGGTGGGAAATTGCCCCAGGCAGAGGGACTTATTAAAGAGGCAAGTAATGGGTGAGATGACCTGATCCAGGACCTGACGTAGGAGACAGGGATCAAGGGAGTCATTGCCGATGGAGTTGGACTTTAGGGCTTTTAGTAAGTAGGACCTAACCTCATGGGTGGTGACAGTGCGAAGGTGGAAAGGGTTGCGGGAGATGGGAGGGGCAGACATGGAGGGAAGGGGATCGAAGAAGTTGCACGGGAGTACTGCACTAAGGTCAGTGAAGGAGTTGTTGAGGGTGCATTTTTAATGAGGGCAGAGGTGGGTGAGGTAGTCCCATCAATGTTGAGTGATGGGAGGTGGGCGTCGCACCATTTAGCTGCTTGATATTGTCCCAGAAGGACCTGGGGTTACTCCAGGAGGAGGTAAGAGCAGCATGGTAATAATCTGCCTTTGCTTTGCGGACAGACCACGTACACTTATTCCGGGCAGCTGCGTAGGCCAGTCTGTCGGCTGGACGGCCAGTTTCAATGGCCATGTGCCACAGGTTGTCACGCTGTTTGAGAAGCATGCGTAAGGCAGGGGTAATCCAGGGGGCGTGCCTTACTTTAGATCTAAGTGGGGTAAGTGGTGCGTAAGTGTCACAGGCAAGGTTAAAGGTGTGAACAAAGAAGGCTAGTGCCTTATCTTATTTAAATAACAAAATGATAGATTAAGAAATTATTCTCTCCCTTTTTTTTAATCTGAGTGAGAATTTTCTTAAAGGGAAACTCCTGTACCGCCTCTAAGTGCAGCAGCTGCTGTAGAAATGCCCGATTAGGGTTTTTAGCATAAAATAATTTTATTTACCTGCTGTCTGGTGGTTTTAATTAGAAAGACCCGCTGCATCTATAATGGCTGCAGAGCCCTTGGTGGACATTTTGCACACCCCGGATGGCTTCCACCACAAAGGTTATGCTAATGAGGGCTACCAACAAATGGCTGAGTTGACAGCCCTCGTTAGCATAACCTTCATGGCGGAAGACACCCGTGTGCGAGATGTCCACCTGGAGCTCTGCAGCCATTATATATAAGGTGGGTCTTTCTAATTTCAAAGGAGTTTTCCTTCGAGACTTTTACTCAGATGCATCCTAGTTGGTATATATCTTGTGTTAGTCACGTACTTTTAATTATTGTACATTTTAAAGCAGCGGTACTACTAGCCAGAAAGTGATCTGTTACGACTGTTGCAGCGCCACAGAAAATATGGCGGCTGCTATCTAGTACTACTGCTGTCAATGCAGCAGGCAGCAGAAATGTAAACAAAAACAGGATTATTGAACAAATTACAGGGTGATAGTACGATGCTGGCGGGAAAGAGTACCAGGTACATGCTTAGCAGAGCACAGGGAATAAACTGTCAAAAAAGAACACTTCTTTCACATTGTACTACTGCTTTAAATTCAAAGAAACATGTCATAAATGCAAATTTTTGCTTCTGTTTTCTTTATTGAAGGTATTATATGCATCATATACAAATTCAGGAAACCAAAAAACCTAAATGTCGCAAGAAAGGGTAAAAAGTGCCACTGGTCCTTCTTGCAGCCTTTGCACACTGCTTTGGTACCTTCAGGGCATTAAATATGATGACTCCTAGGTCCTTTTCCTCTTTGGTGACAGCACCTCCCCCCATCCTGTAGCTCTCCCTAGGGTTTCCCCTACCCAAGTGCATTATCTTGCACTTTTTTGCACTGAACCTCAGTTGCCACACCTCTGACCATCTTTCAAGCTTCTCCAGGTCCCTCTTCATTTTCTGCGCTTTTTCTGGAGTATCCACCCTGTTGCAAAGCTTGGTGTCATCTGCAGATAGGCAGGCCTTTTCTTCCAGCCCTTCTGTAATGTCACTAGTGAAGATACTGAACATGGCTGGTCCCAAAACTGATCCTTGTTGTGTCCCGCTTGTCACCCCTCTCTCCCCGGATTGGATCTCATGTACCAACATCCTTTGCCTTCTGTTTGTCAGTCAGTTTCTAACCCACTGTATCACCTTATGCCCCATGCCCAGACATACTAACATACTAAAATGCCAGCAGAATAGGCCTAACGGTCTTTCGTGTTTGCTCGTTTGGTCAGCCCCCACCCTGGGTGCTGACCTTGCTGTCCCCCTCGCCTTCTCTGGCTTCTCCCTTCCCAGTTCTGGATATTCTTGCTGCATTGGATTTTGCTTCCAGAACCCTTCCCCTGTACCTGTCCCACCCCCTCTTGAACCCCTCCACTGTCTCTGCCTCCACCAGCCCCCTAGGCAGTGCATTCCATGGCTCCACCACCCTCTCAGTGAAGTAGCACCTCCTCCTTTCTCCCCTGAATCTTCCCCCCTCCAGCTTCCACCCATGCCCTCTAGTGGCACCCTCCTCCTTCCTTCGAAGCACCCTGACTGTTCCTCCCCTATTTACCCTCTTCATCTACCTGAAGACCTCTATCATGTCCCCCCGGTCCCTTCTCTCTTCCAATGTGTACATATTTAGCTCTTCGAGCCTCTCCTCATAGGTCCTGTCCCCCAAGCCCAAAATCATTTTGGTTGCCCTCCTCTGGACCCTCTCCAGGAGGTTAATGTCCCTCTTTAAGTGTGGCCTCCAAAACTGCACACAGTACTCAAGGTGCGGCCTCACCAAGCAGTTATACAGAGAGAGTATCACTTCCCTCCTTCTGGAGGTGATCCCCCTAGCGATGCATCCAGCATCCTGTTGGCCTTGGCTGCTGCCTTCCTACAAGTCTCAGAATTGTTCATCTTGACATCCACCACCACCCCAGGTCCCTCTCAGCCATCGAGACTTGTAGCATTCTCCCAGGGTGTGTACACTTGGCCCGGGTTTCTGCCCCCAGGTGGGAGTACCTTACTCTACTGAACCTCAGCTTCACTTTCTAGACCATCTTTCCAGAGCTCCAGGTCCCTGTAGGGCTACCCTCCCTCCTCCCATCCACCACCGCCCCAGTTTCGAGTCATCTGCAAAGAGACTCATCTCACTCCTGATTCCTGTCCTTATGTCAGATACGTAGGCGTTGAACAGAAGGGGCCCAAGGACTGATCCCTGTGGGACCCCACTAATGACCCTCCTTGGGGATGAGACTATTCTACCAACTACGACCCTCTGGGTCCGGTCCTGGAGCCAATTGCCTATCCATCTGATCATCTGGTTCCCCACCCCATTTCTCCCAGCTTATCCAACAGGCCCATGTGAGGAACAGAGTCAAATGCCTTGCTGAAGTCTAGAAAGAGGACGTCCACTGGTCTACCCAGGTCCAAGGCACTAGTCACCAGTCATAGAACTCCACCAGGTTTGTCTGACACGATTTCCCGGGATGAATCCATGCTGTCTATCGTCCAGGCACCCTGACTTATCCAGGTCCCCTAGCCTCTCTTGACAATGCCCTCCATCACCTTGCCCACCACGATGTCAGGCTGACAGGCCTGTAGTTCCCTGCCACCTCCCTTGATCCCCCCTTGTGAATAGGCACTATATGCGCCACCTTCCAATCTTGGGGCACCCGCCCTGTCCTCAGAGAGATGGTGAAAAGCTCCGCCAGGGGTTTCGCCAGGACATCCGCAAGTTCCTTCAGCACTCTGGGATGTAATTTATCCAGCCCCGGTGCTTTCTCCGTCTTAAGGGAGCTGAGGGCTTCCCTCACTCTCTCTGCTGTGATTTCCACTTCCGGTACCTCTTCTCCCTGCTTAGCCCTCCCCCACCTGCCAGTGATGCCTCCCCCTCTCCCCAGACCCGCCGATCGGTAAGGGTCCCCCCTCCTCAGTATCTCTGTCTCCTCCCATGTATGATGCAGCACCCCATTTTCCTTGGTGAAAACTGAGGAAGTACTCATTTAGTACCTCAGCCTGCCCCCAGGTCTTGTGCCCATCTCTCCCTGATTTAATCCTGCTAATCTGCCCCTTCACCCTTGTCCTTTCCCCAATGTATCTAAAGAACCCTTGTTCCTCTCCTAATTTCCCTGGCCAGGTTCTGCACCTTCCTTGCCTTAGCTGCCCTCACCACTCTAGTGGCCCTTCTAGCCATCAACTTCGTACTCCCTCAGTCCCTTTTCACTCCTTGAGCACTTGAATTGCTTATGGGCTGCTTTCTTTCCCATACCACCTCCTGGACCTCCTGGTCCACCAGCAGGGTTTTTGGGCCCTACCGCATTTTCGTCTTACTCTTGCACAGGTGCTGGTGGCATCCTGCACCCTCTCCTGATGATTTCCCACCTACTATCAGTGTCCATGTCTGACCCAATCCCATCCAAATGCTCTTAGGATCCTTCCCATTTCCTTAAAATCCGCCCCCTGAAGTTGGTTACTTCCGTCTTTGTGCAGCCTTCTACCCCTCCTAGGTCCAGGCAGAACCAGACCGTGGCATGGTCACTCCCCGCCAATGGGTCCCTACCTCCAGGCCCCCAATCTGGTCACTGTCTACCAGGACCACATCCAGTACCCGCACCTCCCTGGTCGGTTCCCTCACCTGCTGAGTTAGGAAAGCGTCTTGAAAGACATCCAACAGCCTCTGTTCCCTGGTCACAGAGGATGTCATAGTCTCCCAGTCTGTTCCTGGCGTGTTTAAGTCTCCCAACACCACCATCGTTCCTCTGCCCAGTCTGCAGTGTCTCCCAACATCTGCCACCAGACTGTCCTCCAGCTCCTCTGCCAGGGCAGGGGGGTCTATACACCACTCCTATTTTTACTCTCTTGCCCCCCCTTGTTATCAAGGTGACCCAAATCACCTCCACGGTTCCCTCCGCTTCCTCTACTCCCCCTATGCCAATGCAGTTTTTGACTATCATTGCTACCCCTCCTCCCTTTCCCTCCCCCCTGTCCTTCCTGAACATAGTGTAACCCTCCAGGTTCAGGTCCCAGTCATGTCCTGCAGTGGCCCAAGTCTCAGTGACCGCTGCCACATCCACTGCTCCCTCAGTTAGCATCACCTGGAGCTCAGGCATTTTATTGCCCAAGCTCCTGGCATTTAGCAGGACTACCTTCCACCCTTTCCCTATAGTTCCATTTCCCCTGCTCGAGTTCCCATGGGGATTCTGTTTTCCCCTGGTCTGCACTTTGCCAGTCGGCCTTTTCCTGCAATCCTCCTGGTCCCCAGGGGGGTGGAGACAGAGTCCCTCCTTTATCGGCACCCCTTGACAGCCTTTTCCCATCCCATCCCATTCACAAGTTAAACCTACTTTTCACCATAATGAACCCTCTATTTTCAACTTAAGGATTCCCTCCTCCAAATTGAGATGTAGTTCATCTCAGCATACAGCCCTTATCCTCCCAGGTCTCCCCAATCCCCATCAACCTGTACCTCTGGCCTCACACCACTCCCTGAGCCACTGGTTTATCTCCCCAATCTTCCTTTTGTGTTTCCCACTAGCCCTTGGCACCGGCAGGATTTCTGAGAAGGAAACTGTGCATCCTATGTCATGACAGACCCTGGCGAGCTCCCTGAATCTTGCCTGTATCTCTGAGCTCGCTATTTCCCTCAATGTCATTTGTACCCAGGTGGACCAGTATGTCTTGGGAACCCCACAATCCTTTGCCAACTGATATACCTCGTGCTTAGCCCTAGTCAACGTTAGTCCAGGGAAGCATCTTGTTCTAATCACAGGCTTCTCCTCCCTATCCCATTTGATACCCTGATCATAGAATCCCCCAACAGGAGCACTCTGACCACTCCTTTTCCTCCATTCCCCTTCCATGTCCCTCATCCTTTCTACCAGCCCCTCCACCCAGCCGGCTCCTTGCTCCTCCCCTATCTGGGTGCCACATGCCACCTCCTTATATTTACCATGGCCACCCCTCCTCCAATCCTATGCCTCCTCCTCCTCCTGAGTATCCTTCTGTACCTTGCTAATTCCCCCCTCACTGCTCGCAACTGGTCCTTCTCCCCCATCTGCTAAACTAGCCTGGCTCATCCTTCCTTCCTGCCTGTCTCCATTTAGTTCCTCCTTGCTCGTCGTGCTCCCCTGGCCTAAACCCTCAGCTCCCTTTACTGAATCCTCCTTGTACTTCTGGTCCTTCTCCTTTACCTTTTCTCCCAACTGGTCCTTCTCCTTGCGCTTTCCTCCTCTTCCCCTGCTCCCCCATTCTCCCGCATTCCAGGTCCCCCCCTGTTCTTCCTGCTATCTGGCCCCTGCCTCCTGCCTCCCACTCCCTTTCTGTCTCTAACCACCCCTGTCGTGGCTACATCACCCCCCTCATCCTCGAGCAGAAGAACAGAATTGAAGCAGTTATTGAGTGTAAGGTCTGATCCACCTCCCTGCCTTGCTTCCTTCTGTCCAGCCCTGGCCATCTGCCTACTTCCCTGAGAATGTTGTCCCTCCGTCCCTCCTTTGTGAGGGTCCCCAGTTACCTGCCTGCTTCTTTGGTAGTGTCCTTTTGGACCCCCTCTGCCAGGGTCCCTATGTGACCCCTGAGTATTCTTCTGCACTCCTTTCCCTATGCCCCCACCCCCAGTGCTTGGTGCAACCCCTGGGAGAGTCCCAGCCCCTTCCCCAACCATACCACCCCTTCCCCAGCTTTCTCCAATCCCGCAGCCTCCCTCCTAAGCTGTGCTAGCTGGTAGCACACTGGGCAACCACCGGACTTCAAGCCCAGTCCAGTATCATGGCTGCTCCACACCCCAGCACTCCCACCACCCTCCCAAAGATGCTAGCCCTAATGACGTGTGCTTCCATCCCCTTCCAAATAGGTTTCCTTGGGTGAGCCACCAGGTTCCCCCTAGTCCAAGATACACCCTACTGCCTAATCAGGTCACCCACTAATCTTAGAGACAGTCCACTGTACACCAGTAACCCTGTTACTAGTGCAGTACAACACATTAAACTTATAAGGAAATGAACAACTCTCAAGCTCCTCTCCCAGCCTTTAAATCCAACCCCAGTGGCTAGAACTACATGAGCTGCACCTGCAGCCTTTTCCTCAATTGCAGGGCAGGTGTTCCCCTATAAATTAGCAGACTTGCTGGGAGGGCGGGGTTGGGCAGACACCTGACTCGGGAGAAGAGTGTATCAGCTCTGTCTCTCCTCCAAGCCCAGCAGCCAAAGAACCAGGCCCAAGCAAATCCCACCAAATAGGTTTTAAATCAGAAGAAATAGGCCTCTACCAGCGCAGACTACTCATCTTTTTATTTATTTAGTTATTTAACCAGGTATAGCACACTAAGCTGAAAGCTTTTTTACAGGAGCGACCTGGGAGCACAAGGAGGTTAAGTGACTTGCTCAGGGTCACACAGTATGCAAGTGGAAGCTTGTTAACCAACTTTCTGTGTGGGACAGTATGGAAGGCTTTGCTGAAATCTAGGTAGGTGACATCTATGGTCCCTCCCTGATTCAATTTCCTAGTCACCAAATAAAAAAAAATCTATCGGATTCATTTGACAAGACCTTCCTAATGTGAATCCTTGCTGCCTTAGATCCTAGGCACCAATGGATTCCAGGTGTGCCACTGTCCTTTCTTTCAGCAGTGCCTCCATGATCTTCCCCACCATTGAAGTGAGGCTGACTCACCTGTAGTTCCCTGCTTCCACCCTACTGCCACTTTCGTTCAGTGAGACTACATGCACCCTCCTCCAGTCCTCTGGAACCACACCTGTGTTGAGTGACTCCGTGAAAAGGGTGGCCAGAGGTGCTGCTAGTTCCCTGTGCAGCTCCCATAATATCCTCAGGTGTATGTCATCTGACCCCATGGCTTTATCCACCTTCAGCTTTGTGAGTTCCTCCAGAACTCTCTCCACTGTGAATAGACTGGTGTTCACTTCTCCCCCAATTGCCTCTGCTCTCCAACTTTGGTCCTTGATCCTCTCCTTCCTCAGTGAATACTGAACAGAAGTATTTGCTTAGTATTTCTGCCTTGTCTAAATCCTCCCCCTTACACTCTCCCTCCTTCCCTTTGAGCCTCACTTTCTCATCCCTCATTTTGTTTATGTACCTGTAGAATGTCTTGTCCCCTTTTTTTCACAGTCTTATGCTAAACTCTCCTCTGTCTGTGCCTTGGCTTTCCTTACAGCCTTCCCTCTTCTCTTAGACATTCAAGGTACACCTCTCTGTCCTCCTCCCTTTGGATTGCTTTATAGTTCCTGAAACTTGCTCTTTTAGCCCTTACTTAGTCTCCCACCTCTTTAGAGAACCATAGTGGTTTCTTTCTTCTTTTTCCTTTGTTGACTATCCTAATGCATTGGCTAGTTACCTCCGTAATGACTCCTTTTAGTCTCCCCCACTGTTTCTCCACCCCCTCTATTATCAGGGCTGCTCTTAAACATCTACACATTTCATTGAAAGATGCCCTCCTGATATCTAATACTTTTGCACTTGTGTGGCTTAAGAGAGTCCCTGTCTCCATGCCTGACCATACCACAGTGTATAGATCTCCATACACGATGACGCGCTCCACCATGCACTATAGTGTTTATAGTATATGGTTAGGGCTTATTGTAGATTAAAATTGGGGTCTTTCTAAATCTTGTTGTAGGACTGTTCAAAGGTCAAAAAAGTTGTTGTACTATCGTTCTGACATCACGTCAATAGTACAACTTTTCAGCCTTGTCCTACCTCCTGATTGGCTGACTCCACTGGCTGTAATGGCAAAAATAAATTAAAACATGGCGGCGGGATTAGGCGGTCACAGAGAGGTGGATCTTCCCGGGGAATCTTCCTTCTACCACATGGCTTTGTGGCGCATAAGCATTTTTTTATTTAAAAACAAAAAACTGTAGCTGAAAGAGTGCGAGCGGGTGTGGGTAGAAGCAGCCAACGGTGGGAGTGCAGTGAAGCCGAAACGATCTAGCGGGATGGGGTAAAGCTGCACTGAGGGTGGGATGAGTCGGAGCAGGAGCAGCTCGACATAACAATGGCAAGGATCAACTGGGGGGGGTGCAAAAAAAAAGACAAAAGCCAGGAACCATATACTATATAAAATAGTAGATGGCTCACCTTCACACACCAAGGCAGTTTCCATCTCCAGTTGTTGATATCGGGGAGACTCTTTACTTCACTCTGTGGTCTCTATGATGTCATCAGCCCCTCGATGGTGCCACTTTGTTGTGGATGGTCACCATCCACTATTCTGTATATCATAGACATGGAGGTTGGGGCCACCGGACACCAGGGAATGGCACAATATTGGGAAAGCAAGACAAATGTCACTAGACAACAGAAAACTTTGCATGGGGTGGGAAGAAGGTGCCACTAGAAACCAGGGAGTGGTCCATACAGGATGAGTGGAAAGAGGATGGCACTGTACAGCAGGAAATGCCAGTTACAGGATGGGGAGGAGGAGGCATCAGTCTTGTGCAGGGAAAGACTGTCCAAACTGGGGGAGGAGGGTGTTGTTTGGGTGATAGCCATGTCAAAATTCCACAACAAAACTCTTCCCAGCTTGCTAGTGCTTTGAAGATGATGCCCAAAACAAAACTAGCATATTGATATTCAACAAAACTGGGTAACCGTTAGCATATAGAAAATACTGAATGGGTAATTATGCACAGTCAGAGTGTTCTGCCACAGAGGGCATGTGATTCTCTCTGACCTTGAGGATGAAGCTCGAGTGGTCTGTGGGAATCAGAACCCCGAGGTGGCTCAACACACTGGTTATACATAAAGTTGCTCATCCTGTGTTTTTATAGTGTATATTATGTGAAATATGTGCATTGTTGATTTTATATTTACTGGTTAGTGGTTAAAAAACCACTGCCAGTGAGTGCCCAACAGCTTCGTAATCCACATGTGTTATTTATGGAGCTTCATAAGCTATGGGCAGAACAGTGCTGCAGCATCACCTGAAAAACCACCAAACAAACTGTCCTCGTGCTGGACATTCACAAGCGCTACATAATTGGTCACTCAGCATGAGACAAGCTTGTCGGTGGTAACAGTTACCCTCACAAAGCGTCAAAGACAATTTAAACCAAAAAAATGGTAAATGAAAAAACAAAACATGGAGAAGTGTGATTCTATGGGGATTGTATGCACCATCTCATTGTGTGATGCCCATATAAACTCCTCAGGCTTCATGGGGCATCACACACCTCGGGTTGCATAAAATCCCCATAAACCACACTTCTCCATGTATTATTTTATATTTCTCTTTCACAGTGAAATTAACTTGTGCATGTCTCTAGAGGTTTTAGAATGCTGTTCTACCACAGAAGGGTACAATCACATTCCATGACGTTTGAACTGTGGTGCAGCAGCATTTTGAAAACTATGGATTTCTATGTAGAACAGTACTTTACTATGCACTGTATCACTGCTGCTGTATGCTTAGCTTTGCTCTTAATCCACCTGTGACCAGGCCTGTTGAACCCCATATGGTATACAACCAAGCAGCTGCTTCTTTTGAAGCTTCAGCTGCATATTCCAGCTTGCTGTTTTCCGCATGTAAATGGAAGGGCCTGCATTTTTTGGAGCAACTGCCGTCATTACTAGTTCCAGGCAGGCAACTCACAACATGATGGTGCCTACCGCAGAAGCTATTTTAGCCACATATAGCATTTTTTTGCTTGCATAAAGAGTTTAGTCCATAAAGCCTGGCTTGTAATTTCCTTGTGCGAGTCAAGTGGTACCAAGCACTGCAGCCCTAGCCCTAGAACAGCATAATGACTATGCCAGGCAAATAGCCCTATACATGTATACCTGCCAGCAAAGATGATCCAAGTATATTTAGGTGTCCCCCCCCCCGATCCCACTGCAGTGCCCACAGAGTGCCTGCTGCCCCATCCCCTACCAAATTCATCATTATGTTGTTTTAAGGGGTTATTTAATAACTGAGAGGGTTACTGGGCAATAAATATCAGCTTACAAAAATGCACCAGATAGGATCTGGGGCTGCAGCAGTGAGTAGGGAAATTGGCAGACTAGGTGGGCCGTATGGTCGTTGTCTGCTGACAGATTCTATGTTTATTAGGGCAGAAATGACCACAAAAAATAAGAAGACAGGACCTACAACTACACATGTGAATGTGCAGACCAATTACTTTTCACAGATCCTAGATTTTTGCAGGCCCACCATTGCAGTGATGGTGCTGTACTTGCAGTGTTGAAGACCCAAGGTTCAAGTGTCATCTTGGGAGTTGGAGGGTCAGCAAGAGGGAAGAAGATTGAGTTCTTGCTGGATTGCTCATCTCAGGGTGGAGTGGAGCAGAGCTTGGTGCTTGCCAGATACCATCAGTGGCTGAGGATAAGCAGGCTGAAACCACCAGAGTTGGGAAGAGGAGAGGCAGATGTCAGGTGTACAGTGCATGGGGGCATGCTGCACTTTAATGGGAGTACTAGGAAACTCTGTACACTGGCTGCATGATGACTCCAGCTGCCTACACGCCCTGTACTTGACGACCCAGACCGTGCTGCCTCTGAGGGATAGCAAGTCCTGGGGGTGTTGGCTGGGGCGATGGGGCTGGGGTAGCCAGTATAATGGAGGTTGCCAGTGCATGGGGGAGAAATAAGACTAACTGAAAAAAACAATTTGTTAACAGTAAAATTACTTTTAAAAAGTTTTGTTGTTTGACCATCACATAAACATTTTGATATGGAGTTGGTCTTAAAGGGGCACTTGTCAATCCTTTTTGCATTATTACGTTCACTTGCGCGTATGCGCAAGGAACGTTTTGGGAGAGTAGCACACTTGGAGGTGTGCCTCTCCCACCCAATGCACTGCTCCCTTGAGCAGGCGTGACGGTCCTGCACCAATGGGTGCAGGAGCTCAGTATGACAGCGGTGTTCCTCTGCTTCAAAGGAAAACACCGCTGCCATACTGAGCGCCGCCGTCCCCTCCATCACGCGCTTCCCCCGCGCGCATCACGCCGCCCAAAGCTTTCCTGCCATGCTGGGAGCCCACCCCAGCATGGCAAAGGTTGTTGTTTTGCCGACGAGGTGCCCAATCCTCCGTCGGCTCCACGGCCCCCAAAGCCATCCTGCTGCCACGCTGGGAGCCCACCCCAGCGTGGCAAACCGTTAGTTTGTTTTGCGGCGACGGGTGCCCAATCCCCATCAGCTCTCGCCCCTCCGCGTGAGTTTGCCGGACGGGTGCCCAATCCCCGCCGGCTCCTTAGCCCCCATATTCTTCTGCCACGCTGGGAGCCCACCCAGCATGGCAAAGGTCCCACGTCATCGCTTTTTTTTTTTAAACCTGTAAACAAAACGGTCCCGTGGCGTGCCTCCCAACCTCCCTCCCACAACCCGCACCCACCCACTGCGCACTCCAGCCTCCCACACCCCCCCCAATCTATACTTCTCCGGACTCTGGCGCGATGATCTTCGGTGGACCGGGAACACGTCTGCACTCTTCAAAGCCGACCGCAAACTGAGGAAATGCCGGTAAGCTGTATAATGGGCTACATAGGGGGGTTTCAACTTTATTGCATATCTCATTCATTTTTTGGAATTTTTGCACCAAATTTTCAACATGGAGTTTTTGGGACCCCTTCTCATGAATGATGTCACTGTCATGGTGTTATTCTGGTCCGAAGGGTGATTTCTCAGGCACTGCGCAGTCACTGCACAAAATCACCCTTTGGCCTTGAATAACACCATGACAGTAACACCATTCATGAGAAGGGGTCCCAAAAACCCCATGTTGAAAATTTGGTGCAAAAATTCCTAAAAATAACTGTTTTACAAGCGTGCGTTGCGCGGTTCCTATGCAGGCTCATAAGTTCGCGAATTTTCAATATTTTCACTCCAGATTTTCAACATTGCCATTTTATCACACCTTCTTATGAGTTATATAACTGTCATTTTTTCACATCTCACCCAAAACATGTTTCCGCCCATGTAGCGCACAATGCCGCAGTCGGTGTGCGAAATCAATGTATGGAACACATTAAGAAAATCACAGTGACACTGTTCATGAACAGAGGTCTTAAAATGGCTATGTTGAAAATTTGGTGAAAAATTTCCTGAAAATTACTGTTTTACGAGCGTGCATTGTGCAGTTCCTACGCACGCTTGTACGTTTGCGAATTTTCAATATTTTTACTCCAGATTTTCAACATTGCCATTTTACCACACCTCCTTATGAGCACTGCAGCTGTCATTTTTCACATCTTGCCCAAAACGTGTTTCCGCCCATGTAGCACACAATGGCACAGTCGGTGTGCGAACTCAGTGTATGGGACACATTAAGAAAATCACAGTGTCACAGTTCGTGAGCAGAGATCTTAAAATGGCTATGTTGAAAATTTGGTGAAAAAATTCCTACAAATAATTGTTTTACGAGGCAGTAGCTAGTTCACGCATGCTCGTAAGTTTATGACTTCAATATTTTCACTCAGATTTCAACATTGCCATTTTACCACACCTCCTTACAGCAGTACAGCTGTCATTTTCACATCCTGCCCAAAACGCCTTTTCCACCCATGTAGTGCACAACGCAGATAGGTGTGCGAAATCAATGTATGGGACACAGTAAGAAATCACAGTGACACTGTTCATTAGCACAGGTTTTAAGATGGCAATGTTGAAAATTTGGTGAAAAATTCAAAAATGATTGTTTTAGCTGCGCGTTGCACAGTTCCTTAATGACGCTCGAGGGTTTGCGAATTTTCAATATTTCACTCCAGATTTTCAACATTGGCATTTTACCACACTTCCTTATGAGCAGTACAGCTGTCATTTTTCACATCCTGCCCAAAACGTGTTTCCGCCTATGTAGCGCACAATGGGGGTAACAAAAAGATCATGCTGACAATTTATTGTGCAAATACCAGCAATCGCACAGGGCATTAGGGTAAAGCACCATACATACCAAATACCACTGCAAATATCTGCAAGCGAACGTTCGGCATTGACAAATGTTTGTATTATTTATAATTGAAAAAATATGTTTAATGTTTGCTTACCTTCTCTACAATTCATTCACGTTGTTGGTTGTTTTAACCGCTGTTCTTTTTTTTAGCATAACCGAAATGCATCTAAACAGTGTATTATTCCCAACATTTTGTTTCAAATCCTTGATCTACTCTTGTTGCATGCTTCTTGAACATTAAGAACACCCCCAAAGAGTGCATTTACTCATGATACAATAGTGTCCTCTCCTCCCACTGCACCGTGAGTGTCTATGCTGTATTGGGGGTATTCACAGTTTCTAGGAAGACGCAAAGAGAGTTGAGGACGGTGTCCATTGAACTTCATGATAGAAAAATGTGGTCTAGTATGGGCTTCAGTTTCATTTCTAAACAGTGTATATGACCTTTATCTTTCTTTTCTGAACACATTCAGGATTCAACTCCCAAGAAATTATGAAAAATTGTTTAATGTTTGAGAAAGATGAAGACTTCACTGTGTTTAATTCAATGAGCAGAAATGAAAGTACACCAGCGGCCTCCTGAAGAAAGCTCCACCACCAGTAAGTAAATGTCCTAAGATATGGAAGGGGGGTGTAGTGTTGAATTGTGGTTAGTTGGACCTTCTTTCCATCATAATATTGTCTCTGAAACTGTGAAGCAGGATATCCGTGTTCAAGCCCAGCCACAGTCTCTGACTCACTGTGTGTCTTGGAGAAAGTGATGCTGATCTCCATTGAGCTTCTGCTCCAAGTTGTAAAATTATATGAAGATGGACCCCACTGAAATGTTGCATCTCTAGGGTTTTCTTGGTCATTATGTGATAAAACACTATTTGACACTGTGCTGCTGACTGGGGGGGGGGGTGTTAGCTTGAAAAGGAATATGAATAGTGAGTAATGAATAGCCGAGTATCTGAGGTGCAAAAGTATTTGCCAGTGAAAATGTTAAAAAAGGTAAATGTACACCCCTATGTTATGGCTTCCAGGACTCCCCAACCCTTATTTAAAAAAAATAAAATGTACATCCCATCCCCTTTCTTAGTCCTGCTCTGCTTGCAGATTTGTGCGGCTAGTCAGGTCAGATGCTGAGAAACTGACATGAGGGCAAGAGCATGTTCTGAGTACTAGATTTGCGTAGTTCAGTTCTCTGGGAGGGCACTGAAGCTACACAGGGATAGGCCCACCACCCCATTGTGGCACACGGGTCTCTTCCGGAAGTTTTAATTTACAGTTGTACACTAACTGTGAGGATATTGTAACATAGAAACATAGAATTTGATGGCAGATAAGGACCGCTTGGCCCACCCAGTCTGCCCATTTCCCTACCTGATGGATAAGCTGCAGATTCTAGTTAATCAACAGCTTACTTCCTTCTGCCCCCCACTAGAATTGCCTTATGCCTGTCCCATGCATTCTTGAATTCTCCCACTGTTTCTGACTCCACAACCTCCTCAGGAAGGCTGTTCGATGCATCCACAACTCTCTCTGTGAAAAAATACTTTCTAACATTACCTCTAAGCCGTCCCCCCTCTATCTTCAAATTGTGCCCCCTTGTTCTTGCACATCTCTTCTTATGAAAGATACTACCCTCTTGTACCTTGTTAATTCCCTTGAGATACTTGAAAGTTTCTATCATGTCCTCCCTCTCCCTCCTTTCCTCAAGGGTATACATATTAAGCTGCTTTAGTCTCTCCTCGTATGTCTTCTGGTGCAGACCTTGCACCATTTTGGTTGCCCTCCTCTGAACAGACTCCACTCTGTCTATGTCTTTGCAGAGATGGGGTCTCCAGAATTGCACACAGTACTCCAGATGGGGTCTCGCTAACTGTCTGTAGAGAGGGATAACAACTTCCTGTTTTCTACTGTTGATGCCTCTCCCTATGCATCCCAGTATCCCCCCCAGCCCTCCTTACTGCCTTCTCACATTGCTTGCCTGCCTTTAGGTCATCTGATATAATTACTCCTAGGTCTCTTTCGAATTTTGTTGTTGTTATTAACTCACCCCCCATTGTGTACTCTTCCCCTGGGTTTTTGTTTCCTAGATGCATTACCTTGCACTTCTTTGCATTGAATCTGAGCTGCCACGTATTTGACCATTCCTCCAGCCTTGCCCAGCCCTTTTCATTCTTTCCACCCCACCTTGTGTATCAACCCTGCTGCAGATCTTTGTGTCGTCTGCAAAGAGGCATACCTTTCCTTCCAGGTGCTCTCCAATGTCACTTATAAAGATATTAAAGAGGACCGGTCCCAGTACTGAACCCTACGGTACCCCGCTAGTTACCATCCTTTCTTCACTGTGGACTTTGTTTACTATTACCTTTTGCGTCCTGTTGTCCAGCCAGTTTTTTATCAAGGCTACCAACTTGGGACCCACTCCAAGGCTGACTAACTTGTATATTAATCTTTTGTGTGAGACTGTGTCGAATGCCTTGCTAAAATCTAGGTAGGCCATATCCACAGCCCTTCCCTGGTCTACTACTTTGGTCACCCAGTGAAAGAAATCTATTAGGTTCGTCTGACATGACCTTCCTGCTGTGAAACCATGCTGCTTTGGGTCCTGTGCCCCACTGGCCTCTAGGTACTCAACAATTCTTTCCTTCAGAAGTGATTCCATCATTTTCCCTACCACTGAAGTCAAACTAACTGGTCTGTAGTTTCCTGCCTCTGTCCTGCTCCCACTTTTGTGAAGTGGAATCACATTTGCCCTCCTCCAGTTCTCAGGTACCACTCCATCCTCCCATGATTTGTTAAAGAGAGTAGTCAGTGGTGTTACTAGTTCTACCCTTAGTTCTTTTAGTATTCTTGGGTGAATCCCATCAGGCCCCATTGCTTTGTCCACCCTCAGTTTTTACACTAAAAGATTGAAGTTTACTCAAGAAGGTAATTAAATTGTATTTTAGGTGCATTTGCTGAGTACAGGTACCCAATTTGAAGTGTATATAATATAATCCAAGGCACTTCAGTAACATTTTTGGAACACACTCTAAACGTGATTTTCTGGAGTAATGCAGGAGTGTCCCAAGTAAGAAGGTACTCCATTGGCGGTATATCAGGAACAATCATAAGGCACTTCATTAGCATTTTTACAACACACTCCCAGTTTACTCAGCACTTATCAGTTGATTGCTTGATAGTTACCATAAAGTTGCTTGACTTTTTAGTGGCACATTTGGAGCATGTACCCAGTCTATGTGCTAGTAGGCGACTGCAAAATTACGAACAAGTGACTCCAGCTGGGTAAGGGAGTCTTTTCTTGCATAAATGCAGTTTATTTCAGATAGTCATTTGGGACTTACCTCTGCCTCCTGTTTAACACTCAGGCCAACCCACAGGCTGTACCGGCGGGATGGAGCCTACCCCAGGCAGAGACTAGTTTCTGACTTTGGGGGGTGGAGGGGTACCTCAGGGTGCCTCAGTCAGATGTGTGTCACCTTCAGTGAGGAGTGGATGTGCTCCTGCAGCTTACCGGGACTCCCAGCTGGGTAGTTTCTAGCAGCACTGCACAAATGAGCTGGTTAAGAATTAGTTATTCTTAACTAATAACTATGCTTACTATGTGGTGTACAGTTACTTATCAGCTAATGCTCAACAAGTTGAGTATCGATCATGAATTATTTATTACATAAGCTCAATTAGTAATTAATGAATGCCAAACTAATACTCAATTCATGGGGATTAGTTAATTCTTAATTAGGAAATAGGTCAATGTCTAACTGCTGAAACTGTTAACAATTAGTTAGCAGTAGGTTGAGCTAGGAGGAGTTAGCCACTAACTCATTTGCATGTGAAAAAATCAACCAAAGCAAAACTGAGGAATAATTAAACATTAGCTAATTATTAGTGATTTGAGGTAGTTGAGCATTTGGCCTATTTTTTGTATAAGCTCAATTAGTAATTAACAAACGGCAAACTAATATTCAATTCATGGGGATTAGTTAATTCTTAATTAGGAAACCGGTCAGTAACTAACTGCTGAAACTGTTAACAATTAGTTATCAGTAGGTTGAGCCAGGAGGAGTTGGCCACTAACTCATTTGCATGTGAAAAAATCAACCAAAGCAAAACTGAGGAATAATTGAACATTAACTAATTATTAGTGATTTGAGGTAGTTGAGAATTAGGCCTATTTTTTTGTATGGGTCCTGTTAGATTCTATCAGTTCACCACCATGCCATTTGGTTAACATGGTGCACCTGTTACATTCCAGCAGTACATGGATGTAATTTTATCACCTCTCACTGGTTATTGTGCTGCGTACCTGCATGATGTTGTGGTGTACAGTCCAGAAAGGAAAAACCACTGGAACACCTACGAGCAGTTATCCAAGCTATCAAAAAGGCAGGTCTGACAATTAATCCTACCACGTGTGCATTTGGGTATGCAAGAAACCAGATATTTGAGCTATGTGTTGGGAATGGAGAAGGCAAGCCAGAAATTTCTAAAATAGAAGCTGTAGCAAATAGCCCTGTCCCTAAACAAAGAAACATGTCAAGTTATTTTTAGAGCTGACTAGTTATTATCAAAGATTTGTGCCCAACTATTTTGAGTTAGCTACTCCCCTCACTGAACTCATGAAAAAATGGTACCCAAATAATGTGAAATGGACCCCAGAGTGTGATGAAGCTTTTCAAGTTATTAAGGCTGCATTATGTTTAGCCCCTGTTTTAAGGAACCCAGGCCCAGATATTCAAAGCGTTGCCCCTGGGCTGAATTAACACTGCCCGGTGGCCAAACTTAGCCTGGAGCAAAAAGCAAGCCATATTCAAAAGGAATCGCCCAGTGCAAAACCAGCTGAATATAGCATGCAATGGAAGCCGGGCAAACAGGGCTAGGAGTGCAGGGCAAAAGTAGCCCAGGAATAACACAGCACTGAATATGGCAAATAAGACAGCACTGAATATAGCACTCAAGGCAGGCAGAGCAAACACCCGCAGGAACACAATGCAGATGGAACACAGGCAAAGGAGCACAGGCTGGAAAGGGACCCCAAGAACAGACAGCGGTGCAGAACCTAGACACCAATACACATGAGCCAGAGGAAAGGCCAGAGGGCACCAGTACCCATGAGCAGAACCAAAGCACAGAACAACCCTGTAGCAAAAGGCAGGCACCCAATAATGACACAGGACCCAGTACATGTACAGTATGAAAGAGGTGTGTGTGTGTGTATAGATATAGAGATATATATATCTATATCTATACACACACATATATATTGAGAGAAACACAACAGAACAGATACAGGCAAACAACAGGTGAGCAATAGAAATAAAAATAAACAGCAATGTAATGTAATATACAAAAATACTAAAGGAAACTTACACAAAACACTACTACAAAGACAACCACTACACACCTGAACAGGAACTGCTACTACTATGACTAACACTACAACTACCACTACCACTACCATATGTACAAGTAACTGCTACCACTACACACTATACTGACTAAACTACAACAAACAATGACAAAGTGAACAGCAGCAACCAAGGTATATACAAAGAATAACACATGTACAGAGGTGGAGGTAATACACATAAGTAATATCACAGGCAGGGACTGGGATGTGAAAACAAACAATGAGGGAAAAGGGTAGCATCAGAAACAGCAGTCCAGTAAAGGGGGGGGGGCAAGGTAAACAAAAGTGTGCTGCAGGTGATCATGGCTGGGAGTGTGTGGGATCTGGTAGACGTGCCTCAAGTACAGTGGCCACCCTCCTGGTCTCAGAGATGAGCATCACCTGCTGCTCTTATCAGCGTGCGTTGCTGGCACATAATCCACCGCAGGAGGTCCTTGGTGCCTTCGGTATCCTCTGGCCACATATCCTACAGTGAGGATCAGAGTGGACCTACAAGGGGAAGAGGGAGCATGTGAGGATGGGAAACCAGTCAGGAGGCATACTACAGCCACAGGTGGCCATACAGGAATGGACAGCATGTCCTGACAGCCATGCCCATGTGGTGTTGATGAACACAATGGTAAGCACAACCGACCGATACCCACGGGGCAGGCCTGGAAGACACAGGCAACACCCCAATACACATGGAGATGCAGGCCTCGACAACACCATGGCATGGACAACACCACCCACCCCAGCACTGCACACAGTGAGACAGTGCAGACACACAGGCAGTCCCCAGAATGGTGGTAGGTGTGGGCCATGCACCAATACGCATATGGGAGACCAAACATTGGGACAGGCTGCCCATAGACAGATAGCAATGTAACAGAGAGCAGAGCAAAGCACCACCCAAAAGGGGCACTGGAGCAGCACAATGCAGGCACTGTGAGTGGCCAATGGCCAACCCATGCTAGTGCCAAACCGACCCACAGGGTGCATACACCAGCAGGGGTGGGCCGACAGATGCTGCCACACATGGCCCATGCACTGCAATGTGTGCGGTGCCTTGAAGCTGGAACACACACATGGCAGGTGAAGAGCCGAACATGGCCAGAAGCTATAGTGGACCTCATGGCAATGCCAGCCGTGCATGCCGACGCTGGTCCATACTGGCCCCCACTGCCACAGAGCATGACAGCCAGACACCCAGACACTGGCAGCATCATGCAACACTGGTGCGCAACACAGCACAATGTCACACCAGCAATGGCATGATGCCCATGGCGGACGACATGCCAGAACAGTCAATGGCAGCCCAGAGAAGGAAACACACAATAGAGAGGCACAGCACAAATGAAGAATGAAATGTACTCATGTAACAGGCCCCTGACTCAGGGCTACTCTCCTGTGCCTGCTGTGGCATGGCTGGCACCCTTGGGCTGCCTCTCATGCATCCTGGGACACCTCCTGGCTCCCTCTCCCAATGCTGAGCTGCACAATCTGCTCTACAGTGGACAGAGGTAGCAACAGTGATAGTGCAACACACAGCATGCACCTCAAGTGCTACAGCAAGATGCACACCCACCCCCACAACACTGTACACACAAGGCAGCCCAGAGACAGTGGCTGAACATGGGATACACCCACACAGAGGGCACCATGGCCCATGGAGCATGTGCCAGGCACACAGGGCATATAGGCATGGTGAGACAGTGGTGCCACAGTGCCAGACGTAGGTGCACTATGACTGGATGCACACACAGCTGTGTAGGCTGACAGGGGCCCAGGTGACTGCACCGCCACACCACAGTGGTGTAGACTGCAGGATGGTCCTATAGTAGGTCCCACTGCCTGCAGTGTCCTGACAAGCCACCCACACCATGGCCATGTGTCTTGGCCGCACATGGCACGACTGCAGTGTCACCCCCACAGACACAGCATGCACCATGCAGGAACCACTACCACCATGTGTGCCACCTGGCAACAGAGGCAGCCGTGCTCCCCCATACCCTGTACCATAGTGCCCCCAAAGGTGGCCAAAATGTGTGCCGCCAGCCAGCGCCACATGCTCCCTAACACCAGGCATGCTAGCACACCTGTGCACACACATGGGCACACGCATGGGCCAAGGAGGAGGAGGAGGCACAGCAGTTCCGAGATCAAATGCGGACCAGAGGTAGCCCACAATCCACGCAGCAGCGGCAGGAGGACCCACTAATGTCTGTGGTGGCATCTTCCCTTCGGTCAGTGTCCACTGCTGGTGTACTTGTTGAAGGGTGTGAGATGCCACTCACACCACCTAGGACAGGTCAGTATCTGTGTGTGTGCATCCTGCACAGCATCACTGCAATATTGCTGGGTGTTGGTGTTGCCGTGGTACCTGGGGTGCACTTTGGGGGGGCTCTGCTGTGCACACTGTACACATGGGGTGGGAATGCATACATCTACTGCCTCAGTAGGGCTTTCACCACAGCCGACACCCTGAGGCATGTGCACTGTGGTATAGGTGTATGCATATGGCCATGGTCTATGTCTATGGGACTGCTCAGTGCGGTGTGCATGTCTGTGGCATGTGGCACCTTTCTTAGGGAGTGCATATACTGGTGGTGGTGGTTGTGACGCACTGTGCACATACAGGTCAGTGACTCTGTCCCTTCTTGTTCCACAGTGGTGTGTGCAGACCCTGCAGCATGCCAGGTCCTGGCTGGGATGGCTGCCAAGGGGCGGAGGCCAAGGAGGAGGACAACATGCCATCGACCTCTGGACTGGGTGCCAGTCATGGACTCTCAGCTGCACAACATGTGTGGCACTCTGATGCACATGGGGTACACCTACCGGGGGGGGGCTTCAATGCTGGTGGGGACCTGGATTATGATGCTGCCCTGGAAGATGTTCAGTTGGAGGATCTCAGTGGTGGCCAGGTGATCCTCCTGACGTTCACCAATGACATTGGATCGGATGTGTCAGAGGATGTGTCAGATGAGGGTTACCTCCTGCCTGTGAACGGGCCTGTGGACTGCAAGAACAGGGGTGGGGCATGCTGCAGTCTGCATCAATGATGCCATGGGGGGAATAGCCATGCCAGCCTGGGTGGACCAGTCCAGCTGGTGGTGGGCCATGAGGGGACCATGTGTGCTTCGTTGGACATGCGGTACCATCCATGGAGAGGGGTGCAGGGCCCACAGGTGCCCTGCAGCAGCAGGACATTCAGCTGTTGCCACAGCGTATCCACCCTGTCAAGCAGCAGGCATAACCACCAGCTGGCATTGACATTGCCACTGCCATGGAGCCAGATTCCCCAGGGGCCCACCCTCTGCTCCAGGCCACCCTCACATCCCAGGAGGAGGCCCAGATGGACCTGCATGGCCTGCGGCATGAGCTGAGGCATGAGCTGTCGCAGATGTGTGGGACAGTGTCCCTAGGCTTTGCACGGGCAGAACAGCAGGCTGAGGACAGGTTGGGGTGCATGATAACCACACTTGATCATGGTTTTGCAAGTCTCACAGCCGTGGTGGTCGATCTTACCACAGTGCTGCATGGGATGCATGGTGGCCAGCAGGCTGTACAAGGGGGACAGCATGCCCGTGACACACAGGCCCACAGACGGGACACACACAGCTGCAGGAAGGGGCACTGGCACCAGCATCACTGCATCGGGTGCATCAGTTGGCACCCAGCAGCGCTATGGGTGGCCTCCCACCCTGTCTGGCTCTGCTGGTCGGTGAGGGTGCAGGTGGACCACCCTCCCAGCCTCACCGCAGTCCTCCCCAAACATTTCCTTGGCTCAGAGCACCCCTGGCTCGGTGTCCCACGTCCATGGTGTGCATCATGTGAGTGGTGGTAGCCACCAGAGATAGACATGGCTGCACATGAGCACTGTTAACACCCCCATGTACACACACGCGCACACACACACACACACACACACACACACACTGTCACTGGCACATTCGCACAAGCACAGCCATGGTAGCCATTCCCACCCTGCCACCACACATCAGGCATCTCCCGCTTCACTGTGCTATGGCTGTGTACCCTAGTCACATGGGTGTCTTGCTCACACTGACTTCATTGGTACATTTACTCCCACTTTGTTGTGCACACGTTTTGTTGGTTGTCAGTACTATTGTGATAGTGTCTTAATGATGGAGACCCTGTGCTCCAGGTCCCTTTCGAGGATCTCTCCTCTCAAGTTGCTCCACTGTCCCCCGACCACTGGCTCTGGGTCACTGTCAGCCTGTTCCTCAGGTTCAGGTGCCTGTGTCCCATGGTTCATCACCATGTTGTGAAGCATGCAGCAGGCTAGGATGATACGACATACCTTCTGAGGCCTATACTGTAGGGCACCGCCTGACATATCTAGGCATCGGAAGCACATCTTGAGCATGCCAAACACCCTCTCTATGATGTTCCTAGTGGTGGAGTGTGCCTCATTGTACAACTTATCAGCCACTGTGGCCAGCCAGGGTACTGGTGTCAGCAGCCAGGGTCACAAGATATAGGTGCTGTCCCCTGTTGAGAGATGTGCACCTGTTAGTATTGTTGTTCTGCTGTCTGCCCCTTGCTGTGGTGCACCACATGTGTTGCTATCCCGAGCCCCTTCCTTGCTTTCCCCTGCCTATCCCCGCTCCTGCTGTGGTCTGTGCGTGCCTTGCATGCTGATACTCACTGACTAGGTGCCCACTGGGTATTCTGCCCTCCTCAAAGGCCTGACACAGCCGGGACTGGTGCCAGATGAAGGCGTCGTGGGCACTGCCGGGGTACTGCGCAATGACATTGCTGCTGCACCCAGTCGCATCACACACCACCTGGCAATTGATGGAGTGGTACCCCTTCCTGTTCACATATGCCTCACTGCCATCACCAGGTGGTGCACGGATGGAGACATGGGTGCAGTCAATGGCACCAAGTACTGCTGGTATGTGCGCAACTCGATGGAATTTCTGCATGGTTTGTCTGTGTTCTGCTGCTGCTGTGCTGGGGAATACTATGAACTCACCAGCATGTGGCAGGAAAGCATCTAGGAACTGGATCAGAAAGCATGAGGTGGCAGACTGCAATACCCTTATGGTGTCCCCTCATTGGTCGTTGGACTGTCCCTGTGGCTAGAAAGCACATTGCTGCTGTCACTGTCTCCTTGACTGTCATGGCATGACTGCATCTGTGTTGGACTGTAGCTGCTCATGCAGGAGTTCACATAGCTGCCTCAACATACCCCTGTTCATCCTGTACTGGCTAGTGATGTGCTTATCTGGCAGGGTCTCGAAGGAGACCTCGGGCCGGGTACCACCTGTGTTCAGCATAACGTCTCCTTGGCACGTGTTGGGGCCCATGTTAGCCCTGTTTCCTCTCCTCCTCCTCCACTACTGCTGCCATCAGTTGCAGCAACACAGCATTCAGCACTGCTGCCAATTTCACTTCCCGGTGTGTTCCCTCCCCCCTCTGTGTTTTGCCCTGGGATAAGACCAGCCTTTTATACGTGGTAACTAGCCCCGCACTAAGTGTCGCGCTATGTGTCCTAGCACAGCACTATGGCTCTGAATATCCCATAGTGCATGTATGCTGGTTCACACCCCTTCACTTTGCCCCTTGCATACATTATCAGTTTGCCCCATGCTATTGCGGTTAGCACACGTTAACCCGGTCCTTTGAATATCGCGGCTCTGCACTATTCCTGCACTAATGCCATGCTATTGGTTTGCACACTGCACTAAGTTTTTAATATCTGGCTCCCAGACTTTGAGAAACCATATTTGATACAAACAGATGCATCAGAGATAGGTCTAGGTGCAGTCCTGAGTCAATTCGATGGGACTTGGTTGCACCACGCCACCTACAACGCCTCCTCTAGCCACCTCCTGACCCCTAAAAGCCGATTCTGTAGCCCTGAGAGGGCTAGCCGGGTGCCAGGTGGGCACGGTCGATGGGACCTGGTTTCACCACGCCACCTACAACGCCTCCTCTAGCCGCCTCCCGACCCCTAAAAGCTGATTCCGTAGCCCTGAGAGGGCTAGCCGGGTGCCAGGTGGGCACAGTCGATGGGACCTGGTTTCACCACGCCACCTACAATGCCTCCTCTAGCTGCCTCCTGACCCCAAAAAGCCAATTCCGTGGTCCTGAGAGGGCTAGCCGGGTGCCAGGTGGGCACGGTCGATGGGACCTGGTTTCACCATGCCACCTACAACGCCTCCTCTAGCCACCTCCCGACCCCTAAAAGCCGGTAAGGACATCCTCTGACTGGGGAAGCAGTGATTGACTGCGATTGGCTGACCACGGATTGTGCTGAGCACTGATTGGCCTCCGGTTTCAGACCCTGCCTCCTGATTGGTCTGGGTGACATTGGGCTTTGCTGGGCTTGGAGCCCATTGACTTGCACTGCTCAGTGCCGAAATTTTACGCCCGCCCCTCTCTCCCCCCTCCTACCTTTATTAAATAGTCTCCTTCATCGCCGCCCCTGCTCCAAATACCCACCCACTATCTTACAACCTATCCTGTCCCACTTGCTAAATTGCTCCCTCTCCCCCGCATTTCCTACCACTGCTAGCTTCTCTGGGGGATATTACAGGCTACACATCACTGTGTTTTTCAGCTCTCTGGCTTCTTTTCTCTCACCTTCTTCTCCTCCCCTGCTACATCCATTATCTTCACACCCCTATCTCCTCTCCTAGCTACTATGCCTCCCTGTAACCACATGCTTCTGTCTCTTCTTGTCCTCTCCTTGCTTCCTACTCTATGCCATCTTCCAACTTCTTCCTATCCCTCACCACCCCCTACTCTTGTCCTCCTGGCCAGCTACCCCCCATCAGGTATGATTGCAATCTCCCTCTATTTGCACAAATGGTGCCATCTGGCAATGGACTATTTAAATACGAAAAATTACGACGTTGGCCTGGGGGTGATTTGGCATCTATTTCTGACCAGTGCCTTACACTGGGATCCTAGATGCCTGTACTGGACCAGATCACACAAGCAACAGAGGTGTATTTCCACCTATTATGAATTATGGCTATTGACTCTCAAACTCCTGCTCCTCCTCCTCTTAATGTCACGAAGTGTTCACCCAAATCCTGGCCCTATCTCCCACAGCACAACAAAGCCAGCCAAAATGGAGGGGGGACTCACCATTGTCACCCTAAATATCTGTAGTCTCCTACCTAAACTGGCCTCCCTACAAACCTTTGCCAGCCAACATAACCCTGATATCCTGGCCATTGTTGAAACTTGGCTGACACCCAGCACCCCTGACCATACCCATATCTCTTCAAGGCTACAAGATACTCAGGCTGATAGGACTTCAAAAGGGGTTGTGTGCAATTACATAAAGGACTATCTCACATGCCTCCCTGTTACGTATACCACCACTGAAACTGCTGTTCAACTCCTTCCTATCAAGCTACTCCTTGGTGCCCACAACAAAGTCCTCACGGTTACTGCTATTATATCCCACCCAAAGATCCGGGGTCCGGCCTCCAGACCGTACTAGAATTCATCAGATCTCAACCTCCTGATGCCAAGCTCCTTCTCCTTGGTGACTTTAATATCAACTGGCTAGCACCAGACACAGGGTCGACTAAGGATGCTATCCTTGCTGCAAACTTAACACAGCTGGTCAATTCACCTACTAGGAAAAACTATAAATCTGGGAATAGTGCCCTAATAGATTGGATCCTTACCAATCACCTGGCCCGGATAAATAATGTCTCTGTTCTCCCGGACTTGCTTAGTGACCACTCTCCCATAAAATGTACCTGGTCAAATAAGTTCAGAAAATCACCTCCTAGAACCATCTCTAGTAGAGTACTACCTTTTGGCAACCTTACTCCTCTCAAGGAAAATCTTAGACAGAAAGATTGGTCTCCCATTTACAATACTCAAGATGTCGACGTAGCCCTTAATCACTTTATCAACACTTTCAACGCTGCCTGTGATTCCTATGCACCTGAAAAAAAGCGCAAAGTGAATGCGCTCTCAAATCCCTGGCTCACTGCTAAGCTATTGACACTACACAAAGGAAGGGACCACCTCTGGGCTATCGCAAGAGCCACTGGCTCTCTGACTGACATCCAAAAGTATAAACAGGCCCGAAACTACTGTACCAAAGAGACTCACCGAGTGAAGAGCGCCTATTTCAAGAATGCCCTCTCCAACTCCTGGGGTGAAGGGAAATCCTTCTGGGACAATTTAAGAAATATCACGGGTAAGCAGTCAAAGTCCTCACCTACTATATTAAATGTGGATGGCACTACCACCCTTGACCCCTTGGTCATTGCAAACATCCTTAATGAGACCTTTACAGACCTTAGCGGTGTCCTCATCTGACTTCTTCACTGATACTGACCCTCAAATCTCTATATCCCCCTCTGCCTCTCCAAACATACCACCCTTCCATCTTAAAATAGTTAAAGCACATGAAGTCCATAAATACATAAAGAAGGCTATATCTAAATCCCGGGCAAGCAGTCACTCTATGGACCTTAAAATACTGTCCCTTACTCTGGATGAAGTTCTACTCCCCCTCACCAGAATAATCAATCTCCCCCTCTGCTCCAGCAAGTTCCCTAGTAAATGGAAGGCTGCAATAGTCACTCCTGTGCACAAAAGTGGTGACAAGTCTCTGCCTGGTAACTATAGACCTATTTCAATACTACCTCCCTTCTCAAAGGCTCTTGAACGTATAGTGGCCGACCAGCTTACAGACTACCTGCAGAAACATAACATCTTCTGTGCCCAGCAACATGGATTCAGACAAGGGCATAGCACATTGACAGCCCTGCTTGAATTCTCAGGAGCAATCCACAAGGCCTTGGACAAAGGACTCCTAACTGGAGCTGTGTACATTGATCTAACGAAGGCATTTGACACAGTACACCGTGGTCTACTCATCAGTCAACTACAGTTTCTTGGGCTCTCCCAGGGCTCTGGTGCCTGGATAAAAGTTACCTTGCCCAGTGCTCTCAAGTTGTAAAAATAGCAGGAGTTCTCTCAGACCCTAAGCCTGTCCTCTCAGGAGTTCCACAGGGATCCATCTTAGGCTCCCTCCTCTTCAGCCTTTTTCTAAACTCCCTTCCTAAATCCTGCCCAGAGCAAATTATCCTCTATGCCGACGATGCTGTGATTCTATCCTCTCATAAAGATCCAAACCCCTTACGCCTCAGCCTCCAGCACGCATTTGCCAGTGTTGAGACATGGTTCATTGAACATAAGCTGGTTCTAAACCACAAAAAAACAAAATCCATGCTCTTCTCAAGCCCGCAAAACAAGAAAACGCAAGTACCACTCACTATCAACACATCCCTGGGAATCACCCTTGAACAGGTGGCTACCTTCAAATATCTTGGAATCACCTTTGATCAAGGCCTAACCTTTGCAACACATATCGATAGTACAGTCAAAACTATTAATCAGCGGCTTGGGATACTGTACTGGAACAGACAGCTCCTTACCCTACCAGCACTGAAGCTAGCTATTCAATCCTCAATCATCTCAATCGTGGACTATGGCTTAATTGTCTATGGGTCTGCCTCTTCTAGCGCACTAAAACGTATTGCAACCTCCCTTAACGAGGCCTGTCAGCTGCTTACTGGCACTCATTGACGTACTCACACTTGCGAGCTCTATGCTGAAACTGGGAGGTTACAACTCTCAAACTGCTTAAAGTACCTCACCTGCCTTATGGCTAAAAAATCCATCATGGGCCTCACCCCACCTTGCATTCAAGACCTGATATGCCAGAACACAAGTGTCCGACCCACCAGAAGATCTGAAAATCAGCCTCTTCACGTCCCCCGTTGCCGGACTACCCAGGGTCAACGATCATTTGCCTACCGTGCCCCCTACTGGCTTAATGCCTTTAGCACCTCTATTACCTCCTCTACCTCTTTAGGTGCATTTAAATCTAGCCTATTCTCTCACCTTGCCACCTCCAACTCCTGTGACTGCCTTGATTAAATCCTAACTATTTCACTTCTCCACCCTGCCCACTTACCTGACAAAGGCCTGGTAGAGGATCCTTTTCTCTAACTATGGTCTGCTCCTCCCTCCCTTAGTCTCTCATGCTCTATCACACTTCCCTAACCTATCTTTTCCCCATCTCATTAGTTTTCTTATTGAGGAAAGTGTTCAATTAGTAATTATCTGTCCTTCACAATTGTCTTTGATGCTTGACTGTTCATGTCTCTTTTTATTCCACAATGTACTTTATTGTGCCACTCATTGTAACCCCATTGTTTGTACCTAATTTGATGTGGAACCTTTGTAAAAGAGCCTTGGCTCAAAGGTATTAATTCCTAGAATACAATAAACAATAAAAAATAAACAATAAACAATTCTCCCAAGAAATGCTTAGCACTTCCTTCTTCCTCGTTACCTGTATGGCCTACTCTAAATCACTCTCTGTACTTGCCTCTTCCCTTGTCACTATCTTCTTTTTCTGCTCCATACTCTAGCCCTCATTCTAACGTCACTACTACTTCCTTACTCTCCTAAACCTATCCTGTATGACCACACTTGTGTTACTGCCTCCTTTGCTTTATCCTAACCTAACTTGTCTGGGATCCCACTCATATGACCTCAGAAACTGTTTTGCTTCTCCCTCATAGATGATGAATTACTCTGTTTCATATTCTTACCTTGCTTGTTATTCATTTTACTCCTGTATCAATGTATTCCCATCCTTGCAAAATGTTCATATTAATGTAATGACATGTTGTATAAGTATGTTATCTCTTATACTTTGTATATGTTTTTTATTGTTTCTGTACCCTCCCACATCATTCCTGAAAATAATCATTGTCGTGGTTAGTGCATCATTGCCCAGTCAACAAAAATGAAATAAATAAATAATAAAATATAGATGGGAAGGAACATCCTATTCTGTACATAAGTAGTAAGTTGCATGACAGAGAGAGAAAAGGTACTCCACCATTAAAAAGGAATGTTTAGCAGTGAAGTGGGCCTTAGAGTCCCTTAAGTTTTATTCACTAAGAACTGATTTTGTACTTATAACAGATCACAATCCTCTCTGTTGACTTAACCAAATGAAAGATAAAAATTCCAGAATCACAAAGTGGTACCTGACACTACAGTCATTTAAATTCAAGGTGATACACAAATCTGGTAAATAGAATAGCAATGCTGATTTTCTGTTAAGATATGGATCAGGAATTGAGGGTTCTAAAGGTTGAGAAACAAATATACGAGTTTAAACTTTACTGTTTGCTGTACTGTTATAGAAAAAAGGACACTGCATATGTGCTTGTTTTCCGAAAGTTAGAAGCTAATATTAGAAAATTAATAGAAAGTTTTGGAAACCTGTTTGATCAAACAGGTTCCCTCTTAAGGAGGGGGATGTATGTGACAGGGTTGAATAGGACCCTGTCCCAGTTGTTATGGAGAGTTTGAATGCAGGGATCTGTTCTTTTCTTTCCTGTCTCATCTGTCTGGTTGTGTGACCAAATTTTCCTGTGAGACCTAGGATTTGATCACCCCGACAGTCTTGCAGTTCTCTGCCTCTCACTGTTTCTCAGTCTTCCCTTGCTGTTTCTGTCTTTTCCTCCCTTGCATATCTGCTGGTGTAAAAATATATGCAAATCATTATATGGAAGTGTAACTGATATTGGGATCCCTTTGTTTGGAAATTATATAGTGTTACTGTTGAAATGTATATAATTATAGTTTGAAATGATTGCAAAAAGCTATTGGTAACTCAAGGGTTAACCTGAGAGCAGTTTTTAAGCCCTTATTCAGAAGCTGTGGAGAAAAGGGGCCTCAGTTCTGGGACATGGTGTTCTGGCTGCACCTGCCTGTTAATTAAAGGAACATTTTAGAAAAAAAAAAGGATGCTTGTTAAGTAGTGGGGGTTCCAAAGACTTACAAGAGAGAGTGAGAGCTGCAATGTTTTGGGGAGACATACAGAGATTGAAGGAAAACTCAGATGGACTTTTTCTGTTTATTCTGCCTTTGTAAATAATTATATTGAACAAGTTTATTTTTTTATGTTACTGCTAGTACTAATAAACACTTTTTGTGAAGTCTACAACTGCTCCTGGTTTTTCCTATGTTTCCTGACCTCTGACTCAATGACAATATGCTCATCCAAACAGCTGCCCCACAGCCATTGCGGCCCACTATTCTTCCCATGCCAACCCCCCTAGCATCCTGCTGCTCCCTGTACCCTCCCCCATCCTCCCCTATTTCTGCAACACCACCCTCTGGCATGTCTTCCCTCTTCTTTCTCCAGCTTCATACCTCTGTGCTGCCCTTACCCCCTTGTGCATTAAACTCCTTAAGTGGTGCCCGTCCCACCTCTTCAGCTTATAGTCCCTTCCTATGCAGCAGTATCTCCTTAAGACCCTTGTTCCTGACTCTTTTCACCCACTCAACATATCAGTACAGCTTTTTCAACTACATTAATCCTGCAGCCTTTATGCCCGTGTGTTTCTACTCCAGCTATATGTTTCCACACCCTGTGGTTTTCAGACATCTGGCCAGGGAGTGAAATACACTGTACCTGGCAGTCCTGTCCACCAATTGTAGGGTAGCTCCTCCCCTATAAATGTACAATACCACAGGGTGGGAGGGATGGGGAGGGTGGGATTAGGGCCTTACTCTGACTCTCTTGAGACTCAATCAGCATTGACCCTTTCCCCACCAGACCTCTCAATCTCCCACACAAAGGTACAAGATCAAACACAACTTCTGTATGAGGTCCAAACTTGAGAGGAACTCACCCAGCCAGAACTCCAAACATTCCACAGCACAGATTAAATATCACAGCCCAGGATGCCCCACAGTATCACTTATAATTCCCAGTACTGATTTTAAATCCCCACCACCACCCCCCAGCACAAACAATTCCAGTATCAAAATTAAAATAGAAAAGGAAAAAGCTAGCACTTCCCTGAAACAGCTCCTTCTGCTGCTAGATCCCAAGTGAGACTGTTTGCTTTCTGAACTGGATAATACCTATTTAGACTTAATATTATGGGCCTTATTCAGGCCATTTAATCAGCTAAGTACTGTAATTGTGTTCTTATTAGTTTTATTTTGGATTGTAGTTATTTTATCGTGGGAAAAATGTGTCTTAATGTATTAATTGTTTTGGGAATAATTTGGATGCAGGAACTTTTGTGTTGTCAGACACAACACGTTATCAATAAGCTTCTCCTGACTCCTTCAAATTTTCTAAGCCATTTGTTGAGTTTTATTCTCATAAAGAAAACTGTATTACTATTTTGGGATGCAGAATAAGACGATGTGTTGGATATACAGTAGGGAGAGTTTATTTTATTAAGAAACTTAATCCTATAGGGCAGGGACCTATTGAACAGATTTTTACGTCCCCCTTGATTTTTTAAATCTTATTATTTCTATTGGGCGATGTTGAATCCAATCCAGGACCAGCAGTTGCTGGTATTGATCAGAATTTGAGCCTTAATGGGCTACAGACAGGGATACTGAGGCTGAATAAAGAGGAAGATGGTTGGGCAGAGAGCGACAGTGAAACATCAGGGATACTGAATTAATACTTCTGCTCAGTATTCACAATGGAAAAGAAGGGGGAGATACCTAATCCAGTCAATAGAAGCTCTCTGGATAGGGGGGTTGGTATTAGTCTTTTCACAGAAAAAAGGGTTCTGAAAGAACTCTTAAAACTGAAAGTGGATAAAGCAATGGGGCCTGATGGGATTTACCCCAGAATTCCAAAAGAACTAAGGGAAGAACTACTAACACTACTGACTACTCTTTTTAATAAATCATGGGAGGATGGTGTGGTACCTGAGGATTGGAGGAGGGCAGTTGTGATCCCCCTTCTCAAAAGTAGGAGCAAGACAGAGGCAGGAAACTACAGACCTGTCAGTTTGACCTTAGTGGTAGGGAAAATAATGGAATCACTTCTGAAGGAAAGAGTTGTTAAGTACCTAGAGGCCAGTGGGGCACAGGACCCAAGGCAGCATGGATTCACAGCATGAAGTTCATGTCAGACAAATCTAATTGATTTCTTTGACTGGGTGACCAAAGTAGTAGACCAGGGAGGGGCTGTGAACATGATCTACCTAGACTTTAACAAGGCATTTGACACAGTCCCACACAAAAGATTAATAAATGAATTAGCCAGCCTGGGAGTGGGTCCTAGGGTGGTAGCCAGGGTAAAACATTGGCTGGACAACAGGACACAGCAGGTAATAGTAAATGGAGTCCACAGTGAAGAAAGGGGGGTTACTAGTGGGGTACCGCAGGGTTCAGTACTGGGGCCAGTCCTTTTTAATGTCTTTATAAGTGGCATTGCAGAGGGACTGGAAGGAAAGTATGTCTCTTTGCAGATGACACAAAGATCTGCAACAGGGTTGATATGCAAGGTGGAGGAAAGGATGAAAAGGGACTTGGCAAGGTTGCAGGAATGGTCAAATGTATGGCAGCTTAGATTCAATGCAAAGTAATGCACCTGGGAAACAAAAACCCAGGGGAAGAGTACACAGTGGGGGGGGTGAGATACTGACAACAACAAAAATTGAAAGGGACCTGGGGGTAGTCATATCAGATGACCAAAAGGTGGGCCAGCAATGTGAAAAGGCAATAAGGAGTGCTGGGGGATACTGGGATGCATAAGGAGTGGCATCACCAGTAGATAACAGGAGATTGTTGGCCCTCTGTACAGACAGTTGGTAAGACCACGTCTGGAGTACTGTATACAGTTCTGGAGACCTCATCTCTGCAAAGACATAGACAGGGTGGAGGCTGTCCAGAGGAGGGCAACCAAAATGGTGCAGGGTCTGCACCAGAAGACATACGAAGAAAGACTAAAGGAGCTTAAGATGTATAGCCTTGAGGAAAGGAGGGAGAGGGGGGACATGATAGAAACTTTCAAATACCTCAAGGGAATCAACAAAGTCCAAGAGAGTAGCATCTTTCAGAAAAAGAGATGTGCAAGAACAAGGGGGCACAATTTGAAGATAGAGGGGGTACAGCTCAGAGGTAATGTGAGGAAGTATTTATTCACAGAGAGGGTTGTAGATGCATGGAACAGCCTTCCTGAGGAGGTCACAGAGTTAAAAACAGTGGGGGATTTTATGAATGCATGGGACAGGTATAAGGCAATTCTAGTGGGGGTAGGAGGAAGTAGGCTGTTGGTTAACTAGGATCTACAGCTTATCTGTTAGGTAGGGAAATGGGCAGACTAGGTGGGCCAAGTGGTCCTTATCTGCCATCAAATTCTATGTTTCTATGTTCATATTAACATCAGGAGCTTTCTTAATAAGAAAGCTGAGGTTGAGGCCTGGATTAGGATTCACAGGCTGGCTCTATTTAGTATCAAGAGACCCGGTTAAAATCTAATATCACTGATGGTATGCGCATAATAGATGGCTACAATGTATTTAGGAAGGATAGGAAGGGTAATAAGATGGGGGATTATGATTTTTGTTTCTGATAGGTTTGAAGTTGTGTGTTGATGTTTCTTTTCAACAATCAATGCCTCATGAATGGCTACATTTAGAGCTATGTTTGACCACTTGTATTAAATTAGGTCTTTGTATTGTGTATAATCCTTCTAAATTTGGTACTAAGGAATTTAGTTTTTAGATTACTTTCAGCAGTTTGCCTCATCTAAATATGTGGTGGTAATGGGGAATTTTAATTTGAATTGGATGGAGGTGCTTATGATGAACTTGAATTATTGATTACTGACGCAGGAGTATCCCAATTGGTGTCGGGTGTCACTAGATTGAATTATTGTAGCAATCAACACACCTTAATTAATTGCATATTAACCAAGACACTTGATAAGATAATAGAGAGTGGGAATTATTCAGATAGTATTAGTGACCATATGCCAGTATACTGTATTTGGAGACACATAAAAATAAAAATACCACCTAAAATAATCACTTACAGAAACTATCAAAATATTGATTATTGACAGCTTGATTTTTGATCTTCAAATGATAGATTGGTCACTCCTGAACCTCATTCCTGACTCAAATGCAGCTGTTGATTTTTTTCCTACTTCACTCTTGAAGATATAGGACAGACATTTTTCTTTAATAAAAAGAAGGGTTACGGGTAAAGATAGTAAATGGATTATGCCCAATTTATTTTCTTTAAAGAGGGAGAGAGATAAATATTGGAAAATATATAAAGTCACTAATAGCATTGAAGCTCTTAACCATTATCGATATTTGAGAAAAAAATCTAAGTTGTTGGTATGTAAAGAAAAATCAGATTATTGTCAGAAACAACAAGTGGATTCATTAGGAGATTCTAAAAGATTTTGGAGATCAATTAAAAAATTAACAGATCCAAACACAAACAAATAAATTGGTACTATTGATTTGAATGGGGTTGTGATAACTGATACAAATGAAATTTGTGATATTTTTTTTAAAAAGTTCACTGATTTATCTAAATACTTAATTGGCATTGATCCTTCATGTTTTTTGAGTGATTTAGGATCTACTTGTTCTCATGTCAATCATTCCTATTGTTTCAGCATGATATAGCCTTAGCAAGTACTTAAGTTGCTGGGACAAATGTCTACCAACAAAAGTGTGGGAGCAGACGGTTTAGAACCGCAGTTCCTTAAACTTGTTTCCGATTTTATATATCAACCTTTGACCTCTATTTTTAATTTGTCACTTTCTACTGGGGTTTTCCCATTGATCTGGAAGCAGACCATTATTAAACTAATATTTAAATCTGGCCATCCTTATGAAATATATAATTATCGACCCATCTTGATTCTTTCTCCATTAAGTAAGATCTTTGAAAAGTTGGTAAATTGTCACTTGCTGGAATATCTGGAAGCTGGGGACTTCACTCTCTGGATCAGCAAGGCTTTTGGAGGCTTCATAGTACTGACACAGCTTTGGCACATTTTACTAATTATACTCTAAGATCTATGGATGCTGGTCAGTTGACTGGAGCATTATTTATCGATTTATCAAAAGCCTTCAATTTAGTCAATCATGCCATGCTGCTCTGGAGACTAAGGAGCCTCGGGCTTTCTGAGATATCTTGTGATTGGTTTCAAAGTTATCTAACTGCACTACCAGTAAGGGTAAAACTAGGTGGTGTGGAATTGACACTGGGTGAGTTTTGGCATGGGGTACCACAGGGGTCCATTTTGGGCCCCCTGTTGTTCTCCATGTTTATTGACCCCATTGTTAAGGTTCCACTTCAATCTAGAATATTGTTGTATGCCGACGATATAATCTTGTTTACTAGCTCCCAAAAAATTAGTGATATAAATGTATTTTTACAGCAGGAGTTCGTAGCTTTAAATAAATGGCTGTTGGTGCATTCTCTTGTATTAAATTCTAAAAAATTTTAATGAATTTTATTTGGCTCTACACCTAAAATTTGCAATGCAGAATCTTTAATAATTAGTGATGTGGCAGGTAACATGATAAAACAAGTAACTGAAACAAAATATTTAGGTCTAATACTTGATTCCAGCTTAACCTTCTCAGCTCATATTAAGAAAACAGTAAAGTCAGTAAACCAAAAAATAAGTGCTTTATATCAAATTAAGGATTGTTTAATTAGGGAAGCAAGAGAGATTATATCTAAAAGTGTACTACTTACAACTTTGTACTATAATTCTTTTTTGTTTACTAAGTTAGCATTGAAGGATTTGGATTTGGTTAATAAATCTTTTCATTCCATTTGTAGATTTGTTTTGGCCAAACCTTATAATATGCATCATTATATAATGAACTTAATTGGCTGCCTCCTAAATTGTCTTATTCTTACAAACCAGGTTGCTTGATTAACAATATACTTGTGCAGGGTATTACATCTCCTTTGCATAGCCTGATTAATTTAAAGGAAGATACTGTATAAGGTCATTGCGTTCAACTAATGTGCAATGGTTACTAACTCCTAGAACTGTTACCTGTATGGGTGAGAGAGCATTTTCCTTGCAATGCCCCATTTTATGGAATACACTGCCTGAAAATTGTATTATCTCTAAGCAAGAAAGTTTTAAACATGTTTTGCATTGTCATCTACAATCACTTGCTGTATGTAATTGTTTTTAGGAATTTCAAATGATTTGTCTCGTTTACCACTGAAATAACTTATTGTGTTGTATATTTGTCTTGTATTATTTGTATGTCAATTTGCTTCTTTGATATTGAAGTACCAGGTTTATACTGAAAAAGGGCCTTGGCCCAGTTATCTTACCTGGTAAATAAAGTGAATTGAATTGAATTGCTGAGATGGTGCCTGCTAATTACCCCATCCCCCTCTATCAAGGCCAACAAACAATTTCCCGCCTGAGTGAAACTCACCCAGCCAGAACTCCAAACATTCCACAGCACAGATTAAATATCACAGTCCAGGATGCCCCTCAGTGCCAGCTATTACTCCCAGTACTGATTTTAAATCCCCACTACCATCTCCCCTCCCAGCACAATTTCAGTATCAAAATTAAAATAGAAAAAGAAAAAGCTAGCACTTCCCTGAAACAGCTCCTTCTGCTGCTAGATCAATCAATCAATCAATCAAGTCTTTATTTAACCAGGCATTCATCGTTGAGCAGAAGCTCATTTGCAAGATGGACCTGGGTGGAGCATGAACAATTGTATATACAGGTCAACACAGGTATTTACAAGGCAATACAGATAATACTCTTTACAGAGAGGAAGAAAAAGAAGTTCATATGTACATAGAATTATACAGATATTGTACAGATTACACGGTATTTACATACATAGAAGTGTCTATAGGAAGATAAAGCAGGTTATCTAAGGTTGCAGGAGGAAGTAATGGAAGAAAAAATAAAATAAAAATATACACCAGGTAGAGGTGAAGGTGGGGAAGAGAGGGAGGAAGTAGGGGAGAAAGGCTAGGAAGGCATGGTGCACAGAAAGGAGTTGGTAAAGCTGGATGTAGAGAAGGTGGATGGAGAAAAGGGTATGTGTGAGCCCGGATTGAATGCTATAAAGCAGGGCATGGTAGGATGTCACAACCCAGGGTAGTGAGCTCCATCCGAGGTTGGGAAAGGAAGAATAAGGGGATGGATGGGCCTAGTGTTGATAAGACAGGGGATAAGAGCGAACAATTAGGCTGGTGAGGAGCAAGCTGGGGGGGTCTGTACTAAAATTGGGTCTAGGCGTGGCTATATACCAGTACTGGGTCTGAGGGGTGAAGCAGTTATATACTTCTCTGATTGTACGTAACCAAGCATCTTGAAAGCATTTTATACCGATTAGAGTGCTTAATTGAGGTTTTTTGTAGATCGCTCCATAAGGTAGGTAGCACGGGCTTATGGCTGCCTCTGCCATGGATTTTTTTGGGTACTTAAGTGTAATAGCTGAGGAACTTCTTAACGCGTATTTCCCAATTATACTCAGGGGAAGACAGCAGGAGATATAATAAGGCAGCTTATTAGAGATGGCTCTATAGGTCCAGAGAGCAGCGTTTCTGTGGCACCTGAACTTTAGTGATGTCCATCCCACTGCCACATATAGGGTGCAATGATGTGTGTCGAAGGGGAGTCCCGTTATAAACCTCAGTGCTCGATGGTAGAGTGTGTCCAGTTTAGCCATGTAAGAGTTGGGGCATTGGCTGTAGAGGAAGTCAACGTAATCAACCAATGATAGAAAAATGGATTGGACCAGTTGTTTCTTGGCATCTCTGGTGAGAAATTGGCTGATTCTAAAAAACAGTCCAAGCGTGATCCCAAGTGTGACTAGCAAGAACAGTAAACAGTGTTGGCCAGTGACATGATACAGAACATGCAGATACAGTACATTGTGATACATTACAGGAAATCCTGATTCATTTCAATGGGATTTCTGTGATACTTCACAATACATTCACATGTGTAGTGCATGTTGTCACAGGCTACCACTGTATCACTAGCCAGAACTGCTAGGATTGCAGATTTAAACTAGACAGACCTTTGGTCTTAGTGTGCCCCATTAAAGTACTTATTCCCTTGTAAACAGAATTATTAATCACTTTCGTTCCATTAGTCAGAGTGTAGGATATTATACAAACCCCTTGTCCTGTACCCTGTGTACAGCTGTGTGCACATGCAGACTGTTAGACTACTGCAGCCTAAACCTTTAAAGAAATGGGGGGTCTTAATAATTTGATACATTGTTTTAAATACAATTTATCATTAAAAAAAATATTTTCATTGATTTATGGGCACTGAGATATATAAAACTGGAAAAAAGCTGTGGCTTTCCTTTATAGAATACCACTAAGTGTCTTCCAATGAGAGGGTAATACTGTATCAAGCATTTTCCACCT
Source organism: Neoceratodus forsteri (assembly GCA_016271365.2). Classification (NCBI taxonomy): domain Eukaryota; kingdom Metazoa; phylum Chordata; order Ceratodontiformes; family Ceratodontidae; genus Neoceratodus; species Neoceratodus forsteri. The sequence continues at coordinate 324,379,724 of CM057450.1, read as the reverse complement.
CCATTTAACAGCTTTAAGCTAGATTCAATATGCATTGATGCATGTAAACTATATCGACATGACATCACCACATTGATTTACTTCAAGATCTCATTTTAAAAAAAGATATCGGCCCAAACTCTTTTAAAATTAGACATTTTAAAAGAAACTATCTTTAGAATGGAGTCAGACTAGCTTAGAAACGTAATTTTTTAATGAAAGCTTGGTTTTTAATTGACATGACTGTGGCATGGTGATACAGCATTTATGTAGGATATAATTTTTGCAACACTGTATTGTTTTCATATTGTTAATAACAATGGCACTTTACATGTCAATATAATTTGTACCTTACATGCTAGAATGTCCTGCTATTCCATGTTGGAAAGGCGTCACCCTTCACTTTTAAACAGTCCAATAGTAACTTCTAGCACAGGCAGCTGCAGATGCATTGATCCCTAAAGTTAAAGTGATGTTAAAAACAATAAAATGGTGTATATAGTACAGTACATCACTGTACCCAGCACATTGATGTCACAATACAGTACACTGATTGCAAACATGTAACAGATGGTTTTAAAAAAATAAAATATATATTTCTTCAATATCTTATGATTTTAGTTATTGTACATGACAAATAAATAGTTATTGTTTGAATTTGGGCATAATAAGTGTTTCCAAAGTGATCCAAACATGTTAGATTTTTTTTTTCATTGAGGAACCTCAAACCCTCCATTGCTTTAGTATAGTATGCCTGCGAAAGCATCAAAAGATAACTGACAAATGGTATTTTGTTTTTTAATTCAAATATCCCTAGTATCTTCTGACTACAAATTTTCCAGTATATATCTTTTTGTAACATTATTGTTGGTCCAATAAAAGGTATCAAACCATTTGCTTCTGGATCTGTTCTTCTTAGGACCAATACAGCAACTAAACCAATTCTGCATGTCAGTATATTTCTATAATCTTACACATTATCTGGCTTATTGTTGATATTACATGTTGGTAAAAACAGAATAAAAAATGCTAAATTATTTTGCATTTTTATATATCAATATGTGGAAGTTATAGCAACATGATACATCACTATATAAACAAAGCTTACTCCAAACTCTCATATGAAAAAAAAAGTTATGTGCCCTAACAGTTCCAAAGATAGCACTATCAAAAGATAATTTCTTCAGAATGAAAAATCTCTGGAACCAGAATGAAAAAACAGAATGCTATAGTAGGGCAGGGGTGGAGAAAAGCTTAGAGATATATACAAATGCCCATAGCCTAGGAGATAAGGTTCCAAACCTGGAGACCATGTTGGCAGATGCAGACCTTGACATAGCAGCAATAACAGAGACATGGTACTTTGCTAACCATGGTTGGGAAGTCAATGTACCAGGCTGTACATTGTTCAGGAGGGACAGGGAGGGTTAAAAGGGTGGGGAGTGACCCTGTACATCAGAGATGGTATAAAGGCTACAGAAGTTCAGGGAAGACAGGGGGAGGCTGAAGCAATGTGGGTCACCCTGGAGCCAGGGAATGGAACAGCAATACAACCAGATGTGATCTACAGACCTCTGACACAAAGGGAGGAAGCAGACAGGGAACTAGTGGAGAACATACATGACATTGCAGCTAAAAGCAAAATCCTGCTACTAGGGGATTTCAAAATGCTGGACATGGATTGGACCACCCAGGTGGCTGCTTTAGCCAGAAGCACAGCCATCCTAGAATCCCTGCAGAGGGTTGAACTCAGGCAGCTGGTGTATGAGCCAACCAGGGAAAAGTTGATTTTGGAGCTGGTATGAGCCAATGGGAACAGAGTCAAAGAAATACAGGTGGAAGGGCAGCTGAGGTTCAGTGACCACCGCATGGTGTGGTTCAGCATGGAGAAATGGACTCCATCAAGCCACACAAGGGCAACAGTATTAGATTACAGGAGGACAGATTTTACTGATATGGGTAGATGTATACAAGCGGTCCTGGGAAAGGGAGAGGTGATAGAGGGAGTGGAGGAACAATGGGAGAAACTGAAAGGAGCCATAGTGTAGATAGCAAACCAGTGCATTAGGATAGTGGCCAAAGGGTAAAGAAGAAAGAAATCCCTATGGTTATCTAAAGAGGTGGGGGATAAAGTCAGGGCTAAAAGGCTGAGTTTCAGGAAATATAAGGGGAGCCAAAGGGAGGTGTACCTTGAATGTATAAGGGGAAGCCAGGAAGGTTGTTGGGAGAGTGAAGACGCAGACAGAGGAGGGTTTAACACGGTCTGTGAACAAAGGGGATAAGGCATTTTACAAGTACATCAGTGAAAGAAGGAAAACCGGGGGGGAAGAGGATTGTGTGGCTCAAAGGGGAGAATGGAGAGTGTAAGGAGGGGGATCTAGACAAGGCAGCAATACTGAACAAATACTTCTGCACAGTATTCACTAAGGGAGGGGAGGGTCAAGTACCACATTTAGGTTGCAGAGGCAGTGTGGTGAGGGTGAAGTGGACATCACTTCACTCACAGAGGAGAGAGTTATAAAAGAACTCACAAAGCTGAAAGTGGATAAGGCCATGGGGCTAGATGGTGTTCACCCGAGGATATTAAGGGAGTTGCGAAGGGAACTAGCAGCACCTCTGGTGGCCCTGTTCACAGAGTCACTCAGCACAGGTGTGGTTCCAGAAGACTGGAGGAGGGCACATGTAGTTCCACTGCACAAAAGTGGCAGTAGGGAGGAGGAGGAGGTGGGGAACTACAAGCCAGTCATCCTCACCTCAGTGATAATAAACATAATGGAGACACTGCTGAAAGAAAAGATAGTGGCACATCTGGAATCCAGGGGTGCTCAGGGTCTGAGACAACATGGATTCACAGCAGGAAGGTCATGTCAAATGAATCTGATAGATTTTTTTTTTATTTGGGTGACTAGGGAAGTAAATCAGGGAGGGGCGGTAGACATCGCCTACCTAGACTCCCCACACCAGGCACTTGGGTTAAATCCCAATACTGACACTGTAGTGCAGCATGAGGGGGTGCTGCTCTCCTGAGGTGCAGTATTTCAGATGAGATATTGAACCAAGGTCCCATCTGCCTGTTCTGGTGGTAGTTCAGGTACTTCTCAAACAGACTAGGGGAATTGTTTATTCAAAAACAACACCATAACATCAGAGTGAACAAAATCATACGACAAAAAACAATACAAAAGGAGAACCATCATATAGTACAATAAAGAAAAAAAGACTAAAAATGAACAAAGCTATCATAACAAGAGTGTGGTATCCCACCCAAATCGTAGCGTCCATTCAGCTCCTAATATGAAGTTATACAGATCCTCATCCCTTATACTGAAATTTAAAAAGAAGCAAGTACCTTACCCTACCCACCCAATACCTTCCCACAATAAATTACATAAGGCCTCCCCCAAGTGTCATTTTTCGTATTGGTATACCCCATCCAATTCTGCTTATAAGCAGAACAGCACATCATTCAACAGAAGTTCTTCCCCTTGTAAAAACCATCGGTACCTTGCTTGCCATATAGTCCATTTTATACATGCTAAAATAACATATATCGTACCTTTTTCCCCCAATGTCTCCAATGAGGAGTTAATTGACCATAAACTAAGATATTGTAAGACATGGCCAAAAAGCATTTAGTATCCCATAACTCATCCAACATATCCCAAAAAGGGGCAACAAAAGAGCACTCAAAATAGAGGTGTTGCATATTTTCAATAAGTTAAGAACAATCTCTTTCCAGACAATACCGATTATTCATAGCTTTATGTTTGTGGTTACCACAAACATTGAGCTTACCATGTCCACTAATCCAAATAGTGTCTTTCATTTTTGGTGGAATCCTTGTTTCCAAAATACAATATAACAAAACACTACACTTAATTGTCTCATTCACCCTAAACACTGGTTCCTTATAATAACATGTTTGCAGAACTGTAACATAGAATTGTTGTTTTTGTTATGGACAGAAAGTGAAATAGTTCCACCTTCCATAGTCTAATATACATAAGACACATCTGCACATGCCCTGACAAAGATTTATCAGCAATACTCCATTTCCCCTTCCCCCAAGCAGTAAAAAACATCCTTTTGCCAAGTTCTCATAACTCAAAACCCAATTCCCTCTTCACCCATCAATAGAGACCTGATATTAGCATAAAAAAAATTACAAAAGAAAAACTATGGGATGAATCATGTTTACCCCTGCCTTCTTCCATGGTCTAGATGTATGGTTGTGCTTCACCGGATTCAGATGACTGCCCCAATTCTAAAATTTGTCTGAAATCTAAAAGAGAACAAAACAGAGTCGGTGAGTCCCCTTCCAGTTAATAGGCTATACAGTTTGTTGTGGGGCTGCAGTACAAATAATCCAATGTTCAGAAAATGAAGAAAGCCAGCCACTCAATATTTTCTTAAAACTGATTTTTTTTAAATATTTCTTAGAATCAACGATTCCCTGTGCTTGCCCAATGTTTCACCCACATCAGGCTTCCTCAGGGGCCAGGATCTATCATAAATACACAATTACAGTTTTAATTTCTAAAATAAAAAAATAATTTTTACCATTCATTTTCCAAAAAACGTTTTTCAAGTCAAACCAACATTGCATTTTTGTTGCTCTTCCTATCACAATCTATGAACTACTTACATTTTTCTTTATGACGGTAAAAACCTGAATTCATTATTACTATTTACAACCTTAATCAAAACAAGACTGTGAATGACCACCATCTACAACTAAATTTTGCCCTGGGCACTTAATTGTAATGGACCCTTCTAATTACCTGTGATTCTGGAGTTGATTATTTTCCAGTGGTATGTAGCCTCTCAGTTTCCAAAATGAGCTTTTCTGATTAGTTTTTCCCTGTGTAAGCACAATATTTTCAGTATTTAACTTACTACTTTTTTATCAGGCAAATTTTGCCTTCTCATGATATCATTTATAATCAGAAGTGCATTTCACATTTCTAATGATTCATTTAACAATAACCAACATTTTTACAACAAAACCATCTCCAATTATGCATTTACTTGCCTGCTATAAGTATTGCAGTGTTCTAACTTATTCATGTCTCTTAAGTTTTCTAAGTTCGTTGTACTTACTTTATATGTTCTATTCACTTTCCTGTTCTGTCTGTACAAATATTGCTCTATTGGTTCCATTTGCAGCTATATGGTTCTAAAAGCCCAAATGCTCTATAGACAGTTTACCACACTATTTCATCTGTTTGCTGAAAATTAGTGTTTTCCTTGCTTCTGGCAGTTAAAACATTTAGTAAACAGACATACATCATACTCTAATTCAGGCTTGAAAGGACTGCAGGCCTGAACCTTACACCTGCTTCAGGTAGTGAAAACATTTCATAAGTAGACATATACCCCAATTCAGGCATGAAAAGAGTATAGGCCTAGAACCTTACACTTGCTTCAGACAGTTAAAACATTTTGTAAGCAGACACATACCCCAATGCAGGTTTGAAAAGAGTGTAGGCCTTGAACCTTACACTTGCTTCAGACAGTTAAAGCATTTTATAAATAGACACATACCCCAGTTCTGGCTTGAAAGGAGTGTGGGCCCTGGGGTTGTCTTTCAAATATCATTTACATCATCATAGCAGATTACTGGAGCTTGAAACTAACTCCATTCTGCTATAGATAGTAATCTAGACACTTTCTTGTTTAAAAAAGTTAATTGTTACCTTTTCTGCTTCCCTCTGGCTGTGTCTCAGCTTCTATCATGTTATGCACACTTGGTTGAAATGTTTCTACTTATGTAGTTCTGGGACAGAGGGTAGCACCAGTGTAGCATCCAACCACCGACCGCCACCTCATAAAGAAGTGGCCAGAAGGTGCCACCCCTGGAGCCAGTCACTAGTGGCTGCTATGCAACAAAAGTGAACTTGGTCCTCTTCCCATACTGAGGGGGACCTATGGGACAGCCTGTGCATGCTTAGCAACCCGTCTCAGCTATTTTTGGTGCAGCGACTCAGATTCATTTGTGGCTGTCACTTAGGCAATATCAAGCCCACAGAAATTATAGCTTTAAAATCAGTAAATTGTTTCTCAGGTGTATTAACTACCTTCTGCAATGATTTTGCTGTTTGTGGTAATGATGAGCTCAGTGGGAAGGCGGTGGTGGGGAATGTTTGCAAGCCCCATAGGGTGAGCCTGCAAGTTGGATTTTTGGCAGCTGGCAAAGGTTAGCTAGGAGGTCAAGGAGGTCATCTTCAGTTTACAGCATTTAAGTGCAATGACAGACTCATTTTGGCTGTCATTTAAGCACTGTGAAGTCCACAGAAAAGATATCTTTGAAGGCTTTAAATTGTTTCTCAGGTGTATTTAACTGTTTCCTGCAATTCTTTTGCTGTTTCTGATAATAATGAGCTCAATGGGGAGGGGAGAGGGGGTTTGTAAGGCCACAACGTGAGCCTGTAAGTTGGATAGTGGTGGCTGGTAAAAGGTAGCTAGGAGGTCAGGGAGGTCATTTTCAGTTTTCAACACTATAAGACTCATTGTTTGCCATGTCTTTCCTCTTTGTTTAATTCACCACTGCTAGCTGGGGTGGATAAGCTGCCTATTGGTATTGGGTTTTAGTGATTTCACCAACAGGCTGCCCAGTTTTCATCCTCCTTCATACCTAGTCTGTTTTCAGTCGCATTCAACATAAATATCCAGTACATTTCCCTTTTTTCAAACATTTTATTCCAGTCACCTACAGTACATGTCACATTAAACAATGAGGTGGTTTAGCATTGTTTTTTGCAGTTGGTAATTCACTGGCAACTCATATTGCATTGTTTTTCAATGCTTAACCAGCTCGAGAGCAATGTTTATAAAATGTTTTTGCAACTCAATTGGAATGCATTGGCAGTCCAGTCATAATGCAATGCAAAACTGAGTTTTAAATCAAAAGAAACAGTTTTTGCAAGGCTTCGTTTTGGATACAGTAACACTTATGCAACTCAGTCGGAAATGCTAAAACAACTCATTGGAGGAACAGTTTAATGTGACTTGTACCGTACTCTCAAGGGCTCATCAACTTTTTCAATGCCCAAGAATTTAAGAAATGCCACTTTGTGATTAGCTATGACAAAATGCATTGCCACAGGACTGCTTTTATAGTTGTTGTGTATTCTGCTCTTGCGCTCACTATTCCTTTGTTTGAGGGGCCTAGTCGTTTTGCCCACATGTATTTTGGAGCATGAACAAGTTAGCATATAAATAACATGGTCTGTGTCACAGGTTATATGTGCTCGAATCTGGTATTTATTGTTACCACTAGGGTGGGCAATTTCTGTTTTTTTAGAGGTATTTCTGAAGTGCGCACTGACCACACTGAAACATACCCAGTTCTAGGGGCCCCAGCAGAAGCTGGTACCCTCTGGGTAGTGCCGTGGATGTTAGTTCTGAATGTAGTAGTTTGTTTTTAAGTGTATGAACCTTTTTAGAAGCAATAATAGGTAACGCGTTAACCTCTGGTACTACTGATGGATGCAGCATGTCCCAATGTGATTGTATGATGTTCATAATGGGTTTTGTAAGATTTGAATACCCTAGGAAACATGCCATCCTATTCATTTCTTGTGTCACTGCTTGTTCTTGTCTCTCATCTGTTTATCTTGCTTTATTTATAGCTTTCTGCACTACTTTGTTTTTTATACCCCCGGATACAAATCTGTTTGCTATGGTATTACATTCATGTTCTTTTATTTCTTTTTGGCTACAGTTTCATTTTACCTGTAACATTTGTGAGAAGGGAATACTTTCAATTAGATTTTCCGGATGAAAACTACTAGCATGGAGCAGCGTAGTTCTGTCTGTTTCTTTTCTATAGATTTTTGTGCTCAGTTTACCATTATGTTTGTAGATCATCAAATCTAAGTAGGTAACTTCCTCCCTGCTAGCAGTCATGGTGAATTTGAGGTTTTCGGTTAGTGTATTCATGTAACTATGGAATTCCTCAAGTTGCTCCATAGTTCCCATCCAGAAAATCAAAATGACATCTATGTAATGTTTATAGTACTTAAGGCATCTGGAAAATGGGTTGTACATGGGATTGAGAATATACCGTGCTTCAAAATGGTTCATGTATTGATTTGCATACGTACGTGCTACTATGCTACTCATCGCTGTTCCTTTTTTCTGTCTGAAATATTTGCCATTAAATCTAATCGCGAGAAGGCAATACAGAGGGCTGGGAGAGATACTGGGATGCATAGGGGAGAGGCATCACCAGTAGAAAATAGGAAGTTGTTATCCCTCTGTACAGACAGTTGGTGAAACCACATCTGGAGTGCTGTGTGCAGTTTTGTAGACCCCCAACTCCGAAAAGACATAGACAGGGTGGAGGCTGTCCAGAGGAAGGCAACTAAAATGGTGCAGAGTCTGCACCAGAAGACATATGAAGAGAGACTAAAGGAGCTTAATATGTATATCCTTGAGGAAAGGTGGGATAGGGGAGACATGATAGAAACTTTCAAATACCTCAAGGGAATCAACAAAGTCCAAGAGGGCAGCATCTTTTAGAAAAAGAGTTGTGCAAGAACAAGGGGGCACAATTTGAAGATAGAGGGAAGATGGTTCAGAGGTAATGTGAGGAAGTATTTTTTCATGGAGAGGGTTGTGGATGCATGGAACAGCTTTCCTGAGAAGGTCGTGCAGTGAAAAACAGTGGGAGGAATTCAAGAATGCATGAGACAGACATAAAGCAGTTCTAGTGGGGGGTAGGAGGAAGTAGGCTGTTGTTTAACTAGGATCTGCAGCTTATCCATTATGTAAGGAAATGGGCAGACTAAGTGGGCCAAGCAGTCCTTATCTGCCATCAAATTCTATGTTTCTATAGGGTTTGAGCTCTCTGTTTTCCTTCATCTGTCACCATGAACCTATCCACTTTTTTAAATTGTCAGTGTAGTATAATCTGTATGTATAAATTTAGTGTTTTCAGTTTTAAAGAAAAGTCAACACTATATGATTCTGTATTGCTACAAAGGTTCATAGTAAAGTTTCAAACAACATGAAGTCTGGCTGTATTCTGACATATGCAGTTAGGTCCTGCCTTTCAACTGCTCCGGAGAACAAAGAGTTAAACTTTCCATGGCCAGCATGGAATGTTCACCACGAGCTCGGTTGAAGTCCCTGTCTGCTGTTGTTTAAACTGCCACCGTCAGATTCTTTATTCCGCCTCACTGAATAATCGCTCTGGAGATTTCTCCTGCTGCTCAATTCAAAAAGTCGGTTGAAGTGTCGGTTTTCGGTCGGTTTCTACCGAATTGCTGTTATTGCTTATTCAGTTCAAGTCCCTATCTGTGGTACTGTGAGTACTAGATAGGTTTTTTGTTTTGTTTCTGTGTGGAACTTGTAAATTGTGGATCGGTTCGGCTGAACTGATCAGTTTGAGGTAAAAAAAGCTTGTGCTTAATTTAGAGTGTGGTAACCGGTCTGTATCGGTTCTAAAAAAAACAGATTTAATTATGTTTTTTTCCAAGATCCATGACACGGTCAGGAACTGATAGGGGAGTCTTGCCTGGTGGATTTGCCAAAAAAAGGGTAAGTTTTGGATAGGATTGGCCATGTCTGAGAAACCCAAGAAAAAAACCGGGCCCACTGGGTTTCAACACTGCAGTGTGTGTGGGGAAGTCTTTGCCAATGCTGATCCCCACACCACCTGTGTTTATTGTCTGGAGTTTGACCACCTCTATTCAGACTGGCAAATTTGCAAGAATTTTCCCAAATTTACCCTGGAAAAGAGATTAGGTAGACTGAGGGAAAGGGGAGGCCGAGAAGTCCGCTGACCCAGATGGCCAGCCCCGTTCAGTTCCGACCGAACCAGAAGGAGTGCCCTCTGACCAGGGCGATACTTCTACGGGCAAAAGGAGAGCCGATTCTGAGGAGTCGGTTCTGGTGAAAAGAAAGAGAAAAGATAAATCGTCCGGTTCGGACCCAGAAATTCATACTCCGCCTGCCGATGAGATAGCCAAGGTGATAAGGATAGTGCAATCGCTTAGTTCGGTTCCGACGAAACTGGCACCATCTGACAGGGGCTTGGTTCGGTCGGTTCCCCCCATTCCGGATTATACTTTGGAAGAATTTTATGAACTGGAGGAGGAGGAGGGCGAGTATGAGGATGGTTATGGTGTTTATGAAAGTCTGGATGTGCCTAGTGACCCGGGCATCTCCCCAGACAGACCTTCAGGTGTTTCTCCTCCTAGGCTTTCTGAGTCCCCTTCTCACTATATGTTTTACAAAAAAGTGGCTGAGACCCTCCAGCTTCCTGTGGAGGAAGCAGTAGAGAATCAGGAAGAGCCTGATTATGTTGAAATGATGGACATCCCAGAGTCCAGGAGGCTGTCTATTCCCCTCCACAAATCCTTTGGGAAGCAGACACACAAAATTCTTAAGTCTTCTAATTCTATACCTCCTGTGGACAGACAAATGGACAAGAGGTACACTCTCTCAGGCTCAGACACGGAGTTCCTTTTCTAGCAATGCAGCCATGTTGGGGTAGTGCAGGCTGCTGCCTGTGATAAGGCAAATATTCCCTTGGCATCAGACCCCCCAGACAAGGACTCCAGGAAGATTGATGCCATGGCAAAGAAACAATACATGGCAGCATCTTTGGAACTCAAGCAGGCTAACTATATGGTCTATACAGCTAGATACCAAAAGTCCAGGTGGGACACTATGCTGGCTCTGACTAAACAGGCCCCTGACCAGCTTGCCAAGGAGCTGGAGCAGGTGGCTGCAGATGGGATTGAGGCATCGAAAGTACAGTTTCATGCTGCTGTGGACTCCAGTGATGTTTCATCAAGAGTCATGGCTACATCTGTGGCTGTTCGGAAGATGGCTTGGCTCAGATGTACTAGCCTCTCACAGGATTCCCAGGCTAAGGCCATGGATTTTCCTGTAATTGGTAATTCTCTGTTTGGGAAGCAGACAGAGAACTACATGAAAAAGATGGATGAGTACAGGACCACTTACAGGAGTGCTCAGGCCAAAGAAAGGCAAGCAGCTCCTCAAAGGCAGCAGTCCAGGGGCAGGGGCAGGCCTTTCGAAAGGCGTTTTTACCAAACTCAGGCCTCCTCTTCTTCCTTTTCACAGAGGGGGTTCTTTAGAGGGAGAGGCAGAAGGGGGAAGAGTAGGCCTGCATCCACCCCTCGACCTAAAGCCCCTGCCAAGCAGACACCCTGATGGGTCTGCCTGGGCCGATTCTCCCATACCGGTAGGGGGCAGGCTGGCTTACTTTGTCCAGGACTGGAAGTCTCTTACATCAGACAAGTGGGTCCTGGAAGTAGTAAGCCAGGGACTGGTTCTCAGCTTCAAAAAATTTCCCAGGTTGAGAACCAGATCCTTTCCACCTGCAAATCTCTCAGAGACCATTGCCCTAGAGGCAGAGGTTTCTTCTCTCCTAGCTCTCAGAACTATAAAGAGGGTTCCCACCCTACACAAGCACAAAGGGTTGTACTCCAGGTACTTCCTAGCCCTCAAAAAGACAGGAGAATGGCAGCCCATCCTGGACCTAAGATATCTGAACAAACACCTTTTGAAGTCAAAGTTCAAAATGGTAACTGTGTGAATTATCCTTCCCTCTGTAAGGCCAGGGGACTGGTTAGCCTCCCTGGATCTCAAAGATGCCTACTTTCACATTCCCATCAGGTGCTCCCACAGAAAGTACCTCAGGTTCGAGTTGCCCTCAGGCCACTATCAGTTCAGAGCAATGCCCTTTGGACTAACATCAGCCCCAAGGGTTTTCACAAAGTACCTGGTAGTAGTTGTTGCTTTCCTAAGAAGAAAAAAGATCTCCATCTTACCATACTTGGATGACTGGCTCATAGTAGGTCAGTCTCCAGACCAAGTCAGGTCACATCTGCAAGTGACCCAGCAAGTGCTGACTTCCTTAGGATTCCTTCTCAACCTTCCGAAGTCAGTTATTGAACCAGTACAGCTCCTCACCTTCATAGGTGCAGAACTGGATACAGTAAAGGCAAGAGCCTTTCTTCTCCTGGAAAGGGCAAGGAACCTTATGGAAATGGCCTCTTCATTTACCCTTCAGGTGTCTTGACCAGCAAGGCATTTCCTTCAGCTTCTGGGCCACATGGCAGCTTCCACAGCTGTGGCTCAAGGGGCAAGATTGCAGATGAGGGACATTCAGTTCCACTTAAGAGCCTTCTGGTCCCAAAGAAAGGATTCCCTTACCAAACTAGTCCCAGTGACTCAAACCCTAATCCAAGCCTCGCAATGGTGGCAGGATCAGGACAATTTGAGACAAGGGATTCCATTTGTCACTCAGTCTCATTCAGTGATACTCACCACAGATGCTTCCCTGCTGGGCTGGGGAGCCCATTTGGGGGATCTTACCACCCAAGGACTGTGGTCACCTCAGGAATCTCTGCTTCACATCAATCTCTTGAAACTCAGAGCAGTGTTTCTGGCACTGCTAGCTTTTTCCAAATCTGTACAGAACAAGGTGGTTCAGGTCAGAACAGACAACACCACCACCATGTGGTACATCAACAAGCAAGGAGGCACTCGGTCTATGGCCTTGTGTACAGAAGTAATGAAGTTGTGGTCCCTGGCCTATTCCCTGCAAACCTCTTGATAGCAGTTCACCTCCCAGGGAAGGACAATGTCCTAGCAGATGCACTGAGCAGAATATCCCAGGGCCATCACGAATGGGCCCTGGATCCTCTAGTTTTGAAAGTGGTTTTCTCAAGATGGGGCACACCCGAGATCTTTTTGCAGCCCAGACAATAACCAACTTCCTCTCTTTTGTTGCAGACCCCCAGTCTTGGGCTCAGTCCCCCTGGATGCTCTGATTCTGAACTGGGAAGGGACATTTCTATATGCTTTTTCCCCCTTCCCTCTCCTGTTAAAAGTGCTAGTCAAGATAAGGTCACAACCATGCAAAGTGATTCTGATTGCTCCAGACTGGGCCAGACAGCCCTGGTACCCCCTGTTGCTATCCCTAGCAGTCCACCTTCCCCTGTCTCTTCCCAGGAATTATAACCTATTGACATCCTCTCGGGGGAGGATTTGGTACCCAAATCTTCAATCTCTCAATCTCAAGGCATGGCTCTTGAAGAGTTAGAGTTTGCAGATCTGTATCTTTCCCAAGGGGTTCTGGATATCCTTAAGGCTTCTTGAAAGCCTTCCACCAGGAAGACTTTTAACTCCAAATAGAAAAGATTAAGCATTTGGTGTTCTAAGAAAAATATTTCTCCAAACTCTGTTGAATTGCATACAGTTGTAGACTATATGGTCCATCTTAATGGGCTAGGCCTCAGACCAGCTACCCTTAAAGTACACTTGGCAGCTGTTTCTGCTTTCTTGTCAGTAGGCAAGCCTTCCTCTCTATCATCCCATCCTGTATTTTGTAAGTTTTTCAAGGGATTGCTTCATACCAATCCTCCCTTTAGGGATCTTGCTCCTGCTTGGGACCTTAATGTTTGCATTGCTTAGCTTATGCAACCTCCCTTTGAGCATTTGTCCTCAGCAGAGCTTAAGTACTTGACTTGGAAAACTGTGTTTTTGGTAGCCATTACTTCTGCCAGGTGTATCAGTGAATTGCAAGCCCTGTCAGTGGAATCTGATTTCATCTCTTTCCATAGAGATAAAGTGGTCCTTAGAACTAACAGAATGTTCTTACCTAAAGTGGTTTCAGATTTCCACCTCAGTCAGTCTGTATCTCTCCCTGTTTTATTCACTGACCATTCCTCCTCGGGAGAGAAGAGGCTACACAGCTTGGATGTTAAAAGAGCCCTTGGCTGCTACATAGAGCATACCAAGGGTCACAGGTTTGAATCCTTCCAGTTGTTCCTTACATATGGAGAAGCTGGTAAGGGCAAACCTCCCACTAAGAGATCTGTTGCCAGGTAGATTGTTTCTTGTATATAATTCTGCTATGAAAAACTGGGTAGAACTCCACCCTTAGGACTGAGGGCTCATTCCACTAGAGGTACAGTTGCTTCCGTGGCTGCTGCCAAGGATATTCCTCTCTTAGAAGTTTGTCAAGCAACCACCTGGAAAACAGTTCGTACTTTCACCAAGCATTACTCTCTGGATATCCAGGCTAGGAGTGATGCTCGGTTTGGCACAGCAGTACTTCAGAGCCTGTTTACAAAGTAGGTTCTGTCCCTCATCCGTGGAGGTACTGCTTGGTAGTCTGCATATGTCAGAATACAGCAAGACTTCATGTTGTTTGAAGAAAAAAGTACTCACCTTAGTAATGTTGTTTCTTCTAATTGAGTCTTGCTGTATTCTGACCTCCCCCCGCCTCCCCTCTCAGAACCTAGATTTTGTGATGTGGGTGGGCAGGAGCAGTGCTGGCACCCTAGGGGTGTCCTTTTTTCACCCCCTTTTGGTTTGGGTGAGGGGTTGTGTTTTGGATGTGTTTTGTTTTTGAGTTTCTTGACTTGAGTCTTCCTTTTGAAACCAAAAAACCTTTATATATAGACATATTTGTCAGTTGGCTAGTAAGAATTTCACAGTTTCCACATAGAACATCTAGTGAGTCTTTGCTCGTAAAGATCTGATGGTTGCAGTTTAAACAACAGCAGACAGGGGCTTCAACCAAGCTCGTGGTGAACATTCCATGCTGGCCATGGAAAGTTTAACTCTTTGTTCTCCGGGGCAGTTGAAAGGCAGGACCTAACTGCATAGGTCAGAATACAGCAAGACTCCATTAGAAGAAACAACATTATTAAGGTGAGTAATTTTTTCTTATAAGACCGAAAAAGGCAAAATTTGCATCAAGTCTTCCCCCACCACAGTCTCAGTGATATTAGCTATGCACTGCAATACCCTCTAGATAGCCCTCCAATTTATATTGAAACCCTATAATATTAGTGATATTTATGATTTCAAAAGGAAGTGATGAAATATTTAATTTGGTAAATTTTGAATGCCTTACCCATAACTGAAATTTGTGTCTCCATCTATGGTATATGCTGTATCATCCAGTTCAAGCTTTTGTAACTTATTAATTTCACATCCCATACAATATGATATAGCAATAAGAGGTATCCTCTTATCCTCCTCCTCTCCAGATTGAAAAGCTCTACCTTTAGAGTTCTATAATTGTAAGTTAGCTTCCTTATACTCCTGACCATTTTGTTTGGCCATCTCCAAATCACTTGCACTATTAATATACTGTAACCTTTTTAAGGGAATGTGACCAAAGCTACATGCAGTAATCTGTTGAAGGCTTAAGAAAGTAACCTATTGTATAAAATTAGATAATCACATCAGCTGTTCTTGCTGTGAAGTTCATTTTGATGTATATGTAGAGAAGTGTGGGAAATAAGGTGGACACAACACAAGCAAGTGCTCTCTCAACACACCTGATGGTATATTTAGATTTATTTATTTTTTTAAACTATTTTTTTATTTCGGCTTTTTTCATAAAAAATACCACAGCGCTTTATCTCAAGAATAAATTAACATGGACAGTGAATTACATGCTTCACATTGTACAGTAATTACATTGATATATAGGCAGGATAGACATTATTTCTTATGAATAAAATATATCCCATTAATAATGGTTATCAAGAAGTAGATGAATCTATCCTTGGCATACTGTGTAGAAATAAAAGAATAAGAATCTATTGGTTTAGGTCTACAATTGCCTCACTGGGGGGCTAGGGAGATCCATGGGAGAACACAGCTGGTTATAAGTCAAAATCACTTAGATTTATCTTTTTAATTAGGCAGCAGTAAGATAGTGAACTGAGCACGTCACAAAATAAAGCAAAATAGTAGCAAAGCAATTAGCAGCAAAATAAGCAACACACTGCTAAGCAGTAGGACATGGAGACAGCATGTCTTCACACTTCTCTGGTCAGAAGCACTCTGACCTAGCTATCTTGGTAGCCTGTGACAATGGTGGCCACAATTGAGTGCTTTCAAAAGGGTGACTCAATTGCTGCACCTGTCCACAGGGCTAACGGGCAGAGAGGGTGACCGGATGGGGGGTGCGCGAATATAGCGACAGGACATTACTATATGTACGCACGTGTGGGGGGCGTGCACACCGAGTGACGGGAGGGAAGGTTTGTGAGGCATAGTGTGGTGGTGGGCTGCCAAGCTGGCTCCATGGTATAGTGGGTTGGTGGCAGGCTGGGGTTGTGATGGTGCCGGGTTCGGATCCACTTTCATTTTGCTGCGCCCGGCTGTGAATTTTCTCTCTTTGATTTTGCACACACACCCCAACATGCACTCCTCTGGAGCTGAGAGCCCTTTAGTAGGTGGGTGCAGGGGGCAAAGCCCTGGGGGGGTGGGGGTGCTGCCCCCGGCATATGCAAAAAATCTAAGTCCCCAGCACCCTTTTGCCATGCGCCAGGTGTGTACATTGCCAAAATTGATTTTCAATGATGTACACTCTCCCTAACGGCAGTCACCTTTCTGCATTCACCGTTATGACATGGAACCGCTATCTTAAGTGACTGGTAATGTCATCCCTTTTATACCTGCCTACAGGCTCATGTGACCTTGAGCCCACTCCTTTCTGTATTAAACATTTTTATTTTACAATATATAGGTTGTTTTTAGTTCATTTCACAACCAGCAGTACTTTTATCACATTAAAATAACATTTTGGTGGCACGAACTGCTTTTTAATGTATATTTTTAAAGATCACAAAAAGAACTGCATGAATTATTCATGTGGTCCGCCTCCTTTCCAATGGTCCTGCCCATGTACATGTTCAAAAGGCCTGGTGTTTCTCCATGTTTTGTGCAGTTTCACAACTTTATATTAGCTAATAATGCTTCTCTGCACTCTCACCTATTAACTATTGATTGGTCATATCTTAAGGTTATTCCATATCCGGAGTTAGGTTTTGATTTTTTTTCTGTAAACAAATGTTGGAAGTTCAGAACAAGCTGTTTCCCCTGCAAACCTTAAGAGTTAGAGGAACCCATAACAGATCGTTCAACCAAGAGTTGTGAAACTGGATCAAATGTTGCCTAGTTGGATTATAAGCAGGCCCCCTCAACAATCTTAATGAATTCATATCGATGCTTGTGAAACAAGGTTAGCAAATTGAGTAAATCAGCTAAGCAAGAATTTTGGCACAATCAATTTATAGTCAACTGCTCTGATCCTTGTAAATTCTGGAATTCTGTTAAGGGTTCGTCGTCTAGTAGGAAAAAGGCAACAATTAAGACATTAGTAACTAGTGAGGGTGAAACATCGAATCTCTTAGATATTTAAAATTCACTGAATGAAATGTTTTCTGACTTTTCGAGATACAAGAATTTTCTTGATAATCCCACTTTTTTGGCCTCTACATCTGATCCTAACTTAATCAATAGGCCTATGTTTTATTTTCGTCAGGTAACAGGACAGGAGGTTTTGAAATTACTAAAGACAATCCCTGACAAGTACAGTAATTGTGGGGAGGGTCTTGATGGAAGATTTATTCACTTGGCAGCTTCCTTTGTTGCTGGACCACTTAGCACAATTTTCAATCTCTGTTTAACATCTGGTCAATTTCCATCATGTTGGAAGTGTGCTAGGGTGGTTCCAGTTCCAAAGAAAACAAATGCCATGACCGCTGTCAACTTTCATCTAATATCAACCAGTGTCAGTGGCTCAGTAGGTAGCACACTCGCCTCTGAGGCCGGGAGATCAGAGGGCTGTGGGTTCAGTTCCCACATCTGGCACTTGGGTTAATATCCCAGTACTGACACTGTAGTGCAGCATGAGAGGGATGCTACACTTCTGAGGTGCCGTCTTTCGGATGAGACGTTAAAACGAGGTCCCATCTGCCTGGATTGGTGGTAGTTCAGGTGGATGTTAAAGATCCCATGGCACTTATCGAAAAGAGTAGGGGAATTTCCCCGGTGTCCTGGCCAAGTTTCCCTCATTCACTAAAAATACCACCAACAGTTTAATCTGGTTCAAGGTCAGTTGGAATTCATCTGTATCCCCCTCCCCCGGGTCGTGCCTGAAAATAGGCAGGATTTGTCCAGTGCACTTACCCGGTCAACAAAAAATAAATAAAAATCCAGTTAGTAAATTTTTTGGAAAACTTGAGGCTAATCAAATTACAGATTTTGGAGAAAAATATGATGTTGTGGCATTGCAGCAGCATGGCTTTTGAAAGGGTAATGGAACTGAGACCGCCTTGATCAGATTCACGAATTCCACCCTTTTGGGGTTTGAAAAGGGGCTTATGACTGGGGTGGTCTTTGTGGACCTGACCAAGGCATTCAATTTGACTGAACATGGCCTTTTATTGAAGAAACTGCTTTATTTTGGGTTTTTCCCACTGGTGGTTGATTAGTGTAGAGATTATATATCTGGACATACACAATGTGTTGCCATTGGCTCTACAACCTCTTCTATTTCTTCAGTAAAGCATGGTGTGCTCCAAGGATCAGTTTTGGGCCCTGTATTGTTTAGCTTATTTGTTAATCAATTGCCTTCTATTTGTAAATCATGTGAATGTTTATTATATGCAGATGATCTGGTTTTATCAGTCTAATTCCATTTTAGAATTATCATCAATTATAGAAAGAGAAATTTCTTTGGTTAGTAATTAGTTTGTTGAGAATGGTTTGACTTTGAATGTAAAAAAAAAATGTAAGTCAATGTTCTTTGGCACATCTCAAATGTTAAAAGTAAATACTGAGTTTGTGATTCATGATGTGTCAGGTGTTTCGCTATACCAGGTTTTTGAATTTAAATATTTAGGTTTCATACTTGATCCTTCTTTATCTCACTTTATAGGTCAGGGCTGCCTCTCGCACAATGAATCAAAAACTGGGTTTATTCTATAAGGTCCACCATTATTTCTTACCCATCATTTGAAAGCCTATTGCGCCTGGGTCATTGATGCCACATTTTGATTACTGTGCAAGTCTGTACATTAATCTTGGACAGAAGGAACTTAATACTCTAACAGCTGCCTATCTGTTGCTTTGTTTCAGGTTCTCCATTACACACACATCACTGTGTAGTTTATAGTCACAGTTGCAATGGTTATCTCCTAGATCAAAACTTGCTTGCTTTTTTGGGTGTCAAATTTACAAATCCATTTTTCCAACTTCAAAATTCCCCTTAACTGATCTGGTATCTGTTTGTTGTTTTTCAGTTTCATTACATACATCTCACAGTACACTTTTTCAAACCCTTGCACATAAGACCAAAGCCAGCTCTAGGTTATTTTCTGTGGCTGCTTCTATGTTTTGGAATGCTTTACCTGGTAATATTCGTGCATCCACTTCACTGTTGAGTTTTAAAACAAATCTTAAACAATATTTAATAAGTAATAATACTTCGGATAATACTACTTCGGACTTAAGGCAACAGAAGGCCATGGCCCATATGATTGCACCCCCCACACACCCACACTGCTCTGCGGGCTGTTGTCATTCCATTCCCATTTATGATAGTGTCAAGCCTGTCCTTGAACAGTACCAGGTTTTTGGCAGTGACTAATTCTTCTGGAAGCAAATTCTACAATTTAATAGTCCTTGGTAAAAATGAATATTTCCTGAGATTAGTTTTAAAACTTGGCTCAACAAGCTGACGTTTGTATCCCCTAAGGTTATATTTCTTGTCCTTATAGACCAATTGCAATTCATCACATGACACTGGGTAATCCAAAAGTTTATATAGAAGTAACAAATCACCCCTAGTTCTTCTTATGTTTAAGGCCCAGATACGCATTTCATTAAGTCTCTGTTCATAGGGTTTCTCCCTATAGTGCTTGAAAAATCTAGTCAATTATCTATGCACCTTATCTAGTATATTAATATTGTTTTTTAGGTAAGGACTCCAAACCTGAGAACAATAGTCCCTTTGAGTCCTAATATATAACTTACATGGGGCAATGAGACAGAACTTTATCTTGATGAAAATGATCTATGTATGCAGCGTAAGAGATTACTTGTTTTAGATGCTAAATTCTTATAGTGGGTGCCTAATTTGAGATAATTGCTGACAATGATTCCTAGGTGTCTCTCTGAGACCATGGATCTAATGTCAGTCCCATTACTCTGATATGTTTGTTTCCCATTATTCCCACCAAAATGTAAGATGGCACACTTTTCTATATTAAGCTGCATTTTATTCTCTTTAACCCATCTCTCTTTATTTGTAAGATCTACAAGCATCATTTTCCTTTGCTCAACTGTGTCAACTATCCCCCCCAGTTTCATCAGCTAATTTGACCAATGTGTTGTTACTTTTAATTCTGAGATCGCTGATGAATAAATTGAACAGGAGTGGCAATAGGACTGAACCCTGTGAGACCCCACTGGTCACATTTCCCTCCTGGGACACCACACCATTTATTCTCACAGACTGCATTCTGCTAGTTAGCCAGCTCTGAATCCATCATATAGGATGTATATTCACTCTCAAATCAGTAAGTTTCCTAATCAAGATATTATGCAGTAGGATATCAAATGCTTTCCTAAAGTTCAGAAAAATTACATCCACCCCATTATCCTGGTCCAAATTAAGGGCTCACAAACTCATAGAAGGTAGTAAGATTAGTGACACATGATCTGCTTGTAGAAAAGCCATGTTGCACGTTATCTAACAACCCTCTACTTGATAGATCTATTACTATTTCATCCCTGAATATGCTTTCAATAGCTTTGCCCACAATTGAAGTTAAAATGATGGGCCTGCAGTTGCTGGGGTTGGCTTTACTACCCTTCTTATGAATTGGTATTACTATTGCTCTGTGCCAATCTGCTGGTGTGCAGGCACTTAGTAGTGATCTGTTCCCTATATCCAAAAATTTGGGGTGCAACTTCAGAGGCCAATTCTTTCAGCAATTTGGGATGAAGTCCATCCGGTCCAGCGAATTTACATGTATTAAGGTCTGACAATTTATTGAGGACCTTATCCTCTGTAATTATATTACTGATATTTGTATTGCAGTTCATTTGCTCCATGGGATTGGAGGGTTGCTCCCCAGGTATATAGACTGAACATAAATATTTACTGAATTCCTCAGTCATTTCCTGCGGCTTACATGTGTTATTATTAATAATCAGAGGTCCTACTGACCTATCAGTGTGGATAATTGTAATTGTTTTTTTTGTAATTTGTTATTGTCATTGCTTTGTAATGTTCTTATTTTATGTCCATGTTTGTAAACATTGATCGAGCGGGCCCGAAAATGGACTAGATCCAGTGCCTTATCCTGGTTAACAAAATAAAATGAAATGTCTGTATAAATATAGTGGCTAAAGGGCTGACTGGCTCCTAAAGGAGACTTGAATTTATGCAGGAAGGAGCAGATAAGGGGGAATGTAAGTTAAGCTCCTTTTACTAGGAATGTTTAATCTTGCTTTCTTAAGTTTACTTTTTAGATATATATAACTAAGGAGCATTCCTTGTCCCTTATTTTGTTGGAGACAAAAAGTACCTGTTGTTTTGGAAGCCCTGCATTGGCTCAAGTACAGAAAGGAATGTAAAATGGGAGGCTTGAGGCCTGAAAGAAGTAAAAAATTCTCCAAACCCTGTGAAGCTTTAAACATCCCAACAGACATTTGTTTTTGCACTGGTAGAGACTACCTTGTAAATGTGAGGCATATAGCATTTTTAATCCATACTTCAGGCACTTTAACCATTTTTGCACCACTTCTGTAGTTCATAATTGGGGCCTGTAGCACTCGGCTGCCTGTGACTTGGTACCTGGTAAATTTTAAATCATTGGTTATTAATTCTCCCGAGTCTATTTTTTCCTTAATTTTATTGAGCTTATTGCTATTGATTGAAGGTAAGGGGCCAATGCACAAGGCCCTTGGTGCATAGGAAGGGCTGGCCAAAGATGTGGCGTATCCTTTATCAAAAGACAGCAGAAGGTCTGGGGTCAATGGTTTCTTGTGGTTTTGGAGAGGGATAATAAGTGGGGTCCCACTGAGCTCAGTATTAGGATCATTACACTTTAATACACTGTATACACCAGCAATATGGTATCAGCAACCCCTCTGAGGGATGGATTTCGGAACTCGTGGATGACACAAACAGTGAACATATTGTGGAGATGCAGGATCAGCAAAATACATTATACTGAGATTTAAACTGTGACTATTTAGGCAGATCAGTCAAATATAAAGTTCAGTGCAGACAATGTGCAGTGATGCATTTTGTGGAAAAAGAATTCTAAAGTGATTTTAGCACTTCATTGGCTAAAATATCAAATCCACAAAGAATGAGAGACTTGGGGTAACTGTTACTAACAACCTCAAGCACATGGTCCAATGTGATGAGTCAAGAAGACAATGCAACTAGAAATTGAATTATGTACATACCCCTCCCCTCTACTAGAGGAAGGGAGTTTTACTAGTTCCATATAGTGTTCCACTGGGAGGTTCAATCCTAGTGCAGCAGGAGTTGAGGCTGTCAGACTCAGATTTCAGTAGGAGAAGCCCTGGGTATAAGGGAGCTGTGCAGTCAAGAGACCAGGTCTTTCAGAATATGTAGGCCCAGAGGAAGGAGGACTGTTGGGAGTCTTTGTCATGGAAGAGGTCTTGATGGCCTTTAGACCTAAATGGTACTTCAGTAGATCTTAGGACCAGCAAAGGACCCATGTGCATGGAAAGGAGAGACTAGTGCCACATAGAAAAGCAGGATCACTCTGCCATATGGTAGGAGGGAAGGTATAAGTACACTATGTCTGGCAACCCAGGGAGTAAAGGAGCAAGGGCCTGAGAGGAAAGGCTCACCAAAGGCTATAGGTCTAGGATTCCGGTAGGGGAAGAAATCCCTGATTAGATAGGCTGAGGAGGCCTGTGCTCAGGTACACTGGAGGATGGGGTCTGAAGCCTCACAGCTGGTCTTTGGATCCAAGGTATGCCAGTTTATTGTGTTAAGGTAGGTGATTGTATATACCAGAAAACCAAAAATCCTCACTCTGCTCCAACATAAGTGGGGTGCAAGCCAGGGCAGCCAGCCAAACTCAATAGGCCCAGAAGAGGCTGCACTCCAATATACACATGCACAGGCAAGGTTGCTGCAAAATAAAACAAATGGTTAAATAAAGATTTTGATTGATTGAACATCTGACCATACAAGGTATTCCTTCGATGGGTACTTTACTGTATTGTACAGCCTTACACATAGCTCATGCTGCTCTAATTTTGTTTATATGTTCAGTATTTTATTTATCATAGTAACAAACTCTGCCCAGTGTGCTAAACTAGCAAGTCTAGTTTTGCAATAGCGAGGACATTAGCAAGAAAGCCTTAGAACAGAAAGTACTCTCATTAACCCTTTTGCCTTCTTCTACCAGCATTTTGCAATGTTTACATTATACTGTACACAATTGTCATATTCCTACACGGTAACTGTAACTAAACCAGTTATTGCGCTACCTCAGGTCACATGCATTCACTTTGTATGGTTATGGTGCTTGAGTAGTTGGTTTGTCCCTGGCTGTCCCAAACTTCAAAATAATAGGCTTGACTGACCCTCCCTCCCCTCAAATCTGGAGTAAATTCTGACGAGGAACTCTATACAAGGGCAAGGGGAATGCTTGTACATGATCCTCTAAGGACATTTGCAGTCACACTGGTCAGGCTAGATAAACCAGAAAGACAATTTTCAGCCAGCACATTTCTATGTTTCTGTTTTACAAGTGGAGGCAGTACTGGGATTTATGGTGCCAGGGAGGCTGGTGCCGCTGACCATAAGGTTTGTTTTTGCCTCTGAAAAAAAGTTGCATTTTTTTTTTTTTTTTTTTATGTGTACATGTTAATGCACTGGCCTAGACATGGTGCACAAGTACTGTGCGAAGAAAACAAAGTCCCAGCTGTCATTTGCATGCGAGTAATCTCAGAAATTGGCATATCCTCTGACAGTGATCAGTGGTGTCAGTGGGGGAGGGTCAGACAGTTCTCAAGTTCACAAACGGTTCTCTTCTTGGGCCCTAAAGCCATCCCACATTGTAAGATAGATAGCTAGGACATATAAGGACAGCTTCTAGTTACCTTAGGTTCTTTTACTTCCTTTTCCACCCCAACCGCTGAATTGGGTACACTGAGATAGTAAGCTTGGCTGACTTCCAAACCAGACAGTTGTGGAAACCTGTGAGGAAGAGAAGGCATTGTACCGAACTGACGCTGGAGACAACATGAATTGTGAGATGCTGATAACTGTGCAGTAAGACTCGGACACAGTTTTCAAGTGAAGAACAAAGGTAAATTTACTGGACTGTTCTGCCAGTGTGACAGACACAGCACACAAATACTGTAAAACAAGAACAACAGTGACACCTTTGCAATAACCTCTTAAATACACTGTATCGTATACTCTGTGCATATATTTATACTCTGTCACTTCCCCCCACAGATCTGTATCTGCTAACCCTGGAGACTGTTGGTTATGCCTAAAGCCACCATCCCTCCAATATAACAATAGCACTAGCACTAGGCTATCCCTTAGGCCTCAGCTGCTTCACTTTATTTCCAGTTGCATTAAGGGGTGCAATGGCTACTAGGCCTATGCCCACATCAGTCAGCCCACTCACCCTTTTTACCCAGATACCCTTCCCAGGTATCTAAACAGTGTGCATTTACTTATACTCTATCTCACCTACTCTCTATCACTTCACTGGAAGTTCAATGTAACATTTAAATCACATTGGCTAATAATTACTTCTAATGTAATCCCATACAACCTTCCCCCCCAACCTTAGCCTCTGAGCAAAGTCTCTTTAACTGCGAGACAGGAGTCCTTTTGTAGCAATAGGAATCACAAATGTCCCAGTGTAGCAGATAAGTGTCCCTCTTGAAGCAGTCCGGCAATGCATTTTAATTACTGTACCACTTTCCTTGAATGAGATCTGGAAATGATGGTAAGCACTAGATCTTCTGGAAATAAGCACTTGGATCTGTGGTGATACTGATTTTATTTATTTAGCTTTTGTTTACCTGGTAGGCACACTAGACAAGTTATATGCCTATTTTCAGGAACGACCCGGGAGAGTACAACAGGTATAACAGGGTACATCAATACAGCAAAGTGGGTGAGCAAATACTTATACATTTTGTAGTTAGGTACAAGGAGTCAATAAGACAGCAGGCAATGTACATTTTGTGAATTAGGTACATAGTCAGCAGAGCAACAGAAGGTAAGGTGCATTGGGTCAACAAAACATCAGGCAATATATAGTGCATTAGTTCAGGTTGTGGTTCGGCAAGTAGTGTGTCACCTGGCTTGTGACATCCAGGACTTTGTGCTAAGGGGGCTTTAGGCATTCGCAACGTGAAGCCAGCTTGAGATGCTCCCACAGGAAGGACCAAAGGCGCTTATGGGAAGGGGCAGTGCAGACCTGCTCGGGGAAGGAGTTCCAGAGCCTAGGGGTGTGAGCTGCAAAGCCCCTGTCACCCATAAGGGTGTGGGTGGAGGGTACATTTAGTAGTCCTGGGATCTCAGGGGGTAGGGTGAGAGGTCGGCTGGGGAGAGGAGCTGGGCCAGTTCTGGGGGGGTGCCGGTGCTGATCACCTTGCTCGCAAAGCACCCTACACCAAAGTTTAGGTGATTGGTTAGGGATAGCCAACCTAACTTATCGTAGAGTTCGCAGTGATGGGTGAGACGGGGGGGTGGCCAGTGCAAACCGGCAGATGTTGTTGTACGTCATGTTCCACTTGGTAAGGAGGGCCTTAGAGGTACGAGCGAATAGGTGGAGACCATAGCTGAGGGAGGGGAGTAATACTCCCCTGGCAAGAGCCAGATGAGCTGCTGGGGTAAGGTTGTATCTAGCCCTATAGGCCAGCCCCAGCTTGCAGTTTATGCCTCTGCAGACGTTATGGATGTGGCTCCCCAGGTCCAGTTGGGGGTCGAGCGTCACACTGAAATATTTGAGGGAGGTCACAGTGAGAAGGGAGGTACCATCATCGCAGTCAATTTTCAGAGGGACTGGAGAGGCACGAATTTTGGCTGATGAGCCAAATAACATAGCCTGAGTTTTTTCTGGTTGAGGACCAGCTTCTGTTTGGAGAGCCATGCCTGGATATTCTTGAAGTCCTCTGATAGGTGGCAGTTTAGGGTGACTGAGTCACGGGAGTGGTCCAGGAGGACCAGGTCGTCTGCGTACATGGTGACCCTACACCTGGTAACCACAGCAGGGAGATTGTTAATAAACAGAGAGAAGAGTAGGGATCCCAGAACTGAGCCCTGAGGGACACCAGATGTCACGGGCAGGGGGACGGAGACGACTTTATTGAATTTGGTTAATTGTTCTCTACCGTGCAGGTAGTCAGTGATCCATTTCAATGCTGGAGGGGACAAGCCAAGGGACCTCATCTGAGTGCAGAGCAAGTCATGGTCAACAAGGTCAAGGGCCTTAGATAAGTCGATAAACACAGCTCCAGACAGTTGTCCCTGATCCATGGCTACTCTGATGCTGGAAGAGACAGAGATCAGTGCCATGGTTGTGCTGTGCCCTTTGCAAAAGCCATGTTGGGCGGGGGACAGCAGTTTATGGGTTTGGATATACTCCATGAGTTGTTTAGCTACAACCTTTTCCAGGAGCTTACTGACAGTCAAAAGGATGGCTATCGGTCGGTAGTTGTCCGGGACTTTAGGGTTGCCCTGCTTTAGCACAGGGATGACCCTGGCAACCTTCCAGATATCTGGGATCTCTCCCATGGTAAGGGACAGGTTAAAGATGTGGGCCACCGGGGAGGCAATATAGGGGACTCCAAGTTTGAGAAGCTTGGGCTCCAGGTTATATAGGCCAGGACTTGAATGCTGGGAGAGGCCTTTGAGAAGGGACCTTACCTCATTTACTGACACCACCCTTAGGTGGAAGGGAGGACAGGAAGGGTCAGGCTCCTGCTGGTCCATGGAAGCGGGGCAGTTGTCACTCCTGGCCGTTGGCGCATGTGGGAAGACAGCAGGAAGGTCGGTGAAGTGGGAGTTGAGAGCGTTTGCAATTGTGTGTGGGTTGTTGCAGGAAGCTCCACCAATAATCATGTCAGTAACTGCAGAGTTGGAGTGACCACTAACCAGGGTTTAGATGGTTCTCCAGAACTGTCTAGGGTCGTTAGCAGAGCTGAGAAGGGCAGTCTTACAGAAGTCAATTTTAGCCCCCTGATGGCCTTTTTGCACTCATTTCTGAGTTTTCTGTATTGTTGTAGCAGGGTCTGGTTATGCGAGCATTTGAAACAGGCCCAACACTTGTCCCTCGCTTGCATAAGGGCGAGAAGGCTCCCATGCAGCCACTGTGTGGCTGTCCCCTGGACCCTTCATCTTGTGATGGGGGCATGCCTGTCTTGCAGATCCACAAAGGAGTTGAGGAATGCAGCAATGGCAGTGAAGGGATCAGGGGCACTATAGACTCCTGACCAGTCGATGAGGCTTAGTTCCTCTGTGAATAGATCCAGATCAAGCCTAGTGAAGTTTTGGATGTGGATGATTTTGTGAGGGACCTTTGGGGAGGAGATTTTCCATACACAGAAGACCAGAGAGTGGTCTGAGATGGAGATGGATAGTGTCCCCCCAGAGGAGATCCTCTCAGGACGGTTTGACAGGATCCAGTCCAGAAGGGTGCTAGTGGTTCCGTTTGCTGTCCATCAGGTGGGCTCCTGCACGAGTTGTGTCAGGGTTAGGGTGGCAAGCAGGGCCTCGAACTGCCTGACATTTTTCCCTGCCCAGTTTAGGTTCACGTAGCCCAGGATTAGGAGTTCATTAACTCCGGTACAGGGACCAACAGTGTCCAGGATATGGGTGAGGCCCTGGAGCCCTCCCTTGGGGGGGCTATAGGTACACACCACATGCTAATTGAAGATTATATAGATGCCAGAAAACCATTACTGTACTTGTTGGATGCAGGCTGAAACAACTTAACTGGAGCAGGTTCCAAATGCAGCAGGCAATAACTATGCTTTTTCTGTACCTACTTATTGTCCTACTGACCATGGCACTGGTATACAGATGAGCCCCTATAGGCTAGGCATACTTAATGAGAGCTAATCCCCATTCCCTATCTGGAAGTAGGACTGTATAGCTTGGACTCCCTCTGGTCTGGTCTGGTCTGGTCTGATCTGGTTGGCTCCAGTCAGGTCTGCCTCCCTGCTTGATCTCTCTGAAACTGAGCTGTTAAGCTCCTTACATACTGAACAAATGTTCTCTGAAAAAAAAATCCTGGTTTCTGAATGGACAGCTATCTTATTCCAAATCTTAGAACCAGTCAGCTGTGATTCTAACTTGGAATTCTGCAGAATCATGAGCCACAGTGGAATCCTCCAGTTTGGAGTTTTAATGAACTACCCTGAAAATTCTGAGCCTGCTCTGCTCCCTTAGATTAAGACACATTCCATAAATCACTGTACAACATGTTACAATTAAATGTAATCAATTTCACACTTCTCCAGCTAGAAGGCTTACATTTGTGGCTCTCTACAGTATTTTTAACAATAAACCAGTGCTAAGAGAACCTTAAGACACTTTAAATTGAAGTTTCCATCAAGTAAAAACTGACAGCTTACTGTTTACATTCAGTCACATTCACTAAGGAGAAAACACTGCTTAAATTGCTCCTTTCTCCTTTAAATACATCACTTTTCCTTGCCTGATGCTGAAAGAAATTCGCATGCTAATGTTACAGGTCTAAAACTCATCCCAGGGGCTGTCCCTATGGTCATACCTCTCAACCTCCTGCCTCATAAATCAGGGACAAGGCTTAAAAAAATCAGGGGCAAAGGACCAAAATCAGGGACACATCTTCAAAATTGGGGAAATCAACACAGGAAGCTGGTAGAATAAGGGGCTTAGTGTAAAATGCATTTTCTAAGGAAGAACATGTCTGTAACTTTAAGGTTTGACATTATTTTGTTCTTACAACTCCCACTGTTTGGTCACGGAAACACAATTTTTATGAGGGACAGAGTAAAATTTTGAGGCAAAATCAGGGACGTCCCTGAAAATCAGGGACAGTTGAGAGGTATGCCTATGGTTCTAGGCTTACACTCCTGACAAAAGAACACACCATATCCTGGCTCCTCCTTCAAACTCCCCTGTCTTCTGGCATGGCTTCTGGGCTGTAGGCTTTTCTCCATGACTACTCCAAATTTTTGCAAGTTAGTGACCTCCTTTTCCTGGCCACTCAGACAAGTTGGGCTATTTTGGACTTGATAGTGCTCACTTAAAACTATAAGTGTACCAAGTTTGGTGTGATTATAACATAAAACAACTGAGATATGATTTTGAGTCAAAAAGTTAAGCAGATTTCTACAGTTTAAAATTGTTCTCTCACTTTTCTCAAACACTGCATTAAAGCAGCTCCATGTTTTGTAACTAAGTAATTCTGGGATTAAATCATTTTTTAAAATGGGAACAGACAGTCCATTATTCTGATTGTTTAAGAGTCCTTGCCAGCAATGCTAATTTTTTTAGTTTATAGTACACAAAATAACAAGTGCCCATACCTGTGTCCACAGTACCATACTGATGCCACTGTTAACATGATTTCAACGCCATTTTTTCCTAGGTAATGAACAAACTCAAAAGCTACAAAATAATAAAAAAAAAAGTTCCAGCATGTTAAAAGTGTTGTTTCAAGTAGCAAAATGCTTATGTTGTCCCTCCCTAATCTCTCTCTCTCTCTCTCTCTCACTCCTGAGCCGCTGGTAGTGCAGACTTGACAAACTCAGTACCCACTGGAAAGCAGAGTAAGACCATCAGGTTTTTTTTTTTTAAACCCACTACCGTAGATGTTATCATGCTGCTGACAAGACTGTAAGGAGAAGCGGTCTTGTCGGCAGTCTCACTGAGTGACTTGCAGAACAGCACAGCAACACTAGTTAAAATAACAACTATAACACAACTCCAAGGGAAAGTGGAGGGACTTTTTCAAATGAAGAACAGTTTTTTTTGTGTTTTTGTTTTATTAATCTTACCAATTTGTTTTTTTTAAATACCACAGTTTCTCAACATATACCCATTTTACAAGCACAATACCAGGCCACTACTCTCTTAATTAAATGTTTATCAGAACATAACCATCTCAGAGGTTCTACCTGTCCATGGCAAGGGAGCGGGTCAAACATCTGCACCATGAAGTTCAACACATGGCTGAAGAAATGGTGCGGAGAGGAGGGCTATAGCTTCACTGGGGACTGGGACCTCACCTGGAAGGATGAAGTACTGTATTCACCAGATGGCCTATATCTATCCGGGGTGGCAAAGCTATCCTCACTGAGAAGTTTAAATGCTTCCTCAATTAGCAGTTAAACTAGCCAAGAGGGGAATAAAAAGCAGTGAAGGGGATCACTGTAGCCCCTCCCCCACATGACCTATCTGGAAATAAGGGGGCTCAAATTAGTACAAGGACAATATCAAAACTCAAATAATACAGTAAATACAGTGGTGGGTGAGACAGAAAATAGATCCCAAAAACATCACAGGGCCAAAAAAAAGAAAAGGATGGTGGATGCACAAGTTGGAAAATAATGTGCACAAATCTGATAAAATATCTAGAGGGGGAGGGCTTTCTTAATGACAACCAGCATGGGTTAATAAGTGGCAGGTCTTGCCAGACCAATCTGATTGAATTCTTTGACAAAGTGAAGGAGATATGGGACTGGGGGAGCAGTGGACATGACCTACCTGGACTTTAGGAAGGCATCTGACACCATCCCCCACAGGAGGATGATAGGAAAGTTAGATAGCTTAGAAGTAGGGCACAATCTCACAAGCTGGTTAGAACACTGGTTGGAGGGGAGGACGCAAAGGGATGTGGTGAATGGAGTGCACTCAAAGGAAGAAAGGGTGTCAAGTGGGGTTCCCCAGGGGTCTGTGTTGGGACCCATACTCTTCAACATATACATTGGGGACATCACGGAGGGTCTTTGGGGGAAAGTGTGTCTGTTTGTGGATGACATGAAGATATGCAGCAGTAGGGTTGATATGGTGGAAGGGGTGGAAGAAATGAAGGAGGATTTGGCTAGGTTGGAGGAGTGGTCAGAAAGGTGGCAGCTGCTGTTCAATATAAAAAAGTGAAAAATTATGCACATAGGGAAACATTATCCAAAGGCAAAATACCAGCTTGGGGGGGGGCTGGAGGTAACAGAACAGGAAAGAGACCTGGGGATCATGATTTCAGACACCCTGAAAGTCCAGAGTCAGTTTGGCAGAACTGCAGGAAAAGCACTCAGAATGCTGGCATGCATAGGGAGGGGATTCAAAATCAGGAGGAGGGAGGTGATCCTGCCATTATATAAAACTATGGTCAGACCACACATGGAATATTGGGTCCAATTCTGGAGGACATACCGTCAAGGGGACAAGGACAGGATGGAAAGGGTCCAGAGAAGAGCAACCAAGATGGTGAGGGGGCTGCAGAAGAAGTCTTATGAGGACAGGTTGGAAGAGCTGGGCCTGAACACACTGGAGGAGATGAGGTAGAGGGGGGATATAGTGGAGATATTCAAGTATTTGAAGGGCATAAACAAGGTGAGGGTAGACAGCATCCTCAGAATGAGTAAGAACAAATCCACTAGAGGACATACCTACAAGTTGGGGGGAGGGATATTCAGAGGGGACTTCAAGGGGAGGTTCTTTACCGAGAGGGTGGTAAGGCCATGGAATAGTCTGCCAGAATGGGTGATGGAGTGGATATGGTAGACAGCTTCAGAAGAGCCTGGGATAGTTACATGGACCTAACGGGCAGGGGGCAGACTTGTAAAGGAGAGGGGGGTCTTCTTGGAGGGAGTTAAGGGGAGACTGGCTGGGCTGAGGGGTCCTTTTCTGCAGACAGTGTCTATGATTCTGTGATTCAAATGCTCGCTGTCTGGGGAACAAAGTCCCAGACCTAATGGCATTCATAGAAGACACAAACCTGGACATTGTGGCTATTACAGAAACATGGTACATGGGAAACCATGACTGGGATACAGCCATATTGAGGTACACACTTTGTAGGAAGGATAGGGGAGGAAGAAGGAGAGGGGGTGGCTATGTATGTGAAGAGGGATTAAAGCAACAGAGGCTCAAGGGGTACATAAAGGAGCAGAGGCACTGTGGGTCACTCTAAAGGTGGGGAATAGAATAGCCATTCACACTGGAGTGATTTACAGATCTCCTACACAGGGAAAGGAATCAGATGAAATTCCAGTGGAAACCATCTGCAAAATGGCAGCCAAAGGGGAACTGCTACTAATAGGTGACTTCAGCCTGCCTGATGTACTGTAGATTGAAGGACTCAGACTACGAGTACAACAAGGAGCAGATACTTCATGTCAGCCCTGAAAGGAGCAAACATAAGACAGTTTGCAGTAGAATCAACCCAGGAGGAGGCTATACTGAATTTGGTGCTGACCAACAGGGACATGATCACAGATGTTGAGGTGGGCAGCTCCCTTGGTACCAGTGACCACAGGACAGTATGGTTTAATGTAACCACAGTGGTAGAGGCAAACCATACAAGGATAAGGTTCCTGGACTTCTGGAGGGCCAACTTTAAGGAGATGGGTAGAAATCTCAAGAGGGTCCTAATAGCAGAAGGTACAAGAGGAGATGTGGAGAAACTGTGGTCTAGCCTCAAGAGGGTCATAACAGAAGTAACAAGTCACTGTGTTCGATTGCATAGCAAGAGTAAAAGAAGGAAAAGACCATTATGGTTCTTGAAAGTAGTGGACGAGAAAGTAAGAGAAAAAAATTGTATTTCAAGACATAGAAGGAAACACAAAAGGATGAAGACTGAGAAGCAGAGGGAATCTGGGAAGGAAATTAGAAGGGCTAAGGTACAGACAGAAGAAGATATAGCTCAGGCTATTAAGAAAGTGACAAGACCTTCTTCAGATACATTAGCAAGAGGACAAAGACCAGAAATTAGATTCTTAGGCTGAAGAAAGAAGGAGGAGAAAGGATGGAGGATGACCTAGAAAAGGCTGAGATACTAAACAAGTATTTTTGCTCAGTATTCACCATGGAAGGGAAGGATGAGGGACCAAGCCTCTTCAAGAGAGGCATTGTATTCAGGGGAGGAAGGTAGACACCAGCTCATTGACGATGGACAGAGTCTTAGTGGAACTTGAGAAAATAAAAGCAGATAAGGCAATGGGGCCAGATGGGATTCACCCCAGAATATTAAAGAAACTCAAGGAAGTGCTAGCGGAACCACTGACTGCCCTTTTCAACTCATCACTAGAGATGAGGGAGGTACCTGAGGACTGGAGGAAGGCAGATGTGGTCCCTCTCCACAAAAGCGGAGGCAGAGAGGAGGCAGGCAATTACAGACCTATAAGCCTGACCTCAGTAGTGGAAAAGCTAATGGAGTTCTTACTTAAGGAGAGGATTGTGAAGTTTCTGGAAGATAACAGGGCACAGGATCCAAGGCAGCACGGATTCTCAGTGGAAAGGTCCTTGTCAGACAAATCTAATAGATTCTTTGACTGAGTGATCATGGTGGTAGATCAGGGAGGGGTGGTGGATGTGGCCTACCCGGATTACAGCAAAGCCTTGGACATCATCCCACACAGGAGATTGCTAAATAAACTGGGGAGCTTGGGAGTGGGTCCTAAGGTGGTAAAGTGGGTTGAGACCTGCCTAAGGGACAGGACTCAGAGGGTGGTAGTAAATGGCATGCAATCTGAGGAGAGGGAAGTGACAAGCGGGGTGCCACAGGGGTCAGTGTTGGGCCAGTCCTGTTCAATGTCTTCATTAGCGATACTACAGAGTGACTGGAGGGAAAGGTATACCTTTTCTCAGATGACACCAAGATCTGCAACAGAGTTGACAGTCTGGAGGGTGTGGAAAAATGAGAAAGGACACGTACTAGAAGAGTAGTCGGGTGTATAGCAGTTGAGTTTCAATGCTAAAAAGTGCAAGATTATGTACTTGGGTCACAGGAATCCAGGGGAGGAGTATAGGAGGTGGGGAGGTTCTGGCCACCACAAGTCAGGAGAGAGACTTGGGGGTTATCATAACTGATGACCTGAAGGCAATCAAACAATGCGAAAAGGCAGTGGGATGTGCAAACAGAATGTTGGGCTGCACAGGGAGAGGCATAACCAGCAGGAAGAAGGAGGTGGTGATGCCACTGTACAAATCACTGGTGAGGACTCATCTAGAGTACTGTGTCCAGTTCTGCAGACCACATCTCCAGAAGGACATAGAAAGAATGGAGGCAGTCCAGAGAAAGGCAATGAAGATGGTACATGGGCTGCACTATAAACCCTATGAGGAAAAATTTAGGGACCTTAATATCTATTCACCGATTGGAGGAGAGAAGGGAAAGAGGAGATACGATAGAGGCTTTCAAGTATCATAGGGGAATAAACAGGGTGCAGGTGGGAAGCATATTTCAGAGAAAGCATTGCACGAGAATGGGGGGGCATGATATGAGGCTGGAGGGAGGAAGGCTCAGGGGGTAATGTTAGGAAGTACATTTTCACAGAAAGGATGGTGGAGCCATGGAACAGCCTTCCAGCAGAGGTAGTGGGGGCAAAAACAACACGGGGTTCAAGAGTGCATGGTATAGACATAAGGGTACCCTGGAGATGGGCAGAGCAGGAGAGATGGAGATCAAATAGGATCTGGGCTGCTACACCAAGTAGAGAAATTGGAAGACTAGGTGGGCCACATGGTCTTTATCTCCCGACAGATTCTATGTTTCTATGTAGCCTGTACCCTATTGTTCGTTATTGTTTACATATGTTTCAGCTCAAGAGACTGTTATTTAGCCCTCTGTAGAATTGATTTAATGATTTATTCACTGATTTGTATGCTTTTATCAAGTGTTTGCAGAGTAGTGTTATCTCACTGGCAGTCTGCCACTGCTTTTAAGATGGTGTCTGTTTGTCTCTGATCCCACCCCCATTATATGATGATCTCTCTTATGTCCCCATTTCTTATTTTATTTATTCATTATTACAGACAGTCTTTAATTCATGACCCTGGTGCTTATCACCTGCGAACTAAATGAGTGTTTGGTTTAAACTGCATTCTCCATACTGCTGAGAGCAACCTACCTCTCAGTCCTGCCTGCGGGCTGCAACCTGCATTGTGACTGTGTCAGTGGTTTGCCCTGCCTCAATCAGCAGTCACAACTTCAGATCCCCCCTCCTAGCATGGTTGTGCATCTCCCTGGATCCCACTTGGCTCCTTTACTCCTCACTGGCACTAGGCACTCTACAGCTGCCATAGAAGCATGGACTTTGACAGCAGATAAGGACTGCTCTGCCCTCCTAGTCTTCACATTGCCCTACCTACAGGATAAGCTGCAGATCCTAGTTAACCAACAGCCTTTCTTCCTACCCCCCACAAGAATTGCCTTATGTCTGTCCCATGCATTCTTGAACTCTCCCCCAGTTTTAGACCCCACAACCTCCTCAGGAAGACTGTCCCATGCATCCACCACCCTCTCTGTGAAAAATATTTTCTCACATTGCCCCTGAGCCATCCCCCCCTCTATCTTCAAATTGTGTCCCCTTGTTCTTGTACATCTCTTTTTCTGAAAGATGCTACCCTCTTGGACTTTGTTGATTCCACTGAGGTGCTTAAAAGTTTCTATCATGTCCCTCCCTCTCCCTCCTTTCCTCAAGGGTATACATATTAAGCTCCTTTAGTCTCTACTCATATGGCTTCTCTTGCAGACCATGCACCAATTTCATTGCCCTCCTTTGGACTGCCTCCATCCTATGTCCTTGCAGAGATGGGGTCTCCAGAACTGGACAGAGTACTCCAGATGGGGTCTCACCAACTGTACAGAGGGATAACAACTTCCTGTTTTCTGCTGGTGATGCCTCTCCCTATACATCCAGTATCCCCCAGCCCTCCCTACTGCCTTCTCACATTACTTCTAATAAGGTCATCTGATATGATTACCCCAGGTCCCTTTCCATTTTTGTTGTTACTATCCCCCCCCATTGTGTAATCTTCCCCTGGGTTTTTGTTTCCCAGGTGCATTATTTTGCACTTCTTTGCATTGAATCCAAGCTGCCATACTTCTGACCATTCCTTCAACCTTGCCAAGTCCCTTCTCATCCTTTCCATGCCTCCTTGTGTCTCAACCCTGTTGCAGATATTTATGTCATTTGCAAAGATGCATACTTTTCCTTCCAGTCCCTCTGCAATGTCACTTATAAAGATATTAAAAAGGACTGGACCCAGTAATGAACCCTGTGGTATCCCACTAGTAACCCCACTTTCTTCAGAGTGATCTCCATTTACAATTACCTTCTGTGTCCTGTTGTCTAGCCAATGTTTTACCCAGGCTACCACCCTGGGACCCACTCCCAGGCTGGTTAATTTGATTATTAATCTTTTGTGTGGGACTGTGTCAAATGCCTCACTAAAGTCTAGGTAGGCCATGTCCACAGCCCCTCCCTGGTCTACTACTTTGGTCACCCAGTCAAAGAAATCAATTAGATTCATCTGACATGACCTTCCCGCTGTGAACCCATGCTGCCTTGGGTCCTGTGCCCCACTGGCCTCTAGGTACTCAACAATTCTTTCCTTCAGAAGTGATTCCATCACTTTCCCTACCACAGAGGTCAAACTGACAGGTCTGTAGTTTCCTGCCTCTCTCTCTCTTGCTCCCGCTTTTGTGAAGAGGAATCACATCTTCCTCCAGTCCTCGAGTACCACACCATCCTCCCATGATTTGTTAAAAAGGATAGTCAGTGGTGTCACTAGTTCTCCTCTTAATTCTTTTAGAATTCTGGGGTGAATTCTATCAGGCCCCATTGCTTTGTTCACCTTCAGTTTTAGGAGTTCTTTCAGAACCCTTTCTTCTGTGAAAGGACTGGGATCGACCCCCCTATCCAGAGTGCTTCTGTTAATTGGATTAGTCACCTTCCCCTCTTCCTCTTTTGTGAATACTGAGCAGAAGTATTCATTCAGTATCCCTGCTTTTTCACTGTACCTTTCTGCCCAACCACCATCCATTCTCTTCAGCCTCACTATCCCTCCCTTTGTCTTTCTACGCTCCCTGATGTACCTATTAAAGGTTTTATCCCCCTTCTTAACTGAATTGGCTATCTTTTCCTCTGTTTGGGCCTTTGCTATTCTGACTTCCCTCCCTGCTTCCTTCTGCCTTAACTGGTACAGTTCTCTGTCCTGCTCCTTCTGTGGTTCCTTATACTTCCTAAATGCTATCTTTTTCTCCCTAACCTTTCCTGCCACCTCTTTTGAGAACCATAGTGGCTTTTTATTTCATTTTGATTTATTTATTTGCTTCACACAAAGGCTTGTTACTTCTGTGATGGCAGTTTTGATGTTTCCCCATTGTTGCTCCACACCTCCTTCTAGCCTGTTTGCTAGTGCTTTTCTAAGGCACTCTCCCATCTTGCCAAAGTCAGCCCTCCTGAAGTCCAGTGCCTTCATTTTTGTATGGCTTGACTTTGTAGCTGAGTTTATCATGAATCACACTGTTTGGTGGTCACTTGTTCTCAGATGGTTACCCACTTCTAGATCTGAGATCCTCTCACTGCCCCCATTTAAGAGTACGAGGTCTAAGATTGCTCCCTCATAAGTGGGTTCCAAAACTAGCTGTCTGTGGCATGCCACCTGTAGGGCATCAAGAATGGCCCTGCTCTTGGACGTGGCTACAGCAAAGGTGCTCCAGTTAACATCTGGCATATTCACATTGCCACTCTGCATCATGTGAGCAACTGTTTAGTTAACAACTTCAGGGCTCCGACTATTAAAATGTTACAAAACTACTAGCTTCTCTAAGGTACTATACATATATTTTAACATACTACAGGCTGGTCCTTTACACAGTTATCACTAGACCACCAGGGTAAATGTTAGCCAGGGCATCAGATGACTAACAATTATGAGGTACACTTTGTTACTTGTAGAACAGGCATCCCATGACTGTTACAACAATAGATATCTGTTCAGGGGGTTTTATGTCCCTCTCTTCTTGTCCATGTGGTCGCCAAGTTCAGAACGTAATCTCTCTAGGTCACTCTACTACTCCATACATCTTTTGCCACTTAGGCCTTTCTGCAAGGGATGAGGCTAGTATGAACTCTGCTGGGTCCCTGGGGAACCCATTCTTACAGAGCCCCTAGGGCAGTCAGGCAGAAGATGATGAACAAACTACCACCTAGAGTTCTGAGCCTGATTCAACTGTTGTGTAGTAAGCTAAATCTTACAGAGAGAGTGAGAGAGAGAGTTAGAGTTTTTCTGTGTGAATTCTGGATGTAAACAAGCTTCTTTTTTTGATTTTCTGTAGAACTACTGTCCCCTGAAATTTGTTTTAATATCCTTTACATTCTGTGTAGTTATCCTGAAATATTAAAAATATAATTTTTTTATATTTCATGGTCTGTGATTGAATCCTTTGAGGCTCAGCTAACCAATATGTAAGTGACAAGAATTGTTTGTCTGCCACCGAGAAGAAGGCTACAGTTTCCATATATCATTTCAAAAGTAAGGTGTTCTCAGCTGTGACAGAGAGGGGTGGACATGTGACCATGAGCAAGTAGCACTGTACATTGTGAGCAGTGGCTCTGAAGGGATGTGAACCCGGAGACTCTCCAAATGAGTGCCTAAGCTGAGTGATGTCAGCTACCAGAGTCATGAGAAAGCTTGTAACAGTGATAGAGGCTGAGACTGGGAAGGACCAGTCTGTACCTATAAGCCCCCTTCCCCCTATTTAGAAGCACTAATTAGTAACCTCATATACTACTATAGCTACATTTTCCCAGAGGATTAGTAACATCCAACCGCACCTTGGGATCACATTACTCTGGTTCTGCACACGCTGCACTGGCTGCCTGTCAGTTTGCACCTCTCCTTCAAGATCAGGTTGTTCATATACAAGGCTCTACATGGACTGGGACCAAAATACCTAAAAGCACTCCTGAAACTTTATTAACCACTCTGCCCACTCCATGCACCTGAAGCTGGATGTCTGGTGGTCCCAACCTCAAGGCTCAAGTCATCAGGTGATTGAGCCTTGGGGTGGCGGTCCCCATCATCTGGAACTCTATCCCTTACTACATTCATGCTGCCTGCTCGGTGGAGGCCTTTAAACTCTCTTTTAAGATCTTTTTATTTGAACAAGCTTTTGACCAAACTTGAATTATTCTATATTTACTTTTAATTTATTTTATTCTGTTATTTTGTACTGTAAAGCACTCAGAGCCCTCATTGGATTGAGTGCTATGTAAATAACATTTGCCTTGCCTAGTGGGAGAAGGATGAATGAATGGATGGATGAATGAATGAATGAATGAATCTGGTGCATGTATGTCTCAACTTAGGGAGGGGCAACTGAGCTTACCTGGATGGATTACAACTGGCTTCACCACATCATGGTGTAGGGGTCAGGAGGGGGGCCTCCACTACAAAATAAAGTTTTCTTTGGGGCCTTGGAAGTGGATGACGGAGGGGGGGGGTTGAAATAAATGTTACTGTTGGCTCCTGGCATGGTGCTAGAAGTCAACAATATAGAGACAGATGACTAAAGATTTGAATGGCAGGAACCAACTGAGCTAGCTGTGTCCTTGACCAACTACCTCAATCATGAATGGTCAGGAGGAGGCATCTCTTTAATTCAACATATTTGGGCTTGGGGATGGATATGTTAGGGAGATGGGACACTTTGCAAAGATGGCATCAGATCCTAGCATCAGGACTGGTTTTAGACCTAATGCCACCCCTTGCAGAAACACTTATGGTGGCCCCCTTCTCCACTCTCACTATCACCTCCCTTTCTTTTTGCCCCACATTTAAAAAGTGGTCAAAATTCTTTAAGCACAAGGGTGAGAAGAACAACAATTCTGTTTTTTTATATTAACACTTTTTGCATTTCCAGCTGATCTCTGCTTATACTTTTACTTTAAGGCACTCCTTCTGTGTTAGTGCCCCAAGTGCCCACTTGATTCACTAGTGCCAAACATCACCTCTACTTTGCATAGTATCAGAAGATAGCAATTGTTTTTTAACAATAAGTATGCAGTGGGAAGATGCAGAAGGGGGTGGAAGGCAGATTCAAGTTTAGCCATTTCAGTTGATTTGATTGGTTCACAGTAGTTGAACCAGACAAACCAAAAGTTTAAATCTGGACCCAAACATTTGCATGCGTCTGCAAGAATCGAGCATCTAAAGTGCAAAGTGTTTCCAGTAGAACTGATTCCTTCTAATGCCATTTGAGACTGCACTTATTCTCCTGTCCTGTAAGATGCCCTTTACTCATTGTTTTGAGTCTTTTAATTCAATTCAGTTTTATTTTTATACTGGAAAGTATGTGAGCAAAAATACCTATTTTCATAAACATCCAGTGGTACAGAAATTTGATGATACAGAGAAAAAGGTAAAAACAATATTTGCAAACTGTTATGGTATTTACAAAAGGAACAGTGTACATCACAGGCGCATCTAGACTGAAAAAAAAAATACAGAGCACACAACAACAAAGCCAATATACAGATACACATAAACTCTAAGGTAACTCAAGAGTTGGTGGACATTCAGGGAGGTTACCTACAGGGGCAGAAACAGGTGGGGGATTGGAGGAGGTGGTCCTTGAGGGAGGAGGTGAATTAGCAAATTGAACTACAGGCTGACGTTCAGGGGGCAATTTATTATAAAACTTAGCGCCCTTGTATGTGATGGAGTTCTGTACCTGCTTGGTGCAGTAAAATGTGTTGTTGAAGATATGACAGGTAGA
Source organism: Neoceratodus forsteri (assembly GCA_016271365.2). Lineage (NCBI taxonomy): Eukaryota > Metazoa > Chordata > Ceratodontiformes > Ceratodontidae > Neoceratodus > Neoceratodus forsteri. The sequence goes on along the minus strand of CM057450.1, from coordinate 324,339,153 downwards.
CTCTTGTACTACACTTGGAAACTGATAATGGGAAAAGGGAGTTAATGCTGATCGGCAGCAGGTTACAGTGAACTTTGTGTAGGAAAGAGTATTTTAAGTTGGAACCTGCCTTCAAGGGTTTTAATCTGACTTTACACAGTTTGTATCAGTATTCACAGCTGGTTTTGAATGTCATTGTTCAATATCACTTTTCTTGTGACTAAAGTGAACTGGGTTACATACTGTAAATACATATACGCTGCTTTTGTTAAACAATGAGTATTTTAAAATAACTGAGAATAGTAATGAAAACCTGGTGAAAGCCATATTAACAAGCACTGGCAGAGCCACTACGGCTACAAATGCATTAACTTGATAAGGGTGTTTCATGGGCTTAAACATATACATGAATTGCTGTTACATACACTAACTGAATCAAAGTACAGGCAAGCAATAATACCTGACAGGGTGGACGGTATTGGGCAATATCGGACTGCCCAGGGGTGTAATGAGGCCCACCACCGCAGGCGGAGGGCCTTATAGCTCCTGGAAGGTCCGGTATTGCCCATACCACCCACCCTGGAGGGTATTAGTGCACTTAGAAAATGGGCTACATGTGTCATTTTTTAAAGGATTACAAAAAATTCAAGTAATGCTATAAAAAATTAGTTTAAATACATTCGTAGTCCTTTTTTAGATAAAGTAGTTCCAATACTATTGTGTAGCCTGAAGAGGGCACTGTAGCCTTTGAAGGCTGTTTCATCAGATGTAGAAGTGAGTGGTGTCTCCTCTCCCTCCCCTGATCAGTTTAGTGGTGGGAAGGCTGAGTTGCAACTTCCCCACTTCAGTGTTTATAGGATGAAATGGGAATTGACTGCAATTTTCCATTAACAGAGTGGAACTAGTCAAGATAATTGAACTAACTGTAATGGTTTTGCGAATCAGTTAAGGACAGTGATTTCATTTTAAAAAGAAAAATCATTATAGATTTATTTTATTTGTGTTCTAGTTGAGGGGGAGTGCAGTAGACAGATGCTAGCTGGGAAATTTCCAAGTAGTGCTTAGCGCACGTCGTGCTAGTGCTAGCAGCTTCAGTTATGTTGGAAGCAACGAATTAGTAGTGGGGGGCAGCACTGAGTGACCAGTTACTGCTGCTTAAATTGGAACAAACATGAAGAGATGGGTTGCTCTGGTCCAAACAGAGCAAAGAGATGCTGCTTTAGCTTGATTGCTGTAAGGTAGTGAAATAAAAGTATGAAGTTACAAATGACAGGCAGGGGGCGGTGGAGCAGAGTGGCTCCAAGGATGTAGAGTGTGATCTCCAGTGAGATCTGTGAAAATGGAGTGGAATGGTAATCACATACAGTGATTTGTGTTTCTTTTAACAAAAACTTTTGATGTTTCTTATGTTTGGCTCCAGTGTGCAGGTGACTGAGGGGCCGGGAGTGTTGTTCAGTCAGTGCAAACAAATACAGAGCAGGAGACTGCACGTAATCTTCACTTTTTCTAAATTAACTTTTAGTGTTCCCGTCTGTTTGGTCACTCACTGTAAGAGAATCATGAGGCAGGATGTGCAAACTGAAGCAGGCAGGTGACATGAGAGGGTTCAGTCTTTAGCAGAACAGAAAGGATGTTAGAAAATTGCCATGGCCAGTACTGGGGAGCCAGTAACACTCGCTAAACAAGGGAAATATGGTGGCAATTTCAAATTGTGTGAGAATGTTTTGGCCAATGAACAACTAGAGTGAGCAAAGGTATACCTTAGGTGGTGATGGGGTCAGGAGATTGGGACTTTTTATTTGCTGGGCATCTTTTGTAAGTTAATGTACCCCCTTGGCAGTGGTACTAGCCAATAAGAATCCAGCAAATAGAAAGCCCATTTTCTAATACATTGATAAAAGGAGGATAAAAAAAATAATACTACCAACTGTATTACAGTTACCTATGCAATATGTTTTACATTTTATTCTATGCACTGTTATAGCAATCAACTCAACAGAACTGGGCCATCATATACTTGAAGGTACTGTACCATAACTGCAAACACTGCTAAGACAATTGCAGTATATGCTGTAACATGGCGGAAGATAAACACAGTGTTGAGACATGTTTACAAAGACATCTGATGTGTTTAATTGATTTTTGTAGAGATTGCCATACAGTACACACACACACACACACACACACACACACACACACACACATATATCATTAGTATTATATAAAAGGGTATATACCCAAAATGTCAATATAAGTCTTACAAATTTAATTACATGTTGTTCTCCTGAAGGAAGATCTTACAGTACAAGGCCGAAGAAATGGGTGTTAGGTAAAAGTAAACTGGGGTAGGTTTGTTATTGAGGGCATTGCATAGTTTATCTTTTACTGCTGCTTCACCCCAAGCACACACATATGAAAATCAACAACTCTTTGATATGAAGCAACAGGAATTAGTTAATACGAGGACAGAAACAAGTAGGAGACTGAGTAAGTGGGTAGATAAGCATGAGTATGGTAAGTCAAATAACATTTCAAAAAGTCTCACTATTATAATTCATTTTTTACAAATGCGTCTGCACAGTTGACAATTTTTGTAAAAAAAATAATGGGAGTTATTCCACCTAACACATAATTTAAGTGAGAGGAATGAAGTTAATAATAAAACAAAGTGGAATGAAGAAAAGTAGCTATAAAATGAAAGGGGGAGACAAATGCAGAGCAATTCCAGTGACGATAGGTAATGTGTCCAATTGCTATGCACCTGAGATGGTGGGTGCACAGGCAAAAATAACATAACATATACGGTAATAAAGAAAAATAAATAAAATGCAGCTCACTGAAGAGCAGATTTGCAGTCATATACAGTATGAGCCAAAACAAGATAAGTGATCAAGTGCCCTGCCTTACAGAGAGTAGCACTTACCAGCACTTTCCAACATAATACCACATGAAACAGGAATGAAAAATGAAGTTGCAGCTAGCGGCAAAAAATTCCATTTGAAGTAAACACTTGAGCTGCAGAAAGAGAAATAACAGTAAGACCACATCAGTAACAGTATTATATACCAATATAGAAAAATGAGAAAAGGGGAGAAACAAGTATGTAGCAAAATGACACAAATCTTTGGGGCTAATTAAGACATAGAGACTGTGAAAGGTAAATATGACTGTGAGAAAAACTACTAAAAGAAAACAATAAAGGATCAGGGATGGAAATGGCACAACCAAAACAAGGAACCTGATGAATTATAACAAAATATACCACTCGGCTGGAAATGCTGTAACTATCTAATGCTGTGTGTAAGTGAAGTTCATGATACAAGAAAAATAAAGCAGACAAAAGATTTGTTTTAATCAATAAACTGCAATCCTATGAAAAGGCAGACAACTCCGATGTCTTCCCTGGAAGACAAATATATAAATCAGAAATGCCACAGTACACTGTAAATCTAGGAAAAACACACATCATAATCAACAGTTAATTAACCTGTCAGATAAATATACAAAATAAATAAGAGCGGTGTTACTGTTCTATATTTTGTTTATTTTTTGTATGCACATTATGATATTTACTGTTTTGTACTGTTCCCCCTTCCCCTGCCCAGAAAGCTTCTGGAAATGAGCCATTACCAGGTCAGAATGTCTTTCCTGGCAGAAAATAAATGTTTAAAAGGAAAACCACTCCTCATAAGAACCTGTGCCCCAATAGCCACATAATAGCCCGTTCTGACCCTACCATGAACATACTATTATAGAAAAACATCAAGCCAGTGGCTTGCATGCATTACACCAAGCCCCATATGAATAAGCAAGCCATTCCAATGATCCTGCATCAGAGTATGTGCAGTTTTGGGATAAAAGGTGAGTGACTGCCTATACAGGGGAGGGATGCTAAGTTTTGCTTGTAGGAAGTTTACCAGGCAGTCACCCCAACTACTGGATATGTGGGCTCATAGAAATCTAAAGGAAAACAATAAGTAATTGTGTCATTTGAAAAGCTTAGGAGGGGTGGATAAAAAGCATTTGATTTATTAAACAGATTACAACAAAATAAAACTTGAAAAGTAGTGCATGCTGAATGGTAAAAAGAAAATAAAAGTATGGGAAAGACAAAGGATCAGAAATGAAGCTGGCACTAAACTGTATCAGCACAGATGTTTTGCTAGAAACACAGATTAATAAATGGAGTGAAATAAGGATAAGAGATGCAGTACTCGGCCTTAAGTGAGAGAAATGAATTTAATAAAAATAAAACAAAGTGGAATGGAAGAGAAGTAGCAGCTATAAAGTGAAATGGGGGAAATATTGCTCTGCATCTCTGGTGGGTGCATAGGCTAAAATAACATAACATATACAACCATGATAAAGTAAAATAAATAAAATACAGCTCACTGCAGAGTAGATTTGTAGCCATATATGAGCCAAAACAAGTTAAGTGATCAAGCAAGTTAAGTGATCAAGTGCCCTGCCTTACAGAGAGTAGCACTTTCCAGCATAATACCACATGAAACAGTAATGGAAAATTAAGCTGCAGCTAGTGGCAAAAAATTCCAATTGGAGTTAACATTTGAGCTGCAGAAAAAGAAAAACAGTAAGACCGCATCAGTAACAGTATTAGATACTATTATAAAATGGCAAGAGAAAAATCTAGAAATCTCAATTGCCAAGAGATGTCAGCCAACCGTACATTAAATCTCTATAAACAAACAGTCATCCTGGCCCTAAACCACATCACACAAAGAGCAAATAAGTCCTCCAACAACCAGAACTATCTCCCATCAGTCCCCCTGCAAACAGAGCTGATCTTCCATCACAAACATGGCTGCTACCTTTACACTGTAAAAAACTTCAACTGGGCCCTAAAAATAAAACTACCTTAAATAAAAAATAAATCAAATTAAATAAATGTTGTTTTCTTGATTATCACACTCTCCTTATACACATAAACAATTAGAAACATTAAGAATTGTTAATAGTTTTCATTACTATTTTTTCTTTGCTGACAGTGAAAATTCCCCCTTCTGTCTTTGCCATGCTCACTGGGGAAAGCTCTTCTGCTTGCCCTGACAGTGAGATAATTGAGCCTATGGCTGTAGAAGAGGTCATTATAGTGTATGGTGGAATGGTGTTATGCACAGAATTACATGCCTGGAATATGCTTGTTCTGCTGCAATAATGACATCATTATGTTGTTCTGCTGCAGTAGTGATGGCACTACCTCAACAGAACTTGGAATGCTGCCACATAGTTGCTTTCCTCTATTCAATTAAGCTGGACGTTTTTTTTAAACTTGAACTTACAGAAACATCTGCAGCACACTGTGTCAGTAAAACAAAAAAGAAAATTCTAAAATTCCTATTCTATGTTGTCTTCACTAGCTGATTTTGAGTAATTTTCTATGCTGTGATTGCCCATACACAATAAAAGATTGTGTATGAGTAGTCATACACAAAAGGATATTCTTTTATTTCAAGGTTCCCTTGGTAACAATGTGACTCTCGAACTGCACTCTCGCGGTCATCTGTTACCAAGGAAACCTCTCTATACAAGAATATCCTTGTTGTGTATGACTGCTCATGCACAATCCTTTATATTATCAAAGAGAAATGGTGGCAAAACATAGTTATATAAACAGAGGCAGATCCAAACAACTCAAACACATTCCTGAAGTTTATAAAAGCATGTACATTTGAATCACATATGGGTATCTTCAGATGAAATCTATCCCCCCCCCCCACCTCCACCACCACCAAAAAACGCAGCCTGGCAGGTTTAAAGTTTTGAACACATTTCCATTAAGAGATAGTACTTGTACTGATTTGAAATGCAAGATAACATGTTTTTTTCTTACCATTTCACCTCAGTCCTATAAATAAAAGAATGTTGCCTTCAAAGAAACTATATTACAACAGTGTAATGAAAATAAAGTTTTAAACACTTAGTTTTACAAATATGCAGATGTTGCAGTGCAGTCATATGAGAATTTACAGGTTACAGAGAAAATATATATTTTCAACTAACACTACTAATAAATACTTTTACTGCAAAGTACTAATCTAGTGCTGAAATGTGCTATTTATGCATTAATAGGGACTGTTTTCCATTTTATTTTACAGTTTTAGAGTTAATGTATTGTACACTTGCTTGAAAACAGTAAAGAAGTTGTAATCCCTATCAGAGTGACTCAAACTAATTCTTTTATTATGGTGGCCCCCCTTTTATAAGTGTGATAAGCCACTCCAGGGTGTACATCTCAAGAATTTTAGTGCACTTCCCGGGGCGTAAGGACACTTGGCCTTCAGCCTTATGCCTTAGCACATCTCTGAGGCGTGCATTAAAATTCTTGAAATGAACACCCTGTTGTGGCTTATTACTTACATATAGAACTAGAGCTTGGAGGTAATGGATGTCACAGTGACCTAATGTGTAACTGTTAAGCTAGTACTACAGTTTGTAGCAGTTACCTTCTGTTACAATATCAACTGAATGCAAGCTGTTTGGTATACAACAAAAAAATAATAAAGTAAGGGCACTTTACACACAATCTTAACAGAACAACTATTGAATACAACTAATTTCATTTTGCTGGTCATACTTTTAACCCATTTCTATCTGTTAAATCTAGGTGCATATTCATCAACCATATAAATGGCAGGTCACACGGGTCAAGTGGAGCTATTATGCTCTTATCAGATTATTGTTTTATCAAATTTTGTTGCATTTTTCCATTATCTTTTTTTTTTAATTTTTATTCCTTCTTATACATAGAATAAAGGATGGGGTGGTGTGTGTTAAGAGATTTTACATACACCTAAGGTGAGGGATGCTACATAAACCCCGAGGGCAAAGTCTGAGGGGTTTATGAGAAGAATCTCACACTGAGGGTGTGTGTAAAATCGAGTTTTAAACACCGCCCACTATTTTATTTTATGTAATTGCTGCTGGGTGCTTTTTCGCTATAGCAGTTATATAAAATAAAAAAAGAAATCTTTGGTTTCACTTACTGCTGATTGGCAGTTACTGCAGGTGTCCAGCACAAGTAAAGGGAAAGAGTAGCTGGCGTTTGTGTGCAGTCAGGGAAACCAGGCGCATGTTTGCAGTAATAACCAGACAGTTATTACGGCAAATATCAACCTGGGTTTTCCTAGGGAAAAATCACTGGCAGTTATTATAATACAGTACCAAACATCAGTTCATACTGTTATGACCGAGTCAGAACTATGCTCCTCTTCATGCATCATCCACATGAATCTGCTGTGTACTCGAAAGGAGGTGTAATTCCTTACACATCTAAGGCAACAAAATATTTCTCACAAATCAGCAATCTAATTCCATTGCTCCAGTCAATGGGCGGTCAACGAGGTCAAGGGAAACCTGTATCCTCTTACTGAAAATGTTGTTATTTTTTCCTGGAAAACACCAGGACAGGTATTACTGTTACTGTCACTATTTTGCACCAGGCTTCAAGTTCCTACACTTCTCATTTCAGATAACCCCTTACAACATTGCCCCATTATTATGCTTACAATGGTCAACACTATGTAACTTAAACTGCACCAGCTACAGTATGTTGTTACTTTAAAAACAGAACACAATTCACTGTAAAAGTGGCATATTAATACTGTACTATATCTTCTTACAATATTAAGAAAAGTACTACAGTATATACCCTTCTAAAGGTATAGGACTTACACTAAGTACTGTCACACAATTACTCACTAGCTGAAGAAATGTGAATTGCTTGTAAACAGACTGTCTGACAAAGAAATGAGCATTCCATTATCTGTACTGAAGGAATCATAGCTCCACTTGGGACCTCCGTGCAAGGTATGACATCTACTGCACACTAGAGTTTTAGGTAGCATTATTATAGTTCCTTTAAACAAAACAAGCCACATGATAATGACAGCACTGTCAGCACACCTGTGTAAATTTCTTGATCCATCCCCCCCCCCACATGTCTCACAGTATTCACCAAGAAAGTCAGGAGTGGAAATAAATATAGTATTTATAGTGCAGAAGTGTGCCACTCCAAATGCATTGATCATCAGATAGAAAGGCACAGTTATGTATCTCTCATCTGTATATTTCTTGTAAAAATGAATGTATTTTTAAATATGATTTCCACACAGAAATTCACAAACAGCTATACTGTCACGTCAAAATATAAATTAAATCTACAATTTTTTAAGCTCCTGGCATTCATGGTGTTTACTGTGAGAGGTGTGGCGAGACTGAGACAGAGACAGACAGATAGATGGAGGGAGAGGGTGATGGAGAGAGAAATTTACAGAGCTGCACTGACAGTGCTGCCATTATCTTTTTTTTTTAACCAGGGGAGACGCACTAAGCTGAAGCTTGTTTCCAGGTGTGACCAGGGTGCACAAGGAAGTTAAGTGACTTGCTCAGGGTCACACAGTATGCAAATGGAGGCTGTGGGACTCAAACCCATGTCTCCAGATTTGCAGCTCAGAGCCTTAAACAACTGTGCTATAATGCCTCCTTATCATGCGCCTTGTGTTTTTTTTAAAGAACAATAATAAAGTTCACCAAAAGTATAGTGTGCAGTCATAGTTATTACACATTGCAAGGAAGTCCCAAGTGGAACTGCGACTCACTGATGCTAGCTTACTAAATTTTTCAGTACAGACTGAGTTACATGGAATGATCATTTTTTTGGCAGTCGATTTTCAAGCAATTCACATTTATTCTGCTAGTGAGTCATTGCATGACTGTTTATCTGGCATAGCTGGCGGTGTTGTAAAATGTATTGTTGGACTGTATTACAGCATTTTATTTTCTGCCTCTGAATATGTATGTATTGATGTTTATTTTTCTTTATCCAGCTGAGGTGTGTAATATTTTAAATGTGCTAAATTGTAAAGATAATTCAAAAGAAATAAAAGATTTATTTATCTTTTTTTTCGTGGGGGCACTTATGAAACAATGTGCAGCTTGCTAGATATGGAAGAAAAAAGAAAATCAACTAGTTCTACCTGTTCTTTGAACATCTGTTTATGGGGCTAAATGAATATCAGGATGTTTTGTATTTGTTGTAGACTTTGCTTCCTGTGTAGCATGAGCAAACCACTCAGTCGTCACTATCTTATATCATTTGTATAGCACACTACACACCTAGGAATTTATCCTGTGAATCTGGGAGGAGGGCACAGTTGATGGGTAAAGGAGTGGCCTGTACTATCCAGAGTGAGGGGAATAATAGCTTAGAATTATAACATCTTGTTACTTTCTCCACGGAGAAACAGACAGGCAGAGTTGAAATTCTAATAACATGACAGACAAGTAATCACTAAATGTCAGGTACTAGTGTCTCCCCAGAACTGCCTGCCTGAGAAAATGAAGTTAGCATTTAACACTTTAAATGCATTTATTATTTGGGTACAGGCATCAATGGAACTCTTTGCTATGGAATGTCTTACAAAGTAGTAGGATGATTGCTGTTTAGGATGGAGGTGTCAACGGGCTTAATGAGGTGTTCATAGGGGCTAAGGGCACAGCAGTGCTCGTTTGTTATGCAGAAATCTCCAGGAAGTGTGTGAATGTGCGTGGAAAGTGATAAGTCAATGACATCAGTTTCTTGAAGAACACACAGTGAGTGTCAAATTTATTGTAATAGAAATTCAAAATAAATGACTTTTAAAACAGATTAAAAGTAAAATAAACTAAGCACCAATTGGGTTTCTCTATTGAGTCACTTCAGTTCTGTAAAGTACTGCCACAGAGTAGAAGCACTTGCCTTCTGCACCTCTACTATCCTCTGTGCTGAAAGACTATCTAACCTAGATTAGAAAACATCACTTTATATAAGTAGAACATTCTTACATCATAGGTCAGCTGATCCGCCCCTTATTTTAATACATCAGATTTCTACTCTAATACACAGAGCAGGAGGGTCTGCATGACCATAACCTATTATAAATAATAATACAATTCATATTGTGATAAAAGCATTTCTATATACACACACAACAAACAAGATAAAGCTTAATTAACTGTTACAGGTCTTAACCCCTCCATTAATTTGCTGAGCTCAGACCACAGTTCCCTATAGAGAGGTTTAATGTGAGTGTGATACTTTCACAGACAGGACCCACCTAGGAAGAGTAAGAGTATAATGCTAACGGCATGAAACAATGTGTTTGGTGATTCACCTGCTCAGATAATCAAGAATGTTTTTATTTGTATAAACTTCATTTCAAACATAGAGTTATTGTTTATTTAAGTCTTGTTAAGTCTTCTAACTACTCGTTTCTATAGCTGAACTGTCCACCCAGGTGTCTTACATATTATGGGCTATTAGATGATTATTATGGTCTAGCCCACCATACACACAACATTTGTTATTTACACTGAAATATGTTTTTATATGTCTTAACTTTGTTACCTAGTGCAAAAGTCTTATTTCCTTCATGTACGTACTTCAATTTATTTCCCAAGCCAAGGGTTTGCATTTTACTTGAGAAAAATGGGATGGAAATAGGCTAGAAAAAGCTGTACCACCCTTGCTCTTTTTTCTTTATGTCAGGCTTTGAAAATAGTATAACAAAATATATTATTTAATAACAAAAACAAAACAATCTGCCTAAGGGACACACCCAAGGCTATTCCCTGCAGACCTAGACCCTGTTTTTGTGACCACTGGAAAACTGGTATGTCCTTTTTTTATTTTATTAGAGAGAAGGCACTTGATTGGACTAAGCGCTCCTAATCCTCACTACGTTTTGGACTGCAAGTACAGGCATACAGGCATGTACAGGCATCCCTGTACTTTCCTTCTGTAAAGCCTGTTTTAATTACATATCTGACCCTTTTTGGCTGGCATGCAGGGAGTATTTTACACTTTACTTCAGGATGCAGCACAGCTCACCTGCTTTTGAGCCATCTACAGCTGCATTCTCTGACAGTACCAGGAATAAATTTAATTCTACTACAAAAATTACACCACAAAAGCAAGGGAAGAAAACTACAGTGAGGCAGTTTAGCAAAGATATCATAATGGGAGGCCACCTCATAATGATAGAAAGGTGAAAGTAGTAAGAGACAGCAAAAAGAATTACTGCAGTAAATTTTTGTGACAGAGGGATAGAGAATTAAATTCTTTGTAGTGTCTGTTAAAAAAACTAATGGGGGGTTCCAACTCTGGCAAAGTGTTTAACCCATTCTGCTTCCAGTAGCTTTGCATGATGTCTATTATCCATTGGTAACCCGACACAAAATAACTGCCTGAAGATAATGAGTTAACTTTATGTGTTTGCTGACTGTAGTGTAGAATGTCTGAGACTCTCCTGAGGGAGGGCTCAATTAACTTCTCAAGCCAGAGGAAAAATAGTGCTCTCCAGCTCCTATAAACACACACACACACAGGCAGTGTAGTAATGCAGCTCCAGCAGAGGGCTCTGTTTTTAGCACTTATCAAGTTGTTAGTATCAATAATAACATCAGCCCTTTTCTGAATACAAAATGTCTGCAGGGCTACACCCACTGCAGCCATAAAAAGAGTACTACATTTAAAGGCTTCAAATCTTAAAAAATGCCAACATAAATTTCATATGGTGAAAAATGGCATTTTACAAGATGGTTGTCAATGGGAAAGCTAAACTAGAATATAAAGGTATAGATAAAAATGTTCACTGTGCTGTTTCAGAAAGAGAGCTGTAATAATTATTGTGGGATTGCTGCACAATACAGCCACCCCTCTGGTCAACAAAAGCTATTATGATAGGTGAACTACGGTAAAAATAAACAAGTTTGGTTCATTGTGAACAAAGCAATTCATATGTACTGTATGAGCTTTGCACATGTACCAGCCAGTACTATCAGTATCCTGTACGGAACATGCATCTATACAAACATGAGCATAAACCATGCATATGAATGAGCTGCTCTGCACGAACTTTAGTAATATTACACATTTGAAAATACCTGTTTTTGAAACTGCAGTGCTGCAAAGCAAAAGGGCTACAGTGGGAGTCAGTTGCTCAGTGAAAGACAAAACAGCAAGTGAAAGGAAAAGCCAGGGCAGCCACCTTCCATGCAGAGACGACACTGGAGACATCATAAGACAGACATAGTGCCTTTACACAGGGGAGGTAGTAACGAGGTGAAGGGGAACTACCAACCTGTCAGCCTCACGTCAGTGTGGGGAAGGTAATGGAGGATTTAATCAATGAGAGGGTGGTGGCTTACCTGGAGGAGAGTGGCTTGCAGGACAGCAGACAGAATGGCTTCATGAAGGGGATGTATTGCCAGACAAACATAATTCGGTTCTTTGACTGGGTGACTCAGGTGATTCACCGGGGGGGTGGACATGGCCTATATGGACTTCAATAAGGCCTTTGACACTGTTCCCCCGTAGAAGGCTGGTGAGCAAGATGGAAAGCCTGGGGTTGGGTGGGAAAATAAGCTGGGTGGAGGCCTGGCTGCCAGGAAGAACTCAGAGAGTGGTGCTCAATGGGGTGCACTCCGGGACAGCAAGGGTGAAGAATAGAGTGCCACAGGGGTCAGTTTTGGGTCCACTTCTCTTCAACATCTACATCAGTGATATTGCTGAGGGTTTGGGGGAGAGGGCGTGCATATTTGCTGATGATACAAACATATGCAATAGGGTGGACACCCAAGGGGGGATGGAGGACATGAGGGAGGACTTAAAGATGCTTGAAAAATGGTCTGGGACGTGGGAGCTGAAATTTAATGCCAAGAGGTGCGCTGTGATGCACTTGGGGAGTAGAAACAGAAGAAAAAATTACTCACCTTAGTAATTGTGTTTCTTCTAATGGAGTCTTGCTATATTCTGACAATCTGCACTTAGCCCCAGCCTTTTAACTGCACCGGAGAGTAGAGGGCTAATTTTCTATGCAGTGCATAGAACGCTGAGCTCGAGGTCGGTTGAGGTCTCTGTCTGCAGCATTTTGAAACCCAATCGTCAGATTCTTACGAGCAAACACTCACTAACTATATGGAAATTGTAAAAAAAAAAAAATTTTAACTAGCCAACTGGCAACCAAAAGTTTTGGATTCCCAAAGGAAGACTTCAAGTCAGGGAACCCAAAACCTATCCAAAATAAAGATTATAATATAAGCACCCAAGTAAAAAGGAGGTTGTGCTGAAGACACCGCTGGGGTGCAACACTGCACCTGCCCACCCACTTCCCAAAAACAGGTTCTGAGAGGGGAAGGAGGTCAGAATACAGCAAGAATCCATTAGAAGAAACACAATTACTAAGGTGAGTAATTTTTTTCTTCAAACAACATGAAGTCTTGCTGTATTCTGACAATCTGCAGACTACCAAGCAGTACCTCATTGGAGGAGGGTCAGAACCTACTTTGGGAATAGGCTCTGAAGTACTGCTGTGCCAAACCGAGCATCACTCCTAGCCTGGATATCCAGAGAGTAATGCTTGGTAAAGGTATGGACTGTTTTCCAGGTGGCTGCTTGACAAATTTCTGACAGAGGGATACCCCTGGCAGCAACCAGAGAAGCAGCTGTACCTCTTGTGGAATGAGCCCTCAGGCCTGAAGGTGGAAGTTTTCTCAGTTTCTCATAGCAAAATTGTATACAGGAAACAATCCACCTGGCAATAGTTCTTTTGGTGGCAGATTTACCCTTTCCCACTTCCCCATAAGTGAGGAACAACTGAAGGGAATCAAACCTGTGACCCTTGGTACACTCTATGTAGTAGCTAAGGGATCTTTTAACATCTAAACTGTGTAGCCTCCTCTCACCTGAGGAAGAATGATCAGTGAAGAAAACATGGGGAGAGATATGGACTGATTCAAATGGAAGTCTGAAACCACTTTGGGCAAGAACCTCCTACTGGTTCTAAGGACCACTTTATCTCTATGAAAGGAGATAAAATCAGGTTCCACTGACAGGGCTTGCAATTCACTGATACATCTGGCAGAGGTTATGGCTACCAAAAACACAGTTTTCCAAGTCAAGTACTTAAGCTCTGCTGAGGACATAGGCTCAAATGGGGGTTGCATAAGTTGAGCAAAGCAAACATTTAAGTCTCAGGCAGGGGCAGCATCCCTAAAGGGAGGACTGGTATGAAGCAATCCCTTGAAAAACTTAGAGAATATAGGGTGAGATGACCGTGAGGAAGGCTTTCCCACTGACAGAAAAGCAGAAACAGCTGACACATGTACCTTGAGAGTAGCTGGTCTGAGGCCTAGACCATTAAGATGGACCATTTAATCCAGAACTGTAGGCAACTCAGCAGTGCCTGGGGATACATTCTTCTTGGAACACCAAATGCTGAATCTTTTCCATTTGGAGTCATAAGTTTTTCTGGTGGCAGGCTTTCGAGAGGCATTGAGAATATCCAGAACCCCTTGGGACAGATGCAAATCTGCATACTCTAGCTCATCAAGGGCCATGCCTTGAGATTGAGGGACTGAAGACTGGGGTACCAAATCCTCCCCTGAGAGGAGGTTAACAAGTTGCAATTCTTGGGAAGAGACAGGGGAAGATGGACTGCTAGGGACAGTAAGAGGGGGTACCAGGGCTGCCTGGCCCAATCCGGAGCAATCAGAATCACTTTGCAGGGTTGTGACCTCACTTTGACCAGAACCTTGAACAGTAGAGGAAAGGCATAGAGGAATTTCCCTTCCCAGTTCAACATCAGAGCAATCCAGGGGGACTGAGCCCAAGACTGGGGATCTGCAACAAAACAGGGGAAGTTGGTGATTGTCTGGGGCTGCAAAGAGATCTATCTTTGGAGTGCTCCACCTTGAGAAAATCACTTTTAACACCAGAGACCGTTTGTGATGGCCCTGGGAGATCCTGCTCAGTACATCTGCTAACACATTGTCCTTCTCTGGAAGGTGGAATGCTATCAGAGAGGTCTGCAGTGAATAAGCCAGGGACCAAAATTTCATGGCTTCCATGCACAAAGCCATGGACCGAGTGCCTCCCTGCTTGTTGATGTACCACATGGTGGTGGTGTTGTCTGTTCTGACCTGAACCACCTTGTTCTGCACTGACTGAGAGAAAACTTGCAGGGCCAGAAAAACTGCCCTGAGTTCCAGGAGATTGATATGAAGAAGGGCTTCCTGAGGGGACCACAGTCCCTAGGCTGTGAGAGCCCCCAGATGGGCTCCCCACCCCAAAAGGGAAGAATCCATGGTAAGGACCACCGAATGAGACTGAGTAACAAATGGGACCCCTTGCCTTAAATTGTCCTGATCCTGCCACCACTGAAGAGCTTGGATCAGTGTCCAAGTCACTGGAATCAGTTTGGTAAGAGGATCCTTTCTTTGGGACCAAAAGGCCCTCAGATGGAACTGAATGTCCCTCATCTGGAATCTTGCCCCTTGGACCACTGCTGTAGAAGCTGCCATGTGGCCCAACAGTTGAAGGAAATGCCTTGCTGGTCGGGACCACCTGAAGGCTGAAGGAAGAAGCCAGTTCTATAAGAACTCTTGTCCTTTCCAGGGGAAGAAAGGCTCTTGCTTTGACAGTATCTAGCTCTGCCCCTACAAAGGTAAGAAGCTACACCAGTTTGAGAATTGACTTGGGGAGGCTGAGAAGAAATCCCAGGGAAGTGAGCACTTGCTGGGTCACTTGCAGGTCTGACTTGACTTGGTCTGGAGACTAACCCACTAGGAGCCAGTCGTCCAGATATGGGAAAATGGAAATCTTTTGCCTTCTTAAAAAGGCAACTACTACTGCCAGACACTTTGTGAAAACCTTGGAGCTGATGTTAGGCCAAAGGGCATTGCTTTGAACTGATAATGGCCTGAGGACAACTTGAACCTGAGGTACTTTCTGTGGGAGCACCTGGTAGGGATGTGAAAGTAGGCATCTTTGAGGTCCAGGGAGGCTAGCCAGTCCCCTGGCCTTAGAGAGGGAAGAATTATTCCCAGAGTCACCATCTTGAACCTTGGTTTTAAAAGATGTTTGTTCAGGTATCTTAGATCTAGGATGGGTCACCACTCCCCTGTCTTTTTTGGGGTAAGGAAGTACCTGTAGTACAGACCTTTGCCCCGATGTAGGGTAGGAACTCTCTCTATGGATCTTAAGGCCAGAAGAGATTAAACCTCTGCCTCTAGGGCAAGGGTTTCGGAGAGACCTGCAGGTGGAAAAGATCTGGCTCTCAGCTTTGGAAATTTTTTGAAGCTGAGAACCAGACCTTGGCTTACTACTTCCAGCACCCACTTGTCTGAAGTAACAGACATCCAGTCCTGGGCAAAGTAAGCCAGCCTGCCCCCTACAGGGATAGGAGAGTTGACCCAGGCAGACCCATCAGGGTGTCTGCTTGGCAGGGGCCTTAGGCTGAGTAGTAGATGTAGCCCTGCTCATCCTCCTTCTGCCTCTCCCTCTGAAGAACCCCCTCTGTGAAAAGGGAGAAGAGGCCTGTGTTTGGTAGAAAGGCCTATGAAAAGTCCTGCCCCTAGACTGTAGCCTTTGAGGAGTTGTCTGCCTCTCCTTGACCTGAGCTCTCCTATAAGTGGTCCTGTACTCATCCATTTTATTCATATAATTCTCTTCTGCTCCCCAAACAGAGAATTACCCACCACAGGGAAATCCATGGCCTTAGCCTGGGTATCCTGTGAGAGGCTAGTACATCTGAGCCAAGCCATCCTCCGAAGAGCCACAGATATAGCCATGACTCTTGATGACACATCATTGGAGTCCACAGCAGCATGAAATTGTACCTTTGATGCCTCAATCCCATCAGCAGCATCCT
The DNA here is from genome assembly GCA_016271365.2 of Neoceratodus forsteri. Lineage (NCBI taxonomy): Eukaryota > Metazoa > Chordata > Ceratodontiformes > Ceratodontidae > Neoceratodus > Neoceratodus forsteri. The sequence continues at coordinate 324,322,465 of CM057450.1, read as the reverse complement.
CCTCCAGCTCTTTGTCCAGCTGGGGGGGGGGGGACTGTTTAGCCAGTGCCAGTACAGTGTCCCACCTGGAATTCTGGTACCTGGCTGTATAGGCCATATAGTTAGCCTGCCTGAGTCCCAAGGAGGATGCCATGTACTGTTTCTTAGCCATGGCATCCATCTTCCTGGAGTCTTTGTCTGGGGGGTGTGAAGCTAAGGGAATATTTGCCTTGTCACAGGCTGCAGCCTGCACTACCCCAACATGGCTGCATTGCTGGTATAAAAACTCTGTATCCAAGCCTGATAAGGTGCATCTCTTGTCCATCCTTCTGTCAACAGGAGGTACAGAATTAGGACACTTCAGGATTTTTTGTGTCTGCTTCCCAAAAAACTTATGAAGGGGAAAATACAGTCTCCTGGACTCTGGGATGTCTATCATTTCAACAAAATCAGGCTCCTCCTGATCCTCCACAGTCTCCTCCATGGGACGCTGGAGGGTTTCAGCCACTTTTCTGTAAAACAGATAGTGGGAAGGGGACTCAGAAAGCCTAGGAGGGGGAAACACCAGAAGGTCTGTCTGGGGAGATGTCCGGTTCCACAGGCACATCCAGACTTTCACCATCATCACCATTATCCTCAAAATCCCCCTCCTCCTCAAACTCCGGTTCATAAAATTCTTTAGGGATATATTCTTAAACCGGGGGAACTGACCGAACTGAACCCCTGCCAAAAGGCGCCGGATTGGTCGGAACCGGGCGAAGCGATTCAACAATCCGAATCGCTCTAGCTATTTCCTCGGCAGTCGGAACATGAACCTCTGGATCCGAACTGGTCAACTTCTCTTTGCGTTTTCTTTTTGTAGGAACCAATCCCTCAGGATCGGCTTTCCTCTTGCTCGAAGAAGTATCGCTCTGGTCAGAGGACACTCCTTCCGGTTCGGTCGGAACTGAACCGGGCCGGCTATCTGGGTCAGCAGACTTCTCGGCTTCCTTTTCCCTAAGTCTACCTAATCTTTTTTCCAGGGTAGACTTAGGAAAGTTTTTAAAAATTTGGCAGTCTGTATCGTGGTGGTCAAACCCCAGACATTAAATACAGGTGGTGTGGAGATCGGCTTTAGCAAATACCTCCCCACACTCACTGCAGTGTTGAAACCCAGTGGGCCCGTTTTTTTTCTTGGTTTTCTCAGACATGGCCAACCTAACCAAACTTATCCTTTTTTCGGTAGTCGCCAGGCAAGACTACCTTACCAGTTTCTAACCGTGTTACAGGTATTGGAAAAAACCATTGAAACACGTTTTTTAAACCGATAAGGACTGTAACCACACACTAAGAAAGAACACAAGAATTCAATATAAAGGATCGGTTCAGCCGAACCGATCGAAATACAAGTTTACAATTTCCACAGTAATCAGAGAAACTATCTAAGTACTCACGGTACCGCAGACAGAGCCTGAACCGACAATGCGGAAATAAATTCAGATTGAAACCAACAACTTTAACCGACTTTGAACAGAGCAGAAGGAGAAATCTCCGGAGCGACTGTTCAGTGAGGTGGAGTAAAGAATCTGACAGTTGGGTTTCAAAGTGCTGCAGACAAAGACCTCAACCGAGTTTGAGCTCAACATTCTAAGCACAGCATAGAAAATTAACCCTCTACTCTCCGGGGCAGTTTAAAGGCTGGGGCTAACTGCAGATTGTCAGAATACAGCAAGACTTCATGTTGTTTGAAGAGCAGGATACACCCTAGGAGGGGAGTAAATTAAAGTAACAGAACACTAGAGGGATCTGGGGATCATGCTCTCCTCGATCCTTAATGTAGGAATCCTTGTAGCCGGGTGGCAGGAAAGGCCAGTGGAATGTTGGCATGCATAGACAGAGGCATTACTAGCAGAAAGAGGGAGGTAATAATGCCCCTTTACAAAGCCTTGCTGAGACTGCACCTGGAATGTGGGGTTCAGTTCTGGAAGCCTCATCTCCTCAAGGATATAGATGCACTGGAGAGGGTTCAGAGAAGGGCAACCAAGTTGGTGCAGGGTATGCAGGGAAAGTCATACAAGCAGAGGTGTAATAAGCTGGAACTGTACACACTGGAGATTAGGAGGGAAAGGGGAGACATGACTGAAAATGTTAAATATACAAAGGGGCTCAATAAAGTGGGAGAATAATGTTTACTTAAGAGGAAGGATGAGGTCATAACTAGAGGGCACAGCCTCAGATTGCAAGGAAAAAGATACAGGGGAAATGTGAGAGGGCCTTTTTTTCACAGAGAGGGTGGTGAAGCCCTGGGCCAGACTACCAGATTGAGTGGTGGGGGCTAAATTGGTGGAAGAATTCAAAAGGGAATGGAATGAGCATATGGGGCTGAGTATCGGGGGGAGGGTGGGGGTCTGGCAGGAAGGGGGAGGTGTAGGAGGAAAAAAGGGCAGACTACATACAGTGCCTTCAGAAAGTATTCACCCCCTTTGGATTTTGTCACATTTTGTTGTGTTACTACCAGAATTTGTAATGCATTGAAATTATTTTTTCTCCCTTGAGTCACACAGCATACTCAACAATTTAAAGGGGCAAAAATATTTATATTGTGTAACAAACATTTATGAAACATTAAAAACTGAAATATCTTGTTTGCTTAAGTATTCACCCCCCTGAGTCAATACTTTGCAGAAGCACCTTTGGCAGCAATTACAGCTTTGAGTCTTCTTGGGTATGTCTGTATCAGCTTTGCACATCTGGATTTGGAGATTTTCGCCCATTCTTCCTTGCAGAGTTGCTCAAGCTCTGTCAAGTTGGATGGGGAGCGTCGGTGAACCGCAATCTTTAAGTCTTTCCACAGATTCTCAATGGGATTCAAGTCTGGGCTTTGGCTGGGCCACTCAAGGACATTCACCTTCTTGTTCTGAAGCCACTCCAGTGTTGCTTTGGCTGTTTGCTTGGGGTCGTTGTCCTGTTGGAACGTAAATCTTCGCACCAGTCCAAAGTCTATTGCAGACTGATGCAGGTTCTCCTCAAGGATGTGCCTGTATTTGGCTCCATTCATTGTTCCCTCTATCCGGACAAGTGCCCCAGTCCGTGCCACTGAAAAGCATCCCCATAACATGATGCTGCCACCACCATGCTTCATGGTAGGGATGGTGTTACATGGGTGATGAGCTGTGTTCGATTTGCGCCAGGCATAGCGCTTTGCATTCAGGTCAAAGAGTTCAATTTTTGTTTCATCAGACCAGAGAATCTTTTGCCACATGTTCTCAGAGTCTGCCACGTGCCTTCTTGCAAACTCCAGGCATGCTATTATGTGGCCTTTTCTCAGGAGTGGCTTCTGTCTAGCCACTCTCCCATAGAGGCTACATCTGTGAAGTGCTGCAGAGATTGTTGTCCTCTGACAGGTTCTCCATCTCAGCCATGGAACTCTGTAGTTCTGTTAGGGTGGTCATTGGGTTCTTGGTCACTTCCCTGACCAAGGTCCTTCTTGCCCAGTTGCTCAGTTTGGGAGTACGGCCTGCTCTAGGAAGAGTCTGGGTGGTTCCATAATATTTCCATTTCCTAATGATGGACTTGACTGTGCTCCTGGGAACTTTCAACACCCTAGAAATGTTTTTATACCCGTCCCCAGATCTATGCCTCCTCACAATTCTATCACAGAGTTCTACAGACAGCTCCTTGGTCTTCATGGTAGAGTTTCTGCTTTGACATGCACTGTCAATAGTGGGACTTTATATAGACAGGTGTATTTCCTCTGAAATCATGTCAACCATTTGAACTGACCACAGGTGGACTCCATTTAAGTTTTAGAGTGAACAAGGAAATTGGATGCACCTGAGACCAATTTGGAGTGTCATAGCAAAGGGGGTGAATACTTATCAAATCAAGACATTTCAGGTTTTTATTTTAAATTACATGTACAAAAAATTCCAGAAGTTTCATTCCACTTTGACATTATAGAGTAATTTGTGTAGATACGTGACAAAAAAATCCCATATAAATGTATCTTAATTTGAGTTTGCAAATCACAAAATGTGACAAAATCCAAGGGGGGGGCGAATACTTTCTGAAGGCACTGTAAAAACATAGAAGTTGATGGCAGATAAGGACAGACAGGCCCATCCAGTCTGCCCATTAGTTTCTTTATCTACCTGTTTGATTGAGCTCTAAGGCTCTACTCTGTCCTTGACCTATTTATACCCCTTCATCTTTATTGCTGTTTTGTGCCTATCTCATGTGTGTTTGAAGCCTTGTACAGTACTCATTTCCACCACTTCCTTGGGTAGGCAGTTCCATGCATCCACCACCCTTTCTGTGAAAAATAACTTCCTTAAATTGCCCCTTAATCAACCTCCCTCCAGTCTCAAGTTTTGTGCTCTTGTCCTGCTATTTTTCTTATACTGAAATACGTTACACTCTTTCCCCTTATTAATACCCTTAAGTTATTTAAAAGTTTAATCATATCACCCCTCTCCCTCCTCTGCTCCAGGGCATACATATTGAGTTCACTAGTAGTCTAGGGCCTGTATGGCCTTCTTCTACCTTCAAGCTTCTATGATTCTATGATAAGACTCGTTAGCCTTTCACTGTGACTGCACACCTTAGACAGTTACCCTCTCTTTATTGGCACGTTTCCCCCGCCTCACTACCACTGATCCCCAGTTCTTCTCCCTTCCCCCATTTCTCTTCTTAACAATGCTTCTTTGACTGCTCTAACATCAGCTTCCCATCCCTCCCTTAGCTGTCCTCCAGTTGTCTCACAATCTCCCCCTTCTTCCATTTCCACTCCTCCCTACTTTAAACATGGATGCATAGGCTGCATCTCCCCCTCTTTCTTCTTTCCACCCCCCTCTCACCCTCTTTCCAGCTACCTCTGCCCTCACCTCTCCTCTACTCCTCTTCCTCCTGTACAATGCCCAATTGGGCTGCTACTATCATCACTTCTTGCGCTTAACAACACTACTGGTGTCCATCTAGCAAGGCAGCTGCTATGAAACTATTGCCAAAATCCTACCCTAATTGTACAGGTCTGTTTATTTGTACTGCCTGATACCTGTAACATTGTTTGTATATCCTTTGTATTTTGAAATGTGTATTGACTCCCTGACCCTGTGCTTTGCAATGTGTATTGTCCTCTTGACTTGGAACCTTTGTGAATGAGCTTTACAACTCAAACGTTATAATCTGAATCTGAAATAAATAAAATTGTGAATGTGCAGAATTCACCCAGTGACACCCTGATGATCTGCCTAATGCATTTTGTAAGTATGTTTTTGAAATGGTAAATAGTAAGGAAAAACTTACAATCACTGAAGTATACTATATGCTTACGCCTTGTTGTGCATAGGTTTCTGTCCTAACTATAAAGCTGCTGTCACACAGTTCAAAGGCATAGAGATCCTATATATAGCAAGTTCTGGTCAGAGTCAAAACAGCTGCTTATACATTAATCTGATATTTTTTTTTCTTTATGTATTGTATCAGATACAACACCTTTGAGCTTGTAAGGATCATTTACAAAGGTTCCTGGTCAACTGGATAAAAAGTCTATATACAAATTGAGTTTCATATAGAGCAGACATTAGCACATAATAGTCACATGAAATATACAACAGTATAATATGCTTAGTGGGTAGAGAAATATTGACAAAATTCGATACTCATAATACAGATGTTCTGCAAAGCAAACACGATACAGGATTTGACAGTTGGACACAATTGTGGCATTGTCCGAGTGGATTTTGTCAGGTTGATGTAGTTATTATGGATGGCATGGGGTATGAGGGAGGGCTTAGCAGTGACTGGAGTGTTGACAAGAGGAGGGAGAAGTGGTATGTAGTACCTGTGTTGTTGACTCAGTGGCAGGTACAGTTTTCCTTAGGGGTGAGTGAATGTTTTAGTGCTGTCCTAAAGCATTCTAATTTATTTATTTATTTTTAGTCTTTGGTAACTGGGTAAGGCCCACTAGGTACAAGTGCCTGTTTTCTGGGGTGACCTGGGAGCACTGGGGGGTTAAGTGACTTGCTCAGAGTCACACAGTATGCACGTGGAGGTTGTGGGAATCAAACCCAGATCTGCTGGATGTACCAAGCCCATTCACAGCTCTCTACTATAACCTCTAGGAATGCTTAGTAGAGTGTCTGGTAACTAATTTAGCCATTTTGGTGCCCTAGTGGCAAAAAAACATGAGGCATGGGTTGTTCTGTTATATGGTACAGCTAAGGCATTTCTGGTGTCATTTCTAGTGACATGTCGGTGTGGGACTGAACAAAGGAGGTCCCGGATTCCCACTGGTATGAGTCCCAGCAGTGCTTTTTTGCCAAGAATGCATGTTTGGAGCTTTATTCTATCCTGAACTGTGAGCCATTTGGTCTGGGCATATAAGGTGCAGGTGTGGGTTAGCCTAGCTGCATTGAGAGCAAAGTGACAGGCCTTATTTAAGACAATTTTGACTCTACTTATTTATTTATTTATTTGTACATCATTTTACAACCTTTGAGCCAAGGGCTCATTTTCAAAGGTACCTCATCACAAAGAGGACAATACAATGCAGACATTCATGTTACAGAATGTAGGTTACGCGGAATTAACATACAGGTTTGTGAGGAACATGATAGATACAGCAGTACATACAAATACTCACTTAAGGTTACAGGATATGGGTACATCAGTAAATAGGTGATTGGCCGATGTTACAGAGAGGCCAGATTGGTCATTGTGGCAACATAGAGACTGGAAATGGAACATCTACTAAGGATGGTGTCTGAAGCTGCCCCACATATTGTAATTCCAAAGTCGACAGAAGAGAGGATTAAGCTGGATACAGCTATTCATTTGGCCTCCTGGGTGAGATTGTGCCTTTGCCTATATAATGCCCCTAGTTTCTTGTTCACTACTAGACTGTCCACACGGGACTGAAATGTTAGAGCGTCGTCAATAGTGACACTTAGGTATTTGAATGTAGTGATCTGTTCTAGAGTTGCACAAGTTTCGTTGAGGATTCTTAGGACATGGGTTTTCCTCTTCATCTGTGGGACAGCAAATAGCATTGTTTTGCTTTGTTTTTTATAGTTTAGGACTAGTTTATTGTGCTTAAACCAATCTTCTAGTAAGCGTAAATCATCTTGCAGGTATGCCGTGACAGTATCCTGGTTCTGGCTGCTTGTGAAAATAACAGCATCCTCTGTGTAAAGCAAGACCGTTGATGTCTGGCAAGCTATTGGTAAGCTGTTTATAAAGAGGCTGAACAGGAGTGGCCCCAGTATTGATCCCTGAGCCACTCCCATGGTGTATTATGCCCATGAGGTAGCTGTTGAACCAAAATACTGTATCGTATGAAAGACCTAGTGAGAGAAGTTTGTCAGTCAGTAGTGTGTGGTTGACAAGATCAAAAGCCTTTGTCAGGTCAATGTAAACTGCCCCAGTAAGTTGTCCAGAGTCTAGGGCTTCATGTATGGAGCTGATGTATTCAACTAGTGCTGTGTTTGTGCTGAGTATCTTGCGAAATTCATGTTGTTGTTTACATTGTATATTGTATTTACTGAGGTAATCTACAAGCTGGTCTGAGACTACTTTCTCAAGAGCTTTTGACAGCGGTGAGAGGATAGTGATGGGCATATAGGCACCCCTGAATGGGCCACCATGCCGCTCCCCGTAGCTCCTTGGACCTCATTGAGAGCTCACCAGCTCAACCCGAAGCCAGCTAGGTACCATATCCAGAAGGCTCCTAGGCACCCCTATACAGGCCACCGTTCCACTCCCTGTGGCTTCCTGGACCTCACTGATACCCCGCCAGCCCACCTCAAAGCCATCAAGGTACTGCAGCCAGCAGGCTCCTAAGTGCCCCTGAACAGGTCATCGTACCACTCCCCATGGCTCCTTGGACCTCACTGAGACCACCAGCCCAGCCCACCACAAAGGCAGCAAGGTACCACAGCCAGCAGGTACCGTTCAAGCCCTCAGGCAACCCAGCTTTGAATTCTGGCACCTTTTTAGCAGCTCCCTGCTTTCCGCGCTGCAGCTGAATTTCTATCTGAACTATGCTCTGCACTACTACAGACTAGAGGAGACCAAAACAATCCCTCTGCAGAGTGAAATAAATGTACCTCTGCCCTGCCAATCTGCAAAATTAATTTCTGCCTTGCACTGCAGCTCCCTGGTCTGATTCTCAGCCAGCCTGCAATAGTACTCTTGGACTTTTCTGCGTGTGTGACAGAAATGGGAAGGAAAGAGTTACTGGTTTGGATTCTGTAGATGCCTTATTTTTTTAGCAGTGTGGAAAAAATACACTGAGGCTGAAATCCTCCAGCAGCAACCAGCTTGTGGAATTCTAGCTGCTAGATAAGAGCTGGGTCATAAATCTCAGTGGACATCTCCAGATACACACAGACTTGCAGACGTGGACACAGGGCAGTTTGAATGGATTGGATCATTCAAATATAAACTTAAGGTGAAAAGGGAATATAATTGGTCACCAATAGGTGTTCACTCTGATTGGGACAATTAAATACATACATGTTAGTTGGTTGGTGCATTTAAGGGAGAATAGGAATGACCTAGTCTCCATAGACTATATAAGCTTCTGTAAGACAGAGAACTCTCTCTTGCCTTTGGAAGCTGTGAGGGAAACATAAGCTGGAGCCTATCTGGTATGTCCGTGGGCTGGCAGTTAGAACAGGGTCCAGTGTCTCTTGTAAGGACAGGGAAGGGTAAGTTTAGTGATAGTATATTTCAGTAATAGCCTTCTTCTTTTGCCATCTGTTGTTTAAAAACATTTGTTTACTTTTCCCTGTATGAGTGTTATTCTCTTGTGTTGTAAATACATTTCTGTAAATGCTCATTGCACTTTCTGTTAAGTAAAAGCTATTTATTTGCTCAACAGTTGTGTCTCTGATGTCATTTTCTAAGGTAAGATTTGGTTTCCACTGGCTAAGGTAAACTCTGTAGCATCCGCCACCTGAAAGAGACACACTACCAGACTTTAACTTGTGCAATTGCACGTGTGATTATTCAAGTTTGTACACTTGAAAGAGGTGCCGGAAGGAAAGTCCGGCTGGTGGCAGCGAATACCCGAGGACACACACCTCTCTAAAAGCTGTTTCAGCCCAGAGGGAGAGGTGGGTTGTCACAGCGTGCACTGCAATTTCTGAGCTTTCGGCAGTTTTCTCTTTTTCTGATTTAAATGTATGCTCCTAGCTAGCATTTCTGTGAGAGACAGACACATTGAAGTCAATTTTTTCATTAATGTGCCAATGTAATTTCAGTTAAGTGCTATTGGAATTTTTTTTTGGTGCATTCCTTAAGTAACTGTATTTTAAGATTTATTAGGGTAGGATTGTTAATTCTTAGTCTCTACTGGCTTTCTGCTCACTGTGTTGGATTTCTTTTTTTCCTCTCTCCTGTTGTTTCTTGCCCCCTCTCCCCTACTTTCTGTAACCCTCCCTGCCAAGCTAATCGATTCTGTCCATCCCTCCCAGTTAATTTCTCTGCTTGTCTCCAACTCTTTCTTTTGTCTCCTGGTTAAATTTAATATTTTACCTCTCCTTTCCCTAGGCTCTTAGGGGCCCCTGAATGGGCCACCGTGCCACTCCCTGCAGCTCCTTGGACTTCACTGAGACCCCTCCAGCCCACCCCAAAGGCAACAAGGTACCATAGCCAGCAGGTACCGTTCAAGTCCTCAGGCAACCTGTGGTGGTGTTTATATAACATACAGGGGCATCTTTTTCTTTTCTTCTCCTCAGTGTTCCCCCTTTTTCTTTTGTCCATTTCCCTCCTCCTTTCATTTTTATTCTAAGTCTGTTGCAACAGCTTGTTCACCTTTTATTGGTTTATTCTTTCCTATTTCCTTCATTCTATGTCTGGGAAGTTTGGAGTTTACCCAGTTATGTGCATGTCCCTTTGAGATATGTATACAAACTGGCCATCTGTATATATATCTGAGGTGCATATATGGGATTAAATTCCCTTACTTCCCCCTGTTTCAAAATGCTCTCTGTTAAATTCATGCCATTACCCACTTCGTAATCCCTGTCGAAAAAGAAAACGAAATTCTGTGTCAGTTTTAAAAAAGAATTGGGTTCTTTTTCTTTTGGTAAACCACCCCCCCCCCAATCGCCTTCTCCTCCGTGCTGCTGTTCAACTTTGAACAGAGGTGTGTCAGGGAACCGGCAGAACAAGCTTTTTATAGGCAGAGCATTGTGAGTCCTGCTAACAGCATGTATTCGGCATTTATGCCGTAGTGAAGTGTTTAGAAACGCTTCTATTTCCAGAGATTCCTTCTCGTTAATGCGCATATTCGCAAAGAGCACTACAAGAAGGATCTCTTCAGCCGCTTGGTTGCTATTTAAGCCAGTGGCTTGTTTTTCTGTATTCTGCTTGTTTTGGTCTCGGTTTCTGTGGGAGAGCCTCAGGACCTATTGGACCAAGCAATTTATGTATCAGAGAACAAGCTGTAGCCCTGCAGTAGAGAAAAGAGTTCTGCATTCAAGAAAGGGGTTTACAAATAAAGGAATATATATTTCTCAATTTATTTTGCAATAATAAAAAGGGGTTGTAAACACTACTTTTTAGAACCTTGCAGTAATTATTGTGAAAAGGGAAATTAAATAAGAATAGAAAGAGGGCATACCTGAGATAGGGTGTAGAGCAAGGTGGAAGCCATTGTTGTTTTTCTTCTGCCTTATACAGAGCCAGCCGGCCTTTCTGTTCCTTTATTTATAGTCTGAGAATAGGGAGGCAGGGTTAGATTTTCATCTAGTGTTGCTAAATGTCTCTAACCTGAATTTTATTTTATAACACTGCCCCTGTATCTTTGTTTTACAGTTTTAAAAGGGGATTTTGACTGGAAAGTAAAAGAATTGTTTATTTGCTTGAATTTCATGTTAAATTTCTGGAAAGTGGGTGGAGCGTCTTGAATCACGTGTTCTGTATGTATAAAAGGAGTTCCTTTTTCATTGTTTAGAGCTTGAAGGGACTAGTTCTCCACTGCCCCATTGAAGAAATAACACTAGTTGCTTTCTAGTGTACTTCTTGTTGTTTTGTTTATATTTTTATATTTTTTGCCTGTTGTTTGATTTTATTTCATTTATTTTGTCGTTCAGTTCACCTTTTTTCTGTAAATAAATGCTTCCTGTTGGATTTATTTTGGAATCTGGTGTCTTCCTTATACCCATACCTTCACGCAACCCAGCTTTGAATTCTGACACCTTTTTAGCAGCTCCCTGCTTTCCGCGCTGCGGCTGAATTTATATCTGAACTATGCTCTGCACTACTGCAGACTAGAGGAGACCAAAACAATCCCTCTGCAGAGTGAAATAAATGTACCTCTGCCCTGCCAATCTGCAAAATTAATTTCTGCCTTGCACTGCAGCTCCCTGGTCTGATTCTCAGCCAGTCCACAATAGTACCCTTAGGCGTTTTTATGTGCATTGCAATTTCTGAGCTTTCAGTGCTTTTCTCTTTTTCTGATTTAATTGTATGCTCCTAGCTAGCATTTCTGTGAGAGACAGATAGACACTGAACTCAGATGTTCTCCCACCCCACTGCTTATTAAATGCTTGTTCCTTTGGAATGGATATTCTGTGTCCCTTTGTGATTGGACCATTTCTTCTGGGGTGGAATCCAAGGCAGCATAATTGTGAATTTGTTTTTGTCTTGTCCTAGACAGCTAGTGTTTTCTCCACACATAGCTCAAGCCTAGATAGGGTTTTTTTCTGCTTACATCTCTAAAGTTTGCCTGCTGGAAAGTTTTGTCCTCGATCTTAGATACTCTCTCACTCTTGTAGCCAACTGCACATCTGCTTTTGTCCCCTCTCTGATTCTGAATCACTGCTTTCTCTCTTTTTCCCTAGTTCTACCTGCTTTTCTATTTCCCTGTCACTGTACGCTATGGGTGATCTTGGTTCACTGCTACTCTTTAGAAGTTCTTTCACTATTGCTAGCCCTCCACCTCTCAGTAGACCTCCTGTGTCAGCCATCTACTGACTGGCTATTTACATAAATCTGAGGACTGAAGCTATTGTTTCTCAAACTGAATTACCAGAGGTGATACCTCTATACCTAAAACCTGGTTCCTAAAGCTTATCCCATTTGCTAGTATTGCTGACTACCCATGCCGCTCCCTTTATATGCCACTGGGGGGCCAAACTCTGAACCTCTCTCATTGAAACCTGGGTACCCCAAGGCCATCTCTCTCTCTCTCTCTCAGGTGTCTCTCTCTCTCTCAGGTGATACTGAACCTAACCCAGGCCCTCCTGATGACATCGCTCCCATGGACCCATCTTATTGGTTTAGTCAAAAGGGACTTCAGCTGGCACATCTGAATATTAGAAGCCTATCAGCTAATCTGCACAGCTTGAAGTTGCTCACAACTTCCCTGACATCCTAGGTCTATCTGAGACCAGTTAAAACCCCATATACCAGATTCATTATGTATGATTAAGGGATATAAGCTCCACAAATGTGATTGTCCAAATGCTAAGAAGGGTGGTGATGTTTTGTTTTATACCAGACAGGATCCTGATGTTTTGGTCCTCCCGGTCAACACTACCTGTCTATGTGAAACAGTTCCTATAGTTATTATCCTTGGTCTCACCAAGAAGTTAAATGAAGTGTGTATCTATAACCTTCCTTCCTAAAAATTGGCTAACAGGCCTGCCTAAGGTAACAGACTATATTTCCTTGCTAAAGGGTAGATAAGAGCTTATTATAATGGGGGACCTCAATCTGGATTGGCTGGGGAAAAACTCTAATATCTATGCTGCAGAGCTCAGCAGGTTACACCTGTCTCAGTTGATCACTGTCCTGACTAGTCTAGTAACAGCAGTCTCCTGTCTTTTCTAGACTGGGCTGTCTCCAACAGGCCTGAACAGATCAATGCTGTTGGAGTTTTATCAGATTCAATCAGTGACTATTCCCCAATCTACTGCATTTGGAAAGCAAGGGCCCCTAAATCCCTTCCCAGAGAAATTCTCTTTAGGGATTTTTTAAAAATGGATGAGAGCCTTAATCTTGGAGCTACAGAACACTTACTGGGTACCTCTATATAATAGCTGCAATATGGAACATGCTGCTAAATACCTCTTTACCATGCTTTTGAACCTTCAAGACAAATATGTCCTTGGGCTGACCTGGTGGCACTGAGGATTGAGACACTGGACACATCACCTTGTGCCATGCCAGCGACCAAAGTTCAGGAATGAGCCCATGGTGTTGGGGTTCGGCAGGGGAGGGAAGAGACTGAGCATCCGGAGGACAGCTCTCTCTCTCTCTCTTCCCTGGGGAGGGTTCAAGGGATGCACCTCACAGTCAGTGCAAGCAAATGATGCCAGCATAGCAAGAGGGTGGAGTTCAGCAGGTGGCGGCACATTGTACCCAGCCGCCATTGCACGTCAGAACTCCATGGGTGAACAAAGGAAAAATCCCCTTACCTTGGGGATAGGCGATGGCACTGACTCCCGGACCACACTCCCAATGCTGGTCGTTCTCCTCACTCCTACCGGTGGCTCCTCGACCCAGTACTCTACACTGCAGATAGAGCACCCTGGGTGGATAGGACGGCCCTTCCCCATGGGGGTTCAGATCCAATGGGTTCACCAGGGTTGGGGAGAGGAATTTCATGAGGCTTCATAGCAGGAGGTAGAGACCGAGCAAGGCAGTCGCTGGAGAGAGTTCCCCTCAATGTAGGTGCCAGAAATAAAGTGAAAAAAAAAAAAAAGACATATGTCCCAGTAAAAAGGCACCATATCCGGGGGTCTGCTGCCCACTGGTTAAATTCTTCACTCCTGGCCTCTCTCAAACAAAGGGATAAAGCCTAGAGCAATGCTAAGCTAACCCAGTCCCCATCGGATTGGACTGAGTACAGAATACTCCAAAACCTTTGTAAGGTTTCCATCAGAGTTGCTAAGTGCAGTTACCACCGTCATCTCCTTAGTACCTCTGTCAGCGACTCTCGTGTTTTTTGGAGTCATGTTAACACCATTCTGAGGAAAAACAAGTGCATTGCCATCTCTGATATGGTCATGGATGGTCGTAGCTGCAATAACCCACTCACTATCACCTATGCTCTTAACTCGAAATTCACTGACCTCCTCCTGTACTGGACCTCCTGGGCCTTTACCTGTGTCTCCGCAGGGTAACTTGAAACCTTCCAATCCACCTTTCACCCTTTGCCCAGTCTCTGAAACTGAAATCATATGCTTACTTAAGTCCATCTCTCCTGCTGGATCGGCCGGGGCAAATGGTCTCATACCGAAATTCCTAAAAGTCATTGCCGCTTCTATAGTATCTCCAGTGACTCAACTTTTCAACCTGTCCCTACTCACAGGACATGTCCCATCCCCTCTGGAAGACTGCTTGAGCTGTCCCTATCCCCAAAAAGGGGGACACCACTAACCTGGATAACTACCGCCCTATTGCCATCCTCTCCACCCTCTCTAAAATCCTGGAGAAAATTGTAGCTACCCAGGTCTTGGATTACCTCTACTCTTTCAAACTCCTCACCCCCCGACCAACATGGTTTCCAGTGTGGGCACAGTACTTCCACTGCTCTCATACAGTTTAAAAATGATGTTAGACTCGCAATGGAAAATGGCTCTCTCACTGGGGCTAATTTTGTTGATCTTACAAAAGCGTTCGATTTAGTTGATCACCCGCTGCTCCTATCAAAGTTGTCATGCCTAGGCTTCTCTACCTCTGCTACAGCCTGGTTCCAAAATGATCTTTCGGAGCACCAACAATTTGTCCAAATCAAAGATGCTAAGTCGTTTCTCGCTCTTACCTGGATCAGAGTGCCCCAGGGTTTGATTCTTGGTCCTCTTCTGTTTACAGTCTTCATAAACAATCTCCCACTTCTTACTGGTCCTTGCTCAGCTCTGTTATATGCAGACAATCTTGTTCTTTACTCTTCCTCTTCAAACCTCTCGAATATCAACCAGAATCTCAATCGTAACTTCAATACCTTTCAGCTCTAGCTATAGCAAGACAAGCTTGTTTTTAATAAAAGTAAAACAGTGACTATGCTCTTTGGCTCGGGTTCAAAAATGTGGTCCTGCACCCAACCTTTATGTACCAGAGCACTAGATGGCTCTCCCCTCAACACAGATACCTCCTTTAAATACCTAGGAGTAACCTGTGATCCCACCTTGGTCTTTGACCTGCACCTAGCTACAGTCATCAATTCCATTAATATTCAACTGGGACTGACATATAAGGTCAGACATAGCCTAACATCTACGGCAAGGTTGGCCATTGCTCAGGGGATCCTAAGACCCAAATTGGCATATGGGTTAATAGCCTTTCAGGCAAGTACTGGAGGGCTCCTCTGAAAGTGGGATGTCTGCTACAATAGCATTTGCCATGTTGCTCTGTTTCTACCCAAACTTACTCACCGATGCACACTATACTCCAGCCTGGGATGGCTTACCCCCTCAGCCTTACATCAGTTTACTTCCTTCTGTTTTATAAAGAATATAATCTCCTCCCAGATACCTGAGAAATTGGCTTTACTGCTCAAACCTGCGACCTCTGCCTACCCACTGAGATCAGCTGACAAATCCCTTCTTGTCCAGCCGAGATGTACCAAAATGGGTGAGAATGCTTTCTCTGCCTGTGCCCCTAAACTATGAAACTCCCTTTCCCTGAATCTAAGAAACTCCCCTTCTCCATGCAGCTTCGAACAGGACCTTTGTAAGGCTCTTTTAAGCTCTGAACCCTACTCCTGTACTCTGTCCACCCACTCCTCTGCTGATTCCTCCTAGTTGCCTACTGGCACCAACCTGTACTACTCTGATATCTTCTTGGGAAATCTTGCTATTCCCTCCACTAGCACTTAGTCACTGGATGTTGTCTTAATGACTGTTAATCTACTTGCTCTTGTATTCCTGTTTTGTTACTACATATTGTTTCCTGCAAATGTACTGTCATTGCTGAAAATTTTGCATAACTGTACTGTGACTGATCCCAACTTGTTCACCTGATGTTTCTTATATTTACTATTGTCTACATGCCCCCTGTTGTAATCTCCCGGATCCTACCTGGAAATGGGCAGCCATGCTGTCTAGTGTACCTACCCGATCAACAAAAACTAAATAAATAAAAATAATTAGAGACAGAGGTGTGGTCTCTGTTTTTAGGTATGGGTATAACTAATACTAGTTTCCAGATATCCTGGAATTGGGAGTTTTGTAGCGATAGATTAAATAGTTTAGTTAAAGGGTTAGTGATCTCATTAAGATATGGGCGAATAAGTTTCATATGTAGGGTATCACTGCCTATTCTGGTTTTACCTAGGAGATGCTTTACATAGCAGATGGTGTCAGTTACTGTTATGGTTTTAAAGTAAAAGTTGGGGTAGTTAGGATTGCTAGAGGGATTTGGTGTCTGGGTGTGTGCAATGAGTCTGTAATGTTGTCCTGAGTAGTGGGTGGGAGAACAGCACCAAGATCAGTGAAGGCTTTATTAAACGCATTTGCTATTTCCCCTGGGTCCAGCGTCATTGTTCCATTGACACTGAGCATTGTGGGGGACTGCTTACTGTCTTTTCCAAGCAGATCCTTTAGGTTATCCCAGAGAGCCTTACCATTGTTCCAGGCATGGGTCTGTGTATCTTTATTGTCTGTGACTTTTGCCTGTCTAATGTCCCTTGTGCATCTATTGCGTGCTGCCCTATAGTTCTGTAAATCCGCAGGTGACCCTGAGGCTTTGGCTCAGAGCCATAAGTTGTCCCTGGCTCTTATCTGAGTGAGGAGTATAGGGGTGACCCATTCTGCTGACTTTCTTTTTTGCAGTCCCTTCTTGTAAGTGGTGAATTTATCACAAGCAGTGCTGAAAGAGTTGATAATTAGTGGTCATGTCTAGGCACCTCCAGTCCAGGTTTGCTAGATGTTTTTTGAAGGCTCTTATCTGTCCTCTTTTTAGATCCCTGCTGTAAACAAGTTAGGGAGGGGCATCCTTGTGAATTTTGCTGACCATGTGCAGAGTAATGGGGAGCGGTCGCTAATGGTATCTGGTAGTACTGTGACTTCTGTAATTCATTCTGGGTTTGTGACTAGTACCCAATCAATGAAACATAGAAACATAGAAATTGCTGGCAGATAAGGACCACAAGGCCCATCCAGTCTGCCCTAAAGCCCTACACTAGTTTGTGGCCTATAACCCTACCTGGTCAATGGCTTTTCACCCCTTCTTCCCACCTCAAGGTCCGCTTATGCCTGTCCCATGCATGTTTAAGACCCTCCACTGTGCTCGCCCCCACCACCTCCTCTAGCAGTCTGTTCCGTGTGTCTACCACCCTCTTCATGAAGAAAAACTTCCTCACATTTCCCCTCAGTCTACTACTTTCCAGTTTCAAATTGTGCCCCCTGGTTCTTGTGCATCTCTTATGTTGAAAGATGTCTTCCCCCTAGCACCTTGTTAATGCCCTTAAGATACTTGAATGTTTCTATCATGTCCCCCTGATCCCTCCTCTCCTCCAGCGAGTACATATTGAGGTTCTTTAGTCTCTCCTCATATGTTTTCTGGTGCAAACCCTGTACCATCTTAGTCACCGCTCTCTGGACCTTTTCCACCCTGTCAATGTCCTTATGAAGGTGCGGCCTCCAGAACTGTACACAGTACTCTAGGTGAGGCCTCAATAGCATTTTGTACTATGGCATCACCACCTCCCACCTTCTGCTAGTGATAACTCTACCTATGCACCCCAGCATTCCACTGGGCTTCCTTGCAGCCTTTGAACACTGCTTTGACACATTAAGATCTTAAGAAATGATAAGCCCCAGGTCCCTTTCTTTCTTGGTGATAGCAACTCCACCCCTCCCCCACCATCATGTAGCTTTCCCCAGGGTTCCCTCTTCCTAGGTGCATTATTTCGCATTTCTTGGAATTGAAACTTAGTTGTCACACTTCAGACCATTTTTCAAGCTTCTCCTGGCCCCTTTTCATCCTCTCCACCCCATCTGGAGTGTCCACCCTGTTGCATATCTTGGTGTTATCTGCAAACAGGCAGACCTTGCCCTCCAGGCCCACTACAATGTCACTAATGAAGACACTGATCAGGACTGGCCCAAGGACTGATCCCCGAGGTACCCCACTGGTCACCTCCCTCTCCCCCGATGGCTCCCCTCTACCACCACCTTCTGCTTCCTGTCCGTTAGCCAGTTCCTAACCCAGTTTATCACGTTGTACCCCATGCCCAGACTACTCATTTTGTTCATCAGCCTTGTATGTAGGACGGTGTCAAAGGCTTTGCTGAAATTGAGGTAGGCCAAAAGAACGTTTGCCGCAATTCAGCAGAACAGCCGAACTGCACCACAGAAGTGGTGAACCTCTACAACAACCAACATAAGCAAGAGTGTGGTGCACTCAAGAAAGGACAGAGATATTTCAGTTGAACAAAAAGTTTTTTACTTCATGCTCCAATAAGTCACAGCATAGCACAAAAGTAACAGGATTTCTGGTTTCCTGGTGGAGACTGCTGATACCAGGAAATCCTGTTACTTTTGCACTACGCTATGATTTATTGGCGCACTAAGTAAAAAACGTTTTGTTCACTTGAAGTGTCTCTGTCCTTTCTTGATCACACCACACTTGCTTATTTTGAAATTGAGGTAGGCAAATCCAAGCCCCCGATTAACCTCCTTTGTAACCCAATCCAAAAGTTCATCAGATTTGTCTGACACAACCTTCCTGCTCTTAATCCATGTTGCTTCAGATCCTGGGCCCCAGTGGAATTCAGGCACTCCACTATTCTTTCTTTAAGCAGTGCCTCTATGATTTTGTTGACTACTGAGGTGAGGCTGACTGGCCTATAGTTCCCTGCATCCTCTCTACTGCCACGTTTGTGTAGAGGGACTACATGTGCCCTCTTCCAGTCCTTTGGAACCACTCCTGTGTTAAGTGACTCTATGAACATACCTGCTAGGGGTGCTGATAACTCCTCTTGCAATTCCCACAATATCTTGGGATTTATGCCATCTAGCCCCAATGCCTTGTCCACCCTCAGTTTTGTGAGCTACTTCAGGACTCTCCACTGTGACAGGACCAGTGTTTACCTCTACCTCTCCTTTGTGTCAGCTTCTCAACTGTGGTCCGTGACCTTCCCCCTCCTCAGTGAATACTCAGCAGAAGTATTTGTTCAGTATTTCTGCCTTTTCAAGTTGTTCCTCTTTGCACTCTCCTGTATCCCTGCTAAGCCTTACAATCCCTTCCCCCGGCTTTCCTTCTTTTGCTGACGTATCTAAAAAATGCCTTGTACCCTTTCTTCATGATCTGTGCTAGTCTTTTCTCTGTCTGGGCCTTTGCTTTCCTTACAGCCTTTTCTGCTTCCCTCAGATTCTTTAGGTACTCCTTCCTGTCTGCCTTCCTTTGAATCTCTTTGCATTTCCTAAAACCCACCCTTTTGGCCCTTACCCTGTCTGCCACCTCTCCCGAGAAACTTAGTGGTTTCCTCCTTTTCTTGCCTTTGCTTACCAACTTGATGCATTGGTTTATTACCCCATGTATGGCTCCTTTAAGGTGTTCCCACTGTTCCTCAACTCCCTCTCCTACCTCCCATCCTGCCAGGGCCTCTTTGATACTCCTCCTCATGCTATGAAAATCTGCCCTCCTAAAATCCAGGACTCTTGCTCTAGTATGACTAGACTGTGACTCTCTCTCTCCCCATGTTAAACCACACTATGTGGTGGTCGCTGGACCCCAGTTGACCTTCCTAATGGACATCAATGATGCTGTCCCCACTGGTTAGTACCAGGTCCAGAATTGCCCCTTCTCTTGTGGGATCGCTTAGCAGCTGTCTGAGGCCTGCCTCCTGTAGTGAATCCAGGATATCCCAGCTCCTGGCTGAAGCAGCTGATGGAATGGCCCAATCAACGTTTGGGATCTTGAAGTCACCCAGCAGTAATATCTTCCCCTTTGTTTCCATCTCCTGGATTTGATCCACTAGATTCCTGTCCATCTCCTCCACCTGTACTGGAGGTCTATAGATCACCCTTGTTCACAATCCTGTGCCACTGCCTGGTTCAAGGGTGATACTCAGTGCCTCAGCCTTCCCCTGTCTACCCTGCACCTCCATTGCTTTAATGCCCTCCCTTACATATAGGGCCACCCCCTTTTTGCCCCTCTATCTCTCCTGAATAGGACATAACCTGAAATATTTGCATCATGGTCGTGGTTTGCAGTAAACCAGGTCTCTGTTATTGCCACCATGTCAAAGTCTGCCTCTACTATCAATGTCTCCTGGGCAGGAATCTTATTTCCCAGGCCGCCGGCATTTGTAACCATGGCCTTCCATGGTTTGCTGGCTGTTGCACCCCACTCCTGTTTCTCTCCTTTTCCCTTTTTTAGCTGTCTTTCTGCCCTTGCTTTCCCCCTCTGTATTCTGTACTAATGTCTTTCTCTGCTTTCTATATTCATTTTCATTTCTGGCTGCATACACATTTGTGTCCTCCTTGCCTGCTGCATCAATGTGTTGGGTGGGTGGTATGATTTAGCCTGCTCCTTTTCACTAGCCCCTTCGCTAGTTTAAATGCTTGCTAATGAAGCATTCAAACCATTCACTGAGGACTCTGGTGCTCTTACTGGAAAGATGTAGGTCATTGTCTCTGTACAGGTCCACTTCCCCACAGGTGGGCACCCAACCCCCAATGATCCCAAATCCTTGCTCCACGCACCAGTTATTCAGCCAGTCATTGAACTTCTTGTTGTGGAGATTCCTAGCCTCCCCTTACCTTGGACAGGCTGCACCTCCGAGAAGGTCACAGAGTTTGCCACTTGCCCCAGGCCCCTCCTCAGTTCCATGAACTCCCTCTGAATTATCACTATTTCTGCCCTATTCCCAGCTATGTCATTAGTCCTCAGATGGATAATGACATTGAACTTCCCCCTCCTTGTTATCACCCTAATGATCCCCTGGATCCGCTTATTCGCCCTCCTAGCTGTGCCTCCTGGTAGGCATGTTACCTTCCTCTCCTCCCTCTCTCTTGCTGTTCCTGGCTCTATTCCCAGACTATGGAGTCCCCCACCAAGAGTATCTTCCTCTGGGATCCTTCACCATCCACCTTTAGGGTTCTATTATGGCGGTCCCACTCATCCTCCCTGGGTGCAACCTCAGGTGACCCAGTGGGGCAGTCCTGTTCCTCAAGCAGCGTGTAAGAATTCCTGATGTGCCTCTGAATCACCTCCCTTACCTTGTCTGAGCCCACCATAATCCATCAATGTCTCCTGCTGGACAACCTTTGAGGTAGTGGTTGTGGGTGTGGTGGCCTCTGGGTGGGAGCGGAGGTCTCCTGATACCTAGCCAACTCGGCCCACAGATTGGCTACCTGTACTGTCAGCCCAGAGAGGTGCCTGCATATGGGTCAGCACAGCAGTATCCAGAGGTTTTCCTGAATACTGCTACCCCACAGTCACTGCACTGCACCACTCCCAGCATTATCGCCCTTCTTATTTGGCTGTTGCTACCCTCCTGGCAACTACTGCACTTCTAGTATCTCCTGATTGTTTTGCCTCCTGGCTGCTATGCCCACCCTTATAGGAGACAGGAAATGATTTTTACAGAGTTAACAGCCCTTCCATCTTCCTTTCCGAGTCAGTTATGTATTCTGATATGCTTTGATGATTTTTGATAAATAATCTAGCTTTGAGGTGCCTTCAGATCTACACAGAGTTGCACTCTCCTCACTAGCTGCTGCTCTCAATTTTCATATCTCTAAAACATTCTATGGCATCACAAACTTCCATTCTGTGCTATTCATCAGAGTGGCCTAGAAAGGTGTTTGTGAGGTCATATAATGTTCAGACAGTATGAAAAGAGAGAGAAGCAACTGCTGAGGGGGGAGAGAGAGAGAGAGATAGTCAGGGTCCTTAAAAAGGCAAAATATTAAGATTATTAATTTAACAGAAAAGGTCCAAAACACATCAGATTCTTGTGTAACCAATAAAAGAACAACTAGAGGGCTTCTAGAGGTGTAAAAACTGTTTCCTATCACCTTTATGTCAGTCCCCACCCTTATGCCAGAGTGCTAATTCCTGTTTTATAGCTCATTCTGGTGGTATCTGTGACCATCTGGGTAAGGTACTGTACAGTATAGGCTGGCTAACTGGTCCATTATTGTTGTGTTTGATTTGGAGGCCCAGTTTATGTTGAAGTCTCCTGTTACTGTTGTCTCCCAGTTTCAGTTGGTGGATTGAAAGAGTTTGACAAATGCATCTACTGTAGTCCTGTGTGTTGCTTTCCAGGGGGCATGTAAACTGTCATATTCTTTCCACCCTTTCCTATTAGTAATTTTACAGTCAGGCACACACAGTCACCCGAGGGGGATGCAAAAGTGAAATTCTGCCCCTGTGGATTGTCACGCAGGTAAAGAAGGCATCCTCCTCCTCTTTTAGATGCTCCGTTCTCCCTGAAAAGGTTGAAACCTTTTATGGATATTGACGTGTCTGGGGTTGCTGGGGTGAGCCAGGTTTCAGTAATGAATATAAAGTCAAGCTGAACTTGTGCAGTCCAGGCTTCCAGTTGGGTAAAGTTTGGGGTAAGTGGCTATCTATGTTTAGTGAGGCGATCCTGAGTGTACATGGAGGTGCCTTGCTGGTATGTCCATATCGGAGGGGTCCTGGGTTAGGGTGAATATTTCCTGACATAAGTAGTGGAAGTAATAGAAACTTTCTGATGGCCCTTTGTTGGGTGTACTTTATGTGATGTTTGTTCTCATGGCAGAGCGGGTGTATTGTGTCTTTAGTGTGGTATTTAGTAGTGTGTTGATATAAATAGAGGCCCATTTAAGTAGGGTTCTGTTGATAGATTGGGTGTGAGGGTGATCTGTGAGAGGGATTATGTTGTGGGCAAGTGGAGTAAAGTCTGTTCTCCAGTGGTTGATAGGTGAATGTAATTTGTTTGTGGGGTTGGGGTTTGGATTATATGTGTAAGTGGTCTGCTTGTCATCTGAAGATGTATTCAGTAGTTCATTCAGAATTGCTACAATGTTCAGCAGGTTTGTGAGTTTATTTACATGAGGCTTTGAAGTGAGAGATGGTGTTTGGTTGTGTGATCCATTGAGGCATAGTGTTACATCCTGCCTTCAATTGGCAGAGAGAGACAGCGATGGTGGGGGGGGGCTGTGCTATGATGGCTTAACATGCTTGTGTGTGCAGGGAACATGTGTGTATTGGGAGATGCAAATTTAGAAATGTGGGACAATTTGGATGAGGAGTGCTTCAGGTATTGGGCTGGTGTTGTGGGGTATTGTGATTTATATGTGATACTGTGATGTTAGTTATATTTATTTATTGATGTAGTCTATATACAGTAGGTAAGACTCTTTAGTTCTTGGGAAGTTCAGCTACAATGGTAGTTAATATAATCATGGATTGATTACATTGCAATTATTAAATGGTGTCCTGCATTTGTGTGTATTAGAATAAGATATACAGTGGGTATTGGAAGATAGTGTAGTTGAGGATTATGGAGAGGAATGTAGAGTGCACTATGTACATGTTTTTTGATGTGGCCTATGTGGTCAGGTGGATTGGAGGGGAGGGACATGGAGTATAAGTGACATGTTGGACCTGGGTGGGCATGAGTGGGAAGCACTTTCACAGTGGGAGAGAGCCCACATAGCTGCTGGAAACAATCGAGCAAGTCTGCTGACAATAGTTCTCTTGTACCTGGTGGGGAGGAGGGCAGGGAATGCAGCCCTCTCGACCCAGTGTCGTGTTCTGGGTGGTTGGGAAAATAGGTAATAGCTGGCGGTCCTTGTTGAATTCAGGTCATGGCTAGGGTAGGACGGGGAATGCAGCACTCTCAACCCAGTGTCCACGTCCTGGGTGGTGTGAAAATAGTGTGTAGAATGAAAGTGTGACTTATATGATAATTTATTTGTTATATTATTATAATAATAAAATTGCACATTTATTTTTATATTTAATCATTTGGATTATACCTTTGAGCACAAGTATTTATTTGTAAAGGTTCCATGTCCGAGTCAAGAAGATGAGTCATAACAGCAATCTTGAGTTCATTACAGTTAGTAATACAGTAAAGGCAGCTCACATGGAGTGTAGTCAGCAATAGAAACCAACAGTTCATGTACAGCATTGTCAACAGAACATGTGAAAGGTACAGTAATTCGAAAACAGGGAACCTAATCAACAGTGAGCACTGGAGTCCCTAGGTACCTGTGTGCACACAGTTCATAAGAAATAAGGGGAGAGAATGAGCCAAGGGGACCTAATTAGCTATAACATGTGTTTTTGGTACTTTTTGTGAGTCCTGTTATCAGTGCTTTCTTGAATTGGGCAATTTTAGGGATTCCTACAAGGGTTTCAGGCAAACTGTTGAGCCATTTAGATGCCCTTACTGCAAAGGAATGCTTGCCAAGGCTAGTTTTATGGTAAGGTGTCTCTAAGGCATTCCTAGACATACTGCTGGTAGTGTGTTGATTATTAATGGGGCAGAAGAACTTAGGAATCTCTAATGGGGTAAGGCCCAATAGTACTTTTTTTGCATGCAAACAGGTCTGATATCTTAGCCTTTCATGTAGGGGGAGTCAATCAGTCAGGGTATAAAGGAAGCAGCTATGTGCAACATTTATATCACAATAACAGAAACAAGTAGTGATCAATTGCAATGATGTTTGAAGCATGCTTTTAAAGCAAATGGTTGTGAACAAAGGCACAGATGAGCTAGATGGTGACTTGCTCAGCATCACACAGTGACTATTTCACTCTAGTTGGGTTGTAAATAGTGATCCCTCATTTTACAACAATGCTGTAAGCAGTAGATCACACTGCCTGCTGAGTTATTCATGGATGCCGATAACAGCCAGCCATGGTTTTGTTTTTTTGTTTGTTTTTTGTACTTCAGGGGAGGGACAGAAATACTTGCATCCTGCAGGTCCTATAGTCACCAGCCAGGCTTCAGGGGGCACAACAAGGGGATCAGAATAAAGTATTTTATTGGATGGAGGGGAGGTTGGGCTGGGGACACTGGTATAAGGGGGGAAAAGGCCACATCTGGGGCAGAAAGAGCAATTTAATAAATTGTAAAAGGTTCCTTTTAGCGTGCAGCACATTTATTCCTGCCACTTAATCTTTTCTGAAGACACACTCTTGTACTTGTGACATCATAAAAGTTTTCACTGCCACAGACTATCTCAATCAGAAGACTATGGCTTCAGCAAAGAAGTGGCCAAAGGTGAACCGCAAGAGGCAGTGATCATATTTTCATGTAAATTAGCCTGTTAATGAAGAACAAAGGAAAAAATGTTTAAAGACAATATGGTACATATACAGAAAGATGAATTGTGAATAGCATCCAAAGAACCAAAAACAATTGAGGCTTTACACTACTCCTATGCAAGTCTGCTCATGTCAGTCCTTGCTCCCAAACACACCACACCATGAATGATCAGTTATAATGGGCACGGCACTTTAACATATGACAAGCCACATAAGGGAATATTAGTTACATAACAGGAATCACCTACTGTACTCAGATGAAATCGGGAATTCCAAGGATGGGGTAATTCGGTGGGGACCTGCAGGTCGAGAACAAAGGAGACTGAGAAGAGACAAATGCTCAGAGCTCTAAGACGAGAGAGTAAAGAGTTAGGATCAGATAAAAGGTAAACTTATCTGATGGGGAGATAGCTGATGTCTGTGCCAGCCTGTAAAGAAACAAAGGGAAATGGGTTGATAAAGGAAAAAATAACAGCAAAAGAAGAGGGGGGGGAGAGAGAGAAAGCCAGTGAGAGAGGAAAGGCAGTGAACTAATTCATGCCAATGAGGTGATGTGATTGCACTGTGGATGTAGAGGCAATGTGTATCAGTTCCTGTTTAGCCCACTCTCACTTATGACCCCACATGTAGGAACAAATGTAGGAAAGCGAACCTACTGAGTCTCTGTTCCTTTTCAGTGGAATAATTTACCTCTAAATATGCAACAAGCAATCATGAAAGTTTTAAAATTTCTCTCAAGAAATGTTATGCTTGTAACACTTACATGTAATTGTTAAAGTAGAGTATGTTCTGTGTCTTAATATGTATATATGTTATGATATTTTGTTTCTTTTTCTGTAACATCATGATTGTATTTTTTATGGTCCCGGGTCATGTTTGAAAAAGGGCCTTGGCTCATAACACTCCCCTTGTTAACAAAAGTTGAAATAAAAACAATAAATAACTTTTCTTTTCCACTACCATTATGTCATGCATAGCTATCATTATGCAGCCATGAAAATGAAAAAATTGAAAACAAAGAGGGATTCCTATCTGCAGTGGCAGAGAAGGATAGAGTGTTTAAGGTGAAGAAAGTAAAATGTAATTCGCAAGATGTTGTGCTTCCTGTATCAGTCAGACTGCCTGACTCACCCAACGATATACAACTCCAAGCACAGACAGCAACAGTCAACCTCTGATCTGAGCATCAAAGCGAGTTTCAAAGGAGTGAGTTTGAAATGCGGAGTTCATTATTTCAGGAGTAAAACTTCCTAAAACTATTCCTAAAAATATGTCTAATGATTTCCAAAAATGAGTGTCACTACCAACCAGGTACATTAGTGCTGATAAAATCTACAAAAGCTCCCAACCACATACTCACAGTGAAAAGGAAAGCCCAAAATACTGGATATGCCTGGTGTTAGGAGTATGTCCACACAATCAATGGCACGTTTACATCTGTAAAGGGGACTTTTCCTTACAACTCTAACTCATTTTATCATCACAATGCATGCAACTTCATCAAGGGAGAGTGCATGAAAAGTGTCATCACTAGTTTAGAGCCCCACACCCAGTTTTTATCCACTTAACAGCTGTCAGCTTCTCCAAAACAACTGGTCTCTTCTATGCTGAGCGTCTCCACCTCATCCAGGACAGTTGTCTCCCCCAGTGCCCCTACATCGTCTTCCTCCCTGACATCTCCAGCTTCCCCAAGACTGGTCACAGCTCCATCCCCCACTCTGAGACTCCCATAACCCCCATCCAGTCTGGCAGTAGCAGCAGTGGTGTCAGGGCTGGGGCTTAGACTTTGAAAATTCTCCAAACTGAGGAAGTCTTGAGTCAGCTCTGCACAAACCCTTACCCAGCTTTTCCTTACAACTCTAACTCATTTATCATCATAATGCATGCAGCTTCATCAGCATTTCAGTCACTTTTTTAGAGCACCATGCCCAGCTTTTATCCACTAAACAGCTGTCTTCTTCCCCAAAACAATCTTTCTCTTCTGTACTGAGTGTCTTCATCTCATCTAGGACATTCACCACCCCCACCTTCCCTCTACTGCCTTCCTTGTGGACATCTACAACTCCTCAGTGACCAGTCATAGCTACTTCTCCCACACTAAACCTCCTGTAACCCCTATCCAGGGCAGAAACAGCAGGGTGGCTAGAGCTAAGCATTCAAAATTTCTCCAAACTGAGGAAGATCCTCATCAGACCCAAGCAAATCCTTACCCAGCCTGGTTCATCAGGTCAGTGTGTGTAATAATGTGTGACTATGAGAGTGAGCACTTGTGCTTTCCTGTGCATGTGTGGTTGGATTCTCTGGACAACTTGTTGGCAGGCAGCAGGGGAAATATATCGCATATTATTATTTGCAGGTGCCTTCCAAAGCAGAAATATGGGCTCTGGGCAGCTAATAGTGAGAGTTTAACTGATAGAAAACACAGTAACCTGGCTGCTTCCATCCTACTTCAGTTGTCTGTGTGCCTACCACACAACCTATAGGCACAGATTCAGCATCTCTAATTCAAATCACTCTCTCTCTCTCTCTCTCTCTCTCTCAGACTACTATAAAAAAACTCTGGCCATAGCTGATAGGGCTGCAGGTGAGAAATTTGGTGTTAAAATATGGAAAATTGCCAAAGCTACAAGCTGGCATTTGCAAAATGTAACATAGACGCATTAATTTGTTGTTTTGTAATATTTGTACACAAAATTTTCAACATAGCCTTTGTCACTGAGGCACAGGACAGGAAGCATAAGAAAACCAAGAGCAGTTTAAAAATTCACAGATAGTGTCTTATTATGAATAATAGCAAAGTACAAAAATAAAAATTGTTCAATAGAACTATTTACAATGGCAGTACAAACACAGAAAGCAGAGTCCTTCTTCTGAAATGTTCTTCTCAATTTCCAATATCAGTCTCTTAGTCTCTGTCTCTCCCTTTTGCAAAACATTGCAGCTCTTATTATAACAAGTTTTTTCAGGGAGCTCATTAAGAGAATATTCTGCTTCTCACACAGTGTTCTTGTCAGTTTCAGCAGGTGCAGCAAAAAGAACATAATGACCCAGAACTGACCTCTTGTTTACAGCATCATAGAGATTTCACAAACCAGCTTCTCAGGTTAACCCCTTGAGTTCCAAATAGCTTTTTTTGCAATCATTTCAACAGTATAACTATACACAGTTTTAAACAAAGGGATCCCAGTATCAGTGACATTTCCACAGAAAGATTCACATATATTTTTTTATAACTGCAGATATGCAAGGGAGAAGAAATGACAGAATAGCAAGTGAAGGTGGGGAGATATCAAGAGGCAGAGAATTGTGAAACTGTTGGATTGATCAGTTCCTAGGTCTCACAAGAAAATTTGGTTGCACAACCAGACAGAGAAGAGACAGCAAAGAAGAGGAAAGAACAGACCCTTGCATTTAAACACATTCTGCATAACAAATGGGACAGGGCCTTATTCAACCCTGTCACATGACCCCCCTTAAAAGGGAACCTGTTTTACAAAAACAGGTTTTCAAAACGTTCTATTAAATTCCCATCTTAGCTTATAACCTTTACAGTTCAGTGCATAAGCAGCATAACAAACAAAGAAGGGGGAGTGGGGAAGGGGAAATAGTTTAACCAGGAGAGGCACACTAAGATGAAGCTTGTTTCCAGGTGCGACTTGGGAGCAAAAGGAAGTTAAGTGACTTGCTCAGGGCCACACAGTGTGCAAGTGGGGAACTGTGGGATTCAAACCTAGGTCTCCAGGTTTGCAGCTCAGAGCCGTAAACCACTGCACTATACTGCCTCCCACTCAACTCACCCACCCAACTCACATTTTTTCAACCTTCGCAATTCTCAATTCCTGATCCATACCTTGACAGAAAATCAGCATTGACATTCTCTTCTCCAAATTTGTACATCACTTTAAATTTAAATGACTGTAGTGCCAGGTACCACACTGCAGTTCTAGAATTGTTATCCTTCATTTGGTTAAGCCAACAGAGAGGATTGTGATCTGTTACAAGTACAAAGTTGGTTCCTAGTATGTAAGACCTAAGGGACTTCATGGCCTGCTTTGCCACAAGACATTTCTTTTCAATGGAAAGGTATCATTTCTCTTTGTCATTCAATTTCCTACTTATGAATAGAATATAATGTTCTGTCCCACCTATGTGCTGACTCAAGACCGCACCTAGGCCTACCTCCAATGCATCAGTCTGTAACAGAAATTGTTTTTCAGTGTCTGGACTTCTTAAAACAGGGGCTGAACATAATGCAGCCTTAATGGCCCGAAATGCCTTGTCACACTATGGGGTCCATTTCACATTATTCGGGAACTGTTTTTTTTTTTGTGAGTTCAGTGAGGTGAGTAGCTAACTCAGCAAAACTGGGAAAAAAATCTCCGATAATAACCAGGCAGCCCTAAATATGGTTGGTTTTAGAGACAGGGCTGTTAACTACAGCTTCTATCTTGGAAACCTCTGTCTTGACTTCTCCATTTCCCAAAACATAGCCCAAATATCTGGTTTCCTGCATGCCCAGTGCACACTTGGCAGGATTAATTGTCAGACCTACCTTTTTGATTGACTGAATAACTGCGCATTGGTGTTCCAGGTGACTTTTCCAGTCTGGACTGTACACCTCAACAACATCCAGGTACACAGCACAATAACCAGTGTGAGGGGATAAAATGTCATCCATGTACTGCTGGAATGAAGCGTGTGCACCATGTAAACCAAACAGCTTTGTGGTGAACTGTTAGAATTCTATAGCAGTGGCAAATGCAGTTTTGTCTTTTGATTATTTAGCTAAGGGAATTTGCCAGTAACCCTTGCTGAGATTGAGGGTACTGATATACTTGGCACTCCCCAGTCTGTCCACTAAATGATCTATTCTGGACATTGGATAACTGACAAATTCTGACACTTGATTAAGTTTCCTAAAATCAAGGCAGATTCTTATGCCCCTTTCTTTTTTGTTTACAATCACCACTGGTGACGACTAAGCACATCCTGACTCTTCCATGATACCCAGTTCTTTCATTTTTTTCAACCAATCAATCATGTATTTCTTGAAAGCACAATTCAAATAATTATGACAGCGCTTGTACAGGCATAAAACCA
Organism: Neoceratodus forsteri; assembly: GCA_016271365.2. NCBI lineage: Eukaryota > Metazoa > Chordata > Ceratodontiformes > Ceratodontidae > Neoceratodus > Neoceratodus forsteri. The sequence continues at coordinate 324,292,180 of CM057450.1, read as the reverse complement.
ATAAGAATGCATCATATATAAAAACAATAAATATGCAGGCAGCAGAAATTTCTAGTTCTAGAAAATGCTAAATTAATCAAATGAGTCTTTAAAGCAGATTTAAAGGCCTCAGCAGTCAGGCACTCTCTAATCCAATGAGGTAGAGAGTTCCACAGGGTCAGGCAGCAAAAGCAAAGGATCTCACTCCTGAAGTTTTCAAATGGATCTTGGGAACCTATAGCAATCCCTCATTGGTGGAATGAAGTGGGCAGAAAGGGTGGCAGGGGTAAAGGAGGTTTTGCAAATACTAAGGTCCCTGTACATGTAGGGCCTTATAGGTCAGAAATCTGACCTTGAAGGTAATCCTCCACTGAACTGGCAGCCAATGCAGGCCACAGAGTACAGGTGTGACATGGAAAGATCTTAATAAGCCAGTCAACAACCTGGCAACCGCATTCTGCACCAGCTGGAGGTGTTGGAGATCCACCCTGGGTAGCCCTAGGTATTGGGAGTTGCAGTAATCAAGGCGGGAGGTTACAAAGGTGTGGACCAACTTTGGAAAGTCATCAGGTGGGACCAACTGTTTTATCTGAGCAACATTCCTCAGGTGGTAAAATTAAGCAATATACCATGAGAGGGTGTTGGTGATGCCAGGATTTACCCATGCCCTGGGGTGTTGTTTGGCCACGAGGCACAGCTGAGTGACCAAAACACACCAGGCATGGGTAAATCCTGGCATCACCAACATCCTCAAGTGGCATATTGTGATTATACAATGTCCTCTTTTTTTGGGCACATAGAAAATAATAAATAAATGTTTTTTCCCCCTATTTTATCCAATTTTTCTGTGGTTATTGTTGAGCTGGAAAAAAATACTCCCAGATTGCTGGAGCTGCCCTGCTACTGAGGATGCTCACTGTAGCTTCATGATTCTCAGTTGCAGTGTGTTTTGGGGGGCTGGGTTGTGAGCAGGGTTGAGATGCCAAAAAGTGATGGAGAGCACACTGCAGACAGAATTCTTTTGTGCTGGATTTTCAGAAGTCTGCTCTTTCTAGGGTTTCGTCTGTTAAGGCAAATGAGGTATCCATTTGTTTTTGTTTTTTTAACGACTGGCAGTTTTTATTTTGTGAAGCGGGTGTGTGAGCGAGTGAGAAAGATGTTGGGACGTGTGGACCGAGATGGGTCTCGCAGTGATTTACAGACAGCGATGGCTTGAGAGGCTGCCTGGCATCTTAGTTTGTGGAGTGGTGAAATTTTAAAACTCAAGTCTGTTTGAATTTCACGATCAGCTGCGGTACACGGCAGTTTAGCAGGGTTTAATATGGCAGCTTTGGTTGGCAATTTCAGGGGTTGGATAGGTTTTAGAGATGCGGCTGCCTGGCACCTCTTCCCGTGGGGTGATTGCAGCTTTTACAATGGGACAGGAGAGCCAGGTAGCCAACGAAATTAGAGGATGTTTGCTTAATTTCAATACCTATTGTATAATGAGATTTTGATGACGGCCAGCACCTGAGACTTAAGTGTCAGCCCCACATCAAATATAACTCCCAGATTTCACACCCAGTCAGGGGTCATCAGCTGGCTGCCCAGCAGATGACCCCTCTACATGATGGCCTGGGTCCACAAACAACACCTCAGTCTTATCCAGATTTGGCAGCCATTTGGCACCCACCCAATCTTGGATCTCAGAGAAGCAGTTGTTAAAGATCAATGGCAACCATTTTACACATTATTTAAAAAAGCCTGAATTCAAGTCCTTGTGTCATGAGTAATGTTTCCTGAAAATGTCATGCTATTTGGTTTTGTGATTTTCTTTACATCAGCGTATGTTAACTTGTTCTGCACTAACTAGAAGCAGTCAGGCTGTTTCTCTCATTCTGACTGAGTCTTGGGGAGTGATGACTTCATATTGGACTAAGCTATTGTGCAGCAGTGCAAGTCCCTGCTTGACTGAAGAGCTATAAACTTCCTAATTAGAGCAGTCTGTAGAATTAATTGTTTGCTCTCCATGGTTTTTACTAACTCAGTCTCTGGTATGTGTTCAGATGAATTAACTGAAAATCTATCCTTTTGTTCTTCTAAAAAGCTGATCGTTTGGGTTTCAGTGCTAAATTGAAGTGGTATGGATTTGAAAAATCAGCTTGTCTGTATCACAGCTGTGAGTTCTGTCCCCATAAAAACTCTGTGTTTTGTTTTCTAGCTATACAACACTGGGTTGTTTATTTAGTGGATATAAAACAAAATCTAAAGGTTGTTAATTCATACAAGTAGTTTGCCGTTGATATAGCCTCAATAAATAGGTCCATGTAAGAACAATTCTTTTCCCCTCAGATTGACAAACAGGTATCTGCTGCACTCTGCTATTTCAGGCACATGCACTATATCAACTCACAAATTTCAGTCAATTGCTGGTTTCTGTGTGAAAATACATACTGTATAACTAGAAACAGTATAGAGCATCCTGATGCCCACTGTCTCCTGCATCATAGTTGAGGCAGCTGCACTCTGCTGTCCCATCCCCTGCCCCACAAGTCCCCTGTCTCTTGCCCCACATTCGAGGATACTGCACCCTGCTTCCCACTGTCTTATCACACATGGTTGGGATTGCTGCACCCTGTTCCCTCTATCATCTGCCTGAACAGTCAGGGCTGCTGCACCATGCACATCCCATCCCACAGTCAGGGCTGCTGTACCCTGATGCCCCCCTGTGTCCTGCCCCACAGTCAAGGCTTCTGCACCATCCTGTCCACAGTCCCCTGCCACTACAGGCAGTGCTGCTGCACCCTATTTCTGCATACTTAGGCAGAGATGCTGTGTCCTGCTGTGCCCTAGAGCCCTTGCATCTATAGTTAGAGCTGCTGCACCATGCTGCCACTTGCCACAAGAGTTATGGCATTTGCTTCACCCTGTTCTCTGTCCCCAAAGTTGTGTCAGTTCCACTCAGGCATGGCAGCTGCACCCTGTCCCACAGTTTGGACTGCTGTACCCTGATGCCTCCCTTGTCTCCTGACCAAACAGTCAGAATTTCTGCCCCTTACTGCATTCAGTCCTTCACCTCAATAGCACAAGATGAAAGTATTTTTCTGTTTTTTTTCTTTGGGCAGTGCAGCAAAAAAATCTGACTTTGGAGGCAGGGGGCAGCATGGAGCAGCAATGCTAACTGTGGAATCATGAGGCAGTAGAGGCATAGGGCTGTAAGGTGTAGCAGGGCACAGCAGCCCTAACTGTGTAGACAGAAACAGTGTGCAGCAGCTCTGGCTATGGTGGTAGGGGACAGACTACAGCATGGTGCAGAAGCCTTGATTGTGGGGCAGGACATGGGGGGTATCAGGTTACAGCAACCCTGACTGTGGGACAGGATGCGCTTGGTGCAGCAGCCCTGCCCATTTTGGAAAATGGAAGTAGGTAGCAGGGTATGATAAAAGCACCACCTCTGGTGGCATAGGCAGCATGCCACAGCAACCCCAGATGTGGAGGCAGGGGACATGGGACTTTATGGCATAGCAGAGCACAGCAGCCTCAATTGTGGTGACAGAAACAGGGGGGCAACATGGTGCAGCAGCTCTGACTGGAGGGGGGACAAAGTGCATCAGAGTGCCGCAACCAAAACTGTTCAGGCAGGGGCCACAAAGTGCAGTGGCCCTGATTGTTCAGGCAAGAGATGGGGGCCACAGGATGCAGCAGCCCTGCCTGTATGGGAGAAGAGCATGGGCAGCACAGTGCAGCAGTCTCTAATGTGGGGCAGAAGACAGGGTGCTTGTGGGGCAGATGACAGGGGCAGCAGAGTGCAGCTGCTTCAACTGTAGGCAGGAGATGGGGGCATCAGGATGCCATATCAAAGAACTGGAATTTGTGAGTTCATATAATACATGTGCCTGATACAGAGGAGTGTAGCAAGCACCTGTTTTTCAATCTGAGAGAAAAACAATTGTTCTTACATGACCTAATTTATTGAGGCTACACCAAAGACAAACTACTCATATGAATTAAAGAAATGTAAGATTTATTTTATATCTATTAAATAAACAACCCAGTGTTATATAGCTAGAAAAAAAAACAGAGTTTTGATGAGACAGAACTCACAGCTGTGATAGACAAGCTGATTTCTCAAATGCATACCAATTCAATTTAGCACTGAAACTCAAATGATCAGCTTTTTAGAAGAAGAAAATTATAGATTTTCAGCTAACTCATCTGAACACATAATGGAGACCGAGTTAATAAAAACCCTGTACAACAAACAATTAATTCTACAGACTGCTCTAATTAGGAGGTTTACAGCTCTTCAGTCAAGTAGGGACTTGCACTGCTGCAACAGTAGCTTAGTCCAATATGACATCATCACTCTCTAAGGCTCAGTCAGAAGGACAGAAACAGCATGACTTTTTCCAGTTAGTGCAGAATAAGTTAACAAATGCTGATTTAAAGAAAACGACAAAACCAAATAGCATGACATTTTCAGGAAACACTACTCATGACACAGGGACTTGTATTCAGGCTTTATTTAACAATGTGTAAAATGGTTGCCATTGATCTTTAAAGACCCAAGCTGTATCATCCTGTTTGGGTACAAAGGACATGTACAGATGAGTATCATCTGCACAGCAGTGAAAACTCAGTCCGTACCACCTTATAATATCTCCCAATGGCAGCATGTGTACTGTAAACAACATGGGTGAAAGCACAGAGCCCTGTGGCACCTAACAAGGCATAGAGAAAGGGGCTGAGGAAAAAATCCAGACTCCACTCTCTGATTCCTGCCTGTGAGGAGAGAATAAAACCATTTGAGGACTGTCCTGGACAGACCACAGACCAGCCGCAGGTGCTCCAACAACACACCATGGTCCATGGTATCAAGGAGGACCAAAATTGAACGGCTTCTCAAATCTCTCACTATTATGCGATCATTAAGTACCCAAACCAGTGCTGTCTCAGTACTATGCCTCTTCCTAAAACAGGACTGGAGAGGAACATAGACATTGTGGGTGGTAAGATGCTCCACTAGTTGCAACTCGACCACTTTCTCAATAACCTTACCTGCAAAAGGTAGGTTAGAGCCAGGCCTGTAGTTAGCAAGACAGTCAAGGTCGAGAGAAGATTTTTTCAGAAGGGGGCACACTACTGCCTCCTTCAGGGTTTCCAGAAACACCCCATCTCCACCGAGCACCCAACTATCTTAGCCAGGACCAGTCCAATTACATCCTCGCACCCCACCAGGAGACACGTTGGACCAGGGTCCAGACTACAGTAAGTCGGTCACAAACCTTGGATAATCTTTACATCATCCATGACCACCAACCAGTAAATGTCAGACCAGAAAAACTGGGCACCTGTAATCTCCCACTGATCACCGCAGCACCAGTCTGAGTGAGCTGAACAGATCTCTGACCAGTATTTCCTTAACCACATCTGCTCTTAATTGTTCTGGAAATCTCCATGTCATTTGTCTAATAGTACGAGCATTCCTTGTCACTCTTATGTGCTTGACCCCTTTTGCTTGTCCTGGTACTGAGGTAAAAGTACTGCTAAATGTCTTTAGCAAGTTACAAATTTATGTGATTTGTTCGTAGGTTAAGGAAACATTCACATTTACAGCATCAGCAGTTACAGTTTGTTCCAGTCTTTCATAAGCTATGACAGTTTAGGAGGGTAGAACTGGGGGAGGGAGAGGGAAGTAAGGTGCCTGCTTGAAGCCATGGCTTGGAGGGACAGGGAGTGAATCCTCAGGATCGCGGGAGCAGCTGCACTGGGGAGGGAGCTGGATGTCATTGTCCACCTAGGGACAAATGACCTGGCTGAGAAAGGGATCAGAGCAGTGCAGGAGGAGTTTGTGGAGCTGAGGAGGGGTCTTAGACAAGTAGCACGCACAGTAACCATCTCAGAGGTACTGCCTGTCTATGGCATTGGTGAGGCTAGGGTGCTCCGCACCATGGGATTCAATCAGTGGTTGAAAAACTGGTGCAAAGCTCAGGGTTTTGGCTTCATTGGGGACTGGGGGTCCACCTGAAGGGATGCAGATTTATACTGGTGCAATGGTCTGCAAATGTCCAGGAGGGGAACCAGGATCCTAGGTGATAAGTTTAAATGCTTCATTGCAAGCATTTAAACTATCCAAGGGGAGGCACTGAAAAGGAGAAGGAAAATCCTAGCCCCCCCAAAAAAAATCAGGGTAGCTAGTGAGGTAATCACTAAGATAAAGAAGTCGATAGGCAGAAGAGATGGGGTAAATGGACAAAGAGACAAAAGCAGTAAGGACTGGGATGGGGAAAAAAGGGATAAGGCCATCAAAAAATGGAGGGTAATGAGTACTAATGCCGTAGTCTATGTAACAAGATCCTTGAACTGGTGACCTTGATGGAAAAGGGATGCCTGGATATTGTGGCAGTCACAGAAACATGGTACACAGAGAACCATGACTGGGATGTCAACATACCAGGCTACCCAATCCACAGGAGAGACAGGGAGTTTAGAAGAGGAGGAGGAGTAGCTCTCTATGTAAGGGAAGGAATCAAAGCAATAGAACTAAAGGGTAAATGGGGGGGAGAGGAGGCACTGTGGGTCACCCTGGAGACTGGAAATGGCACCACAATCTGCACGAGAGTTGTATACAGATTCCCATCTCAAGGGGATGAAATGGACAAGGAAATGATAGTAGGCATCCTTAGGATGGCAGAGAAAGGGGAGATATTGCTGATGGGGGACCTGAATATGCTAGATGTTAACTGGAGCACCTTTGCTGCAGCCACATCCAAGAGCAGGGCCATTCTCGATGCCCTACAGGGGGCATGCCTCAGACAGCTAGTGTTGGAACCCACTCAAGAGAGAGCAATTTTAGACCTGGTATTCTCAAATGGGGATGGAGAGAGGATCTCAGATCTAGAAGTGGGTAGCCATCTGGGAACAAGTGACCACCAAACAGTGTGGTTCACGATAAGCTTAGCTGTAGAGTCAAGCCACACAAAAGTGAAGGCACTGGACTTCAGAAGGGCTGATTCTGTCAAAATGGGAGAGTGCCTCAGAAAAGCACTAGCAAACAGGCAAAAAGGAGGGGTGGAGGAACAATGGGGAAACATCAAAACTGCCATCACAGAGGCAACAAGCCTTTGTGTCAAGCAAATAAATCAGAATGAAAGAAAAAAAACACTATGGTTCTCAAAAGGGGTGGCGGGGAAGGTTAGGGACAAAATGATAGCATTCAGGAACTATAAGGAAACACAGAAGGAGCAGGACAGAGAACTGTACCAGTTAAAGCAGAAGGAAGCGGGGAAGGCAGTCAGAATAGCAAAGGCCCAAACCAAGGAAAAGATAACCAATTCAGTTAAGAAAGGGGGATACAATCTTTTATAGGTACATTAGGGAGTGAAGAAAGACAAAAGGAGGGACACTGAAGCTGAATAAGGAGAAGGATGGAGAAGGATGGGTGGGCAGAGAGGGACAGTGAAAAAGCAGGGATACTAAACAAATTCTTCTGCTCAGTATTCACAAAAGAAGAGGAGGGGGAGGTACCTAATCCAGTCAATAGAAGCACTCTGGATAGGGGGGGTCAAAATCAGTCCTTTCACAGAAGAAAGGGTTCTGAAAGAACTCCTAAAACTGAAGGCAGACAAGCAATGGGACCTGATGGGATTCACCCTAGAATTCTAAAAGAACTAAGGGGAGCACTAGTAACACCACAGACTACCCTTTTTAACAAATCATGGGAGGATGGTGTGGTACCTGAGGACTGGAGGAGGGTGGATGTGATTCCCCTTCACAAAAGTGGGAGCAAGACCGAAGCAGGAAACTACAGACCTGTCAGTTTGACCTCAGTGGTAAGGAAAATGATGGAATCATTTCTGAAGGAAAGAACTGTTGAGTACCTAGAGGTCAGTGGGGCACAGGACCCAAGGCAGCATGGATTCACAGTGGGAAGGTCATGTCAGATGAATCAAATTGATTTCTTTGACTGGGTGACCAAAGTAGTAGACCAGGGAGAGGCTGTGGACATGGCCTACCTAGACTTTAGCAAGGCATTTGGCACAGTCCCACACAAAAGAAAAATAAACAAATTAGCCAGCCTGGGAGTGGATCCCAGGGTGGTAGCCAGGGTAAAACATTGGCTGGACAACAGGACACAGAAGATAATGGTAAATAGAGTCCACAGTGAAGAAAGAGGGTTTACTAGTGGGGTACCACAGGGTTCAGTACTAGCTCTGGTCCTTTTTAATGTCTTTATAAGTGACATTGCAGAGGGACTGGAGGAAAACTATGTCTCTTTGCAGATGACACAAAGATCTGCAACAGGGTTGATACACAAGGTGGGGTGGAAAGGATGAGAAGGGACTTGGCAAGGTTGGAGGAATGGTCAAATGTATGGCAGCTTAGATTCAATGCAAAGAAATGCAAAGTAATGCATCTGTGAAACAAAAACCTAGAGGAAGAGTACTCAATGGGGGGGTGAGATACTGACAATAACAGAAATGGAAAGGGACCTGGGTGTAGTTATATCAGATGACCTAAAGGTGGGCAAGCAATGTGAGAAGGCAGTAAGGAGGGCTAGGGGGATACTGGGATGTATAGGAAGAGGCATTACCAGTAGAAAACAGGAAGTTGTTATCCCTCTGTACAGACAGCTGGTAAGACCCCATCTGGAGTACTGCATGCAGTTCTGGAATCACCATCTCTGCCAAGACATAGACAGGGTGGAGGTTGTCTAGAGGAGGGCAACCAAAATGGTGCAGGGTCTGTACCAGAAGACATACAAAGTGAGACTAAAGGAGCTTAATATGTATACTCTCGAGGAAAGGAGGGAGAGGGGGGACATGATAGAAACATTCAAGTTCCTCAAGGGAAGCAACAAAGTCCAAGGAGGGCAGCATCTTTCAGAAAAAGAGATGTGCAAGAACAAGGGGGTTCAATTGAAAGATAGACGGGGAATGGCTCAGAGGTAATGTGAGGAAGTATTTTTTCAAGGAGAGGGTTGTGGATGCATGGAACAGTCTTTCTGAGGAGGTCATGGAGTCAAAAACAGTAGAGGAATTCAAGAATGCATGGGGCAGACATAATGCAGTTCTACGTGGGGGTGGAGGAGGAAGTAGGCTGTTGGTTAACTAGGATCTGCAGCTTATCCATTAGATAGGGAAATGGGCAGACTATGTGGGACAAGCAGTCCTTATCTCCCATCAAATTCTATGTTTCTATGTTTCAATATCTTCATCAGTTTCTGGTAAAACCATCAAAACAGCTTTTAGTGTTTTTTCAACCCATTTCTTGAGGAGGTTAGCAGGGTATATCTTAGTATGAGTTTACCTTTTTACAAATGCTACAATGATATTGATGTTTGATTTGAGCTCTGCTAAAACCTTTGTTTTGTATGGGTGACTCTTGATTTTTGTTTTGAGTTGGAGGGCTTTGCCCCCACACTCCATCCCACCAGTTTTGCTCTGCAACGATTTTGGAATGTTGGAACTGTAATAATTTTTTTCTGATTTAAGTTGGAGGCTCTGCCCCCCACCACCATTTTTTTCTCAGCTAAGATGATTGGAATGTTTTATATGTGTGCCTATTGATTTTTGTTTTGAATTGGGGGGGGGGGGTTGCTCCCCACACCCTCATCCTTTGGTTTTGCTGAGATAAGGTGATTGGAATATATATATATATAGTCTTTTTTTTTTTGAGTAGATGCATTAACCACCGTAAAGCATGCAAACCAAAGTGCTATACGTAAGTATATATTTTTTATTTGAGTACATGCATTTGTCACCAGAAGATGCAGATACTGAAGTAAATAGATATTGAGCTAGGGTGTGTAGCACTCCAAACCCTCTTTACTGCTTAGACCTTTACGTCAAACTACCATAAACGTCCTACAAAGAAGTCACACACAGGGGGTCTAGAGTGCTACAGTATCTCCGATTAGGGAGACTTAATGACTTGCTCAAGGTGAAACAGTGTAGTTGTAGGATTTCAAGTTGGTGCCTCTGTTTCACAGCTCTGCACTCTAATAAGGAGTTGCACCTTTCATTTCCTGTCCCCCCACAATGTTTTATAAGTGTTTGTATCTTTGTTGTAACATCACTAACAACCACTTCTCACTTGGCAAAAGTTCATTCCAGAATACATTTTCTCCTGTTTTGTGACAGACTTTGTGAAACACTCAATGAGGTGTTAACAGACAAGTCACTCAGTCTTTATGCAGATAGTGTCCATCAAAAGAAATTCTGAGTCAGTTGTGTGAAGCTTTGAAGGTGTAATCCTGAGGGTGAGTAGATGAAAACTCAATGACCAGAATAAGAGAAAAACTTTGGTAAAGCCTTTCCGACTTCTTAATAATGTATTTAGATGCCAAGGTAGGGTAACACTCATTCTCAGTCATGCATGCTACTCACACAGAAACCATTCCAAATCAGGTGAGGCAGCAGAGGGCCATTAGGTTTTACGACTTCAATTATTCCTGCCAGAGAAGGTGGGAGGTAGTATCTGAATGATATCTGTCGCCATGTCCCTGAGGATAATTGTTGAGATGCAGCATTGTCCAGCAATGCAACAGAGAGAGCTGGGGCATATCATTTTACATGCTACGTATAACAGACACAGACTGCTTGACAGTGATGGAGCAGGTGGCATTGAAGGCATGCTGTTTTTACATATTGGGATAAAGTAACTCCTTGGGTATACAAGTAGCATGCTTATGAGGATGCGTCTAGCATCAATGAGTGTCACATCTTTGAACACAGAAACAGCTGTCTTCCTCTGTCCCACATTACTAGGGACAGTGTCTCATTTTGCTAGGTAGACATTCCTTTTGCCCTACATGGTGGGGTGCTATTCTTTTCCACTCTTCCAGTAGTATACAGGAAGATGTGGAAGTTAAAGCTGTATTAAGCCTCATACAGTATATTCCAGCTTGTTTCCAATGCTGAGGTTAACTAAAGCAGCACACATTTCCACAGTTTGAGATATACAGTAGTAGTGCCTTATTCACAAATCAGTTTTAAATGTGTGATGCTCCTTAAAAGCTACAGTAAATCAGCAACAAAGTCCCTACTGATAATAATGCAGAAAAATGGCTAAACATAGTTTATTTTCAAAGTTGTTTATCAGAACACAACCACTGCCAGTATTAATGTTTCAGATTTAAAAATAGTCACATGTACTGTATAATAATACGATTCTAGACCTTCAATGAGAAAAGCATCTTCTGCAAAAAGTATTCTGACATTTCAACCTTTTGAAAACCAGTCAGGTTTTTAATTTTATTCTACTGATAACTACAGTATGCACTTCATTAATTATTTAGTTTGAAAGCAGCTTTTAGTTGCATCACACAGTTATAAGAGTAATTATGATGGTATACTACTGTCATTTTACATTGCTTTTGTTAATGATGAGACTACTGCATTTACACCCGTGGCTATGGATGTGTGTGCTGCTGTAAATAACCTCAGCACTGAAGACACACTGTATTATATTGTTTTAATAGCACAGTAGTTACAGTATGTTCAGAGCAGAAAAGCCTGTTATGCCCATAAATGAATGATGACATCAGTGCCTATGTTAAGAGCACCTTCCAAGCCAGCCACTTAATTGCAGTAGCTCAGCAGGTAGCATACTCACATCTGAGGTTGAGAGATCAGAAGGCTGTGGGTTCTATCCTCACACCAGGCATAATAAAATAATTACATTAAATACTTACCTTTCTGGGATTTACAGGTCATTTCTACTAAGTGTCACTAATGTGACATCATTAACCAGCTATATATCAATCATCCTTATATGAGGAATGAAATCTGTTTGATATTGTAAAGATACTAACATGACAATTATGGCCCATTGATTGCATTTGAAGTTGCATCAATTTAATACCTTAAAAGAAATATGACAAACCTGTGGAATTCATCCCCCTTTATGTTTAATTTCAATGTACAGTAAGTGTTGCTACTACAATTCACTGGTAGTTTCAATTTTGCATTGCAATCTGATTTTTATATTGTAGCTCAACATGAAACAGACAGCATAGTGCAGAGAAAAACAAGTAGGAATGATGATGTATGTGTAGGGTGAATAATCTGTTCAATAAACTGGATACAGTGTATCAAGAGAGGTTGTCTGGCGATTGGATACTATCTATGTGTGTGTGTGTGTATGATCTCTGTGGTTTTTATACTGGATACTATGTATACTGGACACTGTGTAAAACCATCAACTGTAGCAACTTACAATAGACACATACTGTATGGTTGAACAACTAAGGCTGGCAGCAGATGAACATTAGACAAAGAAAAATGGGTGTATAGGGCAAGTTATAGAAAAGGCAAGACAATTCCCTTATATTAGTCTGCCCATTTCCCTACCTATTGGATAAGCTGCAGATCCTACTTAGTCAACAGCTTACTTCATCTTGACCCCTTACCCCCAGAATTACCTTATGTCTGTCCCATCCATTCATGAATTCTCACACTGTTTTTCACCCCACAACTTCATCAGAAAGGCTGTTCAATGCATCCGCCACCTTCACAGTGAAAGCAATACTTCCTCAAGTTGTCCCATATCTGTTCCCCTTTATCTTCAAATTGTGTCTCCTTGTTCTTGCACACATCTTTCTCTGAAAGACACTACCCTCTTGGACTTTGTTGATTCCCTTGAGGTACTTGAAAACATGGAATGGGTGCAGAGAAGGGCCACTAAAATGGTGCATGGGACAAGTGGGAAGATGTATGTGGAGCGGTTGAAGGAGCTGGATTTGTATTCTCTGCAGACAAGAGGGGAGAGAGGCATGAAGGGGATCAATAAAGTGTGTGTGTGTGTGTGTGGGGGGGCTTATTTTAGGGAAGGTACAGTAGATACAAGAACTAGAGGGCATGGTCTGAAGGTGGAAGGTTTGGGGAAATGTTGGGAAGTGTTACTGCATGGAGAAAGTGGCTGAGCCCTGGTATGGACTACCAGAAGAGGCCCCCTTTGCCAATTGCAAAACAAGCACCCACCGGCTGTGTGTGTGACTCTGAAGCCACAGAATGACATGTCTGGTTTTGCCTACAGTAGATCAACACCCTGAACGTCATTATGCCCTTTTGCAGCAGGGTACCCTGATGGTATGGGGGGGGGGTGAGAGCTGCCATGGTGCTAGGGTCAAACTCAGCCCTTCCACAGAAACTTGGTCAGAAACTTTTCAGCAGCTAGAAGGAGACCTAGGCATCTAGTCAGAAAGGAAAAAATAAAGGTGCTAACACAATAGCAAAAGCCTACAATTAGTTTTATATTTACTTATTTTTATTTTTACTATTTTTTTGCTCAGAATAGTCCAAGCTGAGACGTAGCATCTTGATTTCAGTGGGGTCCTGCTTCTATCCATTTCTGCAGATGTTTAGTGCTTATCAGCCACAGCCATAATAATTGTTAATTACAGTACTATCAGATAAGGTATTGTTTTAATGTTTTAACTCATGCAGCCTTTCTTAGGTTCATACAGTTTTCCAAGACCTGATCTGATGAACTTCCGTGTTGTCACTCAGCTCCCTGCAAATATTTCTTCCTAAAGATACATCTTACTACTATTGCCTTTATTATGTCAGATTTCTGAGTTACTATTATCAATTGATAAAATGTGACCCTGATTTCAGTTCTTTGTCCCTGTGTTCTTTTAAGCCTTGTCCCAGGTTTATGAGGCAAGAGGTTGATAGGTATGACTTCAGCCACTATGTTGTTATGTGACTGCAGAAGCAAGATGCTGTATGTCAGCCATGCGTCTGCATTCCCACACTCATCCCCCACACCTCTCAAACAAAGTCACTGGTGCTTACTGAATTGAGAAGAGTTACATGGATTTCAGAAGCTGTACTGTCAGATAAACTGCACATTGCCTCATCCACTCCCTTTGTTTCTACCCTCCACCCCCACTTCTCTTGGGCAAAGCATGAAGGCTAGTTCACACTAGCACATTCAGATGCTAAATAATTCACACTTCCTTTCAAATCAGGGAAAGGCATGTTGTTGTTGGTCTATTACACTATTAAAAAAATGATGGACTTCAGAGGACACAGTAGCAGTGCTATCACATTGATTTTGCATTGTCCTGTAACTCCAGTGCAAATTTTCCTCCCCCCACCGTACATTTCATTATTTCATATGAAGCAGAATTGCTCTGATGACCCCTGTAGCCAATACAAGTCAATGGGAACAATTTCCCTGCTAATGACTCCCTGTAGATCTGGAAGCCCTGTTGTATGTAATCTGCCAGGGTCTTACAATATAATTCCTATTTAAATGCAGTGCATTCAAAAAAATTATACTGAAGCAAATGGTTTGTTGCCTTTTATTGAACCAACATACATAGATGTTACAAAAAGAACAAACTGTCTAAGTGTTTGGCCCAACAAGGTCTTTTTCTGAAGCTTACATGAGTAAACTTACAAGGGATGTTCTAGCATTTGTGACAATGGTTTCAACTATGCCACTGAACTTGAAAAAAAAATACGCAATTAAATAACTTAGGATAATGCAGGATACATAAATTAAATCAGCACTCACATGTGAAGACATTGTTGTCATGTCAAAAGACAGCAACAGTACAGCAGCTACCTGAATTCACCTGCTTTTAATCGCTGTTTTAAAAGGGGGATTTTTTTAAAATATCCTGTAAATAGTTTCACAGTAATTCCCTCATACCTTTTTACCAAGTGTCTGCGCTACATAATTCAGTGGTTGGCAGCTCCTCCACAGCACACAAATGAACAGACTATTTTAGCTGTCATTTTTCATATCTCACCCAAAATGTGTTTCTGTGCATGTAGCACACAATGGTGCAGTTGGTGTGCAAAATCAATGTTTGGGACAGATTAAGAAAATCACACTGACACTGTTCATGAGCAGAGGTCTTAAAATGGCTATGTTAAAAATTTGGTGACAAAAGTTCATAAAATGACTGTATTACGAGCAAGATTGCACAGTTTCCACGCACCCTCATAAGTTCATGAATTTGTAATATTTTCAGTCTATATTTTCACCACTGGCATTTTTCCACACTCTCTTATGAACAGTATAGCTGTCATGTTTCTCACCATGGCCAAAATGTGTTTTCACACTTCCAGCGAAGAAATGCGTGTTCACTGTGGGAAATTGCTGTTTGGGACAGATTAAGAAATTCACCATGACACTGTTCTTGACTGGAGGCCCAAAATGCCTGTGTTAACAATCTGCTGTAAAAAATCCCCAGACTAATTACATTACGGGTGTGCGTTGTGCAGTTTCTATGCTCACTCATGACTTCATCAGTTTTTCTAATATTTTCACTGCAGATTTTCAACATTGCCATTTTTTCACACCTCCCCATGAACAGTACAGCTGTAATTTTTCACATCCTGTTCAAAATGTGTTTTCGCAGCTGTGGTACTAAATGGCGTAGTGGCTGTGCAAAATCAGTTTTCAGCTAACAAACTGATATTGCCACTGTTCCTAAGGTGAGGGTCACAAAAAAAAATGTTGAACATTTGAAGTGAAAATACCAATGAACGCCTGAGACTGTAGGGTTTCCAACCATAATGCCCCACCCTGTAGAGACTGACAGGCCTCAGGGGTGTGACTTGGGATTGTCGCCTGTAATGCTCATACCATTCCACCCCCACCCACACCCTGCAGCCAGTGAGAGGCATCGAGGTATGCCTTGGACTCTTCAGCCTCAAAGTTCACCCCATTCTCCTATACTGCACCCATCTCACCATATTTCCTGATGAAATGGGGTCAACATAAGGGCCAAAGACCGCAAGGCACACCGTGACACTTGTTGGTGTCTGCAGGGTAGGGTGTAGTGAAATGGCGTGGCCGTTATGCCTGATGACCCAAAGGCACACCCCAATGCCTGTCACTCTCTGCAGGGTGGTGATGGGGTTGGCTTCAGTTCAGTACTTTACTGCCATTTCTATTATGCAGCTCTGTAACTCCTACACTACCAATGCCAATACCAGCAAGCAAACATTCGGCATTGACAAATGCTTTTTTTACTACTATGGAAATCTCCCTCTCTCTCTCTCTCTCTCTCTCTCTCTCTTTCTCTGTCTCTCACCCCCCCCCCCCATCATGTTGCAAGGGGGCTGAGAGAGAGAAACAGAGAGAAGTTCAATGTGTTCCTTTCTGAATGGACCTGAAGTCTACAATACAGATTATCTTACTGTTCCCTTCCCTATTAGATCAGTGATGCACACTTAACAAATGAATTGCAGTTGAGGATTTCACACTTTATGGTAACAAATGCCCCCCCCCGTGTGTTTTTGTACAATGACATGACAGATGGCTGCAAATAACAGCTTTGTTACATCATAGTTACCTGACTCAATTACAGTAAATGGCCAGACCACCATAACAGTCTAGCTATTCCACTGCTTGCAAACTTCTACTCTCAATGCTGCACGCTAAATAATGACCTAGAACCACAACTGGGTTTCATTTGATAAAATTATTTATTTATTTATTTAAATCTAGGATTACAATTACCTTTGAGCCAGGGCTCTTTTACAAAGGTTCCACATCAGGACAATACATACATGTTAAACAATGGCATACAACATTAAAGACAGCAGACAGCCATATTCATCAGTGGCATCACAGTAAACAGGATACGTGAATAACACATACAAAGAATCATTTCAGAAACCTAGAAGAAATCAGGGAGGAAGGGTGAGAGGAAAGGGGTTGGCAGCCGAGAAAGACTAAAAGAGAAAAAATAGATAGAGTTGGTATTTAACAACCAGGGCCCTGCCATTCTTAAACATTATATTTGGGGAAATTGTTTAACCAGACAAGGCACACCAAACCAAACTTGCTTCCAGATGCAACCTGACAGCACAAGGAAGTTAAGTGACTTGCTCAGGGTCACACAGTATGCAAGAAGGAGCTAATGGGATTCAAACCGACCTCTCCAGGTTTGCAGCTCACTGCCCTTAATCACTCTGCTATACTGCCTCCTATTTCATTTGGACCTTCAAGTGGCCATTGTGTGAACTTTGCAGGCAACCCATATTAGGCATGCTTTATATTGTTTAATTTTCTTTCTACTACCATGCCATGGTTTTCTAATTTTGTTACACAAAAAAAGAGTCAAGACATGAAAACAGCAATGATGTCATTCTTTGCATTACTCTAAAATGCAGTAGGTTACCTACAGTTTACCAGTGGCGGAAACAGTCCGTTAGCTTTAGCAGCTCTTTGTATGTTCCTGCATACATACACTGTGTATGCACAATAATGAGTCTGAGAAACATATAAGCCACAATATAGTCTCATAATATGACATGTTGCTAATTGTCTTACTTACCTCTACTGGCACTATGTCCTGTGCAAAGACATGTCTGTCCTGCTGACATTGCAGCACTCCATTGTAGACCTCCTTCAATACATTGTTCAATAGATATAAAATACATTAATCAAAACCATTACAGTACATGGCAGCACTTCTGTGATTGTCATGTCTTCCTGACTTACTAATGCTATTCATGTTTTGCACTGGGCTAAGACAGAGAGACCCCCTGCTGTGTTTGAAATGCAGACCTCAAGAGATCCAACAGGAGATAGAAACACTTTAGCCATAGACTGCTAGTCTGACAGCATGTCATAAAACATACGAAGTATCACTTTCTGCTGCTTTTCAATGTTGCAAAGTGCTCTATAGCAATAACTAGTCTACAGATAAGATGCATCAAAGCACAGCACTGATCTCAAGCCATATTTACAAACTTAGAAATCCAAAAAGAGAAAACAAAATCTGCTACCCTAAATTGCACGGCTGCTTAGCCACAAAAAAGAGCTTCAGCTTCAGTGCTTTTTATTAATAAATACTACTGCCAGCTGTGCTAATGGTCAGCAAATTCATGGGTGGTCAAATGGTAGGGGGGAAACCCAGAAAAAAAATTTCTATGGCACTTTAAATAATACAATAATGATTTATTTTCCACAACTTAACTACAAATTGCAATAAAGTGCTTACATCAATTCAATCTCATACAAACATACAGTCTCCTACCATACATATGCCCCGCCTGAGTCCAGGGCATCTAGTCACTAGCTGCACTTCTAGCCCCTGCGCTTCACCGCTGCGGCTTCCCCACGGGCTGCGATTCCATATCCCTTCATTCTTCAATACTCAAAGGGCATGTGCAACATAATTAGAAAATCCTAAAATTTAACAACTACCTTAATCACTTAGATGCAACTAAATATATCAACAAAGTGGCCATTAAATATTCTGTTCCATTTATATGTAAAGTATTTCTATTGCAAATAAATTTAAACATTGCTCAAAGTTCTAAAATAATAGACTGTTCACATTAAACATATTCACAACATATGCAATTCAATAACCTATGCCCTGCTATATGTATGATTGCATTGTTACACACTTTAGGTTCACAATGTGTATATAAAAATATATATATATATGTGTGACAAGACGTCCCATTCAATATAGCCTCTTACAAAAATATAGTACCATGCCATATCAATCCATTTAAATAAGCAGCTATGTTAATTCTATTGTTACTAATTCTAAAACAAATACTAAACTCCAAATTCACAGTATCATAGTATAACTGCCACTCAATTCAATTTACTTTACTAATGTCCACCACTGAATTGGCTTACCCATAACAGAGTCAGACTGCGCCCATTATTGATGCTAATTACACACTAAAACGACTCACATGCAAATCTTAGCCAATTCATTTGCAGCCCATAATTAAGGCTTCAAATTCATATTTATCGATCTTGACAGCAAAAGAAAAGAAACTCAGAACAAGGACAGCCAGAAGTAATACAGGATGAGAATAAAGCGATTTGATCCAATGTTCAGTATTGCTTGCATTTCAAATGCTATGCTTCAGTTCTACATTACATTGTATGTCATTGATTGAAAAGAAAAACCAAAAATTATTTTATTCCCCAATTGTTTAACCAGGAGAGACACAGTAAGCTGAAAGCTTGTTTACAGATGCAACCTGGCAGCACAGGGAAGTTTAGTGAATTGCTTAGGATCACACAGTATGCAAGTGGGGGTGTGGGATTCAAAAACCCAGGTCTCCAGATTTGCAGCTCAGAGCCTTAAACCACTGTGCTATACTGCTTCCAATGTAAACTATTTATTTGTAAATTTGACAATTTAGTTAATTGTCCAGCAATTTTAGCATAATTGAACACTATGCATTGAATAATAACAGAGCCACACTACCCCCTAGCAACTTTGCGCTTTGATGACAGATCGATAAATATAAATTTGAAGCCTTAATTATGGGCTGAAAATGACATGGATAACATTTGCATGTGATTCATTTCAGCGAGTAAATGTTGTCAATAGCAAGTGCAGTCTGACTGTGTCATGGGTGAGCTCATTCACTGACGCACATTAGTAAATTGAATTGAGTGGCACTTATACTCCTACACTTTGCACTTGGAGTTTAGTATTTCTTTTAGAAATAGAAACAATACAATTAACATAACTGCTTATTTAAATTGATTGATATGGCATGATACTGCATTTCTTCTAATAGTGCTATATTACATGGGACGTCGTCTAACACATATATATTTTATATACATGTTGTGACCCTAAAGTGTATAACAATGTAATCATACATATAGCATAGAATAGCTTCTTGAACTGCATATGCTGTGAAACCATTTAATGTAAACAGTCTATTCTTTTAGAACTTGCAACAAAGTTTAACTTAATTTACAATATAAATGTTTAACATGGTTTTACCAAGTAAATACCACCAATAATGACTGCAGTCTGACTCTGTTATTCACACTTCACATGCAGGTATTGAAGGGAATGGGTTGTCAGCTGATCTCTGACTATACCTGCACACTGAAGCAGACTTAGATAGGCCAGGTGATCTGTTTCTGCTGACACTTTCATAGGTTTGTATGTTCACCATGTACTGTAGTAAATATGTCTATATGGTATAACTACATTTTTAACATTACTATCTTTATCATACCGCTGCATCTCTATGCTTTCTATGGCAAGCCCTACTCTGCACACCCTTCCCTTTTTCCCCTCATAAGTACCCTTCCCACCATCCGCCCCCTCAGTTGCTACTATCTCCACACACCTATGAACACCTGAAACTGTCTGCCACGACTGTTACAGCCCATGACACAAAGGCACACACCCCAATACCTCTCACTCTTTGCAAGGTGGGGGTGGCAGTTGGCATTACTACAATACCTCACTACCATTCCTATTATGCATCTGTCACTCCTGCACTACCAATTCCAATACCAGCAAGCAAACATTTGGCATTGACAAATGCTTGTTTTTTTACAGTGCCATTTATAAGCATAATAATACCCTCCAGGGTGGGCGGTATTAGGCTATACCCGGACCTTCAGGAGCTATAAGGCCCCTCCACCTGCAGGCGTGGGGCCTCCATTACACCCCTGGGCGGGTCCGGGTATAGCCCAATACCGCCCACCCTGTTGGCTATTATTGCTTGCATAACACACACCTTGTCATCCCTTACTGCTTAATTCAGACAGCATACAGTAGCACCAGCACTATGCTGTCTGAATATAGCAGGCTGTGGGCCTGGCACAAATGGCGGCACAGTGCAATGGTTGCACCTGCATGCACTTTGAAATACCCGGCCCCTGATATTGTCCTGGAGTGCAAAACCGTAGAAAAAATAAAGTTCCATTTAATTTTCATTTCAATATGAACAAAAGCAGTATTCAGCAGGAAACACAAATGTTGAGAAAGTACCACCATGTATCTTAAGTGTCAGAAATCATGTATAAATGAGCAAATTATAATCCAGCACTTTTTTATTATAGGGGGATATTCACAAGCAGTTCCACATATCATCACTTCAGCTACTCACCACTGAAATGTGTGCATGTCATAAATGTTATCTCTGCCTGTTAAAAATATTTTGATATCTCATGGCTTGTTTTGGTGCCTGGGGTTGGGAATTCAGACTTGCTTAATATTATAACCTATTCTGTAGAACTCTAAAAACTACTAGCCCAAAATTCATTACCTATATATGGCAACCAACCAGGAATAAGCTATCACTTCCCCTTTGAGTAATCTCAAGCCAAACCAAACTCAAAGGAGAACTCAAAACCCATCTTTAGCAAAAATAAATTGTTGCTGATATTTAGATAAAGCATATTACTTTGTACTGTGACCTCTGCAGTTCTGTACTTTTAAGAAACCTCTTCCTTTATGCAGCTAGAAAGTAACTTATGTTGTATAATGACCCTCCCTGACCCATTCAAAAATAAGGGGCTGCATCTCAACTGGTTTATCCTGCTGATGAAATATCAACAAATAAAATGTGCCCCACCTTCTGCCTGAATCATTGGTTATTTATTTTATTTTTATGACCTACTGTATGTCATAAAAATAGTGCATTTTCACTAAAAATACCACCAACAGCATAATCTGGTTCAAGGTCAGTTGGCATTCATCTGTATCCCCCTCCCCCAGGTCGTGCCTGAAAATAGGCAGGATTTGTGTAGTGCACTTACCCGGTCAACAAAAAATAAATAAATAAATGTTCGCAGGGCAGTCCAGCTGTGATGAAGAATCTCATATCAGTGGATCCTGCTTCTTGCCAGTTTTCCAGGTTTGAAGAAAAAAGCACTAGGAGGTCAAGTGTGTTGCTTGGGGTCACTCATCAAGTAAGTGGTTCAAGTGGGATCTGAACCCATGATCCTCCATTTTACAACTCAGTGCTCTGACAATAAGGCAATACTTACTATTTGTTTTCTGAGGGAATTATTGTGCCTCTACCACCCTTTGTTTCTTGCACATTCGTAAAATATTAGGAAGTCATGGTAAACATGTTTATTTATTTATTTATTTTTTATTTATGGCTTTGATAACCAGGTGAGTGCACTGATCCCAGGGACCGTTTTCAGGTACGACTCGGGCCATAACGCATGGCACAGGGTGACAGTGGAGTACAAGGTAACAGTAATACACATGAAACAGATTTGATACAAGCAACAATAGTAGACACAATATGCAGGTTTGATTCATAGGTCTATTTGAGAACAGTGAATACAAGGTTTCAATATCAGACATGAGAAGACTTTGTACAAACAAGCAAATCATAGGCACAGTGTACAGTGTGAGACTGCATCGTTCAGTGAGCAAGTAATACTCAGAATACTCAGTAAAACATGTATATACACTATGTACAGGCAAGGAAGTCAAATATTGCTGTGAAAAATGCAATATAACAGTTGTAGGCAGGGGAGTTGACTAGTGTGGGTAGGTGGGTAACCCCTGGGCTGGGGAGTTGACTAGTGTGGGTAGGTGGGTAACCCCTGGGCCGGGGAGTTGACTAGTGTGGGTTGGTGCGAGATCCCTGGGAGCATCGGCAGGATGAGTTTTCCAGGAACCAGACTTGAAACCGGAGAGTGTGTGTCAATGGAATGGAGTTCAGCCAGTAGTTTGTTCCACTGCAAGGGGGCAGCTGCAGAACAAGCTCTGCTACCCATGTTGGTGGATATCCTAGGAACAGCTAGAGGGGGAGTACCATTTGAGCGGAAGTTGCAGAGGAGTGTTCAGGTTTTCAGAAGGGCAGTTAGGGGGGATTCTGTAGCCATGTGGATGACATTGTCCACCATGCAGCAGAGGGCTAGGTCAAAGTGACCTTGCAGCAGTAGCCATCCAAGGGTATTATAGAGGGTACAGTGGTGGGTGGAGAACGGGGCCAATAAAGCAAAGCGGTAGGCGCTGTTGTAGGCAGCGGAGAGTTTAGCCATAGCAGTAGCTGAGATCCTGGCATAAATAGGGGAGCAGTAGTCAAGAATAGGGAGATTACCCTGGACAATGGCTAGTCTAGCTTCAGGGGTAAGGTATTGCCTGAATCTATCACCTGACTTTTGATGGAACCTTCTGACATGGGAATTTGCATGCTCAGTGAAGGTGAGGGAGGGGTCAAGCAGTACTCCTAAGTATTTGTAGGTGTTGACGTCCTCCAGGGCTGTGCCATCTGGGGTGAGACTGCGTAAGGGGACGTAGCTTTTAGTTTTGGCCAGGAAGGGCTTAGATCCAAACAGCATGGATTTAGTATTCTTGGCATTGACTAAGAGGAGGTTTTTTGAGAACCAGCTGCGGGCTGCAGCATAGTTGTGTGAGAGAACTGAGGAAATTGCAACCATGGATTTGTCACTGTGGAAGAGGACAAGGTCATCAGCATACAGGAGAGAGTTACAGTTGAGACAGTCAAAGGGAAGTGCATTAATGAATAAGGAGACAAGGAGGGGACCCAGGATTGAGCCTTGAGGGACCCCCACAGAGACAGGCAGGGTGGGGGAGCAGGTTTCACCAATACACATGAATTGTGAGAGATCGGTAAGGTAGTTAGTGAACCAGCTTGTGACTTTCTGAGAACAACCAAGGAGGCTAAGCGTGGAGGTAAGGAAAGCATGGTTAACCATGTCAAAAGCCTTTGAGACGTCAATGAAGACAGCCCTGATGGCTTTACCATTATCCATGTTAGAGAGGATGTGGTTGGTCAGTTGAGCGAGGGCAGTGGCGGTGGAATGATTTTTGTGAAAGCCATGCTGTTGGTTGCATAAGAGGGTGTATTTGCCTATGTACTCAGTGAGCTAATTGTGGACTGCTCTCTCGAGTAGTTTTCTGAGATGAGGGAGGATGGATATTGGACGGTAATTGTCAGAGGATTTGGGGTCACTGGATTTAAGAATGGGGATAACCTTAGCTATCTTCCATGGGTCAGGCATGGAGGAGGTGGAAAGGGCAAGGTTAAAGATGAAGGTGAGTGGCTTGGCAATTGCCGAAGAGATCAGCTTAAGAAAGACTGGAAACAGGCCATCAAATTCGGCGGAGCCGTGGTTAGGTAAATGTTTGAGTAGCTTCACTGTATCATGTATGGAGAGGGCTTTAAATAGAATGGGGGTATTTGCAGGTGAGTGGCAGAGCTGGAGGAGGATGGCAGTGTGTCAGATATTAGGGCTGGGCTTTGAGGTTGGGCAGTTGACAGCTTATTTAGGTACATGGATAAGTTGGTGAACTTACAGTTGAAGACACTGGCCACATCATCAGGGTCAGTCAGCAGCCCATCCTGGGAGTTGAGATGTGGTGCAGCGTAGCTGGAGCGGGGGTTTAGGAGGGAGCTGATTGAGTCCCAGAATTTTCTAGGGTCTCCAAGGTTGGCCTTTTGCAGGTTGCAGAAGTGGGTCTGTTTCAAAAATGTGGCCTGTTGTTTACATTTGTTCCTCATGTGTCTGTAAGCATCCCAGAGGGCAGGAGAGAGGGTTGCTTTGAAAGTGGACCAGGCATGGTCTCTGGCCTTCATAAGGGTTAGGAGTTCTTTTTGTGTACATTTATTTTGGACCTAAAACACAAACTGCAGTGGTAGTGGCACTGAAATCCAAAGGTAGCCCCCACAGACCCACTGGCTCCCCTGAAAGTCCTTTTGCACTTTTTGTAACCTGTTTTTGTCATAAAAAGAAAGTGGTACCTTCTTGCAAAATAAGGAAGAATTTATTAAATTATTATTTGAAAATACATGAGTATAATATAACCTATTTATGTGATGGCACTTTCATTCCTTATAATCCTCTAAGCTAAGTTATAGAAAAAAATCACAAATATGTTTACTACACATTAGGCAGATGTAAGAGTTGCAGGTTTGACTCCCTCCAAAGTGGATCGAATACAGTCAGCCATTACATTACATGATATAAAAATTTCTTGTTATTATATGGGAAGGTTTTGATTCTTTGGTTCCTTATGCTGTCATCTGTAATCAAATGTACTTAACAGAAGAATTACAAGCATTTACCAATGCCGAATGTTATCTCGCTGGCATTGGCATTGGTAGTGCAGGAGTTAGAGATGCATAATAGGAATGGCAGTGAAGTAGGGAACTGATGCCAACCCCACCCCCACCCTGCAGAGACTGACAGGCACTGGGGTGTGCCTTTGGGGCGTCAGCTATAACACTCATGCCATTTTACCTCACCCTACCCTGTAGACACTGACAAGTGTTGTGGTGTACATTGGGGTCTTTGGGCCTTATACTTACCCCATTCCATAAGGACATACAGTGAGATGGGTGCAGTATAGGAGAATGGGCCTCACCCTACCCTGTAGACACTGACAAGTGACGTGGTGTGCTTTGCAGTCTTTGGGCCTTATACTTACCCCATTCTATAAGGAAATACACTGAGACAGGTGCAGTATAGGAGAATGGGGTAAACATTAGGGCCGAAAACTCCAAGACACACCTTGATGCCTGTCACTGGCTGCAGGGTGGGGGGGGTGGAATAGCATAAGCATTACAGCCAATGATCCCAAGTCACACCCCTGACACCTGGCAGTCTCTACAGGGTGGGGTGTTACAGTTGTAAACCCTAATGTTGTAGGCATTTGTTGGTATTTTCACTCCAAATTTTCAACATAGGCTTTTTGTGACCCCACCTCATGAAAAGTGGCACAATCAGTTTGTTAGTTGAAAGGTGGTTTTGCACAGTGGCTATGCTATTTGGTGGCACAGGGACGAAAACACATTTTGGGCAGGATGTGGAAAATAACAACTGTATTGTTCATGAGGAGGCGTAAAAAAAATGGCAACGTTGAAAATCTGGAGTGAAAATATGAAAAATTGGTGAAGTCATGAGCATGCATAGAAACTGCACAACACACGTCCGTAACCCAGTTATTTTTGGGAGTTTTTTAGCCACATTTTCAACATAGGCATTTTGGGACCTCCCCTCATGAACAGTGGTGCTGTGATTTTGTTACTCTGTCCCAAAAGTTGATTTCCCACAGCGACCACACCATTGTGCGCCACAGGTGCAGAAACACAGTTTGGGCAGGCTGTGAAAAATGACAGCTGTACTGTTGATAAGGAGGTGTGAAAAAATGGCAGTGTTGAAAATCTGGCATAAAAATATTGCAAATTTGCGAAGTTACAAGGGTGCATGGAAACTGCACAACGCACTCTTGTAACACAGTCATTTTGTGGACTTTCGGCACCAAATTTTCAACATAGGCATTTTAGGACCTCTGCTCATGAACAGTTTCACTGTCATTTTCTCAAACTGTCCCGAAAACTGATTTCACACAGCGACCGCGCTATTCTGTGCCGGATGTGCGAAAACACATTTCAGCCAGGATATGTAAAGTAACAGCTGTACTGTTCATAAGGAGGTGTGGAAAAATGGCAATTTTGAAAATCTGGAGTACAAATATTACAAATTCACGAAGTTACGAGCATGCATGGAAACAGTGCTATACTTGATTGTAAAACAGCCATTTTTTGGATTTTTTCACCAAATTAGCAACATAGGCTTTTTGAGAGCCCCCCTCATGAACAGTGGCACTGTTGTTTAATTACTTGGTCTTGAAAGGTGATTCTGCACAGTGACTGCAATATCATCTTTTGGGACTGAATAACACCATGACAGTGACTGAATTCATGAGGAGGGATCCCAATAACCCCATGTTGAAAATTTGGTGTAAAAATTCCAAAAATTGCTGAGATATGCACCAAAGTTGAAAAAAACCTTATTTATGCCATTATACAGTTTACTAGCATTTCTTCAGTTCGCGGTCGGCTTTGAAGAGTGCAGTGCAGACATGTTCCCGGTCCACCGAAGAGCATCATGCTGGACACCGGAGGTAAGTATGGAGTGAGGGTGTGTGTGGGGAAGCAGGGTGTGCAGAGGGTGGGCACAGGTTGTGGGAGGGGGCAGGGAGACTGTGGGGTTTTCTTCTTTCACAGGGTTAAAAAAAATCATGGGACAGTTTTTCTTTTTCAAGGGATTTGGCATGCTGGGGTGGGCTCCCAGTGTGTCACCTAAGTGTTTTTTTTGGGGGGATGCTGTAGCCAACAAGGGATTGGGCACCCCCATTGGCACATACCGAAGGGGGGGCAAGAGCCGAGGGGGATTTGGCACCCCCCTAGGCACATAACAAATGTGGGGGTGCATTGTGCCAATGCGGCGTGGGCTCCCCATCAGCACATACATTGGGTCAGGGCATGCCGACAGGGGGATTGGGCACCCCCGAATTTGGCATTGTGGCAGGCAGTGTGCTGCCATGTTTTACGTAATTTTTCACCAGGGAAAGCATGTCAGGAAGTGCCGCTGCGTATGACGAGCTTTGCAGCGCCCCTTTCCTTAGATGTGCTCGCCATGTTATGTATTCATGGTGTGGCACCGGCATGCAGGCTTATTGGGGAATGAGGGACGCACCTACTGATGCATGCCCTGCATTTGCCCAACAGTAACCGTGCCTCCAAATCTGCTACTAATGCAATATGTTGGCTGGCGTGCAAGCGCGAGCCAACATAAAAATGGAAAGGGACCTGGGGGTAGTCATATCAGATGACCTAAAGGTAAGCAAGCAATGTGAGAAGGTAGTAGGAATGGCTGAGGGAATACTGGGATGTATAGGGAGAGGCATCACCAGTAGAAAACAGGAAGTTGTTATCCCCTCTGTACAGACAGTTGGTAAGACCCCATCTGGAGTATTGTGTGCAGTTCTGGAGACCTCATCTCTGCAAGGACATAAACAGGATGGAGGCAGTCCAGAGGAGGGCAACTAAAATGGTGCATGGTCAGCAACAGAAGTCATACAAAGAGAGACTAAAGGAGCTTAACATGGATACCCTTGAGGAAAGGAGGGAGAGGGGGGACATGATAGAAACTTTTAAGTATCTCAAGGGAATCAACAAAGTCCAAGAGAGTAGCATCTTTCAGAAAAAGAGATGTGCAAGAACAAGGGGACACAATCTGAAGATTGGGGGGGGGACGGCTCAGGGGCAATGTGAGGAGGTATTTTTTTCACAGAGAGGGTGGTGGATGCATGGAATGGTCTTCTTGAGGAGGTTGTGGGGTCCAGAATAGTGGGGGAATTCAAGAATGTATGGGACAAGCATAAGGCAATTCTTGTGCGGGGGTAGGAAGAAGTAGGCTGTTGGTTAACTAGGATCTGCAGCTTACCTATAGGTATGGAAATTGGCAGACTAGGTGGCCAAAGCAGTCCTTATCTGCCATCAAAGTTTATGTTTCTATTACGGATCATCCATTTCTGGACTCTGTCTCCCACATCGGCACATGTTCCTAATTAGCCATGTGCTGCTGGGTCAGTAGTCAGTCAGTAATTCCATGGTTAGTCTGACACAAAATGCGCAAGATGATAATTTATCCCCTAGGCTACTTAAAGAACTAGAATGGATCTATTTGATTGAGCTGGACAGATGCTCAGTCTGCAGTCCAGCAAGGATTAAATGGAGGGGCTAGTAAATACAGCAGCTTCAAAAGTTTTTTTTTTTCTTTATATCCTGAGAAATTGGGAGGCACTGTAGCATCCCTCTCCCTTCAGAAACCTGTAAGACAAAGCAACAAATAAAAATCAGAGGGGGAGCACACGATTTTGCGTTGTGGGTGGATACTTCCAAAAGTACAAAAAGGAAGTTCCATGGTAAGCTCGTTTTTAGAACTAGTGCAAGAGGGCTGCAGGCTCTGCCTACCTGCAGCCCTAAAAATGGAAGAAATGTGTGTCAGAAGCAGTGAGCAGAGCAGTGAACTGAACCTTAAAATATGGGAGAAAAATACAAAACTACTAGAAGGGGAAAGTGGTTTCATCAAAGAACAGTGGATGGGAGGAATGTGTTTCCCGCTATAGTGGTGGGTGCTACCAGCATGGCTTCTTTTAAATAGCTACTAGATCAGTACATGGAAAACAAAAAAATGAGAAATTTCCCACTGATAAGTGGGCAGTCCATATATGGCTTAATAGCTACTGGACTTGTACTCGATACCTATGAACCTATGAATCTATAATATAGCTAACAGTTTGAAGTATCAGACCAGTGTCATCATTTTAGCTTGGATGACCCGTCAGGACAAGCATGAACAAATAACTTACTACTTAACTGGTTCAGTGTTTTTAACTTTCGTTAACTCTTGTACTCTTGCTCTAATAAAGCAACTAAGTACCAGACATAGACAGTTAATGATGGAATTACAGGCCACAAAGCTGCTGATGCTGTGTGAGCTGGGTGGTGCAGAGCAGCTGTTATTAACCAAATCATCTCCTTTAGAGTCTGCGTGAGCAGTGCCAAGCAACTGCATGATGAACCTCCTCAACTCGCAGTTTGGGGTGCCCTGTCACTGCTACCCCAGCCGCCCTCAGCTTCTTCCATCACTGAAGTGAAGAAAAACAGAGGAGACAAAAAAACAGAGTAAGAGTGCAACGGGGGGGTGAGGATGAGGGGGCTGGGCAGAGAAAAAGAAGGCAGAGTGCAATCAGAGGAGGGGGCAGAGAGAGAGAGAAAAAACAGAATGGGGAACTGATGGATGGTGGCTGAGAGATGAGAGATTCCAAAAGAAATAAACACCATGACAGGGCAGTTGGCAGACAGTCTCTGGTATGCCAGTGGATCAGGCACAAGAGAGGTGAGAGAATGAAAGTGAAGGGGGTAGGAGGGAGACAGAATTCGACAGAGTTTCAAAGGCATACTTGGGGGGTGGGGGACAACACCTCTCAACTGTCATGGATTTTGTTAAATCCTTAATAGTGTAAGGTGGGATGCTGTTATGCATGGAATTCCATGTCTGGAATATAGAGGATAATGTATGGGTAACAGTTAACAACCACGCTGTGTAAGCTTTGAGAGATTGCCATGACAACCTGATAGACCTCGAGAGTGCAGCTTGAGAAGTCTATGGTTGTCATGGTAAACTCGAGAAGCTCACAAAGCAAAGTTGTTTACTGTCACCCATACATTATCTTGTATAGTGTATGGGGTGATTTTTCTGTGTAAAAAGCATTCCAAAAGAAAAAAGAAGAAATCAAACATTCATTCCCATTTGTGCTGCTCTCCCTACCCCCCACAACAAGTATCAGACACCCTTACCTCAATTTGAAAAAAAATTCACTGAGAAGTTCGGTGTCAATTGAATTATTTATTGCAGTTTTGAACTGTTTTTACAACGAGGAACGCTGTAAACTTGTACAACTCAACGTGTCAAAAAAAAAATACAAAAGTTCAACTTATCCGCAAGCAACATGAGACACTGCTGTGAATCGTTCTTCTGAATCAGGTCATGTGACTTGTAGGGTAGAGTGTCACAATGAAAACATCTTGTGCGAAGAACAGTCAGGCAATGAAGATGTTCGGTCGGATTGGATTTATATCAGGTACCTATCAGAAACGGGCAGAAAAAAAGACAAAAAGAAAGCGATCATGGATGCCGTTTGAAGCTATTGCACGCGACGGCATTCTATTCTGTTGTACCATCGTGGTGACATATTCAGGATGGTACAACAGCATCCTGACATCACAGCGATGGCACAACAAGCCTGTATTTCTACCTATTTCAATACACAATAAGGTATCACCATACACTATATGATTGTTCTGCTGCAATAGTGACATCATCATTATGTTGTTTTGCTGTAGTAGTGATGTCACTACTGCAACAGAACAACATGAAATGCTGACACATAGTTGCTTTCATTTTTTTAAAACTTGAACTTGCAGAAACATCTGTAGCACACTGTGTGTCAGTTTATAAAAGAAGAAAATAACATTTCTATTCTCTGTTGTCTTCACTAGCTGGTTTTTGTGTGATTTTCTATGCTGTGACAGCCCATTCCTTATAAAAGATTATGTATGAGCAGTCATACACAAACAGGGATATTCTTGTATCTCGAGATTGCCTTGGTAACAGAGCACCTCTCAAGCTGAGCTCTAGAGGTCATCTGTTACCAAGGAAACCTTTTGATACTAGAATATCCTTGTTGTCTATGACTGCTTGTACACAATCCTCTATGTAGTTTGCAATAAAAACAACTCCCTAATACTCTAACAACTTGTCTCTGCAGGCAATCTAAAAACACAAAGGTTCTGACATATACCTAAACAGTCTAGTAACTATCAATAGTTTAGTTTAATTTAATTATTCAGAATAAACCTTTGAGCAAAAGCTCATTTACAGAGGTTGCACATCTTGAAAAACAATATGGACATACAAGAGAAACATGCAAGTTACATATCACTGGTACATACTAATGAGAAAAGGATATTAAAGCAATCTGTAATTTGTTCTTAATATTGCAGATTACACATCATATGGTTAGACTGGCAAGGATTCCCAGTGTAAGGTGTTACTGGTAGCAGCCATCTGGAGGTCTTGTCATGTATGAGAGAGGGTGATCTGGGCGAGCAGAATGTTCAAGAAGGGGAGGGCTAGGAGGTTGGGTCCCAGGCAGCATCTAATGAGGTATACTGACTAAGAGAGTTTGCAATATGGAGGTATCAAAGGCCTTTGTTAGGTCAGTGAAGATCGAACCCACCATCTCCCCTTCATCCAGCGCATGGTGTACGGATTCATTGAAGTCTACCAGGGCAGATGCCATGCTGTGATTTCTCTGAAATCCATGCTGTTGGTGACACTGCAATTGGTATTTTTGTAGATAGTCAGTGATTTAGTCAGCGACTATCCTCTCCAGTGCTTTGGTTAGGGGGGAAAGGGTGGAAATGAGACGGTAGTTTGCAGTACAGGTCCTGTCTCCACTCTTATGGACAGGTGTCACCAGGGCTTGCTTCCAGATACTGGGGAAGGCAGCCAATGTGAGTGATTTATTAAAGATTTTGGTGATGGGGAAGAGCATTACGTCAGTGGCAAGGGCAACAAGTTTCATATTGATGTCGTCACTTCCTATCCTGGCTTTTCCCAGGACTTTTTTGACATAAGCCATGGTCTCCTTAACTGTCACACATTTGAAGTAAAAGTTGGGGTGCACCTTCTCACTGGTTTTACTGTCCTGGTTCCCCTCGTACCCTTTCAATTTCATAAGGTAGTCCAGATGGAGAACTGAGCTTAGAACCGTGAAGGCATTATTGAACAACTCAGCTATTATGTAAGGATCCATGGAGTTGGTACGATTAACGTTGCGCATGGAGGGTGGTTTCCTGTCACCCTTGCCGAGAAGACCCTTAATGTTATCCCCAAAACATCTTCCATGACCCCAATTTATTTCCAATTGCTCCCTATAGAAATTAACCTTTGCCAGTCTAATGAGCCAAGTGCATCTGTTTCTGGCAGCCCTGTAGCTCTGATAGTCATTTTTCACCCCTTTGGATCTGGCTGTACACCAGAGGTTGTCCCTTTCTCTCATGAGGTCCTGAAGATCACTAGTTATCCACCCATTATAGTTGCCAGGGATCTTCAGTTTCCTTGTCAGGGCAAATTTTTCACAGACACTGTTATATTTGTCTGTAAAGAATTTTAGTTCTTGGTCAATGTTTAGCATAGCATCAATGGGTGACCAGTCAATTTGGGCAACCGGTTCTTTGAGAGATTTGATCTGTCCTTTTTTAGGACTCTGCTTCCTACAATAATGGGGAGGGCTTCTTAAATTTGTTGGACCACCAGCAAGTTACTGAAGAGTGGTCACTCAGGGTATCAGCTAGCACACTAACCTCAGATATCCTACCAGTACAGCTAGAAAGTGAGCCCATATGTGCTAGCTCAACTATACAAGATCAGCCCATATTGTATAAATGTAATTGTTTTATGCATTGCAATACATGTTCTTCAAGCTGTAGCAAGAGACTGTGAAAGTCCATGGGTACCAGATTTAAGATTGCTGACAGCCTGCCTTAGCAAGCTAGAGCTTCCCCCTTCCTTCTCTGTGTAACCACCTCCACTACTTTACACAGTTAACTACCCCTGGCACCCATAACTGGGCAGAGACAAATTCAGCAACATTTAGAAATGGTACCGTCCCTAACTTTGGGAATGTATAGCAGGCTCATTACTCTAGAGATCAAAGGGTTGGGGGTGTACAAAAGCATTTATTAACCTAATAGGTATCTACAAAAACCGGGTCTTGAGGAGAGAACTTTTTGCTAGGTCTATGCTAGATCTATACTTCTGGAGGGGTACCAAGTAAATCCACACAGGAAGCAATAACGTAACTGTCCAAACCATAGCTGGGGTTCTAGAGTGTGACTTTATTCCAAAAGATGTTCTCTAAAGCAAGGGTGGACCCCTCAAGGTTTACACATCATGGCACTAGGAACTTGCAGAACAACAAAATGACTGTGTCTGACAGAAGACTTTTCCTTTTCCCATATTTCATAGGACAGTGAATTTCTTATATTGGCATTCCCATATTTCATAGAACATTTACCATTCTTCCAGTGGCAATGGCCACAACTGAAAATACTTTTACTAACAGAACACTTTCACCTTGTATTCTCACGTTTCATAGGACATTTAATAACTCTTCCAATGGCACTGACCACAACTAGACTTGCTTCTAGTGGCACTGGCCACAACTGGACTTGCTTCCAGTGGCACTGGCCACAACTGAACATACATTTGGCTAATAACTAGCACAACCCAACTGAACATACATTTGGCTAATAACTAGCACAACCCACTTCAGGGGTTAATATCCTCTTCAAACATTGGTCCTATGTCTAAAGTAACCAGGCACCCTTACTTAACCTGTAGTCCTGAACCGATTACTCCAGATGGGGGTCTGCCCACCCTTTGCTCCCAAATCCATACCTAGCTATTATTCAGAGTTACAGTTTGAACATCTTGAACACACTTGGAAAATGTATAACTGAATGAACTTTCATATCCAGCATTTAAAAACACTACACTGGTAGTGGAAGAACTAAAGTACTGAACCATGTGATATAGTCATACCTCTGGGCATCACACATTTCAGCCAACTTTAAATGAGAACAGTCTCAAACTTCTGAATTCATAGAAAAGTTGTGCATTTCTCTTTCAGCCAGAGAACATAATAGCACAGATACGTGCTTTCTGCAGCAAAAGTCAGATCCTACTCGCTGTTAGACATTTCAGGCAGCTTCAAAACATCCTGGATCAAAAAGGGGATTGCTCCTTGGATGGATCCATCCTCTAGCAGTCCTTTTCACCCCTCCAGGGATGAAAGTCAGGAGATCCTACTGTAGACAACGGTTTCCATCACTTCTCTTGACAGGCTGGAGAATTACCAGGACTAGAGTGAGAAAGTAGGGCCCTACTCAGAGCCCTCAGCTGAGCAGTTCTCACTCCTCCAACTTCAATGTGCCGACACACACACTGACTCCAACTGACTACCATCTCAAGATTCTAAACTCCCTCCTCACAGCTGGCAAAGGCTTATGCTGCTGCGAGAGTTCCAAATGAGCTCATCACATTTCATCTCAACTGAAACCAAGTAAACAAAAGAGTTAAACAAACATTTAACTAATTACTCACCATCTGCCTTTCCCTACTTAGTACTGATACTGAGGGGATTCTAGTAACTCCAGGGGACTGGCTGGTTACATCTGCATGAGTTCACCTCCCAAACCCAAGCAGGAAACTTTTTGAGAATCCCCATGAGGTCCACCCATGAACTGTCAGCTTAAGCTAGAGCTTCACTAGGAACACTATGCAAATTATGTAAAAGAAACACTTGAAAAACTTTCAGTAACTTTTCATTTTTAATTTTTGTTTTAAAAAAAACAAACACATGAAGGTACAGTAGTGTACTGCTGTACTGAGTAAACCTTTGACCTCCTCCTCCACTGAGTCCCACATTGTCCTGAACAATAAGCACTCTCAAGGCATGTTGTGAACAGAGGTAAACCCCCAAATACTTGGGATAGGGCAATCACAGTACCTGCATAAATGTCCCAGTTGTCCTCCTCAAACTCCAATGACAAGGTCTCTTCTACTTTGCTTATTTCCATCTCCTGTTCCAGTTTACTCACAAAAATGTCTACTGCTGTGGGATTGCTAAAAGGAATACTTTTGTTACCTACAGCGCGTTGCAGCTGAACAGCAAACATCAGGCTGTAAAAGATGCCCAGGTCTTGCAGCATGTGCTTTAAACAGTCAAATGCCTTTCTTTTCATTCTGTCTATGCAAGGTAAGGTAATTCACTCCTCTATCTGAACCATTCCTCCATTTTTTGCCATCTTCAGGATCCCACATCTCTTATTTGAGGACTCCATGCAGAAGTGAGTCACACTGTGTGCACAGCATGCAACACATGTGTGAAGAATGTATATCCCAAAAAATGCACATGACATGGCCATGCAGCATGCATGTATGGCATGAGGATGCATGTGTAGGTGTTCCGCATGTAGCTGCACTGCAGCAGTGCTATGCACAGACTGAGCAGTGTGGCCACATAACAGCATGTGCACCACCCTCACAAGTGCAGGCACTATGGGAACTATGTCCATCCAGTGTGTGGTGTGGTGCTTACAGCCCTACGCCATGTGGAGGAATGTCATAAACCACTTGTGTGTTGTGTCTGCAGGATGTACCACACAAAGTGTAGGTTTTATTTATTTATTTATTTTTATTTATTTATCAAGTCTAGGATTACAAATACCTTGCCATGGCTCTTTTACAAAGGTTCCACGTCAGAGAAATACAAATTATGGGGAACATCAAGACAGGCATTACAACAATGTGGACATTGCAAACAGAGTACAGATTAATACAGTTCAAGGGTAGCATTGTAACAAGGCAGCCAGCAGCATTTGTCAGAGAAAATTTTCCATTCCATTGGTTCAGGCTGTTATCCACGGTCCAGCGCCCCTGATGGTGCCCCTACCTCGAGGACAGCAACTTATATGTAGGTACATCTACTAACCTTAGGACGAGGACACTTATCATACAAGCATAAGTGCCAGGATCTGTGTTCTGTTATGCTTCACTGATGTTCAGCTATAAAAGATGCTTTTTGCTCTATTTTTGCTGTATTCTTATATGTAAGGCAACAGTGCCATCTTCAGCACTTGTGCATTATTGCAACTGACCTCGGAGAAGAGTAACACCATTGTGTTGTTACCTTTGCAAGAGATGCAACTTTTCACACTAGTTAGGACAGTAACTCAGATCACCTGTTTTTGTCCAATTATATTCATTTTACGTATCTTCCTTAGCCACCGCTATAGCAATTATCAGGGTATAAGACCCTCTGTAACACATAGCTCTTAGAGAGAAACTGTCTGCATTGCCTAGGTAAGGAAAACTGGTATTCTCCCAGTGTGTACACTGTATTGGTAGTAAGTCTGTATAATCTATCTGTAATAAATTCAATTTATTACACGAGTACCATTTATCTGTTGTCTCTTTTTGTTGTGCAGTTCCACCAAGAAAGTGATAGGGGAATTTATTTCCCAGTTACATTTGGTGACTGCATGCAGGTGGAATGTACAAAAGAAGATTCACATTCAATTTATTTTGAATGTCGAGTAGTGTAGTGTAGTGCAATTTTCACCTACTTGGACCTATTTTTGCTTACAGTAGTAACAATTGTGGCAGACCCACACCGTCTTGGTCGCAGGCATGGCAGACCCACATCGGACTCCCTTACACTCCCATTGCAAGTGACAGCATACCCCCCAGTACGACTGATCAACCGCTGTGGACCGGAAAGTGGTAGGTGATGGCACCAGGGTATTTTACCAGGTTTCTGCACTGCTTATTTGTTTGTCTACTCCTTATTTGTTATGTCTAATCTATGCACAGAACTGAATCTTGATGTCTCAAAGTACCTCACATCCCATGGCGGAAGGACAGATTTCGTGCAGGATGTGAAATCTGCAGAAAAACCATTGCTGCTGATTTCGGATCATTACTTAGAGTCCAAAAAAACGACCAAAAAATACAACTTTAAAGTTTTTTTGGTTGCAGTTCTACATACCACTGTTGAGAGTCTCACAGCGAGGTGTGCCTCCCTTGAACTGCAAAATGTGTCTCTAAAAAAAGAAATGGGCTTGCAGGTATCAGAGTTACAGAAAAAGGAAAAGAAACTAGTGGAGGAGACACAGTCACTCTGTGATGCTAATTCCAGGAGGCTTCTGCACTGTTCTGCTCAAAACACTGAGTGAGGGTTACGTTTGTTAAGAAATGATTGTGAATGGTTGAAATGTGAAACAAAACAGGCATTTGAATGATATTTTGAGTGATATGAATGAGGCTTTGAGAGATGAGAATGCATAGCTGAAAGAGGATTACAAGTGTGTGAGTTGTGAATTGGATAGAGAGCTTAGGGAAACCGTTGAATTCAGCACCGCATATAGAGTGTTGCAGAGAGAGGTTGAGAGAGGTATTGAGCAGAGTACTGCAAAAATCTGTCACAAAAAGTGCAGACAAAAGATGGTGAAGTTGCACCACCAATGGGAAGTTCTTGCCAGCCATGTTAAGGCCATGAATGGGTTTCAGTATACACTCGCTGAGATTTCATCATCCAGCGATGACAACTCTAACTTTGATAATGACGCATGACACATCACACATAAGTCCAACCCCCGTGATGGAACAACTTCCGCCTGTCATTTACAAGATGGCACCGACATTGGAATACACATTGTGTCGCCATGTCTACGACAACATGGCGGATACCACATACAACTCCAAGATGGTGGCCCCCATGACACAGGTGGAGGGCATGTAATCTGTAATGCACCTCCGCTCGCTCCCATTACTAGGAGCGATGAGTCAGAAAATTGCAGCATGATCAATGATGCAGTCAGTCGGATTACTGTCCCAGAGGATCAAAAGAAGGCCATCCAGCACTAAACTGACAAAATGCTTAGAGTCGATCACTCAGGATCATACGTACAAGGCAATCGCTGATGCGGCAGCAGAGGCTGCACTCCGCGGGGCCTTGCAATGGACTAAGCTTGGAGCGACTACGCATACTTCCTGCAAGTCGCTCATTCTGTCCAGCAAATTGCACAGAGTATCGGCCAGATGGGCCCAACTTACAATCTCAGTTGCCACATGGAGAAAGTGTGCTTCCTTTTTGAGACACGCTCTCCAACCCCAGTACCAGGTTCAAGTCTTGCGACAGATGATCAAACCAACCCTCTGGGCCAAGCTGTCAGAGGCAGCACAGAATGATGGTAATGTGACCTTTGATGAGATTGCCACTGCACTTTTATGTTCAAATTCCCCAGGAATCATGGGGATGTGCTTGGCCTACAAAGTCAAGCAAGGTGCAAAGGAAAGCCCAGTCGCCTACCATCAACGGTTGTGGATACCCAGTAAATCCACACAGGAAGCAATAATGTAAGTGTCCAAACCATAGCTGGGGTTCTAGAGTGTGACTTTATTCCAAAATATGTTCTCTGAAGCAAGGGTTGACCCCCCCCAAGGTTTACACATCGTGGCACTCAACTTGCAGAACTACAAAATGACTGTATCTGACAGAAAACTCTTCATATTCCCATATTTCATAGGACATTGAACATCTTGCATTGGCATTCCCATATTTCATAGGACATTTACCATTCTTCCAGTGGCAATGTCCACAACTGAAAATACTTTTACTAACAGAACACTTTCACCTTGTGTTCCCATATTTCATAGGACATTTAACATTTCTTCCAGTGGCAGTGGCCACAACTGGACTTGCTTCTAGTGGCACTGGCCACAACTGAACACACTAGAAGTGGTGGAGTGGCATTATATATTCAAAATGACATTACATCTGAGATCAGGGACTGTACAGTATGGGCCCAGGAAGAAATCGTATGGGTAAAGATCATCCCACCAAGAGCACCCAAGATTAATATAGCAGTGGTATATAGACCACCAGCTAGGTTACCTGAACAAGATAGTCATGTACTTGATTTTATTAAATGTATAGTCCAAGAGGATAAAGCCATTATACTAGGAGACTTTAACCTCCCAGGTATACAATGGGACCTATTACAGGCAAACTCACATGTGGAAGCTAGTTTCCTAGAAGAACTTCTAGCTGCAGGAATGGACCAACTGGTACATGATAACACAAGGGGGAATCATATTCTAGATTTAGTCTTAACTAATATGGTGGATAATATTCAAAATTGTAAGGCTGAGGCTCTGTTGGGTAACAGTAACCACTCCATGGTCAGCTTCCAAATTGATAGGGGTTACCATAGTACCAGTGGGAGTACCTTATTGTATGACTTTAACAGGGTCAGCTACGGTATATTCAAATACGAATTAGATACCTGGAATTGGCAGCAGGAGCTAGCTAATCTAACAATACAAGAAATGTGGGACAAATTCATTAATAAAATAAATGAGTTAATTCAAAAACATGTCCCAATTCATAAAAAATATCATAACTCCAGGAGATTCCTGCCCCTTTGGATGATGCCTACAGTTAAAAAGTTGATAAAAAATAAGAATAAGGCATGTTCTAGGGCAAAGTGTAGTGGAGAAGCCAGCTCATGGGCTATCTACAAACACCATCTAAAAAGGGTTAAAATGGCTATTGGGAAGGCTAAAAGGAGCTATGAATAAAATATGGCAATAAAAGTACGGGATAATTATAAAAGTGTTTACACATATGTTAACAATAAAAGGGCCCAGGGCAAAAAAATTGGACCACTAAAAGACAATAATGAAAAAATTATAACTGAGAACAAGCAAATGGCTGATATGTTTGATACATACTTTTCCTCGGAGTTCAATTTAGGCCAAAAACCTACTGTAGTAGATTACACTGTAGTGGGAACTTCTGATGTTAAAATAGAACTAGAGGATGTAAGAAATAGGCTCAGAAGTCTGAATCACAACAAAGTTAGTGGACCTGATGGTTTACATCCTAGATTGTTGAAAGAACTGGCAGATAATTTGGCAGGGCCAGTCACACTAATATTTCAACAGTCACTGGAGACAGGGCAGCTTGTGCATCCATGGAGACAGGCAACGGTGGTCCCTATCCATAAAAAGGGACTAAAGCATGTAGTGGGTAATTATAGACCAATTAGCCTGATGTCCGCACTTGGAAAAATACTGGAAGGTATTTTGAAGGATTATATTATGGACCATGTGGAGCTTGAGGGGAAAAAAGACAAATCCCAACATGGATTTACTAAGGGACATTCATGTCAAACAAACTTACTGGAATTTTACAGTAAAGTTAGTAAATCACTTGATGAAGGCAATCCAGTGAACATTATATTCTTAGACCTTGCAAAAGCATTTGATAAGGTCCCTCATGAACAATTGATCAAAACTATTTCTAACTTAGGGATACATCCTAAAATATTCAACTGGATAGGAGATTGGTTGTTTGCGAGGAAACAACGAGTATGCGTCTTGGGAGAGATGTCTGATTGGGCAGCAGTCACTAGTGGGGTCCCACAGGGATCTGTTTTGGGACCATGTTTGTTTAATGTCTACTATACAGGTAACATTAGACATCTGGTTGTCCAAATTTGCGGATGACACACGTACAGGCCATCCAGTTAATAGTATAGCAGATGCTTCAAACTTACAACTAGCTCTTGGAGAACTGGAGTTATGGGCTAGGGAAAATGGGTCAATCTTTAAGACAGATAAGTGTACGGTTATGCTTTCAGCAAAAAAAATCTAGAAGTGAATTATAGTTTGGGGGGTAGTATTCTCAAAGTAGTACACGAGGAAATAGACTTGGGTATTAGGGTCAGTAATGACTTTTAAGTTCCACTCACACTGTAATCAGGTGGTTAAGAAGACAAATGGAATCCTGGGATGCATACATAGATGCATCAAAAGTAGGAAAGGAGAGGTATTGTTCCCTTTGTATACCTCTCTTGCTAGGCCACATACAGAATACTGTGTGCAGTTCTGGGCACCAGGCTACAAAGGGGATATAAAATCCCTAGAGAGGGTGCAGCGAAGGGCTACCAGACAAACTGATGAAGTAAAGGATATGGCTTATGAGGATAGGTTGAGGAAATTGGATCTGTATTCCCTTGAATACCGTAGGCTGAGAGGGGATATGTGCCTAATCTATCGGGCATCATCTGAAAACCAGCTTTGGGAACAAATGGACTTGAACCTTACGGTACAGTCGCATAACACCCGTGCCCACCCCTTACAGCCTAAGGTGCATAGATGTAAGACACAGTCTCATATGTTCTGGTTTCAAACAGGGTGGCAAGAGTTTGGAATGATTTGCCGACTGAGGTTGTAGCTAGTAAGACTATGATATCCTTCAAACAGTCTCTTGATACTTGCTTAAGGAGCAGAAATATAGTGGGATATTAAATTCATTGATAAGCGAGCCTAATGGACATTAGTCTTTATAGAGTTCTGTATCACCAATGTTACCAATGTTACATTTGGCTAATAACTAGCACAACCCACTTCAGGGAGTAAAATCCTCTTCAGAAATTGGTCCTATGTCTAAAGTAACCAGGTGCCCTTAATGAACATGTAGTCCTGAACTGGTTACTCCTGATGGGAGTCTGCCCACCCTTTGCTCCCAAATCCATACCCAGCCATTCTTCTGAGTTACACCTTAAACATCTTGAACACACTTGGAAAATGCATAATTGAATGAATTTTCACATCCAGCATTTAAAAACACTACACTGGTAGTGGAAGAACTAAAGTCCTGAACCATGTGATATAGTCATACCCCTGAACATCACACATTTCAGCCAACTTTAAATGAGAACAGTCTCAAACTTATGAATTCACAGAAAAGTTGTGCATTTGCTTACAGAACTGGGAAGTCCCTCGCAGATGAAGACTTTGACATAGACCCGATTGAGTACAAGGATTTGTACATCTGGAACATGTGTCCGGCCTTGCAGGACAAGGTTGAGCTTAATGTTTTCTCGGACACCAACAAGTTTGAGGCTATCCTCACTAAAATGGAATGGGCCTATGAGATCTACCTCCATACCTGTCTTCCGGAAAAATCCAGCAAGGTCGCTGCAGTGCAACCTACCCCCTATGCCCCCACCCACTATATGGTGGAGGGCAGTAACCAGAAAAATTCTACCCCTTCTGATGACAAACAGTCACACAAGGAGGGGGGACCAGAACTACAGAAACAGGAATAGGGACAACAAAGGCAGTTGGAAGAATCCAAATGCCCAACAGAATAGCCAGAACCAATCCCGAAACAGTCCTAGCTATCAATAAATCATAGAAAAGAACAAAACCCTCCACAAACTGTTGTAGGAAATTCATGCAGAAAGGGGAACTATAGCTACATGAACTGTAGCTGTGCTAGCCCCAGCTGTAGAGTCATCGAGCAGCCAAAGGGAGGTTGCCTCGGTTACTGGCCAGACCGAGGTAACATCCAAGGCAGAACCATCAGTGCAGGCCATTGCTGCACCTGTGACATCACAAGTACACTTCTACCCAGTGCAAGACATACAGGAAGCCCTAAAAGATCCTGCAGGCCTTCAATTTCAGGAACAGAAAGATGGTGCTGCTTCTGAATGCACAGATTGACAATTACAGGCCCCAGTCCAGATTGTGAGTAACCTGATTGTTGACACAGACAACCTTGTGTAAAGGCCACAGTCAGGGGCCGCCAACTTACCATGCTTCTGGACACTGGGACAGCCACGTCAGTCCTCCATGATGAGGACCCAGCCTCATCCGAATGGTCTACCAGACCAGTGCACAGGGTGTAGATGGTACCTAGCTACACACCTATTGATCTATTCTTCTACCTCTGGTGGTAGGCCACCTCAGGACAGATTTTGCTTTTGACCTAATGGTCTTACACTCATCATCTTAGCATTCTGGGAATTGATTTCTTAGCACTACATGACTGTGTGGTGGATCTAGCCAACAGGCTACTCATTCAGATCAAAGGACAATGTCATGCTGTCACCATTCCAGACTCACATGTTGTGGCAGCCATATCCCACAACAACAAGGAGTATGACGTCATGGTCCTGTTCAAGAGTCATGACTTATTTTCTGAGCTTGCACCCTTGCTACAAAAACACCTTGACATGTTTGCCACTAACAAACATGACTGTGGTAGAATGCACACTACCATTGAAATCACAGGGCCTGACCCTGTGAGGCAGAAGCAGTATTCATTTCCTGCAGAAGCCTTGCCATCACTTAGGGAAACCATCCAAACACTGCTTCAACAAGGAGTGATTAGGATCTGTGTCTTCATGTTCACTTCACCTATTTGGCCTATCAAGAAACTGAATGAGGCCTGGAGATTCACACGTGACTACAGGAAACTCAATCAGGTTACTCCTAGCTGTGCTACGACAATAGCATCAGCACCTGATGTACTCAAGCTGTTGACACCTGACAAAAAGAGGTTCACAGCGCCTGACATTTCTTTTTTTCCAATTTAAAGTTTATTGGTACATTTTCCACAATAAAAGGCAGTTCAAGTGACAGTAACATTGACATTCCAATACAATGTAAAGGAATAACTGCCTGACCCACCCTTCCGTCCCTTTACTGCAGTTATCCAGCCTAATACCCCCCGAATGCCAAGCACTTTACTTAAGGTCTTACATGACAGTGTAGCCTAAAATATACTTAGACCTGAGCCAGAGAAATTAGAGAGTGAAGGGGATCCCAGATTTTGGTATAAACTGCCAGTCTATTGTGAAGACTGGCAATCGCTTTTTCTATATGCAGATTGGACAAAATTTCTTTTACCCATTCCTGGACAGATGGAGAGGACTTATCTTTCCAGTGGCGTAAAATGAGCTTCTTAGCCGATAAGGCAATCATAGAAAT
The DNA here is from genome assembly GCA_016271365.2 of Neoceratodus forsteri. Classification (NCBI taxonomy): domain Eukaryota; kingdom Metazoa; phylum Chordata; order Ceratodontiformes; family Ceratodontidae; genus Neoceratodus; species Neoceratodus forsteri. The sequence continues at coordinate 324,248,713 of CM057450.1, read as the reverse complement.
GTGAAACTTTGTTACTTTAACTCTAATAGAGGATAAGTCCCCTAACAGACAAATCTCGGGAGTAAAGTACTCCTGAAGGCCCAGCAGAGGATCCAGGGAAGTCTTAATTGAATCCCAAAGGGGGGAGATTTTAGGACAGGACCAGAACATGTGGAGAAGTGTTCCTTCTTCCTGCAAACATTTATTGCATATATTAGAATTCAGATAACCCCACTTCTGTAATTTAACCGGGGTGTAATACAAGTTATGTAAAATATGATATTGCATGAGATGCAGTCTGTCTTGAGAAATATGTTTATGACATGATCTCCACAGAGATTGACAATCCAAACAGTGCTGAGGGAAGAAACTATTCCAGAATCTTGTAGGTCCAAAGGGACACCCGTATTTTTTATGAAACAAAACCTGATATAATTTAGATATTACACCTGAAGATCCGGAAAGGGAGGAAACCTCAGGTATCAGGGAAGTGATGGTCTGGGAGGGGGGGAGTAGTACCGAAATTAATTACAAGTAGATGCCTTAATTGTATAACTTTGAAATGAGAAGAAACCAAAATGAGAAATTTCTTAATAATATCTCCCACTGATAACCAATGCATTTCTTCATCCGTAAGAGAAAGAAGCTACCCATCTCCCAATTGGGACCACCGTTGATGGGAAATCTGGTTCTTGTTAATAGTGAAAGAAGGGGAATTCCAGATAGACTGGGCCAGGTCCCGGTGAGGAGAATATTGCAAAAATGAACACATTTGTAAGTAAACCCTTAAAGAAGTCGATATTATGGGGCACTCCTCGGTCATACATACCTGGGGGAATTTAAGAAAAAATAATGTAAGGGGGTCCAGATTCTTGGACTTGGTTGCATCCAGTTCAATTCTAAGCCAAACCAGTTGCTCTTTTTCTGGGCCGGGGATACCCATCTCAGACATTTTGCTAAGTGACTAGCCCAGTAATATATAGCCAGATGAGAAATTCGTAAACCCCCCTCCAGTTTTGGGGCTGCTAGCTTATGATAAGCCAACCGAGGATATCTGTTGGCCCAGATGAATCTGGTGAATATGCCATGTATCTTTTTAAACCAGAGTAAAGGAATGAAAGTGTTGAGAAGAGATAATGGATAGAAAATTCTAGGAAATATGTTCATCTTAATTATGTTGATCTGGCCCCATAATGAAATGGGAAGCTTGGACCACCTCTCGAGGTCGTGAGCTATCAACTGTGAGAGGGAATCCAGATTTTCCTTAAACCATGTTAGAGGGTTACAAACTCCTGACATTTCTAATGGGGTTTGGTCACTCCCCCTAGCACAGGAAAGTCAATGCAAGTTTGCTTTCACTGTTGATGGATGTCAATACACCTGGACGTGACTAACCCAGGGATTTCACAATAGCCCCTCCCTCTTCCAGCTCCACATGATGGATGCTCTGCAGTGGTTCTCTACACCCCAGTGTCTCCTGAAGTATGTGGATGACTTGCCTCTGGCAACCACCATGAAAGAAGATCATTTGACCCTTCTAGACAATCTTTTGTCACTCCTCATGAGAGCAGGACTCAAGTGCAATCCCTACAAGGCACAACTATGTGAGAAGGAGATCATCTTCCTTGGTCTACACATACAGACCAAGGCAGGAATCCAGCTGTCAAAAAGATCCAGGGCTTGCAAGATCTGTCACTTCCTACTAGCGTAGCAACACTCAGATGCTTTCTAGGAATGGTAAACTACTCCAGGGATTTTATCCCTGACTTTGCCTTGAAGGGTGCTCCCTTGTATGAACTTCTGAAAAAGGATGTCCCATGGACATGGGGTCCCACTTATACTGATGCTATGACACAGCTCAAATGGGCCTTAGCCTCAGCCCAGCACTGATCAGTCCTAACCCACATCTTCCATTCTGTTTGGAAACTGTCACATCTGATGTGGCCATGTCTGCACTGCTGGCACAGCAGTACAATGGGTATTTCAGGCCAATTGCCTATGTTTCTCAGATGCTGTCCCCAGTAGAGAGAACATATAGTCTCTGTGAAAGAACACTCTTGGCAACTTACTTGACTGTCAAACATTTCATGTACATCTTGGGTATGCACCTATCGTCTTGCATACCTGTTACACACTAACCAACTTCCTGCTTTCAGACAAAATAAAGATGGTTCAGTCTCTAATACCAGACTCACCCACTGGTCTTTGTTTTTGCAGGACAAGGACAAGTACTCTACCTGCAAAAATGGCACCCATTCTAGCTCATGGCCTACTCTACACAGGTAGGCCCCACGATTGTGCACTTCAACCTCCTGACATACCTGAGCTGGGACGATTTTTACCAGCTACACCGGCTATCTTAGAAGATATCACCATGTATTGCATCTTTACAGATGGCTCCGCCTCCTATGTGGAGGGGGAACAGGTGGCAGGATTTGGTGTGTTCATAGTCTATCCAGATGGTAATTTCATGCGCATTGCTAGGAAATGCACTGTCATTTCCTCACAGTATGCCAAATTGGCAGCTGTGGCCTGTGCTCTACAGGTTATGCCCCATGGTGCCAAGGATGCTATCATCTTTGAGGACTCCAACTGGATCTGATCTTCCCTTACTGAATTTCTATCATTCTGGGAAAAAAACAATTTTACATTCTCTGATGGCACACCTGTCAAATACAGGGATTTATTTGTGTATATACAAGCTGACTCAACAGTTTACACACAAACTGTACATTCACAAGGTAAAGGCTCACTGCAAAACTGACCCCTTACCATGATTTCAATGATCAAGCGAACTCGCTTTCCAAAGCAGGCACGCGAGAGAGGAAGACATGATCAATGACTCACCCAGTAGCTGTGGCAGCTATCTTCTTGGCTGCCAACTCCAGGCAGAAACCGCAACCAGAACCACCACTGGAGCTTTCTGCTGCACAGAAATCTGACTCAGAACCAAAAGATATGTTCAAATACCTAGACAAAAGAATTTAACAGGAACTGCCTATGAGTAGTCCATACAAGAGACATTCTGAAAACATACACCTATCTCATGATCAGAAATTGATCTGGTATAGGAAGGACAATACTGGTCACAAACTGTGGGTTGTACCCCAATCTTTTATGAACAGAATTCATCCATATGGTTCATGACACCCTCCTGGTGGACACCAGGGAGCTGCTAATACCATCCAGAGACTTAAAGCTGTTGTCTGGTGGCCTGGTATGACTAAGGACATGGAACACTATGTGGACAACTGCATAGTATGGTTCTATATGATAACAGCAATGGCGGAAAGGCGATCGCCATTAGGGTGAATGTGCATTGGTGAAACTCCATTTTGCCAATGTACACTCCCAGCGCACAACAAAACTGTGCCGGGGAATTGCATTTTTTTATTTATGCAGGGGGTTGCGCCTGCTGCACCCCATCCCCCCACCCCCCACTAAAGGATTCTCAACTCCAGGGGGGTGCATGTGGGGGGGGGACAAAATGAGTAAATTTCTCGGACCGGCACAAAAATCCTGATGCACCCAGCACCGAACCCGGCACCCTCCCAACCATAGCCTGCCATGAACCCACCATGCCACACAGTCAGCTCTGCCTCACATACCCTCCATCCCCTTCTGCCCATCGCACAGCATCCTCGCTCCCCTCCCACGCGCGCATATACATATAGCGAAAGGATGTCACTATACCCGTATTCGCCCCCCCAGTCGACTGGCCTTGAGAAAAGACATCACTATTGAGTTGCCTTTTTGGAAATCACTTAATAGCAGATGCCCTTCACACTGAATACCGCATAGTGTGTGCCCAGAACAATCCAATCTCAGAGAAAAGAAGAAACATCAAATTATTGCCACAAAGGCAATCTGGACCATGGAATGCGATACAAACTGATTTCATAGGCCCACTTACCAACTCCAGTAAGAACAACAAATATGCACTTGTTGTCACAAATTTGTTTTCCAAGTAGTTTGAGGCATTCCCAACTCAGAATAACAAGCAAAAACAACTGCCAATGTCCTGGTGGATCTATTGTTCTCCAGGTGGGGATTACCTCTTATGGTAGACTCAGACCAGGGAACTAGTTTTATGGCTGAGCTGATGGAGACACTCCAAATGCTTGGAGAAGATCAGAAATTTCATACCCCATACCATCCTAGTCCCAAAGCACTCCTGAAGACTCCTCTGCACTACAGGGAAAAAGCTCCTGGAAGTACCCTGGGTCAGCATCACAGTAGGCAGAAAATCCTATGCCTACGCAGCCCCTGTACACTTGAATAAGCTCCCTGGTCACCTACAGGAAACAACCTCCCTAGTGAATTTCCACAAGGGATTACGCAAGCATCTGTTCAACCACAGTCACTGCTCCTGCACCACAGAATAACCTCTCCTAATCAGTATCATCCCATCTCTCCTCTCTGTCACTTCCCAGCTGCTATCTACCTACCTATGACTTTGAGAGAGTTTCCTTCACTGTAAACCATAAACCCCTTTATTCAAGCTTGTGACTGCTATGAAATGTTGTTTTAACTGTATAATCCTGTTGTATATAATCCTAGCTGTACCATGTAACTCTGTTTCTCTGTCTCAACTGTAACTCCTGAATGTTCTTGTACATGTACTACTCAACTTCTAAAGTTTCACTATATGTAGCTAATCCCAGGTTGCCCCTGAAAAGGGGACCTTTGGGGTTCAGTGGGCCTACCCGGTTATCAAAATTTAATAAATAAATAAAATAATTCTCAATCATCAGGCCAGGTAGAAAGAGCAAATAGAAAAATCAAACAGATGTTATGCAAATTCATCAATGACAATTCCCAAGGACTGGGATTCTCTCTTGCCAGTACTTTTGATGGCAATCAGGGGCACTCCTGCAGCAACTACTCAGTGACACCATATAAGGTTATGACTGGTAGAGCCATGAGATTACCTGAGCACCTGTTGATTGACCTATACACCCCTACCGCAGATAGGGTATCCACGGACAAATATGTTGAAAAACTTTGTGATGACATCATGAAAACACACTTGTTCACTGCAAATCATATGGGTAAAGCTCAACAACAAACACAAACCTATTTTGATAAGCATGCCAAAGAAGTAGACTGGCAAGTTGGAGATCAAGTCATGCTTCTCCAATACAGACCACCGGCTCACTCATTTACCAGTAAATGGGAAAGTCCATTCCCCATTGTCAACAAACTCAGCCCTGCAGTTTACCAGGTGAGAGTTCAGCATCAAAAAAAGACCACTGACAAGTAGTTCCATGCTAATCAGCTCAAGTTGTATAAAGGTGACTAATTACTTTTTCCAACCCTGTTGGGGTGGAATAGTACCGCTCATTTTACAATCCTTTTCTGTTTCTTTCAGATATACTGGCAAGATGGCTATCTTGCACCTCCTCATCTTTGTGGGACTACTCTCTTTGATTTATTCTCAAGACAAACCCCTTACAACTAATAAAAAATTACACGTCACTAAGGCTGAATTATTGTCACGATATGCACGGTATTCACGATTACCGTGAAAATGGTATGCTGCCATGAATTGTTGAATTGTGGAAACCACTGCACAAGTAATGAATTTTGCCTTTCATTTTTCATTTCCCTTTTCTTTTGGAATGCGTGGAGGCAATAGAATTGTACTGCCAGTACATTTCACTGTTAATTAGTTGTTAAGTGCTTTGCGCTTAGCTTTAGGTGATCACAGCCAAAGTAATTTCATTTTGAATGTCTCACTGACATGTAGTCGGCATCACAGCTTTACTAAATCATTTATTCTTTATTTGATTGGGTCATTTACTATATAGAGCAGGCAGACACGTTCAGTAACTGCAGAGAGCACGCCACTACAATGTCTCTACTACATAAGCCAACATCTGCGTCTAAAACAGGTAATGTGCTTGCAAAGACAAGATCTGTACAATACGACAAAGGCACTTTTCATGTATCAGGCGATATCATGTTCTGTGCATCTTGTAAAGTCGAGGTAGATCACAAAAGAAAAGCGTTGAATGAGTTAGACAACCCAACCCTTTATTGTTATTTTGATGCTGCAGCAAAACTGTTAACCCCTTTAAAGCACTTTATACTGCTGTATATTTATATTTTACCTTTTTGGTTTTTGCTAGCAAAATTGTATTAATACATGCTTATTTTAACAACAAAGTTTCTCACTAATTAAATGCTTAGTAAATCATCAATTTTAATTCAAAACAGTGTCTGTGTTTTCTGTGAAAAAACACATTTTCTTCTGTGCAGCAACCATGAAAAACTGCAATTTGTACTGTGAAAATAATTCAGCCTTACAGATCACATTTGTTTCAGAACCTTGAATACACAGCTAGAGATGTACCCATCTCCAACCCCAAGGGAGTTCATACAGACGTCCCCAACAAATTGATTACTGTTGAGGAAGGCTCAGGCACCTAGCTTAATGCCATGTCGTAGCCTCAGACAAATCCAAATGATATATACAATGGGAAACTGATTACACTGGTCACACACTTCCTGTACCATGTTTATCTAAAGGACCTTTTCATGGCTGGCCTAACAGAGGGATTGCATCAAACGGTACACTCTCAATTCAACAAGCACACTGGTCTCTATAACCTTACTGCTTTAATAGCTACTACCTTTTGTGACCGCCTCACCTCTGACGAGTCACAAGCTTTCTGTCTTCACAACTATATGGCTACTGAAGCTATGTTCCTCTCTGTAGTTCCACCAACTGAAGAAGAATTGTCGGAATGTTCTCCTCAGGAGCCTGGTCCTCCTAGTGGTCGGACCGCCACTTCCCTCCCAGGAGCTTTGATTAACAATGTACAATTTATGCATGTTCCAGTTATTTTTAACCTTACACATTGGAATATCGTCGAGTTTGGTCTCTGTCACACAACCAACACTTCTAAATTTTGAGTATGATGCTTCTAGATATTGTAGCAGCTTACCAAACTCACACAAATGATCCAGTTAGTGGACCTCATGCCACTGAACACTTAGGAGTTTTTAGACCTGTACCTAATGCTAAGGGTAGATCACCCACTAGGCTTGATACTACAGATGCTTTCCTTTTTGGTACAGGAATGTCAATCTGGAATAGAGCAGATTTAGCTGCTATTAAAGCACAAACACTAAACTTTCAACAAGCTATTAAAAATGATGTGTCACCACCATTTTTACATGATATAGATAGTTTAAGTAAGGAAGAGTTCTTTACTGTATACAACATGTAGGAAATCGCCAAAGGTTTCAATGACATCAGAAACAAAATTAATTAACTCATTTTTCAAAACAACAAGGAGGCAGACGAGCAATATATTGCACGTGAACTCCTATGTTCTGCTTATGGTTCTTATGTAATTGCCACTGTTAACGATCCCTTCAGGGATTTATAAACAGGATGTATTCAAGATATTATTCATGACAGGAGAATGTCTAAATGGTATTGTCCCCACTGTAAATCTACTGCTTGCATTACATTGTGTATGTCAAATTATGTTAATATTTCTGTGTCTTTTGCTAGAAATACTGGGTACAGTTCATGCTATCCAAACCAAGCACCTTGCTATTTTATTAAATGTTGCACAATCCACAATGACATGTTTAATATCTTTACTGTGTCATTACCTCGCTTTGATCCACAAATGTCTGTCTTTAACAAACTGGCTGCCATAAATTCCATTGGACATCTGGATGACAACATTTACCAAGAATGAACTGACTTGTCTTCTTTGTTTATTTATCATCCTGTTCTACAAGCGTGGATCACACCATATACCAACTGCTGCACCAAGAAGGGATACTACAGTATTACCTATGCTGTTATGACATATTTGACATCATAAACCAGTATGCAGTTATTCTCTGGAAAACTTGGATTGGTCCTTTACCTTGGGTGATGAGCTGCTCTTCAACTTGACTGAACAATCTTCGCCAAGCTGCATCTTCAGCGGCAGACATTGAAACAGCTGCATCCCAAAGCTACCTGGAAGAGGTACATCGCTTCATGACATGGCTCACCAATCAGTCCTTCACCTGTCCTATATGTCTACAACAATGGAGGGGTACCAACTGTTAAAGTTACCTGCAATTCCGATGGACAGTACTGTGTAGAGACAAATCATCATTCCTTTGCTTATGGTACCAAAACACGTAATTAATTTTCTTAATTTCTGTTTTACTCCACAGTAGAAAACTGTTACTGGACACACTGTGATTACTCCTGTTCCTGTCACTGAACCAGATTTTACTGATATTGATCAGCAATACTTGCTTGCCTTGTCTCAGTATTTGCCTATTTTTAATGTACATATTGATCCTTTGACACTTTCTAGGAAGATTCGCATCTTATCTATACCAGCAATAATATTTCTAAAGCTGGTGATGCTCGTAATACACTTATTCATGATGGTGATTTAAGTACTGCTTTATCCAGTACTAGGTTAGAATGAACTTTTAAAGCTTTTGTTATTATTCAAGCATTGCTGACTGTTTTTCTGATAGTACTGAAACTTGAATTCCTTTACAAGGCCCGTGCCTTGGGCTTGTAAATGACAGCTTCTATAGCTCCATCCCACTACTTTCCTGTGGTTGTTGCCTTTTCTTTAGAAGGCAACAAGGGAGAGGATGTTATCCATGGTCCAGCACCCTTGATGGTGCCCCCACCTTGCGGACAGCAACTTATATGTAGGTACATGTACTAACCTTAGGGCAAGGACACTTATCGTATAAGCATAAGTGTCAGAATTTATGTTCTATTATGCTTCACTGATGTTCAGCTATGAGAGGTGCTTTTTGCTCTATTTTTGCTGTATTCTTATATGTGAGGCAACAGTGCCATCTTCAGCTCTTGTGCATTATTGCAACTGACGTTGGAGAAGAGTAACATCATTGTTTTTTATCCATGCAAGCTATACAACTTTTCACTCTAGTTAGGACAGTTACTCAGACCATCTGTTTTTGTCCAATTATATTCATTTTATGTATCTTCCTTAGCCGTTCCTATAGCAATTATCAGGGTATGAGACCTTCTGTAACACGTAGCTCTTAGACAGAAACTGTCTGCATTGCCTAGATAAGGAAAACTGGTATATTGGTAGTAAGTCTGTATAATCTGTCTGTAATAAATTCCATTTATTATGTTGATTGTGCACAGCACAAGAAAGATATTGTGCCAGCTTTCTCCAGAAGCAGGTTGTGGAGGCATGGCACTGTTGTGGCCAGTGCCCCCGCAGCCTTTAAAGGCTTGGCTCGCTTCCCCCAAAGCCGTGGCACACTGCTGCTGACACTAGTTCAGCCAGCGTGCCACCAACTTGTAAAATTTTAGCTGCTGCTATCAGGGGTAGCCTCGTCATTGCAGTGGCAGCCATTTGCTGCAATGAGGGAGCAACCCGTCATTGTAGGGCAAAACCTTGAAACACTGATACTGTTTGTGAACATGGCGGTGGGTTGCCGCCATGTTCACAAACAATATTAAATCCTCCTCCCTGCCAAGGGGGTGCCCAATCTGCCTCAGCAGCATGTGCCCTCCCCACCATGTTTGTTTGCCGACGGGGGCCCCAATCTCCATCGGGTTCAGTGCCCCAAGGTTTATGTTGCTGATGGTGGAGCCCACTCTCCATCAGCATTATGTAACCCCCCTGCTTTTGTGTCTGTCGACAGGGTGCCCAATCCCCGTTGGCATAATGTCACCCCCCTTCTGTTGTGTGCTGATGGAGGTGCCCAATCCCCCGTCGCCTACAGCTGCCCCCTTAAAAAAATACTCTGTTGGCATGCTGGGAGCCCACCCCAGCATGCCACATGCTCCTGTACAATAAAAAACAGTCCCACAACGTCTTTTTTTTAACCTGTAAAAGGAAACTGTCCTTGGCGGTCTCCCTGCCCCCACAACCGGCTCCCCACCCACTGTGCACCCTGCCTCCCCACACCCCCCGTCACCCCATACTTACCTCCGGAGTCTGGCGTGACAATCTCCGGTGAACCAGGAACACATCTGCACTCTTCAAAGTCGACCGTGAACTGAGTAAATGCCGGTAAGCTGTATAATGGAATAAATAGGGTTTTTTTTCAACTTTAATGCATATCTCAGGCATTTTGTTGGAATTTTGGCACCAAATTTTCAACATGGGGTTCTTGGGCCCCTCCTCATGAATTCTGGCACTGTCATGGCGTTATTCGACCCCGAAAGATGATTTCGCGGTCACTGCGTGGAATCCCCTTTTGGGACTGATTAATGAAATGACAGTGCCAGTGTTCATGAGGTGGGCTCTTAAAAAGTCTGTACTGCAAATTTGGTGGGAAAAATCCAAAAAATGACTTTTTACGAGCGCGTTGCGCAGTTGCTATGCACGCTTGCAACTTTGCAAATGTGTAATATTTTCACACCAGATTTTCAACACTGGCATTTTTTCAGACCTCCTTGTGAACAGTACAGCTGTCATTTTTCACATCCTGGCCGAAATGTGTTTTCGCAGTTCCGGTGCAAAATAGTGTGGTCGCTGTGGGAAATCCGTGTCCGGGACACATTATGAAAATGACAGTGACACTGTTCATTAGCAGAGGTCCTAAAATACCTATATTGAAAATTTGGTGATGAAGGATCCATAAAACGAATGTGTTACCAATGTGCATTGCGCAGTTTCCACGCACGCTCGTACCTTCACAACTTTGCAATATTTTCACTCCAGAGTTTCAACACTGGCATTTGTTCACACCTCTTTATGAACAGTACAGCTGTCATTTTTCACATCCTGGCTGAAATGTGTTTCCACACTTCCAGCGCAGAATACCGCAGTCACTGTCGGAAATCAGTGTTTGGGACAGATTAGGATCAAGTGACTGGGGTTGGGGGGAGATGACCGAGCTCAACTGAGCTCTGTCGGGACTGCTGTGGATTTATTTGTTGGCAAAAAAAGGCGACAATGCAGGCAGGAGCCCAGTACAAAAGAGCAGCCTGCAGCGCCGGGAGACACAGAACGAGTGAGCGAGCGAGTGAGGGAGGGGGAATGAGTGAGCTCAACGAAGCTCTGTTGGGACTGCTGCAGATTTCTTTGTGGGCAGCAAAAGGCAGCAATGTATACAGGGGCTGAGTACAAAAGGGCAGCCTGCAGCAGTGGGAGAAACAGAATGAGCGAGTGAGAGAGGGGAAGTGAGCAAGCTCAACAGAGCTCTATCATGACTGCTGCAGATTTCTTTGGGGGCAGAAAAGGGTGGCAACACAGGCAGGAGCCCAGTACAGAAGGGCTGCCTGCAGCACTGGCAGAAACGGAATGAGCAAGTGAGAAGGGGGAGTGAGTGAGGCCAACGGAGCTCTGTTGGGACTGCTGCAGATTTCTTTGTGGGCAGAAAAAGATGCCGACACAGGCAGGAGCACAGTACAAAAGGGCAGCCTGCAGCACCAGGAGAAACAGAATGAGCGAGTGAGACAGGGGGAGTGAGCGACCTCAATGGAGCTCTTTTGGGACAGCTGCAGATTTCTTTGTGGGCAGAAAAAGGTGCCAATGCAGGCAGGAGCCCAGTACAAAAGTGCAGCCTGCAGTGCCAGGAGAAACAGAATGAGTGAGTGAGAGAGGGGAAGTAAGTGAGCTCAATGGAGGAGTATCATGACTGCTGTAGATTTCTTTGTGGGCAGGAAAAGGCAGCAATGCAGGCAAGAGCCCAATACAAAAGTCCAGCCTGCAGCACCGGCAGTAACGGAATGAGCGCATGAGAGAGGGGGAGTGACCGAGCTCAACAAAGCTGTGTTGGGACTGCTGCAGATGTCTTTGTGGGCAGAAAAAGCCACCATTGCAGGCAGGAACCCAGTATTAAAGGGCAGCCTGCAGCAGCAGCAGGAGCCACAGAATGAGCGAGTGAGGGAGGGTAAGTAAGTGAGCTCAACGGAGCTCTGTTGGGACTGCTGAGAATTTCTTTGTGGCCAGAAAAGGCAGCAATGCATGCAGGGGCCCAGTACAAAAGGGCAGCCTGCAGCAGCAGGAGAAACAGAATGAACAAGTGAGAGAGGGGAAGTGAGTGAGTGAGCTCAATGGAGCTCTATCGTGACTACTGCAGATTTCTTTGTGGGCAGAAAAGGGCAACAACACAGACAGGAGCCCAGTACAAAAGGGGAGCCTGCAGCGCTGGGAGAAACAGAACGAGTGAGTGAGAGAGGGGGAGTAAGCGACCTCAACGGAGCTGTGTCAGAACTGCTGCACTTGTCTTTGTGGGCAAACAAAGCTGGCAACGTAGGCAGGAACCCAGTACAAAAAGGCATCCTGCAGCAGCGGAAGACACAGAACAAGCGAGTGAGCTCAACGGAGCTCTGTTGGGACTGCTGCAGATTTCTTTGTGGGCAGAAAAAGGCAGCAATGCATGCAGGGGCCCAGTACAAAAGGGCAGACTGCAGCAGTGGGAGAAACAGAACAAACGAGTGAGAGAGGTGGAGTGAGTGAACTCAATGGAGTTCTATCATGACTGCTGCAGATTTCTTTGTGGCCAGAAGAAGGCGGCAATCCAGGCAGGAGCCCAGTACAAAAGGGCAGCCTGCAGCGCTGACAGAAACAGAACGAGCGAGTGAGAGAGGGGGAGTGAGTAAGCTCAACTGAGCTCTGTTGTGACTGCTGCAGATTTCTTTGTGGGCAGAAAAAGGCACCAACAGAGGCAGGAGACCCCTACAAAATGGCAGCCTGCAGAGCCAGTAGAAACAGAATGAGAGTGAGACAGGCGGAGTCAGCGACCTCAGCAGAGCTCTGTTGGGACAGCTGCAGATTTCTTTGTGGGCTGAAAAAGGCACCAACAGAGGCAGAAACCCAGTACAATAGGGCAGCCTGCAGCACCAGGAGAAACACAGTGAGCAAGTGAGAGGGGGGATTGAGCAAGCTCAACGGAGCTCTATCATGACTGCTGTGGATTTCTTTGTGGGCAGAAAAAAGATGGCAACACAGGCAGGAGCCCAGTACAAAAGGCCAGCCTACAGCACTGGCAGAAATGGAACGAGCGAGTGAGAGGGGGGAGTGAGCTACCTTAACGGACCTGTGACAGTACTGCTGCAGATTTTTTTGTGGGCAGAAAAAGCCACCAACAGAGGCAGGAGCCCAGTACAAAAGAGCAGCCTGCAGCACCAGGAGAAACAGAATGAGCGAGTGATACAGGCGGAGAGAACAACCTCAACGGAGCTCTGTCGGGACAGCTGCAGATTTCTTTGTGGGCAGAAAAAGGTGCCAGTGTAGGCAGGAGCCAGTACAAAAGAGCAGCCTGCAGCACCGGGAGAAACAGAATGAGCAAGTGGCACAGGGCCAGTGACCGAGCTCAACGGACCAACGCAATCAACGTTCGGCATTGACAAATGCTTGTTATATGAGTACAACTTGTCTGTTATCTCTTCTTCTTGTGCAGTTCCACCAAGAACCTGATAGGGGAATTTATTCCCCAGTTACAAAACTGTGTAAGAACAACACTATGATGGATCACCTATGTAATACAGGTTGGCTACCAGCTGAGTAACAGTCATGTAACTGCTCACCACTACCTGACACAGTGGCATGTAGGCAAGCAATTGAATAGCACAGGGTGACAGTGGCAATGCCAAGCAACTCACATGTGTCACCCTCACCCCAACAGTATACAGCCCCCCCCATACAAAGACAGGCCACAGCTCCCTCCCCCAAGCCCACAGTCTTGCTGTGTCAAACAGCCCTCCCCCTCTGGACAGTAGTGTACCAGCACCATCTAGAATAATGCCCTGGACAAAGATGATATGGGCAGCACACTTTAATGCAATACCACAAAATATACATGACAACATATGCCTCATACAAATACCATCCATGGACAGAGCGGACAAACATACATGCAATGTGCATGGAACAGTAGAACGTCATCAGACATATCACATTACAAAATATGCAATCTGTATAAACAACATTGGAAATGACAAGGACAGTGTAGAACAGCTACACAGCAGCTAAGGACACAGGGATGGATGTGCTGCACCTAGTTCTATTCCATGGAATCCTCACTGGATTCTGGCAGCATAGAGTGTGAATAGCCTCACAATATAAGTGGCAGCCTACTCAGAGGACTGCTGTAGCCCTGGAATGACAAGAACACAGAGGGAGAACAGGCATGAGTGGGATGCATATGGAGAGCTATAAATGTATAAGTGCCACATAAAGGGACCCCTACTTTCCACAGCACTTACCTTTGAAGCTCGACCACCCTCCATAGATCCCTACTGTCATCCTTATAATAGATGTCCTCACTGCCCATTCTACATGAGAGGAAATGAGGCACCTGAAGGGGCCAATATGCCCACCATGTCACCACCACAACCAATGCCCCATATGGCTGCTCTGTGCAGATGAGGACCAGTTTGTCCAGATGGCCCCTGAAGTCCTGTGGGAAATACAAACAGAGCACAGAGATTACCATTACAGTGCACACAACACATGCATTGCATGGCCATATACAACCTCCCTGTAGCATACATGCCTTACCTGGCTCCTCCAACTCCCACGAAGTGCCCCCTCGGGGTTGTCCATGTATGTCCCCTAGGACATATGCCACAGCTCCTTGGGGTATGACCCAACCCTGCCAACCTGTGGTGGAGAGATACAGGTGGATGCCTGTGCACTGCCACTGGGCTACCTGTATGGGACAGGTGTGGCCCAGTGCCACCTATGCATGATGCATCACCCCCCAGGCATTGTGTGCCCATGCCCCTTTAAAAGGGCATGTGTTCGAGGTGGAGGGTTTTGTGCCATATCTAGCAGCGTTGTCATTGGTGTCTCTACTGTCAGGTTGACTGTCTGGTTACTCAGGATGTGTCCAGGTATGTTAATGAATGTCCTATTTCTGGATGTTAGGGTTGAGCACAACCATCAAAAGCAGCCAGGGCCACTGATGTGTGTATTCAGGCCATGTTTGGATGCCTACATCCTGAAGGACACACACACTGCCTCGAGAGATTCCGTTTTGACCATGCCACAATTGCACAGTTGTGCAACCTTGTCTGGCCCAATGTGGTGCCACATACCTGTCAGTCCTGTGCGATGTCTGTGCAGACATGTGCATTGTCCTTCTATGCCACCAGTTCCTTCCAGAGGGTGGCAATGGATGGCACTGATGTCGGGCAGTCATCCATACCCAGGACACAGACACCCTGCTGCTGCATGTGCATGAAGACATAGCATTCCCCACAACAGAGACAGACATGCAATCCACAAAAGTAGCATTCAATGCCATGCATGGTATGCCCAATGCACTGGGGGTAATCGACTGCATGCATCTGGTGAACCTGGTACCAATGGTGACTGAGGAGGCATACAGAAACCTTTAGGGGTACCACAGTATAAAGTGTCAGGTAGTATGTGATGCAGCGGGTATCATCACCAGCATATGTGCCAAGTACTCTTGGTCATGTTATGACTCGTACATTTTTATTGGGTCAAGGTTGTGTGCCCTGCTCACTGCACATGGGGAAAAGGCTGGTTGATAGGTGAGTAGATGTCCACAGCATATATGCAACACAGGTGGATGCACTGACACATGTCATTACAATGGCTGTTATGTACCCTCTGCATAGGTAACAAGGATAATTACTACAGCTGTACCTGATGTCCCCATACTTGGAGCCAATTGGCACTGTAGAAGAGGCATACAACGAAGTCCACAGGAAGACACTTCTTGTGATTAAGAGGGCCATAGGGCTACAAAAGATGAAGTTCTGGTGCCTGGATCTGATGGGTGGCGCAATGCTACTTGCCCCTGGGAAGACTTGCAGAGTGTTCACAGCATGCACTATGTTGCACATTGCTGTGCACCAATGTCTAGCCATGCCACAGGATAGACCTGGGGATGCCCCGCTGGGTGGTGATGGGGGTGTGGAGTGCCAGAGGCTTGTCGATGAGACACTGACTAGACAGGCAGCACACCATGCACTCATGCAGGTGGCATTCTGCTGATAGTGGGGTACAGGTCGGTGGACTCTATGATGAATTCAGGACCTCAGTGCCTATGGACCTGGGAGGAGGGGGTTACCCATGGATGTATGGGGTATTCGTATCAGGCAGTGTACATGCTGGTGATGTAAGGCTGTGTACTGGGAGGGAATGGAGGGAATGTGGTGCACTTTGCATATATACATATGGGTGATGTGTGGCACTGGATAATGCTGGGGGCAAGTGTACATCACTCACATTTATAACACTATGTTTTGTATATGGTACTGCTGCCAGACATCGCAGCTTCTGAGACGATTGCCATATGAGCTGTGTGGATGACCGTGTGCCCAGACGCTGGGTGTCTGATGTTGCCTTATCTCTACACGTGGTCACTTGTCTGGCTATGTCTCAGGCTCATGCTGTGGCTGAGTGTCCCCCGGATCTGTTATGCTAGGGCTGTAGTGTGCATGTTGCATCATTACATTGTGCAGTGCCCCTGACCCTGGGGGCTGGCAGGTGCAGGCTGTGATGGGACATATGGCTGTGCCTCAGACCGTGGGGGGTAGGCAAGTGCAGGCTGGGACTGCAAATCCTGCCATGGCATAGGGACAGACTGGGTGACTGTAATGCCCCTGAATAACAGGTGGTCTTTCAGCCTCTCAAGTAGGTTGCCCATGAGGTCTATGCTGCAGCACATGCCCCACACCTCATCGGACAGGACCTCCAAGGCCACTGTGTTTATGTGCTGTGCCTATCACCTCTCCCATTCCAGCTAGGAGTACTCCATGTGTGGTTGGCCTCAGTGTCCGACTGGTCAGCCAGCTGGAGGGGCCCTCATCACCACTGTCACAGAGTGGTTATGTGTTGGCAGGCTGTGCAAACTCTTGGTTGGTGATGTCTATCAGCTGCAGTCCACAGTGTAACTCTTGTGGGGGTTCATGCCTGAAGGTTGCAAGGGGATGGCTGTCGATGGGAGTAGTGTTGTCATCCACATCCACCTGTGTTTCCTCCACTGTCATTGTCTGTGTGGCCTCCAGTAGTGTCTCCATGTCCACAGACTCTTGCATTGTACCTGGGGGCAAGAGAAGGGACATGTGTTACATGCAACAGCACTACAGTGGGAGTTACGTGATGTGCTACTGGCCACCTTGAGGACACCTACATGCACTGTACTCCAGTCCCCAGCTGCCTGTGCAGGGCATGTGTTGCACTGGGGTCTCCACAGAGGGTGCTATCTCCATGTTGAGGGTGTACCCAGTATCATGGTCTGTAGGGTTCAACAAAGGGAAGTTAGCTGTTACATGACATCCAGGACATCCCAGACCCTGTCCTAGCATAGTACTACATACCCAGCATTGTGTCCATGCTGTCTACCTCCATGTGCAGGGCCACCTTCGTTATGGTGTCTGTCACCATCCTCTCTATGGGGTTAGGCTGAGTCCCTGTGTGGGCAGACCACTGGCCATCCCTAGCTGTGCTTGTTTGCCAGCTGCAAACTTACGTTTTATAGTTGAATGAAGGTTACACCATTTATGCTTGATGGCTAATAGTGTCCATGCCTCTGGTCTGGCTGCATTCACAGAGGCCTGTATACAGAACTGCAAGTGGGCTTTCATCTCAGCTGGCATCTTAAGGGACTGTGTCCCACAGAAGGTAGTGTAATGGGCATGGGTATCTGAGACCATAGCCACCACCTGGCCACCAGTAAACTTTTTGGACCATGAACGTCCACCATGATAGGCCCGGACACTTCCATGGCACTGCATGCCACTCTGTCCAGCACCATCTTTCCTTGGTGATGGACTGGGTAGTTCAGGCACAGCAATCTCAACCTCCACCGTTGCCTGCTCCCCCTCTTCCATCCCGGTATTCACGTTTGTGGTTCTGTATGGGCAGTGCCATTGACCATATTTGGTGAGGGTCAAGGGGTGGATTTGTGTGTGTCAGAACCACCCAGCTTGCAATCTGCATGGGCCTGCATGCATTCACTGGCAACACTCCCACATCAGCACACCCTGCACACCCATTTGTTTATGGCATGTTGCTGGGACAGCATGCCTGCTGTCTAGCTCCATGCCAGCATTGTGCCACATGTAGGCACAATTCTGCACAGTAGTGCATAGGCCCCACTGTGCTTAGCCCTATCCCTGCATGTAGGCTTTAACCACATGAAAGGCCACATTTGCTCCCAAAGCCTTGGGAAACAACCTGTTCAGACAGGCAGCCATGGTCTTCTCCTGCACTTACTCTGACATTCTTAGGGTCCTAACATTGTGGCTGTCACCATATTGAGTTACTCCAGTAGTGTACATATCAGCAATTGCTCTTTCATCTTTAAAGCGACTGTTGCCATAGCTTTCTCAGTAGTTGCATCAGAGTCCTTAATGGTGTCAGCCAGGAATTTATTTTGTGCTCCACCAATACCAGTCTTCAATTCTAATCATGATGCTTATTATCAATTCACTGCATTGACTATGTTAGGGCTACAGCTCTCAGTTCAAGATGATCTGTTGCTGCAGCCACCTTTCAAGCTTGAGTTATACAGGATGTCATCGGAACTCCTCGATGGAACCAACATCTTGTTATGCATGGTTGCCCATCATAGAATCATAGAAAAGTTTCAAACAACAGACTTAAAGTCCTTATAGCTTGCCCAATTAATAATATTAAAAACTAGTGGTTATATCTTTATAGTGAACATCTAAATTAATCTTGAAAGCATCCATACTAGGGCTCTCCACAACTCTAGGGAGCTCATGCCAAAAAGGAATCACCCTTTGGCTGTACCAACTTTTCCTTAAAATTTAGATTCCACCTTGGTGCAAATATTTGTTTATCACGTTTTCTACTGCTGCATCTATTTAGGTTGGGGGCAAATCCTAACTCCAGTAATAAGTCTGGTTCTCCCATAGCCCTAAAAAGCATACATAAATCCCCTCTTTATCTCCTATAGGCCAAGGAATCCCCAGACATACTGGTTCCCCAGACATACTGGTCCACCTGGGTACAAATGACATTGAGGGAAATAGCGAGCTAGAGATACAGGCAAGATTCAGGGAGCTCGCCAGGGTCTGTCATGACATAGGATGCACAGTTTCCTTCTCAGAAATCCTGCCAGTGCCAAGGGCTAGTGGGGAACACAAAAGGAAAATTAGGGAGATAAACCAGTGGCTCAGGGAGTGGTGTGAGGCCAGAGGGTATGGGTTGATGGGGGATTGGGGGGAGACCTGGGAGGATAAGGAGCTGTATGCTAGAGATAGACTACATCTCAATTTGGAGGGAGGAATCCTTAAGTTGAAAATAGAGGGGTTCATTGGTAAAAAGTGGGGTTTAAACTTGTGAAGGGGTGGGATGGGAGAAAAGGCTGTCAAGGGTGCCGATAAAGGAGGGACTGCTCCACCCCTGGGGACCAGGAGGATTGCAGGAAAAGGCCAACTGGCAAAGTGCAGACCAGGGAAACAGAATCCCCATGGGAACACGAGCAGGGAAATGGAACTATAGGGAAAGGGTGGAAGGTAGTCCTGCTAAATGCCAGGAGCTTGGGCAATAAAATGCCTGAGCTCCAGGCGATGCTAACTGAGGAGCAGTGGATGTGGCAGCGGTCACTGAGACTTGGGCCACTGCAAGACATGACTGGGACCTGAACCTGTAGGGTTACACTATGTTCAGGAAGGACAGGGGGAGGGAAGGAGGAGGTAGCAATGATAGTCAAAAACTGCATTGGCATAGGGGTAGAGGAGGCGGAGGGAACCGTGGAGGTGATTTGGGTCACCTTGATAACAAGGGGCAAGAGAGTAAAAATAGGAGTGGTGTATAGACCCCTGCCCTGGCGGGAGCTGGAGGACAGTCTGGTGGCAGATGTTAGGAGACACTGCAGACTGGGCAGAGGAACGGTGGTGGTGTTGGGGACTTAAACATGCCAGGAACAGACTGGGAGACTATGACATCCTCTGTGACCAGGGAACAGAGGTTGTTGGATGTCTTTCAAGATGGTTCCTAACTCAGCAGGTGAGGGAACCGACCAGGAGACACGGGTACTGGATGTGGTCCTGGCAGACAGTGACCAGATTGGGGCCTGGAGGTAAGGGACCCATTGGCGGGAGTGACCATGCCACGTCTGGTTCTGCCTGGACCTAGGAGGGGTGAAGACTGCACAAAGACGAAGTAACCGACTTCAGGGGGATTTAAAGGAAATGGAAGGATCCTTAAGGAGCATTTGGATGGGATTGGGTCAGACATGGACGCTGATAGTAGGTGGGAAATCATCAGGAGAGGGGTGCAGGATGCTACCAGCACCTGTGCAAGAGTAAGACGAAAATGCGGTAGGGCCCAAAAACCCTGTTGGTGGACCAGGGAGGTCCAGGAGGTGGTGTGGGGAAAGAAAGCAGCCTATAAGCAATTCAAGTGCTCAAGGAGTGAAAGGGATCGAGGGGAGTACGAGCTGATGGCTAGAAGGGCCACTAGAGTGGTGAGGGCGGAGCAAGCAAGGAAGGAGCAGAACCTGGCCAGGGAAATTAGGAGAAGGAACAAGGGGTTCTTTAGATACATTGGGGAAAGACGAAGGGTGAAGGGAAGATTAGCAGGATTAAATCAGGGAGAGATGGGCACAAGATCCGGGGAGCAGGCTGAGGTACTAAATGAGTACTTCACCTCAGTTTTCACCAGGAAAATGGGGTGCTGCATCATACACGGGAGGAGACAGAGATACTGAGATGGGGGCCCTTACCGACCGGCAGGTCTGGGGAGAGGGGAGGCATCACTGGCAGGTGGGGAGGGCTAAGCAGGGAGAAGAGGTACCAGAAGTGGAAATCACAGCAGAGAGGTGAGGGAAGCCTCAGCTCCCTTAAGACAGAGAAAGCACCGGGGCCGGATAAATTACATCCCAGAGTGCTGAAGGAACTTGCAGATGTCCTGGCGAAACCCCTGGCAGAGCTTTTCACCATCTCTCTGAGGACAGGGTGGGTACCCCAAGACTGGAAGGTGGCGCATAGTGCCTATCCACGAGGGGGGATCAAGGGAGGTGGCAGGGAACTACAGGCCTGTCAGCCTGACATCGGTGGTGGGCAAGGTGATGGAGGGCATTGTCAAGGAGAGGCTAGGGGGACCTGGATAAGTCAGGGTGCCTGGACGATAGACAGCATGGATTCATCCCGGGGAAATCGTGTCAGACAAACCTGGTGGAGTTCTATAACTGGGTGACAAGTGCCTTGGACCTGGGTAGACCAGTGGATGTCCTCTTTCTAGACTTCAGCAAGGCATTTGACTCTGTTCCTCACGTGGGCCTGTTGGATAAGCTGGGGAAAATGGGGGTGGGGAACCAGATGATCAGATGGATAGGCAATTGGCTCCAGGACTGGACCCAGAGGGTCGTAGTTGGTGGGATAGTCTCATCCCCAAGGAGGGTCATTAGTGGGGTCCCACAGGGATCAGTCCTTGGGCCCCTTCTGTTCAACGTCTCCATATCTGACATAAGGACAGGAATCAGGAGTGAGATGAGTCTCTTTGCGGATGACTCGAAACTGGGGGCGGTGGTGGATGGGGAGGAGGGAGGGTGGCCCTACAGGGGGACCTGGAGGCTCTGGAAAGATGGTCTAGAAAGTGGAAGCTGAGGTTCAATGCAGGGAAATGCAAGGTACTCCACCTGGGGCCAGAACCCAGGCCAAGTGTGCACACCGGGGAAATGCTACAAGTCTCGATGGCTGAGAGGGACCTGGGGGTGGTGGTGGATGTCGAGATGAACAACTCTGAGACTTGTAGGAGGGCAGCAGCCAAGACCAACAGGATGCTGGGATGCATTGCTAGGGGGATCACCTCCAGAAGGAGGGAAGTGATACTCCCTCTGTATAACGGCTTGGTGAGGCCGCACCTTGAGTGCTGCGTGCAGTTTTGGAGGCCACACTTAAAGAGGGACATTAACCTCCTGGAGAGGGTCCAGAGGAGGGCAACCAAAATGATTTGAGGTTTGGGGGACAGGACCTATGAGAAGAGGCTCGAAGAGCTAAATATGTACACATTGGAAGAGAGAAGGGACCGGGGGGACATGATAGAGGTCTTCAGGTACATGAAGAGGGTAAATAGGGGAGGAACAGTCAGGGTGCTTCGAAAGAAGGAGGAAGGGCCACTAGAGGGCATGGGTGGAAGCTGGAGGGGGAAGGTTCAGGGAGAAAGGAGGAGGTGCTACTTTACTGAGAGGGTGGTGGAGCCTATGGAATGCACTGCCTAGGGGCTGGTGGAGGCAGAGACAGTGGAGGGTTCAAGAGGGGTGGGACAGGTACGGGGAAGGGTTCTGGAAGTAAAATCCAATGCAGCAAGAATATCCGGAACTGGGAAGGGAGAAGCCAGAGAAGGCGAGGGGGACAGCAAGGTCAGCACCCAGGGTGGGGGCTGACCAAACGAGCAGACACGAAAGACCGTTAGGCCTATTCTGCTGGCATTTTAGTATGTTAGTATGAATACAAATTCAATGATTTCAATCTATCTGCATAAGAGTTACCGTTTAATACGGAAATAGCTTTTGTGGCCCTTCTTTGGACACCTTCCAGTCTGTTTACATATTCTCTTTTATAAGGGGTCCACACTTGGACACAATATTCAGAGTGTTGTCTAACCAAAACAGTATACAGTGGCAACAACACCCTACTATCTCTACTAGAGCTGTGCCTCAGTATGCAGCTGAGGATTTGGTTTGCTTCTTTAATCTGCTCGTTTTAGTGTGTATCGAATTTTAATTGCTTTGTAATTTTGACTCCCAAATCACTCTCCATTTTTGAGTCTACTAGAGGATCTGTACCTAGTTTATATTTTAATTCTGTATTATTTTTCCCCAGATGCATTTTCTTATATTTAGAAACATTTAAATCTAATTTATTTTCCTTAGTCCAATCTACTATGTCATTCATAGCTCTCTGGAACTGAATCCCATCGTTTACATTATTCACCACTGTACCAATCCTGCAGTCATCTGCAAACTTATATAACCATATATTAGAATTTTGTAATTTTAGTGTAGAGATATATATATATATATATATATATATATTAAATAAGCATGGTCCCAGAACCGATCCCTGTGGAACCCCACTAGTAACAGGTGCCCAATCTGAAAGTATTTCCTTTATAGTTACCCTCTGACTTATGTCTTTCAACCAATCAGAAATCCGATGAATTATATTGCTTTGTATATTGGAGTCTCCTAATAATTTACTAGCTCTAAATGAGGCAATTTGTCGAAAGCCTTTGAGAAATCCATAAAGGCCATGTCCACCGAATTCCTCATGTCCACTTCTCGATTTACTTTATCATAAAAGGACAAAAGATTTGTTTGACATGATCTTGCCTTTATAAATCCATGCTGAGAAGGATCTACTAAACCTAATTCACCTAAGGAATCTAATATTTTTTCTTTTATGATTCGCTCAAGTATCTTCCCCATGATTGAAGTCAGACTCACAGGTCTAAAGTTAGATGGCTCTGTCCTAGTCCCCTTTTTAAAGACTGGAACTACAATAGCATCCTTCCAGTCCCTAGGAACTTCCCCCTTATCTATTGAAGATTGAAATATGTATGTTATAGGCAAGGAGGCTATATGATCTGTCAATTCATAAATCACCCTAGGATGGATGTTATCTGGCCATGGAGATTTATTAATATCTACCCCTCTCAGATTTGCCCGGACCTCATTGGGGTCTAACTTTAGTTGGCCAGGTATAGGACTGCCATAATTCTTCAGTGGAGATGTATCTTTCTTATTGAAAACTGAGGTAAAATACTGACTTTGAGTATTTGCCATTTATTTGTCTGAGATTATTAGCCCTTGATTACTTTTAAGTGGACCCACATCACTATGATTGGATTTTGATTTATTTATATGACTAAAAAATGATTTTTTATTAGTCTTAATCCTGGTTGCCAGTAACAATTCTTGGTGAGCCTTTGCCTTCCTAATAGTTAACTTTATCTCTTTTGTGAGCATCCTAAGTGCCTGATAATTTTTATTTCTCTTGTTATTTTTATATTTTTTAAATAATCTATTCTTTTTGTTTATCAATTTTTTTATTGATTTATTAAACCAGCTAGGTGCTCTGTTACTGTTATCTTTATATTTCTTAAAGCTAGGAATGTACTTTTCTGTCAAATCTCTCAATTTTAACAAGAAAAGGTTCCACATTTCATTTACTGATAAATCTTTTAATTCCAGGACCCACTCCCAACTGGAAATTTCTTCTCAAAAATGGTCAAAATCAGCCCTTCTAAAATTCACATTAATTGTGCATCTTTCCTCCTTCTCTATTGAAGATTGAAATATATAAGTTATAGGCAAGGCTATATGATCTGCAAATTCATAAATCACCCTAGGATGGATGTTATCTGGCCGTGGAGATTTCTTAATATCCACCCCTCTCAGATTTGCCCTCCTTAGGTGAATTAGGTTCAGTAGATCCTTCTCAGCATGGATTTATAAAGGCAAGATCATGTCAAACAAATCTTTTGTCCTTTTAGGATAAGGTAAAACTTCTTTGATCGCAAATTGAACTATATTGTGATCACTGTTACCAAGTGGGCATTTTGTCCTTACATTGTATATTACCTCTCCCATATTTGTTAAAACAACATCAAGAATATTACTGCCCCTTGTTGCTTCCAAAACCTTTTGTTGTAGACCTAAATGTTCAAAAATGTCCAGATATCTTATGCCAGTTCTATCCTGAGCTGTTATTTGTTTCCAATTTATATTAGGCAGATTTAAGGCTTCAAGAATTAATATTCTATCAGCTGGATCTTATTTAGTTATATGTTTCTGCAGTCCTATAGCCACTTCAAGTGAGCTACTAGGAGGTCTATATATTAATCCCACAATTACTTTAGCACCTTGCTGGGGTAGTAGTTTACCTCAAAGTGTCTCCAGCCCATCTATGTTATTACCATAGTCTGTGCTTTTGATTTACTCATGTATATACATAGCCACTCCACCCCCTTTTCTATATCCCCTTGATTTAGAATATAGTTTATAACCTGGAATAGTCCTATCCCAGCTGTCTTTATCCTCCCACCATGTTTCTGTAATAAATGCCAGATGTATATTATCCCTTACTAGTAAGTATTTAAACTCTTCAAATGTATTCACTAAACTTCTGCATTAATCAGCGTTGAATTCCACTCAGGCATCCTTATACCACTAGCTTTGCTCTCTTTAGAAGTTATAACTTCATTCTCCACCACCCCCCTTTTGCCAGTTTAAATGAAACTGGATGACCTTGTTCATTCTTGATGCCAATTTTCTGGTTCCAGCTTGGTTCAAATGCAACCCATCATACTTCTAAAAAGATCTGTTATAAAAGGAACTCACATTATCCATAAAACCTATATTCCATTCCTTACAATGCTGTCTTATCCATGTGTTAACCTCCCTTATAACCTCATTCTTATATGTAAACTGTCCAAAGGTGGGTAAAATGCTAGATATTATAAGCTCCCCTTCTTTATCTTCTATTATTCTCTGAGAGAGTTATTTAAGTTCTGCCTTGATAACCTTAATTTTAGTATATCCCACATCATTTGTTCCTATGTGTAAGATTACCAGTGGCTTATTTGTGCCTTTTAAAAGCCCCTCCAATAATTTGAACACATCTCCAAGTTTTGCTCCAGGAAAAGTGCTAACAACTGTGTGATCCTTCCTCCCTTTACAAACTAATGTGTCAATCCCCCTGGTAATCGAGTCCCCTTTTACTCCTGTATCTTTTTTTGTAGTGACCTCAACTTTGGCTTGTAAAATAATATCCTCATGTTTGGCATTGTGTTGTAAATCGTCTCCTGTATTATCTGGGTCCAGGGTACATAGTGTACTGTGATTTAATATCTCAAATTTATTAGATAACAGCAAGGGATTTGGATCTTTTTGAATGGAAGATGTATTACTAGTTGTCTGATTAACAGTTAACCATGTCTCCTCTTTATCACTCACGGTTGCTTTATGGTGGGATTTATCTTTCCCTGTAGGCTTCCTGAGATACTATCCCATTTCCTGTGAAACTGTCAGCCATGTCATCAATAAAACTTTCAAGTAGCTTAATTTCCTTCTGTGTATTTAAATGTTTTAACAATTGTTCTGTCTCATCTTGCAAGGTGGCTATCAGTATGCAATTATTACATACAAACCCCATACTAACTGGTTCATCCATGTACATTTTACACTTAGAGCACATTAGTTTTACTTTGCTCTTCCTACCCTTTCCTTGTGACATAGTAATATTGCTCAGAGGACTACCTTATATACCCCTGGTAAAACACAGGAACTCACCCTGTTTTCAGTCACCGTGTGCTACGCAGTGGTTCCAGCAGTCCCAGTGGACACAGCTGACATGCCCCAACACGTGTGTCTCTGCACGCGTCTCAGCATGCGACTGCACACAACCTGCTCCGGCTCACCCTGCTCGCCACAGCGGAGGTAATTTATACTCCCCGAACCTAGAAGCACACCTGGGTTCACTTTGTCCCTCGCAACACAAGCTGCAAACAATTAAGTCCAAAGGGTATATTTAACATGTGCGTCGCCCACTCATACATGAGTAACGCACTGTGTGTAGCTGCAGTTATAAATAAATGAAAGTAAAACAAATTCCCAGCAGTAAATTGTAGTTCTCCTTTCTTCCAGTAACTGCACCACTCTCTACCTGACACCCACTAATCAGGTGACAGGGCTCCTTGTAAAACCCAGTAAAATATTATTAAATATATGCAGCTATTATATGGTACAGAGTATCCAAGGTTTTAAGCGCAGTCCTTCACACCGACTGCTCCACAGTGTATATAATAGTTTATGCCCACCCGCTTGCCGAAGGGCAGGTATTTATACTCCCTGAACCTGGAAGCACACCTGGGTTCACGGAGTCCCTCGCAACACAAGTTGCAAACAATTAAGTCCAAAGGGTATATTTAACTCGTGCGTCGCCCACTCATACGTGGGTAAGGCACTGTGTGTAGCTGCAGTTATAAATAAAACAAAGTAAAACAAATCCCCAGTGGTAAATTGTAGTTCTCCTTTCTCCCAGTAACTACACCGCTCTCTACCTGGCACCCACTAATCAGGTGACAGGGCTCCTCCATTAATATCTGTATAATAAAATACATGTATTGTATTTTATTATACAGAGATTAATGCATGAGCATTAATTCATGTCCCAGCAAGAGAGTGGAACAGCGTAAGAGTAGAACAGGTAGCTTGTGTCATAGGCGTTAGCAGCAGAAAGTGGAGAAATGGAGGACTCTGCCAATTGACTATGGCAAGGAGCCTATTCACTGCTGTGTAACAGACACTGCTGGGAAGGGTTGAAGACTAGGGTAAGCCAAAACTGGGCATAGATGTAGGATAAAAGTATAAAGAAATTTAAAAGACTGAAAGGATTTAAAAAGGTTTTAAAAGAAAAACAGACGTAGTGGAAGGTAAGTATGATGGGAGAGGTGCAGTGCAGTGGCTGTGGGGAAGCAGTTTTCAGAGAGACCTTTTGGAGACTGTGGTGCTGCCCTATCTGCATGCACCTCTGTGGGCTGAGGAGGAAGGTTTCTAGTCCCCAGACCAAGTTGACTTTGATTCAGGGAGCCTCCTTCCCTACCCAGGGACCACCAGGTCTACCGTTGCTAACTCAAAGGATGCCTAGGAGGAGGAGCCGCTGGACTACAGTGGGTGTGGGCAGTGGAACATAGACACATCCTCCATACGGTAATACTACACAACCCCTATGCTTCTATGGCAGGGTGGGACTGTCCCATGGAGGCACCCGAGGTAGTGACCAGGGAGGGTGTGGTGGTCCTCCGTAGTGGAGACCCCAAAAAGGGTGGCAGAGAACCCGGGAGGACAAGGAAGCAACTCCTGGTGGAGGACTCATTGTGAGAGGGATAGATTTGGGGACAGGAAGGGAGGGGGAGAGGGTTGTTAGATGCCCACCCGGCACCATGGTTCAGAGGGATGGAAAGCAGATCCTGGAGATCGCTAGAGCAGCAGGATGGAAGGGGAAGCTAGATGTCATTGTCATCCTGGGGACAAATTACCTGGCTAGGGATGGGGAGAGGATAGTTCAGGGGGTGTGGGGGGTCTTAGGCAGGTAGCAAGTTCAGTGGCATTTTCTGAGGAGCTGCCTGTCTATGACAGGGGGAAGGATAGGGTACTTCATACCAAGAACTTGAACCAGTGGTTGAAGGAATGGTACAGAGAGAAGGGAGTTGGCTACATTGGGGACTGATATCACACCTGGAGGGATAAAGGCCTATACAGGGGAGATGGCCTGCATCAATCCAGGAGGGGTACTGCAGTTTTCATTGAACAATTTAAATGTTACATTGGCAAACATTTAAATTAGTCTAGGGGATGGTGTAAGGAAGTAGGGAGCCATAAACTGTCCCTCTCCCAAAGTGGAGTAGACAGCAGGGAGAATCCTAAGGGAGACAAATCCCCAAGGGTACCTAATAGAAAGAAAAACAAGTTAGTAGTAATGAAGAGAGATGGGAATATGAACAGAGGCAGTAAGGAGAGAGAGAGAGAGCAAAAGGGAAAATGTAGGTTGTCAAGCAGGGTGGCACTAGAAATTGGAAGGCCATGTGTGCCAATGCTTGATGTCTTGAGAAATAAAATTCCAGACTTAAAGGCCATTATAACAGAGGCTGACCTGGACATTGTTGCCATTACAGATACATGGTGCACTGAGAACCATGACTGGAGTATAGCCATACCAGGCTACACTCTGTTCAAGAAGGATGGGGTGGGAAACAGGGGGAGGAGTTGCTCTTTCCGTGACAGATACAATAAAAGTAACATAGGTACAGGGAATGCAGGGAGGGGTGGAGGTACTGTAGATCACCCTAGAGACAGGAAATAGAACCACTTTTCACATTGGTGTGATTTAGAGACCTCCAGCATGGGGGCAAAGTTGGATATGGTTCTGGGGGATGCCATCCAAAAGATGGCAAATAAGGAGGTGCTGCTGGTGGGAGACTTAAGGCTGCCAGATGTAGTGTGCAGTACAGCTAGGAGGAGGAGGAGGAGGGACATTCTGGACTCCCTATAGGGGGTGTTCCTCAGGCAACTACTTAGGGAGTCCACTCATGAAGGAGCAATAGTGGACCTTGTACTGACAGTCACAGTGTTGCAGACGGCAGGGTGGGTGGTCACCTGGGGACAAAAGATCACCATTGTATGGTTCAGTATAAGGACTGAGGCAGAATTGAGCCACACAAGGGCAAGGTTCCTGGACTTCAGGAGGGCCAGTTTTAAAAAGATGGGGGAATGCATCAGCAATGCCCTGGCGGGGAAGGGGGGGATGATTTGGGTGGAGTGGATGAGCTTTGGGTAAAACTAAAAGGGGGCATAGAGAAGGCAACAAACCTCTGCATTAAGCTAGTAAGTAAAGCCAAGAGGAAAATGAGATCGCTATGATTCTCTAAGGAGATGGCTGAGAAGGTAAGGGCAAAAAAGTTAGCATTCAGGAGGTATAAGAAGACACAGAAAGAGTAGTATAGGGAGCCGTAGCTGGAAAACCAGAAAGAGGCAGGGAAATCTGTTAGCACAGAGGCACAAACAGAGGAGAAAACAGTCCAGGAAGTAAAGAAAGGGGGCAAGAAATATTTTCGGGATGGGGGGCAAGACATTTTTTAGGTATGTAGGCGAAAAGAAAAAGACCAGGGGAGGGATTGAAAAATTAAGAAGGGAAGGGCAATTGTGTGGAGGGGGACCAAGAAAAAGCAAAGATCTTGAACAAATACTTTTGTTCAGTGTTCACAGAAGAAAAGGAAGGAGAAAGGCCACAGAAAAGTGACAGGTGCCTTTAAAAGGAGGGAGGTGGATACTAGTCCCTTTACAGAGGAGAGAGTCCTGAAGGAATTCACAAATCTGAAAGTGGATAAGGCAATGGGGCCAGACGGGGTCCATCCAAGGATACTACGGGACCTCAGGGAGGTGCTGGCTCACCTCTGACAGTCCTATTCAACCTCTTTACTGGAGACAGGAGAGGTTCCGCAGGACTGGAGGAGGGCAGATATAGTCTCATTTCAAAAAAGTGGTAGTAGGAAGGAGGCCTAGAGAGGTGATCTTAAGGTTTAGCAGTTGAAATATAATGCCAAAAAGGGTAAGGTAATGCACACAGGAAACAAGAACAACAGGACAGAGTAATAAATGGATGGGGTTAGACGTAGCACTATGGCTGAGAACAGGACCTTGGAGCTATCATTAGTGACTCCCTCAAACAATTGAGTCAGTACATCTAGACATATAGCAAAGCAAGTAGGATGCTGGGATGTATCAGGAGGATATTCAGGGGTATTTCCTTATATAAATCTTTGCTGAAGCCACACCTGGAGTACCGTGCCCAGTTCTGGAGCCCTCACCTCTGGAAGGATAGGGATAGGCTGGAGACAGTGCAGTGCAGGGTAACAAAAATAATTCAGGGCCAACGGGGCAGGTCCTATGAGGAGTGCCTCAAGGCACTGACCATGTACTCATTGAAGACAAGAAGGAAGTGGGGAGATATGATTGAGACCTTCAAGTTCCTGAAGAGAATTAATGAGGTAAACTGTGGGGAACTATTTAGCTTGAATACTAGTTCACAGTCACATGGACATGAGTACAAGCTAACAGGATAGAGGTTCAGGAGGGACAAGAGGAAGTATAATTTTACAGAAATGGTGGTGGAGCCATGGAAAAGTCTTCCAGCCAATGTGTTGGGTACTAAAACCACTGGCAGATTCAAGCACAGCTGGAACAGAGTGAAGGGTATAGTGAGGGCTTTGGGCAGCAGAAACTGGGAGGAGAATGGAGGAAGGATGGGAAGGACTACGGCCCTGTAGGGACAGTAAGTCCCAGGGCTAAACAGGGAACTCAGGCAGACTAGATCGGCTGTTTTGTCTTTTTCTGCTGTCATTGTCTGTGTCTCTATGTTTCACAATGATTAAAAAAAAAAGTTTTTAGTACTTTGTTTTAACAGTTGTCCTTGTGAGTTCTTCCTTTAATTTGGGATTTTTCTGACAATTACTACCTCCTGATTTATAGTAAAAAAATATGTGTAATTGAAAGTGAGATAAGGAGCACCTACTTGCAGTTTCTCTATATTTCACATCTCTTCTTATCGCACTGGAAAATTATGTGGATGTTATACATTAACTAAACACCATTATCTCTTATCTGGGTATCACTGAGCTGAGCTGCATAACTGGTTTGTTACTGTTACCTTATTACACCAACTTATGAGTGGACTTCTGTAAATTAATAACTTTGTCTGAAATGCAAAGCAGTGACTAAACATTCTTTTCTTTGTGGTCAGTTATTTCCCCTTTTTTGTAGCAATTTATTTACCCGTGACTGTGATGGGCATTGTGACATCGTCTTTTCATTGGGGTTCTGCTTACATCCACATATCCAGAAAGCTGCCTGGCTCTTGTCCTGCTGCTCTCGTAACGTAGCAAGGTATCTGGGGAGCAGCAGCTTTAAGACTTGGAGGGAGGGGTCAGAGGAAGGGGCAAACACAACTGTGTCCCCAAAGACTGGGACAAATTTGCAATGCCACTGTCTGATAAACTATCCTGTAGTTGTGCCTTCCCAACACAACTACAAAGGAGAAAGTGGAGGATGGGTCACACATTGCTGTGGCCCCCAAGGGTAAAATGGTAATGTGGCAAGGACAAAATGAGCGTTCAGGTTGGGGCATACCTGTCAACACCTTGTATTCAGTGAATGTGGGACAAGGGTATGACAAAATGTGGGACATTGAGAGACACTGACCCTCATATTGTGTGACAGTTCCTCAAACAAGTAGATACAAGCTCAGAACACTGTGGAAACATGCCTTTACATGTGGAATTTTTATTTATTTATTTAGTTTTTGTTGACCAGGTAATCACACTAGGCAAACTAATACCTATTTTCAGGCATGACCCCGGAGAATTGCAAAAAATACAGTACAGAACAACTAGTATAACAAATCTGGATAAAAACATAAGAAACAGGACATAGAGACTCTCTGACACACCTGTGAGTGCATGATTACCTCGAGGTTCTAAAGTTGAAAACACAAGTAACTACACAGCGGCAGGTACCAGATGGTTAGCACTTTGTATATACACAAACAAAACTGCATTCAAAACACTAGTGCAAATTTTATTTATATAGAGGCACACCACATGTAGACTTCAGGAACAGATACTGCAAGATAATAGTGTACTTCATCAAGAGGTACACATTCAGTATGTACAGTTTAGCTTCTGTGCTTCCCACTGAACCCACACAACTATGTCCCTGTTGTCAAAATTGATTCCATTCCTCTCATCCCACAGGATTGCTCCTGTGGCTTGAACTGCGAGATCAAAGTAGCACCCAAAAACTGATACAGGTATAATTTTTCAAGATTTGAAAGTTCCAACCATTTACAAACTGAAACAAACTCTGGTCAGAGCCACCAGTGCTACAAAACACTGTTTTATAGGGATTAGGAGCCATCTACAGGGAAGTTCTTCACATAGCCTTGCATTGCTTATACAGGAATTACAGTAACTGTGCTTCCATAGGAAGCAATATAATCTACAGGAAAATATAAAGAAATTGTCCTGGTCTTACAGGGAAAATGCTAAATCATTAAAAAAAATATGTGCGATACAGATTTTTTATATGGAATCCCAGGCAGGCTAATATTTCTTTCAACCTCCCAGCCAATAACAATATTCACTTCTGATTGTTGGCCCCATTAATGTTAACACATTCCCTGGTGGTACCCCTCACTCTCCAACTGCCAGCCCATTAACAACATTTTATTCCCTGGTGTGTAGTGTCACCCACTGTCGTCCGATCACCTGCCCCATTAATAATAAATCATTCCCTTGCCGCAGTATAAGACCAGTTTGGTCCAGTGGCATGGAGGACTGAGGTGCTGTACACCTTACCTCCTGCCACATCACTGACCCGAGTTCAGGAACATGCTCAGGTTGCTGGGTAAGCCAGAAGATTGAGCATTTATCAGACAGCTGTCCTATCCTAGGGTGGGGAGGTAAGCTGACTCAGCCTTTGGCTGCCTCCAGGTGAAGTCAGGGAGCCAAGAGGGGGAAACATTTGGAAATGGCTAGTGCAGGCTCCATAAAGACCTACCCAGCTACCTCTCACCCACGTGACCACCTGGACGACAGGTCCAGTTCTGGATGTCAGTCACTGGGTGAGGGCAGGATGGTGCTCCCCTTCCTGGATCCATCCGGGGACAGCAATCCATGGGGGACTTGGGCTTGGTGGGTGGTGTACAGCAGAGCTGGGGCCAGGGCTGAGAGCCTACCTGAGTTGACTGGCAAGGCAAAAAGTTTTATTGGGGGGGAATGCTGCAGTATATATCACCTTAATATACATACACAACCTCTCCTCTCATAACAGGTGTGGCTGCACTGTTACAGCAAACCTACTTAGTGAGGTAATATGTACAGGGTCTCTTACCTGGGTACTAGAGAGCTTGAGGTAGGAGTCTTAAAGGGACGGCATCTCTCGGACCTGTAAAATAAAATGTAGGAAAGAGGTCACAAAAGAACCATAGTTCTTAGGAAGTAAATAGGAAGGATAAGACAGGTTAGACATATAGTAATACTTATCAAAAGAGGAAGGAGTCAGCATCTTGTCAGACCTGTGAAAGTAAAGAGGAAAATAGATTAATGCGGAGTAAATACAGTGGTGGGAGCAACAGAGAGCAGAGAGATAGGAAAGGGCTGTATTACAGTATAAGAATTAAAACAAGCATTTGTCAGTGCTGAATGTTGTCTCGCTGGCATTGGCAGTGCCGGAGTTAGAGTGCATAATAGGAATGGCAGTGAAGTATTGAAGTGATGCCAACCCCACCCCCACCCCCCACCCTGTAGAGACCGACAGGCATTGGGGTATGCCTTTGGGTCATCAGCTATAACGCTCATGCCATTGTACCTCACCCTACCCTGCAGACACTGACAAGTGTAGTGGTGTGCTTTAGGGTCTTTGGGCGTTATACTTACCCCATTCCATAGGAAATACAGCTGAAGTGGGTGCAGTATAGGAGAATGGGGTGAACATTGTGGCCGCACTGTGCAAGGCACACCACGATGTCTGTCACTGGCTGCAGGGTGAGGGTGGGGGTGGAATGGCATGAGCATTATAGCCGATGATCCCAAGTCACATCCCTGATGCCTGTCTGTCTCTACAGAGTGGGGTGCTACAGTTGGAAATCCTAACGCCATAGGCGTCTGTTGGTATTTTCACTCCAAATTTTCAACATGGGCTGTTTGTGAGCCCTCAGCCCACCTCATGAAAAGCGGCACTATCAGTTTGTTATCTGAAAGGTGATTTTGCACATTTGGCGATGCAGGGATGAAAACACATTTTGGGCAGTATGTGGAAAATGACAACTGTATTGTTCATGAGGAGACGTAAAAAAATGGTAACGTTGAAAATCTGGAGTGAAAATATGAAAAATTGGTGACGTTATGAGCATGCATAGAAACTGTGCAACACACATCCGTAACCCAATTATTTTTGGGATTTTTTTAGTCACATGTTTAACATAGGCATTTTGGGACCTCCCCTCATGAACGGTGGCACTGTGATTTTGTTAATTTGTTCAAAATGTTGATTTCGCACAGTGACCATGCCATTGTGCACCATAGGTGCGAAAACACATTTAGGGCAGGATGTGAAAAATGACAGCTGTACTGTTCATAAGGAGGTGTGAAAAAAGGCCAGTGTTGAAAATCTGGCATGAAAATATTGCAAATTTGTGAAGTTACAAAGATGCATGGAAACTGCTCAATGCACACTTGTAACACATTTATTTTATGGAATTTCGTCACCAAATTTTCAACATAGGCATTTTAGGACTTCTGCTCATGAGCAGTGTCACTGTAATTTCCTCAAACTGTCCCAAAAACTGATTTTGCACAGTGACCAGGCTATTCTGCGCCGGACGTGCAAAAACACATTTTGGCCAGGATATGTAAAATGATAGCTGTACTGCTCATAAGGAGGTGTGGAAAAATGCCAGTTTTGAAAATCTGGAGTGAAACTATTACAAATTCATGAAGTTACGAGTGTGCATGGAAACTGCACAGCGCACGCTCGTAAAACAGACATTTTTTTTATTTTTCCCACCAAATGTGCAACATAGGCTTTTTGAGAGCCTCCCTCATGAACAGTGGCACTGTCATTTCATTACTCAGTCCCGAAAGGTGATTCTGCGCAGCGACCAAGAAATCACCTTTCAGGACCGAATAACGCAATGACAGTGCCTGAATTCGTGAGGAGGAGTCCCAATAACCCCATGTTGAAAATTTGGTGCCATAATTCCTCAAAATGGCTGAGATATGCACCAAAGCTGAAAAAAAACAGTTTATCCCATTATACAGCTTAACAGCATCTCTTCAGTTTGCAGTCGGCTTTGAAGAGTGCAGCCGTGTTCCTGGCCCACTGAAGATCATCACGCCGGACTCCGGAGGTAAGTATGGGATGAGGGGAGGCAGGGTGTGCAGAAGTTGGGCGTGGGTTGTGGGAGAGGGCAGGGAGACTGTGAAGGACCATTTTCTTTTTTACAGGTTTAAAAAAAAAAAAACATTGCTGGACGGTTTTTCTTTTGCAGGGGATTTGGCACACTGGGGTGGGCTTCCAGCGCACCACCTAAGTGTTTTTTTTGGGGGGGATGCTGTACCTGATGGGGGATCAGGCACACCCCTTGGCACACAACAGAAGTGGGGAGGCAAGAGACATTATGCCGCGGGAAGTGGGCTCCCCTGTCAGCAAAATAAACAGAGACGGGGGATAAACGCCAATGGGGATTGGGCCCCCCTTCAGCAAAGAAAAACCATTGGGGGGGACGCATGATGCCGAGGAGGATTGGGCACCCCCTGGACATACATTTTAAATGGGGGGGCATTATGCCAATGGGGAGTGGGCTCCCCTGTCAGCATTGAGACAGGAGGCGGCGGCAGTCAGTGCCACCATGTTGCATATGTCGGGAGGTGTGTTGTGGTCCCGCTGCATGACAGCTTTGCTCTCATTGCAGCGGACCTTTTCTTAGATCTGGTGGCCTCATTAGGTATGCGTGATGTCAGCGCCTGCTGCTGCCTGATTGAGGAATGAGGGACGCACCTACTGATGCATGTCCAGCTTTCACCCAACAGTGACCGTGCCTTCAAATCTGCTACCACTGCAATATGTTGGCTGCACATGCACGAGCCAACATAAAAATGTAGTTTTAAATAAAAAGTTACACTTAGGGCAAAGAAGGAAGACAAAGAGATAGTAAAAGAAACAGAATTAATAAACAGATAGGAAAAGAAAAGAGAAAGTTACCGGGGGGGGGGGCTTTGCAAAACCACTTATCACCCCCTAGATGGCCTACTGGCCCATAATTATAAGAAGTAGGCCAGGTGAGCTAGTGAGGACTCTTTTAGGCTAGTGGTCCAGCATTATTAAAATAATGTAGCATTGGTGGTCCAGGGGCTACAGCTGTCCCAGGGAGAATAGTGATTGCTATAATACCTCTGCTGGGCTAGTGGGATAGTTTCCCTGGTGAGCACTGAATGAATTAAATAAACAAAACAACAGCCTTTTCCCACTGGGGTCTAATAGTGGTGGTGGAGTCCCTGGGCCCCAGTATTGTTTTGGCAGGCACAGAGGTGGACTGTGAGGAGAAGGATGAACTGGGGTTGTTTCTGCAGCTACTGCATGCAAATGCACTAGAAGTGAAAGTACTAAGTGGAGCTTTCTACTCCCAGCTCATATGGAGCTCAGAATGTGGCCTGCTCTGTGCAGGCAGGACACGGGGATAGCAGCTCACTGGAAGGTATGAAGGAGGCCAGTGTAGTATCACCACCCTCCACCAACCTAAGCCACCATGGTGTCACATCAAAACAGCAAAGAAAATTTAAGCCCAGCAATATGAGCTCCAGGAAAGACAGCGACTGGAAACTTCCGTGAGGTGCCGGAACAGTGAAACCTTCATGTGGCATATAGTGCATCTTTAAGTATGTATATTTAAGTTAGCGGGGTGTGTGGAGCGATGTCCCCCATGGGGGGGGGGTGGGAGGCAAAGGC
This sequence comes from Neoceratodus forsteri, assembly GCA_016271365.2. NCBI lineage: Eukaryota > Metazoa > Chordata > Ceratodontiformes > Ceratodontidae > Neoceratodus > Neoceratodus forsteri. Next base: position 324,211,747 of record CM057450.1, on the reverse strand, counting down.
CCCCCACTTGTAAACCTTTGTGTTGTGTTTGTTTTTCACTGTTCCGACCCCTTGCTGAACTTTCCACTTGCTGTGTTTCCCAGAGCTCGAATTGCTTCGCTTAAATTGTCTTCACTGTTTTTGCTGCACTGTTTTCACATTGAACCAGCTGCCGTTGGGTAACAAATGTAATTAATCCCTGAGGGGGGCAGTGTGTTACTGCCATCATCCTGGCAGCTGCCATTTTTCTTTTTCCTTTCCCCTTCAGCAACCTGCCTCATTTGGCACCGTACACTGGCCCATATTGTTCTCATGTCCTGCAAGCAAACAGTCACAGAACTGCCCTCCATTAGGCAGTCACAGCAATGACCACACACCCCTGACAGTCACAGCACTCATCCCAATCCCCCGTAGTAACAGCAGTGACCCAATACTCCCAATGCTCACAGCACTACACCACACATCCATCTTACAGCACTGAGATAGGGACCAGAAGAATGCAGTTGTGGGGTGAATCTGAAAGTGTCAAAATGCACTAAAATAATTTCTGCTACTCTGTACTTTTTACCACAGTTCTGGGTGATAAATTACTTCAGTTCAGAAATTTTTACTGCAATCTGGCAAATCAGTTAATAAGCAACTTCTGCTAATCAAGACTACATTCAATGTGCCTATGCAACTGGTTTCGTGCTTGTGTAACATAGATAATTTGTGGCTATTCGCCTCTCTATCCATGGGATGTACCACTCTGTAGTAGGGCTGTGCGAATACCTTTTCCCGAATATTCAGTATTCAGGTCCCAGGTATTTGGTATTCAGCCAGAAAAGGTGTTTTTTTAAGGAAACTTTAAAAAAGCACTTTAACAACGCCATTAATCACCCATTAAACCTGGTGTAGCATATATACCTCAATGAGACTTCAACCTCTAACGCAGAGCTCTCATTAATGCAACACAAGCTACATGCGGCACACTTGATCCACCACACCACACATATAGTCCTCCGAAAACTATATCAAGCATTGCATTGGATCAGCACTGGAGGGTGTTCATGGTCACAGACACGGTAGCCCATGACATGGACATCGGTGATTGACTGTTTGCCATAACAGCAACTCAATCCTGGTGCATATTGAAGGGGCTACTGCTGAGGAAGGGTGACTGGATGGGGGAGGTGGGTGCATATAGCGACAGAATATCACTATATGTGTACGTGTGCGGGATCCAGCATGACGGAAGGGAGAGAGGGTTGGCCTGGTGTGGTTGGTGTGGGCCTGTCAAGCTGGTCCCATAGCGTGGTTGGTGGTTGTCAGCCTAAAGGTGTAAGTGTTCCAGGTTCAGGTCTGGGCACACCTACATTTTTGTGTGCCTGGCCCCCAATTTTTTTTCTCCAGATTTTGCACACCCCCCAACATGCACCCCCCAGAGTTAAGAATTCTTTAGTAGGGGGGTTGAGGCAATGCAAAGGGCACAGCCCACCGCATGAACAATCAAAAATTAAGTCCCTGGCACTGTTTTCCTGTGCATTGGGGGTGTACATCACTGAAATAGATTTTCGTTGATATATACTTGCCACCTATCGCGATTGCGCTTTCGTGGTTATCACATAAATCCACAGACATGGGGTAGACGGTGCTTTGGCCATGGGCATAAGAATAGTGGTAACAGTGGCTGCCATAGTGGTGACAACTGAAAGGGTGGCTGCTGCATGAATGGCACCGGTGGTGGTGGTGGGAAGCACACTGACTGTAGATGTAGCAGCCATAGTGATAGCAGTGGGAACACTGATGGTGGTGTCTGCTGCTTCCTGCACAAAGCATGTATGCACTAACGCCCTCCTACTACTGCACAAAAGGATGTGACAGTGAATGTATAGATGAAAGAGGTGGTGACACCAGTAGTAGTAATAGTTCTGCCGGTGCTATTAGTAGTAGTACTATTCCCAATGCTACAAGAACTAAAAGGCTTGCTTGGGGAGAAAAGTATTTGAGACCATCTAATAAAGAGACAACTGTCTGTCATCGTCCGTGTAGTCTATCTCACCACCTTCACTGGAATTGTATTATGTATCAATAGTATACAGTGAAGCAAGACAAGATGCAGTTCAATACTTTACAGTAAATGCTGTCACAAAATATTGGATGACTAGAGATTAATGGCCATGGAATTACACTGCTCCTTGCAGCATACTGCAGCACTTTGCAATAATTTTGCAGGCATGGAAAATAATTGAGACTGGTGATGCCACACTGGTAACTGGAATATTTCAGGCATGTGAAATAATTGGGACAGGTGATGCCACACTGGTAACGTGAATATTTCAGGCATGGGAAATACTTGAGATGGGTGATGCCATACTGGTAACTAGAATATTTCAGTCATGTGAAATACTGGAGACTGGAGATGCCATACTGGTAACTGGAATATTTCAGGCATGTGAAATACTTGAGAATGGTGATGCCATACAGATAACCAGAACATTTCAATCATTTGAAATACTTGAGACATGTGATGCTATACTGGTAACTGGAATATTTCCGTCATGTGAAATACTTGAGACAAGTGATACCATACTCGTAACCGTAATATTTTAGTCATGTGAAAAACTTGAGACAAGTGATACCATACTCGTAACCGTAACATTTCAGTCATGTGAAATACTTGAGACTGGAGAGGCCACACTGTTAACTGCCATATTTCAGGCATGGGAAACACTGAGACTGGAGATGCCACACTTGTAACTGTCGTATTTCAGGCATGGGAAACACTGAGACTGGTGATGCCACACTTGTAACTGCCATATTTCAGGCATGGGAAACACTGAGACTGGTGATGCCACACTTGTAACTGCCATATTTCAGGCATGGGAAACACTGAGACTGGAGATGCCACACTTGTAACTGCCATATTTCAGGCATGGGAAAAACTGAGACTGGTGATGCCACACTTGTAACTGCCATATTTCAGGCATTGGAAACACTGAGACTGGTGATGCCATACTTGTAACTGCCATATTTCAGGCATTGGAAATACTGAGACTGGTGATGCCACACTTGTAACTGCCATATTTCAGGCATGGGAAAAACTGAGACTGGTGATGCCATACTTGTAATTGCCATATTTCAGACATGGGAAACACTGAGACTGGAGAGGACACACTATTTACTGCCATATTTTATGCATGTGAAATAGTTGAGACTGGTGATGCCACACTGGTTACTGGCACCTGGAAAGCTGCTAAAGGGATTGATGGAATATGGGCATGAGCAACACAGGGGATGAGAGATATAGCGACACCAGTTGAGGATTTTGTATTGGGAACAACATTCAATAGGTGGGTGGCAGTTTTAGGCACTGGGAACTGCAGGACATGCTTGTTCAAAAGAATACACCGTGACAGTGGAAGTAATAAAGGAAGAGGGTGCTGGTCACAGATTTGTGTTAGTATGACTTTGAATATGAATGTTAACATGTTGTGCTTATTTGCTAACAGAACAATGCTGGTTAATACAGAATGGCTTGTGTATGGGTCAATGCTACAACACACAAATGTAGTATTCAGTACAAGACAATTATTTAATGCAATTGTTAGTGGCCATATGTGTACCCAAGGTGAGGTCGATTTTTTTTTTTTATAAACACAGGTTGTTCCACATGTGCTGGGTCAAGTGAGGATCAGTGAGGTTCCATCACATCCCCAGCAGTGCTGAACATTCATTCAGATGGTACGCGGGCAACAGATATATTTAAGGGCCAACTGTGCCAAGTGCGGAGATGCTTTCATCCTTTTGATCCTCTCCATGGTGTGCTTTTGCACACCCTTTGTAGGTGACCCACTTTTTCACAGCTGCGGCATTTCTCTTTTTTTTTTTTACTAAAAAGTTTATTTAGCACTGCATTAGTACACATACATCTAAAGATCCATTTGTATTTTACAAGGTCATTTCGTTATATTATATGCATAGCACGTCACAGCATCTCCTAGTCAAGATGCAGCATATTAGCTTAGCTCCATGCCTAAAATACAAATAAACATATCCTGTTGGTAAGGTCTCCTGCCATTAATGTGAAGCATAGATCAAAGACAGAAAGCATTTTATTCTGTAGGTTGAGTTAATAACGGTATTATTCATGTATTGAATAGGAGTAGTATAGGCAGTCATTGGAATAGTTAGGAAATAAGGGTTTGGTCAGGTGTCAGGACAAGCCATCGAAGGTGTGGGATTACAGGGAAGGGAAGGGAAGGAGGGGAGATAAGAGGGAAAAGAAACAAGCATTTGTCAATGCCGAAAGTTGTCACGCTGGCATTGGCTTTGGTAGTGCAGTGCGGGAAAACATTTTGGGCAGGATGTGAAAAATGACAGTGGTACAGTTCATAAGGAGGTGTAAAAAAAATGCCAGTGTTGAAAATGTGGCATGTAAATATTGCAAATTTGCGAAGTTACAAGGGTGCATGGGAAATGTGCAACACACGCTTGGAGCACAGTCAATTTATGGGCGTTCAGCACCAAATTTTCAACATATGCATTTTAGCACCTCTGCTCATGTACAGTGTCACTGTTATTTCCTCAAACTGTCCCAAAAAGTGATTTCACACAGCGACCACGCTATTCTGTGCCGGAAGTGTGAAAACACATTTTGGGCAGGATATGTGAAATGGCAGCTGTACTGTTCATCAAGAGGTGTGGAAAAATGCCAATGGTGAAAATCCAGAGTGGAAAATATTACAAATGCATGACGTTACGAGCATGCGTGCAATCTGCCAATGCACGCTCATAACACAGTCATTTTATGGAGTATCATTACCAAATTTTCAATAACGGCATTTTAGGACCTCTGCTCATGAACTGTGTCACTGTAATTTTCATAATCTGGTCCAAACACTGATTTTCCGCAGCAACCATGCTATTGTGTGCCGGAAGTGCAGAAACACATTTTGGGCAGGTTGTGGAGAATGACAGCTATACTGTTCACAAGGAGGTTTACAAAAATGACAATGTTGAAAATTTGGCATGAAAATATTGTGAATTTGCGAAGTTATGAGCCTGCATAGCAACTGCGCAATGCACGCTCATAAAACAGTCATTTTTTGGATTTTTTCCACCAAATTTGCAACATAGGCTTTTTGAGAGGCCATCTCATGAACACTGGCACTGTCATTTCATTAATCAGTCCCGAAAGGTGATTCCGCTCAGTGACTGCAAAATCACCTTTCAAGGCTGATTAACACCATGACAGTGATAGAATTCATGAGGAGAGGGTCCCAAAAACCCCATGTTGAAAATTTGGTGCCAAAATTCCAAAAAATGCCTGAGATATGCAGCAAAGTTGAAAAACCCTATTCATTCTATTATACAGCTTACTGCCATTTCCTCAGTTTGCGGTCAGCTTTGAAGAGTGCAGACGTGTTCCCGGTCTACTGAAGATCATCGCGTTATACACCGGAGGTAAGTATGCAGTGAGGGACCGTTTCCTTCTTTACAGAAAAAAAAAAATAAAAGACATCGGGGGACCGTTTTCATTTTTAATAGGTGCTTTGGCACGCTGCGGGCCTCCAAGCATGCCACCTGTGTGTGTGTGTGTGTGTGTGTGTGTGTGTGGGTGGGTGCTTTGTATCGATGGGGATTGGGCACCCCATCAGCAAAGAGAAACTGTTGGGGGTGCATGATGCTGAGGGGGATTGGGCACCCCCTCGGCAATCAAAAAAGGGGGGGTTATATGATGCTGACGGGGATTGGGCACCCCCATCGGCACACAATAAAGGAAGGGGGGTTGACAGGCAACAGCGGCAGTCACTGCTGCCATGTTGCCTGCACATAGGGAGAGGCGCACTGTGGTCACGCTGCATGAGAGCTTTGCTCTCATTGCAGCAGACCTTTTCTCAGAAGTCGTCGCCTCATTAGCCAGGCAGGGTGTCGGCCCCTGCTGCTGGCTAACTAGGGAATGTGGGACGCACCTACTGGTGCGTGCCCTGCATTCACCCAACAGTGACCGCACATCCAAATCTCCACTGCTGCAAGATGTTGGCTGCACAAGTGTGCCAACATAAAAAAGGGGGGAGAGAGTAGGATAAGTGAGGTTGGGGGTCACCTCCGTTTGCATTTTAGAGTGTCCTGGGTAGCTCCTTATTTCAAACCCAAGTAAGTAAATTCAAGGTACAAAATCTGGGTAATGGTCTAATTGGTAAAGAACCCACTTGTGCAGGCATGTGCTTTGATGGTGGTTACCTCCACATTGGTAACATGATTTTGACTTTGCAGAATTGCCCTGTGGTGCTGGCTTCCTAAATGTTTGGGGTTGCTGACAAACGTGTGATGGGCCACTGTGTAGTGTGGCACGTCCCTTTTGTTCTAGGGTATGGGTTACCTTAGGAACTTCACATCTTTGGGGTTCAGAATGTCCCGCCAGTGCTTGGGAGCCTTTCTGAACTAGCTCCATAGCGATTGCACTATCACAAGCTGTCTTAAAGTCTAGTTTCTTTTCTTGCAAAAGTTTTCTTCTCTAAGCTTCCCCTTTCAGACCGCAGATAAAGCAATCCCAGAGGGCATCATCCAGGGACTGGCCAAACTCATAAATTCATGCTAGATGCTTTAATTTTATTTATTTATTTATTTAAATCTAGGATTACAAGTACCTTTGAGCAGAGACTGCTCGCTTACAAAGGTCCCACGTCGAAGGAATGGGGGTATACATACAAAGGTCAACATAATAATACATGGTTACACAATAAGAGGAAACAAAAGACTGAGGGTTAGAAAATTACAGTAATTCAAAATGTGCCAAATGTTAGGTAGTATGACATACCAGCCAGGAGAAATCTTAGGAATAAGTGCTGTAGGTGAGTGGGGGGTGTGCAGGCGGGAAGGATATTGTAGTAGGGTAGAGGGTGAGGGTAAGAGCTCAAAATGGGGGAGGGAGGGGGATAAAAGTCAGAAAATGCCCCAGGGGGTGAGGAAAGGGAGAGGGAGTGAGGGGTGAGCAGGTGAGGCAGGTAGAAGGAGGGCAAGGCGGGGAGAGGTAACTGTCAAGACTGAATTGGAGGGCAGTGAGTGGTGAGCCCCTGATTAGGCGAGGCAGTCACAGCGACTAGTTGGGATGAGATGAAGTTGGAGTTTTATCTTAAAAGGGCCAAGAGCAGCAGCAGTAAGAGTTTCTTTGTTGAGATTATTGTACCACTGAGGTGCTCCGTGGGCAAAGGCCGTCTGGCATCTGGGACAAGGAAGGAAGGTTAGTTGTTGCGAACTTCTAGTTCGCCATGCACTGTGATGGTCAATGAGGAGCTTTTCAATGCCTAGGAGCATGACCCAGAGGAGGACTTTTTTGGCTAAGTGGCAGGTCTGATACTGAATCCGGCTGATGAGAATAAGCCATCCTGCCCGAGTGTATAGGTCACAAGTGTGTGAAAGTCAGTGAGCCCCTGTTAGCAGCCTGCATGCTTTGTTGAGTGCCACTGCAATTCTGCAGAGGGCAGAGGCAGAGGCAGAACCATAGATTGCTAGACTGTAATCAATGATGGAGGTGACAGAGCTGTTGATAGCCAACCAGAGTGTGTCAGGAGTCATGCAGTGTTTGTGCGTGTAGAGCAGGCCAATACGGATATTGGTGGCTTTGGCGACAGAGTCCATGTGCCAATGGTAGAAGAGTGAGCTGTCCAATGTGACACCTGGGTATTTAAAATCAGGAATGTGTTCAAGTAAGGTCCCAGCATGGTTTAGGATAGTGAGGTTGCCATCCAGGTTAATGCGATGATGTAGTAAGCAATAGGTTCCCCTTCCTCTTGGTTGTGATGATAGAAGGTTTACCTTTCAGCAATGAGAAGGGGCTGGGGTTTGAAATGCTTTGCAAGTGCCTCAGTGACCTGTGCACATGTCAGGGTCAGGATATCAGCAGGAGCAGTTAAATTCCATAGAAGGGAGGGGGGATCACGTGATGCTTTCTCCCTAAGCGGTCGCATAGTGCTGTCGCTCCCGCTCCAACGACCTAATTTTCTTGGTTTTTTTTTCAGTAAATCGAAGGATCGCCATTCCTACCTGAATCGGGTAACGTCTTAAGCAGTCATGACAACACCAAACATTGAAACAACTGTAATTTGAAGGTAGCATCAGGAGAAATGGAAGCCGAAATGAAAACGGCCCTCCCGACCAGAACACCACCCACAATGCCAGACAAGCAGGCCAAAAAAGCCAAAACGCACACAGCCAGTGTGAGTGAAGGGCTTCAACCTCTAGTAGTGGCAGCCCCTCTTTCGGAGGAGAGATTTCTAATTGAAATGGCTTCCTTAAAAATGGCCTTTGCAGAATTCTCCACAGATTTGAAAGAGATGCAGGCGGACCTCAAAGAAACTAATAGGGCTTTGTCTGACGTCTCAGCCTGTACGACTTTACTTGAAACGTGGCAAGCTCATATGGAGCCCGAAATGTCTTCTATTCGGCACAAGCTACACAAATTAGAGTTAAAACCTGAAGATCTTGAGGGCCGTAATAGGTGCAACAACTTGATTATTTTTGGGCTCCTAGAAGAAGCCAAGGGGCACTAGCCCATTACATTTACACAAAAGCTACTCATGAAAATAGCAGGTCCTTCTCCACACTCTACGGTCTATGCTGTCGAACGAGCCCACAGAGCCCTACGGCCGAAACCCCCTGCAGAAGCAAAACCTAGACCGCTTATCCTGAAACTACTGAGCTATATAGATCGTCAGCACATTCTGACCGCAGTCAAAGGTCTCAAAGAAGTTAAATGGGAGGATAGCCTGATTCGGATTTCTCAAGATTTACCTGTGGCAATTCGACAAAAATGGGCCGATATTTCGGTCACTAAATTAATTGCTGCCGGAATAAAGTTTTGTACGCTTTATCCTGCTCAGCTGTCTGTGTTTCATGGGGGCAGCTGGAAAACCTTCGAGAATGCAAGGATAGCAGCCAAAGAGCTTGCGCTTCTCTTCCCAGACCTCTTCACTCCGCATTGATGTAACACTGCTTATAGGTTCATGAAAGATCCTGCATTGTTAAGATTGTATTGAGGAGTTAATTGGAAACTGGTGCTGCCGTTAAAGGCTTGTGCCCCCAAGAGATGTTTAAATTTTAAGAGGTGGGTCCCGATGTGATGGAAGTAGACTGGTAAGTTGTGGAGGTTTTGCCCTAAGGATCCTCGGTTTTTCTTCGGGTAAGCGGCCTTTTTCCTCTCTTGTCGCGAGTGGAGGAGACCCGTAAAGGCGAGTCCTGGAATCATATGTCTGCTGCAGGCGAGTCATTTTGATCAGTCAGGCTAAAGAAGAGCCTGTGAAGAGTTTCTCCTGTTCCTTTCTACTTCTCTGACTTGTACTTAGTTATGTGAAAAGAGTGAAGTTTTATGTTAACATTGTACGGGTCGGACATCACGATTGTGCTCATGATTGCACAGTGGTGGACAGTGGGAAGAGAACCTTCGACTTGTGACCAACTTTATGGTGATGAAAGGCCTTTTGATGTTAACATTCTAATAAATGGGGTTTTACTGCTAGTTCTTTTCACCTTTATTCTACAGATGGGTGATGTTTTTGTACCATGCAAATAACATTTTATGAATCGGGTGTGTTTTGCCTGATCACAATCTAGGATATAATCTGTTCTTACAACTGGATAGTTAAGAGTTTGATATTGGAATAGGTGTTTTAGGCTTTAATGGTGGTAAAGATTATTTGTTTCCTTCTCCATTACTGAGGAAATATTAGGGTAAAATCTGCTAGTATACCCTCACAGAACACAGGGTTCTTTTTCTTTTTAAGATTTACCACAGACAGATTAACAGGAAATAAGAGGTTGATACTCGTTCTTTATTAAACTAGGAACTGTTTCTGTTAACAATTGTTTTTTATTGGGTCATTGGGGGGGAGAGGGTATGCATGTCTGCCTGGCTACAGGAGAAACAGTCATGTATCATTTATTGGGGTTGGGACCTCCAAAATTTGTACTTTGTTATGGTTGGCTGATGGATTTGTTTTATATTATAAAGAAGGGGTCAGAGCTAGGCCTTGAGGCCCAAGCTTGGAAAGATGCAAATAAGGGGGGATAAAATATGGGGTAAGGGACTGTCTGCCACTATATGGGACTAAATGGGGTTTTTTTTCCCTTTTTTTTCTCCTTCGGATTGGTATTCAGGAATTATATTTCTTCACTTTTTGTTATATTATACTTAATTACAGAATTCCACATGGCTAGTCTTAAATATTGTTCCTGGAATATAAAGGGGGCTCAGACTCCTGCCAAGAGGTCCAAGATTCTGCTTCATTTAAAAAGTCTTCAAATTGATGTGGCTTTTTTATAAGAAACCCATCTTAGGGTCAGTCAAATCCATTATCTACGCAGAAACTGGGTAGGTCAAGTATTTGGGTCTGGTATTGACTCCCGTAGAAGAGGGGTTGCCATTCTGATTGCCCGTAAAATCCCATTTCACCTTATACAACAAATTTCTGATCCGGAAGGTAGATTTGTCTTTCTGAGGGCCCTATTGGGGCACTCTGAGCTAGCACTAGGCTCTATTTATGGCCCTAACTGTGACGACCCTGAATTTTTCATGAGCCTTATGGATCTTCTTGCCTCCTGGACAATGCTTCCCGTAGTATTAGGAGGTGATTGGAACCAGGTGCTGTCTAATATTTTAGATAGGTCCAGGCAGACCCGGCTAAAGGTAACACTGGGACAAAAGGCATTACAAGAGCTCATGAACTCTGTTGGATTGATAGATCCATGGAGGCTAATGTTTCCGGATAGAAAAGAATTTTCATTTCATTCCCTTCCTCACCATTCATTTTCCTGGATAGATTATTTCCTTATAACAGTAGACCATTTTACGGGGGTATCTCAAGCCTATTATACACCAAAGGTCATCTCTGATCATTTTATTGTCCATCTTCATTTGGATCTATCTCCTAATATACAAAGAGATAGAATTTGGAGGTTGAATAATCAACTTCTGAAATCAGAAGACCAAATAGTGTTCCTTCAAACCTTCATCTCTAACTTTATGGATATCAATGCCCCATCACAGCCCAGAAAAGATTTTCTGTGGAGTTCACTGAAATACGCATTGAGGGGGGAATTAATCAGGTTAGCGACAAAGTGGAAGAAACAAAGAACTGCTGCTCTCTCCTCGATTTTAGCCCAGATAGAGCATCAGGAGAGGCCTCTCCTCCCCTCGGCCCCTATAGAAGAGTGGGAAAAGCTGGAATCACTACGTTCCCAGTATAATCATTTATTAGCAGAAAAGGCAGAATTCTTAATGCTTTTTTCTAAAATATCTTATTTTGATAAAGGTGAAAGAGCAGGGAAGCTAATGGCTCTTCATCCATGGACCCAAATAACCGATAAAATAATCACCTCAATTTACTCGATGACTGGGGAACTTTTATCTCCCCCCCCAGAAATTGCTATTGCTTTCCACGAATACTATCGACAATTATATTCTGCACCTGAACTCCCCTCTCTGTCCCAACAACTCAACAATTTCCTCCAAGATATTAATCTTCCTAGATTAGCAGTTAATCAGGTAAATATTTTGAAGGCTCCGATTACACTAACAGAAATTTATGAAGCCATAGAGTCTCTTGCTCCAGATGAATCCCCTGGCCCAGACGGCTTTACTACTAATTTCTACAAAAAATTTAAGGAGATAATTGCCCCTATCCTTTTAGACACTTTTCATTATATTTACAAACATGGAATATCTGATACCTCTCTGACTTCGGGTAATTATAATCGTCATTCCCAAACCTGGCAAAGACCCCCTCTACATTACTAATTATAGACCAATCTCTTTAATTAATGTAGATCTTAAGATTCTAGAAAAAATTCTTGCTTCTAGAGTAGGCCAGATCTGGGAATCCCCGATAAGTATAGAACAGGTAGGGTTTGTAAAGGACAGGTTTTCCTTGAACCATCTTAGGAAAATAGCATACCTTTCCTCTGTGTCCAGGGACTCATCTGTACTGGCAGCACTTGTTTCCCTGGATGCAGAAAAAGCTTTTGACAGGGTTTCCTGGGAATACCTCTTCATGGTATTAGCTAAATACCATTTTCCAATGGAATTTATACAATGGGTCAAAACACTGTACACTTCCCCATCAGCTCAAATTCACTGTAATGGGATTCTCTCCTCGTCCTTTAGGTTATTTCAAGGAACCCGTCAAGGCTGCCCCTCTCCCGTTCCTTTTTAATTTATATTTAGAACCCCTTATTAGGAAAATTAAGAGCTTGAAATCTGTATCTGGCATAGTAATAGGCGAGATGGAATATAAAATTTCTGTGTATGCTGATGACGTACTCCTCCATATTTCCAACCCTGTGCAATCAATACCCGCTGTTTTCCAAATTATTTCCCAATTCGAAGCTATTTCGAATTACAAGTTAAACATTGGAAAAATGGAAGTTTTTCCACTTAATAAACACATAGTGAAATCTGAAATAACAAATCTGGGATTACAATGGAACTCCTCAAAATTTAAATATCTAGGGGTCTGCTTGCACTCTTCCTTCAAAAATATAAAAAAAACTTAATTTGGATGATCTAGTCAAAATTTTAACAGAAGATCTTAGACGTTGGTCAAAATGACCTCTTTCTGTATGGGGGCGCATGAGCATAATAAAAATGAATGTGTTACCTACAATTTTATATCCTCTACAAATGTTTAATGGGGCTCTTCCATTATCATGGTTTTCCCAGTTACAGAGTATCCTCAACAGGTTTATATGGCGGGGAAAAAAAGTTAGAAGGAGTTATTGTAAACTTACGCGTCTTAAAACTGATGGAGGACTTCAAGCTCCCAATTTTTATATATACTATCTTGCCATTCACTTGATGAGGATTAGATATTGGCTACAACCTCCTGTTAGTAGTATAGGGTCTATGTATTGTCCTTCCTGGGTTAGAATTGAACAATCTCTCTGTTTTGAAAATAATATAAACCCCAAGGCCCTTCCTTACATTAGTAAGAAGAAACTTCCCGTATCCTTAAAAGAAACACCATTAAGTTCCACACTTCAAACACATCAATTAATTAATTTTCTCAAAGTGGATGCGTATAAGGACACTGCCCAACCCTTGTTTTCCAATCCTAATCTTCTAATCTCAGGCAAAGCAATCAAATCTCATCTCTTTTGGCCAGATATGGGGGTTGTTAGTGCGAAACAGTTGGTTCATGATAAAAAGCTTCTTTCCCATAACGAAGCTAGTCATCTTTTTATCTGGCCCACTAGATATTTTTTCAAATATTTCCAGATATCCCACATGCTGATACAACATTTTGGTCTGGAAGAATGGAACTGTCCCTTTACTTCTGCTATATCTTCTTTTATTAACTCCATCCCCTCTTCTCACATCATATCCTACGCATATAAATTTCTCTTAACAAAAATTGCTACCTTGGAGGGTAAGAGGGTCTATTGGTGGGACAATATCCTATGCTCAACTTCTTCTGTCCAGAACTGGTCCATCATTTGGAAGCACCTATATAAATATATAAAGTGGGACATATATAAATTGATGCAATTTTACATTAACCATGATTTATTCTATACCCCGCTTAAACTACATCAAATGGGAAGAGCAGCATCCGATCAGTGTCCGAGGTGTCATCAGGGTCCGGCTGACCTGCTTCACATGCTTTGGGCCTGTGACAAAATCATTCCCTTTTGGCATAGTATTCAAACACGCCTTGACCCGCCTTTAGCACTATCAGATTACTTCAAATTTGAAATTTGTGTTTTAGGAGAATATGCTGGTTTACAAGGGCATCAACAGAGGGCACATATGACCCTAATATCAAGCTGTGCTAAAAAAGTCATCTTGAGACATTGGCAGGAATCAAGCACTCCTACATTTATGGAATGGTATAAAGAGATTATGTTTGCCTTACATGCAGAATTCATCATTACTGGGGTTAATAATAGAATGGAGAAGTACAAATCAAGATGGTAATCACTGTATACCCTTTTAGCGATTTAAAAGTTTTTAGTTTGTTTTTAGGTTTTTTGTTTTTTTTTCTTCTTTATAGATATGTATAGGTAGTATAGTATGGTACTTATGTTATAACACCTTTGGTCGTTTATATAGTGGCAGACATGGGGAAGGGCGGAGGTGGGTGGGGAACAGGCAACGATAATATGGTCTCGAATTTAACAAGATGTAATCTATAAGTATGTACCCTAACATGATACATGTGTATCTACTTCAATTTTTTTTTTTTGTTATGGTATGATTGTGTGTACAATTTATTCATTGTCTGTTCTGCTGTGGCGTGTTGTTGTTGATAAAATTTAAATTAATAAAGTTTATTAAACGAAAAAATAAATTCCATAGAAGGGCATAAATTTATGGTGCTAAAACCTGCCAAGAACACATCTACTTGTTCAGCTTCTGCTATTTTGTTTGCCTTCAGCAAGCACTGGAAATGCTCTAGACAGAACTCAAATGTTTCCTTGGGTTCATATGTAACCCCGAGGTGGCGCTATCCCAAGGGCTACTACCTCTGCCTGCTTGGCTAGTAGCAGGTTAAGGGGCCTGGGTACTGAAACTAGTGGCTCCTCCCGGAGGTCAGGATTGTTAGTGGTCAAGTTAACCTGGGCACAGCCCTCCAGGACAATGTAACCCCCCTCTTTCCCTTCTAGTGGCCTGAACAATATACAATAATCACTTTCACAATACTCTTATTCACCATGCAATTACCCACACTGTTTTCACTTATCACCAGAGCTGGTTCCTCTAGCTTGACCCTAGGGACCCCCTGTAAAACAAGGTTATTCAGAGCAAATAGCAACAGTACAGTACTCTTGGCACAAACTGGAACCACAGTCAGGTTAAATGCAAAAAGAGATAGATCTGATTTATTCAGAGGACTTGAACAAGAGAGGGGCATAATCAGGTTGATTGGCTTAAAGGCTAAATCAATCAAACAGTTATGCACGCACTTTAGAGTCCCTACATAGTCACACACTCTGGGTACCCAGGTAGGAAAAAGGTGGGCTAGCCAGCACCATTTCCCAGGGTAGGCCGGCATCACAGCTGGTCGGGGCCCTATGATGGAAGAAAGCAACATGCACAACACACACTATTTGTAATCTGGAGCCGTAGGGCTCAGTACATGAAGGAAAAGACAACAAAGCAATCAGATGACAACACATTAGATTTAGCTGTTGTTGCAGGCAGCTACCCTGATGTTTACTCACAATACCAAATACAGGACACAGGCAGGACAAAATTGAGACTGCAGGTTGTTGAGCTGGAGTGCCACCAGAAGCAGGGCCCACACTAATCACCGAGGAGTTGTTCCTGTTAAAGGTGTTGAGCAGGGGGCTGATTCCCAGGCAGGTCTCTCGTCGATGGCTTTCTCTGTGTAGTGGGTAGTCTGGCTGGGCCAGTGTGGCATGGCCCAGGCCATATGGAGATGCAAATGGATTTAGTCCATTGGAGATGGATGCAGCCTCCAGCAAGCAGAACACAGTTCATCACACAGTGGGGAACCAAGTCACGACCCACTAACAGCTCACAGCACATTTACATGTAAGAAATTCTACTGTACCAGGCAGATTGCTATCCGATCACAATTACAGAGTCTCTACACAAGCCAGGAGTTCAAAGGTGGCTGAAAACCCTGACAGGTCGATCGCATTCCACAAATCTTTGGTCTTCTTCAGATTAAAGCCTGGTCACAGTTCTGTGGCTTAAATCATCCTCACAATTCGGATTAAGTCCGAATAAACTTCAATTTCCCTTTCGGGGACAGCAGGCAGACAGGCGGGTCAAAACTCAGCCCTTTCACAGTTCTCCCACGCGAATCTAAGCAGGATTACTGCTCGACTCTCTCGAGCTGTTACTCCTTCACTTCCCAACTCGGATCTGAACTGAAACTGCAAGCAGTCTGGGACTTTCCTCAGGATCCAAAAGGTTCGGTTGGCTGATTCCTCTGTCAAGTCACAACAAGGGCTCCACCTCCAGGTTCATTTAGGCACCAAAAGACCAAAACTACAATTCCTACAGAATTTTGCTCCGCCAAAGCTCCTGGGGACAGGCTCCATTTTAGAGTCCCTAAAGGTACTGATTGGTCCATTTCAGCAGTCCAGGACCAAGATGGTGGAGATAAACAGAAATGTTCTTGCTGCAAAGAAAGCAAGTTAGACAAACTGCAATATTATTACTATTCTAATAAATGATCAGCAAACAAGTACATCTTCTAACAAAGCTCCCTCCCAGATTAATTATGACTGCAATCCAGGCAGCTTTTAAAGAGACAGTACACAGAGGCTATACCGGCACTCTCTGGCAATACATTTAAACTGCTAAAAAGCAGGTCACTAGCCTGGCAGTGAGCATTTAGGCAAGCTCAAGGAAGACTTTTTGGGAACCCCCATTTGTAGGGGGGGTTACACCCTTCCCTACCTGGAGAAAACTTGGCATCTGTGTCAAGTCTGTACCATCACACTATTGAAAATACAACATAAACAAGACATATATGACATTAGCATGCTATGCAAATACTATCTGATACATCAGTTAACATAAATTTGTCACATTACTATACATTTCAACATACTATATCGGTACTGACAACCCGTATGAATGTTTCATACAGGTGATACTGATGCCACTATGATTAACATACTTGTAACATCACAATACTGATTTATGTTATAACTTCTTGCACATTAAACAATGTAGGAGGGGGCTCTTCCCTATCAGCTAACTTGGGGCTGGATTGGGTAGGGGCACCATACTGAGAAGGAAGAACAATCAACCTGGAATTGGCCATTAAGCTCAGTTTGGGTAGTGAGCTCTAAGAAATATAAACATCTTCGTGAACCACATTGAGAAGCAAATCCACTGACCTGGGAGAATCATAACTGAAGCACAATACTGGCTTGAAAGCTCAGCCAGTCTTTCTGGGGGGAACAGCCACAGTCTCTGTACTTTCAGAACTAACTTTGGAGATTTCCTCAGTCATGAGGGTCACCTCTGCACAAATGGGAATGTCCAAACTGGGAGCACTGTCAGCTCCTTGCTCTGTAGGCTCTGTTTCTACAACACTTGGCTAATTTAGAGAAGGTTCTGGCACAATTAGGCTTTGTGGCACTAAAGGGGGGCTATCAGCACTCTCATATTGTTGTTCAAGTTCTGGTGTGTCACCAGAGAGATTCAGACCATCAGCCCCTTCTTCAGGCAAGTCACACAGTTCCATGAAACATAGGGAGTCCGCAGCCTCTGATGTGATACTTTGCACTTCACTTTCAGGGAGCATTGGCTCCTAGGACAAAGCTGGGGGGTTAGACAATACAGAAGGCACAGCTTCATCCCCACGATTCTGCATAGGATTTCCACGAAACAACTGACTCAGTTCATAAGAGGGATAATAGGCATTACCATAGTTACTTTTATCAGAGGTGAATTGACAGTCACTATCCTTCTGGGCCTGCTGCGGGGGAAACCTTAAATCTGTAACTACTGGAGTAGGTTGATGCTGTCTCTTTTTTGCTGCAGCATGAGTCACTGACCAGGGGAGACAATATCTGCTGGTTCAGCTTCAATAATAACTTGGCCGATAGGCAGCAAGTGGTTGTGGTGCATGGTCTTGACAGTTTTGGAGTTATTCTCTGGGCATACCTTGTATACTGTTAGATCATCCAACTTTCCAACTACTACATGAGGAAGATGGCGCCACCTATCATGAATTTTGTGCTTGCCATGTAGTCCAAAATTGTGTAACA
Source organism: Neoceratodus forsteri (assembly GCA_016271365.2). Classification (NCBI taxonomy): domain Eukaryota; kingdom Metazoa; phylum Chordata; order Ceratodontiformes; family Ceratodontidae; genus Neoceratodus; species Neoceratodus forsteri. The sequence continues at coordinate 324,194,038 of CM057450.1, read as the reverse complement.
ACACTCGGTATCCGGGCTGTAGCTCTTGAGCCTTTAATTTTTTATAGTGCCTCTCTTTGTTGGTGAGATTTCTCTTTGCGGCTATTGTCTGGGCCAGTTGATATGCATGGTTCAATTGAACTTTCAGTTTCTGTACATACTTCAGGTAGTTTTTGGTTTGGACCCCATCTGGAGAAACCCCAAAGCAGACATCAACTGGCAGTCAGGCCTCCCTCCCAAACATGAGGCGGTAGGGGAGAAACCAGTAGCATCATTTTTGATTAAATTGTATGCATGTACCAAGGTGCTAATCTACAGGCTCCACTTATGCTTGTCTTTTGGATGGAGGGTGCCCAGTATGTCTAGAGGGATGTGATTAAACTGTTCTGGTTGACGGTCCCCCTGCGGGTGATAGGGAGTGGTTCTTGACTTCAGCATGCCCCCACAGAGACAGCATTTCTTTGATTAGCCTACTTTCAAAGTTTCTGCCTTGGTCAGAGTGGATCTGTTGGGGGGGTACCATAGTGGATGAAGAATTTTTCCACTAGCACCTTGGCCACAGTAGAGGCTTTTTGATCTTTAGTTGGAGAACCTTGTGCATACCATGGGAAATGATCCATAACCGATAACACATTGCCAATATTCTGTTGATCAGGTTCTAAACACAAAAAATCTATGCAGACCAGTTCCATGGAGGTGCTGGTAGTGATACTGACAAGGGGGGCAGCCCTCTGAGGCAGGGATTTTCTTTGGAGGCAATGACTACAGGTGTTTGCATGGTGCTCAACATCGGTCCCCATCTTGGGCAAGTAGAATCGAAATCATACCAGGTCAATAGTCCTGTCAGTACCAAGGTGCCCCATGTGATTGTGGAGGGACCTCAGTACCAAGTGTTTAAAGGCCATGGGCAGGACCAATTGTTGCTTGTCTACTTGACCACTACAATCCACTGTCTCTCTGTGTAACAACTGATTGAGTAACTTCAACCTGGGGCCTTCCTTAAACAATAGGGAAGTTTGCAAGTCAGGGGAATGCAACTTAGACACATCTTTCCCCGCACGCCAGGGCATCAAGTGCAGGTTGAATCATAGGATCATGGGATTGAGCCCTCTGAATACTGTCATTGTCAAGTTGAGGTAGTGTACTAATATCTAGAGCAGAGAAATGGCAATAGGCAGCCTGTATGCGGGTATCAGGAGGACCCAAGCAATCTACTAGACAATCCACTGTGTCCGCAGACATCTGTTCATCTCTGTCAAACATTTGGCACAATTCTCAGATGTCAGGTTCAGACAGCCTGACCCAATCACTCTTGGAAGTGGGCCTTCATGACAGGGCGTAAGCATCAATATGGTTCAGTCCCCAGTCTGTATTCGACAGCATAATCATAGGTTGATAAGGCAGAGAGCCACCAGTGCCCAGTGGCATCTAACTTAGCTGAAGTCTGTACATAGGTCAACGGGTTATTGTCAGTCTTCACCAATATCTTTGCCCCACAGAGGTACTCATGAAACTGATCAATGATGGCCCACTATAGGGCAAGGAACTCCCAACTTATGCACAGGATAGTTTCACTCCGACGGAGTCAAACTCGTGCTGGCAAAAGCTAATGGTCTCAAACCATCCTCATGGTCTTGATGCAGCACAGCTCCTAGGCTCTGCAGACTAGCATCTGCATGCAGCACATAGGGCTTGATAGGGTCAGCATAGGTGAGGATGGGGGTGTGGGTGAGCTGATATATGACTTCGCGAGAGGCTGCTTCACATTTGGGTGTCCAGCAGGGCCCAAAAGGTTCACCTGTGCAGAAGTACACTTTCTCTGGTTCTTTGACAGACCCTTTCTTGTATTAATGGTTGGTGTGGGGGGGGGGTAGCCCTGGGTAAGATTCAGGAGTGGGAGAATCACCTTTGAATAGTCTTTTATGAACCTGCGGTAGAAGCCACAGAACCCCAGAAAACATTGTAATTCTTTCAAGTTATGGGGCTGGGGCCAAGTAGTCAGTGACTCAACCTTACTGGGATCGGTCTCTATCCCTTCTGCAGATACTATGTGCCCCACATACTTCACGGAGGTTTGAAAAAAATGGTACTTGTCAATGGACAGCTTGAGGCTGAAGTCTTCCAATTGGTTCAGCACTTTAAACAGTCGGGTCTCATGCTTCTGTAATGTGCGTCCGAACGCAATGACATCAGCTAGGTGTAACCCCTTAGATGGCACTATCCCAAGGGCTACTACCCTTGCCTGCTTGGCTAGTAGCAGGTTAAGGGGCCTGGGTAATGAAATGGGTGCCTCCACCTGGAGGTCAGGGTTGTTAGTGGTCAAGCTAACCTGGGCACAGCCCTCCTGGACACTGTAACCCCCCTTTCTTTCCTTGCAATTGCCCTGAACCATATACACTAATTACTTTCACAACGACCCTCATTCACCAGGCAATTACCTACACTGTTTGCACTTACCACCAGGGCTGGTTTCTCTAGCTCGACCTTGGGGACCCCCCTGTAAAACAAGGTTAAGCAAAAAACAAATAGCAACAGTGCAATACTTTTGGCACAGACTGGAACCACAGTCAGGTTAAATGCAAACAAAGTTAAATCTGATTTATTCAGGGGACTTGAACAAGGGAGGGGTGTAATCAGGTTGATTTGCTTAAAAGCTATATTAATCAGACAGTTATGCATGCAGTTCAGAGTCCCTACACAGTCACACACTCTGGGTACCCAGGTAGGAAATGGTGGGCTAGCAAGGAATGTTGCAGTTGGTTGGGGCCCTGTGATGGAAGAAAGCAACATGCACAACACACACTATTTGTAATCCTAAGCTGGAGGGCTCAGTTCGTGAAGGAAAAGACAACAAAGCAATCAAATGATAACACTTTTAGATTTAGCTGTTGTTGTAGGGAGCTACCCTGATGTTTACTCATGATACCCAATACAGGACACAGGCAGGATGAACTCGAGACTGCAGGTTGTTGAGCTGGAGTGCCAGGAGAAACAGGTCCCACACGAATCACCGAGGCATCGTTCCTGTTCAAGGAGTTGAACAGGGGGCTGACCCCAGGCAGGTCTCTCATCAATGGCTTTCTATGTGTAGTGGGTAGTCTGGCTGGGCCAGTGTGACAAGGCCCAGGCCAAATGGAGATGGCAAATGGATTAGCTACCCTAAAGTTTACTCATGATACCCAGTACTGGACACAGGCAGGATGAAATCGAGATTGTAGGTCGTTGAGCTGGAGTGTCCGGAGAAGCAGGGCCCACACGAATCACCTAGGCATCATTCCTGTTCAAGGCGTTGAGCAGGGGGCTAATCCACAGGCCGGTCTCTCGTCAGTGACTTTCTCTGCATAGCAGGTATTCTGGCTGGGCCAGTGTAGCAGGGCCCAGGCAAATGGAAATGGATACGGATTCAGTCTGTGGAGCTGGATACAGCCTCCAGCAAGTAAAACACAGTTCAGACACACAGTGTGGAACCAAATCACGACCCACTATAAGCACACAGAACATTAATATGTAAGGAAATTCTACTGTACCAGAAAATGGCTCTCCGGTTGCAATTACAGAGTCTCTGCACAATCCGGGAGTTCACAGGTAGCTGGAAGTCCTGACAGGCCGATCACATTCAGCAAATCTTTGGTCTTCTTCAGGATAAAATCTGGTCACAATTCAGTGGCTTAATTCACTCTCCAAATGTGGATTCAGTCCAAAAAATTCAATTCAATTCAGTTCAGTCTTTATTTATATAAGGTGCCTTTCTGAAACCAAGGCGCCTGTACAATACATGATAAAACAATAAATAAAACAACATTAAAATTAAGCTAAACTGCGGCATTCAAAATACATTATATGCTTGGCTAAAAAGTTATGTTTTTAAGGCCTCCTTAAAGCTTTGAACAGTCAGGCAATCTCGCACCTGACGGTAGAAAGGTACCACGGGGTTGGGCCATAAAGCTAAAATATCTGGCCTCTGAAGTTTTTAAATGAACCCTGGGAATCTCTAGCAGTCCCTCATCAGTGGATTGTAGAGAGTGGGAGGGACAGTAGGGACAAAGGAGATCTTTCAGTTAAGCAGGTCCCTGATCATGTAGGGCCTTATAGGTCAGTAAACCAACCTTGAAGGTGATTCACCAACGAATTGGCAGCCAGTGCAGTCCGGGAAGCACAGGCGTTATATGACTGGACCTAAAAGAACCAGTCAATAGCCTGGCTGCCGCATTCTGCACTAGCTGCAAGCGGCGAATCTCAACCCCTGGTAGCCCAAAGTAAAGGGCATTGCAGTAGTCAAGGCGGGAGGTAACGAAAGCGTGGACCAAAATAGGAAGATCATCTGGAAGAACCAGGTGCTTCACCCGGGTGATGTTCCTCAGATAGTAAAAAGAGGTTTTGACAACTGCCGACACCTGAGATTTAAATGTCAAAGAGTCATCAAACACAACGCCCAGGTTCCGCACCCGGTCTGAGGTAGTTAGCTGGATACCCCCAAGCTATAAACCTAAGGGTGATCCGACCAACAAACCCTCCTCCTGGTGACCCTGGTCCATGACCAATACCTCAGTTTTATCTGGGTTCAACCGCAGTGAACTTACATTCATCCAGTCCTGGATTTCGGCAAGACAGTTGTTAAAGACCGAAAAGGCAGCATCTTAGCCGGGCACAAAGGACATGTACAGCTGAGTATCATCTGCATAGCAGTGAAACCCTGACTGTACCGCCTCATAATCGCTCCTAACGGCAGCATGTACACTGCAAACAACATGGGCGCCAAAATGGAGCCCTGCGGTTCCCCACAGGATAGGGGGAATGATGCCAAGGAAAAAATCCCAGACACCACCTTCCAAGTCCTACCCTCGAGGAAAAATCGAAACCAACTGAGGACTGTACCAGACAGCCCACAGATAAACTGCAAGAGTTCCAATAGCACACCATGGTCCACAGCGTCAAATGCTGCAGAGAGATCAAGAAGGACCAAGATGGAAAGAGTCCTTCAATCTCTCGCTATTAAGAGGTCATTTAGTACCCGGACAAGAGCTGTCTCGGTACTATGCCTTTTCCTAAATCCGGACTGGAGAGAATCATAGACATTGTGGCTGGTCAAATGATCATCCAACTGCGACGCGACCACCTTCTCAATAACTTTACCCACAAAGGGTAAGTTAGAGACAGACCTGTAATTTGCCAGACAGTCCGGGTCCAAGGAGGGCTTCTTAAGAAGGGGCTGAACCACAGCCTCCTTTAGAGGATTTGGAAAATCCTCTCCAAGGACCTCCAGACTATCTCAGCAAGGATGGGACCAATTTTATCCACACAGCCCACTAAGAGACGTGTGGGGCCCGGATCCAAATCACAGTTGGTTGGACGCAATGATTGGATGATCATCACAGTGTCATTGATTGTGGGAAGGCTGAAGTCAGACCACATAAACTGGGTGTCCGACATCTCCTGCCGACCATCACAACTCTCATTAGAAAGGGTAAAACAGATATCAGACCTAATTGTGGCAACCTTATCTGAAAAGAACAGAGCAAACTCCTCACACCATTCTTGAGAAAAGGCTCTTCTGGACTGAAGACAGATTGGATTGCACAATCTGTCCACAGTCCGGAAGAGCTGAACTGGTCTATTCTGTGCAGCAGCAATCTCTCTGGACAGGAATTCTGCCTTCTTTCGAGAGATTGCAGATTGATAGACCACATAGTGGTCCATCAAACTAAGTTTGTCACAATCCAGGCCGACTCCTGCCAGCACCTCTCTAACCTTCATCCAACTCTCCTCAACTCCCTCAGAGTCTCATCAAACCAAGGAGCCCTGGGGCGAAGAGTGAGGGGATGAACACGAACAGGAGCAATGGAATCCAGGGCCCCTGCCACTGCCTTGTTATAGGCAAGTACCAGGTCCCCTGGATCCATGCAATCTCTCAGTAAGCCCAATAGGTTCAGCACCACCATCAGGCCATCTGGGGAAACACCCCTTAAAGGGCGATACCGGACCATCTCCATAGGGGCCAGCCTACTAGGGGTGGCCTCAAAACTGAACCCAATGGAGTGATGATCAGACCATCCGACTGGTTCCACCACCAAATCGGATATCCCCATCCCCAGAAGGAACACCAAATCCAATGAATGACCACCAATATGGGTCGAGGAGGAAATAACCTGTGTGAAGCCCAGTGAAATCATTAACTAGAGGAAGTCTTGACCAAATTGCGAGAGTTCATCGTCGACCCAGGCATTGAAGTCCCCCAGAACCAACCATCTGGGGGACCCCAATGTCAGGTTGACAATGAAGTCTGCGACTTCCCACAGGAAAATATTCCCGTCACCTGGTGGACGGTATACGAGAAGTATCCTGCACCCCACACCCTCGCCCATGATACATTCAAAGGAGTTGGTAGTTCCCACTGGTACCTCCACTAGGCCCAGTTCTTATCTAAAGCAAATAGCAACACCCCGGCCCCTACAATCCATCCTCGGGCGGTGTATCACTGAGTATCCGGCTGGAATTGCTGCCGCCAAATCTGGTAGAGCATTCTCATCCAGCCAGGTCTCAGTGATGCACACCAGGTCAGATGTCTCAACAAAATCAGCTATAATAGCAGTCTTGTTTTTAATAGACCTGACGTTGCACAACACCGGCCAAGTAGGATGAGCATCCGAGGATGACCATGCCACCTGCTGACTACAAACAGAACACTTGGGTATGGGAACCAGACAGGGAGGACCCCTTTCCTGGACCCATTTCACCCCAGGGCGTCTCCTTGTCCCCACTATCCCTATCCGTCCGCTCCTTTCCATTCCCTCTTCAGACCCAGCCCTCATCCTCCTCCTCTTTCCAACAATCCCCAAAGCTGTACATCGTCTGTAAACTTCTGCCGATAGGGGAGGACTGGAAAAAGGACGTACATCTCTGAGCCTGGAGGGGGAATAATACCCGACTGTCCTTGTGCCGTCCCAACACATAATTAGCACCCTAAGTAAATAACAACAAATAAACAGTCCCAAAATACAAAATTAACCCACTCCACAAAACTAAATAAATACAAAACCTTATATAATAATTTAACAACAGAATAAAAGTCTGAATTAAAACACAGAATAAATCTCAAAATGTTGATTTTAAGGGCTCTCACCCCCCAAACCCAAACACAAAATACAACAAATAACTAATTAATTCCCCCTCCCCACCCAGTCCTCTCACCACTGGGGAAGAGAGTTAAAAATAATATACACTGAAATAATAAATTCCTTCCTCACCCAGTCCTCTCACCACTGGGGAGAGAGAGCAGCACTCTCAATGCCAAACAATAATAATAGCATAAACTACAAATCTAATGAACAAAATAAATAAAATAAATGGACACAGGGTCCTCTCACCACCCGGTCATCCAAATAATAAAAATTAATAAACCAGTTTCTTCAGTCCAATCCAAAATAAAATAAAGTCCAAGTCAAAACCACCGAAAAACCTGGGCTGTCCTCATAGAAGAAATCCTTCTCGCTATCAGCACTGAAATAACGAATGGACCTCCGCTGCAGTACAGCAAGATAATTCCAAATCTTCACCCCTAATTAGGGTTACCCAACTGCCAAAAGTTTGATCAGGAACAGAGTGGGAAAGGCAAATAATTAGCCAGTTCAAAGGAGAAAACAACCTTAGTGCAGATTTTACTGGCCCAGCACAGCCTAGAGATAGGCTTCTGGAAGTAAGACACCCCACTTAACCCACCAGAGTCACCCAGTTGAACCAGGTGGCCACAGTGTAGTAAAGGAGAAGGAGTTTTTTCACTAGTCTTCCAGCTCGTGCCCTCTATCCCCCCCAAGGAGTCCCCAAACCAGGTGCCCACCGTTACAGCCTGCCAGACCAGTCTACAAACCACCACTCTCACTGGCAATTCAGAAGGCTTTCACAATTCACATTAATGTACATCGCTCCCACAATTCCAGAAATGTTCTCCTCAGGACAGTTCAAAAACAGCAGCACAGGCAACAATTCGTCGAAAGGGATAATTCCCGAAGCTCCATTTCAGCACAGCCAGCCAAGAACTGGCACCGAGGGTAAACAGCTGACTAACCCCGTAGCTCAGGCCCAAACAGCCCCAGGGGAATCCAGAAACTGAGAATCAACAACCGTCCTCCAAACTCGGAATCCAGCAGTCAGTTCCTGACCAAAAAAAGCACAAGTTCCCTCTCAGGGACAGCAGGCAGGCATGTAGGCCAAACTCAGGCCTTTCCACAGTTCTCTCACGTGAATCCACTATGGATTGCTACTCGAACTGTCTCGAGCTGTTACTTTTTCACTTCCCAACTCAGATCTAACTGCAACTGCAAGCAGTGTGGGACTTTCCCCAAGATCCAGAAGGTTTGGTTGGCTGATCAGTCTGTCAGTCACAACAAGGGCTCCCCCTCCAGGTTATTTTAGGGGCCAAAAGCCCAAAACTACAATTCCTACAAGTTTTGGCCCCTCCAAGCCCCTATGGGCAGGCTCCGTTTTAGAGTCCCAAATGTACTGATTGACCCGTTCTGCAGTCCAGAACCAAGATGATGGAAACAAACAGAACTGTCAATGCTGCAAAGAAGGCAGGTTAGAACAAACTGTAATATTATTACTACTCTAACAAATGATCAGCAAATAAGTACATCTTCTAACAGAGCTCCCTTTTAGATTAAATTATGAATGCAACCCAGGCAGCTCTTAAAGAGACAGTACACAGATGCTATACAGGCACTCTCTGGCAATACATTTAAACTACTAAAATGCAGAACACCAGCCTGGCAGTGAGCATTTAGGCAAGCTCAAGGAAGACTTTTCGGGAACCCCCATTTGTAAGGGGGTTACAAAGGTAGACTAGACATTCCAGCAAGTTCATATCTTCCACTGCATGTTCCATTAGTTGCTGAAAGGTGGCTGGAACACCCGAAATCCCCTGTGGCATTCTCAGAAATTTGTAGAACCCCAAAGGACAGATGAAGGCTGTTTTTTCATGGTCCTCCGTGGCCATCGTAATCTGGTAATATCTGCTGCGAAGATCCAATACCGAGAACCATTTGCTCCCATTCAAGCAATCCAGGGTATCTTATACACGGGGCATGGTGTATTGATCTGAGATGGTCTGCCGGTTCAGGGTTCAATAATCAACACACATCCTCATCGACCCATTCTTCTTACGCACAACCACAATGGGAGAGGCATATGGGCTCCTTGATTCTTGTATCATGCCAGCAGCGAGCATTTCCTGCATGTGTTTCCTAACATCATCTATGTCCACTGGGCGAGGCGTCGAGGATCTCTCTCGAAATGACCAGTCATCATGCAGGCGTATGTGATGCTCTGCTCCCTGGAAACACCCCATGTCCCAGTCTTTTAATGAAAACTCTTGGTTTCTCTGGTCGAGTTTCTTGCTAATTCTAGCCTTCCATTCAGCTGGCAATGGGGAATCACCAAGTCAAATAAGCTCGGGGTCACTCTCTCCTTCTCACCAGAGCACTTGTTACTGGGTAATACTGCAGTGTATGCGCAGTGTACTATAGCTAGGGTGCACCCTCTGTTCACAAGGATATCCCGATCTGACACAAAATGCTGGGCTTAACCAATAATCCTTCTGGCAACTTTCCACCGCCTGGTGCATCCAACATTAATATGTTGTTCTTTACATCTTTTCTAATGCGAACCTCTCCATGAATGGTGTGCTGAGCATTGGGAGGTAGTACCAGAGAATCAGGATCTTTCTTCCACACCATCCCCACCAGCTCATCTCCGTCTACTTCGGTAGTCCGTTTTTTCAGATCATAGGCTCTCTTTATCAGAGCTTGGATTCTCAGTGCCTGCCCAGTCCATTTCCCTTGTTTCTCTTGACACAACAGTGCTAGTCTTCCAAACATGTGGGCGTTGGTTCCAACTAATCCTATCATACAATCCCATAGGAGGGCACACCAGGGCTAGGGTCTCTACGTGTTCATCTACACCAGTTACAGTCACAGGGAAAGACAACCAGAGCTGGACATATTCTAGGTAGGGATAAGACTTGTCGCTCAGGTCCCACACATGCAAACCTTCCAAAGATTGTAATAGCACATCAGATAAGTGTTAATCATACCAGTCCTGGAATACAATGGTCACTTGCGACCCGCTATCGAGCACAGCCTGAGCATGGATACCATTAACATTCACAGAAGTCTCCATTGAAGGGCCTACTATTCTTGACCAGTCTGAAGAGGCAATAGCAGAGGCCTGGACAGATGATTTAGCCACAAAGAAATTTGAGTTAGGATTTCTCAGTCCTGTACTGCGGTCATTTACGGCGCTCCTCAGCCATGATTTCGCTTTCCGAAGCTCCCCTTGAAGTCTGTATACAACTTTATCTAGGTTTTTTGGGGACTGGCGTTCTCTCTTCATGTTCCCATCCTTCCCACAATTATGGCAAAATATGCTTTCTGGGGTCTGGTGTGGCCAAGACATCACATTGGGAGCTGAGGCGGGGGTACTACCAAAAGAAAACCTCGGTTCCACCTCTGTCTGTGGTGTGGCGAGCAGTTGGAGACATCTCATCAATTCTCTCACTTCCATAGTCGAGACATCAATTTTTGAGCTGCTGTCAGCAGGAGATGCTTGGGTGTGCACCCCAACCCCCATAGCAAATGCAATCAGATAAGGATCAGGGCCTGTACTCGCAGAAGCGGCCTTCTTAAAGAGATTGTTTTTTATTTCTCTGAACTCCCTCAGCAGTTCATCCCATGGCAGAGTATCCATAGCAGTCCCTCTCTGGCTGGGCCACCTGGGGCTAAAATGTAGTTCTCAGATTCCGTCATGTGATTGCGGTGATTCCAGGCCATCAGTGACTGACCCCATGCCTGGAGCAGGGGTTGCAGCAGCTATGACTGCGCAAGGCTCCGAAAAGCCTTCCTCCTCCTCAACTTCCCAAACCTCCTTCATCAACACATGGAAGGGCAAGGGACCAGATTTTCTTTGATGCAGTTGCAATTTGAGCAACACCCAGCTGGAGTGCCGGGCAGAGTACAGCATATGATCCAGTCTTAGCCGGTCCACTTCACTAGAGGCCCAGACTACTTTCCGAAAAATGCTTTGTAGGATTCCCTTTAATCGATCCATGTAGGCAGATAACAATTCCCCTGGCTGCTGTCTAACATCTTTAAGTTTCCATTTCAAGGCCTCAACACTAGTGGTGCCCCCAAACACATTTTCAAGGCTGACTATGTACTCGAGTTCTGGCGTCAGGATCAGAGGACCTCAGGGAGTGAAAAGTACGTCAGGCTGGTCCCTGGATGCTTTTCCACAGGCGGGCCCTTTTTTTGGCCTCTGAGCTTTGCCAGTCTTGTACCGCAAGAGTAGCAGAGTCTATTCAGGTCTCCAGGTCGACTTCCACATTAGAAGTAGGGCGGATGCCAGAGAATACCTTGAGCTTGCGGAAAGGGCCATGACTACTTGCTGGCTCAGAGGCAGGTACAGAAGTTGGTGAAAGAACAGGTGCGGGTGGGTGTAGATAGTGGGGAGGTGACACTCCCAGGTGGCAGGAATAATTGTTTTAACTCCTCCACAGTTTTGCCCTCCTCCAGTAACAACTTGCCAAAATTCTCTTCAAAAGACTAAGATAACGGTTGGGGCTCATCCTTTAAGGGATCCTTGCAATCTTTGGTTATCACCCTCCAGGCGGCTGGTAACCTTTCTGGAGTGATAGTCTGGGGCACCTTTGAACTGTCCAGAGGGTCGCTACACTCCGCCAAGCCCATGAGAGTTTGGGCAGTTAAATCAGCATGTCGACCCACCCCTGCAGCTTTTTTCAAACATTCAACATTAGGAAGTGCCCCTTCAACAGTGTCTTTACTAATGCCCATAGGTATAGCCAGTATTAGCAAAGCATTATGGGGGTCAATCTCTTGCTCCATACACCACCCCACCAACTAGTGCACAGCCACTTCTGTTGGGGTAGCCATTTATGTTTGACAATAATTCGTAATTTCGGCCACTAGAAGATATAAAATCCCAGTGGTGAGCCCCCAAGATGTAACCCCTAGGTGGCACAATTCCAAGGGCTACTACCCCTGCCTGCTTGGCTAGTAGCAGGTTAAGGGGCCTGGGTACTGAAACGGGTGCCTCCACCCGGAGGTCAGGATTGTTAGTGGTCAAGCTAACCTGAGCAAAGCCCTCTGGGACACTGTAACCCCCACCTTTCCCTTCTAGTGGCCTGAACAATATACAATAGTCACTTTCACAATGACCCTTATTCACCATGCAATTACCCACACTATTTTCACTAACCACCAGGGCTGGTTTCTCTAGCTCGACCTTGGGGACCCCCTGTAAAACAAGGTTATGCACAGCAAATAGCAACAGTACAGTACTCTTGGCACAAACTGGAACCACTGTCAGGTTAAATGCAAAAATAGTTTTGATTTATTCAGGGGACCTGACCAAGGGAGGAGTGTAATCAGGTTGATTGACTTAAAGGCTAAATCAGACAATTATGCATGCACTTCAGAGTCTGTACACAGTCACACACTCTGGGTACCCAGGTAAGAAAAAGGTGGGCTAGCCAGGACCGTTGCCCAGGGTAGGCCGATGTCACAGCTGGTTGGGGCCCTGTGATGGAAGAAAGCAACATGCACAACACACACTATTTGTAATCCTAAGCTGGAGGGCTCAGTTCGTGAAGGAAAAGACACAAAGCAATCAGATGATAACACTTTTAGATTTAGCTGTTGTTGCAGGGAGCTACCCTGATGTTTACTCATGATACCCAATACAGGACACAGGCAGGATGAACTCGAGACTGCAGGTTGTTGAGCTGGAGTGCCAGGAGAAACAGGTCCCACACGAATCACCGAGGCATCGTTCCTGTTCAACGAGTTGAACAGGGGGCTGACCCCAGGCAGGTCTCTCATCAATGGCTTTCTATGTGTAGTGGGTAGTCTGGCTGGGCCAGTGTGACAAGGCCCAGGCCAAATGGAGATGCAAATGGATTTACTCCATTGGAGCTGGCTACAGCTTCCAGCAAGCAGAATACAGTTCAGCACACAGTGGGGAACCAAATCACGACCCACTAACAGCACACAGCACATTTACATGTAAGAAATTCTACTGTACCAGGCAGATTGCTATCCGGTCACAATTACAGAGTCTCTGCACAAACCTGGAGTTCAAAGGTGGCTGGAAATACTGACAGGCCGATCGCATTCAGCAACTCTTCGGTCTTCTTCAGATTAAAGCCTGGTCACCGTTCTGTTGCTTAAATTGTCCTCACAATTCAGATTCAGTCTGAATAAACTTCAGTTTCCCTCTCAGGGACAGCGGGCAGAGAGGCAGGCCAAAACTCAGCCCATTCACAGTTCTCCTGCATGAATCTATGCAGTATTACTGCTCAACTATCTCAAGCTGTTACTCCTTCACTTCCCAACTCAGATCTGAACTGAAACTGCAGGCAGTCTGGGACTTTCCATAGGATCCAAAAGGTTCAGTTGGATGATTCCTCTGTCAGTTACAACAAGGGCTCCCCCCTCCAGGTTCATTTTGATGCCAAAAGCCCAAAACTACAATTCTTACAGAATTTTGCTCCCACAAAGCCCCTGGGTCAGGCAACATTTTAGAGTCCCCAAAGGTACTGATTGATCCATTTCAGCAGTCCAGGACCAAGATGGTGGAGATAAACAGAAATGACCATGCTGCAAAGAAGGCAGGTTAGACAAACTGCAATATTATTACTATTCTAATAAATGATCAGCAAACAAGTACATCTTCTAACAGAGCTCCCTCCCAGATTAATTATTACTGCAATCAAGGCAGCTCTTAAAGAGCCAGTACACAGAGGCTATACTGGCACTCTCTGGCAATACATTTAAACTGCTAAAACGCAGGACACCAGCCTGGCAGTGAGCATTTAGACAAGCTCAAGGAAGACTTTTCGGGAATCCCCATTTGTAGGGAGGTTACACATAAAATTCAGGTACCCTGCCAGTTGCAGTCATGATGGCTGTGGCAAGGTGTTGCTTAGCTGCAGTGTCCACACACACACACACACACACACACACACACACACACACACACACGTGTCTTTTCTGGCTGTTTTTCTTTTCTCAGTGTGGGGTTCAATTGCTCTGGTGTGCCACAAGAGGATGCTGCTGCCTGTGTCTGCTATGGTCAGTCTGACTAAGTATAGCAGCCAGGAGGGACAAAAGGAACATTAGGTTTTAGTTAGCAGCCATAATTAATGTGCCTCATGGAGCTGTGTTGTGTCTTTTTCAATACATCAATGTAGCCAGCAGTGCACAGTTGCTCTTTTGTTTTTGGTTTTATCTTTCTTTAGATAAATCTGTAGTCAAAGCGTACAAGTGGGCAATGTATGGAAGTTTCAGAAAGCAGCCATAGACAGTTAAGCAGCCCAACAAACAGAATAGATGCAAGGAGCTGAAAATATTTACAGAGCAGTTTAAGGAAAAACAAAACATGCAGTAGTTTACATGACCCTTCATCTGCATTTGTAGGAGTTCTGGTGTTGATCCTTCATTGCCAATGTGATATATTGTGGGTCACTGCAGGAAGAGACTTTTACACGGTGTGTCAGTTCAGTGGCCATCTTTTATTCTACTCCGAGATAGTGGGCTTACATCACTGGACACACACAAAGAAAAGCTTTCTGGGCATGACAGGAACTTACATATATAATGGACTACAACACCCATTTGTATAAACTACGACTCTAATCCACTTCCTACCATATATATATATATATATATATATCCATGTATATATTACAGGTTCCACCCCATAAGGTGATGTGGGAGTAATTCCCTTGGCTAAAGAAGAAGTCCATGGGAGAGAGAGGAGTGCTGCTGGAGGAGGAGGGGTGGAAGGAGGGCAAGGAAAAAATGCTTGTGTATGGAGTGAGGAGAGCAGCCCTTAAATGGGTCAAATGGGGGTGTGGCCAGCTGCACCACCGCCTTGAACTACAGGCTGTAGCCTTCCAATTCAGTGTGCCTGTACAATTGGTTTTGTGCTTGTATAACGTAGATAATCTTTGGCTGTTCACTTCTCTATCCATGGGATATACTACCCTGTAGGGGTATGAAGGCAAGAAACCCTAGAGAAGGATTCCACCTCTTGAGGTGCCACAGGAGTGTTTCCCTTGGCTAAAGGTACCTTAGGAAGAAGCCAAAAAAGAGTGTAGAGCAAAGCATACAAGGTGGTGAACACTTATCGGGGTCGAAGATCTGTACATAGGCCATTGGGTAGTATGGGTTTAGTTGGTAGCATGGGTCAATTGGTCATATTCCAGCCTATGCTCCACCGGGCAGGATTTATGTGTGCAAGGTGCATATCCTGCCCATGGAGCTCCGCACCTGTGGACAGGTGTGCACCGTTGGTATTCCCCAACGACCATGACCTGTCCGTGGGCACACACCCCCAGCACACAGCAGTCCATGAGGCAGCCTGAGGTGGAGTCGCGGACCCGGGCAGTCATCCAATCGGATGTGGACCCTCTTGTGGGTCTTGACTGGATGAGAGCTGACAGGAAGAGACCCATACGTAGGTCAGGCTGAGTAATATGGACCCTCTCGTGGGTCTAAGTAAGGCGAATAACATTTGTCAACCACAGGAATGCATGTTGACCAAGTCCATTAGGAAGCCAAATTGGGAGTGAATTAAATTGTATGTTATCAGTAAGAGAACGGTGAGGCTGGATGAATCCTGGGGCTGATGGTTGGATAGGAGGAGGAGGAGGAGGATGTGAAACCTGTTAGGTAGAAGGAGGCTATAAAACCGGTATGTTAAGAGGTGCGGTTCGAAGCAAGTAAACATGATATGCTGCCAGACTTAGAAGGGGATGAGCACTGCTGTAGTGCAAGGGACAGGAAGGCTGAGAGCACACAGGCACCTAGCACAGAGAAAGAGAGACTGCTGAAATATGATAAATGAACGGAAAGCTTGATTAGCAATGTAGCTAAGTGTAACACTGCAAACAGAGGGGCACTGGCATACCAGAAAAGCCCAAAAGGCAAACAGGACCACAGGGAGAGTAGGGAGAACAAACTACTGAGACAAGCACAGACTGCAGCCAGAGGCAAAACATGGACTAAGATGCAGAAGGCAAAGGCAAAAATTACCAACTCAGAAGCAGAAGTACAAACCAGGCAGGGCATCCAGCACAGCCAGCAGAGTCCAACAGGAAGGAAGGGAGGAGACAAACACAGCGGGAAGGGGGTGCAGGGCTTAGGGAAAGAGTGGGCTCAGAGAGATGATGGACAGAGCCTGGAAAAAAATGCTTGTGTGTGGAGTGAGGAGAGCAGCCCTTAAATGGGTCAAACGGGGTGTGGCCAGTTGCACTGTCCTCTCAAACTACTGGCTGTAGCCATCCAATTGATTAGCAGAAGTGTCAGTGGCTCAGCATGTTGCACACTTGCCTTTGAGAACAGAAGATCGAAAGGTTGTGGGTTCTAACCCCACACTAGGCACTTGGGTAAATCCCAATTCTGACACTGTAGTGCATCATAAGGAGGATGCTGCACTCCTGAGGTACTGTATTTTGGATGAGACATTAAACCGAGGTACCGCCTGCCTGTTCTGGTAGTCCCATGGCACTTCGCAAAAAGAGTAGGGGAATTTTATTAAAGGAAAACATCAAACATATATGTGTAAGCCCCCCTTAAAAGAGGGGGTTATGCTTCCATATTAGGCATCCTTTTCCCCCTCCTACCCCCTCAGAGCTAGGGAATTCATTAGTGCTCTGGGAGTAATGTCTGCTGGATGTCTCAAGCTGCCAGCAGAGGCTAGGTGTAGGTCGGTATATAAAACTGGAGACAGGACGTTTGGGGCTTTTTCCAGCCCAGGCATTAGGCCTGCGGCTGGAGGGGGGGGTGGCTGGAGGAGCAGAGTAGGCAGTCAGGAAAGGGAGATTGGCAGTCCGGGTGAGACAGTGTGAGGAACCTCTCCAAGTGCAGTTGAGGACGACCTTTGCAGTGGCATGGCACCGAGGAGCCGGGATGTAAGCTTTGTGAGGGAGTATGGTTAGTCCAGCCCTGCACTGGGGTAAGGGAGGAGTAGGTGGCAGTATGGAGGACAGGATAGGCAGCAGCCCTTAAAGATCCCATGTAGACAGTTTGCTCAGGTTGCCAGGGCTGTGGAGACTGTGGCAGGATCCTCATAGGGGAAGACCAGTGGCAGTGGCTTTTCGTCGTACCTGGTGTGGCAGGGTAGCCTGAAGGCAGTTGGAGCCAGGGGGCCCTTCACTCAATTTATGGGGCCTTCTTGGAGGGGCAGGTCATGGAGCACCATCATTAAAGGGCTGGGAAGTTCACAGGTCGCAGGACAGGCCTTGGAGTGTGACCACTGGTGGGAGCTTTCCTTAAGCCCAGGAAGTGTTGGATAGGGATGTGGTCCTGGGCATGGATCCCACAGAAAGGGTCAGCAGGGAGTGGAAAAGAGAATTAGGTACTGCTTGCAGCTGTCCGGAGGGGCCTGGGTGGTGGCAAGATCAAGGGTCTCTCCAGTGAAGGAAAGCCTGAAGCAGGAGGCTCAGGTACTAGAGCAGAGCCGGGTTTAAGGGCCTCTGCACCAGTGAGAGCAGTACAGAGGGAAGGCTGAGCCGCAAGGAGGGAGCGAATGCCAAGAGAATGGGAGCACTGGCAGGGTCAGCTTCCTTGTAGGGTGAGAATAAGGTGTTACAGGGCCTGGGTCACAGGGAAAAATCCTGTTATTCCTTTGTGATTTTGGCCAAGGTCCAGGGGCCAGGTGGGGGAAGCAATGCACTTTCCCATGCCAGAGACAGGGCAGCGACCAATGCCAGAGTGTACAGAGAATGTGTAACTCAGAGTTGAATTAAACAAAGAGTTTGTTTAGCACCAGGAGCCCGTGAGTTTCAGAGTAGGGAGGTGCCTTAGATACATCATCTAAGTAGGTGGAATCGTAGAACCCTTGCTTGTACTGCCTGTAAACCAGTATTGCTGCTCTGAATGTCCAGCCAGAAGGTCTTGTAAAAAGTTCAGCTAGCCCCACGGAGTTGCTTTATTTATTTTAATGAAGGATGGGTCCCTTGCATTCCTGGAATTATCTGGGGTGCAGGAGTGAAATAAAGAGGCTAGTCTGGGAAAAAATTGGTAGTGGATATTGCTTTATTTAAGCTGGAAAGGGAAATGAATGAAACAGAAACTCCCCCTCCTTTTCACTAATTTATCTCAAAAGTTTTAACTTCAGAGTTTTCCAGAATGCCGCATATGGGATTGAGGGGCTCTGGGGCTTGAAGAGTCAGGAGGTTGCAGCAGGGAGATCCTGATCCATTGTCAGTGTTCTTGGAGACTCCATATTTTTGATGGTGAGATTGAGAGTGCACTGGTGAATGAAGGCGTATTAAGGTAGGACCATCATTTTCCTAACTGATAAAAGTGTGCACTGGCTCGGATTAGTGCTTGATGTAGCCCTTTTCTAGTGTCCACTGGAACAACTGCGACAAAGATTTATGTCCCTAGACAAGGGGTTGGGGGAAGGTTACATATGTACAAAATAATCAATACAGCATGAAAATAAGACACAATTAACAAAAAATTTAAACCAAAATAAATGGGGAAGGGGATCATATTACAGTAAGACTTATAACATCAGTGTTCACATTAATCACATTTCCAAATACTTTAGATCATGTATCTATCCAACAAGCTGATACTTTGAGTTTGTTATAGTTACAATCAGTACCACTGTCATCTTCTATGATACTTCTTGTACCTGTTCCTGTAATTAAAGTTCACTTTAAAGCTACTTATAGCCTCATTGTGTTAAATCAGTGCACTGATCTCCCACTACTAATTCATTTAAATCTTATAAAAAACAAAAATCCTTTCCACCACCTGTTCACCTTAATTGAACAGTTAAGGGAAATATCTTTCTGACAGACAGAGTTCATTGCAGTTTCAACTAATATGCTAAAGGTATCATGCGACATTAATCATTGTTGCAGTACCCACTGGCACCTAGCTTGCCAGAGATAACATTTCAGACAACAGAAAATCTCTAAAGTTCCATAATGAAATTTGTTATGTAAAGAAAAATAATCACCTAGCACTAATAACTCTTGTAACATGACAGAAAAGGAACACCTAAAATCTAACAAAACTATTGGCAGAAACCTATCACGTGGCGAAAGTTGGAGACGGCATTAAATAATCGCAATGCCAGCTCCAACACAGCATTAATTCTCGAGACAGTGTGCTGTACCGCATAATACCAGAACAAACACGTGATTGAACATTGCCAAATGAAATGTATGACACAAATGAAAGCGCCACAGAAAGCAAATCTACAAACATACCCGAAGGAGAGAAATAGTAAGGAATCAGTGAAACAGTTCAAATCCTCCAAAGAAAATGAAGGTGTGTCCGCACCTCAGAAACAAGTAAATCCACCGCTGCACCACACTATAGTAGCCCCTAAAATTTCAGCAGCTTTACAGTGCACGGCACAGTTAATTTTAACAGTTAGAGACCACGGAAACCAGAACCGGAGCAATCGGAGAAGCAGCGTATCAAGCGTTAGAAATGTTCCAGAACAAGAAGTGTGAGCATGAGAAACATTTCTTTGAAAAGGATTACCAATCTTTAGATGTAGAAACTTATGTAAGCAGTAGTTCATCGCAGTGCATGTAAGTTGTGTGTGTCACATCACCGAACGAGCCACATATTCCCACAGTGCACACAAGCTCAGATATGCGCTTCACAAAATGAATCAATCAATGTTTGTATTGACGAAAATCAATCTTTACATTTGAAAGTTAAAGAAAAGAACGTCTTCCGTATTTGTGCAGCACAAGAAGTATAATTAATGGTTTATAAATGTTAACACATCAGTATATTAGTAAGTGTTAAAATAGGAGCCCAAATGATGAGCAGTGTACGTTTGCATCTTTCTATTGATATAGTAAAGTATTAGATATAGCAAACAGTGACTCTGTTTATTTTTTCGTGATAAGAAACACTACATGCTCTTCTATAGTGTCATGTTACAAGTGCATTAAGCCACTCCGGCTTCTACTGGGGAATTAACGCATGGTTGGGTGGTTGTAGGCACTTGGCCTTTGGCCTCATGCCACAACCCCCCCCAAACAATGCATTAATTCCTCAGCAGAAGCCTCCTTTGTCATGGCTTAATGCTTACATATGATATCTTTGTTAATCAGAGCTGTTTCAATTTTGTTGCTGGAAATTGACACAAGGGCTTTACATGGGAATAATTCAAGAGGAAATGCTCCACAGTTTCCTCCTGAGCCCAACAGGAGATGTAAGGGCAGTATCTCTCATCCCGACCTTTGTGCTTACTGTTCCCTCTTATGTTAAGTCTCCTGTAAGAAGACAGCCATAGTACTTCCAACATATGGGGAGGAATCCTATTATTATTGAATTGTGGTAAAACTTTTCTTTTTTGTGAAGGGAACAGTTCTTGAATTCAGGTTCTACAGGATTAGTTTTACTCATGACTAGATTGTATAAATGCGGTCCTGTATTTTGTAAGATCTGGGATTTTTTTAGTCATGTGATGCGTTTGCCGAGTTAAGACGCATTCCATCCTGCTTCCACTCCCTAACCTATTTGTTTTAAACCGGCATTTTTTTGTGGACTTCTTAGTCTTTATAGTCTCCCTGTGCCTGCTACAAGCATCTGGCAATCAGTAAAAGTGTGTTTAAATCTTTTTGTGCGATAGTGGCTGAAATGTACCCGGCCGGCCCAGTGTACACTCCCCCCATTACACCAGACAAGGCCAAGACCACCAAAAGAAGCAAAACCCAGACTCCTGGTGCTTCCAAATCTGCCATAGCACCGCTTCCTCCCTCAGAGGAATGGTTTCTTCAGGAACTGTCTCTGCTTAATGATGCTTTTGCAAGCATTGCAGAGCAGCTATCTTCCTTGCGGCAGATCTCAGATGGGCTGACCCGCTGGATTAGAGAAGCCAAGGTATGGGTTAGCTCTTTGGAATATTGGCACTCCCACCATGAACCAAATGCTGTGTCCCTCCATAAGAAGCTGGTTAAGTTGGAGTAGAAAATATAGGATCTGGAGGGATGCAGCAGGTGCAATAATTTGCTGGTCACTGGGCTACCTGAGGGCTCAGAAAGGCATAATGCTGTATTATTAATTCAGAAGCTTTGCGAGAAAATCACAGGACCCTCCCCCAATGGCATGACATATGTGGTTGAGCATGGAGGCCAACCCCCCCCCCCAAACAAATTGGTGGCTACACTTACACAGGTAAAGGATTTGAAGGTGAAGCGCTTCATTAAGGTTATTTCATACTTTAATGTTAACTCCCCATTCAGCCTGTATTATCACCTCGGGGCTATGTTGCTCAAATGATGTAATCGCATTGCACGTAGTGACCATCTTAGGCAGCTACTTCAACGGTGGGGTTTAAACAGGAGCTCAGGATTTGTTTACATGTTGGTAGGACATTTTAGAACTAGCAACTGTGGGATAATGT
Source organism: Neoceratodus forsteri (assembly GCA_016271365.2). Lineage (NCBI taxonomy): Eukaryota > Metazoa > Chordata > Ceratodontiformes > Ceratodontidae > Neoceratodus > Neoceratodus forsteri. Next base: position 324,172,603 of record CM057450.1, on the reverse strand, counting down.
ACTTTCAGAGCTAAATGGAACACACCATTATTTAGGTAAGCCCTTGACCTACGAGGCAGTGTTTTTTGAAGAACTTCTGTGACGTACTTTTTTATGTATCCTTTAATATCTAAGATCTTTTATATTTTATATCTAAGATCTGATCTAAGCAATCATGTCTGGAAGTGGATACCAGAGAGCATAAATATTGTAAATGTGTACGGAGTTTTAATTTTATGAAAAATGTTTCCTGTTCATTATTTTTCCCATAGTTTCGGAACCAGAGTTTTATGTCCTCTTTGGTGTCTGCCCACCAAGATCCTACTTCATCGTAAAGGTCAAAAATTCATTTATTTATTTATTTAGATTTTGATAACTGGGTAAACTCCCTGAGACCAGAGGTCCCTCTTTCAGGGGCGACCTGGAATTAGTTACAGAAAAGACATTTAGAAACAATGATTTTTTTTTTTTTAAAGTAGTTACATATGTTGCACAAATAGACACTAGCGACAGTATACAGGAGTAAAGTAAGGATTCACAGTACAGTCTCAAGTATTATTTACAATAGTTACAATTAGATACACAAGTGTAGAATAGAAACAATATACATGATTCGCAGACAGGCTCTTATGACATCGAGTTTCATCTCCAATTGGTAGGGGAAGGAGATAACAACAGTAAATTGACATAAAAGCTTAGGAGAATACTTCCAGGAATGAAGGGAGGTTCAAGGCAGTGCAGAGGAGAAGAGACCATGGGCTAGAGAGCTAACAGTTACAGCCATAGAGACTGAATTTTAGAAGATATAGTTTGAGCCCAGACTTGAATTGGGTAAGGGTGGATGAGTCAGTCAGGCAGGATGGAAGAGAGTTCCATAGGTGGGAGGCAGCAAATTTGAAAGAGTGTTTGCCTTGGTTGGAGCAAATCCTAGGGATGTTGAGGGGATGATTCGCTGATGATCGCAGGGTTCGGATTTGTTCTTTGGGGGAGAGTAGTCCTCTAAGGTGGGAAGGGGGACCGAGGGTAGTGAACTTGAAGGCAAGGCAAGCGACAGGGGAAGCTAGCGTGTGCCGAAGTGTGGGCCAGTTTAGTTTCTTAAGTGCCTCACAATGATGCCTCCTAGGAGAGGAGTTTGTGGTGAAACGAGCCACACGGTTATAGAGTACGGAAAGTTTGCTAAATTCCGTCTCTTGGAGGAACTGCAGTAGAGGGGCTCCGTATAGGATGGAGGGGAGGAGATTGCAGCTAGCAACTGCCCATCGTGCAACCCAGGATAGGGAATTCCCCAGATGGTAAAGAAGGCCAAGTTTTTGGTGGGTGGGCCTGGTTATGGAGTCAATGTGGGGTCGGTAGGTCATTTCTTGGTCAAGATGGATCCCAAGGTATTTGAAGCTGGCCAAGACCTCGGCTCTTTTTCCTTGGTTTGTGCAGATCTGGAGCAGCTGACTCCTGTCAGGGCCCAGTCGCCTTGAACCAAACAGTATGGCTTTAGTTTTTTCCTCATTGAGTTTAAAGGAGTTTGCGGAGAACCAGGCCTCAAGTACTGAGAGACTATTCTGCAGTTTCGTGGCTATGACACTAGGTTGGGGATCACTGCAGTATATGACGGTGTCGTCTGCATACAAAATGAGTTTGCTGAGGGGGCAGTTCCCCTCAATGTTAATGAGGAAGAGTGAAAAGAGCAGAGGGCCCAGGATTAAGCACTGGGGCAGCCCTGCAGTAACAGGTCTAGGGACAGACTGGGTACCCTTCCAGCGGACTTTTTGGGTACGGTCACTCAGATAGCTCTCAAACCAGGAGAGTGAGTGGTGATCCAGTCCTAAGTGCAAGGGTTTTGATAGAAAGAGTTTATGACTGACCAAGTCAAAGGCCTTGGACAGGTGAATGAAGAGGGCACCCATTGGGGAGCCTTGGTCAATAGAGGCAAGTATGTCCACAGTGATCCATATGAGGGCTGTATCGGTACCATGGCCCTTTCTAAAACCATATTGCACATCAGCCATGAGAAGGTGCTGCTCCAGGTAGTCTTGAAGCTGGTTAGAGACTAGTCTTTCCTGGATTTTCCCAAGAGGACTAAGTAGAGAGATTGGTCTATAGTTTCCCAGTTTGTCTCGGGACCCACGTTTGTAGACAGGTACAATGGTCACTACTTTCCACATTTTTGGGACAACACCTTCCCGAAGCAATCTATTTATGAGTAGGTTGACAGGACGGGTAATTGCCGCGGCAGCAGCCCTCAGTAGGCGAGGTTCAAGCTGGTCATGTCCTACCGAGGAGGGGTTAATTTTGTGCAGGAGAGGTAGTACCTCTGACTGATTGACCAGCTTTAAATGGAATTGAGGTCGAGGGTGCACCCAAATATCTCCAGAGAGATGGGTAGGCCTGGAGGGGTCAAGGGGAGGAGGACCACTTGTGTTGGTGAAGTAGGCACTGAAAGCCCCCGCAACTACTGATGGGGTATTGGTCAGTGAGTGCCCTACCAGGATGGAGTCTGTTTGACTATTTGAGGAGCCTTTGAGGAGTATGCTTATGTGTCCCCAGAATTTTTTGGGGTCACGTAGGTGCTTAGTTTGGAGGTCATTTAAGTATTGTGATTTGACCTGTTTTGAGGCTTTTTACACTGGTTTCTCAGCTCTCTGTATTTTTCCCAGTCAGATTGATTGCCAGTGTATTTGTAGTTGCCCCATGCTCTGTCCCGGAGGAGCATGGAATGCTTGAGGAACGGGTTCAACCATTTATGGCATTTTCCCTGTACCCTGAGCTTTTTTATAGGAGCATGCTTATTTGATGCTGACAAGAAGGCTTGAATGAAATATTCAAGAGCCTCATCAAGTGAGGGGAGAGACATAATAGGGGTCCAGTTGATGTTCCACAAATCAGAGCAGAAGTCAGCTGGTGCAAACCTACAGTAGTTCTTCACTTCAATGACCTTAGAGGTAATTTTTGGAGGCTTGTTGGACCAGACGCAGAAGATAGGCAAGTGATCACTCAGGGCATCAGCCATAATCCCTGCCAACAGAATACGGCCTGGGCAGGAGACGAGGATCCAGTCAATGAGAGAGTGGTTTCCAGTCTTGGGATTATGTTGTGTGGAGATGTCGATGACCTGTGTATATGGAGAGCCAAGTAGAGGGTTTTTAGCAGGAGATGAGAGCAGGGAAGGCCAGTGGAGGTTGAAATCCCCAAGGAGTATGGTCTCCCCCAAGGCGTGGTCCTCAAAGAGGCTTGTTAGGGATTCCAGTGAGGAGGCAGCAGCTTGGGGACGGAGGTAGACACCCCCTAAGGTAAGGGATTTGGTGTTTCTAAGAAGTATTTTTACGAGCAGCATTTCAGCTAGGGAGTCACTATGGAAGTGGAAGTCCAACTCCGAAGCTTGAAGGTCAGTGCTTACGTAGATAATAACCTCTCCTCCCTTTTTCCCTACCCTGTCTTTTCTGAAGGTAAGGTAGTGCAGTAGTTCCACTTCATGGGGGAGGATCTGCGGTTTGAGCCAGGTTTCAGTTAGGACTAGAACATCTGGCTTATAGAGTGACACCTATGTCTCCAGGTCATGGAATTTGTGCCTTAAACTGCCTATGTTCATATGAGCAAGTTTGATCCCTTTAGAATCCACCCACAAGGGGCTTGAGGGGCTGTTGAGAGTGAGATTTGGGGAGAAAGGACCTGGATTAGGTTCAATATCCCCCCCAAGGGCTAGGAGGATCCTACCCAGATGACCAGGGGGTAAGTAAGGAGGGGGAAGGGTCAGCCTCCCATCACTCCTCTTTGGAGGAGAGACACGGGCACCACCTTGTGCATCTGGCAAGGGTCCAGGCAGGAGTATTATGAAAAGAGACTCATATGAAGAGGTCATTATGACCTAATGGCAGGAGGGAGTTGCCTTGGAAAAAGAGCGAAGTTACAAGCTGATACCGGCATGCAGTTTGGAACAGGATCAACTATTCAATTTTTTTGCCAGAATTAAAGGGAAAGTATTAGGCAATGACTGTGAACATTTTTGGGAGGAGAGGTTTTCCTTTTGGAGGTTTAAGATGCATAAAAGCAAACAGGGAGACCTCTAGTGGGGGGAAAACTGTGGCTTATTGAGAATATGTTTGTGAAGTGACACTATTAGTTATTCTAGAGATGACAGTGAGCCCCTAGTGGCAGAACTGTATAACTTGCAGATGGCAAAGTGAGCTGAGGTGTTTTCAGCTCACGTGACCATCCAAGGCACTATAAGTTCGAGAGCCGACCAAGGGTGGTGGTGGGAGTGACGAGGCAGCGGGTGAAACTGGCGGGGCAGAGCCGGCTCTCCCGCAGTAGCCACACAGCACACCAGAGGGCTCGTATGGAGCTGGCAGCAAGGGGCAGCTATATTCTTAAGGTAAGCCCCTTTCAGCTATTCTGGTCCCTAGAGCAATGTTTTTCGCTGTGAAATCAGCTTTTGTCCAGTAGACTCCCTCCTAGTATTTCTTTGCAGCAGATTACCTTTCTCCGTTTCTGTGCCACAAGGGGGGCAGGGGAGAGCAGGAGCTGAGGCCCTCACGACTTGCACAGCGAGTCACCGAGTACCTCTGTAATAGGAGATAGAGGAGGTGAGCACTGGGTTTTGTATTTGGGAAATGGAGGGGGAGGGTGTAAATTTGGAGCCTGTTGCAGCAACGATCAGCGGCCACCTGGGAAAGCGATTTCAGCCTAGACAACAATTGAACAATTTCCCCAGTAGCCAGTGTACATTGACTTGTCCATGCAGTTAAAGCTAAAATAAGTAGTTCATTTCTAAGCAACCCAAGAGGTGTGAATGCCTTAAATTAGAAACAGTTGCAACATCCTGCATACTTTAGGAAGCTAATACAGTAAAAGCTACCACTGAGAAATTCTAATACAGCATATTATTGCAGCCCAGTGGCGAGAATGCCTTACATTAGAAATAGTCTCGACCGTCTGTGTACTTTAAAGCTCTAATTATTAAGGCTTCACTGCGAATTCGTATTAGAAACAGTTCTGTGGTCTCAAGACATCTGCTCCTTTAAGCTCTCTTATGATTAAGGTTCCACTGCACAGCGTATTACAACAGCTCTGTTGGTCTCAACATCTCCGTTCATTAAGACACTAATTAAGATTACAGTTAAGGCTATATTGACAATTCGCATAGAACAGCACAGTGGAGAGGTTGTTTGAAATCAGAAACAGTCTATATTCAGTTAGTCGCAGTTAAAGCTACACCAACAATTCACAATTAATGTAGCTCAGAGGTGAGATTGCTTTAAATTAGAAACAGTCTAAACATCTGCGCCAACCTAAAATGGCACCGGCTTTCCAGCAGTAGCCACACAGCACACCAGAGGGCTCATATGGAGCTAGCAGCAAGGGGCAGCTATATTCTTAAGGTAAGCCCCTTTCAGCTATTCTGGTCCCTAGAGCAATGTTTTTTGCTGTGAAATCAGCTTTTTCCAGTAGACTCCCTCCTAGTATTTCTTTGCAGCAGATTACCTTTCTCCATTTCTGTGCCACAAGGGGGTGGGGAGGCAGCAGCTGAGGCCCTCACGACCTGCACAGTGAGTCCCCGAGTACCTTTCTCTGTTTCTGTGCCACGGGGGGGGGGGCAGGAGCCGAGGCCCTCACGACCTGCACAGCGAGTCCCCAAGTACCTGTAATCAAAAACAGAGGTTCTTGCCCAGAAAAGGTTAATAATCCCTGATTGTACTAAGGGGTCAGTCAGAACTGAAGAATTTAGTTTCCACCTGTTTTGTTTAACTGAGCTATTGTGGGGTCCATGGATTTTAACTTTAAGAAGAATGTGATCTGAAAATTCTAATGGGCGGGTTTCCACCGAGAATGGTTGAACATGTTCAGAGACAACATAAATGGCCTATTGTGGTTGTGAATTCCCCTCTTTTATACTTGAAACTGGGTCCTGTAGTCTGAAAATCTGCACAATTAAGGAGACCCACTGTTTTTATACATTTCTCAAAGGCATTAGATACGCAGTATTTTTTTCTTTCCAGTTATCTGTATGTTTATATTCTGGAACCCATAATTAAAATCTCCAGCTAAAAATTTTTTAAATGTCATTAGACATGGCTGGAGGGAGGTCAACAGGGCAAACTCTTTCCACTTTGGATTGGGGACCATAGGCTTCAATAAATCTACATGGGGTTTGCTCCCAATTCCCATCTGTAATAAGCAATCTCCCTGGAACAACATCGATTAATTTGGATAGATTAAAGTTGGAGTTCTGAGCTACAATGCCAACTTCATCAGCCCTGTCCAACCCAAAGGATCAGTAAGAAGGCCCCAGCACCACACTGATTGAAAAATCCTAACTTGATCTAAAGATAACATCCAGGTTTCTTGTAAAAAGCTAACTGAAAACTTTTGGTAATGTAGAAATTGGAATACAGACTGCCTTTTTTATAATTCAATATCCTACCAATATTTACTGATACTAGGCTGGACATGAACATAAGTCAATGGTGTTTAGGAGCTCTTTTCTTCTGTTTCTTTTTTTTTCCTTTGTGGTCTATAGTCTCAGTTTGTTGGTTAGGAGTTCCTGAGTGTTGTGAGGCAGAATCTGATTTGCCTACCTCCATATCAGATCCCCCCCAGAGCAGGGGAATTTCCCAGGTGTTCTGACCAAATTTCCTCCATTCAATAAAAATACCACCAACAGCTTAATCTGGTTCAATTTCAGTTGGTTACCATCTGTACACCCCCCTCCCCCTGGTCACCCCTGAAAAAGGAACTTTCAGTCGCAGTGGGCCTACCCAGGAGGCAGTATAGCGCAGTGGGTTAAGGCTTTGAGCTGGAGACCTAGGTTTGAATCCCACAGCCACCTAAGTGCATACTGTGTGATCCTGAACAAGTCACTTAACTACCTTGTGCACCCTGGTTGCATCTGGAAACAAGCTTCGGCTTAGTGTGCTGCTCCTTGTTAAACTATGTTCCCCTACCCAGTCAACAAAATTTAATACTAATTAGCAAATAGTGGTTTTTGGGTAGTAAATTGCCATGTGAACCCACTTATTTTATGCCTCGCTCAGACCCATGCTATTACAAGATTTGTTATTGTCGGCCCTTCTATGCAAAAAAAAAGATCACCCATTTATTACCAAGTGTGCAGTTTTTACCTTTAACTGTGGACTGACAAACAAAACACAAGCATCTCCCCAGGACTTTATATTTATGACTTATTTTAACTTTACCAATGATAACCCAGCTAAGATACAGCCTATCATTTTAATTGGGGTCCCAATTCTACCTACAGTACGTCTGCAGCTAGGTAAATTGAAGCACTGAGAGGTGAGGTGACTTGCCCAAGGTCAAACAAAGAGTACTGGGGTCTCATTGAGTTTGAACCTGCAATGTCCTGGTTATCAAGCAGGCGATTTAAAAACCAGAACACAGGGACTCCATATGTAACAGGGCAATTTTAAAGGATCATAAAGAAGCCAATTGAAAATTATGGTCATGATTAGGGGGGCACCCACCCAACAGTTCAAAGTTATCTGCTTAGTAACATAACCAGATTTGTTTGGTGTCCTTTTTTACAAGCACTGAAAAGTGGACCCCTCCCCCCATGGGCCCTGCCAATTAGTGTGGTAGGCATCGATGTCTTGCAACCTGCAGTTACTACAGTGCTGTAATTGTGAAGTGTTTACTAATAAAAATTTATCATCTCCTAGAAAGGATTTCTCCCATGCCAGCATACGAAATGAAACTTCTAACAAGTACAGTAGATGGAATAAGTCACAGCAAATACAACATATTACTAGATCAAAATAAAGTTCAAACCAGTGTGGCTTTAAACAGCAGTACATATTGAACTGACAGCAAGAAAATGTGAAAGGAACAATCCAGTCTTCACTGAAATAAAAAAAAGTGTGGTAGCCAAAACCAGGAAAACATGTTTTATACATTAGGGCCTATACCCCAAGACGTCAAAGAGACCCCCCATGTACCTTCTCCTCTGTCCAGAGCACAACGATAGATGAATACTTGTGACTCAACCAACTGAAAACTGCTGGAACTCCCACAGTTCACAAAACCAGACCTTTAAAAATAAATGTAAAAAAAAACCCACAAACTTATCCCTATGTAAAACAAGTTCTGGTCAGGGCCAAAACAGCTGTGTGGGGCTGTTTCCTGTGGTGGTACTCAAGTATCGGAGTGCTGGGGGTCTGATCTGCAGTGGTGCACAGGTATCCAGCAGCGGTTTCAGAGTGGATGGGAGACTTTCGGGAGCGGAGGCAGAGGAGCTTTGCCATTCAAAAGATGGTGTCGATGACAGAACTGCACATGCACGCTAGTCACGCATGCACAGTTATCCTGGAAGTTCATTCACAAAGTAGTGTGCCCGCAGGAGGGGGCAGTCGTGCGGCAGAGGGGAGCTCCATTGGTGGAGGACAGCACCAATGGAGTGAGCATTGAACAGACAATGCCACATCGCTATAGGAGAATACAAGGCTGTGTTTTGGTCGCCAAACCTTTTCCTCATACAGTGATGGCAAAACATTTGCGGCCCTCTGCCCATGCAACAGTAAAAAGGGAACTCTCAGATCTGCATGCAAATGCACTCACAATCCCTTCTGCCGAATGCACAGGGTTGTGGGTAATGACCTACTAACCCTATTATAAAGGGAAGAGAGGTGAATGGCAAGAGAGAGAGAAAGAACACATCATGGGCGAGAGGAGGAGGAGAGGAAGAAGAGAGGGAGAGTGTGGCTGTTTGCTAGGAACACACCCCTGATAGCGCAGAGTGCACTTATAGTGCTGCAGCTCTAGAATGTCCACGTCAGGGGACCTAATAACCTATGACAGGAGAGCAGCATGAAAAGCTGCTTCTGGGACGGGGTGCTTGGAACCAAGGGAAAAGAAAGGTGATGTCACGGTCACTGTGCATGCGCGAGAAAGAGCTCTGCATGTCCATGATGGCCATCGTGACATAAGTGCACATGTGCAATGAGCTTTCAGCGGTCATCTTGGGCATGGCAGCCTCTTTTGTTTCGCTGGCAGCTGTGGACATTATAGGTGAAAACAAATTAGTGCCCCACGAAGGGGAGGGGGTGTGTGGTTGTGTGGCCTGCGGAGGGAAGGGACGGCAAAAAACAAAGGCTGTGGACATGGCCGCAGCATTGTGGAAGCATAATAGAGAAGTATCCAGCCATGTGCTTCCACAGTCCTTTTTCTCTTTCTTAGCAAAACGTCTGCAGGGCTCCACCCATGCAGCTATAAAAAAGGGCCTTCAAAACACCTTTGTAGCCGCAGCTCTGTCCCGCCATGCATTGATGTTTCATTGTCATGATGATGTCTTCCTCAGAATGACGTATGAGACCCAACAACCAGATTTTAAGGTCCCAATTTAAAGACACAGTGTAAAAGGGAGAGACAAGACAGCATAACCGCATAAAGTAGTGCAACCACAGAAGAACAAATGTGCAAAAGAGTCAACACACACAAGTGCTCAGTGCATGTTGTGCAAGCAAAACTTGTTTAATAAAGCTTATGCAAAAATGCAAAAGGACAAACATATTAAACACAGGGACCACGTATGTATAGAGAGCACAAGTATAATACATTTTTTTCAATGCATAACTCACTTCCTAAATGCAGCACAATGAAACCCTTTCCCTGATGTTAATTTCGAAACAAACAATAATAAATGTTTTACATTGTTTACAGATTTTTTGCAAAAGGGGATAATTGGTGGTGGTGGGGGGTAATTCATAAAGTATCACAACCTAAAATGAAAAACAAGAGCAATCAGAGGAAATCAGGCAAAATCTATACCTAGATAAAATAAAAACTTTTTTTTTTTTAAATTCTTTTTCTCACCTCCACCGATCTCTCTCCAGTGAGGTCACTCAGTGTACCACTGTGTCTACCCGCCTGAAGTTCCGTGGTGCTCCTTCGATCATCAGACTCCCCGCCCCATCCAGCGCCGCTCTAATCCCCCAGGTCTAAGTCCCCAAGGGAAGGACCACCACACCTCTGGCGCCCTTTCTTATAGTGTTGCCGTGCAACGTTGGCTTGAGGAGACCAAGGAGCATCTCCTGAGACCCGCATGGGCTGTAGTCTGGACCCGGCTTTGTCTGTCGGTATGAGTTTTTTTTCCTGTTACGTCCTGTCCCCCGCCCCTCCCCAGCAGAGCCTGAGCGCAATGGTGCCAGGCTTGCATGTCGCAGCTCTGCATCCTCCTGTTCCAGCCCTCGAGCATTGCAGTACCTCCGGTCTCCACTGGGGGCTGCGCGATGCCAGACAGTAGCCTGGATCCCCCAGAGAGAGAGGATAGGAGAGCAGTCCTCCTGATGCTCAGTCCTCTCTCTCCCCTGCCAACCCCCAGTGGCCTGGACTTGTTCCAGAACCCGGGTCGCTGGCATTGCGCAAGGTGTGGCGTCCAGCACCTCAACCCTCTGCGCCACTGGGCCGACTAAATAAAAATGTTTTTGTTAGAAAAAAATGTTCAAAAAGAATAAATGTTCTAAAAGTTCAAAATGAGAACACAGAAAATACAGAAACTGAAAACAGGACTGTTGAAGGCAAACAATACATCAAAATGTATGTCAAAAGAAAAGTCAGTCAATCCAGGAATGCAAAAAGTGGGTCTGAGTGAGGTTTCCCACTTTTGGCATTCCTGGGTAAACCCTTTTGTTCAGTACTGGAGGAAGGGTGTTATTTTTTCATTTATTATGTTTGCTTGCGCGCACGTTCAAGAAACATTATGTGGCAGCTTAGGAGAGAAGCGGGTTGTGGAGGTGCAGCACTATGGCAGCCAACAGCAGCACTGCATTTGGGAGCTTGGCACTGGTGGACCAATGCAGGCATTGGTTTTCAAAAGTGCCACAAACTTATAACGATTTTGCCACTGCAATGAGGGGCGGCCTCGTCATTGCAGCATCAGACATTCCGCTGCAATGAGGGAGTGAACTGTAATTGCAGGGTGGTACCTTGCTTAGTGTAACATTTGCCGACAGGGGAGCCACTCCGTTGACATAATGCCCTCCCATTTTGTTTGTGTGAGGTGCTAATCCCCTTGGCATCATGTACTAAAGTAGTCTTTCTTTGCCGATGGGTGCCAAATCCCCTCTGCATCATGCACCCCCCCAAAACAGTCTTTCTTTGCTGATGGGGGGCCCAATCCCCGTCGGCTTCAGTCCCCCCTTCCCAGTTTAATTTGCAGATGGGGGAGCCCAATCCTCATCAGCATAATGACCCCACAGTCATGTTTTGCCTGTGCAGAGGGGGTGCCCAATCCCCCTCAGCATCATGTGCCCCCCCATCCATATCTGTGCCAATGAGGGGCCCAATCCCCATCACCTTCAGTCCCCCTTCCCACTTCCTGTTGCTGAGGGGGTGCCCAATCCCTCTCGGCATCATGCACCCCCCTCAATCATTTCTGTGCCGACGGGGGGCCCAATCCCCGTCAACTTCAGCCCCCCTTCCCACAAATGCAGGTGGCACACTGGGAGCCCACCTCAGTGTACCAAACAACACCTGCAAAAAAAGAAAACTGGCCCTCGTTGTCTTTTTTTTCTGTTTCCTGTAAAACAAGAAAACGGTCCCTCACGGTCTCTCCTGCCCCCGCCCAAACCCGTGCCCACACTCTGCGCACCCTGCCTCCCCACACCCCCTCACCCCATACTTACCTCCGGAGCTAGGCATGATGATCTTCAGTGGACCGGGAACATGTCTGCACTCTTCAAAGCCGACCGCGAACTGAAGAAATGCAGGTAAGCTGTATAATGGTATAAATAGGGGTTTTTTTCAACTTTGGTGCATATCTCAGGCATTTTGGGGAATTCTGGCCCCAAATTTTCAACATCGGGTTATTGGGACCCCTCTTCATGAATTCAGTCACTATCATGGTGTTATTCAGTCCCGAAAGATAATTTCATGGTCACTGTGCGGAATCACCTTTCGGGACCGATTAACAAAATGACAGTGGCACTGTTCATGAGGTGGGCTCTCAAAAAGCCTATGTTGCAAATTGGTGAAAAATATCCCCAAAATTACTGTTTTACAAGCGTGCATTGCGCAGTTTCCATGTACGTTCATAACTTCGCAAATTTGTAATATTTTCACTCCAGATTTTCAACATTGGCATTTTTCATACCCCCTTATTAACAGTATAGCTGTCATTTTACACATCCTGGCTGAAATGTGTTTTCACACTTCCAGCACAGAATAGTGCAGTCACTGCGGAAAATCAGTTTCCGGGACAGATTAAGAAAATGGCAGTGACACTGGCCATGAGCAGAGGTCCTGAAATGCCTATGTTGAAAATAGGGTGACAAAAGTCCATAAAATGACTGTGTTACAAGTGTGCATTGCGCAGTTTCCATGCACCCTTGTAACTTCGCAAATTTGTAATATTTTCATGCCAGATTTTCAACACTGGCACTTTTCACACCTCCTTATGAACAGTACAGTTGTCATTTTTCACATCCTGACCGAAATGTGTTTTCGCACTTCTGGCACAGAATAGCACGGTCGCTGTGGGAATCAGTGTTTGGGACAGATTAAGATAGAGCGAGTGGGAGGGGGGAGTGAGCGAGCTCAACGGAGCTCTGTCAGGACTGCAGCAGATTTCTTTGTGAGCAGAAAAATGTGCCAATGCAGGCAGGAGTCCAGTACAAAAGGGCAGCTTGGAGAAACAGAACAAGCAAGTGAGGGAGGGGGAGTGAGCGAACTCAACGGAGCTCTGTCGGGACAGCTGTGAACTACTTTGTGGGCAGAAAAAGGTGCCAATGGAGGCAGGAGCCCAGTACAAAAGGGCAGCCTGCAATGCCGGGAGAAACAGAATGAGCTAGTGAGAGAGGGGGAGTGAGCGAGCTCAACAGAACTCTGTCGGGACAGCTGTGAACTTCTTTGTGGCAGAAAAAGGCACAAATGCAGGCAGGGACCCAGTACAAAAGGGCAGCCTGCAGCACCGGGAGAAACAGAATGAGTGAGTGGGGGTGGAGGGAGTGAGCAAGCTCAACAGAGCTCTGTCGGGACTGCTGCAGATTTCTTTGTGGGCAGAAAAAGGCACCAATGCAGGCAGAAGCCCAGTATAAAAGGGAAGCCTTCAGTGCTGGGAGAAATAGAATGAGCGAGTGAGAGAGGGGGCATGAACAAGCTCAACGGAGCTCTGTCGGGACTTTAGAGTTGCCCACCCTCATGCCCACAGCCCTCTGAGGTCCTATATTACAGCAGGGTCTCTGGGGTGGCGACAAAGCAATGATTGGATACTTTTAGGATTGCTGTAATATTACAGATTTAGTTGTTCTGTTTATTTCTGTAACTGAGCTGAGTAATACTTGGAGTGCAATAGGATTTTTAACTGGGCTAAGTGAAACTATATGAGAGCTGAGAACAAAAAGTATGGTAGCTGAGTGGTGAAAAACGGACAAGGAGGCTTTAGGATTGCTACAGTAATACAGTATCTAACGGATGAAATTTGAGACTGAATTAACCCAGTCAGCAAGGGGGCAGTAGGAGGACTAGTGTGGGGGGGACCAAGAATTTGAGTAAACAGGGGCCTAACAGTTGTAGTACGGTATAGAAACTAGGAGTAAGAGCCCGTAACATAAGATGGGGGCCAAAATGGGTCAGGTACCACACGTCAATAAGGCGGACAACTTTGGAAGGGTGGGGGGGTGTAGAGGGTGTGGGTCCACCATGATCCTTGACTGGGCTTGGAGGATGTGGGGGGTGTATGGTCTGTAGACGACTGGCTAGTTTGAGGGAGGAACTGTGGAGGTTAGGAGGAGTCTAAGTGGCAGGGCAGATGAGTATGGTAGGCATCCTGGCTGGGGGGGGACAGGGGATGGCAAGGGGGGGACGGAGGAAGAACAGCTAGGGACTGAAACCGATCCCAGTATCAGAGGCACTAGCAGAAAAGAGAGGAGAAAGGAGGGGGTGCCCGAGGTGAGGGAGGGGGCCTCCTGATGGGGGAGGAAGAGACCACAAGGAGTACCAGGGGAGAGAGCAGATGGCTATGGGTAGGAGGGACCAGGGTGGCACGGAGGAACAAGTAGAGGGGGAACCAATAGGGGAAGAGATGTGGAGGGTATCAACTATGAATAGATTCAAGCCTCTGCTATTGGAGAGAGGTGGGGAGCAGGAACATACTGACGGGGGAGGAAAAGCGGGGCATGAGAGGATGGCAACAGGTAGGGGACGAGATAGCGAGGACAAAAGGGTAGAAGGGGGCTAATAAGGAAGGAGGGGGTGGTGACTGGAGGAGGAAAGGCTACGGGAAGGGGGAAGGATGGGAGGGCATCTCTATCGGGGTAGAATGGAATGGGGGCTGTAAATCGACAGCAGCAAGGATAGAAGAGGGGGTTGGAAATCAGCAGGGGAGGAGGGGAGGTCGACATTGGAAGCCCAGTAGGAAGTAGTTAGGCTGCGAAGGGGTTCAAGGGGGATGGGAGGAACAAGGCAAAGAAAAGGGGTGAGGCGGCAGCAGGGGGTACTGATACAGAAGTCACAGAGGGTGCAGATGGTGGGGGTAAGGGGCAGGGAAAGCGAATACTGGGGTGGTGGAAGGGGCATTAGATAGGAAAGCGGGTAAGGAACGAGGGGGGTACTCATACTGGGGGATTCTATACTGAAAGGGGTGAGATGGGGTGGAAGGGGGGAAAGGCACAGCAGTATTTGGGTTGAAGCTATCCCCAGGTTGACTGCAGGAGGGACAGGGCAGGCACTGCTCAAGTGTGCAGCAAGGGGGAGGAAGAAACCTCATTTAGTGTTGCATGTGGGTACAAATGACTTGGCTGGGGAGGTTGTAGAAGTAGTGAGGGGGAGGTTTGAGTAGTTGGGCAGGCAGTGTGAGGGGTTGGGGGAGTCGGTGGCATTCTCGGAGATACTCCTGGTACCATGTGCAAGCATGGGGAGGAAGGGTAGGATTGAGGAGTTCAACGAGTGGCTCAGGGATTGGTGCCACACTAAAAATTATGGGTTAGTGACTAACTGGGGTAGGGTCTGGGGGAACAGTGACTTGTACGTGGAAGACAGGCTACACTTCAGCAGGAAGGGGAAGGGAGTATTAAAGGCAGGATTAGAGGGATATATCTCTACTAAGGTGGATTTAAACTTGTGGGGGGGTGGCCAAAAGACTGAGGTTGGTAGAAAGGTCCGGACAGGGGAGCCTAATGAGCTCACCCCCCTAGTTATAGGTAAAGGTGGAGGCGTAGTAACCCTGGGAGGGGGTGGGTAGAGTGGTCTGAGTGTAATACAGAAGGTACCACTACCCAGTAAGAATAAGGAGGAGAAAGGGTGTGGACTACCAGGAGGAAGGACACAGGCCAAGGAGGAGAAGAGTGAGGAGAAGGAGGGGTGCGGGTGGAAGGTGGTTACCCTTAATGCAAGAAGCCTGGAGAACAAAACTGCAGAGCTTCAGGCGCTCCTTTCAGAGGAAAAGGTGGACATTGCTGCAGTGACCGAGACTTGAGCCCCAGAGTACCATGATTGGGACTTGACAATTCCGGAATACAGGCACTACAGGAGGGACCAGGTGGTTGGAAGGGGGGGGAGGTTGCACTCTATGTGAGGGAAGGGATTAAATGCATAAGGGACGAGGGAGAAGAGGAGAGGACAGAGGAGCTTTGGATGCAGCTCCTGGACTCCAAGGGCAGAAAGCTGAGGCTGGGAGTGGTGTACAGACCACCAGCCCGATCCGGGGAACTGGATGGGGTGTTGGCAGAGCAGGTAAGGAGGGTGTATAGAAGGGGGAGTGTGGTGATAGTGGGAGATTTTAACCTACCACAGGTTGACTGGAGCATCCAGGACACTAGCAGTACCAGGGAGCAGGTACTCCTTGATGCATTCCAGGACAGCCTTCTGATGCAATTGGTAAGTGGTCCTACAAGGCTTGGTAGCACTCTGGACCTAGTCCTGGCAAATGGGGAAGCGGTGAGGGAGGAAGGGAGGTAAGGGTGGAGGACCCATTAGCAGGTAATGACCTCCAAACAGTGTGGCTCGTTGTTGCGCTGGGCAAGGAGAGAGGAGGCATGGGCACTAAGGTGGTGGACTTTATTAGGGTGGACTTTGGGAGGATGGGAGCAATACTGCAAGGGAGACAGCAGGATATAAGGTTGGGGATGGATGCAGAACAAAATGGGGTGTCATAAAAACTGGGCTAACAGAGGCAACAGTAGCCTGCACCAGGGCCAGGAGTAAGAGGAGCAGAGCCAAGAAACCATGCTGGCTGAACAAGGAAGTGCTGAAAGGGGTAAGAGCAAAGACGGCTGCATACCAGAAGTACAGGAGAACAGGGAAGGGAGAAGATAAGGAGGCTTTCAGGAATTGGTCAAGAGAGTTTGCCAGGAGGGTGAAAAAAGCTAAGGCCTCCAGGCAATTAAGGTCTGCACAGGGCATAAAGGGAGGGGAAAAGGACTTTTCTAGGTATGTCAAGGAAAAGAGGAAGTGCAAGGAACATATTGTGAGGATAAAGCGGGGAGGGGATTGGGTGGAAAAGGGGAGGAGCAAGTGGAAATTCTAAATGAGCACTTCTGCTCCATTTTCACTAAGGAGAGGAATGGTCCACTACCAGAATGGGCTGGGGGGGGTGGGAAAAGGGGAGAGGAGGTGACAGACAGTGATCACAGGGAGTAGGGTGCTAGACGGGCTGAGGGCAGTAAGGGTGGACAAGGCACCAAGTCCCGATGGCATCCACACCAGGGTGCTAAGAGAGATGGAGCTGTTGGCTGAGCCACTGGCAGATCTGTTCAACACCTCCCTGGAAATGGAGTGTGTGCCCCAGGACTGAAGGGTGGCCCATGTGGTGCCCATACACAAGAGTGGGCCTAGGGAGGAGCCAGGAAATTATTGCTCGGTAAGTCTCACATCCATAGTGGGTAAGCTTATAGAGGCGATACTGAAGGAGAGGCTGGTGGCATTCCTAGACAGTAATGACTTCCAAGATGGGTGGCAACACAGGTTTATCTCAGGAAGGTCTTGTCAAACCAACCTAATACAGTATTATGACTGGGTGACAAGGGAGTTGGACAGGGGCCATACAGTACATGTCCTGTACTTGGACTTCAGTAAGGCCTTTGGTACAGTTCCTCATGGGAGACTGGGGGGGAAGCTGATGGCAGTGGGGGTGGAAAAAATACTGACTAAATGGATAGAGAACTGGTTACAAGGGAGGGTGCTGAGGGTGGTGGTGGGGGGGGGGAGCTCTTGGCACCCAGAGCAGTGACAAGCAGGGTGCAGCAGGGGTCAGTGCTGGGCCCGGTGCTATTTGTCTCTGACACAGCACACAGTGTGGGGAGCAGGGTTAGTCTGTTCGCAGATTATACCAAATTGGGGGTGGTGGTGGATGAAGAGGACAGTTGGGGAAAACTGCAGGGGGACCTAACCAAACTAGAGACATGGAGGAGGAGTGGCAGCTAGGATTCAAAGCAAAGAAGTGTAAGGTGATGCACTTCGGAGCTAAGAACCAGAAGAGGTACCCTTGGTTGGGGATCACAGAGGAGGAGAAGAAACTAGGAGTGTTGGTAACTAGGAGCATGAACAACTCGGCCCACTGCACGAGAGCAACAGTGAAGGCAAACAGGATGCTGGGGTGCATCGCAAGAGGGTTCTCATCCAGACACAGGGATGTGATCCCACCTCTCTACAAATCATTGGTCAGACTGCACCTAGAGTACTGTGTGCAATACTGGAGACCATACCTGAGGAGAGATAGAAAGTTGCTGGAAAGGGTGCAAAGGAGGGCAACAGAAATGTTAAAGGGAATAGAAGGAAGGGAATAGGAAGTTAGGCTGAAGGAGCTGAACATGTACACACTGGAGTAGAGGAGGGATAGGGGTGATATGATTGTAGCTTTTAAATACCTGAGGGAGTAAATAAACCTAGCACTGAGAGGGTGTTTAAACTGAGGAGTGGAAGAGAGACAAGGGAGCACGGACTAAGGTTGGAAGGGGGACATTTCAAGAGGGAAATGAGGAGGTACTGCTTCCCTGAGAGGGAGGTGTCTAGATGGAATGCACTGCCAGAGGTTGTGGTAACATGTAGGACAGTCAGTAGCTTTAAGAAGGAGGGGAAAAAAGCAAGAGGAAGAGTCAGGGGGGCAGGGGCTGGGACAAGCGGGGGAGGAACTGGGGGGGGGAGGAGGCTAGGACAGCTGCAATCTAGGGTGCTAGCTACACACTCGGGCAGACTTACATTGGTGTGTTCTGCTGGCAGATTTGTATGTTCATATGTTCATGTGTATGTTCGTATGTAAAATCACAGTGGCTCTGTTCATGAGCAGAGGTCCTAAAATGCTTATGTTGAAAATTTGGTGACAAATGTCCATAAAATGACTGTGTTACAAGCGTGCATTGTGCAATTTCCATGCGCCCTCATAACTTTGCAAATTTGTAGTATTTTCACTCCAGATTTTCAACACTGGCATTTTTTCAAACCTTCTTATGAATAGTACAGCTGTAGTTTTTCAAATCATGCCCCAAATATGCATTTACACATCTGGCGCAGAATAGCGCGGTTGCTGTGGGAAATCAATGTTCAGTACAGATTAAGAAAATCATAGTAACAGTCTCCATGAGCAGAGGTCACAAAATGCCTATGTTGAAAATTTGGTGCAATAATTCCACTAAATGACTGTGTTACATGCATGTGTTGCGCAGCTTCCACGTACGCTCGGAAGTTAGAGCATTTTTTTATGTTTTCACTACAGATTTTCAACACTGCGCTCTCTCCACACTTCCCTATGAATGGTACAGCTATCATTGTCAAGTCCGGGACACACTGACAAAATCACAGTGCCACTGTTTATGAGAAGAGGTCCCAAATGCTTTCATGAGGTGGGGGTCACAAAATGGCCATGTTGAAAATTTGTAGTGCAAATACCAACAAACGCCCGGGGTGTTAGGGTTTCTAACCATAACGTCTCACCCTGTACAGAATGACAGGCATCAGGGGTGTGCCTTTGGATTGCTGGCTGTAATACTCATACCATTCCACCCCACTCCACCACCCTACAGTCAGTGACAGGCATTGAGGTGTGCCTTGGACTCTTCAGCCCCAGAGTTCACCCCATTCTGCTATACTGCAACCATTTCAGCATATATCCTTATGAAGTGGGGTGACTGTAAAGCCAAACACCCCAAGGCACACCTCAACACGCCAACATGTGTAGGTGTCTGCTGGATAGGGTGAAGTGAAATGGCATGAACGTTATGGGCGACAACTCAAACGCATACCCCAATGCCTGTCTGTCTCTATAGGGTGAAAGTGGGGTTAGCGTGAAGTGCAATACTTCACTGCCATTCATATTCTGCATCTCTCTAACTGCTGCATTTCCAATGCTAATACCAGCAAGCAAACATTTGGCATTGACAAATGCTTGTTTTTATTTAGTCTTTGTTAACCGGGTAAGGCCCACTAGGCACAAGTGCCTGTTTTCAGGGGTGACCTGGGAACACTGGGCAGTTAAGTGACTTGCTCAGAGTCACACAGTATGCAAGTGGAGGTTGTGAGAATTAAACCAAGGTCTGATCTGCTAGATGTACTATGCTCATTCACAGCTCGTTACTCTAACCTCTAGGCTATAGTGCCAGCCCATAAGACTTCCAAAACAGAACACTGGACATGCATGTCCTAAGAATGTCCAACTGGGATTTCTAAAACCCAGACAATGGAAACTGAATCCTGGACAAACTGAAGCAATGCATAGGAAGTAGTTGTGTGCAGTCATTCAGGCATCTAGTTTTGAAATTCCACTGGTCATCCCTGAATGCCTTGCTGCTTCAGAATGGTATTTACTCACCTGGCAAAGGTGTTTATACCTTCTACCTTTATAGTGCTCAGAGTATCATCACATATGGGTATCTTCCATCCATCCTATTGGCAGAAGCACAATCATAAATCTTGTCTGGCTGCCAGAGGCCATCCACCCCCAGCTACAACCAGTAAAGCCAGTAAGAAACTTCCCTAGCAGAGAGAAGAGAAAATACATAAAAAAAAACCCAGCCAAACAGGCCACCCACTAAACAACAGATGTGGTGTAGTGCAATGGTTTGAGGCTCTAAGCTGCAAACCTGGAGACCTGGTTTTGAGTCCCACAGCCCCCACTTGCACACTGTGTGACCCTGAGCAAGTCACTTAAATTCCTTGTGCTCCCAGGTTGCACCTGTAAACAAGCTTCAGCTTAGTGCGTCACTTCTGGCTAAAAACACCAAGATTGTCATGTGCTATAAACAAGCATTTGTCATAGAAACATAGAAACATAGAAACATAGACTTTGACGGCAGATAAGGACCGCTAGGCCCATCTAGTCTGCCCATTTCCCTACCTACAGGATAGGCCGCAGATCCTAGTTAACCAACAGCCTATTTCTTCCTACCTCCACAAGAATTGCCTTATGTCTGTCCCATGCATTCTTGAAGTCTCCCACAGTTTTAGACCCCACAACTTCCTCAGGAAGGCTGTTCCATGCATCCACTACCTCTCTGTGAAATAATATTTCCTCACATTGCCCCGAACCGCCCTCCTCTATCTTTTAAATTGTGTCCCTTGTTCTTGCAAGTCTCTTTTTCTGAAAGATGCTACCTTCTTGGACTTTGTTGATTCCTTGAGGTACTTGAAAGTTTCTATCATGTCCCCTCTCCTTCTTTCCTCAAGGGTATACATATTAAGCCCTTTAGTCTCTCCTCATACGGCTTCTCTTGCAGACCCTGCACCATTTTGGTGCCCTCCTCTGGACTGCCTCTATCCTGTCTATGTCCTTGCGAGATGGGGTCTCAGAACTGGACACAGTATTCAGATGGGGTCTCACCAACTGTCTGTACAGAGGATAACAACTTCCTGTTTTCTGCTGCTGATGCCTCTCCCTATACATCCCAGTATACCCCGGCCCTCCCTACTGCCTTCTCACATTGCTTGCTAACCTTAAGGTCATCTGATATGATTACCCCAGGTCCCTTTCCTGTTTTGTTGTTGTTACTACCTCCCCACCCATTGTGTATTCTTCCCTGGGTTCTTGTTTCCCAGGTGCATTATTTAGCACTTTTTTGCATTGAATCCTAGCTGCCATACGTCTGACCATTCCTCCAACCTTGCCAAGTCCCTTTTCATCCTTTCCACGCCTCCTTGTGTATCAACCCTGTTGCAGATCTTTGTGTCATCTGCAAAAAGGCATACTTTTCCTTCCAGTCCCTCTGCAATGTCACTGATGAAGACATTAAAAGGACTGGACCCAATACTGAACCTCATGGTACCCCACTAGTAACCGCCCTTTCTTCAGAGTGGACTCCATTTACAATTACCTTCTGTGTCCTGTTGTCCAGCCAATGTTTTACCTAGGCTACCACCCTGGGACCCACTCCCAGGCTGGTTAATTTGAATAATAATCTTGTGTGGGACTGTGTCAAATGCCTTGCTAAAGTCTAGGAAGGCCATGTCCACAGCCCTCCCTGGTCTACTACTTTGGTCACCCAGTCAAAGAAATCTATTAGATTCGTCTGACATGACCTTCCCACTGTGAACCCATGCTGCCTTGGATCCTGTGTTCCACTGACCTCTAGGTACTCAACTATTCTTTCCTTCAGAAGTGACTCCATCACTTTCCCTACCACAGAGGTCAGACTGACAGGTCTGTAGTTTCCTGCCTCTGTCTTGGTCCCACTTTTGTGAAGGGGAATCACATCTGCCTTCCTCCAGTCCTCGGGTACCACACCATCCTCCCATGATTTATTAAAAAGAGTAGCTAGTGGTTTCACTAGTTCCTTCCTTAATTCTTTTATAATTCTGGGGTGAATTCCATCAGGACCCATTGTCAATGCCGAACGTTCGCTTGCAGGTATTTGCAGTGGTATTTGGCACTTGGACATGGCTTAAAAAAATCAGTGACAAAGAAGTACAAGCATTTGTCAATGCCGAATGTTGCTTGCTTCTATGTGCTGTTTAGGTATTTGGAACTCATTGGAGTGCAAATATTGAAAATTGGCAAACTTACGAGCGTGCGTAGGAACTGCGTAATGCACACTCGTAAAACAGTCATTTTAAGGAATTTTTTCACCAAATTTTCAACATAGCCATTTTAAGACCTCTGCTAATGAAAAGTGTCACTGTGATTTTCTTAATGTGTCCCATACATTGATTTTGCACACCGACTGCGCCATTGTGCGCTACATGGGCAGAAACACATTTTGGGCAGGATGTGAAAAATGACATCTATACTGCTCATAAGGAGGTGTGGTAAAATGGCAATGTTGAAAATCTGGAGTGAAAATATTGAAAATTCGCAAACTTACAAGCGTGCGTAGGAACTGCGTATCACACGCTAGTAAAACAGTCATTTTTAGGAATTTTTTCACCACATTTTCAACATAGCCATTTTAAGATCTCTGCTCATGAACAGTGACACTGTGATTTTCTTAATGTGTCCCATACATTGAGTTTGCACACCAACTGTGCCATTGAGTGCTACACGGGCGGAAACACTTTTGGGCAAGATGTGAAAAATGATAGCTGCACTGCTCATAAGGAGGTATGGTAAAATGGCAATGTTGAAAATCTGGAGTGAAAATATTGAAAATTTGCAAACTTATGAGTGTGCATAGAAACTGCGCAACACACACTCGTAAAACAGTCATTTTAAGGAATTTTGTCACCAAATTTTCAACACAGCCATTTTAAGACCTCTGCTCATGAACAGTGTCACTGTGATTTTACTTAATGTGTCCCATACATTGAGTTCGTACGCCGACTGCGCCATTGTGCGCTACATGGGCGGAAACACGTTTTGGGTGAGATGTGAAAAATGACAGCTATACTACTCATAAGAAGGTGTGGTAAAATGGCAATGTTGAAAATCTGGAGTGAAAATATTGAAAATTCGCAAACTTACGAGCGTGCATAGGAACTGCGCAACGCATGCTCGTAAAACAGTCATTTTAAGGAATTTTTTCACCAACTTTTCAACATAGCCATTTTAAGACCTCTGCTCATGAACAGTGTCTCTGTAATTTTCTTAATGTGTCCCATACATTGATTTCGCACACCGACTGCGCCATTGTGCGCTACATAGTCGGAAACATGTTTTGGGTGAGATGTGAAAAATGACAGCTGTACTACTCATAAGAAGGTGTGGTAAAATGGCAATGTTGAAAATCTGGAGTGAAACTGTTGAAAATTCGCGAACTTACGAGCCTGCATAGGAACTGTGCAACGCACACTCGTAAAACCGTCATTTTTAGGAATTTTTCCACCAAATTTTAAAAATAGGTTTTTTGAGAGCCCACCTTATTAACGCTGGCACTGTCATTTTGTTAATCAGGCCTGAAAGGTGAATTCGCACAGTGACTGCAAAATCACCCTTCGGGCCAGAATAACCCCATGACAGTAACAGAATTCATGAGAAGGGGTCCCAAAAACCCCATGTTGAAAATTTGGTGCAAAAATTCAATAAAATGCCTGAGATATGCAACAAAGTTGAAAAAAAAAACATCTAGCCCATTATACAGCTTACCGGCATTTCCTCAGTTCGCGGTCGGCTTTGAAGAGTGCAGACGTGTTCCCGGTCCAGCGATGATCATCGCGCTGAGCTCAGAAGTAGTATGGGGTGGGGAGGTGTGGGGAGGCAGAATGCGCAGTGGGTGGGTGCGGGTTGTGGGAGGGGCAGGAGACTGCGTGGGACCATTTTAATTTACAGTTTTGTTTTTGTACTTTGAGCGATGCGGGACGTTTGCCACGCTGGGGTGGAGCTCCCAGCATGGCAGAAGGATAACTGGGGGGCTGTGGAGCCGATGGGGATTAGGCACCCCCGTCGGCAGACAATGCGGGTCGTTTGTCATGCTGGGGTGGGCTCCCAGCATGGCAGCAAAGATTTGGGGGGGGGGCGTGACGCGGTGCAAGCACACAGCGGTCGTTTTCTTTGAAGAGAAGACAACCACTGTCATACACAGCACCGGTGTGGATTGGTGCAGGACCTCCACGCCTGCTCAAGGGAGCAGGGGATTGCTCAGGAGAGGCACACCTCCAAAGTGTCCCATTCTCCCAAGATGTTCCTTGCGCATGCGCACAAGTGAACGTAAAAAGGTAATTTACTTGAGATAACAAAAGAATGTGAACGTCGAGGGACACACTCAATAGCAAGAGCATACAAAACAATTTTGCTCCATAAGTATGGTATGGAAAAAACACACCTGCAGTGAATATGTAACAGCAGTCATGCATATAGTAAATACAGTAATAAAGCCACCACAATATATTGGGTAGTATCCTCACTGGACTTAAACTACATGGTCCAGCGGCAATCCAGTAGAATAGTGGCTCTAAGGATTTGGGCTGCTGTAGCATGCTGTTTGTCCACCTAGAGAGGGACTCTGAGCACTATAAAGGTGGCAGGTATAATCACCTTTACCAGGTGAGTGAATACCATTATCCCCTGCCATCTTTCTAGTGCTCAGAGAATCATCACATATGAGTCTTTGAGCAGTACCCAGGCAATGACCCATGGGTGGGAAAGAAAACGAACCTCTTTATTAGTTGAACCCTACAGCAGCCTGAAGCACAGCCCTGCCAAACATATCTCTATCTGCAGAAGCCACATCGAGCCTGTAATGTTGGACAAAAGTGTGGACTGAGAACCAGGTAGCCGCTGCACAGATATCCTGCACAGAAGCACCACCCCACTCCACCCAAGATGCTGAAAGCACTCTGGTGGAATGTGCCTAAATGCCTCTAGGGGGGTCCTTACCTGCCACAATTTACCTCATATCCAGCTGGCAAAGGCTTCTTTTGATGCCGCCTGACCCATCTTTTTTCCAGAACAGAACACAAACAACCTATCCGACCTACGGAAACTCTCTGTCATAGTCAGATAATCTCTAAGTATGGAAATTATATCCATGGGGTGGTGTTCCCCAGACTGACTCCCTTCTTCCCCTGGCATGGCCGGTAGATGAATAGCCTGCTCCAGATGAAAGGAGGACTATGCCTTTGGTATGAAATAGGGGACAGTCATCATGGACACCCGGTCATTATGGAAGGTAAGAAATGGTTCCTGGCAGGAGAGTGCTTGCAGTTTGCTCAACTGCCTAGCCGAGCACATGGCCATGAGGAAC
The DNA here is from genome assembly GCA_016271365.2 of Neoceratodus forsteri. Taxonomy (NCBI): domain Eukaryota; kingdom Metazoa; phylum Chordata; order Ceratodontiformes; family Ceratodontidae; genus Neoceratodus; species Neoceratodus forsteri. Next base: position 324,147,584 of record CM057450.1, on the reverse strand, counting down.
ACTGTTTTAATGGTTGTCCAATAAGGGGAATTAGGAACAAATGGGGGCTTGCGCAGTCCCTCCAATACCCATTTCAGCTGCCATGATGGACACTTGGGTCACAGATGGGGAGATGCAATCTGCACCACCCGAGGAGGCGAACCCACTGTCTGCACCTTTGGCAGTGATCCCCTTATAGCAGAGTTACTCAATGCCTGAACCCTCAAGTAGGAGTAGGCCAAAACTTTTTTGGCCCTATCATTAAGGAAATCAAGAATCTGGGGAAGGTCCACCACAGAAAGAGACAAGCCTTTTGCTGTGCACCACTTAGAAAAAAATCTGTCAATTTCTCTGATAAGTCTTATTAGTGGGATTTCTCCTGGACTTCAACAGACATTCCACCACCTTGGAGGGGTAGCCCTCTGTTAACAGTCTTGTGCTTTCAGCATCCAATCTGGCAATGAGAGGGCCAGAGAGTTGTAGTGCAATAGCAGGCCCTGGCGTAGTAAGTCCTGATGTTGTGGTAGGTGCCAAGGCGTGTCAATCGGCATCGCTCAGAGTAGAGAGCCCCATGACCTCCTCGGCCAGTCCAAGGTCACCATCAGCATGATGGTTCTAATGGCCTTGATCTTGGACAGCACTTTTGCAATCATTGGAAGAGACAGAAATATGTAAGCCTTTGTGAACCTCCATGTTACTGCCATTGTGGCAACCTCTTCAGCTCAACTATCCGGAAAGCATGAATGAAAATGGAGCAGTTGATTGTTGTGCCCTGATGCCACGAGGTCGACCTAGAACTGCCCCCACCTCTGGTTGTGAATCTGAAATACCTGAGGGTGCAACTACCACTCCATCTGATCAGGGGCCACTCGACTGAGCCAATCCACCTATAAGTTTAGCTTTTCCACCAGATATGTGGCAGACATCATTGGCAGATGTTTTTCTCCCCAACATAAGGTCCAGAGCACCTCACGGAGCAGTGCCCTGCTTTGGGTTCCACCTTACTTGTTTATGTACACCATGGAGACCTGATTGTTGGTTCTGATCAACACTGGCTGACCCTGTATCTGAGATACAAAAAATAATAGAGCCCTGTACACTGCTCTCATCTCTAGAATGTTGATGGGAAGATGAGCTTCAAAGGGAGACCACTTGCCCTGCATCACATGGTACCCCAGCATGGCTCCCCATCTGAGGAGACTGGAATTCATTGCAATGGTCAACGCTGGCAACCTGGACAGTGGTACACATTTTGTCAGGTTGCACTGGTCCATCCACCAATCAAGGCTCTGAAGGATGTCCTGGTTGGACTCGAGTTTGAACTCGAAGTCCTGGGTTGACTGATCCCACGCATCTAGCATGTATCATTGAATAGGGCACATGTGCCAGTGTGGCAACGGCACCATGGCTATCACCACCACCATGAGCTCCAACAATGGGAGGTAGAATTGTACTGGTCTTTGTAGCCTTTTCTGTATGGAAACCAGGAGTTGAATTATGTTGGCAACCTTTTCCTCTGAGGGAAAACCCGACCCATGATTGTATCAATCCTGGCACTGAGGTGTGTGATCCCCTGCATGGGATTTATCTGACTCTTACCCCAGTTGATGACCCAGCCATAATGATGCAGGTGCTGACCTATGGCCTCTGTGCCCCTCTGGGTTTGGTCTGGATGCCTGGCTGCTGAGAAAAATTGCGCCAAGCAGTGGCATGTGTGGGGGAACCTATGGAGATAAAGGAGAGGTCCCAGCATGGTGCATACCTGTGGGCATCAAAAACAAAGGGATTCTACTGCCGCCATCATCCCTCTGCCCCTCAAGGATGTCTTTTGGTGCCCTGAGCATTGGAGAGTTGCTCGGAGAAGAATCCATCACCCTGGACATACAGCAGCCCTCAGGTGGTTTAATATCAATGCCTGTATGTTTCCTGAAATAATGCCCCAGGCTCCCATAGTAGGGGACCAAACCACACTGTCCATGGCACACTGCCTTCTGGTTCATGAAGGCTCCCAGATAACACCTGCCACCACCATTTCAATTTCATGTTCGGGACGCTACCAGAGGGTCCCAAACCTGGGCAGGGGAGCAAGACAGACGCTACCTGAGGGTCTGGCTACCCTGATTCCTACCGACTCTGTGTGCTGCTGCAGTCTACCCTCTCATGATTTTTGGTAAAACTATATAGGTGTATATATATATATATATATATATATATAAATATATAGATATATGGGATACATGATGGGTATGAGTGTGATATGGCAAATATTGTCACTCCTGCAGAGTGAGATATCCAGAGCTCACGATGCAGGAGTGACAATATTGCCATAGCACACGATCTGCTCATCATGTATTCAATATATACAATAGGGCCAATGGTTTTAGAAGTTTTGTTATGCTGGCTTGTGTTCTGTTCCTGTTTATGTGTTTGCTCATTCTGTGTGTGAGCTTTTATGAATGGGCTGGCAGTGTTATAAACTCTGGGAGACACATGAGTGTGTTTTGCAGTGCTAAATGAATTAGTTTTAGGTAGGAGTGAAAAACATACTTTTGTGAGGCTGTATTGTTTAGAAGTCTGGCTGCAGTGAAGATGAGAGCATCACAGTAATTGTAATGAGCTGAGAGGCAGAGTGTTAGAACAGCTGATACTGTTTTCAGTGGTAATTAAGTTAGCTGCAGGCAGAGTGCAGAGTGTTCTGTGAAATTGTACTCTTTAGGATTCTGGCTACAGTCAAGCTGAAAGCATCACAGTAATTGTAATGGGTGAGAATTAGAGTTTGAGGAATAAATGAGCGTGTGTTTCAGTGGTAGTTGACTTAACTGCAGGCAGTAGTTTAGACTGTTCTGTGAAGCTGTGCTGTTTAGAATTCTGGCTGTAGTCAAGCTGACAGTATCACAGTAGTGAGCTGGAAGTTGTGGGGGGGTAGGTGTGTTTTGTAATGCTCACTGAGTTAGCTGCAGGCAGCAGTGAGACCTCTGAAGTAGTTCTGCATTTGTGTCTATGGTAACAGCACAGGTGTTTCTTGCATGCTGAGAGGAAAGCTGCCTAGAGTGATGACCTTTTGTGACCTGTGTGTGTAAATGGCTGATATCATCACAGTAGAGCAGAGGGTAAAAATATCACACTGCAGTGGATGATGCACTGTTTTATCTCACTCATTTACCACTCACCCCTATTGTATATATATATTTATACAATAGGGATAAAGGATAAAAGGGTGTGATAAAAACATGTATCTTCACTGTGGTGACATAACCACATGAGATATTTCATGTCGTGACATCACGGCTTGAGATAAATCATGTCGTGACTTCACCACTGTGAGTGATATTTCACTGCTGCCTGCAGCCCACTCAGTTACCATGGCAAAACATTCTCAGGTGTTTCCTATACTCTGACTCACTGTCAACCCATTGCCGTGATCCTCTCAGCTTGACTGCAACCAGAATTCTAAAACAGACACCTTCACAAAACAGTTTCTTTCTCACTGCTGCCTGAAGCTAACTTACTTAGGATTGCAAAACACACTCAGCTTTTCCCAGAGTTTGTAACACTGCCAGCCCATTCAGAAAATCTCACACACAGAAACAGCAAATGCAGAAACAGCAGCAGAACACAAAAAATCATAACAATACTTCTGAAACTCATACCCCATTGTATAAATCGAACACATGATGTGCAGATTGTGTGCTATGGAAAATACTTTCACTCCTGCATCGTGAGCTCTGGATACTCTCACTCGTGCCTTCGGCACTCGTGAGTATCCAGAGCTCACTCTGCAGGAGTAAATATATTTTTCATAACACACTCCTGCCCATGATGTATCCCCTATATATATATATATAGAGAGAGAGAGAGAGAGAGAGAGAGATAGATATATATCTATATATGTCTTCTGGAGATCCAAAACACATTTTTTGGGGGGGATAAGCATGCAAAGAGCAAGAAAAGAAAAACCTAGTGGAGTGCACGCATAGCCTGTCAACTTGCCCTAGTCAAGAAAGGAAAAGTCATAGAAATATAGAAACATAGAATCTGATGGCAGATAAGGACCGCTTGGCCACCTCGTCTGCTCATTTCCCTACCTACAAAAATTATTCAAATATAAATAAATACTTTGCAGTGTTAGGGAGCAAAATATTTTATTTATTTATTTAGTTAGTCTTTGTTTACCAGGTAGGTGCTCTGGACAGCAAAACTGCCTATTTTCAGGCACAACCTGGGAGGTTACAATACATATGGGTGGAAAACAACAGTGAGATACAAGGGATAAACAGGTTACACCAAGTGATATAAAACTAAAAAAACATAATAGTCAGGTAATAACAGACAGAGGCCAGGATTAAGGTACCAGGCAACAGTAAAACAGTACAGAGGCAGGGGCAACAGTTTGTGAGCCCCAGAGACAAATAGATCTTGACCTGCCTCCAGGGATGCACAAAGTAAAACTGGCTTTACTGGTGGTAGCTGGGGGGATTGGCCTCTGGCAGCCAGACAAGATTTATGATCATGCATTGGCCAATAGGATGGCTGGAGGATACCTAAATGTGACAATTCTCTGAGCACTAGAAAATCGTCAGGGGATAATCAAGAGTTCTGAAACATCTTAGTAATGATAGTATCCCTGTACCACTCTATTTACTACTCACCAACCCCTAGATCTGCTAACCTCCATGGATGTGGGATGTGCTCTGGTTGAGCATACATGGCAGCTTAGAAGTTCAAAGTAAGTTTAAGCACAAAAGTTTGGATGAATGTAATTGCCATAGGCCTGAATGCTTTAAAACCTTAGAAATCCAGACTATTTATTTATTTCTTGCCCATATGCACAGGAATGGTGGACATTTCTTGCTGATAGCTGTCTGTAAAATGCCCTTTTTGAACCAAATTCCATCCATACACTGAACTAGTGTTAGGCCTATTTCCCCCTACCTGGGACAAGTACAATTCTTCATTAGTGGTATTCTGACTATTGTCAATATTTTCCTCAGCACTCTGGCAATCAAGATGCACCTTATCCTTGCAGCAGAAATGTGTTTCATATCAAGAGGGTTTTCTCTCTGTTACACTACCTGTAGATAAAGTGTATAGATCAGATGCTGCTAGAGTTACTGATACACAGTTAACCTCCATTTGGAATGGTTTTCCAGATGGTTTATTTTTGTAATAAAGGGTTATGGGGGTGACAAGTTGTTGCGGTGAAGAATGGTTTTTTTCTGTGATTTCTTTTGGATCATATTTTCATGTCTTCCCCTTTATTGTTTTTGTCTGATTTTTTTTATCTAATTTGATTTAGTTTCTTATGAATAATTATTGATGAGCTTCTGCTATTTGTATTATGATTTGTTATTGCTTTTCATAATAAAAAAAACTCTTACTCTTGCTAAAAGTTCCTTGCATTCCTTTAGAAGTCCCTTAAAAACGTACGATGAAGTCAGCAGAATAATGCCATTAGTTCTCTCAAGTCTGCTCATACTGCAGGGTCCTCAGCTCAGCTACTGACCCTACTCCCCTCCCTGAACAGCCCCTCCTCTCTGTCCACCCCTCTTGACTCTTATTTTCCCCTTAACTCTATCCCAGCCCCTCATGAAGCTGCACAAGTTATCCAATGAAACCACCTCCTCAGGAAAACCATTCCAGCCCACCACTACTCTCTCCATGAAGACATCCCTCCTAGCCTCCCTCCTAAACCAAACCCCCAACTTGAGACTGTGTCTAATCATGTTTCAGTTCCCACTGAGCTTGAATGGAAACCCCTTGTTCCCCTATTTATTCATTTCAAATACTAGAAGGTCTCAATCATGTACTCCCCTCCTCCCCTCTAAGGAGTACATGTTCAGGGCCTCCAACCTCTCCTCATACATCCTACACTGTTGACCCCTGATCATATTGATAGCCCTCCTCTGGACTATCTCCATCAGGTTTATGCCAAGGTGTGGCCTCTCTAATGATCTGTACAAGGGCAGATTCATCTCCTTCCATCTACTGCAGATCCCCCTGGCAATGCAGCCCGACATTTTATTTGCCTTAGCTGCCACTTTCCTACATTGTGTGGAGTGCTTCAGGTCACTAGTGATCATCACCCCAGGTCCTTCTCCTCCTTGAATGTGGCTACCTGAACCCTTTGGGCTCTACTCAGTCCTTGAGCTCTTGGCTCCAATGTGCATGTCACCCCCCGCCCCACAAATTGGGATTTACTAAGATGGCTTCCTGGGCTGCCTAATGCCCACTGTCAGGTTGGTGTCCTGTGTTTGCAGTAGCTGTACGTGTCTGCATAAGAGAGCTATAAAAACCTCCATTCCTGCCTCTTTAAGAGAGTCATAATGCTGTGTTAGAAATTAGTCTGGGCTGGGTCTGAGTAGTTTAGGGCTCGTGACCGGCCAGCGAGTGGTATTTCTGCTCCATTCTGCAGTCGCTATATGCGCAGAGGGAGCTCTGTTAGGAACTGTATTCATTTACTGTTTATATGCCTTATTAATAATAATATAGAAGTTTGTTTAACTTGCCTTCTCTTGCAGCTTGGACTTTTTTGCATAAGAGCCCCCATTTTGGTTCTGGGCTGCCAGAGTTGGACCACTTGAAACTCAGAGAACCTAAAATGGAGACTGTCTCCAGAAGTCTTGTGGGACTGAAATCTGTAGGAATTGTAGTTTTTAAGATGTGGTGCCTAAATGGACCTGAAGGATAGACAGTTCTTTCAGTTAACCAAACCTTTCGGATCTGAGAGGAAATCCCCAGAACTGCCTGCAGCAGTGTGTCATTTGTGAGCTGGAGTCTGGAGAGTGAACACCTCAACCCATCGAGCAGCTGCTCCTGCACAGGAGCAGGGCAGAATCAGTGAGAAGGCTGCACTGCCTGCCTGTCACTTCTTCCAGTGAGAAGAAATCATGTGAATGGAAAGTTGGACTTAAATATAGTTCCTTTGTTGAGATTTGAAGTCTGAAGCAAACGTGTGTAATCATTGCCTGAATGTGGACTGAAGACTTACTCCAGAAGCAATCAGCCTGCCAGGTACCAAAGTGAGTCACAGATTGAGAGGTCTGTGCAGAATTCCTGCTAAATTGCAGCCAGACTTTATCCGAACTGTGGCTAAGAGTTGGGTTGTTTATAAGTGTGCTGAATGTGCTGTGTGTGTCGCAATTTTGTGCCCCACCTTCAAGTGTGTTATGCTAGCTGGAAGCTGCTCCAGCACCCGAACTGTCTGGTCTTGGCCCTGTCATTTCATCTTAGACTGCTGCTCCCATCGCAGAGACCTTTCCGATGAAAGACCCACTTGGGGATTTTGCTCCCTGCTCAACACTATCTAACAGGTAGCAACCACCAAGATGAGACATGTGAGCCCTGTTTCCCCTGGCAAACCAGAACACCATCTAGAGGTCTTCATCTCATCAGTCCTGCCTCCTGGTCTGGGTAGCGTGAGTACTAAACAGGGTAGCTCCCTGCAGCAAAGCTGCAATCACTGTGTGTCATTTGATTTATTTGTTTGAGTTTATTCAAATGAACTGAGCCATCCGGCTCCGGATTACAAATTCTGGGTTGATGCACATGCTAATTGTTTTCTTTACTAAAGGCCCCAACAACAGCTGCAAAGCCGGCCTACCCTGGGCTAGCCTGCTCAACAACTGGGCGCTCAGGGTGTGTGACTGTGGCAAAGGGATTACTTCTGCATGCATGTTCAGCTTGAATTAATAAGATCTAACAATCATCTGCTAGATTTCTGCCCCACCCTTGTTCAACTCCCCCTGAATATCAGATTTTGTTCTTTCTGCATTTAGCCTGGCTAGTGTGCACCTTCTAGGAGGGGATATTGTACTGCTATTGAACTGTTGCATTACAGGTCTTATTTTACAGGGGGTCTCCAGGGCATTTGCAGCTGATCCAACCCTGGCAAAGTGCGCAGAGTGTGGGTTCAGTATTGCATTCATATGGTATATGTGAGTGTTTATCTGTTGATCTATTTAGGCCACTGGGAGGGTTGGTGGGTGGTTATTTCATCCCGGAGGGCTATACTAATACCAGTTATACTACCCCAAAAACCATTCCTCTGGGTGGAGCATCCATTCAAAAAGCTCAGGCACCTCATCCTGTGCCTAGTCACGCAGGCAGGGGTAGTAGCCCTTTGGATAACGCCACTTAGGGGTTACATCTTGGAGGCACCATTGGGATTAGCACCCCCTAGTAGCCAAAACCAAGAATTTCAACTAGAACTTTAATGGGTATTCCTGAAAACATGGCTGTGCATCAGTTGGTTGGATGGTGTTCGGGGCATGAGATTGACCCCACAATGCCTTGTTAATGCTAGCTATACCTCTGGGCACTAGTAAAGACACTACAGAAGGGGCACTGTCCAAAATTGAATGCCTGGGAAAAGCTGTAGTGGTAGGCTGACATGCTGACTTGACTGCCCAAACTGTTAATGGCATTAGTGGAGTGTGGCAACCCTGTGGACAGTACTAAGGTGCCCAAAACTATTGCTGTTGATGGGTCCCCAGCCGCCTGGAGGGTAATAACTAAGGACAGAGAGAACCCCTCTGGAAACGAGCTCCCACCCTTATTAGAGACTTTTGAGGAAAAGATTGCCAAATTGCTGCTGGAGGAGGGTAAAACAGTTGAGGAGTTCAAAAAGTTGTTCATGCCACCTAGGGGTGTTTCTTCTCCAATGCTCATGCCAGTTCCCGTACCTTCCCCTTCACCAGCTCCTGCACGCACAAGTGTGCCTACAGTTAGTCATGACTTACCGCAGGCTGAGAATATTATTGGGCATTCTCCCCACCACCCAGGGGGGAGGTTGACTGGGAGATCTGGATAGACTATGTTGCCACCCTAGTACCTGAATGGCAATGTTCTGAAGTGGAAAAGAGAAAGAGGTTGAGTGAACACCTCTGAGGTCCTGCTCTGGCTACTGTCTGCACCAAATGGGCTTATAACCCTGAAGCAACTGCACAGGACTATTAAGCTGCATTGGAAATGTGTATGGGAGTCCAGATTTAGATGAGGATCTATGGTGGAGGGTAAGAAACACTCAGCAATACCAAGGGGAGCCTTTATCAGTGTATGTACCTTGGCTTGAAAAGGTGCTACAGGAATGCCTCAGACAGGGTAGCATGGCCTCAGACAAGTTAGATCGGACTAGGTTGAACCAGATCCTCAAGTCTGCCCCATTCTCTGAACTATTGCTGCTTCAGTTACGACTTGCAACCCGGCTGGATTCGCCTCCCTCCTATGATGAACTAATGCAAGAAATTTGGGGAGTTAAGCAAAGGTGGCCACATGGGGGGCTGCTCACATATTTGCTGCTGCTGGCCAGGTGACAGAGGGTGATCAGGTGAGTGAAGTTCAAGGACGGAATCTAACACCCGATGAGCACTCAGCGACTGCTAAGGACACTCTGCCATGGGCTGAGCTGCTGAGAGAAGTCAGAGAAATGAAAGTGGGTGCCTCTACAAAGGCTCCTCCCAGGGACAAAGACCCTGGTCCCTCTCAGAATGTGTCTGCTATGGGGGTGGGGGTGCACGCTAAGGCATCCTCTACTGATGGCATCTCCAAGATGGAGATCAGTGAAATGACTGCCACCATAAAGGAACTATTGAGACATATTGCATCACTTTCAACACCGCAAGCAGAGGCCAAACCACGGTTTTCTATTGTTAGTGCTTCTGCTCCAGCCTAAAATGTGTACTCTGCCCAACCCTCTAATTGTGAACGGAGAACGGCTCCTAATGTAATGGTTCAGCCAAGACACACCCAAGAATCTATAATTTGTCACAACTGAGGAAAGGATGGGCGTATGAGGAAAGAATGCTGGTCTCAAAAGGACTTAGAGAAAGTGGTGCATTGACTCCAAGGGGAGCTCCAGAAAGCAAACCAATGGCAGAGGGGTGCAAGAAACGATTACAGTGGAGGTTCAGGAAATCCACCTTCCAATTTCTTTGTAGCTAAATCATCTGTCCAGATTCCTACTAAAGTAGGGCTGCAAGTTCGGTTCGCTCATGCACTGAAAAAGACCGAACCTCTGGCGTTTGCGCTTGTCCACACATTGTGAACACTATGTTGAAAAACGCGAACTTTGGTTCACCAGTTCACCCCAGTCAAGTTTTTTTTTTCCCATATACCTTTCAGTCACATATGCTCAGTTGTGGCAGCCACCAGTAACATCTTATGGTGTAGGATACAGAGAGTTAGGAGACTGAGTCCTTGCATGTCAGTCAGCCAATAAGGACTTTAATGATTTGTCCATATTCAATCTCTCCAGAGTCTCCGCCTCTTCCTTGCAGAACTGGGAGCAACAACAGTGGCAATTGGTGGAGCAAGTCAGAAAACACATGGGTGGGGATGTTAAACAAACTACACCACACAGTTTCTTCAGTGTGTGAGAGTGAGAGGTGGTGACAAGAGCACTGAGAGTGAGAGAGTGCTTGCTTAGTAAAAAAAAAAAAAAACTTCCTTACTGAATCATTGTGACAGACGATGTTGTTTCACTGATTTTTTTTTTTGCATTGACTTCAAGCTGTAGCCCCCCCCCCAAAAAAAACCCATTTGTTTTACTTTGTATTTTCTCTGTTTTTGTTATGCCGTGGGGCGGATAGGAAAGGAACAGTATATAGCGATCGGGGTACTTCTGCTCCTCACGCTGCTCAAGAGTCATAATTAGAACTATACAAGGCAAGGGGAAAAGAAAGAGTTCAAACAATGACCTTTACTCCACCAGTGCCACAAGTTAAGGAGAGCAATTTGCTGTGTTGCTCTCAACTTGGGATCAGTTCAAAATCAAATCAGTTCACAGTTGTAGTTTTAACTCCAATCTGGGCTAGTGATTTATTTTTCATTTGACTGAAGAATTACAAACCACAGGGAAGGAGAAATGTAAAGCTGTAAACTAAAAATGTACACAAAAAGGCAGTGTCAGAGAGAGAGAGTTTTTGCATAACTCATTTGCTCTGCTGCTGATTCTGTTTGTGCATGGCATGATCTGGGGGGCTAGTAGTTTAGTAGTCTAGTCTAGTCAGTGACAGTGACCTGTTAGGAATTAATAATAATATATCAAGCCCAGCTCCCTGCATTTGTTTCAGTACTACTACTATAACTGACTCCATGTAGGCACTGACAGCAGTGCTTTACTGTACTTCTTGTGTGTTTACCACTTAAAGTACCTGCCTCGACATCGACACAGCCTAAAGTGCGGCCTTTACCTGTCAGGGAAATAATCTCCCTGTGTCTTACTACTTAAAGTACTTGACTCGACAGAGCCAGCAGTGCTGTATTTACCTATTTGGGAGAAAATATCCCTGTGTCTTATTGCTTAAAGTACCTGACTTGACTCGACGCAGCAAGCAGTGCTGTATTTACCTGCTAGGGAGAAGTATCATTGTGTCTTACTACTTAAAATACTTGACTCGATGTAGCAAGCAGTGCTGTATTTACCTGTTAGAGAGAAAATATCCCTGTGTCTTACCACTTAAAGTACTTGACTCGATGCAGCAAGCAGTGCTGTATTTTCCTGTTAGGAAGTAAATTTCCCTGTATCTTACTACTTAAAGTACTTGACTCAACGCAGCCAGCAGTGCTGTTATTTACAGGTTAGGAAGAAAATATCCCTGTGTCTTATCACTTAAAGTACTTGACTCGACGCAGCAAGCAGTGCTGTATTTATCTGTTAGGAAGAAAATATCCCTGTGTCTTACTACTTGACTTGACGTAGCCAGCAGTGCTGTATTTAGCTGTTTGGGAGAAAATATCCCTGTGTCTTACTTATTAAAAGTACTTGACTTGATGCAGCCAGCAGTATTTACCTGCTAGGGAACAAATACCCCTGTGTCTTTCTACTTGAACTACCTGACGCAGCCATAAGTGGTAAAGCAAGCATTTGTCAATGCCGAATGTTGTCACGCTGGCATTGGCAGTGCCAGAGCTAGAGACGCATAATAGGAATGGCAGTGAAGCATTGAAGTGATGTCAACCCCACCCTCACCCTGTAGAGAGTGACAGGCATTGGGGTGTGCCTTTAGGTCGTCAGCTATAACGCTCATGCCATTGTACCTCACCCTACCCTGTAGACACTGACAAGTGTCGGGTGTGCTTTGGGGTCTTTGGGCATTGTACTTACCCCATTCCATAAGGAAATACGCAGACGTGGGTGCAGTATAGGAGCGTAGGGTGAACTTTGTGGCTGAACAGTGCAAGGCACACCAAGATGCCTGTCAGTGGCTGCAGGGTGGACATGGGGGTGGAATGGCATGAGCATTACATCCAATGATCCCAAGTCACACCCCTGACGCCTGTCAGTCTGTACCGGTTGGGGTGCTACAGTTGGAAACCTTAACACCGTAGGCGTGTGGTGGTAGCTTCACTCCACATTTGCAACATGGGCTGCTTGTCAAGCCACTTCATGAAAAGCGGCACAGTCACTTTGTTAGCTAAAAGGTGGTTTTGCACAGCGGCTGTGCCATTTGGCAACAGAGGGACGAAAACACATTGTTAGGCAGGATGTAGAGAATGACAACTGTATTGTTCATGAGGAGGCGTAAAAAAATGGCAACGCTGAAAATCTGGAGTGACAATATGAAATATTGGTGAAGCAGTGAGCATGCATGCAAACTGCGCAATACACGTCCGTAACCCAATTATTTTTGGGAGTTTGTTAGCCACATTTGTAACATAGGCATTTTGGGACCTCCCCTTATGAACAGTGGTGCTGCAATTTTGTTAATCTGTCCCAAAAGTTGATTTCCCCTAGCGACCGCACCATTGTGCGCCACAGGTGCGAAAACACATTTTGGGCAGGATGTGAAAAATGACAGCTGTACTGTTTATAAGGAGGTATGAAAAAATGGCAGTGTTGAAAATCTGGCATGGAAATATTGCAAATTTGTCAAGTTACAAGGCTGCGTGGAAACTGCACAACGCACGCTTGCAACACAGTCATTTTATGGGCTTTCGGCACCAAATTTTCAACAAAGGCATTGTAGGACCTCTGCTCATGAACAGTGTCACTGTCATTTCCTTAAACTGTCCCAAAAAGTGATTGTGATTGGTTGGCATCCATGGCACTCCAGTCATTACCTCATGGGTTGTAGCCCACCTGATAGGCTAGTGATGCACATGACCCAGATCAAATTTCTAGCATATCCAGGTCCCAGGAACCCCTGCTCTCCCAGTTTCGAATCGTGCATCTGATCAGGCAGGAAGCACACCAGGGATCCCTGTCTACTCCTATAAGGTAAGATCCTGTATGGGTATATATATATATAAACCTATTATCAACCTCGTAGGCGTGTATGCAGTTACAGTTTAAAAAAAAAAAACCCTCCCTGGGAATTTAACTGGGAGAAATATATTGGGCTAGCCTCAGCCTCAGTGTTAGCTAGCCTTTTTTGTGCCTTAATTCAGTCATGAATGTCTCTGTGCTGGCAGCTACTAGGTAGTTTAGGCCAGGGGTAGGCGTGCCTCAGCAGAAGATATAAAGTGTACCTGTTTGTCTCGGTGCTAAGGGGGCAACAAGTTTTGGTGTCTGCCCCCATGTAGCGCTATCTCTCCGATTAGGCACCTTAGCTTCGGGGGGGGGCCGCCGTTGCTGGCACTAGCCCTAAAGCACCGCATGGCGCCTCGCTATCCTCGCTCCCCTCCCCTCCCTTTGTTTGTAATCTTCCTTGTCGGCCTGGCAGCCTCTCCCCTCCCGTAGAGTCCAGTTTCTCCCAGACCGCCGGGCTGGTCGGCGAGCCTGCCCCGACTCACGCGACGACCGCGTGGCCTTCCTAGGTCAAGGTTCCTTCCACTCCGTCTCTCTCTGTCCTGAGGGGAGTAAGGGGGAAGAGTCATGGCCGCTCGGCGCCGGAGTGTTCTGCGTACCGCCAGCCATTCGGTGGCCTGTCCGTCCACACGACTCCGTGCGGCCCACGGGAAGTAGTTCCTCTCCTTGCCTCTCGCTCTCTCCTTGAGGAAGGTTAGGGGGGAGCATCGGGGCAGTCCAGTCGCTGCTCCTGTCTTCTCGCCGTGCGTCCCTCAAGAGGGGGCCACAGAGGATCCCGACCCCATGCATCCAGTCGCGACGCCCCCTCTCGCTACGGGCGGCCTTCCAGTAGGCCGCTGGTCGGGCCTTCGCTTCCCAGGCTTCCTCCCTCAGCCCGAACAGTACTGGTGGCTTAATTGGCTTCTCCTCTCCGCGTCTGCTCTCCGCTTCCGCTAGGCCGCCACTCTGAGTGGGGGGGGAGCAACGCCAGGGTGCTCTTCGCCACGCGGCCTGGCTGGAGCGGGGGGGGGGAGTCCCTCGTCGCAGAAGGGGAAAGCAGCGCCTCGCGTCTACAGGAGGAACGCCGATGGCAAGGGGGGGGCAACAGTTCCTTCAGGGACTCGCTTTCCTCGGCCCCCAGACAGACCCACAGCCTAATATGGTAGGGTGGGAGACCACGAATTACCGGCGCTCTTCTGGCGCTCATTCCCAGTAATGGGAAGAGGCAACAGAACCTCTAGGCCAGGGGGCATTGAGGACCACCCCCCAACGGAAAAACAAAAAAACAAAAAAAAAGAGAAAAGCAGGCAGTAGAGCCTGCAGGTTAGAGGATCAGGGTGCGATCGAGCTCATTGCATCAGGTATACCAGCCCTGAGTTTGAGGCTCGCAACTCTCTCTCGCTTAGGGTTATCTCTGAGCAAGTCACTTAACCACCAAGTCCTCCCAGGTCGCACCCAGGACACAGCTCCTATGCCCAGTGGGTCTCACCTGGTTATTGAAAGAGAATTTTTTTTTTTTTCTATGCAAGCGGGGGTAGTTATCTGGGCCAACAGCGGATGTTTGGGGGTTCCCTCCCCCATAGGGTCCCTCCCACAGTGACCCTCCGGCGGTCTTTCCCCCCACAACAGGTCTACCCACTCCTCCTTCCGGAGCCTCCCCTTCTCTCTTGTCTCCTACCACCCGTCCCTCCACAGCGACCCAAGAAAGTAGTCTTCCTCCCGGTCGTTCCACGGCTCCCTCCCATAGCGAGCCCTGGTTTCGAACCTGTGGACCAAAAACCCTCCCCCACCTTTTGCCCTGGTTGCGGGGGCCCTCACATAGCTCCCCCACAACCTGCATTCGGTTCCTCTCCCCCCACAACAGGTCTATCCACTCTTCCTTCTGGAGCTCTTCCCCTTCCTCTCTCTCTTGTCTCCTACCACTCCGGTCCCTCCCACAGCGACCCGAGAAGGTAGTCTTCCTCCCGGTCGTTCCACGGTTCCCTCCCATAGCGAGCCCTGGTTTCGAACCTGTGGACCAAAACCTCCTCTCTTTGCCCTGGTTGCGGCCCCTCACTTAGCTCCCCACAACCTGCATTCAGTTTTCAGTTTAAAAAAAAAAAAAAGAAATATTGAGGAACAAGGTATTGCTGGGCACTTGCTTGTTAGCCCGTCCTCCCCGGACCAACACCGCCCATGGGCCCTCACAACTTGGGGCCCAGCAACTCTGCAGCTTGGTTCCCGGCCCCCCACTCTCCCCGTCCGACCAGACCACTGAACCCGGAATCAGACAGGTCGGGGGGGACAGTCAGAAGAGTCTCCAACCCTGAGGACTCCGTCCTAGACGTCCCTCACGTCAACGCGTACGAGGACAGGGAGAAGTAGTCATGCCACTTCGCCTCGACCCCAGGGCCCACGAAGAGGCTAAGACCTCTACCGGAGTCGACATTCCGTAGTCAGGCGCAAGGCTACGCTCGTCCTAATCGGTTGTGTCTCACAGAGTGCCTTCCCAGCTCGTCTCGCGGTCTAGGATATCCTCAGTAAGGGATGACATCCCCCGAGTCGGGCAAGATATCAAACCGCAAGAAACCGGACAGGTCGTCCGGGTCCGAGGAGACCAGGCGCCCGACGCAGGGCACCCCCTGTTGGCCCCAGGCAGCGGCCCTTAGAAAGGGCGGTGCTACCATGCGTACATTAGCACCCAAGAGCGCCGATAAGGAAGGCGAAGATTGCTCGGGGAGGTTCTTGTCTCCACGATCAACGACACCGCCGCTAGGCAGTCACCAGCTGACCTTTTTTCGGCTCCAGAAACCCGCTAACCCTAGGACCCTCAGGAGCTAGTCTCCTGAATCCAGGGAGGCAGAACTGCGGGGACGTGCTTAATGCAGCCAAAATTCCTGGCAAACTTGGCGGTAGTCACCACGTATCCACATGCCAGGGCCACTGCCGCTCCCACAGCACTGTAGCCAAACTAAGGGATGCACCTCACGTCAGCAGACACTGCTCCCGAGTCAGAGGATCCCGACCCCATGTATCGTACCCTCAGGGTCCTCAGCTCTCCTCCCCAGAGCCTGAGGGTAAGTAATCCAGAGGAAGAGGTAGAGCTACAGGGGGAAGCAGTGACCACCCCCTCGCAACATCTCAAGTCAATCCAAACACCGTGCAGTTCAGGCGTATGACTTGATGTCCAGGGGATGAAGACCCGCGGGGGTGCGAACCCCGCCTCCTCCTCTCAGCTCGGATAAGTGGGTTCAAGTCACGGTACCAAAGGATACCCCATAAGCCATCCAGCACCTATTTTTTCCCAAGGGTTAACCCCCCCCACCACAGCTAGGAGAAGGGCCCCTCCGTACCGTTTTTATTGCGGAACAGAATCTTGGGGCGCTCACTATCTTCATCCTGATACCAAGAAGTCGGGGGGGAGGCCCCCGACCTATCGTGGGCCTGTAACACCTATGCCACCACATGACATCGCACCCTGTCAAATGAAGACCACCGGGTTCATCATACGATGCATTCGGTAGGCCTTCCTGCCACCGATAGACCACATGGACGCTTTCCCCCATATCGTCATCGTACGGTAACTCTGACAATTCCTCTGATTTCAATGGCTTCCACCCTATAGGCACTCGAAGACCATGACTGGATGGTAAACAGAGAGAAAAGCATCCACTCTCTCGCTCACAGGTCAAGCAAGGCGAGCACTCACAATTCTACTCAGGAGGGGACACAAAAAAAACAAAAAAAAAAAACAAACCCCGACAGTCCACAGCTTGATTACCTGTAGGGCTCCATAGCTCAGGGGTTAGAGCACTGGTCTTGTAAACCAGGGGTCGCGAGTTCAATCGCGCTGGGGCCTGTCATGGCCCATGGAATGAAGGCCCACCCTGAGCCAGGTGGCGCATACGCCCTCTCCAAACCTACGTGCAGATTCGGGAGGGGCGGCCCCGAGCGACTTCACCAACAGGCCATGGCACCGTGCCCCCTCGCAGTGAGGTCAGCCTGGGTACGATGGACGGTGGAGACCAACTTGATATGGGGACTCCCTCAGGAGGCACCTCGCCAACCGCCATTGAAACGGACATGTGTCTTCACGGCGGAAGAGCCTGCCTGGGAGATGCAACAGCACAGGGCCGGTGACCACCAGCAGGGTCGGGCTCTCCATCCCATACTGGAGGCGAGAACCGTGTCGCACGCCATAAAACCTACAAACATTTACTCACCTGGTAAGGTGATTGTGTTGGTTCCAGACCCACGCTCGATCCGTCCTAACCCGGTCTGACAATCGAGCTATGGCCCACACAGCAAGCTAGGTGGGACTCAACCCCAGCTGCCTAGGAACGGCTCACCTGGCAAGAGGGATCAGGTCAGGGGTTACTATTCCTCCGCCTCCACCGACTCCTCTGTCCCAACCAGGTACGGGAGTCACGGCGCCCAGCCACTGGTGACACCCTACCGGCCACGCAGGCCATGACTCGCAGCGGCCAGGCAGAAGGTCACTGCCAGCTTCAGGATTCCAACCGAACAGGCATGCTTTCTCAGGGGTCAGGGCTTCACCAGCGCCACGGACCCTGAAGCTCGCGGCCCGGTTCCAGGGAGGAGGAGTCCGGGGGGCAGCAGGTTTTCATGATCACGTCATCAACACCCCACCCCAGTCAGACGGTCCTCTCTCCCCCCCCACGTATGGGAGACATGGTCCGATTCCAGCGGTGGTACCCGGAACAGGACTAGGCCCTTGAGCAGGCTGACAGGGCTAACATCCTACTGTTCCGACAACTGGGAGTACCTGGAACAAGGCAAGGCCCTCGAGCAGGCCAACAGGGCTAACATCCTACTGCTCCGCCAACTAGGAGTAGACGAGAGACTAGCACACTCCATCCTCAGGGTGCAGCTACCAGTTGTAGGGGTGGCTACAGGCCTCATCGTAGAGACCCTCCGATCGGGGACACGACCGACAACGGCTCCGTGGGACTTCCTTTAGTCCTAGAGTCTCTCTGGGCTCCTCGCTCGAGAGGTTCTCTAGTGTAGTGGTTATCACGCCTGCCTCACACGCCGAAGGCCCTGGGTTCAGGCCCCCAGTGGAACCAAGATTGGACCCCCACGTGAGGCGGATCGGTCGGGGTCTGCCTCAAGACTGGATCTTGGGGGCAATCTGCTCAGCTAGGAGTGCCGGGGGGGGGCTTGGGGCCCTATCCGTTGCGGAACTTGGTACGGTGCTCATCCCATCAGGGGTTCGTCGGAGATCGGTTCCAGTCTACCAGCCAGGGCATTCACCAGTTTCACAGAGGGCAACCAATCGAGCTAACCGCCTTTGTGGAAGGGCCCCAGCAGGGCCCCAGTGCGGTCCCACGTTACCTGAACGTTGGATCCGCCCCCTCTGGATATCTGACCGGAACCCAAGTCTTCCACAAGACAGAGAGTCTGCTGTCATCTTGAAGGGACAGCGGCAGAGCAGAACTGCCTGCAAGGCCACCGTTGAGGGATGGCTAAGGAGAATCGTCCAGAATGACGCGTCTGCTAACCGGATGACTCCACCCCCTACAGGGGATCAGGCTCACCCCTCCAGAGCGATCGCCACGCTTGGATAGAGCGAGCTAATGCGGCCTCGGGGGACCTAGGTAGGGCAGTCACGCGGAGTCCATTCCACTCATTCACCAGGCACCTAATACTGGTCCAGTCACGGGCCAGAGGGCCCACTTGCCACCCAGGTCCCCACGGCGACATCCTCAGCCCCTCACTCTTAGACCACTCGGTTCCCACCCTTGGGTACTATACTGCTTCTTATCTCCCATGAGGTAATGACTGGAGTGCCATGGATGCCAACCAATCACAATGGGTGTTTACTCACCTGGTAAAGGTGATTGTGTTGGTTGGCATCCATGGCACTCAAACCCCATCAAGTGCTCAGAGTGACCGGGACTGATCAAGGGGATCTCCCCATGGTAGACCCAATAGGGACTAAACGATGTTGTTTTTCTCTAGAACTATTTACCAGTCGGGCCTCCGGACTGAGACTAGTCCATACATAGTAGAGGAATAAGGTTCAGCCGGCCCATCGATACCTCCTCGCAGCCCGCATTCTCCTTTGTCTTTGATCCTCTCTTAATTTTTCACTTGATTGTGCCTGCAGTATGTTTCTTTTTCTTTTGCACTAACTAGCCTTAATTTCAGCTATGGAAGATTCGAACTGGAGAGCAGGGGTTCCTGGGACCTGGATATGCTAGAAATTTGATCTGGGTCATGTGCATCACTAGCCTATCAGGTGGGCTACAACCCATGAGGTAATGACTGGAGTGCCATGGATGCCTACCAACACAATCACCTTTACCAGGTGAGTAAACACCCATTTCACATAGCGACCGTGCTATTCTGCGCCAGTTGTTCGAAAACACATTTTGGCCAGAATATGTAAATTGACAGCTGTACTGTTCATCAGGAGGTGTGGGAAAATGCCAATTTTGAAAATCTGGAGTAAAAATATTACAAATTCACGAAGTTATGAGTGTGCACAGAAACAGCGCAATACACGCTCGTAAAACAGCCATGTTTTGGATTTTTCCCACTAAATTTGCAACATAGGCTTTTTGAGAGCCCCCTTCATGAACAGTGTCACTGTTGTTTCATTAATCAATCCCAAAAGGTGATTCCACGCAGTGACCGCAAAATCACCTTTCAGGGCCGATTAATGCCATGACAGTGCCAGAATTCATGAGGAGGCATCCCAAAAACCCCATGCTGAAAATCTGGTGCCAAAATTCCAAAACATGACTGAAATATGCAGCAAAGTTGAAAAAACCCTATTTATTCCATTATACTGCTTACTGGCATTTCCTCAGTTCGCAGTCGGCTTTGAACAGTACAGATGTGTTCCTGGCCCACAGAAGATCGTTGGGCCGGACTTGGAGGTAAGTATGGGGTGAGGATGGGTGTGGGGAGGCAGGGTGCAGAGTGGGTGGGTGCGGGTTGTGGTAGGGGGGCAGGGAGACCGCAAGGGACCGTTTTCTTTTTTACAGGTTAAAAAGAAAAGAAACATCAGGGATGTTTGTTTTTGCAGGGCTTTGGCACGCTGGGGTAGGCTCAGCGTGCCACCAAGTGTTTTGTTGGAGGGTGCTGTAGCCAATGAGGATTGTGCACCCCCATCGGCACACAACGAAAGGGGGGACAAGAGCCGAGGGATTGGGCACCCGCACATAACAAAGGGGGATGCATTATGTCGGGGGAGTAGGCTCCCGCCGGCACATATATTAGGAAGGACATGCTAACTGGGGATTGGGCACCCTGTTGGCAGTATGGCAGGCAATGTACCGCCATGTTCATTTTGTTTTCACCACCAGGGAAAGCACGTTGGGAGGTCCGCTGCATATGACGAGCTTAACTCGCATTGCAGTGAACCTTTCTTTTGATCTCATCGCCACATTAAGTATGCATGGTGTGGTGCTGGCATGCAGGCTGATTGGGGAGTGAGGGATGCTCCTACCGATGCGTGCCCTGTATTCGCCCAACAGTGACCACGCCTCCAAATCTGCACTGCCGCAAGATGTTGGCTGAGCAAGTGCGCCAACATAAAAAACAGCAGGACTTCTCAGGCAATCCAGGCAACAGTGACAACAGTACAGCTACTGAGTGGCTCCTGCTTGAAGCTTGGCACAAGTAGTAAACCTCTACTGAGCCACTAATAGAACCCAATGGCTGTGACCATGGGCCATAAATTAGCATGGCATGCCATCTGGGTGCTGTCAGCCTGCACAAATTTTTGACAGTATATGTTTTTGAACTGTGGCAGGTTCATTTTAAGAAAACGGAGCCTTTCTACATTCTTTGTGGAAAGACATGTTCTTTTTTTCATTCGCTATTGCTCCAGTGGCACTGAAAATTTTCTCGGAATATGTGCTTGTGGGTGAGCAACTGAGGTACTTAATTGCGATCTCAGTTAAAGAAGGCCACATCAATTTTTTCTGTTGCCAATACAGCAATGGTTTGTCACCTGTGGTCAGATGTACTGTACAGTCTCCTCCATATAATCTTTCACCATTTTTGCTGCAGGGACTTCTGGTACCACAATAGCTGGCTGAGCCTTTCCAGCTGTCTTTATCAGACCGAAGTCTGACAGCATGTCCAACAGTGGTTTGTCCTCTTGTGGTGTAGCAGCAGTTCTGGTTGGTGTCTGATGACAAAAAACATCAGTAGTGGTGGCGTCAGCAGCAATGGCAGATCATGCTCCCTCCCTCTCCACCGGATCTCATTCAGAATCTGAATGTTGCCACGAGGGCACTGATGATGTACTACTTTTCTCAACTATACGTGCTGACACTTTCTCAATTAACAGTTTGTGATAGTATTCCAGATCTTTAAAGTCGTGTGGTTTGAAGAATGTCTCAACTGTATCCTTAAACCGAAGATCGAGAAGTGTGGCCAAAATGTAATGTTCTGCTTTGTACATATTTACAATGCGCTCGTCAGCCAGGAATGTGTTCAACATTTTTCCCACAAAGGATGCAGCACTGATGTTATCAGTGTCAAGGATCTGTGACTCAAGAGGCTCCAGTCTCATTCTGATGAGTGAGATTAAGGGTAACATCTGGCTTAGCCCAGCACCATCAGAGCTCATCACTAGTGTAGCCTCCTCAAAGGGTTTAAGAATACAATTAACATTCTCCATCAGATGTACTGGCTGTGTCCGAAGCTTGGCTAAAGTGTCACATGGTATCTCACGAGGTGGCAGTGCCCAGCTACACTTCCCTCTGCAAGGACCGTGAAGGCAAAAGAGAGGGTGGGGTAATCATATATGCCAGGGACTCCCTTAACGTAGCCCAGGCCCACCTACCTGGCACTAAACACTCTGGCGGTGAATCAGTCTTCATTAGAATTACCCTTGGCAATGCAAAACACCTCACGGTCGGCTGCCTCTATCACCCCCTGAAGGTGGCCTTCAAAGCCCTGGAAAACATTACCAAGGCCCTTGCTGATGCAGTCTCCTCGGAACTCCTGATCCTGGGGGACTTCAATCTCAACTGGGCACAGGACTCTGAGCAGAAACTCTGGGCCTTACTACTAGATACCAACCTGGAACAAATAATCTCTGAAAAGACTAGGGCCAACTACAAAACGGGGAACCACACAACCCTCAACTGAGCTTTGGTGTCCCACCCCTCCAACATTCTGTCTGCTGGTATAATGGCGGATGCTTTTAGCGACCATTCACCCATCTTCTGCATCTGGAAAAATCATTCTCCCAGGGTCCCTCCTCGAATGCTCTCCACTCGAGACTACTCCAAATTCTCAAAGGACACCTTCAACGCATACCTTGGCAACCTTGACTGGACCCCGATACGGCTCCTCCCAACACTAGGCGAAGTCTTGGAGTTCTTCCAAAACTCCTTCTGCTCTGCAGCTAACCTGTTTGCCCCATTTAGGAAACTCTGAACTAAAGGAAGCTGCCATAGATGGATCACCACATAGCTCAAATCTCTGATGGTAAACTGGGATAAGGCATGGAAGCATTACAAATACTCCAGGTTGCCTGCAGACATTGTGTCCTATAAAAAACTACGGAATGACTGCAAGCGTGCCTCTAAGATAGCTAAAAGAGAGTATATCAAGTGTCTCCAGCAAACTACTCTGACCAACCCTCAGTCATTCTGGTCCCATATCAATGGCCTGATAAAGGGCAACAAGAACCCCTCCTCTGGCCCTACTGAAGTCAATGGCCTTATGTCTAATGACTGTCACGAAATTGCTGCTGCCTTCAACAGTTACTTCACCAACCTTGATGGCCACAAGTCCAGCTTTACACCCACCCCTTTGGAACCCTCCTGCTCTGAGACACCTTGCCCCACACGGCTGCTCTTTCACCTTCGATTAGTAAAGGTCAAGGAGGTACTCCCCCTCTTAAAGATCCTCAAAGACAAAGGTTCTGGGGGTCCAGATGGCGTCTCCCCTAAATTACTAAAGGCGGCGGCACCTGCCATTGCCCGACCCTTCACATGGCTAATCAACCAATCCCTGCTTGAAGGTACTGTACCCTATACCTGGAAACAAGCTGTTGTGATCTCTATCCCCAAAGGAGGTCCTAGGGAATCCATCGGTAACTACAGGCCAATCTCACTGCTTTGTGCCCTGGCCAAGATTCAAGAAAGACTAATATACTGTCAACTCCATGACTACCTTGAAGCTAACCGGTTACTAGCCTCCACTCAACATGGCTTTAGGCAGAACCATGGCACTGATACAGCCCTTTATAAAATTCACAACTGACATCCTAGGGGCCATGGACAAAGGACTCTCCACAGGAGCTGTTTTTATCAATCAAAAGCCTTGGACCTAGTGGACACCAAACTCCTGCTATCTAAACTGGCCTCCTTCGGTTTGGATCACCATTCCCTTACCTGGTTCACCTGCTACCTATCTGGTCGCTCCCAGCAGATCAGGTGGAAGACTGTGACCTCAGATCCACTCCCCCTAAGTGAGGGGGTGCCTCAGGGTTCCATCCTTGGCCCCCTCCTCTTCTCACTATTCGTCAATGATCTTAAATCCCACTGTGGTGGCAGCTCAGTCATTCAATACGCAGATGATGCTGTTATCTATTGGTCCCCGAGCAACCCATCTGACCTGACACCCCATCTCCAAGCTGACTTTGCCAAGTTAGAGTCCTGGCTTACTGGGAATAAACTAGTTCTAAACACCACAAAAACCAAAGCAATGCTATTTGGTCAGAGAAGCCTAGGTGCAGTCCATAGTACCTTGCTCCCACCGACTTCATCCTCAGGCTGCCGCACTGAGGTTGTTAGTTCCCCCAAGTACCTGGGGCTAACCCTGGATCAAGGGTTTACCCTCAAATCTCACTTAGACCAAGTAACCAATGCTATACACTGCAAACTGGGCCTGCTGTACTGCCTGAATGACCAGCTCATCCCCAAGTCTAGAATCACCATTGCCAACAGCCTACTCCTGCCAACCCTGACCTTTGCTGCCCCAATTCTTCAGGGATTCGCTAAACAAGAGATGAATAGGCTACAAGTTCTCTACCACAAAGTTGCTCAGTTTGCGTCACAGTCCCACAAAAGACAGCATCACTGCGATGCCCTTTTTGCTCTACAATGGCCCTCCCTACATGGTCGCCACCAGTACCCTCTGCTGTGCAATGCATACAAGCTCTTACACCGCAATCCTCCTGTCAGCCTGGTCAGTCTTCTAGTTCCCAAGCACTCAGCACATACCCTACGAACCACTGGGCGTAACCTTCTAGTTAAACCCAGAGTTCGGACCACTGCCGGCAGTAAATCCTTTGCCACCATGGCCCCTGCCCTATGGAATAAGCTTCTTCCCTTCCTTCAGGACGCCCCCTCCCTTGAGAAATTCTGTAAGGGACTTCGGGCTCACCTACTAGAAGCTAGCGTCTGCTTCTGTCAATGAGGGGCCCAACCTTAGGCCAGTCCCTCAGTAGCCTTGACATGTACTGCTGTATAAAGTATTACCTTCCCTCCTGATTGCTACACTCCTACCCAAGCATATCCCTGTAATTGTCATCCCCTGTAAACTCATTTTGGCACACTGTCGGCACTGTTTTATCCAAGTATTTACTCTCCTTGAATTGCTCTGTACTTGTATCTTTGTTGTACCTGTACTCCTTTGTAACTAAATGCTGTACCAGTACACCTCTGTAACCAAATACTGTACCTGTATATCTCTGTAATTAAATCCAGGTCGCCCCTGAAAAAGGAAACTTCGGGGCTTAGTGGGCCTACCCGGTTACCAAAATTGAATAAATAAATAAATAGATGCCACTGATTGGGGCTGATATTCACATCTCCTTTCCCAATGCCATGTTGGACTACATATTGATGGATGGCTTTCTGCTGCTCAGGCATATACAGGCATCTGCATCACATAGTAGGTGGAATTCCACCTGGCTGGAACTTCCTGGATCTTCTAGTGGAGAAGGAGGCTGTTTTCTATTTGAATCTGCCGCAACAACTTTCTGGCTTTAACAGAATGGCCAAAGCGGGTGCACACAGTGTGGACAGCTGCAATCAACTTCAGAACATTTCGATCCTCACTGATAAAGTCTTTCACCACCTAGTTAACAGTGTGTGTGCAAAGCATGGTACATGTGTAAAATTACCAAGCCTTACTGCTTTCACAATATTAGAAGCATTGTCAGACACTATAAATTCAGGTTGCAAGGACTTTGGAGTTAGCCAGTCAGCAAACTTTTCTTCAAGGCCCTCCAGAAGATGTTCTGCTTTGTTAACTTTTTCAACACCGTGAATACATAATGCTGCCTTTCTGCGAACAGAGAAAGGCCCTTGCCTTTTGCTTGCTGCTACTGCTACCAGTGCCGCTACATGATGATGATGAGGAGGGAGGAAAGTTTACCCCAATGGCCAGTCACAGCCATATAGTCAGTCATCTGGCCACTGGTCCACATATCTGTTGTGACATGGACCTCTTTGCCCACTGAACCTTTAAGAGCTTCAGACACACTGTTATGAACAGCATCTTACAAGTCTGGGATGGCAACAGTTGAGAAATAAGTTTGTCTGGGGACTTCATATTTGGGCACAGCGATTTCCATTAATGCTTTAAAGCTTGGGTTAGACACAAAGGAGAATGGTAGCAAGTCAGTGGCTGTCATATCCCCAATTGCCTTTGTTAATTGCCTTGCCTCGGGCCTGTTGGGCTTATATTTCTGTGACAGCTCAAAACAGTCTTTCAGTGACATCTGATGACTGCTACACTTGCTGATATCAGCAGATTTTCTTGGTAGCTTCCCTTGACTTTTACCACTATGAGAGGTACATGTCATGGACATGGATGGTGTATGACTCCTGGTAGACTGTGGTGATGGGCTCAGAGGGGTAAAGAAATGCAAAATTGAAAATGTTGTGCTTTGACTGGAAGTCAGACTTTCATCATCCTCCAACTCTGCATCAATTACATCATCGCCGTGACCTTGGTAAACATCCATATCATCCTCCTCCTCAGCAGAGTGCAACAGTGCAACAACTTGTGTGTGCTCCTTTTGTGCTTTTTGATACTGATAAATGTAAGACTTGTTCATATGTCATATCATTGTTGATGTTCCCATCCTGGTACCCACTTTGCCGTGACTTAATTTTGATTTGCATAATTTGCAAATCACATGACTGCAGGATGATTTATCTTGTATAAAAAAAAAATCCCACACTATAGATTTCACAGATTTTGTTCTGGTATGTTTGCCACTGCACATGGCACCACCACAGCCACTGCTGCTGCCAGTATCACTCTGAGATCTTTCCATCTCCATGCCAATGAATGAATGGTGATGCACAGCAACTCTTCCTGCCACAACTCCTCTAGAACCCAGTCCATTTTCTATTCTCTGTTTCTCCACTGCAGGTGTGGTTGTCTCATTATGCCCCATTATTTTTATGTTGGTGTGATTGCACAGCCAACATCTTGCGGTAGTGCAGATTTGGAGGCGCTGTCACTGTTGGGCGAATGTAGGGTACGCATCAGTAGGTGCGTCCCTCATTCCCCATTCAGCCTGCATGCCAGTGCCACACCACTCAAGCAAGCACATCATAGGAAAAGGTCCGCTGCACTGCGAGTAAAGATCATCACATGCAGCGGACCTCCTGACATGCTTACCTGGAAACACAAACTTGGCGGCACACTGTCTGCCAAACTGCTAACTTTGGGGGTGCCCAACCCCCTATCAGCCTACTCTGCCCCTATGTATAGGACCGGGGAGCCCCACCCCATCGGCATAAAGAACCCCATTTCTTATATGCTGAGGGATGCCCAATCCCTCGGATATTGTCCCCCCACTTCCTTGTGTAAAGACGGGGGTGCCCTAACCCCATCAGCATAAAGTAACCCTCCCTTTTGTTGTGTGCCGATGAGGGTGCCCAATCCCCCATCAGCTACAGCTGCCCCCCAAAAGAAACACAAGACTCTGTTGGCACACTGGGAGCCCACCCCAGCATGCCACATGCCCTTGTAAACTGACAAATGGTCCCGCGATGCTTTTTTTTTTGTACCTGTGGAAAAAGGAAACGGTCCCTCTGCGGTCTCCCTGCCCCCCTCCCACAACCCACACCCACCCACTGTGCACCCTGCCTCCCCACACCCCCCCTCACCCCATACTTACCTGCAGAGTCCGGTGCGATGATCTTCGGTGGACCGGGAACACGTCTGCACTGTTCAAAGCCGAGCACGAACTGAGGAAATGCTGGTAAGCTGCATAATGGAATAAATAGGGTTTTTTCAACTTTGGTGCATATCTCAGGCATTTTTTTGAATTTTGGCAACAGATTTTAAACATGGGGATTTTGGGACCCCTCTTCATGATTTCTGGTACTGTCATGGCGTTATTCAGTCCCGAAAGGTGATTTTGCAGTCACCGCACGGAATCACCTTTCAGGACTGAGTAACGAAACGACAGTGCCACTATTTATGAAGGGATCTCTCAAAAAGCGTATGTTGTAAATTTGGTGACAAAACTCCCAAAAATGACTGTTTTATAAGCGTGCATTGCGCTGTTTCTATGCATGCTCGTAACGTCATGAATTTGTAATATTTTCACTCCAGATTTTCAAACTTGGCATTTTTCCACACTTCCTGATAAACAGTACAGCTGTCATTTTACATATCCTGCCTGAAATGTGTTTTCACACGTCTGGCGCAGAATAGCACGGTCGCTGTGCAAAATCACTTTTCAGGAGAGTTTGAGGAAATGATGGTGGCACTGTTCATGAGCAGAGGTCCTAAAATGCCTATGTTGAAAATTTGGTGCTGAAAGCTCATAAAATGACTGTGTTGCAAGCGTGCATTGCGCAGTTTCCACAGACCCTTGTAACTTCGCAAATTTGCAATATTTCCATGCCAGATTTTCAACACTGCCATTTTTTCACACCTCCTTATGAACAGTACCACTGTCATTTTTCACATCTTGCCCAAAATGTGTTTCCACACCTGTAACGCACAATGGCATGGTTGCTGTGGGAAATCAACTTTTGGGACAGATTAACAAAATTGCAGCGCCACTGTTCATAAGGGGAGGTCCCAAAATGCCTATGTTACAAACGTGGCTACCAAACTCCAAAAAATAATTGGGTTATGGACGTGTGTTGTGCAGTTTGTATGCATGCTCACTGCTTCACCAATATTTCATATTGTCACTCCAGATTTTCAACGTTGCCATTTTTTTACGCCTCCTCATGAACAGTACAGTTGGTATTCTCCACATCCTGCCCAAAAATGTGTTTTCATCCCTCTGTCGCAAAATGGCACAGCTGCTGTACAAAACCACCTTTCAGCTAACAAAGTGATTGTGCTGCTTTTCATGAGGTGGCCAGACAAGCAGCCCATGTTGAAAATGTGGAGTGAAACTACTACCACATGCCTACGATGTTAGGGTTTCCAACTGTAGCACCCCACCCGGTACAGAGTGACAGATGTCAGGGGTGTGACTTGGGATCTTTAGATGTAATGCTCACACCATTCTACCCCCCATCCCCACCCTGCAGCCACTGACAGGCATCGTGGTGTGCCTTGCACTGTTCAGCCACAAAGTTCACCCCATGCTCCTATACTTCACCCACGTCAGCGTATTTCCTTATGGAATGGGGTAAGTATAATGCCCAAAGACCCCAAAGCCCACCCCGACACTTGTCAGTGTGTACAGGGTAGGGTGAGGTACAATAGCATGAGCGTTATAGCTGACGACCCAAAGGCACACCGCAATGTCTGTCGCTCTCTACAGGGCGAGGGTGGGGTTGGCATTACTTCAATACTTCACTGCCATTCCTATTATGCATCTCTAGCTCCAGCACTGCCAATGCCAGCACGACAACATTCGCCATTGACAAATGCTTGTTTTTTCTTAGCATCGCCATCATTCCTAGAACTCTTTTCTTTTCTTTTGCTGGCCCTGTGGCCCTGTAGTCCTCATCATCATCATCCCACGCCACAGAACTGCTGCTCCTTGACAGAATGACTACTACTGATTTCACTGATTTCTCCCTCAGTTTCATCTGTCTTCTCCTCCTCATCATCCATCACTGTGCTTACTAAGACTGGCTGCCACACTATGATGGCTCTTGTGCTCATCCTCTGAGTACCACGTCAGATTACTCCTGCTATGTCCTGAATTTTCTGTACTGTTGTCACTGTTGCCTGGATTGCCTGACAAGTACTGCTATTTTTTTACCACTCATGGCTGTGTCGAGTCAAGTGCTTTAAGCAGAAAAATACAGGGAAATTTTCTCCCTAGCAGGTAAATACAGCACTGCTAGCTGTGTTGAGTCAAGTACTTTAAGTAGTAACACACAGGGATATTTCTAGAACCTGGTTTTACTTAGTAGAACCTGTTTTATTACTTAGTAGAACCTAGTTTTATTTGGTATAACCTGGTTCTACTTGGTAGAACCTGGTTATAAATGGTAGAACCCAGTTTTACCTGGTAGAACCTGATTCTACTGGCTTCTACCTGGTAGAACCAGGCAGAACTTTTTTGGGTTCTACTCAGAAAGTTTGCGAGGTAGAACTTTTAGAGGTCTGCGCAGTCCTATACTAAATTCCCTCCGGACTGGTCCAAATTGGTGGGCCCTTCCATGGACACTACTGCACACACAGATGGGATCCCGGCCCAAGCAGTTTTAGACAGCAGGTCTCTAGTCACCATAATTTTCCAAGATTGGTATAAGCAGCATTTGTCTGACCACCCATTACAACCTCTTGATGGACTGCATGTGTGGGAGTTAAGTGAAACGTTGTATCCTTATCTTGGCTATTTGAAAGTGTGGCTTTCTTTTCATCTTCTGTGGCTGGTATAGGAGGTTTTATGAAGATGCTAGCTCTGGTCTGCCCTTGCACCAGACTTTATGATGGTATCTCTGTACTGACTGGCACCAATGCACACATCTTTGGGCACCTGGCCAGCTATGTGAAGAAAGGCAGAAGAGGAAGACAGGAAAAGCCCTGCATGTTCACTCCCTGATCCAAAAGGCCTACGAGAAACACCTGCACCCTGAGGAAAAGGACAAAGATGAGCCTGTTGGGATAGTTTGGAAGAAGGATCCTGCTACTATCACTTTGCCTCCCAATGCAGAATGCAGTATCAGTGGTGGAGTTCAGCTGCAAAAAGATGTGACTAACAAAATGTTGATGCTGGATGCCCCTGACGAGGGAAAATTACCCAAAGGACTGCTGATTAAACCCAGTGTGCTTCTGGCTCGGGCTCATGCTTACGCTGGATGAGTGATGGTATGAATACAAAATATTACAAACCAAGACATCACAGTACACAGAGGATGCACCCTGGCTAAAGTCTATTGTACTGACACTGCTGTGCTACCATCCCAGTGCAGAGCTGAAAAAGGATGTGAGGTATCGCCTGACATGTTTGATTTTGGGGGTTCACCTCTTCCAAACAACTGGAGAACCAGGATTAGTAAAAGGCTGGCTCAGAAAACCAAAGTATTTTCCCCTCAAGGAATGGGATGTTGGTCATGTTATGGGTGCTGAACACCGCATTTGGTTGCATGACGAGAGAGGTCTAGATGTCTACCTCTGCCAACATAGACGATGTACCCAACATCACTTACAAGAGTTGTTAGTGGCAAGCATCATACAAGAGTCACGCAGCCCATACGCCTGCCCAATTGTTGTGGTACGGAAAAAGAATGGTTTCATCAGCATGTGTGTTGACTACAGGACCCTTAACAAAAGAATTGTGCCTGATCAGTATACAATGCCATATGTGCAGGATGCCCTGGACTGTCTAAATGGGAGTAAATGGTTTCCTATCCTCGACCTCTGAAGATCCCAATGTCTCCTGAGGACCGGGACAAAACTGCATTCATTTGTCCCTTGGGCTTCTATGAGTTCCTTTGCATGCCCCAAGGCATATCGGGTGCACCAGCAACATTCCAACGCCTATTGGAGCGTGCAGTGGGAGATATGAATCTCTTGGAATGTCTCGTCTACCTAGATGATGTCATAGTTTTTGGAAAAACTCTCGAGGAGCATGAGGCTTGCTTATTCAAAGTGCTGGACGGAGTTGAAGAATTCGGTCTTAAAGTATCCATTGACAAATGCCAGTTCTTCCAATGCTCTGTCAAATACACGGAACACATTGTGTCATCAGAAGGCATACAGATACTCCAGTAAAGTGAAGGCATTAACCAGCTGGCCAAAGCCAAACAACTTAAAAGAACTGCAAAGGTTTCTTGGATTCTGCGGCTATTACCGCCTATTTGTCAAGGACTATACCAAGGTGATCCACCCTCTATTAAACTTAACTCAAGAGTATCCGCTTACTCAAAAAAAGTTTAAGAAAGGCACTGACAGAGATGCTGAAAAGGCCTGTTTTAGACCAAATGAGCTGTTTGGGCAGAGATAGACTCTCGATTGTGACACTGCTTTCAAAGAGATGATATACAGACTGACTCATGCTCCCATACTTGCTTATGCTGATCCACCCAAGCCCTATGTGTTGCATACAGATGCCAGTTTGAATGGTCTCGGAGCAGTAATCTGTCAAGAATATCTAGAAGGACTTCGTCCCATAGATTTTGATAGCAGGAGCCTGACATCCTCAGAGAGAGACTATCCGGTGCACAAACTAGAATTCCTCATTCTCAAGTGGGCCATAGTCAACCAGTTTCATGAATACTTGTATGGCACTAAAATCTTGGTCAGAACCAATAATAATCCATTAACACATGTCCAAACCACCGCTAAACTAGACGCTACTGGACACAGATGGCTTTCTGCTCTAGCAACCTATGATTATGCGGTGGAGTACCGACCAGGCCTAAATGACATAGATGTCGATGCTCTTTCATGAAGATCTCCTTCTGATCAACTGTGGGTTCATATCTCTGAGCAATCTGTAAAAACACTATGCCACAAGTTTGACCTGGAAGAAACCTTGTCCTCTGAAACTGTGAACTGTCTGACAGATTATTTGGGACCTCCAGAAATGTGCATACCAGTTGCCTACTGTAACTTCACAGCTTTAGACTTGAGTTCTTTACCACAGCTAACTCCAGCTGATAGCCACAAAGAACAGTACCATGGTCTGATGATCAGGCCAGTGGTTAATGCTTTACGGAAAGGGAAGGATATCTCAAAGATGCAGTCCAGTGACCCCAAGACTGCCTTACTTCTTCGACAGGGGAGCAATCTCAAGCTTCGAGAACAGTTATTGTACAGACAGCTTACTGACAGCCCAGGTGAAATTGTAACAAAACATCTGGTACTGCCAGTTAAGTTCAAAAATATTGTCCTAAAAGCCTTGCATGACCAAATGGGACATCTGGGTAGTGAGAGAACCCTAGATCTGGCCCATTCACATTTCTGCTGGCCTATAATGTGCCTAGACATAGAACAACACATTAACATTTGCAGTAGGTATCTTAAGCGTAACAAGGCTCCACCGTGAAGAGCAGCCCCTCTGGTCAATATTGTCACAAGTGTACCAATGGAGCTTGTCTATATCGATTTTCTTAGTCTGGGGCCGGATTCCAAAGGCTTTGCAAATGTACTGGTAGTCACAGATCACTTCACAAGATATGCACAGGCCTACCCAACCAAAGACCAAAAGGCCTCAACTGTAGCCAGAGGCCTCACTGAAAAGTTTTTTGAACATTACAGTGCCCTCCAGCATCAGATCAAGACCAGGATTTAAAAAGTAGACTTATCAAAGAACTATTGTCCCTATGGGGTGTAAGAAAATCCAGAACAACCCCTTATCATCCACAATGAGATCTGCAACCAGAGAGGTTTAACAGAACCCTACCTGACGGTGGATCACGTGATGTCTTCCATGTAGACCGACGCTTCTACAACCCGTTCTCACCTCAAGGCTATCGAATTCAGTGAAAACCTATCCTTTAGAGTTCACTAATCAGCTCACCTCGGTTCCACCAATTGCTGAAAGTTCCAGGACTTCTCCGGTGTTACAATCAGCTCAAGGAACGGTGAATAAATAGGAGGAATGGAGGCCAAGATGAAACAGGCCCTCCCTGCACACATGCCGTCTGCAACTCCAGACAAGCAGTCTAAGTGGTCTTAGACTCAGAACGCTGCTTCAGGCAAATCATCGCAGGCTCCGATCACCTCTACACTACTCTCTGAGGAAACATTTTTAGCAGAATTGGCTCCGC
Organism: Neoceratodus forsteri; assembly: GCA_016271365.2. Lineage (NCBI taxonomy): Eukaryota > Metazoa > Chordata > Ceratodontiformes > Ceratodontidae > Neoceratodus > Neoceratodus forsteri. Next base: position 324,114,245 of record CM057450.1, on the reverse strand, counting down.
TAAAGACAGCATTTCAAGATTTTGCCTCTGATTTAAAATCCATCAAAGAGGAGCTAAAAGACACCAACTGGGCAATCACAGATGTATCAGCGTGCACATCCTCTCTAGAAAAATGGCACTCTAGGATGGAACCCGACATATCTTCCATGCTGCAAAAACTCAGTAAGTTGGAGCTGAAACTGGAGGATCTGAGAGGCAGAAACAGGCATAATAACTTGGTTATTTTTGGCCTTCCAGAGGAAGCTGAAGGGCACTCACCAGTACTCTTTGCACAGAAGTTACTACTGAAGATCGCTGGCACCCCACCACATTCTGTCTTGTACATAGTGGAAAGAGCCCACAGATCTTTAAGATCTAGGCCACCTCCTGGATCCAAGCCCAGGCCATTTATTTTACGTCTGCTTAGCTACCTGGATCGTCAATATGTTCTGGCCACAGTTAGGGAATTACAGGAGATCAAATGGAAACATGCAGTCCTTAGAATTTCACAGGACTTAGCCGTAGCCACATGCCAGAAGCGAGATGAGTATCACCCTAGCATCATTAAGCCGATTGCTGCCAGTATTAAATTCCAGATGCTATACCTAGCCAGGCGTCCGTAAAGCATCAGAGTAGCTGGAAGTCCTTTGACAATGCCGATCAGGCTGTCCAAGAACTGTCAATCTTGTTCCCGGATCTGTTAATCCAACACTGATCCCTTACTTTCAAATGGTAAGAAGATCAGGAATTACAGTGGTTTTGCCGTGACCCTTAATAGGTCTCCAAGTGTTGACTAATTGGGTTGTCAAGTAAGGATGTGACGATACTGTCCACCCTGCCTGTGGTATACATTTTTTCCTTGGGTTTATTCTGCAAGTTATTTGTGCTGCTTCAACCCAGAACTCGCAGCCCTCTTTCGTGGAACTGCTTGTTTTGCTTTCTCCTTTTCGATCCAGGGTTGATTTTGGTTACTGAAATACTGGAGACTACAGATGTATAAGAACAAAAAAATATCACACAGAAGCTGGCACATGTGTCTACAGCAGCTGTCTCCTGCTTTTCAGTAGTTATACCCTTGAGGTACTTGAATGTTTCTATCATATTCCCTCTTTACCTCCTCTCCTCCAGTGAGTACATATTGAGGTCCCTTAATTTCTCCTCATAAGTCTTGTGTTGCAAGCTCTGTACCATCTCATTTACCCTTCTCTGGACCATCTCCAATTTGTTAATATCCTTATGAAGGTGCGACCTCCAGAATGGCACACAGTACCCCATGTGAAGCCTGACCATGGTTTTATATAATGGCACCACTACCTCCCCTCCTTATGCTGGTGATACCCCTGCCTATGCACCCCAGCATATCATTGGCCTCCCAGCTGCCTTACCACTTTAACATTTTCAGGTCATCTGAAATAAGAACCCCCAGGTCCCTTTCCTTCTTTGTGACTGTCAGCAACTCCCTCCCCCCTCCCATCCTATACCTTTCCCCAGGGTTTCTGTGTCCCAGGTGCATAATGTTGCTTTTTGAATTAAACTTCAGTTGCCAGTCCTCAGACCATTTTCAAGCTTCCCCAAGTCCCTCCTCATTTTCTCCACCCCCTCTGGGGTATCCACTGTGTTACAGATCTTGGTTTCATCTGCAAATAGGCAGATCTTTCCCTTCAGCCCTTCCAAAATGTCACTAATGAAGACATTGAACAGGACTGGCCCCAGGACCAATCCCTGCAGCACCCCACTGGTCACCCCCTTCACCCCAGACTGCACCCCATTTACCATCACTCTCTGCCTCCTGTCTGTTAGCCAGTTTCTAACCCACTTTACCACCCTTTCCCCCATGCCCAGCTTACTCAGTTAGTTTATCAGCCTCCTATGTGGGACAGTGACAAAGGCTTTGCTTAAATCAAGGTTAGCGTTGTCCACTGCCCCACCCTGATTTACTTCGTTTGTCACCCACTCAAAGAGATCAATCAGATTTGTTTGACATGACCTCCCCACTGTGTATCCATGTTGCTTATGGTCCTGGGATCCAGTGGCTTCTAGATGGGCCACTATCCTTTCTTTAAGCAATGTCTCCATGATCTTCCCCACTACTGAGGTGAGGCTGACCAGCCTATAGTTCCCCACCTCCTCCCTACTGCTGGATTTTTATAGCAGGACCACATATGCCCTCCTCCAATTCTCTGGTACCACCCCTGTGTTGAATGACTCAATGAACATGGCTGCCAGAGGTACTGCTATCTCCCTTCACAGTTCTTTTAATATCCTTGGGTGTATGCCATGTGGTCTCATTGCTTTGTCCACCTTCAATTTAGTCGCCTCCTGCAGGATTCTTCTGCCAGTGAATGGACTGTTGTCCACCTCTTCATGCCTTTGCAACTGCTGTACTGCTGTGGCCCTTTCCCCTCCCCCTCTTCTGTGAATACTGAACAGAAAGACACAGTGGATGTCTTGGGAGGGGGGCCATGACAGTTCTTAGGCATGGTACTTTCACTTCCAAATACCTAAACAGCACATATAAGCAAACAACATTTGGCATTGACAAATGCTTGTTTGTTTTTGTTGTTGTTGACTTACAATGAGCTTAGTAATTAAGATTTTATCTGGTTGATCCTGCCATCCCTCTAGCTGGCATTTTGAAATGAAGCACCCCTAGTAGTGCACAACCTCCCCCGACTGTCCCAGGAATGACGTGCGATCCAAGGGACCAGCTGTGGGGAGCATGCATAGAGGTCCTGTATAGTTGGAGCTATTAATATCGCCTGTTTGTAATTTACATGTGTCTGTGCTATTCCGAGAGTATGGACTGGCAGTCAACTGCCAGTCTATACCTGATCTTGGTATAGCATCAAGGCATGTAAATTGCAAAGTGGAGCTATTAATAGCTCCAACTATACAGGACCATAGCCATGCATGCTCACCAGCTCATATGTCATTCTCGCAAGACAGCTGTGGGAGGTTGTGGGTGCGGTGCTAGGGGCGCTTCACTTCAAAATGCTGGTGGAAGGGATGGCAGGATCAATAAAATCTTAATTACTAAACTCATTGTAAGTAAAAAACTTAAAACTGGTCATGAAAATGCTACTCGGGTCCTTCCTCACACTGAAGTGAGGCCTGTTTACAGACGGAAATTCCCTTTAATGAATTACACTGTGTGGGCCCGGCTGGCATTTTGATCAGTCTGTGCACCTTGCATTCAACTGATCAGAGAAATATCTTCTCTGAACCTGTATAAAGTGAACTATGGATGGAACGAGCTGGCTTTGATTCCAAGCTCATGAGCCACAGAGATGACTGCCTGAAAGAACTGAGCCCAGGTAGCAAACAATCCAACGCCATCCGCAATCCAAATGACACATTTTTTGAAATAACTACCCACCTTAACAGAAAAGACCCTAATACAAATTGACTCCTATATTGTGAAGTTTTGACATCCGTAAAGGCAATAATAATACGTTAGACTAACCTACAGCTATTTTAAACAGTGCTTAATGAAACGACATGGGTATACTGTCGCTATGGCGACAACTTTACCATGACCGACACTGCAGCGACAACAGCACCAGGTTGCTGTAGTATCAGCGAAGGACCCTTGCACTGCCTTCTGGGAGTATTGCATTCCCTCCCCAAAGCAACTCTGACTTGGAGTTGATTAATTAAGAAGTAGTAGGAGATGCAGGGGGCAGAGCCCCCCTGCATGGGGGGTGGTTTGGAGGCAAAGCACCTGAAGAAACCACAGTCCAAAATGACTCCCTTTATGCCAACCGCAAATGCGATCAACATAAAGGAGTCACTGTAACATTGGTTGACAACGAAATTGTCAAATGACTGTCAGATCCACTGACATGAATGCTGTAGCAAACAATCCTTCGCCATTCATGATCCAAACAAGATATTTTTGAAAAAATAACTTCACATCCTATCAGAACAGACCCTAGGCCACACATTGAGTCCTATATTGTGAGGTTTTATTATCAGAAAAGATACAAATAAAACATTAGAAGCTACCGCAATTTTAAACAGTGCTGAATGAACTGTAATAAATGCTGCAAACAATCCTTCCCCATCCATGAGTCAAACATATATATTTTTTTTTTTAAATAACTTCGCATCCTAACAGAACAGACACTAGGCTACAAACTGAGTCCTATATTTTGAGGCTTTGACATCACGAAAGGTAAAAATAAAATGTTAGAAACTACCACAGTTTTAAATGGTGTTAAAATCAACTGTTATGAATGCTATGCCTCTCCTCCCTGCTGAATTGAGGGAAATGTTCTCCTCAGAGGACCGAAAAGAAATTAAAAAGCATAAAGTATCAATGGCTGGTGTAACCCCCCTGCAAATGGGGGTTCCCGAAAAGTCTTCCTTGAGCTTGCCTAAATGCACACTGCCAGGCTGGTGTTCTGCATTTTAGCAGTTTAAATGTATTGCCAGAGAGTGCCGGTATAGCCTCTGTGTACTGTCTCTTTAACAGCTGCCTGGATTGCGGTCATAATTAATCTGAGAGGGAGTTCTGTTACAAGATGTACTTCTTTGCTGATCATTTGTTAGAGTAGTAATAATATTACAGTTTGTCCTAACCTGCCTTCTTTGCAGCATGTACAGTTCTGTTTGTTTCCATCATCTTGGTCCTGGTCTGCAGAATGGCCAATCGGCACATTTGGGACTCAAAAATGGAGCCTGCCGACAGGGGCTTGGTGGGGCCAAAACTTGTAGGAATTGTAGTTTTGGGCTTTTGGCCCCTAAAATAACCTGGAGGGGGAGCCCTTGTTGTGACTGACAGACAGATCAGGCAACCGAACCTTTTGAATCGTGGGGAAAGTCCCACACTACTTGCAGTTTCAGTTAGATCTAAGTTGAGAAGTGAAGGAGTAACAGCTTGAGGTAGTTCGAGCAGCAATCCATAGTGGATTCATGCAGGAGAACTGTGGAAAGGCCTGGCCTGAGTTTTGGCCTGCATGCCTGACTGCTGTCCCTGAGAGGGAACTTGTGCCTTTTTCAGACTGAATCCAAACTTGGAGAGGGAAGTAAGACATTGAATCATGACCAGGATCCTACCTGAAAAAGACTGAAGATTTGCTGAATATGATCAGCCTATCTGGACTTCCAGCCATCTCTGAACTCCCGGATTATGCAGAGACTCTGTAATTGCGACTGGAGAGTCTTTTGCCTAGTACAGTGGAATTTCCCTAAATGTGAATGTGCTGTGTGCTTACAGTGGGTTGTGATTTGGTTAACCACTTTGGTTTGAATTGTATTCTGCTTGCTGGAAGCTGCACTAGAATTTCCTTACGTGTAAATGTGCTGTGTGCTGCTAGTGGGTCACAATTTGGTTCCCCACTGTGGTTTGAACTGTATTCTGCTTGCTGGAAGCCACATCCAGCCCTACGGACTGAATCCAAAATCATCTCCATTGGGCCTGGGCCTTGCCACACTGGCCCAGCCAGACTACCCACTGCACAGAGAAAGCCATCGACGAGAGACCTGCCTGGGGATCAGCCCCCTGCTCAACACTTGAACAAGAACGACACCTTGGTGATTCGTATGGGCCCCGCTTCTCCGGGCACTCCAGCTCAACAACCTGCAGTCTCGCTTTTGTCCTGCTTGTGTCCAGCATTGGGTATCATGAGTAAACATTAGGGTAACTCCCTGCAACAACAGCTAAATCTAAAGTGTTGTCATCAGATTGTCTTGTTGCTTTTTCTTTCATGAACTGAGCCTTCCGGCTCCGGATTACAAGTAGTGTGTGTTGTGCATGTCGCTTTCTTCCATCACAGAGTCCCAACCAGCTGCAACATTCCTGGCTATCCCACCATTTTCCTACCTGGGTACCCAGAGTGTGTGACTGTATGGGGACTTAAAGCACATGCATAACTGTTTGATTAATATAGCCTTTAAGCTAATCAACCTGATTATGCCCCTTCCTTGTTCAAGTCCGCTAAATAAATCAGATCTGACTTTTTTGCTGCATTTAACCTGACTGTGGTTCCAGTTTGTGCCAAGAGTACTGTACTGTTGCTATTTACTGTGCATAACCTTGTTTTACAGAGGGTCCCCAGGGTCCAGCCAGAGGAATCAGCTCTGGTGGTAAGTGGAAACAGTGTGGGTACTAGTATGGTGTACAAGGGGTACTGTGAAAGTGATTATTGTATATTGTTCAGCCCACTAGAAGGGAAAGAGGGGGGTTACAGTGTCCCAGAGGGCTGTGCCCAGGTTAGTTTGACCACTACCAACCCTGACCTCCGGGTGGAGGCACCCATTTCAGAACTCAGGCCCCTTAACATGCTACTAGCCACGCAGGCAGGGGTAGTAACCCTTGGGATAGTGCCACCTAGGGGTTACACTAATTTAGAAATAAATGTCCAGCATGCATATGACAAAGTTTATGCAGTTGAAAACTGAGTAAACTACACAGAAGCAGCAGTCTCTAAGCTGAAAGAATTATGAACAGAAAAACCAAATTAGATACTATCAGAAAAAGTTGATTATTTAGAAAACTGATGTAGGAGGAGTAACCTAAGAATAACTAGAATAATACTATGCGAACAAATTTACAAACATTTCATTTGGTTTGAAAAGCAAACACTACATTCTAATCAAGGTTCTGTGATGATAAAAAACAGAGTTAAACTGCATTACAGCACAGAAATTATAAAACACTGAATGGATATACATGTAACCTCCCCCCACTGGCCCCCCTTGTTCAACTAGCAGGGCTGCTCCTCACAAACCAATGCACCACAGAGATGGGTGGAGGTAACTGCTACAAAACAGTTCTATTGACCCAATACTTCTACTTCGTAACCTGCCATCCTTAGACAGGCAAACCAAGTGTGGCAACTACCTGACTCACACCTGGGGAGACCATTTAGTATGGCCATCAACCTGGGTCCCTGGGAGAAAACGTTTGCTCAGCCTTTTGCTAGGTTTGTACTTCTGGTCAGGAGCACCCAAGTAAATCCAGACACTGGAAGCAATAACTGTACTGTCCAAACCAGGCTGGGATTCTAGAGTGTGGCTTTTATTCACATAACACAGAGAATAAACAAAGCAAAATGGACCCCCACAGGGCTACTTCCACTGGTAATGCAGATTACTGAGTTACAGAGCACACACACACACACAGAATCCTCAGGTTCTGAATGGATCTGGGCACACACAGCCCAGACTGGTACACTTCTCTTCTTTCCCCTTGACTTGGCACCCCAGCCAGTACTAGGACACTTTCTCATATATCAAAGGAATTCTTGGTGGCTCCCAACCACCTCTGAGCACTCTCTGGCTCACAGAAAATCCAAAATCTGGGTATTTTCCTCAGGCACTGGCCAAATGCTCTGAGAGAAAACAAAGGTCCCCAAACTGAACCCGGAGAAGTAAACATGGTTACTCCAGATGGGAAGGTCTCCTACCTTTTGCTTCCAATATTTATACTCGGCCATTCATCTGGTTACAACACCTTTCTCTGAAACACTCTTGTAGATGCTCTCTTGAAATGTATTTCACATTTAACATTCTACTTCTCACACCTCAGAGGTGTCATGAAATTAAAAGTTCTGTATATGGCTATGTCTTTACTCTAGACCCCCACTTTTTCACATGCTTTTTAATCAGACACAGTCTAAAAGTTATGTACTTGGCAAGTCTTCCTAGGACCCCACAGTAGGCAGAACCTTTTACTCGAAACACAGTCTTAGTGAACAGAGTCCCTTTGTCAGAGAAAAAACTCACCACAGGAATGCAGGTGCCCCAGGGCTTTTTCCACAAAAAAATCTCAGGTACTCACAGAACAAACAAATCTAGACAGCTTCACCACTCTCCAGGCTGGACCAGGGGATTGCCCCTGAATCCTGGAATTCCTCCCCATCTCTCCAGGGATGGGGCACTGGAAAACCCTCTAGGAACGGTCTCTACCACTTCACACACTGGTCTTCTGTGTTCTTCTCTAGGGTGAGAATACACTACCCCTTCTCCTGAGGTAGCTCTCTTACAGAGCTAAGTCTGAGGAGCTGCACTCTGCAGCACTCCTCACTCTTCAGACCCTCCACACTGACTCCTACTGACTCTCTCCCAACATTCTACTGCTAACCCCTGCAGCTAGCATTCCATTGTGGCTTATGCTGCTGCGAGAATTCTAAGGTGACATCATCACTCCAGCTCAGCTGAGACTGAAAACAGAGTGTGACAGTGTGAAATCCATTTAACTGGCATCTCACAGACTGCCTTCCCCTGCCTGTCACTGTTTCTGAGTGGCATTCTAGTGACCCCTGGGAACAAGGGGGTTACATATACACAGAAAATGCATTCTCAATTTGCTTATTCATACAATCTTCCTGCAGCTAAGCACTAGCTCCCATTCCCCTCCCCCCCCAAAAAAATTTAACTACAACCTAACAAAATCAGTAAAAATACCACATATATTGGGTAATACCACAAATATTGGGTAATCTAGAGGCACAATGCACACTAGACACTTTAAGGAGTGATTTGGTTAAAATAAACTGTTTTTAAAGGTTTTTCAAAGGTTTTTGGCCACATGAGAGATTAGAGCACAGAACTTTCTTCATAACAAAATATTCACCATTGAAAACTGCATATCATTTGAATTACATGACAATAAGACTACAGTAATAATTCCATTACTGTATTAAACATTTCAGGGAGTTAAAATGATGCACTTTTCTAATAAGAAGAAGGTTTGTGCTTTGTTTTAACTGCAAAACCAGGCTGATAATGATCAAAATGGAGAATAACAGTCGAAAGGAAGTGAGGGGTTCTGGGAAATATAGCTCACTCACTGAGTAGACTTGTGCAAAATGTAGTTCAGTAAACTTTTAAAGGGACACTGCCAACCTTTTTGTATTATATTATTTTTAGGTAAAACCCCACATTTAATGATTGCTTACCTTCTCTAAAACTCATTGGTGTTGCTGGCTGTTTTATCTGCATCCTTGCTTTGTGGAATTGAAATGCATGGTAATGTACCCAGTCTATAGCATGCTAATGGGAAAGTGGGCTGATTGGTACTGAATGGTCACCTGATTTCCCCTATATATCACAGAACCCACCAAGGGTGGTGGTGGTGGGGGTTGCGGGGCCTCCTTCTGTTGCTCGAGAACAGTGACAAGGACTGCGTGGCTGCACTGCTTCTGCCTTCGCTCACTCACTGGAGGTGCTTTAAATTGCCTTGCATTTTAAATTACCTTGGTTGACTTGCTTACGAGGGGGGGTCCGCACTGCTCAGGGAGGGTATTCTGACCCTCATGACCTGCATGCAGCTAGACCACCCTACAGGCCCCAAACCAGCCTCTCCCCATCGACTATTATCCTCCCTGCAGCTGGCTGCTCCAGACCACCATACCTACCCTCAGACAAGATCCCACTGCAGATGGAACTCCCCCCCCCAGATCTGCCTCCCCACCTCAGTGAATCACCTTCCCTGCAGCTGGACCAACCTCCCAGACTCACTAAACAAAGCACCCTCCTTGGAACTGGATTTTTCCCATAGACCAGTTGCCTATCCCACCACTGACCACTCTCCTTGCACATAGAACACCCTGCCCTGCTAGGTATACTTTTGCAATCCTGACGCTTACTAGCTCAACATACTGCATCTCGCACACAACAACCTGACAGCCCCAGCAGCCTGACACACAGCGGCCCGACCCGGGACAGCACCTGCCATACAGTTGGGCCAGAGGAGGTCAGGATGCTGTGTGGCTGTTGAGTGGATTTTCCACAAATGCCTAAAGCACCTGATCCCAACCTATGCCACCCATCCCTGGACATAAGCCACTGCTGAACAGCACAGGTGATGCAGACCCCCACACAGTGCATCCTCCAAGGAGACACTGACCTGATCAAGGACCCCAGCCATCCATGGAACAAGGATGAAACAACCAGCTGCATGTGCCCCTGGTGTGTTGACCGGCCGTCCCTGGCAGCACAAGGAATTGTCTATGCATCCCTGCATGCACGGTGATGTCAGCTGACAGCCAATCAGCCAGGCATGTGTGAAGGAATTGCAGTGCTGTGCCTTTTGGTCAGTGCATGCATGACACTGCAGGCACACAGCAGAGCGGCACAGTGGGAGCATGGATAGCTGTGGCAGGTAACGGTCTAATATGACACTGCATGTGGGTACCGGGACACAGAGCAGCATGCCATGCCATCGCACAAACCGTGCCATCAGTGCATATGGCTGTGTCACACTAGCCAACAATGGGCTTGCAGTAGCCACAGAGAAAAAAGTCTGGAGGTGTTTGGGGGAGGGCTGTGCCATGGGAGCCCATTGTGGGCATGAAGGCTGCACACCAGAGACAGCCAGGTGTTTTGGTGGAGGGGATACCACAGGAGTCCATTGCAGGCATGTTGTTGCCACACAGCTGCACAGCTGGAAGGATTGGGGTGGGCCTTGTACAGCTTCAGGCCAGTGCAACGTGTGCACACATGAACAGCTGGAATGATATGGGGGGTCTCGCACAGAGTCAGGCCTGTGCAACATGTGACACACAGTACAGACATGGCAGTGTGCAGTGGGCTGCTCAGCCATACCCAGTAGCATTGTGATGAGACATGGCCACCAGGTTGGAGTGCATGTGAAATGTGGGTAGTGCAACTTTATTCAACAGTGGGGGAGCTACAGTGACAACGTGGTGGCCATGCATGACATGTACTGTGAGTGTGCAACTGTCAGGTGCCATGTCACCATGGCAACCCTACAGGGTGGTGTTGTGCGACATAGCTCAGAGAAACTCCAGCTGCTTGCCCTAGTCCCTGGATGCCAGTACCATCCTTATTCACTCCTCACAGGCTGCATAGCTCTTCTTGGGTGGTGTCCATGGCAGTCCACAATGAATACCCTCCATTGTGGCATTGGTCCATTGCTGTTCCCTGTGGAGCTCTGCTAGTATCATCATGACCCTACATGTGCCTTCCCTATCAGGGCATGGAGATGGCAGTGCCAGGCTTCGATGTTGTTTTGGGCCAGCTTGTTGAGATCCACAGTCAACTACAGCTGAGGTGGGAACATGGGGACGTATCTTGTGGGCACCTTGGCCACCCTACTGTATGGCTGTATCCTGCCCAGCACGTATGTCTGCTCGAACCAACTGACAAGTGTGGTGACATTGCGTGGCATTGTTGGCTTCAGGGGGCCAAATGCTGCTATAATGTCCTGTGCTGGGAGATGGGCAAGGGCCATGACTTCACAGATCTTCAGACTGAAGTCTGGGTCGCTTCTGTATTGTGGTGTGAGGCCAAGGCTCTGCACATTCTGCCACACAATCTGCCAGAAGTGGAACAGGCAACCCTTGTTTATGGCTTGAGGAAACTCCATCTTACAGGCATTGATCGCAGCCCGTTCAAAGTCAGTGATGATCGTAGATGGTTCAAGGGTGCAGGACTGTGTGCTGGCATATTTGTTCAGCTGCTGGAACAAGGTGCAGTAACATTCCAGACTCTTTGCCGTCATCAGTGTATACACCAATAGAATGATGTGGCTGTTAGGGCCCGTCCCCATGGGTGCACGGATGGTGTACAACTGAGTGTACAGCTGTGGCACAGTCTTAAACGAATCATCCATCACCCAGCAGGGTGCCTGTGCCAGGTCCCTGATGTTGTCCTCTGTGGTGAGTAGCAGGATCTGGTGGGTGGTCCTGCCAGGGATTCTGCTGCACCATGGCCGTCCATTTACCATCTGTGGCCGCTCGGGGATGGTGAGGTTGGCCAGTGTTGCTGGTTCTGGTGGGAGGTCCTTGCAGTGGGTTCTGTTCACGATGTGCAACAGGGCCCTCTTGTTTGGCAACTGTTGCCGCACATCAGTGGACATCGCTGTTGCCTCACTCTGCAGCAGCTGTGCGGGGGTGACCATGGTGCTGTGTGCCTTCTCATTGATGCCAGCCAGCCCCTGTGCTAGTGGAGCATCTGTTGTCTCCGGAGCATGATTGTGCTCTCTCTTTTTCTTTAGATGGTGCTGGCCATCCTGGAGCAGTGTGATGGCCCAGCCAAGGCAGGACTTGGACTTACGGTGCTGGCAGCACCAGTACACTGTCTTTCTGCATGTCTGTTCATGGACCACGAGGTAACCATCCACACTCAGCTTGGACTTTCCCCTCCTGGACGGTACCACCTCGCAGACTGTCCCTGTTGTTGGGGTTGCAGTGGAGCACCCTAGCCCATCCATGGCTTCCACTCTCTCCTCCATTGTGCCAGAGGACTGTGCAACACTGGCTGGCTTTTATTCCAGCTTAGGCATGCGGGTGTGATTGCACCTCATTTGCACATCACACTCTATCGGCCACACCTGTGGCAGCTGCTTCGTGTCTGTGGGTGGTTTGTACTGGCACTGTAGTGCTACTATCCTCCCACAGTCCCAGTGCTTCATGGCTGTGCTGTGCACCACGGTCATATTCACCAGCAGTGCTCCCCTGCAGCACCATGCATTTCTGTGTCCACAGTGTCCTGGGACCCATCAGCTACTGTGTTGCGGTAGGGCTGTGCTCCATGGTACACTTCCTTGCTGTCCAGTATGCAGGGGTCCCTGTGTGTTGTGCGCTCTGCCTATGAGTTGGTGTCTGCCTACCTAAGCTGGCCATTGTGCCCCCCTGGCATCGGTGTGTTGGCACTGTAGCTCCCATGCATGCCATCATGAGTGCACATCCGTCTGCTGCCCCATGCATCATTTTCCACTGTCTGCCTCTGATCTCCATGTTTTCCTTGGCTGTGGTTCTCTGACCTGCGACTTCTGTGGTAAGTGACCTATTGTAGCCCTCACTGTGCTCTCTCAAACAGGGCTAGCATTTTCTGCCCCATGCCAGTTTGTTTGTCAGAGTTCCGGTTCACCCGCTGTGTTACCTACTCCTGTGGCAGGTCTGTATTCATGCAGCAGTGCCGTGCCGTGTGTCCTGGCATACTGGTGGCTGTTTGTGGACTTGGCCGCTGCATGGGGCCATGGGTTTTTGGGATTCTGCACCTCCTGTATGTTGGGTGGCTTTTCTCGACTGTGCACTGTCGGGGCTGGTGGCGCCGTCGGTCTCCTGTGGGTTGGGAAGGTGTGCTCAGTATCCCATGTGTCGGGATACTGAATTTTGGCATTGCATAATATATCACCCTGCTAATCGACCATCCTGTTAGCAGCTGCACCATTCTTTCAGCCCCCATACAAGCCTCCCCAAATCTGAGCATGCTCTCTAGATAATTTCACAGCCCCCAAACCTGCCTCTTATCCCAGCTAACTACTTTCCCTGCAGCCAGAATCCCCCAAACCACCCACATCATCCATGGACCAGCCTCTCGCCTCCAACAAATCTCTGTGCAGCTAGAACCCTCCCCAAGACCACCCTCTTCTCCCCTTGCCAGCAACCCTCCCTGCAGCTTATCCAACCTTCCAGCAAATCTCCCCTGACAAACAGTCCCAGGACAGTCCTCTCTTCCAACAATAGCTGACTCCCTACCAAGATCATACTTCCCACCCATAGAGTAGCCGCCCACCCACATTAACCACTCTCCCTGCATCTTAAACAGCCCCTGCCCAGCCAACCACTCCCCTGCAGCTGAACCACCCTTTCAGCCCCTGGACAAACCTTCCCAAAGGAAAGCACTGTCCATGGACCATTCCATAATTATAAGGAGGGAGGAAGAGGACCCTAGCTGAGTAGGAAGCAACTGCTGGCGGGGGACTTAATTAGGGGGATAGACTTGCGAGCAGGGTGGGGTAAAGGAGAGGGAGGTGAAATACCTGAGAGGTACTTTGGCTTGGAGGGATGAGAGTAGATACAGTGGATCATTAGGCAGCAGGAGATGAGAGGGAGCTAGATGTCATTGTCCAACTGGGGACAAATGACCAAGCAAGGGATGGGGTATGGGTAGTGCAGGGAAATTTCAGGGAACAGAGGAGGGTCCTCAAGCAGACAGCACACATAGTGTCTTTTGCCAAAAGGTTACCTATATACATCTGGGGAGAAGATAGTACTCTCCACACTGGCTTTCAGCAGTTGGTTAAAGGCATGGTGCGGGGTGAGGCTCAGTACTAGGAGTGGGCCTCTTCAATATGTTCATAAGTGAAATTGCAGAACAACTGGATGGGAAGGTATGTCTTTTTGCAGATGGCACCAGAACCTGTTATAGGGTGGACACTCAAGGGTGTGTGGAGAAAGGGTTCACCCATGCTGGTGTGACAGCCATGTTGCTGATGCTGATTATAGCACAGGCTACATGCCACTGGGCATTACAGTGCCAGGCATAAGGTCTCCCAGGAGTTACAGCGCCAAAGCACCCTCCTGAGAAACAATCAATGTCCAGTGGGTGCCCCACACCTAATTATCCCACAGGTCCAGGTTCTTCATTTACCTGCTGTCAAGTCCTACCCCATCCTACAATCACCCCGCAGGTATACAGTAGATTGTTACTATCCCTGATGTCCAGTGGTTCTCATTTATTTATTTATCCATTTGTTTACTGGGTAGGTGCACTGGTCCGAGAACCATTTTCAGGCATGACCTGGGCCATTGAGGATGGCACAGGAATACAAGCAAGTACAATGGAGGCTGGGACAAGACATACAATAGACAGTAATAAAAATATACAGGATAATATACAGGATATTTTAATGAAGATATATATATAAAGCTGCATCACAATGGATAAATACAATTTATGACAATAGCAGGTGCAGTAATAGCCAAGTTGTAATACAAATTAGGCATAATCGGAGATGAGTAAAGGAAAATGTGCATCACAGCAGTGTAGGTATGGACCAATGAGGGAAAGGAGGGAAGGGGAATTAGAGGCATGATAGTTGGGAGGGCAGGAACAAGGGGTGGAGGTCAGAAGGTGAGATCTAAGGAGAGAGTGGAAGAGTCCTGGAGAGTCAGTGGTGCTTAGCGGAGTGGGCAGGTTGTTCCAGAGGAAAGGGGCTGCAGATGAGAATGCATGTTTACCTAGACAGGTAGAGACTAGGGGGCACTTAAGCATGGAGCCAGCAGTGAGGTGGAGCTGTCGAACAAACATTTTTGGCCAGAGGAGGTGGGAGTGCAAAGAGGTAGCTCAGTTTCGGATGGCCTTATTAACTGTGCTGACCAAGAGATAGGTCTATCAGGCTGATGCAGGTGTCAGGCTGATGTGGAGAACCAGCCCAGGCCTGATAGAGTGAGCAGTGGTGTGTTCAGTGAGAGCCCTTGCCCCCTGTATAGCCAAAGCACCCACAACATGACGCAGTTTGTTCTTACAGCTAACACTACCCCCTGATCCCCAGGCTAACTATGTATTTGCCACCCCATCACATTCAGCACAGACCCTCCACTCAGCTCCTTGATCAGCCACAAAATGTATGATAGTTCACGATCATATGCTAACACAGCTGTTTATATAGTAGGCACGTGAGTGCAAACTGGCATTCTGTCCTCAGTTGGTCACAGAAGTGAGCAGAGTGTCTCTTCCAATAGCCACTATGGGGAGAGTACATAAACATAGGGTGGGGGCCATGAATAGTGGGAGCAGTGGGACTTGGTGGGTAGGTAGGTACTGGCAGTTTCCCTTGGGCAGGAGAACCACTGAATACCTGTGGAAGTGCCATATTACCATTGGTGGGAGTGCAAAAGGGGCAGAGGTAGGAGGCAGAGGTGATAGTACCTGGTTTAGGAAGGTGAAATCTTTTAGAGACGTTACCAACTGGTCAGAGACTCACTAATCATGCTATCCAATATATCATTTTGTAATCCTACCCAGTTGTTGGGGTGTAAAGTGTTGTTTGAGAGTCATTAACCCATTTAACGATCACAAATGCCCTTTGAATGTTCTGGTCTATGTGAACAGCAGCAGTCCCTTACCAGTAAGATAAAAGACAGGTGAACAAATAAAAATGTGGAATTCAGAGCTGTCCTGCATGAGGTTTATCTTAACAGTGCATTTACAGCACAGAGTATAATGAGATTAATACTGGTATCAGTGTACTACCATGAGTCCGGGGCTGCTGTGAGAGGTGCCAAATACTGAAATGTCAAAATAATGCAGTAACGCAATACCATGGTGCTACCATTTTGCCAATGTTTGGAAGAGCTGACAAAAATCTCAGAATTTTGTGATACCATTGTATTACCAGTGTGTGTGTGTGTGTGTGTGTGTGTGTGTGTGTGTGAGAGACAGAGAAAATGGTAAAAAATGCCACAGGGATACCACTGTGGCAGTGCACTACCAGTGCACTGAGGAAAATTGATGTATTACCTACCATGGTGTACCAGAGTACCACCGGGTAGTACCACTGTGGATTTTATCTACTCTTAATGCTAGCAACCCTTTCCTCACACAGTCTGTCTCTATCAAAACATCTATGCTCTCTCCCCCTCCCCAATCTCCTCTCCTTCCCCCTAGTGGCACCGGTCCCTCTCTTTCCCTGGTGAAGACCAAAAAGAAGGTCTCGTTCAGTACTTCTGTTTTGCCCCCATTCTCCTCTACCCACCTATCCCCTTTCTTGAGCCAAAAATCCCATCTTTCTTGTCCCTTTTCTCACTAGTATAGCGGAAAATGGCCTTTTCACACTTTTTAATTTCCTCCCTTAGCTGCAGTTGTTCAGAGCTTTAGCCTGCTATAGTACCCTGCCTGCTACACTTAACCATCCTCAGGTAGTATGATAACAAGTGAGACCGCAAAGGACAGCAAGGGCAGGCAGAAGTGTAGGAAGAGGGAGATAATATCACTATGCTGAGGAAAGAAATGAAAATGACAAGTATCAGGAAGTTTGAACAGAGATGCATTTCACCACTGTGAAACATGACCTCTACAGAAAGATCATGCCAATGCTGCCATCGTGTGTCCTGATGATCCAATAACACGCAATAGTTAACCAAAAGAGAACATCGTGTAGAAGAGAAAGAGTTCATTCAAATGAGGGAAGACAGGTAAAATAAAATCTGGTCAGATCTACAACGGCTGCATAATGAAGTTACTGAAGTGTGGAATTGTTCAGGAGGTATGGAGAAACGACACAGTGATTTGTTTTATTTTCTGTTCTAAGGACGGCATACACATTACTAGGAAAATATATGGAGGTGTACATTTTAATGGAATGAATAGGAAGCTTACAAAAGAGCCCCAGAGCAAATGCCACTGATGTATGTGTTATCCAAGATGATATTGACCAGACAGCCAAATTTTAAAGAAAACACAATTGCACATATCCCAATAATGCAAAGCATCAAGGGAAACATATGCAAATCCCCATGATGGTGTAGAAGGTGGCAGTACATGAAAAAGTAATGGCTGGCACATGTTCAGCCTTGGGATTATTTACCCAGTTTTTTTTTTTAATTAGTTTTTTTTTAAGAGAACCAGGGTTTTTGTCCATGAGGTGATGTAAGTTATATTTAAGCAATGTGTTGATGTGAGGAAGTCAGGTGTAATGATGAAGGACTGTTAGAGAAAATGTGATATTAACTTTCAGAGGGGTTCGCTTTTGATAAGGGCAAAGTAGTTATTTATTATTTATTTATTTATTGAATTTTGATGACCGGGTTGGCCTACTGGGCCCACAAAGGTCCCTTTTTCAGGGGCGACCCGGGGAACAGAAGCAATACAATATATACAATCAGGTGATCCAGAAGTAATACAATACATACAGTCAGGTGATACAGGGTTACGAGAAGTAGACAAGATAATGAGGATAACAGTACAGGCAATTATTCAAATCATAGACCATAAGTGCAACACTTGAAAGATTTAAGGATTTAAGACATGATTTAATGTAGGTTAAGGTGAGAAAAGGGGGGGATGGGTGTTGTGGTTAGGATCAGGGGTGATTATCCTATACCCTCACAGTGGCATGAGCTTGTCCCAAGTAAACGGGACTTAAACCTAATGCGAAAGATTGGTAGCGAGGGGGCTTCCTGTACTAGAGGTGGGAGAGTGTTCCACAGTTTAGGGGCTGTGAGAGCGAAGGACTTGCTTCCCTTGTGAGTCTTGATTCTGGGTATTGCCAGTAGGGACTGACCCGAGGTCCTGAGCATTCGAGGGTTAGGCTTAGCCATGATTATTCCTGTTAGGCTTGGTGGGGCCGCTTGTGATAATGGGAATATAAGGAAAGTATGAGTTCTACGCAGAAGTGGAGTACAAATATGCACAGTTTCATAAGTATATGCTCAGAGTGCAGGCAAATGTGATATGCAGGTTTGTTTTAGAAATAGGTAAAAATAGCGATATATGCAATTAATAGAAAGATAGATAATTACATAGACATATATATAGAGAGCAAAAGACACAGACAGACAGGCAGAATAGGAATGGCAGTGAAGTATTGAAGTGACGCCATCCCCACCCCTACCCCGCAGACATGGACAGGCATTGGGGTATGCCTTTGGGTCATTGCCCATAACTCTCATGCCAGTTCACCTCACCCTACTTTGCAGACACAGACAAGAGTCGAGGTGTGCTTTGGGGTTTTCAAACTTTACACACCCCATTCCATAAGGAAATACACTGAAATGGGTACAGTATAAGAGAATGGAGGGAACTTTGGGGCTGAAGAGTCAAAGGCACACCTCGATACCTGTCACTGGCTGCAGGGTAGGGATGGGGGTTGAATGGCGTGAGCATTACTGTTGACAATCTCAGGTCACACCCCTGATGCCTGTCAGTCCCTACAGTGCAGGGTGATATGGTTGGAAACCCTAATGCCCTGGGCGTTTCTTGGTATTTTCACTTCAGGTTTTCAGAATGGGCGTTATGTGACCCCACTGCATGAACAATGACACTATCAGTTCATTAGCTGAAAGGAAATTTCACACAGCGACTGTGCCATTTGGTACCACAAGTGCAAAAACACATTTTGAACAGGATGTAAAAAATGACAGTTGTACATTTCTTGCTTCAGTAAGTGCTCAGCACATCTGTTGCATGAGCAGTGGGAGAAGTAGGGAAAAGGGTTAGAAACCTAAAATAGAACCAATTTGTGATTTAAAGTTGCATGACGGAAATGTGGCTTCCAGAACTGGACACCATATTCCAAATGAGACCTCACCAGTGATCTACACAGTGGCATCACCACCTCCTTCCTTCTGCTGGTAATACCTCTCCCTATGCACCACAGCATTCCACTGGCTCTACTCACAGCTTTGGTACATTGTTTAGCCACCTTTAGGTCATCCAATATGATTATCTCAAAATCCCTTTCCGTTTTCATGACCATCAGCCCCTCCCCCCCGTAATCATTCCCTAGGTTCCTGCAACTCTTCCTTATTCATCAGGCAGGTGTTCCCAGGGCTGAGGGAACTTGCATCCAGGAGTAGGGAGGAGATACCTTATCATTTCTACCTTTCCTTGGTTGCAAGAACAGCTTCAGAGGAACACACACACACACACACACACACACACACACACACACACACACACAGCAGAACACAGCTGCAAAATGATTAGATTGTCTACAAGCACTGTTTTCCATGCAAGACACAAGCAGTTGAATCAAAAGAACCATCTTCTATGCAAGTTGGGGCATGGGGGGGGGTTAAGGCTGGGAGATCAGTTATGGTCCATGACATAACCACATGGTCAGAATAGTAAATATTTTAAAATAAACATAAATGCAAAAGTAACCATTTCAAGAAGAAAATGCAGACTGTGACACTTAATAGTTGTAGGGTAAGTTAGCGCATTTGGACTTATTTGCTGCATACGCATCTCAATTGCTAAGGGGAATTGACCATGTTAACCCTTCCTCAAGCCACGGTAGCTACAGTATATCTAGCAATAACATGAATGGAAAGATTCTGCATATAAAAACGTATTAATTATTCTGTACATACCCTAAGACTCAAAGTGTGTTGCCTTTGACTGCCATGATGTCTGTGGTTAATCTGAAACAAAAGACAATGTAGCAAGATACTGGCCTTCACCCAGAGCTATTAAACAATAGAGCAAACCGCACTCTGGGAAGATTGTCTGGGACAAGATGCAATAAAAAAGCAGGTTCCAGGGAGTATAAAACCACCAGGAATGTTAGAAAAAACTCCCCCTCCCCACTCATTCAGAAGTGCCAATCAATGTATTTGTTAACCATGCTGGTTCCTGCTTCCCTCATAGTAAAACTCTGAAACTACATTTGTGTTATTTTAAATGAGTGATAAATGGCATGTCCAGGGGGATGGCAGCTCTGATAGTCAATTGTTCCAACATGATAGATCCACCTCATGCCCCTCCCATGAAAATGAAAGCATAGTGCATGCAGCAGACTTTAGGAACATCACATTTTATAATGTCAGCTCTGATCTGTTCAGTCTTACTTTTTTCCTGGCTCAATTTATAATATCAGTGAAAAGAAAGTAGGGAAAAAAACATCCAGCCTTTTGCTTCTACAAGTAGTTGCTAATTGCAGCTGGTATAAACATGTGCAAGGCAACTCCATCCACAACTTCCCTAACACAGACAAATGACAGTAGTGCTCACTGATGTGTTAACATCCTGTTTCTAGTGTCCCTGATAAAATAAAATAAAAAATACAGTTGAGATTTTTTTTTAATGTCAGCTCTGATCAGAATAGCTTTAACATGTTTTGCCCAGTACATGATGGTCAGATAAACATTTAAAATCCACAGCAAAAAACATGGATTGCCATATTTGTTTTTAAGATACACTGGTGAGACTTAATCTCTCCTTATGGAAAGAAAACAGAAAGGGTCAGATTGTTTTTTGTGGTTATAACATCAATATTTAAGATATCAACATGGGTGTGAAGGAAAATGTGAAATGACACATAATTTGTCACGATGCTTGCTTCATTTTTTCCAGTAATGTAAAAATAGAGTAAATTACCATTAGTATGACACCCTCTTGAACTGATATTACCCCAAAAGGGGGAAATATTTGTATGTTTTTATACATAAAATCATTTCAAACCTATGTCATGTTCATTCACTTTATCATCAAAGGACCATGTTTTCCAAGTACTGTGCCCATGATTAAAATAATTTGACCCCCCCAAAAAAGTGATCTCACATGAAACTGCATGTTTAACTGTAAAGACAATTTAAAAATGTATTTCTAAAAGCATTACAACCACCAATGCTTTCAAAGTTTTGAAACTAGTAAAAATACAGACTGTCTCACTATATATATATCTATCTATATATATTTTGAATATGGTGAACAAATATTGTTAATCCCAAAAGCTGAACTTTATGTTTTTAGTATATAAATGTTTAAGAAAAACCTGTGGCTCTTTCAACTTGAATCAGAATGCTGTGTCTATTGTTTTCCTTGGGAGCTGTAGTTTCAGGCACTCCTTAATTACTCTTTCCTTCTGATGCCCCAGGTGGCTCTGATAATCATTTGTTCCAAGGGGTTTTAAGTCAGTTTGAAGGCATTGAGTATTTTCTGTTCTTCTAGTCCTTAATAAAATGCAGGGGGTCCACAATTCAATCACTCCACAGACTTGTTCTGTTGTTTAGTCTAGGTCCCAAACTAGTGTGTCTTGTTCCAGCATTATAGATCCACCTCATGCCCCCCCACATAAATAAAAAAAAGGTGGGGGTGGATCTTTAGGAGCTTCTCAGGTGGAGGTGAGAGTGGATCTTACTCCCAAAAAAAACAATGCTGCCTCCCACTACTCAGGTTCCAGTTCTTGTACCAGCCATTTAAGAAAGAAAATAGTACCCTGCAACCATTGACTAACATGTAAGCATATTTATTTGAGGACAGAAAACATTTCTTGGAAGAGGGTAAGGCGGAGGAGACTATTTACACCTTCAGTCAGATCCACGGACAGAAAACATGGCATTCCTCCTTTTGTACATACAAAACATCTGCAGAGTCCACCTTCTGCAGCCATAAAAACACAAACTCTTATTTCCTCAGTTTCTTCTACCCAAGACTGCTCAGCAGCCAAGTGATCTGCACAGCTGCATGTGAGTTGTTTAGCTATATGGTAAAATAGAACAGGTGCTAAATTGCAAAATTATTTTCTAAGGCAAAATCAAATTCAGAACCCTTGTACATAAGCACCTAGTGATCTTTCTTGCAAGCCTAGTTTCACAGCCTAGTAAAATCATTACGTTTACTTTTTGTTTTTTAATTTTAAACATGCTTAATTAACAAAATTCCCTCTAATGTATGTGGGGTCATGAGGCAATCTCACTGGGACAAACTTTCTGCTTATTTAGAAATGATGGGTGTAGCCTGTCTGTTGTTCCTGTTTAGTGATGCGAACATGACACACTTTCAACATCATGAGCTGTTTAAAGATACAGGGCTATTCATCAGTCGGTCTCCTGATAGTTAGTAGTGATGTTACTGAAAGAAGCTATCAATAGAAAAAGTAGAGTAATAAATAAAGATCAGGTAAGTTGGCAAGGTGTTGTAGACACCCAGGGCAAATAAGGTATAGGAAATAAGGAAAAGCACCTCAGTGCACTCACCAAATAGCAAAATCCACATGTAACCCCTAGGTGGCACTATCCTATGGGCTACTACCCCTGTCTGCATGACTAGGCACAGGTTGAGGGGCCTGACTTCTTTGAACGGGTGCCTCCACCCAGAAGAATGGTTCTGGGGTAGCGTAACTGCTGTTGGTATAGCCTTCCGTGATTCTATAACCCCCCACAACTCCTCTAGTGGCCTAAACAATACAGCAACGAAACATTCAGGTGTACCATATGTCAATAATGACTTGCTCACACCCCTTGCACTTACCACCAGGGCTGTATCCTCTGCAGCTGTCCTGGAGACTCCCTGTAAAATAAGACCAACTATGCAATGATGAAATAACAGTACTGTATCCCCACCAAGAAGGAACACACTAGCCAGATGTAAACTGGTGATCCTCATCGAAATCCTAGTCTTTGGGATGCAGGAACAATTAAAACACTGGCTGAAACATGCACGTCGGATGTCATGAACTGATTGGCCACACAAACACTTTTGTAAACTAAGCACATTTATTTGTAAGGCTCTGTTCTTCTGGTCCTCCCAGCTAGCTTGCAGGCTGATTCATCTTTCCAGCTTGATTGCTGCATGAATCTCCTGCTGCTGTGACCCCAACGTGGTCCAACTGGACACTTGAACCCGCGGACTAATGGATGGAAAAGTTTAGGCCTGGCAGGCCTAACCTCTGAGAGCTGGCAAGCTCCCCAGAGTTCACACTGAACTCCTGGACGAATCTCTCAAATCTGTCTGCACTGAGCAGTTACCCCGTTTTATATGAGGCTAAGTTCCTGAACTCCCATTGGCTGCCAAAGCTGTCTTAAACAGTTCTTGTATGCTAATTGGTTCCCTACTTGGCACCTAGAAATTGTCCCAGTAAATTCTCTATAAGTCTCTGGCAGAGCCCCTTTGTTAAATCTTGGCTCCCAACTGGTGTATAGGCACAAAAATGGTGGCTGCAGTTTTAGTTTAGGTAGTCTGTATCAGTGTCCCCCACAGATTAAGTTCTGGTGCAGCCAGGAGCAACAGCATTTTAGTTTCCTTTCTCTACTGTTTTGTAGCCCCAATAGTTTTCTTCCAAACAAGTCCACTCTTAACAAAATATTTAATACCCTTAGGGAGTCACTGCTCCCTAACACACTGCCCCTAGGAACACTGCATTTGCTAATGAATATTTATGAAGGCACTCTATGTGGTAACCTTTGCCCCTGGCCTTTGTCCCTTTGCTGTCCCCTTGCTGTCTGGTGCCATGGAAATAGCACTTTAGGCATCTGCCTATTTATTTAATTAAAGCACACTTTCTGCAGCTTTGGAGTGTCCCCGGTGCCTATTTAATTTAGCTCCGGCACTGGGAACCATAGAAACATCCCCTGACCTGTTTGACCAGAGCGGCGATCGGATATGCAAGTGCACCTGCATGATACTGCAAGTGATGGCTCTGAGATATGCCGACCACTCGCAATTAGATTTGCAAGCCCCACAGGGCTCATTTAAACATGGAGCACTCAGGGACATGGCTAAACGGCAAAATACCACAGCAGAACAGACAGATGCCAGGAGGCAGCGGCAGCACATGCAAAGGCTGCAAAGTAAGCCCCCCAATTGGGGTATTGTTACACACAAATCAGGATGAAAGCTGGTTTTCAGCATGCAAAGTTTTATTGAAGAAAGCCCAGGGGAAAACACACTCTCAGCCTCAAATTAGGTACAGGTAGGTATGTTAGAAAAGGGAAGCAAGAGATGCCCTTTCTAGTGGAGGATAACAAAAAGGTTTCAAGCAGGCAAAAGGGAGAGATTAGAAATAACAATGGGAGTACAAAGGAGGCAGTAGGGTAAAGAAAGGTTTAAACAGGCAAATAATAAAGGAAGGAAGGATCATGGGAGTGGTGCAGTGCAGTGGGTGTGGGGCCACAGTCTTCTGTGATACATTCTGGAGGCTGAGGTGCTGCCTCATTTGTAGTCCCCTCTCTGGGCAAAGGGCAGATGTTACTGGACTTGAGGCCAAACTAGCAAGGGTGTAGAGGACCTTCTACCCCCCCAGGGGCCACCTAGTCTGCCGCCACTCTCCCATAGGATGCCTAAGCAGAGCAATTTAATAACTGTGGGCTTTAGGAGGGTGGGGGTGTCCGAAAGTGTACAAGCACATGCTCCTCAGCCTGTACCACTGCAGAATTTCTTTGCCTTACTGATAAGATGGGGCAGTCAAGGGGAGGCACCCCTAGCAGTGGAAAGGGAGGGAGTCCTCAGAAGAGAAGGACTCAGGGGGGTGGAAGACCTCCCAACCAAGGAGACAGCAACTGCTGGTGTGGGAAGGTCTCTACTGTTAGGGGATAGACTTGGGAGCAGGGGGAAGAAAGGAGAGGGAGGTGAAGTGACAGAGGTGCTGTGGCTTGGAGGGATGGCGACCATATCCAGAGGATTGCTAGGGCAGCAGGAGATGGGAGGGAACCAGATGTCATTGTCCATCTGGGGATAAATGGCCTGACAAAGGACAGGATGGGGTTTTGCAGGGTAATTTCAAGGAACTGTGGAGGGGCCTCAACCAAGTGGCAAGCATGGTGGCTTTTTTTGTCTTTTCGATTGTCACCAATCCCTGGAGTATCCGAATGCCCCCAGCCACTCTAGCCCTGTCACTCTGGCTTTCTAGGAGGAATTATAATCACGCTTCCACTGTGTGGCCCAGGTGCACAACAGATGCGATACCTGCAGGGAGCTGGAGATGGTCAACCGAACCTGAGACTGCCTTTTGTTCCATTTGCCACCCTAGGGGAGTGAGCATGCAATGCTGCTCAAGATGCCCTGTGCACGCTTTGTGGACAAGATGTCAGCAGCTGCCATTCCTCACTTTTTCCTGATGTGATGGTCCCTGCCTGCCTTGTGCCCAGCGATCTCTAGGGTCAGAATTGCACAAGACACCATGTCCCCTTCCCTAGGAGAGTTCTCTGGATGTTCAATCCTCTCCTTCTCTGGCCAACATAGAAACAAATTTTGACAACAGACTGTTTAGCCCACTTAGACTACCCATATGTTCCCTACATGTTCTGTCTCTGCAGACCCTATTCCCTACTGGTTCTGTTTCTGCAGACCCTATTCCCTACCTGTTCTGTCTCTGCAGACACTATTTGGTCTCTGTTGACCCTCCAACCTCCTGGTATCTTCTCTAATATGCCCCTATCTATATCGCATCCACATCTGAAGTCCCCAGTTGTTCTAGCCTCCACCACTACTACTGGCAGTCTATTCCAGGCACAAAAACTACCCTTTCAGTGAATCCTCAGATCATTCTAGGTTTATAGCTCAGAGCCCTAAATAACTGTGCAGTATAGCACAGTGGTTTAGGGCTCTGAGCTGTAAACCTGGAGACCTGGGTTTGAGTCCCACAGCCCCCACCAGCATACTTTGTGACCCTGAGCGAGTCATTTAACTTTCTTGTTCTCCCAGGTCGCTTCAGCTTAGTGTGGCCTTCCTAGTTAAATAATTTCCCTTCTCTAGCTTCATTGCATGCCCCTTCATCCTGATAATTGTTCTCATTTGAAAGACACTCCCCACCTGTACTCTATTCACCCCTATGAGGTACTGTACTTGTAGGTCTCTATTCTCTCTCCTCTCTCTCTCTCTCTCTCCTTGCTTCCAGGGTGTACATGTTGAGATTACAGTACCACTAGGAAAGGAAAGTGCTGTACCACAACTGATATTAACTGCACTATAATTTATTAAATAGCAGAACACAGTGAAACACCTACAAATGCAACGTGGAGACAACTGGCTGACATTCTTACTTGGCACTTTGTAGGTTTCTCACTTTGTTCTGCTATTTAATAAATGATATTGCAGTTAATATGGTGGTATGGTGATGTCCTTTCCTAGCGGTGGAGTAGTCTATTGCTTGGACTGTGCTCGTTGCTCACTACAAAGTTGCCTTCCCAATTTGTGTACATGTTGGGATCCTACAATCTCTCTTCATAGGGCTTCTTGTGCAGACCATGCACCATTTTACCATTTTAGTTGCCCTCCTCTGGACTGCCTCTTCCTTGTCTATGTCTTTTCTGAGGTGCAGTGCCAAAATTGAACACAGTACTCTAGGTGTGGCTGCACAAGGGAACGATATAAGGGCAGCATCACCTCCCACCTCCAGCTGGAGATACCCCTCCCTATGCAAACCAGCATTCCACTAGCCTTACCCACTGCATTATCACACTTTCCTGCCACCATAAGGTCTTCATATATGTTAACCCTGAGGTCTCTTTCATGCTTAATGACTATTAGTACTCCCCCCCCCCCATCGTATACTCAGTGCCTGGGTTTCTATGCCCTAGATGTATAATTTTGCACTTTTTGGCACTGAACCTCAACTGCCATATTTTTGACCATTCCCTGAGTTTCTTAAGATCCCTGCACATTTTTTCCACCCCTTCTGAATGTCCAGCCTATTGCATAGGTGTCCAGTGATATGGGTAATTCAAACTGAGCGACTCAACATGAGCGACTCAGTTTGATCGCAGGTCACATTAACGAATGGAAAAGTATAGCGTGGTGTAGTATGAGCTACTATGGAAGGGACAGAATGGCGACTGAGAATAACAGTGAATGGTAGAGGGAGCTTTACAGAAGAAGCATATGGCAGGTAGTTGGGCCAGGTACCTCCCAGCTGGCTGCTTGGTGCTGTGGCTTGCATCAGTGCCTCCTGTGCAGGAGGTCCCAGGTTAGGACCTCGCTAGGTGTGTGCAGATATTTTTAACACTGTGTTTTGCTGTGCTTAGTATTTTTTGTCTCACATTCCCTACCTTGTATTTTTTGTCTCCCATTCTCCAACAACCCAGAACTGTGATCCATAGTCTCCCATCACCCCCACCCCTGAAATAGCCCCCCCGTTGCCTTCTTACCCCAGGTCGATCCCCTCAGAGTTAATTATAGTAAGAAACAGTGTGGGGGCAACCCTGTGGGGACGGGGGCGCAGCCACCTGTATAATATGTAATCAAAGAAAATAAGATTATTCTTCAGACAGGACAGTCCCACAGAATCCATGCCGCCATGGATCTTGTGCCCAGCTATCCTCCACATAACTTGACAATCCTTTCCTTATGTAAGGACTCCAATTCTTCCCCACTGCTGAGGTCAGACTTACATGCCTAAAATTGTCTGCCTGCACTCTGCTTCCATTCTTGTGGAGAGGGACCACAAGTGCCATCCTCCACTGCTCAGGTAGCAGTTCCATCCTTAATGATGCATTGAAAAGGGCAGTAATTAGTGCCACCAGTTCTTCTGTGACTTCCTCAAGTTGTATGGGCTACATCCCATGCGAGCCCATGGCCTAGCCTGCTTTTGGTTTCCACAGATCTTCTAGGAATCTTTCCACCATGAATGGTTTGCTGTCTAACTCCCTCCACTGAGAACCCCCATTCATAAGTCACAGTTCCTCACCCTCACCCTCCCCTTCCCTGGTGAATACTTAGCAAAAGTGCTTGTTCAGTATCTCAGCCTTTTCTGAGTCATGTTCCACCCTTTCTCCTCCTTCCTAACACCTGCTTCATATGACCAGAGACATAGTTACAGTGCTTTCCGCATATGAATGTACAGACTGCATAACACAGGTCATGACTACCATGATAAACGTTGATAATGATACTACTATGGCAACAAAGCCTACAGTTACCTCTCCACTTTCCACTTCCATAGTTCAACACCTTGTTTTCTTTATTGGAGGCTCATCACCGGGGCAGAAATGCATGGCACTGCTCCCTTTTTTAAACGTCTCCTGCAAAAGTTTACATACGACAGCTCATCAGAAGTAACATAACATGCAAATACAACATGTTAGTAAGACATTGACGACTACACAGTGAATGTTGTCATGTGTTGTAAGCTGCATAAAACACCATAGTACATTTCAATGTACAAGGAGTAAGTGTGTATCCTTAACACAGAACAGGTAAAGACAAAGTCAAGCATGGCCATTCAGCAATTAACATGAATTACAGAAGAAACTGAATTTTGTTACATGTAATCATTTCTTTTAAAATTAATTTATATTAACATTGTGGCAAGGATATTGGTTAAATTAGGTCCCCACATGCTTGTGGACTAAGTGAATGCCAAAGTGACTCTGAATTGTCACAGCCCTTGTCCAAGGGGAAGAAGCAGTGTAAACTATGTCACATATTTGTGACAGCATGTGTCAGCTCCTGACCCTTTGAAATACATTCTATACATACAGTCATTGAAAATTACAACTAAACAGCAGTGAAGGAGCACAAGGCCCAAAGAAGTTGCACATTTGCAGAACCCACAGGAGGAACCACTAACCTTCTACGACTGCAAGCCCTTGGTATACAGTACCTTTACCACTGCTACAGTTCTCTGGCATCTTTCCCATGCATACTGTTATTCTCACCTATGAAAACCTCCACCATCATCGCTGCAAGGCGGCAGAACCTGGCATCCACCACCCCATCTGTGAAGAGAAACTTCCTAACGTTACAGTCAAGACAAGGGAGTTAGATGTCAGAGTGTTTGGAATGATATACGGATTTGCCATGGTCCTCAAAGAAACATCAGCAATAAAATCTGTGAAGCGTACTACCTTTTTCACTTAGTTATCCTTCTTTGTCACAGCCCCCCAATGCCCATAGTGGAGCTCAGACCCTGCCATGGAAGCCAGCCCACCAAGTCCACACTCCCCCCCCATTGATGTGAGACAGAAGCCCCCCCAAATGACATGGTATCAAGATGTGGCTGACCACCAACATCAGGGCTAAAATGGGAGACAATGCATGCAAAAACACCAGAAACTGTCACACCTCCAATACACCCAGGCGCTGTCCATTCCAGGGCATACCCACAACCTCTGCCAAACTGCACAAACATGCCAAACACTCCCCCACCACAACCTTCCCAGAGAAACACACTCTACCCTACTCCAACCAAACTCTTCCCCCCGCCCCCATGTATTTGAATTTTAAAAACTGTCTCATTGTGTAAGGGGAGCTTAAACTTGGAAATCACATTAAATTTCTGACCTATAAAAATTACTGAACAGCAGATCTCTTTTTACAGCCTAGAGACAGAATTTTACAAATGGCTAGAGACGGCAACCACATTTGTAATACTAATTATGGGTTATGTAGCTACTGAGTGCTATGACATAACCTACTTGGCAGGGACTTGCTTTTACCATCTGGTGGTGCTCTCTTACTGCCATGACTAGGACAATGTATCAGCCAAGTGTGAACTTGAACACATAACTATATACTTGCCAGGTTACAAAGGGACCAGACTCATCAAAGAGCATTACTGAGATGATGACTAAAATGCTGCTGATGAACACACACACACACACACGCACACACACACAGACACCTTTTCACATCGGTATTACAACACAGGATAGGCAATAAAACATGACCAGATTAACAGAGATAGAAAATGTTAAAAAGAAAAGCCACCATTGCAACAGACAGCAAATCACATTACACCATCACTCTGACATATTTAAATACACAAATTATCTATTTGACTAGGATAAAAGAGCAAACTCCATTTCACTCTATTAATTACACACATGATTATGAACACTTTCATAAGCCAGTCCACATACCAGAACAAAACACATATGACAAAAAGTGTTGCTGCTTCTCAGGTCCAAAGCAGTTTTTAATAGTCAGGGACCATGACTTACTATAAAACCAGTACTGTAGGAAGGGTGGTGCACCCGCCCCAGGTGCATGCCTCTGAGGGGCACATTCTGCGCTGCAACTTTAAAAAACATTTTTGTTTTAAAAGACAATGCAATTAGTAATACATGCCAGCAGGGGCGCCGCACAGGCATCGCAACAACTCGTGTCGTGGGGGGGGCCGGGGGGTGTCACATGGTCCGCTGTCTCAGCAAAGTCAAAATCATGTGGTGGGGAGTGCCAGAAAGTATAAAAGGTAGAGCGCGGGAGAATCATGGAGTGGGTTCCAGAGAGGCTATATATATATATATATATATATATATAGAGAGAGAGAGGTGTCACCGGAGGAAAAAAAACTAACACAAAGGAGTGAGCGAGGCGAGCAATACTTGAATATTACAGTACACTAGAGTCAGAGAGCGGTAGAGTGAGGAGGAGTCATCAATCAGATAAGTGTGTGGCTTGTTGAGACTAGGAGAGGGACTCTCGAGTCGACAGTCTCAGAGAGATCAGATAAATATTGTTTATGTAAGCACCCTCGTCCACGTTTTATTATTTGGGATAGAGTCAATGAGTCAACTCAAGAACTGCTTATAGTCAGTAGTGCTTTGTTTTGCTGGTAATTTGGAAATGTGCTTGCTTTTAAGTTAATGCTGTGTTGCTTGTTTAAGCCTTTTACTAGTACTAGCGCCCTGCCTGTCTGTCATGCCCTACTCCAAGTCTGCCGAGTGCCGTACTAGATGTTTGATTGATCCGATCATCTCCTCCTCCGACCTCCACACTCCTCCCGCCTTAGTTCTGGTTCTAACTTTTATTTACTATCTGGTCCAGGCACTGGCTGCCAGGCTCGCGGCGGCGCCCCCCCCCATCCATCTCATCCTCCATCAGTCCACAGTCCCAGATGGGGACCTCCAGTGCTCTGCTCCGACTGCGTCCACGGCTCTCCCTGTTATGATTCCCCGACCCCAGCCAGGTGGCCCATTCTTCCTGTCCCGATGAGTCCTGAGTCCCCTTCACAATTCCAGTCCCACACCCAGGCAGTCGGCAACAGCAGTGACTGTGAGCCTAGGCAGCTCTTTTTAATGTTGAATATGTGAGCTCGGGTCCACGGCTGAGTCAAAGACAGAAGAGTCTTGAGTCCATACGGGGCGGTGGCGCAGCATAACCTCCTCCGCCTCCATACCTTCATAACAAAATTCTGAATCTGAATCTGAATAATTGAGTGATGACTGATTGACTGATGACTACTGAAAGTTTGAAACAATCGAGCACAAATTATACTAGAAAAATTAACACCAAGCAGAAAAGATGCTATTAGACTCGACTGAGAGAAAATTATAAGTAGTTCTTTTATACTTATTCATTTTACTCGTTCTTTATAGTCTCATATATATATATATATATATATCACACACACACACACACACACACACTTAATATGCAGCAGGGCTTGGGGGAGACCAGGGCATAGATGGATCAGGATCATCAGGATGAGCAGCCCCGATTTTAAAGAGGGGTAGGCTTAAGTTACAGCAGTTGGTAATGGCATTAGGCCATAGGGCTAGCCAGGGCATGCAAGCATAGCAGAGCAAATAAATAAAAAAACAGCAAGCACTGTAAGCACAAGCACAGACAGAACTCAAGAACCAACTGACAAACACACCACTGTAATTTCCTTGTTGATGTAATAGAAATGCCCTTCCCTTTGAGAGTCTACATGATTTCAACTTAACTCTAGGTTGTTTAAAAGTATTAAAGGAAAGGGAAATGGCATTTTTATTACTTCAACAACAAATTACAGTGGTCAACACCACTTAGCCTTCTAGTCCTGCCATAAAAATGTATTTGCAGTTTACATATCCACACCAAGATACCATATGTGGCTGATTATGGTACGGTACCCCTTACCAGGGAGTACTGCAATTAGGCATTTGTGGAGGACGTTACGGTAACCTGCTGAAATGCAAGCACAACACCCCCATTATGAAGAGAGATGTCATATACAACTATATGTCTGTGTTGGGAATAATGCTGCTTGTTAATGATATTCTTGTAATTGTGGAGCTCAGCCCCCCACAACCCCCTGTCAATAATTAATAGGTATTTCATAATTATTGATGGAATGATGGGGGGTGTGGGGGCAGAGCCCCCCAAATTACAAGAATTATATTTATAATAAGAGACTGCTTGTTTAACTTCCCCTGTACAACCCGATGCAATAATTGTAACTGGTCCAATGTCCTCCCTTCACAAACGCCGCAGTTGCCCCTGTTACATTACTGACAAATTGTAAGTACATTCACAGCAATGCTTTTAGTTTTTAATGGTTTCTGGTCTTATGTTTTGTTATTCTATGATGCTATTCTTTCTGTGGGGGCACTCTGCCCCCTGACCCACATGGTCATATCAGACGGACACTGCTCTGCTGCTCACTCTGTTGTCCACTTTTTTCACAGAATCAAACATTTTTTGATATTTACTGGCACCTCGATACTCTGGTACCTACGTTCAGTCTATTAGACTGAACGTAGGTACCAGAGTATCACCAGTAAATATCAAAAGATGCAAATTAATGAGTTTGCTGGGGTTGGGTTTACCTGGCATCAGATGACAGATACACTTACTTGTCCACTATCTCTCACACTGAATCCAGTTTAATATATGGTTTATTAAAGAACATTGTCTCTTACTACTGTACCTATTTCTTAAACTTTAAGAAATGGGTACGGTAGGCTTCGCTTGGAGGGAGCTAAGTGGACAGCCGAATAATACTGTACACAATTGGATCTGGCTGTCACCGGCAGGCCATCTGCCCCAGTCTCAGAGAGCCAGCCAGTCCAGTAGTCACTTTAGTCTAGTGTGGTATCACCTGACTCCAGTAATTAAGTTTTTATCTGACTGTTTATCATCAGCCTAGAAAGTAGTAGCGCCAGCAGTACTAGTGGTACTGTACTTCCCAGGTCGGGTGGGTCCAGTTACTGATGACTCACTTCCAAACAAAACCAGGAAGGACCCACCCAACTGGGGAAGTACAGTACCAGTACCACTACTATGGCTGATGCCGCTACCCTACTAGGCTGATAACAAACACAGTCAGATAGTCAGGCCAGTGGCCACTGCCAGCAGACAGCTTGCCAGACAGCCATGCACTGGGTACTGGACGGGTAGCATGCAGGCAGCACTTAGGTATAATGAGGTTACAGGATTTTTAAATGCCATTGTATAATCTGTTAATCACCCTAGGCGTGCAATGTGCCAATGCCATTGCATGAGGTGTAGCCAAGTGACGATTTTACCCCTAGTGTGTAATTAACTGATTTAATCTAATTTGGCTGATAGTGCCTTATTGCTATTATTTATAACAAAAATAGTTTCAAAAGAAAAGTGGTAAAAGTTAATACTTTAGCATGTTTTCCTCACGTAGAGGGAGCTTTTTTAGTAAAATAGTTATTCCACCAACAGTTTAAGAATGTTGGTTCTAAATATGAATGTAGCATTCCAGTCATTCAGCAGTGCTGGAGGATGGAATGCTGACAGGACGAAATAAATCCATATCCTGTCCCACCACCATTGTGAGTGATTTAGTCAGGGTATACTCCTTTAGTCTCTCCTCGTCCTTGTATGGGTTATGGTGCAGACCCTAGTGCACCGTTTAGTTGCCCTGCTCTGGACTGTCTCCATCCACACCTCTCAAATGCTATGAATTCCACATAGCGCTATGATTTTCACACTCAAATTAACCCTTTTTCCGCATAGGTTTACTGATGTTCCTCATAATGTTAGAGATATTTCTGAACACACAAACTATTAAATCATTGAACTAAGTTGACAGAAGCATTCCTTGTCACTAACCATATGGCCAGAAGCATTCCTTATCACTGCCTATATGGAGACCACTATCTGTAGACAAATTATTGTTTAAAATATAGAGGATTGTGCATGAGCAATCATACACAACAAGGCAGTTGTACGATCGAGAGGTTTCCGTGGTAACCGGAGACCTCGAGAGCGAAGCTCGAGAGGTCCGTTACCACGGAAACCTTGAGATTGTTCAACTGCCTTGTTTGTGTATGGTTGCTCCTACACAATCTTTTATAGTGTATGGGCAACCTTGGGTGGCACTCCTTTATCCCCAAACAGGTCTCCAATAAATAAAACGCCTTACTTAGGCAGCAGTTCCTTCGCACTGCCTACTTCCTCACCACTGTGGCTGCTCAATTGTGCATGCATGCCCACGTTCGATGTTGTTGTGCTGTACTAGTGACATACTTGGTGCAGCACAACAACATCCTGATGCATCAAGTGCAGTGCAACAGTGCTGTTCCAGGCATGGATTTCCATGTGGAACAGCGTTCCACCATACACTTTAAGAAAGTGCTACACATTCTGACCCCTTTGCTATGATTTTTGAAGGCCAGTGCTATGATTTTAAATGCTGAGAGGTTGAGAGGTGTGCCACTTCCATCATATCCTTGTCCTTGCGGAGATGAGGTCCCAGAACTGCACACAGCACTCCAGATGGGGTCTCACCAACTGTCTGTGTACAGAGGGTCAGGGACAGGGACAACAACAACCTGTTTTCTACTAGTGATGCCTCCCCCTATGCATCTGACTCAAGAATCCCCCAGCCCTCTTTACTGCCTTCTCAAATTGCTTGCCTACTATTAGGTCATCTGATGAGATGATTGTCACAGATGCACTCTGCAGGTCAGGCCCTCTACTCCCACAATGCAAACCTCCGAGCACAATAGTGTAAACAGGTAACAGACAGGGCAACCCTCCTGTCTGCTTTTGAGTCCAAATCACCTTTAGCCTCATGTTCTGGGGGGATTCAAACTGTGAACCTTATGCTAGCGTACCCAATGTACAGGCTCAGATACATATCCTCTTCGGAGATTGTGGTACAGTCTTTCGCCACAGCCCCTCCCTGGTCTACTACCTTGGTCATGCAGTCAAAAAAGCCTATTAGATTCGTCTGACATGACCTTCACACTTGAAATCAGGGATAGGGAACATATAACAAAAGCATGTTTTTTCTTCAAAAAAACCCCAAAACCCGCCACAGAGCATGTAAACCCCTCAGAGCTTCTAGGGGCCTTGTGGCCGTCAGACCCTCAACTCTTTTCGGGGGGGGGGGGGCGCAACATTTGTCTCTTGCCCAAGGCACCAAAATGCCTTCCTACGGCACTGAATAAAACACTCAGTGTTGCAAATGAGATGCTTGCAAAACAAAACAAAACAAAAAATTCCACAGTTACCTGAACTAATCACAACATAGACAATATGATCATCAAAACTCTGAAACAGATATCATACCTACTGGCACAAAACAACTAATGATAACATGGCAAACACAGGATACTGCATAATTGAGTTTGGCATTTCAAACAGGAGGGACAGTGACAATGTCATGCATAGCAGAAATTATATGTTCTTAATCCACACAAGATAAAAACTCCACCCAGTTCCACGTACTCGCGGAGAAAATTGAACTAATGGGTCTCAGAAGAATTAACCAAGGTCATTTACTACTTACAGTGCATGCTTCTACCAAATCATAATCAGCAGTACAATAGTACAACTTTTTGACAAAAAAAAGACACCTTGAGTAAAGGAAAAGTATTTTTGAAGGGCAAGTGCTAACTCAAAATACTTCAAAAACAGCGATAAAGGGTGGTCACAGTGACAGTGTCTAAACCCCTTCAAGTTAGTTACAGTATCACCAGCCTCACATGACCACAGCTGCTACATGTCAACCCTGTCACATGAGCTGAAGGAGCCTCATAATGCGCATGAAGAAAACAAAAGTGACAGGTTCCCTCGTTCTTCAAAAAGTGTCCATTCCAATTTCCCTACATCACTACCTGAAAATACAGCTTTATTTATGTAACAGACTTTAGGAATACAACCTTTGAGTCAGGGATTCATTTACAAAGGCTCCGCGTCAGAAAAAAACAAATACAAACACTTAATGCATATAGACATAGAATGGCAGCTAAAGGTTACAGTTTTTTCAGTTATACAATACTGCAGAATCAAGATCAGCTATACATTGCATTGAACGTGTTACTGAGAGCTGTATTTTACAGTTTTCAAGAGAACAATAAGTTTGCTGATAGAGGGAAGGAGTAACAGGTTTGATATTTACAGCGAAGTAGAGAATTAGACAGATATCTTGTGAGCGCAGCCAAAAGAGGCATTGTTAATAGGTAATGTTTGGTAGGCCTATCTGTAGGAGCTCAGTGGCGGGGTGGTCCCGTAAGATGATAGCTAGATGACCCGGCACTAGCTGGTACATTAGCAGCGCCGTGAAGCAAGAACCTGCTCTTTGAGGGCTGACTTGAAAGGTCCTAATTTGGAGATGGAGGAGACATTGGAGGGGAGTTTGTTGTACCAGACTGGGGCCCTGTGTGGGAATGACCTTTGGGATAAGAAGGTTCTAACCCTCGGGATGGATCACTACACAGCAACAAAAGGAGATTAACAACAAAATCAACACAAACTGAAATAACTAAAATTCACGTCTAAAACACTCCCTCTAAAGTGGCAATAAAAAAAAAATGAGGGAAACAAGCATCCGCAGGCTAACATAGTGGATGGGGGGGGGGGGCTATCAAATCATATAATACATTTCAAAACAGGAATTCCAGTCAAGGAAAAAAATGTCACTACCAGTATCGCAGATGATGAGCAGCCAACCCAACACCTTACAATGCCAACACCGCACAGAAGCAGAGAATGCACAGAAACAGTATGCGGTACGGCAGACATGAACACAGCTGCCACAATTAAGAGTGATGGACATGGCACGTCACTCGCATTGACTTTCATTCTACATGGCAGCGCAGATTTAAACATGCATTTGTCAATGCCGAATGTTTGCTTGCTGGCACTGGTAGTGTAGAAGTTACAGAGCTGCATAATAGGAATGGCAGCGAAATATTGAACTGAAGCCAACCCCACCACCACCCTGCAGAGAGTGGCAGGCATTGGGGTGTGCCTTTGGGTCGTCAGGCATAACGACCACACCATTTCACCACACCCTACCCTGCAGACACTGACAAGTGTCACGGTGTGCCTTGGGGTCTTTGGCCCTTATGCGCACCCCATTCCATCAGGAAATATGGTGAGATGGGTGTGGTATAGGAGAATGGGGTGAAGTTTGGGCCCGAAGAGTCCAAGGCACACCTTGATGCCTTTCACTGGCTGCAGGGTGTGGGTGGGGGTGGAATGGTATGAGCATGACAGGCAAGAATCCCAAGTCACACCCCTGATGCCTTTCATACTCTACAGGGTGGGGCGTTATGGTCGGAAACCCTAACGCCTCAGGCATTCGTTGGTATTTTCACTCCAAATTTTCAACATGGATTTTTTGTGACCCCCACCTCTTGAACAGTGGCAATATCAGTTTGTTAACTGAAAACTGCTTTTGCACAGCGACTATGGCATTTGGCACCACAGGTGCAAAAACACATTTCGAACAGGATGTGAATAATGACAGCAGTACTGTTCATGGGGAGGTGTAAAAAATGGCAATGTTGAAAATCTGCTGTGAAAATCTTAAAAAAACTGGTGAAGTCACGAGCGTGCGTAGAAACTGTGCAACGCACACCGTAATGTAACTAGTTTGGGGATTTTTACAGTAGATTGTTAACACAGGCATTTTGGGACCTCCGATCATGAACAGTGTCAGTGTGATTTTCTTTATCTGTCCCAAACAATGATTTCCCACAGCGACCACGCATCTCTGCACTGAAAGTGTGAAAACACATTTTGGCCATGTTGTGGAAAATGACTGCTACTGTTCATAAGGAGGTGTGGAAAAATCCACTGGTGAAAATCTGGACTGAAAATATTACAAATTCATGAACCTACAAGGTGCGGGAAACTGCGCAATGCTCACTCGTAACACAGTCATTTTATGGAGTTTTGTCACCAAATTTTCAACATACCCATTTTAAGACCTCTGCTCATGAACAGTGTCACTGTGATTTTCTTAATGTGTCCCGTACATTGATTTCGCACACCGACTGTGCCATTGTGCGCTACATGGGCGGAAACACATTTTGGGTGAGATGTGAAAAATGACAGCTATACTGCTCATAACAAGGTGTGGTAAAATGGCAATGTTGATAATCTGGAGTGAAAATATTGAAAATTCGCGAACTTACGAGCGTGCATAGGAACTACGCAACGCACGCTTGTAAAACAGTCATTTTTAGGAATTTTTCCACCAAATTTTCAAAATAGGC
Organism: Neoceratodus forsteri; assembly: GCA_016271365.2. Classification (NCBI taxonomy): domain Eukaryota; kingdom Metazoa; phylum Chordata; order Ceratodontiformes; family Ceratodontidae; genus Neoceratodus; species Neoceratodus forsteri. The sequence goes on along the minus strand of CM057450.1, from coordinate 324,075,942 downwards.
TTTTTGAGAGCCCACTTTATGAACACTGGCAGTGTCGTTTCATTCATTGTTACAGAAAGGTGATTTCGCACAGTGGCTGCGAAATCACCCTTCGGGCCCGAGTAATGCCATGACAGTGCAAGAATTCATGAGGAGGGATCCCAAAAACCCCATGTTGAAAATTTGGTGCAAAAATTCCAAAAAATGCCTGAGATATGCAACAAAGTTGAAAACCGGCATTTCCTCAGTTCGCGGTCAGCTTTGAAGAGTGCAGACATGTTCCCGGTCCACCGAAGATCATCGTGCCAGACTCCGGAGGTAAGTATGGGGTGAGGGGGGTGTGGGGAGGCAGGGTGCAGTGGGTGGGTGTGGGTAGTGGGGGCAGGAGATTGCGAGGGACCGCTTTTTCTTTACAGGTTTTTTTTTTTAAAAGGCGATGCGGACGTTGCCATGCTGGGGTGGGCTCCCAGCATGGCAGAAGGATGGCTGGGGGCGCGGAGCCAATGGGATTGCGCCCCGTCGGCCATGGCATCTGTTGCCACGCTGGGGTGGGCTCCCAGTGTGGCCACCTGCACTCGGGACAGTGAAGCCGACGGGGATTGGGCACCCCTACGGGCGGCTGGGCATGGGGGTGGGGAGACAGTGGAGCCGACGGGGATTGGGCACTCACGCGCCATTACATCATTTTGCCATGTTGGGTGGGCACCCAGCGTGGCACCTGGATGCATTTGGGGGTGAAGCCGATGGGGATTGGGCACCCCTTCGGCGTGACAGTGTGGAGGAAGGCGCATGAGCACGCAGTGTGCGTGCTGCGCGCGCGTGTGTGTGTGTGTGGGGGGGACAGCTCTGCTCACTCAAGCGGAGCTCTCCCTTTCAACTGCATGCCACTGCATTTTCAGCTGTCATAGACAGCTGGAGCAGTGATTGGTGCTCTGCGACCGCGCCTGCAAATACACTGACTGAATTGGAAGAGGCTGACACACCTCTGGAAAACTCATATGATGGCACTATGTTTCTTGCACATGCGTGCAAGCAAACATAAAAACAAGCCCATTTCGAAAGCGTCAGGAAAAACCCACTAAAACAACCACAGATCACGTAGAGGAACACATGCCCATGGATTTCTATGGCAACTGTGCAAAGGCAGAAACACAACGAGATCGTCCTTCCTGCTCTGTACACTAGCACTTTAACATTTTGTACATAAAAAAGGACAAAAAACACCAAAGAGCAATGAAAGTAAGTTTGACCTAGCATTAGGAAAGCTAAGTTAGTTTTTTGTGGTGTAATTCCTATTATTTCAGTGTTTTCTCCTGTAAGTACTTTTGGTCCATTTTGGCCAAAAAAATATACTGTGTAAATAAAGTAGTTCTTATTGAGCACAATATACAGACTGATTGTGCAGTTTGGTAAAAGGAGTATAGTGTATGAATTTTTGGGGTAACCATCATTTTGAAGAGGCATAGTTTAAGCAATTTGAAAAACACATTCCTTCCTGGTACAAGTAAAGGAGCAGAGTGAAGTTTGATGTGACAAAACCCACACTTCATGTGGGGTTCAAGCATTCAACTTTTATTGATCCAGCAGGACTGGTGACTGGGCTTAGAGGGTCCAGGTGTCCCAGGTGCAGCACCATTGCAGAGGGATGAGTGTGGACTCAAGAACGCATAAGGAATGAACACGGGTGAAAGTCTGCAGCAGCCAGCTAGGTGCCCCACCAATTGTGGTGGACTCACGCTACCATCCTCCATACTGCATCAGCCCACTACGATGATGGCGAGGGCTGGGGAATCTGGGCGGTTGAGAACCCATACAGCGCTGGACCCCCCCTCAAGGACAAGGCATCCAATCCCCTGCTATCCTGGCAGACTCCCCCCCAACACCCGGTGGTGTCTGGGACCCAGCAACCTTAGAGGTAGCCATTTCTCCCCCACCCCCGCAACACCAGCAGGATAGGGGGAGGTTGTCGGTGCAGCGGTGGGGGGCACTGCTCAAGGATGCGGTGGAAGGGTACTGGGGGCATCCCATGTCTTGGCACAGAAAGGGCTTCTGTGGGGGGGGAGTTTACAGACTGCCTGTGGTGCTTGGGGGTGCCAGGTGTAGTGTTGGGGTCTTGGGGGGTGCAGGAGTGGGGCCGGGAGACAACTGTGCTGGGGAGCGGCGTGCGGGACAGGGCAGGGTACCACAGCCGGGAGCCTGTCTGTGCACTGGGAGGGCACCATGCAGTTTGGGCTGGTGGGTGTGTCTACTAGATGTTGGGGCTGTTCCTTGCGGGTCTGGTGCCTGCGGAGGGCATTCACACACCCAGATCTACTGCGGGACCCATGCCGGGCATCCGATTGGATGCCCAGCTGGGTCTACTACTCCACCCTCAGCTACCCTGCATGCCAGGGGACGGAGCAGTGGACAGGTGGCGGCCATTCATGAATAATGGCCAGTGCACACCTGTTCACAGGTGCTGTGCTGCATGGGCAGGATACATACTTTTTCCGTGTAACTTGCGCCCATTGGTGAATACGGGCCATAATGAATAAATATTTGTGGGGATATACTCCCAGAAGAACTATTGTTGTTACTGTATTTTTTTTTTTTTGTGGCATGTGTTAAAAGGTGTATTTCTAGTATTAAACAGTAAGTACATCTGGAATATAACCACCAATATGGTCAATACACCCAAAGATACTATGCCACAAGTAGAACATCCTGTCAGAGGAAGTGGTGGGGGCTGAAACAATCATGGGATTTAAGAATGCATGGGATAGACATAAGGGAATTCTGAAGGTCAGGGGTAAGGAGCAACAGACTTCTAGAAAAATGTAAAGGGAACTTATAAGCTCAAATGGGCAGACTGAGTGGGCCATAGGCCCTTATCTGCCGACAGTGTCTTAGTATCACAAAAATCACTAGCCCAGGCACTGAACTTATATATGAAAGCTTTTAATACAAAACATCATGCAGTATTCAATTCATGCTGTGTGATCAACGAAATTCTCCTACTCTGGCCTATGAAACCAGACATCATATACATCATAGACTGAAAAAAGGGAAAAACCATGTTACGTATCATAACAGAAAAAACACAGTGTTGTGAAATTTCAGTAGAGTATGTAACACTTTCAATTACTTATTCCATCCCAAGTCAAGGCATACAGGGAAGCAATCTACCTGCTCAGTTTTGAGAATCCAATCCACACTAGCCCACCATGCTTGAGAAACATGTGGGGAAAGTAAGTGACATTCTTTAGCTCTTTGATTAACCATATTATGTTCTATCATGTAGAATAACTGTTCTTTGGAAATAAAAAGTTGTTGTAAAGACAGTCTACAACGGACATGCCATATGAAATATTTAAGACAAACCAGAAAAAGCTACATTGTCTGCCTTTAATGATTGGTCCATAAGTTTGGTAATATACCCAGACATAAAATATCTGTTTTAAGTTTATAAAAGAGTGAAGTAGGCCACTTTTGTCTTAAATTTACCAAAACTGAACAATGTAAGGACATTCAAAGAATAGATGAGATATTGTCTCAATTGTGGTGGTACAAAGGGACTTGCCCGATGAAGGAGGCAAGGCTATTTGTCCCCAACAGACCTCCCAGAAGGCAGTGGTGGGTCAGCTATCCCTGGGGTGGTGGGGGGAGGAGTAGAAAAAGGGAGGGGCAGGGGGAGTGAGCAACAGAAAAAGGGGGATGGGTGTCCAGCATAGGAAGGTGATTGATTGGCTCCCCCAGTGAGAGGGGGTTGGGGATAGAGCAAACAGAGACTATAACAGAGGGCCCCCAATAGGAAGGCCCTCTATCTATGCTGTTTTTTTGGTGGTGTTTAAAGATCTACACCAAGCACCATCACTTCAGTCGTCTTTTATGTGGTTTTCTCCATGGTTTTGCCATGGGGGGCTCTCAGGGAGGCCCAGTGGTGAAAGCCCAGAATCTTTTTCTGGCAGTTTTTCCAAAATTTCTCACAGGAAAGAACTCTTTCTGGACTATGGAAACAGCTGCTGCAGGCGACTGAACTGCAGCAACAGTGGCTTTTGGCGAGTTCTCCGAGGTCGGGTAAGATAGGGTGACGCAGGGTAATGACAGTGCCAACAATGTATACTCTGATTGGTGGGTAGGTTTTCTCTGGAGGGCTTCCAGGCCCAGGTATGACTAAAAGGCACATGGTTTTCTCCCCAGGGGATGGACAGCTGCCCGGCAAAACAGGAGGCCTAGAACGGGGCCGCAGTTCTTTTCGGGCGAATTTTTTTTTCTGGTGATCCACAGAGGTGATCCCCCCCCCCCACATCTCACCACTCTCCCCTCCATTGGCTGAAACTAGGGCTGGTAGGTGCCAAAGTGTCCAGGCTGACATGGAGAGGGAGAACCTGCAGTCATCCTCAAGTGAAATCAGTCAGGTGGGGGAGTTGGACGGCATGAAGCACCACTAGTCATTTATTACAGCCAGGCCACCTGAAGCCACATGGCCAGCCACCATCTTGGCATGGCCCTGAAAATTCATTGTCCCACACATTGCATTTCAGCTACCTGTTCAGCAAAAAGGGAGGGAGGGCGCTAAGGAGAAGACTTCTCGAGAAGGGATTTTTCCATTTTCGCACAGAGGTTTTACTTAGAGACAGATTTTGCTAGCAGGTGCAGTCTGAGGGCAGGCAATGGCGCCACATGGTGGGCCACCATCTTATGGGTCTAGGCATATTGCTCGCTCACAGGCAAGGCAGACAAGCCATTTTACTTAGTGTCTCATTCAGTCTTCCGTTCTGCCTTAACAGTCAGTACCCCCATGCTTCAGCAGACCCGCAATTCGGTGAACAGGCATAATTTTAATTTCAGAGAAAAACTCCCGGGGAGGGCTCAGGAAGGGCGGTCACCATGCAATGAGGAGGGCATTGCTTGAAACAGCATGGTGCAGGGATCGTTGGAATGGGAAAGACCTTTGAAATGTTTACTCGTTCTGCTGGTGCTTACTTCATGTTTGGTTATTTGAGCTTCCTAGTGAATGACAGTGCATTTCATAGGACTTCAATATTCGGCACAGCATAAATAGATTATTCTGGCTCTGCAAATGCAAAAAAAAAAAAAAGGGTTCATCCACTGCTCTTTAAAGCAGCAGTGTCTGTTAACAAATATGAGGGATTTTATGTTTGAATGGCCATAAAATGAAAAACAAAACCTAGCATGCCTTAATATTACCTCAGTTCATCATGTCTTGACCTAATTTTGTAATTCTTGCTGTATTTCATCCCTACGCACCTTTACAAGGAACACCATGAAAGTTCTAGAGCTGTGGGATAGACACAACTGAACACCACTGCAGGAAACTCTTCCTTATTGTTTTCTTCAATGTTCCAGGTGCACATTGTCTGTGCAGCACCGTTCATTTCAGCATTGCTAGAGACTACAACGGACTCAGTGAGTAGGCGATCAGCAACAGGTTTAGGTTAGCAGATCCATAGATGCCGGAACAGGAGGGGCCACTAGGGCCATGGCCCTACCACTTTCATAAGTGGCCCTATCAGTTTTTGCAATCACGTTAATGTATTTAATAGGGGAGAATTTACCTCTGACATCTTTGGCCCTACCACTTTTCAAACTGTTCCGGCACCATTGAGCAGATCAGGTCCATTTCAGCAGCCTAGCTACCCCCACCCCATCACCACAGCCACCCCTGTCACCGCCAGAATCTGTGTCCCGGGTTGCAAAGTGAGCTCCCAAGTTAAGGTCCCCCCTTTCCAGTACGGACGGCCACATTAAAAGCCTTACAGTATGTGTCTCTGTTCCATTTTGCCTCTTTAAAGTTTGGGAAGAGGTTATTTAGTTACAATTCCAGTTTCTTTAAGCAATCAATATTTTATCTCAGTACTTGTTTAATGTTAGAGTTTCAGATGCTTGCTACAAGGGAGCTCATTAATGAAGGGTAAACCTGACATTTACTGTTTATAACCACCTGTTGACTTTGCAGGGACAGGTAATTTTGCCATGACAGAAGCACATCAGAGTATTTAACTTCACTTTCTAGATTAACTTAAGCAATGGAAGGTTTACATGGCTCAATGGTGGTGAATCTTTAATGAGGCATATAAAAGAACAACTCCTTGTTTGGGTAGGAAGAGCTGACGTAAAGTCGGCATGACATGAAGTACTGGAATGGATACTGTTCTCAATGATGTATGGTATTGGCATGGTGAGAGGAAGGGAGTCATAAGCAGTTTAGGAATAGCTCCACAAGAAGTTGTGAGGGAATTCATACCGCGGTTTCGGTTTTCCCCAGTTGATTCGCATGTTGGTTGCAGCATTAGCTGCGTGTTTTACCACCTGTCAATTCATGGGTTGACACTTAGGGAACCTGGAACAAGGGTATCACCCAGTACTCAGGGACATCTGATAATTTTCCCCATGAAACAGTTGCAGCAACACACAGGGAGCAGAAAGAAGCTCTTCTGATATCTGTCCCCATGCTGTTTTTCCCTGTGTACAGTGAACTGCATTGAGGCTAGTTAAGCTTATAACAAAAGACTCTGGGTACTATCCCTGGGTTCCCTGCTACGCAGCCCAGTATTCGGCAGGGGAGAGGCCATACTGTGCTGCCTGGTTTATTTTCTTTCCAGCGCTGCCTCCTTTTTTTTTTTTTTTTTTGACTGTTGCAGTATTTCAGTCAGGTTTAAAAAAATAAATAAATAAATGGAGGCGAAGGGACTTTGTATACACCATTCTCATCACAAATGTACCCTGAAAAGCCCTCTGCCATGCTGATCAGTACTTTAGAAAAAAAAAAAAGTTAATAATGGCTCTTTAAGTTCAGGCACCTGCCCACATTGTGATTGGCCAAGGCAATTATCAGGCATTGGTTTGATGACTGCCCGGGCTGTAATCAGCTAGTGAGTCTAGCCTCAGGGTCACCTCAGGATGTGGGGGTTGCAACTATAGGCTAAGGCTACACTTATCCCACTGGGTCATATTAGGGACGATCCCTACATGGTGGCACAATCAAGTGCACCCCTCAGGTGAGGACTATCCACCCAGAGGACCAAACCTCTAAGGGTAATATGTGAATGGGAAGTCAAACAGTGTAGCCCTCCTGTCCATTTTTTTGGGTCCGAACACCTACCAGTATCAAGTCCGGGGTGGTCCAAATTGGACCCGTTTCTGTCAGCACGCCCTGTTAACAGGCTCGAGTATTACACCCTCCCAGGGGAATTGCAGGCAACATTTAACCCTAGGGGCAGCCAGCCTGCTTCACAATTCCCCTTAATTCCGACCAAATGAGATCTAGGTACTTTTCTTACCTTTGGGCACAGGGGAGCACACGTTAAGTTGGATGATTTTTCAGGATTATCAATACAGTCACAGCATTAGAATCCAAAAATGAGAAGACACAGACAGAATCTTTAACATACATACATATATATATATATTTATATATATGTATATAAAAAACGTTACTAAAAATAAGAAATGTAACACAAAATACAAAACGCAGAGCATAAAAAATTGGGCACGGTCATTTAAGGGAATGAATAATTATATGAAAATGGACATTTTTGAACATCTAATCCTATCCTGTTTCCAAGGAATAAATTGTGGGGCCGTTTCACCCATAAGTGCTTGGGAGAATGTGTTTTGTCAGGAGTCCAAGCGCAAAGCAAAAAGCATCGTTTGCTTCCAACCATCTGTAATTATTCAGATGCAGTCCCAACCTCTCGAGGGACACCACTCACAATGGAGTGGGCTGTGAGGTCACTCAAACCTGGATACAGAATTAATTGTTCAGTCAAGTGTCCCAGCCCACTGCCCAAAACATTTAAAAAAAAAAAAAAAAAAAGGAAATCAATACCTAAATAAATAAGTAAATACATACATTACATAATATGTATTCTTCTTAATTAGTGATGCCTTATGGCAGGTCTGAGTTACCCCTTTGAGGTTCAGAAACACTTCCTGAGGAACTGGGGCACTTAGTGGTCTTAAAGGCAGCAGGTGTTTTATACGAGTGGACGTTTTTTGCAATCTGTTATGACCTGGTATCTGAAAGAGGCTCTTTCATAGGTTTTCCACTGGGGCATGGATGGGTCATCTCCTTACCATGCTTGTGAGAATCCCATCTCCCATGGGCTGTTTTGCTGGCAGACAGATTTACTGGGCTAATATGTATGGAACCACACAGTCATGTCATATATATAATCCTATAATCACACGCAAGTGCTAAGCGTCTTGGCATTCCCCCACTTAGAATGATTTTGGGGTGAATCCATTCCAGGCATGGGATGAGCTTTCCAAAATCTGTTTACCTACTAATTGACGCGATGGCCTAGCTGCTTTTCATTCTCTGCCCTGGCCCTGTGGAGACAGTCATGTCATAAACCTGCAAAGCAAGGCTGCATCTTAACAGCCTACCATTTGTTTTACCCTCTGAGTCCCCTGTAGGGCTGAGTCTCCAGGACCATGGGTTAACCACCTTATGGCCGGCATGGCTTCCCACTGGATGAGTTGTTCTTATTTCAAGGGGAACTGTCTAGGGTGCCCAACTCTTATCCAGGGTACAAGAAGTCAGTGCGCGTTCACTACCCCCCCTTTGGGATATCCAGGGAAACAACTGCAATATGGGGAGTGGAAATTGATGGTGAAGGGCTTCCCCATTTTGACTTGACATAGTTCTGTTGAACTGAAATCATCAGCGAGGCATCCTCCTGTTCCCCTCTAAGGGAGCATCCCCAACCCAGCCAGCCCATAATCATCCCTCATAGCAACTGATCAGTCATTCAGCTCTGGGAGGTGGCCTACCTGCCCACACACATTGCAGAGTAGTCATAAGCACTCCTGCTGGTGTACGGGGTAATGGTGAAGCAGCCGTACTGCGCTTAGGTTTGGGTCTCCATGCCAACACACAGTAGCTCATAGAACTGGGACGGGTGGGGCAGGGGTGTGCAAATCCCAGTGCCCCCTGTCTTGGGCAAGAAAATTTAATTGAAGGGCAAGTATCAAAACAGAGCTAATTTCATTGTAATTAATAGGGGCACGTGAAAATTCAGCTACAGTCATGGCTGGGCAGGTAACAAAAGTTATGATTTGAACACCCCTAGGGTGGGGGATAGAGAGAGAGAGAGAGAGAAACAAATTTATATATTCTATATATTACATACACACACACACACACACACACACACACACACACACACACACACACACGTGGTGCACACAGGTTTTTTGGGTTTGGGTCTGGGGCCCAAACAGTGATATGGAGGGATGATTCCGTGAACTCTGTTTTGAATAACTACACCACCTTAGGGTACAGTGGACCAAACACAGTTTGGTGGCAGCTTATAATTAGTACTATACTGAAAGGCATGCCCAGGACCCCTGTAACAATGGGCACTAAGTAAGCAATCTCACAGTGGGGATAAACAAAACCAAAAAAAAAAAACAGCGAGCAGGGAGGAGGAGAGAACTATACCAGCCCCTGTGAGTAAAGGGGCAGGGGTATCTGCAGACTGCAGTCGCTCACGTGTCTTTTCTTTTTCTTTCACTCAGGTCAAGGCTACAAGGGGAGATACAGGCCAGGGGGCCGCTCCATTGGCACAGGGAGAGAGCGGAGTGTGGCAGTGCGGGTAGAGGATCGCCAGACTAGCCAGGACTGGTGAAAGGGCAGTGGCAATGGACCAAACAGGGTGCAAAGAGAAGGGTCCAGCTTCTCTCAATGCTGCAGGACAGGCAATGGATCCAACCCACATGGGAAATGCATCTCAGCCAGACGGGGCAATGAGATATGGTCATGCCCCCTTTTGAATGGGCATTTATTGGCAGATCTAAAGGGATTTGAACATGTATACAGGGGATGACCCACATAAAGGGGCATAAAAAGAGGAAGCAGGAAGCTAACCAGGATGAAACAAGGGAGCTAGAGACTCAGGGCAAGGAATAGGAGGTCAATCAATGACCAAGAGGGGCACTCCTCCCCCCAACATGGGTGAAGGCCAGTTTATTAGCAAAGTAAGCGGGGGGCACGGTTGTGAGTAAAGAAGTAGAGGAGGGAAGACCACCATCCAATGCAAGCTGGAGGTGGTCTAGTGGCCCAACCTGGGTTTACACCAGGGCTGGGGGGTGGGGGTTCGTGGAGGGGCACTCTGAGGCCCCTAATGGAGAAAATGGCCTGTGCCTACACACAGGCTCCAACAGTTACAAGCTGCTGACCGAGCACCCAAGTTAAAAGTGTGTGGTGAGAATTTCTGGGAGAATGGTCAGGGGCCAAGTGGACTTGCCTGATGAAGGAGGCAAGGCTATTTGTCCCTGACAGACCTCCCAGAAGGCAGCGGTGGGTCAGCTACCCCTGAGGTGATGGGGGAGGAGTAGAAAAAGGGAGGGGTAGGGGGAGTGATTGATAGGAAAAGGGGGATGGGTATCTAGCATAGGAAGGTAATTGATTGGCTGCCCAGCAAGAGGCGGGTGGGGATAGAGCAAACAGAGACTATAACATAGGGCCCCTTAAAGGGAAGGCCCTCTTTCTCTGCTGGTTTTTGGTGGTGTTTTACCTGCCCACCCACCCTGAACATGGTAGGGGAAAGGGAACAAGTGGGAAAATAAATGGTGTCTACAAGGAGGACCCATAAGGTCCTGCCAAAGGTAGACAGCATGGGTTGAGGAAGGACCTGCTGAAGGTGGATGGCAGGGATCCAGGAGGCATAGAAAAGAGAGATGATGGAGGATGGATGATCCCATTCAGGTTTTTATGGTAGGCCCTGGGTTTACACCAGGGCTGGGAGGTGGGGGCCCTGTGGGGGGCACTCTGGAGGTCTCTGATGGAGAAAAGGGCCTGTGTCTACACATGGGCTCCAACAGTTACAAGCAAGAGAAGGTGGGGGCCTGGGATGTACATCCCAGGCATTGCTTATGAGAATGGGGGGACCCAGGTATACACCTGGGCCAAAAACAACAAAATGTATGATTATCAACATCTGAAATTAAATGGTGATTTACTGGATGTTTCTGTTTGAAATGGAATAATATGATATGTGATAAACAAAAGATTTTAATAGAGACAGCTGCCGACTGAGCACCCAGGTTAAAGTGCGTGGTGTGAATTTCTGGGGGAATGGTCAGGGGACAAGGAGGTCTTGGGCAATATCTCTCCTCTATACCTTTATACTTCAGGTTACCCTTTACATTTAGCTTCCGATGTACCAAAAGCCATAAAACATCCCACATGCTGTATGTGTGGGAATCCTAGGAGATACCAACATCTTTCCTGTCACCTCTTTTTCTTGAGTGGGTCAAGACTCAAAGTGCGTACCTTCCTTAAAAAAACAAAACAATAGGCATTTATACAATGCTCTCCTGTGTGGTGGTGTCTAGTCAATAGCCATAGTTTATTTTTTGTGATAGCAGCCTGAGAATGACTTGGAAGGTGTCTTAAAGCTATTTGCCTAGAGATCTCACCATACACAGGCCAAAATGGCAAAACAGAGGTTAGATTATTCAAAACCCAGGGAATCCATAGTTTTTGTTGAGTTCCAAACACTGGTTTTATATTAGCCATAGTTAACATTGTAAAGAAAATTATTACTGGATTAACCATCTTAATACCACCTTGTTTCCTCTCTAAAAATAGTATACCTTGTTTAATGGGATTTAATCTACGCCCCCAAATACAGGAGAAAAAATAACCTCTCAAGTTCTCTGGGTACTGAAAAAATACAACTAACGTGCAGAAACATAGAAAAGAGAAAGGTCTTAACCATGAAAACTCTTTTAAGTTTTGCCATTCTCCACCTATTCCAAATTTTAACATTCTCCACAGCCTGTTGAATCTTGCCTTGCCAATTAATACAGGCTAAGTTACCAGAGCCAAAAATAATACCTAATATGGAACATGTACCCATGATAACTGGAATGTTTATAATATAATCCACAGATTGTGCTAAATCGCCTATTGGCAAGCATTTGCTTTTTGCATAATTAATAGCAGAGCCTGAAAGTCTAGAAAAGTCAGACAATATTACCTCTGCAGTTGTGCATGACTCCATATCTATCATAACCAGGCAGATGTCATCTGCATAAGCTATAGTTGAGATTTCTAGGTCATGACTAGAGAAAGACAATCCCATAATTAAGGGGGGAATTATTAATTATTCACAATAAAGGGTCCAAAATAAAAACCTATAACAGCGAGCTAAGGGGACACCCCTGACGCACACCTTCACTTACCAAACATGATTGTCCTAACCACTCATTAGGCCTGACTACTGCATGTGTATAGCAAGTCTGCAGTCAACAAATGAATTCATTCAGTATACCATATGCTGCCAGACATTCCCATAAGTACCCATGAGAAACATTGTCAAAGGCCTTGGCCTGGTCTATGCTTAACAAAAACCCATGGAATTCTCCCTCCTGACCTTCGTTCCTTACGAAGGTCAAATTTTCTGTAATAGTCCTGCCCCAGATAGCACATGACTGTGACGCGTGTATGAGTTCACTTGCCACCAGAGTCAACCTATTACATAAAAGCTTTGTAAATATGTTTAGATTCACTTTCAGAAGCATGATCGGCCGCCAATTAGAAAGGAGACTTTTATCACCTATCTTGTACATAAGTACCACCAACCCTACATACATACTAGCAGGAAGAATTTTAAAAGTCAACATTTCATTATAAAGAGAAATTACTTCATCAATTAATTCTGGGAACACCACCTTTTATAATTCATAATGGATACCATCATATCCCGGAACAGATCCCGCTTAAGGAGGCCAAAATCCCTAACACCTCTTGTTTAGAAATTGGTTGTACTAGGGTCACCTTTAGATGGTCTGTTAACTGAGGAAGAGAACATTTGGACAACCACTTTCTTAGATCTGAGGGAATATCTGGGGAACTCTGAAATAAATTAGAAACATAATGGTCGATTTCAGTTAAAATAGCAGATTTTGAGGTAAGTACCTTCCCTGTGGGTGTGGTAATGTGGGAAATAATTTTTTTTTGTCCCTGAGCAGAACAAAACTGGTATGGATTGACAAAATCTTGTGTGCCTTGTGTGCCAAATTTCTGTTCTTGCTCCAATGGTTTGTAATGGTTATACTGCAGATCTGATATAATTTGTCTTAGCTCTGTAATCTGGGAAGTAAAATCCATACCAAAATTATCCTATCTGGACAAAAGGTCATACAGTTGCTCCTGGTGGGATTTCAGTAAATCAGTTTGTTGCCTCCCATTCAATTTTCTCATCAATTTAAAATAGTCTTGAATACACCCTTTTATATCTTCCCACCATTATCAGGAAGAATCATACAAAAAGGCTACCGATGTATGTGCTTTCAAAAGATGCATAAACCCTTGTTTGATCAAGTAATTTTCTAGCAGCCATAAATTCAGTCTCCAGTAACCAGATCCACGGCCCATTTTATCATAGTTAACCACTGTTAACCCCAGCAAACCATGATCTGAGGAAGAGACTGGTACCAGCTTGGTCTTTTTTATCTCCAGGCTCCTAGATATGAACCAATAGTCTTTTCTCGTTGCTAACACACCTCTAAAATAGGTTTTCTGTGGTGGATCATTACTTTGTGCAAATTCATCAATAAGTTCTGCTTGTTCAAACAGACTGTTTAAGACCTTTTTTGTTCAGAGGCCTCTATCTGAAATTAGATGACTACAATTAAAATCCCTTCCCCACAAAAGATGTTTTGCTGTAAAAAGAAAGGGCTTCATGTTTTTTTTTTTATCTGTTTACCTCCTTCTCTGACCCAGGTGTTCCCCACTGCTTTGGACCCCGCATTGCTCCTCTAACTACCAGTCATCTTTCCTGGGTCCCTTCCCCACTCCCTCACATCGCAGCCTATTCCTGAGGGGTATCCCAGTGTATCCCTTTCACCGGGTGGGTCCCTTTCCTCCGAGTGGGAAGGCACCAGCAGGGGGAATACCAGCGCACTAAATATTAGGTCCCCTGGGAGTGCTGCTGAGGTGAGGAGGCCCTCTTTGGATGTTCCGGTGGTGTCGTAGAGTGGGGGAGTCATCATCCGGTGGACACCTGTCATTTCCCATTTTTTCTGGTCCCCACGTTATTGCATGTTCATGCAGTGCCCCCGGTCTCCACCAGGAGCCACTGCTGAGCGAGGCAGCCCAGTCCCCCTGCCCCTGAAGAGGAGAGCAGTCCTCCAGATGCTCAATCCTCTTTGTCCCTGTCAACCCCCAGTGTCCTGAGTCCGTTCCCGAACCCGGGTCACTAGTGTGAGTCAAGATAAGGCGCCAGCGCCTCAACCCTCTATGCCACAGGGCTGGCTGGCTGAATTTTTTTGAAGCAGTTCAATCCTAGCCACCTTTGTTTGGGGGGCATAGATATCAATTATTTGAAATTCCACATTTTGCAATACCACATCTACTAATAATGCTCTGCCAAGCATAATATTAACTACACGCACTACCTTCAGTGCTGGATTAGTAAACCAAATAGCCACACCACAGCACAGGTCTTCCTCTACAGACCAATGAGAATCACCCCAAACCCATGCATCCTTAGCCTCCTGTACCTCTCTAATTGAATGCAAGCTTGTATCTTGTAATAAATAGCATCATAATGGTTAGATTCAAAATGTGCAAAGGTCAAAGATCATTTCCGCTTGGTCATGACGCTGTTGACATTCAGTGATGCCATAGAAAAATCATATAAGGATACGTTCACTGTTTAATCCATTGTCTTTTTCTTCTTTAATCATGCTCTAGTCCCCATACATTTCTTCAGTGGTTTAATGTCTTTATCCTCACCTACTGTCTTAGTATCAGATCTCCCATAATGTTGGGAGGAATGAATCGATGCAGAGTCAGACTTGGTCTCCATATCTCCGTCCTCTGCTTGCAATACTGTGTGCATGTTGTGGATTTCCACCTGAGCAGAGGTTTCCTTCTCTTTATTTCTATATTTCTTTCATAATCCACTTCTCTTTTGAACCACAGTAAAGGGCCCCTTCAGTTGACAAGGGGGGGGGGCATGTGGGAAGTTAGGATTTCTTGTGGCTGCACAGTAGAGATCTGTGTTGTTGTGGCGATTTCTACAGACTCAGAAGCTCCCACAATCTGAGATGGTGTGGGGTGAGTATCTTAATTAGAAACTGATTCAGTCAGAGATACAGCATTTGGCTGTGATGGAGTTTGGAAGGGGGGGCTGGAGTTCTAGCAGATTTTACAGCCTCGTTAATATAAAAGACTTGCACCCTATAGTCAGCATTGTCAGTGTTGTACGCAGCCCAGTGACAGTCAGTAATGGAGTGTCCTTCACACAGACTGCACTTAAGTGAGTTTCTACAATGGTACATAGAATGCCCGACCTCCCCACATTGGGCGCACTTCACTACATCACATGTTCTGCTAAGATGTCTGGAAGACCCACATTTATAACAATGACATGGTGTGCCAGGGTGAAAAATAAAGCCTTTGTCACAGCCTAAGTAAAAGCAGTGAGGGAGGTGTTAGGTGTTGCAACCCAGAGTCAGTCTGGAGGAGATTCAGCTTAATTCTCCATCCCCCCCCATTCCAGAATCCCTCATCATCCGAAATCGGCTCTGGATTCCCCTGCACTTTGCATTTCTTCTGCAGCCAATAAATAATGATGGTGACGTTTACCCCCTCATTTCAAAATAACACAGTGATAATCTTAAAGGTTTGTTTAGTTAGTGGGATAGCCTGAAAATGGGCCCAGGCTGGATTTGTTTTCTGTATAGCATATTTCACCCAGAACCTGTCTAGGATGTCAGGGGTACGAAAAACGGTGTCATATATGGATTCACCAGGGGTGTGAATTAATGTGTAAACTTCTGCATGATAAAATCCCAACATTTGCTTCGATAACACCTTACCCACATAAAAACGGTCGGGCATAGTTCAAGATCACCCAAGTACCTTAGACGTACTGCATTATGCCTTTTAGCCAATTCGATGGGCTTCTTTAGAAGGCTTGCATAAGTGGGGGAGAGGGAGCCGACTGCTCCAATGTAGCGTTTGGTATGGTCACAATTTCAGGCTCTAAAACAGTAGCACATCCCTGTCCCTGGAGCCCAGGTTCAGCATCAAAAAAATTCCTCTGTAACTCCATCATTTAGAGGAGAATAGGAAATGTTACCTCGTGATAACTCCAAAGAGTTATTTTGCTGAGTAGAGTCTGTAGCCACCAGATCAGTACTAGGCTCAGTAGTATCAGGTCTTTCTTCAGCATCGAGTGGTGCAGCCTACTGTCCAGAAAGAGGGATACAAGGATCAGGCATCCGTTTTCCATTTTCATTCTGCAGCCATCCTGCCCTATTGAACACTGCTTCAGGAGACCAACCGTGTCCCCCCAGGACTTTACTTTGTTCATCAGCCTCCTTCTCATGTGAATCCTATGACATCGTTGCAGAAAATACATAGACTTTTTGAGCTTTTTCTGCTGACATACTTGGTGAGCTAACCGCACTTCTTTCATTTTTTTTTTTTATCCTCAGTCCGTTGTTGTGCCATCTGATAGTCCTTTTCTGCTTGCAACAAACATTGCTTGGAGAGATCCAATTATGTTTGGAGCTGTGACATGGAAGGTGCGGCTCCCAAAACTACTGTCACTTGTGGGACTGGGGTAGAGACAGCCTATATGTTGGTGACTACAGCACCATTAGACCTGCAGCTATGAGACGCCGTAGCGCATTCCAGAAGGCCTGAACTGCCATCAGCACAGCCCATACCTCTCAACCTTTTCTCCCCCAAATGTGGAACATTGCCTGTCAAAATGTGGAACAAATGAGCAAAATGTGGAACACTTAATCAAATCTTTACCTAAGAAGCTCAAAACACTATTAACATGTTGCATTTATGTTAAGAAAGTCTGTTATTAATTGAATAATATATTTTTTGCATCATTTGCTATGGATTTTTGCTATGAAATGTTGACTTTGAATGTGGAACAAGTCCTCACAATGTGGAACAGGGAGCTTTTGTGAAGTAAAATGAGGAACGTTCCTCGTAATGTGGTACAGTTGAGAGGTATGGCACAGCCTCCTTCCTTCTCCACATGTTAACATGTAAATGACTTTCTCAGCCATTCTTCTGGAGATCCAGTGCCCCCTACTGGAGAGCAGAGGAATTTTCTCAGTCTCCTGGACAGATTTCCCCCATTCACTAAAAATATACCACCAACGGCTTAACCTGGTTCAATTTCAGTTGGCAGTTGGCATCTATCTGTATCTCCCCCCACCCCCGGGATGAGGCTGAAAATAAGCAGAACTGTCTAGTCCTCCTTTCCTGGTCAACAAAAACTAAACTAAAAAAATAAATAAAACATATATGAGTTACCCCCATGAAAATAGAAATATAATCTCTAAAGTTTGCTTTTGCTGACTGTTTGTCTTCATAAAGTTAACCGGCATATTTCCCCCATTCCTCCTTCCTGCAGTGTTTAATGCACACACCTTCATTATAATATAAATAAATACATCAACTTTATAAACCAGATATAACTTATCTTCTTGTTTATTAGCATGTATCTTAGAAACAGCAAGGACACCAAACAAAAACACAACTATGATAGCCCCAAGCTAAATAAAAACCCAATGGGTATTAATAACTTGCTTCTCATATTATGATTTTATAACAAATAGGTTGTAAAACTGGGTACATGGCACATTGCACCAATCACCACTCCACTTTTGCATAAAAGTTACAAAAACAACATTCCTTACATCTTCTTGCTTCCCAGTTCCCAAATCACCTCAACATTTCATGATATGGCTTGTTTAGAGGACTGTTTTTACTGCTTTCATCATTTTGCGCTTTCTTGCTTGCAGTTATTCTTAACATCCACTTTGCTCAGCTGTCACCCAGCTTACGCTAGGATACTATGGCAGTTCCACGGGGGGCACTATCTGTGCTCCCACTTTCCAAGAGAAGAGGCATCGATGGAATATTCAATCCTTTCTCATCTGGCTGGCCCCCGTACGGTCAAGGTCCATTTGGAAACTCAGTTCATCGGATCGGTTAGCAGTACTGATGGTACTGGGACGCTATGGGGATGGCTCTTTTCATTTTAAGAAATCAAAATATTGACTTTTTTTTACTCTATTATGTTCCCCCCTGTTGTCCACCAGGGATATACCCAATAATTAAATAGTGATGTACCCTCAAAACGGACAGGGATAAACACAACCCTGTAAATAGACAGGGAATGAGATATACCCTGTTCAGGCTCTATAAGCCATCATTGAGACAGCAAGGAGTTTTTTTTCAGTCAGAGGCCTTGAAAACCACACAGTATCCATACAGCTCTACTGCTCCTGAACCAGGCCCATCAGCGTGAACACACAACCAAAACATTTTGTCTGTGCCATCTTGGTCTCCTAGTGGGTTGGGGATTCTTGTAAGGAGACCAACATAACGCTTTATAAAAAATGTTCTGTGAGGTCTTGCCTTTGGGCTCTCCATGAAAATCAAATGAAAGAATGTACAAAAAGAGCCCAAAAAGCAGGAAGCCTTTTTATTTGTGTCATAAATAAATAAATTATTACAAGTAAGAAAGGGATACCAAAATGACGACAACAGTAAAAACACTCCCCTGAACAAGTCCTATTGGCAAAATGTTAGGGTTAATATGTGTGGTTTTAATGGGAAAAAAATAACAACTTGATATAAGGACATGTTCTGTATTTTCTGGTTTTGTGTAAAATGTGCAACTGCTGAGTGAGGGGCCTCTCTTCGCTACCACACCTAAAGAGAGCTTCTCTATTAGCATGCCAAAAAGGGCGGCTTTGCACCGGGGCTGTGACACATTCTTAAATCCAAACCACCGCGCACTCCAGAGCCAGGAGAGATGCTTGCATCCCAGTGAAGGTTCAAATAATATACCAAGATACTTGCTCAAATGCAAAATATATTTAATTTCTAATCGTTAAACGCATAAATGAAAAATTGATAAAGGCAACGCAAACTGCGTGCAAGGTCCCCTGTGCGTCACCAGTCAAGGCTTCGTCACGGGGATGAACCTTGCAGGTACAAACCTACTTTTATATCAATTAAATTGAATAAATGATGATGTCACATTTACACACCAATCGCAGTGTTTACTTCCACAATTTGAAAATACATATCAATGCAATAGGTATAAGCCAAATAAAAACATATTTTTGCAGATACCAGACCCACACTGAAATGTATCCTCACTTTATTAATGAAGAAGTATTTTGCGCAATATAAATGTATCAGCCAATCAAATTACTTGATTGTAAAAATGTAATATTTGAGGAGAAATCTTATATTTACCCAAAATACACCTATAAATGAAGGTAAAAGACCATATTCCCAACATTGTAACCATACCAACAATCACTTTATTAGATAAAAATGGCATATTCTTTATACTCCAGGTTCATAGAAATGTAGACGTTGACAGCAGATAAGGACTGCAAGGCCCATCCAGTCTGCCCATTTCTTTTTCTACCTTATGAATGTGCCATCGGCCTTTGCTCTGTCAATGACCTTTCTATTTATACTCATCTGTATTGCTCCCTTATGCCTATACCATGCCTGTCTGAAGTCCTGCACTGTATTCATATTCACCACTTCCGGAAGTAGGCCATTCCATGCATCCACCACCCTTTCTGTGAAAAATAACTTCCTCACGTTACCCCTTAATCGGCCTCCCTCTAATCTCATGCTGCGTCCTCTTGTCCTGCTACTTTTCTTATATTGAAACATGTTAGACTCTTTCACCTTTTTAATGCCCTCAAGGTGTTTGAATGTTTTGATCATATCACCTGTCTCCCTCCTTTGTTCCAGGGTATACATATTGAGCTCCGTTAATCTGTCCTCATATGTTTTCTGATGCAGTCCCTGCACCATTTTGGTTGCCCTTCTCTGGACTGCCTCAATTTGGTCAATGTCCTTGTGAAGGTGTGGCCTCTAGTACTGCATGCAGTACTCCAGATGGGGCCTAACCAGTGTCTTGTAAAGAGGGATTATTACCTCCCTCTTATGACTTATGATAACCCTACTAATACACCTCAACATCCCCCTAGCCTTACCTACTGCTTTAGTGGTCTGCTTGGATGATTTCAGGTCATCTGTGATGATGATGCCCAAGTCTCTTTCTTCCCTTGTGACTGCCAGCAACTCCCCTCCCAGCCTATAGGTGGCTTCAGGGTTTCTCTTCCCTGTCTGCATGATCTTGCACTTCTTTGCATTAAACCCCAGTTGCCACTCTTCCGACCATTTTGCCAGTTTATCCAGCTCTCTTCTGATTCTGCTCACACCATCTGGATCATCTACTCTTTTGCAGATCTTGGTGTCATCTGCAAACAGACAAACATTACCCTCCAGTCCATCTGCAATGTCACTGATGAAGATATTGAAGAAGACTGGCCCCAGGACTGATCACTGAGGTACCCCACTTGTGACTTGCATCTCTTCTGATTGTATACTGTTTACCACTACTCTGTTTTCCGCCTGTCAACCAGTTTGTCACCCAGTTGACCAACTTCTGACCCACCCCGAGCCTACCCAGCTTATTAATCAATCTTCTATGTGGAACATTATCGAAAGCTTTGCTGAAGTTAAGGTAGGCAACATCAACTGCTCCCCCTTGGTCCACCACTCTGGTTACCCAGTCAAAGAAATCTATGAGATTAATTTGACAGGACCTTCCTTTTGTAAACCCATGCTGTCTTGGATCCTGTGCTCCTATGGATCCTTCCCTTAAGGACTGCCTCCATAATCTTGCCAACTACTGAAGTAACACTTACTGGTCTGTAGTTCCCTGCCTCCTCCCTGCTACCACTCTTGTGGAGTGGGATCACATGAGCCCTTCTCCAGTCTTCTGGGACCTCTCCTGTGCTCAGAGACTCACTAAACAGTTCTGGTAATGGCTCTGCTAGTTCCACCCTTAGCTTCTTTAGTACCTTGGCATGCATGCCATTAGGTCCCATTGCCTTGTCCACCCTGAGCTTAACAAGCTCTTGTAAGACCCTTTCTTTTATGAAAGGACTAGTGCACACCTCCCTCCCCCCTGTGTCCATGGTGCTAAGCTGTGGTCCCTGCCCTACCTTCTCTTCAGTAAATACTGAGCCGAAGTATCTATTTATGATAGATGCTTTTACATGGTCCTCCTCCTCACACGCCCCCTTATCCCCTTTGATCTTAGCAAAACCCCCTCTGGACTTTCTTCTTTCACTAATGTATCCATAGAAAGTCTTGTCACCTTCTTTTACTGTTTGTGCTAGTGTTTCCTTGGTTTGGGCCTTTGCCTGCCTTACTGCCTTCCCTGCTTCCCTTAGGGAAGTTTGGTATGCCTCCCTATCTTCATCCCGCTACGTTCCCTTATATTTTCTGAAGGCCAACCTTTTGGCTCTGACCTTTTCTGATACTGTTTTTGAGAACCAAAGTGGTTTCCTTCTTCTTTTGCTCTTTCTTTTCTCTCTAACACAATGAGATGTTGCTTCAAATATTGCATTCGTAATGCTGCCCACTTTGAATGTACCCCCTCACCTGTATTTCTTTTTGCCAGGGCTAGCTTAACTCTGTTGGCCATCTTATCAAAGTCAGTTCCTCTGAAGTCCCATATTTTTGCCTTGGAATGGAATGATTTAGTTCTAGTGGCCAAATTGAACCTTACCATGTGATGGTCACTGGCCCTCAGGTGACCTTCTACCTGGAGATCTGTGATCATTTCCTTGTTAGTCAGTAAGATCTAGGATAGTCCTGTCTCTTGTGGGTTGTTGTACCCTTTGTTTGAGGCCCTCCCCCTGCAGGGAATCCAGTATGTGTCTAGTTCTGGCAGATGTTCCTTCTGGTATTGACCAGTCTGTGTCTGGTATGTTGAAGTCTCTCATTATCAGAACCTCCCTTTTAGCTGTCATGTTTTGTATATCTTCCAACAGTAATGTGTCTATGTTCTGCCCCTGGTTTGGAGGCCTGTAGACAACCCCAGTTTGTATGGCTGTCCCATTTCCTGTTTCCAGAGTGACGCACAGTTCTTCTGGCTCCTTATGTGTATTCTGAATTACTGTAGCTTTGATATTTCCATTGTCATAAAGGGCCACTCCACCCCCCCCCCCTTTTTTGCACCTCGGTCTCTTCTGAACAGTACATAGCCAGGTACTGAAGTCTCCCAAGTGTGGTTACTGGTAAACCATGTCTGTGGTTACTGGTAAACCATGTCTCGCTAATGGCTACTATGTGCAGTTTAACTTCTGTCATTATTGCCTGCAGGTCTGGGATCTTGTTTCCTAGACTGTGAGCATTTGTGTACATGATTTTTCATTGGCCAGATTTCGGTGTGTCAGTGTGTCAGATCACTCAGTTTCAAGGAAATTATTTTGTATGTCTTTTGGAAAAAATGTAATAGGTGAACCTAAGAGGCAAGTGAGAATAAGCTGTGGGAATGATAAGAAATGTAAAAAGAATTAAACAATCCCGACTAGCATTATAATGACATGAAAAGTGCATAAAATAACACTTAGCTATAACCTTGTACAATCATGTTATTTTTCACTATGCTTTATCATCTTAATAATGTCCTTGAAATCAAGTGATCTGATTGGCTGACAAACCTGGAGTTCATCCCCCTGATGAAGCCTTAACTGAAGAAGTGCAGGGGACCTTGCACGCAGTTTGCCGTGCCTTTATCAGTTTTCCACCTATGTGT
This sequence comes from Neoceratodus forsteri, assembly GCA_016271365.2. Taxonomy (NCBI): domain Eukaryota; kingdom Metazoa; phylum Chordata; order Ceratodontiformes; family Ceratodontidae; genus Neoceratodus; species Neoceratodus forsteri. The sequence continues at coordinate 324,053,323 of CM057450.1, read as the reverse complement.
TTAACAATTGAAAATTAAATATATTCTGCATTTGAGCAAGTAACTTGATATATTTTTTTGAAGCTTCACTGGGGAGCAAGCATCTCTCCTGGCTCTGGAGTGCATGGTAGTTTTGATTTAATTATTGTGTTGTGGATTTGCAGCCCCAACCCGCACCTTAAGTCAACTTTTTGCCCACAGAGTGTAAATCCATATATTCAAGCTTATAAAAATACATTATTGAGAGAGGTAAAAAAGATATGGGGAGAAGGGAATCTTCCATACCACAGTAACCTGTCCTTGTCAGAGAGAAATGCATTAGACAAGCTTAAAAATTAGGAGTTTATTTTTAAAGCAGCAGATAAGGGGGCAACCTTGTAGTTATGGCAGGGTTTTCTCTTGCACTAAAGTGCTTGAATTATTAAGTAATACTGAGAACTATGAGCTGCTCAATGGAAATCCCCGGACCCATTTCAGAATTGAATTAATGTCTGTTCTAGAAAATGCTAAAATGTAGGGTGAAATCACAGAATCTAAATTTTGGTTTTTGTACCCCAAATTCCCTTTGACACCAATGTTATACATTCTACCCAAAATTCACAAATAATTTGAACAACACCCCAAGTCGCCCCATTGTTTCTGAGGTGGGATCCCTCACAGACAAAATGTGTCAGTTCGTTGACTTCTTTTTAAAGCTCAGTGTTTACTGTCTTCCATTGTATGTCCAAGACACTATGCATGCCCTAGAAATATTAGAAGAATTTCAGTGGCAGGAAGGAATGTTATGGTTAACAATTGATGTAGAATCCCTTTAAGGCATTCAGAGGACATTGCAGCGTGTAAATATTTTTTGCTCCAAAATCCACTGTGTGATGAAATGCCGGTGGGGTTAATTTTACAAGGCCTTGCGTTTGTTTTGGGACATAATTAGTTTGAGTTCAATGAGGATTTTTATTTGCAGACATGTGGCACAGAGATGGAGGCAGCAATGGCCCCATCCTTTGAGAATTTTCTTCTTGATTATTGGGAGGAAATGGTCCTGTTTGATGTTCAAACAAATCCATTTGACAAAAACACTATCAAGTGGATTTGTTTTATAGACACTATTTTATGTATTTAGTATGGCACTAATATAGAAATTGAAAAATTCATAGAATGGCTGAATTATAATGAAAGGAATTTAAAATTTACGTATAAGAGCAATGCCCATGAAATAGAATTCCTAAATATTATTCTCGCCAGGGGAGCTGATAACCAGGTTGCTACTAGAGGGTTTAGTAAACCTGCAGCAACTAATAATTACTTACTAGCTTCTAGTTCACACCCTAAAGCCCTTAACAATTTGATTCCCTACAGCCAGTTTTTGAGACTACACAGAAACTGCAGTGATTTTGATACCTTTTTGTCACAGGCAGGTGAGCTGAGGCAGACATTTTTAAATAAGGGCTACAAAATTGATGTTGTGGATGAAGTCCTTAATAGGACTAGAAGCCTGGATGGAGATCAACTGCTTGTACCTAAAACAACAATAAAAAACCCAGAACATGATGTGGTCAGTTTTGTAACTGAATACAATAACACAGCTGACAAACTTGGGAATGTTGTGACCAAGTACTGGCCCATTTAACTGAATGACCATCAACTGGCAAAAAGTTTGGGTAACCAACCGCGAGTGTCATTCCCTAAAGATAGAAGCATAGGTGATATTCTGGTACACAGCCATTTTCAAGGGGAAATGAACAGGAACCAGACATGGCTACCCATTTAACCACTTGGCATGTACAGATGTGGCAATTGCAACATCTGTACATTTTGCCAACAAGTGGAAACATTTGTTGCTCCCACTACTGGTAGAGAAATACTAATCAGGCAAGTCATAGCTTGTGTCACTAACTATGTTGTCTATGTTCTTTGGTGTTGATATCAAAAACTATATATGGGTAGAACTTTGCGACCATTGAAGGTGAGGATTCAGGAACATGTGAGGGATATCAAGACTGTAGATCTGATGAGTCTAGTAGCTGCACATGTTTTTGATGCACATAATAATGATACAGCTTGCTTACACTTCTCTGGCATTGATCAAGTGCATGTGGGCAGAAGAGGCGGAGATCAACTTAACAGACTAGAACAAAGGGAAATGTTTTGGATTTATGCTTTGAAAGCCCTCACACCAGATGGTTTGAACAGGGATTGGGACCCAAAACCATATATTTAAAATTTCATAGTAGCGATTTGCTTCAGGTCCCCCCCCAATCTAATCATTTGGACGCTCCATGGGCTGTTGATTGGCTCTCCCCCTTCTTTTTTTCTTCCACTTCAGACTTCTTTATTGATTATGTATATGGTAAAATGAAAAAAGTTTATTTTTTGAATGTTTACTTCTCAGTATTTTACAGAGCTATATAGTGGGAAGTTTATTTATTTATTTATTTCAGTTTGGGATTAATACCTTTGAGTCAAGGACTCGTTTTCAAAGGTTCCAAGTCAGTAGAGGACAAATACATTACAGATAGCATAACAAATACAGAGAAACAGTGAAACAAGTTACATAGTCAAGTCATTGCAGTTTTACACATCTTAAAACACTTGTGCCAGAGTAGGGCTTAGGATGGGGGGGGGGTACACTGTCCTAATAGTTATTTGGATGATCAGGAGACCAAAAGACAGAGAGGGTAAGATGATTAGCCTTGATGAGGCATTGTCAAAGGGGAGGGGAGAGGAGGCAAATCAGCCCAGGGAGGCATTGTCTGGGAGAAGCGAACAGGGGGGACAGAATTGGGGGGGTTAGTGGTGGTGGGTGGGGAGGGGTGTGATGAAGTAAAATTTGGTAGCTAAGGTGCACACTCAACTTCACAGGCAAGTACAGGTCTTAGATGCATCCAGATAGGATCTGAGCCCAGATTTGAAAGTTCCAATCTTGGTAGTGTCAATGAGGTCAGCTGGTAGTTCATTGTACCATTTCGGTCCATTGTACAAGATGGAATTCTGTGCAAGTTTTGTACATTTGAAAGGGATCATCAGCCTGTGGGTGGATGCACCTCTGGTGAATTTAGTTGGTGCTACCTGTTTAAAGAGGCTGCCCTGGGTGGGGGTCATAAGCCGAAGAAGCACTTTTTTTAGGAGAAGACAGGTTTGGTATTGTACTCTAAGATGAAGGGGGAGCCACCCAGTTTCGGTGTAGAGGGAGCAAGTGTGTGTGTGTGTCAAGAGAGGACCCCAGTGTTAGGTGGCATGCCTTGTTGAGCAGTGTACTGACCCTGTTGAGTGCAGTCTTTGTGCCAGCCCCATAGACAGGCAGCCCATAGTCAATGGACGACAGTACTGAACTACTAGTAGCAAGTTTGAGCGCCTCGGGTGTTATTGAGTGGCTGTGTCGGAAGAGGACCACAAGCTTTATGTTTGCTGTCTTGACTACAGAGTCTATGTGGCTAGAGAAAGTGAGTGTGTCATCAAAGGTGATACCGAGGTACTTGAACTTAGTAACTTGGTCTAGAACCTTACCCTTGTGATTGTGTATGAGCAGTGGTTGATATTTCTTTTTGCTTTGGGTTGTGGAGAAAAGCATGCTCTTTGTTTTTTTGTGGTTTAGGAGTAGCTAGTTTTGAGAGAACCAGGATTCAAGTTGGAAGAAACAGCGCTGAAGTTCTGATGTAATAAAACTATAGTCTTTACCAGCAACCGATATAACTGCATTATCGGCATGCAGTACCGTCTGTGCCGAGCAAACCGATGGGGCTGGGTTGATGAAGAGACTGAAGAGGAGAGGTCCAAGAATGGATCCCTGAGGGACCCCAAGGGACACACCTTTAGATGTTGACAGAGTATCTCCAATTTTAACACATTGTGATCTGTTTGAGAGGTAGCTGCCAAACCATGACACTGTGTCTGGGGACAGGCCTGTTGACTGAAGGCAGCTCAAGAGAAGATTGTGATTTACTGAATCAAAGGCCTTTGTAAGATCGATGAAAACTGAGCCCACAGCCTGCACACTATCTAAGGCATTGTAAAGATGGGAGGAGGAGTCGACCAGGGCAGTAAGTGTGGAATGTTTTTTTCGGAAGCCATGTTGCTGAGGGCAGAGTAGATTATATTTATCAATATACTCTGTGAGCTGCTCGGAGACCATTCTTTCTAGTACATTAGAGAGTGGGGGCAGGATGAATAGAGGCCTGTAGTTGGATGTTAGTGTTTTGTCCCCTGCTTTGAATACAGGTCTGACAATAGCTGACTTCCATGCATGCGGGAACACCCCGACTTTAGTGAGGCATTAAATACCATGGTTATATATAGGCCTAAGAGGGTTTTTTCAGTGACTACAGTATCCAACATTAGTTTATGTACAGGATATACTGTATACTTTACAAAATTAACAAGATATAGTGGATGACATTTTTAGTGTGTATATACAACACATTGATTTTTTTCTTGTGTCTCCATTTCTTATAGGTGTTGTTAGAGCGTAGAACTTTCTGCTTTCCGTTCATGCTGTGGGAATATACCACGGCTTGGACTTTTTGTATTAAGCTTCTTAACTTACATCTTTGTAATGAACTTAGGTTTAAAACAAGGAATGAGGACGTTATTAAGATGATAAAGCATGATGAAAAATAACATGATTGTATAAGGTTATAGTTGTGTTATTTTACGCACTTTTCATGTCATTATAAAGCTAATCGGGATTGTTTAATTCTTTTTGCATTTCTTATCATTCCTACAGCTTATTCTCACATGCCTCTTAGGTCCACTCATTACATTTTTTCTAACAGACATAAAAAAATAATTTCCTTGAAATCGAGTGATCTGATTGGTTGATGAACCTGGAATGTACAGAATATGCCATTTTTATCAAATAAAGTGATTGCTGGTATTGTTACAAGGTTGGGAATATGTCCTTTTACCTTTATTATAGGTGCATTTTAGTTAAGTATAAGATGCCTCCTCAAACATTGCATTTTTAAAATAGAGTGATTTGATTGGCTGATACATTTATATTGTGCAAAATACTTCTTTATTCATTAATAAAGTGAGGATACATTTCACTGTGGGTCTGGTATCTGCAAAAATATGTTTTTATTTGGTTTATACCTATTGCATTAATATGTATTTTCAAATTTTGGAAGTAAGCACTGTGATTGGTGTATAACTGTGACATCATCGTTTATTCAAATCAATTAGTATAAAAGTAGGTTTGTACCTGCAAGATTCATCCCCCGATGAAGCCTTGACTAGCAAAGCACCGGGATCTTGCATGCAGTTTGCCGTGCCTTGATCAGTTTTCCATTTATGTGTTTAACAATTGGAAATTAAATATATTTTGCATTTGAGCAAGTATCTTGGTATATTTTTTGAACCTTCACTGGGGAGCAAGCATCTTTTCTGGCTCTGGAGTGCGTGGTGGTTTGGATTTAATTATTCTGTTGTGGGTTCGCAGCCCCCACCCGCACCCTGACCCAGCTTTGCAGCGCGGCGCCGTTGTTTCAGAACTGTGACTGATTGTTGCTTGCAGAAAAGAAACAGGTCTGGCCTAGTAGTACAACTATTTTTTTTTTTCACTTTGCTAGCAGTTCTTAGAAACACTGAAGGTTTACATTATCACACATGAGTGTGAAAAAAATTACCCTCTCCTCAAGCTTGAAATTTCTGCTTTTTTGCTAATTTTAACAAGTGGGTGGAAGTAGATTGCTCTTTTACAATTCAAGTAAGAAAGGATAGCAAGTATTGACAACACAACAGAAACACTCCCCTAAACAAGCCCTTTTGGCCAGGCTGTGACTGATGCTGCTTGCCGAGCAGAAACAGGCCTAGTATTTAGGGGAAAAAACACTCCTAGCAGTTATCCTGAGAAACATTAAAAAGTATTACACAAAAGTGTGACAAAATTACTTTCTGTAGCTTGAAATTCAGAAAAAGAACATCTGTGAAGATTTCTGACTTTTGTCTAGTTTTAACAAGTGGAAGAAAGTAGATTCTTTCTCTGCAGCAGTGCATATCATCTATCTTTCATGCATGAAGCTTCTCTGAGTTTTGGGTCACATGACCTGCATTCAGTGAGCTTCCAAAGTGGCTTCTGGTTGGACAGTAGATCCTGTCGTAACACAGCCAGTCCAGCAGCACAATAACAAATAACAAAGCAAAAGCAATGAAAAATTTGGACCCCAAATATGAATGCACAGCAAATATTTGAATTAAGTTATTTGCACACCCTAGTTAGAGCAATTAGCTGTGAATGGTTGGTAACACCCTATATGAGTGCCTATTATTGAGCGACTCAATATGAGCGACTCAATAATAACACTTGGAAGTACAGTGAGTGGTGAAAGAAGTCGTTATATCCTGTAGAGAGAGCGTAGCAGGGAGCTACACTTGCTAGAGCAGGATGTAGCATGCTGGTTGGGCTAGCACTGTCGAGCTGGCCATGTAGCATGGCGGTATATGCTACCGCCTCTGAAGCGAGCGACCCGGCTTCAGGTCTAGCTGCAGGTAAGGAAATATTTTTTGTTTTTTAAATCTTTATGTTTTCCCCCAAGTCTGTGCCCCCCCCTTTTGAGTTGATTATCTTTATTATGGGGAGTGCTGGGGCTTGTCCCCTGAAGAGGAGATACGGGGGAGGCATAGCCCCCACATAAAATACACATCTTTTTCTTTTTGCAGATGCAGTGTTTATCATCACTATTTGCGATGGTCGTCACTGTCCGCCGTCTTTTCCTGTTGGGTGGTTCTTGTCTCGCCCTGTGGTTGGCGCTCATTAGGAGTCACCGTTATCACATAAAACCGAATGATCTTCATATATCTAGCAAACCAGGGTATGGTTACCACAATCTCCATTTGGATTTTGTATGACCCTGAGCAACTCTCTTAATTTCCCTGTGCTGTCAGGTTGCTTCTATAAATGGGCCTTGTGCCCAGTGGGCTTTGACGAGTTAGCAAATAATAAAATAAAAAAGCTTCAAAACTATGATATTTACAAATACAGTATGTTTAAAATTAGTGTGGTTTCTTTTTTTTTTTTTAGTTTCTCATGTTATTGTTTTACTAAATATTTCAGACAATGCAATACTTATTTCATTGTGTCTTTCAAATGACTCAGTTGACTGTTCCCAACAGATGTCACAGTTGCGGTGCTTTGACACATCAGTCTGCTGTCATTGTGTACATTACAAGATCATAAAGAAAGGCACCATACAGTCTTCTGGGGACCATCACAAATGTTTTTATATGAGGGATAGGAGGGACAGTTCAGATAAGTACAGAGCTTTTCAGGCTCTTCCATTTTATGTAAAAAAATATCTGAACGTATCTGAAAAGATTCTGATAATTTTGTAAACCTTGATTTTGAAGTTTAATATTTGTATTTGTCTATTTTACTAAGAAAAAACCCTCAGTTGAGCAAAGCTCATTTACAAGGCGGTCCTGGATAGGACAGATGAGTACAATAGTTCAGAATCAGCAAAACTATAACAAAATACATTGGTCACAAGATGCAGAAGCTAATACATTTACAAATAAATAAAATGCAAACAAAATGTAATACAATGATGCAGGAAAAAAGGGAGAAAAAAGTTAAAACAAGGCAAATCCAGTATCATAGCTTAACAAAATATACAGTCAGAGAGGTCATTAGCAGTCACATTTGCCAGTACAGTGATTCATAATTAGATTTTTTTAATGAACTGAGGCAAATGAAGTGACTCAGTTTGAGCAATTTTTGCATATTATTCTATTAGGAAGGAGCGGTCAGGTTGAAAGTCTTTCTACTGAAACTGGTGAAGTATCTGGGTAGTCATTTTTATGTTGCTTGCACGCATGTGCAAGAAACATAGTGCCAACATCCAAGTTTTCAGAGGTGTGTCAGCCCGTCTTCCAATGCAGTCAATGTGTTTGCAGGCACGGCCCCAGTTCCCCAATCACTGCTGCAGCTGTCTATGACAAGCTGAAAATGCAGTGGCATACAGTTGAAAGGGAGAGCTCCGCTTGAGTGAGCAGAGCTCCCCCCCACACACACGCGCACGCACACACACTGCATGCTCATGCGCCTTTCCCCTCACTGTATGGCCGACGGGGGTGCCCAATCCCTGTCTGCTCCACCCCCAAAGCATCCAGATGCCACGCTGGGAGCCCACCCCAGCGTGGCAAAATCATGTTATGCCCGATGGAGTGCCCAATCCCCGTCGGCTCACTGTCTCTCCCTCCCCAATGCTGTCACTGACGGGGTGCCCAACCCTTGGCTCCACTGTTCCCTCAGCTCCAGGGTGCCACACTGGCCCCAGTACAGGGTGCCACGCTGAGAGCCCACTCCAGCGTGGCAACAGATGCCATGGCCGAGGTGCCCAATCCCCGTCAGCTCCACACCCCAGCCATCCTTCTGCCATGCTGGGAGCCCACCCAGCGTGGCAAACGTTCCGTCGTCATTTAAAAAAAAAACCTGTAAAGAAAAACGGTCCCACGCAGTCTCCCTGCCCTCCCACAACCCGCACTCACCCACTGTGCACCCTGCCTCCCCACACCCCCTCACCCCATACTTACCTCCGGAGTCTGGCGCGATGATCTTCGGTGGACCGGGAACACGTCTGCACTCTTCAAAGCCGACCGCGAGCTGAGGAAATGCCGGTAAGCTGTATAATGGGATAGATAGGGTTTTTTCAACTTTGTTTCATATCTCAGGCATTTTGGGGAATTTTTGCACCAAATTTTCAACATGGGGCTTTTGGGACCCCTCCTCATGAATTCTTGCACTGTCATGGCATTACTCGGGCCCGAAGGGTGATTTCGCAGCCATTGCGCAAAATCACCTTTCCGGAATGATTAATGAAACGACACTGCCAGTGTTGATAAGGTGGGCTCTCAAAAAGCCTATTTTGAAAATTTGGTGGAAAAATTCCTAATAATGACTGTTTTACGAGTGTGCGTTACGCAGTTCCTATGCACATTCGTAAGTTCGCGAATTTTCAGTATTTTCACTCCAGATTTTCAACATTGCCATTTTACCACACCTTCTTATAAGCAGAACAGCTGTCATTTTTCACATCTCACCGAAAATGTGTTTCCGCCCATGTAGTGCACAATGGCGCAGTCGGTGTGCGAAATCAATGTATGGGACACATTAAGAAAATCACACTGACTGTTCATGAGCAGAGGTCTTAAAATGGCAATGTTGAAAATTTGGTGAAAAAATTCCTAAAAATGACTGTTTTACGAGCGTGCATTGCGCAGTTCCTACGCATGCTCGTAAGTTCGCGAATTTTCAATATTTGCACTCCAATGACTTCCAAATTCCTAAACAGCACATAAAAGCAAGCAACATTCGGCATTGACAAATGCTTTTTTTCTCATGCTGTACAGCCCAGTAGATCTTGTCAAAAGTGACACTATATTATATATTATTATGTCCAATGGAGCCACGCATTGCAGTACAAGAGTGGTTTCACGCACATTCTGCCTGATGGAGAACAGTGAAGTGAAGCTGAGTTATTCTGACTCGAGCAGAACGCAAGTGAAACCACTCTTATACCTCAATGAGTGGCAAAGTGGGACATACTGATATATTATAGATTGAACAATCTATTTATTATTATTTTTTAAAACTGTAGGAATGTGCCCATTTACAGGGCATCAGCATGTGAGCTGCTCTTCACAGAAAAAGAGTGTCTCACACACAGGAGAAAGGAATGCTCTGATTGGTTGCGAGCGCTCCCTCAATGTATGATTGACTTTAGTGTATACCTGAGCACTTTAAAGCTTGAAGTATAAAGGTTCCTTAGTCTCCTTGTAGCAAGAGATGTCCATCCTACAGCTGCGTTTAGGGTCCACTGATGCATTCGGAAAGGAAAGTTAGTTATAAAGCATAATTATCTGTGACAGAGCACATCTAGTCTGGCTAATTGAGTAGCAGAGGCATAATCATACATTACATCACCATAGTTAAGCAGAAGAATAAAAGTAGCTTTCACTGATTTCATTTTAGTGTCTAGAGCAACTGGTAAAAGAGGCCACAAGAGAAAATAATATTTTGGACCTAATTTTAACCAATATAGAAGATGTAGTGTCTGTACCCAAAGTGTCTCAATCTCTGGGTGACAGCGACAATTAAACTTAAACCTAAGTAACAGATACATACATAGATACATAGAAAGTGTCCACAGATAAGGATCGCTAGGCCCATCTAGTCTGCCCTTAAGCCCTATACTCGTATGCAGTCACTGACCCTAATTGATCAATGGTTTTTCATCAACCCCTCCCCATCCAGTGTTCCCTTGTGCCTGTCCCAGGCATGTTTAAACCCCCCACTGTGCTTCCCCCCGCCACCTCTTGTGGCAGACTGTTCCAAGCATCCACAACTATCTCTGTGTAGAAAAACCTTCTCACGCTACCTCTTAATCTACCCCCCTCCAATTTTATATTGTGTCCCCTATCTTTTCTATATTGGAAAAGGTCCCCCACCTGCACATTGTTTATGCCCTTGAGGTACTTGAAAGTTTCTATCTAGTCCCCCCTTTCTTTCCTCTCCTCCAGTGAGTACATATTGAGGTCTCTTAGTCTCTCCTCATATGTTTTGTGATGCAAGCCCTGCACCATCTTTTTCGCCCTTCTCTGGACAGCCTCCACCCTGTCTATGTCCTTAAGTATATGTGGCCTCCAGTACTGCACACGGTACTCCAGATGAGGCCTTACCAGTGTTTTATACAATGCATCAACACCTCCTGTCTTCTGCTAGTAATGCCTCTGCCTATGCATCCCAGCATGCCACTGGCCCTCCCTGCAGCCTTTGCACATTGCTTTGATAGCTTAAGATCATCAGATATGATATCCCCTAGGTCCCTTTCCTCTTTGGTGACAGTCTGCACCTCCCCCCCCATTCTGTAGCTCTCCCAAAGGATCCCCCTGCCCAGGTGCATTATTTGGCACTTTTTTGAATTGAATCTCAGTTGCCACTCCTCCAACCATTTTTCAAGCTTCTCCAGGTCCTACTTCATTTTCTGCACCCCTTCTGGAGTATCCACCCTTTTGCAGAGCTTGGTGTCATCTGAAAATAGGCAGACCTTTTCTTCTAGCCCCTCTGCAATGCCACTAATGAAGACATTGAACAGGACTGGTCCGAGTATTGATCCCTGTGGTACTCCACTGGTCACCTCTGTCTCCCTGGACTGGATCCCATTTACCACCACCCTCTGTCTTCTGTCCATCAGCCAATTTCTAACCCAATGTATCACCTTATGCCCTATGCCCAGACTACTCATCTTGTTAACAAGCCTTCTGTGCGGGACGGTATCAAAGGCTTTGCTGAACTCTAGGTAGGCAATGTCTTCCATCTCTCTCTGATTCACTACTCTAGTCACCCAATCAAAAAAATCTATCAGATTTGCTTGACAAGACCTTTCTGCTGTGAATCCATGTTGCCTCAGATCCTGGGCACCACTGTATTCCAGGTGTGCCACTATCCTTTCTTTCAGCAGTGTCTCCATGATCTTCCCCACCACTGAGGTGAGACTGACTGGCCTGTAGTTCCCCGCTTCCTCCCTACTGCCACTTTTGTGCAGTGCAACTACATGCACCCTCCTCCAGTCCTCTGAAACCATGCCTGTGTTAAGTGAATCTGTGAACAGGGCAGCCAGAGGCGCTGCTAGTTCTCTCTCAGCTCCCTTAATATCCTCATGTGTATGTGGTCTGGCCCCATGGTTTTATTCACCTTCAGCCTTGTAAGTTCCTCCAGAACTTTCTCCACTGTGAATGGACTGGTGTTCACTTCTCCCCCAATTGCTTCGTCTCACCAATACCCCTCAGCACCGGCACTGAGAAGGAGAACGAGCAGGCTTAGAGGTTAAGGCCATGTCCACATGTATTTCATTCATGGTTGGATGCCAACACCCTGCAGGACATACACTGTGTCCAGCTCTTTCCTCTGGACCATGCCAAGACTGCAGGGCTGTATGGCATGATCCAACTTCTTGAGACCCTGATGAAACAATGGTCATGGACAATGTCTGTGGAGACAAAAATGCTATGTGCAGTGGTTTACAATGTCACTGTGTCATTCCAGAGGATGGCAGGTGATGTCACGGCTGTCATCTAGTCTTCCATGAGCAGGGCACTGTGTCAGTACACTAACACCGTGGTCTTGCATGTGCACATATCATTCCCTACAGTGGAAGCAGTACTGAGCGATGCTCAGGAGGAGGAAGGGGACAGTGTTTTAATAGTTGAGACTATATTGTAACTGGTGTGACATGGGGCAGAAGGGGAGGCGGGGGGAGGGGAATATGGGTTTAATGCCTGCCAGGAATGACACCGGCCGAAGTCATACAGTGGATCCACTCAAGGGGGAAGGCAGTGGATGAAAGAACACATCTGATCTTCCACTTAGGGACTAATGACCTTGCAAGGAGTAGTGTGATGGAGGTGCAGGCATGGTTTATGGGACTGGCTAGCTTCTGTAGCACCTTGTATTTTAGATCATTGACATTCGACGAGGTGCTGCCAGTAAGAATGGTCAGCACAGAGGTGAAACAAATACAGAGGAATTCAACAATTGGCTAACAGGACAGTGTGCTCAGAGGGGATATGGAGTGGTAGGAGACTGGGGAAAAACATGGAGCGACAATAGCCTCTGTGCAACTGATAGACTGCATTTAAATGGGGAGGAGAAAGCAGTGCTCAAATTTTAGCTGGAAGACTGTGTTGAAAAATGGTATTATTTAAACTAAACTTGGGGAAGGGGGAAAGGGGAAACTCCACATGCACAACACATGGAACAGGGAGGTACAGCAAGCCATACCACAACAGACAAGAGGCATGAAGGAAGGAAATATAGGATGTGTATCAAGCGTGGAGCAGGGAGGAGGGGGTTGGAGGATCATGTGTTCAAATGACAGAAGTCTGTGTAGGAAGATCACAGATCTAGCGGCGACAATGGATCAGGAGTGCCTAGACATCATGAAGGTAGCAGAAACATGGTGCCACTAAGAGCAAGGATGGACATGGAGATACTGGGTATGCATTGTTCAGAAGGGACAGGGAAGAAATGAGAGGGGTGGTTGCACTCTACATAAAGGATGATATCAGGGCATCAGAATAACAGGGCAAATGAGGGGAGGCCGAAGGACTATGGGTCTCCTTAGCATCATAGAAGGGGGGCAGATGGTGCATACTGGTGTGGTATATGGGCCCCCAGCACAGCAGGAATCTGTGGCTAGATACATGGCTGATAAATCCATGAGAATGGTGGCTAAGGGGGAGATTGTGCTGATGGGGGACATGAACCTATGAGATGTGGACTGGGACACCCTGTTGGCATCATCAGCCAGCAGCAGGGAAATACTGCACTCCCTGCAAATGGCTCTCCTGAGGCAACTGGCCAGGGCGCCAATTAGGGCAGAAGCTATTCTTTATCTGCTCCTGGTAAATGGGGATACGGTAGGAAAGGTATCGGTGGGTGAACACCTTGGTATGAGTGACCACAACAGTTTGGTTTAAAATAAGGAACACTGAGTAGGTTCACCAGTCTAAGTTGTGGGTGCTTGATTTTAAGAGAGCACATTTCAGGAAAATGAGGGAAGCAGTGGAGAAGGCTCTGGAGTGGGCGTAGGAGTTAACAGATGTGGAGGACATGTGGGAGAGGGTAAAGGAAGGTATTGTGGAGGCCACAGACCTATGCACCAAGTTATCAAGCAAAAATAGGAGAAGGAAACACATGTGATTTAATAGGGTGGTAATAGAAAAGGTCAGGGAAAAGAGTAAGGCCTTTAGGATGTTCAAGGTAACACAGCCTGGCGAGGACTGGGAAATGTATCAGGTAAGCCAGAGAGAAGTAGGTGTCAAAGTAAGGAGGGCGAAGGCACAGACAGAGGACAGCATAGCTAGCGAGGTCAAAAAAGGGAATAAGACTTTTTTTTAGGCATGTCACTGAAAGAAGGAAGAATAGGCATGGAATATGAGGGTGAGCTGATACAAGGGGACAGAGAGAAGACAGAACTACTAAACAACAATTTTTGCTCAGTGTTAACTAGTGAGGAATATGGGGTAGGCAGCAGAGCAGGAGAAGCAAAGGCAGTGGAGGGGGGAGTGTATACAAGTCCATTTTTTGGTGGAGAAGATTCTGGGTGAACTAAGCTGCATAAAGGTGGACAAGACGATGGGGCCAGATGGGGTTCACCCAAGGGTGTCGAAGGAACTTACAGAAATACCTGCGTCACCCTTGATTGCACTCTTGAATAGGTCCCAGGACTCTGAAGTGGTACTGGAGAACTGGAGGCAGGAAAATGTCATACCTCTGCATAAGGGAGTAGATCAGAAATTATCGGCCTGTGAGCTTCACATCAGTGATGGGCAAGCTCATGGAGAAACTAATGAGTCAGGATCACCAGCTTTCATTCAACACTGACAAGTGTGAGATCATGCATCTTGGATACAGTAACCACAGGGCAGGGTACTGTATGATGAGTCGAGACATGGAAGTAACAGAACAGGAAAGGGACCTAGGCATCACAGAAGGTGGAAAGGCACTGTAAAGGAACAGTGGCTAGAGGCAGCAGAATAATGGGTGATATAGGAAGGGTAATTACCAGTAGAAAAAGGTAGGTCATAGTACCCTTGTACACCCATCTAGTTAGACCGCATTTGGAGTATAGGGTCCAATTCTGGAGGACATACCTCAAAAATGATGTAGGGAGGTTGGAGGGAGTTCAGAGGAGGGCACCAAAGATGGTAAAGGGAATCAGCCACCTGCCCGATGAGGAAAGGTTGGGAGAATTGAACATGTACTCCCTGGAACAGAGGGGGGAGAAGGAAGACATGTCTGAAACCTTCAAGTGCATTAAGGGTATAAACCCGGGTGCCAGTGGAAAGCATCTTCCAACTGAAAGGGAATCAAAGGATGAGGGGGCATTGGTTACAGACTGAGGGGGACAGTTCAAGGGTAACATTAGGAAGTACTATTTCACAGCGAGGGTGGTAGATAAGTGGAATAGGCTCCTGGTGGAGTCAGTTGGAGATGAAACAGTGGAAAGAATAAAAAAGGTATGGGACAGACACAGGAGAGTATTGGGGGGGGGGCTGTCCAAGAAGATAGATAGACAAATGAGAAGACTAGGTGGGACTGTCTGTCCTTTTCTGCCATCACACTTCTATGTTGCACCTATCGGGCACCTGCTAGGGATGTGTCACATGGAGTTATGTCACAGTCTGCCCATGGCAACCTCAAATGAAGCAGTCCTATCCAATGGGCTGTATGACTCTGCAAATTGCTAATGTCAAATCATAGGTTTATTTGAATTGCAACACTTTGAAATAAACTTACAGACATAACTGAGTAAGGCTGTAATGATGAAGGCCTTGAGCAAAGAAATACCGATGGAACTGATCCTTCCCTGAGGTGACGGACGGGGTTCACTGGATCTGTAAAAAAAATAAAACAGGCAAGAAGTTACAAAACAATTTAAAGTCCATCATGTCATTGCTTTACAATTGACGAAAATCATGTTAATGTAACCCATATGTCCATTTTTTGTAACATGGATATACATATGGTATCTACAGGTTCGGGGAAGGATGAGGTTACCTGGCACAAGAGACCTAGGTTTGGCTACTCTGCACAGGGGCATCCAAGTAAATCCAACTACAGGAAGCAATAACTGTAATGTCCAGAACCAGAATTGGGATTTTTCAGTGTGGCTTTATTTATTAACTCACTGAACATAAACAAAGCTCTGTATGGTCCCCCCAAAGGGCTACGTAACTGTAATGCAGATTAGAGGTTAAACACAGCAGTCCATTTGAGGAATGAACACAATACAACAGTTGTCTGGCTTTGGACCCACCAGGCACTCAGCCCGGACTTTGCATGCGCATTGGATACACAGCCCGACTGGCCCGGCTCCCCTGCCGGCCACTCGACTGACGGTCCACTTGGCGAATGAACCCAAACTCTACTTGGAAAGACATCCCATCAAACAAGGAGGCTCCCAAACTGTGGCTCCCCACACCACTTGAAGTCTGCGACTCCTAGAGAGATTTTGTTTTCGTACTTCCAATTCGAAACTCCCATCCAACAAGGAGACTCCCATCCAACAAGGAGTAATTTTCCCATCCTGTGGCTCCCCACACCACTTAGAGTCTGCGACTCCTAGAGAGATTTTCAAGTTGCGACCCATGTCTGGGTACCCACCCCATCACTGGCCAAGCGCATGAGGCAAGTAGCAAAAACACAGAAGAAATCCGTAGAGGTGGACCTGGTTACTAAAGATGGGGGTTTTTCCCACCTCCAGCTCCCACAGCCCCTACCCGGCCATTTCTCTGGACACACAGAACTTTAGACTTTAAAATGTAGATTGACGGTGGATGACCTGAAGCACCCCCTCTACAATGAACTTTAAATCCATTAACACTTTAAACAGATGACTGCTCTATTTGTTTGTCCTAGTTGACGTAGTCCTCCCAAATAGCAGTCCCCAATACTTGAAATCCAACTGAAGAAAAGAAGTTGTTTGCCCCTTCCAATGGGGCCAAACACTCACCCATTCGTTGCAGGTGCCCCACAGGCAAAACTGTAACCTTTGCTGTTATACATGAACAGACTGAACTTAAATTAAAACAGGCAGCTTTCTTCCCAAGGTGGGAGAAGGGGATTGCCCCTGGAACCCACAAAGAACTTTTCCTCACCCCTCCCCCAGAGGGAGGGGGGTAAACAGACAACTACTGTTGTCCTTCTTGTTTGCTTAAGGACAAACTGAAGACTGACTTTGAATTCCCATGGTTCTAAACTTACTCTGAGCTGAAGATTCCAAATGTGGCTCATGCAGCTGCGACAGTTCTATTATGATGTCATCTCTCAAGTCTCAGCTGTGACTGAGGACAGAGTGAGACAGTGTGAAACCCATTTAACTGGAGTTCCACAAGCTGCCTTCCCTGCCTACCACTAGGTCTTACTGGGATTCTAGTAACCCCGGGTAACAAAGGGGTTACACTCGCCCTTGACCAGGAAAATGACTGTCCCCAGTCATTATGCACCTGGCCTTAGGCCATCCCACCCTATGTGCTACCTGCAGAGGGGGGTGATCAGGCCCCCTCCTACCATGTGCAAGCACAGGTAGGCAACACTAAGGGCCTAGAGGCCTATAGCTGACATATCAGCCTCTACTCTATCCACATACTATGGACACCTAGTGGCTCTGTAGAACCATCCAGAGCATAGCCCTGATAGATCAGCACTGCAGTCCCTATGGCCACTGAGGACCACAGCCTGTCTATCCCCCCTAATCCTCTAGGGAAAACCTATCTGCCTCTTACATAACATCCCAAACAAAACAAAACCCGGGGACCTCCCCGACCTTGGGCAGCCTGCAACTACAACATTAGGAACACAAACAGTACTTTAATTTCTACACAAGCACTGAACGAGGAACTCCAGTGAGCCCCTCCTCCTCTTCTTTTCTTCTCTTCTGTCCTCCAGGAACACCTGTAAGAAAAGACAAAAACAAAACAAAAAAAAACACACCCATATCTGCATTTACGATCTACATAAACAACAGTGACAACAACAACAACCCTTACCATATAGGAAAAACAGAACACTAAACAATCTCAAAAAGAAAAAATATTTTTTTTTTTTTTAGAAAAGTAGAAAAGACAGTATATACATTAAGTACAGAAATGACATTGATAACAATACACTTCTTTGGGGGGATGGAATGCCCTAAATGTCCCACTAGTGACTACAAGGCCTGAAGGCCAGTCCATTAAAGAGTCTCTCCTGGGCCAGAGCCCCGTGAACATAGTCTTTTAAGGCCATAATCCTGAAGGGAGAGTCTTTATGACAGTTCACATACTGTTTGAAGTCTGTAGTGTAAGGTGTGTATTGCAATGTCATAAAGATAGAATAAAAGAATTTTGATGACTCACCAGCCTCTTGAAGTATTCGTACATCACCAACCTGGTCCCTGCCAAAGACTCTCCTGGCAGCATTTCTTCTGATACAGCTAGTGGACATCTTCCGGGAACCCACAGGAGTGCACATCTGGAAACAGCTGGGCTGATGTCATAACTGGAGAAGGAACCTTAGAACAGGAACAAAAGAGAAACAGCTGGTCCGGCGTCATCCGATTACCAGGCGATGAACAGGAAAACAGCTGGGCTGGTGTCCTCTCTGGATCTGAAGTCATCTGGTGGTACCAGTAGATGGTTATTGATTGCAGACAGTTTACGTAGACTGAAGAATGTGGAGCCCGAATTTTTGTTTATTCATTTTGCAGTTCAATAAAGGTACTTCACAGTTCAGATGTGGCAGTATTGACTACCACTGCTCGGCTCTCCATTTTGTGGGCTCGGGCTTAATTTCCGGGAGGTCCTTGCATTGAGGCCAATAGTAGAGGGGTCAGGGCTTGAATTATTACTCCATCTGGCCGCATACACCATACAGTGGGAGACTTCAGCGTCCCTCTCCGTCCACTATTCTCACTCTGTCCATAAACAGTGTCCTGCCTCTCTTCCACTGTGTATACTTTTCGTGGAACAGTCTATTCTTTACATGCTGGTTAGCCCCAGGATGCACATGTTTCATTGCTTCATCCCAGATCCAGGATTTCCTGCAGTTCTCAATCTCCTCCCAGACTCTCCGAGGAAAGGTAGGAAAGGTCATACCAAAGATTTCACTGGCCTTTCTACGAACCACTCTCTCCTCTTTACTTGCTTTGGTCAATCTGAGACCGCTGGCCTGGCTTGGGGGTGGCCAGTCCTGGTTCTGCCAGCTTCGCATCCTCGATGAAATTAAAAATGGATCCCTGACTTCTTCTTCTTCTGGTGAAGCCAGGGCAGTGGCATCACCACCTTCTTGAACACATTCCTCCGAGGCAAGATCTTGAGGCTATGTACCCATTCCTATCTCACAAGGCCACTTAGGTTCCTCCTCATCTTCCTCTTCACTGAGGATCTGAGTCCCGGATGAGTAGTAGTTCTCACCCCCGAGACTATCCATTTATCACTAGGAACGGAGGTCGACACCTCCCATTCAATGACCTCCCGCATCTCATCTTCACCTTCGAGACTTGTGCTAGGCCCCCCACCCAGGGGTCTATTGATGCTTTATCTGAACTTGCCTTCTGAGATCCAGCATCCAAAACTTCAACTTCAGATTCAGTCTCTAATTCTGCACTCTCTAACTTTGTGCCACACTCCCCCGGGGGACCTTCCTCCACAGGCTCCGCCTGATGCTGTGTGCTGCCAACTGCAGATTCTTGAAGTTGTGTCCATGTGGGAGCCAAACAAATTTGAGGCACTTTATACAAGCTATATTTTTGTAGACAACCAGCACAGTGAGGAATCATGAAGACATCCCTTCCAGCACTCAAGCACATCTGGCATACACGCACTGGATAATTAGGAATTGCCACATCAGGAGGGAGTTGCCCTCTATAGCACCAATTTTCAATATCTCTCAATCCATTTACTGCTGCTGTTACTGCAACCTGGGCATGATCCGGGTAATGAGCTGGTCCTGAGGCCATAACTGCAGAAAAACAAACAAAGTTCACTGTAACTGAAAGTCCCACTTTAATGAACACACTCTGTAGCTTTAAAATGGCTCCTCTGCTGCTGTGTTTACTTTACTACCCACCCTGTAATGGCGGCGCAGCACTCCTGTGCATCAACATTCAGACTCTGGTCGTTACATAGACCGATTTACATCAGCTACTAATAACTTTTTATTTAAACTGCAACAACTTGCTCTGTTCTGGCTGTTCTCACATTTACAGGATTTTCCTTGGACTTTTCACATGCTGGCAACATTTATTTAATCACAGTCCTTTTAAAATTCAGGTTTCAGCACAGGCTTGCCTGCTTTTACTAGTGTTGCACTTATTTTACAACCCACAGTCTCTCTCTGGCTGCAAACTTTAAACTGAGGCTACTTTCATTGCTATGCACACATTTAATGGCTTTATAGACTTGCACTTGCCAGCAGGATATCACACAATCGCTACTTGCAAAGCGACTATACAGCTGCACTCACATTTTATATGGCATTACTGAAAATCACTGATTTGAGCAGTTTTAAATCGTTTACTCACTGTTATGGTAGCAGATTGCTGCGATGGAGGAAAACGGCCTGCAGCCAGATTTTTGAAGGCCTCGGATTTCAAAGGGGCGGGCAGTCTCCGCGATCGTAGTATTAATCACACAATTCACTGATCCCACGACCGATAAGTGGGTTGAGCCCCATTTTGAATTAGAAAAGTCACTTTTCACTGTTTACAGCGCTTTGAACACTTCACGAATGCTCCTCCACTGCCAGTACACGCATGACTCTCTGTCTCCCTCTTGAATGCTGAAGCAGACTCTGAAGAGCTGGCTGAGGGCCGGGACTAATGGCAAACTGACCAACCACATGACACCATGCAAATGAGCCTCTTTTTCCTCACGAGGGCTCCTCTCCTCACAGCGAGCAGGCAAATTTAAACTGAAAAGATGCACTTTTTTTTTTTTTCACTGACTCCACGGGGGAGCCCATTTCAACCATGTAACATTGCCATTAACTCTGCAGTCTCTAGCATTGCACAAAAAGCATTTCCAACGTCCAGGGCATAATTTCTCTGTTGCTACCCCTAGTTTTCCACACTTTCCTTCACAGAACTTTATTTTAAAACTGACAAACGCTGTAAACTATGTTGATGCAGGACAAGGACACACTCTTTGGCTTTACAGCTCCTTGGTAAATAGTTGGCATTTTTTAAACAGCAGCACAAGATTCACAGCACACAGCACACACTAGGGAAATTGCTTCAACTTTTTTGGGCTACTGACTGCCAGATAGCCAAAACACTAGCCTACTTGCCCAAGCACCTTCCTTCCCAAACAAATCCAAAGCGGTGCCTCCATTTTTGTAACCCATATGTCCATTTTTGTAACATGGATATACATATGGTATCTACAGGTTTGGGGAAGGATGAGGTTACCTGGCACAAGAGACCTAGGTTTGGCTACTCTGCACAGGGGCACCCAAGTAAATCCAACTACAGGAAGCAATAACTGTAATGTCCAGAACCAGAATTGGGATTTTTCAGTGTGGCTTTATTTATTAACTCACTGAACATAAACAAAGCTCTGTATGGTCCCCCAAAGGGCTACGTAACTGTAATGCAGATTAGAGGTTAAACGCAGCAGTCCATTTGAGGAATGAACACAATACAACAGTTGTCTGGCTTTGGACCCACCAGGCACTCAGCCTGGACTTTGCATGTGCATTGGATACACAGCCCGACTGGCCCAGCTCCCCTACCAGCCACTCGACTGATGGTCCACTTGGCGAATGAACCCAAACTCTACTTGGAAAGACATCCCAACAAACAAGGAGGCTCCCAAACTGTGGCTCCCCACACCACTTGAAGTCTGCGACTCCTAGTGAGATTTTGTTTTCGTACTTCCAATTCAAAACTCTCATCCAACAAGGAGACTCCCATCCAACAAGGAGTAATTTTCCCATCCTGTGGCTCCCCACACCACTTAGAGTCTGCTACTCCTAGAGAGATTTTCTAGTTGCGACCCACGTCTGGGTACCCACCCCATCACTGGCCAAGCGCATGAGGCAAGTAGCAAAAACACAGAAGAAATCCGTAGAGGTGGACCTGGTTACTAAAGATGGGGGGTTTTCCCACCTCCAGCTCCCACAGCCCCTACCCGCCATTTCTCTGGACACACAGAACTTTAGACTTTAAAATGTAGATTGACGGTGGATGACCTGAAGCACCCCCTCTACAATGAACTTTAAATCCATTAACACTTTAAACAGATGACTGCTCTATTTGTTTGTCCTAGTTGACATAGTCCTCCCAAATAGCAGTCCCCAATACTTGAAATCCAACTGAAGAAAAGAAGTTGTTTGCCCCTTCCAATGGGGCCAAACACTCACCCATTCGTTGCAGGTGCCCCACAGGCGAAAACTGTAACCTTTGCTGTTATACATGAACAGACTGAACTTAAATTAAAACAGGCAGCTTTCTTCCCAAGGTGGGAGAAGGGGATTGCCCCTGGAACCCACAAAGAACTTTTCCTCACCCCCCCCCAGAGGGAGGGGGGTAAACAGACAACTACTGTTGTCCTTCTTGTTTGCTTAAGGACAAACTGAAGACTGACTTTGAATTCCCACGGTTCTAAACTTACTCTGAGCTGAAGATTCCAAATGTGGCTCATGCAGCTGCGACAGTTCTATTATGATGTCATCTCTCAAGTCTCAGCTGTGACTGAGGACAGAGTGAGACAGTGTGAAACCCATTTAACTGGAGTTCCACAAGCTGCCTTCCCTGCCTACCACCAGGTCTTATTGGGATTCTAGTAACCCCAGGTAACAAAGGGGTTACATTAATAAAAAAAAAATACTTACTGTTCAGTAAGTTGGCAACCAGTATATCGTAATCATCAGCCTTGAAGTGGTCAGAAAAGACCACGTGGTTTCTCGTGGGTTGAAAGAAAGCCACATTTACGACCCATTGCTTGAAGCCATTTCTGAATCTCAGGAGGTGCAGAGGATAACCGATGAAAACTTATTTTCCTGCCAAAGTTCCTCTTTCCAGTGGTGTTACCACAATCTATTGACATACAGGTTGGCATTTTGTTATTTTGGCAGACATAGTGACTATAATGTTATGAAAACTGTCAAATTACAAACAGCAGTATTGTCAGATAGGTAAAATACAGGCACACTGAGAAAATGCAATATGTCTATGCACACACAGAAAAATGTCACACAACCAGTGGCTTTCAAAGCACTTTTATTGGTCACATCATGAAAATATTTTGCAACACATTGATACACATGAAGACACACATACTGCTCTGTCAAATGACTTGCCAGTAGCTCGCACCTCCATGAACAGTAAACAGTGCAGGAGCATGACAACGTGGCGTGGTCTGCAACGACGCACTGCTGAAGAAATTGACTTTTTAAAATAATTACTTACACACACGCTGGGATGTATTTAAGTATTTATTAGCGCTATTGCCAAACCGGAGGTCAGAAAACATGGAAAAGTAGGCTAAACAGTGATTGGAGTTTCCTTTTAAAGAAAAAACAGTCTTATTTTCAGTTTTCTAGATAAAGATTCAGTGTGGGCAGTAAAGGATAATTTGCAGTCTAGCCAAATGCCTAGGTACTTGAATTTATCCACAGCCTCTAAGGTGTCCCCTAGTAGGGTTGTGATTGGGGGCAGCGTGGCCTGGTTGCACAATGTCGTATTGGAGTGAGGGAGAAAATACATAGTCTTATTTTTTGGGGCATTTAATAGGAGTTTAGTGTTTAGGAGGTTGCACTGTAGCTGGTCAAAGTCCGCCTGCAACTCAATTCTCACATCTGCAAAGGAGGGCTTAGAAGTGTAAAGCATGGTATCATCCACGGAAAAATGTAGCTCGGAGTTATGGATGTTGTCACCCAGAGTGCTAATGTAAATAGAAAACAGCAACGGTCCAAGAATAGAACCTGGGGGGAATCCTCTTGCTAGTGGCAAGGGGGGGACAGAGTCCGTCCGCTTTTAATGCGTTGGTGCCTACCTGACAGGTAACTGGCTAACCAGTTAATAGTGCCATTGTTCATGCCGTGCTCATTTAAATTGTCGAGCAGTAGATTGTGATCAACTGTGTCAAAGGCTTTGCTCAGATCTAAAACTATAGCTCCTGTTGGGTGTTTATTATTGATGGCGGTAAACCAGTTGTTAGTCACTTTTGCCATAACTGACACTGTGCTATGGTTGTGTCGGAACCCTGATTGTAAGGGTTGAATAGATTTACACTTTTGAGATGTTTTTTTAACTGTGTGTTAACTAGATTTTCTAGTAATTTTGACAGAACTGGGAGGATGGAAAGTAGCCTGTAATTATTAAGGTCACACGGGTTTACTGGGTAGGTGCGCTGATCCTATGGACCGTTTTCAGGTGTCACTCGGGCTATGAAGATGGCACAAGGGTAAAAATGCAGTTCAGAAAACAAGTACACAGACAACAAAATTGTAAAAAACATCAACAGAGTTATGAATACAATAAAGTATGAACAAGTGTCAGTAGTTCAGCAGGTAGCGCACTCTCCTCTGAGGCCAGGAGATCAGAAGGCTGTGGGTTCTATCCCCACACCAAGCACTTGGGTTAAATCCCATTACTGATGCTGTAGTGCAGCATGAAGTGGGTGCTGCACTCCAGAGGTGCCATCTTTTGGATGAGACGTTAAACCGAGGTCTCATCTGCCTGTTCTGATGGTAGCTCAGATGGATGTTCAAGATCCCATGGAACTTCTTGAAAAGAGTAGGGGAATTTTGTATTCATAACTTAAAAGGACATACAAACAAATCAGTAATTCTTCATACTAAGTCATAGAAAGGAAAAAACATAAACACAAAAAGTATTATTTCATACTTGAAACCCCAAAAAACATAAAATAAAATAACTGTACGCATACCCCCTCCCCATCCCTACTAAACGAGTAGGGGAAGTTTCTATCTACAACTCAAAAGAACGTACAAACAAATCAGAAAGAGGAGCGAACATAAGCATGCAGGAGTATTACTTCATACTGTAAACCCTAAACATAAATAAAACTACTGTAAGCAAACCCCGTCCCCTTCCCCTCGAAAAAAGCAGAAGTTTTTATCCAAAACTAAAAAGGACATACAGATAAATACAGTATTGAGTCATACAAAAAGCATAATAAAAAAACATTAAGCAGAAACAGTATTAATGCATACTGTAAACAAAAATCCGCAACAAAAGCAAAAAATGAAAATACCCCCACCCTACTAAACAGCGAGGGCAATATTTGTACATACCATACATACCATTTAAACAAAACAGGAGATGCATCATATAGAATCTGAAAAAAAAGAAAAAGGAATAAGGTAAAATCAGAAAGAAAGTGGATTAGTCTTACAAAACTCAAAACAAAACATCAATATTTAGTAAAAACCCAGCAAACAGTAGGTCACAAGTTTCACAGCCATGGTATTGATTGCCACCATGTCCGGAAGACGTGGACTGGCATAGTACAGCGTTCTTGGGCCTTTAATTTAGATAAATTAGAAGAGATTAACTCAAATAACTGGACTTCTGAGGTAAGTTGTTGCTGCAGGGACAAGCGACAACGTGTGATCCAAATATAATATTTAAAAAGGTCAAAAAAAGCCATAACGTTGTCTTCTCATGCTTGGTCCACTGGTGAGGGAGAATACCCAATAACAAAATATCAGAGGTCATGGGGAAAAAGGGAGAGCTAGGCCAATTCACATGGAGTAGCCACCAAAATCTCTGTATATAAGGGCAATCGAAAAATAAATGTGGAACAGTCTCAATCTGGGCAATACAGCCAGAACGAGGGCAAAACCTCTCGTCCACAGGCTTGTGTTTAAGATTGCCTTTCACATTGAGTTTGTAATGAAGAGACAACCAGTTCACATCCCACATGTGGACCAGAGTGCGGGGTGACAGTAGCATAGCAGTATTTGTCTGGTCTCAAGGGGTGAACGCGACACATAATGAGGTTTATCAAGAAAAAACATGTCCAGAAGCAGGGCATACATCCTCCTCCTTGGAACTGTCGAAACCTGATGTTTGGTCAGTGCCCACAATTTTTTTTTTTTTTTTACTAAAACAAGAGTGGTAGGAAGAAAGTAAATCCAGTATCCTTTTTTGCCGTGAAATAACCCCATCAGCCTGCCAAGCTTGTAAAAAATGGCCACAATGATCCAAAACCCAGGGCACCCACACCTTAGGAGTTTGAAAAAGCGCTGGGCAGAGGCTATATGAAACAAACATAGAAAAGAAAAAGAAAATAGGATGCCCCATATTTAACCCACCCCCATGCCACAGGTAGATATACAATACCCCTCTTAATAGGGTTTAAATGGCTCCCCCAAATACTGGAGAAAAAACAGCTGGATACATTTGTTTCTAGAGCAACAGGGAAAGCATATACCATACTAAGATGTAAAAAACCAGATAACAAAAAAGTCTTAACCATAAAAATGCGTTTCCTCTTTGCCATCCTCCATTTATTCCAAGTCGGTACTTTGGCCTGTGCAGTAGCTAAACTGTGCTCCCAATTTTTATTTTATTTTATTTATTTTATTGAAATCTAGGATTACAAATACCTTTGAGCAGGAACTGCTCATTTACAAAGGTTCCACATCGAAGGAATGGGGAGGTATACATACATACAAAGGTCAACATAATAATACATAGTTACACAATAAAAAGAAGTAAGAGGCTGAGGCTTAGGAAATTCCAGTAATTCAAAATGTGCCAAATGTTAGGTAGCATGACATACCAGCCAAGGGCAATCTTAGAAATAAGCGCTGCAGGTGAGAGGGAAGGGGATATGCAGGCAGGAAGGCCATTGTCAGAGGGTAGAGGGTGAGGGTAAGAGCTCTAAAGGGAGGGAGGGAGGGATAAAGTCAGGAAATGCCCAGGGGAGGAAAGGGAGAGGGGGCAAGGGGGTAGGCAGGTAGAAGGGCCAAGGCGGGGAGAGGTAGCTGTCAAGACTGAAGTGGAGGGCAGTGAGCAGTGGGCCCCTGATTAGGTGAAGCAGTCACAACGACTAGTTGAAATGAGATGAAGTCAGAGTTGTCTCTTAAAAGGGCCAAGAGCAGCAGCAGTAAGAGTTTCTTTGTTGAGAGTATTGTACCACTGTGGTGCTCTGTGGGCAAAGGCCCTCTGGCCCATGATAGTCCGGCATCTGGGGACAAGGAAGGTTAGTTGTTGTGAACTTCTAGTTTGCTGGGTGCTGTGGTGGTCAGTGAGGAGCTTTTCAATGCCCGGGGGCATGACCCCGAGGAGGACTTTTTTGGCTAAGAGGTAGGTTTGATACTGTATCCGGCTGATGAGAGGAAACCATGCTGCCCAAGTGTACAGGTCACAAGTGCGTGTAAGTTGGTCAGCCCCAGTTAGCAGCCTGCATGCTTTGTTGAGTGCAACTGTAATTCTGCGGAGGGCAGAGGCGGAGGCAGAGCCATAAATTGCTAGCCCATAATCAATGATGGAGGTGACAGAGCTGTTGATAGCCAACCGGAGAGTGTCAGGAGTCATGCGGTGTTTGTGCCTGTACAGCAGGCCTATACGGATGTTGGTGGCTTTGGCGACAGAATCTATGTGCCGATGGTAGGAGAGTGAGCTGTCCAATGTGACACCTAGGTATTTAAAATCAGGAACATGTTCAAGTAAGTTCCCTGTTTGGTTTAGGATGGTGAGGTCACAGGATTTGTACTTGCTGCTGGTGTTGTAGAAGGTCATAACTTTTGTTTTGCTGTAGTTCATGACCAGTTTGTGTGACTTGATCCATTCTTCGATGTGCATGAATTCAAGCTGTAATTGTTTCTCGAGGAGCTATGTGTTTTGGTGGTTGGTGAACATGACTGCGTCATCGGCATAGAGCAATAATTTCTGGTGGCAGACACTGGGAAGGTCGTTGAGGAAGAGGCTGAAGAGTAGTGGCTCCAGGATGGACCCCTGTGGGACTCCTGAAAGGACTGGCTTTTCTTCCGAGGTGACACCGGCAATCCTAACCCTCTGGACCCTCTCCCCAAGGTAGCTTGAAAACCAGAGCAGTGCTTCATTGGAAAGCCCAATGTTTGATAATTGCTTGAGTAGGAGTGGGTGGTTCACAGTATCAAAGGCTTTCGTAAGGTCGATGAATACTGCCCCTACACAGTTTCCTTGATCGAGCGTGGTATGGATGAAGACCGTGAATTCTAATAGTGCAGTGGTGGTACTGTGCCCTTTCCGGAAACCATGTTGCTCAGGACACTGGATGTCGTATTTTTCCAGGTACTTGACAAGTTGGTCTGAGGCGATGCGCTCCAGGGCCTTAGACAATGGAGGGAGGATGGAGGTAGGTCGGTAGTTGGAGTGCAGTGATTTGTCTCCACTTTTGTGTACCGGTGTGATGGTTGCCTGTTTCCAGCAAGAAGGAACTGGGACATCCTTAGTGATAGGTTGAGGACCTTTGTCAGGGGTTCAAGGGCTTCTTCAAGGACAAGTGCTAACAACTTCAGGTCAAGGGAGTCACCGCTGTAGCCTGCGTTGTGAATGGCCTTCCGAATATAGGTTCTGGCTTCATGCACTGGGATCTCGTTGAAGTAGAATTGTGGGGCAGGGTGTAGGAGAGGTGCAGTTGCAGAAGGGTTACTACCAGAGGGGGCATCAAAGAAATTAGAAGGGAGGACACTATCCAAGTTGGAAAACGCATTGTTAAAGGTGTTGGTGATTGTGTAGAGGTCAGATGTTGGTGTTCCATTTATGTTGAGCATGGTGGGTGGTGACTTAGGGTCCTTGCCTGTAAGGTCTTTCAAGTTACTCCAAAATTTTTTTCCATCACCCCAGGAGCTGGAGAGAGCTTCCTTGAAGTATTTGCCTTTGGCACTCCTAGCTGCCCATGTGCACTCATTTCTGTTAGCTTTATATTTATGAATATCCCCAGGTTTGGATGTTGCACGGGAACAGTGCCAGAGATGATCCCTATGTTTGAGTAAAGTGATTAGATCGGGGGTTATCCAAGGGTTAGCTCTGCCCCTAACCTTCAGCTTTTTGAGAGGTGCAAAGATATTGCAGGCCACAATGAAGTGGTTGATGAAAAGGCCTAAGGCTTGGTTTACATCAATGGCAGAGTCGATTGGTGTCCAGTCCAGGTGGCTTAGGTATATCTTTAGTAGCTCAAGGTACCCCTGCTTTAACACTCTGGCGTGGATTATTTTAGGAGGGGGCTTAATGAATTTGTTTGTCCAGGTACATGTGACCGGTGAGTGGTCACTGATCCCATCAGGGAGCAGTGAGACTTTTGAGAGTCGTTCAGGGTGATTAGTAAGGATCCAGTCCAGAAGTGTGTGCGACCCTGTCCTATAGTTGCATCTGGTGGGGGTGGTAACAAGCTGGGTGAGGTTCTGTGAACTGACAGCATCCTTGTAGTTTCTGGCCTCCAGTGATAGCCAATTTATGTTGAAGTCACCTAGTACTATGCGTTCAGAGTTATGGTGTAATCCCTGTAGGCTTTCCAATATGCTCATAAATCCATTGGGCTGATCTTTAGGGGGTAGGTACACAGAGGCAATGGTGAGCTCCTTGTTGTGCGCCCCAAGTAGAACTTTAATAGCGAGAACCTGCGAGGGTGGTTTAGGGTTTGAGAACGGAAGACTTGACCCAGACAGGAATTCCTCAGGTAGATGGCACAGCCCCACCTCATTTGGAAACCCTGTCCTGCCTGAATATAGAGTATCCAGGATGGTGACTGCAGCGTCTGGTATCTTGGGGTTAAGCCACGTTTCGACAGCAGAGAGTACATCAGGGCTATGTTGCTGGACCCAGGTTTGCAAGATGTCAAGTTTGTTAAGGAGGCTGCAGACATTGATTGAGGCAAATGTGAGGGACCCCTCCTGCCTTTTTGTGGCATGGGGTGCTAGGCCGGTAGGCCCCAGGTTAGGATGTACAGTTCCAGATATAAGAAGTAGCATAAGTAGTATCCTAAGAAGGTACGCTTTAATCATTTTGCAGACTAGTTTTGTTGTAGGGCATCTAGTCCTTTTGACCTTGCTGGTCTGCGTTTGCCCCATGATATTGCAGAGCACAATATATAAAGCCATGTTCTCAGAGGTGCCATGTGATTGATGAAAAGTAATCAAATCCACTGGAAATGGTGAACTACAGGGGACCAGAAAACTGTTATTCTAGCTCAAAGACCCAGAATGTGATAAATTCCTGAAGGGGTTAAATTCCTGAAGGTGATGAACATTGGCTTGGGGCATATGCAGGATGTAAAAATCCTTTGTAAGTATCTTCTTTTTGTTCTCCAAAATGGTTTTGAATAGACCTCAAAGACAAGTACACATCCTTTAATAAGAACAAGTCAGACGGAAATGTGGATTCAATGCAGCACTCCACAACTCAGTACTTGTATAACAGATTTACTGACCTTACTTTTGGCTTTGATGGCTTCCAAAAAAAGTTGATTTATGATGAGAATGCCAATATCTGGTGGTGATGTTTTGCAGTTTCTTAGTCCAGAAAATGTTCATAGATGTGAAGGTGGGGTTTAAACTTGTGAGGGGGGGAAGGGATAAGGGAGGGGCTGACCAGAAGCCCTCTCCTCCAGATGAGGGGAGTAGCCTTCAAGCCCATGGGGGAGGGGGGAAACAGACTGGGGGTGGAGGTTTCAGGAGGAGCAGAGGGAGGATGGAAGTATAAGGAATCTGGGTGGGGTTCAACAAAGAGGATCAGGGATGAGGGGTGGGGGTTGGTGTTAGTAAATGCCAGGGACTTGGGAAACAAGTTGCCAGAGTTCCAGGCCATGCTGTTCGAGGGGGGGATGGATGTGGCTGTGGTCACAGAGACGTGGGCCAACAAAAACCATGACTGGGACCTAAACGTACAGGGGTACACTATGCTTAGGAAGGATAGAAAGGAGGGCAGAGGGGGTGGAGTGGCTATGTTCATTAGAGATGACATAGAAATTGCTAGGGTAGAAGAGGCAGAGGGAAACGAGAGGCCTTATGGGTTACCTTACAATCCCAGCAGGAGATAAGGTCAAGCTGGGTGGTATATAGGCCC
This sequence comes from Neoceratodus forsteri, assembly GCA_016271365.2. Lineage (NCBI taxonomy): Eukaryota > Metazoa > Chordata > Ceratodontiformes > Ceratodontidae > Neoceratodus > Neoceratodus forsteri. The sequence continues at coordinate 324,022,790 of CM057450.1, read as the reverse complement.
CCGGGATGAGTGATGTTCTAGAGGATGGCTTGCTGGACAACATCAGCTGCTCAGTGTGGACCAAAAGGAGAAGGAGTGGTGTTGATGGGGACCTTAACATGCCAGGTACAAACTGGGGAACCATGTCCTCTAAGGTGGCCAAGGAGCAGAGGCTGCTGGACGGCTTCCAGGATGTGTTCTAACACAGCATGTGATGGAGCCCACAAGGGAGGGGCATGTCCTGGACGTGGTTCTGGCAGATGGGGATCTGGTAAGGGACATGGTTGTATAGGACCCCTGACTGGGAGCCACCACAATACTGTCTGGTTTCAAATAAGCATGGGGGTGAGATCTAGGACACTGGCAGTGGACTTCAGGGGCTGACTTTGTGGCATGGGAAATGTTCTCAAGGATCACTTGAAGGGATTACATCAATGACATGTGTGGAAAGGAGATGGAGGTCATAAACGGGACTTCATGAGGCAGTCAGGATCTGCTAAGTTGAAACGCAGGAGCAAGGTCACATAAACCATGCTGGTGGTCCAGTGAGGTTCAGGTAGCGGTCAGAGAAAGAAGGCGGCTCTACAAAAAATATAAAACAACAAGAGGGGATAGGGATAAGGAAATGTACCATCTTGCATCTAGAAAAGTCACCCGTATGGTGAGGGGAGCAAAGTCCAGTAAAGAGCAGCGGCTGGCACAGGGATACATGGAGGGGAAAAGGGGTTCTTCCGCTACATTGGGGAGCGGAGAAAAACTAAGGGCCATCTCAGCAGATCGAGATCAGAAGGAGGGTGGGTGGAAGAGGTGAGGGACCAAGCAGAGGTATTTAATGAGTACTTTGCCTCTGTGTTCACTAGGGAGGGGGATGGGGTATCTACAAAGCAAGGCATGAAGGGGATAGAAGCGGCAGTAAGTGGGATCAGGGGAGCAACAGAAATGGAGCAAGAGGGAGGGAGAGGTACCCCAGGGGTGTCACATCTGGATAAGGATAAAAAGGCCAGTAAGGAGGAGGGATGATGATGCTATCTCCGCCAAAAGGGTGTGGTTAGCCCTCAAGGCCCTAAAGAAAGACAAATCTCCTGGGCTGGATGGTATTCATCCGAGAGTACTATGGGAATTGGCGGACATACGGGCTGCACCCCTGGCGGAGCTCTTCAACAGGTCACTTGAGACAGGGAGGGTACCTAGGGATTGGCGAGAGGCACATGTGGTGCCAATCCATAAAGGGGTTGAGGGAAGTACCAGGTAACTATAGAATCACCAGTTTGACCTCGTGTAGGAAAATTAATGGGAGTATACTAAAGGAACGATTGGGGTGTACTTGGAGGAGGTGGGAGGTCTGGATAGTCGGCAACATGGGTTTGTGCCTAGGTAGATCATGTCAAACCAACCTTGTGGAGTTCTACCAATGGGTAACATCAGAACTGGACAGGGAAAGCCTGGGATGTATTATTCTGGACTTCAGCATGCTTTGACTCTGTCTCCACAATGGTCTGGTGGAGAAACTGATGGGGTTAGGAGTAAGCCCTTGATGGTCAGATGGATTGAAAACTGGATAGCTGGATGCACCCAGAGAGTAGTGGTCTGTGGGGAGCTCTCGAACCCTAGAGAGGTTGGTAGTGGGGTACCGCAGGGCTCGGTCCTGGGTCCGATCCTGTTTAATGCATACATATCAGACATCAGTGAGGGTATAGGGTGTGAAATGAGTCTCTTCGCGGATGACTCCAAGATGGGAGCAGTAGTTGAGGGAGAAGAGGGGAGGTTGGCCCTGCAAGGGGACCTGGACACCCTGGAAAGCTGGGCTCACACATGGAAATTAAATTTCAATATCACCAAGTGCAAGGTGTTGCATCTTGGTCGGGAAACCCTAAACACAGGTACACCCTGGGAGGGGAGGCGCTGGAGGCCTCAATAGGGGAAAAAGACCTAGGGGTCAGTGGTGGATGCATGTATGAATAACTCTGAGCAGTGCAGGAGAGCAGCTAGCAAGGCAAACAGGATGTTGGGATGCATCGTATGGGGATCACCTCTAGGAGCAAGGAAGTGATTCTGCCGCTGTACAATGGACTGGTTAGACCACACCTTGAGTACTGTGTACAGTACTGGAGACCACACTTGAAGAGGGAGATACAGCTCCTGGAGAGGGTACAGAGGAGGGCAACTAAGATGATATGAGGGCTAGGGGATTTGACGTATGAGGACAGACTTGAGGAGCTCTGCCTGTTTTCATTGGAGGACAGGAGAGACGGGGGGGAACATGATTGAGGTCTTCAAGTACCTCAAGGGAATAAATAGGGTAAACATGGAGGGGATCTTTAGACTAAAGCAGGGAGGTATCACCAGAGGGCATGGTTTGAAGTTGGAAGGTGAAAGGGTGAGGGGGGAAAAGAGGAGGAGATTTTTCACTGAGAGGGTGGTGGACCCTTGGAATGCACTGCCTGGTGAGCTGGTTCAGAGATCCACAGTGGAGGGCTTCAAGAGAGGGTGGGACAGACACATAAAGTGAATGTATCAGATGATGGCCTGTCCCGGGGGGAGTGGGGATGGATGATAGGGGTTTCTGGAGCACAAGGGATGGGAGGGCCTCGGCACCCAACTAAGGATCTAAGGTTTGAGCAGACTCGATAGACCGTAAGGCCTAATCTGCTGGCAAATAGTATGTTAGTATGTTATGTCCAAGAATGGTCCAGTTCTTCCAAGCAGAAACACACGAAAATCCACAAAAACTAAACTACTGACAGAGACAAACACAAACAGCCAGCCACACAGGCTCTAGTCAGATGATCATGCGTAATTGAACATAGCCAAGTCATCAGGACCAAAAAATAAACCCAAATTGTACAGGGGGACCGGATTACAGGCATACCCATAATCTTGATATCTGGGAGAGAAATATCACCAACTAGCAAGCATTTACTCTTCTGGAAATTAATACAGCAGAGCATAGGAAGATAGTTCTTGTCTAGCTATCGCACAAGAGTCAGTACTAGCAAACATAAAACCAAATCATTGGCATAAGCTAATGTACGCAATTCAAAAGACAAACTAGAAAAAGAAAAATCAAGGAAAGACTGGGAGGTGTTAAGCTGGTGTAAAAGGGGGTCAATGGGCAAAATATACAAAGCCGGACTAAGGGGGCATCCTTGTCAGACCCCCCCCCCCGAGCTACCAAATGCCTCACCCTCATCCAGCCATTCACCAAAGGGATGGTCTCTGCCTGAGCATAACAAGCTTTTAGAACCTGAATAAATGCACTCATAAACCCATATGCAGCTAAACAAAGCCAAAGGAAATCATGTGGAACCATATCAAAGGCCTTGGCCTGGTCCAGGGACACTAAAAATCCTGAAACTTCCCCCTCCTGACCAAGTTCCATAACCTCCCGAATCACTATTAAATCATCCGTAATAGATCTCCCTGTGGCAGTACATGTTTGTGAGGGATGGATAATATGGGTAAGAATTGGGGCCAATCTCAAACTCAAAAGTTTAGTAAAAATGTTATAGTCAGCATTCAACAGAGTGATAGGTCTCCAATTGGAGAGGAGATCCCTATCACCAGATTTGTATAACAAAACCAAAAGACCAGTGGACAAGGGGGGAGGTATAAAAGGGGAAGTGAGGAGATAATTGAAAACTGCCACCAACTCCGATAAGAGAGTTGGGGTAAGCAATTTATATATTTCGTAAGGTAATCCATCAATACCTGGAGAGGATCCAGACTTCAGTTGAGCAATAACAGCGAGAAACACACTGAGAAATGGGGGCAACAAGAGACAGGCTGTCCATGCCCAACAGCTGTGGAAGGGCACTTTGTGTTAACCAAGATATCACTTCCGATACCGGGGTCCGGGAAGAAGGTGGGCAGAAGGAAGCAGCCACATATTCATCAATTGCAGCCAGAACATCCTGTTTCAGTAACCAGAGAACCATCCTGCAACCAAACACTACTGATCTGTTTCAGAAAGGATTGCTTTTGGCAAAATTCAAATGGGATCCCAAAGGCAGCTTTACCTTGAGTACTGAAGCGTTGTTCAGCCTCCAGGAATTTCAATCTATTATATTGTAGGGAGGCAAGTTGAGCTGTCAACATCTGTATGTCTTCTGAATAGTCCCCAAAAGAGGCCGCATGCAGGGAAGAGAGTTCAAGAAGACAGGCTCTATAGTAGGCATATTGATCTGATTGCAACTTCCCTGTAAGCTGCCCCATTTTTTGGAAAAAGGCCTGTATATCAGATTTAGTTGTGAGCCACCATTCTAAGGGGGAATCGTACAGGAAGAAAACTGATTTCCTGGCATCCAAAACTGCCTGGAAACCCTGAAAAATGGCTGAATTCTGTAGCATGGTCATATTCATCCTTCAATACCCTGGTCCTCTACCCATATGAACAAAATTGGAGACCTGTAAACTGAGTAAAGCATGGTCAGAAGATATAACCTGGATAGTGAGAGGTCTTTGAACAGCTAAAGAAGCCGAGATAAATATATAATCTATCTGGGTGCTCAAGGACCCTTGAAAATATGTTCTCTGTGGCTTCCCCCCTCCCTCAACAGTAAAAGCATCAACTAGGGAGGCCTGATTTATCATGGAGTCCAAACGAGGCATCACTAAAATATTTTGTGGAGTGGCTCCCCCTTATCTGTAAGATGTTTACTACTGTTGAAATCCCCAGCAAATATAATATGCCTGGTAGTGAAAAGGTAAGGTCGGAGCTTTTGGAACAAGAAAACCCTAGAAGCTTTCATTTGGGGGGCATATATATTAATCAAACAGAAGGACAAAACCCCAATATCAAGGTCCAGTAAGAGAGCCCTTCTGGGCTCCACATCAACCTGGTGGATCAGTTTAGCTCCAGGGTTAGAAACTGCAATACCCACTCCAGAGCAAACATCCTGCCCTGGAGACCAGTACACCTTCCCACACAACCATGCGACACTGGCCTCCTCCATCTCTGCCACAGTGTGTAATCTCGTGTCCTGGAAAAAAATAATGCCAAACAAATGGGCAGAAAAGTAAGCAAATGTCATAGTCCTTTTCCACTCACATTTTATACTATTGACATTTAGGGAAGCAAAGGAAAAATCATACAGTAACTGAGCCAGGAAAAAAAGGATCAGTCAGGGGGCATCACATCCGGGTGGGACTTGAGTCAAGCCCTTGTCTCCATGTGGTTTTTCTTCACTTTAACAACTGGAGTATCCTGTACTATCTCACCCTCTGAAGTCCTGTCATTCACCAAGGAAGAAGGTAATGAGACAGAATCAGACTCTGACCCTAGATCAGCCTCATCAGTAGGTAGAGCAGAAAATGTATTACTTAAAGGAACAACATCCTCAGTCACAGGGGGAGGAGGCTTAACTGGCTGTTTGTGGTGTAAACTTGCCCTCTGTTTTTTAGGAAGTAAAAAGCCATCCCCGGGAATCAAAGGGGGAGGCATCACACCTGGCATGCTGGTAGGTAGAACCTGAACTGGATCTTGCACCCGAATAACTTCAACTATGGTAGGACCATGAAGAACCAAATCAGTGTGTAACCCCAGGGGTCAGGGTGGTGATATTTTCTGTGTTATTAGCACTGTGCGGTGCCTCCATTATGTAGCCCCTACCTGTGACCTGGGTTCGGGGAGAAAACTGTTGCTCGGCATTTTGGCTAGGTTTGACTTCTAGTCAGGGGCACCCAAGAAACTCTGGACACAGGAATCAATAACTGTAATGTCCAAACCTGGAATGGGATTCTAGAGTGTGGCTTTTATTCACTACACAACAGAACAATAAAGCATAGATGGACCCCCACGGGGCTACACTCCTGGTAATGCAGATTTACGGAGATCAGAACACATCTTCTACACACTGTAACCCTCAGGTTTAGAAACCCCACTGGGCACTCAGCCTGAACTTGTACTCTTCTTTGGATTTCCTTGGCCTGGCACATCCGAACAGCCTTGGACTACTTCCCTGCATGGCACATCCGGCCAGCAAATGGACCACTTTCCATATGGCATGGAACATTTCTCGGTGGCTCCCTAAACCACCCATGAGCACATACAGGCTCCATAAGGGAAATTCTTCCATCTAATCCCACGTCTGGGTACTTTCTTCGAGCACTGGCCAAGTACCCAAGAGAAAGCAACAGGTGTCCCAAAGTGAACCCATAGAGGTGAATTTGGTTACTACTGATGGGGAGTCTCCCACCTCTTGCTCCCATAATTCATACTCGGCCATTCCTTTATTCTAAAACACCTCTTCCATGAAAAACTCTAATGATTGTAGATTAACACTTAAATGTATGTCACATTCAATCTACAGTCTCTGAAACTCCAGTGCTGACTTGAGGCATACTTGTTAAGTGGCTATCTCCATCCCTGTAGACCCCCACTGATTAAAAGCTGTCCAAATCCCACACTCTTTAAGTACTGTACTTGGCTGTCCTTTCTGACCCACAGTAGCACATACTTAATAAACACTGTCTCTGGTGAAACATAGGCCCTTTTTAAGAGCAGACGCACCCCTGATTGCAGGTTCCCCACAGGCTTCTCTCACAGGAAAACCAAACGAATCTTCGTGGTGCCGCAGCACAAATTTTCAGGCAGCTTTCTCTCTAGCCGGGCCAGGGGAATTGCCCCTGGAAGCTGGCTGTTGGTTCCCCCCATCCCCACAGGGATGGGGCCCTGAACCAACTGGGGAGTGGTCTCTACCACTTCAAATGTATTCTTCTGTGTTCCTCTTATGGTGAGAACACACACCAAACAAAACAGGTAGCTCTGGTCAGAGCTGAGGGCTCTGAGGAACTGCACACAGCAGAGCTCCTCCTCCCTCCACTAAGCCCACTTCCAGACTCACTCAAGACTGAATTCAAAACCTCCCAAAGTTCTATCCTAACTCCCAGCTGCAGCATTCCAATGTGGCTCATGCTGCTGCGAGAATTCTAAATGATGTCATTTCTCAAGCTCAGCAGAGACTGAGCACAGAGCAAGACAGAGTGAAACCCATCTAACTGGTGTCTCACTAGCTGCCTGTCCCTGCCTGCTACTAGGTCTAACTGGGATTCTTATAACCCTGGGCAACAGGGGGTTACAAGTGGTTTCAGAGACACCCACATGGGACATCAAGTCAGGCAGAACCTGAACAGAAGCAACAGGCTGTCCCCAGGGATTCTTATCGGGGGCTGAGACCGAAATAGTCTACTAGCAGTATTAAGGTAAAAATCCTGATTTGCGAAATTGGAGTGGGAAGTATTGTGGGCAGCTATGTATAAACCAATGTAACCCCTAGGTGGCGCTATCCCATGGGCTACTACCCCTGCCTGCTTGGCTAGTAGCAGGTTAAGGGGACTGAGTTCTGAAATGAGTGCCTCCACCTAGAGGTCAGGGTTGGTAGTGGTCAAGCTAACCTGGGCAGAGCCCTCCGGGACACTGTAACCCCATTCTTTCCTTACTAGTTGCCGGAAAAATACACAGTAATCACTTTCATAATAACCCTGATGCCCCACACAAGTACCCACACTGTTTGCACTTACCACCAGGGCTTTCCTCTGGCCCGGCCCTGGGGACCCCCTGTAAAACAAGGTTATACACAGCAAATAACAGCAGTACAGTACGCTTGCACAAACTGGGAACCACAGTCAGGGTAAATGCAAAAAAGAGTTAGATCTGATTTATTTAAGGGGCTTGAACAAGGGAGGGGTGTAATCAGGTTAATTTGCTTAAAGGCTCTATCAATCAAACAGTTATGCATGCACTTCAGGGTCCATAAACAGTCACACACTTTGTGTACCTAGATGGAGAATGGTGGGCTAGCCAGGAACATTGCAGCTGATTGGGGCCCTGTGATGGAAGAAAACAACGTGCACAACACACACTATTTGTAATCCAGAGCCAGAGGGCTCAGTTCATAAAAAGAAAACATGACAATCAGATGACACACTTTTAGATTAGGTTGTTGTTGCAGGGGGCTACCCTGATGATTACTCACGATACCTAAGACTGGACACAGGTGGGACGAAAATCAAGACAGCAGGTGGTTAATCTGGAGTGCCAGGAGAAGCAGAGCCTACGCGATTCACCGTGGCGTTGCTCCTGTTCAGGCGTGGAGGAGGGGGCTGATCCCCAGGCAGGTCTCTCGTCAGTGGCTTTCTCTGTGTAGTGGGGTAGTCTGGCATGGCCAGCGTGGCATGGCCCAGACCGACTGGAGATGAACGTGGATTCAGTCTGATTAGGCTGGATAAAGCTTCCAGCAAGCAGAAAACAGTTCACACAATGGGAAATCAAATCATGACCCACTTTCAATACACAGCACATTTACATGTAAGTAAAGAAAAAATTACTCACCTTTGTAATCATATTTCTTCTAATGGAGTCTTGCTGTATTCTGACAATTGCAGTGATTCCCAACCTTTGAACTGCCCCAGAGAACTAAGGGTTGACTTTCCATGCAGGGCATGGAACGCTGAGCTCGAGCTTGGTTGAAGTCTCTGTCTGAAGTGTTTTGAACTCAAACCGTCAGATTCTTACAAGCCCAACTAAACTAAAAATTCTATGTGGAAATTGTAAAAATTCTACTAGCCAACTGGCTGAAAAGTTTTGGATTCTCAAGGAAGACTCAAGTCAGGAAATACAAAAACTAAACCCAATGTATTCAAAAAATAACAATAATAAATAAGCACCTAAACAAAAAGGGAGGAGGGTGCCAGCCAATACACCCCTGGGGTGCAACACTTCACCTGCCCACCCACTTCCCAAAAACAGGTTCTGAGAGGGGAGGCAGGAAGGGAGGTCAGAATACAGCAAGACTCCATTAGAAGAAATATAATTACTAAGGTGAGTAATTTTTTCTTCAAGCAACATGAAGTCTTGCTGTATTCTGACAGTTGCAAACTACCAAGCAGTACCTCCAAGGAGGAGGGACAGAACCTACTTTGGGAATAGGCTCTGAAGTGCTGCTGTGTCAAACCGAGCATCACTCCTAGCCTGGATATCCAGAGAGTAATGTGTGGTAAAGGTATGGACTGTCTTCCAGGTGGCTGCTTGACAAATTTCTAGGAGAGAAATATCTCTGGCCGCAGCCAGGGAAGCAGCTGTACCTCTTGTGGAATGAGCCCTCAGGCCTGAGGGTGGAGTTTTTCCCAGTTTTTCATAGCAGAATTGTATACAAGACACAATCCACCTGGCAATAGATCTTTTGGTGGCGTGTTTGCCCTTTCCCACTTCTCCATAAGTGAAGAACAACTGGAGGGAGTCAAACCTGTGACCCTTGTGCACCTCTATGTAGTAACTAAGGGCTCTTTTGACATCTAAACTGTGTAGCCTCCTCTCTCCTGAGGAAGAATGATCAGTGAAGAAAACAGGGAGAGACACAGACTGGTTTAAATGGAAGTCTGAAACCACTTTGGGCAAGAACCTTCTATTGGTTCTAAGGACCACTTTATCCCTATGAAAGGAGATAAAATCAGGTTCCACTGACAGGGCTTGCAATTCACTGATACGCCTGGCAGAGGTAATGGCTACTAGGAACACAGTTTTCCAAGTCAAGTACCTAAGCTCTGCTGAAGACATAGGCTCAAAGCGGGGTTGCATAAGCTGAGCAATACAAACATTCAAATCCCAGGCAGGAGCAGGGTCTCTAAAAGGAGGATTGGTGTGAAACAATCCTTTAGAAAATTTACAGAACACAGGATGGGAAGATAGTGAGGAAGGCTTCCCCACAGACAAAAATGCAGAAACAGCTGACAAGCGTACCTTGAGAGTAGCTGGTCTGAGGCCTAGGCCATTAAGATGGACCATATACAGTAATCCAGAACTGTAGATAATTCAGCAGAGTCTCGAGAAATATTCTTCTTAGAACACCAAATGCTGAATCTTTTCCATTTGGAGTTGTAAGTCTTTCTGGAGGAGGGCTTTCGAGAAGCCTTGAGGATGTCCAGAACCCCTTGGGAAAGATGCAGATCTGTAAACTCTAACTCTTCAAGAGCCATGCTTTGAGATTGAGAGACTGAAGACTGGGGTACCAAATCCTCCCCTGAGAAGATGTTAACAGGTTGTAATTCCTGGGAAGAGACAGGGGAAGATGGACTGCTAGGGACAGCAACAGGGGGTATTAGGGCTGTCTGGCCCAATCTGGAGCAATCAGGATCACCTTGCAAGGTTGAGACCTTATTTTGACTAAAACTTTGACCAGGAGTGGGAAGGGGGGGCATACAGAAACTTCCCTTCCCAATTCAGAACCAGAGAATCCAGGGGGACTGAGCCCAAGACTGGAGGTCTGCAGCAAAAGAGGGAGAGTTGGTGATTGTCTGGGGCTGCAAATAGATCTATCTCTGGAGTGCCCCACCTTGAAAAAAATCACTTTCAACACCTGAGGGCCCTGGGACCATTCGTGATGGCCCTAAGAAATCCTGCTCAGTGCATCTGCTAGCACATTGTCCTTGCCTGGAAGGTGAACTGCTACAAGAGAGGCTTGCAGGGAATAAGCCAGGGACCACAACTTCATGGCTTCTGTGCACAAGGCTGTGGACCAAGTGCCTCCCTGCTTGTTGATGTACCACATGGTGGTAGTGTTGTCTGTTCTGACTTGAACCACCTTGTTCTGAACTGACTGTGAGAATGCTTTTAGAGCTAGAAAAACTGCCCTGAGCTCTAGAAGATTGATGTGGAGAAGGGATTCTTGGGGGGCCCACAGGACCTGGGCAGTGAGGGACCCCAGGTGGGCTCCCCAGCCCAGAAGAAAAGCATCTGTGGTAAGGACCACTGAACAAGGCTGAGCAACAAAAGGAACACCTTGCCTTAAATTGTCCTGATCCTGCCACCACTGGAGGGCCTGGATCAAGGTCAGAGTCACTGGAATCAGTCTGGTAAGGGAGTCCTTTCTCTGAGACCAGTAAGCTCTCAGGTGGAACTGAATATCCCTCATCTGGAATCTTGCCCCTTGGACCACTGCTGTTGAAGCTGCCATGTGGCCCAAGAGCTGGAGGAAATGCCTTGCTGGTCGAGATACCTGAAGGCTGAAGGAAGAAGCTAGTTCCATAAGAGCCCTTGCCCTTTCTAAAGGAAGAAAGGCTCTTGCTCTGAGTGTGTCCAATTCCGCCCCTACAAAGGTAAGGAGCTAGACTGGTTCGAGAACTGACTTGGAAAGGTTGAGAAGAAATCCTAGGGAAGTGAGCACTTGCTTGGTCACCTGCAGGTGAGACTTGACTTGGTCTGGAGACTGACCCACTAATAGCCAATCGTCCAAATAAGGAAATATTGAAATATGTTGTCTTCTTAGAAAGGCAACTACTACTGCCAGGCACTTTGTGAAAACCCTTGGAGCTGAGGTTAGGCCAAAGGGCATTGCTCTGAACTGATAGTGGCCTGAGGGCAACTCGAACCTGAGGTACTTTCTGTGGGAGCACCTGATGGGAATGTAAAAATAGGCATCTTAGAGGTCCAGGGAGGCTAGCCAGTCCCCCTGGCATTAGAGAGGGAAGGATTATTCCCAGAGTTATTATCTTGAACTTTGGTTTTAAAAGATGTTTGTTCAGATATCTGAGGTCTAGGATGGGTCGCCACTCCCCTGTCTTTTTGGGGGTCAGGAAGTACCTGGAGTACAGTCCTTTGCCCCAGTGTAGGGTAGGTACTCTCTCTATAGCTCTTAATGTTAGGAGAGAAGAAATCTCTGCCTCTAGGGCAAGGGTTTCTGAAAGATTTGCAGGTGGAAAAGATCTGGCTCTCATCTTTGGAAATTTTTTTGAAGCTGAGAACCAGTCCCTGGCTTACTACTTCCAGGACCCACTTGTCTGATGTAATAGACATCCAGTCCTGGACAAAGTAAGCCAGCCTGCCCCCTACTGGAACAGGAGAGTCGACCCGGGCAGACCCATCAGGGTGTCTGCTTGGCAGGGGCTTTAGGCTGAGGGGTGGATGCAGGCCTGCTCATCCCCCTTCTGCCTCTCCCTCTGAAGAACCCCCTCTGCGAAAAGGAAGAAGAGGCCTGTGCTTGGTAAAAAGGCCTTTGAAAACGCCTGCCCCGCCCCTAGAGTGCTGCCTTTGAGGAGTTGCCTGCTTTTCCTTGGCCTGAGTACTCCTATAAGTGGTCCTGTACTCATCCATTTTCTTCATATAATTCTCTGTCTGCTCCCCAAACAGAGAATTACCTACTACAGGAAAATCCATAACCTTAGCCTGGGTGTCCTGCGAGAGGCTAGTACATCTGAGCCAAGCCATCCTCCGAAGAGCCACAGATGTAGCCATGACTCTTGATGAGACATCCTTAGAGTCCACAGCAGCATGAAATTGTACCTTAGATGCCTCAATCCCATCTGCAGCCACCGCCTCCAACTCCTTGGGTAGCTTGGGGGAGGCCTGTTTAGCCAGTGCCAGCACAGTGTCCCACCTGGACTTCCTGTACCTGGCTGTACAGGCCATATAATTCGCCTGCCTGAGTCCCAAATATGCCATCTACTGCTTCTTTGCCATAGCATCAATCTTCCTGGAGTCCTTGTCAGGGGGATGTGAAGCCAAGGGAATATTTGCCTTGTCATAGGCAGCAGCCTGCACTACCCCAATATGGCTGCATTGCTGATATAAGAATTCCATGTCTGAGCCTGAGAGTGTATACCTCTTGTCCATTCTTCTATCCACAGGAGGTATGGTGTTAGGAGACTTTAAGATTTTTTGTGTCTGTTTCCCAAAAGATTTATGGAGGAGAAGAGACAGTCCTCTGGACTCTGGGATATCCATCATCTCTACATAATCAGGCTCTTCTTGATCTTCCACAGCCTCCTCCATAGGAAGCTGGAGGGTTTCAGCCACTTTCCTGTAAAACATAAAATGGGAAGGGGACTCAGAAAGCCAAGGAGGGGAAACACCTGATGGTCTGTCTGGGGAGATGTCCGGTTCCACAGGCACATCCAGACCCTCACTTACATCATAATCCTCAAATTCCCTTTCCTCTTCAAACTCTGGTTCATAAAAATCTTCAAGGGTATGCTCTTGAACTGGGGGAACCAACCGAACTGAACCCCTGCCAGAAGGAGCCGGATTGGTCGGAACCGGACGGAGTGATTCCACATTCTGAATCGCCCTGGCTATCTCTTTGATAGTCGGAACATGTACCTCTGGATCTGAACTGGTCGATTTATCTTTGTGCTTTCTTTTTGTCGGAACTGATCCCTCAGAATCGGCTCTCCTTTTGCCAGAAGAAGTATCGCCCTGGTCGAGGGCACTCCTTCTGGTTCAGTCAAAACCGAACCGGGCTGGCCATCCGGGTCAGCGGACTTCTCGGCCTCCTTTTCCCTCAGTCCACCTAATCTCTTCTGAAGGGTAGATCTGGGAAAATGTTTACATATTTGGCAGTCTGAATCGAGGTGGTCAAACCCCAGACAATAAACAACTTACCCTTTTTTCGGCAAACGCCAGGCAAGACTCCCTTATCGGTTCCTAACCATGTCACGGGTATTGTAAAAAAACTGTTAAAACACGTTTTATTTTTTTATTGGTTCTCTCGCCAAGTATCCACCCTGGTCATGGCCCCCCGAGGTCTCTCCATGTCGGCCAAATCCTCCGGTCACCCCTGGCTTACCCCCCAGAGGATGGGGCCGCGGAGCTGGCACCCCATATTCCAGCCCACGGTCCTAGTAACTGGTTGGAGGATTGGTGACACGGAAGAGACCCCCAGGGAGGGCTTCCAGAGGCGGAGTCCCATTCTTTTGTATATGTAGTATGCCCCTGGAGAGCCGGACGTGCAATGACGTCTGCACACTTTTATATGCAGACGTCTGCCGGCTTCTCCCCCCTGTCAGATGCGCTCGCTGTTAGACATCCAGTCTCCGCTGGGTGTCACTGCAGCGCCGCATACACCCCTCACCCACCCCAAAGGAAGGAGAGCTGTCGCAGGACGCTCGATCCTTCCTTCCCTCTGCCAGCCCCCGGTGGCCCGAGTCCGTTCCCGAACCCAGGTCGCTGGCGTGGCGCCCCGCGCCTCAACCCTCAGCGCCACCGGGCCGGCCCATGTTTTATTTTTAGAACCGATAAGAACCAGTAACCACACGCTAAATATAGACAACCAAATGGTCGGTTCACCCGAACCGACCACACTTTTACAAGTTCCACACAGAAATAAAGAACAATTCCTATCTAGTACTCACGGCACCACAGACAGAGACCGAACCGACTATGCGGATACTTTTTCTCGGTTTAAACTGATGAAAAACTGAAAACTTTAACCGACTTTGAACCGAGCTGAAGGAGAAATCTCTGGAGTGACCATTCAGTGAGGTGGAGTAAAGAATCTGACAGTTTGAGTTCAAAACTCTCCAGACAGAGACTTCAACCGAGCTCGAGCTCAGCGTTCCATGCCCTGCATGGAAAGTTAACCCTTAGTTCTCCGGGGCAGTTCAAAGGTTGGGAATCACTGCAATTGTCAGAATACAGCAAGACTTCATGTTGTTTGAATTACGAACATACGAAATTTGCCAGCAGATAAAGGCCTAGAGGTCTATCAAGTCTGCTCGAATGTGCAGCTAGCGCCCTTTATTCTGCAGCTGCCCCTCCCTTCCACCTTCCCCTTCATTAACCCTCCCCCTTGTCCTGTCCCATCCTCGTTTGAAGCAGTCCACTGTTCTACTGCATACCACTTCAGCAGGTAACGCATTCCACCCAGCCACCATCCTCTCTGTAAAAAGTGTCTCCTCATCTCCCTCCTGAACCTTCCTCCCTCCAGTCTCATATCATGGCCCATGGTGTCCCTCCCCTCCCTTACTTTGAACAGCCCCTCTGTACCGGTCTTGTTTATTCCTTTCATGTACTTAAAGGTTTCAATCATGTCCCCCCGTCCCTCCTCTCCTCCAGTGAGTACATGTTCAATTCCCTCAACCTCCTCTCGTATGATAAGTCCCCCAGCCCCTTGATCATCTTTGTCACCCTGCGCTGCACCCCCTCCAGTAACTTAATGTCCCTCTTCAGATATGGGCGCCAGTACAATGCAGTACTCCAGGTGCGGTCTAACTAATGACCTATACAGTGGCAGAATCACCTCCTCCATCCTCGAGGATATACCCCTTGCAATACAACCCAACATTTTGTTGGCCTTTGCAGCTGTCTTCCTACATTGTGTAGAGTTGTTTATTGACCCTGTAATGAGCACCCCCAGATCCTTCTCTTCCTCTGTCTAGGCTAGCTGCACTCCCCCCAGCTGGTAACTCCTCCTTGGGTTCTTCATCCCAAAATTCAGCAGCTTGCACTTTTTGGCATTAAACCCCACTTGCCAGGTGTCTGACCAGGTTTCAAGCTTTGCCAGATCATCCTGCAACCCCTGCCATCCCCCTAGGTCATCCACCACTGCTCCTATCTTGGTATCATCAGTAAACATCTGCAGTGACACCCAGCGGAGGCTGGATGTCTAACAGTGAATTTAACATCAGTAAATGTAAGGTTATGCATTTTGGAAGTAACAATATATGTGCAAACTATTACATTGAGAACCATACCCTGAAGGCTATTACAACTGAGAGAGATCTGGGTGTCATTATTAATAATAATTTAAAGTTTACTGAACACTTAAATTTTACCATTAAGAAAAGTTCAAGATTGAGTAACTGTATATTTAGAAATATTAAAAGTAGAGAGCCATCAATAATGATTCCTTTATACTCTAGCATTATAAGAGCTAATTTTGATTATTGTTCCTCATTTTGTGCTTCAACACAGATGGGTGACAAAATATCCAGGGAGAAGGTTCAAAAAAGGCTTGTTAAGAATATAAAGGGTATGGGAGGTCTGTCTTATGAAGAAAGACTCAGACAGCTCAATTTGTATAGTATGGAATATAGATCTATACGCGGGGATCTTTGTTTGCTTTATAAAGCAACCAGAGATGAATATTTGTTTGAAACATTGCATTTAAAATGGAATAATACAATTGTCCAAACCCGTTCGCACAACCTAAAGCTATTCTTATCTATCAATCGAACCATGAAAAGAACCAATTTTTTTACCCAACGAATAATTCCAGTTTGGAATTCTCTGCCTTATGACATAGTAAATTGTGTAAATTTGATCCAATTTAAAGTTCAGCTTGATACATATATGAAGGAATCTAAGTTTGTAACCCACTTAGCTTAAGCGGCATGATCATAATGGGCTTGTCCCTCGATCGTGTAAACCACCTATGAACCTATGAACCATCTTGCTCCTGATGTCCCATGATATGTCTGCAATGAATATCCCAAACAACACTGGTCCCAAAACCAAGCCCTGTGGAACACCGCTTGTCACTACCCTTGAGTGTGAGAGCTCCCCACCCACCACCACCCTCTGTTGCCTTCCCTGAAGCCAGTTTCCTACCCATCTCACCAGCTTTGCACCTGCCCCTGTGCCTACTAACTTACTTCCCAGCCTTCCATGCGGCACCAAGTCGAATGCCTTACTGAAGTCCAGATACAGGACATCCACTGCATGGCCCCTGTCCAGTTGCCTAGTTACCGAGTCATAGAACTCCACCAGGTTGGTTTGGCAGGATATGCCCTGTATGAAGCCATGCTGTCTGCTGTCCTGTAGTCCTTTGGCCTCCAGAAGGGCCACCAGCCTCTCCTTCAGGATAGTCTCCATTAGCTTACCCACGATGGATGTGAGGCTGACTGGTCTGTAGTTTCCCGGTTCATCCTTGGGGCCACTCTTGTGGAGGGGCACCACATGAGCCATCCTCCAGTCCTGAGGTACACACCCTGAATGTAGTGAAGCATTAAATAGGTCTGCCAAAGGTCCTGCAAGGACCTCTGCCAGCTCCTTCATTACCCTGGGGTGGATGCCATCTGGGCCTGGTGCCTTGTCCACCCTCAGTGCCTTCAAACCCTCCCGAACTCTGCCCTCCATGAATTCCCCATCTATCACCACTTCCTCCCCCGTTTCAGCCATTTCTCCTCCCTTGGATGTCACCCCACCTTCTCTTTAGTAAATACTGAGCAGAAGTACTCATTTAGTGCTTCTGCCTTATCGTACCCTGCTTCCACCCAACCCCCTTCCTTCCTAATCCTTACCATGTGTTTCTTACAGCTCCTTTTCTCCCTGATGTACCTAAAGAAGTCCTTTTCCCCCTTCTTAATGCCTTGTGCCAGCCTGAGTTCCGTAAATGCTTTGGCTCCCCTTACTGCCCTTGTCACCTCCTTCGATTCTGTCAAGTACTCCTCCCTGTCCTCCCCCTTCCCTGTTTTCTTGTACTTCCTAAAGGCAGCTCTTTTCCTCCTTACCTTTCCATGACCTCCTTGCTCAATCAGCTCAGCTTCTTAGCCCTAGCCTTCTTGCTCTAGGCCTTGCAGCAGGTTTTGGTTGCCTCCACTATCCCCAGCTTTATGAGCTCCCACCTCTGGTTAGTGTCCATAATAGACTGAATTCTGGCCAGGTACCCTTTTACCACTTCCCCCATTATCCCAAAGTTGGCCCTCCTGAAGTTCAGCACTCTTGTGCCAGATTCCACTCCTTCCTTGCCCATATCCAGTGTGAGCCATACTGAGTGGTGGTCACTCCCTGACAGTGGTTCCTCCACTGTAAGTTCTCTCTCAAAGTCCCCATTTGCCAGCACAAGGTAAAGGGTATTCCCTAACCTGGTTGGTTCACTGACCATTTGCAGCAGAAAGCTGTCCTGGAAGGCATCCAGCAGTACCTGCTCCCTTCCATTCCTGGTTGCTGGGGTACTCCAGTTCACTCCTGGCATGTTGAAGTCCCCCACAATCACCACACTACCCTTCTTGCAGGTCCTTCTGATCTGTCCCGCTAGTTCCCTGTCTAACTCCTCCGTCTGAGATGGCAGCCTGTACACCACTCCCATTCTAAGAATCTTATTCTTGGAATCCTGGATTTGCATCCAAAGCGACTCCATACTACCCTCCTTCCCTTCCTCCCTTACACACTTCAGTCCTTCCTTCACATATAGTGCCACACCTCCTCCCTTCCCAATCACCCTGTCCCTACGAAATAACCTGTACCCTGGTACAGACAGGTCCCAGTCATTGTATTGGGTGGCCCATGTTTCTGTGATGGCTGCAATGTCCACCTCTCCCTCTGCCATGAGCACCTGTAACTCTGCAGTTTTTCTCCCAATGCTCCTAGCATTAAAGGTAACCACCTTCCACCGTCCCCCCCATCCTGCCCTCCTTTACTAGCATCACCAGCAGTACTTGCCATTTGTCCTTTGTCACTGTTATGGGGGGTAAGCTCATATGGTTTCCCAACCTGTAGTCTCTGCATATCTCTTGCCCAATTGCCACCCCCCACTCCTAGTCTAAATTCCCAACTTCCTCTGTGTACTCCTCCATCCTCTCTTTCAACACTTTCTTTCCCTCCTCACTCAAGTGTAGTCTGTCCTTGGCATAGAGATACTGTCCTCCCAGATCCCTCCCACCCCCAACAGCCCATACCCTTTAGCAACACCAGGTTCTTAGCCATCCATTAAATTCCTCTATTCTCAGCTTTCTTGTTGCGCTTGCCTTGGGCACTGGAAGTATCTCTGGAAAAGTTACTGATCTTCCTGCCCCCTCACATAATTGTGCTACTTCCTCAAACCTCCTCTGGACTATATCTACTGTCTTGTCAGCCAGGTCGTTTGTCCCAAGATGCATCATTAAATGAGGCTTGTCCCTACCCCTTCTAGCATATTTCAGAACATTCTACTGTACCAGGCAAACCGCTCTCCGGTTATGATCGCAAAGTCTCTGCACAAACCGGGGTTTCAAAAGCAGCTGAAAATCCTGACAGGCCGATAGCATTCAGCAAATCTTCGGTCTTCTTCAGGTTAAAGCCTGGTCACAGTCCAGTGGCTTAAATAGTCCTCACAACTCGGATTCAGTCCGAATAAACTCTATTTTCCCTCTCATGGACAGTAGGCAGACAGGCAGGCCAAAACTCAGCCCTTTCACAGTTCTCCCATGCAAAACTACACAGAACTGCTGCTCAAAATCACTTGAGCTGTTACTTCTTCACTTACTCTGCTCAAAACTGAAACTAGCTGCAGCAACCTGGGAAATTCCCCAAGATCCAAAAGGTTCGGTTGGCTGATCCTCCTGTCAGTCACAACAAAGGCTCCTCCTTCAGGTGCAAAAAGGTGTAAAAAGCCCAAAAGTACAATTCCTACAGATTTTGACTCCAGACAGCTCCTGTAGTCCGGCTCCATTTTAGGTCCACCATTACTAATTGATCCAATTCGCAGTCCAGGACCAAGACAGCAGAGATTTTTATTTATTTATTTATTATTTAGTTTTTGTTGACCAGGTAAGTGCACTAGACAAATTCTGCCTATTTTCAGGCACGACCTGGGGGAAGGGGATACAGATGAATGCCAACTGACCTTGAACCAGATTAAGCTGTTGGTGGTATTTTTAGTGAATGAGGGAAATTTGTCCAGGACACTGGGGAAATTCCCCTACTCTGTGTGGGGGCGCTGTTAGGCCATGGATTCTTTCATGGGACCCAGTCATTCTGCTGGTGTACCTGCAGGAGAGGACCGTTTTGTTTATATGCTTGTGGATCTTGCTGTACCAGATGAATCTTTACCTGCTCAGTCTGCCTCTGCATCATCATATTTTTTGCCTGCGGATGAACTTTGGTTGAAGACCCTCCTTGCTGCACATCGGGACCAGGTACTTGCTGTTGTTGATGCCGTTAGCCCTTTTGAGTCGGCCTCTCCTGGGACACGGACTCTGTCGCCAGAACTAGGGGCTGTGGAGAATCTTCCTGCTTTCATTACGGATGCGGTACCTTCGGGCTCTTTGGAGGTGCAGAGTCGGCAACAATCTTCTGTAGCACCGGTCCTACCAGTGTTGCACCATGCTCTTTTGGAATTTTCGGTTCCTACAAATCTGGATTGAGCAGTGTCTTTTCCACCTTTGAATTCGGCGGCGACTTTGCTTGGTGAACTTGTGAGTACTATGCATCCTGGACCGTGTGTTTCACCTTCTAATGCGCAGACTGTCTTGCCTGTTTTGCCTCCTCCTGCTCTGTTGCCTTGTTCTAGCCCACTACCTGTCTCTTTAGAGGCCTCCCTACAGAGTGCGGGTTGGAAACCAGGCAGTTTGGGACATTGGATACCTGACCCTGCCCATAGCCCATTACCTGGTTGTGGAGGGCAACAGCCCCCCTTGATAGACATGCCTCCACCTTTGTCTGGTAGCCCGGATTTGGATTTACGTGCTGAGGATGTTCAGCATCCTGCATTGGATATTACTCTGCTGGCTAAAGTTCCTTCTTTGCCTCCCTCCTCTTCGGGTGATGAAGGCCCTAGCTCTAGGAGACCAGCATGGGGTGATAGAATGAACATGGATGTCCTGCTCCCTGACCCTCCTCTTGACCCTGGGGACAAGGCTAAATCTACTTGGGAAGAATTTCGTAGAAGGGATACATTTCGAAACGCCCTCCCTCCTCTTCAATGACGGAATGCGGTCCACCTTCAGTATATTGGGGGTCTTGATGTAGCTCCAGACTGTCTCTATGTGGGAAAGTCACTTTTGAAAGGATCTTTGGGTTTTTTTACAAACGAAATATTTGCATTGATTCATGTATCAGGTTCTTCCTTATATGACGTTAGTTTTCAAAGCCCTAGAGGATTAGATCGATTCTGGACAAAGTATGATACTCTTAAATACACTGAGTTGTGGCTGCCATTTTGGGCTATCCCACTTACTAGACCTTCTATTAAAACTGTCACCATTTTGTTTCGAAATGGGAATGTAGCAGCTAGTGATATTATGCATTGGTTAGCTAAACGCTGTGATGTCTTGGGGTTGCCACAGTCTATATTTGACTCTGAACACTTGTGGACTGGTGGTTGGCGTTATAGGATGCGACTTAGAAATACGAATGTGGGTCCCATACACTTACCTAATAGTTTGTTTTCAGGTAGGGAATGCGGGCATTGCTTCTATGTGGGGCAGCCTCGTACCTGTTTTAAATGTGGCTCCCCTTCCCATCTCAGTGCAGCCTGTGATAGACTACGATGTTCCCTTTGTTTATCTTTTGGCCATGCTAGTGCAGATTGTAATTCTGAACTAAAGTGTAACCTGTGTGAAGAACTAGGTCATGGTTTTAGATCCTGTTCTTGGGCTTCCCATAACAGGGAAGATAGCCCGGATCAGGATGTGATCCTTCTTAATGCCCAGAAAAAGGATATTGCTATGGCCAAGTCCCTTTCTTCGCATGTTAAGGTAGTCACTGGTCCCCCTTTATGCCCTGATATTGCAGTGCCTGCTCCCCAGTCAGTGGTTTCTGTATCTGAACCTTCCTCTGAGCCTCCTTTACAGGAAGTTCCACGACTGGTTGTACAGGACCCCTCCTCTACGCCCCCCCCCTTCTGTTGTTTCTACGGTTCCTACTGAACCTGTGCCTGTCCCTGACAAACCTCTGAATATTATTATTATGCCCCCTCCTGAGCCTAGTGTTCAGACAAAGAAATGGGCTCAAAACAGACTACAGGTAGGGCCAAATTAGCTAAACCATCTTCTCCTGGTGGCTCTGTTCCTTAAGTAATAAATTTGAGGTCCTGTCCTGTCACACTCAGTCTTCCGGCTGTGGAAGCTGATCTGACACTCACCACAACCTATGGTATCCTCTGATTCTGAGAATGATAAATCAAAGGAGTTGCTTATGGATACTGATTTTCGCGGTCGGGGTGAGACCCGGAGAAGTACTAGAAAGGAAGGATTACCTTATGTTGACTTATTTTTATTTCACCCTTTATCTGATTCTCTTCATGGCCATGGCATTTCATCTCACTGTAGCCACTCTCAATGTGAACAGTGTGAAAATGCTCTGAGGCACCTGATTACTTTTCACTTTTGTGTGATTTGACGGTGATATTTGCCTTATTCAGGATACCCGTCTCAATACCCTTCCTTTGGTTAATATGGCCAAAAAGCTTTGGCGATGGGATCCTTCTTTTTTTTCTTTAGGATTAGACATATGTAGTGGTGTTGGGGTGTTGTTTAGGGTTGATGGATTTCATGTTACCAAGCTGGTTGAACTGCTTATGGGACGGGCCTTAATATTGGATTTTACTTATTTACATTACACTTGGAGATTAATTGTGATTTATGCACCAGTTACGAAGAAAGGTCGAATGGGTCTGTTTTGTGAGGTGCAGCCTTTTTTGTTCACGTCACGCTTTCTCATATGGGGTGGTGACTTTAATTGTGTAGTGCATAAATCAGATCAGGGGGCCCGGACTGATAAGGATTTCTGTGATACACATTGTCTCAATCACACTATTGTCTAGGGTCGTTTACAGGATGTTTATAGGGTTTGTCATCCTACTGGTGGACGAACTTTTTTTAAGGGCGCCTTATCCACTAGGATTGATTTTCTTTTTGTCTCTGCAGCTTTGAGGGTGATTAAAGCTCAAACCATTCCAGTGGAGATTTCAGACCATAATGTGGTAACTGCCACGTTAGGTAGGCCTCATGCTAAACTGGGGCAGGGATATTGGAAACTGAATTTTACTGCTACTTGATGACAGGTTTTTGGCCCAAGTTCATGATTTGTTGAAAGCTCGATGTCACTATCTGGACTTTCTGAAGATTTGTTTGATTGGTGGCTACTCACTAAATTTGAAATCTCTACTTTGGCTAGGAGGACATCTAAATATGCTGCAGCGACTAAATATAAGAGATATTTGTCTTTACGTATGCAGTTAGAAACTTTATATTCAGCTATACACTCACAAGGCTTATCTTTGACAGCACAGGTACAGAATGTAAAAAAGAAATGGCTGCACTACAGTATACTAGAGCTACTTCCCTGTTACATGAACATAGGGTTTGTTCTGCTAATAAATCTGCTTTGGGGGATGTATTGGATCGTAGTCATAGGCGTTCTGCGGATCGCCTTCTGACTGAAGTTGTGGATACTGCTGGCACTAGTTACACTGCATTTCCGGATATCTTACGAGCAGTCTCCTCGCATTTTTCAGACTTATATGCTGCATCTCCAGTGGATAGTGCTGGTGTAGAACAATTCCTTTCCTCTCTCCATATTGCCCCTTGTTCTGATATACTATTACGGGCTTTAGTTGCTCTGATTAGTGTTGATGAGGTTAAAAGGGAAATTTCACATTTACAGAATAACATGGCGCCTGGTATTGATGGCTTGCCTGCAGAATTTTATAAAACCTGTAGTCCTTTGGTTTGTGATGTGCTCACAGTAGTGTTTAATTGGGTTTTGCAACGTCACACTCTCGATTTCCATTTTTGTACTTCAATTCAGATTTTGTTATATAAGAAAGGTGATAGAACTTTACTTTCCAATTGGAGGCCTTTAGGTCTCCTTAATACGGATTTTAAAATTTTAATGAAAATATTGAATACCAGATTGTTGTCCTTAGCTCCACACTTGATTTCCCTACACCAATCCTGTTCAGTACCGGGCAGATCTATCTATGATCTCCTTTTGCTTCGGGAACTAATAGAGCTTGGTAAAGTTGATGTTATAAAGGGTTTTCTTATGTCCGTGGATCAACAAAGGGCATTTGATTAGGTCCTGCATAGTTATTTGTTTCAGGTTTTACGAACCTACGGAGTTCCTGATCGCTTTATAACCTGGATTGCTTTGCTTTATAGTCATGCTTATGCTATGCCCTTAGTAAATTGTTACTTGGGTTCCTATATCCCTATTCATCGGGGGGTGAGACAAGGCTGCCCTCTGAGTTCATTGCTTTATGTTTTTAGTTTGGATCCACTTTTACATACAATTGCCCAAGATGTGCGGATTCTTGGTATTGCTTCCCCTCATAGTACCCTTGAGGCCAAAATTTTGGCTTATGCTGATGATGTCTGTGTCTTTGTTGCTGATTTGACCTCTGGAGATAAGGTGTTACATAATTTTTCTAATTTTTCGGATGTTGCAGGTTCCTCCCTTAATAAATCTAAGAGTTTTTTTTATCCTCTGCATACTGCCATTCCTGATGTTACGGAGTGCAAAAGGCTCCTGTTGTACTGGGCCCGTCCGAATTTTAGGTATTGATTTTGGTAAAGGTGATACTGCATTACTTAATTGGTCAGCTAAAATTGAGGCAGTTCAGTCCAGAATCAGATTATGGAAATCTTGGCAACAAACTAAACAGAAAAAGGTTATCATTACTAAATCTTTACTTCTCCCTCAATTTTTATACCTTAGTGTGATATACCCCATTCCTTCTGGTTTGGAAGCCACTTTATTGGGTCTTTTTTTTTTTTAATTATTTGGCAGAGTCACCTAAATCCCATTAAAAGAGATGTGTTGTATCTTCCTATTGCACAGGGTGGTTTGAATTGTGTGAATCCGATTACTTTTTACTATAGTATTTTTTTTCATTGAAATTTACTAGACTTTAGTCGTCCACACTCTGTGTTATGGGTGATTTATGCGTATGGTTGGTTACCTAAATTGTCCTCAGAGTGGCCAGGTTTGAGCCAGAAAAATTTACACACTCCTAGTTACCCGATTTATGTCAGACCTGTGATATCGAAACTTAATAGATGGAAGTTACTCCCGGCCCATGTGTATTGCAAATCACGCAAATATATTTATGATGTCCTACAATCTAAAGCACATTCCATAGTCCCCGTTTTTAAGGATGTACCGGATGGTCATGTTGATAACCTCCTTAAAAGTTTGGTAGATAAAAGGATTCCACCTAGATTATGGGATGTTTTATGGCTTAGTTGTCATGGGCATCTCAATGTTAGGAGGAATTTAAAGCATAAAATGGTTACTGAATGTACTTGTCTGAGGGATACTTGCATTAATCAGGAGGAAATAATGTCTCATTTTTTGTTTCCTGCCCCTTTGTGCAAGAATTCTGGATGACCCTTTCTGCCCATTGGAGCCAGCCTTTCTGGCGGGCTGTTACATATCTGGAAGTTGTGGGAGGTTTTTTGCTACATTCTACTTTGTTGGATGCAGGTGTAGTATGGCTGCTGTTCGCTATGTTCAAGTTTCATTTATGGCATGCCAGATGTCACCTTACTCTACAACAGTTATACCACTCACCACTTGAAGTTCTTCAACATGTTGAACATGATTTGTTGTTACAATGTGATTCTGAACGCAACTGTTTGTCCAAAACTGTATGGTTTATGAGGTGGAAAAAGGTTCCTTTTCCGAAAGACAAAATAGGTTGAATCATTATGCTGTCAGAGAATTGAGTATTGATGATATTCTCTTTGTTATGTTTTTTTTTTCTTATTTTCCATGAATTGTATTACTGTTTTTCTGATTTATTGCTCTGTTTATTAACTAAAACCTTCCCCTACTCTTTTCGATAAGTGCCATGGAGTCTTTAACATCCACCTGAACTACCACCAATCCAGGCAGATGGGACCTCGGTTTAACGTCTCATCCGAAAGAAGGCACTTCAGAAGTGCAGCACCCCTCTCATGCTGCACTACAGTGTCAGTACTGGGATATTAACCCAAGTGCCAGATGTGGGAACTGAACCCACAGCCCTCTGATCTCCCAGCCTCAGAGGCGAATGTGCTACCTACTGAGCCACTGACACTGCTAAACAAAAGCTTTGATAAACAAAACAGTCCCTGCTGCAAAAAAGGCTGGTTAGACAAACTACATTATCATTATCACTCTAAATGATTTTCAGCAAATAGTTACATCTTTCAACAGAGCTCCCTCTCAGGTTACTTATGATTGCAATCCAGGCAGCTGTTAAAGAGACAGAAAAACAGAGGCTATACAGGCACTCTCTGGCAATCACATTTAAACTGCTAAAACGCAGGATATCAGCCTGGCCGTGAGCATTTAGGCAA
Source organism: Neoceratodus forsteri (assembly GCA_016271365.2). Taxonomy (NCBI): domain Eukaryota; kingdom Metazoa; phylum Chordata; order Ceratodontiformes; family Ceratodontidae; genus Neoceratodus; species Neoceratodus forsteri. The sequence continues at coordinate 323,997,059 of CM057450.1, read as the reverse complement.
GCTCGAGGAAGACTTTTTGGGAACCCCCATTTGTAGGGGGGTTACACCAAAAAGGAATGGTCCCCTTCACACAAGGAGCAAGTGGGGGGGCTATAACAATGCATAGCCGAATGACCCATCTTTCCACACTGAGAACACTTTACCATATCACAGGTACGGCTAATGTGTCTAGCTGAGCTACACTTGTAACAATGGCGCAGCTGGTCTGGATAAAAGACAAACCCCTTATCCTGACCTAAGAAAAAACAGTTGGGTAAATGTGTTAGTCCAGCATCTGTTTGGGGTAAGTTAATCTTGAAACGCCATCCCCCGTTTCAAAAACCCTCTTCATCCGTAATAGGTTCCGGGTTGCCCTGTATTTTGCATCTCTTCTCTAACCAGTAGATAATGCCTGTGACATTAACCCCCTCATTTCAAAACAGTACAGTGATAACTTTAAATGTCTGTTTTGTCTGGGGAATTGCCTGAAAATTCTGCCAGAGGGGGTTAGTTTTTAGCTGGGCATATCTTATCCAAAAGGCATCCAGGACATCTTGGGATCTAAAGCTGATATCAAAGGAATTATCCCTTGGGGTGTGAATCAAAGCATAAACCTGGGCCAGAAATAAACCCATGGATTGTTTCAGTAACACCTTCCCGATATAAAAGCTATCAGAGAGTTCCTCAGAATGGCCTAGAAAACGAAGGCGAACTGCATTCCGTCCTTTCACCAGTTCGAGTGGTTCATGAAACAAGCTGGCAAAGGTTGGGGCTTCAGATGGTGCAACATTAGGAACAGAAATGGGCCCAAAAGCCCCCCGAGTCAGTAGGAACAGCAGTCGTAGGCAAAACCTCCATAGGAGACTGTGAAGGAAGACCTCCAATATCTGGACAGGGTATGTCAGGGAGCACTTCTCCATCCTTCTCGGGCACTTCAGCAGTGGTTTGAAAACCTTGTGGAGGAGGAGCAGGATCCAACAACAGAGTAGAGCTCTGTGCAGTGCCTGAAATCGGGACAGTCTGGTCAGAAGCCCAGGACCCGTAATACAGCTGTCGCCAGCAGGCCTTTTCTAAGGCCCTTTCAGGGGACCAGTTCACCCCATGCACTAGATCATCTGTAGGATCCTGGGGGACTGAGCCCTGGGTAGGTGTCTGGGGGATAGAATCACTGGGTCGAGCTATAGACAGAAGTTTAGTTGGGCAAAGGCCCGAACCTTCAAGAGGTGTACTCACCCCCATTTATGTTTCTTTTCTTCTTCCGCCACAAGTGTAGACAATCGCGAGCTAGAAGACATCAATCCATCATGGGGAGGTAAGCTATCTGCAGAAATATGCATCACATTTTCTGAAGTAGCAGTGCGGGTCTTGGAGTGCGCACCAGAAAGGCCCACATCCATCAATTGGTCCGATATCAATGCAGAGGTCTATCCAGGGGGTAGTACCGAGCCAAGATCCACCTGGTCCTGAGATGGAACCTGAAAATCAATAGCAGTATTTCTTGTTGCTGCAGAGCTTTTAGACAATAAAAGTGACTCTTGTGCTGCAATGATGTCCATCAATTGCCTCTTGTTTGATTCCAATTACAGAAATAAATTGTCTGCGGCATCCAGTGCCATTTTTGGGATATCTGGAAAATAAACATCATCATTTTCTAAACAAACTATGTCCTGAAGCTCCATTGTAGTAGCTTCTGGAGGTACAGAGACAGGGAGGGGAGCTAACCTCCATGCTCCTTCCACAACTGGCTCCAGCTCGGGACTGCTGACTTCCACCTCCATCCAAACATCCAACTGCGCCCTCTACCGCAGAGTAGGGGAATTTCCTTGGTGCCCTGGCCAAATTTCCCCCCATTCATTAAAAATATCACCAAAAGCTTAATCTGGTTCCAGGTCAGTTGGCATCCATCTGTGTCCCCCTCCCCTAGGTTGTGCCTGAAAATAGGCTGAATTTGTCTAGTGCACTTACAAAAACTTAAAAAAAAAACAGCAAAAAAAAAAAAATTGAGCGGTATGTGCCATCAGAAAATGCATAGACACAGATACTTTAAGTGCAACCTATTGTAAGATAATTATACAGCGTATCCCAGCAATAGTGCACAGGCATTGGCACAGCCAAGGTGGCTAGATAGCACTACCCAAATACCATTGAGACTGTGGTGTGAATATGAGGGTGTACGGGGGGGGGCCACCCTTCGGGGCAGGTGCACTTGGTGCCTGCCATTAACAAAAGTATATGTGTAGAAGGGAAACTATTACACTGGCAGGAATGGGAACAAAAGGGAGTACACACAGTCATGGATGTACTGATACCAGGGACCATGACTATGGACTCATTCCAGGCCCTACAATCCTGGTATAACATACCAAACTCTGAGTTCTGGAAATTCCTACAACTTCAGAGTTCCTTGACTTGTATCCTCAAAGCTATAAACAAGCAAGAATCTCAGGCCATGATTTCACCAATGGGGAACTGGATTAAGGCCAAACGAGGAAGAGCAGGCATGATATACGGGACAATTAGGGATGCTATCCTTGACCAAACAAACTCAGCCAGAGATTACTGGGCAGCAGCTTTAAATACCCCAATTACAGATGAGCAATGGTCTCAATGCTGCTGACATGCCTATGAATCTGTTAAGGATCCCAAAAGCCACCTTATGCAAAATCATCCACTGCTGGTATCGCATCCCTGAAGTATTATACAAAGCCAAACTAGTGCTTTCACATCCGTGCTGGTGCTGTCCCTTGCCACATGGTGACCTTTATCGTATCTTTTAGAGCTGCTACTTATACAAGATTGCTGGTGGTAGGTGACACAGCTCCTCCAACAAATTCTACACAGCACTACAAGCACACCCCCTGGGTTGTTCCTGATTGGTGTAGATGAAAGCCACTATAAATACCCTAAAAGAAAGAGATCTCTGCTGATACAGGCCAGTATCATAGCCAAATAGCTGCTATTACAAAGGTGTCGTACCTCAGAGATACCAACTACGATAGAATTCATGACAAGCCTATCTTAACTAGCCACATTACCAACAATACTTTGTATATTCACTTCCTCACCTGGAACCCCATACATAGATTTTATAACAGTTTAGCAATAACCCATCCAGAGGGTCAAATCCTCCACCAGGACAAGGCATAGGTTAAGACTCATATTAGTGGACCTCACAGTCTCCCAAAGGCAGCTATCAATGTGGAGAGATTAAAGGTTCATACAATCTTGTAACCAGCTGGGATCTGCCATTCATGTAAAGTTTCATGGTATATAGCCATAAAATAATCATTCATCACTAAGCAGTAGCAAGCGGAGACAGAGTTTTTGATGGTTATTTAGTTATTAGCAGAAATACAGAGACATTCTATAGCCTGTCATTTCTCAATACCAGTAGGCTGATGCATTGCTTGTACTAACCTTTACCAATGACACAGCATGCAATACAAAATTGTCAAGCTTATAAGACTGCTGCAGCCATCCTTCTAGTTAGGGCACTTTAACTGTACACCTTGATGCAATCCAAGTACTTACGTAATGGGTGGATTTTTGATTTTCATGTATGTAGCTTGTGTTTTGAAAATACAATAAAACGTTGAACTTTAAAAGCAACTGTTCATTGAAGTAACATTTAAACTGTCCACTGATGACAGTAGTTCCCCTCCCAGATGGATGCAGGCCAGGACCTCTGCATAGACCCTTATCCTCCCAGGTAGGTTCCCAGTCTCTAATGTAGCTGCGCCCCTCATCTCTGCACCATTCCTTCTGCCATGAGTTGAAGATCATAGTGCTGAGTTGCCTCTCCTCCCCCTCTCATAGTCAGGCAACACCTGAGCGAAAGCCACTGAGCATGCTACTTGACCAAGACCCCTCTGCAGCTCCCTAAACTCTCTCCCGCACTATCCCAGCCCCATCCCTAGTGAGGTAATTGGCCCCAAGGGAACAATGTCATCCACCTCTCCCTCCCACCCTACTGCACTAGAAATCCTCAGGATTTGCTTCCTATTCCTCTGGGTCATGGCACCGCATAAGCACCTAACCTCACCCTCTCCCTTTTTCCTATTCCAATTCCACCCCCCTCACATTTGATTCACCAACAAGAAGTTGGTTCCTCCTCCTCTGGGATCCTCTACCACCCTTATTGGGGACTCCACTATGGAGAGCCCTCACGTCCTTCCTGGTCACTACTGCAGGTGCATCCTCCCAACAGTCCTTTCCCACCAGAGTGGCACAGGAATTTTGTAGTGATACCTTTTATGGAATGTACCTATGTTCCACCACCCCTACCCCTTCCACAGCCATTAGTCCAGCCATTGCTCCTCCCTGGCAACTTCTGATGTAACAGTGGCAGGCTTAGTGGCCCCTGGGCTGAGGAAGAGGTCCCCCAAATCATAGCCAACTCAGACTGGTATCTAGTGACCTCCTCCCTCAAACCAGAGATGTGCGTGCAGATGAGGCAGCACCAAAGTCTCCAGAAAGTGTCTCTGGAAACTGCCACCTGATAGCCACTGCACCACACCTTAGCATTCTCAGCTTCTGTTGTCCCTGGGTTACCTGGAAATACTTCTGTACCCTTATCTCTGATAGGGTGTTTCTAGTTTTCCCTTCTTTTTGTTTACTATTTGTGTTTTCACCTGTACCATATATAAATCTCTTTATACTCCTACCCTAGATAGAATGTTGCTCATATACTGAATCTTGGAGTGAAATAAACAGTTCTGGGTCAGTTTATTATTTTCAAAGATTTGTGCACCAACTCTTTATTCTATTTTCTCCATCTTTTTTTAAGGCATCCAATAATTTACTTTTAAATCCAATGTTTTGAAGTTAAATATAGCCTCTTCTTCAGGGGGAAAATGACTTTAAATCTGATCTGGTCATACACAAATGCCAATGTTTTAGGGTCTCAAATTCGAAATAATTATTGTTCAGTACAATTTCTGCGATATTTACTATGAAGTCATCTGGGGGGTTACGCTCCGCTTCATATGGGATGGAAGTGTATAAACCTTTTACATCCACTGCCTTTTTTTGTCCTTGGTCTCAGCCTGAAGGAACCCTACCTTCCTCTAGTTTTTGTTAGCTGGATCCTGATGCACCGGGAACCCAGCATTATGATTCAGGGAGATTTTTGCCTTTGGTTTTCTCCCATTTTTTGTCCCTACCCCGAGGGTGCCAATGCAAAGGACTTATGTTCAGACATGCGGCATGCTGATGCATGCCATCATCAAGCATCCACAGACCCCTTCCCACCCTGGCTTCTGAGGAGTCGTTGTGCCCTGCCGCCCGTGCTTCCACCGGCAGCAAAGCTATGGGTGAGACCGCTGCCCAGTAATCCCCCCCAAAGGAGGAGAGCATCCATTGGGATGCTCAATCCTTTCTTCTCCAACCAACCCCCAATGACCTGGGCCTGTTCCCGAACCCGGGTCACCGGCATAATGTGAGGTGTGGTATCCAGTGCCTCTACCCTCAGCACCACCGGGCCGGCCCCACTGTCTTCTTTTTAATGTATCATATTCCATCCTATAGCAGTCTGAAATGATATGTACACAGTATTATTATGGGCTATGTAGAAGAGAGGTCATAGCCTCCTACCCCCCCACTCCTGGCATCCTCTCCAACTTAGGAGAGGAGAATATTAACTAGGCTAAATGTTTCTTTGACCAGATCCCTGTTCCTGTTTCCCATACTGCTGAATAACTTTGAGGCACATGCAGTGTACGGTTGACAGCAATCACAGCCAGACTTAGAAATTATTTTCTGAAAATGTTCCTCACAGAAAACACACAGATGTTAAAGCTGCAACAAGTTTGACATACCATCACTAGATTCAAACTGAGAGATTGAATAGAATCAAAGTCAAGGAAAACAACACAAGGGTATGCTGATCGTAAGGTTTGAAAATAAAAGTAAGTTAGCTAAATATAAAAGGCACATTGCACTAACTCCACGTGATGCACTTGGGTGCATTCTTTGTGGAGTTTCCAATCAAATCTGGACTGGGAAGGAAAGGGTGTTAGACCTGACACAGGAGGGAGTGACACACCTCACTCCCCCCACCTGTCCTGCCCAGAGTGCTTTTCAGCAAGAAGAAGCAGGAAGCTCACAGAAATCAATTGTAATGGAGATTGCAGAAGCCGGATCCAGAGCACCCAAGCCATCTGATACAAAGGTAAAACACAAATTAGCCTAACCATATGTAGCTCTCAAGAACGAGATATAAAACAGAAAGTTTTGGAATGTTTTTACTGAACCAAGATGCATTTTTTTATTACAGCCAGCTTCTTGCAGAACAAGCACTGAATAGCAGCTGAGAAATTCCAAAGCTTACAAGGGTAAGCACTAAGTGTAGGCATGGGTAAAGAAATGAGGTATAAACCACTTGCATTCTTAAACAGGAGCTGGTTGTTTATTTGCAACAGGCTAAAATAAAATGTAGAATAATGTATGGGGTGGTGTGTGTAACGAGAAGTTTACACACACCCAAGGGGTAAGATGCTACATAAACCCTGAGAGCGAAGCTTGAGGGGTTTGTGCAAACATCTTACCCCAAGGGTGTGTGTAAACTCCAAGTTTACACACGACACCCCATATTTTATTTTTTATAATTAATGGTGATTTGCACTGTTTGTGTAGCTTTGTGTGACTTAGCGTGGCTTTGTGCGATTACGTGGCATTGTGTGGTTTGCCGTTATACACACTTGTGTATAACGGAAAACTATGCCACAGTTTCCCTATGGGAAAAGGGGAAGCCAATAATTACATTAAAAAAAAAAAAAAAAGCTCTGAATAGAGCAAGGTGAACTGAAAAGTTTATTTGGGTAAGCACAAAATTCACTTTACAATGGAACATAAAACACATTTCAGGCAGGATGTGAAAAATGACAGCTGTACTGTTCATGAGGTGGTGTGGAAAAATGGCTGTGATGAAAATTTGGAGTGAAACTGTTGGAAATTACCAAAGTTACGGGTGTGTGTAAGAAAATTTCAATGAACCTGCATAACATGGCCATTTTTAGGAATTTTTCCACCAAATTTTCAACACTGCCACTGTTTCTTTAATCAGTCCTAAAAAGTGATTTCGTACACTGACTGCGCACTCCTGTGCCAGAGGACTGAAAACCTGTTTCAGGCAGGATGTGAAAAATGTCAGCTGTACTGTCATGGGCATGGGCTAAGAATAGAGGGGAGAAGATTTAGGAGTGAAATGAGGAGACACTATTTCATAGATAGGGTAGTAGCAAGATAGAATGCACTACCAGAAGGGGTGGTATCATGTTAATCTGTGAACAGCTTCAAAAGGCATGGGACAGGGAGCAGGAGAGAGTGAGGGTGGGGAAGGTGGGGTGGCAGTGGGATGACAAAGGGAGGGGTGGGCAGCTGCTAACTAGGGGTGTTGGCTGCACACTCGAGCAGACTTGTCTAGACCGGATGGTCTGTTTCTGCTGGCACATGTGTATGTTGGTATGTTCATGAGGTGGTGTGATAAAATGTGTATGTTGAAAATCTGGAGTATAAATATTAATAATTGACAAGAGTTATGCGCCTGCGTAGGAACTGCGCAATGCCTGCACATACCACAGCCATTTTTTAAATTTTTTTTTTAATTTTTCCACCAAATTTCAAGATGGTCCTTTTGGGACCCCACCTCATGAACAATGGCACTGTCATTTTGCTACTTCATCCTGAAAGTCGATTACGCACAGCGACCACGCCATTCTGCGCCACAGGTGCGAAACACATTTTGGGCAGGATGTGAAAAATTACAGCTGTACTGCTTATGAGGAGGTGTGGGGAAAAAAAAGGCAGTGTTGAAAATGTGGAGGAAAAATACTACAAACTGGTGGAGTTACAAGCGTGCGTAGAAACTGTGCAATGCACACTCATAACGCAATAATTTTGGGGATTTTGTGCACCAGATTTTCAACATGAGCTTTTTGAGATCTCCCCTCATGAATTTTGGCACTGTCATTTCATTACTTGGTCCCAAAAGGTGATTCCATGCAGTGATCAAAAAATCACCTTTTGGAACTGATTAACAAAATGACAGTGCCAGTGTTCATGAGGTGGGGTCCCAAGAACCCCATGTTGAAAATCTGGGGTAAACATTCCTAAAAAAAAATAAATAAATAAATAAATAAATGGCTGAGATATCGACATAAGTTGAAAACCCCATTGACAGCCATTATACAGCACCTACCTTGATTACTCGGTTTGCAGTTCGACTTTGAAGTGTAGATGTGTCGATCTACAGAAGTTTGCAGCCGTAACCTCACGGGGGGTAGAAAGTATAAATGAGGAGGTGGATGTTACCGGAAAGTGTCGGAGGGCTGGGAGATGATGAGGACTGTTTTCTTTTTATAGGTACATTTGCAAAGGATTTTGGGGACACTGGGAGTGGGCTCCCAGTGTCTCTTACTTGGTGGGCGTGGTGGGGTGGTGGTGTTGTATTGCTGATAGAGATTGGGCACCCCAATGTCGGCTTTAAGAGAAAGCAACATCATGACTAATGTTGAAGCGGGGGGGGGGGAGGAAGAGGAGTGTGGGCCGGGAGAGAAAGCCGCACCGCGGATAATGTTGAAGCCTTTGGGGGGTTAGAAGAGAGAAAGTACAGTGGCCATGACTCCAGCCATGTGCATTAGTGTGCACTCTAATGCACATGGCTGGAGTTATAGCTACAGAAAGAAATGAAGCGCTCCCATTGGAGTGGTTCATTTCTTTCAGCTAGACAACGTGCCACATCAACAAAGCTGAAGTTGTGTCCTGGCCACAGTGCCTGGTCATTGATGTACACTGCCAAGCACATTGCAGTTTCAGTTGTAACTGGCTTGGCAGTGACACACAGCTCAAATGCTGTATAGTCACAAGATGTTCCTTGCACAAGCACAAAACTTGCTTTTGGGATTTGTGTATGACCAGATCAGATTAAAAACCATTTTTCCTTGAAGAAGAGTCTGTATTTAACCTCAAAACATTGGATTTAAAAGTAAATTAATGGATGGCTTAAGGAAAGATGGAGAAAACAGAATAAAGTGTTGGGCCCCCATATTCAGAGCCAGATGGATTAGCATCGCAAAAAGATGCAACTGTCCCTTCTCCCCTCCGCAGGCCACTAGTCCTAAACAGGCATCTGCGTCCTCCTCTCCTATGGGAGCTGCACTTTCTCTGGGGGCTCTTCCATGGCGACCTGCTTGACTGCCAGCCAGCACTGAGACCCACAGGTACGGACACAGAGATGCAGCCTGGCCTTTGGAGCTACCGGGCTTGAATCTTGGCGCTTTCTGTCTCCACTGGCGGATTTGGTTCTATATCTCACTCCCTCAGCCTTGATTGGACACTTCACCTTTCTCCTGCTCTTATTCGCTACTGCTTTCATCTCCTTAAGCTGCTTAGTTTGCACAAATTTTTATATTGCTGGATTGCATTTTTTTTTTTTCTTACATTCCTATTTGCAAATTATACTGAAAAGTCACTAGAGGGCAACAACTCAATTAATTTGCTGCTGCTGGCAACTGTTACTGTCCACCACTACTCAGTCACTTTACTTCTGCCAGTGCCACTGATCTACTCCCTACTGCTAATTAGTGATTTATTCTTGCTCACCTGATCCATACAATATGTTAACCCTTCTTTCACCTCTTCCATCCTTCTAATTCTTCTATCAATTTGATCTACCTCAGCTCCACACACTCCTCAGTCTAATAAACCTTTCTCACCTTTCCCCTCCGCTCTCCTAGTCCCCCTACCTTTATCCTTGCCATAACTCCTACACCCCTACAAATACTCTGGTCTCACCTCCCCCCCTACTCTATTCTCAGCCCTTAGCCACCTAGCTTTCCTTCGCTGAATTATCTTCACCTCACATAGCACCCTCCCCCCAATACTTCCAAAATCCTTGGCCTGTCACAAATGCCCTAAATTCCACTCCCTCAGAATAGTACTCCTCTTACTCGCATCAACAAATGTTCATCCCAATCCTGGTCCCACTACACCCTCCTCTGCCAGTTGCAATTCTTCCACTAACATACCAACTTCTCCCACCCTTCTGCCCTCCCCAAGGGCCTGAAAATCCTCCACTTAAACATCTGCAGTCTCGTGTCAAATGGACCTTTTACATTCTATGGTAATCGCCCTCATACCTGATATTCTAATTTTAATGGAAACTTGGTTAAACGCTAAAATACCTGATCTTGCCATTAATATTCCAGGTTATTCCATAATTGGGCAGGATAGGATTGGCAGGGGTGGTGAAGTAGTCATGTATATCCTTTTCTCATTTCAGTTCTCAATCATCCTCATTACCCTCCACCTATGAAGCACTTGTAGTAAACATTTCCTTGCCATTTTCCTCCCTGATCTTCATAGCTGGCATCTACTGACGACCTGGCTCCAAGGCATCCGATACTTTGGATTTCATTACCTCCATAACGTCCCTCTCTCATAAAGGTGAGCTATACATCCTGGGTGATGTAAACCAAAACTATCACCAACAACTGCCAAGATACGAAATGACATCATGGCCCTCAGTCTCTCCCAACTCATCCTGGAATCCACCTGCCTAAATCATAAAACCCTTAATCACTCCCTGATACATTGGGCTCTCACCCCCCACAGAGTCATTAAATCAGGTATCCTACAGCTGGCTCCACAGCGCTGAGTGAAGGGGTTTGCTTAGCAAGCTGGCAACCCAGGTTTGCGCCCAAAGCCAGGGTATCGGGGGCAGAGACCGGCGAAGGGAAGGGGTTCACAAGCAACCACTGGAAGCTTCCCTCCCAGGGGGATTTGCCTGGGGCCCTGTGGGTGGATTGGTGACATACTTGGGGGATGTGATGCCTTGACATGCCCCCCTGTACACCCCCACTCCAGGCTGCCCTGCACTCGTGCATGGCTGAGAACTGTGTGGGTGGGGCACGGAAATACGGAAAAAGTATGTCCCGGCTGGATGACGAGCACCCAGCTCCTGCCGCCCGAAGCCCTGGAGCCAGTCCCACAGCTCCTGGATTGTGTGCTGTAGGCCACCAGGCCCCCCCCCCCAAAAGAAAGGGACTCTCCTGGCAAAGGGATATGCCAGGGTATCCAGGTAGGCTGCAGTTAGGGCAGGTAGTGGTGGCAGGGGTCGGAGGCTGATTGGGTAGGTATTGGTGCTCCAAAGGAGTGGTCAGTTGTGCGATGAGGGAGTAGCATAAAGAAATTATTACACACACACACACACACACACACACATCTGGCATCCTTTAGTGATCACCCAATCTTCAAAGTTAGGAAATTCCATAGACCAAAACTGCCACACAAAATTCTGCAACTCAGCTCTATCAGCTCCTTAAACCTTAATCCCCTTCTTAATGAACTGGCCAGCTCTGACTGGTCCCCTGTTGCCTTTGCCCCTTCCATTGACCAAGCCCTTCTTTATTTTAAAGATACATTTCTAACTACATGGAACTCTCATGCTCCATTCAAATGCATTAGAGTTCATGGCAACCATTGTCTCTGGGTCTCCCTCGAGTTACTGACCAGTTTTGGGGAGCGAGACAAAGCTTGGAGGAAGCATAAAGCCTCCCAGCTTCCCCCAGACTATGCCGGGTATTGCATGTTAAGAAATGCCTGCACAAAGCTACCAGACTTGCCAAGTCTGAATATTTTAAATCATCTTTTCTCAAAAACATCAATTCCCCCTCCAAGTTCTGGAAAGTGGTCTATGTCCTATTCTCTCCCCCCCCATTTCACATCCGCCTCCCCCAGTGCTTAAAATAAACAACTCGTTGCTCTCCAAACCATGTGCAGTGGCTCAAGAGTTTAACTCCTATTATAACTCCTGTGCCACAGCACTTCTAAAGTCCCTCCCCTTAACCTCCCCCCTTCTCATCCTCCCACACCCAGCACTCAACCCCTCTGTGCCCACCCTTCCTCCTCCTTTTCTGCTGTCTCCCCAGAGGAAACACTGACGGTATCTCAGTCTCTCTCTCTCTCTCTCTCTCTCTCTCACTAAAGGCTCATCACCAGATGACCCTGACCCTAAACTCCTCTACCTTTCAGCTTCTGCTATAACCTACTCTCTCTCCTTAATTTTTTTTTTTTTTTAATACTTTATTTTTATTCATTTGGCAATGAACATAAAAATACATTCTTTGATCCCAGCTACAGTTATTGGATACATCATAAGATATATTATAATGGGTACTACGCAGCCCTTCTTTCATTATTACAACATACTGGCGGCAAAATGCATCATCCATTGTTCTTCCCTAATCTAACCAATATAGGCTTATGCAGCAAGATCATGGACAACCATACCTAAATAAATATTATGCAAAATCCAGAGAATCCCTTCTTTTCAGACGGGCTGATGTCATTGACTTAGCCCAGGAGTCCATGTCAATATCAAAATACAGAGTTATTGCTATCATAGAATAATGGCGATGCCCCCTAAAGTTACTCATAGACATCCTAAAACATTAATCTTAAATGTTTTTTTAAGAAAAGTTATAACAATAAAAGTCCCCAGATCTATTATCTTTCAACTATCCCTACCCAATCTTCACCACTAGATGGTAGCAACCGCCCCAAAGTAGGACCTTAAATCTAGAAAACATGTCGCAGACTTGCAGTAGATTTAATATATACTACTTTCCCCTTAACATTTAAACATTTCCATTCTGCAACAATTTTTAAACATCATCTGGCTTTCTGTGTTTAGTACAATTTCCTCAAGTGTAACTATTTTTATCTTTGATGTTTGTACCAACCAGTCACTAAATCAGCTTACTAGTAATAGTCTCAACTTTCAGGTTTCACCATCTTCCTCCTCCGTATCAGGATGACCAGGTTTAGCAAAGTCCTTTCGGATGGTATCCAATTTATGACCCATGTCAGCTGGATCATTGTAGATATACATGTAAGTTCTTTCAGCACAAATGATCTTCAGCCTCGCCGGCATTTGGAGAGTGGTTAATTCCTAATTCTCACAGGCCTGCCCAGACTGCATCAGATCCATGCCGGCTCATCATTGTAGAGTAACTAAGGTCAGGGAAACAATGCAGCACCAAGCTATCCGGAAGTGTAAGTGCTTCTGCTGTTCTGGCCTTTTGCAAGGCCTGATCTCGTACATGCACTCCAGTTGTAACCACTAAGACAGTCTGAGACAATACAGGATTATTAGGCTTTCGTCATGGTGTGATGCGACAAGTTCGAACAATCAGATTGTCTTCACTCAACTGGAATAAATCCTGTAGAAGCTGATGCATGTAATCCATCAAATTTGCTCCCTCTACTCTTTTTCAGGTAATCTCAAAAATCTGAGGTTACAAGCGTGAGCGCCATCCTCGCTCCTTAATCCTAAATCTCTCCTTACCATCCTCATCTGTCCCTTCATCCTGGAAACATGTGGTGGTCCTCCCTCTCCCAAAGGGTGGTGACTCCTCCTCCTCACCCCTGCAGATTTTCACCCAATCTCCCAGCCCTTGCCAGGCTCCCAAGAACACCTGGCCCTCTCTCAACTAACCTCCTTCTGCGATTTTTTTTTTTTTTTTAAATCCCTGTTCCAATCTGGCTTTCGGAAGAACCACTTCACTACCACCTCTCTACTCAGGCTCACTGACTCCATCACCAGGATGGATAATGGGCTCATTACCTCTACCATCTTTGTCAACCTCGCGGAAGCTTTCGACACAGTCTCCCATGCCCTACTTCTTGACTACCTTACGGCTACTGGGTTGTCTACTTCTGCCCAAAACTGATTTAGAGTTTACCTCTCGGGCAGAACACAATCAGTCAAGATCCAGGGGAGTGCTGTGGAGCCCGAACAAGATAGAAGCTTTGTGTTTGAGCTCAGCACTATATTAGAGACAACTCTACTAAAGTACTAAATTTAATCATCAGAACTGTATTTTAAATGGTGATACATGGAGTCAACTGGCCACTGAGCAATATGAAGCATTCATGGAGGGAGAAAACCACGGAAACTAAATTCAAAACTCCTGCCGAAGCGCCAACCACTTGATCACTGTAAGGTCAAAATGCTGAGCCAGATGACCTGCAACTCGAAGAGACCCTCTAGACTCTGGGTCTCAAGCGGAACAAAGTGATCACCTCGGTATCTGGCGTGTCAGATACATTCAGTGCACTACCAAATCTGGTGGCCGAAATTGAGGTAACTGTTGAAGGTCCAAACTGCATCGGTAGAGGCAATAAAGTGGGCTGATGCAGCGATGGGAGCGGTGTCTGCTGTTGTCAAAGAAAATGCTCACCTGAGATCCTGACTGGAGAGCCTGGAAAACCAGGCAAGGGCCACCAATATTTGTGCTCTGGGCCTACCGGAGGGTTGTGAGGGTGATCACACTTGTAGTCTAGAACTAGAGCAAGGGAATGAGAGGTTTCATCCTCTGAAGATGAAGAAGCTCTGTGAAGGCTATTTTGAACGTGAGCATTTTGAATTGACTGTCTGCTGGGGAGATTGCTACTTCAGGACCTTTTTGGACATTTAGATTAAAGTGCGAAATTTTTTCTCCTTCTGTTGTTCATATAATACCAGCTCTGACGTGAGTGCATTCAATCCATTGAGATTCTGGATATAAATATAAATGTTCAGTTGTTTCACAGTCTAAGACAGACATAGGTGTTCTTACTTTTCATGATAGCATGATGGGGATTACTGTCAAGATAGTTAAATATGAGAGTTAGAATATTGCTCGGAGAAGTTTCTCTGTTTGTGCCATTTATTAAAAAAAAAAAGTACTGTATGATCTAAAGGACTAATTTTACTGGGTCTAAAACGTTGCTGTACAGTATCTAGAAGCACTGTTCTTGTATAGAAATTGCACACTTAGAGCACTAATAAAAGGTTGGAGCATGGTGGATTCCTCCTACCCTGGTGGAGGAGGAGGACTTTGGGGACATTATTTTCAAATTAAACTACAATTTATATACCATGCAGCTCATGGACTCATTTTGCAGCTAATATTTGGGTTCTATTGATGTAATTGTATATTTTTCTTTCCCCCCTCGATGTATCTCAAAGCATAAGACAAAAAATGTACTTGCTGTGTTAAGAGGAGTGGCATCATCATGGCTTTTGTTGGAATATATTGTAGCATCTATGCTTGAGTACAAACTGTATGTTTGCTATATAACAATAAATATAAAGTTAAAATAATAATAATAAAAAAAAAATTCCAGGATACAATCTCCCCCCAATTCCACAGGAGTCCCACAGTGCTTAGTGCTTGGACCCATTCTCTTCTCCATCTTCCTAAATGACTTGCCCTCAGTATGCTCCCCCTCCTCCTCTATCCATATGTATGCCAATGACACCATCCTGTTCTCCTCTGGCAAGTGCCCTGCTGATGTAGCAACCATGCATCAGCATGACTTCCAACAGGTTCAGCTATGGTTTGCCTCACATCAACTATTCCAAAATGCCAAAAAAGACTGTCTCCATGACTTTTAGCACCAGGTAGAGGCTCTCTAGGCTCCACCCTTTACCATCTTTCTATATCCTGGATGGGACAAGCCTAGAGGACATCTCCTCATTCAGACACCTTGGGGTTTGGTTGGACTAACACTTTAGCTTCTCTGGCCACATTGATGCCATCCTGAAAAAACTGAACCCCCAAGCTTGGTGCCTGGAACTCCATCCCACCCAATTATCGCACTCCGCCTCCTCCTCCTCCCTCCCTCCTCTCTCTTCACTTGCCTCTTCCTTACATAACTCTCTCTCATCTAACTGCTCCTGCTTTAACCTTCCTTAACCGTCCTCCTATACCTCTGCTCCTCTCCATGACTCACATCCCCTATTAAACCTTCCTCCCCCGAGCCTGATTCTCAGCATGCTCTTCTCTTCCTTCACCGCTTACCCCCTCATTCCTAAACCTAACCTTTTTCCATTACCAACTTGCCCCTGCTTAGTTTTGACCTCTGGCAGGGTTCTCAGCACCCTGGAGGGGTCTAGCACTAGGCAAGCCTTCTTCTTCCCTTCCCCTTCCCCCTCTCTCCTTTCTACTCAACTTGTCCTCGCCTAAATCTGCCCTCTGTTGGGATTCTTAGCACCCTGGCGATGCCTACACTTGTACTTTCCTTCCCTCCTTTTTTCCTTTCCTGTTCTATCCCCTGGCAGGGTTCTCTGCATCCTGGAGGGGCCCAGCACTGGGCAGTTACTCTTCCTTCACTTATATCCTTTCTACCCACCTAGTCCTCACCTGATTCTGCACTCTGGCAGGGTTCTCAGCATCCTGGACTGGCCTAGTCTTAGGCAAGCTTCTTCCTTCCCTCCTTTCCCTTCATCCTTTCTTTTCTCTCTTCCCAGCTTTTCCTCTCCTAGCTCTGCTCCCCTGGCAGGGCTTTCAGCATCCTGGAAGGGTCCAGCACTGGGAAATGACTCTTCCTTCCCTCCCCTTTCCCCTCCAACCTCTCTACCTAACTTGTCCTCTCCTGACTCTGCACTCTGGCAGGGTTCTCAGCAACCTGAAGAGGCCTAGGCAACTTTCTCCCCCCCCTCCTCTTTCTTCCCTTTACCATCCCCTCTACTATCTCTACCCAACTTGTCCTTGTCTACTCCTGCCCCTTATTCTAAGACCTCACTTCATTCCGCTACTGGCACTGATCTCCGCACTCTGAAGGGACCAGTTCCAGGTATGACTCATCCTTCCCTTCCCTCTCTCTTGCCCCCTTTCTACCCCCTGCACTTAATCAAAGGCATTAGTTCACTTGAGCTAATAATTTGCACTTTTTGTTCTGTCTGAGGTGCTCCCAGACTGCACTAGCCCTATTTTTACTTGCCCCTCACAACTGAATTTTTTTTTTTCTGGCGGTGGGCTCACTTTTCCTCTAGTAATGTTCCCTCCATCTTTATCCTCTCCTTCCCCCGGCTGGTTTCCCCTGTCTACCCCCTACTCTCCTTGATGTCCCCCCACTGGACCTCATCATTCAATAATTGCTAAATATTCTGCCTCTTAACCGTGATCCATTCTTGCAAGGAGTTAGCTCCAAGGCTACATTAAATTTCTGTACTATGCTCTTGTGATATGCCACTTGTAATTAAATGCATATTCCACAGGTATGCTATATTTAACAGTATGTTATGCCACAAATGTGACTTTATGATTATTTATGATACATTTGTAACAAGACATACAGTTAAAAAAAAAAAAAATTGAATGTTTCATTTCTTGGATATGTTAAATGTTAAACTGGATGTCTAATTCTTCATCCAATCAACTTCGCCGGCACACTGGGAGACAAGCAACTTGTTGTCCAGTGTGCCTTCCTGTAAAACATTTCAATAAATCAAAATAAAAAATCTGCTGTGCAAAACAATGTGCTGGCTGACCCAGGTGGGATATTCAAACTGAATGCTCAATCACAACAGATCACACATCCTGTTTGAATATCGGACCCTGGATGTGAGGCACAAAGTGGGCAGCTGCCATTTTTGGTACAGAGCATCCAGGGTTCAGGGCTAAAGACCACTAATGGAGGAATGAGTGGCGCAAACCTGGATGCACCGGTCCCCCCAGGGCAATATTCGGTTAAACTATGCTAATGAGCTCATTGGACATCATTGTACAACCAGGCCCCATGCAAGTTCCTTATGAGCTCATTAGCATGGCTGCACCAGGCTGAATGCGCCGGCCAAGGCCTGAGCAGAAGTAACACTAAACCCCTGGTAGTGCAGTGGCAACCTCCCCATCCCCGAGTCCCAAAGTGTACAATATAGGAAGCATCCCCCCATTACCATAGTGTAGGGTTTCCCCACCCATCCCCGATCCCCATTCAACATGTAAATAAATCCCAATCCTGTTTGCATAATGTAGTGTACCCCCTTCCCAGGGTTCAGGGAGAATTTTTTGATCAGGGATCGGGGCTGGGGTGGGGGGTATACTACATTATAGAAAAAGGTTCCAGTGCATTTATTTTTCGATCGGGGATTGGGGCTGGAAGAGGGGAACAATGCATTATGGAAATGGGATCTGGGTGAATTTATTTTTCGACTGGTCTTGGGGATGGGGGACCACTAGACCACCAGGGCTGGCAAGCTGCTGTGCACCTCTCTGCACTTCCACAGCCTGCCTGTGTGTGGCAGATGATTTAAGTATACCTTTTCCATGCCTAACTTTGGGCAGCTCGCTTCTGAGTTGTGGGGGCAGATGCGCTGCACAGTTTGGCTGAATATTGTGGTGTGTGGAATCTTCATGATACCGCCCCTTTCTTTGTTCCACATACATTAATTCTGCATAATGGTGCATTTGGAGATGCAGAATGCATCTCTTCTGTTCGAATATCATGCTTCGGTACATTTTCTGGGATGCGCCATGCATCTCAGTTTTGGGCCAAGATAAGCCATGCATCTCCTTTGAAAATGTGGGCCTTGGTGCACAAATCTTTGAAAATAATAAACTGACCCAGAACTGTTTATTTCACTTCTTGACTATCTGGGACATTAAGGGTCTATACATAAAAAGGATAGTGGACTATCTGGAGACAATTATTGATTTTTAATCTATACATACCCAATCTTGGCCAACCTTTTACCTTTCGCACCTCTCAGCAGTGACTGTTACACAGTAGTAAATGGGTGCTTTACCTTGGTTATTCAGCAGAATACCCCACCACCTTGCTTCTTCTGTTGATTGCAAAGATGGAAGTTACCGCTTCCACTCATTCGCTGTTCCACTCACTGGACATACTGAGTGGAAGTGCTTTTATAGTGCTCTTGTTAGAAGGCACTAAACCTCTGTCAGCTCCACCCACTAATTACGCATCTGATTCACAGGTCTTCCTGATTCTACTTAGCCCCAGGATTAATCTCCTGAACCAGTCCCCTCCCCTCACCTGTTTACAGTTGTAACCCCCTACCACACACTCACTCACTCACTGACTGACTGAGTGACTGGTGGGGCTTACTGTAAGTGCCTCCCTCCGCTGTGTTGCCACCAGTTCCAGTCCTATGTAATGCTGCCTGTTGTCCCCTCCTGTTGGCACCATGTAAGCAAGGGGCTGGAGGAGGAAGAATTAAGACTGACAGTTTGGTAGCAAGTGCCATGTAGTTCTTTTTTAGTGATATCTCGAGCTGCCTGCCTCAATGTGTGAGCTGGCAGGCAGTCCATGCTAGCACTCTGCATAGTGCTACAGTGCTTTAACCTAAAGCCACTCTGGTGGTGCTGCATTTGTTCCCCTCTGTGAGCCCAGGCTCCAGGGATGCTGGTCGGAATTCGGAGATACATGGGTTGGGGGAGAAGAAGGGAACCTAAAGTTTTAAAAACAAAAAAACAAAAAAAAAAAAAAACAAATGGCTCCTGTGTCTTTAAATGCAACCAAGGCTGCTAACAGTGGAGAACCTGCCTGCCACCTGTGGCCATTATATTTCAGCAGCTGTGATAGGCAGGGGATCTGTAGGAGTGCCAGTTCTGCCACCAGAAGATGGGGAGGAAGGGGAGTGCCAGCTACTAAACCCTGGGGACATGATCTTTTAAAATGTTGCCTAATTCCCACAGGCAGGACCTAAAGTTGGGACATTAAATTATTTTATTTATGGAAAGGTTTCACCAGGAAAGGCACACTGAACAACAAGTTGCTCGTCTCCGTGCAACTGGGGGGTACCTGATGAAGAATTAGACATACAGTTTAACATTTATCATATCTGAGAAATTAAACATTCAAATACATTTGTAACAAGACATACAGTTAAAAAATATAATCATACAGTCATATTTATAATATACAATTGAATATATCATACCTGTGGAATATACATTTAATTACTAGAGGCATAGCTGAGGAATATAGTACAGAAATTCAAAGTAGCCTTGGAGCCAACTCCTTGCAGGAATAGATCATGGTTAAGAGGCAGATTATTTAGCAATTACTGAATAAACTGATATCCAGTGGGGGGTAACATCGAGGAAGGTAGAGGGGTAGACAGGGGGAAACAAGTTGGGGGAAGGAGAGGATAAAGATGAGGAAACATTACTGGGGAAAAAGTGAGGCGGGAATCGGTTGTGATGAAGGGCAAGTTACTACAGTGCTAGTGCAATCTGGGAGCACCTCAGACAGAACAAAAAGTGCAAATTATTGGCGCAAGTGAACTAATTCCTTTGATTAAGTGCAGGGAGTTGGGGGGGGCAGGAGAGAGAGGAGGGGGTAAGGGGAGGATGAGTCATACTGGAACTGTCCCCTTCAGAGTGCGGAGATAGCTGCCAGTGGCAGAATGAGACAACAACTTAGAGTAAGGGGCAGGAGTAGGCAAGGACAAGTTGGGTAGAGATAGCAGAGGGGATGGTAAAGGGAAGGAGGACGTGGGGTGGGAGAAAGTTGCCTAAGTCTAGACTTCTTCAGGATGCTAAGAACCCTGCCAGAGAGCAGAGTCAAGCGAGGATGAGTGAGGTAGAGAGAATGCAGGGGAAGGGGGAGGGAAGGACGAGTCATTTTCCAGTGCTGGATCTCTCTAGGATGCTGAAAACCCTGCCAGGGGGCAGAACTAGGTGAGGATAAGTTGGGAAGAGAGAAAAGAAAGGATGAAGGGAAAGGAGGATAGAGGAGGGAAAGAAGAAGCTTTCCTAAGACTAGGCCATTCCAGGATGTTGAGAACCCTGCCAGAGCGCAGAATCTGGTGAGGACTAGCTGGGCAGAAAGGATATAGGGGAGGGGGAGTGAAGGAAGTGTAATTGCCCAGTGTTGGCCCCTCCAGGATGCAGAGAACCCTGCCAGGGGATAGAATTAGGTGAGTACAAGTTGGGCAGAGGGAATGGGGGGATAGAAGAGGAAAAGGGGGGGGGGGAAGGAGGGAGAGAAGAAAACTTGAGAATAAACATCGCCAGGATGCTAAGAATCCTGACAGGGAAGATTTAGGTGAGGACAAGTTGAGTAGAAAGGAGAGGGGGGGAGGGGAGGGGAAGGAGGAGGCTTGCCCAGTGCTAGACCCCTCCAGGATGCTGAGAACCCTGTGAAAGATCAAAACTAAGTAGGGGCAAGTTGGTAATGGAAGAAGGTTAGGGGTAGGAGTGAGGAGGTGAGCGGTGAAGGGAGAGGAGAGCATGCTGAGAAGCAGGCTTGGGGGGAGAAAAGTTTAATAGGGAGTGTGAGTCATAGAGAGGAGCAGAGTCATAGGATGACAGTTAAGGGGATTAGGAGCAGTTAGGTCAGAGAAAGTTATGTAAGGCAGAGGCACAGAAGTAAGAGGAGGAGTGCTGTATTTGAGGGGGGGGAGGGAGTTTCAGATTTGTGGGAAACTATGGGTAAGGCCTGACTGACCAAGAGTGGTTCAACGGGGACCAACAAAGTAAGTGTCAGAGGACCTGAGGAAGTGGGTGTGTGTGGGGGGAGAGAGTGAGCATGAGAGGAAGGAGGAATTTTCTCCTAATCAAAAATTTAAAAGTGAGTTTGGCACAATGAGTGAGGTGCCTGTTGGCAAGCAGGAGAAGGGACAGGGCACTGTGGTAGAGGTCAGTGACTGCATAATGGAGCATCAGGAGCAGAGCAACAGAAGGAGTTAAAGAGCATGTCCAATCTGGTTAGGGAGGATTTGGCAGCGGCACCATAGACTACATCACAGTAGTCAAAATTGGGGAGGATCATCTTCTGGACTAGTTCATGCCGCTCTGTAGGAGGGATGCTACTACGGTTCCTGAATAAGGCACCAAATAAAAAACTGTGTGTGAAGAAGCCATCTTTGTGAACCCAAACCCCAAGCTCAACCAATCGGCACTCCAAGAGCCTGAGGACCTGCAGCTATGGCCCCCAGGTAGGGAGAATGAACAGTGTTCTTTTAGGTGTCGAGAGCAATCAATCAGGTGTCATAAGTCTCGTACATATTAATTTGCCTGATGGACAGCTATTTTAGCAAGTGGAAAGCTGTCATTCTTCCTTGAGACTCCAGGGCTGGTTACAGCTCGAGGCAGTCGACTGGAAGTCCTCAAACTGTGGAGAAGACTTTTGACTGTGGCTCCTGATCGAAGTAGAACCGGCCTGAGGCTAATTCAACCCAATTCCAAGAGACTTTGAAGTTTTTTTTTTTTTTTGTTTTTTTCAGCACTTGGGACAATCAGAGAGGTGTTCAAGGCAGTTGTGGATTTCAAACTGATTTCTGACCAAGAGCTGACAGACGCATCCTGCCCCAGTGTGAGTGATCCACTTTAGTTGGACTGGAAAAGGAACCCATGGCTAACAGGCTACAGAGTGGGAGGAGAGTCCGATTGTTCCTGAGAGCCAGGATGAGAGCCGTCGCCAGCAGAGGACCATCTGTGGAATCAGCCAGGTAGTGTCACCATCAGGCACTACCCACTGTTTCCCCCTGAGGGTTAGTTGCCTGGATGGGTGGGGTGAGATGTATGACTCTGGTCCCTAGGTTTGATCTGTGCCAGTTGTCTGCATCCATGTAGAAGAGGTGACCAGCTACAGAGCTGCAAGCAACAGAGATAATGCCTGCCAAGAAGTCTGCTGATCCAGCCAAGTGTCCAAGAGCTGCCCGGTTATGCTGAAGCCCCAGAACTACATCATGAGCCACCTATAGCTGCCCAGACCCTGAAACCAAAAGCTAGAGAACCTTCAGTACGGCCAGGGTTTTGCCTGCACCTAGGAAGTTGTTTAAAAGTTTGCCAAGTTTCTATTTGGACCATTGGGTCACTTGTTGCCCAAGTTCATTCATGTCATCGCTTGCCTCCTCCGGAAAGGGGGGTTGAATTTAAAGTAGTCAGTTAATAAGTGCATCAGTGCGGGCCAACCAACTGCACCGTACAGGCCTGCTACTTTCCCTGGATATCCAGAGTAACTGTAGGGAACACTGGCACCAGTGGGGAGGTGGGTTTATGTGTTGCTCACTGTCAAAGTGGTGTTTATGGTTTTACCAATTTCATTAAAAATATTCAAACAGCATTTATTTCTGCATCCCATTCCCTTTTCAATAAGCTGTTTATTGTTGGTTAAAGCTGTCTGTGAGCATATTATTAGTGGTCATCATTATTTGCATGCGCTGTAAAGTATTGTTACTGTTTATAGTATCGATGTGCTGAGAGACTGGAAGGGGAGGTGGGTAGGTACAGTATCCCGGGGGTTGTACCAATTTACCAACTGACCCACTGTATTTACTCTGGTTGAAGTCACCACACTACTTTTTTCATCTTTGGGAAAGAACTCCCCTTTTCCACCAGAAGCAGAGCCCAGGCCCCTCAACCTGGTTTGAGCCCACCAGGCAGGGGTAGTAACTGAACGTTACACAAGATTCAAGGCACATTTCAAAGCACCCCAAACACTGCCTAGAAATCTCTCTCTCTCTCTCTCTCTCCCCACTTACCATGCTACTTTCACTATGAAGAGAAATTTAAATAAATACCACTCACCTTTTAAGGTGAAGCTAGGTGCTTTTACTCCTTTCTCTTAGTGAAGGCTGTTCTTCCCTAGGTAAGTGACATTTTTTTCAAATCCCCCTTGAAACATGTTTTTGCAGACACTCTGGGAAATCATGCTGCAGGCAAGATTTCAAAAAATGTTACCTACTTGGCTCATGAGGTAGTCACAAAAATGTCATGGTGAAAATGTGAGGTCATAATGTCAAAAAAAAAAAAAAAAAGTTATGTGGAAATGTTTTATTATTATTTTTTTTTTTATTTTTTTTTTTTGTGTTTACTCATAAGTTTGTAATGTTTGCAGATCTTGGGCTCAGATTTTCAATATAGCTCTCTTGTTACCCCACCTCATGGACATAATGGATGTCATTTTTCAAATTCCTCCAAAACAGGTTTTTGAGGCAGCTCCACAAAATCACCTTTGGGACCCAATTTGAAAATTCCACCTATCTAGATCATATGTTGGGGTCAAAAAAAGACTATGATGAAAAACTGGTGTCAAAATATCAAACAAAGTTATGAGGAAACATTTAATTTTTTCAACATTTACTTATGGCATTTTTTTCCTTTTTGCAGATTCTGGGCCCAGATATGCAACATAGCCCATTTCTTACTCCATCTGATAAACATGACGGGTGTCATTTTTCAAATCACCCTCTGAAACATATTTTCACAGCCACTGTGCAAAATCACTTTGCGGGTAAGATGTGAAAAATTCCACCCATTTTGATCATAAGGTGGGGTCATAAAAAGACTACTGCCCCCCTATTCAGAGCAAGCTGAGCATGTAGCTGACTCTAGCCAATAGTATGACAGCTGGCAAGCTCCGACCACAGTGTGCTACCTGTTGTAATATGGGGCTACAGCAGCTCATAGTGACTAATAACTGTTTAGTGATGATATCAACTGTGGGAAGAAGCTGTCAAACTCCATTATACACAGGTGGTTATACAAATATGTGTATAATAGAGTTTGATTTATACACGTGTATAATCACTCATGTATAACGGAATTTTGTTAGGCACTTTTTGCAAAGATTCTAAAATAAAATAAAAAAAATCAGAGGAACCAGTTATAAAAAATAAAACATGGGGAAGTCTATGTTTCTACAACAGTGGGGGAATTCAAACATGCATGGGGCAGACATAAGGCAGTTATAGTGGGGGGGTTGCAGAAAGTGGGCTGTTGGTTAACTAGAATCTGCAGCTTATCCAGTAGGTAGGGAAATGGGAAGACTGGGTGGGCCAAGTGGTCCTTATCTGCCGTCAAAGTCTGTTTCTAAGTGTGTGTCAGCTCTGATTTTTTTTTTTTTTTTTTTATATATGCATACCCTCAGTATGTGATGCCTTGATAAAACCTCAAGCTTTGTTCTCAGGGTTTATGGGGCATCGCACACCTCGGGTGTGCATAAAATCCTCGTTATACACACTTCCCCATGCATTATTCTGTATATGCTATGCTGCCATGGCCTCAGACTGCACATGAAGTGCTAATCAGATTAGCACCACACTACTGTTTGAATATGGGGCCCATGTTAAAAATTTGAGATCAAAATATAAAAAAAAAGCCATGAAGAAACACTGAATTGTTCCAATATTTACTTATACAGTAGCTGAGCCACCTGCTTAAGTAGACTCCAACATTTAGAATGCGAAGTCCCTAGTGATGTGGGGAGAAACCAAATAGCCAGCGTGAACTGGACATTCAGCTCTGTCACTGGACTCATGCCACAGTTAGGGGGCAGGGAACTGCAGAGAGAGGCTAAGAAAGAGGGAACAACTGTTTAAAACTGCACTGAGGCAAAGGGGCTCCATGTTTTTTCTTTCTGTACCTCCTGCTTGCCACTTTACAATGTTACTTGCCAAGTGTCTCCTTACTGGGGGAAACCTGGGGACTGCAAGCACCTAACAGGGCACCAAACTGGGAGGTACTGAGGAATGGGGCACCATACTGAGGTACTGCACTTTGGGGTATTACAACCACACCACCAGGATGTTCCACAATGATCTTCGTGGGAAACCCCTTATAGCTTAAAAGCCATTGGGTAGTGTCCCTTGAGGGGATAACCTCCAGGAGTTCCTGCATCCTTCTAGTGATCTTACCAAACTCCCAAAATATGGGCAATGTCTCCACTCCTCACCCATGGTTCCTGGCAGTTTGGGATCTGTCTTGGGTGCCCAAGGACCCTCCCTGGCAGCCTCTGAAGCCCCATTCAATGACAAGTTGATTCTCTCACTTCAGTGAGGTATTCAGGACCTCATGCCACTGTCAGGACTTGGAATAACTGACACCTGTACTTTCAGGTGGGGGCACACCTCAGGGTGCCTCTTGTGTCTCTGGCTTAAGTCCCTCCACCAGCCTTAGTGGGCACAGGTGAGTACCCACTCATGCCAAGCACACGGCAGTACTCCCTGAAACCACAGTGCACTGCTGGCAGTGCCTTCTCACCCCTTCACCCAGCACCTATGACTGGGGTGGATCAGCCAGCCCTCCATCCGTACCCCAGAGGGGATTGCTAGGTAAGGACATCTGAAGTGACTGTTCCCTTCCGCCCTAACACCAACTGCCAACAACTGAAAACCAATCCATGCTAACTGGTACCACAAGGGTACCCCATCATTCTGTTGCCTATAGCTCCTCCCACACCAGCTATACCCACAGAGGAGAGTGCTAAGACATCTCTTCTCTGCTGGCCAACTACTAGAAACAACCATCTTCGCTGCAGTAAGGAGGGGATTATTGTAAACATATTAATGGCAACTGTGTTTTTCTCCAAGTTTGTCTGCCTCCCACCACAATGTGACATGGGTCAGCTTTTTGTTGGCATTGGCCGATGCAGTCCCCCTCTGGGTGCATACACCACCCTTTGCAATGGACTTGCTGCATACCATCAGGCAACTAAAATCTCTAATCCATGTGGGCTTATGTTGCATCAGCAGCACCCCCCCAGGCCTGGCTACAACAATTCTGGCTGTCTGAGTCTTCTCATGATCTTGGCTCACCTGCACTTCTACGGGGCCAGTGAAAAGCCATATCTCACCAAGTGATTAAATTAAGGCACTCACTAGGGTTTAAAGACTCTAAATAGTTTGTTGTGTCATACATATGTCAAACATTTCAGTGTTTTGCTAAGGCACTGAAGCTGGAATCTGAGTGTGAATATGAAGTTCCAGTTCTGCATCTGACTAGCAATTCACTGCCCATAACCTCCCCCAATCCAGGAGAATTGCTGCATAGCCTGTGGTGTGATAGGAAAAAAGCCCTCCCTCCCAACCCTAATATCCCATCCCTTACCTTGCATGTCACTGCTGCTGGGACCAGTGTTGTTTGGGATATTCATTGCAGACATATCATGGGACATCAAGAGCAAGATCAGTCTGTTTGCTGATGAAACCAAGGTAGGCGTAGTGGTGGATGACCTAGGGGGATGGCAGGGGTTGCAGGATGATCTGGCAAAGCTTGAAACCTGGTCAGACACCTGGCAACTGGGCTTTAATGCCAAAAAGTGCAAGGTGCTGCATTTTGGGATGAAGAACCCAAGGAGGAGTTACCAGCTAGGGAAGTGCAGCTAGCCCAGACAGAGGAGGAGAAGGATCTGGGTGTGCTCATTACAGGGTCAATGAACAACTAGGCACAATGTAGGAAGGCAGCTGCAAAGGCCAACAAAATGCTGGGTTATATTGCAAGGGGTATATCCTCGAGGAGGGAGGAGGTGATTCTGCCACTGTATAGGTCATTAGTTAGACCACACCTGGAGTACTGCGTGCAGTACTGGCGTCCGTATCTGAAAAGGGACATTAAGTTACTGGAGGGGTGCAGTGCAGAGCGACAAAGATGATCAAGGGCTGGGGGACTTATCATATGAGAGGAGGTTGAAGGAGATGAACATGTACTCACTGGAGGAGAGGAGAGACAGGGTGACTTGATTGAAACCTTTAAATACATGAAAGGAATAAACAAGATGGGTAGAGAGGGGCTGTTCAAAGTAAGGGAGGGGAGGGCCACCAGGGGCCATGATATGAGACTGGAGCGAGGAAGGTTCAGGAGGGAGATGAGACACTTTTTTACAGAGAGGGTGGTGGCTGGGTGGAATGCGTTACCTGCTGAAGTGGTATGCAGTAGAACAGTGGACTGCTTCAAACGAGGATGGGACAGGACAAGGGGGAGGGTTAATGAAGGGGAAGGGTGAAAGGGAGGGGCAGCTGCAGAATAAGGGGTGCTAGCTGCACATTCGAGCAGACTTGATAGACTTCTAGGCCCTTATCTGCTGGCAAATTTTGTATGTTCGTATGCTGGCTGGTGTCCTACCAGCTGTGTGGTGCTGCGGTGCTGCCTTTCATCAGTGAGGTCGAGATCAGGCTGAACGGATGAGGCAGGCAGTGAGGGTCCTGCAGATTTATTTTCTCCCTTAAGTCCACAAAAACAAAAGTGAATGCAGGGGCGTAGCTATAGAGTGTGCAGCTGGTGCAACTGCACTGGGGCCCATGAGCTGAAGGGGCTCAGGTATGGGTGCAGCACAGGCACACAGGACTCAAAATATAGCCTTGTCAGTTTGGATACCATTATTTCTGTCTGGAAATACTATGCTACTCTGCTGCAATTTGTTTTGTGACCACACGGCAGAGTGACAGCAGAGAGCAGCGAGCGCTTACCTAACATACCCTCCTTTAGGTTTGCTTGTCACCACCACCCCCCCCAATCACTGTGTGACACTGTCTGCTTCTGGTTGGTTGGTGGCCAGTGGCATTTTTTAATTTGCCAGTATGCCACACTGTGATTGGCAAAGGGGAGGACTTACTAGGCGCCATACGCGTGTGTCTTGAGGTGAGGCATGTGCGGCAAGGCGAGGGGGGGGGGGAGAGAATAAGAATGAATGGCGGTGGACAAGTCATGAGGAGCATGAGTGGGTTGAGCGATGGCCAGATGCTGGTCAACAAAGCACCAACAGCAACCTTTCAGTGGGCTTCCTTGCCAGATTTAAATTGGAGGAGTCAGGGAGTCAGGTCACATGGGCAGCGCGGCTCAGGCTCACAGAGCATTGGTGACGGTCGGGAGGGAGTCCGGGCCTCTGGAGTGGGAGAGAAGAGCAGCAGAAGTGCAGCCAGCAGAAGACAAGAGGTGAGGTGGTGGCACTGGTGTAGTCAGAGTCCCAGGTATGTAGGTCAACAAACAGGATCTCGGAGGATGGGTATAGGGTGTGGTTGGCTAAAGGAGGAGCAGGGAGGTTCTGGTCAGGAACTTCAGGGATGAAATAAAAAATAAATAAATACATTGAATAGTTGTTGTCACAGGCTGCCCCCAAGTGTACAAAGTGTCAGACGAGCCTCTGGTCCATCGTGGCTGGCGTCTATTGTAGAACGCACACCTTAAGTTGCAACAAAGCTTAGTTCTTCCACTATGAAAAACAAAGACCAGAGGGCAGCAGCAACAGCATGAAGAGATGCACTACAGCCCAGAACATTGACTGCTTATCTACATCTGGCATCATCCTCGGGGGTGCCATTTCATTCCTTGCACCATCTTCGGGGGGGGGGGGCTCATTTCATTCCTTGCACCAGGGCCCATGACAACCATGCTACACCACTGAGTGAATGATGACACCCTCCACAGCAAGCTATCATTATACTGCCTATAGCTCCCACAGGGGTGAACAGGGTGCATGAGTCTCTTTCAAATGAGAAAGAACATCGGGACTGGGGGCATGCAATGAAGCTGGAAGGAAGGGAGTTTAAGACGAATGAAAATAAATATTTCTTTCTTTACTTAAAGGGTGGTAGATGCCTGGAACAGACCGCAGAAGTGGTGGTGGCTATAATAGTGGGGTGCTTCAAGCATGTGTGGGATACACATAGGGCAATATTAGGAAACAGAACTGAGGGAGGGTCACTGGAGAACAGATGGTGTCTGCGGAGACAGAGTAAGGAGGGATCATCTGGGAAGACTGAATGGGGCAAACAGTCATTTTTTGCTGACAAATTCTGTTTCTAAGTTGTGGCTACAACTCCTCCCCAAAAAAAAAAAAAAACCTGGTCCCGTGCCCTCTAGTTTGAGTGACCCCATGCTGAATACAATATGGCAACATCCTCAACAGTTGGATTTTAATTTCCCGGAGAATCAACAATAGCAAAATAGTGTGCACAGAGGTTTAGTCATGTCTTCATCTTATACCGAGTAGCTCCATCCCACATCTCCTCGAGCAACCACTGGGTAGGTGGCCAACTGAAAGAAAGCCCTGGCTAGCAGGCAGCACCAGACTCTTTCTTTCTTTCTTTCTTTATTTATTTATTTATTTAAGGATTCGGAGAAGACCTTTGAGCACAAGCTCTTTTAGAAAGGTTCCACGTCAGGTTGACAGACAATAGACATATTACATCAAGCAGGTATAGAACATACATAGGTTACAGTATTACAGTGTTATCTTTAGTGCCATGGAATTAGTACAGCATCAGTAAAGGATATAGAAAAGCAGTGGTGAGCTATGTAGGGAAAGCAGGGGAGGACCCCCTTTCGAGTTGACGGGAAGCTTAGGAAGGGTAAGCAGCCTCATGTTGGGGCTTTGTCAAAAATAGGAGGGCGAAATAGTGGCTGGGGGGTGGCAGGGAGAAGAGGGGAAAGAGGAAGGTGGCACCAGAGGGGAAAAGTGCTTGACCAAATGGTCATATGGGGAAATGGGGTGGGAAGTGGTGCAGAGATGGAGTTATGATGAAGGGAGGTACTCTGGGGGGGACAGAAGGGGCAGCATGCTGCAAGTCACATGGAGGTGGGGTTGGCCCTAGGCATGTCAGAAGAGGTGGGGGCTGGAGGGACCAAGGGGGAGTGTGGGGGGGAGAAACAGTAGATGCCTAGTGTTTGCTCAAGGGGCAAGGTGTAGATTAAGGGAGGGGGAGGGTACCAAAGGAGGGGAAGAGTGGCTACTACGGAGAGCAGACACTAGCTGTACAGAGGAACAGGGTGCAGCAGAGCTGCCGTATGAGCACCTAGGGAGGCTAAGGAGGGGGAGGGACTAGTCTTCAGAGGCAGTCACACTCTGATTGATTTAAGGTGTTGCCTAACCATTTTTTTAATTTTTTCTGTAATATATAGACACAGATAAGACATGACAATAAATTTTGTTTGCAGATACGTACAGTCCACATATAAAATCCTTTATACAAATGGTAAGGTGAGTATTTCATATTTCTTTGGCCCACCCCCCCAGGCCAGGTGTTTCATACATTCAGGGACTAAAGTCCAAGTCCACTTCCATTGGGTGGATAGTCCATCTCTGCCATGTAACCCGCAGTTGTTGTTCCTTGTCATTCACCTTAGTTAATAAGCTTTCCATTTTGTAAATATTCACTAATAATCCTCCCCAGTTATGTATCGTGGGAGCCTTCAAGGTCATCCACCATTTTGTGATAGCTTTTTGAGCAGCTAACAGGTAAACTGGGCCTTAGTCCAGCTTTGGCGTGTGATAGGCATTTGGAGGTTTGAATGGGCAGAGGGATTTCGTTATGCCACTTGGGGGCCCTATAGGTGAAGGTGCATTGTCCAAATGAAGTACAATGGAAAGGTGTTGATAGGGCCCCCCTCATCCTACCTCTGG
Source organism: Neoceratodus forsteri (assembly GCA_016271365.2). NCBI lineage: Eukaryota > Metazoa > Chordata > Ceratodontiformes > Ceratodontidae > Neoceratodus > Neoceratodus forsteri. The sequence goes on along the minus strand of CM057450.1, from coordinate 323,966,168 downwards.
TGTCATAGAGGTAGCAATCAGCGAGAGGATGTTGGATACATGGGGGGTAGGGAGTTGCCAATAGGGCCTTCTTACCCAGGAGGCAGGTATGAAACTTAATCCAGTTCTTTAAAGGCTGCCAATCAGTCTGTTCATACAGAGAGCAAGTATGCATATGACGATCCGCAGCCAGGGTGAGCCTGCAGGCTTTATTGAGAGCAATATGAACCCTCTTTAGTGCCGTATCCATTACCGCTCTGTTGACCACCAGGCCATAATCCATGGTTGAAAGGACAGAGCTGGAGACTGAGAGGCGGAGGGCCTCAGTGTTGAGATATTTCCTATGTCTACAGAGGATGCCCAACTTGGGGTTTACTGCCTTAACCACTGAGTTGATGTGTTGGGTGAAGGTAAGGGTGTCATCTAGGGTGAGCCCCAGGCACTTGAATGAGTGCATTTGTTCCAACAGCTCGTGGACTGTGTGAGATGATGAGGGAGAGGAGCCTCTGTTTGTACTGGGGACTGGATAGAAGCATGGCTTTGGTCTTTTTATAATTTTAGTAGAAGTTTATGCCTGCAGAACCAGTCCCCTAGTTTGAAAGAGTTCTGTAGTTCGGATTGGAGGGCATTATGGGATGTATTGCTGTTGAAGTACTGCATCATTGGCATATAGGATAAGTTTAGTATCACATGCTTTAGGAAGATTGTTTTTTATATATAAAAAAAAAAAAAAAAAAGCTGAAAAGCAGGGCCCCAGTATTGACCACTGGGGGACCCCTAATGATACTTCTGTGGAGCCAGACACAGTTTGCCCAACTTTGACACATTGGCTTCTATGAGTCAGGTAGTCCTGGAACCAGCATGCAGTATTGGCCGCCATACCCAGGTTCTGCAGCTGTGCCAGGAGAGGGGAATGGTTGACGGTGTTGAAGGCTTTGGTGAGGTCAATGAACACTGACCCCCCCCCTCCCAATTTGCCTTCATCCAGTGCCTTGTGCGCATAGTCCATACTATATTTCTGTCTGAAGTCATGCTGGTTGGGGCATAATAGTTGGTATTTGTTAAGGTATTCAGTGAATTGTGCTGCCACTATCTTTTCCAATGCCTTGGATAGGGGGAGAGGATGGAGATTGGTCTATAACTGGCTATACACGTCTTGTCTCAGTTTTTATGCACCGTTGTCACAAGAGCCTGCTTCCAGATCTCCAGGAATTTAGCAAGAGCCAGTGACATATTAAATAATTTTGTTATTGGCATGAGAACATCAAGTGTGAGGGACAGAAATTTCATGTCCACCCAATCACTGCCCATTCTGGTCTTGCCTAGCCCTTTTTTTTTTTTTTTTTTTTTTTTTAACATGTTTTAGAGCCTCCTTCTCTATTGCCCTCTTGAAGTAGAAGTCTGGATGTACGTTCTTGAGCGGCTTGCAGCTGGGTTGATGAGCAGGTAGTCAAGGGGGTGTAATACTGAGGTCAAGCCAGTGAAGGCCATGTTGAATGAGTCCACTATAAGAAGTGAGTCCGTTATGGGGGAGCTGTTGATGTTGAGCAGAAGAAGGTGCTTCTTATCCTCCCCAATGAGGTTTTTGGTGTTTTTCCAGGACCTCTTACCGTCGCCCTAGAAATTGCTAAGCTGTTCCTTATGGAAGTAGGCTTTTGCTTGTTGGATAAGGTTAGTGGAGTGGTTTCTTATGGCTCTGTAACACTGGTAATCATGATTGCTATGGGTGGACCTGGCTTTTTCCCAGAGGCTATCTCTTTCTTTGTTTTTATCTGGGCAAGGAGGTCCCCCGTAATCCAGCTAGTTTCATTCCCCCAGATTTTCCTTTTCCTTAGTGAGACTAAGAGATCATGAATGCTGTTGAATCCATCAATAAAGTAGCTAAGGGCCTGGATGAGATTAGGTGCCAGGTCAATAGGGGACCAGTCATGCAGGGAAAGGGCTGAGGTGAGGGACCCAAGTTTGCCCTTCCTCAGGACCCTGCTTTCAATTAGGATGGGTGGGGATTTAATAAATTTGTTGGACCACAGAAATATGACTGGGGAATGGTCACTTAAGGTGTCTGACAGAGCCTTGAGCTTGGAGATCTGAGATGGTAAACTTGAGATCAGCCAATCAAGGAGGGTGTCATTGCCTGTCTTGTAGTTCCGCCTAGTGAAGCAGGGGAAAAGTTGGGTTAGGTTGGAAGTAGCGACCATAGTCCTGAAGGGGTCTGATTCCTTTCCAACTCAGTTAATGTTAGTCACCTGTGATAATAAGTTCTGTGCCCTTAGGGAGAGTGGCAATTGCATCCAGACTTTTAGGGAGGCCTTCTCTGGCTTTTTTTGGGGGTAGGTAGACCATGGCAATGATTAGAGTATTGCCATGCTGCTTGACCTGTGATTTCACTGTTAATAGTTCATACTACTCTGCCACTATGGTAACGGGGAGGACGGAGTATTGCAGGTATCCTCTGGCATAGATAAGGCATCCTCCACTTTTCTTGCCCTTCCTGTCTATCCTGAAGGCTTGGTACCCAGGAAGTGCTACTTCATTATCTTTAATCTTGATTGACAGCCAGGTCTCCATCAGGCAGAGAATGTCGGGGGTATGGTGGGTCATCCATGCGCTGTTCGAATTTGGCAGTTATGCTGCAGATATTCAGTGCAGCTATTCTCAGGCCTTTGATCTTGCATCCTCCAGCACCTGGCAAAGATTATGGGCCTGGGTTGGATGGATATTTCCAAATAGGAGCAGTAGCATGAAAATAACCTTACTGGCCATAAGACTGATGCTTATTGTGGTCCGTATCTTCCGCCGCCTAAACCTGTTATGAGGGGGGTGGGTGGCCACCGGTGGTAGCTTTGTGGGGGAAATAATCATAGAGTACAGCTGGTATCCAAGCAAGACAGTTGCTGTGGATGTGGTTGACAGCCCATAGTTTCCAAAATATAGTTCTTGTAGAGGTGTCAGTGGTCCATTTTGGTACCAAGGGTCAAGGACGCTGAAAGAGGTTACAAAGAGCAGGAGGAGAGTGCAATCCATGTTAGAGCAGCAGCAGCTAGCACAGTGAGATCCTGCAAGTGCCATATCGCCAAGGAAATATGGGCAGTGAAGTGCAATTAAGGGGGGGCATATAGTTAACAATGAAAGATCCTCTTACTTCAGTCATGCTGCAAAAAAAAAAAAAACCAAACCCAAGTAAGGCATGTGATGGTGGCTACCCAGGAGAGGGAGGATGGGGCTGCTGGGTGTAAAGAGAAGAATATACTCACAAGGCCATGCACGGCAAAGAAGATGGTGTGCATGCAGCTACATATAGGAACCAGGAACACAGTGGAAGCCACCCTAAGGGGAACAATGATGCACTCAACTGCAGGAAACCGTGAAGTCACAAAAGGTCAAACTCAACCCAAAGGATATTTAAACAAATTTATTGTATGTGTTAGGAAAGCAGTAGCGCAGACCGCAGCACTTCAACTCTGTGTCATTAAGGCACAGGTCAGGAAGCACAGGAAACACTAGAAGCAGTTGTAGAATTTACCAAAAATATTTATTTACAGTAGCAGTAACAAAAAAATAAACTTGTTCATAATAGCTGTGTACAGAGGAGAAATGAAAGTTGTTTTTTTTCTTTGTCTCTGTCCCTTTTTCTTCTTTCTTGCAGTTGCAGCTTAGCTCTTATAGTCCTTTCAACCTCCATCCTTAGTAAGCATCCTGTTTTTGTAAATAATATGCAGAGTTGCTAGAATACAGTGTGCTTCTTGAGTTGAGGTCCCTTTTGCACAGTTTTGCAAAAGGCTCAAAAATTGCACTCAAGTAACCTTGAGTTTTCTATAGCTCTCTGCAAGCATCTCAAAATGTAATTCTATACATTTCAACAGTAACACTATATATTTTCTAAACAGTCTAACATCAGTTACATTTCTATACAATGAGTTGCACATATTTTTATATTAGCAGATATTCAAGGGAGGAAAAACAGACAGCAAAAGAAAACTGAAACAGTGAGAGGCAAAGCACTGCGAAACTGTCAGGTTGATCAAGTTCGAGGTCTCACAGGAAAATTTGGTTGTGCAACCAGATGGAGAAGAGACAGAAAAGAACAGATCCTTGCATTTAAACACTTTCTCCATAATAACTGGGACAGGGTCCTATTCCACCCTGTCACACTCTGGAAGAGTCTTTGTCAGGAGGTACAGCAACAGACTACCTCACAGTTATTTATACAAATGGATTTAACACACACGGAGAGTGACTCAGCAAAGAAAAGGAAGTGCACTTTTCCCCAGGGAAAAATCTAATCAGAAACTAAAATGTTGCATAGCGGCAACAACATTGTGTCAGTACCTTCAAGTTAGTGACACTTCTGTTTAACAGTTGCTCATTTAATTGCTGAGCTGCACTTTCTGTGTGTGTTTTTTTTTTTTTTTATTAGTGTGTGTTGGCACACTGGGGAAGTGTCATTTCGAAGTGAACTCTGCAAAGATGGCAACTGCACCTGCTAACACAGATCAACTCTCGTTTACAGATGAAGTGGAAGAAGCGATGGCTTATTATAAGGGAACTGTTAGCATTCCCACAGCAAAAATTCAGGACCTATAGGTCCCGATTAGGTAAAACACACTGGTGGTAATATTTGAAAATACCTTACAAAGCTGTTTGTAAATTTTTTTTTTTTTTAAACTTTATTTCACTCCTGGTCACCAGCACCCTGGGCTGCCCTGCATGCAATCCTACACAGCCCTCACTGGGCTTACCTGACCTATCACCTGGATCGGCTTTGCCTGCCCAATGACTCTGCCTGCTCTGTCACTTGGACCAGCTTTGCCTGCCTCATTGACTTTGCCTGCCGTATCACTTTTTTTTTTTTTTTTTATTAAGTTGTTTAACCAGGAGTAGCACGCTAAGCTGAAAGCTTTTTTACAGGAGCATCCTGGGAGCACAGGAAGTTAAGTGACTTGCTCAGGGTCACACAGTATGCAAGTGGAAGCTGTGGGATTCAAACCCAGATCTGGCCTGCTTGATGTCACCAAATTTGCAGCTCAGAGGCTTAAATCACTGAGCTATACTGCCTCCCTCTTGTGGCCTGGTTTTGCCTGCCCCACTGACTCTGCCTGCCCTATCACCTGGCCTGGCTTTGCCTGTCCCACTGACTCTGCCTGCCCCATCACCTAGACTGACTTTGCTTGCCCCACTGACTCTGCCTGCCCCATCACCTAGACTGACTTTGCCTGCCCCACTGACTCTGCCTGCCCCATCACCTAGACTGGCTTTGCCTGCCCCACTGACTCTGCCTGCTCTATCACCTGGCCTGACTTTGCCTACTCCACTGGCTCTGCCTGCCATATCACCTGAATCAGCTTTGCATGCTCCACTGGCTACCTGCCCCATCACCTGGACTGGCTTTGCCTGCCCCACTGACTCTGCCTGCCCGATCACTGGCTAGGCTAGTTCGATTGTTTGTTTTTTTTTTTACCCCGTTACTACATTGCTCCATTACCACCGGTCAATGAGGAAATGAACCCAGAACTTGGACTTATGGCATCCAGGTGGATTGCTGCAAACATTCCTCCTGGAGCCCCAAGCTGGAGACCATGAAAGGATGCCACCTGATAGTTTCAAGCATGCAAACATGGTTGAGCTCAAAGCTTGGGCCTCTGATTTATTAATTTACAATTAGTACTCACTTATGAATTTTAGCCAAGTCCACTACTTAGGCATCTGCTTTCTATTAATTTAATAATTTGATAATTACTTATAAATTTCAGTGTGTGCTTAATATTTAGCCAAGTTCAAACTTTAGGCAGTATATTTTTCTTTTTTTAATTTTAAACAAGACAGATTGCTAAGGATGAACTTTTAAACTCATTTCAGTTTTGAATCCTTGCCTAGTTCAAACCTTAGTTTTTGCTCTTGAAGCAGAACAGCTTCTAAAGTGTGAACTGTCAGCTGTCAAATGTTTTCCTCTGGTGACCACAAGCCAGCATATTTTTAACTGTCAAGCCTGTCCACAAAAGGATCAACTGAAGGTTAATCTTGCATATTTTTGAAAAACAGCTACCCACAGAACTGCTAGATGTCCACATGGGTCATAATACCTTCTGCTTACACAAAGACTGCATGTTCCACTTGAAAGCACAGACTTATATTTTTGCATTTAAGAAAAAATTCCCCATGCCATCCCGGATGTAATTCCATGTTTTCCCCCGATTAATTAGATGTTCAGAGCTAACTGATAGCTTTCTATCCCCTAAAGGGCAGCTGAGACTGGAGGAACTGGTCTAACACTGAAGGCTATCAAAATACTGAACCATTTGTTTTCCTGCCTTGACAACCGTATATAAATACACAACAACCCAAGTCAAGGTAAGAGCTCTCAGAAGGAGAACCTTGAGTCACTCCAGCTCCTAGGATCTCAAATGGACATCAGTTGGTGGGTGAGTTTTGTTGCCTGTACCCTAGACATAGATGTGGGGATGACAGTTGCCTACATTATTTTTATTTCTTTGATCACAACTCTTCGGTAGTGACGGGGAAATCTTTTCTGTTTGTACTATGCAGAAAAATTATTAATATCATTTTTAAATTGTACTTGCCTGCTTTCATTGATGCCAAAACTGCTTTGTAACTCCTGCACTTTAAATATCAAACAAGTGAAGAAGACATTTATTGAACATGAATTCTGACTCTCTTGGTCCTCATTCTCAATGTAATATTATAAAGTTAAGGGGGTATGATTTCGAACGTGCTAAATTAAAAACGAAGCCAAATTTAAACTTCTGCTTCATAGGTCACGCTGGCACCATAAAACTTAGTTCCTGGTTATATTCATATGGTAAATTGTGCTGATTTAGCATGTAAAGAATTTCTACATAAATACTTAAGTTGGTGTCACAAAGATTCTGATTAACAAAATACATGTGCAAAATATGATTGTCCTAGACACAAGCAAACTGATTGTTTTAAGGTAAATTTAAGAATATTTGAGGAACTAGGACAAGCTTATTGTCTGATGTCCACCCATGCCCATAAGGGAACATTAGACTATAATGAACACAGTACATTTGTGGGCCGAGACCGAATAATTTGGGTCAGTCAAGTGTCCGACCAAATAGTGGTAGTGGGTGTTTTGGATCACAACTCGGAACATGCTCTGCCAGCGCTTTGTGTTGCAACTCTGACTAAACTCTACCCTGACCTTGCCGAACTGGTGGACAGTTTGGAAGGGTTGTTGGTCTCTGCCAGTCATGGTGAAAATCATGTACATGAAACTGACCTTGTGAGTTGCGCTAGGACATAGGAAAATTTATCCTAACACTACAGGGCATCTCTTTGGTGGGGACCCACTCAGCATTACCTCTGCCTGCCATGCTCTACCCCGACCAAGGAATCAATTGTTGGTTCCCCCCTCCCGCAACCCAGAATGGGAGAGGTGGAACCACAGAGTCAAGTTAGGATTGGGGCCAGCATTGGGCATGTAGGTTCTGCCAATCGAGCCCCACCATTGCCTCCCAGGACACCAGGGTTTTTTCCACTTTGCGTTGTATCCCCCGAGGTACAGATGTGAAAAGATGCCCATGCTAAGGGCAGACCCTCAGCTGATGTCTGTTGCATCTCATCCCCTGTAATCAGCATGCTACTGTGGTATCCCTGGTCTCCATCGGGGGCTGCTGCAGAGTGATGTGTCCCCGGATACCCACCCTAGGAAAGAAGAGAAGTCCTCTGGATGCTCAATCCTTTCCTGCCCTGCCAACCCCAATGGCCTGAGTTTGCGCCTGAACCCAGGTCGCTAGCGTGGCCTGAGGTGTGGCGTGCAGCACCTCAACCCTCAGCGCCACCTGGCTGGCTTGTTGTTTGTAATTTATCTGGTTGATCCTGTGACCTTCCGCTGGCCATTACTATTCTAGAGTCCCCTGCAGAAAGCCCTTTAATGACACAACTGATAAGCTAAACTGTGGGGGACACCTATGTGACAATGCAACTGTTAGAAAACATGAAAAGATACACAGTGCATGTTTGTGCTTCCAGCTCCGGTACAGATCGACTGAGGGCAGCTGTACTGTCACATAGGAGTCCTCTGCAGCTTACCCCATCAGTTGCATCATCAGAGGGCTTGCCACAGGGGACTCTGGAATAGTAATGGTTGTTGGACGGTCACAGGGTCAGATAAATTACAACAGCTTTGTAAGTTATTTTTAAAAAATTTACGTTTTTGCGATTTACCTAATCAGGACCTATAAGTCCCGTGTTTTTTTTTTTTTTTTTTCCTGGGGAATGTTGAAGAGTCATTATGATATAAAAAGTCCAGCATTGTTAAAGAAATATTCAGTTTCACCGCCACGCTGTTCTCTCTCCAAATACTGGAGGGAGAAACAAATCTCAAGGTGTCTAAGAATACAAAATCTGCCCTCTTTTGGTGTTAATTACCTAAAGTTCATGTGTGAGAGGGAAAATCTTTTGAATAAATGCTGTAATGATTTACTATTACAAGTTATTACAAAAAAAGAGTGTGCAAAACTCACCGATCAAATACATAAGTTGGAGAACAAAATGAAAAACAGTATTTTGAGAGAACAGTTGACTGCTATGAAACAGGAAATATAAGTGCAGATTCACTCATAGCAGCAGTGCCTGTCCTACCTGCCTCAGCAAATCCCACCATGGGTATAATTGTTAGGAACATACGCTGGTACACTCGGAGCAGCTGTGCCTGTCCTATCTGCCTCAGCAATGCCCACCATGGGTATAATTGTTGGAAAACCAAAACAACTAAAGAAAGCGGCTCCAACTCCTGTTGTGCTAATGCCAAAGGACAATGAAAAAGTGTGTACGGCACCAACAATTCATGTGAATGCAAAAAGATTTTACTCGCAATTGCCACATAAGATTAAAACACAAAGGCACCATGCAGATTGACAACAGCTCCCAGCACAAATCTACGACCCGGTTTCGGCTTGCTCCTCAAGTCCCTGAGGAAGCACGCAGACGCTAGAAACGGTTGGCATTGTGTGCTAGGAGCTGTTGTCAATGTGCATGGCGCCCAGTGTTTTACTTTGTCATGTGGCAATTGTGAGTAAAATCTTTTTGCATTCACATGAATTGTTGGTGCTGTGCTCTTTTGGTTTTTTATAATTGCTGGAAAGCACAAATTGCACATACTCCAGTAATGCAAAGCATCATGGGAAACATATGCAAATGTCCATGAAATAATTTGGACTGGCTCAACTTTAAGCAGAATTGCATGGTGCCAAAAAGCCTCACAATACAATCAACAAAGACTGAGAACTGCAGACAGACATGTGTTTCATCCTCATTTGGACTCATCAGTGTGCCATAATCTGTATCTCAGTCCAGTAGCCAGCCACCCTATATGGGATCTTATTTGTTTGGGTCATGGGCAGCCCAAAGTAGAGAAAGAAGAGAACTACAAAAGATCCCCAGAGCAAATGCACTTGGGCATGGGTTATCCCAGATGATTTTAGACATGCAGTCAAATTTTAAAGAGAACACAAATTGCACATACCCCTAATAATACAAAGCATCATGGAAAACCTATGCAAATGACCATGAATACATAGATACAGAGACAGTGTCGGCAGATAAGGGGCCTATGGCCCACCCAGTCTGCCCATATGAGATTGTAAGTTCAGTTTGTTTTCCTAGAAGTCTGTTACCCCTTTCCCCTGACCTCCAGAATTCTTTTATGTTTATCCCACGCATTCTTAAATCCCGTGATTGTTTCAGCCCCCACCACTTCTTCTGGCAGGGTGTTCCACTTGTCCACCACGCGTTCTGTGAAGAAATTCTTCCTCATATTTCCTCTGAATCGCCCTCCCTCCAACTTCATCCCATGCCCTCTAGTCCTGGAACATCTTTTTCGCTTAAAAATAGTGTATTCTAGGGACATGGATATGTTGTTCATCCACACTTATTGGCAGGTTCCTTGCCGCTTTAAATCTTGTCAGAAGGTCTTTAAGCTGGCTCCTCCCACCCACCCGGGTGGTAAAACTCTCAGCTCCGCCCCATGGCGCCAGATCTTCCTTACCCGCTTGGAAGCTCAGGTTCCCTCCTTAACGCGTTGTGATTAAGACTGGTTCCTAATTCTTCGAAAAGTTCGAAATTAAAAAGTTTTTTGCTAAAAGACTTCGGTCTTCTTCTCCTCGCTGGCTGCGATGGACAAATCGACTCCCGGTTTTCAGAGGTGCCCTGCGAACGAAAGATGTCTGGGGCGGATCCGCGCACTCCATGTCGTCTACTGCCTGGGCCTTGAGCACCACCCGCGGGCCTCGCGACTTGTGCTCTTCCTTTCGGCCCACGTCCCTGAAGACCGTGCTGCCCGATTACAATCGGCGCCCGAGAAAGAATTCCACTGGTGAAATCTAAAGAGGCCCGATTGGCGGTGTCCCCGGTGGCGACTCGCGGATCAGCTGAGCAGATGATGGCCCTCGAGAGGCCCCGGTGCGGGCCACTCCTACCTCGGCTGCGGCATTTGTCCATCTCTCTCGGTGCCTCGTGCACCGGCTTCTTTTAGGAGCTTTGTCTGACCCTCTCGACCAAAGGTGAGGGTCCAACTTCTGGACCTTTTTCCAGGTCCAAAAAGAGCAAAAGTAAGTCTCTCCGTCGACGCTCTTGGGAGCGGGAAAGATCTCCTCCCCTTGTCGACAGTCTACTTCGGTCGACCCCTCAGCTTCAGTCACTGGCTTCACGGTGTCCCCGTCAGGCCAGTTGACCGAGACTCCTGTCGACACGGTCGAGATTTTTCTCAACCCGTTAGATGGGTTATCGGCTGGAGAAGCTGAGAATCCCCTCTCCCGTTCCCCGTGGAAGTTGAGGATCGTCGGCTCGTCTGTGCCTCCGGTTCCGGAGCCTTCTGGATCGTCCGAGCCGAAGTGCGCGATTCCGACACTTCTCCTCGCCTCCCTCGGCCTAAATCGAGACTCTCTGTCTCGGACATCCTCGCTGATCCAGCAGTCCGCCCGCCTTAAGGCGGTCTCGGTCTCCCGCACCTGGCAGGCAGCGCCGCCGCTTCTCCTCTTCCTCGGATTTAGGGAGGCTTTGAGCGCAAGCGCGCCGGAGGTACTAGGAACTTATGTGGCAACAGCTCCTTTTGACCGGGAAATAAGCCACCCAGTCATCTTCCCGGCCATTAAGTGGCTGTCACCGAGCAGCCAAACAACCCCTCGTTGTAGTCGAGGAGCCTGTTCTCAGGCCGTTGTTCGGCCAATTCCAGCTGCCCCACCGATTCTGGTGGAACCTCCGCCTCCACAGCCATTAGTTGGGGCTCCGACCAAAAATTCTCAGTCGGCTTTGGGTTTGCCCCATAGGCTGTCTGTCACCCTCACTTCCGATAAACCTCGGCAGGTGGAGGGTGGCTCAGGACCGAGGCAGCTCTTTGAGGACTCTTCTGAGTCAGATGATGGTTCCTCCCTCTTCTCCAAGCGCATGGACTTGGAGTCCTCGGGAGGGCAGTCAATGGACGATAGCCCTTCGTCCTTCTTAGGGTTGCTTCGACTCATCTCGGAGTCCACCGGGATGAAGCTCGAACCCGTTTCTAAACGGGCCAGGTATCCCCTCACGGAGATTCTGGACAGAGGGGATTCTCCCACGGAGGCCTTCCGAACTTTGGCAGTGCCTGCTTCCTGCCTCGCGCTCTTCGCCAGGTTGGCCAGGAAGTATTTGGTCCCTACCGTTCCCGTCCGTTTTTCGAACACCCTCGCCGAGTTGATTACCGACAGTGTTTTCCGCAGCGTGCCGGGAACGCCAGGGATGTGGACAAACCTCCCGACAAGGAATCCAAGAAATTGGATTATGCCGGGCGAAAAGTCTATGCTGCGTCCTCTCTCGGCCTTCATCAGGCCAGTTCGGCCATCCTCATGGCACATTTTTTCTCCCGCCTCTGTTGGGCCCTGGATGAGGTTGTCCTCATCTTCCCGCAGATCTGCAGACCACGGTCAGGCAGATGCGGGACCAGGCAGGGCAGTGGTTAAACAGCAGCCCAGACTGTGTTAGACATCAGGGACTCATGTGCCAGGTCTGTGGTGGCCGCAGTGGCCATGCGTCGTCGGGCTTGGCTGAGGATATCCACCTTTACCTCGGATACCCAGCACAAGTTGGCGGATGTTCCCTTTTTGGGGACTGACCTCTTTGGCCCTGGGGTGGAAGGTCACCTGCAGAGGATCGAGAAGTCCAATGCTACCTTGGACTCTGTCTCTTCCACTCAGAAGGACAAAGGCCGCAAGCCACAGCCTAAGCCCTTTTGTCCTTCTGCGCCCGCGGCGCGCCCGGCCCAGCAACATCAGGGGCTGGCAGGCTCACCTTGGTATCCCAAGCCCAGTCACGGGCTTCCTCCAACAGGAAGCAGGAGGAAGGCCCAGGAGGTCCCTCGCGGTCCCTCCTCCAAGCCTGCCCAGTGACGGGCTGAGGGGTGTCGCCCCCATCCCTGTCACCTCACCCCTGGTTCCCCCCGTGGGGGGACGGCTCAGACACTTCCTTTCCGCCTGGTCCGCTGTTACCATGGACAGGTGGGTACTGGAGGTGGTGGGAAAAGGCCTACCTCTGGAATTCGAGCAGGCCTGCCCTTCAGAGCAGTCGCACCTCGGGGGGCCTCGGGGTCCGCAGCCTCACTGGCGGCTCGCTGAGCCGACATCACTCTCCTCCTCCAAAAGGAGGTGATCACGGAGGTAGAGGACCCCCCTTCAGACCCGGGTTTGTGTCCAGGTATTTCCTGGTTCCGAAACGGATGGGGGGCTGGGCACCATTCTCGACCTACACGACCTGAACAAGTTCCTAAGGTCTCGAACCTTCAGGATGGTCACTCTGGCACAGATAATACCATCTCTGGAACATGGCGTGTGGTTCTGCTCTCTGGACCTACAGGACGCGTTCTTTCACGTCCCTATTCGTCCGTCACATCGGAGATTCCTCAGCTTTCGAGCGGAGGGATCCCTCTTCGAGTTCGGAGCCATGCCCTTCGGCTTATCTCCAGCTCCCAGGGTCTTCACCAAATGCATGGCAGTGGTGACAGCATTCCTGCGGCACCGAGGGGTCTGGGTGTACCCTTACCTGGATGATTGGCTGATAGCAGCCCCCTCCGGATGGGAGGTGGAGCGGTCCAGAGATCTGGCCCTCCAGGTTTGCTCAAGTCGGACTTCTCATCAACGAGGCCAAGTCGGAACTTGAGCCGAAGCAGGTGATCCTGTTCATCGGGGCAGAGCTCGACTCTCTTCGAGCCAGAGCACGGCTCCCGGTGGACAGTGCCGAGGTTCTTACCTCCTTTGCCCAATTATTCTGGTTGGGCAATCGCGCCCTGCCCGGGACTTCCTGCGCCTTCTGGGTCTCATGGCGGCCTGTACCAGCGTGGTCCGTTGGGCCCGCTGGCACATGCGCCCCCTTCAGTGGGGACTGGCCGGCCAGTGGTCACAATGCTGCGATCCTTTGGACCAGCTAGTGATAGTGACCCGGGAGATGTGGAACGCTCTCCAGTGGTGGACCGTTCCATTTCATCTGCAGGAGGGCATCCCGTTTGTCAGCCCCGAGCCGACGGTCTCTCTATCGACCGCCTCTCTGATGGGTTGGGGTGCCCATCTGGGGGAACACTGACTGCACGGCCTCTGGTCCCCGCGGGAGTCCCGATGCCACATCAACCTGCTGGAGCTCCGAGCGGTCCACCTAGCTCTCACCGCCTTTGCTCCATTTCTCTTGGTTGATGCTGCTACTGGGATGCTCCAGTCCACATCTGGAATATTGAAGTCTCCAACCAGTACTACCTCACCCTTGTCTGCCAGCCTTTGGATGGCTAGCATCAGCTCCCTATCTGTTTCTTCCTCCTGGGCTGGTAGTCTATAGACCACACCTGTGCGGATGGCTGGCCCCATTTGCCTTTCCAGCTTAACCCACAGTATCTCTCCCCCGATTTGTTCCTCCTGGATCTCTGTGGTCCTTATGTCATTTTTCACATACAGTGCCACTCCTCCTCCCTTCTTACCTCCCCTGTCTCTTCTGAATATGTTGTAGCCAGGTATGGCCATCTCCCAGTTGTGGTTATCATTGCATCAGGTTTCAGTGATGGCTACAATGTCCAGGTCTGACTGCACCATGACAGCCTCCAAATCTTCCATCTTGTTGCTAAGGCTCCTGGCATTGGCACACATGGCTTTCCATGATTTGACCTCCCTAGACTGTTTCATTGTTCTACTCCAGCCCCTTCCTTGGTTGTCCTTTATCCCTGGTTCTCCTTGCTGTCTGCCCTTCTGCTGAATTTTGCCCCTTTTCTGCCTATCCACCTCTTGGGCGCTTATCTCCATCTTTTGCACACTGCTTTGTAGAGATAACCACTCCTCCGGTTCCACTGCTAGCTGTGGGGTGAGCAAGGCACCTCCTTGCTGGCCTGCCATTCCCTGTAGTTTTAAATGCTTGTCAGTGTATCATTTAACTTATCATTGAGTGCTTGGATTCCTCCAGGATGGATGCAGGCTGTCAGGCTTGAACAAACCTCCATCCCTCCAGGTGGGTCCCCAGTCACCAATGAATCCAAACCCTTCCTCACAGCACCAGTTCTTCAACCATGAGTTAAAGTTCCTGGTGCATGCACCCCTATGCTCTCCCTTGCCTCTCACAGGTAGTACTTCTGAGAAAGTGACAGAAGTAGCTACTTGCTTGAGACCCCTCCCCAATTTACTAAACTCTTCCTGAACTTCCTTTGGCTCCCCATTTGCCAGGTCATTAGTACCTAGGTGGATAAGGACATCCAGCTCACCCTTCCACCTTGCCTTCCCAGTGATTCCCCAGGATCTTCCTTCCATCCCTCCATACCGTGGCACCTGGTAGGCACCTCACCTCCCTGTCCTCCCCCCTCCTGTGTTCCTAGCTGGATCCCTCTTATGATGGACTCCCCCACCAGGATTCACTTCCTCCTCCTCTGGGGTCCACTGCTCTTCCCGCTGAGGCCACCTCCTTGGCTAACCTCCACATCCTTTCCTTCCCCTTCTCTGGGTACCTCTATTTGGTTGTCCCCATTTGCCAGTGTGGAATAGGATCTGGAATGTGTCTCTGCCTGACCGCTCTAACCCTCCCCTGAGCCCACTGTCATCCCAAGTGCTCCTCATTCTCTGCATCCTTTGAGGCAGTTGCATTGGACTGGGTGGTCTCTGGATAGGGGTGATGGTACTCCAGACCCAGTTTACTTCCACTCTGGACTGCGGGATGAGGTAGCCAGACTCGGAGAGTTGCATGCACATAGGGCAGCACCTCGGTGTCCAGAAGGTCTGCCTGAATATGGCTGCCCCACAGCTGCTGCATTGCATCACTCCCCATATTATACTGCAGTTATACTGCTATTCCACTACTTGTCTGCTACTGAAGCTCTCCTAGTTCCCTTTTTATTAATTTACTGTCCTAAAAATCCTACCACTGATCCTCAGATACTTTTCTTTTTAAAAAAAAAGAAAATAAACCAGTAAATGAGTCAGAACGCTTGTGCTGAGGGTGGGCTTCTTCCCCCTTATGCCCCTCCTACTCCACATCCTCTACTATCCCCTGTGTTTAGCTCCTGTCCATCAGATTTAATAGGTATATAATTAAGAGCTGGGGGAAGGGGGGGGGGGGGGGGGCGAAAATTTGCAGCAATTAGACTGCAAAGAAATATACCACCACTATGTTTTAAATTTTCAACAGCCCAAAAACAATTCTAAGTAAAGACAAAGAAAGTACAGTGTCACTAAAAGCCCACAATCTAAGTTTAAAAGAAAAATGGCAATTACCAGTTACTGTAAAGCACTGAATTGAATATATTTCCTTCCCCTTCTGGCTTCTTCTGAGAAAAACACTCACTTGCTACCTCAACTCTGACTCTGAATTAATTTGAACTGGCTCAATTTTAAACAGAATTGCATGGTGCCAAAAGGCCTCACAATGCAATCAACAAAGGCTGAGAACAGGAGAAACAGACACATGTTGCGTCCTCATTTGGACTCATAAGTGTGCCATCAGCCCAGCACACCGAGTCCAAATGAGGATGAAACACGTCTGTTTATCTTCTATGGAATGGTCTCTTGCAATAGATTTTTACTCTTTGGAGGTTCCAGCAAAGGGCACTATCACATGGCAGCTTCTTCAGCAAGTATTTTACCAGGAACCTCCCACACATGACATCTCCTTGCTCCCTATATAAGTGTGGGCGGTCCCTAGTATCCTCTGTTCATTTTCCTGCTAGCTTCAGCTTGCACAGCAGCTAGCTCAGTCTTCTGTGTAGCAGTCATCGACAAGACTTGAACAAGTAAATGTCTAAGAAAGGATCTGCAAACAAGCAAGCCTTATTTCGTTTCTGCTCTTGTGGCAGGAAGGTTTTCAAGCTTGATAATCATTTATATTGTGTTAGGTGTCTGGGACCCACACACAACACCACCTCTTGTATTTTTCTGCAAAGAATTTAACCAGACAACTCGTTGACGACTGTTGCAAGAAATTAAAAGTTTACTCATGGAGCAACAGGTTTCCCATTTGAGCAGACCAAGGGGGCTTGTTCCAAGGGCTCCTCAGCTTCAGGGTCTGGATCAAAGCATAAAAGGGAGAAGGAGAGGCCCTCCTCTCACTCCCTACCACAACACATGTCGACTGTGACCTCTGCAACTTGTGCACTGTTGACAGGGGTGTTCCTCGTGGATTGGAGCACTTCTCTCATTGACGGAGCATTCTTTTATGCCTTCTTCATCGACTGAAGTGGTTCTCTCATTGACAGAGCTTGCTCAGGCACTCAGGACAGTGCATTCCACTGTTCCTCCATTGATGAAGGCTTCTTTCTCTTCATTGACTGCCACTGTATCTCATGCAGCCAAGCAAATGGCTGCCTCATCAACGGGAACCCCTTTCCCGTCAACATCTTTTTTGTACCATACAGTGCTCATTCTTCTCCTGCCTCGTCATTGACTATGGGAGTTTCTAAGACAAACCAATGTCTTTTGCAATGCTTAACACCCCCTGGTGAAATACCAGCACACCCTAGGTGCCTCGACCATAGACCTCCTTAATAAATTACCTCCTTCCCAGGAAAAGGAGCAATTGCTATAAACCATGTCAACCATTGCATCCATTTCTCGCCATATTCTTAGGTCAGGCTACAATGTGGTGGATACTTTTGTGTGACTCTCTGCCACTGGCATCTCCTTACACTACCATGCCTGGCTTTGGGTATCTGGCTTGGCACCCGATGTCCAGCATAAAGTAGTCAATGCACCTTTCTGCGGTGACAAACTGTTTGGTCCTAGTATCCAAATCATTTTGGATGACCTCCAGGCCTTTAGACGTACCCTCCAAACAGTTCAGGGTATGTACCATATGCCACGGAACCAATACTCATACTATAACAAAAGAAGTAACTGTTGCAAGTCCTCTCACTGAGGTACTTTTTCAGGGACACCATTAAAACACACGAGGCAATTTAACCACCACACATCCCTCCCATGCCTGTCCTCTGGAGGGGCCGGCAACTCCAGTTCTCAATGACTTCCTAAGACTTTCCCCTCATCTCCTCGTCCAAGCCTTGGAGGTAGTTGGGGGTCATTTTGCCCTTCATTTGGAGGCTTGGCAGCAAATAATGACAGATGCATGGGTACTCCAGATTATTCAAACTGAAACTAATTTCAGTACCACCTCCACTTTCTCCTCGGAAGGTTCAGTATCCTCAGGCACATCTTCCTATACTCCAGGAGGAACTTACTGCCCTACTAACCAAGCAGCCCATTGTTCCCGTGCCAGTGTTAGTTTTTTTTTTTTTTTCCTATTTCTTTATGGTACCCAAGAAAATTAGAGACCTCAGACCAATACTGGATTTTAGAAACCTCAATCAGTACATCCAGTACAAACATTTTCGGATTGTTACCTTGATGTCCATCCTGCCTCTCCTGTGACAAGGAGATTGGATGTGCACATTGGATATAAAGGATGCATATCTGCATATACCCATTCATCCAGCCCATTAGCAATACCTATGCTTCCACCTGCTGGGCCAAAATTACCAATTTCTGGCTCTGTCTTTCGGCCTGTCATCAGCCCCATGGGTTTTCACCAAATGCCTAGCTGTGCTTGCAGGGGGCCTTGAGAAAAAAGGGTCGCTTCATCTTCCCCCATTTGGAGGATTGACTAATAAAAGCAGACACCAAGGAACATCTGCTGTCCTTCCTCTCGGAGATCCTTCGGTTGTTCCACGATCTCGGGATTACGGTGAACTAGCCCAAGTCCAGTTCTCATCCGACCCAATCACTCCAGTATATTGGGGCTATACTGAACATGACTGTAGCCAAGGTGTATCTGGCCCCTGCTCATCGAGATGCCCTCATTGGCCTGGCCTCACAGATTCAGTCACGAAAGATAGTCACTGCCCAACTCATGTTATGCCTCTTCAGACACATGGCTGCAACCATTCAAACCATGGCGTTCGCATGAATTTGGATGCTTCCTATCCAATGGGTTGTACAAGAGCAGTGGTGCCAGAAAACAGGGCATTTCGAATACCCCAGCAGGGTAACTCCAGCTCTCAAGTATGCTCTTACGTGGTGGATGGTCCACTCCAATCTGAATTGGGGCATGCCCTTTCACACCTCCCCTTCTCACCAAGTCCTGACAACAGATGCCTACCTAGAAGTTTGGGGTGCCCATCTCGGTCCCTACTGGACTCAAGGCACATGGCCTTTAGGTCACTCTCGTTACCATATCAGTCTTCTGGAAATGTGGGCAGTCCTATTGGTACTGCATGCTTTCAGTCCACATTTGACCCCAGGTCATCTACTGGTTCAGTAGAACAACATGACGGTAGTCTATTACCTCAACAAACAAGGAGGGACATACTCTCGCTTGCTTTGCATGGAAGCGATCAATGTGTGGTGCAAAGTGACCAAACATATGATGCTCGTGGATGCTCATCTCCCGGGCCATCACAATCCATTAGCAGACCTTTTGAGTCACCAGTCCTCTGCTTACGAATGGACACTGCTCAACTCAGTCCTGCAGGATCTCTTTCTTCTGTGGGGCACTCCACAAATAGATCTGCTTGCATCCACAGAAAACCACAAGCTCCCCAAATACTTCTCCATTATTCTGAACACAAGGGGAAGCTCTACGGATACTCTGTCCCAACCTTAGAAAGGACTCTTCTTATATGTCTTTCCCACCCCCCCACTCCCTCTTCTGCTTCGTACTTTAATGAAACTACAGGTGGAGCCTTCCATGATGCTTCCCATAGCTCCCTTGTGGCCTCAACAAGCATGGTTCCCACTTCTGCAACAGCTATCAATTGCAGAACCTGTTCCATTGCCATTGAGGCCAGACCTCTTGATGCACTGCCAAGGCTCCCTCCTGCATCCCAATCTGAAGACCCTCTGTCATCATGCTTGGCACCTGAAAACTTCTTCATAAGTAGACTACAAGTCTCTTCTCAGGTAGCTGATGTTCTGCTTGCAGCCCAGAAGCAGGCTACCAGGGATACTTACAATTCTGAGTGGAAACGTTTCTCCATTTGGTCCACTTCTCAATCGCTGGAACCTTACTCTTGCCCTCTTATGAAGGTATTGGACTGCTTGGCCTCCTTGTTCTCAGAGGGCCTTAGCTATTGTTCTATAAAAGTCCACTTGGCCACTATCTCTGCTTTCCACAGACTGTTAGATGGCTGGCTTTTGTATCAACACCATCTGGCTAAGATGTTCTTGAAGGGCATATTACATCTGAAGCCTCCTATTTGGCATCTGATTCCTCCATGGGATCTGAATTTCATGATTGAAAAACTAACAGTGGACCCCTTTGAACCGGCTGCCACTTGTGATCTGTGTTTTCTCTCCTGGAAAATGCTATTCTTGGTGGTTATCACTTTGGCTTGACGAATTTCCGAGTTCCATGCCCTTCTGTGCAGACAACCTTATGTTTCATAAGGATCGGGTCATGCGTTGCACTAACCCTTCCTTTCTGCCTAAAATGGTTTCTGAACAAACCTTGAATCAGTCCCTGGAGTTACTGGTTTTTAACCCTGAGTACTTCAGTCTGAGTACTTCAGTCTGAGTACTTCAGTCTGAGTACTTCAGTCTGGGTGAACATCTTTTGCATATGATGGATGTCCATTGCATCCTTCATTATTATACTAATCAGACAAAGTCCCTTGGCAAAACCTCACAACTGTTTGTCACCTTTGCCCCAGGTAATGTGGGCCTTTTGGTTACAAAACGCACCCACTCTTGCTGGCTAACCCATTGCATTACTTTTTGTTACTGTATTTTTTGTAAGCCCTTACTGGGCCAAGTCCAAGCCCATTCCACTAGGGCTGCAGCGGCCACAGTGGCTTGTTTCAAGGATGCCTCTATTACTGATATATGCAATGCAGCCACCTGGTCTACCATCTATACCGTTACCAGGCATTACAATCTGGATGTTGACTCGAGATACAGAACGGCCTTCAGCCAAGCTGTCCTACAGGGCATCCTGTCATAACTGTCCTCCCACATGGATATAACTGCTGGAAACTATCTCCAAAGAGTAAAAACCTACTGCAAGAGACTATTCCGTAGAAGATGGTATGGTTACGTAAGAACTTACCATAACAGTAGATCTTTGAGGAATGTCTCTTGCAGTAGGTCCAATCCCACCCTCCGTCCCCCTGCCTTCTCTAATGGAAAATTCTGATCTAAGGATTTAGGTTTGGGACTCACTGGTACCTTGGTTTCCCTCAGTCCTCGCTTTCACGAGCTGAAACCGGCGGGGAACGGAGGATACCATGGACTACCCACACTTGTATAGGGAGCAAGGAGATGTCATGTATGGGTGGTCCCTGGTAAACTGCTGAAAAAGCTGCTGTGTGACTGCGCCCTTAGCTGGAACCTCCCAAGAGTAATAACCTATTGAAAGAGATATTACTCTAAGATCTACTGTTACGGTAAGTTCATAGGTAACCGCACTTTCTCAGCCTTTGCTGATTGTATTGCGAGGCCTTTTGGCACCATGCAATTCTGCTTTAAGTTGAGCCAGTTTAAATTAATTCATGTGCATTTGCATATATTTACCATGATGCTTTGCATTATTGGGGTATGTGCAATATGTGTTTTCTTTAAAATGTGGCTGTATGGCCAGTATCCTCCGGGATAACCCATGCCCCAATGCATTTGCTCTGGGGTTCTTTCATAATTGTTGGAAACACACATGCAGGTGCACTCAGCACAGCTTCGCCTGTCTTACCTGTGTCAGCAATGCCCACCATGGGTATAATTTTTAAAAACTGCAGCAGGCTCACTCAAAGTGGCTGCACCTGTCTTACCTCCATCAGCAATGCCCACCATGGGTATAATGTTTGGAAATGGCAGCAGGCTCCTTCAGAGCAGCTGTACCTGTCCTATCTGCCTCAGCAATGCTCACCGTGGGTACAACTTTTGGAAACCGCAGCAGCTTCTCAGTGTGACAATGCCTGTCCTATCTGCCTCAACCATGCCCACCATGGGTATAATTTCTGGAAATAATCTCAATCTGAGCAGCTATGCCTCTCGTACCTGCCTGTCTCACACAATGACCCAATGGATGAATGACTTATTTATTTATTTATTTATTTATTTTGGTTATCTATTTCTCCCAGGTCCCAGTCATCAACTATCCGTCCAGCCCTGCACTCAGACATCAGGCCACGTACCCCTCTACTGCCACGGTTTACTCTTTGTGGCAGGGCAGTGAACCCCCCCCCACCCAGCTCTACTCATCTCGATCTGGATCTAGTTTGGTGAGTGCCATTCCAGACCTGCAGCGGGTGGCTGCATCATTCCACGCAACCAGTTTCCATGTTTCTCTCATTGCGTGGGTGGGGCGTGCAATGACGCCAGCAGAGGGAGTGCACACATGTCCATGTGCACTCCTCCAGGCATCTGCCCCATCTATGCCCCTCGATCTACAGAGTGGACATGCTGCCCCCCAGCCTCTGCTAGTGGCCAGTCAAGTGTCAGTCACTAGTGACCCCCCTCCTTGAAAGAGAGCAATCCCTCGGATGCTCGATCCTTCTCCTCCCCTGCTGACCCCCAGTGGCCCACGCTCATTTTCGAACATGAGTCACCTGCATAGCGTGAGGCAAGGTGTCCATCATCTCAGCCCTCGGCACCACCGGGACAGCATGAATGACTTGCTTAATTGTAAAATGCTCTGTTTCACTAACTGCTGCAGTCACTTGGGCTGGCATGGAAATTTCCTATTAATAAAGAAATGTCGGGACATATCACAGTGGCACTACAGAAGAATGCCTTGTATAGCCATAATACTGAAGACTGTATTTTGGAAACCATAGCAAGCATGTTCAGAGCAGTTATGTCTAGCATACCTGATGCAAGACAGCCCCTTGTGAGTAGTCGTCTCTGTTTAGGGTAGCCAAAAACAGTCTTTCACATTTTGTTATTGTCAGAGTAGGGTAATAGGTTAGTAGAAAGATTAGGGTAGTAACTATGCTACCTTACCCTACCCTAGTCAAACTACCTTCATTTTTTTTTTTTTTTTTAATTCTTTGATATCTGGGTATGGCCAGTTAAGCACAAGTGCCTATTTTCAGGGTTGACCCGGGAGGTTAGGTGACTTCATCAGCATCACACAGTATGCAAGTGGAGGTTGTGAGAATCGAACCCAGTTCTGCTAGATGTACCAAGCTCATTCGCAGCTTGTCACTCTAACCCCTAGGCTATACTGCCAGCCAATTCATTTGCATATTTTGGGGTAATTTAGGGTAGTTTGGAGGCACATGCAGGTAGCATTTAATTTTTTATTTATTTAAATTTTTTACCAAGAAGGCACACTGAACAAGTTGCTCATCTCCCAGTGTGACCTGAGCACCATTTAAAGTAGAGTATTTCATTACCCGCCCATGCCTCAGTGCAATCCCCTCCATTGTGGTGTTGCATGAATATGTTCAGTTCCTATGTATCGGAAATATTGCAAGTCTCTGTGGTGGTAGGTGACAAAAAATGCCAAGAGGTGTACTGGCTGCAGTGGTGATGAATGAAATGTATGTGTTCTTTTGTTACCCAGGTGGGTCCACTGAGACATTGGATTCCCTTTTTCAGGGGTGAGTCAGAATTAATATACAGCAACCAGGCAATACATTTTTAAAGTACATGATCAGAGAACTAATGCGTATGGCCAAATATATAAAGTCCCTGCCCTTATCTACCTCCCTCTGGCTAATATACCCTCTTGCTACTCCTTCCTTCCTTCCTTAGTTCATTATCCCGTCACCCTATTTTAGCCACATTGTACATATGTATATGGTTATGATGTATATTCGGAGTATTGTTGTTGTTGTGTTACATTTTTTTTTTGTTCTGTATTGATGTAACCCTGCCACTATAAAACAGCACTGTATTCTAGACCTGCCCAGGTCCACCTTGTAAACGAGTTCTCTCAATGGTGTTTCGCCTGGTTAAATAAAGATTGATTGATTGGCAGTCCTAGTTGCCATTACAGATCACTTTCCACTGACAACAGATTGTCTAGTCAGTCATAACACTGATGATGATACCACCTTTGTCTACTTAAATCAGATGGTTAGAGAGGTCAAACTTATTGTACCTGGTATCTGAGACAAATCCATGTTGCATAAGTAACACATTACCTAACCAAATCCTCCTCTTATGTATCATAGACATGACTATTACTGGCAAAGATTAGTTTACTACCTTAGAATCCCATCGGTATGACGTCTGAATGCTGTAAACCTAGCTTGACTACGTTTTTCCGTTGAGATTACAGGTTAGAATGTTACTAGCTGAAGTAAGTCTTGTAAAAGAACGTTGATCAGCTGTCCGTGACTGCAGTTCAAACAAGCGCACATTCCATATTAACAGCAACTGACTCTCTGCAACATCAACCGCTATGGCAAATTCAAGCAATACACTGGCAGCAGCTACAAACTGGGAATTCTCTCTGCTCAAAATATTCCCTTTTCTGTCCCTTTTTCAGGTTACCTTTTCTTCCTCTACATTGTGGCAGGTACTCAGATGTTCATGCCTCTCCCGCCCTTCTGATCTGACACCGAAATTTCTACTGTGTCCAAGCGTGAAGTGACGTGACTACAGCTGACCAATCGAAAACAGCGGTGCTAGCCGTTTACTTTTTTTGAACACTTGGTAGGTGCATTTATTTATAATAGTAATGTCACTTTTTACTAGCAAAGACCAAATGGGGCTGCGTTAGTTGGAAAAAAAAATTACACCCTATCCATACACTATAAAATACAATGACCAGACAGGTTGTTAACCATGAATGTAATCACTTCTCACAGTTGCCATGCCAACTATACCCCTCTTGAGCTGCACTCCTGAGGTTTGTGGTTGTCCAGGCAGCTGCTTGAGGTGATTACAGTGTGGTTAATAACCACATACTAGTCGTCATCATCTGTGTTAAGATTTTTTACTGAGGTCTAGAAATGCCTCCGGTGGATTTCTTTATCTGAGGACAATGAATCCAACCCACCCCCCCAAGCCTGCTAAATCCATTTGCTCCCCCCAATGGTTCTCTGCTAAAGACATTAAAGTGTTCCACTTAAATGTAGAATCACAGAAATCTGGCAGCAGAAAAGGACCCTTCTGGCCCATTGAGTCTGCCCCTTACCCCCCCCCCTTACTCTTTCCCCTTGCAGAGACATCCCACTCAGCCCATTGGTCAACCCCTTATGCCTGTCCCATGCCCTCTTGAATCCTTCCACAGTTTTGGCTCCCACTGCTCATTCCGGCAGTCTGTTCCAGGACTCCACTACCCTCTCCATGAAATAACGCCCACTCACATTGCCCCTAAACCTTTCTCCTTCCAATTTTAGACTGTGACCGTCTAGTTCTAGCATTTTCTTTCTATGCTCCCCTCCCTCACCTTATTTATCCCCTTCACATACTTAAACATCTCTAGCATGTCCCCCCGCTCCCTTCTAGTCTCCAATGGGTTCAGATCCAGTTCCCTCATCTTCGTCTCATTGGGCTTCTTCTGCATACCACGCACCATCTTGGTTGCCCTTTTTGGAACCCTTTAAACCCATCTATATCCTTGTGTAGGTGGGGTCTCCAGAAATGGATCCTGTACTCTGGGTTAGGCCGCACCATGGATTTATAAAGGGGCATCAGCACCTCCCTCATCCTGCTGGTTACACCCCCTCCCTATGCCTTATTGCATTGGTTCCCAAACCTTAAGGTTGTCTGAAATCATAATCCCCAGCTCCTTCTCCTGCTCAGTTGCCCTCAATACCTCCACACTTCCAGTTGTGCAAATGGGTTATGGGTTATATCCCATGTGCATTACTGTACAGTTTTTGGCATTGAATTTCAACTGCCATGTTTCCAACCACCCCTCCAGAATCTTTTAGGTCCTCCTTCATTGCCCTGCCCCCGGTGTCTACCCTATTGCAGATCTTTGTATCATCTGCAATTAGCACACCTTCCCCTCCAGTCTCTCTGCTATATTGCTGATATAGATATTAAAAAGGATGGGTCCCTGAACCAAAGCATGGAGCACCCACTGCTCATCTCCCCTTCCTTCCTGGAATGCACCTCATTTACACCACCCTCTGTCTTCTGCCTTTCAGCCAGTTCTACCACCCACCTTGTTATTTTAGATCCCACCATAAGCTTTCCAGCTTATTTACCAACCCTGTGTGAGGGACAGTGTTGAAGGCCTTTCTGAAGTCCGATAGGCCATGTCCACTGCCCCTTACTGATTCAACCACCTTTGTCACCCAATCGAAAAACTCAATTCGATTTCTCTAGCACAACCTCCTTTCTGTGAAGACATGCTGTCTGTTGTCCTGTAGTCTGCTGTCTACAAGGTAACTGACCACCCTTTCCTTTAATAGCACCTCCATCACCTTACCCACCACCAAGGTGAGGCTGACTGGATGATAATTTTCCACCTCCTCCCTGCTACCACCCTTATGAAATGGCACCACATCTGCTCTCTTCCAGTCTCTAGGTACCCACCCTGTGTCCAGGGACAAGTTAAATTTTCATGCCAGAAGTACTGCCAGTCCCTCCCTTAGTTCCCGGTGTACCCTAGGATGTAGGGCATCTGGACCCATTTCCTTGTCCACCCTCAACCGTCCTAGTTCCTCTTACCCTGTCCTCACTGAACAGGATAGGATTGACCCCTTTGTCATCCTCCCCCCCCCCCTTAACTCTGGTCCCCTCCACCATGAAGACTAAGCAGAAGTACATGTTAAGCATCTCTGCCTTCTCGGAGTCCTCCTCCACTTGTACCCCCTCAGTCTTACTATCCCCTGCCTTGCCTTCCACTTCTCTCCCACATACCTAAAGAGAAACAAAAGTTTTATATCCCCATTTGGCCTGCCTAGCAATTCTTTCCTCCATATCTGCTTTTGCCCTCCTAATCCTCTGCCCTGCCACCCTCGGTTTCTCTCTGTAAATCTCCCTGTCCTCTTTCCTCTGAGTCCTCGTATATGTTCTTAACACCCTTTTTCTTTCCCCTGTTGCCCTCATCACTTCCCTGGTAAACCACAGCAGCCTTTTTTTTGTTCTGTACCTTCCTGACAGAGTTCAGTGGCTTTCTGTAACCTCCCCCTTTAACTGACTCTCATAATTCTTCCACGTCCCCTATTCCCTCCTTCCCTTCCCTTTGTTCCTGGAGTATCTCCCTCATTCTGATGAAGTCCACCCACCTGAAGTCCAGAACCATAGTGATGGTCCAGCCCATTTCCTTCCCTGTCCTTAACTCACTATGTTGTGGTCGCTTGTACCTAGGCTGTCCCTCACTACAACTTCTTCCACACTTTCTCCATTTGGGAGGACCATGTCCAGGATGTCATAACCCCTAGTGGGCTCCCTAAAAAGCTATTGCAGGAAAGCTCCCTGAAGGGACTCTAGGAACTCTCTGCTCCTGGCTACTGTTGCTGACGGGCTTTCCCAGTCAACATTGGCGAGGTTAAGGTCCCCTACCAGCAGAAGTTCCCCCTTGAGTGCCATCCACTGAATTGTCTGCAACAGCTACCTGTCCACTTCCTCCCCCTGAGCACCAAGTCTATAAATCACATCCAATCTCAATGATGCACCAGACCATTTTTCCAGCGTGACCTGCAGAACTTCTACCTCCCCTTATTCCTCCTACTCTTTATTTGCCCTTATGTCATCCTTGATATACAATGCTACCCCTTCACCCACCCCCACCAGTCCTGTCCTTCCTAAACGGTCTCTGCACTGGCATACCCACTTCCCACGTGTGATGCTCAGACCACCAGGTCTCTGTTAAGGCCACAGTGTCCAGGCCCTCATCCACCATTTTGGCCTCTAAGTCCACCATTTGGTTCCCCAAACTCCTGGCATTTGTGGATAGTCCTTTCCATCATATACCGCCGCCTCCTTGCCATCTCTCACTACTCTACCTGCTCTCTTGTGCAGGGGAGTGCTAATGAGGTTACTGCCTCTACCTGTAAGCTTCTCCCTTAGCCTAGCTTTGTACTACCCTTTACCAGTTTAAATCCCTGCTTATGACCTTATCTATATGGCCTTGTAGACTTCCTCCCTCCCCACAGCTTTTGGCCCCCCTTTTCTCTTAGATGTAGCCTGTCCTTCCCATGTATTGTAAGTCCTCATCCTCTCTCGTGTCCTCTCTCGCCTCTATACAGGTGAACCCTTGTTTTCTGCACCATGCCCTGAGCCAGTCACTGAACTCCATTATTCTTTTTTGTCTAGCAGTGCTGGCACAGGGGACTGGCAAGACTTCTGAGTGCCAGAGATCCTCACCTCTTCTTACAGCCTCTTGCCAACCCCCTAAACCTTCTCTGGATCTCCACCACGTCGCTGCTTGCCAGATCATTTGTTCCCAAATGAATGACTAGGTTCGGTGCCCCCACTACCACCCTTGCATACTCCCTGATTGTTTGCATCGCCTGCCCCGCCTCCGTCGCTGGTTCACAAAAGACTGACCTCCTCATGTACAGTAGTTAACCCCCTTCTGATCCAATGTATCCCCTTGATAATGGAGTCCCTGAAGACCATGCCCTTCTCCACTTCCCCTGCCCTAGCTAATGAAGCTGGGCGTGTTCCTGATGAACCTGCCCTCTGATCCTGATCCAATGTATCCCCCTTGTTCAGTCAATCAATCTTTATTTTTAAAAAGCGCCTTTCCAAAAACCAATGCACCTGTACAAATAATCAATAAATAAAACGCATCAATAAACAATACAGCAAGTAATCAATAAATAAAACACATCAATAAACATTACAGAAAATAAAGCCAATAAATAAAACATATCAATAAATAAACAATACAGCAAATAAAACCAATAAATAAAATGGCGGCCATTAAAAATCAGGATATGCTAGGCTAAAAAGGGAGGTTTTAAGACCAAATTTAAAACTTTGGATGGCCAGGCAATCTCGCATCTGACAAGGTAGAGAATTCCACAGGGTTGGGGCCATAAAACTAAATTATCCCCTATTAGTGCTCCCCTGACCTGCACTTCCTGCTTTCACCACTATTTCCTCTTATTCTCCCCTCTCCCTGTGAATGATTCTGACTTTTTTTTCTACAGATCTCCACTCCTCCCCCTCTGTCCACTTATTCATACCCCTGGTCTTCCCTGCCTGCTTGCTCCTCCTGTTTCCCCTTCTAGCTCCTCCTGTGCTACCCCTTCCCTCTTCTGAGCTGTGTGCTCCCCTTTCTTACTGCTTAGCTCCCCCTGAACCCCTCTTTAACCTTCCCCACATTTGCTCTCCATGTCCTCTCCCACTTCTGTTCTTTTCACTCCCCCATTTCTACCCACTCCTGTCCCCTTTCTCTGTCTGCCCCTACCTTGCCAGTCCCCCCCACCCTCACCTCTTGCCCTCCTTCCAGACTTCCCATTCCCATGACCCATACTTGTTTTGCCCTCAACCTCCTGAGCCACCTGGTCCATCATAGCTGATAAAGGTGTGAACCTGTTGGTCACACTAATACCTCCTTCAGTGGATGCTATTTCCCCTAGATGTCCAGATACTGGCCATTTTCTGAGCTCCTGTCCCTTGACCCGTCTCCTTTCTCCTCACCTCCTGCCAACCATTGTTTTCCCCCACAATCTGACCTGATCCCCATTCCTCCGTGTCTCCATCTATTCCCTTATCTCTCCATATCCAGTCCTCTAGCCCCCCAGTTCTCCCTGATGCCACTGTATTTGTAGTTCCTCCCCATCCCACCCAGCCTGCCACAATCTCACCACCTACTTCCTCAGACTATTTATTATTTATTTCAGAGTTAGTACTGTTTAACCATATGGCTATTTTACAAAGGTTCCATGTCTGTTATCATGCAGAAACAAGACATGTTGCACATGGAGGTACACAGGACTTCACAATTATTCTACACAATAGCACAAAGTGATACAGAATCTGTGGGAAGATGATTATAGGTGTAACCCCCTTGTTACCCGGGGTTACTAGAATCCCAGTAAGACCTAGTGGTAGGCAGAGAAGGCAGCTTGTGAAACTCCAGTTAAATGGGTTTCACACTGTCTCACTCTGTTCTCAGTCTCAGCTGAGACTGAGGGATGACATCACCATAGAACTATCGCAGCTGCATGAGCCACAATGGAATCTGCAGCAGGGAGTTGGAATAGAATGTTGGGAGGTTTGAACAGTAGTCTGTAGGTCAGTTGGTGTTGGGAGCTTGCTGTGAAAGCAGCACAGCAGCTCAGTCTAGGCTCTTGGAGCCTCAGCCCTGACAGAGGGCTACATTTAGGTAAAAAGGGTGTGTGTCTCCACCAACCGAGAGACACAGAAGTAGTCTGAAGTGGTGGAGACCGCTGTTACGGGTCTCAGTGCCCCTTCCCTCTGGGGATGGGGGCAGGAAAGGGTTTCGTGCATATTCCTGGGGCAACCCCCTGGTTCTGCTACTAATGGAGAAGCTGCCTATTTGTTCGAGTTTTTGGGGAAGAAGATCTTGAGAATCGCCTGTGGGGCACCTGCAACCGGAGGGTGAGTGTTTGCTGTTCCTGAAAGGGTCTATGTGTTTTCACCCTGGGACTTGTGTGACATGTGGGGATTGGACTGCTGAAATAGTGGGAAGCCTAGAGTAATAGGCTTAGCCAAAAAGTAAAAGTAGGTTCAAGTCCAGTGCTTATTGGGAAGTCAAAAGACATGTAGAGGAGATGTGACATACATCTACCCAGTAATCTACATTGCCAAGCTTTCAGTGAATTAGTTGTTTAGTTTCCAGAGAAATGGCCGGGTATGGACTGAGGGAGCTGGAGGTGGGAGACCTCCATCTTTAGTGACCAGATCCACCTCTACGGATTTGCACTCTGGATTTCTACTTTGCCTGATGCACTTGGCCAGTGAGGAGGGAAGTACCCAGATGTGGGATTGGAAGGAAAATTCCCTCTAGGAGTCGTAGACTCTAGTGTGGTTTGGGGAGCCACAACAGGATAATTGGTTCATTTCCCAAAATGGACCATGGATTAAGTGGCTGGCGGGGGAGCCGGACCAGTGGGGAAAACCCAAGTAGTGTACAAGTCTGGCTGTGTACCAAAAGCTGCGTGCAAGTCCGGGCTGTGTGCCTGGTGGGTTCAGAGCCTGAGGGCTGGAAATAGTGAAGAAGTGTTCTGTTGTCTCTAATCTGCATTACCAGGAATGTAGCCACAGTGGGGGGGGGGGGGGTCCTGTCGATGCTTTGTTTTTTCAGCTTGGATGTGAATAAAAGCCACACTGTAGAATCCCATTCCTGGTTCTGGACATTATAGTGATTGCTTCCTGTGTTCGGATTTACTTGGGTGCCCCTGTGCAGAGTAGCCAAACCTAGGTCCCCTGTGCCGAGTAACCTCATCCTCCCTGAACCCAGTCCCCACCAGGTACTGCTGTCAGCTTCGACAACATGCCACTTGTAATTTTTGCTAAAAGGCAGGGGTGAGGGGTTACATAGGAAATACATAGAATGTGCTTTATACAGACATTGGGCCCTATGCATGAATGGGGCAGAGTGGCTACTTACGCATATCTGAGCACATAGCCACTCCGCACCCATTGTACACCCCCGCAGCACTTTGAGAGGGTGGGGGCATGTGGACCCACTGCACCCGATTCTCCCCCCATGTCTGCAGACAACTCCATGCTGAGGGCATTCTGGGGGCATGCCTCCACTACGCGGTATTCATGAACCCAAGTAGTGCTGGCCACATGGATGAGGAGGGGGCGCAGGGTATGCCATTGTAGACCCTGCCATAACCCACTGCATGCCTTCACAGACACAGGCCTCCAGATGCTGGGGGACCTGGACAGGGGACACTGTGCTGCCCTTGACTGCTGGGCAGCAGGAGGTGGCAGGGGCAGCTGGAAGGGTGAGTGCCCAGCAATTTCAGAAGCGGCAGCACTGGGACAGGATGGTGCTGCATGGGTCTGGGTGCCTGCAATCAGCATGCACAGTTCCAGACCCATGCTTCTCTACACTAAGGGTCCCAGGGGGCATCCCACTGGATGCCCACCTGGGACGATGACTCCTCCCCCGGCTGCCCTGCGGAGTCCTGTGCACTGGGGGGGGAGCTGCGGACAGGTGGCCTGCATTGTTGAATGCTGGTAGGGGTGCACATCTCCATGGTGCGCAGGGTCATGGGTGGGGTATGTGACTTTTCAGTGTACCCTGCCTGCTTGGTGCATAGCGCCCATTATGAATCCAATCAGGAGCAGTTTGTTACTAAGCGCATATCTGTAAGAGAAAATATCTGTCTGATTTGAGTATGTCAATCGGTGTGGGGGGGGAGGTGGGAAGAGAGTGGGGGGGGCTTTTGGAGTGGGTGATTTGGTCTAATGGGTTGGCATAGGGTACTGTGTCCAGCCTAGGTTAGGCAGTCACAGTGATTTGCCTGAGACAGAAGGAGGCTAAGTTCCTTTTTGAAATGTCCCATCTTATCGCACTCCATGAGGGAGGCTGGGAGTTCATTCATCCACTGGGGCCCATGGTAGGATCAGGTGCACTGGGAAAAGGAGGTGCGTTAGTAGGGGACATGGAGAGCACCCTTTGCTGTGCTTTTTGTGGATTTGGTGGTTTGTGCATGTTGGAATATGCCAGACGTGCCAACAGGGGTGTGCCCAAGTAAACTGCTTTTCCCCAATCAGGCATGCCTGATATTTTACTGTAAGGTGCAGAGGGAGCCATCCTGTTTTGGAGTATAACATACAGGTGTTCAAGTGATGTGCTCCCAGGACCAGTCTACAAGCTTTAAGGAGTAGTGTCACGTCCAGCAATGTAGATGACCAGGCCGTAGTCGATGAAGGCTAGCACCAAGCTCCCTGTCACTAGGCAAAGGGCCTTGGGGTCATTGCCTGCTTATTGTGGTAGAGTAGAGTCTAAGCTTGATGTTTGCCATTTTAACTATAATCGATGTGGGATTCGAAGGATAGTGTCTCATCAAGGTGTACTAAGTATTTGAAAATGCTGACTTCTTCAAGAGTGTCACCCTACTTGGTGATAATGCTCAAGAGGCCAGACTTTTTCATGTTATTTGGCATTGAGAAGTTCATAGTTTTGTCTTTTTATAGTTAAGTTTGTTGTGGGAGAACCAGTTTTTCAAGATTGTTGAAACTATCCTGTAGGCCCTTTTTAACATCTGCCAGCTGACTACTACACACAGTGATAACTGCGTCATCAGCATACAGCAGCATTTTAGCTGTACATGCTGAGGGTAGTGAGTTTATAGCTAAACTGAAAAGCAGAGTGCAGAGAATTGACCTGGGGGGGGGACCTCCAGGTTTACCTCCCTAGGGTCAGATGTGGCTGTGCTAATTATCATGCACTGTGCTCTTGAGGACAAGTAGCTACATAACCATATTGCTACGTCAAGGGATATTCCAGTCACCAGTAAGTTATCAAGCAGGATCTGATGGTTCATGTATCGAATGCCTTGGTGAGGTCTAGGAAGAGAGACCCCACCGCTTTACTGCTGTTGAGTGCTTCATAATCGGAGTGCAGTAATAGTACAAGCCTGTTATAACGGACGCATCTGTGCACACGACTTTTGTCCATTATATCCAGTGTCCATTATATCCAAAGGAGGTGGAACCTGTGTCTGTGTGTCTGTGTGTCTGTGTGTCTGTGTGTCTGTGTGTCTGTGTGTCTGTGTGTCTGTGTGTCTGTGTGTCTGTGTCTGTGTGTCTGTGTGTCTGTGTGTCTGTGTGTCTGTGTGTCTGTGTGTCTGTGTGTCTGTGTGTCTGTGTGTCTGTGTGTCTGTGTGTCTGTGTGTCTGTGTGTCTGTGTGTCTGTGTGTCTGTGTGTCTGTGTGTCTGTGTGTCTGTGTGTCTGTGTGCATGGGTTCAAAATGTCATAGACTACTCAGAATACTGCCTAGTATATATGTTTCTGTATTCTGTGTGTTAATCTAATTGTCGGGGAATGTGACTGTTTTTTAAGGATGTTTATGTAAGATTGTAGCTCAAGTGGCTAGATGTTGGGGTTCTAGGACAGTAAAAACAAAGGCAATTCTACTGCAAGGGGTTATTCAAATATGAATTTCCTTTTAGTGTAATTTATGAAAAAGGTTTATGCAGCATACAGATAATTATTTTGTTGCAAATCTAATCTCTGTAGCTCCTCCATCTAAATTCTACATTTGTCAAAGCTCCTCATCTTTGCACTCCCTCTCCCCTCCACAAAAGCACTACAAATGCTCATAAAAACTTCATAGTGTCCATTATAAGCAATGTTTCTGTCCATTATAACCAGAGAAAATGTACTGGATTTGATATACTTAGTTTGGGAAATAGTTTTTTTTGTCCACTATAACAGATTATCCATTATTACAGTGTCCGTTATAAGTGGAGTGCACTGTACTGTGCATTTTTAGAAAGACATGCTGTTGTGGGCACAGCAGGTTATGTTTATCTACTGTAGGTATTCTAGTAATTGGTCATTTATTATCCATTCGAGGGCTGTTGATAGGAGCAGAAGTTACTGAAATTGGTCTGTAGTTACTCAGACAGGTTCTATCACCACTTTTGAACTTGGGTCACTAGCGCAGACTTCCACTTGTCTCAGAACGCTCCAGTTCTTGGGGATATGCTGAACAGTTTTGAGAGCAGTAGTGCTAATTTGTCCAGAGATAGGGCAATGAGTTTCATATCGATCATATCACTACCAATCCTTGTTTTACCCAGAACCTTCTTGATGTATTTTAATGCTTGGGTCATGGAGATTTGTCTGAAGTAGAAAGGGGGGACTCTGTCCTTTACTTGTGGTGAGGAGGGAGGTTGCCTTGGAGGGAACATTGCAGGGTCTGGCTGAGGAGTATTGTGCTATGGTCAGTAAAAGTGTTATTAAAAGATTAGCCAAGTCTTTTTGCTTTTGCAGTATATGGGCTATTTATCTCCAGCTATCTGCCTCAACCACATACATATTGGACCTCCCCCTATCCTCCACAGTGTTTGCATGAATGCCACTGCCCCACATCTGTTACTCCCACTATTCTACCAGGTCTCTTGTGTTCCCCCGGAACTCCCCTCTCCATTCTGTGTCCCCCATCCCTGCCCTCTCCAGCTTCCTGTATCATTCATTCTTTCTGCTACCTGTCCCCTCCATTGTGCCTTCTCAATGTGTTCCTCAGTATTCTCTTCCGATGCCCAGATTGGATGCATGCAGCCTCATGGCCAACTTTGCTGAGCTGGAAGACTGGGTGTCTCACTACTCCCCTGACATTTTAGGGTTTACTGAGACCTGGCTAAAGCCTAATAGCCCCGACTCAATGTGAGGAACAAAAGGCTATAAACTCCTCAGGACAAATTGCCTTTCCACAAAGGGGGGGGGGTGCTTTTTACTTTAAGGAGCACCTCAATGTTACTGCTCAAACTGTTAAGGCTCAATGCACCTGTGAAGCCCTCCACATGAAACTTCTCCTTGGGAACACTAAATTAAATATCTTATGTGTCTATAAGCCTCCTAAGAGAGAAACAGATTAACGGATCTCATACAATATCTGGCATCCCTGAAGGGGAAAAATGTATTTCTTCTTCTGGGATATTGCAATCTAGATTTATTTTATTTATTTATTTAGTCTCTGATTACAAATACCTCTGAGTGCCAGGCAGCTCATTTACAAAGGTTCCATGTCAGTGGGGGGAGGGGATACAGACATGGGATGAACTAACAAACTGAGTTACGACATACAGAGTCAATTCATAATACATTGAAATATACAGTAATAAACACAAGGGAAGGAAGCAGTTGAGAATTAAGACAGAGGGGAAGACAGGATGGTGGTAGTGTTTTTTTTTTTTTTTTTTTTAAATTGACCGGGGGGTGGAAGGTAGCAACCAGGAGCTTTGTCAGTGTTGTAAAATGTGGTAGGAAGGAGGTAGGGAGAGAAAGGTGTAAGTGCTAACAAAAGGTGTGCTCAGTGTGCCTAGAAGCATGGTAGGGGTAGAGGGGAATGAGGACGGGGTAACTAGGATTAGGTGGCATAATTGCAGGCGCTTTCAGATATGAGATGATGTGGGAGCATATGCTTAAACTGGGCGAGTTTAGGTAGATTAGTCAATTCACTGCGCAGACCACCGAACCAAAGTGGGGCTCTGTACAGAACGGATTGTTGGTATTGAGCAGTCCGACACTGTGGGATGAGAAGGTGTTTGGTTTCTGAGGTGCGAGAGTGTTGGGTCTTGAGGGATTTGTTCAACAGGCATCCAATGCCTGGTGGCAAGAGCTGAAAGAGCACCTTTTTGGTCAGAAGGCACATTGGATTGGTTAGGGAATAACTCCAGTATGCCTGATGCTGTTCTTGGGAAGCTCCGCCTATTGCAGCTGGTCTCCTGCCCCACTAGGCTATTGCCTTCTAGCAATCACCAGTCAGTCATAGACGGGATTCTTACAAATTGAAACTATCAGGTCCTAACTGCAGGCATGTTGCCAGACTCCATCAGTGACCACTTGCCAGTTTCATGCACTTGGAATGCATGAACCCAAAAGCTCAACCCACAGAAATACTATTTAGAGATTTCTATAAGTTGAATACAGGGACCCTGAATGCTGATTTATACCACACTGACTGATCCCCACTACTGTATATCATACATCTGACATAAAGCCTTCAGTTCCTTCATATCCACTATTCAGGCCCATCAAGATAAGCATGTTCCCTTCAAAAAGCCAAGGGTTAGAGCCACTGTGACAAGGTGGCCACATAGTGAGCTACTTGCAGCCGAGGGACAAAATGTGGGCTAGCTGTAACAATTCAGAGCCCTTGGTTGACTGGATAGACTACAGGAGAGTAAAAAAAAGCAATAAGAGCTGCTAAATGTGTATATTTCTTCCTTTTTCACCTTGAGAAACTCTGCCAATAAAAAAAAAAAAGAACTCCATTGCCTCCTAGTAGAATCCCAAGAGTGCAACTGCTGTGCATAATGATAGGAGTTCCATCCCCAGCCCTAGACTTCCAACCCTTATCCCCCACCTTCTTACCCCTTCGCCCCACCAGTTCTCACCCCCCTCTCCTCCACTTGGTTTACACTTCCCCTAGGCTGCCCCCGTGCATACAGCACTTATTAGCTTGTTCTCACTCATCACCATAGTCCCTTCTCCTATCCCCTAATAACTTTATACAATATGCCTCCTCTATACCCATGCCAGTACTCTCCTTACCTCCTCTCTCCTCCCTCCTCCCCCTTTTCTTTGGCAGTCACAATTGGCTTTGTCAACTACAAGCAATGTGCACTTAGTAACTAGACCTATAGACTAGATATATTTCTGTAATAAAATTATTTGTCTTTGAGGTTATACTCCACATTCATCTTGCTTGTAAAATAGTCTAGTCACTTGGCTATTGTATGTTCTTGCCATATTATGTAAATTGTACTGTTTTGTCTGTTCTTCTACTGACTTGGAGCCTTTGTAAAAGTCAGTTTGGCTCAAAGGTCGTAATTCTGAAACTGAAATAAATAAATATTGCAAACAACTCCCCCAGGCATCTGTAAGTGAGTTACAGTATGTACTATAGCTTTTGGAGCCATGTAAAGTCGTATCATGGGAAAAGGAACAAACCCACTCTTGATGGCACAAATTGTAATAATAATTTCTCAGTTGAAAATGCCCTCAACTATCAATTTTCAGACACCTCCAAATATACCAAACTGATTGGTATGGCTCCTGAACCTAGGTCCAGTGTAGTGGAACCAGACTTCCCTCCCCTTAACCTAACGACTGTCACCAAAACTGAGATTCTACGCCTCCTGAGCACTATACCAGTCTGGGGAAGTGCAGGGTCTGATTGGCTAATACCCAAGTTCTTCAAAACTGTGGCACCTTTCACAGCTGCTCCAGTCACCAGGCCGTTCAACTTGTCCCTTTCCACTGAGGTAGTGTCTAAGTTCTGGAAGCTTGCCAGAGTGGTACCTTTGATGTATTTCAGTTTTGGATTAATAGTTTAGAGCTGAAAGCTCGTTTTACAAAGGTTCAGAGTCAGTCAAACACATTGCAACATAACATATCAGGTACAAGTAATCACAGTTGGACAAAGCATTAAATACAGAAGATACATAATCAACAAATTGATTACAAGGTTACATCAAGAGACGTGCCAAGTACAACACTACATGAGTAGTTCAATACTTAGGAGAGTGAAGAGGATATTTTTGAGTGGGTGAAGATACAAGGCTACAAAGAATAGAAGAGTGGAAGTAGCATAGCCAGAGTTGTCATTGTCAAAGGGTGAACCAAGGGGAAAAAGTAAGAAGGGGTGGAGGTAGACTTGATAATTAGGAAGGGGGAGAGTGGGTAGGAGGTGGCAAGAGAAGTGAAAGGATGAGGCAGTGAAGCATGTCCAGAACACACATGCTGTGCCAGCTTGCTTGGACCTGTAGAGCTTAGGGTCGTTCAAGGCTGTGGCATGGTTGCGGCAGTGCAGTAGGGCGGCTATGGGTATTTTTGGAAGAACCTGTGGTGTGTAGGGTTGTGATGGGAGTTTAAAGGATTGTGTTAGGTAGAGATCAGCAAGCGTCTGCCTTGTATCACCCTCCACGAGCAAGGGGGGATGCCAGGGAGAGCAGACGGGTGCACCAGTGGCGCTGTGCTGTACTTGCCATCTTCTATCCCCAGCCAGAGGGCTAGGATGATTAGTGGAGCTAGCCTCGGATATACCTGCATCCTGGGTGATTATGTGCTCGACTAGTGAAGCAGGTGAGATTGGCATACTTACTTCCCTACTAGATAGAGCAGGCTCTTGCCTTCAACTCAGCAGTCAGTAAAACTGGTCTGTTGCTACTGGGTGCAAACTTCCGAGGTGCATGTGCTCAGCTAGAAAAAGCAGGTTTGAGTGGCATGCATTGTTTCTACAAAATAGAACAGGCTGTTGTCTTCTAATCAGCAGACAGAAACATGGGTCAGTTGCTAGTGGGTGTCTAAAAAAAAAAAAAAATCAGAGGTGTGTGCCTCTTTAAGGGAATGGAGAAGTGCCTGATTTTTTTTTTGGGGGGGTCTCTATGGGCAGAAAGTGAATTTAGAGTGTGTCGGGTGTGGGGGAGGGTAGGTGGGGACAAAAATAAGCAGCAATACAATATAGAGCTGAGCTGAGCTGGGCTATGCTATCACATAAAACTATTGCAACTATTTAAGCAGCTTGCAGCAGTCCAGCTGAGAAAAGCCACAGAGAAATTACAGGGGTGAAACTAGTGCCAAATGTAAATGTATACGGAAGGTGCCAGATTCAAAGTCCTCTGGTATTCAGAAAGAGATGCAGGCAATGAGAGGGTTCCTGGTACCTGGAGTTTGAAGTGGGTGGGCATGCAGGCTGTAGGCTTCAGCAAACCGCAGTGGCAGTTTCATCATGCATATTAAGCCCAATCAGGGCTGCCAGCACCTGGTACCTATTCATAAAATGGGCAGTACCAAGTGCATGGATAATTACTGCCTCATAGCCATCAGTAGAAGGATTCTAGAGGGCATGGGACAGATATGGGTCTGACTAGTGGGGGGAAGGGTGGGGCTGGCAGGAGGGGAAGGTGTGGGAGGGAAATAGGGCAGACTGGATGGGCTGGTGTGGTCCTTTTCTGCTGTCAACCTTCTATTATTATATGATTCTATGATTTTATGAAGAAACTTGTGGCCTCACAGGTAACTGAACACCTCCAGCAACATAACTTACTATTCTCAGCCCAGCATAGTTTCAGGCAGGCACACAGCACATCCACTGCCCTAGTCCAACTTACTAATGATGTCAAGATGGCAATGAATAAAGGCATACTTACAGGGGCTGTCCTCATTTACCTAATCAAGGTGTTTGGACAACACCTTGCTACTTTAGTAAACTGACCACATTGGGTTTCTCATCTGCTACCACAAATTGGTTTGCAAGCTACCTCACTGGGCAGCAACAGTTTGTTGAAATCAATAAAGTAAAATCTTACTTGTCCCACAACTAACGTTGGAGGGCCACCAAATGGTGCATGGTCTACATCAGAAACCATGCAAGGAAAGGCTAAGGGAACTAAATTTGTACTCTCTGGAACAGCAAAGAGAGAGGAGACATGACGGACACCTTCAAATACCTCAATGGAATCAACAAAACAGAGTAGGAACTCTTCAAGATCAATAAATGGACTAGGACAAGAGGAGATGAGACTGAGGGGTGGTAAATTCAGGGGGAACAGTAGGAAGTTCTTTTTCACTGAACGGGAGGTGAACACGTGGAACCAGTTGCCTCAGTCAGTAGTAGAAGCCAAGATAGTCAACTCCTTCAAATTGGCTTGTAATAGATAAAAGGGAATGGTGGCTACAGGGAAGAAATAAGAGGCATGGGTGGGGTAGTGGAAAAAAAAGTGGGCAGACTAGATAGCCCATAAGGTCCCCATCTGCCAACGTACTCTATTTCCATGTGTACTTCAAGGGCCATACTTGGTCCTTCATTGTTCACTCCGTTTATCAACAATCTGCACAGTACGGCTGGCTCTTACTCCACCCTACTATATTTTATTTATTAACTCTAGGATTACAAGTACCTTTTGAGCCAAGGCTATTTTACAAAGGTTCCACGTATATGCAGATGACATGGTACTGTATACTAGTGCCAAGGACATAGCTTACATCAAGCTAAAGCTAAATCTCGATTTTTAGTCCATTCATTCCTGGTTAATTCACAACACAACAAACTCCTCATGAACAACAAAAAACCCTAGCATTGCTATTTGGCTCAGCACTTAGAATCAGGGCCTGTGCCCTTATTACATACTGTTCAGGGGGCACTCCACTAGAAGTAGTAGACTCTTTCAAATACCCTGAGATCACCTTAGACCCTGCTCTGGATTTTAACCTGCATGTCAAAAACCTGTAAGGCAGTAAACATGAAGCTTAAAGACTCCTATAAAACAAGGTATGTATGTTCTAACTGCAGCTGCAATGCTTGCAATTACACAGGGTGTCCTACGGCCTAGTCTCACATATAGACTAGTTCCTTACTTGGAGGCAAACAAAGGGGTACTATATAAATGGACTACATGTTACAATAGCATGTCTCTTTTTTTTTTTTTTTCTTTCAGTGCCCAGGCTAACCCATCACTGCACCCTTTACTTGAGTCTGGGTTGGCTCTACCCATCTTCCTATCACCTCTTCACCACTGGCTGCACCAATAACATTATTAGAACTGGTACACCAGCGACCCTGGCCCACATGGTAAAGCTTGCCTCACAGTCCTATATTTTGTGATCCATGGATCAGTCACCACTGGGCGTCACAAAATGTGCTACTAAGATGAGGAACAGGCTTTCTCTATTGTCTCCCAAGCTCTGGCACTCCCTTCCAATGCCTCTCAGATGTGCTCAGTCTCGCAAGGTTTTTAAGGAAGAATGTCATAAGTTAATACTGAGGTTCAATGCAAAAAAGTGCAAAATAATGCACCTGGGTAGAGGGAATCCTGGGGAGAGCTACAGGTTGGGGGGAGGAGCTGACTGTCACCAAGGAGGAAAGGGACCTAGGGGTTATGTCTGACAACATTAAGGTATCAAAGCAGTGCACAAAGGTGGCAGGGAGGGCCAGTGGGATGCTGCGGTGCATAGGCAGGGGTATCGCTAGCAGGAGGTGGGAGGTGGTGATGCCATTGTATAAAACATTGGTAAGGCTTCACATGAAGTACTGTGTGCAGTTCTGGAGGCCACACCTGCACAAGGACATAAACAAGGTGGAGACTATCCAGAGAAGGGCAACAAAGGTGGTGCAGGGCTTGTACCACAAAACATATGAGGAGAGACTGAGGGACCGCAATATGTACTCACTGAAGGAGAGGAGACAGCGGTGGGACAGATTTAAACTTTCAAAAACCTCAAGGGCATAAACAAGGTGCAGGTGGGTGACCTTTCCCAATGTAAGAAAAAGTACTATAACAAGGGGGCACGATATGAAATTGGAGACGGGTAGATTAAGAGGTAATGTGGGGAGGTTTTTCTACACTGAAAGGGTAGTTGATGCTTGGAATAGTCTGCCACAGGAGGTAGTGGGGGCAAGCACAGTGGAGGGGTTTAAGCATACCTGGGATGGGCACAAGGGAACCTTGAGAGGGAAGGGAGTGATGAAAAGCCATTGACCACATAGGGTCAGTGGTCACATACAATGTATAGGGCCTACGGGCAGACTGGATGGACCTGGTGGTCCTTATCTGCCGACAATGTCTATGTACTGTTGAATAAGTGTATGTATAATTGATCTACTGTGTTCTTAATCAACTTGGCTTTATTTGTTGTGCTTTTTTCTTTCTTTATTTTAAAGTTGGTAACCGGGAGAGGCACACTGAGCCAAGGGTCTTTTCCAGGTGTGGCCCGGGGGAAGGGGTAAGAGGAGATACAACATACAAATTATTCAGACAGTTAACAGTAGTGTCACAGGCAGGTTACACTGGAGCCTGGGTAAGAAGGTAAGTACATGAAATGCAAAGATGGAAGTAGGTTACAAAGGTGCACATGGGGGGGGGGTAGCAAAATACAAACTATGAACTGACAAAAATACAATAATAGGTAGTAAATGACATATTGGAGTGCAAGAGATAACGGTGCACATATGTATACAATTTCATATCGCAGACAAAGTACATACAGAGCTTGACATGAAAAACTGACTTAAGTTATGTGGACTTAAAAGGAGAATTTGTCAGGCTGAAGACAAGAGCAGGGAGGAGAGGAAGAACGGTAGAGCACTTACTGTAATTGTATTCTCAAATCTTATTCCTATGCAGGGCTCATTGTTTCATGTTGTTCCTGTATTTTGCCAGACCACGTGCAGTTATTGTATTTTGTGTCCCTGCAGTGCTGCTCATTTATCTGTAACTCTCCCGGGTTGTGCTGAACTTAGACAATATTTTGTCTAGTGCACCTACTCTGCCAGCAGAAACTAAAGTAAATAAATAAATTAATATATTAATAATCTGATTACACAAGGCAGGGAAAGTACATCAATAGGGTATCGATATGAACCAGGGTAGGCAAGCAAAGCCAGTTATAATAACACAAATAAGAGTCACCGATTATAGGAGCAGAGGCTGCGCTTCTGCAGGACAACTTTGAGCCCTTTCTTAAATCCACCAAGAACAGTCCTGAAGGGTAGAATGTAGGGAGCCCCAGAGGTAAGGTGCTGAGGTTGCAAAGGATCTCCTTCCCACACAGGATCTAACCTTCAGTACCTCCGATAGGATTTTGCTAAAGGAATGCAGAACCCTCCGGGAGGATTTAATTGTTAGGATGTCACTTATATTAGAGGGAGGGGAAGACACTTGACAAGCTTAAAGGCCAGGCACAGGACGGGGTACTCTAATCAGCCCTAAAATGAAGGCCAGTTCAGCAAATGTAGCACATCACAAAGGTACTGCCTGGGTGGGACTCCAGAGGCAAAGTGACCAGTTTTATTGCAGCGTACTCTAAGTTTGTTGAACTCAGCATCTCGGGGCTTGTAAGATAGGAGCACTGCATTGCAAAAGGGGAAGTAGCATGCCGGTAGCAATGACAAGCCCTGCATCCCTAGTTGGGTAATTGCCAAGGCAGTAGAGTAAGCCAAATTTTTGGTGAAGGGTCTTGGTGACACAGCCAATACGGGATCTAAATGAAAGTTCGTGGTCCAGGTAAACACCAAGGTATTTGATGGACTCCATTATTTCTATTAGTGCTTCAGAGGAAATGAAATAAAAGGAAGAAATGAGTGTCGTCTGGTCAAATGCAAATTTCTAGGCCAAACAAAATTGCCTTGGTCTTTTTTACATTTCATCCACTTCCTTAAAAGCCTTTGTGTTATACCAAAAATTATTACTGCTTGTATATTCTTACCTTGATAAGCATATTTATCTGATCATCCTGTACCGTACTTGTTTCACCCTGTTCAATGCCTGTATTTCACTATGTTGTAACTGCTGTCATTCTGCTTGTAAACCTACTCTTGTAATCTCCCAGGTCACACCTGAAAACAGGCATTCCTTGTCTAGCGTGTTTACTTTAACAAAAGCTACTAAATAAATAGTTTTGTATGAAGTCAGTTGTATCCATTGCTGACCCGACACAAAATGGTCGCCAGGAGATAATGAGTCTTAAGGACCAGTTTATTGGCCACGGACCAGTTTTCCAGTTCTAGGACGTGCCCAGCAATCTGTGTTGAGACAGCTGAGATTGCTACAACTTCTGCAGG
This sequence comes from Neoceratodus forsteri, assembly GCA_016271365.2. Taxonomy (NCBI): domain Eukaryota; kingdom Metazoa; phylum Chordata; order Ceratodontiformes; family Ceratodontidae; genus Neoceratodus; species Neoceratodus forsteri. The sequence goes on along the minus strand of CM057450.1, from coordinate 323,922,610 downwards.
GGACGATGCCATCGTCATACAGCAGTAGGTTTGTCCCTAGCCCCACAGTTCCCAGGCATATAAGTAAATAGCAAGGGGTCCAATATGAAGCCTTGGGTGACACCATCCAAGATGGTCCCCCCAAGGAAAATGAGCCCTTTCACCTGACCAATTGGGATCTACCAGCCAGGTAATGGGAAAGCAATCAGAGGGACAGTTCATCAAGACCAAACGGCTTTAGTTTTGTTAGAAGACTATGGTTGACCAAGTCAAAAGCTTTTGTGAGGTCTATGAAGACTGCACCAGTTAGAAGCCCTTTATCCATGGAATCCAGGATGTCCGAGGTAAGTTTAACAAGGGCAGTGTCAGTTCCACAGTACCATGCGGCGTATTTGACAACAGGTGCTTCTGTTCAAGGTACCCAAGAAACGGGTTATAGATGAGCCTTTCTTGCCCTTTGGCAAGGGAACAGAGAAATGATATGGAACGGTACTGAGCCATGGGTCCAAGTGTCTGTGCCTGAGGTGAAACCTATTTCCCCGCCATGTTACTTCAGCAGCCAGTCACAAGCAGGCTCACTCAGAGCAACTGCCCTACCTGCCTCAGCAATGCCCACTATGGGTATAATTTCTGGAAACAGCAGCAGGCTCACTCAGAGCGGCTGCATCTGTCCTACCCGCCTCAGCAGTGCCCACCAGGTGTATTATTTTTGGAAGCAGCAGCAGACTCACTCAGAGCAGCTGCGTCTGTCCTACCTCTCTCAACAATGCCTGCCATGAGTATAAGTTTAAGAAATGGTAGCAAGCTCACTCAGAGTGGCTGCACATGTCGTACCTGCCTCAGCACTGTCCCCCCATGGGTATAATTTTTGAAAATGGCAACAAGCTCACTCGGAGCAGCTGCACATGTCCTTCCTGTCTTGGCAATGCCTACTATGTGTGTAATTTTTGGAAACCACAGCAGGCTGACTCAGAGCAGCTGTGCTTATCCTACCTGCCTCAGCAGTGCCCACCGTGGGTATACTTTTTGGGAAACTGCAGCAGCCTCACTCACAGTGAATGTGCCTGTCCTACCTGCCTCAGCAGTGCCCACCATGGGCATCATTTTTGGACAGAAATAGGCTCACTCGGAGCAGCTGCATCTGTCCTACCTGTCTCCGCGATGACCGCCATGTGTATAATTTTGGAAAATAGCAGAAGGCTCACTCACAGTAGCTGTACATGTCCTACCTGCCTCAGCATGTGTATAACAGCAGCAGGCTCAGAGCAGCTGTGCTTATCCTACCTGTTTCAGCAATGCCTGTCATGGGCATAATTTTTTGAAATGGCAGCAGACTCACTCAAAGTGGCTGTGCTTGTCCTAACTGTCTCAGCCATGCCCACAACGGGTTCATAGGAAGGTAAATGAGGAGGGAGAAGGCAATAATGCCCATAATGCTTCTATACTAGTAAGAATAACACCTAAGGTCACCACCTGAGACTATGTATTTATCCAACCTATGCTTGAATTCCACCTTGGTCTTACTAATGACAATATCCAATGGTAATCTGTTCCATGGGCTCATCACTCCTAAAGTGAAGAAAAAAAATCTTTTTGAGTTTGACTTAAAAGTTCCGCTCATTACTTGTAGCAGATGACCCCTATTATTATACCTTTTATCCAGAAATTCAAAACCTAGCTCGTGCATGAAATGAGGATCTTCTTTTTTTATTTTTTTTTTTCTGTGATTGTTTCTCCCCTATCCTGGTTGACCTTTCTCTTGCTGTCCTCCCAGCACCATCTCCCAATCTTCAGATCTAACACCAGTTTATCCTCCGTGGCAGGGAGTGCCCCCCCCACACTCAACCCACTAGAACAAAAAGACCTTCACATGAGGGTAGTCACTAATATGATTTTTTTTTTTATATTTTGTAAAATATGGTCTTCCAAACAGCCTGTTTTTTTGTTTGTTTTTTTTTTTTCTTTTTGCGTGAACACAGTAGGAGTCATGCCAAACAAATGTAAATATCTGAAAGTATTCAAGTTAGCAATACACAGTTAACATGAATGTTGCTAAGGACACAACAGCCTTTCAAATGAGGGTAGTCACTAATCTGAATTCATTAGATTTTTTAAAATATAGCCATCCAAAAGGTGAACATTTTGAAGAAAAAAATGAAAGAAAATTCAGGTAATCAGATGGCCATAGTTTGAAAAAAATATATAAGTCGTGCAGCTTAATGAATAGGATAATTGGAAAGGTCTTTTTGTCCCAGACAACTTTCGTAATGGTTGTTGTGTGTAACTCGTATACTTTTAGATATATTTACATTTGTTTGGCATAACTCCTATTGCACTTCTAAAAGCAGCCTCATTTTAGCAAACCACTAAGTCAGTTAAATGAAATACTAGACCAGACCACCTTGTTTATCACTTGTCATGCCTAATTTAACTCATTCAGACCCATTGTGTGTTTAGAAGGTTGGAGACAGAACTCCAGACTGCTTTTCTTTGAGAATCTTCCTAAAGCACTGTGCAGAATTCTTAGCAAACATGCACACACTCCAAACAAATTGGAATATCTTTAAAACTATTCAAGGTGCACGAAACAACCAGCATGAAAGTTGTTAGGACAAAAAGACCTTCCAAATGAGGGTAGTCACTAATCTGAATTCCTTCTATTTTGTAAAATATGGTGATCTTGTTACCTGTGTTTCCATTTTGGTTTTTGCAAAATTCACATTTCTGATTGATATTTAAAAAGATAGATAGATAGATAGATAGATAGATAGATAGATAGATAGATAGATAGATAGATAGATAGATAGATAGATAGATAGATTAGTGACTACCCCCATTCGAAAGGCCTTTTTGTCCTGAATAAAAATGTAAAATAATGCACTTAGGGCACAGAAATCCAGGGTCAGAGTACAAAATGGGTGGAGTGGTATAAAGCACACATTCAGCTGACCTACAGTGGCATTGAGGCATCCCTCCTTACCTCATGCAGCTGGCGTCGATTGGTGAACGAGCCCAGGGAGCCGGGGGTCTGTCAGGGAGAAGATTAAGCATCCGGACTGCTCTCATCTCTTGAGAGGGAGTGGGGTCCATGTCCTGCAATGCTAGTGACACCCAGTGGAGACTGGGTGCACTGTAGTGGGGGACCATACAAGGGGACAATGCCAGGCAGCAGACTTGTGGACGTGGAGTGGGAGTGCTCGCATCACACACTGGATGGCACTGCACATCCTGCATTGATGGGGAACAAACAAGGAAAATCCCCTACACCGGGGAGGCAAAGGTGGACACCCAGTGCCTGAGCTCACATGCCAAGTGCCGGCCCCGATCCCCTGACTTGACTGTCCGTGGTCCCCTGCTTCCTCTTGTGAGGGCTGGTGGAAGGGGGGGGGACCCAGCATACCTGATTCTTCAGTCAGGGTAGGGGTCCAGGCACAGAGTGGAGGCAAGGCTGAGTGGGTCCACTGGAGAGATGCCCCAGGTGTCTGCATCGGGTGGGAGAAACAGTTGACCAAAAAAAGACACATTCTAAAGAAAACCAAGCTTTGCATACAGTTGATTACTGTTTAACAATATTGTGCATCTATGGCTACCACTGTACATCTGATGCAAACCCATAATCCTATTCCTCATTTGAAGTAAAGGGGGGGGGGCGAGGCCATAAGTAACTCCTTGCGTTTGTGTTAAAGGGGTTTAGTTCTTGTTTTTGCTGTTTTTAAAAAAAAAAAGTAATTTCTAAAATGTGCAGACAAGCATTGGGACCACTTTTTTTCAGAGCATGCTACCACCAGCAGCTACCACTTCAAGACTGCTATTACCCCCGCACCCTCAAGTGAGGGGGTGTGGGGGACCAGAAGTAGTCTACCAGCACTGAGATCAATATGGTTAAGGCACATTTACCAGAAATTACTGCTTAGAAAGGAATCTGAAAGTGACTGTGATGATGAGCAAGTCCCAGGCCAGATCTCTAGTTAATAGACTCCCCCTGAGTCTGATTCTTACAGGTGTGTGGTCCAAGCTCCACAGATGTTATGCCATCATCAGATTTGTATAAGAGCGCTGGAGTTGGCACGTGATGGCCACCTGAGCAGATGCTTTTCTCCTGGCATCTGCTCCACTCTCCAAATCCTAATTCTGTGCAATTTTGGTCTTTTGGGCAGCAATTCTGGCACATCTATATTGCTGAGGCCAACCAGAACATCACTGGGGAAATAATTTATCAGTATGGAGGCAGAAATGCGAGATGGCTTACCTCGTCACACTCCGCCGCCCACACTGACTGAAGACAAGAACCGGAAGCACTCCAAAGTGGCTCCTGCTGGGGCAGCAGCCAGCACGAGTCCCCAGGCTGGCTTACGGAAAAAAGTTCTTGGAAGGGATTTCCCTTCTGAAGGCAACACTAGAAGCCCTGGTGACCTCTGTTCAAACCATCACTTTGTCTTTGGTGACCCTAACTCAGCACATCAGTGACAATAAATCGTGTATTGTCTCCTTGGATGATTGGAGGGCAAGAACTGATCCAGAGCTGGCCCAAATACGGCAGAGGCTTAAAGCTATGGAGTACAAAATGGAAGATCTTGAAGGGAGGTCGAGGCAGAACAATCTTGTGATCCTAGGTCTCCCAGAAGGAGAGGACGGGTCCTCTCCTATATTGTTTGTGCAAAAATTATGTAGCAAGATTGCGGGCCCTTTTCCCAATGGCCCCAATTATGTAGTTGAACATGCCCACCGATCTCTGTGCCCCACACCCCCCTCCTGGGTGCTCCTCCATGGCCTTTAATTTTCCGGCTGTTAAACTTTCTCGATAAACAACATATCTTGGGGATTCAAGAAACCAGTGAACTGCAGTGGGAGGACTGGAGGATTCGTATTGCCCAGGACTTTCCTAAATCTGTGAGGCAAAAGTGGACCGAACTGCATCCGACAGTAACCAGGCTTATTGCAGCCAGGATCCAGTTTCTGATAAAATGCCTGGCTATACTTCAGGTACAACACTGAGATGTCTGGTACAATTTTAAAATGGTGGAACAAGCTACCACAGGCCTGAAATCCTACTACCCTGATCTCTTCTAGTGAACAGTCTAATTGGAGGTGTGCATGGCCTACCTTTTTGAACACAAAATGTAACTGTGATCTTCATTTTTCACAGTTGTAGCTCTGGACCTGGTATGAGTGTATTGAGCTGCCTGGATGTGTAAAAGGCTTGAGAATGGGACTGCACCCTGCTCAGTTTTTATTTTTTTGGGGGTATTATTTTCTCTCCTCCAGAGCTCTGGCTACGACCCCTGCCCTCCCTTGTTCCCCCCAGTGCCATCCCCAGACATCAGACCCCCTCCCTTGTGCACCCCGTAACTTACCCTTCGCGGCAGGGTGGTGGGGAGTGACTCAACCCACCCCAACGGATCCATGCCAGGGAGGTGCCCTTCCAGGAATGGCGCCGGGGAACAACTTCATGCCGCCGGCTCGTCACAGCTTCTCCCGCGGTCATGGCGGCATGCAATGACGCCAGCAACTGGGTGCACGATGCTCCTGTGTGTGCCTCAATCAAGCGCTCACATGTCCGCCCCCCATAGCTTGCAGCTACGCATTGCCGACTTCCCCCAGCCTCCGCTAGGGGTCAGGCAAGCCCCGGCCGCCCAAATCCCCCCTCCCCAGAGATGGAGAGCAGTCCCTGGATGCTCAATCCATTTCCTCCCTGCCGACCCATGGCAACCCATGCCCATTCCTGAACACGGGTCGCCGGCGTGGCGCGAGGTGTGGCGACCAGTGCCTCAACCCTCAGCGCCACCGGGCCGGCCTTGCTCAGTTATTTTAAGGAAGATCTACCGGTGGAACTCTATTGGTGCGAAGCATCCAATTTTCTTTTTTGGCTTATTAATTTTCTGATCCTGATTCTATGGATATTCATTACTGGATGGCCATCAGAGGGATCTATATTTGTTGGACTGATCGACTTGATCACAGGACTTTCTCCTAAGTAACTTTAGCAATAAATTCAAGATCATGGGCTCGTCTTGTGCGTCTGTGGAAGACCAAATGAGTCATGTCCTGGACTACTTTAAATAGAGCCCCAGTAATCCTTGTTGTTGGGTCTATTAACGTTTTAGTTCTGAGGATAGGGCTGATATACATTTTAAGTTCCTGCATTAACTGTTATAGCATTTTACTGTTTACATTGTGCAGGCCCATAATGTGAGCATTAGCACTGCTAGAAAAGTGTTTGTTTCTAATTATTAAGTTCAAAAGACTGAGCTTACCTGGGGAGTGGGGTGGGGGGGGATGAAGTTGTGACTGTTAGGGGGAAGATGGTTTGCATCACATTGAGTTAAGTGAGGTAGATCAGTCGTTGGGACTGGGGAGAAGAGAGGGTCTTTTTCTTGGGAATTGTTTGGGCACATGGAGGGTCAAGGGAAGGGAGGGAGTTATTGGTTATGTGTGAGTCGGGGGGGGGGGTAAAGAGATACTGGGTCTGTTAACCACAAGTGCTGATTTCCCAATGGGGAGCTTCCTGATTAGCTCACGTTGTACATATGGGGGATGTGATATGTGTTGTGGAATATTAAAGGAGCTTGCTCCAGGGGCAAAAGGTACCAGATCTTAAAACACCTGCAGTTGCCTCATTGTCAAGTTGCTTTCCTCCAGGAAACCCATTTGTTGGCCCGGAAAATATGCTTTTCTGATGCCAAATGGTAGGACAAGTTTTTGCTGCAGGGAACTCCTCTAACCAGAGAGGGGTAGCCATCCTTGTTTTTCAGGGCACTAATTTCCAACTGCTTATGGTTATTGAGGATCTGAAGGGTAGATATCTATTTTTACATGGTATCCTGGAGCATACGGAAATACTCATGGGATGCATCTATAGCCCTAATATTCCAGCACCAGACTTCTTTTCCGAGTTGGTCAACCTAATATCTCCATATGTGCACCTCCCTTTATCTTGGCAGGCGACTGGAACGTGACACTCATGTCAGACCTGGACAGGTCTAGTCATCACCCCAGATGGCTCTCTCCTACCCAGAATGCTTTACACAAGCTCCTAAATATGGGTGGTCTGTGTGATCCATGGCGGGTACTCCACCCCAGAGAATGAAGGTATACCTTCTACTCCCCAGTGCACAAGTCATCCTCCTGGATCGACTGTTTCTTAGTCAGTGCAAGTGCCTTACCTGGAGTGGCCGAAGGGGGGATGGCCCCAAGAGTGCTCTCAGATCACTCTCTGGTGTGGGTGGCACACAACCCCTCTCCTAACATTAAAAGAGACAAAATTATGAAATTAAACTCCCACTTACTAAAAGAGCCTCGGGTTCTGTCAGGAATACAATCTCTTATTGGTCACTTCTGGGAACACAATCTGGTCCATTCCGGACCCAGATAAAATCTGGTATTCACTCAAGTGTGTACTGAGAGGGGAATTTATCCGCATTGTGTCCACTTAAAAAAAAAAAAAAAAAAAAAAAATGAAGCTTCTCTGCGCACCTTGCTGAACCATATTACAGCTCTGGAGAATAGCCCAACATTGGAATCTTCTGAAACAGAGCAAGCTGCCTTAACCAAACTGAGGCACCAGTATGCTGAATTACTTAGAGAGTGGACAGAATATGCCCTTCTTAAAACGCATTCAGTATACGTGGACCAGGGAGACAAAGCGGGGCACTTGCTAGCGTTACGCCTCAGGCAGCAAGAAGCTTCCTGCCTGGTCACTGCTGTCTCCTCTTAGGTGGATGGTACCCGTAAAATGTCCCCGGTAGAGATAACCCAAGAGTTTGATGGATTTTATTCCCAGCTATATAGTCCCCTCGTCACCACCCCCCCCCAAGAGCAGAAATCCAAGCTTTTTTGGAGTCCATTTCACTCCCAGTGTTATCTCCTGAGCAGCAAGCTTACTTGACTCATCCCATATCTGATCAAAAGAGACTCTTGCAGCCATTCAGTCTCTACCCTCAGATAAATCCCCAGGGCCTGATAGCTTCCCCTCTAATTTTTATAAATGTCTGGCAGCTGAACTAGTCCCTATTCTGGCTCCTATCTGTGTGACAAGGGTCTTTCAGATCTTTCCCTCCTAGAAGTCCTTATTATAGTCCTGCCCAAACCCTACAAGCCCGCAGACAGTGTCACCAATTATTGCCCCATTTCTCTCATGCATTTCAATACGAAAATTTTCGCAAACATTCTCTCCATAAAAAATTATGCAAATCTGGGACGAATTGACTGGGCCTGAACAAGTGAGTTTCATAACAGGTGGGTCCATCATAGACCATCTATGGAAACTGAAGCATGTCTTCTTCATGTTCAGGGTGTGTGAGTACCCCATGGTGTTGGTCTCTCTGGACATGGAGAAGGTATTCGACAGAGTGCAATGGGACTTCCTATTTTCAGTGTTGGAAAAGTTTGGTTTCCCCCAGGGATTTATCCAATGGATACCAGTGCTGTATACAAAGCCAAATGCTAAGGTATACTGCAACAGGGTACTTTCGAAAGGCTTTTCCCCTGTACTCTGGCACTCCTCAGGGATGTCCCCCTTTCTCCCTTGCTGTTCAAAATTTACACAGAGCCATTAATTAAATTGTTGAACATTTCTCCACTTATACATGGTATCCCTATTGGCCCCTTTGATCTTAAGGTCTCAGTGTATGCAGATGACATTCTGCTGCACTTGTTGCACCCTGTCACCTCCATACCAGAAGCATTGCACATCATCTCTCGATTTGGAAACTTTTCCAATTACAAATTGTATCTGGACAGGACTATTATAATGCCCCTAAATCACCTTGTCTTCTCAGACTGAGACATTGGGCCTAGTATGGGTGTCTAAGCTAACGTATCTAGATGTCACTCTTTTCCAGAGGCAGTCCCTCAATAGAACATTAAACCTTGACAGAATTGTGGAAACCATTAGGCAAGACCTGAGTAGGTGGACTTTACTACCCTCCTTGCAAGCCCAAATCAGTGTTATTAAAATGAATGTCCTTTCTCATATTTTCTACCCTCTCAACATGCTTAATCTATTTCTGTTATTCACCTGGTTCAAAAATCTCCACTCTGTTATATCCTGCTTTCTGTGGAAAGGTAAACCTCCCCAAAGAGCGTACACATGACTGGGGGCTCCGAAGCACCTGGGTGGGCTTAAGTTGCCTAACTTTTATTTATACTATTTGGCTAGCCACATTTCAAAATACACCCGAAGGCTTCTACCTTCAGCTCAGCCAGGACCGGTTACATATCTGCCTATATGGCTTCAGATTGAAAGACACCTAATAATAATAGCTGTAACCTCCGGGGCTAGTCTCTTCTTTGTTTCCCTCAGTACCTTACTAATGCAGTTCAAGGGGACAGTGATACACACCTCAGTAATGGTGCATGCTCAGTTATGTAGATATGTGCAATATAAGAATGTACAAGACATCTCTGTCACTATGTAATAACCCAAACTTTAGGTTGGATGGAGTAGTTCTCTCACACTGCCATTTTCCAGAACTGGCTGGTAGACAGGTTTCTGACCTCCTTAACAGTCAAGATCTTGTAATCCACCTCCACACAGATTTTTAGGACTTATCAAATTCAGCGTGTGTTGATCAAGTGGTTTGGGACAGCAGATTGGAGCATCAATAATAATAGCTTCCTTTCTCTTGCCCAGTCTCACTTTTGGCAACCTTATTCTGTGTCGCAGTTCATATCCCTTTTATTTCCCCACCTATTTCCCACTACCACAGGAAGCTCCCATTTTTGGGAGGCTGCCTTGTCTACCTTGCCAAGGAACTGGGACCACATGTGGTTGGATGAGCATCAATACCTCTCTAATGATGACTTGCATCTCACGCAGTTCTACACATTGCATATTATATATTTTACCCTAGTTCACCTGCAGAAGATGGGTAAACTCCCATCAACGACATGCTCTAGATGCACACAAATGGAAGGCTTGCTATTGCATATCATGTGGGAGTGTCCCAAGGTTGCCTCAGTGTGGGAAAAGATTAGACTAAAGTTAGATCCCTTACATGGTCTAAATGAGTGCTTTACTCCTGAAATCTGTGTGGTGGGAAATGTTTTTGAAATCCCAGTAAAAGAAAGGAGATTTCGTATCTCTTTAATATCCCTAACGGTGAAGCGTCTGGTCCTACATCATTGGCTTGATCAAGAGGAAATATCCTATACTGAGTGGCTGAACGAAGTCTTACACAATTTAAGAGTCGAGAAAACTACAGCTGGCACAAGAAATCACCTGCAAGTCTATAACAAAAAATGGAGTAAATTAGAGATCTTTTATTGGTGCATACCTCTCCTTAGTAAATTTATATCACCGATTACACTATCTGTATAAACACTAAGCTATGATCCTTACAGCCCAAGTGGGCATTGTCATTTTTGTCTACATGGTAGTCAACATGGTGGTTTTCTACAGTATACTTGGTATCTCTTTTGGGGGCTGGAGGAGATGGGGTAAGGTTTTAGTTTGTATATTTTGTGTGTGTGTGTGTGTGTGTGTGTGTGTGTGTGTGTGTGTGTTTGGTTGTACTGTTCATACTGTCTTGAAAAATAAAGTATATTAAATTTCAAAAGAAAGATTTGTATAAGGTCACTGTGGAAGCATGTGACCGGACCACTGTCTGTGCTGCCACAGTGCTCTGGCATAGTCTCCAGTGATGCTGTTTATGCAGTCCTTCCCCCTCCGAGGGCCACATAAACATACCCACTTCAGGGCGCACTACTTTTCTTTTCCGCAACTGCAGACATAATGGCCGCTGTGTGCAACATGGTGGTGCTGACTTAAACTGCACATGCATGAGTCTCGTGCATACATAGTTATGTCAGTGCCGCCATGTTGCACACAGCTGACTCCAGGGCAAACTGCACATGTGCGAGTATCACGCATGCGGAGTACTGTAATCGCTGCAGTATTGGTTACGTCTGACTCCTTTGCAGCAAGAGCACTGCATATTCTTTTCAACAGTCTTGCCACTCCTAAAAGCTCTCCACAGCCACATCAATTCTGAACAGAGTTTATGTATGGGAATAACGTGGGCTAACTTCCAATTATTTGGTACAAAAGCATTACTCAAACAAAATTCAAAGATAACTTTCAACAGGTAAACCAATGGCATCTGTCATTAAATTTAGCATTTGGCCTGTAATGCCATCGGGGACTGGAAAGCAAGTAGTAGGTAAGGCTAGGGGGATGTTGGGGTGTATTAATAAGGGTGTCACAAGTCGGAAGAGGGAGGTAATAATCTCTCTTTACAAGACACTGGTTAGGCCCCATCTGGAGTACTATGTGCAGTACTGGAGGTCACACCTTCACAAGGACACTAACCAAATTGAGGCAGTCCAGAGAAGGGCAACCAAAACAGTGCAGGGACTGAATCAGAAAACATATGAGGACAGATTAACGGAGCTCAATATGGATACCCTAGAGCAAAGTAGAGAGAGAGGTGATATGATTGAAACATTCAAACACCTTAAGGGCATTAACAAGGTGAAATAGTCTAACATGTTTCAATATAAGAAAAATAGGACAAGAGGACACAGCATGAGATTAGAGGGAGGCCGATTTAAGAGGTAATGTGAGGAAGGTTTTTCATAGAAAGGGTGGTATGCATGGAACAGCCTACCTCAGGAAGTGATGGATATGAATACAGTGCAGGGCTTCAAACAGGCATGGGATAGGCATAACGGAGCAATACAGATGAGTATGAATAGATAGGCCGTTGATGGGGCAAAGGTCAATGGCACATTTATAAGGTAGAAAAAGAAACAGGCAGACTGGATGGGCCTTGCGGTCCTTATCTGCCATCAACTTCTATTTTTCTGTGAGAATGTAGGCTCAATTCCGACCTATAAGCCGAAGCATTCTGGCAAAATGTGAGTGTGTATACCTCAGTCTAACTAGCAATAGACATGCTCTGAGGAGCCTGTTCTGAAAGATTTATCTCAAAGCATTCTACATCCTAAAAAAGTTCAGCCAAATATTAATCCATATACATGGACACAACTCAGTAGTGAGTCACTGCCTAGAGAACACAAATATTAAAAAGACTTTTTAAAAGATCTTTTCAGGCCTTCCAGCTCAAAGAACCTTGATAAATGCCAATTGGACATAGTTTGGCTTAAACCAATGAAATGTGCTGACAGCTTAATATTGTAAGACTTGTTTAAAAAAAGCTACAATTCGGCATGAACCCTGTCACCAGACTGAGATGACAGATTGCAACAACCAGATACTCAAGCCAGTTCACCCCCCAACCCCGAATAAGTTCTTCAAAGCTGACTGCAACTGTCTGTCACCAACTACCATCTGCTATTACAAACTGCAGCCCTCTAACCACAAGTTACAAAATGTCTAACACCTTGTCTTGAGCATGCGCAGTGCAAAGTCCTGCAGTCAGGACTCTATTAATTGCTGTCTTGTCGTCAGGTCAAAAGTACAATGGTCATAAAGATGCTGACTGAGGTCTTGTGGTCAGAAAACCCCAATTTGTTGACTCCAAGACCTTCCAATTGGACAAGGACATTTGCCTGGAGATCTAACTAGGCCAATGAGAGACTGGCAAGTATCTGTTGCTCAACCCAATGGAAGATGCCACATTAGCTACAGTGAGACAGATCCACATAAAAGTAGGATGTTAAGAGACAAAAAGCTGTATACCGATCTTGCTGCTTCTCTCTCTCTCTCTCTCTGCTATACTCCCTCTTCTCTAAAAGAGACCTCAGCTATACTTCACTCTCTGACTTTGACTGTCATTTATCTAACTCTGCAAAAGATTTTGGCTAACGGCAAAGAGAGAGCACATTAAAAGCTCTAACAATAAATTAAACTTTGTTCAAATTAATTGTACATTAAGCTTCAGAAGAAAAGAAGTACTTCAAATTAAGGAACCAAGAAAGATATAGCTCATCCAGCCTCCAAGGAAAATCCAATCTCCAGACGGAAGGCAGAGAAGGTTAAAAGGACTTTGGCTGAGTATATTTTAAAGACTATTAAGGTGTTCACGTAATGTGTGTCTTTGAGAATCAAGGTTCCATATGAATGCTTAAGAATAAAATGCAATACAGTACTGTTTGAAGCTAGCAAAGATTATTTGTTACTAAAGAACTGTGCACATGTGTTACTTGAAATGGTTCTGGATAGAACACTGCCTTAAACCAAGAAATAGGGACAGATTAAGACTATATAAAAAATATTACCAGTGTGTAGTTGTAGAAACACACAGCAGATCGAGTCTACTCAGGGATCCTAGGGCTATATAGAATGTTATTTGTTTATGTTGTTGTCTGTGATATTGGAAAATAAAACTGCTTTAATTGCAATTCATATCTAACAGAAAGTTGATGTCTCACTGATTACCACCACATGATTGAGTGCAATTTTAGACCTTTCTAACAAACAGCCAAAATAGATTTCCCCTTTAAATTTGTACAGAGACCATGTTAAGTACTAGTAATTGCACCCACAAGACGTTTTACCCAAGTATGATGTTTAGAAACACCAGCAGGCTCACTCAGAGAATCTGTGCCTATTCTATCTGCCTCAGCAATGCACACCATGGGTGTACTTGTTTTAAACCGCAGCAGACACACTCGGAGTGAATGCGCCTGTCCTTCCTGCCTCAGCTATGTCCGCAATGGGTATAATTTTTGGGAAAAGCAGCAGGCTGACTCTGAGTGACTGCACCTGTCCTACCTGCCTCAGCAATGCCCGCCATGGGTATAATTTTTGGAAATGTCAGCAGTCTGACTCAGAACAACTGTGCTTGTCCCACCTACTGCAACTGTACCTGCTATGGGTATAATTTTTGGAAATGCCAGCAGACTAACTTGGAGCGACTGCACCTGTCCTACCTCCCTCAGCAATGCTCGTCGTGGGCATTATGTTTGGAAACAGCAGCAGGCTCATTCAGAGCAGCAGTGTCTCTCATACTTGCCTCGGCAATGCCCTCCATGGGTATAATTTTTGATAACTGCAGCAGACTCTATCTGAGTAGCTGCACTTCTCATACCTGCCTGTCTCACACAATGACCCAACAGACAAATTATTTAATCATAAAAGGCTCTCTGTTCCACTGACTACTGCAAGCACTTGGGCTTGTATGGCAAAGTCATATTAATAAAGAAATGTCAAGGCATATCACAGTGGCACTACAGAAGAATGCCTTACACAGCCACAATACTGATGACTATATTTTGGAAATGGTGGCAGGCTTGTTTAGAGCAGTTGTGTGTAGCATACCTGGATCAAACCGGCCCATTGTGAATCGTCTTTTCTGTTTAGGGTAGCCAAAAATAGTCTTTCACATTTTGTTATGGTCAATTTAGGGTAATAGGTTAGTGGAAAGATTATGGTAGTCCTAATCCCTTTATCCATGGCATCCAGGATGTCTGAGGTACATTTAACAATGGCAGTGTTTATTCCATGATGCCATGCTGCCCTCTGACATTAGGTAACCCTGCTCAAGGTAGTCAAGAAGCCCGTTATAGAAACATAGAAGCCGACGACAGAAGGAGACGGCAAGGTCCATCTAGTCTGCCCATTTGTGTTACACCTATTTTGACGCTCTAGTTGCCTTTTGCAGTCTGGGCTCCCTTGTGTCTATGCCATGCATTCTTGAATCCCCCCACAACCTCTTGGGACAGGCTGTTCCAGGTGTCCACCACTCTCTCTGTGAAAAACTTCCTGGAGTTGGTAGAGAACTTCCCTCCCTCCCTCCTTGCAGCCTGAGGTCATGCCCCCTGGTCCTGGGGCCCTTCTTGAAGTGAAAAAGTTCCTGTGCCTGTATCTTGTTAATGCCTTTTATGTACTTGAATGTTTCAGTCATGTCCCCCCTCTCTCTCTCCTCTGCTCCAGGGAGCACATATTCAGTTCCCTAAGTCTTTCCTCTTAGAACATGTACTGCAGACCCTGAATCATTTTTGTCTCCTTTCTCTGTACTGTTTCCTCTAGGTCAGTGTCCTTCCTGAGGTGATGCCTCCAGAATTGGACTCCGTATTTCGGGTGAGGCCTGACCAGCGATCTGTACACTGGTAGTACCGCCTCTCTTTCCTCCTGCTCGTGATTCCCCTCCCAATGCAGCCCAGCATTCTGCTGGCCTTCAATGCTGCCTTCTCACACTGCTTACTAACTTTCCAGTCATCTGAGATTATGATTCTCAGATCTTGTTCCTGGTTTGAGGCTGCCAGTCTCTTGTCTCCTAGGTAATACTCTTTTCTTGGATTTTTCTTTCCGATGCGCATGACCTTGCACTTTTTGGCATTGAATCTCAGCTGCCACACTCCAGACCAATCTTCTAGTTTCTTGAGGTCAGCTTCCATCTACCCCAGAGTTTCACTTTTGCCTATAGACAAGCCTTTCTTGTACTTTGGCAAGGGAGCAGAGAAAGGTATGGGACAGTACTGCTTCACGAGTTCTTTGGAACCTCCCTTCTGCACCAGCACAGCTATGTCAATTTTACAGTACCGGGGAATTCTCGTCACACACAAGGATTTATTAATGAGCATGGGAACTGGGGAGGCAATAACAAGGGCAGCTACTTTTAAGAGTTTAGACTCCAGTTTGTCAAAACCTGAAGAGCCTTTCACCTTCAGTTGCTTTAGAAGAAATTGTACTTCCTTTTGCATAACCATGCGAAAGTGAAACTTGGGGGTAGATTTCACAGTACCAGGAGGGTGGCATGGAGGGAGGTAGAACCAGAAGAAGGGAGTTTTAAATCTCTCCAGCTCAGTGAAGAAGTCGTTAGTCATGCAACCAGGGGGTCGCTGACAGTCTCACCATCCTCCACTGCATCAGATTCTGAGGAGCTAGTGCGGTCTTTTAAAAGAGTATTAATTTGTACCCAGAACTTTTTGAGGTCTGAAAAATGTTTGTTTTGTAGATGAGTGAAGTAACATCTCTTGGCACTTTTGAGATATTTTTTGCAGGAATTCTTAAACAACCTGTACTTGACCCAATCTGCCATGAGGCCAATAGACTTGAAACGCTGTCCATGCTGTATCACTGAGCTTTAAACATTTCCTTAGTTCACGGGTCAGCCATGTGGATTGCTGACCTTTAAGTTAACCCTGATCTATTTAAGGGGAGCATGGAAGTTAGCAGCTGACAGGACATTTTTAATAAATAAACCCCGGGCAGATTTAATGTCAGGCAAGTATTTTACAGCAGCAAAACTGATGCCAGAAAGGAGTGAGGGTCATATTTAAAGATGTCTTTGCCCAGGAAAATCCTGGGAGGAGGTTTGGGAGCATTAACCTTCCACAAGATTAGGGAATGGTCGGTAAGAGAATCTGCAAAAATCCTACAATTCTAATTTTTTGCAGATTAGCGACATGGGCCAGTCTAGTAATGGATGGTTGCCAGATTTATTATTAAGCCTTATGGGTTCACCAGTTACTTGGGTGATGTGGTCTCTAGCATAGCTGACCTTGATCCATCGCCCATACTAGACCACCAATTGATATTAAAGTCCCCAAGTACAGTGACTTCCCCTAGCTGCTTTTCAGCAATTGACTGACAAAGAGCATTTAAAGGATACCTAAACAACATTTTGACAACTATTCAAAAATCTGACTCTGTAGGTGACTAACAGAAAGGCTGCTGTATTCATTAATGCTAAAACTACATTTATATAATTTTACCTAAATGTGGTTCCAGAGCATTTGAAAATTGTAAAATCAGCCTTCCAACTTCACCAAAACCGTCTTACCTGCTTCCTAAAATGGCTGCCAAATGTGTTATGTGATGACACTATTGGAGCCAAAGTCAGAGAGACATATGTCTATAATGCTAACTAGTTCTTTTTTCCCTCTGTATAGAATTTTCACCCAAATGGTCAAAACCATGTGCATTATTTTGTATAATACACGTTAGGCTATGGTTCTGTTAATTTTGTTTACTTTAACATGCTGAAATTATGTTTTAATCCATCTCTCTGGCAAACCACAGTGCAGTACAAATCTTGAATAACCTTGTGGTCTAGTGGTTATGGTGGATCCAGGATGCTGCAATGGGGGTACTGGGTGGTGTGCATGATCAATATGCACCTTTAATCTGTTTATTAAACCTTTATATTTTCTGCTATTATTCTTTTCTAGTACATTTTTGACAGAACCTACAAATGTAATCCATATTTTGAATGTAAACATTTGTACAATCAATAAATCAGACTTCTTCAACAAAGTGAAATGCAGCAGCAGCAAGCAAGTACTTTACAGTGTGTGTGTGTGTGTGTGTGTGTGTGTGTGTGTGTGTGTGTGTGTGTGTGTGTGTGTGTGTGTGTGGGGGGTGCAGCCACACCCTTCTCCACCCCCTAGAGCCACCACTTTTTTGTAGCAAAGTTCTTGTGTAGTCCAATGTTAGAGTTCATACTTTCTCAAAACTCAAATATATGCTTGTCTTGTCTTCTTCTTTTTCCATGGATGATAATAATAATAAAAACCAGCATTTATATAGTGGTTTTCATGCACATTGTATCCCAAAGTGCTTTACAAGCAATACTAGACTGGTAGTGAAGTGACTGAATGTGTAGTGGCAGCCATTTCATACATTAATATACACACACGGCCTTGGACAATTACATGAACTGGTTTTATGGGACAGGGAATGTTGTCCAGGACAGCGGGTCAGGTAGTGATCAAAGGGCTGGCAGCCCCACATCTTATTTCTCACAGTAATCTGCTCATATTTCTCTTGTCTTCCCCCTTCCCTGAATACAGCAGTACCTTGCAACAGTGGCCTTCTCAGTCCCCCTCTGGTATTCATTCTTCACTATTCCTCCTCACACCCGAAAACTGGTGAGCTCATCACCCTTCTGCATCATGAATGCAAGTAGTACAGTCACTGTTTTATTTTGACATATCAAATATAAACATATCTTTCCAGTAAGTCAGGCTGATAGCAGCAGGGAACAAAAGGAATGTTGTGCTTTCCCATACTTAAAAGATCTAGGCTACCTTTGATTAGGCACTATTAAATGATGGGTGTGCACATCATTATGCATGTCATTTAATAGTGCCTAATCATAGGGGGCATAGATCTTATATGGGTAGAAAAGCTTGTTTTCCACTTGTACCATGCTGCTATCAGCCTGGCTTACCAGAAGATCATGTTTATTATTATGTAAAAATAACACGGGAGACTATACTAACCACATTCATGATGCAGAAGGGTAGTGAACTCACCAGTTTTTGATGTGGGGAGCAGGGTGAGAAAAATGAATGCCAGAGAGGGACTTAAGACACCATTCCAGCAGGGTACAGCTATATTCAGGTTAGCTGAAGACATGAAGGAGGATGTTGAGCAGATCACTGTGAGATCTAAAATGTGGGGCTGCCAGCATTGTGATCACTACCTGACTGTAGATCAGAGTTGCCAGCAATGACAAATAATCAGAGTGGCAGGGCTGCACCTAAACTGTTACTTCAATTCAGTGTAGGGAGATTACCCTTGGCTGGGGGGGGTGGATGTTGACGTTTGTTAGGACAGTATTGAGGGAGTTGTGGATAGCTCATTCAAGATTTGGAAGGGTGGTAGCCAGCCAACTCATATTGTGGAGTACAGCACAGAAAAGTACTGGAGAAGAATTGCTGGAACTGTCCTGCGGGGTTCTGCAGATCACAGGTAAAGGAGTAGACTGACACTGGAAGTCGGGTGGATTCGCTCTAGGTATTAGTATGCCTCTCCTGCTAATAATATTGTTATCCATTGTAAGTACAGCCCTTATTAGGGCATTAACAGCAGTTTTTCTGCTGGGTCATGATGCTTATTGCTTGGCCCTCCAAGAAGACCTAGTGGTTGGTTAATGAGGCGGGGAAAAAAAACACAACTGGGGAACTGTACAATACTATCTTCACTGTCCAGAAGGGTGGTGATCCACTGTGTTTACCGTGGCAGCAGAAGTCAAACATTGATAATGCAGACTAGAGAGTGATTTGGAGGGCAGTTTTTAAAAATGCCAGCTGTTGATGCGTATCGGTATAGGTGTGCTCAACTGTCTGAGGTACAAGATTACAATCTGAGGTGTGATAATTCTCTTCATGAGACCGTAAGCACATATGCAGCCTCATGTAGTATTAAAGACAGGGTATGGATGGTGGGGTGTTCAACAGAAGGCAGGCTAGGCGCAGGGGGTTCACATGGAAAAAGAAAGCCTTATTATGTGGATTAACAAGAGAGCATGAGCTTTGGAACTGAACAAAACCGGTACTTTCCTGTGTGACCCTAAGCAACTCACTAAACTTCCTTGTGCTCCCAGGCCACACCTGTAAACAAGCTTTCAGCTCAGTGTGTGTCTCCTGGTTAACAAAAACCAAAATTCAGTGCATCACATAACCACTAGTTCATCAGGTATTTGACATGTTGTACTGTAATACAGTTTGCCAAAGAAAAAGTCAGCTGGATTGCAAAACATTTTCTACAAGTTAAAGTAAACAAAATGAACAAAATCATAGCCTAACATGTGTACTGATCAAAATAATCCACGAGTTAACACATGGTGTTGATCATTCTGGTACAACAACTCAAAACAAGGAGGGAAAGAAGAACTAGTTAGCACAATAGGAATATATCTAGGGCTGTGGCTCCGATGATGTCATCATGACTCATCATTTAACACACTTGGCAGACATCTTAGGGAGAAACCAAGGCTGTTTTTTTGAAAGTGAAAGGCTGACGTTTACATTTTTTCAAGGACTATGAAGCTGCATTTATGTTATTTACATAAATGCAGTTTTAGCACATATGTAAACAGCCTTTACTTTTCTTCATTATGAAGCCAGATTTTGGAGTTCGCAGTTTTAAAAAATTGCTTGTTTAGGTACCCTTTAAAGCAGAAGCAGCTGCCTAGGGTGGGGTTATAGATACAACCCACAAAGAGGGACTTGGCTCCCTCAAGCAGAATTCTTACAATTGTAGCCTCAGTCTGACCCTTCAGAGGCAGGGAGAGCAACAAGCATTTAGTGAAGATGTTATGTATGTGAGGACTCCCTCCTCCCTTCTTTCCCACTCTATCTTTTCTGAAAGAATAGAAGCCAGGGAGCTCAGCCTCACAAGAAGCACATAGATGATGGTGTATGGCCTCCAATACACAAGGAAATTATTCTCTCGAAAGTGTTCTATGATGGCTGATGACCTGGGGAGCAAAGCTCGAGAGGTCCCTCTGCCATCATAGAAAACACGAGGGGGAAGAGTTGCTGAGTTGTTTGGGAGGCCATACACTGTTCTATATAGTGTATGGTGTCCCAAAACAGGATTGCTTACATTTTCTAGCCAGTGTCTGCCGCTGGAGACCCACACTCCTCGTCTCTCCAGACTGCTGGCCAGCTCTTGCACTCGACTCGCCAACTGCCCCCTGTCCTACGAACGGTGTTTATGGGGGCTGTTGCATTATGATGTCCTCACTAATGCAGAACAAAAAGTTGTTCTGCATTAGTGAGGACATCACTCTGAAGAACAGCGACTTTTTGCAGTGTAATGGATTTCCATACACAACCATATTCCACCATATACTATATATAGAATAGTGGATGGTTGACCATCCACAACAATGCTGTGTTTCCATCGAGGGAGTCGATGGTGTCAAAGAAACCTCGAGAGCGAAGTTCGAGATGTTTCTATGACGCCATTGACTCCCGAGATGGAAACACTGGTTTCATTGTGGATGGTTAATCATCCACTATTTTATGTAGTATATGGTTCCTCAACATTTAACAAGGTTCATACCTTGTGTTTACATTCCAGCATCAAAATTCGGCATTTTGTCATTCTTTGCAGTTTCCTACCTAAAGATTGCAGTCCTCCGCAATGTGGTCCTGCCCCAGAAGTTACCGGTTCTCCAGACTCCTCGCTGAAAATCCCACTCTGTTTTGGCATCGGTAACTGTGCCAGTAGATTTAAAAAAAAATAAAAATACTGAAAACTGACAGTTTGGGCACACGGAGCTGACAATATAGTCTGTGTCCAAACTGTACTTATGAGCTGCTTGCCTGACCGCTCGCTAAGTGACGCCGCCATTTTCTCCAGTGTGTTTTTTTTTTTTTTTTGAATTCCCAGTGTGAATCAGCCAATCAGGTGGTACGGCAAGTCAGAAAAGTTGTTGTACTATCGACGTGACGTCAGAACGATAGTACAACAACTTTTTTGACCTTTGAGCTGTCTTACAACAAGATTTTGAAAGCCACTGCTTTCTAGTCACAATAAGCCATAACCATACACTATATAAGGTTTTAACCACGTCTCAGATATTGTAACTGTGTTAAGGGCATACAGGTCTATGCAACTTTCCAACTCTGGAGGCTACCAGTATTCATATGAACTAGTCAAAGGTCATACGTTTTGGACAACCCTACGTCTGAGGGTAGGAGGATATGTTCAAGTTGGATGGGTTAGTGTCAGGATTCAATTCAGAATCACTAGCTAAAAGTAACAAAAGGGACAGCAGAGCCCTCATACAGAGATTTGGGACAATCTTGTTAGGTCTATTTACTGCAGGTCTCAGATAGCTGAACAATTTATAACAATTACCCCTGCTATACAATATAACCAGTGCTAGTAGGAGGGGGTCGGGACCACAGGGGAATGTAACCTGTGGTATTGGTAGAGACTCCAGACTGGAACATCTAGTGAAGGATGTGTCCAGTGGCATGATAGCATCCATCCCCAGGACAAGTAGTACATACAAGGTGGCTCTAAGCAAACCTTTCAGTGCCATAGCCAGAACAGAGTGGCTGAAACTAAGCACTAAGAGAAATCAGCTACTGGCATCCACCAAGATACCATCTCAGCATACCTCTCAACTGTCCCTGATTTTCAGGGACATCCCTGATTTTGCCTCAAAATTTTGCTCTGTCCCTTCTAAAAACTGTTTCCATGACCAAACAGCGGGGTTTGTAAGCACAAAATAATGTCAAACATTAAAGTTAGAGACTTGTTCTTCCTTAGAAAATGCATTTTACACTAAGCCTTTTATTCTACCAGATTTCTGTGTGGGTATCATCAATTTTGAAGATGCGTCCCTGATTTTGGTCCCATGTCCCTGATTTTTCTAAGCCTTGTCCCTGATTTATGAGGCTGGAGGTCGAGACGTATGCATCTCAGAGGAGCAGATTGGGCAGCTGATGGTGGATCTGTGAGAGCTTCTAATTACCACTGTTTACATATTCTATTTTAGGACTGCTTGGGTTTTTTTTTTTTGTGTGTGTGTGTGTGTGTGTGTGTGTGTGTGTGTGTTTGTGGAGATTGGGGCTTTTTCTGCATAGAAAGTTTTAGTGCTTAAGCAGATGCTGTCTCAGAGGAGCAGATTGGAGAACTGATGGTGGATCTGTGAGAGCTTCCAATTACCATTGTTTATATATTCTAGAATTGTTGGGCTTTTTTTGTGTGGTGTTTGGGGAGATTGGGGCTTTTTCTGCAGAGACCATTTTAGTGTTTCAGCAGATGCCATCTCAGGGGAGCAGATCGGGGATCTGATGGAGGGGCTCTGAGAGCTACAAGTACCACAGTGCATTTTTTTCCTATTTTGGACTGTTTGGGCTTTTGTTGGTGTTTGGAGGAATATGGGATCTTCCAGAATAAAGTGTTTAATAGGAGCTGATTGTTTCTTTCACGCACCACACACACACTGGAGGGGGAGCATAGGCAGATACTAAAGATACAGGGGTGACGTATGGCAACCAGGGGAAATGCAGGCGAATACATGTTTTTGCTGCACCCGCTTGGTTAACTTGTGCATTTCTTTTGCCTTATTATTTGTGTAGAGTGTAACAGAGGTGTGTTCATTAGTTATTTTGTTGCAGCTATTTACTTTGGGATACATAGCGGACACAGGAGCAGGGTTGGCAGACACAGGAACATTTCTTGGTGATCTAGACTGGTTCCATGAAGAGGGCACTGAGACTCCGCTCTTCAGAAAAGTTAGAGATCCACAAGGTGCCTGAAATTGGGGCTCATGAATATTTATGACCCCAGAGCCCCAATCTCATGAATATTAATGAAGGCCTGTTCTGCCCTTGGGGAAAGCGTGTTCTCGGCAATCTCCGAAAAACAAAAAGAGAAATGTCGAAGTAAACAAAATAAATCTAACTGCTAAATGGGGAAAACAATGTTTGCAAGGGGAAGGGGGGAGTATTTGTTTGTTTATTTGAGTAGAATCAGAATCGCAATCCTTTGAGTCAGACTCTTTTGCAAAGGCTCCACGTCAGATAAAGTAAAGGTACAAATAAAGTCTGAGTAGAGAAAAAAATATACATACAGCACAGAAAATATACATAAGGTAACAGTGTAAGATACAGGGTTAGACATTCTAGGCTTAAGTTTATGTTGTCAGTTGCCTTAACTGGGAACCTACGGGAGGTCACGGGTCAGTGCCAAGATGGAGAACAGTTTCATAGGGCCTTGAGGGACCCAGAGATATAATTCCAGGGAAGGGGGATGTTGGAGAGCGAGGGGAGGGAGGCTAGCTACAATCTAACCAAGGGCTACAGGAAAGGAAATTACTGAAACAAATTAGGTTCATGAAAACATTGTCCTAGGCAAGGGTTGGGCGAAAAAAGGAAGGTGGGTTAGTAACAGTCACAGGTGGTGGCGTCAAGTAGTAGGGTTTTTAAATCTGACTTAAATAGGTTAAGGCTATGGGTCATGGAGATGGTGGCCGGTAAGCTGTTTAGCCATAGGGGGGCTCAATAGCAGAAGGATCTTTGTCCAAGAGATGTCCTACAGTGGGGGATGAGGAGGGTATGGTTAGCTGTGTGCCTTTGGGTCCGCCTTTGGGGTGCTGTGCAGATAAGGGGGTGCAGTCCGATAGGGGCTTGCTTAAGGTGTATCATCTTGGCAAGGAGTCGGTTAAAGTACTTAAGCCTACCTTGGAAGTTTAGCCGGCCAGTATGCTTATAGAGCTCGCATGTGTGAGTTAATCAGCTTTCGGATGAGACGTTAAACCGAGGTCCCATCTGCCTGGATTGGTGGTAGTTCAGGTGGATGTTAAAGATCCCATGGCACTTATCGAAAAGAGTAAGGGAATTTCCCCAGTGTCCTGGCCAAATTTCCCTCATTCACTAAAAAATACCACCAACAGCTTAATCTGGTTCAAATTCAGTTGCTTACCATCTGTATCCCCCCCCCCGGTCGCCCCTGAAAAAGGGACTTCTAGACCCAGTGGGCTTACCGGGTCAACAAAATTCAACAACAACAATTTGTCACATCCTGAGACCAGATGGCAGGCTTTAAGGGCAAGGTTGATGCTGCGGAGGGCAGTTTGATCGGCTGACCCATATACAACTATACCATAGTATACCAAGGATAGGATAGATGAGTACACAGTGAGGTGCATGGTCTGGGGGGGTAGGCAGTGCTTTTGCCTGTAGAGTATCCCTAGTCTAGCATTAATGGAAGAGGAGGAGACCTGTTGAATGTGGGTGAGGTAGGTGAGGGAGGTGTCTAAGGTGACACAGAGGTATTTAAAACATGGGACCTGCTCCAGCGCTTCGCCATGAGTGTTTTTGACAACTAGGGGTGCATGATGTTGGAGGCTTTGGCGGTGAGCAAAGATCATGGACTTCGTTTTCTTGTAGTTGATAATAAGCCGGTGGTCAGCGATCCAGGTTTCTAGCTCCCTAAAGTAGTCGTGCAGGGCTAGCTGAAGAGAATTTGGGTGAGGGTGTTTCCAGAATACAACCGCATCATCAGCATAAAGCAGCATGCATCCACTGCAGGATTTAGGGAGGGAGTTTAGGAAGAGGGTGAAAAGTAAGGGACCAAGTATTGACCCCTGTGGGACCCCTGAGCAAACTGGCATGCATGTGGAGATAGTTGTATTAATTTTGACTTGTTGATTTCGACCTTAGAGGTAATCTTTGAACCAGGTGGTAACCTCTGGGGCAAGGTTAAGGGATGGAAGGATAAGGAGTAATAGTTTGTGACTGACGGTATCAAATGCCTTGGTCAGGTCAGCGTAAATGGCCCCCCGCACTGATCCTTGTTCAAGGGCCTCATGAAAAAAAGTTGAGTTCAATGAGGGCATTGGAGGTGCTGTGGCCCTTCCGGACACCGTGCTGTTCGTGGCAGAGCAGGACTTGTTTGGATAGGTAGTCGGTAAGTTGATCTGATACTATTCTTTCAAGGGCTTTAGAGAGGGGTGGCAGGATAGAAATTGGTCTATAATTGCTTACTTCAGTGGGGCCCCCATTCTTTAGTATAGGGGTTATTGTTGCCCTCTTCCAGGCCACGGGGAATTGGCTGAAGATTTTGGTGAGATGAGGTAGTGCTACATCCAGGGACAGTCGAATGAGCTTGAGGTCCAGGGAGTCACTGCTATAGCGAGAGTTTGCCAGGGCTTTGGTGAGGTAGTGCTTTGCCTCATTACAGGAGATTACTTTTAGCCTAAAGGGTGCAGAGAAGTTGGAGTCAGGGGGGACGGAGGGGGGGAGGGTGGTGGGATCAAAGAAGTTTGGTGGGAGAAGGTGAAAGAGGTCAGAGAAGGAGGTGTTAAGGGCATCAGAGATAGCAGTAGGGTACTGGGTAGTAACCCCATTTATTGTGAACTGGGCTGGAGAAGGGGAAACAGATTTCTCATAGAGTTCCTTTATATTGCTCCAGAATTTTTTCCCAGAGCCCCAGGAAGAGGTGAGGGTTTGTTTATAGTATGCAGCTTTGGCAAGCTGAGTGGCCCAAGTGCATTTGTTTCGTGCCTCTCTGTAAAGTTGCCTATCCCTTGGGAGCTGTGAATCCAGGGCCTTATGCCATAGGTTATCCCGCTGATGCATTTGGTTGAGTAGTGATTGGGAGATCCAAGTGTAACCCCTTTGTTACCCGGGGTTACTAGAATCCCAGTAAGACCTAGTGGTAGGCAGGGAAGGCAACTTGTGAAACTCCAGTTAAATGGGTTTCACACTGCCTCACTCTGTCCTCAGTCACAGCTGAGACTGGAGAGATTACATCATTATAGAATTGTTACAGCTGCATGAGCCACATTTGGAATCTTCAGCTCAGAGTAGTTCTAGAACCTTGGGAATTTGAAAAGCAGTCTTCGTTTGTCCTTGAGCAAGAAGGAAGCATCAGATCTGTGGTTGAGTTTTGCCTCCACACAGAAGGAAGTTTTCTGTGTTTCACCATTCTTCAAGTGGTGGAGACCGTCCCTCGACTCAGTGCCCCTCCCTCTGGGGTAGGAAAAGGTCTCTGTGGGTTCCAGGGCAACCTCTTCCCACCAAGGAAAGAAGCTGCCTGAAATTACTTTGTCTGTTTGGGTATACAGAAAAGGTTAAAGGACTTCGCCTGTGGGGCACCTGCAACAATTGGGTGAGTGTTTGGCTCCAGTTTAAGGGGCAAACAACTGTTTTTCAGTCAGGAAATGTTATTGGGGACTGCTGTTTGGGAGGACTATATACACTAGGACGAACAAATGGAGCAGTCAGTTTAAAGTTTAAATGGATTTAGAGTTCACAGTAGAGGGGGTGCATCAGTTCATCCACCATGCAATCTACAGTTTTACAGTCCTGAAGTTTCTGTGTGTTCAGAGAAATGGCCGGGTATGGGCTGTGGGAGCTGGAGGTGGATAGATCCCCATCTTTAGTAACCAGGTCCACCTCACGGATTTCTTCTGTTTTTGCTACTCACCTCATGCGCTTGGCCAGTGATGGGGTGGGTACCCAGTCGTGGGTTGCAACTTGAAAATCTCTCTAGGAGTCACAGACTTCAAGTGGTGTGGGGAGCCACAGGATGGGAACATTACTCCTTGTAGGATGGGAGTCTCCCTGTTTGATGGGAGTTTCGAATTGGAAGTACGAAAACAAAATCTCTCTAGGAGTCGCAGACTTCAAGTGGTGTGGGGAGCCAGGGCCGCAGTAATGGGGGGGTAAGTGGGGAAGTTGTCTGGGGCCCTGAGCTCAGGAGGGGACCTCCTGAGGAGCTGGCATTAGCTCTGTCATTAGCTGGTTTGGGAAATGGGGGGCCCATTCCAAGTGACTTGTCCGGGGCCCCAGGATTCATAGCTGCAGCCCTGTGGGGAGCCACAGTTTGGGAGCCTCCTTGTTTGATGGGATGTCTTTCCAAGTAGAGTTTGGGTTCATTTGCCAAGTGGACCAGCAGGGGAGCCGGGCCAGTCGGGCTGTGTATCCAATGCGCATGTGAAGTCCGGGCTGAGTGCCTGGTGGGTCCAAAGCCAGACAACTGTTGTAAAGTGTTCATTCCTAAAATGGACCGCTGTGTTTAACCTCTAATCTGCATTACAGTTACGTAGCCCTGTGGGGGACCATACAGAGCTTTGTTTATGTTCAGTGAGTTAATAAATAAAGCCACACTGAAAAATCCCAATTCTGGTTCTGGATATTACAGTTATTGCTTCCTGTAGTTGGATTTACTTGGGTGCCCCTGTGCAGAGTAGTCAAACCTAGGCCTCTTGTGCCAAGTAGCCTCATCCTTCCCCGAACCCGTAGATATACAGCTCCCCACCAGGTATTGCTGCCAAATGCCAACAGCATGCCACCTGTCATTGTTTTGGTCAAAGGACAGGGGTGGGGAGGGTTACACAAGGGGTGTTTCTTTTTTTAACTACCTGTTTGGAGAAAGGCACAAATGTGTCGCAGGCTGCACTGAAAATGGCAAAGTAGGATAGTGCAGTGTCTACGGACTGAGCAGTGTGAATAGGGGACCAGTCACAAGTGGCTAGGTGAGATTTGAGACGTGCAAGTGCTCCTTTTTTAAGTCCTCTACATTCAGTGACAATAGGGGGGTGGCGGAGATTCTAGCGGACCATCGGCACGTCACAGGGGAATAGTCACTAATCGAGTCAGGGAGCTCAGTGACTTGGGAGATGTTCTTGGGCCTGTTGGTGAAGATGAGGTCTATGAGGGTTGAGGTCTCTGTTCTAGTGTCCAGTCTGGTTGGGAAGTCAATGACCTGGGTGAGGTTGCAGGCAAAGGCCGAGTTTTTCTGGGTGATGAGGCAGAAGATAGCCAATTGACATTGAAATCTCCCAGTAAGATGACTTCACTCCTAGGAGGGAGGCGGGAGATGCTGTCCAGAACCGAATCGAATGCAAGCTCTTGGTTGTTAGGTGGGATGTAAACCGCCATGATGTACAGGGTTTTCCCCAGGTTTCCTAGACTGAGTTTGACTGTTAGGGTCTGGGCCCCATGCATAGGGGATGGTGTGTGGACCTTGAGGGATCGAAGGGAGGATCTAACGTAGATGGCACAGCCGCCGCCTCTCTTGCTAAACCTGTCCGCTCGGTAGAGGGTGTAGTCGTTAAGTGTGACAGCACTTTTTGGGATTTTATCCGTTAGCCAGGTCTCAGATAGGGCTAAGACATCGGGGGAATGTTGGGCAATCCACCCCTAAGGGGAGATGAGCTTTTTTGGGAGGCTATAGATATTTAGGGTGGCCAGCAGGAGGTTACCATGTTTGTTGTTTGAGGAGATAGTAAAGGTAGGTGGTCCAGGGCTGGGGTGTATATTTCCTGATAGCAGCAGGAGGAGAAGGACATGCCATAGAAGGGATGGCCAGTGAAATTTTTGAGAGGTGCGATAAGACTGGTGATTCTTTTAGCGTGTGTGATGGGGACTGAGTGTGTGTAAGACGTGGGCTATCATGGTGACAAGAGGATTACTAGGTTGGGTGCTTGTGAGAAGAGTAGGGGGCTGTAGCGTTGGGGGCAACAGCGTTGAAGAACAGTGGGAGTGGTGTGTGGTGAAGCTGGTAACAAGTGCTGGGGTGGAGTAGGTGAGGTTACACCAGGGAATTATGGGATGCTTGGCAGTGTAGTCGCCATTCATTAGAGGATTCCCAGCAGGGGGTAGGATTTCCAGCTGGGGGACCAGAGTGGCAATGAGGGCAGGCATCAGAAGTCGTGGGAACATGATTACTGTAGTGATCATGTAGGTTTAAGTGGATGGGTGGAGTGGCCACTAGTGGTGAGCTGGTATAAGCTGCAGCTGGAGAAGTGGGCTGATACGCAGTAGCACATCATGTGAGCACGAAAATCTATTTATCTGAAAGCTGACCACGGGTGGTGGTGGGGGCGGCGGCGGGATAATCCTCAGTGTGAATCTGGGCTATGCTGCAGCGGTCGCGACCAGGCAGCGAGGAGAACTGTACCTGGGCAGAGATTCAGTGATTCCTTGGGGGAGGGCTGAAGTGAGCCCTCGCGACCTCCGTTGTCCGGAGGGTCTGCTGTGAAGGAAAGGAGAGGAGAAAAAAGCCAGTTATATAGGTGGGGGGGGAGGAATACTGAGGGGACTGAGCAGAATCGGGATAATGGGAGGGAACTAGTGTTACAGGGCTGAATTAATTAACCAGAGCTTCTGCAGGCTAATGGGCAGAAATACAAGTAATGGATACAGCTCATACAGCAGCACACTCTAATTACTTTAAGCAAGCTCTTCAGTACTAAAATAAATCCCCTATTTTTGTACTTGTTTAAAGCTGATTTTAATTAAGAAACATGTAGCAGGGACATAGGCTGAGCTCCAAAAACGACAAAATAAAACTATCTCCACTTGTATGCCGAGAATAATAGTTCTTAAAAAAGGCACCAAGAATCTGTATTTGAAAATCCAATCCTCACAGTGTGAATTTGGGCTGTGCTGCAGCGGTCACGACCAGGCAGCGAGGAGAACTGTACCCGGGCAGAGATTTAGTGATTCCTTGGGGAAGAGCTGATGCAAGCCCTCGTGACCTCTCTTGTCCAGGGGGTCTGAGCAAAGATTCAGTAATTCCTTGAGGGAGGGAGGGATGAAGTGAGTCCTTGCAACCTCCAGTGTCCGGGGGGTCTGCTGCTTGTGTTTAAATAACTAAATGCTCTAATCTGGCTGCACCAGTAGAATGTTGGCACTCTGAGAGACGGCCTGCCTGCTGCAATAGGTGGGGTTGCAGTGACAGGACAACGGACTGAGAAATTTATTTGTTCTGGGCAGTGACAGCAAATACACATCAGTGGCTAACAGACTGTGGGGAAATTGGGCAAATATTTAATTTATTCTGGCTGCCCCAGAACTTAACTTGGGACTGTATCTGATCTGCTTAAGGGACCGTGTGTTTCAGCAATCATTTTCAAGCAGCCACAGCCAATCGGAAAACTAGAATATCAAAGTTGGGACTTGTGGGACTTTTGCCAAAGCTTATGGGAAACCTCCAAGTGCTCCTGCGGAACTGCAGGGACCTAATTTCAGGCACCAAAACAGTAAACTAGCCATGCATAAAGTGAGGTTCATGCATAATTAATTTTCTTGACTGAGGCCCTCCAGCCAATTTATTTAAGAGTTTAACCAGGCAGGCATACTGAGCGGCTAACCACTCGTTTCCAGATGCAACCTGGGGGAAACAAAGGGGGAACATTCTGGGAAACAGACACACCAGTTTATGTACAGTTGAGAAGGCACAATATGAAGGACTATTGGAGGCCAAGCACCCATTAGCTTCAGCCAATCAAGAGCCTCAGGAGAGCCCCATAAAAGACTGGGCTTTTCAGCATTTTTTCATGCAACTCCTCCCCCCATTTGGGGGCTTACCTTAAGGCACCTTTGGGTGTCTCCCACTGTCTCCTGGTATCCGCCCGGTCCCTGCGGCCCTTTGCCATTCCCCCAGGTGTCCCCTGTTTGAATGAGCCCTTTGGGGCTCAAAAATCCATCTTCGAATAGTCTGCATGTTTTAGAGCCACAGCTGCATGTTAGCAAAGGCGCCCTGTGCATCTGACCGCCATTGCAGTCAAAAACAAGAGTGTCTCCTCTGAGGTTCCCGGTGCCAGGCTAAGTTAGAAAAGGCACCGGGGACATAAAATCAAGAGGGGGAAATGTTTTTAAATTGAATAGGCAGATGCTTAAAGCGCTGCCTCTGGGGCACCAGGAAGGTAAAGGCAAGGGTGGGGGGAGGAGTGCCTCATAAATATTCTTTAGCTACTGCAGTGTTCCTAGGGGCAGTATGTTACGAGAGCAGTGACTCCGGAAGGGTACTAGATATTTTATTGAGAGTGGGCTCGTTTATAAGAGAACTGTTAGGGCTACAAAACAGTGGGGACATTATTAAATAAAAAACTGCTGGCTGCACCACGACTTAAACCTGGGAGGACACTGATTTAGACTGCCTAGACTTAAACTACAGCCACCATTTTTGTTTCTCCACCAATAAGAAGCCAGGATTTAACAAGGGAGATCTTGGAATGGTGCCAGAGACTTATGGGGGATTAACTGGGACAATTTCTAGGCACCAAAACACAAGTCATTTAGCATCTGGGGACTGTTTAAGACAGCTGTGGCAGCCAATGGGATTTCTGGAACTCCGTCCCATATAAAAGGGGGTAACTGCTCATTTTGTTCAGATTTGAGAGATTCGTCCAGGAGTTCAGTGTGAGTCTCTGGGGAGCTTGCCAGCTTTCAGAGGTTAGGCCTGCCAGGCCTAGGCTTTTCTGTCGTCAGTCAGTGGGTATGAGGGTCCAATTGGTCCACGTTTGGGGTCACAGCAGCAGGGGATTCGAGCAGCATCCAAGCTGAAATCAGGATCAGCCTGCAAGCTAGCTGGAAGGACCAGAAGAGGACAGTCTTACATATGTGTGCTAAGTTCGCAAGGTGTTTGCATAGCCGAGTAGTTCAACTTCGGTTTGCATGTTCTCGGCCAGTGTTAAATTGCTCCTGCATCCTGAAGACCAGCCTTTCGACGAGAACTTACAAACAGCGTAGCTCCCTGCAACAAAGCTACAATCATTGTGTGTCATCTGATTTAATTGTTGGGTTTGTCATCACAAACTGAGCCATCCAGCTCTGGAATAAAGTTTTTGGGTTAATGTGCATGTTGATTGTTTGTTTTCTTTCCTAAGGGCCCTAACAACAGCTGCAATGCCAGCCTACCCTGAGCAACGCTCCAGGGTAGCCTGCGTGACAACTGGGTACCCTGAGTGTGTGACTGTGACAAAGGGACTCTTAGTGCATGTATGCTTAGCCTGAATAAATCGGATCTAAAATCAATTGCTAGATTGCTGCCTCACCCTTGTTGACGCCCCCTGAATAAATCTGATTCTATTCTTTCTGCATCTAACTTGGCTAGGGTGTACCATTTGTGGAGGGAATACTGTACTGCCATTGAACTGTTATATTGCAGGTCTTGTTTTACAGGGGGTCTCCAGGGCCTTTGCAGCTGATCCAGCCCTGGAGGTAAGTGTACAGAGTGTGGGTTCAATACTGTATTCATATGTCATATGTGATTATCTGCTGAACTGGTTAAGCCACTAGAGGGGTAAAAGGGAGGTTATAGTGTCCCAGAGGGCAATACCCATAGCAGCTATGCTACCCCAGAACCATTCCTCCGGGTGGAGGCACCCATTCAAAGAGCTCAGTACCCACAATCTGTACCTAGGCAGGCAGGAGTCATAGCCAATTAGGATAGCGCCACCTAGGAGTTACATTCAGATTTGAAAGGGAACCCTCCACAGGAATGGGGGCCCAGGCCCTCAGCCATGCAACTGGACATGGCGATCCAGTTAATCTTTTCCATCCAGGAGGGTGTGGTTGCCTTATTTGCAGTTAAGTTTAAAGTAATTTAGCTTATGCTGTACCTGCTAACCTGGGGGTTGCCAGAATGTCCCCCAGATGCTAGCCCTCCCTTCCATGTCGGGGAAAGATGTGGACCTGCAACTTGGTGACATTAAGCCAGCTGTGTGAGAGCTGATCTTACCTCAGTTGAGAGGACTAAAGATTTTTAGGAACCTTGATTGCAGAGTGTCTACTGTGAGGAGCCTGAGTGAGTACTCTTGTACCCCCTGGTGCAAGAATGAAAAAGTGCTTAATTGGGGCTGCCAATGCCATTAGTGACACTGCTGATTTAGGCTGTTCAACTGGCCTGCACCCTGCATCCTGCTGTGCCTAACCTTAGCCCAGCATGGGTGGACCCTTTTTAAAACTTTTCTGTTTGTAACTGTTCTACTGGTCTGTACCTTGCATCTGCTGCACTTATCTTGCCCCAGCACAGGGAGACCCAAGTGAGCCCAAAGTATCATATAACTGTTCTGGGGGACCCAAGTGAGCCCAGAATACCATATGAATGTGCTGGTATGTGTTGTGTGTTCTAAACTGTCCACTCAAGATGTCCAGTGGAGTTGCAAGATACAGTCATATGCCACAAATAGGACTGAGATCCTAAGTCTGTTGAATTTTACTTTAGTAATCTGGAAATGACTGTTTTTTTTTTTTTTATAATCTGATCTGACCAGGGCGGCCATCCTGGCCCCTGGTTGAGGAAGCCCCATCATCTTCAGTTGTACCAAATGTGTCTAGAAGATAAATGTGCTAAATGTACTAGCACGTATAAATGTGCTGAATATTCAGAAAGACAGATTAAAACCAAGTGGTGTAACTGGCTGGTCGCACCTCACTGGTGTTTCGACTGCAACATGCAGGGCAATCCCTGCACACCTCCCAAAGAGACTGTAATAGTTCACATTTCTAATGTTTGAAAACCAAATTGCAATTTCTGATAACCAAGCTGGCCAGCAAATAGCTGCATTGTCCACCAGGCATGTCACCATCAAGGGACTGTCTTGGTAACTGGGTACCCAGGTTTAAATATGTGGGATTGCAGGGTCTCATACCAAAGCCTGGGAAACTGGTACCAGTTGTGGCAAAATGATCCTGTGTTCCAGCTGATTCTAGGCAGCTGAGACAGCCAGGGCTTTGGATATCAATGTTGGTATAATGCGACTGATTTTCTGATTTAAAAACCAGGTATCTTCCCAGCTGAAGGGGATTTTCACCAGCACAATCCAAACCAAACCCAATCAAATGTAAATCTTGTGAATAATAATATTGATTGCATAGCCTCTACTCCTTTGTTTCCCTGTTCCTAATCCCTGTGCCCCCTAAATAAATGTTGTTGTTTTTGCAAATAATGGTGTCTTGAGCATATTATTAAGAGAGTCATCAACTGATAAAATGTTTGAAATGTGAGGAACTGTTTATTGGGTGGTGTGTTGGGGTGGTTAATGGTTATAGTGGGTGGTATAACCTCCCAGGGGGTTGTACCAGGTTAACAGCTAGCCCACTTAAAGCTAAACTCTGGGTGGAAGCAGTGTGTCACTTGTACTGTCATGAAAAAGAACCAGTTTTAAAGTAAGTTGGGAACCCATGCCCCTTAACCTTGGCCTGGCCATGCAAGGCAGGGGTAGTAACTCTAGAAGTAGTGCCACTTCGGGGTTACATGTGTATTTAAGTTACCATGTAAAATCAGAATTTCTAGGGACATGGATATGTTGTTCATCCACACTCATTGGCAGTATCCTTGCCGCTTTAAATCTTGCCGGAAGGTCTTCAAGCTTGCTCCTCCCACCCACCCGGGTGGTATAACTCTCGGCTCCGCCCCATGACGTCAGATCTTCCTTACCGCTTGGAAGCTCAGGTTCCCTCCTTAACGCCTCTGCGCTTGGCGACTGGTTCCTATTTCTCCGCTTATGGATTTAAAAATAAAAATTTGCAAAAGACTTCAGTCTTCGATCCCTCGCGGCTGCGATGGACAAATCGACTCCCGGATTTCGGAGATGCCCATGCGGGCAGAAGATGTCTCGGACGGATCCACACTCCACGTGTGTCTACTGCTTAGGCCTGGAGCACGACCCGCAGGCTTGCGACCTGTGCTCATCTTTCTCGGCCTACGTCCTCGAAGACCGTGCTGCCCGATTGCAACTGGGCCGTCCCGAGAAGCGTTTCCCTCCGGTGAAGTCCAAGGAGGCCCGGTTGGCGGTGTCCGTGGGCGGCGGGTTCGGTCGGATCAGCTCGAAAGGATGGTCGCCTCGAAGAGGAGGCGGCGCTGGTCAGATTCTCGGCCGCTGCATTTATCCCGCCTTCTGGGTTCTTCCTACACGGCTTCTTTTAAGGAGCTTTGTCTGTCCTCTCCACTAAAGGAGAAGGGCCTGCGTCTGCTGGACCTTATTCTCGGTCCAAAAGAGGGACAAGGGTAAGTCCTCCATCGACGCTCTTGGGAGCGGAAAGGTCCCTCTCCCCGGCCGTCCGTCCGTCAGCTGCTTCGCATCGCTCAGCTTCGCCACTGGCCTCACGGTGTCCCGGCAGGTCAGTTGACCGAGACTCCCACTGATGAAGTCGAGATTTTTCTCGACCCATTGGACGGGCTGTCGCCTTTAGCAGCCGAGATTCCCCTCTCCCCGGTTCCCCCGGGAGGAGTTGAGGATCCCGTGGGCTCGCCTGTGCCTCCGGTTCCGGAGCCCTCGGATGGACCTTCCGAGCCGAAGGGAGTGCCGGTTCCGGCCGACACCTCCCCGCACCGACCCCGGAAATTCCGGGACTCTCGGTCTCGGTCTCGGACCTCTTCGCGGTCCAGCCGATCCCACCGTCATAGGCGGTCTCGGTCTCGGCACCGCGGTAAGCGGCGTCGCCGCTCGTCCTCGTCCTCCTCCTCGGATGAGGGGAGGCTTCGGCGTAAATTACGTCGACGGTACGAGGACCTTATGTTGCAACAGCTCCTCCTGGCCGGGAATAAGCCGACTCCGGCGCCTTCCCCGGCCATTAAGTGGCTGTCACCGGAACGGCCGACACAACCCCTCGACTTGTCCGAGGAGCCTATACCCAGGCCGGTTGTTCGGCCAAAACCAGCTGCTCCACCGATTCCGGTGGAACCTCCGCCTCCACAGCCACCAATTGGGGCTCCGACCAAGGATTCTCGGTCGGCTAAGGGTTTACCCCATCGGCTGTCAGTTACCCTCACTCCCGACCGACCTCGGCAGGTGAAGGGTGGCTCAGGCCAGAGGCAGCTCTTCGAGGACTCTTCCGAGTCCGAAGATGATTCCTCCTTCTTCCAAGCGACTGGACTTGGAGTCTTCAGGAGGTCAGTCAATGGGACGATAGCCCGTCGTCTTCCTAGGACTGCTTCGCTCATCTCGAGTCTACCGGATGGAGCTCGAACCCGTTCCAAACGGGCCAGGTATCCCCTCACGGAGATTCTGGACCGAGGGGATTCTCCGACGGAGGCCTTTCCGTGGCCGAGGCCATAGTGGGTCCGGCACTGGAACTTTGGCAGCGCCCTGCTTCCTGCCCTCGCCGCCAGGATGGCCAGGAAGTATGCGGTCCCTACCGTTCCTTGTCCGGTTTCTGAACACCCTCTGCTGAGGGGTTGGTTACCGACAGCGTTTTCGCGCCCGGGCCAACGCCAGGATGTGGACAAACCTCCTGACAAGGAGTCCAAGAAATTGGACTATGTCGGGCGAAAAGTCTCACGCTGCGTCCTCTCTCGAGCCTCGTCAGGCCAGTTCGCCGTCCTCATGGCACATTTTCTCATGCCCTGGGCTCCCTGGATGAGGTCATCCCTCATCTTCCCGCCGATCTGCAGACTACGGTTAAGCAGGTGCGGGACCAGGGCAGGGCAGTGGCCAAACAGCAGCTCCAGACTGCTTTGGATATAGGGGACTCATGTGCCAGATCGGTGGCGGCCGCAGTGGCTATGCGTCGGCGGGCTTGGCTGAGGATATCCACCTTTACTTCGGATACCCAGCACAAGTTGGCGGATGTTCCCTTTTTGGGGACTGACCTCTTCGGCCCTGGGGTGGAAGGTCACCTGCAGAGGATCGAGAAGTCCAATGCCACCTTGGACTCGGTCTCTTCCGCTCAGAAGGACAAAGGCCGCAAACCACAGCCTAAGCCCTTTCGTCCTCTGTGCCCCCGGCGCGCCCGGCCCAGCAACGCAGGCCAGCAGGCTCGGCCTTGGCATCCCAAACCCAAGCCGCCGGCTTCCTCTAACAGGAGGCAGGAGGAAAGGGCCCAGGAGGTCCCTCGGCCGTGTCCTCCTCCAAGCCTGCCCAGTGACGGGCTGGGGGTGTCGCCCCATCCCGTCACCTTACCCTGGTCCCCGTGGAGAGGCGGCTCGGCACTTCCGTTCCACCTGGTCCGCTGTTACCACGGACAGGTGGGTCTTGGAGGTGGTGGGAAGAGGCCTGCCTCTGGAATTCGAGCAGGCACCACCCTTCAGAGCCGCCGCTCGGGGCTTCGGGATCCCAGCTCACTGGCGGCTCATCGAGCCGACATCGCCTCCTCCAGAAGGAGGTGGTAAGAGAGGTGGTGGACCCTCCTTCAGACCCAGGGTTTGTGTCCAGGTACTTCCTGGTTCCGAACGACGGGGCTGGCGCCCCATTCTCGACCACCACACGACCTGAACAAGTTCCTAAGGTCTCGAACCTTCAGGATGGTCACCTGGCTCAGATAATACCATCCTTGGAACGCGGGCGTGTGGTTCTGCTCTCTGGACTTGCAGGACGTTTTTCACGTCCCCTATCCGTCTGTCTCACCAGAGATTCTTCGCTTCGACGAAGATCTCTCGAGTTCCAAGCCATGCCCTTCGCTTGTCTCCAGCTCCCAGGGTCTTCACCAAATGCATGGCAGTGGTGACAGCATTCCTGCGGCGCCGAGGGGTCCGGGTGTACCCTTACCTGGACGACTGGCTGATAGCAGCTCCCTCCAGGAAGGAGGCGGAGTGGTCCAGAGATCTGGCCCTCCAGGTCTGCTCTCAACTGGGCCTCCTTATCAACGAGGCCAAGTCGGAACTCGAGCCGAAGCAGGTGATTCTATTCATCGGGGCGCAGCTCGACTCTCTTCGAGCCAGAGCGTGGCTCCCGGCGGACAGGGCCGAGGTTCTTTCCTCCTTTGCCCGATCATTTCTGGTTGGGCAATTGCGCCCTGCCCGGGACTTCCTGCGCCTCCTGGGTCTCATGGCGGCCTGCACCAGCGTGGTCCGTTGGGCCCGCTGGAACATGCGTCCCCTTCAGTGGGGACTGGCCAGCCAGTGGTCACAACGCTGCGATCCTTTGGACCAGCTTATGTCGGTGACACAGGGGATGTGGAACGCTCTCCAGTGGTGGACCGTTCCAGATCATTTGCAGGAGGGCATCCTGTCAGTCCGCCCGAGCCGACGGTCTCTCTGTCGACCGATGCCTCTCTGATGGGTTGGGGTGCCCATCTGGGGAACACGGGCTCATGGCCTCGGTCCTCAAGGGAGTCCCGATGCCACATCAACCTGTTGGAGCTCCGAGCGGTCCGCCTAGCTCCACCGCCTTTGCTCGCTCGGGGTCAAGTGGTCCGAGTCCAGACGGACAATACCACGACCATGTACTATCTAAACCGCCAGGGCGGACGCCTGCCATGCTTCTATGCAAGGAAGCTCTCCCGATTTGGTCACTCGTGCGCAGCCTGGAGGCGGATCTCCTAGCCATTCACGTGGCAGGAGCCTCCAACACCCTGGCCGATGCCCTGAGCCGGATAGGGGCTGCATCCCACAGTGGTCTCTCCTGCCGGAGGTAGTACAGCATCTGTTCTCCTTTGGGGCACACCTCAGGTGGACCTGTTTGCCTCCATGGAGAACGCAGCTGAGTCTGTTCCATGCCCGCCCCCCTCAGCAGGGCTCGCTGCAGGGGGATGCCTTCTCGAGGCAATGGACCCCGGGCCTCTTTTACGCCTTTCCCCCATTTCCCTTGATCCACAAGGTGCTTCTCAAGGCGAGGAGGGACAAGGCGCAGGTGATTCTGATAGCCCCAGACTGGCCTCGCCAGTTCTGGTACCCAGATCTCCTCAGTCTCAGCTCCAGGACTCCGCGGCAGCTTCCAGCTCGCCCGGACCTGCTCTCAGTCAATCAGGGGAAGGTGTTCCATCCGGACCTTCAATCCCTGCACCTGACGGCCTGGTTCCTGAGCGGCTAGAGTTCCAGGCCTTGGGTCTTTCCGACGAGGTCCTCAATGTAGTTGAGGCGTCCCGTAAGGAGTCGACCAGAAAATGTTATGCCTTCAAATGGAAAAGGTTTTCCATTTGGTGTCAGGGCAAGGGCTTGGACCCTTCCTCCTGTTCCTTGGCAAGCATCTTGGACTATTTATGGTCCCTTTCTAGTCAAGGGCTTAGGTCGACGACCCTAAGGGTGCACCTGGCAGCCATCTCTGCTTACCGGTCGCGGGCCGGGAAGCAGTCGGTGGCGAGGAGAAGGTGGTCTCGCCTTCAAAGGCCTGATCACATTTCCTCCAGTGCGGGAACCCCACCTCCGTGGATCTACTGCTGGTACTGGCAAAGCTCATGGGCAAGCTATTCGAACCTATGCACAGGTGTGCTCTCTCTCACCTGTCGTGGAAGACCGCTTCTTGGTGGCTATCACGTCAGCCAGAAGGATGGGAGAGCTCCAGGCGCTTTCCATCGAGTCTCCTTACCTGGTCTTCCACAGGGACAAGGTTGTCCTGCGCCCCCACCCGAAATTCCTTCCGAAGGTGGTGTCGGAGTTTCACCTTAACCAGGTGTTGACTCTGCGGTGTTCTACTCCAATCACACCTCGAGGTTTAATATAGGCTCCATACTCTGGACCTCAGAAGGGCGCTCGCTATTATAAGGAGCGCACGGCTGAAATTGGGAGAGGTTCGCCAGCTGTTTGTCACCCACGCTGAAGCCGCATCTGGCAGACCTGCAGCCAACGGACGATAAGCAGGTGGGTAACCTCCGCATAGATCTCTGCTATAAGTTGGCGGGCATGGAGCCTCCCAGAGGATAAGAGCTCATTCTACCCGCCATACTGCTTGCAACGGTGGCTGCTTCCAGGGACGTCCCTATCCAGGAAATCTGCAGGGCTGCTACCTGAAGTCAGCAAACACCTCATTACCCACTACCACACGACCTTGAGTCACGCCGGGATGCTGGTTTTGGGGCCTCGGTTCTCCAGTCTCTTTCCCAAGTAAGTATATGGGGTGTGCTCTTGCCTCCTCCTCCCGGAGAACTGCTAGGAGTCTGCCAATGAGTGTGGATGAACAACATATCCATGTCCCTAGAAATACAGGTTACTCACCTGTAACAGGAGTTCTAGGAATGGTATATGTTGTTCCTCCTATTTCCACCTTGTTTTCTCCGGCTTCGGCACAGCCTGAGCTTCCAGCGGGCAGATCTGGCGTCATGGGGCGGAGCCGAGAGTTATACCACCCGGGTGGGTGGGAGGAGCAAGCTTGAAGACCTTCCGGCAAGATTTAAAGCGGCAAGGATACTGCCAATGAGTGTGGATGAACAACATATACCATTCCTAGAACTCCTGTTACAGGTGAGTAACCTGTATATATTCTGTTGTGGTTTTAAACGGGGTGTTAGCGCTGTGATAAACTGCACTGTACTTCTTTTGTTTATGTTGACTGCTGAAGTGAGTTACACTGACCAAGGAAGGAATCGGATTATTGATTCATACAATAATTCTGTAAGATTACTGACAAAGAAGCTACTGTTGAAAAAGTAATGTGGAGTAAAAAGTGGCGGTCATTCAGTCTCTGTACTATGCATGCTGTGCTCCACTCAGTTGTTCCCTTGATCACTGCCCCGGGTGAGTCTTCCTCTTGAAGTTACTTGATCATGTTGGAATTCCTTTGCAGACCAACCACAATGTAGCTGCACTCTAGAGGAAATGCGGGTGCAGCTCCAACAGTAGCCAACCCTAAACACACCACAAAATGCAAAGAGGGTTCACACTCCAAATACTATATAGTAATGAAAGCTGAGGCAGTATTAAGTTGCAAACACCATAAAAGCCATTGCTAGTAGTGCCCCTGCTGGGGTCAGGGAATCATATGTTGTGCAAATGAAAGATCCAAGCAAATAAATTGCCAATACTGCCAAATAAAGTGCAAAAAATAGCCAAAAAAAGGCAAATTGGCATAAAAATGGTACACCAGTCACCCTTATCAGTTTGTATGTAACATTATTATATGGGGTTGTGACCCCTGCCAAGGCATTAGCAATGGCTGTTAAACTCTGTGCTGTTTGCCTCTGTTTTTAATTACTGTGTAATACCTGGAGTGTGAACCCTCTTTGCATTTTTTTATATTTGCTTGCACGCATGTGCAAGAAACAGTGTGACAATCCAAAATGCAGTGCCGTACAGTAGAAAGGGAGAGCACCACTTGAGTGAGCAGTGCTCCCCCTCCCCACACGCGTGCACACACGCACACACATGCACATTGCATGCTCATGCACTGCTACTTCCCCCACGCACACACTGTATGGCTGACGGGGGTGCCCATTCCCCCATCAGCTTTACTGTCTCTCCCCCCACCCCCGCAGTCTGTATGGCTGACGGGTGCCCAATCTCCCTCTCGCTCTACTGTTCCCCCCAGACTATCGGTGCCATGCTGGGAGCCCACCCCAGCATGGCAACGGTCCTATGGCCGACGGGGTGCCCAATCCCCAACAGCCTTCCAGCTGCCATGTTGGGAGCCCACCCAGTGTGTGGCAAACGCCCCATAGTCCAAATGGGAAAAAACCTGAAAGAAAAAATCTTCCCTCGCTGCTGTCTTCACCCCCTCTCCCACCTGCGCCCACCCACTGCGTACCCTGCCTCTCCACACCCCCACCTCACCCCATACTTACCTCTGGAGCACGGCACGACTATCTTCGGTGGACCAGGAACACGTCCGCACTCTTCAAAGCCGACTGCGAACTGAGGAAATGCCGGTAAGCTGTATAATGTAATGAATAGGGTTTTTTCAACTTTACTGCATATCTCAGGCATTTTTTTGGAATTTTGGCATCAAATTTTCAACATGGGGTTTTCGGAACCCCTCCTCATGAATTCTGTCACTGTCATGGCATTAATCGGGCCCAAAGGGTGATTTCGCTGTCATTGCACAAAATCACCTTTCGGGACTGATTAACGAAATGACAGTGCCAGTGTTCGTAAGGTGGGCTCTCAAAAAGCCTATGTTGAAAATTTGGTGAAAAAATTCTTAAAAATGATTGTTCTACGAACGTGCGTTGCGCTGTTCCTATGCACGCTCATAGGTTCACGAATTTTCAATATTTTTACTCCAGATTTTCAACATTGCCATTTGACCACACTTCCTTATGAGTAGTATAGCTGTCATTTTTCACATCTCACCCAAAATGCGTTTCTGTGCATGTAGCACACAATGGCACAGTCGGTGTGCGAAATCAATGTTCGGGACACATTAAGAAAATCACAGTATCACTGTTCATGAGCAGAGGTCTTAAAATGGCTATGTTAAAAATTTGGTGACAAAATTCCCAAAAATGACTATTTTACAAGCATGCATTGCGCTGTTCCTACGCACGCTCGTAAGTTCACGAATTTTCAATATTTCCACTCCAGATTTTCAACATTACCATTTTACCACACCTCCTTATGAGCAGTACAGCTGTCATTTCTCACTTCTCACCCAAAATGTGTTTCCACACATGTAGTGCACAATGGCGCGGTCGGTGTGCGAACTCTATGTATGGGACACATTAAGAAAATCACAGTCACACTATTCATGAGCAGAAGTGTTAAAATGGCTATGTTAAAAAATTTGGTGAAAAAATTCCCAAAAATGACTGTTTTACGAACATTTGTTGCGCTGATCCTACGCACGCTCATAAGATTGCAAATTTTCAATATTTTCACTCCAGATTTTCAACATTGCCATTTTACCACACCTCCTTATGAGCAGTACAGCTGTCATTTTTCACATCTCACCCAAAATATGTTTCCGCCTATGTAGCGCACAATTGCGCAGTCGGTGTGCAAAATCAATGTATGGGACACATGAAGAAAATCACAGTGACACTGTTCATGAGCAGAGGTCTTAAAATGGCTTTTTTGAAAATTTGGTGAAAAAAATTCCTAAAAATTACTGTGTTATGAGTGAGCATTTGCGCAGTTTACACGCACCCTCGTAAGTTCATGAATTTGTAGTATTTTCAGTCCAGATTTCACCAGTGGCATTTTTCCACACTTTCTTATGAACAGTACAGCTGTCATTTTTCACAACATGGCCGAAATGTGTTTTCACACTTTCAGCACAGAAATGCGTGGTCGCTGTGGGAAATCATTGTTCGGGACAGATAAAGAAAATCACAACGACACTGTTCATGACCGGAGGTCCCAAAATGCCTGTGTTGACAATCTGCTGTAAACAATTCCCAAATTAATTACATTACGGGTGCACGTTGCACAGTTTCTACACACGCTCGTGACTTCACCAGTTTTTTTTAATATTTTCACTGCATATTTTCAACATTGCCATTTTTCACACCTTCCCATGAACAGTACAGCTGTCATTTTGCACATCCTGTTCAGAATGTGTTGTTGCACCTGTGGTGACAAATGCCATAGTCACTGTTCAAAAGCAGCTTTCGGCTAACAAACTGATATTGCCACTGTTCATGAAGTGGGGGTCACAAAAAACCCATGTTGAAAATTTGGAGTGAAAATACCAACGAATGCCTGAGGCGTTAGGGTTTCTGACCATAACACCCCACACTGTAGAGAATGACAGGCATCAGGGGTGTGACTTGGGAGTGTCACCTGCAATGCTCATACCATTCCACCCCCACCCACACTCACACCCTGCAGCCACTGAGAGGCATCGAGGTGTGCCTTGGACTCTTCTGCCCCAAAGTTCACCCCATTCTCCTATACCGCACCCATCTCACAATATTTCCTGATGGAATGGGGTGCACATAAGGGCCAAAGACCCCAAGACACACTGTGACACTTGTGTCTGCATGGTAGGGTGTGGTGAAATGGCATGGCCGTTATGCCTGA
This sequence comes from Neoceratodus forsteri, assembly GCA_016271365.2. Taxonomy (NCBI): domain Eukaryota; kingdom Metazoa; phylum Chordata; order Ceratodontiformes; family Ceratodontidae; genus Neoceratodus; species Neoceratodus forsteri. The sequence goes on along the minus strand of CM057450.1, from coordinate 323,879,127 downwards.
TGCCCCAAAGGCACACCCCAATGCCTGTCACTCTCTGCAGGGTGGTGATGGGGTTGGCTTCAGTTCAATACTTCACTGCCATTCCTATTATGCAGCTCTGTGACTCCTACACTACCAATGCCAATGCCAGCAAGCAAACATTCTGCATTGACAAATGCTTGTTTAGATTTACAACTACACCACCACTCCGCCGTGTATCACCATTCCTGTAAAAGTTCCACTCCAGATTTTCAACATTACCATTTTACCACACCTCCTTATGAGCAGTACAGCTGTCATTTCTCACTTCTCACCCAAAATGTGTTTCCACACATGTAGTGCACAATGGCGCGGTCGGTGTGCGAACTCTATGTATGGGACACATTAAGAATGTATGGCTGACGGGGGTGCCCAATCCCCCTTCGGCTCTACTGTTTCCCCCCCCCCAGACTATCGGGTGCCATGCTGGGAGCCCACCCCAGCATGGCAACAGGTCCTATGGCCGACGGGGGTGCCCAATCCCCCAACAGCCTTCCAGCAAAATATTAGCATGTTTTGGGATTCAAACCCTGATTCCCCTAGTTACTAGTGCAGTGCCCAAATCCTTAGGCTGCAGCAACTGCTGTGCTGAGTAGCTTAGTTTCAGGACAGCTCTTCAGGTAACGCGGTGTCCTGGAAGTAGCAAATGTGTATACTGCCCCAGGGCAGTCACACGGGTACACTGTTGCGGTGGGGGCAGAGCTGGGGGGACTACTCTATCATGTCTGCTTGATACTAAAGAGCAGTCTCATCTTTGAGATTTCACATTAAAATATTACAACTACAAAATGATTCAGTTTTTGTGCCCAGCTATGATTAACGCTGCCATTCACTGTGCCTGCACTGTGTGCAATAGATTGTAATGGAAAATGAAGCACCAAATAGACTGCTAGATCATTCTAACCTCAGGAAATCTTATTGTATTTTGACACATGCAGTATGGTCCTACCATAGGTCTGCTCCAGAGCCGAAATGATTAATAGAACCTATCCTAATGATGGAATGTTAAGCTCAAGCTCGGTTTTCAAACCACTGTCCCTGGAATACATCCTGCAACCTCCCAATTCTTTACTCTGCTTGCCTAGTTCAGACACCTCGGCGAGCTCTCCTTCATCTTTCTTGAAGATTTTATTTTCTCATGTTTTTTTTTTATTTTTTTATAAAGGGATACTAATCATTGCAGGGGTTACTCAAATTGTGAAAGCCCATGAAAAGATCTTTCAAATGAAGTATTGGGTTTACCTGTAAGGGATAGGAGTCTTGAGATATGAATAGCTAAGTAATGTGCAAATCAACTCCTAGCAACAATTATTTCATGCAGTCTTAAAAACAGGAAGTGATGTCACTGAGGGGCTAGCTCTATGTTGTTAATTACAGCTTGCCCCTCAGTGACATCACTGTTCTAAGATTACATGAAATGGCTGCTGCCTTGTTTTGATTTACAGATGATTTAAATATTCATATGGGACTTTTGACAGCTACAAGGAAGCCAAATACCTCGTTCAGCATAACTTTTCATGGACTTTCACAGTTTGAGCAATCCATGCAATGTTTACTGTCCTTTCAAGTACTTTTTGTTTCTAGTCATTTTTGGAGCACTGTCCTTGGTTTACAGGTAGATTAGTCTAGATTTAGTGTTATTCCTGTAAGTTTCTCGGTTTCCTGCCAGTTCATCGCAACCAGGAGGAAACCAAACTTTAATACTTTATTTTGAGGTAAATTTTTGTTTTAAAACTATTCCCTGGGACGGTTGTCTCAATTTACATTATTTGTGAAAGAAACCGGGGTAACTCTCTCTTCTTTTTCCTTTTTTCCCATCGGTCACTGAACCGACTGCAAAAAAAAAAAAAAAAAGTTTAAGTAAACCTTTACTTGTGCAGATGTTTGACTCACAGAAACCCAGTTTTAATGGTTTCTTCCTTGTTGTGTCACAGTCCAAAACAAGAACCATTCTATGGGTTTTCAGCATTGTACAGAGTGTGGGGAACCATTTGCTAAAGCTGATACACACTTGGTTTGTGTGTTCTGCCTTGGGTTTGACCACCTCAAAGCAGACTGCGAAATCTGTAAAGATTTTCCTGAGTCGACGCTTGATAGGTGATTGAACCGACTGAAATAAAAAAAATGTCAGAGAAGGCTGCAGAACTGGCCTTGGACAAACTGTTTCCTCAGTCAAAAAAAGTCCAAGAAACTGGCTGAATAACCCTCTGACCAGGATGAAGGTCTCGCAGGTAAAAAACGAACTGCAGACACCGCCCATGAACTGGCATGTACTGCTAAAAAGAAAGATGAGAAAGATGAAGAGGAAAGAACCACAACGGACTGGCTCGTCAGTTCCAACCACTAAAGAGATCGCTAATACCATAAGAAACATACAGGTGCTGTAAACCAGGACTGTGGTACCGGTTCAGTGACCAGGTTCACAGTCCTCCGTTCAGGCTTTGGGAGCTTCGTCTGTTCCTGGTTCCTTGGAACATTTTACCAATGTGTACACAGAAGGTGATGATGACTATGAGGAGAATGATGATGAGGACTTTGGGGAACCCCCTGAACCAGATGTTTCCTCTGATCCTCAACACCTTGACTCCCCGGCAAGGTAGTTGAGGATTTTTCTACCCATTTTGCTTTTATGAAGCAAGTGGCATAGACTCTGGACCTCTCCACCCAGGAATCCACAGAGGAGGAAGAGGAGCCAGATTACATGGAAATGATGGATGTGCCAGCAACTAAAAGGCTGCTGTTGCTAATCCACAAATCATTAAAGAGACAAGCCACTAGAATACTCCAGACTCCCTCTTCCATTCCACCAGTGTTTAAGAAGATGGATAGGAAAATACTGGATGGGTAAAGATGAGGCTGAATTTCTTTTTGGTCATCCCAGCCATGAAGGAATGGTGCTGACTGCTGCTTGTGATAAGGCAGATATCCCCCTGGCATCACACCCACCAGACAAGGATTCCAGAAGAATGGACTCTATATAGCCAAGAAGAATTTTTATCTGGGATCCTCCTTGGCCACTAGACAGGCCACATACATGGCTTATGTAGTCAGATATCAGAAAAATCTATGGCATACAGTTTCAGAAATTGCCAAGCCTTGCCCTGCTACCATTACTTCTGACTTGGTCGAGGCTGCAAAGAGGGGCATAGAGGTCTCCAAATGCCAATTTCGAATGGCAGTGAATGCCAATGATATTTCTGCCAGACAAATGGTAACCTGCGGAGGTTTGCATGGCTAAGGGCTACCAATCTGTCCCAGGACACCCAGACTAAGTCCTTGGATTTTCCTTGAGACCACATCCCTCTTCAGGGAGCAAACAGAGGCTTACACGAAAAAGACGGATGAGTATAAGGTGGAATATAAGAGTGTTGCCACTAAAGAAAAAGCAGCAACACCTCAGAAGCATCAGAGAAAAGAGGGTAGGGTTAGAACCCACTACAGACCCTTCTTCCAGACTCAGGCCCTACCAGCAGCAACACCTCAGAAGCATCAGAGCATAGAGGGTAGGGGTAGAACCCACTACAGACCCTTCTTCCAGACTCAAGCCCTGCCAGCCTAACAATCTCAGTGGGGTTGCTTCCAGGGCAGAGGCAGAAGGGGCAGTGACCATGCTGGCCCCAGCACTCGGTTGAGTGCACAAGTAAAGCAGACTTCCTGAGGGGTCTGCCAGGGTTGCCTCCCCACTTCCAGTGGGAGGCCAACTGGCTCACTGTCTCCAGGTTTGGGAATCCATTACTACAGACAAGTGGGTCCTGGAGGTAGTAAGCTAGGGTTTACCCTCAGCTTTAAGTCTTACCCAGACTGAGGGCAAGAGTTTTCAGACTTGCCACCCTATCAGAAACGGCTCTGTTGGAGGCGGAAGTAGCAAAACTCCTTCAAGGCAGAAGAGTCTGTTCCCATGGCCAAAAGGGGAAGGGGTCTCTACTCAAGGTACTTCGTCACTCTAAAGAAAACAGGGGAGTGGTGACCCATACTGGATCTGAGACACCTAAACAAACTCTGACAAAGCCAAAGTTCAAAATAGTCACTCTGTCCGCTATTCTACCTACACTCAGTCAGGGAGATTGGCTGGGATCTCTGAACTTAAAGGATGCTTATTTCCACATTCCTGTCCGGCAATCCCACAGAAAGTACCTTGGGTTCAGGTTGCCATCAGAAATTACCAGCTCAGAGCCATGCCTTTTGACCTGACATCTGCTCCAAGGGTGTTTACCAGGTGCCTAGCAGTAGTGATAGTACACCTAAGGAGGCAAGGGGCCTAATTCTCAAAGCCCTACATCCGACGCAAGGTGCCTGCACTAAACATAAATGGCGCAAGTGGCACCTTGTGCCAAATAATGACCGCAGAACTATGCTCAAAAGCAGCCTGCACCAACTGCAGGCTGCCTGGTGCAAACAGGACTTGCGCTGCTCATGCACCTACAAATGGACTGACATGGCACAAGGGGGAATCTGGCAGGTGCAAGTTGCCATATCCCCAAAATCGGTATTCGCATAACTCACCCAGAAGGTGAATTTCTATGTACCCTTAGACCAGCTACAGCTGATCTAAGGATACCCCTCCCCAGCCTGTTTCCTAAATGGGTTATCTACCCTCCTACAAAGGTACTGCTTTGGTAGTCTGCATATGACTGAATACAGTAAGATTTCCTGGGGTTAGAAGAAACGAGCATTTGTCAATGCTGAATGTTGATTGCGTTGGTCTGATGACCTCACTTCGTGTTTCTCCTGGTGCTGCAGGCTGCTGTTTTGTACTGGGCTTCTACCTGCATTGGCACCCTTTTCTGTCCACAAAGAAATCCACAGCTGTCCCGACAGAGCTCTGTTGAGGTGGGTCACTGCCCCTCGCTGTCTTGCTCATTCCGTTTCTCCTGGCACTGCAGGATGGCCTTTTGTACTGGGCTCCTGCCTCTGTTGGTCGCTTTTTCTGCCCACAAAGAAACCTGCAGTAGTCCCGACACAGGTCCATTGAGCTTGCTCGCTCCCCCTCTGTCACTCACTGGTTCCGTGTCTGCCAGCGCTGCAGGCTGGCCTTTTGTACTGGGTTCCTGCTTGCATTGCTGCCTTTTTCTGCCCACAAAGAAATCCTCAGCAGTCACGATAGAGCTCCGTTAAGCTCACTCACTCCCCCTCTCTCACTCACTCATGCTGTTTCTCCTACCTCTGCAGGCTGCCCCTTTGTACTGGGCTTCTGCCTGCATTGGCACCTTTTTTTGCCCACAAAGAAATCCACAGTTGTCCCGACAGAGCTCCGTTGAGGTTACTCATTCTGTTTCTTCTGGCACTGCAGGCTGCCATTTTGTACTTGGCTCCTGCCTCTGTTGGCACCTTTTTCTGCCCACAAAGAAATCTGCAGCAGTCCTGGCAGAGCTCCGTTGACCTCACTCACTCCCCCCTCTGTCATTCACTCGTTCTGTTTCTTCCACCGCTGCAGGCTGCCCTTTTGTACTGGGCCCCTGTGTGCATTGCCACCCTTTTCTGCCCACAAAGAAATCCGCAGCAGTCACGATGGAGCTTCATTGAGCTCACTTAGTCCCCCTCCCTCACTCGCTCATTCTATGTCTCCCGGTGCTGCAGGCTGCCCTTTTGTACTGGGCTCCTGCCTGTGTTGGCACCTTTTCCTGCCCACAAAGAAATCCGCAGCAGTCCTGACAGAGCTCAGTTGAGCTCGGTCACCCCCCCCCCGTCACTTGCTCAATCCTAATCTGTCCCAAACACTGATTTCTGACAGTGACTGTGGCATTCTGCGCCGGAAGTGCAAAAACGCATTTCAGCCAGTATATAAAAAAAAATAACAGCTGTACTGTCCTTAAGGAGGTGTGGAAAAATGCTAGTGTTGAAAATGTGGCATGAAAATATTACTAATTTGCGAAGTTACAAGGGTGCGTGGAAACTACACAATGCACGCTCATAACACAGTCATGTTTTGGAGTTTGATCACAAAATTTTTCAGCATAGGCATTTTAGGACCTCTGCTCATGAACAGTGTCAGTGTGATTTTCTTAATGTGTCCCGGGTTTCCCACAGCAACTGTGCATTTGTGTGGAGGAAGAGTGAAAACACAGTTTGGCCAGGATGTGAAAAATAACAGCTGCACTGTCCATAAGGAGGTGTGGAAAAATGGCAATATTGAAAATCTGAGGTGAAAATATTACAAAGTTGCGAAGGTATGAGCGTGCATGGAAACTACACAACACACGCTCGTAGCACACTCATTTTATGGACTTTCGTCACCAAATTTTCAACATAGGCATTTTTGGACCTCTGCTAATGAACAGTGTCACTGCCATTTTCATAATGTGTCCCGAACATGGATTTCCCACAGCAACTGCGCTATTCTGTGCTGGAAGTACGAAAACACATTTCAGCCAGGATCTGAAAAATGACAGCTGTACTGTTCATAAGGAGGTGCAGAACAATGGCAATGCTGAAATTCTGGAGTGAAAATATTATAAATTTGTGAACTTATGTGTGTGTGTGTGTGTGTGCAAACTGCGCAATGCACGCTCGTAACACAGTTATTTTATAGAGTATCTGCACCAAATTTTCAACATAGGCATTTTAGGACCTCTGCTCATGAACTGTCACTGTCATTTTCATAATCTGTCCCAAATACTGATTTCCCACAGCAACCATGCTGTTCTGCACAGGAAGTGTGAAAACACATTTCGGCCAGGATGTGAAAAATGACAGCTGTACTGTTCACAAAGAGGTGTGGAAAAATGCCAGTGTTGAAAATGTGGCATGAAAATATTGTACATTCGCGAAGTTACGAGCATGCCTAGCAACTGTGCAATGCACGCCCTTAAAATAGTCTTTTTTTTTTTTTAATTTTTTCCACCAAATTTGCAACATAGACTTTTTGAGAGCCCACCTCATGAACACTGGCACTGTCATTTCGTTAATCAGTCCCGAAAGGTGATTCTGCACAGTGACAGTGAAATCGCCTTTTGGGGCTGATTAATACCATGACAGTGGCAGAATTCATGAGGAGGGGTCCCAAAAACCCCATTTTGAAACTTTGGTGCCAAAATTCCAAAAATTGACTGAGATATCCATCAAAGTTGGAAAAAAAACCTATTTATTCCATTATACAGCTTACCACCATTTCCTCAGTTCACGGTCGGCTTTGAAGAATGCAGACTGGTTTCCGGTCCACTGAAGATCGTTATGCCGGACTCCGGAGGTAAGTTTGGGGAGATGGGGAGGCAGGGTGCACAGTGGTGGGTGTGGTTGTGGAGGGGGCAGGAGATGAGTTTTTTTTTTTTTTTGTGTTGTTTTTTACAGGGTACAAGAATAAAACCATTACGGGTGTTTTTTTTCTTTCAGGACCATTTGGAATGCTGGGGTGGACTCCCAGCATGCCAACACAATATTTTGGAGGCAGCTGTCCAACAGGTTTGGCACCTTTGGCAGGGGGCACAAATAGCGGAGGCTTAAAACCCCTTTGGCACAAGTCTACTGGTGTTTGGGGATTATGCCAACAGGGAATGGCCTCCGCCATCAAATACTTTGGTTGGGGCATAATGCTGATAGGGAGTGGGATCCCATGTCAGCAAATGAAAACATTTTTTTGGGGGAGGAACATAATGCAGAGGGGGATTGGGCATCCCCCTTGGCACAGAAAGAAATGGGGGGCATGCCGACAGGGACTGGGCTCCCCGTCAGCAAGCTGGATGGGGAATTCAAGGATAGCTCTGCAATAAGGGGTTGCTTCCTCATTGCAGCGGATGACGTTGCAATGACGAGGCGGCCACTGATTGTAGCAACTAAAACTTTAGAAGGTTGTGGCATGCTGGCTGAACTAGTGTCAGCAGCAACGTGCCACACCATTGGGTACAGCGGGCCAAGCCTTTAAAGGTTGTGGGGGCACTGGCCACAACAGTGCCACGCCTCCACAACTTGCTTCTTGCAAAAGCTGCTGCAATATGTTTCTTGCACTTGCGCGCAATCAACATAAAAAATTACTTACCATAGTAATCTTATTTCTTCCAAGGGAATCTTACTGTATTCTGAGCGCACACCCTACCTCCCCTGCTAGAACCTATGGACACTGCAACAAAGCTGTTCATGCTGTTTGAAACCTGTGGGTGTTTCTTTATTGGGCTTTAGTAACTTGAGTCTTAGTGTTGCAGCCATTTTTTAATAAAGGGGACTGTTTGTTTTTGGGTGTTGTTAATTAGTTATTTATTAGTATAGTTTAGATAGCCAGTTGTTATGTATGCTCCATAAGAGTCTGATGGTTACAGGATGTATTCCAGGGACAGTGGTTTGAAAACTGAATTTGAGCCTAACATTCTACCATTAGCATATGTTCTGTTAACCATTTTGGCTCTGGAGCAGACCTATGGTAGGACCATACTGCATACGTCAGAATACAGTAAGATTCCCCTGGAAGGATCAAGATTACTATGGTAATTTTTTCTTGCTGGTCTGTGTTACTAAACGAAAGACCCAGTGGCTGCCATAAGTTTATATGAACCTGAACAAGAACAGATCGTGTACATACAACATACTAATGCTACGCACAGTGATGAGCACCCCATTAGTTGTAATACACTGCAGTCTGTGCTTGTTTGAGCTAAGGCAATGACTAGCTCCAAACAGAAGAAACTAGTTTGCCCATTTCATTCTCAGAACTAATAAAACTTGTTCCAACAGAACTGGACTGCATTTCAGCCATTGCACAGCAATGCACAATGCTTCACATAAAGTCATTACCGCAGAATAGAATCCTAAGATTATACAGTGGCTCAAAAAATACTCTCTCCTGATTGGCTGGCACGATTTATACATCACAAATCGTGCCATCGCCCAACAGTAAAAAGTGCCAGCCAGCCAACCCCCCAACCCATATCACTTCAAAGCCAACTCTTAAAATGAACCGGCTGCCATATTGATCATCCCGCTCACCATTAACCAACCCCTAATAAGCAGTGGTGAAAAAAAACTGCTAAGAAAAGTAGACTGCAGCTTAAAATAAAGTTTCAAAGCATTTTCTGTGGCACAATACCGCATCCATAGGACTGTCTACCAAACACCATGTCAGTTTCAAAGTTACCACTGGTGACTCCTCCCAAACCTCACTCCTGCTGTCACTGTCCCTAGAACCTTCTTGCACTCCACTCACATGATCATACTTGCAACTCCAGCTCCAGTTCACATGAATTCCAGAAGTGACCTGAGGAATACCAACATGGAGAAACACTGAGTACAGGTTGCAGGTGTCTGACCTACTTGAGTACTGTACTGTACACTACTGGGCAAGTCGTCCACAAGAAGCAGCACCAGCATAGTTTATTTTGTTAATTTATTTATTCATTTTGTATAGTATTTTGTTATTCGTAGTTTTATTTTTATTTAATTAGATAGTTAAGTAGTTTTCGGTAGTAAGTTAGGGAAGGGAAGTTAGTCATTAAGGTCTAGGTGGGGTAATGGGTTTAGAGAAGGATTTTAACCTCAAGTTTGATAGGGAGTTAAAAATGTTTGTTATAAGAAATTATGGTAAAGTTTGCAACCCAATTAGCCTTACAGCTCTTACTTGTCAGAAGTATTGAAACATGTGACTGGAGGATTAAAACGGGAGTTTGGAGTCTGGAGTAAGCGGCTATCATTCGGAAGAAGGAACCGCAGTAGCAGGGCTCGTGGAGAGTGAGTGTCTCAGTGGTTGAATCTCAACAGGAACAACATCGGTTTTGTGCAACTGTGAGCAGAGATACTACAGAACTGGAGCTGTGGTATTTTAGAGGATTGTGAGCAGGGATTCCTTGCCTTACCTGGGGAGAGCGGCCTTTGAGCTTTTGCCGAGTCAGGCAGGAAGCACGGGCTTGTGGTCTGCTGGAAAGTGGACAGGGGCTCATTTATTTCCTAAGCGTTCCAGGGAGGTTAGCTAGTGGACTGGCTTAGCGTGGGAGCTGTAGTCACGGGCTCGGCAGGTGAGAAGGCAGCTATCTCTTGGGTCTGTGCTGGGAGGGTCTTCTGCTCACCCTGGTTACTGTTTGTGCCTACCTCGATAGCTGTGGAGGCAGCTGTGGGGGGTTAGATACTGTGTGGAACCTGCTTTTGATCTGAAGTTCTGAAGAAGATGATCTGTATATTGGACTCTGATTTAATACTGGAGGCATAAAGGACTCTCGTTGGAGTCATGGGTTGGTTCGGGTGACAGCTGAACTTATTTCATATTTCCTGTTATGCATTTAGAGTTGGGATCTTTTACCTTAAAAAAAAAAAAAAAATTGAGTCCAAACTGATTGACTGTGAATTACTGGAAATATACTGGCAGTGAGAGTGCCCTACAATCTTATTTTCTCCATCAAACTTTTTGGCTAGGTTGGTCAGGTTCAGAGTGAGAGCTGAATCTGGCGGACCTTATCTAGTCATGTCTTAAAGAGGTGGGAGCTCTTTAGACCATAATGGCTTAAAAACTGTGAGACATATTTTGACTGTGACGGTTTCGTGATTCAGACTTGCCCACTGTGCTGCTAAACATTTTTTTTGTATAGGGTATTGTATTTGTTTAGTTTTGGGAAAGTATTGTATGTTTGGGTGTGGGTTAATTTGTATTTGGGATTGTTTAGTTGCTGGTATTTGCTTACTGTAGTGAAAATGTGTTGGGAAGGCATAGGGACAGTCTGGTATTATTCCCCCTCCAGGCTCAGGGACCGCCGTCCTTTTAATTTTTTGTCCTCCACTGTCACCAGAGGCAGTTAGATGGTGTAGGGCTTTGGGGATTGTTAAAAGGAGGAGGAGGACGGTGGCTGGGCCTGGAGAGGGAATGGAAAGGAGTGGGTGTATAGAGATAGTGGAGACAAGGAGATGCCCTGGGGCAAAATGGGTCCAGGAAAGGGTTCCTCCCTGCCTGGTTCCCATACCCAAGGGTTCTGCTTGTAGCAGGCAGGTAGCACGGTCATCCTCGGATTCTCATCCTACTCTGGAAGTGTTATGCAATGCCAGGTCTATTAAGAACAAAACTGCTATAATAGCAGATTTTGTTGGATCATCTGACCTGGCGTGCATCACCGAGACCTGGCTGGATGAGAATGCTGGCCCAGTTTTGGCATCAGCAATTCCGGCCGGGTACTAGTGATACACCGCCCTAGGATGGATCGTAGGGGCGGGAGCGTTGCCATCTGTTTTAGATCTGAACTGGGCCTAATGGAGGTACCAGTGGGAACTACCAACTCCTTTGAATGTATTATGGGCGAGGGTGTGGGGTACAGGATACCTCTCGTCTACCATCCACCAGGTGATGGGAATGTTTTCCTGAGGGAAGTCGCAGACTTCATTGTCGACCTGACATTACGATCCCCCAGATGGCTGGGTCTGGGGGATTTCAATGCTTGGGTCAACAATGAACACTCACAATTTGGTCAAGACTTCCTCCTGTTAATGATTTCACTGGGCTTCACACAGGTTATTTCCTCCTCGACCCATGTTGGTGGTCATTCATTGGACTTGGTGTTCCTACTGTGGATGGAGATATCCGATTTGGTGGTGGAACCAGTCAGGTGGTCTGACCATCATACCATTGGGTTCAGTTTCGGGGCCACCCCTAGTAGGCCAGCCTCTACAGAGATGGTCCGGTACTGCCCTTTGAGGGGTGCTTCTCCAGATGGCTTGATGGTGGTACTGGACCTATCTGGTTTACCGAGTGAATGCATGGATCCAAGTGACCTGGTACTCACCTATAATAAGGCAATGATAGGGGCCCTGGATTACACTGCTTCTGTTCGTGTTCGTCCCCTCATTCTTCGCCCCAGGTCTCTTTGGTTCGATGAGCTTTTGAGGGAGTTGGACGAAGGCTAGAGAGGCGCTGCCGGAAGTCGGGCCTGGATTGTGACAAACTTAGTTTGACGGACCATTATGTGGTCTATCAATCAGCAATCACCCATAAGAAGGCAGTATTCCTGTCCAGAGAGATTGCTGCTGCACAGAATCAACCAGCACAGCTTTTCCAGACTCTGGACAGATTGTGCAATCCAATCTGTCTTCAGCCTGGAAGTGCTTTTTCTCAAGAACGGTGTGAAGAGTTTGCTCAATTCTTTGCAGATAATGTTGCCACAATCGGGTCTAGTATCCACTTGTCCCTCCCTTATGGGAGTTGTGGCAGTTAGCAGGAGATGTCTGACACCCAATTTGTGTGGTTTGACTTCAGCCTTCCCACAGTCAGTGGCATGGTGATGATCATCCAGTCATTGCATCCGACCAGCTGTAGTTTGGACCTGGGCCCCACACTTCTCCTAGTGGGCTGTGTGGATAAAATTGGACCGGTCCTTGCTGAGATAGTCTGGAGGTCTTTGGAGAGCAGGATCTTTCCTGATCCTCTGAAGGAGGCTGTGGTTCGGCCCCTTCTTAAGAAGTCCTCCTTGGACCCGGATTGTCTGGCTAACTACAGGCCTGTCTCTAACCTGCCCTTTGTGGGTAAGGTTATTGAGAAGGTGGTCGCGTCGCAGCTGGATGATCATTTGACCAGCCACAATGTCTGACTCTCTCCAGTCTGGATTTAAGAAGAGACATAGTACTGAGACAGCTCTTCTCCGGGTACTAAATGACCTCCTAATAGCGAGAGATTGAAGGACCCGTTCTATCTTGGTCCTTCTTGATCTCTCTGCAGCATTTGACACCGTGGACCATGGTGTGCTATTGGAGTGCCTGCCATTTATCTGTGGGCTGTCTGGTACAGTCTTCAGTTGGTTTCTATCTTTTCTCAAGGGTAGGACTCTGAGAGTGGTGTCTGGGATTTTTTCCTCCTCGGCATCACTCCCCCTATCCTGTGGGGTGCCGCAGGGCTCCACTTTGGCTCTCATGTTGTTTGCAGTGTTTATGCTGCCATTGGGAGCGATTATTAGGTGGTATGGCTTGAGTTTTCACTGCTATGCAGATGATACTCAGCTGTACATGTCCTTTGTCGCCGGCCAAGATGCTGCTGTTTCAATCTTTAACAACTGTCTCGCCGAAATCCAGGATTGGATGAATGTGAGTTGGCTGTGGTTGAACCCAGAAAAAAAAATGAGGTGTTGGTTGTGGACCCAGATCGCCGAGAGGCGGGTTTGTTGGCCAGATTACCTTCAAGTTTATGGTTTGGGGGTGTTCAGCTAACTACCTCAGGCCAGGTGCGGAACCTGGATGTTGTGTTTGACTGTTTGACACTGAAATCTCAGGTGTCTGCAGTTGTCAAAGCCTCTCTTTACCACCTGAGGAATATCACCCAGGTGAAGCACCTGGTTCCTTCCAACAACCTTCCAACTTTGGTTCACGCCTTCGTCACCTCCCGCCTTGACTACTGCAGTGCCCTTTACCTGGGGTTACCGGGGGCTGACTTCCTCCACTTGCAGCTAGTGCAGAATGCGGCAGTCAGGCTATTGACTGGTTCATCTAGGACTGGTCATGTAACGCCTGTGCTCCGCGGACTGTACTGGCTTCCAATATTCTGGCGGATCACCTTTAAGGTCGGTTTGCTGACCTATAAGGCCCTACATGATCAGGGACCTGGTTACCTGAAAGAGGTCCTTCATCTCTACTGTCCCTCCCGCCCTCTCCGATCCACTGATGAGGGATTGCTAGAGATTCCCATGGTTCGTTTAAAGACATCTAGGGCCAGGTTCTTTAGTTTTATGGCCCCAACCCTGTGGAATTCTCTACCTCGTTAGGTGCGAGATTGTCCAACCGTCCAAAGCTTTAAAGCAGCATTAAAATCATTTCTTTTTAGCCTAGCATATAATGATTTTTAAATGTCGCTGTCATGAATTTTAATTAATACATGCTTTTTATTTATTGATTTATTTTATTATGTTATGTACAGGGGCCTTGGCTATAGAAAGGCACTTCTTATAAATAAAGTTTGATTTGATTTGAGAAACATAGAAACGTAGAAACATAGACTTTGACGGCAGATAAGGACCGCTTGGCCCACCTAGTCTGCCCATTTCCCTACCTACAGGATAAGCTGCAGATCCTAGTTAACCAACAGCCTATTTCTTCCTACCCCCCACAAAAATTGCCTTATGTCTGTCCCTTGCATTCTTGAATTTTCCCACAGTTTTAGACCCCACAACCTCCTCAGGAAGGCTGTTCCATGCGTCCACCACCCTGTCTGTGAAAAAAATACTTCCTCACATTGGAGTTCACCACCGCTCCTATGCTACCTTACTGCAGAACTTAACCTAGAAATAAAATGAAATCAGTATACCCAATAAATGGCAGTTCTCCATTCTACAGCATGGGACTCGCACATGGACTGCCTCTTGCTCTCCCAGCCGCACTGACCCCAAAAGTCACCCTGAAGCACGTTCTGACATTGGCTGTCTTCTGCTTCAACTCCATTCATGTTGCAGAATAACAACATCTCCGAAACACCACCAAAAAGGTGTCAGTGTGCCCATTACATTAAAATAAGGAAAAGCCTCCCTGCCTGCCAAATGGTAGTCAACACCGATCGTTGGGTACCTTCTCACCTCAGCTCCTTTTCCTAGTAACACAGAACTATTTTTTGTGGTGGAACACATTTCCCAAAAAAATATTTAAAATATAAAAAAAAAAAACTCTATTTTTTTTTTGTCTTATATATGCACCCCACACTTCCCTGTCTATTGGTATTTGAGATGTTAAAGTTTGTGGGGGAATGGGGAGTGCTGTACAGCTAAGAAAACATAGTCCAGAAATAAGACAGGGAAAAACAGTACCGGATTCTCCACAGGTGATGATGGTGATGGATGGACTCCAATGTGGTCCCAGACCCTCAGGGCACTAAGCAGGAACACTGGGCGGGGGGGGCGCGCAGATCTTCACCTGCCTGGCCTTGCCTATTTCACCCAGAGGCCTTTGAAGACCATTTTCCACCAGGCAGGCCTCTCAATGTCTTCCGCAGTGGTTCTCTATCTCTGCTGTTCTGGATGCCACTCTGGAATACACTGAATGCAAGGCTGTGGTGGCAACTTCTTTTAGCAGTAGCAAAACAGTTTTTCCAAAACACGAGGCAAACGCAAAGTTGCAAAAACCGGTGATCCCATTTAATGAAGAGTCAATAGTATAAACAGTCACTTCATAGAGCAGTAAAGCAGGACCAGTGTGTCACATTAGCAGCTGAACGTTGGAAGGTAAACTGTACTTTGGACCCAGGGGTCCCAATTAAAAATGTGCTGCAGTTCTCTATAAAGTCACAGGCAGCTACCCTGGAATTTCTGGGTAGCTTGCAGTTCAAGGCAAGCACACACCTGATTTCAAACCGGCCATCACAGGCTGCAGATCACTTTCTGGCTCCCTCAGAGATACCGCCAACAAGGAGCATACACACGTAGGGGGGAAACAACTGCCTGATCCTCAGTTGCCCAAACACATTCTTCTTCCTCAGATCTGTGGGACACAAAGCCCAGAATTTGGCTGTTTAGGCACAGGGGCATGCTTAACTCTGGGGCTGCCCATCTCCAGACCCCTCACATAACCCCCTACTTATGGCTCCATTGCTCGAATGGCAGGCAGAATCTTCCCTCTGTGGATTCTCTGGCTGAGAGTTCTAGGGCTCTCACCACACAGCAACTGACTCTCCTCCTTTTCATCCTCAGGTGGCCGTAATTATTAAAATTAAAAAAAATAGCCACATAACAGAGCGGGTGAGCGCCCTGCTGTGACCTCCTCGCTCTCTCCCTCTCAAATCTTCCATTTCTTTTTCTGCATCTCCCTTTTATTCTCTCCTGTACATTTGGTGTCTAAAACTGTGGTCCAACCAAGGACCGAATTTCAGCAAGCGCCAAACGTGCTGCTTTTTCTGGTGATCCACAGGACTTGTAGTCCTGAATACATTACTTACACTGGTGCCCCACAGTGCCAGGTGGCACCAAAAACTACTGACTGTAAAAGGAGCTACTGCTCTTTTAAATTTTCCCCTTTGGTGGTAGCCATGCATGTACATTGTGCACGGGACCTCCACTTTTAAATTATTTACATCAAGTAGTCCTGAGCCCGATCTGCCTCCATATCAGACACAGGACCACACACCCTGCACCTGATGGCACGGACAACCATTCAGCTGCTTGGCTCTGCCCTGAAATGGCTGAGCAGCAGGAAAGAATGGCCACAGCTGTAAGCTGCACGGGGGTCATATGGCGTGACTCCCACCACAGCTTCAGGAGCCAGCACCATGGGGAAAGCATCGGAGCCATGGGGGTTCCACATCAGGTAAGCCCACTTGGGAGGGGGCTTACACTTACTTTAAAGAAAAAAAAAAAGTATAATGGCAAGATATTACGAGATTGTGTGGGTGATGGCAGGATTTACCTATGCCTGGTGTGGTTTCCTCACTCAGCCTGCAGCCTCGTGAGCAAACCACCACACCAGGTGTGGGTAAATCCTGCCACCACCCACACAGTCTTGTGGTATATTGCTTAAATATCACTTAATCATGAAAATGAGACAACTGGATCTTCCTAACTTAAAAACAAACAAAAACTTGTCAGTACATCAGAGCAGTTAGCTGTTAGTCATTAAATCACAGAGGCCTGCTGAAATAAATAACATGCAACCTGACACAGCAGGTGCATTAGACTGTTGTTCCAACTTCAGATTTTCTTTCATTAAAGACACCCACCTGATGCCTGAGAAGGGATTATGTAACCCCTAGGTGGTGCTATCCTATTGGCTACTACCCCTGCCTACATGATTATGCATAAGTTGAGGGGCCCGAGTTCAGTGAACAGGTGCCTCCACCCAGAGGAATGGTATTAGGGTAACGTAGCAGCTTTGGTATAGCCCTCCAGGATGCTATAACCACCGACCAACCCTCCTAGTGGCCTGAACAATAAAGCAATACAACATTCACTAAATAGGACTAATAATATGCTCACACCTCTTGCACATACTACCAGGGCTGAATCTTCTGCAGCTGGAGACCCCCTGGAAAATAAGATCAGTGATGCAACAATACACTAGTAATACTGTAACCCGACCAATAAGATGCACACTAGCCAGGTTAAACATGAAACCCAACAATCTGGTTTACTTAGAGGACATGAACAAGGGTGGGGCGTAAATCTAGCAAGTGATTGGCACTTCTGAATTGATTCAGATTGATTCAGCATGGTGGGTCTTTTGCCGAGAATGTCTCTGAAGTGGGAGTAGTGGCCTAGGCCGAAGTGGCAAAGCCAAGGCAGGAGAAACAGTTCGGAAAATGTCCGAGGTTGGATGCTGGAAAAGCCTCCAGCTGGCATAACAGAACATGCCGTGGGGAACCAAATTGCGACCCATGTAACACATTCAGAACATCTACAGCACTTGGCTTTCTTAGTCACAGTTCGGATAAAGTCACTTTGCCAATTACAGCTTCACTGTGCAAACCTTTTGATCTGAGGCTCTCTTCTAATGACGGGTGGGCTGATCACTTCTGGAGTAAGTCTTCGGTCCACTTGCATGTAGTAATAATGCACTTTCTCTCCTCTGCTGATGCAGGTCTCAACCAGCAATCGGAAAAGTCCAACTTTCACACTCAGGGCTAGAGGACATAACAGGAAGGCATTCCTATGCATTGTCTTGGTAGCTCGTGAGTAATTTTCAGGATGCACTTCCCGCCGATTCTCCTATGCTCCTCCTAGGAGCAGCTGCTCGACAGCTTAAGCTGTTCACTCTTCAACCTCCAGCTTTCAACTGACTCTGCTACAGACAGTTCTGGGCACTTCCTCTGAGATCTAAAGGGTTCAATTGGCTGAGGGAACTGTCCGTCACAGCAAGGGCTTCCCCCTAGGTCCATTTAGGTGCCAAACCCTTAAAACTACAAATATTACAGAATTTCCCTCCCATAGACCTCTGAGGACATTCACATTTTAGGTCCCCTGAGGTTTGATTGGTCCAACACTGGAAGTCCAGAACCAAAATGGTGGTTCATATCCAAATGCTTAGGCTGCAATATAAAGCAGGTTAGATAAACTTCTCTGTCATTAATAATATAACAGATAAACAGTAAATCACTTTCCCCAACAGAGCTCCCTCTGCACAAGTAATGACTGCAGAATGGAGCAGAACAACTGCCTGTCTGGCTGGTCGTAAGCCTTAAATCACTCAGACCCAGCCCAGCCCAGACTGATTTTCTAACACAGGTTAGATGTTCTCTTAAAGTGACAGTCACGGAGGCTTATTAAAGCATTCTCATGTAACAAATGGAACTATTGCAGACAGGACACCATCCTGACAGTGGGCATTTTTAGGAGCCCAGGAAGACATTTTAGTAAACCCCAATTTGTAGGGGGGGGGGTCTACACTCTTCCCTGCCTTGAAAAACTTAGCATCCACATCAAGTCTATACTTACTATAACATTCTATATATAAACATTATACGAAAATACATACATGTTTCATTTGGTATGCCACAAAGGAAAAGACTGATGCATCAGTAAAAATAAACTGGAACTAAGCATTACTGTGTCTTTCATGGCAAAAACATTTTCTACAAAGAAACAGTTTCCATACTTTTTCATAAACATATCTACATATTCAAAACAGTTTAAAACAGTTAACCACATTACTCTGACCATTCGGGTCTGTATTACCTCCTGTACTTTAACCCACATGGCTTGGGGCCTGTCCCTATCAGCTACATTAGGGCTGTCTGGGGCAGGGGCATTGGCACCATGGTTTGAGGGCTTAACTAGTAACTTGGAAGTAGCAGAATAGTTTAGTTATGGGAGGCAGCTTTCAGAGTTGTACACTCCTTTGTGAACAACATGTAAGGGAAGATCTATAGGCCTCCATAGGGAGTCGTAGCTGAGGCGTATCACTGATTCAGTGGCTCTTCCAGACTTTCTGGGAGGAACAGGCAGAGGCTCAGTCTTTTCATCAGGCATGCTTAGGTCTGCTTCTGAAGAAAAGGGTACCTCTGCACTGGTATTTTTTTCTGCAGTGGAAGCACTGTCAGCTTCTTGTTCAACAATATTACTTTCATTACTGGGTTCTAAAGAAATCCCAGGTTTGTCATATAGAGGAAACTCCATGGAACGCAAGTCTTGCAACACATTACAGATATTTTCAGAATCATTTACCTCATTAACATAATTTTCCATAACATTGTTTGCTTCATTATTGGCAAGCAGTTCTATACTGACTGGTATGTCACCTGCAGCGTTTCCTGTTTCAGGTTCTCTTTCCTGGAACTCAAATAGCTCTTCCAGACACAATGAGACAGCTACATCAGAAGTCGCACTTTGCACCTTGCTTTTGGAGGGCACAGGGTTTGTGGAGAAAGCTGGGGGTTAGGCAGTTCTGAAGGTCCAGCTTCATCTCTGAAATTGTACATGGGGTTACCTTGGAACATCTGACTCTGTTCATAAGAGGGATAATAGGATGCTTCACCCTTACTGTCATCAGATTCAGACTGGCAGTCAGTGTCATTTTGAGCCTGCCTGGGGGAAGGCCTTGAATCCTTGTTAACTGGAGAAGGGGATATCTGTTTCCTTTTGGCTGTAGCTTTGGTTACAGGCCCGGGATGGGCAGCGTCTTGAGGTGAAATGTCAATGATTATTTGACCAATGGGCAGCAAATGATTCCTATGCATTGTCTTGGTAGCTCGTGAGTAATTTTCAGGATGCACTTTATAGACTGGTAGATCTTCCAGTTTACTGACAACAATGTAGGGGAGATGGTGCCATCTATCAGCAATTTTTTGTTTTCCATGCATTCCCAAATTCAGTAACAGAACTCTGTCTCCAGGGAGCAGTTTCTGAGCCTTGACACTCTTGTCATACCTCTTTATTTGCCAAGTTCCTCTTTGTTGCCATGGTGTGTGCTAGTTGGTAAGCATGGTTTAACTGGACCTTTAACTTTTGAACATATTGAAAGTGATTTTCAGCTTTGTCTCTGTCAGGGGACACCCCGAAGTGAATGTCCACTGGCAACTGGGCTTCCCAACAAAACATCAGGTGGTAGGGGGAAAACTAAGTGGCATCACTTTTGATGCAATTATAGCCATGTACCAAGGTGCTTATCTGTTGGCTCCATCTTGACTTGTCCCTGGGATGGAGTGTGCCCAGCATGTCCAGTAGTGTTCAGTTAAATCTTGCAGGCTGTGGATCCCCTTGGGGGTGATAGGGGGTAGTTCTAGATTTTCATACTATCCAGAGTGAGAGCATTTCCTTGATCAGATGGCTTTCAAAGTCCCTCCCCTGATTGGAGTGAATTCTCTGAGCGGCACCACAATGGACCAATTCAATAAAAACTTTGGCCACTGTGGATGCTTTCTGGTCTTTAGTTGGGTTTGCCTGGGCATAACGTGTGAAATGATCAGTCACCACCTGCACACTGCCAATATTCTTCTGGTCTGGTTGAAGGCACAAGAAATCAATTCACGCAAGCTTCATGGGCATATTGATAAAAATGTTGACTAGGGGTGCAGCCCTCTGGGTCGGAACATTTCTCTGGTGACAACAACTGCAAGTCCTGATATGAGTCTCAATATCAGTCCCCACTTTTGGCCAGTAGAATCGAGCATAAGCCAGGTCTGTAGTTCGGTCACAACCCAAGTGTCCTATCTGGTAATGGAGTGCCTGTAGAACTACACGTTTGAAAGCTGTAGGTAACACTAATTGCCGTTTGTCAGTTTGACCTTGTCGGTTTATAGTCTCACTATAAAGTAGCTCGTTACTCAATTTTAATCTAGGTCCCTCTCTAAACAGAGCAGTTCTTGAATCTGAAGTGCGAAGCTTGGACACATCTTTCCCAGCATGTATGTGATTGAGCACTGGCTTAATCATGGGGTCTTAAGCCTGTGCCCACTGTATGTTGTCAGAAGTAAGTTGAGACAATGTGCTGAGGTCCAAGGCTACAAGATGGCAGTAGGCCATGGGAACACAAGTGTCAGGAGGACCTAAGCAGTCTACTAGGCAGTCAACTGTTTCAGAAGAGGGATGCTCTTCTTTGTTGAATTTTTGGCAGAGGGCTTTGACAGACTGTTCAGACATTCTCACCCAGTTTGCATTAAAGTTGGGCCTTCTGGAAAGGGTGTCTGCATCAGTGTGGCTCAAGCCCAGTCGATATGCCACTGAATAATCATAAGAGGAAAGTGAAGATACCAGCGATGTCCTGTGGCATCTAATTTAGCTGAGGTTTGGCATAAGTGAGAGGATTTTTACCAGAATCTTGGCACCATAAAGATATTCATGGAATTGGTCCACCACAGCCCACTTTAATGCAAGAAATTCAAGCTTGTGTACTGGGTAATTTCTTTTGGATGGGGTTAGGCTGTGACTGGCAAATGCCACTGGGTATAAACCTTCCTCATACTCTTGATACAGAACAGCACCAAGTCCCTTCAAGCTGGCATCAGTGTGCAGCACATAAGGTGGTAATTGTGCCGGGTGGGTCGGAAGCTCAGCAGAGCTAACCCACCTTGATCTGGGACTGGAGACTGAAAATTTCTTACATTTTTAAATTTAAGAAAAGGCGCCAAGACCTTTCGCTATTCTGCCCTATCTGATCCCTCTCCGCTGTAGCAGAAAGAGATCACCAGAGCTCAGCGAGGATGTTGAAGGATTTTTTGTAAGCTTCAGCTCATCAGAGCTGAAGCTCAGGAGAGTTTTCCTCCTGCCCACCCTCCCCCACCTCCACTACTATTAAGTAGGCTATTGCTCTGCCCAAAGGGTTAGGATTGGTAGTAAACAGATCCCTAGGTGTGTCTACCATAGCTCAGAGAAGTTGATCCATCCTATACCTGACTGTTCTACTCCTAACTTAGTAATATCTCTGTACCTCTGCTGGTACCCGGACTCAATCTCTGACCAACATATTGCTATATTGATTGCTTAACTTTTACTATAGGTGGACTCTGTCCACAGGGCTGCAACTCCACTTTGTACAGTTTTACATTACATAAGGGATTGCCCAAAGAGGTACCCCTATAAATCTCAAACAAAACTGCTCTGTTGGACAAATGGGTGTGCGAGATATAAAAAAACAGAACAAGCAAAACAACTATCTGCACCACATGATGCTGAACAAAAATAGCAGCTTTATTTTATGCTAAAAAAGAGTGCCAAACGCCAACACCAGCATCAGCCCTGATGCTGGTGTTAGCGTTTGGCCCTCTTTTTTAACATAAAATAAAGCTGCTATTTTTGTTCAGCATCATGTGGTGCAGATATTTGTTTTGCTTATCCCTATAAATCTGCCTAGTTATGCTCTATGCCTGTCTGTGACTCCCCTAGTGTTTGCAACTAATTGAGACTGGAGCATTTAGTGAATGTCATACTGCCGCTGTGCATGGCTCAGTGTTTGGCGAAAAGGCTCTCTAGGAATTTACACTGAGCATTTGCATCTGTATTAATTCCTCCTCTCCTTGTCTATCTAACTACAAGGGCTACTGTTTGAGTTTTAATTGTATTCTTTTGGTCATTCCTTTCCCCTAAATTTTGATTGCCAGAATGTCATCCCTAGGCAGTTTCTCTGTTACCGGACTCAAGTCTGCAGTGTGGCCTTGCTTAGTCTATTCTGCTGCCTGCCAGCTAGCATTGATACTCTTAGTGACCTCCCTACTGCCCCCTTTGAACCAAAACTCTACCCTTTGGAGGATGACTATACCTTCTCTAACCTGTTAGCTGCTAAGAAGCCATGTCTCTGTCATATCTGGGGTTTGAAACCCTTGACCATCTCTTATATGACTCACCTGGTCAAGCACTCCATCCTCAAGCCCAAGTCCAGCAAGAAACAATGCGTACTGCCTTACCTCGCTTTTTTTTCTGTTGTTACTTATCCTACTGGCCGGAGATATTGAACCTAACCCTGGGCCCCCTGCTATCTTGTCTACTTCCCTGCCTGCCTCCCCCGTGACTTACGACAAAGCACTTAAAAATTGCCCATCTTAACATCCATAGCTTCCTGCCTAACCATGCCAAGCTTTCTGCTTGGGTTGCCATCTACCATCCAGACATACTGGGGGTCACAGAAACGTGGCTTAAACCTGCCACCCCAGATTCTGTGTGTGCTCTTCCAGGGTACAATATAATCAGGCAGGATCGGGTGTGTGTGTGGGGGGGGGGGGAGAGAACAAGGAGGTTGGCCTGCTACTCTACTATAAGACTCACCTTAATGTGCCAGTCATATCTCGCCCACCTCCTCCATCCCCTACCTGTGAATTCCATGCCCTACTTTTACTGGGTAACACAAAAAAAATGCACCTAATTTGTGCTTATAACCCTCCCAAATGTGGTGTATAAGGACTCTCCTTCCTCCTTGACAGCCTTAGTTCTAAGGTGCATTCCAACAAATTACTAGTGTTTGATGACTTCAACCTGAACTGGATAGACTGCAAAGCCAAGCAATATGAACCCCTGCTGGCAGGTCTTGCTCTCTCCTAACTTATTGCTGAACCAACTAGGCTTTCTTCTGGGATGAAAGGTACCCTCCTTGACTGGATATTGTCCAATAGGCCTGAATGGATTGTCTCATCTGGTACCCTTCCTGATGCCATCTCCGATCACTCCCCCGCCTACTGCATCTGGAGAGTCTCCCCAACTAAAACCCCCTGCAAAGTGATCCAAATGAGGGACTTTTCTAAATTCGACATTGAGGCCTACCATCCTGACCTGAAATGCACAAGCTGGTCCCTGGTCCTAGCCACAAATGACACCTCAATTGCCCTTGATAACTTCCTTGCAATATTCTCCTTCCTGCAGGATAAACACACCCCTCTGACAAAAAGGAGAGTGAGGGGCACTGTCACCAAATGGCTACAAGGAAGCTTATTTTTCCTTATGAAATTTAGGGACAAATGCTGTGCAAATATCAAGGCCACCCATGATATGTCTATCTTCGAGGAATACAGGCAGCTCAGAAACACTTGTAAAAAGAGCCATCCGCTCTGCCAAGAGTGAATTTTGTAAATCCACCATTATCTTTCAGCTAGGGAACCGAGGGACTTCTGGCAAAACATCAAGAACATTGTTAGTGGCTTCTCCAGAACCTATGTCACTGACATGCTTATCAGCGGGGTCAGCTGCAACGATGCCATAACTATCACTAATGCATTTTACTCCCAGTTCTCAGATCTATCTGCCTACACCTCCCAGTTCCCTACTCCTAGAGAACTGAATCCTTGATGTAGCCCTCAGGCTGGGATGTCCCCCTGATACCCTTTTTACTTCAGGGCTGTATCCATCTGAAACTCTGAGACTCCTTACTGGCCTCTCCCCCCACACAGGTGCTGGTCAAGACAACGTAGAGCCTAAACATGTTTGTCTTGGGGCCACCTTCCTTGCCTGCCCATCTCCCATATTTTCAACATGTCTCTCATTACCAGGGTCATCCCTGACATGTGAAAATTGGCTAAGGTTGTCCCTGGATACAAAATAGGTGACCCAAGAAACCGTGAAAACTACCACCCTATTGCTATCCTTTCAACTATTAGCAAACTGCTTGAAAAAGTGGTTACCACCCAGCTCACAGCCCTGGCCAAGGTCACCTCCAAGATCAGGACTGCTATTGAACTAGGCAACTTGACCAGGGCTATCTTTGTTGACCTCTTAAAAGCCTTCGATCTGGTTGACCACACACTCTTGTGTTCCTCACTCCAGTCCCTTGGCCTTTTCCCCATCCTAGCCTGGTTCACAAACTACCTACTTGGACGGTAACAACTCACTAAATTTAATGAGGTCCTCTCAGAGCCCATGCCTGTTACCTCTGGGGCACCTCAGGGGTCTGTTCTTGGGCTCATTCTGTTTTCCCTTTTTGTCAATGACTTGCCTCTAGTCCCAGCTCATAGTTACTAACATACTAAAATGGCAGCAGAATAGGCCTAACGGTCTTTCGTGTCTGCTCATTTGGTCAGCCCCCATCATGGGAGCTGACCTTGCTGCCCCCTCTCCCTCTCCCTCTCTGGCTTCTCCCTTCCCAGTCCCGGATATTCTCGCTGCACTGGTTTTTGCTTCCAGAACCCTTCCTCTGCACCTGTCCCACCCCCTCTTGAACCCCTCCACAGTCTCTGCCTCCACCAGCCCCCTGGGCAGCACATTCCATGGCTCCACCACCCTCTGTGAAGTAGCACCTCCTCCTTTCTCCCTTGAATCTCCCCCCCCCCTCCAACTTCCACCCATGTCCTCTAGTTGTCCCCCTCCTTCCTTCGGAGCACCCTGACTGCTCCTCCCCTTTACCTCTTTCATGTACCTGAAGACCTCTATCATGTCCCCCCAGTCCCTTCTCTCTTCCAATGTGTACATATTTAGCTCTTCGAGCCTCTCCCCATAGGTCCTATCCCCCCCCAGACCCAAATCATTTTGGTTGCCCTCCTCTGGAGTCTCTCCAGGAGTTCAATGTCCCTCTTCAAATGTGGCCTCCAAGACTGCACGCAGTACTCGAGGTGCAGCCTTACCAAGCAGTTATACAGTGGGGAGTATCACTTCCCTCCTTCTGGAGGTGATCCCCCTAGCGATGCATCCAAGCATCCTGTTGGCCTTTGCTGCTGCCCTCCTACAAGTCTCTGAGTTGTTCATGTTGACATCCACCACCACCCCCAGGTCCCTCTCAGCCATCGAGACTTGTAGCATCCCCCCCCAGGGTGTACACTTGGCCTGGGTTTCTGGCTGTCAGGTGCATACCTTGTATTTCCCTGCATTGAACCTCAGCTTCCACTTTCTAGACCATCTTTCCATAGCCTACAGATCCCCTTGTAGGGCCACCCTCCCCTCCTCCCCATCCACCACTGCTCCCAGTTTTGAGTCATCTGCAAAGAGACTCATCTCACTCCTGATACCCTTCCTTATGTCAGACGTGTAGGCATTGAACAGGAGGGACCCAAGAACCCTCTAAAGGTCTAAATAGTTGTTCCACCCCTCTATGCCAATGACCTTGGGATCCTAACCAGCTCACAGGACAGCAATGTCATCAACACCCAGCTCAATGCTGACTTTGACCTCATACAATCCTAGCTAAAGGACCACAAGCTAGCCATCAACCTCAAAAAAAAACAAAAAAAAAACCAGGCTATGCTTTTTGGTTTCCCTGGCCAAAACAAAAGCCTGCCCTACATAGAAACATAGAATTTGACGACAGATAAGGACCGCTTGGCCCAACCAGTCTGCCCATTTCCTTACCTAGTGGATAAACTGCAGATCCTAGTTCACCAGCAGCCTGCTTCTTCCTACCCCCACCCCCTAGACTTGCCTTATGACTTTCCCATGCATGCTTGAATTCCACCACTGTATTTGACTCCACAACCTCCTCCGGAAGGCCGTTCCATGCATCCACAACCCCCTCTGTGAAAAAATACTTCCTTAAATTACCTCTGAGCCGCCCCCCATTATCTTTAAATTGTGCCCCCTTGTTCTTGAACACCTCTTTTTTTTAAAGATGCTACCCTCTTGGACTTTGTTGATTCCCTTGAGGTACTTGAAAGTTTCTATCATGTCCCCCCTCTCCCTCCTTTCCTCGAGGCTATACATATTAAGCTCCTTAAGTCTCTCTTCAAACACCATGAAGTCTTGCTATATTATAACAATAGCAGTCAGCCACTGCAGCTGAACTGCCCCGGAGAGGAAGGAGTTAACTCCAGAAGATCTGGAGTTCTACAGCGCGAGGGCGCTGTGCCCAAAGCTCTGTCTGGCAGTTTCAAATGAAACTGTCAGATTCTTTACTCCGCTTCACTGAACAGTCGCTCCGGAGATCAGCTCCTTCAGCTCGGTTCATTCTCGGTTCAAGAGTAGTTTTCGGTTCATTTGAACCGGCAAAGTCATTATTTTTACCGCATTTCGGTTCTAAAGCTCTATCTGGTAAACCGTAAGTACAAATATTCAAGTCTGTGTGGAAAATTAATTATCGGTTCGGTTTTGAACCGATCGCTAATTTTCTGCCTTTTAAAACTGTACTGTGGGTTTAGAGTCGCGGTTCCGGTTCTTACTCGGTTCTAAAAAACCGAAATTATTACGGTTTTCAAATACCCGTGACACGATTAGGAACGATAAGGGTGTCTTGCTAACGCACTGCCGTAAAAGGGCAAGTTTTGGTTAGGCTGGCATTATGTCTGAAACCCAAAAGAAAACCGGCCCACTGGGTTTCAACACTGTGATGTTCTGGGGACGCCTTTGCCAAGGCTGACCCACACACCACTTTGTCTTTTGTCTGGGGCTGACCACCTCCTGTCAGACTGCCAGGTGTGTAAAATTTCCCTGCAGCCACCCTGGAGAAGAGATTGGGCGGCTCAGGAGCGAAGGCCAAAAGTCCGCTGACCCGGATGGCCAGCCCGGTTCAGTACCCACTGGACCAGAGGAGTGCCCTCTGACCAGGGCGAGACTTCCTCGGGCAAAGGAAGACTGGTTCAGAGGAACCAGTCCCAAGTAAAGACAAAGAAATCAGGAGGTTTGGAGTCCAGAATTGTGTCTCCAACTGCTGCAGAGATAGCTAAAGCCATTCAGATTGTCCAGTCACTGTCTCAGGGATCTGTAGAACCACCAACAGTTGGTAAAGGTTGGTTGTTCAGTCCCAGTGGTTCAGGATTTTGAAGTTGAGGATTTTTCTGAACCACAGGAGGGGGAGGAGGAATTTGATCAATATATGTGTGGCTGGGAGGGTCTGGACGTGCCCATTGAACCGGGCATTTCTCCAGACAGACCTTTAGAATCTCCCCCTATTCTCTGAGTCCCCTTCTTTCTTTATTTTTTACAAAAAGGTTGCAGAAACCCTCCAGCTTCCTTTAGAGGAGGCTGTGGATGAGCAAGAGGAGCCTGATTATGTGGAAATGATGGATATTCCAGAGTCTAGGAGGTTGTCTATTCCTTTGCATAAGTCATTTAGGAAGCAAACAACAAAGATTTAAAAATCCTCATTCTGTCCCTCCTGTAGATAAAAAATGGACAGAAGGTATACTTTGTCAGGCTCGGATACAGACTTCCTTATTGAGCAGTGTAGTCATGTAGGTGTGGTACAAGCTGCAGCCTGTGACAAGGCTAATATTCCTCTGGCCTCACATCCTGCTGACAAGGATTCTAGGAAGATTGATGCCATGGCGAAGAAACAGTATATGGCAGCTTCTTTGGGACTCAGGCAGGCAAATTATATGGCTTATGTGGCTAGATATCGAAATCTAGGTGGGACACAGTATTGCAGTTAGCCAAGCAGGCCCATGGCCAGCTGGCTAGTGAGTTGGAACAGGTGGCTGCTGATGGCATTGAAGCCTCTAAAGTTCAATTTCATACTGCTGTTGATGTTAATGATGTTTCCTCCAGGGTCATGGCCACTTCTGTAGCTTTCCGTAGGTTGGCATGGCTCAGATGCACTAATCTGTCCCAAGATACTCAGTCAAAGGCTATGGATTTTCCTGTAGTGGGAAATTCTCTGTTTGGGGAGCAAACAGAAAATTATATGAAAAAGATGGATGAATATAGAACTACCTACAAAAGTGCCCAGGCTAAGGAGAAGCATGCCATGCCACAAAGGCATGCTCCCAGAGGTAGGGGCAGACCCTTTTCCAGGCCTTTTTACCAATTTCAAGCCTCCTCTGCTGTCTGCAGAGGTTTCTTCAGAGGCAGGGGTAGGCGTGGCGCAAGTAGACCGTCTCCCTCCCTCCAGCCTAAGGCTGCTGCTAAGCAGGCACCCTGATGGGTGCCCAGGGCCGTTCTCCTGTACCAGTGGGGGCAGGTTGGCCTATTTCAGCCAGAGCTGGCTGTCCCTAACCCGGACAGATGGGTTCTGGAGGTAATAGGCCAGGGTCTGGTTCTCAGCTTCAAATATTTTCCAAAGATGAGAGCCAGGCATTTCCCTACAAATCCTTCAGAAGCCCTTGCTTTGGAAGCAGAGGTTTCTTCTCTTCTGGTCTGCAAAGCAGTGGAAAGGGTTCCTCCTTGCCATCAGGGCAGGGGCTTTATTCAAGATACTTTCTTACCCCAAAAAGACAGGAGAATGGCGGCCATTCTGGATTTAAGATACTTGAACAAGCATCTGTTGAAACCAAAGTTCAAAATGTTAACTCTGGCAATGATATTGTTCTTCCCAAGACCAGGGACTGGCTAGCTTCCCTGGACCTCAAGGATGCCTATTTTCATGTTCTGATCAGGCCTTCCCACCGAAAGTACCTCAGGTTCGAACTGCCCTCAGGCCACTACCAGTTCAGGGCAATGCCCTTGACCTTACCTCTGGCCAAGGGTATTCACAAAATGTCTCGCTGTAGTAGTGGCTCATTTAAAACAGGGGTTGCTGTGTTTCCCTACCTGGACGACTGGCTCATTGTGGGTCAGTCTCCAGGTCAGGTAATCCCACTTGCAAGTCACCCAGCAGCTTCTCACTTCTCTGGGATTCCTGCTAAACTTACCAAAGTCAGTTCTGGAACCAGTTCAGGCCCTAACTTTCATAGGGCAGAATTGAACACGAGGTTAGCCAGGGCCTTTCTTCCCTCGGAAAGGGTGGACAGACTCATCGCCTAGCATCCTCCTTTACCCTGCGGGTCTCTCGACCAGCAAGGCATTTTCTGCAACTCCTCGGGCACATGGCTGCTTCCACAGCTGTTGTGCAGGGAGCAAGATTCCAGATGAGGGACATTCAGTTCCATTTGAGGGCCTATTGGTCTCAGAGGAAGGACCCTCACCAAATTGGTCCCAGTTACTCAAACCCTGATCCTGGCCTTACACTGGTGGCAGGATCAAAGCAATCTGAAACAAGGGGTTCCCTTCATTCCATTTCTCCTCCCTCACCCTCACCACGGATGCCTCCCTGTTAGGGTGGGGGGCTCACCTGGGCGACCTTACCACTCAGGGAGTGTGGTCTCCTCAGGAATCTCTGCTCCACATCAATCTTCTGGAACTCAGAGCTGTCTTTTTAGCTCTTCGGGTCTTTTCAGATTCTGTCCAGAACAAAGTGGTTCAAGTCAGGACAGACAATACCACCACAATGTGGTACATCAACAAGCAAGGGGGCACTCGGTCTTCAGCCTTGTGCACCGAAGCAATGAAGTTGTGGTCTCTGGCTTATTCCCTGAACACCTCCCTGATAGCGGTTCATCTCCCAGGGAAGGACAATGTGCTGGCGGACGCCCTCAGCAGAATTTCTCAGGGCCATCACGAATGGGCTCTGAATCCACAAGTACTGGGGTCTGTCTTTGCCAGTTGGGGCACTCCTCAGATAGATCTTTTCGTGGCCCCAGACAACCACCAACTTCCTCTTTTTTGCTGCAGACCTCCAGTACTGGGCTCAGTCCCTCTGGATGCCTTTCTGTTGGATTGGAAAGGGAAGTTCCTGTATGCCTTCCCCCCCTTTCCTCTCCTTTTCAGGGTACTAGTGAAAATCAGATCTCAACCTTGCAGAGTGATTCTGATTGCCCCAGATTAGCCAGACAGCCCTGGTACCCTCTGCTCCTGTCCTGGCAGTCCACCCTGCCTGAGCCTGCCCAGAGTTCGACTTACTGGCCTGTGCACAGGGGAGAGTGTGTATCCGGACCTCAAGTCCCTCCACCTCAAGGCTTGGCTCTTGAGGGCTAGAATTGCTGACTTACACCTTTCTCAAGGTGTCATGGATATTTTAAAGCTTCTAGGAAGCCTTCCACTAGGGCCACTTATAATTCTAAGTGGAAGAGGTTTTCCATCTGGTGCTCTGAGAGGCAGATTATCCCAGAATCTGCTGATCTTCCCATTCTTCTGGAATATTTGGTCCATCTGAATTCCCTAGGCCTTAGACCAGCTACCCTGAAGGTTCATCTGGCAGCTGTCTCTGCTTTTGTGTCAGCAGGGAAGCCTGCCTCCCTTTCTTCTCACCCTGTGTTCTCCAAGTTTTTTAAAGGGTTACTTCATACTAACCCTCCTTTTCGGGAACCAGCTCCCGCCTGGGACCTGAATATTTGCATTGCTCAGTTAATGCAACCCCCCTTTGAGCCTCTGTCTTCTGCAGAACTCAAGTATTTAACTTGGAAAACCGTTTTTCTAGTAGCTATCACCTCTGCCAGACGCATAAGTGAGTTTCAGGCCCCTGTCAGTGGAAGAAGATTTTATCTCTTTCCACAGAGATAAGAGTGATCCTTAGGACTAATAGAAAGTTTTTGCCTAAGGTGGTTTCTGATTTCACCTGAATCAATCTATCTCCTCCCAGTATTTTCACTGAGCATTCTTCCTCAGGTGAGAGGAGACTGCACAGCTTGGATGTCAAAAGGGCATTAAGTTACTATCTAGAGGCGCACCAGAGGTCATAGGTTCAAATCCCTCCAACTGTTTCTTACCTATGGCGAGGGTTGGCAAAGGAAACCTGCCACTAAGAGAACAATTGCAAGGTGGATTGTCTCTTGTATCCAATTTTGTTATCAGAAACTGGGTAGTACCCCTCAGGATTGAGGCCCACTCCACCAAGGGTACAGCTGCGTCTCTAGCGGCTGCTGAGACATTCCTATTCTGGAGATTTGTCAAGCTGCTACCTGGAAGACAGTTCACACCTTTACAAGCATTATTCCCTGGATGTCCAGTCCAGGAGAGATGCTCGGTTTGGCACAGCTGTACTTCAGGCCTATTTCCTAAGTAGGTTCTGACCCTCCTCCATGGAGGTACTGCTGTGTAATCTGCTATTGTTATAATATAGCAAGACTTCATGGTGTTTGAAGAAAAATTACTCACCTTAGTAATTGCTTTTCTTCTCTTGGAGTCTTCATATATATCCACCCTCCCTCCTGCCCCTCTCAGAACTCCTACTTGGGTAGAGGTGGCAAATTGGTGCAAGCACTGTGTCATGTCATTTTAGTTTTCCCTAACCCTGTTTTCCTTTGGGTTAGGGATCTAGATATTCATTTAGGTTATTTTTTATTGCCCCTTTTGGACTTGAGTCTTGGGGGGAAGGGGGGTTCATATGTGCTTGTCAAGGGTGGTAAAACGAACCATAATACCATCAATCTTTGTTATTATGGTTCTGGGTGTTTCTTTGTTGTTTATATTGTTGTTATTACTACTAGTAGGTAGCCATAGGCTAGTGTAGTTTTCCACACAGACTTTTTTCCGTCCTTTGATGTTGGTTGTAAGATCTGACAGTTTCATTTGAAACTGCCAGATAGAGCTTTTGGGCACAGCGCTCATAGCTGTAGAACTCCAGATCTTCTGAGTTAACTCCTTCTCTCCGGGGCAGTTCAGCTGCAGTGGCTGACTGCTATTGTTATAATATAGCAAGACTCCATGAGAAGAAAAGCAATTACTAAGGTGAGTAATTTTTTCTTCCATGTCTTTCGGTGCAGACCCTGCACCATTTTAGTGCCCTCCTCTGGACAGCTTCCATCCTGTTTGTCTTCTTGGAGATTGGGTCTCCAGAACTGCAGTACTCCAGATGGGATCTCTCAGCTGTCTGTACAGAGGGATAATAACTTCCTGTTTTCTACTGGTGATGCCTCTCCCTATGCATCCCAGTATCCCCCCAGCCCTCCTTGCTGCCATCTCGCATTGCTTGCCCACCTTTAGGTCATCTGATATGACTACCCCCAGGTCTCTTTCCCTTTTTTTTGTTGTTAGTATCTCACCCTCCATTGTGTACTCTTCCCCTGGGTTTTTGTTTCCCAGGTGCATTACCTTGCACTTCTTAGGATTGAATCTAAGCTGCCATACATTTGACCATTCCTCTAACCTTGCCAAGTCCCTTCTCATCCTTTCCACCCCACCTTGTGCATCAACTCTGCTGCAGATCTTTGTGTCATCTGCAAAGAGACATACTTTTCCTTCCAGTCCCCCTGCAATGTCGCTTATAAAGACATTGAAGAGGACCGGTCCTAATACTGAACCCTGCGGTACCCCACTAGTAACCCCCCTTTCTTCAGAGTGGACTCCATTTACTATTACTCTCCCTAAGAGTCACCAGAGCACTTGTGTGGGTTGAGGACTCACTTAAATATTTGGGAGTCGCCCTCGATCCACAGCTCGACTTCTCCCTGCATATAAGCAATGCTTGCAAGGCTGCTAAAGCAAGCTGGGCCTGGCCTACAGAGCTAAAAGCTGCCTCACCCAGCACCGCTTCATGCCCTGGCAAAGGGGGTCCTTCTACCTATGGTCTGCTATGGACTTGTATCCTTCATGCATGCCCCAAAAACCTGTCTAGCCAAATGGGATGTTACCTATAACAATATATGTCACTTTGCTCTTTCTTCCCCCCGCCTCACTCACCACTGTGAGCTATACAGCAAACTTAAGTGGCTCTCCTCTGACCTCCACCAAACCTTTGTTATGGGCAGTTTCATTGACAATATCATCAGAACTGCAACTCCCCCTGTACTTGCTGACCTATTCCAGCCTCCTAACCTCTCCTACACATTACAATCTAGTGGCTTGCAAGTATTCCTAGTTCTCAAAACCTGCATCTCAATGAGTGATTGGGCTTTCACCGTCTGTGCACCCAGACTATGAAACTCCCTTCTGGCCCTTATTCGTACCTCCCCCTCCCATACCTGTTTTAGAAAGTCTGTCTGGGTTGTCCTGAAACTCACCTTGACCTGTCAATGTTCCTAAGATAGCAACCCCTTTTGCACTGTGCTACACTTTATAGTCCTATCTGGACTTCACCCCAAGATCGGTGTGTTTAGGTATTTTTAGTTGTGGCTATCAAATGTTATCCTGTTATGTGATGTACAAAACCCAGCTGTCGAATGCTAACTTGTTATGTTTTCTATATGCCTTCCTGTTAAGTCATGCTGTGTCTATTTACCTTTTTCTGAAATGCTGTTATACCTGTTGTTCTCTGTATCATGTAATCTCCTGGGTCACACCTGAAAATATGCATATGACTGTCTGGTGTGCTTACCTGGTTAACAAAAGCTAAATAAATAATAAAGGTCTGGTTGGGTTGACATATGCAAGCAAAGGGGCATGGGTGAGTTGCTGAATGATATCATAGAAAGCCACTTCACACTCTGGAATCCACCTGGCTCCAAAAGGTTCAT
The DNA here is from genome assembly GCA_016271365.2 of Neoceratodus forsteri. Lineage (NCBI taxonomy): Eukaryota > Metazoa > Chordata > Ceratodontiformes > Ceratodontidae > Neoceratodus > Neoceratodus forsteri. The sequence goes on along the minus strand of CM057450.1, from coordinate 323,845,265 downwards.
GTGTCTGAAAGTAAACCTTTTCTTCCTCCTTGACTGCACTTTTCTTATACTACTTGTTTGTAGGAGGACAGCCTTGAGTTAAGTTGAGCAAAGGGCAGATAACTTTGGTATAATGTTTTATGAACCAGTGGTGGTAACCACAGAATCCCAAGAATCTTTGTAGTTCCTTAAGATTGTTAGGCTGAGGCCAGGTGGTCAAACACTCCACTTTGTTCGGTTCTGTCTGAATCCCATCAGCTAACACTATGTAAGCAACATATTTCACAGATTTTTGGAAGAACTGACACTTGTCTATTAACTTTAGCCCAATAATCGATCGAGAACGTTGATCAGACGAGCTTCATGTTCCTCAAGGGTCCGGCCAGACACCATGACATCATCAAGATATACAAGGCATTCTAATAAGTTCATGTCTCCCACAGCTCGTTCCATCAATCGCAAGAAAGTGGCAGGTGCTTGTGACAGGGTGCTCCTGCCACTCTTGGGGACTGACCTTTTCTTAAATCTGTTGCAACAATTCTTCTATTTCTTAGCCTAACCTATTCTTTACAGTTTCTAGTCCATAAGGTTGGTCACCCCCTTCCCTTTCTTGACTGTGCTATAGTGTCCTCTTTAATTTTCCCTTTTCCTCGCAGGTCCTCGCAAGGTTTTATTTAACTCTAAAAATTGATTAGCGTTTTGCTCATAAAATTGCTAAAACATTGTAAAAATGCATAGCACTTGCCTCATTGTGTTTAATAAACATAACACTTCTAGAAAACCTATATAAATGCTTTCTGTACAGTTAGTATTGTCCCAGGAAAAAAACTGCTAATCAATTATTTAAAACCCTGCCTTGTACAGGGAGGTTATTGTTGTGACCTCCGAGCTGATATAAAACAGGCTGTGTTCCTCATTGTTGGATTTAGTATGCAATGGCATTATGTCATAAAATACTTTAATGCATATACCTTATGTGTATGAAACCTGTAAATATTGAAAATATCATGGCACTAGGTGTTTTTGATAAAGGTAAAAAGTTACTAGGGGACTGTATTATAAAAATTAAGTTAGTTTTGCTATCTAAAATGCATGTAAATTACTGTAAGTTGAAGAAGTCTGAAATTTCATGGTGATTTGCATATATCTCTTGATGCTTTGCATTATGTTGGTATGTGTGGTGTTGTGTTTCTTTGACACTTGGCTTATTGTCAGTGTATTTTGGGGTAACCCTTGTTTCAGTGCTGCTGCACTGAGGTTCTTTGTCTTTAGCTTTTTTTTTTTTATTTGAGCCCCCACCACCCAAGCAAACATGGCCCGCATAGGGGAGGCTAAATCTCAACAGATCAGAGATCAGTAGGTGCTGGCTAAGTGTAGAGGAAAGACTTGCATAGTATGTTGCTACAAACCAATGTACTGAAGAAGGGGATATACCATTGCTGAAGGTTATCTCCTGCATTTTGAATAAACATCACACAGAGAGAGTGTGTGTTGAACTTGAAATTCGGTGTCTAGTCCATCTGTTATCCCACAATCCCTCCACAGTGCTCCCGAAATACCTTGAGGCATGCGTAGAAACTCGTAGAAGCCCAGGGGACAAATGAAGGCAGTTTTCTCTCTGTCTTCTGGAACCATCGGGATTTGACTATACCTGCTCCAAAGTACTGAGAACCACCGGCTTCCATTGAGACAGTCAACAGCATCCTGGATACAGGGCATGGTGTGTTGGTCTGGGACAGTTCTCCGATTTAACATCCGGTAGTCCACACACATCCTCACTGATCCATTCTTCTTCCAGACTACCACAATTGGGGAAGCATATGGGCTTTGAGACTCTTGGATAATTTCTGCAGCCAGCATTTCCTGAAGATGATGTCTAACATTATCTATCAGCAGGTGTGAAGCATCAGGGTAATTACTGGGTCCAGTTCCCTGAACTGACTTTCAAGGGTTGTTCCGTGTTCTGGGAATAATCTCTTGGAACCAGCAGGAAAAAACACCCTATTCAGAAATTTAGCTTGCCTAGCATGAAGTCTAACCAGGTATGCTTGATAATGCACATGGCTGGGTGTTCAATTCGGTTATTCCTACTTTATAAACATCCTAGTTCAATCATAGTCTAATCTATTCACCTGGGTAAAATTACCTCATCCTAAACCTTTGTAGTTATTTTTTAATATTTTTGTTCAGCTTATATATTAATAGTCACAATTAAGTTTTACCCCTGTATTGTAAGTCAACAACTTTATAAGTAAAAATATTTAATCGGAAAGAAATACCATGAAATGTCATATTGTCTTAATTTTTTACTTAAAACTCGTATACAAAATTAACATCATTTTGATCATCAGTGCAAGCAAACAATATATTTTTCAGCTGGAGAGGAAACCTCTCCTACTTTTAAATACAATCACACAGAAAATAAAAAAATAAAATGAAAACGCAAGGATCATTCTTCTGTGTTCCTAATGTAAGAGATGAAAGCAACCCATACCACACATAGTCCAACCTGACATCCCAAGTGAGGTCCTGACATAATGATACACTGTCACAGTTCCATTCTGTCTTTTGCTAACCCTGACTTGGGTTTTTGTAGATTTACATAGTCTTGCCGAGGCAAAAATGAGGGGGTCAGTATTATGACAGTTTTTAGTCTTAGGCCAGTTTTCTCAGGCCAGGTGATGACTAATTGAAGATTAGGTGTTAGAAAATGATCAGTAACTCAAAAACATCTGATTAATATGGGGAAACATAATCGTGGTCTGATGTCATGGCATCACACTTTACATGACCGGAGAATTTTTCTTGAATAAAAAAAATAAGTTTGTGCTTTCAGGAGGGACGTGCAACCTGAAGTATGTTGCACTGAGCAAAAGGTGTAATGATCCACAGGGACATCTGGCAACTTGTGTGGTTGGATGTTCATGAGAAAAAAACAAGGTTGGCCTCCAAATGACCTTTGTGGTTACCAGCGGAAAGTACCAAACAGATGATGGAGGCTTAGATCTTTTAAAGGGCACACTCCATAATTATCTTGTTTAAGATTAAAATCATCATTAGCAAAGGCTGAAAGGTTAAGCGTTTAAAAGTTCACACTCGGTAATTAAGAAAATAAAAAATAAAAATTAATGTTAAACACAGACTGAAACTTATAAATAAATATCAATTGCAAATTGTTAATTAATAAAAAAGATGCCCAAGTATTGAACTTGGCTATGATTAATGTCAAACACACACTGAAACTTATAAGTAAATATTAATTGTAAATTGTTAATTAATTAAAAGCAGATGCCCAAGTATTTAACTTGGCTATGTTTTTATGCTTAAAGGCTATGCGGTGTTAAGGCCTAAACTTGCTCACTGTTTAAAATTCATTTATAATGTCCAGTAGTGGATCCCTTGGTGGGATGTCTGGGACAGTCCACTTTTCCATAAATTTTTTTTCAATTTCTTGATCCATCTGCTCAATGGTTAGATGTGTTGGGGTGAGCAGACCCATTGGGGATGTAGAGGGGCATAGGCTGTGCATGTACAAGGCAAAGGAACCTCTCTAAATGGCCTCTCATCATGAAGTCAAATGTAGCCCCTGTGACACAACCCACATCCCACTCTTTCAAAGAGAAGACTTGGCTTCTCTGGGCCAACTTCTGGCTGATACTAGCTTTCCATTCTGCAGGAAGGGGGTACTGCCCAAGGTCAAATAGGTCAGGGGGTCACCTCGTCACCCTTTCCATGACATTTCTTTCTGGCTAGCACAACAGTATCAGCACAATATACAGTGGCTGGGAATGCACCCCCTATTCATCTGAACTTCTCGATCTGACATGTTTTAAACTTGTACCACTACCCACTGAGCATAGGCATGGGCCCAGGTAGGTAGAATGCTAGGCTTGACCAATAGTCCATCAAGCAGTTTCCCCTCTTCTGGGGCATCTAGCATAGAAATTTTATTTTTAACATCTGTTTTTAGGTGTGCTTCACCACTGATAGTGCACTGAGCATTGGGAAGTAGTACCAGTGAGTCAGGATCCTTTTTCCAGACTACCCCCACGGGTTTGTCTTTCTCAATCTCTTGTGTTCGAATCTGTAAATCATAGACTTACCGTACTTGGGCCGGAATGCACAGGCCCCTTCCAGTCCACTTAGCTTGCTTTTCCTGACAAAGCTGGGCTAACTGGCCGAACATATGTGCATTGGTACCAGTTAGTAAGGGGACACTGTCATGCTGTTCAGTCGGTGGGCATACCAAGGCCAGGGTCTCCACTTGCTCATCCATGCCCGCTACAGCTGTAGGGAAGGACAATCAAATGCATACATATCCTAGGTAAGGACAAGATTTCTCACTCAACCCCCATTCTTACTTGAGTCCCTCGGAGTTTGAGTGGGAGGTCAGATAAGTGCTGGTCATACCAATCTTGAAATATAATGGTGACCTGCGAGCCACTGTCTAGCACAGCTTAAGTGAAAATGCCATTAGCTGTTACTGTGGCCTCCATGGAGGGGCCCACCATCAAGGACCAGTCTGGAGATGTCTGTTTGGCAGACTGGCCCACAGCAGTTTGGGAGGAAAAAGTCTTTCTCAGTGGGCCCAGCTAGGGCTTTATATTGCTCTGATGAACCAAGTTCAACAGTTTGGTCATGACTTTCCACAGGTTTTCCAGAGAGTTACAGCCTCGTCGGGTATGTCCATCTTCTCCCCACCTGTAGCAGAACACCTGTACCCTGGAATCATTGGAGTGGCTAGGTTCTTCCCGAACTTTGTGCCGGTTGGAGGAGGGAGTTCTGTGGTCTTCCTTTGAGTTGGGCTCAGGCTCCCTGTCCCTGCAACTTCTCCAGTGAGCAGAAGTGCGAGTGTCATGTATGAGGTCCCCCCTCTAATGCTCTCGGCTCTCTCATTTCTTCCACTAATTTGGACTCAGCCTGGGATTTGGGAGCAATGGCATGGGGCCCCCACATTGCCAGGTGGAGCCTCACTTCTAGTTTGTCAGTATTGGGCAAGGGCTGGATCATCTGACTGCTTTAGCCGTGGCTTGTTGACTGGTTCGCATCTCCTTTATTTCTTTGAGCAGTTCCCTGACCTGCTGGGTCTCAATAGCTTCCTCTCTTTCTTTGGATTGGTCAGAGACTTGGCTGGTGCAGGCAACCCCCGCATAGGGCTCCCATCCATCCTCACCATTCTCAGCTTCTTGAATCTCCATCAGCCAGCCGGATTCGGTAGGGGGTTAGCTTTCAGGTCTTGAAACTTCAACTTCAGCTTGTGCACACTAGAGTACTAGGCAGATTTGAGAATGTGCTCCTGCCTGACTTGGTTCAGTTCACTAGCTGGAATATTTCTTTTTCTATGGACTCTCTGCAAGGCCTGTTCAATCCGGGTGCCAAAAGCAGACAACTTTTAATTTTTCCATTGTTTAGCAGACTTGAACATCCACATTTAGTCTTCCCCAGATTCCATGCTGCCAAACACCCCTTCTAATGCAGAGAGGTACTCTGCTGCAGTGGCCTCTGGGTTGGTGGATTGGAGAAATTGGATAGCTTCTTGTGCAGGGCCCCTTAAATTTTCTATAAGTCTCTTTCTCTTCTCCCTCTCTGAACATTGCCACTCTTGGACCAGTGGAGTAGCATAGTCCATCCATGTTTCTAGGTTGTCCTCCCCCATAGATACAGGGACTGCACCAGAGAACAGTCTGAGCCTATGATAGGAGTGCAGGTGTACGGAAGGTATTGCAATGGGGGAGGTCACAACAGGGGATGTCCTGGGAGCAGACGGAGAGACCGGAGGAAATTGTATGGGAGTGATCCCTTCCAAATCCTTCAAAACCTTTAACAATTCCTTAGCTGCTAGCAGCCTTAATTAGTTTTTGAACCCCTCCACCCTTGGGGACCCCCCCAAGGGGAAGACAGGACATTATGCAAATGAATAGCTCTCCACCCCTTCTGGGACCCTTCAGGCATGTTAACAGGGGGTACCTTTTCAGGGTCTATTGGGAAGCTACAAGAAAGGCGGTCCACTAAGTTCTGGTCAAATAGATCAGAGTCCCGCCATGTACTTCAGCCTTTCCCAGACATTTAACCTGCCCCACTGTTTCTTCAATAATTTCATTAGAGGTCCCCAAAGGGATATCAACTAGTAATATGGCATGCCAAGGATCCACCCCCTCAGCCTCAGTCCACCACATCTTGCAGTGCATGACTAACTTGTGGGGGGATATTTTCCATTTGGGTGTAGTAAGTGCCTCCATTTCAATTTCTGTCTGTTTTACACTAGGCTGCAATTCCAACTTCTGACCATTAGAGGGCACTAATCCCAGTGGTGCCTCCAAGATGTAACCCCTAGGTGGTGCTATCCTATGGGCTACTACCCCTACCTGCTTGACTATGCACAGGTTGAAGGGCCTGAGTTTGGTGGACGGGTGCCTCCACCCAGAGAAATGGTATTGGGGTAGTGTAGCTGCTTTGGTATAGCCCTCTGGGATGCTATAACCACCCACCACCCCTCCTAGTGGCCTGAGAAATAAAGCAATACAACATTCATGTTCACTAAATAGCAATAATAATATGCCTGCACCTCTTGCACTTGCCACCAGTGCTGAATATTCTGCAACTGCCCTGGAGACCTCCTGGGAAATAAGATAAGTGAAACACTAGTAATACTGCAACCCAACCAATAAGGTACACACTAGCCAGGTTAAACGTGAAACCCAACAATCTGGCTTATTTAGGGGATGTGATAAAGGTGGGGTGTAAATCTAGCAAATGACTGGTACTCCTGATTTGATTCAGATTGATTCAGCATGTACTGTAAGTCCCTTTGAAACAGTCCCACAACCCTAGGTAGCCAGTATATTAAACAGGCTAGCCTGGAGCATTGCGCGGGGTAGGCTGGTATTGCAGCTGTCGTTGGGGCCCTTAGGAAGGAAAGGAAAAACAGTTAACTTGCACACAACCCAAATATTTGTAATTCAGAGCCGAAGGGCTCAGTCCATTGCAATAGACCCAAAACAAGATAATCAGATGACACACTATGATTGCAGCTGTTGTTGCAGGGAGCTACCCTGATTTGCATTCACGCTGCCCAGATCAGGATGCAGGACAGGCGAGATGAAGATCTTGTGGTGTTGAGCTGGATTGCCAGGGAAAGCAGGGCTTACACAACTTACCTCCTGGTGGTCGCTACCTGTTTGGTGGTGTTGAGCTTGGGGCCGAATCCCCAAAAGGGTCTTATGCTGATAATGTCTCTGAATTGGGAGTAGTGGCCTAGGCCGAGATGGCAAGGCCTAGGTAGGAGAAACAGTTCGGAAAATGTCTGAGGTTGGATGCTGGAAAAGCCTCCAGCTGGCATAAGAGAACTTGCAGTGGGGAACCAAATCACGACCCACATAACACATTCAGCACATCTACAACACTTGGCTTTTTTAGCCACAGTTTGGATAAAGTCCATTTACCAATTACAGCTTCACTGTGCAAACCTTTCGATCTGAGGCTTTCTTTTAATGACAGGTGGGTCAGTCGCTTCTGGAGCAAGTTTTCGGTCCACTTACACGTAGTAATAACACACTTGTCTCTCCTCTGCTGATGCAGGTCTCAAGCAGCAATCGGAAAAGTCTGACTTTCACACTCAAGGCTGCAGAACATGACAGGCAGGGTAGCAGAGCCTTCCCGCCAATTCTCCTACGCTCCTACTAGGAGCAGCTGCTCGATAGCTCGAGCTGTTCTCTTCAACCTCCAACTTTTGACTGCCTCTGCTTCAGACAGTTCTGGACATTTCCTCTGAGATCCAAAGGGTTTGGCTGGCTGAGAGACCTGCCTGTCACAGCAAGGGCTCCCCCTCTGGGTCCATTTAGGTGCCAAACCCTTAAAACTACAAATACTACAGAATTTCCTTCCCACAAGACATCTGGAGACGGTCTCCATTTTAGCTCCCTTGAGGTTCGATTCGTCCAACACTGGAAGTCCAAAACCAAAATGGTGGCTCCTATTCAAACACTCAGGCTGCAGTATAAAGCAGGTTAGACAAACTTCTCTATTATTATTATTATAACAGATAAACAGTAAATAATCACTTTCCCTAACAGAGCTCCCTCTGTGCAAGTAGTGACTGCAGAATGGAGCAGAACAACAGACTGTCTGGCTGGCTGTGAGCCTTAAATCACTCGGACCCACCCCAGACTGATTTTCTAACACAGGCTAGATGTTCTCTTAGAGTGATGGGCACAGAGGCTTACTAAGAGACTCTCATGTAGACAAATAGACCTGCTATAGACAGGACACCATCTTGACAGTGGGCATTTTCACACAGTCCCCACTTGCATACTGTGTGACTCTGAGCAAGTCACTTAACTTCTTTGTGATCCCAGCTCACACCTGTAAACAAGTTTTAGCTTAGTGTTTCTCTCCTGGTAATCAATCAATCAATAAATAAATACATTTTAGGAGCCCAGGAAGGCACTTTAGTAATCCCAGTTTGTAGGGGTTACAATTAAATTGGGCAGCAGCTCACAGGAACTTGGTTCTACCACCTCTTAAAAAACTGTAAGGGTTCTACCCACCTCTGTTATCTTTCACTATTGATTACTACAGGAGAGTTCCACCTCCTAAAAATGACTGCTCTGCCACCTAGAAGCCTAGATGTGAGAGTTCCACTGCCTAAATATTTCCAATTTAACTACTGCAGTTGAGGATAACACGTTTCAGTATCTGCATTCAGTCAAGTAATTTTTTATTTTTTTTTTGTTAATCCTTTTTACATGTTGGCACCTTGATTTGCCTTTCACATCCTGGCATCTATCTTCTTCCGGCTGCCGGATAGTCCAGCCCAGGCCCCCAGTGAAGCCTCACTGCAAATTACACTTGCGGCTTGCCCACCCCATGGCGGAGCAGTGGAGAGTCCTTCTCACTCCCCATCGAGACCGGATCCAGTATAGGCAGTGGTGCCCCAGAGGGCCAGGTGTCCCATATATGGCCATCAAGCTGCTGCGATCCTGCATCATATTTCCCATTTTCTGGCCTGTGTGAGTGGGGCATGCAATGATGCCAAGGGGGGGCAGCACACATGCATCTGCATGTGCTATCTTCTGGCACTGTGCCCCAGCTCACCCCCTTCCAGTACAGTGCCAGCTCACTGCCCCCCCCAGCATCCGCCAGAGGTCACAAGCACCAACAACTGGAAACCCCCACAGATGCTCAATTCCTCTCTGCCCCTGCCGACCCCCAGTGGCCCGAGTCCATTCCCAAACCTGGGTCACTGGTGTGGAACAATGTGTGGCATCCAGCACCTCAACCCTCAGCGCCACCAGGCCGGATAACCAAGTAATTTTTATTCTTTCCTTCTACACAGATTTAAAAAAACAAAAAAACAATGGCCACCTCAAAACCATGTTCATCATAGTAACCTGTCACATAGCCAACAGCACACTAGTGTTTGTTTATGTCAAAAGTTTTACCAGGAAAGACATACTGGGCTGGGAATCGGCTTGTTTTTTTTTTTTTTTTACCTGGAGGAAATACTGCTGGCCTAGTGGCTGGGCAGTAGGATAAAGGTGCTGCAGTGTTTAAGGCTCTGTTTCATGGACAAACATCAGGATGCTCCCTGTCTTGGTCAGAGAACAGGTGGTGCATGAGAAAAGAAGTGATATGTGTCACAAACCCACTCAGCAGGTCAGGACCTCTGCTCCCACAGTGCCAACTGCAGTATTGTGAACAGTTAACAGAACAGGGTAACCCTCCTGTCTGTTTGTGGGTTTGAATCACCTTTGGTCTCAAGTTCTGGAGGGATTCAAACTGTGAACCTTATGCTAGCGTACCCAAATGTACTGGCTCAGATAATTCTGCTCTTTGGGGAATGCCCGATATCTTTCGCCTAACGACACCTAACCAGGTATCCAAAATGAACCCTAAAAACTATGAAAGACCTTAGGAAAATTCTTACCCTTTCCCAGTTTGGTATTACTATTAAGCTTATGAACAGTGACAACTTTAACCATCTGTACTTCACATGTAAAATAAATAATTTTGAAGGCACACCAGGCAGTCTCTTTAAATATAGATTTACTTTAAAAATGGATAAAAAATATGTAAACTATAAACACAGAACCATATATCACAAAGCATACAATCACTTAAAAGAACAAGGTTAAAATGCAAACATAAATTCCTACCACACTACAATTAGACTTGTCTATCGAATGTACTGTTACCTTCTTACAATGCTTATAGTTAGATGATGTTGTTTCAGAGTCCAACAGGAATGTGTCTAAAGATCAGCCACAGAATAGTTTGAAACTGTCTTTGAACCTGCCTCTTGCATGATGTAACCTAGCTCCTCCCTGTTAAATATAAAAATTAATACACACAGGATGTCCCATCACTCAGGAGGTATATTAAATAAGGTGACATCAGCAAAAACTCATTTCCCAATATGACTCTTTGATCTTGAGTCTTTCCTTTGATCTAGTGTGTTTTTTTGTTTTTCAAAGACATCACAGGACTTTTACAACTCTGCAGTTTTCTCACCTAGATGTCATATAGCTTATTTTAGCACCAGTTGAAATTAACTGTCCTTCCTCTGAAGACGTCATACAATGGATATTTTAGTTCCTGGCTTCAAAACAACACAGATCATAAACAAGGCTATAAAATGTGACTTCTTAGAAGTTAATCACATTACAGAAATCTGCTGTTTAACATATATCCTGTCATTTTAACTGAAAGCTGGGTGGGGGGGGGATGTCATCCCAGGAGCACAGGATGTCTCATGACAGACAGTCACACTCTACAAATCATAGAGCAGTCAGAACCAGCTGGCCAAGCATCACAATATGTTTGCTCTCTGGACAAAATACTTTGCACATGCACCTCCTGGCAGTTAATTCACTTGGGCCACACATTTGACCTTGAAGGAAGTCCCTCACTCATGCTCCTTACAACCAGAGGGTTATGGGCTGTGGCACAGGAAAAGTATGTGAGGTTTGTTTGGACCATAGAAGGGAAAAACATGAGGCTCCTAGTCGGAGTAACAGTAGTGTCCCTAGTTCAACTGCATCACATCTGCTGCCAGAATTCAGCTTTCCTAACAATTGAGTAGAGAGCGACAGACAGTGTGTGGTAAGAAAAATACCACATGTTGCAATCATATTGCTTGTACTACCTCTTTTTTCCCCAGCTGGTTGTCTTTTGCTTGTGCATGCAGGCATAGATTAAATATTGTGTACCACTTTGCTGGATACTTCTCACACTGCACTAAAGACGTTTGAACATATGCCCACAGGGGCAGGGTGCCCATCTGCAATGCTGACGACCCGGGTTTGGACTCTGGACATCGGAGGGTTGCTTGGGAGAGAAGGATTGAGTGTCCCAGGGACTGCTGTCCTTCTCCAGGGGAAGGGGGGCTGAGTGTTGGGCAAAATGCAGACCACTGGTGGAGGCTGGGGGTACCTCTGTGATGGCACAATCACCTGTGTGGGGTGGGGCAAACACAGGACATCATTGGATATCTTCACACCAAGGGGGAAAAGCAACAAAATCACAGGCTGCCCATAATAATGCCTGCCCCTGGCTCTGATTGCGCCCTCTGACTCTCCTTCCATCGGCCAATTCCGATGTATGCAACTCCAGCTGGGGGAAGCCAGGGAAGCAATGTTGATGGGTGCCCCCCACCGACATCTTGCCCTGTCTCTGACAGGTCCAGCTGGTGCCATGGCCCCACCCTCTGGGGTAAGCCAGGGGGTATCTGTGGGGGAGGGTAGGTCCAGGGGAGAGGGGTGGGTGTTGGAAGTTTGGGTGAGGGAGGGGTATGACTTGCAAAAAAAAAAAAAGACCTTTGAACATAAACACCTCTGTTCCCAGAGCACCAGACTAAAATTTACATCTTGTAATCAGTTTTATTATTGGCCCAAAAAATGATGACCATATATTTTGGGGGTGGGGTCCTTGAAGGTTTAGCCATATATGCCTCCCCACCCACTCATTCAGAGCCATTTCCTCTGAATGGGAGCAGATTTTTTCATGATAGCTTTTGGACAGGAAAGGCACACTGAAATAAAACTCATTTTCCATGTGCATCCTGGGAGGAAAGAGAGGTTAAGTAGCTTTCTGCACATGACACGGTATCATAATGTCCCAAGATACAATGGCGCAGCAATATACTGTGCTATCAGTACAGTGCGATATATTGCCAGCGCCATTTCTCTGTATGAGCCCCCTGCAGCTCCCCAAATGAAATAATCAGCTCCGGGGTTGGGGGTGTTGTATACTAAAATCGCACAAAGTGTGAAATTAAGAAAAATTCCATGCATCTGGGACCGGGATTAGATACCTGGTCCACCTCCTTTGCTGCCTGTGGGTCATCCTGTTGAGCTACAGCAGCTGTTTGGTGGACCCTACTCCCAGCAGAGGACTTATCCTCTGCCAGAGAACAGTGACAGGATGCACAACTGCATATAGACCATTTAGCGGTTTTGTACCCTGTCGCTATTCCCACCTGTGCGGTCTGTGTTGCGTAGTTTGGACATATGTCATCTTACATATGGCAAATTGACCCAATAGGATGAGCAACAATAGTCTGTCACACAGCTCAAATACTCGAGCTAGGACAAAAAAAACGTACTGCAGCAGACAAAAAGATCCAACACAGAGTAAACAGTAAACTATTAGGCTTTAATGAAAGAGGCTTAAAAAAGACTTACAAGAGTCTCTTGAGGAAGCTTTTGAAGCTAAACAGTTTGAGTCACTGAGAACTCTGCACTGCATGGCACCTTTTCTTTGTATTATTGTAAATCTTTTTTAAGCCTCTTTCATTAAAGTCTGATAGTTTACTGTCTGCTGGATCTTTTTGTCTGCTGCAATATGACACAGTATGCAAATGGAAGTTTGTGGGAATCAGACCCAGGTCTGCTGGATGTACCAAGCTTGTTTCTCTAACCTATAGACTATACTGCCTCCTCATAGCAACCTAATGGCATTATGATGACACAAGGATTTTGTTATGCAATTTCTCCCCCCTGATTTAGACCCACCATCCCCCACTGCACTGCTGGGGCTTTACAGCTGAGACAGTGGTTGCCTTCACAGTCCACGTCAATGCCACTCCTTGGTTGTCAAGCAAGGAGTACAAGACCTGCACAAAATGCAATGTTGCTCGGCGTTTGCAGTCTGAGCATTCAATGACTCCCAGGTCTTGAGGGCTACAAAGAATGGATTCTTCTACTTGACCGGTGGCGTCAAAAGGGTGTCCACAAAGGACAGTGATCCAGATGGTAAGGATAGACTTCACCTAAGTGAGAAGGGCAAGAAGATATTGAAGCAGAGGATGGAGGATTACATAGCAAAAGAAGGGCATTTAAACTAGGAGCGGGTGGGTGGCAAGTGGTCAGGAGGCATGCAGAGTCTACAGGAAGGGAAGCCAAATGAGTTTACCCCCCATGCTAGAAGCAATGGGAAAAAAGGGAGTACTAGAGAGGATGCTAGGAAGGGAGAGCGGGGGGGGGAGAGGTGAAGGAAAAAGGATGGAGGGTGGCCACCTTGAACGCTAGGAGCCTAGGGAACAAAACAACAGAGCTATAGGCTGTTATGGCAGAAGGGGAGGTGGGCATGGCAGCCATCACTGAATCATGGGCCACCCATTACCAGGACTGGGACCTGGCGGTACCAGGGTATAAAATATTCCACAGAGATAGGGTAAATGGGAAGGGTAGGGCATGGCACTGTATATGAGAGAAGGACTGCAGTGTGTTCATCAGGAGGGTAGTACAGAGTCATTAAGGATGCAAATCCAGGATTCCAAAAATAGGACTCTCACGATGGGAATGGTGTACAGGCCACTATCTCAGACAGAGTAGTTAGACAGGGAACTAGCAGGACAGATCAAAAGAGCCTGCAGAGGGGACTTCCAGTTCCGCCATGGATCAGGCATGCAGCCGAGAACCTAGCTCCATAGCCGACCTGCTAGAAATCCCTTGGTAAAACACACAAGAAATTGAATCTGTGCCTAAAAAAGCATCTAAATGGCAAGTGGAACTACTGCTAAAGAAAAAGGAGTCAGACCCCGTCCTCAGCAAGCAAACCAGAGTAAAGATGCGACAGGTGCTCAAAATCCCACTCTGATCAATGTGGCAAGCTCAAACAGCATGGCAGACCAAACTGTAACTTATGATACAGAGGAGGAGACAGATAGGCTCACCCGGCAGAGATTCAGTGTCCTGATCAAGGAGATGGCGGCAGAAAACAAGGCAGAATTTCACCGATTAAATCAAAATATGCAAGAGGTGGAACACAGGGTACAAAAGACAGAAGATCGCATATCCCAAACCAAAGACAATGTACTCCACATTAGTCAAACAGTTTGCGCCTTATGCCACCATGTCATAGAGCTTGAAAATAAATGCACTGACCTGGAAAGCCATTCTCGAAGGGAAAATTTGAGGCTACATGGCCTGAAAGAAGGAGCGGAGACAGGCCTAATGTCTGAGTTTATCACAGATCTACTGAAGGACGTACTGGAACTACTAGCTGCATATGAGCTTAGAATCAAACGTGCTTACAGAGCACTAATGCCTAGACCGAAAGATAACACTGTGCATCCCAGATCAGTCATAATCAAATTTAGTAGTTTTTGAACAAAGGAAGACATACTTAGACGTGCTTGGCAAAAAAAAAAAGTCAAGTATCTGGAATCGAGATTATTCTTTGACCAGGACTACCCTACTATTATCCAAAAGCAGCGCTTGGAATACAGTCCAATATTGAAATCTCTGAGGGAAAATCAAATAAAATTCCAAATGCCCTACCCGGCTCACCTTAGAATCCATTAGAAGAAAGGCCCTGAGATGTACGACACAGCGCAAGAAGCAAACGCAACCCTTTTGAAACATGGTATGGATCCCCCTGAGCCTTTAAGATCGCCATTGCAGAAACTGAGAGAACTGGAGGGGCTCTGGGAGAAAGCTTCATCAAGGAGGCGGAAACAAGTTTCTAGCCAGTTTGCCACGCATACTAGCTCACTGCTGTTCGACTTAATGAAAAAACTACCAGGGAATATGGACAGTGAAGATGGTGAGGAAGATGATCGCTGAAGGGAGAGGTCTGTAATGTGCCTCCAGTAAGCTTGTCTCGAATAGGTCGTAAGAAGCAGCGAGATTTCTCTGTAGACTGAACGGAGGAAATACAAAAGTCCTCACTCAAAAACACAACTTAAAAACATTATTGCCTAAACAGACTAGACACATATAGGCAATAGGGTCTTGAACTGAGTCGACAGAGGTTCCTCTTTTGCCCCTCTCTCGTCGCCATTATTTAAGGCTGTTAAAGAACACACTGCTTTTTTTTTTTTTTTTTTTTACACGGTGACTATTTAGTAAATGAGAAACTTGAATGCAGAGGCTAAAACAATATTGCCTTGGGGGGGGAGGTCAGAAAGAGAGAAGGGAAAGCAAAGTGCAGCACTCAAGGAGGGCCTAGAAAGAATACTGCACAGTTTAAAATTAGTAATCCAGTTTAGACAGAGAACTGTATGTATTAGATGAATACAGTTAGATTAGACATTTAGATAAGGGGCACTGCCAATATTAAAGGTTTGTTTTGAGGGATGAATATGGAAATCTCATAGAGTACAATGATCTCTGGGAGACTAAAGAAATGGGTTTTAAAAAAGAGTGGGTTGGCTGGGAGGGTGGCAAAAGAAATTGCTGTTAGCGAAATCTAGCACATCCTGGTTCACTGGTATATCACTGTTTTTTTTTAGCCTTACCATCTTAGGTTGGACTCTGGGAAAGGGGTCACTTTCAATAGGGAAAACAATACCCCCTTTCCGCCACTTCCCCAACTATCGGGAAGGGCAAAGAGAGGCCTCGCATTGCTAGGCCTTCTTCCTTGGAAGTTCTCTGTTAGTTTAATTTTTGTTTAACAGTTCCATTGTTGGTTTTATAAAATGTCATGTGGTACAAGATGGTTTCAACCAGCTTTGTGGAGGATGTTACAGTTATAGTTATTGCTGTCCTATTTAACACAAAGTTAAAATTTTCAAGATTCACTGTCCGATCTGTTGCTCTGCCTCTGTCCCCTCAGAGTTCACTCTCCACTCTGCCTTTGAATAATACTATAGGAAATCCAATACGAATATAAATGGCTAAGACAAACACTACCATTCTTTCCTTTAATGTTAATGGGCTAACAAACCCAGTCAAGTGAAGTAAAATCATTGGCTACATAAAGAAAACCAGAGCACAATTTTGTATGCTTCAGGAGACACACCTCTCCTCACTTGAACATGACAAATTGCACAAATTTGGATTCTCCCAGGTAGTGGCCTCCACTTTTCAGGGGGGTCGCCGCAGGGGAACGGTAGTGTTAATTAAGGAAGGGGTGCCCTTCAAAACTAAGGGTCATATGGTGGACACCGAAGGCTGCTTGGCAGCTCTGAAAGGGGCTTACAATGGCCAAATAATTACGCTTGCCTCAATATATGCCCCCCCCCCAGCTCAGATTATAATTTCCATAGGAGACTGTATATGAAACTGACAGTGGGTGGAGGGACCAGTAATCATAGGTGGAGATATGAACCTTGCATTAAATGAATACTTGGACACATCCTCGGGAGTTTCTGGGTCTGACAGGAGAGTGGCCTCTAAGGTTAGCAAGCTCCTGCTGGAGTTGGAATATGTGGATGCATGGAGGGATATGCATGGTCAGCGTAGTGATTAAACCTCCTTCTCTGCTGTCATAAAACATATACCAGAATAGATTGTCTAATACTGAAGGAAAACATAGATTTGTTAAAGAAAATTGAAATAGGGGAGATGTACCACTCAGACCATGCACCCCAGCTAATGCAACTACAGTTAGGTCAAAGCAGGAAAAGGACAATATGGCGACTTAACCTAGCCTTAGTACAGAAAAAGGAAGAACAGGAATCAGTGGGGGAAATGATCAGGGACATTCTGTTGCTCAACGACACCCCCGAGGTTAACCCCTCCACCTTATGGGATGCATTAGAGGCGGTCCTCAGGGGGTATCTAATTTCAAAGGCAGCACAATGTAAGAGAGAGGGAAGCCCACAGTGTGGCTTTGCAAACCCAAACAAAGGAATTAGAGATTTCTCTAAAAGAGAAATTTGACCCCAAAAAAGAAAAAGCGGTACAGGAAATTAAGAAAACCCTTAATTCGATTTTAGAATATAAAACAGAGCAAAATATGATAAACCTCAAACAGAAATATTATGAGGAGGGACCTCGGGCATCCAGACTACTGGCTAGTAGATTAAGGCAAAAAAAAAAGGCAAAAGCTACTATAACTAAAATTAAGCACCCATATACAGGCCAGTGTAAGACCGGAATAGCAGTTATAGCAGACACCTTCGCTGACTTTTATCAGGAACTGTACAAGATGGGTAATCAACCTGGGCGGAGCAGATAGCCAAATACTTTGAGGATCTGCGACTGCCACAGGTTGGTGAAGGAGAGATTGGCAGGTTGGTTTCACCTATAAAAGACAGTGAAATAGTGGCTGAAATAGCCAGGCTTAAGACAGGGAAGTGCCCAGGAATGGACGGCTACCCAGCGGAGTTCTTTAAGCTTTTTAGGACTCTGCTGATGCCACTCCTGGGAAGGGTATATCATTTTATAATGGCAAAAGATGGTGAAATTCCCCAAACTTGGAAATACGCAGTGGTTGTGGTGTTGCCCAAGCCCGCCAGAGACCCCCTGCTATGTGCCTCTTAAACACTGACTATAAAAATCATGGCGGGTATCATGACCAGTTGTCTTGAAAGCATTATCCTGCAGATCATGCACTTAGATCAGACTGGCTTTGTAATGGGGCGCCAGGCACAGGACGGTGTCTGTAGAGCCGTGGATGTCCTGAATCATGTAAGCAAAACAAAGCAAACAACCCTGGTCATGAGCCTATATGCTGAAAAAGCTTTTGATACGGTGTTATGGCCTTTTTTGCAGGTGTCCCTGGCGGGCTTTGGTTTCCCGGAGGCTTTCTCCACACTGATAGCCAAATTCTACATTACCCCAAGAGCATTCGTGCGTGTAAATGGACATCTGGGGAAGGCTTTCCCCCTAGAAAGAGGTACAAGACAGGGGTGTCCCCTCTCTCCCCTATTATTTGCCATTTTTGTAGAGCCGCTGGCCCAGGCAATCCACCAGAATGCAGAGATTAAGGGGGGGTGGAAATTGGGGGGGTTGAACACAAACTAGGTTTATATGCAGATGACATCTTGCTCTTTTTGAGCAAACCAGAAACCTCCTTCCCTGAAATATTTAGTCAAATTCTAAAATATTCAGAAATTTTAGGTTATACCTTAAATACAGATAAGATCGAAGTCTTAGCATGATCTTTTCAGGTCCCCTCCAGAATTTCGGAAAAAGTTCCCAATGAGATAGGGAACGGATAAATTAAAATATCTAGGGACCTGTTTAGGATTGAACCCACTAAGCCTATTCAAGGATAATTATCTCAAATTGGTAAGTGACATAACCCAAGATTACAAGAAATGGGCACTTTTACCCTTGTCTTTGCATTCACGGGTACAGTCTACAAAGATGAACATCCTCCCTCGTTTCCTGTACCTATTCCAGGGAGTCCCATGTAAAATCCCCTATCAAATGTTGGAAACCTGGCAGAAGCAACTACTTTCCTTTATCTGGGGGGCGAAAAGGCCAAGGATCTCTAAAAATATTCTATATCTACCCAAGGAAAAAGGGGGCATGGCGATTCCGTACCTTCCGGGGTACTGGAACGCCTCACAGATGAAAATAGTGTTAATGTGGCAACACCCGAAATTCATATCCCACTGGAAAAATATAGAAGTGGGCCAAGTGAAAGACCCTCCTTTGCAAGTTGTTGTTTTTAATAAACAATGACAGGCCCAGCTATTTGATCAAAAGATGAGGGGGGGGGGGCTAGAAGCTGCCCTGGAAGGTTGGAAGCGAGGAACCAACAAAGGGGGCACAATGCAACACATGTGGAAGTATAAGTGATGGGTCTGAGACACGTATTTCATCCCAGCAACTCATGACTCTTGGTTTAAGAGTCAGGCGAACAGGGGATTCCACACCCCTTGGCAGATCATGAAGGGATGCTCACCAATCCCATTTGAAGCCACACAGGCCCTATTCAACTTGACCCCAAGAGATAGATTTAAATACTACCAAGTGAAAAACTGGGTGTACGTAGAGCTAAATAAACCAGCAACAATAGGAGCCACAGATATTCCTCCTCCTCCTCCTCCCTTCGAAAAAATATGGGCCTCACAGACTGGAAGAGGGGCTATCACACTACTATATTCTAATTACCTCACAGACAAAGGATATAGTCCTAAAGGAACTAACAGTAAATGGGAAGAAGAACTAGGAGAGAAGATAGAGGACACTGAATGGGAAAGGAGCTGGAGGGAGGTGTGGGGTACCATCAGCTCGCCCACTTGGCGGGAGTTTGGGTGGAAAACTAGAATAAGATATTTCATTGTACCTAAGGTCCAGGCCAGATTTACATCCGGAGGTAACCCAGTCTGCTGGAGAGTGTGTGGAGAAACCCATGAGGGACATGCACACATTTTCTGGCAATGCCCAGGCATGAGAAACTACTGGAAGGACCTTACAAAACATTTGAAAGCAATCTTCACAGATGCCATTGACATAGGCCCAAAGCAAATAATGCTGGGAATTGACCCTAAAACATTGAAGGGGTGTGAGGCCAAGTACCTTTGGTGTATTCTGTGTGTGGCAGCAAATAAGGCCCTAATTAGACTTTGGGGGCAGAAAAACAGCCCCACTATAAAAGAATGGGTAAATATAGTCACTTCAGTACATGAGTTGGAAAGGATCACCTTTTCGATTCAACATAGATGGGCCCAGTTCTTGAACAGATGGAATAGATGGGAGCTATATGTAGCAAATATAGGATAGAAGAATATTTATTTTTCCTCTTGGTTGGGTTTGTCCCTGCGATGTTGGTATGGTAAAGGGAGGGAGGAGGAGCCGGAAGTTAATGATAGATATATTGTGCTGATAAAAATAAAATAGGAGGGCTGACGCAGAGCAGTGGACAGCAAGTTTTTCATTTTTTAAGTTTTAAAGTTAAAGGTATTTAAGTTATAATAAATGCGAATTAAGTTATTTTTAGATACATATTAAATTAAACTAAAAAAACACCATAAACAACCTGGAAATGATGTTAAAACTTAGAGGACAGGAAATATTTTATAAATGGCAGCTGTTATAAAGTTGTTATTCTCAGAAATATCTGCCCCCTTCTATTCGTGGTGACTGGAGTACTCCAATCCACTTCCAACAGTTTGAAGTCCCCCAAAATCACCATGCTACCCTTTCTGCATGCCCTTTTTTTTTTTTTTTACTTTATGTTTTATACCACAACAACTTGTCCAGTGTTAGGTTTCGTTCACTTACATATTACATTAGTTGAATCTTTACAGCTGTTTTTCTTCATTAACATTTCAGTTGATTTGCTATTCCATTAATATTATTAAAGGGGACAGGAAATTTGTCTTAATTGGATGCTGTTTATAAAGTTCTTATTCTCAGAAATTATATGCATTCCCCTAAATTATCAGTACTTAACTGTACCTGAATAAAAAGTTATACAAAAAACTGTATTTTGCACTGTTTTGTTTTTATGGCCAGCATTCTGTTATAGTTCTCATCATGGGACAAGTAATTTGGAGTTTTAGCTATGTCACGATTCGTGCACAGAACTCTAAGCATAGTTCTGATAGGTCAACAGCTCATAATTAGCATTTTATACACAAACCATGACATAGTAAAAACTCCAAATTACTGGTTCCATGAAGAGAACTCTAACAGAATGCTGCCCATAAAAACAAAACAATGCAAAATACAGTTTTTCTTATCACTTTTTTTCAGGTACAGTTACATATGGATCATTTAGGGGAATGCATATTATTTCTGAGAATAGGAACTTTATAAACAGCTTCCAATTAAGACAAATTTCCTGTCCCCTTTAATAAAATTAATGGAATAGCAAATCAACTGAAATGTTAATGAAGAAAAACAGCTGTAAAGATGCACCTAATGTAATATGTAAGTGAACGAAACCTAACACTGGACAAGTTGTTGTGGTATAAAACATAAGGTATTAAAAAAAAAAAAAGGCATGCAGAAAGGGTAGCATGGTAATTGTGGGAGACTTCAAACTGTTGAAAGTGGATTGGAGTACTCCAGCCACCATGAATAGAAAGGGGCAGATACTTCTGGACATGTTCCAGGATAGCTTTCTAATGCAAATGGTGAGTGAGCCAACCAGGTTAGGGAACACCCTAGACCTCGTGCTGGCAAATGGGGAGTTTGGGAGGAAGCTGGGATGGAAGAACCACTGGCAGAGAGAGACCACCACTCAGTGTGGTTCACGTTGAAAATGGGTAAGGATGGAGTAGAAACGACTACAAGAGTGTTGGATTTCAGGGAGGCCAACTTCGGGAGGATGGTGGAGGTAGTTAAAGGGTATCTAGCCAGAATCCAAACTAATATGGACACTAACCAGAGGTGGGAGGTCATAAAACTGGGGTAGGAGGAGGCAACCAAAACCTGCATCAGGATCCAAAGTAAGAGAGCTAGGGCCAAGAAACCCAGCTGGTTGAGCAAGGGGTCATAGAGAAAGTAAGAAATAAAAGGGCCACCTTTAGGAGGTTCAAAAAAAATAGGGAGGGGGAGAACAGAGAGGATTACCAGAAGGAATCAAAGGAGGTGAGGAAAACAGTAAGGGCAGTCAAGGCATCTAAGGAGCTCAGGCTGGCTCAAGGCATCAAGAAGGGGGGGAGAAGGAATTCTTCAGGTACATCAGGGAGAAAAGGAGTTGCAGGGACAAAATAGTAAGGATTAAGAGGGATGGGGGTAGGGTGGAAACAGTGCTTAATGAATACTTCTGCTTGGTGTTTACTAAGGAGAAAGAAGGGGTGCTACCAAGGAGGGGGTGGGAAGTCAGGCTTCGAGGAGGAGGAGGTGACAGATGGGGGAATCACAGAGGGCAGGGTACTGGAGGGCCTGAGGGCACTGAGGGTGGACAAGGCATTAGGGCCTGATGGCATTCACCCCAGGGTACTGAGAGAGCTGATAGAAATCCTGGTGGGGCCCTTGGCAGATCTGTTCAATGCCTTCCTGGTCTCAGGATGTTTACCTCAGGACTGGAGGATAGCTCGCATGGTATCCCTACATAATAGCAGTCCCAAAGGCAAACCAGGAAACTACAGGCTGGTAAACCTCACATCCATGGTGGGAAAACTGATGGAGACAATCCTGAAAGAGAGGCTGGTGTCCCATCTGGAAACCCATGGGCTGCAGGGCGTTGGGTAGCATGGGATTGTCATGGGCAGATCCTGTCAGACCAACCTGGTGAATTACTATGACTGGGTATCTAGACAGTTGGACAAGGGCCATGCAGTGGATGTTTCGTTTCTGGACTTCAGTAATGCATTTGACTCGGTGCCGCATGGGAGGCTGGGTAGTAAGCTGGCAGGTGCAAATGCGGTGGTGAAAATGGTGGAATGGGTAATAAACTGGCTACAGGAAAGGCAGCAGAGGGTGGTGGAGGGAGGGGAGCTATCATCTCTAAGGGCAGTGACAAGTGGCGTACCACAGAGCTCAGTGCTGGGACCAGTGTTGTTTGTGGTGTTCATAGCAGATCGCTCAGTGGGCATCAAGAGCAAGATCAGTTTGTTTGCAGATGACACCAAGATGGGAGCTGTAGTGGATGACCTAGGAGGGTGGCATGGGTTGCAGGGTGATCTGTCAAAATTAGAGACCTGGTAGGACACCTGGCAGTTGGAGTTCAATGCCAAAAAGTGCAAGGTGCTACATTTTGAGCTAAAAAAAATAAAGGCTACCAACTTGGGGGGGGCTCAGCTAGCTGTGACAGAGAAGAAGGATCTGGGGGGTGATTATAATGGGCTCAGTGAACAACTTGGCACAATGCAGGAAGGCAGTTGCAAAGACCAACAAAATGCTGGATTGTATTGCCAGGGGTATATCTTCAAGGAGAGGGGAGGTGATCCTGCCATTGTATAGGTCTCTGGTTAGGCCACACCTGGAATACTGCATGCAGTACTGGCATGCATACCTGAAGAGGGACATTAAGTTACTAGCACTCCTCTCTCTTCTCCTCTGCAGCTCGTTGGCGCTCGCGCTTCTCACAGTCTACCTCCTTCAGTTGTCGCTCTGCCTCTCTGCGTTCTTGCTCTGTCTCGTGGTCTGCCTCTCGCTCTCTTCTCTCCTGGGACTCCAACTCCATCCTGTGCAACTCAGTTTGCAGTTTGAGTACCTCTGGATTCAGGATACTGGGGGCCATTCCCTGCTGCTGTGGCCCTTCACTGACAGTGGCCCTGCTGTCCTATTCAGTCACAGTCGGTGACTTGCTGCTCTGGGTATCTGCTACCATCAGAGCCTCTATGAGGTTCTGCCTTTTTTTTTGGCTGTCACCTCGAACGGGACTCCCCTCTCCCCGCACAACTGCTTCAAGTAATCTAGTGTGCCTGCTGTAGTCAGAAGCCATTTCTTCTTCCCTGACTACAGCTACTCTGACTTGCACTTCAGGAAAAAAAATAAAATGGGTAGGAACTGGACTGTATGCCAAGTGATATAGTTCTGTTTCCTTTTTAAAATAAAACTGTCTTTTTCTTTCTTTTCAAGAGAGCTACAGTCTCAGCTGACACAAAACAATAAAGCTTGGGATACCAAAATTATGCCACCGCTGCCAACCAATCTGTCGCAAACCATCACTCAGCAGGTCAGCCCTCTACTCCCAAAGTGCCAACCTCTGAGTGTAGTCTTGTGAACAGTGTACCAGACAAGGTAACCCTCTTGTCTGTTTTTGTGAGTTCGGATCAACCTTTGGTATCAAGTTCTGGAGAGATTCAAACTGTTAACCTTTTGCTAGCGTACTCAATGCACAGGCTCAGATATATCTGTCTTCAGGGGCCATATATCTTTGCCTACAGGCACCTAACCAGGTATTCAGAGATGAACCCTTTAAAACTTTAATAAATACCTCAGATTTAAAATGCTTCTCTTTCCAGTTTGGTACCACCATACAAGCTTATGTCTGCTGTCTGCTATAAACATAAATATTTCTTAGCAAAAGAAAGCAATTCAAAGACAGACCAGGCATGCTCTAAAATTAGATTTTTTACTAAAATATATATGTCAAACATACAATACAGAACTCTTATATCACAAGACATACATATCTTTCAACAAAACTAGGTTTAAAACAGTGCAATTCCTACAACAATATTTAGATTTGTCTAGCTTTCTAAATACCTGTTTTCAGTGCTCAGATGTTTTCTTGGTCAGTGTCAGATAAAAGTGTGTATGTAGTGAAACAGAATAATCTTTAAAAGCTGGTTTAGCCCACCTCTTTTGCATGAGGTCATCTAGCTCCTCCCAGTCAAAATATCTAAAAAATATATATCTCTATACAACCACAGGATGTAATTTCAAAGCATTAATTCTGCAACCTTAGCATAACTCAGTTTCAATGACACCTTTTTGATTCATGCTGAGTCCTCCTCACACAGGCTTCATATGAGCATTTATAACCTCTCAGCTCTGTGTAATAATCTGTGTTTTCTCTTCAATGTCATAAACCTTTTTTATGATTTCCCTTTTAACAAAGTTAACTGAAACAACTCTGTAATTAACTCAAGGAAACGGGATCCTTGATTAAAGTCTTCCATGCAACACATTGTCTCTAAAACTGAGTGTATGTGATACATGCTGTCAGCATTTCTCTTGGCCTGCATCTGTCAGCTGAAATCTGGGGGGGGGGGGTCGGTCACTCCTAGAGCATAGATGTTTCAGCAGAGATACTCATTAATACATTTTATATAAAAGAAATATTATACAGCACTCAGAACTGGCTGTCTATGTCACACACGGATCCCAGAGGATTTCAAAGAAACCCTCAGGATCTCCAGTGACCCCTTGTCAGCCAAATGGAGCTGTCGCACAGGGCAGTAGGGAACAAGAAGCTCTTTCAAGTAGTTGGGGCCAAGTCCATGTAGGGCTTTATAAGTCAGTAAAGCAACTTTGAAGGTGATCCACTACTGAATCGGCAGCCAGTGTAGATCGCACAGTACCGGCGTAACGTGTAGAGCAGGAAGTCCCCATCAACAATCGTGCTGCAGCGTTCTGCACTAGCTGCAGGTGGTAGACATCAACCCCAGGAAGCCCCCCTAAGTATAGGGAGTTGCAGTAGTCAAGGCACGAGGTCACAAAGACGTGGACCAATGTAGGCAGATCCCCAGATGGAACAAGGTGCTTGATCCTGGCAATGTTCTTGAGATGGTAAAAGGCAGACTTGACAACTGCTGACACCTGGGATC
The DNA here is from genome assembly GCA_016271365.2 of Neoceratodus forsteri. Taxonomy (NCBI): domain Eukaryota; kingdom Metazoa; phylum Chordata; order Ceratodontiformes; family Ceratodontidae; genus Neoceratodus; species Neoceratodus forsteri. The sequence continues at coordinate 323,819,938 of CM057450.1, read as the reverse complement.
GTAGGGTCAGCCCGTCATCAAGCACCACCCCAGGTCTCACACCCATTCAGAGGTAAGAATCTGGGAGCCCCCCAGATAAAGTCCAGAGGGCTGACCAGCCCTCAATCCCTCCATCCGGTGACCCGGATCCACAACCATCACCTCAGTCTTTCCTGCGTTCAGCCTTAGCCAGCTCAAATTCATCCAATCCTGGAATTCAGCGAGGCAGTTGTTAAATACAGAGAAAGCACTATCCTGGTCAGGTGAAAAAGATAGGTAGAGCTGGGTGTCATCTGCATAGCAGTGAAACCTCAGACCATACCGTCTTACAATGTCTCCGAGGGGCACCATATACACTGCAAACAACATGGGGGACAGCACTGAGCCCTGAGGAACCCCACATGACAGAGAGAATGGGTCTGAAGAAAAAATTCCAGACACAACTCTGAGTTCTACCAGTGAGGAAAGATATAAACCACCTGAGGACTGTACATGTCAGGCCACAGATGAACCTCTGGCACTAAAGCAGCACCCCATGGTCCATAGTGTTGAAGGCTGAAGAGAGATCCAGGAGCACCAGAATGGAACGGCTTCTACGATCTCTTGTCATCAGAAGATCATTGAGCATCCGAACCAGCACAGTCTCTGTTCTATGCCTCTTTTGAAAACTGGACTGGAGAGGTTTGTAGATGTTATGGATGGTCAGGTGGTTCTCCAGCCGTACCATCACTCCTTTCTCAATAACCTTCCCTATAAAGGAAAGGTTCGAAATTGGTCTATAGTTGGCTAGAGTGTCTGGGTCCAAAGAAGCTTTCTTTAGGAGGGGTGTTACCACTGCCTCCTTCAGGGAGCTTGGAAACTCACCCGAGTCCAAGGAGCACCACACTATCTGAGCCAGGACTGGGCCGATAATATCACAACAACCCAAAATCAGGGAAGTTGGGCTCTGATCCAAAGTACAGCACATAGGGTGCATACCCTGGACAATCCGCATGACTTCAATGAACTCTGGCAAGTCAAAGGTATTCCAGGAAACACAAGGTGTAGTGACCGAGCACCGACCAACAGCATCCCCCACAGAGTGAGTCAGGAGGATCTCCGACCTGATGTTGGCCACCGTATTCGTAAAGAATCGAGCAAGCTCATTGCACTCCATTTGAGAAAAAGTTTTTCGGAGCTGCAGACGAGCTGGGTTGCACAATCCGTCCACAGTTCGGAAGAGCTGAACTGGTCGATTCTGAGCAGCAGCAATCTCCCTGGACAGGAATTTAGCCTCCTTACGGGAGATCGCTGATTGGTAGGCCTGATAATGCTCTACCAATCTAAGGTGGTCTGCCTTCAGGGTGGATTTCTACCAGCACCACTCTAACCTTCATCCTAATCGCTGCAACTCCCTTAAGGACCCATCAAACCAAGGGGCCCGAGGACGAAGTGGGAGAGGATGAACACGGACAGGAGCAATCAAGTCCAGGGCCATGGAGATGGCCTTATTATAGGCCAAGACCAAGGTCTCTGGACTCAAACTGGCCGCAGGAAACTCTGAGAGGTCAATCACCGCCACTAGGCCTTCAGAGCTTACATCCCATAAAGGGTGGTAACTGACCATCTCCACAAGGGTAGGCCTATGGAGGGGGGTGCAAAAGATGAACCTCATGGTGTAGAGATCTGACAGGTTCCACCCCAAATCAGAGGCCTTAATCCCCAGGAGGAAAACCAAATCCAGGGAATGACCATGATTATGGGTAGCAGAGGTAACAATCTGTGTGAGGCCCAGAGATATCATCAACTGGAGGAAGTGCTGTCCAAATGGCAAGAATTCATTGTCGACCCAGGCATTGAAGTTACCCAGAACCATCAGTCTGAGTGACTCCAATGCCATGTCAATGATGAAATCCGCTACTTCCTGTAGGAATCACTTTTTGTCCCCGGGTGGACGGTAGATGAGAGCTATCCTACAACCCACACCTGCTACCACAGTACACTCGAAAGATTTGGCCTCCTCTACTGGTATACTTGTGAGGCCCAACTCGGTCTTAAACAGACTGCTACCCTCCCCCAACTTGGTCCAGTCTCGAGTGGTGTATCACTGAGTACCCAGCTGGAATTGCCACTTCCAGTGTAGGGCCAGCGTTTTTATCTAGCAAGGTCTTGGTGATGCATGCCAGATCAGTTGTTCCAAAAAGAACTGCAATAATTGCAGTCTTGTTCTTAATAGACCTGGCATTGCATAATACCACTCGAGTTTGACAGGTTTCGAGAGCTGCCCTGGCTACTTGCCCACCAAAAGAAGTGGTACCCTTGGGTATGGGGACTAGACATGGAAAACCACATTCCAGGCTCCATTTTGCCCCAGGGCATCTTCTAGACCCAACTCCCCCAATGCAAGAGACTCGTTCATTCATCCTCTGATGTCAACTCCCCCCCCCCCATGCACAATACCCAGCGCTCGACAGAGCTGGTAAGTAGAAAACATTAAAGATGGCGGGGAGAATGGGTGAAGGGCACAGAGAGCAGAGGATGAATAGCTCACGACCCAGGGGGAACCTACACATTCCACAGGCTGACCATCAATCAAAAGGCACAAAACACATGCATCTGACCACACACACAAAAAAAAAAAAAAAGATTGGATGTACATGACTGTCCTCTAATGAATCCATGTTGTGTATGGTCCTTAATTCCCAATATTTCAGCCTCCTGCTCAGTTGTATTTTTTTTAAGATTTTCTCCATTGTTTTACATATAATGGAAGTCAAGCTTATGGGGTGATGGTTCTCAGTGTATTTCTTATTCCCCTTTTTATGTTGGCTTGCATGCATGTGAGAGAAACATTATGTGGCAGCTTAGGAGAGAAGTAGGTTGTGAAGGTGCGGCAGTGTGTCGGCCAATGCCAGCGCTGCATTTGTGGGCTTGGTGGTGTGCACCCAATGCAGGCCCAGTGTCCAGATGACACTGGTTCTGCAGAAGTGATACCAATTTGAAACGATTTGTACGCTGCAATGAGGGGCTCCCTCATCATTGCAGCATCAGCAGTTCTGCTGCAATGAGGGAGTGACCCATCATTGCAGGGCGGTACCTCGCCTGGTGTAACAGTACCAGGAACATGGCAGCTCTATGCGGCCACCTCAGAGCTGATGGGGGTGTCCAATTCCCCTGTCAGCATGCCCCCGACCCCCTTCATTTGCTGACAGGGACCCAAGTCCCCGTCAGCATAATGTCCCCACCCCCAAGTTTCTGTTGTGTGCCGAGGGGATGCCCAATCCCCCTTGGCATCATGCACCCCCCAACAGTCTTTCTTTGCTGACGAGGGTCCCATTCCCAGTCGGCTTCAGCACCCCCCTTCCCAGTTCAATATGCTGATGGGGGAGCCCACTCTCCATCGGCATAATGTTCCCACCACCTCGATTTCTGCTGTGTGCCTAGGGGGTGCTCAATCCTCCTCAGCATCATGCACCCCCCCACCCGTTTCTGTGTCAATGGGGGCCCAAACCCTGTCGGGTTTGGTCCACCTCCCCACAATGTAGATGGCACACTGGGAGCCCACCCCAGTGTACCAAACATACCTACGAAAGAAGAAAACCCATAGTCTTTTAAAAATTTTTTTTCTACCTGTAAACAAGAAAACGGTCCTCATGGTCTTTCCTGCCTCCCTCCCCGACCAAGACCTACCCTCTGCGCACTCGTTCTCCCCACACCCCTCACTCCTATACTTCCTTCCGAGCCCAGTAAAACAATCTTCGGTGGATCGGGAACACGCCCATCTGCACGCTTCAAATCCGACCGCGAACTGAAGAAATGCCAATAAGCTGTATAATGGAATAAATAGGGTTTTTTCAACTTTGGTGGATTTCTTGGGCATTTTGGGAATTTTGCACCAATTTTCAACATGGGGTTATTGGTAACCCCTCTTGAATTCAGTCACTTCCATTATGTTAGTTCGTCCTATGAGGTTATTTCGCAGTCACTGCACAGAATCACCTTTCGGGACCGATTAACGAAACAACAATGCCACTGTTCATGAGTAAAGTAAAAAGTAAAGTAACATTTATTTAAAAACACTTTTCCAATGATCAAAGCACTTAACAAAACAGTAAACAGACAATACAATATTAGTAATATAAAATCATAAGCCATAAGCTTTAGAAAATAAGAAAGTTTTCAACTCTACTTAAAACTCTCAACAGTCAGGCAGCTTCGTATCTGAGGTGGGCTCTCAAGAAGCCTATCTTGCAAATTTGGTGAAAAAAATCCTAAAAATTACTGTTTTTTGAGCATGTGTTGTGCAGTTTCCACGCACACTTGTAACTTCACGAATTTGGAATATTTTCACTCCAGATTTTCAACATTAACATTTTTCCACACCTCCTTATGAAAAGTACAGCTTTCATTTTACACATCCTGGCCGAAATGTGTTTTCGCACTTCCGGTGCAGAATAGCACAGTGGTTGTGGGAAATCAGTTTTAGGGTCAAATTAAGAAAATGACAGTGACACTGTTCATGAGTAGAGGTCTTAAAATACCTATGTTGAAAATTTGGTGATGAAAGTCTGTAAAATGACTGCGTTACAAGCATGCGTTGAACAGTTTCCACGCACTCTTGTAACTTCACAAATTTGCAATATTTTCACGCAAGATTTTCAACACTGGCATTTTTTTTTCACACCTCCATATGAACACTACAGCTGTCATTTTTCACATCCTGGCCGAAATGTATTTTTGCACTTCCTGTGCAGAATAGTGTGGTTGCAGTGGGAAATCAGTGTTTGGGACAGATTAAGAACAAGCGAGTGAGAGAGGGGAAGTGAATGAGCTCAGCAGTGCTCTGTTGGGCCTGTTGCGGATTTTTGTGGGCAGAAAATAGCACGCAGGCAGGAGCCCAGTACAAAAGGGCAACCTGCAGAACCATGAGAAAAGGAACGAGTGAGTGAGTGAGTGAGAGAGGGGGCAGCAAGCGAGCTCAACAGAGCTCTGTCAGGACTGCTGCAGATTTCTTTGTGGGCAGAAAAAGGCGCCAATGCAGGCAGGATCCCAGTACAAAAGGACAGCCTGCAGCACCTGGAGAAACAGAACAAGCGATTGAGAGAGGGGGAGTGAGCGAGCTCAGTGGAGCTTTGTCGGGATTGCTACAGATTTCTTTGTGGGCAGAAAAAGGCACCAACACAGGCAGGAGCCCAGTACAAAAGGGCAGCCTGCAGTGCTGGGAAAAACAGAATGAGAGTAAGTGAAGGGGAGTGAGCGAGCTCAAGGGAGCTATGTTGAGACTGCTACAGATTTCTTTGTGGGCAGAAAAATGCGCTAAAGCAGGCAGGAGCTGAGTACAAATGGCCAGCCTGTAGCACCGGGAAAAACAGAGTGAGCGAGCTCAAGGGTGCTCTGTCAGGACTACTGTGGATTTCTTTGTGGGCAGAAAGAGCCAAGGCATGCAGGAGCCCAATACAGAAGGGCAGCCTGCAGCGCCGGGAGAAACCAAACGAGCAAGTGGGGGGAGGGGGAGTGAGCGAGCTCATCAGAGCTCTGGTGGGACTTTAGAGTTGCCCACCCACCTGCTCAGGGTCCTGTGTGGTCCTATATTACAGCAGGGTCTCTGGGGTGGAGATAAAGCAATGATTGGATACTTTTACGATTCCTGTGATAATACAGATTTAGTTTTTCTGTTTATTTCTCTAACTGAGCTATACTGTTTGGATTGCTGTAATAATACATATTTATTTGTTCTGATTATTTCTCTGTCAGGAGTGTAGCCAGAAATTTCCGTTTTGTACACAATCTCCAACAGTTACACCCCCCCAATTAAAAAATGTACACATCCTTTCCAAATGGCACCCCCTTCCAAATAAGTCAGATTGTTGTCAGATGACTCCTCTACTCTCTAAAGAGGTTATACATGTATTGGACACTCCTCAGTGGCCTACACTAACCCAAAGATTACAGATTAGAATGATGGCTTATGGTTTGTGACAGGCACTCAACAAAACTGTACACAAATGTGTACAGTGAGTATGCCTGTCTACACCCTGATGCTTGGAATGCAATACGATTTCTCACTGGGCTAAGTGAAACTGTGAGGGCTGAGAACAAAAAGTATGGTAGCTGATGGGTGAAAAATGGACAAGGAGGCTTTAGGATTGCTACAGTAATACAGTACCTAACGGATGAGATTTGAGACTGAATTAACCCGGTCGGCAAGGGGGCAGTAGGGGGACTAGTGTGTGGGGGGGGGGCAGGAATTTGAGTTAATAGGGCCCTAACAGTTGTAGTAAGGAACAGAAACTGGGAGTAAGAGCCTGTAATATAAGATGGGGGCCAAAATGGGGCAGGTGCCGCATGTCAATAGGGCAGGCATCTTTGGAAGGGTGGTGGGGTGTACAGGGTGTGGGTCCACCATGATCCTGGACTGGGCTTGGAGGATGGGGGGGTGTATGCCATGTAGACAACTGGCTAGTTTGAGGGAGGAACTGTGGAGGTTAGGGAGGAGTCGAAGTGGCAGGACAGATGAGTATGGTAGGCATCCTAGCTGGGGGGAGGGAGATAGGGGATGGCAAGCGGGGGGCAGGGGAAGAACTAGGGACTGAAACTGACCCCAGTATCGGAGACACTAGCAGAAAAGAGAGGGGAAGGGAGGGGGTGCCTGAGGTGAGGGAGGAGGCCTACTGATGGGGGAGAAAGAGGCCACAAGGAGCACCAGGGGAGAGAGGAGATAACTGCGTGGTAGGGAGGGACTGGGGGCACTGAGGGATCAAGTAGGAGGGGAGAACTGATGGGGAAGAGATGTAGGAGGGGTATCAACTAGGAATAAATTTGAGCTTCTATAGAAGGGGGGAGTAGGAACATACTGAAGGGGGGAGGGCAAGCTGCGCATGACAGGGATGGCAACAGGTAGGGGAAGAGATAGTGAGCATGAATGGGTAGAAGGGGGGCTAGTAAGGAAGGAGGGGTGACTGGAGGAGAGAAGGCTATGGGAAGGGGAAGAATGGGAGGGGCATCACTATCGGGGTCGAAGGGAATGGGGGCTCTGAATCTACAACAATGGTGATAGGCGAGGGGTTGGAAATTAGCAAGGGAGGAGGGGAGGTCAACGTGGATAGCCCAGTAGGAAGTAGTCAGGCTGGGAAGGGGTTCAAGGGGGATGGGAGGAATAAGACAGAGAAAAGGGGTGAGGCAGAAGTAGGGGGTACAGATACAGAAGTCACAGAGGATGCAGCTCGCGGGGTAAAAGGCAGGGAAGAACGAATACTGGGGTGGTGGAAGGGGCATTAGAAGGGAAAGGGGGTAAGGAATGCAGGGGGGTACTTGTCCTGGGGGATTCTATACTGAAAGGGGTGAGAGGGGGCAGAATGGGGAAGGCACAGCCATATTTGGGTTGAATCTATCCCTGGGCTGACTGCAGGAGGGGCAGGCACTCCTCAAATATGCACCTAGGGGGAGGAAGAAACCTCATTTACTATTGCATGTGGGTACAAATGACTTGGTAGGGAGACTGTGAAAGTAATGAGGGGGAGGTTCCAGGAGTTCTCAGGCAGTGCGAGAGCACATGGGGAGTCAGTGGCTTTCTCAGAGGTACTCCCAGTACCATGTGCAAGCATGGGGAGGAATGACAGGATCGAGGAGTTTGAGTGGCTGAGGGATTGTTGCCACACCAAAAATTATAGGTTCGTGACTAACTGGGGTAGGGTCTGGGAGAATAGTGACTTGTACACGGCAGACAGGCTATATTTGAGCACGGAGAGGATGGGAGTACTAAAGGCAGGATTAGAGGGGTATATTTCTACTAAGCTGGCTTTAAACTAGTGGGGGTGGCCAAAAGACTGAGGTTGGTAGAAAGGTTCGGACAGGAGAGCCTAATGAGCTCACCCCCCTACATATAGGTAAAGGTGGATGCATAGTAACCCTGGGAGGGGGCAGGCAGAGTGATCTGAGTGTACTACGGAAGGCACGATCACCCAGTAAGATTAACGAGAAGAAAGGGTGAGGACTATCAGGAGGAGGGACACAGGCCAAGGATAAGAGTGAGAAGAAGGAGTGGTACGGGTGGAAGGTGGTCTCTCTCAACACAAAAAGCCTGGGGAACAAAATTGCAGAGCTTCAGGTGCTCCTTTCAGAGGCGAAGGTGGACATTGCTGCAATGACAGAGACTTGGGCAACAGAGTACCATGATTGGGACTCGGCAAACAGGATATACAGCAGGGATCGGGGGATTGGAAGGGGGTATTGCACTTTATGTGAGGGAAGGGATCAAATGCATAATGGATGAGGGAGTAGAGGAGAAGACATAGGTGCTTTTGGTGCAATTCCTGGACTCCAAGGGCAGTAAGGTGAGGCTGGGAGTTGTGTACAGACCACCAGCCCAATCCAGGGAACTAGAGAAGGAGTTGGCAGAGCAGATAAGGAGGGTCTGTAGAAGGGGGAGTGTGGTGATAGTGGGGGATTTTAACCTACCAGGGGTTGACTGGAGCACCCCGGCCACTAGCAGTACCAGGGAGTAGGTGCTCATTGATGCATTCCAGGACAGCCTTCTGATGCAACTGGTAAGTTGGCCTACAAGGCTTGGTAGCACTCTGGACCTAGTACTGGCAAATGGGGAGGTGGTGAGGGAGGCAAGGGCAGAGGACCCACTAGCGGGTAGTGACCACCAAAGAGTGTAGCTCATTCTTGCGCTGGGCAGGGAGACAGGAGGCATAGGCACTAAGGTGGTGGACTTTAGTAGGGTGGACTTTGGGGGAATGTGAGCAAAACTGTGAGGGAGACTCCAGGATATAAGGCCGGGGATGGATGCAGAACAAAAGTGGGGAGTCATAAAGACTGGGCTAACAGAGGCTACAGTAGCCTGCACCAGGGCCAGGAGTAAGAAGTGCACAGCCAAGAAACCATGCTGGCTGAACAAGGAAGTGTTGCAAGGGGTGAGGGCATAGAGGGCTGAATACCGGAAGTACAGGAAAACAGGGAAAGGAGAGGACAAGGAAGCATACAGGAGTTAGTCAAGGGAGGTGGCCAGGAGGGTGAAAAAAGCTAAGGCCTCCTGGGAATTAAGGTTAGCACAGAGCATGAAGGAAGGGGGAAAGGACTTTTTAAGGTACATCAGGGAAAAGAGGAAGTGCAAGGAACATATTGTGAGGATAAAGTGGGGAGTGGATTGGGTGGAAAAGGGAGAGGAGCAAGTAGAAATTCTAAATAAGGACTTCTGTTCCGTTTTCATTAAGGAGAGGGATGGTCCATGACCAGCATGGGCCTGGGGGTGGGAAAAGGGGGGAGGAGGTGACAGACAAAGTGATCTCAGGGATTAGGGTGCTAGAGGGGCTGAGGACAGTAAGAATGGACAAGGCACCAGGTCCCGATGGCATCCACCCCAGGCTGCTGAGAGAGATGGCGGAGCTGTTGGCTGAGCTGCTGGCAGATCTGTTCAACACCTCCCTGGAAATGGGGTGTGTGCCCTCGGACTGGAGGGTGGTGCATGTGGTGCCCATACACAAGAATGGGCCTAGGGAGGTGCCAGAAAATTATTGGATGGTCAGTCTCACGTCCATAGTGGGTACGCTTATGGAGATGATACTGAAGCAGACGCTGGTGGCATTCCTAGAGAGTAATGGCCTCCAAGATGGTGGCAACACAGGTTTGTCTAAGGGAGGTCTTGTCAAACCAGCCTAATAGAGTATTATGACAGGGTGACAGGAGAGTTGGACAGTGGCCATGCGGTACATGTCCTGAAGTTGGTATTCAGAGACCTGGTTACAGGGAAGGGTGCAGAAGGTGGTAGTGGTGGGGGAGCTCTCTGCACCTACAGCAGTGACCAGTGGGGTGCTGCAGGGGTCAGTGCTGGGCCCGGTGCTATTTGGGCCCTTTATCTCTGATATAACACATGGAGTGGGGAGAAGGATTAGTCTGTTCACAGATTATACCAAATTGGGGGCAGTGGTGGACAAAGAGGATGGATGGAAAAAAACTGCAGGGGGACCTAAACAAACTAGAGACTTGGCCAGTGATGTGGCAGCTAGGATTCAATGCAAACAAGTGTAAGGTGATGCACTTCAGGCCTAAGAACCAGAAGAGGGACTATTGGTTGGGAGGGTGAGGTTGGGGATCACAGAGGAGAAGAAGGACCTAGGGATGTTGGTAACTGGGAGCATGAACAACTCAGCCCAGTGTAGGAGAGTAGCAGCAAAGGCAAACAGGATGCTGGGGTGCAGCACAAGGGGGGTTCTCATCCAGACACAGGGATGTGCTATCTCTCTACAGATCATTGGTCAGACTGCACCCGGAGTACTGTGGGCAATACTGGAGGCCATACCTGAGGAGAGATATAAAGTTACTGGAGGCAGTGTAAAGGAGGGCAACAAAAATGTTAAAGGGGTTGGAAGGAAAGGAATATGAAGTTAGGCTGAAGGAGCTGAACATGTACACACTGGAGGAGAGGAGGGATGGGGGGATATGACTGAAGTGTTTAAATACCTGAAGGGGTAAATAAAACTTGCACCGAGGGGGTGTTTAAACTGAGGAGTGGAAGAGAGATGAAGGGACATGGACTAAGGTTGGAAGGGGCACATTTCAAGAGGGAAATGAGGAGGCACTACTTCACTGAGAGGGTGGTGTCTAGTTGGAATGCACTGCCGGAGGCAGTGGTAACATGTAGGACAGTCAATAGCTTTTAGAAGGACTGGGGTAATGCAAGAGGAAGAGTCAGGGGGGCAGGGGCTTGGACAAGCAGGGGGGACTAAGGGGGAGGAGGCTGGGGCAGCTGCAATCTAGGGTGCTAGCTGCACACTCAGGCAGATTCGTATGTTCGTATGTAAAATCACAGTGACTTTGTTCATGAGCAGAGTCCTAAAATGCCTATGTTGAAAATTTGGTGACAAACTTCCATAAAATAACTGTTACAAACATGCGTTCTGCAGTTTCCACGAACCCTCATAACTTTGCAAATTGGTAGTACTTTCACTCCAGATTTCCAACACTGACATTTTTTCAGACCTCCTTATGAACAGTACAGCTGTCATTTTTTACATCCTGCCTGAAATATACATTTACACATCTGGCGCAGAATAGCGTGGTTACTGTGGGAAATCAATGTTCGGTACAGATTACGAAAATCATACTGACACTGTTCATGAGCAGAGGTCACAAAAGGCCTATGTTGAAAATTTAGTGACATAATTCCACTAAATGACTGTCATGCACATGTGTTGTGCAGTTTCCTTGTACGCGTGGAAGTTCTCCCAGAGGAAAGTGAAGTGTTCAAATAGTCACTATATGGTGTTATTTCAGTGTTACAGCAGCAGTGTACACTTCCTGCACACTTCATTTCATAATGCAGTCCATCAGTATTTAATCAGTGCATCTTCAGGTCTCTTTTGGTGTACATGCAGTGCTGATACAGTGTGTGTGAATTATGTTAATTAGCACTGTAATCACACTGCAAAAGTGCTGCAATTAGCAGTGTTTTGTCATCAACACTGCCTGAAGCAGTGTTGCATTGCTTTTTCAGTGTGTGTGAATTATGTTAATTAGCACTGCATCAACTCCTGTAGTGCACGTCAGTGTGCAGTGTGATTTTTAGTAGTACTCCTGTCAGCAGTGTTGTAGTTCTGTTTCAGTGTATTAGGCTGCATTAAACATGGCGTCGCATAAAATTCAACAAAAACAGAACAGTATTCATCTGCAAGTATCTGCAACCTCAGCAGAGGAAGCTTTGCTTAAGGGTTCCTGAGTGAGAAAGTCATCTGTGAATTCCAAAGAAGATGGAGATCTTGGGGGCTATGTCTATAGGAGGTGCTAAAGTCTGTTACCCCATGTTTGACTCAAAGTCACAAGGAAGGGGGTGGACATTTAGTTAAAGGAATGACCAATAATCGTTCTGGTTTGCAGAAAATGGTATGGGAGCCTCCCTGATATGCAGGCCCTCACCAGTTTTTCCAGGTTTATCTTCAAAAGGAGAAGAGAGCCTCTTCAGACTGGGAGCACATGCACGGTGTGGAAAATTATTTTCGTTATCAAGGGGCTGTTCGAGTGAAGTGTGTGTATGTGTATATATATATATATATCCATGTACTCCCTGGAGGAGAGGAGGGAGAGAGGGGATATGATAGAGACATACAAGTATCTTACAGGGAGGAACAGGGTGCAGGAATGCACTATTTTTAAGCGAAAAAGATGTTCCAGGACTAGAGGGCATGGGATGAAGTTGGAGGGAGGACGATTCAGAGGAAACGTGAGGAAGAATTTCTTCACAGAGCGGGTGGTGGACAAGTGGAACACCCTGCCAGAGGAAGTGGTGGGGGGCTGAAACAATCAAGGATTTAAGAATACATGGGATAGACATAAAAGAATTCTGAGGTCAGGGGTAAGGGCAACAGACTTCCTGGAAAACATAAACTGAACTTACAAACTTAAATGGGCAGACTGGGTGGGCCATAGGCCCATATCTGCCGACACTGTCTATGTATCTATGTATATGTGTATATATATATATATATATATATATGTCTATAATGGGATTATCAATCGCATTGGACAAACACCATTAGGTGACTGTGTGTATATCGGAGTGCAACCACACACCTGCACTTTTACTACCCTCCAAAACAATTTTGCCATTTTATAAGATAGATAACCCACTGTGTGGTGTGTGGAAGTGCAGTGATATACACACGGCTTGGGTGGTTGATGCACTCGGCCTGCGATCTCATGTATAACACCACACACCAAAGTGTGCATACATCAGAGCATGACTGCACACCCTACAGTGGGTTATCTATTACACACGCACACACACACACACACACATATATGATACAGTACTTGTTGCAAAACAAAAACACTACATTAATGCAGGCATTAGAATGCAAAGCACACAAAGCAAGAAAACAAAAAACAGGGTTTGAACCTCACGAGTCTTGGCAAATTGGTTGTGTGGTGTTCCCTGGAGTTCCCAACCTTGATGTCCATCCCATAACCCCCAGCCCATAGCCTCCTTTCTAAAGCACAAGGTACAGCTCCAACCCAGTGCCTCCCATAGCAGCCATTTGTACCTGTAAAACAAGAACAGCAATGGGCTCACAATTAGCATTTTTTATATTTTCACTACCGATTTTCAACATTGCCATCTCTTCACACCTCCCTATGAATGGTGCAGCTGTCATTCTTCACATCCTGCCCAATCTGTGTTTTCATACATCTGGCGCACAATGGCACGGTCACTGTGGGAACTCAAAGTTCGGGACATATTGAAAAAATGACAACGCCACTCTTCATGAGAAGAGGTCCCAAATGCTTTCATGAGGTGGGGGTCACAAAAAGACCATGTTGAACATTTTTAGTGCAAATACCAACAAACACCCGGGGCATTAGAGTTTCTAACCATAACGTCCCACCCTGTACAGACTGACAGGCATCAGGTATATGCCTTGGATTGTTGACTGTAATGCTCATGCTGTTCCACCCCCACCCTGCAGCCAGTGACAGGCATCGAGGTGTGCCTTGGACTCTTCAGCCCCAGAGTTCATCCCATTCTCCTATACTGCACCCATTTCAGTGTATGTCCTTATGGAGTGGGGTGATGGTAAAGCCGAACATCCCAAGGCACACCTCAACACTTGTCAGTGTCTGCAGGATAGGGTGAGGTGAAATGAAATGAACGTTATGGGCGACAACCTAAATGCATACCCCAATGCCTGTTTGTCTCTGCAGGTTGGAGGTGGGGTTGGCATGAAGTTCAATACTTCACTACCATTCCTACTCTGCATCTGTCTAACTCCTGCATTTCCAATGCTAATACCAGCAAGCAAACACGCGGCATTGACAAATGCTTGTTATGTATAGGGATGACTATGGCACTTCTCCAGTCATCAGGGAATACCCCTTACTTGCAAGATTGATTAACAAGCGTTTGTCAATACCAAATGTTGTCAAGCTGACATTGGCAGTGGCGGAGCTAGAGATGCATAAGAGGAATGTCAGTGAAGTATTGAAGTGACATCAACCCCACCCCTACACTGTAGAGAGTGACAGGCATTGGGGTGTGCCTTTGGGTCGTCAGCTATAATGCTCATGCCATTGTACCTCACCCTACCTTGTAGACACTGACAAGTCTTGTGGTGTGCTTTGGGGTCTTTGGGCATTATACTTACCCCATTCCATAAGAAAATATGCTGACGTGGGTGCAGTACAGGAGCGTGGGGTGAAGTTTGTGGTCAAACAGTGCAAGACACACCATGATGCCTATCACTAGCTACAGGGTGGGCGTGGGGGGTAGAATGACATAAGCATTACATCTAATGAACCCAAGTCACAGCCCTGATGCCTGTCAGTCCATACCGGGTAGGATGCTACAGTTAGAGACCCTAACACTGTAGGCGTGTAGTGGTAGTTTTACTCCACATTTTCAACATGGGCTGCTTGTCAAGCCACCTCATGAAAAGCGGCACAATCACTTTGTTAGCTGAAATGTGGTTTTACACAGCGGCTGTGCCATTTAGCAACAGAGGGACGAAAACACAGTTTTGGGCAGGATGTGGAGAATGACAACCGTATTGTTCATGAGGAGGCGTAAAAAACGGCAACATTGAAAATTTGGAGTGGCAATATGAAATATTGGTGAAGCAATGAACATGCATACAAACTGCGCAACAGACGTCCGCAACCCAATTATTTGTGGGAGTTTTTTAGGCACATTTTCAACATAGGTATTTTGGGACCTCCCCTCATGAACAGTGGTGCTGTGATTTTGTTAATATGTCCCAAAAGGTGATTTCCCACAGCGAGCACGCCATTGTGCGCCACAGTTGTGGAAACGCGTTTTGGGCAGGCTGTGAAAATTGGCAGCTGTACTGTTTATAAGGAGGTGTGCACAAATGGCAGTGGTGAAAATCTGGCATGAAAATATTGCAAATTACGAAGTTACAAGGCTGCGTGGAAACTGCACAACGCACGCTTGCAGCACAGTAATTTTATGTACTTTCGGCACCAAATTTTCAATATAGGCATTTTAGAAACTCTGCTCATGAACAGTGTCATTGTCATTTCCCCAAACTGTCCGGAAAACTGATTTTGCACAGCGACCGTGCAATTATGCACTGGACGTGCGAAAACGCATTTCAGCCATGAAATGTAAAATGACAACTGTACTGTTCATAAGGAGGTGTGAAAAAATACCAGTTTTGAACATCTGGAATGAAAATATTACAAAGCCATGAAGTCACGAACGTGCGTGCAAACTGCGCAACACACACTTGTAAAACACTAATTTTATGGACATTCGGCCCCAGATTTTCAACATAGGCATTTTAGGACCTCTGCTAATGAACAGTGTCACTGTCATTTTCATAATGTGTCTCGAACACAGACTTTCCACAGCAACTATTCTGCGCCGGAACTGCGAAAACACATTTTGGTCAGGATGTGAAACATGACAGCTATACTGTTCATAAGGAGGTGCAGAACAATGGCAATGCTGAAAATATGGAGTGAAAATATTATAAATTTACGTACTTACGAGTGTGTGTGCAAAATGCGCAACACATGCTCGTAACAGTCATGTTATGGAGTATCATCATCAAATTTTTACCATAGGCATTTTAGGACTTCTGCTCATGAACAGTGTAACTGTAATTTTTGTAATTTGTCCCGAACACTGATTTCCCACATTGACTGCGCTATTCTGCGCCAGAAGTGCGAAAACACATTTCAGGCAGGATGTGAAAAATGACAGCTGTATGGTTCACAAGAAGGTGTGGAAAAATGCCAATGCTGAACATGTGGTGTGAAAATATTGCAAATCATAGTTACGAAGTGCAGTATAGCAACTGCGCAATGCACGCCAGAAAAGTCATTTTTGATGCTCACCAAATTTGCAACATAGGCTTTTGAGAGCCCCCCTCATGAACACTGGCACTGCCATTTTGGTCCTCCTTCCCAAAAGGTGATTCCACGCAGTGACTGCAAAATCACCATTCGAGACCAAGTAACGCCATGACAGTGCAACAATTCATGAGGAGGGGTCCCAAGAACCCCATGTTGAAAATTTGGTGCCAAAATTCCAAAAAATGCCTGAGATATGCATCAAAGTTGAAAACCCCCTATTTATTCCATTATAGAGCTTACCAGCATTTCCTCAGTTCGTGGTTAGCTTTGAAGAGTGCAGATGTGTTCCCGGTCCACCGAAGATCACCGTGCTGGACTCCGCAGGTAAGTATGGGGTGAGGAGGGGTGTGGGGAGGCAGGGTGCACAGAAGGTGGGTGTGGGCTGTGAGAGGGAGACTACGAGGGACCGTTTTTGTGTTACAGGGTTAAAAAAAAGAAAAAAAAAGCATTGTGGGATTTTTTTTTTCTCTCAGGGGATTTGTCACGCTGGGATGGGCTCCCAGTGTGCCACCTAATCGTTTGGGGGTGCTGCAGCCAATGAGGGATTGAGCACTCTCGTTGACACACAACAAAAGGGGTTAATTTATGCCGATGGGATTGGGCACCCCTCGGCACACAAGGAAAGCAGGGCAAGAGCTGAGGGGGATTGGGCACCCACCTCGGCATATAACAAATGGGGGGAGGTGCTTTATGCCGACGGGGAGTGAGATCCCCCGTCGGCACATACATTGGGACCATGGTAAGCCAGCAGGGGGATTGGGCACCCCTGAAGTCGGCAGTTGGGTGGCCGCCATGTTTACAATGTGGCAGAGCACGTCGGGAGGTCCGCTGCATCTGACAAGCTTTGCTCGGATTGCAGCGGACCTTTCCTTGGATGTGCTCGCCACATTATGTATGCATTGTGTGGCACCAGCATGCAGGCTGACTGGGGAATGAGGGACGTACCTACTGATGCATGCCCTGCATTCGCCCAACAGTGATCGCACCTCCAAATCTGCACTACCACAAGAATAATTATTGTTTTATTAATATGACTGATTTAATTTCTTCTGATTTCAGATTGTAGTAAGAATTTTCATTCATGATTACCAGCTCATTCACACCCTTTTTTGAGAATACTGATCCAAAATAATAATTGAAAGTATTAGCAATCTCAGTATTATTACTGGCAAGAAGAAATACAAGTGAGGGGGTACAGGCAAAGTGGGCAAGCATTAAGGATGCAATACTTGAAGCAACATCCCATTGTGTTAGAGAGAAAAGGAAGTGCAAAAGAAGAAGGAAACCACTTTGGTTCTCAAAAACAGTAGCAGAAAAGGTCAGAGCCAAAAGGCTGGCCTTCAGGAAATATAAGGGAACGCAGCAGGACGAAGACAGGGAGGCATACCAAACTTCCCTAAGGGAAGCAGGGAAGGCAGTAAGGCAGGCAAAGGCCCAAACTGAGGAAACACTAGCACGAACAGTAAAAGAAGGGGACAAGACTTATCTATAGATACATTAGTGAAAGGAGAAAGTCCAGAGGGGGTATTGCTAAGATCAAAGGGGATAAGAGGGAGTGTGTGAAGAAGCACAAAGAAAAGGCATATATCCTAAATAGTTACTTCTGCTCAGTATTTACTGAGGAGAAGGTAGGGCAGGTTCCACAGCTCAGCACAATGGACACAGGGGGGAGGGAGGTGTGCACTAGTCCCTTCACAAAAGAAAGAGTCTTACAAGAGCTCACTAAGCTCAGGGTGGACAAGGCAATGGGACATGATGGCATACATCCCAGGTGTACTAAAGGAGCTAAGGGTGGAACTGGCAGAGCCATTAGCAGAACTGTTTAGTGAGTCTCTGAGCACAGAAGAGGTCCCAGAAGACTGGAGAAGGGCTCATGTGATCTTGCTCCACAAGAGTGGTAGCAGGGAGGAGGCGGGGAACTACAGACCAGTCAGTTCTACCTCAGTAGTGGGCAAGATTATGGAGGCATCTGCTTAAGGAAAGGATAGTGCAACACCTGGAATCCTTAGGAGCACAGGATCCAAGACAGATTGGGTTTACAACAGGAAGCTCCTGTCAAACTAATCTCATAGATTTCTTTGACTGGATAACCAGAGTGGTGGACCAAGGGGGTGCAGTTGATGTTGCCTGCCTTGACTTCAGCAAAGCTTTCAGTACTGTTCCACATAGAAGATTGATTAATAAGCTGGGTAGGCTTGGGGTGGGTCAGAAGTTGGTCAGCTGGGTGGCAAACTGGTTGGCGGGCAGAAAACAGAGAGTGGTGGTAAATGGTATATATAGTCAGAAGAGATGCAGTTCACAAGGGAGGCACCTCAGGGACTAGTCCTGGGGCAAGTCCTCTTCAATATCTTCATCAGTGACATTGCAGATGGACTGGAGGGTAAGGTTTGTCTGTTTGCAGATGACACCCAGATCTGCAACAGAGTAGATGATCCAGGTGGGGTCAGCAGAATGAGAAGAGATCTAGATAAACTGGCAAAATGGTCAGAAGAGTGGAAAATGGGGTTTAATGCCCCCTTGTGAATTGCATCTCTTCTGACTGTATATCATTTACCACCATGCTCAGTTTTCTGCCCACCAACCAGTTTGCCACCCATATAGTAATATGACTAGAGCCTGTGTGGCTGGCTGTTTGTGTTTGTCTCTGTCAGTAGTTTAGTTTTTGTGGATTTTCATGTGTTTCTGCTTGGAGGAACTGGACCATTCTTGGACATAACATCTATGAACATTTTCTGGACTAAAAAACTGCAAAACATCACCACCAGGTATTGGCATTCTCATCATAAATCAACTTTAGTGGAAGCCATCAAAGCCAAAAGTAAGGTCAATAAATCTGTTATACTGTACAAGCACTTAGTTGTGGAGTGCTGCATTGAATTCACATTTCCATCTGACTTGTTCTTAAAGGATGTATACTTGTCTTTGAGGTCTATTCACAACCATTTTGGAGAACAAAGGGAAGATACTAACAAAGGATTTTACATCCTGCATATGCCCCAGGCCAATGTTCATCACCTTCAGGAATTTAACCCCTTCAGGAATTTATCACATTCTGGGTCTTTGAGCTACAATAACAATTTTCTGGTCCCCGGTAGTTCACCATTTCCTGTGGACTTAATTACTTTTCATCAATCATGTGGCACCTCTGAGAACATGGCTTTATATATTGTGCTCTGCAATATCACGGGGCAAATGCAGACCAGCAAAACCAAGAGGACTAGATGCCCTACAACAAAACTAGTCTGCAAACTCATTAAAGCGTACCTTCTTAGGATACTACTTATGCTACTTCTGATATCTGGAAATGTTCACCCTAACCCGGGGCCTACCGTCCTAGCACCCCATGCCACAAAAAGGTGGGAGGGGTCCCTCACATTAGCCTCAATCAGTGTCTGCAGCCTCCTTAACAAACTTGACATCTTGCAAACCTGGGTCTAGCAACATAGCCCTGATGTACTCTCTGTTGTCGAAACATGGCTTAACCCCAAGATACCAGACGCTGCAGTCACCATCCCTGGATACTCTATATTCAGGCAGGACAGGGTCTCCAAACAAGGTGGGGGCTGTGCCATCTACCTGAGGAATTCCTATCTGGGTCAAGTCTTCCCGTTCTCAAACCCTAAACCACCCTTGCAGGTTCTCGCTATTAAAGTTCTACTCGGGGCACACAACAAGGAGCTCACCATTGCCTCTGTGTACCTACCCCCTAAAGATCAGCCCAATGGATTTCTGAGCATATTGGAAAGCCTACAGGGATTACACCATAACTCTGAACTCATAGTACTAGGCGACTTCAACATAAATTGGCTATCGCTAGAGGCAAGAAACTACAAGGATGCTGTCACATCACAGAACCTCACCCAGCTTGTTACCACCCCCACTAGGTGCAATTATAGGACAGGGTCGCACACACTTCTGGACTGGATCCTTACTAATCACCCTGAATGAATCTCAAAAATCTCAGTGCTCCCTGATGGGATCAGTGACCACTCACCGGTCACATGTACCTGGACAAACAAATTCATTAAGCCCCCTCCTAAAATAATCCACACCAGAGTGTTAAAGCAGTGGTACCTTGAACTACTAAAGACACACCTAAGCCACCTGGACTGGACACCAATCGACTCTGCCATTGATGTAAACCAAGCCTTAGACCTTTTCATCAGCCACTTCACTGCGGCCTGCAATAGCTTTGCACCTCTAAAAAGCTGAAGGTCAGGGGCAGAGCTAACCCTTGGATAACCCCCGATCTAATCACTTTACTTAAACATAGGGATCATCGCTGGCACTGTGCCCATGCAACATCCAAACCTGGGAATATTCATAAAAATAAAGCTGCCAGAAATGAGTGCACGTGGGCAGTTAGGAGCGCCAAAAGCAAATACTTCAAGGAAGCTCTCTCCAGCTCCTGGAGTGATGGAAAACATTTTTGGAGTAACTTGAAAGACCTTATAGGCAGGGACCCTAAGTCACCACCCACCATGCTCAACATAAATGGAACACCAACATCTGACCTGTACACAATCACCAACACCTTTAACAATGCGTTCTCCAACTTGGATAGTGTCCTCCCTTCTAATTTATTTGATGCCCCCTCTGGTAGTAACCCTCCTGCAACTACCCCTCTCATACACCCTGCCCCACAATTCTACTTCAAGGAGATCCCAGTGCATGAAGCCAGAACCTATATTCAGAAGGCCATTCACAACGCAGGCTACAGCGGTGACTCCCTTGACCTGAAGTTGTTAGCACTTGTCCTTGAACCCCTGACAAAGGTCCTCAACCTATCACTAAGGATGTCCCAGTTCCCATCTCACTGGAAACAGGTGACCATCACACTGGTACATAAAAGTGGAGACAAATCACTGCACTCCAACTACAGACCTATCTCCATCCTCCCTCCATTGTCTAAGGCCCTGGAGCACATTGCCTCAGACCAACTAGTCAAGTACCTGGAAAAATACGACATCCAGTGTTCTGAGCAACATGGTTTCCGAAAAGGGTACAGTGCTACCATTGCACTATTAGAGTTCACGGGCTTCATCCATACCACGCTTGATCAAGGAAACTGTGTAGGGGCAGTAGTCATCGACCTTATGAAAGCCTTTAATACTGTGAACCACCCACTTCTACTCAAGCAATTATCAAACATTGGGCTCTCCAATGAAGCACTGCTCTGGTTTTCAAGCTACCTTATGGAGAAGGTCCAGTGGGTTAGGATTGCCGGTGTCACCTCGGAAGAAAAGCCAGTCCTTTCAGGAGTCCCACAGGGGTCCATCCTGGGGCCACTAATCTTCAGCCTCTTCCACAACGACCTTCCCAGTGTCTGCCACCAGAAATTACTGCTCTACACCAACAACACAGTCATGTTCACCAACCACCAAAACGCAGAGCTCCTCGAGAAACAATTACAGCTTGAATTCATGCGCATCGAAGAATGGTTCAAGTCACACAAACTGGTCATGAACTACAGCAAAACAAAGGTTATGACCTTCTACAGTGCCAGGAGCAAGTACAAATCCCGTGACCTCACCATCCTAAGCCAAACGGGGACCTAACTTGAACACGTTCCTGATTTTAAATACCTGGGTGTCACATTGGACAGCTCACTCTCCTACCATCGGCACATAGATTCTGTTGCCAAAGCCACCAACATCCGTATAGGTCTGCTCTAAAAGCACAAACACTGCATGACTCCTGACACTCTCTAGTTGGCTATCAACAGCTCTGTCACCTCCATCATCGATTACGGACTAGCTAGCTATTTATGGCTCTGCCTCCGCCTCTGCCCTCTGCAGAATTACAGTTGCACTCAACAAAGCACGCAGGCTACTAACTGGGGCTGACCGACTTACACACACTTGTGACCTGTACACTCAGGCAGGATGGCTTCCTCTCATCAGCCGGATACAGTATCAAACCTGGTCGTGCCCCTTGGCATTAAAAAGCTCCTCATTGAACACCACAGCACCCAGCAAACTAGAAGTTCACAACAACTAACCTTCCTTGTCCCCAGATGCCGGACTATCATGGGCCAGAGGGCCTTTGCCCACAGAGCACCACCGTGGTACAATACTCTCAACAAAGAAACTCTTACTGCTGCTGCTCTTGGCCCTTTTAAGAGACAACTCCGACTTCATCTCATTTCAACTAGTCATCATGACTGCCTCGCCTAATCAGGGGCCCACTGCTCAGTGCCCTCCACTTTAGTCTTGACAGCTATCTCTCCCCGCCTTGCCCCCTTCTACCTGCCTACCCCCTTGCCCCCTCTCCCTTTCCTCCCCCCAGGCATTTCCTGACTTTTATCCCTATCCTCCCTCCCCTTTAGAGCTCTTACCTTCACCCTCTACCCTCAGGCAATGGCCTTCTTGCCTGCATACCCCCTTCCCTCTCACCTGCATTGCTTATTTCTAAGATTGCCCTAGGCTGGTATGTCATGCTACCTAACATTTGGCACATTTTGAATTACTGGAATTTCCTAAGCCTCAGTATCTTACTACTTTTCATCGTGTAACTATGTATTATTATGTTGACCTTTATATGTATGTATACCCGCTATTACTTCGACGTGGAACCTTTGTAAACGAGCAGTTCCTGCTCAAAGGTATTTGTAATCCTAGATTTCAATAAAATAAAAATGCAAAAAAGTGTAAGATCATGCACATAGGGAAGAGAAACCCTGAAGCCACCTATAGGTTGGGAGGAGAGTTGCTGGCAATCACAAGGGATGAGAGAGACTGGGGCATCATCATCACAGATGACCTGAAATCATCCACACAGACCACTAAAGCAGTAGGTAAGCCTAGAGGGACGTTGGGGTGTATTAGTAGGGGTATCACAAGTCATAAGAGGGAGGCAATAATTCCTCTTTACAAGACACTGGTTAGGCCCCATCTGGAGTACAGTACTGTGTTCAGTACTGGAGGCCACATCTGCAGAAGAACATAAACAAAATGGAGGCAGTCCAGAGAAGGGCAACCAAAATGGTGCAGGGATTGCATCAGAAAACATAAAAGGACAGATTAACAGAGCTCAATATGTATATCCTAGAGCAAAGGAAGGAGAGAGGTGATACGATCAAAACATTCAAACATCTTAAAGGCATTAACAAGGTGAAAGGGTCTAACATGTTTCAATATATGAAAAATAGCAGGACAAGAGGACACCGCATGAGATTAGAGGGAGGCCAATTAAGGGGTAATCTGAGGAAGTTCTTTTTCACAGAAAGGGTGGTGGATGCATGGAACCACCTACCTCAGAAAGTGGTGGCTATGAATACAATGCAGGGCTTCAAGCAGGCATGGGATAGGTATAATGGAGCAATACAGATGAGTATGAATAGATGGGCCATTGACAGAGTGCAGGCCTATGGCACATGCATAAGGTAGAAAAAATGGGCAGACTGGATGGGCCTCGCGTTCCTTATCTGCCATCAACGTCTATGTTTATATTACTAAGCTGAACCCCATTTTTGATAATTGAAATTGTTGCATTATCACTGGTTTTATTTGAGTTAATGTAGCATAGAATGCTTTGGTTTTGCCCTTTGAAACAGATAGCTTGAATTCTATATTTCTTCTTTCATTCCTAATTAGCCCATTAGTCTTTTTATGTTTGCTTGCACGCATGCACAAGCAAGCAATAATACCCGACAGGATGGGCGGTATTGGGCAATGCCGGCCAGCCAATCAGATGCCAGGAAATAAAAAGCCAATTTTGTAAGCACAATAATACCCTCCAGGGTGGGCGGTATGGGCAATACCAGACTACCCAGGGGCATAATGAGGTCCGACACCACAGGTGGAGGGTCTTATAGCCCCTGGGAGGTCCAGTATTGCCCATACTGCCCACCCTGGAGAGTATTATTGTGCTTAGAAAATGGGCTGGCTGTAACTTTTTTTCAACCATTTATTTTAATTTATTTTTTTAAAGAAAACATTCATTTTTAGCTGTGTGCTTAGCAAAATAGTTCCTCTACTGGTATCTTTGACAATCCTTACCAGTAGAGGGTAGCACAGCATTTCACTGTTTTGTTGTTACTGATGAGAGAACGTCCAATCCTTGGTACTTGAACGGGGGGGTTCACCCCATCACTTGTGTTCATTTTTTTTTTTTACTTTGTTACTGAAGGCCGCGGTTAAAAGTTTATTTACTTCCTCCTACAACAGTAGTATGGCACTTGATCGGGAAGGGGAACGAAGTGTAGGCGAAGTACAGTACCTTGATCTCAGCAACGGAACGCAGGAGAGGTAGTAAAAAAAAAAAAAAAAAAATAGCAGTGAGGCTGCTTTGTGGAGCACAGGAGAGGTATGCTTTATTTCTTCAATGGGTAACCTGCTTTGTTTTTTCCCTCCTTGTTCATCGGGGATGTGGCCAAGGACTGGTGGTGGCGGTTGGGCGAGCTTTGAAGAAAAAAAGCTGCTACATGAATGTAAATTGTACTGCTTCAGATTTTAATAGATCGGGAGAGGAATGGAGGTGGTGGCCAGTCAACCATGCTGTGGGCAGTTCAATGTAGTTGACCAGAAGAGTAACAGAGATGGCGGTCAGGCAGTCACTTGAGGGCGCGTTGTGGAGAACATTGACAAAAATGGCAGAAATACGAAAAACAAACCTGCAAACAGCAGGTACATTCGTTATGTTTTGATGGTGTTTTGTGGAAATTAGTTGACGATCGGTGATGGAACAGGGTCCCAGACATTTGGGGGGGGCAGAGAAGTGTGACGGGTGGATTAAATTGATGTTTCTGTGGTGCTAGTTTCAAACGAAGTAATTTAAGGGTTTTTTTTGTTGTTGGTTTTTGTAGAAGTGAGAAAACTGTTGTGGTCATGCCATCCTTTTGTGTGTCTGTAGTAGGGCTGCCTTGCTATGTCTAGCATCTCTCAGTAAGCAAGAGAAAACATGGCAGCACTTTAAAATGGAAATTATATGTGTTAGCCAATTAGGAAGCAGGGTGGGCACCAGGATAAGTAAGTGGGTGAAGGGGAACTACGGGCTGGTCCTTTTTGTTTCCTGGGCATCTATTGAAAGTTAATGTACCCCCCTGGCAAGGGTACTAACCAATCAGATGCCAGGAAATAAAAAGCCTATTTTCTAAGAAACATTATGTGGCAACTTAGGAGAGAAGCGGGTTGTGGAGGTGCAGCAGTGTGGTGGCCAGTGCCAGCACTGTATTTGTGGGCTTGGCGGTGTGCAGCCAATGCAGGCCCAGTGTCCTGATGACACTAGTTCTGCAGAAGTGCCACCAACTTGAAATGATTTGGCTGCTGCAATGAGGGGCCGCCTCATCATTGCAGCATCAGCAATTCTGCTGTAATGAGGGAGCGACCCGTCATTGCAGGGCGGTGTCTTGTCTGGTGTGACATTACCAGGAACATGGCGGCTCTATGCGGCCACCTCAGAGCCCCATGAAAAACGACAGGAGTGCCCAATCCCCCTGTGGGCATGGCCCCGACCCACTTCATTTGCTGACGGGGGAGCCCACTCCCTATCGGCATAATGTCCCCACCCCCCAATTTCTGTTGTGTGCCAAGGGGGTGCCCTGCACCCGTTTCTGTGCTGACGGGGGGCCCAGTCCCCGTTGGCTTTGGTCCTCCTCCCCACAAATGCAGGTGGCACACTGGGAGCCCACCCCAGTGTACCAAACACACCTGAGAAAGAAGAAAACCGACCTGCGTTGTCTTTTTTTTTTTTTTTTATCTGTAAAATGAGAAAACAGTCCTTCGATGTGTCTGGTGCCCTTCCCCCAACCCACACCCACCCTCTACATAGCCCACCTCCTCACACACCCCATCACCCCATACTTACCTCCGGAGCCCGGTGCGATGATCTTCGGTGGACTGGGAACACGTCTGCACTCTTCAAAGCCGACCGCGAACTGAAGAAATGCTTGTAATCTGTATAATGGCATAAATAGGGTTTTTTCAACTTTGGTGCATATCTCAGGCATTTTGGGGAATTTTGGCACCAAATTTTCAACATTGGGTTACTGGGACCCCTCCTCATGAATTCAGTCACTGTTATGGCGTTATTTGGTCCTGAAAGGTGATTTTCCATGGTCAATGCGCGGAATCACCTTCCGGGACCAATTAATGAAACAAAAGTGCCACTGTTCATGAGGTTGGCTCTCAAAAAGCCTATATTGCAAATCTGGTGAAAAAAATCCAAAAAATGACTGTTTCATGAGTGTGCATTGTGCAGTTTCCACGCATGCTTGTAACTTTGTGAATCTGTAATATTTTCACTCCAGATTTTCAACACTGCCATTTTTTTATCCCTCCTTATGAACAGTATGGCTGTCATTTTTCACAAACTGGACGAAATGTGTTTTCACACTTCCGACGCAGAGGGAAATCAGTGTTTGGGACAGATTAAGAACAAGCGAGTGAGAGGGGGGAGTGAGCAAGCTCAACAGGGCTCAGTCGGGACTGCTGCAGATTTCTTTGTGGGCAGAAAAAGGTGCCAGTGCAGGGAGGAGCCCAGTACAAAAGGGCAACCTGCAGTGCAGGGAGAAACAGGGCAAGTGAGTGAGAGGGGGAGTGAGCAAGCTAATCGGAGCTCTGTTGGGACTGCTGCGGATTTCTTTGTGGGCAGAAAAAGGCACCAATACAGGCAGGAGCCCAGTACAAAGGGGCAGCCTGCAGTGCCGGGAGAAACAGAATGAGCGAGTGAGAGAGGTGGAGTGAGCAAGCTCAACGGACTTCTGTAGGACTGCTGGGGATTTCTTTGTGGGCAGACAAAGTAGCCAATGCAGGCAGGAGCCCAGTACAAAAGGGCAGCCTGCAGGGCTGGGAGAAACTGAACGAGCGAGTGACAGAGGGGGAGTGAGAACTCAACGGAGCTCTGTTGGGACTTTAGAGTTGTCCAACCAACCACCTTCTCAGGGTCCTGTGTGGTCCTATATTACAGCAAGGTCTCTGGCAAAGCAATGACTGGATACTTTTAGGATTGCTGTAATAATATATATTTTTTTCTTCTGTTTATTTCTCTAACTGAGCTGAGTAATACTTGGAATGCAATATGATTTCTAACTGGGCTAAGTGAGACTATGAGGGCTGAGGACAAAAAGTATGGTAGCTGAGGGATGAAAAACAGACAAGGAGGCTTTAGGATTGATACAGTAATACAGTATTACAGTATCTAACGGATAAGATTTGAGACTGAATTAATCTGGTCAACAAGGGGCAGTGGGGGACTAGAGTGGGGAACAGGAATTTAAGTAAATAGGCCCTAACAGTTTGTAGTAGGGTACAGTAACTGGGAGTAGGAGCCTGTAACATAAGATGGGGGCCAAAATGGGGCAGGTGCCGCATGTCAATAAGCGGAGCATCTTTGGAAGGGTGGGGGTGTAGAGGGTGTGAGTCCATCATGATCCTGGACTGAGCTTGGAGGATGGGGGGAGTGTATGGTCTGTAGACAACTGGCTAGTTTGAGGGAGGAACTGTGGAGGTTAGGGAGGAGTCTAAGTGGCAGGGCAGATGAGTATGTAGGCATCCTAGCTGGGAAGGGGATAGGGGATGGCAAGGGGGCAGGGAAGAATAACTAGGAATGAACTGACCCCAGTATCAGAGACACTAGCAGAAAATAGAGAGAAGGGAAGGAGTGCCGGGCGAAAGGGGGGGCCTCCTGATGGGGGAGGAAGAGACCATGAGGAGTACCATGGGAGAGAGCAGATGGCTGCGGGTAGGGATGAACCAGGAGTGGGGTCGGGGGGGGGGCACAGAGGGGAACAAGTAGGAGGGGAGAACCTATAGGGGGAAGAGATGTAAGAGGGGTATCCACTAGGAATAGATTCGAGCCTCTGCTATGGGAGACAGAGTGGGAGCAGGAATATACTGAAGGGGGGGGACAAGCAGGGCATGAGAGGGATGGCAACATGTAGGGGAAGAGATAGCGAGGATGAAAGGGTACAAGGGAGCTAGTAAAGAAGGAGGGGCTGACTGGAGGAGAAAAGGCTATGGGAAGTAGAAGGATGGGAGGGGCATCACTATCAGGGTCGAAGGGAATGGGGGCTGTAAATCGACAACAACGGGGATAGGATAGGGATTGGAAATCAGCAGGGGAGGTCGACATGGGAAACCTAGTAGGAAGTAGTCAGGCTGGGAAGGGGTTCAAGGGGGATAGGAGGAATAGGGCAGAGAAAAGGGATCGGGCAGAAGTAGGGGTACAGATACAGAAGTCACAGAGGGTGCAGCTTGCAGAGGTAAGAGGCAGGGAAGAATGAATACTGGGGTGGTGGCAGGGGCATTAGAAAGGAAAGGGGGTAAGGGTCAGGGGGTTACTCATCCTGGTGGATTCTATACTGAAAGTGGGTGAGATGGGGTGGAAGGGAAGACTGCCGTATTTGGGTTGAAGCTATCCCTGGGTTAACTGTAGGAGGGGCAGGGCAGGCACTGTTTAAATGTGCAGTGACGGGGGGGAAGAAACCTCATTTAGTATTGCATGGGTGCAAACGACTTGGCGGAAGAGACTGTGGAAGTAGTGAGGGGGGGTTCTAGGAGTTGGGCAGGCAATATGAGGGGGAGTGGGAGTCTATGGCATTCTCGGAGGTACTCCCAGTACCATGTGCAAGGCATGGGGAGGAATGGTAGGATTGAGGAGTTCGAGTGGCTGAGGGATTGGTGCCACACCAAAAATTATGGTTAGTGACTAACCGGGGTAGGGTCTGGGGGAATAGTGACTTGTACGCAGGGGACAGGCTGCACTTGAGCAGGGAGAGGAGTATTAAAGGCAGGATTAGAGGGGTATAGCTCTACTAAGGTGGATTTAAACTGGGTGGGGGTGGCCAAAACACTGAGGTTGATAAAAAAGGTCCGGACAGGGGAGCCTAATGAGCTCACCCACCCAGATATAGGTAAAGGCGGAGGCGTAGTAACCCAGGAGGGGGTGGGCAGAGTGCTCTGAGTGTAATATAGAAGGCACCACTACCTGGTAAGAATAACAAGGAGAAAGGATTTTGACTACCGGGAGGAGGGACATAGGCCAAGGAGAAGAGTGAGGAAGGAGGGTATGGGTGGAAGGTGGTCTCTCTGAATGCAAGAAGCCTGGGGAACAAAACTGCAGAGCTTCAGGTGCTCCTTTCAGAAGGGAAGGTGGACACTGATGCAGTGACAGAGACTTGGGCCGCAGAGTACCATGATTTGGACTTGGCAATCCCTGGATACAGGATATACAGCAGGGACCAGGGGTTGAAGGGGGGTGCACTCTATGTGAGGGAATGGATCAAATGCATAAGAGATGAGAGAGAAGAGGAGAGAACAGAGCACTTTGGGTGCAGCTCTGGACTCCAAGGGCAGAAAGCTGAGGCTGGGAGTTGTGTACAGACCACCAGCCCAATCCAGGGAACTGGATGGGGAGTTGGCAGAGCAGATAAGGAGGGTGAGTAGAAGGGGAAGTGTGGTGATAGTGGGGGATTTTAACCTACCAGGGGTTGACAGGAGCATCCTGGCCAATAGCAGTACCAGAGAGCAGGTGCTCCTAGATGCATTCCAGGACTGCCTTCTAACACAATTGGTAAGTGGGCCTACAAGGTTTTGTAGCACTCTGGACCTAGTACTGGCAAATGGGGAGGCAGTGCGGGAGGTAAGGGTGGAGGACACACTAGCGGGTAGCTTATGGGAGTTGGTCATGGGAGGTGGCCAGGAGAGTGAAAAAAAGCTAAGGCCTCCAGAGAATTAAGGTTAGCACAGGGCATAACGGAAGGGGGAAATCACATTTTTAGGTATGTCAGGGAAAAGAGGAAGTGCAAGGAACATAGTGTGAGGATAAAGCGGTGAGCGGATTTGGTGGAAAAGGGGGAGGAGCAAGCGGAAATGGTAAATGAATACTTCTGCTCTGTTTTCACTAAGGAGAGGGATGGTCCACTACCAGCATGTGCTGGGGGGTGGGGAAAGGGAGGAGGAGGTGACAGACAAAGTGGTCACAGGGATTAGGGTGCTAGAGGGGCTGAGGGCAGTAAGGGTGGACAAGGCACCAGATCCCGATGGCATCCACCCCTGGATGCTGAGGGAGATGGCAGAGCTGTTGGCTAAGCCGCTGGCAGATCTGTTCAACATCTCCCTAGAAATGGGGTGTGTGCACCAGGACTGGAGGGTGGCCCATGTGGTGCCCATACACAAGAGTGGGCCTAGGGAGGAGCCAGGAAATTATTGGATGGTCAGTCTCATGTCCATAGCGTGTAAGTTTATGGAGGCGATACTGAAGCAGAGGCTGGTGGCATTCCTAGAGAGTAATGGCCTCCAAGATGGCTGGCAACACTGGTTTGTCTCAGGGAGGTCTTGTCAAACCAACCTAATAGAGAATTATGACTGGGTGACAAGGGAATTGGACAGGGGCCATGTGGTAGATGTCCTTTGCTTGGACTTTAGTAAGGCCTTTGATACAGTGCCTCATGGGAGACTGGGTGGGGGAGGGAAAAAAGTTGACTAAATGGATGGAGAACTGGCTACAGGGAAGGGTGCAGAGGGTGGTGGTGGCGGGGGAGCTCTCGGCACCTACAGCAGTGACCAGCAAGGTGCTGCAGGGGTCATTGCTGGACCCGATGCTTTTTGGGCTCTTTATCTCTGATATGGCACATGGATTGGGGAGCAGGATTAGTCTGTTCACAGATTATACCAAATTGGGGGCAGTGGTGGACAAAGAGGATGGATGGGAAAAACTGCAGGGGGACCTAACCAAACTAGAGACATGGTCGGTAGAGAGGCAGCTAGGATTTAATGCAAAGAAGTGTAATGTGATGCACTTCGAGCCTAAGAACCAGAAGAGGGACCCTTGGTTGGGGAATCACAGAGGAGGAGAAGGACCTAGGGGTGTTGGTAACTGGGAGCATGAACAACTCAGCCCAGTGCAAGAGAGCAGCAGCGAAAGCAGGCAGGATGCTGGGGTGCATCGCAAAGGGATTCTCATCCAGACACAGGGATGTGATCCTGCCTCTCTACAGATCATTGGTCAGAGCGCACCTGGGGTACTGAGTGCAATACTGGAGGAGGCCATACTTGAGGGGAGATGTAAAGTTACTGGAGGGGGTGCAAAGGAGGGCAACAAAAATGTTAAAGGGGATGGAATGAAAGGAATATGAAGTTAGGCTGAAGGAGCTGAACATGTACACCAGGGGGCGCCGACAATGCAGGTGCTCAGGTGCTTGGGCACCCACAAAAAATGGACTGTTCATCATATTAGCTGAGAATATGAGTGGTCCAATTTTAATTCATTCCATTCCACTGTAAAACAACTGAAAGCAGCAGTGCAGTGGCCCATTTCTGTATTTTACATTACAGTACTTCTTGCACGGCTGCTTCTTTAACTGTGAACACACCAGCCTGTCCCGTTCCACTTCAGTCTGGCAGCAAGCCGTCTATGTTCGGGTGTGTATACGAATCGGGAGGATTCTCCTTTAAAAGTCTCACTGTTCTGCATCACATGATCCTGTCCCTGGGAGTCTCAGAGACGTGCCATGTGGCTACGATTTACGGTCTCACAATCTCAGCTACACTACTTGAGTGAGCCTTCCCTCCCGCGCTGCAGAAGGTCAGTGAGAATTTGAAGCTGTTTATGTCTCGCTCTCATCTGGAATGGACAATTTAGAAACTAAACTAAAAGTGGAAAAAAAGATCTGCACAGAGCAGGTCAGAGGGAGAGAGTAGTTGAGTGTTTCTGTTAGGAATAGGGATGGTGAATGTGTGTTTTGAAAACAGGAGAGCAAAGTAGACATGTTGTTGCACAGCAGAGGAAGGATTCAGGAATCACTCATTTCTTATTTTTGTTCAACTTCCTGCCTGATAGGCTCATCAAAAAAAAAAAAAGGGTCTGTTTTGGAGACAGTAAATTAAGCCAGCAGAGATGCACAGCTGAGTAAATACTTCCCCAGTTTTTGATTTCTGCTTGGCTTGATTGAATGTGAATGGATATGGACTAATATAAAAATATAGAAATAAGTTTTGTAATCTGGTTACTGCGTAACAGGATACAAGAAGAAGAGACACTGCAATTAGATTTTACACTGTGTGTCTGTGTGTATGAGTCCTCTCCTGTTTATCCAGATACTCTTGGTGCCCCAGCCCCAATGTTATGTATCCCCTTGTCCCCAATCTTGTGTCCCCTCTACTCTGCCCTCAGATTTGTGCTCTTTGTCCCACGTTCTGTGTACCCTGCCCTTATATTGTGCTCTTGTCCCATTACGTGTACCCTACCGTCAGATTTGTGCTTTGTGTCCCAAGTTCTGTGTACCTTGCCCTCAGATTTCTGCTCTTTGTCCCAGGTTCTGCATATCCAGTGCCTAGCCCTGTGTCCTCACTGCCCCTGGACTAGGTGTCTCCCTATCCATAGCCCCGTGTCCCCTTTTCCCCAGCCCTACTCTACTTACTGACACTGGGTTCTGCTGTCCCCAAACCCTATCTCCAGAGCCCAGTCTCAAGCTGTGTTGGAATTAAACTTTGAGTTTTGGGAGCTGGGAGAGGGACACAGAGGGCCATACCTGTAAATTGAGCCCCTTTCCTATTATTATAAGTCAGTGGCAGTGAATCATGAGCTCCCAGGGCTGTCTTCAGAGCTGGGGGGGAGCCCTGACAAGCCCCCTGTAATTCCAACACTGGTCCCAGGACCCAAGCCCTGTACCTCCAATTCTGTGTTCACTGTTTCAGTCCCTGTCACCTGGCCCTGCTGTCAAGAGCTCATCAGTGGTCAAAGACACATTATGGTTTGCCACAGTATTGACTCGGATGCTTAGGGAGCAGCACCACAGGTAATCTGATTAAAGAGATGCAGGTTCTTTAAAGTGTGATACATGCATTTTTGTGCCACTGATGCGTTAGTACTAACAGTAGGGTTAATAATCAAGGCTGCTTTTTGATGGCTTAATTTAATCTGATTTGTTGCAGCTTCTGCTGTTGGTTAGCCCTATTTAGCCCAAGGGAGCAGGGCCACTACACCCTCCCCCTCTGTGAGAAGAAGGTACTGGGATATAAGCTCCTTGTCTCATCAGCGCTGAAAGATCAGGGATGATAAATAATCTTCTAATTATAAATGACTCCATTCAGCTTCCTTTCTCTTTGATCCACTGAAAATATAACCTCTCAACTGTCCCTTATTTTCAGGGATGTCCCTGATTTTTGCCTCAAAATGTTCCCGTCCCTTATAAAATTTGTGTTTTTGTGACTGAACTGTGGGGATAGCAAGCACAAAATAATGTTAAACATAAAATTACAAACTTGTTCTTCAGAAAATGCATCTTACATAAATCCCCTTATTCTACCAGCTTTCTCAGTAAATATTACTAAATTTTAAGATGTGTCCCTGATTCTGGCACTTTGTCCCTAATTTTTGATGCAAGAGCTTGAGTGTCATGGCAGGACAAAAAAGAGACATTGCACTATGAAGTGTGTATATGTGTGTGTGTGTGTGTGTTTACACTTTGGAATACTTAGAGAAACCTGTCCATGCAGCATACCTTTCAGTATTTCATCATTGAAATGCATAGCACTGACCTTCCAAATCCAGAGGAAATGGCCAGAATATGAATCATTTTCTAATTTTAAAGAATAATATCTCTAAGAATTGTGGGCCCCAAATGTTTAGTGTTAGGAATGTTTTATCAATTTAATTCAAAAATGTGACTGAAATAACAATAGTGCTATGTGACTTTCATAACAGTTGAGAGTTATGCAGTGCAGGTGTGTGTTAAGAGGATTTTTCACACACCTCTGAGGTGTGTGATAAGCACAAAAAACCCTCGCTTGAGATGATCACACACCTAGGGTGTGTGAAAAAACTTCATAGCCCAAATCTTGCATAGGCATTATTTTCTCTCATAATAACTGGTACAGTTTCTCGAGACAGTGTATGGAGCGCTCCAGGGAACACTTACATCTCATGGGGTGGTGGCATTGTTACCTGAAATCTAAATCGGCATGCTTGCAACACCTGGAGGCATCAAAGATCTCCAGAGCACACTGCTATGGGTCTTAGCACCTTGCCAGGCATCAAAGAGCCCACAAAGGAGCTCTTACATCCTCTGCAGTGGAGACCGGTTGTGGTGCATATACATTCTAAAATGTATTAAAATAACCCCCAAATTGCACCACAAAGCATGAAAAATCCTACAGCTTCTAGGGCCTAGGCAGCCCCCAAACCCCCGTCCTTTTATAATTACCCGGGGCACCCACAAAATTTTTCAAAACCTGGCACCCCTGATGTACACACCGGAGGAGAGGAGGGATAGCGGGGTATGAATGAAGCATTTAAATACCTGAGGGGGCTAAACAGACCTAGCATCGAGGGGGTGTTTAAACTGAGGAGTGGAAGAGAGATGAGGGGGCATGGACTAAGGTTGGAAGGGAGGTGTTTCAAGAGGGAAATAAGGAGGCACCACTACTTCACTGAAAGAGTGGTGTCTAGCTGGAATGTGCTGCCAGAGGTGGTGGTAACATGTAGGACAGTCAATAGCTTTAAGAAGGAGTGGGATAAATCAAGAGAAAGAGTCAGGGGGACAGGGGCTTTGACAAGCGGGGGAGGAACTGAGGTGGAGGAGGCTGGGGCAGCTGCAATCTAGGATGCTAACTGCACACTCAGGCAGACTTAGACGGATTGGTCTGTTCTGCTGGCATATTCCTGTGTTCATATTTAAAATCACAGTGACTCTGTTCATGAGCAGAGGTCCTAAAATGCCTATGTTGAAAATTTGGTGACAAACGTCCTTAAAATAACTGTGTTACAAGCGTGCATTGTGCAGTTTTCACGCACCCTCATAATTTTGCAAATCTGTAGTACTTTCTCTCCAGATTTTCAACACTGGCATTTTTTCAGACCTCCTTATGAACAGTACAGCTGTCATTTTTCACATCCTTCCTGAAATATGCATTTACACATCTGGTGCAGAATAGCGCAGTTGCTGTGGGAAAACAATGTTCAGTACAGATTAAGAAAATCATGCTGACAGTGTTCATGAGAGAGGTCACAAAATGGCTATGTTGAAAATTTGGTGAAATAATTCCACTAAATGTGCGTGAGTTACGCAGTTTCCATGTATGCTCGGAAGTTCGAGCATTTTTAATATTTTCACTACAGATTTTCAACATTGCCATCCCTTCACACCTCCCTATGAATGGTACAACTGTCATTCTTCACATCCTGCCCAATCTGTGTGCATCTGGTGCACAATGGCACGGTCGCTATGGGAACCCAAAGTTCGGGACACATTGACAAAATCACAGTGCCACTGTTCATGAGAAGAGGTCCCAAATGCTTTCATGATGTGGGGTCACATAAAGGCCATGTTGAAAATTTGTAGTGCAAATACCAACAAACACCCAGGGCGTTAAGGTTTCTAACCATAACATCCCACCCTGTACAGAATGACAGGCATCAGGGATGTGCCTTTGGATTGCTGACTGTAATGCTCATGCCATTTCACCCCCCCACCCTGCAGCCAGTGACAGGCATCGAGGTGTGCCTAGGACTCTTCAGCCCCAGAGTTCACCCCAGTCTTCTATATTGCACCCATTTCAGCGAATGTCCTTTATGGAGTAGGGTGACTGTAAAGCCGAATACCCCAAGGTACACCTCAACACTTGTCGGTGTCTGCAGGATAGGGTGAGGTGAAATGGCATGAATGTTATGGGAGACAACCCAAATGCATACCCCAATGCCTGTTCATCTCTACAGGTTGGAGGTGGGGTTGGCATGAAGTTCAATACTTCACTGCCATTCCTACTCTGCATCTGTCTAACTCCTGCATTTCCAATGCTAATACCAGTAAGCAAACATTCGGCATTGACAAATGCTTGTTTAATTCTTCCTTGTACACAGTTCTACTGACCTTTAGTTCTGTGCTCCCTGAGTTTTTTAAAAGCTCTTTCTTGTCTTTTAATCTTATTGGTTAACCAGGTTGCATTTTCCCTTTATTATTCCAGCCCTTTTTAAACAGACATATAATATTTCTAATTCATAAATAATGCTCAACTGAATTAATTGACAACCTTTTTTTTTGAATTTTATATTTATTAATTTGTATTACAATGGATACAAGTATCTCCTGTAGAACAGTGCAGTAGATTAATAATAAAAGCAACTTTGATCATACAGTATGATTAGCACTCCTATCCTGTTACATCAAGTGGGGGATAATCTTCTACATTTCTAATATAAATCAAAGAAAATGTCCATAGGCTAATGCTGCCATGTGTGGGGGACTCATACATTTCACATAATATATCATATAATTCACTTTTAGTAGGTGAAATCTCCCCCATAAACAAACAGAAGAAAAGTCAGTACAATGAGAACAGCATGCACTCTTATACAACTCCCCACCACTCCGTACACTTAGTATCATACAGCAGTCTAATACCAATTCAATGAGACTTGAAACCATTGATCACAAGTGTCTTTACTACCCTTTAACCACTCTAATTTTTATATAAAGTAGTAAACTGTAACATTTGAGCTTTTAAACTGTTGAACTGTTCCAAGACTTTAAATTTCTCAAAGAAGCAATTATCTCCACTAAGTTATCAGCTCTATAAAGACTTAGATATTTAGTGTAAAAGAAAGCTGCATCATACAAGACGCTGAAATTAGTCTCTCCCTTAGAAATCCATTGCATACCAACCTAAGGTAAAATAAATAAATACACAAAACCTAGTGCATCTACATCTACTTTTTTTTGTGTTATCTTTTTTCCCCTATGTGCTACCGCTCTCAGCCACTCCTTCAGGCTGCACCAAGGCACCCTCCGATCCATCCTGTTCCCGTGCCCAGTCCTTCACATTTGGCAGTCATCCCCAGGATAACCCGGACATAACCCTTCGCTGGGCGCGTCCCCCTCCTCCAAAGGGAGAGCCACCTGTGGGGCAGGCAAGTGCACTACTTGGTTCTGGGGTACTGCTGAGGGATGGATGGCCCAGGACATTGATGGCATCGGACTGCCAGGCGGCTGTCATCCGGTTGAGTGTGGAGCCAGTTTCCATTTTTCTGTTGATGTTCCCGTTCTTGTGTTGCTTCTGCATTACCTCCAGTCTCCACCGGAGGTCACTGCAGAGTGATGCACTCCCACTGCCCAACCCAGGAGAAGACAGCAGTCCTCTGGATGCTCGATCATCTCATCCCCTGCCACCCAGAGTCCGTTCTCGAACCCGGGTCACCGGCGTGGGTCAAGGTAAGGCGCCAGCACCTCAACCATCTGTGCCACCTGGCTGGGTTACATCTATTAATGGGAGAGTAAGCACTCTAATATTATAAGTCCCAAGCTTCAGCAGGATATGATGCACCCCAAGTTGTCGAAGTCTGGACTGGATCCCATCGAAGGCTTTACGCCACTGTCTGGTGGCGTAGCTAAGATCCGGGAAGATGTATATTGGAACCCCTTGCCACTGAGTATGCCCCTGTCTCCTCACCATCTGCAGGACCTCATCCCTTTCCTTAATTGATCCCAGTACTACCAGAACTGTACGAATCGGAGGGTGGGCAGAGTCCATGTGTAAGTGAGCCCCTCTCATGTTGACTCTGTAGACCTGTTGAATTGAAACAGTCGACTCAAGCCACAGGTGTTCAGGAAGCCAGCACTCTAAAAATCCTTCAAGGTCTTCTCCTTCCTTCTCCTCCTCAGGTCAACTCAATATCGGAATGTGGGACGCCCATGCCCCATTCTCCAAATTCTCCAGTCTTCGACATAAAAGTATATTTTCTTTTACCACGCCTGATGTGATAGCCGAGGTTTTCTCAACCAATTTGCTAGCTCCCTGCAGTCCTTCTTCCACTGTTACCATTTTGGATTCCACCACTGTTAGCTGGGAGGTAAAATTGTCCATTTTATGGTCAGTAGCCTGTATGGTTTTCAGTAATGCTGCATTTGAGGGCTGGCTTAAAGGGGTTTCAGCCACGTTTTTCTCCTTCTCTGGGCCTAACCTTATGTCTCTTTGCTTGGCCCAGTCTCCTCCTGCCGTCGTTTTTGCGTGACCCATTTCTTGGTGGATAGTAATTTTAGTATGCCCCAAATTCAAAATAGAGGCTATATTTCAGTTTAGTGGTTATAAGTAGTTTGAAGATGGTTAGATTGCTATTTTTGGCAAAATAACAGTACCAAGATGTGGAGCTGTACTGAAGTGCTGCTCACAGCTCAGCTGCTAGCCCCAATTTAGGACCTTTTTAATTTTAGTGATCACCCCTAGCATAGCTACTGTATATCTGTATGAACTTTGATTTACACTGGTTTTGTGTTTATTAATTCTAAATAGTATTGCATTATGATCAGTGTTGCTCAGGAGTTTGGCTATTTCAATATTAGAAATGTCTAGAGGGAGATTTGTAAGCACAAGATCCAATATATTACCATCTCTTGTAGGTTCGTATACAAATGTTGATTTAATTGTAGTGATGGATTACCCCAGTCTGTGCCTGACAAATTAAAATTTCCAACAACCACGACATCTAATTTATCAGTTACTTCTGATAGTATGTTAATCAATTGTTGATTATACTCTGAATCAGCTGAGGGCAGTCTGTAGAAATTACCAAATGTAAATTTTTCCTTTTTGATATTCTACCTGTGTACAACAACCCTTTGTGCCTAGATCCTGACATACTTGTAAGGATAATTCTGAAGATCTCAAGGTATCCTTGACATAAACATGTACTCTTCCCCCTTCCCTAGTGTTCCTGTTTTTATAGTAAGGGGTGCCTCCTGGAATAGCACTATGACATAATGAAGCATTATCCCACCAGGTTTCTGTAATAGCGGCAATGTCAATTTTCTTTTCAGCCAGGATGCTGGCAAGTTAACTCATGTTAACTACATTAAGGCTCCTTGCATTCCCCAGAAGGAATGTAATACCATACTCATGTAGCAATGATTAAGATTGTTTTTGCCCTGCTTGCCCACTCCCTTCTAGTTTAAATGTTGATTGCCAATTGTTACAATACTCTTCCCCAAAAAGTGACTACCGTTCTTGCTTAAAAGAAGTTCATCCCAACTGA
This sequence comes from Neoceratodus forsteri, assembly GCA_016271365.2. Classification (NCBI taxonomy): domain Eukaryota; kingdom Metazoa; phylum Chordata; order Ceratodontiformes; family Ceratodontidae; genus Neoceratodus; species Neoceratodus forsteri. The sequence goes on along the minus strand of CM057450.1, from coordinate 323,781,145 downwards.
ACATACTTGGGTCATTATTGAATATTTCCCAATGTGTTATGCATGTTACCTTTTCTTCAATGTCCATTTCCTAAGCCATTCGTTTATTTTCTTAATTTTGTTTTTTTCCACATTAGCTCTAGGGACTGGCAGTATTTCTGATGGGCAGATATCACAACCCCTTTTTTCCAAGGTATCGACTAATGAAATAAAACTATTTTGTATAGCTTCTATTGTAAATTTATTTTATTTATTTAGGAAATTGGAATTACAACCCCCGTTGAGTCATAGACTCGTTTCCAAAGGCTCCACGTCAGAATAAAACATAGAGATTCATACAGTACATACATAGAATAAATGTGGATGAGCAATCATACAGAGTATAAGTACAATGAGCACGGGTTAATGCCTATACATTTGGTAGTTAAAACAGGGCAGAGCTATCAAAATATTTACTTAATGAGCAATTAAGATCTATACAATTGGTAACTAAAGCAATGCATGACATGAGCTGGTAGTAAGCTGCCTCAGGGAGGCCTTGTCTTATAATACAATGCATTCATAGTCCAGTGCAACTATATGGTAACTGAGGGAGGTGAGGAGCCTGTAGGCTAGAAATAGAGAGGGCTCTCCACTGCCTGGCCAAGGGTGGGTGCATGGCCTAGCGGCGTGGTGCAGGATCCACAGGTTACTGGTTACACTGGCATTGATGTGAGGAGAGGATATGGGCCCTTAAAGCAGCTTTAAAATGACCTAGATTGGTGATTGATGTGACAGCCAGTGGAAGGGCATTGTACCAGAATGGAGCTCTAAGGGGAAAAAATCGCTGGGCCAAGGTGGTCCTGACCCTAGGCACCTTCCAGATAGTTCTTGGGGCAGCCCATGTGGACGCGGAGACGGTGGCTGCCTGAAGAGAATCCACGACACTTATTCTGGATAAACCCAAATTAAGGTCATTGGTTCCCACATGAATCACCACCAGGGTTTGCTGCCCATGCATAGCAAAATATCAGGAGCCATTCTCTCAATATCTCTGATCCAAGCCCCTCAAAAACTGGAACATGTTATATTTAGTTTGTCTTGATTGCAAACATATTCATCAATATACTTTATAATGGAGTCCCCCAGTACTATTACCTGTCTTGTCTCAGCAATAGTACTATTTCTATCCAAATATTCCACTTCCAGTGACTGAGTACAACCTTTGTCCACCTGTTCTATTTCTGTGTCTGTACATCTTTCAATCAATGGGCAGGGGCTACCTGGTACTAAACTATCAGAGGTATGGCATGGATTAGGGACATCCTGATTATGTATCTGTGCGGAGGTTACTACATTGTTCTTATTTGCTTTCTGTTGGACCTGTGACTCTTTATTGGAATTGGTCATGCCATTATTTGTTTCCTTTCCATCACCTAGGATCACTCTCTGAGTACCACGTTCTTTCTCCAAGACTTCTAAGGGTGAATAAGTGTTTCGGAGGAAGAGGTGGATATTAAATTCCATAGCCCTACGCCCCTTTTGGGATTTCATTTTATGTATAACTGGACATTATTCAAGATTCTCATCACTGTTATCTTCTCTCCCTCGTTTTAATGACTCAGTGTTTTTGTTGGTTGTCTGTGTCATCGAGGCACATGTCAGGAAGCAAAGAGAAAGCCCAGGAGCATTGTAAAATCCACAAAACTGTTCATTTGTAATTGCAGTAAAATAAAATAAACCTGTTCAGAATAACTATGTACAGAAGCAAAATAAAATCTCTTGTAAAAAAATTTCCCTTGCTGCTCAGCTTAGCTGTTTTTATAACTCTGTTCATCCCCCATCATTTGCAAGCATCCTGTTCTTTGTAAATTTCAGGAGCTGCGAGAACACTGAGAACTTCCTGAGGTCCCCACAGCAACTGCAAAAGGCTCAAGCATTTGCACCCATGTAACCTCTAGCTTTTTAGTTATCTGAAATTATAAATATATACATTTCAAAAGTAACACCATTTTCCAAACAAAAAGTGATCCCAATATCAACTAATTTCCATACACTGATTCTCATATATTTTATATTAGTAGATATAGATAAGCTAGGAAAAGACAGCAAGAGGCAAAGGACTGTAAGACTGTTTGGCTTGATCAAATCCGAGGTCTCACAGGAAAATTTGGTTGCGCAACCAGACAGAGAAGAGCTAGAAAAGGAAAGATTCTTGCATTTAAACACTCTCTCTATAACAAATGGGACAGGGTCCTATTCTACCCTGTCACAGTCTGGACTAATATTTCACCTTTACTGACATAAATCTGAAGTTTGCTCCCTTAATTGTTCATTTTTCTTTAGTAACTGATATGCAGTATTCTCCAGGTCTGAGATTTTAACCTTCAGTTCCTCATTTAAAATACATTCATTACATCTGAGTCCCTCAAATCTCTTGCTTGATTCAAGGCAAAGGTTGCTACATAATATGCAAGTCATAGCTATTTCTCCAGAACTGAGCGCTACAATTCCCTCATTGATATCCATGCTGGAAAAGAGAGGTGTTACTTATTGACAACCCAGGCTCCGTTTACCAATATGATCTGAACCTTTTTTCATGGCTGTCTAACTCACACACCAGTCTTTATCTTAATTAGCAACCTTCATTTAATGTAAACCTTTGTAAAGGAACACTCTGCTAGAATGGAGGATGCTTGGTTTAAAAATAGCAGCTAGCGCTGAGATAACTGCTAAAGCTGCAGCAATGCTGATTTTTAATGCAGTCGTAAACCAGTATGTACAGTAATGTTCCCAGCTTATTCTAACTCTTACTCATAAACAAGAACTCCAGTAGGCAATACATCCCCACCTGGATTTGTGTGTGTGAGTAAGTGAAACTATCATGTTACACTAGTCAGGATACCCCTTCCTAACACTTGTAATAAGATCTACTTGATAGAGAACAACCTCAAGTTAGTTCCCTGGCAGAAGTGTAAACCCTGTTCTTGTTTTGTTGTTGGTATTGCTCAGTATTATTTTAACCTTACGTAAACTAGTCGTACAAAACAGTGTTGCCCGTACAATCTCATAGACTCAGAAGAGATAGGATGCTTGTAGAATATCCTGTCCTATTCCCCACCTGACACACCAGACATGTGTGTCTCTGTGCACATCACATCACCCCACTCCTGTTCGCCCTGCTCACAGAGGGGCGAGTGTTTATAGTACTGAGTGATTCAGAAGTGGTTTCCAAGGCCACACGGCTCCATCTGCTCTAGTTTGCAGAACCCCCCCTTAAAATTGTATGTATATGGCTACTAGCCCACTACAGGGGCATAAAACACTACCACCGGTGCCATAAATTAAAAACGCAGGCTGCCTGGGTATCCTGTAGTCTGTACCGCCAGCTCTTCCAGTAGTGCTCTCCTTGTCAAAGAATTCTAATCATTGTGTGGTAATAGCTGTTGGTGCCTGTCTCACTACACTAAGGTAGTCTCACAGGTCAGCAGCATAGTCAAACATGAGTGGGAACTGCTCCAGGAAGTTTTAGACATGGTCTACCTGCTCTGGGGCTGCCCAGAGTTGGATCTGTTTGCCTCTCTGCTGAATGCAAAACTGCCTCATTACTGCTTCATAGAGCCAGGTCCTAGAACTTTATGGCTGGATGCATTCTCATTCCTGGACAGGAAGATTTCTTTATGCTTTCTCTCCCTTCCCTCTTATTCAGAGGGTTCTACTCAAACTGGTTAGATTCCAAGCGACCATGATCCTCATTGTGCCTCTGTGGCCAAGACAAGTCTGGTTCATATTGCTCCTGCAACTGACAATCCAGGACCCTCTGCTGATATGCTCTTCTGTCCCAGGCCAGAGCTTCCTTACTCAATCCTGACCTCCATTCCTTGCATCTACACGCCTGGCTCCTGAGGACATAGTCCTCTCCCATTTTCAGGTCTCCCCACAGGTTGCGGAGGTCCTGTGGGTTGCTTGTAAGCCATCTACATGATCTTCATATTCAATGAAATGGAAACAATTTTCTGTCTGGGCCTCACAGCATGATTTGGATCCATACAATTGTCTTCTTCAGAGGATCTTGGACTATTTACTCTCCCTGTTGGAAGGGGGACTGAAATATTGTTCAGTAAAAGTTCACCTTTCTGCTATTTTGGTCTTTCATTTGCCTGTGGACAACCATTGTCCCAGCTTTCTGTAGTGAAGACCTTTTTTTTTTTTTCCTCCTCTTTTTTTTACTTCTCACCACAGGCTCCACTGGGCTATGACCTCTCCCTTGGAGGAAGTACATCCTATGGCCCGACCCCCAGCTCTTCTACCCCCGGTTCCCCGGCAGATTCTCCCTCCATGGCAGGGCCAGGTGCAGGGGTGCCAGCAGTCCCCCCGCCACCCGGTACATCAAATCTGGTGGTGGGGAGGCAGCCTTCGCCATTGCGGTCAGGCCATCATGGGTCCGTAGCGCCCTGGACATTTTCCATTTTCTCTCTTCCCTCCCCTCTGATGTATGCACATTGGCTTTCAAGCCTTCCAATCTGTACTACCCTCCAACCACTGCTAGAGGGCAGTCAGTGGGTGGGACAACTAGTCCCCTTCCCCAGAGAGCAGTCCTCTCGACGCTCAATCCTCCCTCCCCCCCCTTGCTGACCCCCAGCGACCCTGGCTCGTTCCTGAACCTGGGTCACCAGCATGGCACGAGGTCTGTCGACAAGCGCCTCAACCTTCAGCGCCACCAGGACGGCTAGTGAAGACCTTCTTAAAAGGCATTATTCACCTTCAGCCCCCACCCCTCCAGGACCCTGTCCCATTGTGGGATTTGAATTTTGTGCTTGGAAAAACTGACATTAAGACCTTTTGAGCCTGCAGACTTGTGTGAGCTGAGTTATCACTCCTGGAAAACTCTCTTTTTAGTTGCCATTATGTTGGGTCAATATATTTCCGAGTTACATTCATTAATGTGCAAGGAACCCTACCTGTAATTCAGTAAGGATTGGGTCTCCTTTTATGTACCAATCCTAAACTTTTCCAAAGGTGGTATCGAAATTTACTTTAAATCAATCCATGCTCTTACCTGTGTACTACGCAGAGCCTGCTAATCCAGGATAACTCCTGCTTCATGCTTTGGATGTACATAGAATCTTACAATTTTATCTTCTTTGCACAAAACAAGTGCACAAGTCGGAGAAACTTTTTGGTTTCACCCCTGGGAAAGAGGGTGTTCCTGTTTCTAAGCAGTGCTTGTCCACTTGGTTGGCCATCTGCATTCTTTTTTGTTATAAAAAAAGATATGATAAGCCACTCCCTGGAGTGATGAAACCTCACTCCACGAGAGGCGTAGCTACCTCAGCGACATGCCTTAGAGGCATTTCAGCAATTGAGATTTGTGAGGCTGCTATTTGATCTACTGTACATACCTTTACAAAGTATTACAGTCTGGACATCGCTTCTAAGAAGTGAACCAATTTTGAATGAGTTGTCCTCCAAGACATACTGTCCCAGGGTGCTATTTTTGCAAATTACTTCCTCTTCCCTGCTGCATTGCAATTGCTTGGGACTCATTCCTACATGTTATGACTTGCTGCAATAGATTTCCTTGAAGAAGATAGTACAGTTGCATAAGAACTTACTGTAACAGTAGATCTTCAAGAGAATTTCTTCCAGCTGGTCATGCTACCCCTCCCGCCTTCCCCCTTGCTTTCTGCTTCAGAAGGGCTACTTGCTCCTATTATTCACTTAAAATACAGGGCTGCTCCTTTTCTCTCCTCCATTCCCATTGGAGGTCAGATAGATTGGATTCTCATTTTGGTTACCAAGATGGAAAAGAACAGAGAAGCCTCTGGGACCTCCCCCTTTTATACATGCCAGGATACAACATGTGGTGCCATTGGGGGATGTTCTCAAGTTGACTGCTGAGAAATCATCCGGAGGAAATGACACCAGTGGCTGGACATTCCTACATGTTCTGACATGCTGCAAGAGATTCTCTCAAAGATCTACTGTTACAGTAAGTTCTTGTGCAAATGTACTTTCTTAGGAAGGAATCTACTTCATACTAAGGATAATACTAAGGATGAGATAGAGCAAGGAGGCGGTTAGGCCCATATGTGCTCTAGTATTTAATTATAATAAGCTAATCTATTCCCTGATAATAAGAGTCTGTCAAGATTGTTTTTAAATTCATTTTTTGTTTTGCTAATGATTAGGTCTAAAGGAAGAGTGTTTCAAGGATTAATAGTCTGCAGTGTAAAGAAATATTTCCTGTTAAGATGATTGAACCTGACCTCTGGTGATGTCACCAGCTTCATGGCTGCCTAATCGTGGAGCTCTTCCTCCTCTCACACAAGGACACTGCTCCACACAGCTTAACTTATCTAAATATGAGCAAACCTACCTGTGGAAACTCATCAGTGAAACGATCCTACTTGAAAAATTCCAAATTGAAGAAGGATCAATACGGATTGAGCCTCACAAGTTCAGTTACTAATGGCAGAAAATCCCCCTCAAGCATGGCCGGTAGAGATACGGAGAACAACTTGAGACTTTATCTCCTTCACGTTTCGGGATACTGCTGTCAGAGGTTAAGCAATTTAGATCCGAGACCAAACAGGAGTTAGACAGGCTGCATTTAGATCTCACTAATTTGGTGACAAGGGTGAACTCCACTGAGGAAAGAATTTTGACTGCACAGGACGACCTAGTGCACCTCTCCCGAGCGGTTGAGTTCCTCACCAGCAACAAGAACAAATAGCTGCAAAATGTCTGGCTCTTGAAGCCCGCTCCAGATGGGAAAACTTGAGAATCTATGGCCTGCCAGAAGCAGCAGAAGTGGTGGACATGTTAGACATTTTGGCAGACCTGTTGTGACATGTGTTGGATCTCCCTCAAGCTTTCTCCTCCAGGATCGAAAGGGCACATCGGGCCTTGGTGCCTAAGCCAACCGCAGAGAATGTTAGACCACAATCTATCCGTGGCCAAGTTTTTGAGCTACAGGGATAAGGAAGTTATTTTGCGTATGGCTTGGAAGCAGCAGAAAGTAGAATATAATGATGCCCGACTGTTTTTTGATCAGGATTATTCCCCCCCCCCAGTACAACAACAATGCTCAGCATACGCATCTCTCCTACATAAACTGAAGGCCCTGTGGATAATATTTCAGACACCATACCCTTCCTGGCTGTGAGTCCATTTGGAATTGGGCACTGTGCTCTGTCACACATATGAGGAAGTGCTAAAGGTCTTTGAGAGTAGGGGCCACGATGTAGCAGGCAACGATCACCGCCTGGCTCAACCCTCAAAACCACAGAGCTCCTGGCGACCAGCGATGCAGCATAACACAAGGAAGGCAGGGAAAAGATCTGCTCCAAGGACCTCACAGGACATTAAGGCTATATTTCAAAAACGCACCCACACCCCGTGCAATGAAGATCCCAAGGCTGCGAGGGAAGAGAACTCTTGAAGGCTGTGCAGGTCAAGTGAGTTCCGATTATAATTCCTTTTTTCCCTCCTTTTCAGGGTCTGAAGCTTCCACGACTGCGTGTGAAGGCCTTCCTATCTCCCTGACTCATTGTGGGAGTTTTGAGAAGCTAGCCCCTTAAACAGACATGCAATTCTGCACTCAGCAGTTGTGCTAAGTGAGGAAGAAGATAGAATAAATATTCCTCTCCCTGGTCCCTATCACAAACTTGAGACTTTCACCGAAGGGCTGGATATTTAGTTAAAGTGAGACCTTTGAGTTAATAGTTTGCTTGATAGGTATGTCATAGAAGAGAAGCATATGTAATTGCTTGAAGACTCTCTCACCTGTTAATAGGGTGTCTTACATTTGGGGCTTGCTCAGTCATGGAGGTGTTGTCACTTAATCACTTAAGTGTTGTTAAATAAGGGAATTTGCTTGTTCTTTACCAGTTTAACAGCTAAAGAGATTATAATTTAGCTGGTTAGTAATAGCTGTACAGTTAAATGAGGCCTTACATTTTGATAAGGCTATAATGGGACCAAATTTTGTACACGGTTGAGAGCTTGCTACTGGGGCAGGCCTTTCTCTTACCCAGCTGCCTCAGCGAGCATTTCAGCTAAGGGCTGAGCTACTGCTCCTTTTCTATGCTATGTGGAGGACAGTGGGCTTCCCTTGGTCCCTTTCGAAGGAGGTCCCCCCCCAACTGCATCCCTCGTATGATGGGCCAGTGACATCGTTGGGCCACTCCATCTGGTCAGGACCTGCCTGGTCTAGGGTCTAGGAGGAACGAGCCAGCACAATGGCCCCTTCTCCTCTTCCCTGAGCAAGTTTCACTCCGGCACAAAGGGAACACTGTAGTTTGTTCCCCTACTTTGGGGGTCAGTTTGTAAATAGTTTAACCCTTAGGATGAGGTCAAACCAGTTTGGACCTCCCCACTGGGGTTTTGTATTATTAAGTTTTACTTTGTGTGTGTCTTGATATATATTGTCACTTTATCATTAATGCATCAATAGCATCACAGGTATTGGAAAATGAAGGGCAGTAAATGGGGCTCAGAAGATCACCCTGGTATCCTGGATAGGGTTAATTAGGGAAGACCTCTGTCTTGGGGGGGCGGTAATAGGAGGGCAACAAGATCAGAAATGACTTGGGCTGTACTCAGTTAGGAATACCTATATCTTCCCAAACGAGTGACAAAAGAAGTATTAATATTTTATCACACAATGTTAATGGGTTAAATAGCCCTGTTAAAATGTATGAGGGTCTCTCCTCTCTTAAGAGGCAAGGACCCTCCTTTGTTGTTCTACAGGAGACCCATCTTGGCAAAGCCAAACATCTAAAACTGGGGAAATCTGGATTCACTCAGGTGATTGCTTCTTCCTATGGGAGGGGGAAAAGAAGGGGCACCATCATATTGGTCCCTTGGGGCATCCAATTCCAAACATCAGCCAGCTATATAAACCCAGAGGGCCATCTGGCCATATTAGCAGGTACGCTGGAGGGCTCTCTGATTAATTGGTGTAACTTTATATTCCACCGGGCTCTACAGTTGCAGTTATTTGCTCCTTGCTTCAGAAAATAATGGAGTATCAGTCTGGGGTATTGGGTGGGACCTTAATCAGGTTTGGAAGCAAATAGATACTTCCACGGCTAGTCCATTAAGGAAGACACCAGTCATTAGGATGACTAGGGAATACCTGGAAGGGGCCTTCTGGGCAGATGCCTGGAGGCTTCAACACCCAGGGCAAAGGGAGTATACTCACTCCCTTCCCCCACATGATTCTTATGCCCGAATTGATTACTTCTTGGTATCTAGTGAGCACCAACATCAAACTGTGTTGTGAACATGTTCTCTTGGTTCTCCCGGACCATTCACAACTCCTACTGAGTTTGGATTAGATATCAGAAAGGGGACAAACACTTTGGAGATTCAATAATTATTTACTGAATTTGAAAGAATTTATGGATGTGGCTAAATTGAGAATATCACAGATTTTGCAGGAATATGATTCCCCTGACGTCTCCAGGGCCACCTTGTGAGACACACTGAAGATAGTCCTAAGGGGAGATATTATTAAATATGCAGCTCACTTTAAAAAGGCAACAGAACACACGTATGAAAAATCTCCAGAAACAGCTGCAAGAATTGCAATCACAACACGCAAATGGAGAGAGGACAGTGCTCCCTAGGTCGCAGACCACAAAGCAACAGATTCAGAAGCTGCTAGATATTAAAATGGAGCAGGCCTTGCAATGCTTCCGCCAGAGGTATTATGAGAGTGGCCCAAGGGCCACCCATCTGCAAGCCCGTCGTTTGAGACAGCAGACCTCCCAGACTATGGTCACTCAGGTTAGGGACCCCAAGAATGGCCAGTTAGTTAGATCCCCAAAACAAATTTTAATGAGCTTTAGGGAATTTTACCAGTCTCTATATTCCAGAACAGACACTGAAAGGGTCACAGATAGAGGCATATTTAGCCAAGTTAAAGCTACCAAGACTCGCATAGGAGCTTCGAAACAGCATAAATAAATCTATTACCCCTACAGAATTAGAATCTGCAATTAAAAAAACTGAAAACCAACAAATCCCCTGGCCCTAATGGGTACACATCAGAGTTTTTTTTTTATTCTTTAAAAAGGAATTGGGGAATCCCTTAAAGGCAGCTTCTATAACAGCACAATCTGAGGAAGCGATTCCTGACACATGGAATTATGCAGTCATTTCAAGTATACTGAAACTAGGTAGAGACGCTACACAGTGTAAATCCTATCTCGGAACTTAACATTGATTACAAGTTATATGCCACAGTATTAGCAAAGCGCCTGGAGATTGTCCCCCCCAGACTAACTGATTATTATCAGACAGGTTTTGTCCCAGGTAGGCAAACCCAAGACAGCATTAAAAGAACTCTACATGTTCTTTACCATGCTGGCCCGTCGGGGTCACCCTTCCTACTTCTAAGCTTGGATGCGGAGAAGGCTTTTGACCAGGTAGCATGGAGCTTTTTAAGCTCCTCATTGAGGGGTTTTGGATTTTCGGAGTCCTTTATTAAGATCATTAATAACATTTATACTAAACCTAGTGCCTATGTTAAAATTAACGGTAGAGTCTGCCCTGGTCTCCTTGTTATGAGGTACGAGGTAGGGCTGTCCCCTTCCCCCCTCCTCTTTGTTTTATACCTGGAGTCATTAGCCCAGGCATTGAGACAGGAAGAGAGAGTTCAGGGTTGGGTGATGGGGGGAGAGACACATATGTGGATGATTTGTTGATATATCTTAAAAACCCAGAACAGGCTCTATTCCCTTTGTGGGACTGTTTGAAGGAATTTGGATCCTTATCTGGATACAAGGTAAATATAGCTAAGATGGAAGTCTTATAAATTCATTATGAACCCTCAGAAGATGTTAAAAAATAATTTCCCTTTAAATGGAATTTAAGCCATTTGACATATCTAGGGGTCCAACTGTGTCCAGGCAATAGGCACTTGTTCTCCCTCAATTTCACCCGATTCTGGAGAAGCTTAAAATAGACTTGGAGAGATGGGCTGTTATCCCCATTGCACTGGTGCAAAGAGTGGATGGGATTAAAATAGTACTTCTCCCTAGATTCCTGTACTTAGCACAAACAATGCCCTTACATATTCCAGATTCATATTATAACACCTTGAACAGGAAGGTCTCGCGTTTTCTTTGGGGTCCTCAGAGGCCGAGTGTGCGCCTCTCGGTTCTCCAGATTCCCAAACATAAGGGAGGGCTACCACTGCCTAATTTAAAATTATACCATCAGGCTGCCCAGCTAAGGACGGCCCTCTACTGGCTAAATAAGAGTTACATAGCTAAGTAGAAGACACTGGAGATGAAGGAGGGGGCGCTCACAAACCTAAATAGAACTCTTCTTACTAAAAAAGAGAATTTACCTCCCTCAGGGGATACGAGCCTGTATACGGACCTTATCCTGACAACCTGGTATGGGACCCTGGAGGATAAAGGACTTAGGAGTTGGAGACATGTTTTGTTTTCGGTGCCCTATTTAGAAATATTCACACCAGTCAAATGGGATGCGGGGTTTAGGAGATGGGAGGAGAAAAACTTACATTTGATCTGGCACTTTCTGGATGGAAATGAGATTCAGGCATTTCAGGTCTTAGTGAATAAATACGGGATTTCATGGCAGGATAGGTTTAGATATTTCCAATTTAGAGACTATATTAGGACCCTTCAATCCAATCTAAGGGTTGCTGTAACAGGGAGCTCCTGTTATTCACCCTGTAAATCATAAAACAATGTGCCAGTTCCCCCCTTTTCTCTCACTCTTTTCTGTCTTGTTTTCTTTCTTCTTTCTTCTTATCATGTCAGGGTGGCCAATCTGACATTCTCATTGCTTTTCTGTCCCCTGTTTTCTTATAAACTCCCCCTGCTTGCACATTAAGTGCTAAAGCACTTCTCCTTGATCTCCCGAATTGCAGATAATTATTAACGCAAGTCGTACTGTTTGTAAAACTCCCGAGTGAGAGCAAATGGGTATAAGTGCATATCACGCTTTAGGTTTAGAAAAAACACTGGTGCCTCTGATTACTAAATGTTCCCTCTGCAGAGTGCGATTGAGTGCCAGACCCACGGCTGTATGTTGCAGCTCTTATTTCCAGAAGGCAGCTCTGGTGTCTGGAAATGTTCCCAGTCACAATATGTGACCCAGGAGCATGTGTTAAATAATTAAATTAAATATGAAAATGAGTTTCTGCAGCCCCAGAGATGTGACTTGGGGCTGCCTGTAGAAATGAAGCTTATTTGGGAAAAAGGGCCAAATAAAAAGCCCCTCCATGTTAAAGCATTTTAAAATGTGGAAACTCCCCTTTATGTTATGTTGTGTCCTATGGAAACTCCCCATTATGTAATGGATAGCTGAGTTAGTTTAGTGCTGACAGTGAGCAGGGAAGGACCTACTTGTGGAGTGTGCTGTTTTCACACCAGAATTGAGAAGTGTTCGAAGGGATTACAGTTAGGCTATCTTGGCTGACGGAAGCAGAGGGCCGAACTATTGTGTTGAAATAATCAACTGTTATTTTTAGTTCTGTATAATTTTGATTTATCAAAAATGAATTGATAAATGCACATGTGCATTTTTTATGCACTTTACCTTTGGTTTCTGTGTCTTTCTATCCCGCGCCATCACACTTATGTCAGCAGTGAGATACCTGGCTCATTTAGTCTGCTTGGGAAACGCTGCCGGGAGTACAGTAATATACCTGATGCATGCACAGGGCAAAAAGTGCAGAGCTGAGGAAAATCCAATGGACTCATGCCATGGCTGGTAAATTGGGTTTGAAGCCTATGCCAGGATTGAAACCAGGAGCTCGACCAAAGATGTTGGCAAGAAAGGAAGAAGAGGAACACACGAATGAGGACCTGAGGAAGGAAGAAGAGAAGAGAAGAGACAGCTGGAGGAAAGTACCCCAGAGGATACCAGTGACCTGCTGCGATGATTGCGCTTACGACAACTAGAGATGGAGCGTGAGAGGGCCGAGAAGTGATTGCTATGAGAGGAGGACCAATGACAACAAGATGAGGACAGGAGACTGCAAGAGGAGGATTGGAAGAGACAGGATGAGAGGTGTTGGGATGCCTTACTGGCTATCCAGGCCCTTACCCCAGGCAGCCTGATCGAAATATTCCCTGGGACATTAAATTAATGAAATTGACTGAGGCTGATGATATTGAAGCCTATCTTACAACATTCAAGAGCATAGCTCGGACATGCACTTTGCCCAGAAACCCCCCCACGTGCGCGCGCATACACACACAACCCAACAGAAGCACAGTACTCATCATAAAAAACTTAAAAACAATGACATCTACCAGCAAATAGCTAAAACAAAATGCCATGTCCCATGGTCTCCCAAAGACCAGGTAATCCATTATGTGGCGAAAGCCGGCAGCACATCTCCATTCATGGCAACTGCAAGTCAGGAAAGTGCTGTGACTGGTCCCTAGCCCGATTCACAAAATCCAAAAACAAATGCCACAAGTCCCGCTACTGCATTTCCTAACCGTGCTTCTCTCCCAAACTACTGGCAGACACAGAGTAGCATACAAAAAAAAAAAAAACTCTCTTTACTGAGCGGTCACCCAGTATCCCGATCGCAAATTCAGAGCCTTCCCGCACCTGGCAGCTTCTGTCACAAACTGCATGCCAGCAAAGTCCCCTCCCACATTATGGAGTCCCCAATAGTACAAAAATCAAAATGGCAAGAGGGATTACTTTATCACAAAACTTATTTGAAGCTGATTTTTAATTTTTATATATATTTTTGTATAATAATTTTTTTCTTTGCCTTGACAGTGCCCATTTTCTAAGCACAATAATACCCTCCAAGGTGGGCGGTAGGGGGAAAGCTGGATCGGCAGTCCAGGGGACCTTGTCAAAATTAGGGGGGCCAGGCAGGGAAAGGTCCTGCAGTAGGATTGCGGGGTAGGGTTAGTTGCACCTACAACAGCGGACATTAAAGAGATGGTTCTGGAGAACAGTTTTGAAGGGACCAAGTTTGGCAGTGTTGGTGATACAGGTGGGGGGGAGTTGAACTAGACAGGGACTCAATAAAAGAAGGACCTCTGGATGAGGGAGGTCTTGGTTCTGGGCACTTTGAAGGTGGCTTTAACAGAGCTGCGGGTGGAAATGGATGAGGATGACCGTGGTAGGGAGGCAGAGACCCTGGAGGGGGAGAGTTCGAGCAGGGATTTCTTAGCAAGAAGGCAGGTCTGATACTGCACACATTCCTCAATGTTGAGCAGGTTGGCAGAGGAATAGAGCAGGCAGGTGTCAGTGTGGCTGGAGGCTCCAGTCAGGAGCCTACAGGCCTTATTGATGGAGAGATGGATTTTAGAGAGGGCGGTGTTATCAGCTGCAGCATAGATGGGCAAGCTGTAGTCCTCTAGGGACAGGATGGAGGAGGTGATGGCCAGCCAGAGGGCAGTGAGGGGCAGCAATCACTATGGCAGTAAAGAAGGCCAATATGAGAGCTTATGGCAGAGGAAAAAGCATTGATGTGGGTGTGGAAGGTGAGGGCAGTATCGAAAGTGATGCCTAGGTATTTGTATGTGGGTACTTGCTCTAATGGGAGCTGAGAGTTGGGGGTAATCAGGAGTGGGGCACTTCTAGCTTTATTTTGGTGGTGAGAGAAGAGCATTTATTTGGTTTTCTTAAGGTTTATGACTAGTCTGTGATCAAGAAACCACCTTTCTGTTTGGTTGTAGGCGAGTTGAAGGGATGATTGGAGAGTGGAGGGATCTGGGTGTGAGGCAAAGAGAACTGCATCGTTTGCATAGAGGAGCATCTTGCTATTGCAGGAGCTGGGGAGAGTGTTGAGGTAGAGACTGAAGAGAATGGGACCCAGGATTGAGCCCTGGGGTACCCCGGGGCTAACTGGTCAAATGTTGGAGAGGGAGCAGTTGATTTTTACATGCTGGGATCTAGCAGAGAGGTAGCTGGAAAACCAGGCAAGGGGACCAGCAGAGAAACTGAGTTGGTGGAGAGAGTCGAGTAGAAAGGGGTGACAGACAGTGTCAAAGGCCTTGGAGAGGTCAATGAACACGGCACCGGCCAGGCTGCCAGAATCGAGAACAGAGTGCAGGTATTGGGAGAACTCCAGGAGAGCAGTGGTTGTACTGTGTCCTGGGCGGAAGCTGTGCTGCTCCGGGCACATAATGTCATACTTAGCCAGGTACTCAGATAGTTGGAGAGACACCACTTTTTCGAGGGCTTTGGAGAGTGGGGGGAAGGATAGAGATTGGCTGATAGTTGCTGGGGGAGGATCGATCACCGCTCTTGTGTATTGGAGTGGTTTCAGCAGTTTTCCATGCACTGGGGAACTGTCCAAGGCATAGGGACTGGAAGATTAGGTCCGTCAGGGGAACTAGGACAACCTCCAGGACCAGGTGGAGGATCCTGGATTCAAGGGGGGTGCTTCTGGGATTATTACTACCAAGGGCTTTTAGCAGGTGTGGCCTGGCTTTGTGGGGGATAGGGTGCACAGGTAGAAATGGAGGCGATGCAGGGCAGGGGGGGGAGTGAGGAGGGGATTGGATCAAAATAGCTGCTGGGGAGGACAGAGCTTAGATCAGAGAAAGTGGTGCTGAGGCAGTCAGCTATAGGCAGTGGATCAGAAGCGGTAGCACCATCGATAGTGAGCTGAGATGGTGGAGGAGAGCGGGTCTTCCCGTTTAGTTCTTTCATGCTATCCCAGAAGGACCGGGCTGAGCCCCAGGTGGAGGTGAGGATGGCCTGGTAGTGCTCTGCCTTGGCCCGTCTGATGGCCCAGGTGCACTTATTGCACTCTGCATTGTAGGCTTGTCTGTCAGATGGATTGCCTGAATCAACAGTGATTCACCAGAGATTATCCCTATTCTTAAGTTTCTGGATGAGGGAAGGTGTGATCCAAGATGTATTGTTTCTTTGTATGGATCCTGGTGGGGGGGGGCGAAGAGGTCACAGGCCTTGCAGAAGGCACTTGTGAAGAAGTCAAGAGCTGAGTCAATATCTGGGGCATGTTGGACAGGGGGCCAGTCTAACTGGGCAATGTGCTGTTTCAACTTTTTTAGGCCACCAGGGCATAGCCGCCGGTGCAGTGTAGCCTGGGACACTGGTTTTGGAGAGAAGGATGACCAGGTACAGATGACTGGGGAGTGATCACTAAGTGAGTCGGGGAGGACAGTGATGTCCCGGATTTTAAAGGGGTGGTTTGATAAGATAACGTCTAGGAGGGTGTTGGTTCCACTGGATCAGTTGAACCTGGTGGGCTGTGAGAATAGCTGGTACTTATCCAGGGCAGCAAAGGAGTCCCTGGTTTTGGAGGTGGCAGAAGCAAGCCAGTTAACATTAAGATCACCAAGGATGACTTGCTCGACTTTGTGTGGGAGGGATGTGAGGTAGTCAATGAGGGACTGGACTGCTGAGTTCTGGTTCCTTGGTGGGATGTAGGAGACAGTGAGAAAAAGAGGGCCTCTGGTGGGGTCAGGGATAGAAACATAGAAACATAGAATGTGACGGCAGATAAGGACCACTTGGCCCACCTAGTCTGCCCATTTTCCTACCTAACAGATAAGCTGCAGATCCTAGTTAACCAACAGCTTACTTCCTCCTACCCCCCACTAGGACTGCCTTATGCCTGTCCCATGCATTCTTGAAGTCCCCACTGTTCTTGACTCCACTTGACTCCTCAGGGAGGCTGTTCCATGCATCCACAACCCTCTCAGTGAAAAATACTTCCTCACATACCTCTGAGCTGTCCCCTCTATCTTCCAAATTGTGCCCTTGTTCTTGCACATCTTCTTTTCTGGAAGATGCTACCCTCTTGGACTTTGTTAATTCCTTGAGGTACTTGAAAGTTTCTATCATGTCCCTTTCTCCTTCTTTCCTCAAGGGTATACATATTAAGCTCCTTTAGTCTTTCTTCATAAGTCTTCTGGTGCAGACCCTGCACCATTTTGGTGCCCTCCTCTGGACAGCCTCCACTCTGTCTATGTAACCTCAGATGGCGCTATCCCAGGGCTACTACCCTGCCTGATTTGCCACTAACAGGTTGAGGGGCTGGATCCAATGGCGGTGCCTCCACCCAGAGGTCAGGGTTTGCAATAGTTAAACTAACTTGGTCACAGCCCTCTGGGACACTGCAACCCCTTCTTCCCACTAGTGGCCCCACAATATATCAGATTACCTTCACAGTATACACTTACCCCCAGGTCTGGTTCCGGCACTGGGACCTCCTGTGAAATGAGATACAGTGCAACAATCACAGTACAGTACTTTAACATAGACAAATACCTCAGTCAGTATAACTTTGCTGAAACAAGCAGCTCTGATTTATTTAGGGATATAACAAGGACAGGGGGAAATCAGGTTAATTAGCTTATCACTCTAATAATCTACCTATGGCTCTGTGCACAGGCCTATCCCTATCAGAGTTACTGTCCTGGGTACCCAAGCCCTAGTGGCTAGTCAAACCGTGGCAGCTGGTAGGGCCCTTTCACACAGAGAAAGGAGAATTAAACAGTCAGCAGTACAGTAATTCCATTTGGATTTAATGTGCAATTCAACAGGGAGCGACTCTTGAATTAGTACTCACGACCTCCAAATAAGATAGGGTCCTTCAATGTCAGCAGGGCTCACTTGAGGTACACAAACCTCTTCACACATCCATATAAAAAGCACTATACCAGGCAGGCTGCATCTGTATCCCGATCGCAATTACTGCACAATACCGGGAGAACACACAGCAGATTCAGTTCTTGACAGACCGACTGCAATTTCAGCAATTCCTCGTCTTCTACAGGGTGAGCCTGGTTTCTACTCTTCAGAGATCCTTTGATTCTTTTCACAGGACGGTTCAGTCCTAACAAGCTGTTACACAAGCTGCAGACGGAACTCTGGGCCTTACACGCGTTTTTGACTAAAACTGCACACTGAAAAGCACAGGGCTCCTTCCTTCTTCACTGCCAAAGCCCAACTCAAACTCCAACCGACAAACCGGGCACTTCCTTTGAGTTCCTCCCAGTTCTTGACTGGATTGGCTGTCACTCACAATAGACTGCTGCTGTTGGTCCAAAAGGCATTAAGTCTAAACTACATCTCCCAGAGTCACTGCCCACAATCCTCTTGTGGCTGGCTCAGATTATGAGTCCAAGTTCTGATTCGTCCAGGCACCATTTTAGAGCTAGCTTACCCCACACTGATTGGTCCAGTTCAGCAGTTCAAAACTAGAATGGGGAACTAGCAGACACAGTTCTGACTGCAAAGAAAGCAGGTTAGACAAACTGTAATTTCATTATTACTCTAAAAATTTCTGGCAAACAGTTACATCTTTCAGATAGGTTCCTTTGCACTCCTAGTGACTGCAAAATGAAGTGAATTGGCAGCAGCTTGAGTGGTACTCAATCAAAAGAAACACACAGTCCCCATACAAACTAATTATGTCTGCAAGCAGACAGCTCTTAAAAGACAGTACCAGAGGTTCTAAAACACTCACTGATAAATGGCTTAAATGCCAAACACCATTCAGGCTTGGAGCATTAAAGCAAGCTCCTGAAGTCTTTTGGGAACCCCCATTTGCAGGGGTTACACCCTTCCTAGCTTGCAGGAAAGCTTGACGTCCGCGTCAAGCAAGTACCTCCATAAGTTTTAACTGCAACCGTATACATTTGCATTAGGCTCACACATGATCATCAGTCAATATATCATTTACCAAGAACACATTTCTGAAACATTGCAGTACGTCCTCTTTACACAGTATATACACACACATTGTACCATAACTCAAGTTATTACCTCTTGTACATGAAACCTGAAGAGAGGGGCCTTCTATCAGTTACCTTGGGGCTGGGCGGGGCAATGGCACCATACTTGAGGCAACACAAGTAACTTGGAGTTAGCACTGATGCTCAGTTTGGGCAATGAGCCTGGGACACATACACTCTTTATGGACAACATTGAGAGGCAAGTCCACAGGCCTCCCAAGTGAATCATAACTGAGGTGCACCACAGGCTTTACAGCTCGACCAGTCTTTCTAGGGGACTGTTATAGTCTCTGCACTCTGAGCCTCATTTCAGCATTGTCCTCACTTGTCAGGGGGAGCTCCATGGGGGTGAGAGGCAGGAACTTGGCACCAGCTCCAGGAGTTACAGTTTCTGAGTCCACAACATCTGGCTCGCATGGAGAGCTTTCTGACACTGCAGTGGACTGTCAGGGCACTCACAAAACTCTTCTTGTTCTGGTATATCACCAGTCTGCCCTAATCTATCATTTTCTCCTGAAAGCTCAAACAGTTCAACCATGCACAATGATTCCATTTCATCTGATCTGATGCTTTGCACTTCACTTTCTGGGAGCATTGGCTCCAGGGATGAAAGCTGGGGCTTAGACAGTCCAGAAGGCTGCTTTGTCTCAGTATTGAGCTAGGGGATTGCCCGAAACAATTGACTCAGTTCGTAAGAAGGATAGTATTCAAAGTCACTCCACTTTCTTCCGATATGGACTGACAGTCATGCTCAACTGGGACTTGTGGAGGGGAACACTTAACTTTGCTTCTGTAGGTGCAGACTTTCTGACCTTTTCTTAGCAGCAGCTCTAGTCACTGGTCCAGAGGGGCATCTTCTAGGGGCTCAGACTCAATTAAGATTTGTCCAATGGGCAGTAAATGATTTCTATGCATTGTTTTTACATCTTTTGAATTATTCTCAGGCCTTACTTTGTACAGCGCAGATCATCTAGTTTGCCACTACAATGTGAGGGAGATGGTGCCATCTGTCAGCAATCTTGTGCTTGCCATGCAGTCCCAGATTTCTTAGCAATACCCGATCTCCTCCTGGAGTTCCTGTGCTTCACCTTTTATCATACCTTTCTTTGTTGGCCAGATTTCTTTGGCAGCCATGGTTTGAGCCAGTTGGTACGCATGAGTTAGCTGGACCTTTAACTTTGCACATACTGTAAATAGTTGTCAGCTTGAACCCCATCGGGAGACCCAAAACACACATCTACTGGTAGTCGAGCTTCTCTTCCAAACATCAGGCGGTAGGGGGAGAATCCATGGCATCACTTGGTGCAGTTATAAGCATGTACCAGGGTGCTAATTTGTTGGCTCCATCTAGGCTTGTCCTTGGGTGCAGGGTGCCTAGCATATCTAGCAAAGTGTGGTTGAAACGTTCAGGCTGTGGGGTCCCCTGGGGTGGTGAGGTGGTTCTGGACTTCGCACTCCCACAGAGAAAGCATCTCTTTGATCAGACGACTCTCAAAGTCTCTCCTTGATCAGAATGGATTCTTTGTGGAGCCCCATAGTGAACAAAAAGTTTTCTACAAGTACTTTGGCTACAGTGGATGCTTTCTGGTCTTTGGTGGGAAAGCTTGGGCATATCTCGTGAAATGGTCAGTGACCACCAGCACATTACTGATATTTCTTTGATCTGACTCCAAACTCAGAAAATCAATACAGACCAGCTCCATGGGTGCACTGGTGGTGATGTTAACAAGGGGCAGCCCTCTGGGGCAAAGCTTTCCTCTGGCAACAGCGACTACTGGGATTCGAGATGTGTTGCTCCACATCAGCCCCCATCTTAGGCCAATAGAATCTGGATCTCACCAAGTCAAGTGTTCTGTCTATACCAAGGTGCCCCATGTGGTTGTGCAAGGACCTCAGTACTGAGTCTCGAAGGCAGTGGGCAGCACTAGTTGTTGTTGTCTACTTGTCCCCCTCTGTCTACTGTTTCTCTGTATAACAGTTTGTTGATCAGTTTCAACTCAGGACCTTCTTTGTATACAGTGCAGTTCTCAAATCAGTGGACGTAATTTGGCACATCTTTTCCTGCATAGAGGCTTCTAAAGCTGCTTTGATCATGGGATCGGGATTGAGCCCGCCTAATACTGTCATTGTCCAGCTGAGGCAGTGCACACAATGTCTATTGCAGAAAAGTGGCATAAGCAGCAGGTATGCAATTCTCAGAGCTCCCAAGCAATCCACCATGCAGTCCACTGCGTCTGTGGACATTTGTTCCTCCTGTCAAACTTCCGGCAGAGTGCCCGAATGTCAGGTTCTGCCAATCGGACCCAATCATTCTGGGGAACAGGCCTCCGGAGGAGCATCAGCATCTATGTGGTTCAGACCTGCTCGGTGTTCGAGAGCATAGTCATATGTAGATAATGAGAAAGCCACCTATGGCCAGTGGCATCCAACTTAGCTGAGGTCTGCACATAGGTCAAAGGATTATTGTCAGTTTTACTAGTATTTTAGCCCCATACAAGTACTCATGGAATTGGTCAACAATAGCCCACTTAAAGCTAGGAACTCTAACTTATGTACAGGATAGTTCTTTTCGGATGGGGTCAGGCTTCTACTGGCAAAGGCCACTGGTCTCAGGCCATTCTCGTGCTCTTGGTACAACAGCCCCAACCCTTGCAAGCTAGCATCAGTGTGCAAGGCGTGAGGTTTTCTTGGATCGGCATAGGCCAGCACTGGAGCATGGGTAAGTTGATATATGATCTCATGAAAGCAGTCTCACAATCAGGAGTCCAGCGGGCCCCAAATACTTCACTCGGATGAAAATACACTCTTTCAGTCTTGAGGACGCTGACTTTTGGTATTTTTGTGGGTTGGGGATACTGAGTAAGGTTAAGTAAAGGGCGGATCACTCTTGAATAGTCCTTGATGAAGCGCCGATAATAACCACAGAATCCCAGGAATCTTTGCAGTTCTTTTAGATTTTTGGGCTGTAGCCAGGTGGTCAAGGCCTCAACTTTACTTGGGTGGTCTCTATTCCTCGGTGGATACTAGTGTCCCACATACTTTACTGATGTTTGAAAGAATTGACACTTATCAATGGACAGTTTAAGGCCAAAGTCCTCCAGTCGGTCCAATACCTTAAATAATCTGCTCTCATGTTCCTCCAGTGAGCTGCCAAACACAATAACATCATCTAGGTATACCAGGCACTCTAGTAAGTTCATGTCCCCACTGCACGCTCCATCAATCGTTGAAAAGTGGCTGGGGCACCTGAAATCCCTTGAGGCATCCTCATGAATTCATGAAGCCAAGCGGACAGATAAAGGCCGTCTTCTCCACGGTCCTCTGGGGCCATGGGATCTGGTAGTACCACTGCGGAGATCCAGCACAGAGAACCACTTGCTCCCGTTAGGCAGTCCAAAGCATCCTGAATGCGGGGCATTGTGTACTGATCGGGATAGTCCGCGGTTTAAGGTGCGATAATCCACACACACTCCTTACTGTTCCATTCTTTTCTCACTACCACAATGGAAGCATAAGGGCTTCTGGTTCTTGTATTACACCAGCAGCTAACATCTCTTGCAGATGCCGTCTCACATCATCTATGTCAGCAGGTGCCAGGCGTCGAGACCTCTCACGAAATGGTCTTCGTCATGCAGCGGATATTGTGCTCAGCTCTTGCACGCATCCTACATCCCATTCCTTTAAAGAAAACACCTGGTCTCTCTGGCAAGCTTCTCACTGATCCTCACTTTCCATTCAGCTGGCAGCGGGAGTCGCAAATCAAACAAGTCAGGCGTTACTCTGTCATTCTTCCTTGAACTCTTGCTGCTGGGTAGCACTGCAGTGTCTGCACAATGCACATTAGCCAGGATGCAACCTCTGTTTACTCTAATGTCTCTTTCAGACACATTATGAACTTGGACCATTACCCTTCTGGCATAAGCATAGGCTCTAGCGGGCAAAATACTAGGCTTGACCAGCAGTCCCTCTGGCAATTTTCCATCGCCTGGTGCATCCAACATTAATATTTTATTCTTAACATCCTTTCTGATACGGACCTCTCCTGTAAGGTACACTGGGCATTTGGCGCCAGGATCAGAGACTCAGGATCCTTCTTCCATACAATTCCGACCGGTTCCTCTGGTTCTGTTTTTCAGCATCTCTCTGTGCCTCATAGGCCTTCTTAATAAGCCGAACTCTTAAAGCTCTACTAGTCTTTGACCCTGTTTTCATAACACAACTGTGCCAGCCTTCCTAACATATGAGCATTTGTTCCAATCAACAAAGGGACACCATCATACAGTCCAGTGGGGACACACTAAGGCTAGGTCTCTACTTGTTCACCACTCCAGCCACGGAGGTGGGGAAAGACAGCCAAATTCGGATATACCCGGAATAGGGGTAGGCCTTCTCACCTAACCCCATACATGCAGTCCTTCTAATGGTTGTAAGGGCACGCCTGACAAATGCTTCTGATACCAATCCTGGAACATAATTGTCACTTGGGAGCCACTGTCTAATACAGCTCTTGTAGACACTCCATTCACCTTTACAGTGGTCTCCATGGAGGGACCCACTATTCTGGACCAGTCTGGAGAGGCGGTAGTGGGGCCTGGGCAACTGACCTTGCCACAAAGGACGTGAATTAGCATTTTGGTGCCCTCACTGGGATCATCGTGCACCTCTTAACCACTGATTTCTTCTCCAAGCTCTCCTTGTAGCCTATATGCAACTTTGTCAGTGTCTTTTGGGGACTGGCATTCCCTTTCATGTGCCCATCTTTCCCACAATTATAGCAAAACATACTTTCTGGAGTTTGAGCTGGCGAGGCGCCACACTGGGAGCCAGGGCGGGGTATTACTAACTGGAAACCTGGTGCCATCTCTGTCTGCGGCGTGATAAGCATTTGGAGACATCTCGTCAGTTTCTCCACTTCCATGGTCAAGGATTTGAGTTTGGAGCTGTTATCAGCAGGAGATACATGGGTGGGTACCCCCACCCCCATAGCAGATGCAGTCGGATATAGGTCAGGGCCCGTACTTGCAGGCGTGGCCTTCATAAAGGGACTGTTTTTGAATTCCCGGATCTCTCTCAACAGTTCATCCCATTGTGGCATATCTTTTTCCTTGTCAGAGCACTCATTGACTGTCAACCTCTGCCCCTGAACTTCACTTGATGGGTCACCCTCAGTCACTCGGGTCGTAGCCACAGCTGTTGGTGCAGGTACCTCCCGAGGTCGCCTTTTCTCAACTCCTCGAATTTCTCTCATTAACTCATCATAGGAGGGTGGGGATTCCAGTCGATTTGCCAGGCGTAACTGAAGCAACAGCAGTTCTGAGAAGGGGGCAGACTTAAGGATTCTGTCCAGTCTGGTTCGGTCCAGTTCAATCGCTGGCAAACTACCCTTTCTGAGGCATTCTTGCAACAATTTTTCCAGCCGAGAGACATACACAGACAACAACTCCCCTTGGTACTGTTGTGCATTTCTTACTCTCCACCATAGGTCCTCATCAGAATCTGGGCTCCCACACATTCTCCAAGGCCTCAAGATGAGCCTGTGCAGTCGCTTCAGGGTGCCTGGCCCGCTTAGCACGGATGGTAGCCAGGGCAGGACCTCGAGGCTCTCACTAACCCTCTTCGCTTTCGCCTTCCGAGCATTGCCATTCTAGCACTTGGGGCAACATAGTCTATCAGGTCTCCCAGTCATCCTCCCCTTGGGGGGTGGGGAGGGTGCCAGAGAAGATCCTCAACCTTCGGTAAGAGTCGTGACTAATGGCAGGTGCAGAAATAGGAGTCTGCATTGGTTCAGCTACCATTACGGGCACTGGAGCAGGAGAGGGTGTTGGGGGAGGAACACCCCCAGGTGGCAAGAATAGTTTCTTCAAGTCCTCCACAGTTTTCCCCTCTCCCAGCAACCATTCAGAAAATTTCTCCTCAAAAGTTTCAGATAGTGGTGGGAGCTGATTCCCCCCCGGGTCTTTACTGTCCTTAGTTATCACTCTCCAAGCAGTGAGGGCTCCCTCTGGGGTAATGGTCTGTGGCACTTTGGAGCTATCTATGGGATCCTTAAACTCTACTAGGGCCAGGAAAGTGTGGGTGAGCAGATTAGCATGCCGACCCACCACCATAGGGTTTTGTAAACCTTCCACCTTGGAAAGTACTCCCTGCACAGTGTCCGTATTGATACCCAGGGGGATGTCCAGGATAAGCATAGCATTTTGGGGTCGATCTCCTCCCAGTACACCACTCCACCAGCCGGTGCACAGCCACTTCTGTCGGGGTACCCATTTTTTTCTTAACAGTGGTTCGTAAATATGGCCACTAGAGGACACACAATCCCAGCGGTGAGCCTCAAGATGTAACCCCTAGATGGCGCTATCCCAGGGGCTACTACCCTGCCTGATTTGCCACTAACAGGTTGAGGGGCCTGGATCCAATGGCGGGTGCCTCCACCCAGAGGTCAGGGTTTGCAATAGTTAAACTAACTTGGTCACAGCCCTCTGGGACACTGCAACCCCTTTCTTCCCACTAGTGGCCCACACAATATATCAGAATTACCTTCACAGTATACACTTACCCCCAGGTCTGGTTCCGCACTGGGACCTCCTGTGAAATGAGATACAGTGCAACAATCACAGTACAGTACTTTAACATAGACAAATACCTCAGGCAGTATAACTTTGCTGAAACAAGCAGCTCTGATTTATTTAGGGGATATAACAAGGACAGGGGAAATCAGGTTAATTAGCTTATCACTCTAATAATCTACCTATGGCTCTGTGCACAGGCCTATCCCTATCAGTTACTGTCCCTGGGTACCCAAGCCCTAGTGGCTAGTCCAAACCGTGGCAGCTGGTAGGGGCCCTTTCACACAGAGAAAAGGAGAATTAAACAGTCAGCAGTACAGTAATTCCATTTGGATTTAATGTGGCAATTCAACAGGGAGCGACCCTGAGTTAGTACTCACGACCTCCAAATAAGATAGGGTCCTTCAATGTCAGCAGGGCTCACTTGAGGTACACAAACCTCTTCACACATCCATATAAAAGAAAGCACTATACCAGGCAGGCTGCATCTGTATCCGATCGCAATTACTGCACAATACCCGGAGAACACACAGCAGATTCAGTTCCTGACAGACCGACTGCAATTTTCAGCAATTCCTCCAGTCTCTCACAGGGTGAGCCTGGTTTCTACTCTTCAGAGATCCTTGATTCTTTTCACAGGACGGATTCAGTCCTAACAAGCTGTTACACAAGCTGCAGACGGAACTCTGGGCCTTACACACGTTTTGACTAAAACTGCACACTGAAAAAGCACAGGGCTCCTTCCTTCTTCACTGCCAAAGCCCAACTCAAACTCCAACCGACAAACCGGGCACTTCCTTTGAGTTCCTCCCAGTTCTTGACTGGATTGGCTGTCACTCACAATAGACTGCTGCTGTTGGTCCAAAAGGCATTGAAGTCTAAACTACATCTCCCAGAGTCACTGCCCATACAATCCTCTTGTGGCTGGCTCAGATTATGAGTCCAAGTTCTGATTCGTCCAGGCACCATTTTAGAGCTAGCTTACTCCCACACTGATTGGTCCAGTTCAGCAGTTCAAAACTAGAATGGGGAACTAGCAGACACAGTTCTGACTGCAAAGAAAGCAGGTTAGACAAACTGTAATTTCATTATTACTCTAAATAATTTCTGGCAAACAGTTACATCTTTCAGATAGGTTCCTTTGCACTCCTAGTGACTGCAAAATGAAGTGAATTGGCAGCAGCTTGAGTGGTACTCAATCAAAGAAACACACAGTCCCCATACAACTAATTATGTCTGCAAGCAGACAGCTCTTAAAGAGACAGTACCAGAGGTTCTAAAAACACTCACTGATAAATGGCTTAAATGCCAAACACCATTCAGGCTTGGAGCATTAAAGCAAGCTCCTGGAAGTCTTTTGGGAACCCCCATTTGCAGGGGGGTTACATATGTCTTTGCGGAGATGGGGTCTCCAGAACTGCACACAGTACTCCAGATGGGGTCTCACCAACTGCCTATACAGAGGGATAACAACTTCCTGTTTTCTACTATTGATGCCTCTTCCTGTGTATCCCAGTATCCCCCCAGCCTTCCTTACTGCCTTCTCACATTGCTTGCCCATCTTTAGGTCATCTGATATAATTACCCCCAGGTCCTTTTCTATTTTACTGTTGTCAGTATCTCACCCCCATTGTGTACGCTTCCCTGGGTTTTGTTTCCCATGTGCATTACCTTGCACTTCTTTGCATTGAATCTGAGCTGCCATACATTTGACCATTCCTCCAACCTTGCCAAGTCCTTCTCATCCTTTCTACTCCATCTTGTATCAACCCTGTTGCAGATCTTTGTGTCATCTGCAAAGAGACATACTTTTCCTTCCAGTTCCTCTGCAGTGTCACTTATAAAGACATTAAAAGGACAGGTCCCAGTACTGAACTGGTACGCACGCTAAGTAACCTCCTTTCTTCACTGTGTACTCCATTTACTACAACCTTTAGTCCTGTTGTCTAGCCAATTTCTTATCCAGGCTATCACCTTGGGACCCACCCAAGGCTGGCTATCTTGTGTATTAATCTTTTGTGGGACTGTATCAAATGCCTTGCTAAAATCTAGGTAGGCCATGTCCACAGCCCCTCCCTGGTCTACTACTTTGGTCACCCAGTCAAAGAAATTATTAGATCTGCCTGACACGACCTTCCCATCATGAATCCATGCTGCCTTGGGTCCCAGCCCCACTGGCCTCTAGGTATTCAACAATTCTTCCTTCAGAAGTGATTCCATCATTTTCCTACCACTGAGGTCAAACTAACTGGTCTGTAGTTTCCTGCCTCTGTCCTGCTCCCACTTTTGTGAAGCGGAATCACATCTGCCCTCCTCCAGTCCTCGGGTACCACCCCATCCTCCCATGATTTGTTAAAGAGAGTAGTCAGCGGCGTCACTAGTTCTACCCTTAGTTCTTTTAGAATTCTTGGGTGAATCCCATCAGGCCCCATTGCTTTGTCCACCTTCAATTTATTAGTTCTTTCAGAACCCTTTCTTCTGTACTTGGACTGGTATCGACCCCCGTCTTCAGAGTGTTTCTCTTGTTTGGTTTAGGTAACTCCCCCTCCTCTTCCTTTGTGAATATTGAGCAGAAATATTCGTTCAGTATCCCTGCTTTTTCACTGTCACCCTCTACCCACATTCCCTCCCCTTTATTAAGCTTCAATATCCCTCCTTTGGTCTTTCTTCGCTCCCTAATGTACCTATAAAAGGTCTTATCCCCCTTCTTAACAGAATTGGCTATCCTTTCCTCGGTTTGGGCCTTTGCTATTCTGACTGCCTTCCCAGCCTTTTTCTGCTTTAACTGATAACGTTCTCTGTCCTGCTCCTTCTGTGTTTCCTTTTATTTCCTGAATGCTGTCCTTTTCTTCTTAACCTTCCCTGCCACCTCTTTTGAGAACCATAGCGTTTTTTTCCTTCGTTGTGTTTTATTGATTTGCTTTACACAAAGGCTTGTTGCCTCTGTGATGGCTGTTTTGATCACTCCCCATTGTTCCTCCACCCCTCCTTCTTGCCTGTTTGCTAGTGCTTTTTAGAGGCACTCTCTCATTTTCCCAAAGTTAGCCCTCCTAAAGTCCAGTACTCTTGCTTTTGTATGGCTTGACTCTATGGCTGTGTTTATCATGAACCACACTGTTTGGTGGTCGCTTGTTCCAGATGGCTACCCACTTCTAAATCTGAGATTCTTTCTCCATCCCCATTTGAGAGTACCAGGTCTAAGATTGCTCCTTCCAAGTGGGTTCCAATACTAGCTGTCTGAGGCATGCCCCTGTAGGGCATCAAGAATGACCCTGCTTTGGATGTGCCTGCAGCAAAGGTGCTCCAGTTAACATCTGGCATATTCAGGTCCCCATCAACAATATCTCCCTTTTTCTGCCATTCTAAGAAAGCCTTCTATCATTTCCTTGTCCATTCCCTCCTCCTGAGATGGGGGTCTGTATACAACCCCCATGCGAATTGTGGTGCCATTTCCTGTCTCCAGGGTGACCCAAAGTGCCTCATCTGCTCCCTGTTTACTCTTTAGTTCAGTTGCTTTGATCCCTTCCTTTACATAGAGAGCTACTTCTCCTCCTCTTTTACCCTCCCTGTCCCTCCTGTAGATTGTGTATCCTGGTATGTTGACATCCCAGTCATGGTTCTCTGTATACCATGTTTCTGTGACTGCCACAATATCCAGGCAACCCTCTTCCATCAAGGCCACTAGTTCAGGGAGCTTGTTACACAGACTATGGGCATTGGTACTCATCACCCTCCACTTTTTGATAGCCTTACCCCTTTTAGCCCCATTTCTGTCCTTACTGCCTTTGCCTTTTTTTACATTTAAATCTGTTCTGCTCCCTAATAACTTCTGTACCTTGGTGTTTACCTCACTAATCACCATGTTTTGTGGGGGGAGGCTTGGATTTCTTTGCTCCTTTTCAGTGCCTCCCCCCTTGGCTAGTTTAAATGCTTGCCAATGAAGCATTTAAACCTCTCACCTAGGATCCTGGTTCCTGGACAGATGCAGACCATCGCACCAGTATAGGTCTGCATCCTCCAGGTGGCTCCCAGTCCCCAATGAAGCAAAACCTTGAGCTCACACCAGCTTTTCAACCACTCATTGAATTCCTGGTGAGAAGTGCCTAGCATCTCTCTTGCCATAGACAGGCAGCACCTCAGAAGGTTACCGTATGTGCTACTTGTCTAAGGCCTCCCCAACTCTACAAATTCCTCTTGCACTGCTCTGATCCCATTCCTAGCCAGATCATTTGTCCCTAGGTGGACAATGACATCCAGCTCCCTCCCTCGTGCAGCTCCTCCCACGATCCTGAGGATTTGCTTCCTGTCCCTCCAAGCCGTGGCGCCAGGAAGGCACCTTACCTCCCCTTCCCCTTCCTCCCCATTTCTACCCCCTAATGATTGAGTCCCCCACCAGGAGTTGTTTCCTTCCCCTGTGGGGTCCCATGCCACCCTCCTGTGGGTCTCCTTTGTGAAGGTTCCCAGCATCCTCCTTGGTCTCCACTGCAGGTGCCTCCATAGAGGAACCACTATCCACCAGAAGAGTGAATGAATTGTGGAGAGGTACAGCTGGAGGGATGCAACTCTGTTCCACCACCCCTCCTCCTTGAGCCCACCCTGGTCCAGCCTCTCCTCTTTCTTGGCAACCTCTGAGGTAGTGGCATTGGCCCTGGTGGTCCCTGGGTGGGGGAGAAGGTTTCACGAATCCTAGCCAGGTCAGCCTGGAGACGGGCAACCTCCTCTCTCAGACCAGAGAGGTGCCTGCAAATAGGGCAGCATCGCAGCCTCCAGAATGTCTCCCGGAACACTGCCGCCCCACAGCCATTGCACTGCACCACTCCTATCATGTCTTTTTTTGTGTCCTCTCTACTGTTTCTCCGGATGCTTATTCTCTCTTCTCCTTACAACTCTCACCCTTCCTGTTCTGGGACAGCAACTTCCTATCTTCTTCAGTAGCCTCTTTCTTCCTTGCTCAATATCAGACCACCAGCAGCTGGGGGGAGAGTGAGCTACTTTTTTCCTTTAGGGTTGACAAAACCAATGTTTTTCTATGATCCTTTCCTTCCTACTGCCAAACAGGAAGTTCCTTGTTGACAGTCAAATCCAGTGGCTATAAAAGTAGAACTGGCTTTGGGTGGTGGGTGAAGGTGGGATGGAGGGTAATTAGTAAGAAAAAAGGCTAGCAACAGGAAGTTGTAATTTGACTCACCTGCTTTTATAGTGTCTAAACCACACCCCCAGGTAAGCTCTCTTTCCTCCTACTGGTTTAGCAAAGTCAGCTGATATAGTACCTTTCCCTGCACAGAACACACACTGCCTTTCTTTCTTTTCTTTCTTTTTTTAACCCTAAATAAGACCCCTTTTACTTCTAATAAAGTTATCTGTCTACTTAATCTTAACAGACACTGACTCCTGCTGAGATATAAGTTTTAAATTAATAAGAAAATGTAGCTTCTTTTAGTTAGCTGCTTTCTGCTCTACAAGCAAGGCTAGCAACAGCAACATAACTTTTAGTGTGAGGGCTTGGGCACCATAGTCAAGTTTGGGAGCAGGGAATGCCTGACCTATTAGGCTGTCCCGCATGAATATAGTGCACCCACACCGCATTTGCCTACGTGGTCTTCCCTGAATAAGGTGTAAACAGGGAAGGAGATAGCAGAGTCAGGGGTGGACTTAGAGAGCCAAATCTGTACCAGAGCAAGAATATCAGGTTGATGCTGGGTGACCCAGCACTGGAGAGAAGCAGTTTTCTTTAGGAGGCTACATATGTTAAGGGATGCAAGACGGAGACCAGAGTGGTACAGGATTTGGGCGGGCTCACAGATAAAGGTCCAGGATTGGTGTGTACGTTCCCAGACAGTAAGCATAGCAATGTGATTATTCTGATTAGGGCACGGTGGTGGCATGGACCCATGACTCAGTGCCCGGAGCAAGGACCTGGTGATAAGGGTGCAGGGGATAGGCAGAGCACGAAAGGTGGGTATGGCAGGGAACAGGTGGGTTCAGGGTGGGCCGGAGGGTGGGGGATTGGGGCTGTAGGCAGGGGTGGGTGCTGGGGAGTTAGGGGTGCGTTCAAGGTGGGGGTGCTGGGTCATACTGGGGTAACCTGGGGGTGAGGTGCCTGATGTAGTGGGCAGGAACTCAGGTGGGGTGGGAAGGTTTGAACCAGGAGGGTAAGGGTGAGAAGACCTAGCAAGGGAGTGTGAGTGCCCATAGTTCTATGCTTATAGTGAAAGATAAGGGTGATAGCTGAACTTCAGTGAGGGTGACTGCCACTGTACAGTAGTGATGGTGTTACTGACTTTGGTGCAAGAGGTCCCAGGTTTGAGTACACCAGGGAGAGGGTGTCTTACAGCCTTGTAGAGGAGATGTCAGAGGTTACACAGGGGCTGGATAGGGCTGGGTCTGGAGAGGAAAAGAGAGGAGAAATAGCGATTTAGATTTGATCTTCTTAGGAAGGGAGGGTGTGGTTTCAGGGGATAGAAAACCAGCTGACTGTGGGATTCCAGTGGGAGGAGTTCCTGGACAGAGTCTATATAATAAACTGTCAGAGAAGGGGCAGGGCTGGGATTCCAGAGGGAGGAGTTCCTGGTCAAAGATGATATAATAAACTGGCAGAGAACAGGGAGGGTAGGATGGGGTGAAGAGAAGAGGAGAAGGTTAGTTAAAAATGCAGAAAAGAAAAGGCTGAAGTTCAAGGTAGATGCAGATTTTTGAGTTAACAGGAGTAAGAAAGGTGAAATCAGGGGCTCAAGCAGAAGATTTTAAGCATTAATGTTCCATTTCAATATATGCAGACTTCGGCTGACTCACTAGTTGAGGAAATTTTGTTCAGTATGACCTTGCTAATTCTCTAGCTAAGGAGATGCAGTGCATAGAGGAATAAATGCAGACACTGGAAAACCCGCTTGCTGTAACAGAACTATGCAGGGAGGCCTTGCTACACAAATTACAAGTACAGTGTAATAAAACTACATAAAGCTGCCTAGCAGGAACAGTCCGAGAAAAACATACAGGTCTGCTAGAGACTTACTGGATTGTAGGTCATGCACTGTTACAGTCACTTAGCTAACAGTACAGAAAAAGCAGTTCTACTAAAATCTCACTTGCTAGAGAAAAATCTTACAGATACAAGAAAATCTGCTGGACTACTAGAAAATTAAACTGGTCTGAAGATCATGCAGCATTACAGTCGTTAACAAACCGTACATATTGAAAATGATGTAGGCAGGCAAAAAATTGAGTGAGAGCAGGCTCTGGCACAAAAGTCCCTTAGTGCGCAACTAGCTTGATTTAGAAAGCTGCTTAAGGAGAGGGAATACAAACTCATTCTTAAATATTGAGTTGCTAAGTTAGGGATTGCAGGTGACCTCACAGCTTCTAGGTTCAAAGTCATTACTCAGGCTCACACAAAGATCCGAGAAATGGTGCCAAATTTAAAATTTACCGCTGGAGGGGGGCACGCTATCAGTTGAGCAGGCATACCTGTTTTCGGCCCTTGAGAGGGCAGGGAGCAGCTCCTGTGGCTATGGCCATGGGTAAAGGAATTCCCAGAGGACTTTGGCACAGTCTGTTCTCAGCCCTTGAGAGGGCAGGAAGCAGCTCCTGTGGCTATGGCCATGGGTAAAGGAATTCCCAGGGGACTTTGGCATGGTCTGTTTTCGGCCCTTGAGAGGGCAGGGAGCAGCTCCTGTGGCTATGGCCATGGGTGAAGGAATGCCATGGGGACTTTGGCACAGTCTGTTCTCAGCCCTTGAGAGGGCAGGAAGCAGCTCCTGTGGCTATGGGCAAGGGTGGAGGAATGCCCGTTTTCACACCAGAATTGAGAAGTGTACGAAGGGATTACCCTTAGGCTATCTTGGCTGAAGTAAAGCTGCAGCCTCTGTTGGTGGAAGCAGAGGGCTGAATTATTGTGTTGAATTAATCAACTGTTATTTTTATTTCTGTATTATTTTGTTATTTTGATTTATCGAAAATAAATTGATAAATGCACTTGTGTGTTTTTTTATGCACTTTACCTTTGGTTGCTGTGTCTTTTTATCTCGCGCCATCACAGTTGCGGACACCTCCGCCACAGATTGCTGCCCTGTTAAGGGCAGTGGTGGAGGGTAGGGCCCTTACAGCTCATATCATCTCCTACATATACAAAATCTACATTTTCTGGAAGGGAGATACTTTCCAGTTGATAAGAGGAGCCTGGAACCATGACCTGGGAATCCAAACATCACACAAGTTGTGGGCCTGGTCTCAGAAGAGGATACATTGGGGTTTATTGGCAGTGGGTTGGAGGAGTTCTCCTGGAAGATGTTTATCAGATATTTTAGAACCCCAGCAGTTCAAGCGAGGTACCCAGGGGTAGACCTCCATCCTGCTGGAGAGAATGTGGACACTCCCCGGCAGCATAATGTGGAGCTGTCCCATTTTGGCCTCTTTCTTTGGGACCTGCAACAAGTCCTCTATTATATGATGGGTCCTGATCTATCCCTAACCCCTACACCTTATTTTTTTCTGGATTTGCAAAAAGGATATAGGGCCCCACCCCCAAGAGTAAATTTTTGAAAATAGCCCTTCTAGCAGCCCAACAAGCAGTTACCAAAAATTGGCTTTCCAAACAGACTGTTACCCTGTATCAATGACATGAGATTATGATTTCTATATATAGAATGGACGCACTTACAGTAACCCTGAATAAGAGGCAACCACAATTTGAGTTAGTATGGAGGAGATGGGTATCATATATGGCCTCGGCAAGGCCCGATTTTGTTCCCTGAAGGGACACAGGGACGCATGGAGTCATTGCTTCCTATATGCCCCATGTAACTTCACTCCAGTTTAACAAATTTAATGGTATGAGCCTTTCGAGCTTACTTGCTCCTTACACAATATTTGATTTTAACTTCATGTACTTTTTCATTACTTTAACTTACATTTAATTCAAATAACTTAACCCGTAGTTTCCCAGATGCTCAGAGCATTCAATTTTCTGCAGAAATGTTGTTTTATGTGTAGAAATATTAATTTATCTGCTTCTTTATTATATATCTGAATGTGCTGCCACCCCCAGGTTATTAAATGTAAGATATTAGATGTGGAACCCCTCCCTTTAGAATTTTAGAATTATACAGTAGTAGTGAAATGTACTGATGGAAATAAGTGACGTATGTATTATTTGCTTACTTGTTATATGTCTAATTGTTGTAAAAATCAAAAAATAAAGTTTAAAAAAAAAAAAAGATGATAGGCCAGAAGGTTCAATCAGTTGTAACGAATGGCCTGGAGTGTTGAGTGGAATCCTTAAATTCCAGACCTAGTTCCACCTTTAAATGTGGGTCTTGGATAATGTCAAAGAGGAAAAGCAGATCACCTCTCAGTCTTCTTGTTTGAAGTGTCATGAGGTTAAGAGTGTTTAATCTATGTAAGCAATAATACCCGACAGGGTGGGTGGTATAGGAAATACCGGACCGCCCAGGGGCGTAATGAGGCCCGACACCGCAGGAGGAGGGCTTTATAGCCTCTGGAAGGTCCGGTATTTCCCTCTACCGCCCGCCCTGGAGGGTATTATTGCACTTTGAAAATGGGCACTGTCAAGGAAAAAAAAAGAAAAAAAAATGTTATAAAAAAATATATATAAAAATACAAAATCAGCTTCAAATAAGTTTTGTGATAAAGTAATCCCTCTGGTCATTTTGATTTTTGTACTATTGGGGACTCCACAGTGTGGGAGGGAACTTTGCTGGCATGCAGTTTGTGACAGAAGCTGCCAGGTGTGGGAAGGCTCTGAATATGTGATCAGGATACTGGGTGACTGCTCAGTGAAGAGAGTTTTTTTTTTTTAATGCTACTCTGTGTCTGCCAGTAGTTTGGGAGAGAAGCGCGGTTAGGAAATGCAGTAGCGAGACTTGTGGCATTTGTTTTTGGATTTTGTGAATCGGGCTAGGGACCAGTCACAGCACTTTCCTGACTTGCAGTTGCCATGAATGGAGACGTGCTGCCGGCTTTCGCCAGGTAATGGATTACCCAGTCTTTGGGAGACCACGGGACATGGCATTTTGTTTTAGCTATTTGCTGGTAGATGTCATTGTTTTTAAGTTTTTTATGATGACTACTGTGCTGCTGTTGGGTTTTGTGTGTGTGTGTGTGTGTGTGAGCGACGGGGGGAGAGGGCGAGGACAGCGTAATTGCTTAATGTTTGCTTACCGAAACGTAGAAATGGCAGTTGGGAAGCTTGAAGATTCGGGTGCCCACAAATATCCCAAGTAATGCGGCACCCTGAATAGGAACTTGTTTTCTAGTGGGCATCTATTGAAAAATACCGGCCTGCTGACATTGGTATCGTAGCCAATCAGAAGGGTAGGATTTTTGAACCCATTTTCTAAGCCCATATGATTAATTTTTTAGACCAGCAATGTGTTTGGTGAATCTACGTTGAAAGTTTTCAAAATTTTTGCAATCGATTTTTTTATTTATTTTTTGGTATGGGCACCACAATTGTGAGGCATGCTCAAGGTGAGGTCTTACGTAGGATCTAAACAGGGGCATTAGAATTCTACTATCCTTTGAAGTAATGTTTCGCTTGATAGACCAGTCTGTTCTGTTAGATTTTTTTGACAGAGTCGAGAATTTGGTTAGAGTTGGTGAAAGCATTACTAATAATGACACCAAGGTCTTTCTCATTCGTTGTAGGAGTTAAGGTTATAGTCCCCATTGTGTAGCTGCCCTCTCTATTTGTACTCCCAAGATGCATTACCTTACATTTTGTGGCGTTGTTTCATGCCCCATGTATTGACCCAGGAATATGTTTTGTTCAGACTGTCTTGAATTGTTGCTGATTGTGAGTTACATGGGCCTCCGAGTTTGATATCGTCTGCATATTTTATCGTAGGTGTAAGACATTTATTGGTCATGTCTGAAACAAAGATCTGAAACAGGCATGGACCCAAAACAGATCCCTCTGGGACTCCGCTAGTAACTCTCCTTGTTTCAGAGAAATGATCGTTTATAACTACTCTTTGCGATCTATCCGACAACCAGTTAGCTATCCAGTTTGAGAAATGAGGATTAATGTTGAACTTCTGAAGTTTGGAGATTAAGCCATTATGTGGTAGACCATCAAAGGCTTTACTAAAATCAAGAAAAATTATGTCACAAGGGGTATTATTGTGAATGACTGCTTCCTTTCTAGGAGGCTCCCTTGTGCACCTTTCTTCTGGAAGAAGTTTAGTTGACTGTGTTGTTACCATGTAGGCCATGTAGTTGAGGTGCAGTTAGCAGATCACACCACTAGAGGGCATCTTCTCAGCATTCCTGTGTTTGTTTCTAAATTATCTAAATTTCTAAAGGGCATAAAAGACAAGATAGTTTCGCTGTCAGGGACAACAATCAGCAATCTTTACATAGTACACCTAGAACAGGGGTTCTGATGCATTATGACTATCTCAGAGAAATGTTTGCTCTTTTTATAGATACCTGGATTATGCCTGAATATAGGCAGTGTCTTGTCTAGTGCACTTACCTGGTAAACAAAAACTACAGTGAAAAAATAAATACTGAGATCAGCATGCTAGAGAAGTCTTCAAGTTTCCAAAAAAGCAGCAGGTCCTTTTCTTGCAAATGTTATGAAATTCAAGCACGAGATGTGGCTAATCCATCTGTACGTTTGCAGTTCATTCATGACACCTACACCCAGAGGATGATCATCTCCAGAGCTCTTACGACAAGTGGATCCAGTTCTAGTTAGTTGCCTGGGTACTAGCTATCATTCTGATAGTTTTTTTCAGTAGTCTCCATGCTGTGCTCAGGGGTCCATTTTTCCCTCCCACCTCCAGTATCAAGAAAACACCAGGGAGCACTCAGCAGTGGACCAGACCCTGTCTCACCTGTTCAGCACAGAGGTGACATTGCCAGTACCGTTGCAAGAGAGGGAAATTGTAGAATGATTACGAGTTCGGAGGCAAAGGCCTATTGAGAACTCACCACCTTATCACTCGTGGAAGGAAACTTTTTGTAAACCCATGTATGTATCCATTTATTTGTCTAGGGTTTGTTTTTGTTGAATGTACTGCACTTTACTCCCTGCTAGCCTGACTGGCCTTCATCAGTCCTGCTGACCTGTCCAGCGCAGTCACCCGCCATCTCTGGGACTTGCCTTCACTTGCAGTTCCCCATGTATAACTCCATGAATAATTCCCTCATGGGACCTGTCCAGCCCCATCACTTGCTATTTATGGGACTTGCCTTCACTCACAACTCCCCTCGTGTATAACCCCATGAATAACTCCCTCATGGGACCCATCTATCCCCATCACCCATGATCTCTGGGACTTGCCTTCACTCTCAGTTCCAGCATGAAAATTCATGGGACTCATCCAGTCTCGTCACCCACTATCTGTGGGACTTACCTTCACTCGCAGTTCCCCCATGAATAACTTCTCATGGGAGGGGGCTTCTGGGGGGCCAACCTTTGCTTCCCCTGGACAGAAGTTTAGTGTCTGTCAGCAAGGAAGAATATAATCAGCAGTGTGGGGCCTATGTTGGACTGCGCATGGCATTCTGCCGCAATGGGGGTGTTTTCCCATCTTTTCTGTTCTACCCTGTGATGTCAGCAAGGCATCATGCTACTGATGCTCCCCCCCCCCCAAGCCCATGACATTGGCTGCACCACCACATGTGGCCACACAGGTGGTGGTGTGGTAGTGGTGACCATACTCCCTCCATCCCTGGAGGACGTGAGCATCCATGGGACACTTTGCCAGCTCCCCCCCCAGTCAGACCTCTGACAACCCAGGCTGGCTCCTGAGACCTGGTCGTCCGCATCCCAAGCGGTAGTGCTATCATTGTGCTGATAGACAGGCAAGAAAATTGATTTCTGTATTCTGTACCGCATTGTCCCCAGGAACTCAGGAGGCTCACCTGAATTTTAATCTTAGATCCTATGATTCTTTTTGTCCACCCAGTCATATTAGTCTTCTTTCAGCATGTCTTTGTTTACGCAGTGTTCTTATGAAGAAAGTTCAAAAATCTGAGAAAAATGATGCATCAACCCTCCCCCTCCAAATAGCTGGTCTAATTTAGTATCTGAAAGAAACCAGCATTTGTCAGTGCCGAACATTGGATGCTTAAGTTTTTTTTGTTTTTGTTTTTTTTTTGCAATTGACCCCAAATTTTGAAGATTTCAACTCCTGCCCATACCTCTCAACCTTTTGTCCCCCAAAAGTGGAACATTGCCTCACGAAATGTGGAACATATGAGTAATATGTGGAACACTTAATCAAATCTTTATCTAGGAAGCTCAGAACACTGTTAAAATGTTTGCATTTATGTTCAGAAAGTCTGTTATTAATTGAATAATACATTTTTTGCATCATTTACTATAGATTTTTGCTTTAAAATGTTAATACTGAATGTGGGACATGTCCTCACAATGTGGAACAGGGAGCTTTTGGGAAGTAAAACGAGGAACATTCCTCGTAATGTGGTACAGTTGAGAGGTATGCTCCTGCCCGAAAGGTGATTTTGTGCTGTAACTGCGAAATCACCTGTGCCAGTGACACTGTGGAATCCTTTAAAACACTTCTGGATGACTACATGGGAGAAATGAAATATAAATACCACCACTGACCACATGGTGGTGAGTTCATTATGGGCCTTGGCCTTATGAACTTGTAGTTCTACTATGAAACTATGAAACCTTTTGGGATGCAAAAAAAATCTTTGTCCAGGATCTGAAAAATGGCAGCTGTGAAATTCATGAGGTGCTGTGAAAAAATGGCTATATTGAAAATTTGGGGTCAAAATATTAAAAATTGCCACAGTTGTGAGCCTATGTTCACAAATTTCAGCGCAGGCTCATAACTTTGTTGTCTGTGAATATTTTTCCCAAATTTTTTAACATGCCTTCTTATGACCCAACCTCATGAACAAGTGCAGAGAAAATTTTCAGCTTCTGCCCTAAGGCAATTTTGCACAGCAACTGCAAAATCACCTTTCAAGAGGCAAACAAACATTTTGGCCATGATCTGAAAAAAGACAGCTGTCACATTCATGAGATGTTGTGAGAAAATGGCTATGTTGAAAATTTGGGGTTAAAATATTGAAAATTGCCAAATTTACGAGCCTGTGTTTGCAAATTTCAATACAGGCTCATAACTTCATTGTTTTTTAATATTTTTACATCAATTTTTCAACATAGCCTTCTTATGACCCCACTTCATGAACAAATGTGGAGAAAATTTTCAGCTCCTGCCAGAAAGGTGATTTTCTGCAGCAACCACAAAATCACCCTTTGGCACAGAATTGCCTACAGTCAGTTAATTGTTCATGAGGTGGGGTCCCAAAAAAGATATGTTGAAAATTTTGGGCAACAATGTTAAAAAATGGTCAAGTTATGCCACTAAGTTGAAAACCCCATTGAAATACAACAAATCACTTACCTCAGTTTGTGATAGGGCTTTGAAGAGTGAAGACATGTCTGCGGTGCAAGGAATATTACAGCGCTGGACCTCCAGTGGCTTAGTATGGGGTGGGGTCCTGAATGGGAAGGTCAGGCAAGGGGGTGGATAACAGTGCAGCAGACAGCAATAGATGGTTTAATTTTTTTTCAGGTTTGAAAAAAAGACAAGGGACA
This sequence comes from Neoceratodus forsteri, assembly GCA_016271365.2. Taxonomy (NCBI): domain Eukaryota; kingdom Metazoa; phylum Chordata; order Ceratodontiformes; family Ceratodontidae; genus Neoceratodus; species Neoceratodus forsteri. Next base: position 323,741,288 of record CM057450.1, on the reverse strand, counting down.
GTTTTCTTTATTTCAGGGACAGGGCACTGGGGTATTGGGTACTAGGGGACGGAAAGGGACTAAACTACCAGGGACTTTTTTTTTTTTTTGTTGTCACTCTGGTGACAGCATTCAGCCAATCGGGTGGTGGGGTGGGCACCACTACACTATGACATTATATTTCACATGGCGTGGGTGATTGGGGACAGGAAGGGGCCCTACACTACAGAAAATGTTTTCCATTATTGATTGGGAGATCGGGGAAGGGGGGTGCTACACTACGGAATTATGTTTTTGGTTGAAAGTCAGTCTGCTGGGTGGGCTGAACGGTCATGCAAATTGAAAGGCAAAAGCCCTCTCAGATTAGAGCAGCTTTGGTCTTTTGAAGTGCATGACCATTCAGCCAACCCAGCAGAGAGTTGTGTCGGAAAAAAAACCTAGTGGTCACTGGGGTAGACTGCAGAGTCCCTGGTCCTGTGAACTGCAGTGGGCTCTGCAGTTACATTCCCCCTCCCCCCAAAATCCGGTATTGCCACAATATGTTGATTTGCCCAAGTGCAACCAACATAAAAAAAAATTCAGGGACAAGACACAGGGGGATTGGGCACTAGAGAGGGGGGGAGGGACACTAGACCACCAGGGACTTTTTATTTTTTTTGTCACTCTTCAGACAACAATCGGCTGATTGGGGTGGGGTGGACACCACTACACCATGGCATTATTGTATTTCATATGGTGTGGGCAATCATGGATGGAGAGGGGCCACTATACTACGGAAAATGTTTTTGGCTGAAAGTCAGTCTGCTGGGTGGGCTGAGCAGTCATGCAAATCATTCGGCTGAAGCCCTCTTGGATTAGAGCGGCTTCAGTCCTTTGAAGTGCATGACCGTTTAGCTCACCCAGCAGAGAGTTGTGTCAGGACCACACCCAGTGGTCATTGGGGAAGACTGCAGCCTGGTTCTTGTGAACTGCAATGGGCTGTGCAGTTACACCCCCCCAAAAACCCCATACTGCCACAATACATTGGTTTGGGCAAGAGCAACCAATGTAAAAAACACAAGGGGTCAATGGCCCTTTTGTAGAGACATACTACAGATTAATTGTAACATTTAAATTTTATCCTTAACCCTTTACCTATTTTCCCAGTAAATGTATACATTCCATCTCACAGCAGTAGCCACAGAAACATTATCACCCTGTTTTTTCTTCCAGTAACAGATACATCATGAAGCTCTCTGTACTGGGCGCTACTGGTCAAACTGGTCAGTTCCTGATCAGGCAGGCACTGCAGCAGGGTCATGAAGTGACTGCTATTGTTAGAAATCCCAGCAAAATGACCATTGAACATGAAAAGCTTAAGGTACAGTGGACACTTCTAAACGCTCTAGAACTATGATATGCAAACGTTTTGTTTTGATTTTTTTGCAGGCTGGAATCTGAGTAACATTAAACCAGTGTTGCAATGGGCAATCAAAATGAAAGGCAGAGTGTTTGTCTTTCTTTCTCTATCTAAGCCCCTGTAAAGTATAAGATTCAAACCTAAAAAACATTTTTAAATATAGAAATTCATTGAAATCTTTCATAATTGCAAGGAAACAATGAGGTTAGTCCCCATATTTTATAACTGTTGTTATGGTAGTTGGTGTTTAAAGTGTATTGTTTGCAATATGTAAAATTATAAGGGGATTACAGAAATGTATCATATATCTGGAAAATATTTGAATTATACAAACAGTTACCACAAAATTGTTACCCAGACATCTGTATATGTTTATGGAAATTATAAAAAAACCCTAATAAAGTATAACAAAAATGAAAGGCAAACTCCAGTTGAATTCCATTTGACTGGCTAGTTCAAGTTTTCATAGTTTTTGAGCTTCTACAGAGCCAGAGCGATCTGAAGCTGCTGCCCTTTAGCGGTTACTGAAAAAACATCTTTTTCTTCTTTTTTCCAGTAGATTCATAAATATATAGTGTATGGTAGAACACTGTTGAGCATGGAGATCCATGCTCCCAACAGTGTTGTTATGCTGCACTAACTACATCATCGTAGCTGTTGTGCTGCACTAGCTACATATCTAGTGCAGCATAACACCTAGAAGGTGGGTGCGCATGCGTGGAAGCTGGGTACGCATGTGCGATCGGATGACCGGAGATGCGCTGAAAATGCCCATGGCGGTGAAACAGGCCAGAGGAATCGAAAACCACACACTAATCTGAAAGTAAGTCACCGCAGTCTTCTTATGAGTGACCATACACTATAAAAGACTGTGTATGATTGCTCATACACAATAAGGGTATTTTTCAACTCTTGAGGTTTCCATTGTAATGAGACCTCTCGTGCTGTGCTCTCGAGGTTTCCAGTTACCATGGAAACCTCTTTAGTGAAAAATACCCTTGTTGTGTATGAGTGATCATACACAATCCTCTGTGTCAGCAGAATAGGACCTTTCTTGGTCCCTCTAGTTTGTCCATCTCCCCCTTTTTAGTTTCTTCCTCCCCCATAGATTCCCCTCTCCTTACCTTAGACAGCCCCTTGTGTTTGCCCAATGCTATCTTAAATCCATCCACTGTTCTAGCCTCCACCACCTCCTCCGGCATACTGTTCAGGGTGCCACTACCATCTCAGTGAAGTAAAGTCCTCTCATGTTTCCCTTAAACTTACCCCCCTTCCACCCTCAGCCCATGCCCTCTAGTTTTTCTGCCTATCTTCTCTGTAAATAAACTCCCTCCCACTTTATTTTTTGCTCACCTTTTCTCCCCCTGGCCCCTGGTTGACTCCTCCTTCCTGGCATCCTTCTACATCTGGCTGCCATCCATCTCGCACCCGTCCTCCAACTTCAAGCCATCACCTTGCAACCCCCATGGCTTACCCCCCCCATGGTGGGGTGGTGGGGAGCCACTTAACCCACTCACCAGGACTGGATCCAGTACAGGTGATGCCCTCTGGAGCCAGTGCGATGTGTTGGATGGCCATCGAGCCGCTCGACCCGGCCATTTTCTGCATTTTCAGTTTTCGGTGGTGGAGCATGCAATGCCAACAGTGGGCATGCATGCACGCGTCCACATGCAGCACACCCACTGGCTGCACCACCTCCATGCCCCACATTGTACTGTGCCAGGCGTGCCAACACCTAACCTCCACTAGGTATCCGGTAAATGCTGGTCTCAGTTCTCCACCCTCCCCAGGAGAGGAGAGCTGTCCTCTTGATGATGAGTCCTCTACCATCCTGGTTGGCCCCCTGATGACTCGCTCGCATCATGAACACGGGTTGCCAGTGTAACCCCTAGATGGCGCTATCCCAAGGGCTACTACTTCTGCCTGAGTTTCCACTAACAGGTTGAGGGGCCTGGATCTGATGGCGGGGTGCCTCCACCCAGAGGTCATGGTTTGCAATAGTTAAACTAACTTGGTCACAGCCCTCTGGGACACTGCGACCCCCGTTTCTTCCCACTAGTGGCCCACACAATATATCAGAATTACCTTCACAATATACACTTACCCCCAGGACTGGTTCAGGCAGTGTGACTCCTGGGACTCCCTGTAAAATAAGATAATACAGTGCAAAAACCACAGTACAATACTTTAACATAGACGAACACCTCAGGCAGTGTAACTTTGCTGAAACAAACAGATCTGATTTATTTAGGGGGATATAACAAGGACAGGGGGAAATCAGGTTAATTAGTTTAAATGCATTAATAATCACAGTACTGTGCACATATTTCAGAATCCTAAATGTCCCTAATGTCACTCTTACTGGGTACCCAGGCAGTAAGAGGCTAGCCTATTTGGTGCAGCTAGTTGGGGCCCTGAAGATGGAAAATGCATGCACAATACCCAAATTGTAATCCGGAGCCGGCAGGCTCAGTTCGTAGAGAAAGAAAGGAAAAGTAATCAGATGGAACACTTGCAATTAGATGATGGCAGGGAGCTACCCTGATTTGTACTCACAAATTCAATGCTGAAACTGAATGGAAGGTAGATTGTCCTGGATTGCCAGGTGGAGCAGACTATGTGGACAAGGTCCTTGTGACCGGACCCCAAGGCAGTTCAGAGCAAATGGATGTAGTCTGGATTAAGCTGGGGTTTACTTGCAGCTTCATGCACTCAATTCACTGTACAGGGGATTTGAAACGCGAGTCCCCACTAGCACTACACACATTTATATGGAAAAAGAAAGTACTATACCAGGCAGGCTGCTTCTCTATCCCGATCACAATTTCTGCCCAATACCCGGGAGAACACACAGCAGATTCAGTTCCTGACAGACCGAGCGCGATTCAGCAATTTCTCCAGTCTTCTACAGGGTGACCCTGGTTTCTACTTTTCAGATCTCCTTGATTCTCTTCACAGGTCAGATTCAGTCCAAACAAGCACTTGCACAAACTGCAGACCGAAACTTGAGGCCTTACACGCATTTCCCGACTAAAACTACGCACTGAAGGAGCACAGGGCTCCTTCCCTCTTCACTGCCACAGCTAAAACTGAAACTCCAGTAGACAAAACCGGGCACTTCCTTTGAGTTCCTCCCAGTTCTTGGCTGGATTGGCTGTCACTCACAGTAGCCTCCCCCTGTTGGTCCAAAAAGGCGCCGAAGTCCAAACTACATTTCCCAGAGTCACTGCCCATACAATCCTCTTGTGGCTGGCTCAGATTACAAGTCCAAGTTCTGATTCATCCACAGGCACCATTTTAGAGCTACCTTAACCCACACTGATTGGTCCAGTTCAGCAGTTCAAAACTAGAATGGGGAACTAGGCAAACACAGTTCTGATTGCAAGGAAAAGCAGGTTAGACAAACTGTATTTTCATTATTACTCTAAATGATTTCTGGCAAACAGTTACATCTTTCAGATAGGTTCCCTTTGCAATCCTAGTGACTGCAAAAACGGAGTGAATTGGCAGCAGCTTGAGTGGGACTCGAGCAGAAAAACACACGGTCCCCCCCCATACAAACTAATTATGTCTGCAAGCAGACAGCTCTTAAAGAGACAGTACCAGAGGCTCTAAAAACACTCAGATATGGCTTAAACGCCAAACACCATTCAGGCTCGAAGCATTCAAGCAAGCTCCTGGAAGTCTTTTGGGAACCCCCATTTGCAGGGGGGGGGGTTACACCAGCATGGCAGGAGGTGAGGCATCACTGCCTCAGCCCTCTGCACCACAGGGCCAGCTCCCTCCAACTTTATTGATCCCCTTCACAGACTTGAATGTTTCTATCATGTCCCCTGTCTCCCTTCTGGTCTCATGTGGGTACAAATCCAACACCCTCAACCTCTCTTCATAAGGCTTCCCACCTAGTCCATGCACCATCTTAGTGGCACTTCTTTGTACTCTTTCCATGCCATCTTTGTCCTTGTGTAGGTGATGTCACGAAAACTGAACCCTGTACTCCACGTGGGGCCTCATCAGTGATTTGCAGAGTGACAACAGCACCTCCCGCCTTCTACTAGTTATCCCCTTCCCTGTGCATGCCAGCATTTTGTTTGCTTTGCCCACCGCCTTGCTGCATTGGATCCCCACCTTAAGATTGCCTGTGATTATGATTCCCAGATCCTCATCCTGCTCAGTTGCATTTATTTCCTTCCCCCCCATGTGTATTTTTCTTTTGGATTATTCTGCCCCATGGAAAAATGATAAAATTGTCCCACTCTTTAAAAAAGGTGACTCATCAAATCCTATGAATTACAGGCCTATAGCTTTGCTATCTTTGGTTTATAAGGTACTGGAACAACTGGTGCATGGGCAGCTCTGTGACTGCCTAGAGAGGTGTGGGCAGCTGTCTGGGTACCAGTCTGGGTTCGGAAAAGGACACTCCTCGAGCACTGCACTCACCAACATAATTGACATCTTGGTTTCCTCTCTAGATGGGGGGGGTGTTGGTGGGTGCAGTGTTTGTGGATTTGTCAAAGGCTTTCAATACAATGCATTATCAAATATTGATTAGAAGACTTCAAGATGCAGAAGTGTCAAAAGAGGTGAGGAGATGGTTTTGGTCTTATTTAACAGAGTGAACGCAACAGACTGCGGTGGGTAAAACTATCAATAAAAGCAGAGGTGAAATGAGGGGTGCCCCAGGGATCGATCCTGGGCACTCTTTTTGTTTCTGGTCTACACAAATCCAGTTGTTCAAACTGTAAAAGCCTCATATCCATCTATATGCAGATGATACTGTCTTAATAGTTAAAGGCAAAGATTTTTGCCAAATACAAACAGAATTGCAAGCAGATTTTGATAGAATCCAGGACTGGTTTGGGAGATCTAATTTAGTCTTAAATAGTGGGAAATCAAAGACCATGTTTTTCACCCACAAAGCTAAGGAGATAGAGAATTTAAAAATTTTATCCAAAGATGGTAGAGAGTTAGAACAAGTAAATGAATATAAATACCTAGGTTTCTGGATTGACCAGAGACTGAACTTTGAATATCATATTAATGAGAAGGTGAACAAATTAAATGGAAGACTTGGGGCACTGCGAAGAACAGGTCACTGCATAAATGAATCCATGAGGAAGTCCACAGTTAATCAAACGTTGGCACCAGTATTAGAATATGGAATAAATATTTATATGTTTGCTAAAGTTTCTGTATTAAAAAGGGTTGCCGCTATGTATTATAGGTTGGCTAGATTTGCTTTGAGAGCAGATAGGAGGACCCACCATTGTATATTGTATGAGAAGCTAAATTGGCTTACTTTAGAAAGTAAACAAACAATTGTGTGGGTTAGTATGACAAAGCAACTTTTGGATTCAGGGAGACCATCTTATTTGAAAGAGAAATTGCAGAAAGTGGAACATACTTATGATCTAAGACACACAACAAAATTGAGGGAGTTTACAATAGCAACACCAAGAACTAGGATAGGGGACATGTCCTTTGCCTGTGTAGCAATGAAGTTTTGCAATGAGTTAAAGATCCAAGAAAAAAATATATAACTATAGGCTTGCATGAATTTATTACTGCCTTGAAAGGTGAACTAGCAGATAGATGTACTTGTTTGGACTAGGCATAGAAGGTTTTACGGAAATGTATGGTTGTATATACTGTATTCTGGATGTCCTTGATGTATGTAACTGATTTTTTATCAACATCTAAGACAGGAACACCTTGTAAATGGGATTTTATCCTAACAGTGCTAAAATGAGAAGTCATTTTGTATCCTGTATAAAAATAAATGCTTTTTCTACTACTACTACATGTGCATCACTGCACATTTTTTGGTGTTGAATTTTAGCTTTTATGTATCTGACCACGCCTCCAGCAACCTTAGATCTTGCCTCATAGCTTCCACCCCCTCTGGGGTGTCCACCCTATTGCAGATCTTCGTATCACCTGCAAAAAGGCAGACTTTCCCTTGCAGCTGTTCCACTATGTCACTGATGTAGATGTTAAACAGGATGGACCCCAGCACCTACCCCTGGGGGATCCTGCTCATCACCCCTACTTCCCCTGAATGCACCCCATTTACCACCACCATCTGGCTTCTACCAATCAGCCAGTTCTTTACCCACCTTGTTATTTTCTTCCCAACCCCCCAACCTCTCCAGATTATTTACCAGTCTTCTGTGGGGCATAGTGTTGAAGGCCTTTCCGAAGTCCAGATAGGCCACGTCCACTGCCCCCCCGATCAACCACCTTTGTCACCCCATCTAAGAACTCAATTAGATTCGTTTGGCATGACCTCTCCCTTGTGAAGCCATGCTGACTGATGTCCTGCAGCCCACAATCCTCCAAGTAACTAACTGACCTTTCTTTCAATATCACTTCCATCAACTTGCCCACCCCAGATGTGAGGCTGACCGGGCGATAGTTACAATCCTCCTCTCTGCTACCACTTTGTGAAATGGCACCAAATCTGCCCTCTTCCAGTCTTCTGGCACCCACCCTGTGTCCAAGGACATGTTGAGTAACCTCGCTAGTGGTGCCGTCAGCTCCTCCCTTAGCACCCTAGGATACAGGGGATCTGGACCCATAGCCTTGTCTACCTTCATCTTACCCAGTTCCTCCCTGACCTTGTCCTCACTGATTGGACTAGGATCCATCCCCCCTTCCCTCTTCCTCCAACATCTCCCTCCAATGTGAAGACTGAGCCGAAGTATCTGTTTAGCACCTTTGCCTTCTCAAAGTCCCCTTCCATCTGTACTCCTTCCTCTTCTTTTACCCTTGTAATCCCCTGCCTTACTTTCTTCTTCTCCCCAGTGTACCATAGGAAAGTCTTATCACCCCTTTTGGCCTGCCTAGCAAATTTATCCTCCATTTCTGCTTTCACCTTTCTAATCCTCTGTCCTGCCACCTTAAGTTTTTCTCTGTAAGTTTCCCTTGCCACCTTCCCCTTCATCCACTTATATTCCCTGAACACCTTTTTTCCTCTCCTCTATTGCCACCCTCACTTCCCTGTTAAACCACAGTGGATTCCTCCTCCTCCTCCTCCTACTCTTTCTTACCTTCCTTATACAGCTCTCTGTGGCTTTAAGTAGCCCCCTGATCTTATTCTTTAGTTCCTCAACCCCTCCATCCTCCACATTTCTTTTCTGAATACTTTCCTCATTTTGGGAAAATCTGCCCGTCTGAAGTCCAGGACGTTCATGGTGGTCTGTCTCTCTTCATACTCCACTTTAAACCTGATGCCCACTGTGTTAAGGTAACTTGCTCCAAGACTGACCCCCCCCACCTCCACTCCCTCCATGCTACCCTCATTGATGAATACTACATCAAGAATGTTACCCCCTGTAGTGGGCTCCCTGGAGGGACTCCAGGACCACCCTGCTCCTGGACAACCTAGCTGCTGGGATATCCCAGTCTATATCTGGGAGGTTAAGGTCACCCACCAGCAGAATCTCCCCCTTTAGTGCCATCCATTGTACTTCCCTCAGCATCTGCATGCCCATTTCCTCACTCTGCACTTTCTCTAGTGTGACCCACAAGACCTCTGCTCTCCCTTGTTTCCCCTGCCCTTCCTTGGCCTTTATGCCCTTCCTAATGTACAGCACAATCCTCCCCCCTTCTTCCTATCCCCGTCCTTCCTGAATAACCTGTACCCTGGGACCTCTACTTCCCAGATCTGGTGCTCGGACCACCAAGTCTCTGTTATGGCTACAATATCTGGGCCCTCCCCCTCCATTATTGCTTCTAAGTACACCATCTTGTTCCTCAGACTTTGTGTGTTTGCTGAAAGTCCTTTCTACCATATACTCCCTTCTCCCCACTTTCCCTCCCTCCCATGTCTTGTCTATACTCTTCTTCCTTTTTCGGGGAATGCTTGATAGTCTGTCCTCTCCTCTTGTTGAACCCTCACCCATCCTAGCCTTGTACTCCCCCATCCTCAGTTTAACTTTTCCCTAGGATCTTATCAATGTATCCTTACAGTCCTTGCAATGGAGCCACTGAGAGAATACTGAGTGGTCAGAAGGCAGCCAGACACTTTGTGTTGCCTCTGCCCAGGATATCACACACACATCTAGTGTGGTAACCCCACAAGAGTGATGTCACCTCGCCATCGTAATCCAAACCTTCATGTACAGAAAAGTTCCTTATATTGTACAGCATATCATGCCTTATGCTGTTTTCTCCAAGTTTAGGTCAAACTTCTGTGTTCATGCTTACCAAAAACTTGGAAACTGAACTTGTACCGTATGTGGAAATTTTCTGCACATAGTCCTGTATTCATTGAGCAGTTTCCAGGGCTTTTTTACACTGCTGTTAGAGCACTTTTTCAAATTTTTGTTTTATTTGCACTCTTCTTATAGTGTTACGCCACCCCTGATTCAGCACTGCCTATTAGGAGAGGAATAAACCAAAAAGAGTAAAAGAAAGCCAGACACTACCTGATGGCCCAGTGAAAGTGCGATGCACTCCCATACCAGTGAACTGGGTTTAAGAGTCAGGTTGAGTGGCTAGGTGGTGGTGCAGTGCTTCTGCACAGCTGCACTCCCAGTTAGTGGAGGGTGGCATCATGGTTCTGTCACCATAGCAACTCCTGCAGAGGGTTGAGGGAGCGTGTCTGCCTTGCAAAACATCATTACATGTATACGAGGGTACATGTGGGTAGATGCATGGCCTGCGTCAGATGCCAGCGGAGGGTGTTGTTCTGGTTCTGCTGCTGTAGCGACCCTTGCAGTGAGCTGAGAGCTTGTCTGCCATGCAGAACATAACTACATGTATGAGGATATGTGTGTGGGGATTCATGGCCTGTGTCAGATACCAGGAGAGGGTGGCGTCCTGGTTCTGCCACCATTGTGACCCCCTGCAGTGGGCTGAGGTAGCTTGTCTGCCCTGCAGAACATAACTACATATATATGAGGGTACATGTGGGCAGATGCATAATCTGCATCAGATGCCAGGGGAGGGTGGTGTCCTGGTTCTGCATTTGTAACGACCCATGCAGTGGGCCTAGGGGGCTTGTCTGCCTTGCAGAACATCACCACATGTATGTGAGAGTACATGTGTGGGGATGCATAGCCTGCGTCAGATGCCAGGGTCATTAAATTGGAAGGCAAAATCCAGTTGAATTCCATTTGGTCAGTTCAAGGTTTTTTAGTTTTATAAGCTACTACAGAGGCAGAGGGATAGAAGAAGCTGCTGTCCAGAAGCAGTTATTGAAAAACTTTTCTTTTTCAGAATGGAGTCCTTGAGAGAATACTGAGTGGTCAGCAGGCAGTCGGACAATTTAAGTGCTGCCACTGCCCACTTAGATGCTACTTTTGACTAGTGCCAGTGAAGTGGTGGCCACCTATATTAGGGTGGAATCCAAAGCACTGGACATTGTCGCCCTAGTTCATATATGACCCAGATCCTCTCACTTGAGATCTCCCTGGTTTGATGGGGCTCTCTCAAGGCGGTGAAGATCAAGGGTTGCAAGTTGAAGCATTGCTGGTGGAAGACCCAGTTGGTGGAGGACAAGCTGGTCCTGCAAGCTCACTTTGGTGAGTACCAGGAGGCAATTTCCTGTAAGAAGGTAGAATTTCTGTCCAGGGAAATTGTGGCAGGGAAAAACAGACCTTCTCAACTTTTTTGGAGTGTGGATAGGCTACTCCATCCTGCCTGTCTACAGCCAAGAAAGACATTTTCATTCACTTTATGTGAAGTTTGCTCTGTTTTAATCTTGACAGTGTCCTCTATTTGGTCAGGGATTCCATCAGTGAGGCAATCGCTGCCTCACAGTGGTCAGACTGGGAGTTACAGAGTCACTATGTCAATCTGGGAGGAGTTTAAAGCAGTGGAGGTGGCGGAGATTGTTGAGGTGATCTTAGAGCTGAAGTACATGTATTGTGAACTGGATCCAGCCCTGGCACATTTCTTAATGAGATGTGCCAGGACTGTTGGCATGGTGTTCGCCAGGATTGTCTGGTGTTAGATGGCGGAGGGTGTCTTCCTGGTGGTCTTGAAAGAGGCTCTGAGACCCATCCTGAAGAAACAATCTTGCGACAAGGACATTCTGATGAATTACCATCCTATCTCTAACCTGACATTTTTGAGCAAGGTTGTTGAGAAATTTGTGGCACAACTCGAGGATCACCTTGTGTTCTTTGATATCTGTGAGTCATTCCAGTCATTTTTTTTTTTTGTATGTTCTTTTTTATCCCTCTTACTGCACTCAGCCGCCCACTCCTTCGGGTGGCCAGCCTTTACCCACCACTGCCTCTCCCAGTCTGCCATCCTGCTGCCCCCTCGCCTGGATGATGCAGATGTATCCCTTCACCGGGGGGCCCCCTGCATGCCAGGGACCATCAGGAGGGGAGACTAAAGTGCACCATTGCCAGGCAAAAGTACTCCACTTTGGAGGCTTCCTGGCTTCGTGGCGTGGGGAGGCAGGGCCGCCGTCATCCAGCCAGCATAGGTGCCATTTTCATGTTTCTGTACCCCATGTACAGTGTCACTCAGGTAGTGCTCCAGATCTCCACTGGGGGCCTCTACAGAGTGAGGCAACCCCTACAACCCACCCCAGGAGAGGACGGCAGTCCTCTGGACACTCAATCCTCTCTTTCCCCAGCCAACCTCCAGCATCCTGAGTCCATTCCCAAACCCAGGTCACCGGAATCCCAGTGGGGTTTTAGGGCCAGCCACAGCATGGAAAAAACATTAGTTAGGGTACATAACCTTCTCAGGGCTAGAGATAAAGAAGATAAGTCAATTCTGGTTCTCATCGATCTCTCTTCAGCATTCAGCACTGTGGATCACTTCGTGCTTCTTGATCGGCTCTGTAAGTAATGTGGACTCGGCAGCGTTGTCATCAAATGGTTTGAGTACTACCTCTTTGACAGGGTACAATAGGTAGTGATGGGAATTTCTCCTCCTCCCCAATGCCCCTGTCATGTGGAGTGACTAGAGCTCGATCTTGTCACCGATGCTGCTTGCAGTATATATGCTGCCCTGGGTGAGATCATTCGGCAGTTCAGCATGGAGTTTCACTGCTATGCAGATGACACCCAGCTGTGTCTGTCATTTGCTCCCAGAACATCCAATGCTGTAGACATGCTTAACACCTATCCGGTAAAAATCAGTGACTGGATGTCCTTCAGCTGGTTGCAACTGAACCTGGATAAGACGGAGGTGCTGGTGATTGAGCTGGGTTATGGGCGTGATGGGAGGGCACCTGGAGCTGGCACAGGACCCTTCCTGGGGTCTATTACTTTGGTGGCTTCCCCGAGAGTGTGTGTCCTTGGTGTGATCCAGGACAGCAGACTGACACTCAAAGATCAGGTGTCTTCTGCTGTCAAGAGTGTGTGTTACCACTTGAGGAACATCACCAGGATCAAGCACCTGATTCTGCCTGAAGACCTGCCGACACTAGTACATGCCTTTGTTACCTCTAGGCTTGACTACTGTAATTCTCTTTACTTCGCAGTCACGGGATGGACCCTCCGCAGGTTAAAGCTGGTGCACAATGCAGAGGCCCGGTTACTGATGAGCCTGTCTAGATCCAGTCATGTGACCCCAGTCCTGCATGCTCTGCACTGGCTGCCCATCAGGTGGAGGGTACTTTTCAAAGTGGTCTTGCTCATCTTTAAGGCCCTATATGTACTGGGCCTGGGCTACCTGACTGAGCTCCTGACACCGGCAACCTCTGTCCTCTCCCTTCGCCCTTCATCTAGGGGTCTCCTGGATGTTCCCAGGGTTTAGCTCAAGACATCAGGTGACTGTGCCTTTAGTGTCACTGGGCCGACCCTGTGGAACTCGCTACCACCTGCAGTCCAGAAGGTCCCTTCAACCAAGGTGTTCATAGGCTAAAAGCCCACCTCTTCTACCTGGCCTATCTGGAATAACTTTCCCTGCCCAACTGTTTGAGTACAGGTATGATAAACTGATTTGAATCTTAATCATTTTAATTTTATATTTATTTTAATGTTCTTTGCTGTGTATTAATTGCATTGCTTTTATTGTTAGGCACCCAGAGCCTCCGGGAATGGGTGCCATAAAAATAAACTTTGCCTTGCCTTATAGAAAAGATCTAATAGGTTGATCAAATAAAAACTTTACTGCTACAGTGAGTTGGAATCCTAGCTGGGCCTTATAATTTTTTTTTATTTAGTTGTTTAACCAGGTGTAGCACACTAAGCTGAAAGCTTTTTTACAGGAGCGACCTGGGAGCATAAGGAGGTTAAGTGACTTGCTCAGAGTCACACAGTATGCAAGTAGAAGCTGTGGGATTCAAACCCAGGTCTGGTCTGCTGGATGTCACCAGATTTGCAGCTTGGAGCCTTAGACCACTGCGCTATACTGCCTCTAAATTTATTGATCTTAAAGGTACTAAGTCCCATTACTACCCACCTATGCCTCCAAAAACTAAATTAGCAAGTCTGAATGGGAGTTAAAGAATGCAAAGTCTGAGGCCCTAAGAATTCACCACATATTATACTGAGATATCCCCCTCAACCAATTAGATTGCTTACCTACAATGCCATTGTCTGACTATAAAGGTACTGTTGATATGCAAATGAGGCAACCCAGGTATGCCAGTTTTTTAGAAATGGCACTCCTTGTGTGTGCATTGAGTGAAAATGGCACTCTGGGTATGTAAATGAGCAACAGACTCACTGTTAAAACCATGAACATTTAGTCAGACGTCCATAGCACTCAGCACAAAAAAAAGAGGCTTCAAAGTCGCACTTTCTTCAATTATCTCAGTCTTAGAAACTGAAATAGAAGAAAGGCAAGAAAGGAAGGCAACATCCTGTGTTGGACTAGGGGTAGCGCAGGACATTGTGCATTGAGGCACGAGGTCGAAGACAGAGTGTCCTCACAGCACCCCAGCCATGCATTAAATCCCCATGTAACCCACTACAAATTAGGATTCCCGAAAAGTCTTCCTTGAGCTTGCTTAAATGCACATTGACAGGCTGATGTCCTGTGTTTTAGCAGTTTAAATGTGATTGCCAGAGGGTGCCTGTATAGCCTCTGTGTACTGTCTCTTTAAGAGCTGCCTGGATTGCAGTAATAAGTAATCTGAGAGGGAGCTCTGTTAGAAGATGTACTTGTTTGCTGATCATTTGTTAGAGTAGTAATAATATTGCAGTTTGTTCTAACCTGCCTTCTTTGCAGCATGGACAGTTCTGTTTGTTTCCATCATCTTGATCCTGGACTGCAGAATGGGCCAATCAGTACATTTGGGACTCTGAAATGGAGCCTGCCTACAGGGGATTGGTGGGGCCAAAACTTGTAGGAATTGTAGTTTTGGGCTTTTGGTGCCTAAAATAACCTGGAGGGGGAGCCCTTGTTGTGACTGACAGATCAGCCAACCGAACCTTTTGGATCTTGGGGAAAGTCCCACATTGCTTGCAGTTTCAGTTAGATCTGAGTTGGGAAGTGAAGCAGTAACAACTCGAGATAGTTCGAGCAGCAATCCATAGTGGACTCGCGCAGAAGAACTGTGGAAAGGCCTGAGTTTGGCCTGCATGCCTGCCTGCTGTTCCTGAGAGGAAACTTTTTTTTTTTTTTTCGGACCGAATCTGAACTTGGAGAGCGAATTAAGCCACTGAATTGTGACCAGGCTTTAACCTGAAGAAGACTGAAGATTTGCTGAATGCGATCGGCTTGTCAGGACTTCCAGCTACCTCTGAACTCCCGGATTGTACAGAGACTCTGTAATTGCGTCCGGAGAGCCATTTGCCTGGTACAGTCGAATTTCCTTACATGTGAATGTGCTTATAGTGGGTCGTGATTTGGTTTCCCACTGTGTGTCTGAGCTGTGTTTTGCTTGCTGGAGGCTGTATTCAGCTCCACAGACTGAATCCGTATCCATTTCGGTTTGCCTGGGCCCTGCTACGCTGGCCCAGCCAGAATACTTGCTACGCAGAGAAAGTCATCGATGAGAGACTGGCTTAGGGATCAGCCCCCTGCTCAATGCCTTGAACAGGAACGATGCCTCGGTGATTCGTGTGGGCCCTGCTTCTCTGGGCACTCCAGCTCAACAACCTGCAGTCTTGATTTCATCCTGCCTGTGTCCAGTATTGGGTATCGTGAGTAAACATCAGGGTAGCTCCCTGCAACAACAGCTAAATCTAAAAGTGTTGTCATCTGATTGTCTTGTTGCTTTTTCTTTCATGAACTGAGCCCTTCGACTCCAGATTGCAAATGGTATGTGTTGTGCATGTTGCTTTCTTCCATCACAGGGCCCCAACATTCCTGGCTAGCCCACCATTTTCCTACCTGGGTACCCAGAGTGTGTGACTGTGTAGGGACTCTGAACTGCATGCATAACGGTCTGATTTATATAGCTTTTAAGCAAATCAACACGATTACACCCTTCCCTTGTACAAGTCCCCTGAATAAATCAGATTTAACTTGTTTGCATTTAACCTGGCTGTGGTTCCAGTTTGTGCCAAGAGTATTGTACTGTTGTTATTTTCTGTACTTAACCTTGTTTTACAGGAGGTCCCCAGGGTCAAACTAGAGGAACCAGCCCTGGTGGTAAGTGCAAACAGTGTGGGTAATTGTCCGGTGAATAAGGGTCTTTGTGAAAGTGATTATTATGTACTGTTCAGGCCACTAGAAAGTGAAAAGAGGGTTACAATGTCCCGGAGGGCTGTGCCCAGGTCAGCTTGACCACTACCAACCCTGACCTCCGGGTGGAGGCACCGGTATCGGAACCTAGGCCCCTTAACCTGCAACTAGCCAAGCAGGCAGTGGTAGTAGCCCTTGGGATGGCACCACCTAGGGTTACACACATAACCCCCATACCCTGTTGTAGGTTATTGCTTACATAAAGATGCCTGGGTCTCTTGCCAAAAGTATGGGGGTAGCTCCCATCTCCAATTTGCAGTCTCTCTCGTCTTACAATTTCTTGTTATTGCAGCAGAATTATTGTGCAATAGTCAAGATCAGTGTGCAGATATTGGGAGTCTCATATTGAAAACGCTGTTGCCTTCTACTTTTGTTTCTAACAATACCTTATAGGATCACAGTTATAATACATAGTACCCCCTCTACACTGGGTCACACCTGGAAACTAGTTTCAGCTCAGTGTGCCTTTCCCAGTTAACAATATTATTCTTGCAGTTAAATTCTTTCCCCTTCTCCAGGGCGGCACACCATCATGCCTAATCCCCCAGCCTCGTCCCCCACTCGCAGCCTACTTTACGCTTTCCTCCATGGCTTGCCCCCGTGGCGAGGCGGCAAGGATCCCTCAACCCGTCTGAACAGATCCAATGCAGAGGTTACTGCTATTCACAGGAGTGGGGCCTGTGGGGATCGACTTTCATCTTGCTGCACCCAGGACTCATTTATTCCTCCATTTTTCTCCCATAGGAGAGGAGGCATGCAGTGATGCCCTATGGAGAGAGCACACATGCGTCTGCTCGTGTTCCTCCAAGTGTCTGCCTCCTCTTCTGCCTTTTCTAAGCATCAGTGTGCTGCCCCCTAGTCACTGCTAGGGGCCAGTTGACACAGGCTGCTGGTGGCCTCCCTCCCTGGAGAAGGACAGCAGTCCCTCGGACGCTTGATCCTTCTCCTCCCCTGCTGACACCTGGTGGCCCGTGCTCGTTCCCTAAACATGGATTGCCAGAGTAGCATGAGGTCAGGTATCCAGCGCCTCAGTGCCACCAGCCAGCCCAGTTAACAATATCAAATAAATAAATGTATTAATCAGTTGGCTTAAGAATACCAATACTGATATTGTGCCTGTATCTTATTCTTTTGGCACTTTTCATTTGACATAAGTTTTGTACGCTATCTTTATTCTATTGTTAGAGTTGAATCTCAGAAGGGAGAGACTGCAAATTGGAGATGGGGGCTGCCCCCATAATTTTGGCCAATGACCCAGGCATCTTTATAGGGAATTTATTACAGGCAAATCCTGTGTTCTGCAATCCTCCAACACTTTTTCCAGTTTGCATTCTCTTTCTTCAGCAGAGCACATCGGAGAGCAGAGCAGATTGATGTTTTTTGTTTGTCTGCTCTCCACTGCCATTTAGGAGTCTTTCGAGGACACTGAACATTTAGATAAATTTAATCCAGCCACAAAGAAGCAAGCAGGGAAGGGGGAACAGACAGACACAGGATTGTCTGCTCTTCACAGACATTTAGGAGTCTTTTGGGGATGCTGAACATTTTGCTATACATTTAGTTAAGCAATAGGGCACAACAGGGTGTGGGTTATTGGGGGGTTTACCCACACCTTGTGTGGTGTGTCACAAGGCGCAGCTGAGTGACTTAACCACACAAGAAGTGGGTAAATCCCCAATAACTCACACCCTGGAGTGCCTTATTGCAATTATACAATGGATCCGTGTCTAAAATAAATGTAAAATGTGTTTAATTATGTTTTTTATAAATGCAGTTCCTCAGCTGTGGGTAATGCAGGACTTACCCACGGTCATGTGACATGTTTTGACCAATGAGGTTGTAGGATTTTCACACACCATTGTATAATTAAATGTAATCCAACCACAAAGAAGCAAGTGGGGAAGGGGAACAGACAGCCACAGGACACAGCAAAGGACACAGCGCAATTGCCCTCATACCCACCCATGTCTAGTCAAACTCTTACAGGATCTCCAGCTGATTAGAAATCGGGACTGCTTGATTTGGAGCAGGAAGGACAGGATCATCCAGGGGTGTACACCTAAAAAGTGAAACAGCCCTCCCTCCCAATCCCCACCCATCCTTTGGAGTCTAGTCCAATTCCTATAGGCTCTACAATTGATTTCCTGGTTCAGAGCAAGACAAAGGACAGCAGAGAAGACCAGAGCACTGGATGAAGTCCTTCAGATAAGTAAAATTCTGTCTAACCTAAGTACTGGAGGGTTGTTTTTCATGAGGTTGAGAGTAACAGTGCATCTGAGAGTTATTGTCCTGAAGGGGTGTGTGTGTGTAAGGTTGCATTGGGGGGTTATCTTGAGGGTGTGTGTTTAATATTGCATCTGGGGGTTGCTAACCTGAGGTTGTGGGTTTAATATTGCATTGGGGGTTATTTTCCTAAATGCGTATGGTAATATTGCACCTAGGGATTGTATTCTGAGGATGTGCAGTAAATACTGTATCTGGGGGCATTCTCCTAAAGTTGTGAGAGAGAAAAAAAAGAAAAGAAAATTGTAGGGGGCAGTGGGTTAAAGTCTAGAAATGTGTGGTAGCTGTGCTGGGAGTGATGCATTGTAGTGGCTGTGGGGTGGCAGTCTTCAGAGAGACCTTCTGGAGACTGCAGTGTTGCCCCATCTGCATGCACCTCTCTGGGCTGTGGGAGGAGGCTGCCATAATCAAGGCAGAGTTGTCTTGGGTTAGTAGGTCTTACTCCCTCACCCAGGGACCACCTACTCCTCATCCACTGCCTCAAAGTGTGCTAGGAAGGAGGAACAGCTGGATAACAGTGGGCTTGGGGAGGGTTAGAGTGGTGTAACATAGGCATGTCCCATATCCCATACCACTGTTATTCCCATGCCACACTGGCTGGGTGGAATTGTGCCACAGAGGCACCTGAAGTAGTGGCTGGAATGGATGTGGTGGTCCTCCATGGTAGAGACCCCAAGGGGGTGGTAGGGAACCCCAGAGGAGAAGAAGTAACTCCTGGTGGGAGACTCGGTAGTAAATGAGATACAGTAGGGGATAGGCATGGGTGAGGAGAGGGAGGTGCAGTGAAGCCTACCAGGATGAAGCACAGTGTAATAGGTTTACTGCATGACAAAAGGGATCAACTCCCATTGGAACTACATTGTTTACTGCAGTAACTCTACTGCAGAATTCTGCAGCACTGCACTTCATTCTGGTGGGCTTCACTGTAAGGTACCTTCTAGGTGTCACGACTCGAAGGGATGGGAGGATCCTAAGAATTGCTGAGGAAACAGAGAGAGAGAGAGAGAGAGCTGGATGTCATTGCCCATTTGGGGACAAATGACCTGGCTGGGGAGGAGTCAGAAACATTTCAGGAGGAGGTCAGGAAATTGGGGAGGGGTCTCAAGCAAGTAGCACAATCTGTTACTTTCTTGGAGGTGCTGCCTGTCCATGACAAGGGGGATGACCAGAGGATCCTCACCAGGAATTGCAGTATATAGTTGAGAAAATGGTGCAGCGAGGAGGGATTTGTGTTCATTGGGGATTGAGGCCCCACTTGGAGGGACAGAGGCCTATACAGGGGACATGACTTGCATCCATCTAGGAGGGGAACTGAAATCTTTAGTGATGAGTTTAAATGCTACTGTACCCCCCCCCATAAATGGGGGTTCCCAAAAGTCTTCCTTGGGTGTGCTTAAATGCCCACTGCCAGGCGAGCGTTGTGTGTCTTTACAGGTGTAAAAGTGTTTGCATGCGAGTGCCCTGTTAGTCTCCGTGCCTGTCTCTTTAAGAGACATTATTTTTATAGTGTGTAAAAAAATCTGGGTAGGGGCCGAGTGTTTCCAGGCTTGAGTTCTGCCCGAGCTGTAATAATATTGCTCTGTTTTGCCATCGCTAATGGTGCAGAGGGAGCTCTGTTAGAACTGGTAATTATTTGCTGATTAGCTGCTCTAATAATATTGGTATTCTAGTTTGTCTAACCTGCCTTTCGTTGCAGCATGGACATTTCTGTATTGCACAAATCAGTACCTTTTGGGGACCTTAAAATGGAGTCTGTCCCCAGAGGTCTTGTGGGAGTGAATTTCTTTAGGAATTGTAGTTTTTTCATTTTTGCACCTAAATGGACCTGAAGGGGGAGCCCTTGCTTTGACAGACAGATGAATCAACCGACCAAACCCTTTTTGGATCAGAAGGAAGTCCCAGTGCTGCCTGCTGCCGAGAGTCAGTCTGAGTTTGGAGCTGAGAGTGAACAGCTCAAGATATTCGAGCAGCTGCTCCTGCGTAGTAGTGCAGGAAACTGGTGGGAAGGATGTGTCTGGCCTGCCTGCTTCACCTTCCCTTCTGAGGGATCTGCTAGTGAAATTAATCAGACTGAATCTGAACCGGCTTGTGACCAGAAATACTGAATTGTGACTGCCCTGTTACCTGGAGACCAAAGATTTGCTGTAAGCGAATGGCCTGTCAGGACTTATGAATCGCCACAGAGATCACGGTTTTGCTCAGGTAAACTGAAATTGCAACTGGACTGTCATCCGAATTGTGGTATTGTGTTTTGCTTTACTATAAATGTGCTGTAAGCTGCCAGTAGGTCGCAATTTGGTTCCCCACTACTTAAAGTAAGTGTGCGATGTACCAAAATCACACTTTGGGCTTCATAGCCCGCTACCCTGGGGCGGCGATAGCTCCGCTGTGTAAAAATATATATATATATATGTATTTTTTTTTTTTACTCACGCATCAAAGTTTGGGAAGGGATCGTAATTTGTTAAAACTGTGAGCTAGCTAATCCCTTCCCACTTCCTAGATTGCCTGCTCTGCCCCCTCGCTTCCCCATTTTGTGATGTGGTACCAGGGAGAGCGTGGGGACGTGCCCCACGCAAGCTTATGGGGCTTATTTTCAGAACCTTTTTTTAATACTTTAAGCTGCCTTTTGATAAAAAAATGACACCGCTCAACTAATAGGGTCCCTGCTTATACTGGATATCCCCTTGGGTACCAGTAAGGACACTGTAGAGGGAGCACTTTCCAAAGCTGAATGTTTAAAACTGTTGTGGAGGTGGGTCGACAGGCTGATTTGATCACCCAGACTTTCATGAACTTGGTAGAGTGTAGTGACCTCATGGACAGCTCTAAAGAGCCACAGACTATTGCCTCAGAAGGGGTCCCAGCCACCTGGAGAGTGATAACAAAAGACAATAAAGACCCCGGGGAGGATGAGCCCCCACAATTATCTAAGACTTTTGAGGAGAAATTTGCAAAGTTGTTGCTGGAGGAAGGGAAGATGGTAGAGGACTTTAAACAAGTATTCCTGCCACCTGGAGGTGCACCTTCCTCCACTCCCCCGCACACTCCAGTACCGTCTCCAGTGCCTGCACCCACATCAGTGCCTGCAGTTAGTCAAGACACGTACCACAAGTTGAGGATGTTCTCAGGTACCCTCCCCACTCCACAGCGGGAGGATGACTAGGAGACCTGGATCGACTATGTTGCCCCTTTGTTCCCCTAGTGGCAGTGTGCAGAGGCCGAGAAGCAAAAAATGATCATGGAAAGTATGAGGGGTCTGGCCCTGGAAACCATTAGATTTCTGAGGTCCACAAATCCTGAGGCATCTACTCAAAAGTACCTGTCTGCACTGGAAGGCAATTTCAGAAGCATTAAGTCAGGGGAAGCATTGATGTGGCAATTCAAAGGTACCAAACAATAGAGAGGGGAAGGTCTGTCTTCGTATGTTACTCACCTAGAGAGGGATCTGCAAAGAGCTTATCGAAAGGGTAGGGTAGCTGCCAGTGACTTGAACCATGTGAGACTGGGGCACATACTACAACACGCCAAGCACTCTAAATTGCAGATTATCCAGTTAAGGCTCCAGTATAGAAACGATAACCCACCTGACTACTGTGACCTGATAAAAGAACTCAGGGAGGTTGAAGGTGAAGATTATATGAACATACGAAATTTGCCAGCAGATAAAGGCCTAGAGGTCTATCAAGTCTGCTCGAATGTGCAGCTAGCACCCCTTATTCTGCAGCTGCCCCTCCCTTCCACCCTTCCCCTTCATTAACCTTCCCCCTTGTCCTGTCCCATCCTCGTTTGAAGCAGTCCACTGTCCTACTGCATACCACTTCAGGAGGTAACGCATTCCACCCAGCCACCACCCTCTCTGTAAAAAAGTGTCTCCTCATCTCCCTCCTGAACCTTCCTCGCTCCAGTCTCATATCATGGCCCCTGGTGTCCCTTCCCTCCCTTACTTTGAACAGCCCCTCTGTACTTGTCTTGTTTATTCCTTTCATGTATTTAAAGGTTTCAATCATGTCACCCCTGTCTCTCCTCTCCTCCAGGATTATGATTATTATGATTATGGCGTGGGTGCTGCCTGAGTGACCACGGCACAGGAAGACCTCTCTGAAATGGAGACCACTGGGCTTAGCGGTGGAGAGATGAGCTGCTGAAGAAAGTCAGAAAAGTACAAACGGTTGCCTTTATGGAGGCCTACACTGTAGGCAAAAATCCTGGTCTCTCTCGGGATGTAACTACCATGGGGTGGAGGTGCACCATTAGGCACCCTTTACCGAGGGTGGCTCCCAGAATGAGATCAAAGGATTGACTGCCACCCTAAAGGAACTGTTAAGACATGTTGCACCACCCTCGCCGCTGCAAGTAGATATTGGACCCCGATCCCTTGCTACTGCTTCAGTCCCTCATGCAATGTTCTCTCCCAGGATGACCCAGGAGTCTATCATTTATCACAACTGTGGAAAGGATGGCCATATGAAGAGAGAATGCCGGTCTAAGAAAGACTTAGAAAAAGTATTAAACAGACTCCAAGGGGAGCTCCAAAAGCAAATCAATGGCCGAGGGGTGCCCGAAATGTCCGCAGTGAGGGCTCAAGAAATACTAACTCAAACTTCTTTCTGGCAAAATCATCTGTCCAGGTCCCTGCTGCCATCCCTCTAGACTGGTCCAGATTGGTTTTCCTTTTGATGGAGACTACTGTGACTGTCAATGGTATCCATGCTCAGGCTATGCTCGACAGTGGGTCGCCAGTCACCCTTGCATTCCAGGACTGGTATGACTAACATTTATCTGATGTGCCATTACAATCTATGTGTGGGGCCTGAGCGACAAGTCTTATCCCTACCTAGGATATGTCTGGCTGTGGCTGTCTTTTCCTGCGGCTGTGACTGGTGTAGATGAACAAGTAGAGATGCTGGCCCTGGTGTGCCCTCCTACAGGGATGTATGATGGGGTTCCCCTACTCATTGGAACCAACACCCACATGTGTTGGAGGTTAACGCAGTTGTGCCATGAGAAATGAGACCGACAGACTGGTCAGGCAATGAGAATTCCAGCTCTGATTAAGAAAGCTTATGACCTACATAGGCAGTCTGTGGCAGAAGACCAGGATGAGCCCATTGGAATTGTCTGTAAGAAGGACCCTGATTTCTTGATATTGCCACCCAATGCTCGGTATACTGTTCATGGAGAAGCCCATCTTAGAAGAGAAGTGAAAAACAAAATATTAATGCTGGATGCACCAGGTGAAGGAAATTTGCCAGAGGGGCTATTGGTTAAACCCAATATCCTACCTGCCCGTGCCCATGCCTATGCACAAGTGATGGTCCAGATTCAAAATGTGTCAGATCGAGAAGTCCAAGAGAACAGAAGGTGTATGCTAGCTAAAGTACACTACACAGACACTGCAGTATTACCCAGCAACAAATATTCTGGCGAGAAGAAGGAAGTGACCCCAAACCTATTCAACTTTGTTGATTCCCCCTTGTCTGCTGAATGGAAGACTTGGATCAGTAGGAAACTTGCCCAGAGAGACCAAGTGTTTTCGCTAAAAGAATGGGATGTGGGATACGCCCATGGTGATGAGCATAATATTCGGTTGCTCAATGACAGACCTTTACAAGAGCGGTCCCACCGCCTTGCTCCAGCTGATATAGATTATGTTCGGCAGCACCTACAGGAGATGCTTGCTGCAGGAATTATTCAAGAGTCAAGAAGCCCCTACACATCTCCTATCATAGTTGTGTGCAAGAAAAATGGGTCCGTGAGGGTGTGTGTGTGGATTATCGGACCCTTAACCGACGGACTGTCCCGGCTTAATACACCATGCCCCACGTACAGGATGCCCTGGACTGACTGAATGGGAGTCAGTGGTTCTCAGTCCTTAATCTCCGCAGCAGATATTATCAAATCCTGATGGCCCTGGAGGACCCTAAGAAAACAGCCTTCATCTGTCTTTTGGGGTTCTCCGAATTTCTGAGGATGGCACAGGGGATTTCGGGTGGCCCTGCTACCTTCCAGAGGTTGATGGAATGTGCAGTAGGAAACATGAATCTGCTAGGATGTTTAGTGTACTTGGATGATGTCATTGTTTTTGGTCACACGCTAGAAGAACATGAGGTCAGACCGTTCAAAGTCCTTGATCGCTTGGAAGAATTCGGCCTCAAGCTATCCATAGAGTAGTGCCAGTTCTTACAAGCGTCTGTGAAATATGTGGGACATATAGTGTCAGCCGAGGGGATACAGACAGACCCCTGTAAAGTAGAGTCCCTGACCCCTTAGCCTCAGCCACCAACCTGAAAGAGATGCAGCATTTTCTGGAGTTTTGTGGCTACTATCGACAATTCATTAGGGACTATTCGAAGGTAATCCGGCCGCTCCTTAATCTTACCTGAGGCTATCCTCCCACCAACCACAGATACAAGAAGGGGTCCCTCAAAGAAAAAGACAAGGTGTATTTTCAAACAGGTGAACCTTTTGGAACCTTGTTGTACCCCCGAGTGCGAGGTGCCATTCTTCGAAGTCATCTATCAGCTTACCCACGTCCCAGTCCTTGCATATGCTGATCCCACCAAACCATACGTCCTGCATACGGATGCCAGTCTAAAAGGGCTTGGGGCTGTGATATATCAAGAATATGAGGATGGCCTGAGACCTGTGGCCTTCACCAGTCACAGTTTGATACCCTCCGAGTGGAATTATCCTGTGCACAGGTTGGAGTTCCTCGCTCTAAAGTGGGCCGTAGTTAGGACCCCTAGTCCTCTGCGGCAGCATTTTCTGATTTCTGCGGCATGATTTATTAATTTCTCTGGCAGAATGCAGTCCAGCCATTGGCTAAATATGATGTGATGTCATCAATGACATCACATACTGAGCATAGAAGAGGGGCTTCAGGATAAATGAGATGGGAAAGAAAGCCTGACAATACAAAAAAACAGTATATTTGAATGAAATTTCACCAAAAACAATGAATTCTGTGGCACTTTATATATTCTTACGGCAAGGTGCAAATTCTGCGGAAAATTCAGCAACCACAGAATTGCAGAATTCCAGGGGCCTTGGCCATAGTCGATCAGTTCCATGAGTACCTCTATGGGGCCAAGATATTAGTAAAGACTGATAACAATCCTCTAACATATGTACAGACTTCAGCTAAGTTGGACGCCACTGGGCACTGGTGGCTTTCTGCCTTGTCAACTTACAATTATGCGGTTGAATACTGGCCTGGATTGAACCATACTGATGCTGACGCCCTTTCACAGCGGCCAAGTTCCAAAGGCAATTGGGTGAGGCTGTCTAACCTTCTATTAAAGCATTGTGCCAGAAGTTTGACAAGATGAGCAACTGTCTGCAGACACCGTGGACTGCCTGGTAGACTGTTTGGGGCCCCACGATACTTGCATACCTGCTGCTTGTTGTCATTTTTCTGATTTTGATATCAGTGCTTTGCCACAGTTTGATAGTGACAGCATTCAGTGGGCTCAGTCCCATGACCCCATGATTCACCCTGCACTTGATGCCCTGCGTCCGGGGAAGAATGTGTCTCAATTATGTTCTACTAACTTACGAACTACACTGTCATTCAAAGAAGGCCCCAGACTAAAATTATGAGATCAGTTATTATATAGAGAGACAATAGATTGTCAAGGTCAAGTGGACAAGCAGCAGTTGGTCCTACCCACAGCCTTCAAACAGCTGGTACTTAGGTACCTCCATAAGCACATGGGACACCTTGGTATTGACCGAACTCTCGACTTAGTACAGTCCCGATTCTGTTGGCCGAAAATAGGGGCAGATGTTGAGAATCATGTCAAAACTTGCAGTCACTGCCTCCAGCGGAAAGCTTTGCCCCAGAAAGCTGCCCCACTTGTCAGCATCACTACCAGTGGCCCAATGGAACTGGTTTGTATAGACTTCTTCTGTCTGGAGCCTGTTCAAAAGAACATTGGCAATGTACTGGTAGTAACCAATCACTTTACCCGATATGCACAAGCTTTCCCGACCAAGGATCAAAAGGCCTCTACAGTGGCCAAGGTGCTAGTAGAAAAGTTCTTCGTCCACTATGGTGTACCCCAACTTATCCATTCTGACCAAGGAAGAGACTTTGAAAGTAGACTTATCAAGGAAATGCTCTCTCTATGGAGGTTGCGAAAGTCCAGAACCACTCCCTATCACCCTCAAGGGAACCCCCAGCCAGTATGATTTAACAGAACCCTTCTGAACATGTTGGGTACTCTCCATCCTAAAGACAAGTCTAAGTGGAGTCAGCAGATTAGCACCTTGGTACACGCCTACAATTGCACCAAAAGTGATGCTACTGGATTCTCTCCCTATCGTCTCATGTTCGGGAGGGAAGCCCATCTGCCCATAGATGTTTGCTTTGGGGTCTCCCTAGATGGGGTCCAAGCTGAGAACTATTTACAGTATGTACAGAAACTGAAAGCTCAGTTGAACCATGTGTATCAACTGACTCAAACAATGACCACCAAGAGAAACCATGCCAACAAAGAGAAGCACGACAAGAAAGTGAAGGCTTAAGAGCTACTGCCCGGAGAGCATGTGTTGTTGCGCAATTTGGGACTGTATGGAAAGCATAAAATTGCTGACAGGTGGCATCACCTTTCATACATAGTGATCAGTAAACTGGAAGAACTGCCTGTGTACAAAGTAGGGCTGTGCGAATACCTTTTCCAGAATATTCGGCCGAATATTCAGGATTTGATTCCCAAGTATTCGGTATTCGGCCAGAAAAGGTGTTTACTTAAGGAAACTTTAAAAAAGCACTTCAGCAACACCATTAATCACCCATTGAGCCTGGTATACCATATACACCTCAATGACACTTCAGCCACCAACATAGAGCTCTCACTAATGCAACACAAGCTTCATGTGGCACACTCGATCCACCACACCACACACATAGCACTCTGAAAATGATATCAAGCATTGCATTGGGTCAGCACTAGAGGGTGCTCATGGTCACAGACACGGGTTAGAAGGTGCTTCGGCCATGGGCTTAGGAATAGTGGTAGCAGTGGCTGCAGTAGTGGTGACAACTGAAAGGGTGGCTGCTGCAAGAATGGCACCGGTGGTGGTGGGAAGCACATTGACTGTGGAGGTAGCAGTGGAACACTGGTGGTGGTGTCTGCTACTTCCTGCACAAAGCATGTATGCTCTAATGCCCCCCACTACTGCATAACAGGATGTGACAGTGAACGTACAGATGGAACAGGTGGTGACACTTGTAGTAGTAGTAGTAGCAGTACTGCTAATGGTATTAGTGGTAGTAGTACTATTACCAATGCTACAAGAACTAAAAGGCTTGCTTGGGGAGAACAATATTGGAGCCCATTGAATAAAGAGAGACACCTGTATGTCACTGTCTATGTAGTCTATCTCACCACCTTCTCTGGAATTGTATTATGTATCAATAATATACAGTGGAGCAAGACAAGATGCAATTCAATACTTTGCAGTAAATGACATGCCACACAATATTGGATGACTAGAGGGCTTAATTGCCATGAAATTACACTGCTCCTTGCAGCATACTGTAGCATTTTGCAGTAATTTTGCAAGATAATGCATTGCGTACTGTCTGGCACCACTGTACGAACTGTTTAATCCTGATGCAATGTTTCATCCTTGGGTATGTTAGCTGTGGATTGTTTTGTTACAAGGGCATCTCAGTAGCATTCATTTTAACTTCACTTATTTATAGTGTTTCTTTATGGGTTGTATATTCATAGTGTGTGTGTAGGTTCCCGACATGCACCCTGACAAAGACCAGGTTCTGGTCAAAGCACCAGGGCTCTATTGGCATCCTCCAGCCTTGGCACAAACAAATGTATTGGCAACTTTATGCTCCACTGCTCTTAACTGTATTTTGTTACTGCACCCCTTCCCCCAGTGCTTCCTTTGTTCTGCATAGATTGTTCGGGGATTTGGCAGCCCAGGGACAACACTAGCAGTAATTGACTGGATGTGCTGTACGTCTGTGGGTCTATCATCCTGTCCCTTCCCCTCTTGGGGCCAGTGGTGCAGATGCTTTGCTGGGGCTGGACCAAGCATGTTTGCAAGATTGCTAAAGACATGATGGATCAGGTCACAGTGTAAAACACAAACTATTATTACGTAGTACTTGTGTGTGTGATGCTTTATTTAGTGCTTGTGGAACTGCAGTAATACACCATAATGACTGCTAGCCTTTTTTTAAACAGTAAGAAAAAACACTGTTAAATCCTGTATTCTGGAATGCTGAAATTCTGATTTAGAGCCTACTACCTTCATTTTGTTCTCTCTCCTTTCATCTCTTTCTATCTTGGACTCCCTCTGTATGCTCCCTCACTTGCACTGAATCTCTATCACAACCACTCCTCAGCCTGAATAGCTGTAATACCGATTCCACCCCGGTGGTTTGCGAACTCCTGGCTCAGCCCTTTCTCTGCTCTACTACTCTGCCCAGCCCTATTTCACCTGAGCGCTCACCTCCTCTCTCCTCCCCTGATCATTTACAAGATCTTCTCCCCACTTAATTGTGCTATCTGATTCCTTTGTCCTTCCACCCCACCCTCAGCCACGCACGCCATACTTTCTTAGCTAATTTTCTCTAGCACCCCCGCCCCTGCTGACGAAATTTCGCCTGCCTCCCTCCTGCACTAGCCAGCTATTAATTAATCTGGTTCTTCTTTTGGCCCCTCTAGGTGACTGGAGTGATCTCGGCACTACTGCAGCTCATGACCGCCAACGGCGCCGACTCCTGCCAGGACTTCAGGCGCCTCCTGGAACTGTCCCCAGATCCCGAACACAGGTACGAGTGCCTAACCTAGCGGGAGCTCCATACCTTGTGGCTTCTCACAGATTGGTGCAGTGTTGCAGCAAGCTGCCCGTGATTGGATAAGACAGTTTCTGCACCTCACCCATTGGTGCGCTCACGGACTGCTGCTAAATCTGTATTTTTCTCTGCCAGCCATGGTATTTCTGCTGTTAGGTTGTTTTTCCGGCCCCCACCACCCCCTCCCAGGCCTCCTTTAAATACACTATCGCCCCTCCCACCTTTGGACTGCTAACCCTATTGGATACAGCACACCCAGCCTCACTCAATCATCCTTGCCCAAACGGAGAACCTAACCTATTGCTTTCTTACTCTCTCTAGCTCTCCCTCAGTGCCCACTCTCAGCCTAACTGTTGACTCCTTCCTACTCCTAAAGTTGTCTGTAGATCCTTCCCTCTCTGTCCTCTAGCAATCTGAATCTAGTCTAAAGCTACAAAGTAAATCACCTATTTACCAGCGAGCAGCTTAAAGCAGGATAGCCACACCAAACAAACTAATATGGGGTACAACTACATACTACTACTCCTCTCCACCTCTCTTGGCATTGCTGGCACCACATTCAAATCGGTCCCCAACCTCCATACTCTGAAAGCTCTTTGGGTGCCTCCTGGACCAAAAGCTTGCACATGGCCACTACCACTTCCGGTAATGTTAGGCCTCCCCATCCCCCCACACCTCCCATGCACAGTTATCACCAAGCTAGCCTCCACTACCTTAACCTTAACACTTAACCTCCCCCCTTATGTAATACATGCGTCTAGACACCCCCCCCATCTGAAGCACAAGCGACGTAAGATATAAGGGAAGATGAACATCACCCTATCTGCCAGAAAGGTTACCCTTATGCTACTGCTACTCTCTGGCAATGTTCACCTAAATCCTGGACCAACAACCCTGAGGAGCATGGAAGCCCGCTCAGTGACCGGCCTAAAGATAGTATCGCTAAACTTCTGCAGCCAGACTGCAAAATTCGACCAACTCCAGGCTTGGATGACCATTCACACCCCGGACATACTCTGCCTAACTGAAACCTGGCTGTCAAATAGGATCAAAGATGGTGAAGTGACCATTGAAGGATTCCAAATGTTTAGACTCGATAAAATAGGCAAGAAAGGCGGCGGCTGCCTCTTGTGTGCCAGAAACACACTGAGTTGCTCTGTTCTCCCCATCTCCAAATTTGCGGAAGTCTATGAGCTACTAGTGGTAAAAACTCAAGTTGGCCTAAATGGCAAGACCATTACCATTGCCATTGCCACAACCTACCTACCCCCCAAAAAAGCCAAGGAAGGCCTTCCTCTGGTTATGCAAAAAATAAGCGGCCTCAAAAGAGCTCAGAACTCATCTTGATGGGTGACTTTAACATTAACTGGCTTTGTAGAGAGGCTACACCAGCCAGAGACCTAATCACCTCCCACAATCTCACTCCACTCGTAACTCACCCCACCAGGCAGAATTACAAGGTTGGTACCAGCACACTAATTGACTGGGTCATGGTCAGCACACCATCTCAATTCTCTGAACTCAGAGTTCTCCTGGACGTGCTGAGTGACCACTCTCCGATCTCCTTTTTTTGGACCACTAAAATTGCCAAAAGTCCACCACGTCTCATCGAGAGCAGGGTCTTGCGAAAAGGCAAACTTGGTTCCCTCAAATCAGCTCTGTTTGCCTACAACTGGTCCCCCATACACAAGGCACCTGTGTTGGACCAGGCACTCAGCTTTTTCATGGAGGGATTCAACTCCATATGTGATATCTATGCTTCACGCACTAAACGGAAAATTCGGGGAGCGGAGAACAGCTGGCTGGATGATAAGCTTCTCTGTCACCTAAAAGAAAGGGACTGCCTCTGGGCAAAAGCTTTAAACTCAGGTTGTAAGCATGACCTACAATGTTACAAAACCACTAGAAATCAGTGCACTAAACTTATCCGGCTCGCGAAGGCCAACTTCCATAAGACCCAGCTCAACAACGCTTGGGGAGATGGAAAGAGGTTTTGGGACAAATTTAAGAACACCCTTGGCAATGCCCAGAAGCTGAATCCTACAATGCTCAATATCAATAATGCACCCTCCACAGATCCTCTAGCCATTGCTGATGCCTTTAACCAGGCCTTTGCTTATCTGTCCCCAGTACTACCCCCAGACTACCTTCTGCCAGTGGAGGACCAAGGTTGCGCCAACCTAATCACTACTAACCATCCAGCTTTCTACTTTAAGAAGGTGACGGCAAAGGAGGCCCAAACAATGGTCAGGAAAGTCCTAGGAAAAACTAGGTTGGGGAGTGATGGGCTAGACATGAAGTTATTATCTCTGACCCTTGATGTTCTGATCAAATCCATTACAGTGCTATTTAATAAATCCTTGGCCCCAGCTCAATTTCCGGAAGTATGGAAGCAAGCCCTGGTAACCGCAGTGCACAAGATTGGAGACAAGGCACTGTTAACTAACTACAGGCCAATATCTATCTTCTCCCCACTATCCAAAGCTCTGGAAAAAATCGTGGCAAACCAACTCACAGAATACTTCAACAAGTACAATCTGCTCTGCCCAAACCAACATGGTTTCCAGCAAAAACACAGTACCACCACTGCACTGCTGGCGCACAAGGCGCTGGATGAAGACAGATTGGTGGGGTCCATCTTCATTGACCTCACTAAAGTCTTCGACACCGTCGACCACCCTCTACTGGTACTCCATCTCCAAAGACTGGGAGTGGCTCCAAATGCCCTAAATTGGTTCTATGATTACCTATCACAAAGGAATCAGTGAGTCAAAATAGGGCAGTTGTTATCCAGCTCCAGAGATGTACTCCTAGGAGTTCCTCAAGGATCAATCCTA
Source organism: Neoceratodus forsteri (assembly GCA_016271365.2). NCBI lineage: Eukaryota > Metazoa > Chordata > Ceratodontiformes > Ceratodontidae > Neoceratodus > Neoceratodus forsteri. The sequence continues at coordinate 323,709,361 of CM057450.1, read as the reverse complement.
GGTCCCTTGCTTTTCAGCCTCTTTGTTAATGAACTACCCGCAGCCTGTGACACCAAACTCATCCTGTATGCTGACAATGCTGTGCTGCTGTGTAGCAGCACCTCCCAGGCTGCCCTACAAACAGAACTACAGATCTCTTTCAACAAACTTGAGGACTGGTTCTGCAGGCAAAAGCTGCTACTGAACTGCAAGAAAACCAAGGCCATGTTTCATGCGAGCCCCTATGATAAATGCAGGCTCATTCCCCTCGAAATCACCAACAACGCTGGTGAGCAGATTGAGCAGGTACAATTGTTTAAGTACCTAGGGGTCACCATTGATGACTCTCTCACTTATACAAACCATATTGACTCCCTTGTCAGATCAGTAAATACAAAGATTGGAGTCCTCTATTGACATAAGAAATCCCTCACCCCGGAAGCACTCTGAATCTCAGTCTCCAGCTCTATACTCCCCATGATAGACTACGGGCTAGTGGTCTATGGAGCTGCCGCTGATACTACACTCAGCAGGGTCCAAATTGCACTAAATAAGGCATGCTGCCTGACCCTGTGCACAGACCAATACACTCATACTTGCACCCTACATGAGCGTACAAACTGGCCTAACCTAAACGACAGGATCAAATACCAAACCTGTCTCCTGAGCAAGAAGGCACTCCTCGGAAAAAACCCACCCTGCATAGGAAACCTGCTCGAGGCCTCTCTCATCCCACATCACAAGAGGGAGGAAGAATGGAGCACTGTCCATCCCATTCTGGCGAACCTCACTTGGGCAGCGCACTTTCTCCTAACGAGCCCCCCTCTGGTTAAATGAACTCCCGTTGAAACTACAAACACACAGCCTGCCACAGTTCAAAACAGGCCTCAAACAGCACCTAAAGTCTAGCTTACAATGCACCTGTTTCTCAGGCCATACTTGAAAGCCTAACCACCACTGGTAATATGCCAACACGGATACCTAGAAAAACCTGCCCTCATCAGCCTAGCCAGGAGCACTAGTAAGCTATTAATCCTCTTTACCGCTCTGTGTACTGCCCCCCCAAAACCCCCTCACCCACTTTCTCAACCATAGTCTATCAATGGATTTTGGTGGTCTCCAGGGCTGAGCTACCCAGAGTATCATCCTAGACGTAGCTTGAATCCTCTTACAATTGCTTTGTTTTCCACTGTTTCTCTATAATTCTCATGTACTGCTCTTTAATTGCCTAATGTGCTGAACCCTAAAACTACTGTATATGTGCTGAACCCTGTAACTGCTGTATTTGTGTCTTGCAATATTTGTCCACTATTACAGGAAACCTTTGTAAAAGAGCTCACGCTCAAAGGTCTTCCATATTGCAAATAAATAAAAAAAATATATATATAAACTTTTCCAGTTATACTGCACCACAAAAAAGTGGAATTGTATTTTTTTAGCTGAAGTTTTCTGATTTAATGTAAATACCTGTATTGTGTTCCTCATAAGACCAGTAGCGATCTCGGCTCAGACCTTTGAAACCTCCCTTCACCTTTTTACACTAGTATTGTGTTTTAAATAGCCCTTTTATTGCTTTCTCAGACTTGGAGGCATCTTGCCTAACATTTTTGGTCTGCAACACCCCGTTAAGCCAGTCTGCATTTCTTTTTAGTTCCATGAGCAGCCCCACCCCCTCTGACTTTCTTATTTAATTCTCCTCTGCCTTCTCCTTCCAGATAGTCTGAGAGCCACAGCCATGGTTCTCTGACGAACCCGACCTGCCAGACTGCCACCCGCAGTCCAGGTATGAAGCCACCAGCCCCTCACAGAAGCGCATGTACGGACTTGACCTCAGGGACTGATTACCTCCAGGAAGGGAGCCCTAGCTGCCAATTTTGCTTTCTTTACATGAGGACAGTTGTCTCTGGGTTTAAATCCAGAGTCTTTTACTGCTGTGGCCCACTGGCTGCAGTCAGCCCCAGGAGCACTCCGACTGGCTCCATATAGCTCTGCACTGTTAATGTTTGATTATATTGTGCTAGATTATGTTTTCTGTTAAAACTGTCTTGCTTGTATTTTTTAGCTGAAGTTTTCTGATTTAATGTAAATGCCTGTATTGTGTTCCTCACCAGTAGCGATCTCAGCTCAGGCCTTTGAAACCTCCCCTTCACCTTTTCACGCTAGTATTGTGTTTTAAATAGCCCTTTTATTGCTCTGTCAGACTTGGAGGCACCTTGCCTAACATTTTGGTCTGCAACACCCCCCCCCCCCATTTAAGCCAGTCTGCATTTCTTTTTAGCTCCACAAGCAGCCCCACCCCCTTTGACTTTCTTATTTAATTCTCCTCTGCCTTCTCCTTCCAGGTAGTCTGAGAGCCACAGCTGTGGTTCTCTGACGAACCTGACCTGCCAGACTGCCACCCGCAGTCCAGGTGTGAAGCCACCAACCCCTCACAGAAGCGCAGGTACGGACTTGCCCTCAGGGACTGATTACCTCTAGGAAGGGAGCCCTAGCTGCCAAATTTTTCGCCCACCCACCTGGTCCTGATTAAATACACATAAACCCTGCCCTGGCTTTCTAGCTCACTCCTACTGGCTATTGCCAGCCACACCTCATTGGTTATCTAGGCCCTAATTTTCACTGGTCCTCCATCCTCCCAAAGGAGACACTCATTTCTCTGGCCCTCTAAGCTGCCACAGCAGTTAGGGGTTTTCTAACGCTAGATCTGTGCCATGGCCCAACTACTAGGCTTCCTGCCACTGCTCATCCATGTTCTCTTCTCCCTCCCTCCCCTTCTCTCCAACATGCGGCCCACCTCTCCCATTCCCCCCCCTTTCCTGCCCAACCTCACTGGGCTTCCCCACTCCTCCACTCCAACGTCCACTCTCCTTTTCACCCAAGCCTGGACTCGCTCAGCCACACATCCCAGCCCTTTTCTCTTCATCCCATCACTCTCCTGGTTTACTTTTCAACTACTCCCCCCCCGCTCAGCTCCAAATAATCACCCAAGCCTTCTAACTAAGAGGCGTCCGCTCACCATCAGTCATATACAGCTATTCGCCCACTACCTATCTCTTGTGCTCCTGCTCCTTGCAGCAGGTGACATCCACCCAAACCTCAGCCCCCAAACCACACACCCCCTTTCAATCACTGCAAGCCCCCCCTACATCGGACACTTCCTCACTTCTCCCTGGAGACCCTCTCCCACATGGTCTGCGCCTCTTGCATCTAAATATAAGAAGCCTAGTCCATAATCTTGACTCCTTCCAGGTACTTGCTGCCCACTATGCTCCAGATATCCTCAGCTTGTCCAAAACTTGGCTCACAAAAAACATTAGCGACTCCTCTGTCGCCGTCCCAGGCTACACTTTGGCCCACCAGGACAAAGCCACAAGAGGCGGCGGAGTTGCCATCTACGTCAACTCGGACTTGCACTATTCGGTTATCCTAGCCAAATCTGAACCTAAAATCTATGAATAAATTTTACTCCAGCTGACACTCACCTTCTCGCTACAAGTCTACATTGCAGGAATATACTGCTGACCTGGCACACCATCCTCTGCTGTCACCAACCTCCTCAAGCAAATCTGCTGCCTAACCCCAACAGGGGAACATTATATTATGGGCAATCTAAACCACAACTGGCTGGCTCCTGCCCTAAACAAAACCAGAACTGAAATTGCTGTTCTAAACCTCTCTCAAATCATTGCTGAGCCCACCCGGCTTAACCTTAAATCTGGTAACCACTCACTCCTCCATTGGGCTCTTACCACACACCCTCACCGGGTCATAAATGGCAGTATTCTTCCTGACTCCCTCCATGACCACCACGTTACTTTCTTAGTGCACAAAATCCACTGCTCAAAATCCCCCCCCCCCCCCATATTTGTAGTCCAACGCTCCTTCAAATCCCTCAATCTCGCCCTGGTGTTAGACGATCTTGCATTAGCAAACTGGCCCCTGCCCCATTATGAACTCCATTGACGACGCCCTTCTCCACTTTAAAGACACTTTCCTCAGCATCTGGGACAATTACGCCCCGCTGCGACGTACAAGGGTACAAAGCAACCATCTGCCATGGATCACCCAAGAACTGTTGGGTGTCAAACCGCCTGTGGCAAAGCCTGGAAAACGCATAAATCCTCATGCCTCCCACAACATCTCTCTGCATACCGCATGCTGTGAAACAAGTGTACCAGAGCCACTCGCCTAGCTAAAGCACAGTACTTCAGCAGCTCCCTACAGTCCAACCTAAATAACAACTCAAAATTCTGGAAGGTCATTCACTCCCTCTTCACCCCACCAGCTGCCAAGCCCACTCCAATTCTAAATATTAACAACTCCATTCTCACTGAGCCAACAGCAGTTGCTACTGAGTTCAACATGTATTTCTCCACTTGTGCTGCCACTCTCCTCTCTGCCCTGCCAAACCCTGCACCTATTGCACCCTCTACAGACGTAACAAACCTGACTAGGCCTCACTCCTTTTCCTTTAATGACATCTCTGCAATGGATGCCCTAGATGCACTACTTTCTCTCAACCCTTCAAAAGGCAAATCCCCAGATGGCTTGGACCCTAAACTCCTCCATCTCTCTGCCACTGCCATAGCAACTCCGCTTGCCAAACTCTTAAACCAATCCTTTGCCGTCGCTGCCATCCCCCAAACCTGGAAGCATGCCACTGTCATCCCCCTCTCAAAAGGAGGTACCCCCACCTCCCCCTCCAACTACCACCCTTTTTTCCTCCTCCCAGTACTAGCAAAACTACAAGAGCACCTTGTGCTCACCCTACTTGCTTTCTTCCTCACTGACTCTAATTTGTTCACACCCTACCAGTCAGGTTTTAGAAAGGGACACTCCACTGCATCCTCCCTGATAAGGCTTATTGACTCCATCCTGACTGGTATGGGCAGTGGGCTGATAACCTCAGCTGTCTTCGTCGACCTTGCAAAAGCCTTCAACACCATCTCCCACCCCATATTGCTCTCTTGTCTCACTGATTCAGGCCTCTGTGTTGCTGCCACCAACTGGTTCAGATCTTACCTCTCTGGCAGAACCAAGTCCATTAGAGTTGTAAATGCTATCTCCTCCCCCTTCCCTTAACTACTGGTGTCCCCCAGGGGTCGGTTCTGGGACCCGTACTGTTCTCTATATTCCTAAATGACTTACCGTTCATCTGCTCTGCTACCTCAATCCACATGTATGCAAATGACACTGTACTTTTCTCCTCAGGCTCCGACCCTGAAGTGGTACAATCTAACCTCCAAGCCAACTTCAACAAAGTACAGCAATGGTTCAGCTCTCACCAGCTCTCCCTAAATGTAAAAAAAACTGTCACAATGACTTTTGGCACATGACAACGCCTGTCCAGACTCCCATCCCTTCCCTATTTCCACACCTTGGATGGTCAAAAACTCGAAGATGTCTCCTCATTCCTCTACTTGGGGGTATGGCTCGACTGCCATCTTTTCATCTCAGAACACATTGATGCTATTTCAAAATAACTACACCCCATGCTCGGTGCACTTTATAGGAACCGCAGTAGCCTCCCTCCTTCCCCCATCTGACGGGAACTGGTCCAGAAGATACTTCCCTCCTTTGATTACTGTGACATTGTTTACGATGCAGCCCCTAAGTCCACCCTATCTAAGCTGGACACACTTTTCAATGCCTTCTGCTGCTTTGCTCTCGATGCCTCACCTTTTACCCACCACTGCTACCTTTACTGTTCCCTGGCACTACCATCCCTCGGAAACTGCCGCATTTCACACTGTGCTAAATATGTATCTAATTTATGGCACCATCCCTTCCTACCTCTCCTCTGTGCTCTCAGCTGCCCCCTCCCCACCCATTATCTTAGATCCTGCGACTACCGCCAACTATCAATCCCTAGGTGGAAGACTACTGCTGGGCAAGCCGCCCTCTCACACTGGTTACCCAAGCTATGGAATGATCTCCCACGTCAAATTCGGCATTCCTCCTATGCCCACTCTCTTTCTACTGCCCTAGCTAAGTTCCTCACCACTAATTGCTCCTGTACCTGACTCGGCAATGCGCCAGTTGCTTCCCTTCCCACTGCCCGACCAGCGGCCTTTGCTTTGCTATAAATGGTGACATATAGCCCCAGCCTATGCACTTTTTGTCCTGTGCCTTTTTGTCCTGCACCATCATATGTTCTATGTCTCCTCTTGCTTATACCTACCTATTACTGTGTGCTAAATTTTCCCTTGTATTGCTACTATATGTCAAGTAACTGTTACATGCGCCATACAATATGCAATGTACTCCATGTGTTGTTGCTTGTCATTTAATGCAGTTGTATCCATATGCTGCTACTTGCCTCTGTTATTTGCTCAGTTGATAACCTGCGTGTTATCCAACCCCCCTTGTACCACCTCCCCCCAGGTCGCACCGGGAGACAAGCATCTTGTTGCTCAGTGCGCCTTTCCTGGTGAAACTATTTCAATAAATAAATAAATCTCTTCACACCTCCCTATGAATGGTACAGCTGTCATTCTTCACATCTTGCCTGATTTGTGTTTTCTTACATCTGGCGCACAATGGCACGGTCGCTGTGGAAACTCAAATTTCGGGACACATTGATAAAATTACAGTGCCACTGTTCATAAGAAGAGGTCCCAAATGCCTTCAATAGGTGAGGGCCACAAAATGACCATGTTGAAAATTTGTACTGCAAATACCAACAAATGCCCGGGGCATTACGGTTTCTAACCATAACGCCCCACCCTGTACAGACTGACAGGCATCAGGGATGTGCCTTTGGATTGCCGACTGTAATGCTCATGCCATTCCAACCCCATTCCCCCAACTTGCAGCCAGTGACAGGCATTGAGCTGTGCCTTGGACTCTTTGGCCCCAGAGTTCACGCCATTCTCCTATGTTGCACCCATTTCAGTGTATGTACTTATGGAGTAGGGTGACTGTAAAGTCAAACACCCCAAAGCACACCTCAGCACTTGTCAGTGTCTGCAGGATAGGGTGAGGTGAAATGGCATGAACATTATGGACAACAACCCAAATGTATACCCCAATGCCTGTCCGTCTCTGCAGGGTGGAGGTGGGGTTGGCATGAAGTTCAATACTTCACTGTCATTCCTACTCTGCATCTGTCTAACTCCTGCATTTCCAATGATAATACCAGCAAGCAAACATTTGGCATTGACAAATGCTTGTTACACTGTATTTACTCAGGCTGTCTCAGATTAGATGCAGTATCTTGTTTTCAGTGGGGTCATGATTTCACCATTTTGATAATGTATTTCTTCAGAATAGCCTAGTCCAGGGCCCCCATATTAAAACGAGATGTGCGGCGCATCCCAGCAGAAGTAGGAGATGTGCTGCGCAATTCTAACAATGCGCCGCAGTGTGATAGTCAAACATGCAGGATGCGCCTGCTGCAAGGGAATGGGCCAGCGTGCACACAAATAGTATGCTGTGCAAGTCGAGGGTGTGTTCTCATGACATGCAAGGCCGCCTGTATGTGACTCAGTGGAAATTTGCCTCGTGAGCCCGGCCCACAGCTAGGCCATGAATAGCTGGCCTAACCTGGCCAGCTACCCACATGTGGACTGTGGAAGTGCACCCAGGTGCACAGCAGCCTGGCAGCCCTGGTGGACTAGAGGTAGCCCCTCCCATCCCTGATCAATCCAACTCCATCTCTGAAGAGCTCCATAGTGTAGGGCCCCCTGGACCCAGTTGCACCAGAGGAAACTACGGTCCATATCCTTAGCATAGAGGACTCCCACTCACCACCTTGGTACATAGACAACCCCGCCCCCCTCCATATTCAACCTGTTGTGGAGACTGGCACTGCCCTCCTCACCCTGCCACAGCCAGCCGCTGACTGCATTGGACCCGGGCCAGAGACCTGCATTCCAGAATGACCCAAGTGGCTATACCATACATTGGGGCACTACACAAGCTGCGGACCCACCAGTGTATGCAACTGTGTGTATGTCCCAGGCAAACCGTAAGAGGGAATTGACATACCTCCAATGCCTGCCTTGTCAATGCTGTATCTTCCTGCTGTCATACATTCTTCCCAGTTCCCTTGTGTAACATGCCACCCTCCAGAATACTGAGGTATCCTGGCTGCCATGAGGTGCGGTATCCTGCAATACCATTTGTGGTGTACGCTTCAGGCTATGGATAGTGTGTTCACAGTTCCCTGATTGTACAAACAAATGGAAGGTCGGCTGTAACATGCCTGTTCCAGGACCTGTGTGAGCGAGTACAGCATCGGCTTTCACCCACGCTGAGCAGTGCAATGGCACTGGAACGATGGATCCACATGCGAGTGCCTGAGGTGTATGCCCACTGGGTGTTATAGCCTGCACACAGCTTGTACCTATGCATGACACATTCCAGCATCCTACTGCTAGTGCTGCACCACCCAAAAATAAGATGCCATTTCTTCTGTGAACTATCCAGGCTAAATATATAGCAATCAGCAGGCATATTCTAGGAAAATACATTGTAAAAATGTGTAAAAGGAAGACCACATTGAAACTACCTCTCAGCGAATCTGCATTGTGCAACTTCATTAGAAATAATAGGTAAAAACATCGCAAAAGCTCTCCACAGCCATATCGGCTCTGACCAGAGTTTATTCCTACTAGTCCCCCTGCCCTTTACAAATGGTTTTAACAACTGGCACTTATTTGCCTTATATTATAAATGTATACTATGCAATATTTTGGTTGCTTTTTTGCCTCTGTTAATTATACTTGTACCAACCATTAATTATATGTACTATCTTGTATTCTTAACCAAGTGTTGTACTGTATATCTGCTATCTTATCATGTATTCCACCTTGTTGCACCCTCTCAGGCAGGGTCAGTAAATAGGAACTTTTATATCTGTTGATTAATGATTATTTTATACTGTTTTTCTATTGTAGCAAATTGGTGTACTGTTCATCTGCTATCTTGTCTCGTATCTCACCTTGTTGTAACCTTGTGGATCATGTTTGAAAATAAGCATTTCTATGACCAGTACACCTTACCCGGTTATCAAAAACAAAATAAAATAAATATGTTGCCTCTGTATGTAAATGGCTATCATCTATATACCTTGTGCTTATCATTAGGAAAACCAAAGCCATGCTTTTCAGGCCTAGAAGAGTATGTTCCGACAGAAGTGAGCTCCTCAAGATTGTGGACACCAAAGGGAACACACTGGAAGTAGTGGACAAAATAAAATACCTTGGAATGTGGCCAGATCAAGAACTCATGCTGCAATTGCATATTGAGCATATTACCAGGATGAGACACCAGAAGATAGGTCTCCTCTACAGACTTGGGGCATACCTCGCTAAGGTTGCTTGCTTAACAGTAGGGAATTCCATCCTGCTCCTCACACTGCTATATGGAGCTCCAGTACTGGCATCCCTGATGGAAACTGAGCTCAGCAGGCTGCGAACGCTCTATCCCAAGGTTAGCAGGTTCACTGCACAGGCAGACTGCAGGGAGCACCACTGCAACACACTTGCACCGTTAAATTGGCCTCAACTGAACAACAGAATTATGCGCCCGTTGCTCTGCCTTGTGTACAATATTCGGAATAATTGTCTTCCTCACCTCCAGAATCTCATTGCACATAGGTAGCACATCAGGACTCGCTGCACCCAGCATTGCAACCCCCTCCTTGTGGTACTCAGACTATCCATGGCTGTTGGGCAAAGATCCTTTGCATATCAAATCACACAGTCCTGGAACAAGCTCTACACAAGTCTACAGAGCTCCCCCTCACTCCCCTAATTCAAGCACTCACTGAGAACACACACCTCCACAAAAAGTAACTGCACCTGCACCCACTAAATGGACTAGATTCCTAAATACCTGGGACAGTACATCAGTCCCCCTGAACTATGATACTATTGCACCCCCCCCCCCCGAGGCAGATACTGATACTGCTGTAAAGATTATAGTCTCTTACCTGTAACAAGATCACACTTCCTACTAGGGTAATTAAGTAGTTGGTCTCCTATTGCTCTTATTATTGTACTATGGTAACTAATGGCATGACACACACTGTGTGACTGTTTTTTTTCCCTCTAGTGTCTCCACAAGCAAGCAGAACAAAATATAGATAAAACCATTATTCTGTAGCGCCTTCTCTAATGTTTGCCTATCTGTAGAACAAGCAATGACTTCTGTACTATATGATGGTCCACTGTACTGTATGATGATCAACACCATGTACTGTCATGTATGTAACTAGCTCCAGGTCACCCATGAAAAAGGGATAGTTGGTCTCATCGGGTTTACCCAGTCAACAAAAAACAAAATTCAAATAAATAAACAATATAATGTCTCTTAAGTCACTGCAATCTCTGCTGTATGACTGCTTATTATGTCCATTGTATCCCAAAATGCTATATATTAATTCCTTTGTAACCATGTTTTGTTATAGCACTTACTGCTTATTGTAACCCTTCATCCTCTGTGTACCCCATGCCCTGCTCCTTTCCCCCCAGGATACATCTGAATATGAGCAGTATAGCTCAGTATGTCTTACTGGTGAAACTTGTAAATAAATAAATATTGTCTAAAGGTGGCCAGACAGTGCAGTGAGGCAGTTGGGAGGGCTAGTACGATGCTGGGGTGCACAGACAGGGGTATCACCAGCCGAAAGAGGGAGGTGCTGCTGCCTCTGTGTAGATCACTGGTAAGACACCACCTAGAGTACTGTGTCTAGGTCTGAAGACCATCTCTCTGGAAGGGCATAGACGGAATGGAAGCAGTTCAGAAGAGGGTGACTAAAATGGGGCAGGGTCTGCATAAAAAGTCCCACAAGGATAGACAAAGGACCTCAAAATGTACACCCTGGAACAGAGGACGGAGAGGAGGGATATGATAGAGACCTTTAAATACTTTAAGGAGGTGGCCCATCTGGTGGCACAGAGGGCTGAGGTGCTAGACACCTTACCATGCGCCACACTGGTGAGTCTGGTTTGGGAATGGACTCGGGTCATTGGGCAGCCAGCCTGGGGGTGGGGAGTGCGAGCAGGATCAAGCTGCCTAACTGTGGCCTCTCCCACTGTCCCACTGCTTCCGGGTGAAGGTCTAGAGGTGGTACAGGCAGGTAAATGGGTGACCGGTAGGGTAGTGTGTCCCATAGTGCATGATGCACACATGCCTCCACACACATGTGCTCATGCCAAGGCTGTGAGGGTGGGTGAAAATGGAGAGAAATGACTAAAAATATCTTAAGAGGCTACATAAGGTACAGGAGGGAAGTATTTTTGAGACGAAATGGTGCTCAAGAAAAAGGCGACATGCTTTGAAGTTGGGGGGTAGATTCAGGAGAGATGTGAGGAAGTACTTCTTCACAGAAAGAATGGTGGATTCCTGGAACAGCCTTACAGTGAAGGTTGTGAGGGTGAAAACAGTGGTGGGGTTCAAGAATGCATGGGATAAGCATGAGGGAATCACAGTGGAAAGGAAGGGGGAAGGAGAAAGAGCTGTAGTTCTGGCACGGTCTGCGGTAATAGTGTAGGTAGGGAAAAATGGGCAGACTGGATGAGCCAAGCAGTCCTTCTCGGACGTCAAATTCTGTTTCTATGTTTTAGGATTTGTATCCTCAATTCCACTTGCAGTCACTATACCAGAACAAATGACGCTTCGGTTACAGTGCATGAGTTGCGTTATATGCGAAAGTACCTCAGTCACACTGAATGGCAGAAAAAAAGGATTCCTCTATGAGAGGCAAAATGCTATGTAACTAAAAGCAAGCAGCTGATGAAATAATGCATTTTTTATATATATTTTTCAGTACAGCTGGCTGCCCTGCCCACTTGCCTAATGGTAGGCACTAGTCAGTATTCTGAAGCCTGCACTGACAGAATAACTGACAGTTGTCATTAGACACAGAAAAAAGTTTGAAAAGCAAACAAAACTAGCCTTTTTCTAAGTGTTACAAAAGGTGAAAATCATTGCAGTTCTTTGCCTGCAGTTTCAGCATTCTTCAACATCGTCTGCTAGTTTTATCAGACACAGAAAACACAGTTTTGAAAAGCAAAAAAGTTCACTTCATGGAGTTCTGCTAAATGACAAAACTATGAGTTAAAATTATCAGTAGTCCAAACTAATAGCACTTTTTACGTTTGTTGTGTTTGCACAAACAAATGTATTGTGGCCATATGGGATGTCGAGGGGTGTCATTGCCAAGCCCATTGCAGTTCACAAAACCAGGGGCTTGGCAGTCTCCTTCAATGACCACTAGGTGTGGTTCTGATGCAACTTTGCTGGGTGGGCTGAACAGTCATGCGCTTCAGAGGACCAAAACCACTCTAATCCGTGATGGCCTTGGCCTTGGCCTTTGATATGCATAATCAGTCAGCCCGCTCAGCATGTTGGCTTTCAACAATGTGACTGAGTGTCCGCAGTCTGCAGTCTACTGACTCAGTTCTAACTTGCCCACCACCTGCGGCTGTTCCTTGATTGATGCTCCCGATTTTGTGCAGCCCACAGTCCACATGCTTCAACCTGCCTGCCCCCTGTGGCCCTTACTTCTTGATTGCTGCCCCACCCCTGCCACCCACCAAGCAGGCTGAACCTCAGCTTGTTTGTTGCTCTGTCCTCTTTCAGCCCCTGGCTGCCCTCTTAAGCCCTGTGGGATGGTGATTGGGAAGGTTGGGGGAGATGCTCCATTTCATACCTCCTCCACCTCCTGCTGGCTTCTTCTCTCCCTTGTCTCCCACCTGTGTGGACCAGGCTGCAGCCTAAGCTCTGTGTGGGCTGGGAGTTTAGAGCATCTGCAGGCAGGTACTCTTACTAAAGCACGGTTGCGCTAACAGCAGGCTGCCTTGGCTGCACGGCAGTCCACACTCGCTCTCCTGCTGCCACTTCTGCAAAATAATCCCCCACCTTCCCCACAATATGAGGCTCAGGGAAGGATTAATTTAAAAGAACGCTAGCTCCATACCCTGTGAGCTAGCTCACTAGACTACCAGGGCATATCTTTTAATAGTGGCCCCCATCAGGGCATTTCCAAGCCCCACTGACCAGTGCCTACTTTTAGTTATAGAAAAGGGATACTAGCCCCCACTAACCTTTACTAGCCCACTTAGGCTACTAACTAAATTATAGTCCCTGGTAGTCTGGTGTCCCTCCCCCCTCCACTAGTGCCCAATCCCCCAGTGTATTGTACCTGAAATAAAGAAAACTGGCCCTTGTCATTTTTTTCTAAAAACCTGAAAAATAAAAACATTCATCATTGTCTGCTGCACTGTTACCTATGCCCCACACCCCCTGCCATCCTATACTTGCCCACCGGAGGTCCGTCACTGTAATCTTTCTTGGACTGCAGACACACATTCACTCTTCAAACCCCAACCGCAAACTGAGGTAAGTGCTTCAATGTATTTCAATGGGGTTTTCAGTTTCAGTGTATTTCAATGGGGTTTTCAACTTAGTGGCATAACTTGGCCATTTTTATGTTTCCTTGCGCATGCACAAGAAACATGATGTGGCAGCTTAGGAGAGAAGTGGGTTGTGGAGGTGCGGCACTATAGCAGCCAACGCGGGCACTACATTTGAGGGCATGGCACTGTTCACCCAATGCAGTCCCAGTGTCCTGATGACACTGGTTCTGCATAAGTGCCACCAAGTTGAAACAGTTTGGCCGCTGCAATGAGGGGCTGCCTTGTTATTGCAGCATCAGCCATTCTGCTGCAATGAGGGAGCAACCCGTCATTGCAGGGCAGTACCTTGCCTGGTGTACTGTAACATGGTTCGTAAACATGGCGCGGAGGGAAAGCCGACTGACTGGGGTACCCAAGCCCCCTGTTGGCATGCCCCCGGCCTAGTTAATTTGCCGATAGGGGAGCCCACTCCTCGTCGGCAAAATGCCCCCCCCATTTGTTGTATGCCAAGGGAGGTGCCCAATCCCTCGGCATCATGCCCCCAAACAGTCGTTCTTTGCTGACGGGGTCCCCCACCCCAAAAGGCAGGTGCACCCTGGGAGCCCACCCAAGTGTGCCGAAAAGAAGCTTAAAAAAAACTCTTCCTGCGCCTTTTTTTTTTTCTGTCCCTGAGGAGAAAGGAAATGGTCCCACGCCGGTCGGGTCCCTCCACCAACCCACACCCACCCACTGTGCATCCTACCTCCCCACACCCCCCTCACCCCATACTTACCTCTGGAGCCCAGCGCAACGATCTTCAGTGGACCGGGAACACATCTGCACTCTTCAAAGTCAATCGCGAACTGAAGAAATTGCGGTAAGCTGTATAATGGCATAAATAGGGTTTTTCAACGTTGGTGCATATCTTGGGCTTTTTGGGGAATTTTGGCACCAAATGTTCAACATGGGGTTATTGGGACCCCTCTTCATGAACTCAGTCACTGTCATGGCGTTATTTGGTCCCAAAAGTGATTTTACGGTCACTGCGGCTTAATCACCTTTTGGGACCAGTTAACAAAATGACAGTGCTACTGTTCATGAGGTGAAATCTCAGAAAGCCTATGTTGCAAATTTGGTGAAAAAAATCCAAAAAAATTGGTTTTACGAGCGTGCGTTGTGCAGTTTCCACACACGCTCATAGCATCGTGAATTTGTAATATTTTCACTCCAGATTTTCAACATTGGTATTTTTCCACACCTCCTTATGAACAGTATAGCTGTCACTTTTCATATCCTGGCCTAAATGTGTTTTCGCACTTCCAGCGCAGAATAGTGTGGTCACTGTGGGAAATCAGTGTTCAGGACACATCGAGAAAATCACAGTTAAACCGTTCATGAGCAGATGTCCTAAAATACCTATGTTGAAAATTTGGTGACGAAAGTCCATAAAATGACTGTGTTATGAGCACGAGTTGTGCAGTTTCCACACACCCTTGTAACTGCAAATTTGTAATATTTTCACTCTAAATTTTCAACATTGGCATTTTTTCATATCTTCTTATGAACAGTATAGATGTCATTTTTCACATCCTGGCCAAAATGTGTTTTCACACTTTCAGCGCAGAATAGCGCAGTCGCTGTGGGAAGTCAGTGTTCGGGGCAGATTAAAAAAATCACCGTGACACTGTTCATGAGCAGAGGTGCTAAAATGCCTGTGTTGAAAATTTAGTGACAAAAGTCCATAAAAATGATTGTGTTACGAGTGTATGAATAGTGCAGTCGCTATGGGAAATCAGTGCTTGGGACAGATTAGGAAAATCACAGTGACACTGTTCATGAACAGAGGTCCTAGAATGCCTATGTTGAAAATTTGATGACAAACGTCTATAAAATGACTGTGTTATGAGCGTACATTGTTCAGTTTCCATGCACCCTTGTAACTTCGCAAATTTGTAGTATTTTCACTCTAGATGTTTAACATTTGCATTTTTCAGACCTCCTTATGAACAGTACAGCTGTCATTTTTCATATTCTGTCCGAAATGTGTTTTTGCACTTCCGGCACACAATAGCGCAGTCGCTGTGGGAAGTTAATGTGTGGGACAGATTAAAAAAAATCACAGTGACACTGTTCATGAGCAGAGGTGCTAAAATGCCTATGTTGAAAATTTAGTGACAAAAGTCCATAAAATGACTGTGTTACAAGCATACGTTCCGCAGTTTCCATGCACTCTCGTAATTTCACACATTTGTAAAATTTTCACTCCAGATTTTCAACATTGGCATTTTGTCACACCTCCTTATGAACAATACAGCTGTCATTTTTCATATCCTGCCCAAAATATGCGTTTGCACATCTGGCGCAGAATAGCACGTTCACTGTGGGAAATCGATGTTTGTGATAAATTAAGAAAATCATAGTGACAGTGTTCATGAGCAGAGGTCACAAAATGCCTATGTTGAAAATCTGGTGAAATAATTCCACTAAATGACTGTGTTACGCACATGTGTTGCACAGTTTCCACGTGTGCTCGGAAGTGCAAGCATTTTTAATATTTCCACCTCAGATTTTCAACATTGCTATCTCTTCACACCTCCCTATGAATGGTACAGCTGTCATTCTTCACATCCTGCCTGATCTGTGTTTTTGTATATCTGGCGCACAATGGCACAGTCGCTATGGGAACCCAAAGTTTGGGACACATTAACAAAATCACACTGCCACTCTTCATGAGAAGAGGTCCCAAATGCTTTCATAATGTGGGGTCACAAAAAGGCCATATTGAAAATTTATAGTGCAAATACTAACAAACGTCAGGGGCGTTAGGGTTTCTAACCATAATGTCCCACCCTGTACAGACTGACAGGCATCAGGGGTGTGCCTTTGGATTGCTGACTGTAATGCTTATGCCATCCCACCCCAGCCAGTGACAGGCATCAAGGTGTGCCTTGGACTCTTCGGCCCCAGACTCCAGCCAATTCTCCTGTATCTGGTGCACAATGGCATGGTCACTGTTGGAACTCAAATTTCAGGACACATCGACAAAATCACAGTGCCACTGTCAATGAGAAGAGGTCCCAAATGCTTTCATGAAGTGGGGGCCACAAAATGGCCATGTTGAATGTTTGTACTGGAAACACCAACAAATGCCCAGGGCGTTATGGTTTCTAACCATAATGTCCCACCCTTTACAGATTGACAGACATCAGGTGTGTGCCTTTGGATTGCTGACTATAATGCTCATGCCATTCCACCCCACCCTTAGCCACTGACAGGCATTGAGTTGTGCCTTTGACTCTTCGACCCCAGAGTTCACCCCATTCTATATTGCACCCATTTCAGCGTATGTCCTTATGGAATGGGGTGACTGTAAAGCCGAACACCCCATTGCACACCTCAACATGTGTCGGTGTCTGCAGGATAGGGTGAGGTAACATGGCATGAATGTCATGGGTGATGACCCAAATGCATGCCCCAATGCCTGTCCATCTCTGCAGGGTGGAGGTGGGGTTGGCATGAAGTTCAGTACTTCACTGCCATTCCTGTTCTGCATCTGTCTGAGTCCTGCATTTCAAATGCTAATACCAGCAAGCAAACATTCAGCATTGACAAATGCTTGTCTCATATTTGTGTCCCAGATTTCCAGCATATTTTTTTGGGGACCCCACCTCATGAACAATTAAGTGACAGTAAGCAGTTCCATCCCAAAAGATGATTTCCCAGTCACTGTGTGAAATCATCTTTAGGGCAGGAGTTGAAAATGTTCTCCACCTTTGATCATGACATGGGGTCATAAGAAGGCAATGTTGAAAATTTTGTGTAAAAATATTAAACAACTAAGTTATGAGCCTGTGTTGAAATTTGCAAACACAGGCTCGTAACTTTGGCAATTTTCAGTAATGTGACCCTAAATTTTCAACATAGCCATTTTTTCACAACACCAAACACCTCACAAATGTGAGAGCGGAGGTACTGCCATTTTTCAGATTCTGGCCAAAATTTTTGCATCCCGAAAGGTGAGTTGCCAGTCACTGCATGACATCACCTTTTGGGCAGGAGCTAAAATCTTAATTTGGGGTCATAATTGAAAAAAAAAATGTTCAACAAGCAACCAACATTTGAGATTGACAAATGCTTGTTAAAGTTGAGGCTTGTTACCACTGGCAGCCAAAACAGTCTCATGTTGCTTGCCGTTTACCCATCCCCACAGTGAGCACAACACTGGGAAAACAAACTACCAACGCCTGCACTTTTCTCCCTTTTTTTATCCAAAACAGAGTCCTTTCATTTTTCCCACCTATTCTGTGTTGTCTTTTTTATAAAAAAAAGAGCGTTGTTCTCTCTCTCCCTCTGTCCTCCCCTTGGATTTCTGTTTGGTAGTGGTGGTGGGAGTAAACATACTAGCTAGCATTTCACCAGGAAGTGCCTCAGGTAAAGTAAATTTTACCTCTGACTATGATATATCTGTAGCCCCTGTGCTATATGCCAAGGGGCTATCCCCCCTTGCCTGCTGTCCCTGGTACCAGACAAGGGGCCTGGGTCCTGCTACAGTGACAGTTGGGGTTCATCCCCAGAAATATTGATAATAGCACTGTGCCTCCACCCAGAGTAAAGTATCAGTGGGCCAGATATCCACTTGGTACATCCTCCTAGGATACAGTACCTCCCCACCTCCCCAACCAACCACTCTGCGCACTGTGTCCCCAAGAACCTTGTTCCACCATAAACCGTGTATCTCAGCAATAAGCACATGCAATGAATTTCACTAACACAGCAGTTTTGACAAAAAAATTCACAGCTATATTCAGGGGGTGAGAACTAGGGAAGGGATACTGGGACAAAAGGATTGCTGTGAAAGGAAAAGTTAGTGACGTAAGCAACACTAATAAGTATTTGGGCCCACAGGCTGAACCCACCCCCACTGGTACCAGTGTCCCCCCCCCCAAATTGTCTCTTGGGGTACCCACTAGATGCAGGCCTGATCAGTGCCACAGGTTGGCCAGCAGTTGGGGCCCTGAAATATTGTAAAAACTTAGATTGAGAAAAACAATCAATTCCCCCTTTCCTTTCCAGGAGCCAAGTCCTGGTTACTCACAGTTTGTTGATCTCAGCACCTGAGGGATGGAGCTCCTTGTCTAGTACAGCAAAGCAGAAGCAGGCCGGCCCGGATCCCTCTGACAGGGTGGAACTTGCTCGAGGATCTTGCAGTTGGTCGCCTTGATTGTAGTTCTGTCCACTTGTCACCTTCAGCCACTTCTGGCCCATTGTAGAGTACTGTGGCAGGACAGCACCAGTCCCAGAAGGCCCAGACCTGAGAGTGGTTCCGCAGCCTGGCTCCCCTGATGGGTTACAGGTGCCCTTGCACTCCTGCAAGTGCCGGTGACCTCCTGAGACCATGAGTCCCACTTGGGAGAGGTTAGCAAGTTCCCTCCCTGGCTTTGGGTGAGGACTCCCAAATGGTGGGGGTCCTCCTGCAGTCCCTGTACTGAGTTCTAAACAAGAAAAGCTCACAGGCAGTTACTCAATAAAGTCCAGTGCCAATTTGAGTGGGCGCTAGCCTCATTTCCAAAACGTGCAGGTGCAATCCAACGGGGGTCCCAAGAACAAAAGACCCCTGCACACCAGTTCACAATTTCCAGCTAAGCAGTGTCCACAACCTTTTTTTCAGCTGCGGGTGGGCCTCAGCTCTCAGCCACTTTAACCAGTTCACTCAGGACACACACAGCATCTAGCTAGCACCCTGATGACCAGAGACGCTCTGTCTCTTCAGAAGTTTAAAGTGCTACACAAGAAAACAACCTCTTGACAATAACTGTAGCACTCTGATAATCTACACAGTCCTCTCAGCTAGTTTCGCTTCCTAGTGCAGGTTTTTGCAGCAGTTAGTTTTCTCCCAACAATAGCTAAGCAGCTGCTCAATACAGTTCAGTCTCTTCCTCTGCTTCCCCTTCTTAATTCAATCCTGCAGCAAGTACCTGAGGAATCAGAATCACCCTTCAGTCTCTTTTCCTTCTTTCCCCTTTCCAGTCCACTTCTGCTAACCAGCAAATCTCCAAATGGGGCCTGGGTAAGCCCTTGAAGTTCAGTGTCCATTCTCACAGAATAGTCTTGACTCATACAGAATCCTGGAACAGACTGAAGAAATCGCAGAAATTCCACACTGTTTCAGCTGAAAACCCAGTGTCCTGATTGGCTGCTGGAGCCTATCAATATTTGATATTCACAGAGATCAATATTTCCTACTTGTTTATTGGGGCATGATCTAGGCACCTGAATTAGTCCCCTCCTTTTCCTAGGAGTCTCTTTGTCCAAGTTTTGGGCACCTAGATCACTGATTGGCTGTAATATTTAGGTCAAGTGTCACAAACATGTCAGCTCCCATTCAGTTCTATGGAATCCATTCTGTTTCCCCAGTGTTATAGGGTGAATGCTGCCCAGCACAATACTTTATTTACTCAGACACCCCACCGGATTGCAACCTCAACTGTCCCCTGTCAAATGAGACCACTTTCAACCTATCAGCCCCAAGAGTTTTACTGTCACTACCATTGAACACTGCCCCCCTAGGTGGGCAGCTATCTCATTAATATTCATGAGGGCTCATGAATAATTCACCATGCCAAGGTTTTATTTAACTCCAAAAATTGATTAGTGTTTTGCTCATAAAAGTGCTGAAACATTGTGAAAATGCATAGCATTTGCTTCACTGTGTTTAACAAACATAACACTTCTAGAAAACCTATATAAATACTTTCTGTACAGTTAGCATTGTCCCAAGAAAAAAACTGCCAATCAGTTATTTAAAACCCTGCTACCCCTTGCTAGGTGCCCACATTTAACTTCAATTTTAGCCTCCTTGTGGCTTCTTGGCTGCATTCTCCAGGTCACCGGCCCTGAGTTAGCAGAGGAGAGGTGCCTGGATCACTGTGGCACTTTCCGTTCCCCTACAAATCGTGGTCGGCACATCAGAGGTGCCACTTGCACAAGTGTCTGCCCTAAGCGAGCATGCCGGCAGCTCGTAGTCAAGGACCCCACGCCCATACAGGGCAAAAGCAACTTTGGGAAACCCAGGAGGACCAAGAGAACACAAAAACCATAGGTAGCACAGGTAAGCCCCCAGAGGGGGGGGGTTACATATCCAAACCTCCAGAAACTATAGTTAATTATGTCAGGATAATAATTAACCACTCCATAATATACTGTCTGATCAACCCTCTCCGGCACTCCCATTATTGATGTTACCCTCTCTGGACAAAAGAATTGGGAAATCCCAGGTATCTGGAAAGTCTCACATATTAACTGAGCCTCTCTAGTATGTACTGTAAGCTTACAGAGTGCTGCATCCCAATACGGCTTGGAGAGCTGTGTCCCTTGGCAGCATTCACTGACCTGGCCACTCCTGTGTGCTTGTGCCAGTTTCTGTGCAGAGAAACGGGTGACCTGGGGATCATAGCTGTGCCAGACAGATCTGGCCAGGAAGTGGCTTCCCTGCTCTGTGGATGCTGAGGATTTTTTTTTAAATTATATTTTATTGTTTTCACATATTGCAAAATATATTATCTGATGTAGTTGATGTTTTGTATAAGAGATGGGGAGAACTGAATGTAAATAGCCTCAGGTGAAAAAACGCTGTCATTTTTCCAATGTCATTTTACATTCTTTCTGGTGTGCAGGGCAAAGTATTATATGTTACTGTTTCTATGGGGAGGCCTGATGTTTTTAGTAAATGGGAAGGCCTGAGATTTTCTCCATATCTAGGGGGAGACTCACCATGACAGTGTTTGAGAACTAATGCCTTAGGCAAAGCCAATGCCTCCAATCTGTGGCTGTAGCCAGTCAATTAGGCCATAGTAAATCCACAGTCTAGTGCCAGCCTAGGGAATTCCCCTTCCACATCCTCGTCTCAAACTGCTGCTGTAGCTGCATGTTCAGAGGTGTGCTCTGTACTTTCTAGCCTGGTGTGAGCAGGAGGAGGGTTACTCAGCAAATGGGAATCCCTGGACTTCATATTGTGCAGGGCATAGGCCAGAAGCTGTTTCATGCATACAGACCATTGTGTGCTAGTTCAAGAGACAAAGCCCACTCTTCCAAAGCATGCCTGTAACTGCAGAATCTGCCCTGCAATGGCATAACGCTGTGGTTTTCATTCCTGACCTCTTGAAGTGGCATTTTTTACAGAAAAACTGTTCGGAAATTAGTACCTGCTGTGGGTTTCTAGAAGTTGCAGCTCATTGTTCCCTCGGTCTGCACTCGTAAATTAAAATGGATACAACTGCTGATATTCTAGGATGGGTAATCTGTGTGGCTTTAAGACTAGAATTGCACTGTAAAAGGCATCCTACTTCTATCAGTTTTGTATGTCTAATACCCCCCCCCCAAATAACTATATGAAATATGTTTAGGTGGTGGAAGCAGACATCTTCTCTGAGAATAGTCTTCTGGAACACTTTAAAGGCCAAGATGTTGTTCTGTCCTGTTTGGGGTTCACACCAGCCTGGTTCTCTGCAGTTACTGGATACACAGAGTCCATGAAAGCAGTTGTGTCTGCAATGCGACAGGCACAGGTGAATCGTGTCATAGCTATGACCTCATGGTATACAGCTCGTAAGTACAGTTTTTTTGTTTTTTTTTGAATTTATGAAACAGCTACGGACAATTACTTTTGTCATTAAAGTGTATACTGTAACTTACAGTGTATCTGTTGAATTTTGACTTATGCAGAATCTGTCTGCATTTACAACAGGAGGGACAGAAAGGGCTTGCTTTTTTTGGAGACAACCTAGGTGGGATAATATGTTGTGGTGAAACTTGGCTGAACTAGTGTATTTCTTATTGAGGGAAGGGTATATCTGAGAGCAGCCAGAGTAGTCCACATTTAGGGGCCACATTATAAGGCCTGTGTCTAGCCCTCTACTTTGGGAGGGGGTGCTAATTTATTTATTTTTATTTTTATTTTATTCTTTGGTAACCAGGTAAGGCCCACTAGGCACAAGTGCCTGTTTTCAGGCACAACCCGAGAGCACTGGGGAGGTTAAGTGGCTTGCTCAGAGTCACAGAGTATGCAAATGGAGGTTGTGGGAATCAAACCCAGGTCTGTCTGCTGGATGTACCAGTCTCATTCACAGCTTGTTACTCTAACCTCTAGGCTATACTGCCAGCACTCAGCTACTTGATAATTGACCTCCCACAGCCAATAGCGCACCACCAGGAAGGCAGCAGGTTCTGCATAAAAGCAGCCACTGCAAATGTGTCCCACACATTCGTGTCCCAGCGAGTGAGTGGAACAGTGAAAGACTGGAACAGGTGACTGGCATCATAGGTGCCTGCAGGCCTCAGCAGAAAGAAAGTGAGAAGTGGGGACTCTACTGGTCGACTAGGGCAAGGTGCATTTTAACTTCTGTGTCACTGCTGGGAAGGGTGGAAGGTCAAAGGTAGACCAAAACTGGGAATAGGAGCAACACCCTATGTAGGGTAGGAGTATATAAAGATTTAAACATGGGGAGCACAAATAGAAACAAAAAAGGGGGGAAACTAGAAACACCCTCTTGGGGGTAAGGATAAAAAAGTATCTCCAGGTAACATGGAGAACAGGTTGAGAATTCTGGGAGTGGTGCAGTGCAGTAGCTGTGGGGCAGCAGTTTTCACAGAGACCCTCTGCAGACTGCGGTGTTGTCCCATCTACACACATCTCTGGGTTGAGGGAGGAGGTCGCTAGACTCCAGTTGGCTAGGATTCAGGGGACCTCTTCCCCCCACCCAAAGGCCACCAAGTCTGCCACTGTTACCTCAGAGGATGCCATTGAGGAGTATCGGCTGGATTATGGTGGACTCTGAAAGATGGCGGGTTGTGGGGCAGAGGCACATTCCTCAGATGGTACCACTACAGAATTCCCATGCTGCTCCAGCAGGGCAGGACTACCAAGTTCAAGTTTATTTCAGGAAAACTCCATTGAGCAAGCTCATTCACAAGGAGGTCCTGTGACATGTAGACTTACACAACATACATACATAAATAGTTAATAGACAATATATACATAAATACAAGCTCACATAATTCAGACATGATATACATACATGGTCGCCACATAAGATGGCCGCAGGTGGTAATCAGCTAATGTAACACAGTGAAGCAACTTGTAGATAGCATGCTGATAATTGAAACATGGAACTGGTGTTTGCAATATATACACTTTGGAAGATGGGACAGACAGCTGAAAAGACAGATAAAGAAAGGTAGGAATGGTTTGATAGTGTGATCAGTGAGGTGTATACATAGATAAGGCAAAGGAGTAGGAGGAAGAAAGGGGTGATAATTAGGTTGTACAGCAAGGTAGCAGATGTAAGTCAGGTGCCAGAACATGGAATAGTATCTTGTTATAAATGAAAGTGCAGGCAATAAGTTAATATGAACAAAGCAATTATGTCTTTACCAATGGATGCACATGGCACACATAGGGAAAGAAGAGGCTTAATGACAGTTACAGGTATCTTTTATTTTAGCTGAGCTTAGCAATTTGTAGAGTTAATTGAAACTATGCTAGATAGTTTCAGTACGGTTTGTAATTGGTCCCAAATAGAGGGAAGGGCATGTGCACAGCACGTTTACCAAAGGAGGTCTGCATCCTTGGTATATTGAGCATAATAAAGTCAGATTTTCTTAGTGAGTATACACTATGTGAAATACTAATGAGAGATGAGAGATAGCTCGGAAGTTTCTGCAGGAGCAGTTTGAGAGTCCATAACCCAGCATGGAGCAGGCGTCTAGTAGTGAGGGATGTCCAACCAACAGCTGCATATAAGTCACAATGATGTGAACAGTAAGGGGAATTGGTAATGAACCGTAACGTACGGTGATAAAGGATATCCAATTTACTTAGATTTGCAAGAGTGGTAGAGGAGTAGATTACATCACCATAGTCGAGAAGAGGGAGAAAAGTGGCCTGGACGAGCTTATTTCGAGTTTCAGGGGGGAAGAGGGGCCTATTTCTAAAGAAGAAACCTAGCCTGGCTTTTAGCCTTCTAGAGAGGTCATCGACATGGACATTGAAAGAGAGTTTGTTGTCGATCCAGATACCCAGGTATTTAAATTTGGAGACAACTTCCAGAGGCTCATTTAGTGTGGTAACAACAAAATCCTGGGGCATGGTATTGGGGGTACATGTGGCAGCACTATGGGAGAATATCATCACTTTGGTCTTCTTGGCATTTAGCAGGAGCTTTGCCTTTATTAAATTTTGCTCTAGTTGTGCAAAGTCTGCTTGAAGCACGCCCTTAACTTCAGATAGCGATGGGCCAGAAGTATACAGTACAGTATCATCTGCAAAAAAAGTGCAGATTGGACGTAGATATGTTGGAATCAAGATCATTAATGTATAATGAGAACAAGATAGGGCCTAAGATGGATCCTTGGGGGACGCCTCTAACAACTGGCACGGCAGCAGAGAAACAGCCTTCTGCTTTTACTTTTTGGAATCTCCCAGTTAAGTAACTCATGAACCACTGGGTGGTATGGTATGAGGCACCCAGCTTTGCAAGGCAATAGACTAATAGTTTGTGGTCAACAGTATCAAAAACTTTGCTTAGATCCAAAAAGACTGCTCCAGTTACCTTCTTTGCATCTATAGCAGAGATCCAGTCATTGGTTACTTTTGCTAGCGCAGAGATTGTGCTATGATTTGCCCGGAAGCCAGATTGGGCTGGATTGATGAGAGAGAAGGTTTCCAAGTAAGATTTTAACTGAATGTGGATCAGTTTTTCGAGAACTTTAGAAAGAATAGGCAATATGGAGATAGGCCTATAATTATTTACATCGCATGGGTCGCCAGATTTAAATAGAGGGAGGATATGTGCTGATTTTCAGCAAGACGGCACATTAGCAGATGTAATGGAAAGATTGATGATGTGAAGAATAGGGGCCGCAAGATGGGCATATCCTAACCTTAGGAAAAAGGGTTCCAAGCCATCGTCCCCTGCACTTTTTTTGGTGTCTAAGTTAAGGAGAGAATCTTCTACTTCTTTATAAGTTATCTCGTGCAGTTGAAAAGGGCTAGGTGCAGGGCTAGATATAGGGGGAGGGGTATGCTGGCTAACCGCAGAACCAGCATAGGGTGACGGGTCAAAAGCTAATCCAGCTGTAGCAAATTGGGAGTTAAGTTCCTCAAGGATTAGGGACTTGTTTTCCACAATCTTGCCACTTGCTACTATCTTTGATGGGATGGAAGGGGCCGTGGGCCGCCCTTCTATAGA
Organism: Neoceratodus forsteri; assembly: GCA_016271365.2. Taxonomy (NCBI): domain Eukaryota; kingdom Metazoa; phylum Chordata; order Ceratodontiformes; family Ceratodontidae; genus Neoceratodus; species Neoceratodus forsteri. The sequence continues at coordinate 323,683,791 of CM057450.1, read as the reverse complement.
TTTGATTGTCTTCCATATTTTATGAGGGTTACCTTTAGCTTGTTCTAGGGTAGAGATGTAATAGTTAGCTTTAGCAGAGCGTATACTTTTCACACAAGTATTCCTGGCTGTTCTAAATGCCTGCCAATCGAAAGGTTCTTTGGATTGTCGAGCTTTTGCCCAGAGCTTATCTCTGACTACGAGGGCTGCCTTAAGATCCGAGGTGAACCAAGGGTTAGAGTTGTTCCGTACCCTTACTTTGATGAATGGAGCATGCTTATTTATTATTTTAGTAAGATTGTCATTAAGGGTGTAAGCTGCCTCGTTGACATCTTTGGCTAGGTAGAGGTCTTGCCAACAGATCATGTCCAGGTCAGAAAGGAAGTCTACTGCATTGAACTTTCGAAAGGACCGTTTTGTTATAAAGATGGGCTGTGGTCGGGCCTTAATTTGAGATCTTATACAAGCAACAATCCCATGATCACTCATATCATTGTGAAACACTGCTGTATGAGATATTTTATGTGGGTGGGTGGTTAGTACCACATCTAGAATGGAGCTGTTGGCAGTATTTAGAGCGTTATTCCTAGTAGGCTCATTGAATAATTGCCCAAGACCTAGCTCGTCGCAAATGGATTTGAGGCAGTGTGATTTAGGTGTTAGCCAATCCATATTTAGATCACCTAGAAATATTGTTTCAGCCTTTGCATCTGCGAACATGGTTTTCAGAAGATTAAGAACTTTCACCACCAGACGGAGGTCTATAGCCACCTATAATAGTGATACATTCCGAGGAGGGGAGATGAAGGTTCAGAGAGACAATCTCAAATTCCATGGATAAAGATTTGCAACTAATATTGGTGACTGAGTACTTAGATTTGGTATAAATGACCACACCCCTGCCTCTAGAATCTCTATCCGCCCTAAATATTTTGTAGCCCAGTAGTGAGATTTGTTGGTCAGTATTTGTCTTTTTTAACCATGACTCAGTTATTATGATGATGTTAGGGTTGATATGTGCAGCCCAGGCTTGCAGTTGTATGAGTTTTTTAGGCAGGCTTAGAATATTGACCATCATCATTTTGAGACCTGTGGCCTCAGCAAAATCAATAGGCAAGGTAAGTCGGGGGGCAGGGTTTAGCTCCACATTTCCTGAGCAGAGAAGAAGCAGTAGTATAATTTTCTTTAAGGAGCTTATAAGGATGGAGACTGCTTTTTTATTTCTGCAAGGTTGCCCATAACATGCTACATAGGAGGTAGCACCACTGTAATGACAGTTTATTGTGATCAATGTGAGTGCCCGAATAGACATAGGCGAGGGCAGCAGTAATGGGGAGGTGGTAAGCCGGAGAGAATAGGCTAAACGGGGGGAGGAGGATGAAGTAGTGGCCACACAGCAGCCCGTGATAACATAATGTATTGATAAAGTGTATTGGAGAACTGGTTTGCATTGAGTTACTTCGGGTTGTACTGTAGCGTTGGGTACTCTGTACAATAGGAATAATAACAGCACAGTAAAGAAAGTCATAGTACCAGGATGGGTGGTCTTACAATTGGTATTAGTGCAGTGATTTTTCTAGGCAAGTAATTGACCCACCTAGGTACTCACTTAAGACCTAAGTGAGATATACAGCAGAAAGGGGAACAAGGAGAACAGGAGCAGATCAGTTAGTGGCTAGGGCTCAGAAGATATTTGCACAGGGCAGGCTTATTGGCCACGGTCAGCTACCAATCATAGGTTGGCAGCATACAATACTGGGCCAGTGAAGCAGTAATGAAATCGGGAAGGCAGAGCATAAATGTATTTAAAGGAGGCCTGGGAGGGGGTGGGAGAAAATTTCAAGTCAGAACAAGAGCTCAGAAGTCCAGATTTAGCAGGGAACACTGTAAAAGTCTATAGAAAAGGTGCTCCAATCAGAGTGAAGCAGGCAAGCGGGCGGACCAATCACGATCCTCCAAGGGCAGCGCCACACCACTCAAGGGTGCCCAGGCGTGCTGGCTCTCTGTGAGGGATTTCAGCGGTTAGTACCTGATCTCCGAGCCATATCCTGATGCCCTTCGGCTGGTAAAGGACTGCTGCAGTGGGTCGCTGAAGGTGGCGGCCGTAGGAGCGGCTGTTGCTGGCTGCTTTTTCGCCGGCGCTCCTGCGGGCACAATCCTAAGGACAGAAAGAGAGCTGGATCATTTATTTATAAGGCAGACAATGTTTCAGGGGCAGGAAGGCAGGGAAGCTGGTGGCAGTTCGTCAGCAGGGAGAGGGTGTGAAAGCGGAGACAAAGGAAACGATTACAAGGGCTGGGCAGGCAGGACAAAGTAAATGGCTGGATGTTAGCAGAGGAAGCTGGGTGGGGGAGGGTGTACTGTCTCAAGAAGAGTGAGGCAGCCGCCGAAAACACAGCAAAGTACAAATTAGTTTTTGGGGGGGGGTTCAGCAGGTCAACACTGGGTCCTGGGGAAAAGATGAGAAAAGAAAAAGAAAAAAAAAGCAACAGTGGGCAGAGCGAGAGTTTAACACAGTAGAATGCAATCAGTCAGGTTCAGAGGAAAGAGCAGTAGCTTATACTGTAGGATAGCAGGAGGGGAGAGAACAGCTTATCTCACTAACCATATGCTGCCTAGATTTACAATTTGGTAGCTGTCTAAGCTAGGCAGAGCACAGTACTATCTTGCAGTCTTACTTTAACCGGCTATACATGCACTATCACAATTTTGTACAAATTTCAAGTCAGAACAAGAGCTCAAAGTCCAGATTTAGCAGGGAACACTGTAAAAGTCTATAGAAAAGGCGCTCCAATCAGAGCGAAGCAGGCAAGCGGGCGGACCAATCACGATCCCCCAAGGGCAGCACCGCACCAATCAAGGGCACCCAGGCGTGCTGGCTCTCTGCGAGGGATTTCAGTGGTTAGTACCTGATCTGTGAGCCGTATCCTGATGCCCTTCGGCTGGTAAAGGACTGTTGCAGTGGGTCGCTGAAGGTGGCGGCTGTAGGAGCGGCTGTTGCTGGCTGCTTTTTTTGCCGGCGCGCTTTCGGGCGCAATCCTGATCTGCAAGCTGTATCCTGATACCAGGAGGAAGTATGCGAGGTAGTGACCAAGGGGAATGTGGGGGCCACCCGTAGTGGAGACCGCAAGGAGGGTGGTAGAGGATCCCAGGTGAGGGGAAGCAACTTCTGGTGGGGGACTCAACTGTGAGGGGGATAGATTTGGGAACAGGAAAGAGGAGAGAGAGACACAGGTTAGGTACCTACCCTGTGCCACAGTTCAGAGGGATGGGAAACAAAACCTTAGGATCACTAGGGCAGCAGGATGGGAGGGAGAGCTGGATGTCATTGTTTACCTGGGGACTAATGACCTGGCTAGGGACAGGGCTGGGTTAGTGCCGGGGGAGTTTGGAGGCTGGGGAGGAGTCTTAGATAGGTAGCTCACTAAGTGGCTTTCGCTGAGGTGCTGCCTGACTATGACAGGGGACAGGAGAGGGAACTCTGTACCAGAAGTGTCAAGTCATGGTTGAAAGAATGGTGCACAGAGGAAGGGTTTGGCTGCATTGGAGACTGGGGACCCACCTGGGAGGATAAGTACCTATAAAGGGGCAGTGGCCTGCATCCATCCTGGAGGGGGAACCACGGTCCTCAATGAATGGTTTAAATGTTATTTTGATGAATATTTAAAGTAGCTGGGGGGGGAGGTGGCAGAAGGAATCAGAAAGTCAGAAACTGCCTTCCCCCACAGACTGAAGTAGAGAGTAAGGAGAACCGGAGGGGTGAGAAATCCCACAGGGTGCAAATTAATAAAGGGAGCAGGGTGGTAGCGATAAAGGGGGAAAGGAATGGGAGCAATGAAAAGGGAAAGAAATGGGAAATTGTTTAACTAGGAAAGGCACATTAAGCCAGAACGTGTTTCCAGGTGTGACCTGGGAGCACAAGGAAGTTAAGTGACTTGCTCAGGGTCCTACAGAGTGCAAGTGGGGGCTGATGGGATTCAAACCCAGGTCTCTGGTTTGCAGCTCGGTGCCCTTAACCACTATGCTATACTGCCTCCTAAAAGAGATGGTGGGAAGAAGTGAGAGCAAAGGGAATTTAGGGGGGCAGCAGGCAGAATGGAGATAAAATCTGGAAGGCCATGTGTGCGAATGCTAGAAGTCCAGGAAATAAGATTCCAAACCCAGCGACCATCATGGCAGTGGCTGACCTGGATATTGCGGCCATTACTGAGTCATAGTGCATTGAACACCATGACTGGAACATGGCCATTCAGGGTGCTGCTCTGTTCAGGAAGGGCAGGCTAGGAAGGAAAGGAGGAGGTGCGGTGCTTTATACGGAGGGAAAGCATGAAGGCCACGGAGATCCAGGGAATAGAGGGGTGGCAGAGCTACCGTGGCTCACCCTGGAGATGGGAAACAAACCCACTGTTTGCACTGGAGTGATCTACAGACCTCCAGTACAGAGGGAGGAATTAAATAAGGAACTGGTGGAAGCCATTGGCAAGATGGCAGAAAAGGGGGGGGTGCTGCTGGTGGGGGACTTCAACCTGACAGATGTGGACTGGAATCTCCCAGCAGTGGCTTCATCTAGAAGCAGGGGGCATCCTGGACTCTCTGCAGGGGGCATTCCATAGGCAACTAGTCAGTGAACCCACTCGTGATGGGGCAATACTGGACTTGATACTCGCTAATAAGATCAGTGTTGCAGATGTCATGGTGGGAGGCTACATGGGAACTAGTGATCATCGTAAAGTGTGGTTCAATATAGGGATGGCTGTGGAATAAAACTACACAAGGGTGAGGGTCTTGGACTTCAGGAGAACAGATATAAACCGATGGGTGAATGCTTCAGGGATGACCTAGAAGGGGTGGGTAACCTAGGTGGGGTGGATGAACAGTGGATAAAGATAGAAGGGAGAATTGTAAAGGCAACAAGAAGGAGGGGTGGAGGAACAATGGGGAGTAATCAAAACAGCCATCACAGAGGCAACAAGCCTTTATGTAAAGCAAATCAATAAAACACAACGAAGGAAAAAACCACTATGGCTCTCAAAAGAGGTGGCAGGCAAGGTTAAGGAGAAAAGGATAGCATTCAGGAAATATAAGGAAACACAGAAGGAGCAGGACAGGGAACTTTATCAGTTAAAGCAGAAAGAGGCTGTGAAGGCAGTCAGAATAGCAAAGGCCCAAACCAAGGAAAGGATAGCCAATTCTGTTAAGAAGGGGGATAAGACCTTTTATAGGTACTTTAGGGAGCAAAGAAAAACAAAAGGAGGGATACTGAGGCTTAATAAAGGGGAGGGAATGTGGGTAGAGGGGGACAGTGAAAAAGCAGGGATACTGAACGAATATTTCTACTCAGTATTCACAAAGGAAGAGGAGGGGGAGGTACCTAAACCAAACAAGAGAAACACTTTGAAGATGGGGGTCGATACCAGTCCATTTACAGAAGAAAGGGTTCTGAAAGAACTAATAAAATTGAAGGTGGACAAAGCAATTGGGCCTGATGGGATTCACCCAAGAATTCTAAAAGAACTAAGGGTAGAACTAATGACACTGCTGACTATTCTCTTTAACAAATCATGGGAGGATGGGTTGGTACCCGAGGACTGGAGGAGGGCAGATGTGATTCCTCTTCACAAAAGTGGGAGCAGGACAGAGGCAGGAAACTACAGACCAGTTAGTTTGACCTCAGTGGTAGGGAAAATGATGGAATCACTCCTGAAGGAAAGAATTGTTGAGTATCTAGAGCTAGTGGGGCACAAGACCCAAGGCAGCATGGATTCACGATGGGAAGGTCGTGTCAGACGAATCTAATAGATTTCTTTGACTGGGTGACCAAAGTAGTAGACCAGGGAGGGGCTGTGGACATGGCCTACCTAGATTTTAGCAAGGCGTTTGATACAGTCCCACACAAAAGATTAATACACAAGTTAGCCAGCCTTGGAGTGGGCCCCAAGGAGGTGGCCTGGATAAAAAATTGGCTAGACAACAGGACGCAAAGGGTAGTAGTAAATGGAGTGCACCGTGAAGAAAACAGGGTTACTAGCAGGGTACCACAGGGTTCAGTACTGGGACCGGTCCTTTTTAATGTCTTTATAAGTGACATTGCAGCGGAACTGGAAGGAAAAGTATGTCTCTTTGCAGACGACACAAAGATCTGCAACAGGGTTGATACACAAGATGGAGTGGAAAGGATGAGAAGGGACTTGGCAAGGTTGGAGGAATGGTCAAATGTATGGCAGCTCAGATTCAATGCAAAGAAGTGCAAGGTAATGCACATGGGAACCAAAAACCCAGGGGAAGAGTACACAATGGGGGGTGAGATACTGACAACAGTAAAAATGGAAAGGGACCTGGGGTTATTATATCAGATGACCTAAAGGTGGGCAAGCAATGTGAGAAGGCAGTAAGGAAGGCTGGGGGGATACTGGGATGCACAGGAAGAGGCATCAATAGTAGAAAACAGGAAGTTGTTATCCCTCTGTACAGACAGTTGGTGAGACCCCATCTGGAGTACTGTGTGCAGTTCTGGAGACCCCATCTCCACAAAGACATAGACAGAGTGGAGGCTGTCCAGAGGAGGGAAACCAAAATGGTGCAGGGTCTGCACCAGAAGACATACTGAAGAAAGACTAAAGGAGCTTAATATGTATACCCTTGAGGAAAGAAGGGAGAGAGAGGGGACATGATAGAAACTTTCAAGTACCTCAAGGGAATCAACAAAGTCCAAGAGGGTAGCATCTTTCAAAAAAAGAGATGTGCAAGAACAAGGGGGCACAATTTGAAGATGGGGGATGGATCAGAGGTAATGTGAGGAAGTATTTTTTCACGGAGAGGGTTGTGGATGCATGGAACAGCCTCCCTGAGTAGGTCGTGGAGTCAAGAACAGTGGGGGGATTCAAGAATGCATGGGACAGACATAAGGCAGTCCTAGTGGTGGGTAGGAGGAAGTAAGCTGTTGGTTAACTAGGATCTGCAGCTTATCTGTCAGGTAGGAAAATGGGCAGACTAGGTGGGCCTAGCGGTCCTTATCTGCCATCAAATTATGTGTTTCTATGTAACAAACTTGTACATCAAACAAGTGAGTAAAAGCAAGAGGAAAAAGAGACCGACCACTATGGTTCTCGAAAAAGGTGGCTGAAAAGGTAAAAGCTAAAAGGGTAGCATTCAGAAGGTATAAGGAGACAGAGAGAGGAGGATAGGGAGGTGTATCTGGGGATACCGAGGGAAGCAGGGAACATAGTAAAGAGCACAAAACTTCAAACTGAAGAGAGAGAATAGCCCATTAGGTAATGAAAGGAGACAACATTTTTAAGATCTGTAAGTGAAAAGAGGAAGAGCAGGAGTGGTGGGATTGTAAGGTTAAAAAGGGAAGGAGGGGCTGTGCAGAAGGGAACCAGAAAAAGGCAGACATCGTGAACAAATACTTTTGTTCAGTATTCACAAAAGAAGCCACAGAAAAGTAACAAAAGATCTTCTATGGAATGGTCTCTTGCAGTAGGTAATTACTTCTGGGAGTTTCCAGCAGAGAGTACTGTGGCACGGCAACTCATCTAGCAGTTTTGTACCAGGGACCACCCAGACATGACATCATCTTCCTGCTTCCTATATAAATGTGGGCGGTCCCTGGTATTCTCAGTTCATTTTCCCGCCGTCTTCAGCTCACACAGCAGCTAGTTCAACTTCTGTATAGCAGTCTGTCTAAAGATTCTTCAAGCACCCACACATGACACCAATTCCTGCAACTCCTGTCAGAAGTTGAATAGAGCAACCCGTCGTCGACGGTTGCTCGAAATTCAGCATTTACTTACGGAGCAGAAAATGTCTCTGTTAGAGAACAAGGGGGCTCATACCAAGGGCTCCCCCAGCTCTGGTTCTTGTTCTCGGCAGGGTAAAAAGAGAGGAAAAACCCTCCTCTGACTCCTGGCCACATTTCCCGTCGACAGCCACTGTTTCTGTGGCTCCTCCATCGATAGAGCATCTTCTCCAGCTTTGTCGATGGGGTCTCATACCCTCTCATCAACGGTGCTTTCCTGAGCTTGAAATGCTGTGCAGGCTTTGCCTGCTGTATCGATGGGGGGCTTATACCCTCTCATCGATGATGCTATCTAGCATCTTAAATTCAGTCAACTATATGGCTGCTCCATCGACGGGGGCTCCTCTCCTGTTGACAACATCTGACTTATTTAGTGAACATAATTCCACAATCTCATCGACAAGATCCCGTATTCCACAAGGCAAACCAATGGCTTTTGACTTACAGAATGCCCCTCCACCCTCACAGGTGACATCTTACAGGGGGGAAAATGGACAGAGACTGGGACCCTGGTTTATTCTTCCCAGAGGCAAGACTTTCTCACACTGCCCATCCCATCCCCTCCATTACCCCCACTGCTTACCCCCCTTCTTCCCAAGAACGGGACATCACCAAGGTGGTGAAGCAAGTCTTGTGTGACATGCGCTATTCCCAGCCCTCCAACCCAGGAGAGCTAGAGGATCCTTTCAGTTCTCAATCTCCTCCACATAAAAGATTTCAAAGTGATAGGGATATACTGTCACCCTGGTCTCCTCCTCCTAATATGGAAGACTATTTATCAGATGAACCTAAACTACTGGTGGATCTCCCTGGTGATACTGATGAAGAGGAGTTCCAAGATTTTGATTTCTGAACCCGGAGTCCCCCTACTCTGAAATCCCTTCCCTGGATGAGGTTCTGCCTATGCCAGTCACCATCTCTCCTCCAGATGACCCGACCTTTAGTGAGATGATGATTCAAACACAAAAAGTCATGGGATTCTCTAACATAGAACATGACAAACAATGTAAGGATATGGCAGAGGAGCCGGCCTTAGTGGTGCCCCCACTGATTCCGACCTATCAGAATGCCATGCAAGCTGTCTGGCATTAGCCATCAGCTATTACAGCTGTCCCCCGAAAAGCAGATAGCTTATATCAGGCTCCCCTGGATCATCCCTTTCTGTCCACCATCTCAGAAGTGGATTCAGTGGTCATCACTGCTGCTCATGGATTGCACTGAAAAACCCAAACACATGAGTTCCTTACCACCTGATAAAGAATCCCTAAGAACTGACTACCTGGGGAAAAGGGTTTTTGCCTCAGGCACCGTGAATATTCGAATTTTGAACTATAGGGGACATATGGTTAAATGCCAACATACCCTTGGAGCTTTGGCCATATTATCAATAAACGTCGTCCTTACCAGGAAAAGGACAAGTTATTGGCAGTGATGTCCACTAGCAGTTCTATCTCCACCCACCTACTCAGGTTGGGATATGATGCCATCAATACCTCAGCCCGACTCTCTGCTACTGGAGTCTCTCCGCGTCGCCATGCTTGGCTTCACGTTTCAGGTTTTGCTCCTGATATATAATATATAACATAAAGTAGCTAATGCACCCTTTAACAGGTTCAAATTGTTTGGGCCAGGTACTCAAACATTGTTAGACAACCTGCAGGCATCAGACAGAACCCTTTGTACGGTACACGACATGTACCATACTCCACAGCCAACCTATCGTATGCAATAGTCTTCCTATTCCAAAAAAGGTCGGAAATATAAGGTCTCTAACAGAGGTGGCTTTCGAGGTTGTGCCCAAGCTGCAAGAGGCAACACCTCTGCCACCCATGGCTCCTGTGCCCATCCCTTGGGAGGGGCTGGGCCACCCAGTACCCAGTGACCTATCGGGGCTTTCCCCATGCCTCCTTGACCAGGCCTCGGAGGCTGTAGGGGATCATTTTGCCCTCCATCTGGAGGCTTGGAAAATGATCACTTCAGACAAATGGGTACTTCTGATCATCCAAAAGAGACACACTCTGGAATTTCTCTCAACCCCCCGCCCCCCTTGGGTAATCCATTATCCTCCAGATCATGTCCCTGTCCTTCAGAAGAACTGAAGGTACTTCTAGCCAAACAGGCTGTCTTACCAGTGCCCCTTCCAGAACATCAAACAGGATTTTACTCCCACTTTTTTCTGGTACCCAAGCAAACTGGAGATCCCAGACCAATATTAGACCTGAGACGTCTATCCTAAAACAAGGAGACTGGCCGTGTGCCCTGGATATGAAAGATGCCCACTTTCATATCCCCATTCATCCTGCCCATCACAAATTTCTGCACTTCCATCATCTGGGTCAAAACTACCAGTTTCAAGCAGTCCCTTTCAGCCTCTCATTGGCCCCAAGAGTGTTTACCAAATGTCTAGCAGTGGTGGTAGCAGCCCTATGGAAAAAAGGGCCTTTTGTTTTTCCATGCCTAGACGATTGGCTAACCAAAGCAGACTCCAGAATAGCTCTGCTTGCCTCCCTAGCCGCTACTCTGAGCATGTTCTATAATCTAGGGATAACTGTAAACTGGCCGAAGTCCAGTCCAAACCAGACACAGTCTGTCCAATACATTGGAGCTGTCTTCGATACAGTCACAGCCAGAACTTACCTTCCTGCTCCTAATCAGGACACTCTTATGTCTCTGGCTTCGCAAATACAGACTCCGAAAATAGGCCAGCTAGACAAATGCTGAGCCTTCTGGGTCACATGTCCACTGCCATCTCGACGGTGGTATTTGCCTGCCTTCACATGAGACCTGTCCAGTGGACCCTCCAGAATCAATGGTCTTAAAGAACTGGACAGTTCAATGACAAAATCAGGGTCACTCCTTCTCGGAGGTCACCCCTGATGTGGTGGACAATCAAAACCAATTTGTGTCAAGGAATGCCTTTCCGCTCCCTCCCTCCCATGCAGGCGTTGACCACGGATGCTTCCCTGGATGGATGGGGCACACACTTTATCAGACCCAAGGTCAGTGGACCGCCTCATCCCGTAACTTTCATATCAATCTCCTTGAGATGAAAGTGGTCCATCTAGCCCTTTAGGCATTCCAGCCCTACCTCAAGCCAGGACCATTGCTGATTCAATCAGACAACACTACAGTGGTGTTTTACCTCAACAAGCAAGGGAGCATGACATTGTGCACCCTCTATGAGGAGACCCTTGCAGTCTGGCAGGAAGCCATCAGACAACAACTAACGCTACTGGACGTCCACCTACTGGGACAGTGCAATCAGTTAGCTGACTGGCTAAGTCACCAGTCATTCACTCACAAATGGACACTTCACAAAGGAGTACTCCAAGAAATCTTTGACCTATGAGGAAGCTGGATCTGTTTGTCTCCCCAGTCAATCACTGGCTCCCTAGTTACTTCTCCATTATCCTGAGCAACAAGGAATGATTTGTAGATGCCCTGTCTCGACCTTGGACAGGATTCTACTTATATGCCTTCCCCCCATGTCCCTCTCTTGCAACAGACTCTATTGAAACTACAATTGGAGCCAGCCACCATTATTCTCATAGCACCAATGTCGCCACATCAACCGTGGTACTCTCCACTCCCACAACTTTCAGAAAGGGAATCCATTCAGTTGCCAGTCAGCTGGACCTACTGACTCAGTGTCATGGATCCCCCCCTGCACCCCAGCCTGAAGACTCTTCATCTTCACGCTTGGCTCCTGAGGATGCATTCATAAGTAGACTTCAAGTGTCCTCCCCTTTTGCCAACATTCTCCTAACTTCTCGTAAACCAGTGACCAGAGAAACATATAATTCCAAATGGAAACTCTCTTCCATATGTTCTGCCTCTCGCTCACTGGACCCTTACTCTTGTTCACTGACAAAGGTTTTAGACTGCCTGGCCTCATAATCAGAGTCGGGCTTAAGTTACTCCTTCATCAAAGTCCACCTGGCTGCCATCTTGGCCTTTCATGAACCTTTAGATGACAAACTACTGTACCAACATCATTTGGCTTAGATGTTTTTGAGAGGAATGATACATATTAAGCCTCCTATTAGAAGACCCACTCCTTCATGGGATCTCATTAGAAGACCCACTCCTCTGTGGGATCTCAATTTCATTATAGAAGAATTGACCCTTGAACCTTTGGAGTGAGCGGCCACCTGTGATCTCCTTTTCCTTTCATGGAAAATGTTTCTAGTGGCTATTACTTCAGCTCGCCGTATTTCTGCACTTCATGCCCTCATGTGTAGGGAACATTACTTGATTTTTCACAAGGACAGAGCTGTCCTTTATACCAACCCATCCTTCCTTCCTAAAGTAGTCTCTGAACATACTCTAAATCAGTCCTCAGAGCTTCCGGTCTACTACCCTGAATATGCCACTCATGGTGAACATCTCTTACACACCTTAGATGTCCATTGTATACTACGCTATTACAATAATCACAGCCAGTTGATTAGGAAAACGTCTCAATTATTAGTCACCTTTGCCTCTGGCAGAGAAAGACTTCCTGTTGCTAAACAAACCCTTTCTTCATGGTTAGCAAACTGTATTACCTTTTGTTACAAAAAGTGCAACAAGCCTTTACCTGGACCTGTCCAAGCCCATTCCAGTAGAGCTATGGCCACTACTGTGGGCTTGCTTTAAAGAAACCTCCATTTTAGATATCTGCAATGCAGCTACCTGGTCCACAATCCATACTTTCACAAGACATTACAAACTGGATATTGCCTCAAGACATAGGACGGCCTTCGGCGGTACAGTCCTACAGTGTCTCCTGTCATAATTGTCTTCCCATACGGACATAATTGCTGGGGATTCTCCCAGAAGTAATTACCAACTGCAAGATCATTCTGTGGAAGATAGTACAGTTACGTAAAATCTTACTGTAACAGTAGATCTTCAAGGAATGTCTCTTGCAGTAGGTACAATCCCATCCTCTGTCCCCCTCCTTCTCTAACAGAAGCAAATTCTGGTCCAGTGACTTAGGGTTGGAACTGCTTGGTACCTTGGCTTCCCCTCTGTCCTCACTTTGTAAGCTGAATCCGGCGGGTGAGCTGAGGATACTGGGGACCGCCCACACTTATATAGGAAGCAGGAAGATGATGTCATGTGTGGGCGTTCCCTGGTACAAAACTGTTAGAAGAGCTGCTGTGCAACAGCACCCTCTGCTGGAAACTCCCAGAAATAATTACCTACTGTAAGAGACATTCCTCGAAGATCTACTGTTATGGTAAGATTTTATATAACTGTACTTTTTGCAGGGAGGGAGGTGGACACTAGTCCTTTCTTGGAGATGAGAGTTCTGAAGGGACTTGCTAATCTGAAGGTGGACAAAGCAATGGAGCCAGATGGGGTGCCCTCAAGGGTACTGAGGGAGCTCAGGGAAATACTGACTGCACCTCTGACCTATTGACAAAAACTGAATAAATATATATTTAAATAACATCCTGAGTTTCTCAGTAATATTAATGTGTCTGTGGATATGTACATTTTAATTTTAATTTAAATACATTTTTAATCCATTGTACCTCTGTTTGTGGGAGTGGGGGAGCCATTTGCAAAATACTTTTTCTTTAACCCTGGCCTTACATTCCCCACAATACACCAGACTGTGATGCTTCTCTGCCCTGTCCTTTCATTCAGTTTGTTTTCTGTACTGTTAAAGAACAAGGTGTGCAGAACCGGAGAGGTTTTGGTTTTGCTAAATCTCCCCTAGTTTTGGATTCATGGCCACTATTCACTCAACATAAAACATGGCCTATAGTGTACCTTCATTTTAAAGTATAATATAAAGGAAAATGGATTGAATTCTTTAGAAAAACAGTTTAATAGCATGGCAGCTTGCAAGGCCCAGCTGTTAGTAAGTGCACAGGAAATTATGTACAGTATTGTTTTGAGCTAGTGCTAAAGTTCAATAAACACGCAGTTTCATTTGCTTACAGTCTAAATTCCTAGCAATAAATGTTAGGGGACAAGACACATTGAAAACAGAAACATAGGCTGAGGCAATGTAACAGCTGAGTATAGTCTAGAGGTTAGAGTAACGAGTTCTGACTGAGCTTGGTCCAACAGACCTTGGTTTGATTTCCCACAACCTCTACTTGCATTCTGTGACTCTGAGCAAATCACTACGTAACCACCGCAGTGCTCCCGGGTCACCCTTGAAAACCAGGCACTTGTGCCTAGTGGGTCTTACCTGGTTATCAAAAATTAACAAACACACACACACACTAAAGTAACCCTTGTCTACCTTGTTTAGTCTGTTAAGCAAAGTGTGCACTGCTAACAAAAGTGACTTGGTGACTGAAGGAGGGTAACAGCACAAGAGGACATAGTAAATTTATTTATTTAGTTGCTTTTGTTTACCAGGTAAGCACACTAGATAGCCAAGTGCCTATTTTCAGGTGTGACCCGGGAGGATTACAGGGTACATGCTATGCATCAGACAGTCATGGTAACATACAGGAGCATCAGACATACATAGGTAGGTGAATACAGCATATGGGACATCAGGCGAAACAGTTAAGTAGGAAGATAGCATCTGGATACATACCAGTAGTAAATAAGTAGAAAACAACTAAATAACAACATAATGATGTAAAACAACCAAATATCATGTACAGTCAGTGTCAAGAGAGCGCGGGGAAGACGGGGTCACCCCCTCACGGAATAGGCAAATAAAAGTGCAAAAAGTGCCTAGTGCAAATACATAGCAAGCTTAGTCAGCAGACATTACAGCAATAGCTTACACGGGTGTCACCCCTACAACAGTTGACTGGGGGGGAGAGAGGGACGCTGCTAGGGTCTATATGACACATAGACAGGCTGAGGCTGATTTAAGGAAGCTCCAGAGGGATGCTTTGAAACAGGGATGGGAGGGAGAGGAATGAGTTAATGCAGGAAGAGAGTTCCACAGTCTTGGTGCATGGACAGAGAAGGCCCGATCCCCAGTACGGGTGCGGGTTTTTGGAACCAGGTGATCCAGTGCAGCACAGGATCTTAGGTGGTAGGCTGGGGTTTCATGTTTGAGGGGGAGGGCAAGCGCAGAGGGGTTTTCCATTCTGACAATGTTGTCATTGAAACTACCGAGGACAAAGGTCCTCCATCATATCCTGGTTTCTAAATTATTCTCAATCAGAAAAAAAACAAGTCTAAGGTCTTCTTCAGCCTCCACAACAAAAACAAACAACTCCACCTCTCCATTGCAACCAAATAAGGAGCCATCCTAGAGCAAACACAATCGTTCAAGTACCTCGGCATCACCCTTGATCCCCACCTCTCATACGCTGTCCATATCAGCAATGTTGCAAAATCTGCCAGTGCGAGGTTAGGCATATTATTCCGGCACAGGAAACACCTAACCCCAGAAGCACTGTCAGTGGCCGTCCAAAGCTCCATTGTCAGCATCATAGACTATGGTCTTATCATATATGGGTCTGCAACTACCTCTGCTCTCAAACGTATTGCAACCTCCCTGAATAAGGCCTCACATTGCCGTACCCACACATGTGACCTTTATTCCCAATCTGAATGGCTTCAACTGGACAAACGCATAAAATACCAAACCTGGATCTTGGCCAAGAAAATTATAATGAGTCTGGCCCCACCTGGTGTCTGTGCCCTCCTTAAGCCTAGACATAGGAACGTCACTACAAGGAGATCCAATTCCCATCTACTACATATCCCACAATGTCGCATGACCCAAGGACAAAGATCATTCGCCTATCGGGCATCCAACTGGCTCAACTCTCTTGGCAGACATAGAGACTGCTCCAACACTCAGCCTCTTCAAGTCCAAGCTGCACCTCTCACTGCTTGAATCCTGCGATTGCCCATCTTAACATTTCCACCGTTCCAGCTGCAATTGCCCCAGCACTTACAATCAGTCTTTTCACCCCTAGCACCTTACCTGTCATATTCCCTCGACAAGGCCCCCTGACTGCACTGTCTCCCACCCTTGCCCACCTCCCCCCGTATCTCCACTCCTGCCCCTGCCCCAACCACCTCCAGTACTCCCCCTTACCCCTGCACCTCCTCCCCACCGATCTCATCCCTCACTTCTCCCACCACCCCCCCTTCCCTTGTCTTACTCATAGCTCAAGTCTTTGTACTGGTTATTACATGTCTGTCAGTCAATGACTATAAGTTTGTAACTAAAAATAATGACTGTTGCACACACTGACGTGGAACCTTAGTAAAAGAGCCTCGGCTCAAAGGTATTGCAATCCTAGATTGAAATAAATAAATAAAAGACGCAGTGCTTTTCAGGAGGAAGCCACTCCACCCGCGAGTAAAGTTCACAGTGATGTGTAAGACGAGGGACAGAGAGTGCGAAGTGGATTTTATTGTTATATGCAGTCTCCTATTTCATGAGACTAGATCTCAGTACAAGGAAAAAGGATACGAGCCAATAACAGAGCGTGGGAAGGAGTATCCCCCTCACTAGGGCAAGTCGGGCAGCCGGGGTGAGGCAACTTTTTGCTCTGTAGGCAAGACCAATCTTAACGTTAGTTGCCTTACATATATTCCAAAGATGGGTGGTGAGGTCGAGTTGCGGGTCAAGGGTTACTCCCAGATACTTAACGGAGTTCACTGTCTGCAGGAGGGTGCCATTTGTTCCATAGATGTTTAGGGGAGCAGGGCAGGAATTAGTTTTGGCCGCAGAGCCAAACAGCATAGCTTGGGTCTTTTTCAGGTTGATGGTCAGCTTATGGCCCTCCAGCCAGTTTTGGATAAGCATGAAGTCGGAGTTCAACCTGGAGTTGATGACAGAGATATCCTGGGAGCTGGTCAGGATGACGAGGTCATCCACGTAGAGGGTGAAGTGCCCATAGAATGTGACAGATGGCAGTTCATTAATAAATAGGGAAAACAGAATGGGTCCAAGGATGGAACCCTGGGGAACCCCACAGACCACTGGGGACAGGTCAGAGAGGGTACGATTGAAGTGGGTGTATTGCTGTCTGCCCCCAAGGTAGTTTGGAGAACCAGGTAATGGTGGGGGGGGTGGGAGAATCCATGGGATTGAAGAGAGGAGCAGAGGAGGGAATGGTCTACCTGGTCGAAGGCCTTCAAGAGGTCCACGAAGATGGCACCAGTTAGTTTGCCTTGCTCAGATGTGGTCCTTATCTCGGAGGTAACAACGGCAAGTGCGGTGGATGTGCTGTGCCCTTTTCTGAAGCCATGTTGCGCGGAGGAGAGAAGAGCATAGCTCTGAAGGTAGTGGGAGAGTTGCGAGGCAGCTACCTTTTCAAGGAGCTTACAGATAGCAGAAAGTATGGCAATAGGGTGAAAGTCTTTGGGGTCACCATGTTTGAAGATGGGGACAACCTTGGCAACTTTCCATATGTCAGGGATGATCCCTGTGATAAGAGAAGGGTTGAAAATGTGAGAGACAGGCCAGGTGAGGAGGGGGGCCCCCATGTTGAGCAGTTTTGGCTCAAGGCTGTCATGTCCCACACAGGTGTGGGGCGAGAGGCCAGCCAGGAGTTTCTGGGTTTCCATAACTGAGACCCGTTTTAGGTAGAAGGGTGGTCGAGGGGTGCGTCCACTCAGGGACATTAGGGCCAGGGGCTTGGAGGAAGGGGGAGCAGGCAGGTCAGAGAACATGGAGTTAAATGTATTAGCAATAGTTTGGGGGTTGCTGCAGTTGACCCCACCAATGTGTAAGTCAGCTACCAGTTTCCTGGCCGATCCACCAACCAGGTTTTTAATATTTTGCCAGAAACTCAGTGGATTTTTGGCTGTGGCTAGTAGGGCAGATTGGCAGTATTCACTCTTAGCGTTGTGGATAGCTCTTTTACAAGAGTTTCTAAGCTGCCGATATTTTAGGAGGTCATTGTTGTTGCGGGAGATTTTGTATTTTTCCAAGCATTTGTCCCTCCGCTTCAGCAGGGAGAATAGGCCTCCACAGAGCCACTTAGTGACGGTGCCCCTCACCCTCCTTTTTGTGAGGGGGGCGTGCTTGTTTTGCAAGGGGACAAATACCGTGAGGAAATGGTCGAAGGCTGCTACGGGGTCATTGGTGGCAGTGACCCGAGACCAGTCGGTGTGCTGTAGGTCCACAAGATAGTAAGTATGAATTTAGAATAGTCCTTCATCTGGATAACCTTGCTGGGGATTTTGGGTGAGGAGATGCCCCCATATGCAGTATGTTGGGGAGTGATCTGATATGACGTCAAGGAGAATACCTGAGGAGACAATTCTGTCAGGCCTATTGCTCAATACCCAGTCGATAAGGGAACCTTTACCCCCCCGGGAGGTGGTCCTTGTGCATACTATAATGAGCTGGCTGAGAGCAAGGCCTGAGAGTAGCGGTTCAAATTGTTTGGTGTTGGGCCCCAACCAATTGAGGTTAATGTCACCCAGTACTAGTAACTCATTCGAGCCAACCTTGTCCCTCAGGCAGTCAAGTAGTGAGGGGAGACCTGGTAGGCCTCCATTCAGAGGGTTGTAGGCACAAACTAGGTGTGCCTTTTTTGTGTTCCCAAGAAGAAGGGCATGTAGGAACACACAGGCAGGTGGTGCAGTGTGTGTTGGAACAACAACTGATACGTTAAGGTGCACCTTAAAGTAGACTCCTCCCCCATGCTTGTTTCCTGCCCGGGCTTGCCTGATGAGGCTGTAGCTCAGAAGGGTGCACAGGGGGGTCAGGGATGTGAGGCTTTAGCCATGTTTCCAAGATCCCCATAATGTCAGGGTTGTAGTAGGCTACCCAGGCTGTTAGTTCTGCTAGGTGGTGGAGTATACTGCGAACATTCAGGTGTGCAATTTTTAGGCCTTTAGTAGATAGCCAGGCAGGAGGAGATTTGGATGAGAGTAGGGAGGCCTGAGGACCTTGATTTTTGGCTGTGCTCTGAGCCAGAGCTGGGAAGACCATAACGCCAGGCATGAGTACCTTTGAGAGGCCGAGTCACCAGGTGAGGAAATACCCGAGCAGCCGGTACCTATGCCCAGGGCGGCAGGGAGTATCCGCAGGCTGGCTATGTGAATGCAGCCAGCGATATTCAGTATAACAGGACTTTTATCAACACCCCAGGGCGATAGGACAGGGATATAGCTATGCCCTAATGACAGGGGGTGCCTCGGGGGGGGGTGGAGTGACAAACAGCCAAGTGACTCAATCCATGATGCACAAAAGTGTGCGTAGCCTTAAGAAAGAGCAGAAAGCACAGTAAACACAGGCGTTTAATTGTATGAGAAGATGGCTCAGCCAGCAGTAAGGCAAGGTAGACCCTAATGGGGCTGTTCTACAGGGATCACATGCTAGTCAGCTAACAAGAGTGTTGTAATCTAGACTTGGCTAGCTACAGCCAGGATTCACCCAGGGAGGAGGTTAGCCTGGAAAAAGTATCAGCCAAATGACAGGTGATGGTCTGAGAGGAGATATTTAAAAAAAAAAAGGTAGCAGCATGCACAGATAGAATATATTAGACCCTCCCACCCACCTTTTTGAACCGATGTTTTTTCGTTTTGACAAGCCTACTTTGTTTGTATTGCCAGTGATAGGCCCCCACTGTTTTGTCAATTTGTTTTTCACTCCATTAGGATGTGCATGCATGCTACAATTGTTTTTTGTAGTGCAACACCATTAAAGTGAGACTGAGGTAACACTGCGAATTGTGAAAAAGAATATCCACTTTTATATAGTGTTTATCTTTTTTCTTTCATAGCTGAGTATCAATTCAAGAGCAGCGGATCAGTCAGAATGGATTTAAAGGTTATCCAAGACAAAGACTTGGTGCATAGGGTAGATAACTGGAAGACAGCTCCAAGAAATCAATAGTCATTTACAAATTTAGGTTAACCTTACATGTAGCCCAGGCAACATAAGCCAATGGGCTACTACCCCTGCCTGTTGGCCTGCACACAGGTTAAAGGGCCTGGGTCCTGCTGCGGTGGTACTTGGGGGGGATGGCAGGGGGGGTTCTAGCCAAGAAGAATAATGAAAATAACATGGTGTCTCCACCCACAGTAAGTTACAGTGGGCCATGTGTATGACTGGTGGAACCCCCGGAATGCTGTACCTACCCTTTCAACTGCCCTACATACTGGATGCCAAACAGTTTCCCAAAACCATATTCCACATAAACTTTATAAATGATTTCCACAAAACACCCTTCACACAGCAAATCCAAACAAACAACACAGCTTTATTGGGGTGGAAGGGTTAGGATCAGGGTACCTGGAACCAGGATAGCTGTGGAAGGAAGGATGGTTAATGAATATGTTCAGAACAATTAACAACACAGACCACCCCAGGTGCCCACCCCCACTGGTACCAGTTTTACCCTCTGTGCTTTCTGGGTACCCAGAAGTCACAGGCCTGTTCGGTGCTGTGGGTTGGTTAGCAATAGTGCCCTGGAAATAATGTAACTGGTTGTAACAATTAAACAGACACTCCCCTGGACTGCAAGGGTATACCTGGGTACTCACATTCCCGGAGCTCTGAAGAGTTCCTGGTACAGAGGGCTTCTACCAGTACCAATTCAGGAGGTCTCAGTTCAAAAGAGGGCAAACAAATGGGCAACAGAAGGTATCCTGAACTCTTGAGCTTGATTGAAGGTCTGGCCGCTTGTCACCTTCATCCTATTCAGGCCCATTGCAGAGCTACTACGGAAGGCCCACCAACTACAGAAAGCTCAGACCTGGGAGTGGCTCCAAAGCCCGGCTCCCTCACAGCTGCACTAGCACCTCAACACAAGCCAGTGACCCTCTGTAGCCAGCAGGCCCCACTGGGTGGTGGTTAGCAAATTCCCCACCTGGCTCTAAAATGAAGCTGTGACTCTTTTGGATTCTTTACTCTCAAACTCAAGATCAACTCTGCTGTGCAGCCAGAACAATCTCTACACACTTGCTGTTCTCAAAGCCTTTTAGCAGCAGGCTCCAAACTCCAACTCTGATCAGCAGTTCCAGGCCTCATCTGGATTGCAACATGAGACACAGGTCCCTGTAGACTAGAGCACCTGCTCACTCTTTCTCTCTAGTAAGTAGTAGTAGTAAATCATTTTTATTCATCAGAATAAGGGAAGTACATTCAATTGAGCATAGCTCATGTTGAATGAAGTCTCAAGCATGAGAACAAAGCAGACGTAAGTTACAATACAAAATACACAAATCAAGCATTGTAAATAACACATACAAAGTTTCTGGGCACACAAACAGTTATGAATTAACAAGCATCTCATTGACTACAGTGGGAAGAACTACTTAACCAAGTCATGCACCATTTATACAAATCAGATAGGTGAATAGGTTGATTGGACCTATGTAAGTTTAATGGAATTTGGTTCCACAGAGTAGCTTCTCTGTAAGGAGCAGATGACCTACCTACATTTAAATTACATTTGACAGTGGACTATTGTATACTCTTAGCCAATCTTAAATGATCTTTCACACATCTGAGTGAGAATAGATCAAGAATGTAAGTGGGGACCCCATTTTTCCAGATTTTGAACATGAATTGAAGGAGATGTAAATTCCTATGGACATGGGGTGTTGACCAGTTTAGATTGTTATACAGTATGCACCTATAGGTTCTATAGGTCATCTCCAAGACAAAGTGGGCCATTCTGTAGAACATGAAGTCCACTCTGCTCAACAAGGAGCCTGAAGCCCCACTGTATAAGAGGTCCCCATAGTCCAAGACAGGCATTAATATGAAATTTACTACGTTTAAGCAAATATCCCTAGACATGTGATTTTTAAATCTATAGAGGGCCCCCAGCTTCCTATTCATTCCTGCTAACATATTTATATGGAGAGCCCAACTCAGATTGCAGTCTAACCAGAGACCTAGATATTTATGGTGGTCTACCTCCTTTATAGAAATACTGTCTAAGGCTGTAATAGCCAAACATGGGTTCTGTTCTTTGGACTGTTTGTTCCTGAACAAAAGGGCCCGGGTTTTCTTTGGGTTTAGTGTTAAAAAGTGCTTTTTGAAAAATTCCTGGTCCTGGTCAAAAGCCGGGTAAAGATTGGAACCTATCAATTCAAGGGTTTGGCCCTCTACATATATTATGGTGTCGTCCACATACAAGTGATATTTAATGTCTGATAGGTCAAATTTGAGATTGTTAGTGTAAATGATAAATAACAAAGGCCCCAATGTTAACTCCTGTGGGACACCAAAGGACATATTCACCAACTTTAATTTAAATGGGCCTATTTCCACAAATTGCCTCATCTAAGTAGGAGGAGAACCATATAACAGCCTGTGGGGATAAACCAATCCTGCTGAGCCTGGACAGGAGCAGTTGGTGGTTTAGGGTGTCGAAAGCCTTGGACAGATCTATAAACAAAGTTCTGACCACTAGTCTGCTGTCCAGGCTCAACTGCAGATCAGTAACCACCTTAAAGGGAAAGAGAACATTGTTTAACCAGGAGTAGCACACTACATAGAAACATAGAATTTGATGGCAGATAAGGACCACTTGGCCCACCTAGCCTGGCCATTTCCCTACCTAATGGATAAGCTGCAGATCCTAGTTAACCAATAGCCTACTTCCTCCTACCCCTCACTAGAATTGCCTTAAGACTAAGCGGAAGCTTGTTTCCAGATGTGACCTGGGAGCACAAGGAAGTTAAGTGACTTGCTCAGGATCACACAGTATGCGCCTAGGCAGCTGTGGGATTCAAACCCAGGTCTCCAGATTTGCAGGTCAGAGCCTTAACCCACTGCGCTATACTGCCTCCTCAACTAATGCAGTTTAGGTGCTATGTTGAGACTGAAAACCCGATTGATGAACAGACATCTTTTTATTTATGCCCAAATAGTATCTCAGTTGATTGGAGAAAATTCTCTGGAAAACCTTAGAAATCTGCGTCAGGAGTGAGATGGGACTGTAATTGCCCTGCTCACTTCTGTCCCCAGACTTAAATACAGACTTCACTTTTGCAATTTTCCAGCCCCTGCGAAATTCACTCCAAGTGCAAGATAAATTGCAAATATGAGCCATCTGCTGTAAGCCAGACTTCAGCTTTTCTCTGGCTTATTCACAGTTCTTGGAGAACCTCTTTCCCAGCTCAGGTTGTGCTGTCAGTCCCAAAACTGTTGCAGGATGGCTGCAGTAAAAGTCTCCAGTTAACACAGCGAACTCCAAAAGAATGCCTGGAAACAGCTCGGAATTTGCAGCTTCTCCAAATCAGCAAGAACAGTTCTCTAATATTTCTCTGATTACCTCAGCTCTTCTTCCAAAGCAAGCTCTGTGAAAGGCCTTGGTAGCTTTTGCCTGTAGCACAGAGCCCTCCTGACTCGATCAGAGCCCAGCCGCAGACTGAATTCACTGCCCAAAGTCTCTGGGATTTCCCTTGAGAAACCATGCCCTCTGAGTGGCTGCATCCAGGCATCAATCACAATATTAAGCCCTCTTTAATTACTGATTTGTTGTGTCCCTTGGTGCCTGAAAATAGTTAACACCTCCTCCCATGAGTCCTCTCTCACAGTTTTTGGGCACCCAGTTCTCTGATTGACTGTCTTTAGGGGGTCAAAGTATCACAAATATGACTGCTCACATTTAGCTCCAATGTTGAATAGCAGTCCCCCAGCTATAAGATTCTGGTGCAGTCAGTGTCTCTGTTTTTTATTTATAATTTCTCACATAAGCAGTCCCTTTTGCCCCCTGTCAAGCAACTGTAAAATGATTATTTTTAAACCCTCCTGCTGCCTATCACTAGCTCCAATACACACTGTCCCTGCAGCCGTCAGGCAGGCTCAAATAATTCATATGGACTCTACCTCATTCATATTCATGAGGTGGGTCCCGATTCTGCAGTGCGGCTGGCGCTGCTTAAAAATGCTTTACTTCCCTCCCTGGTGCCTCTTATGCCTCCTCCATTTCTCTGTTCCCCCTTTTGCTTAACATTGGGACCAGGACCCCAGAAAGGTGACAAAAAGCCACTGAAAGGATGAAACTGAACACTGAACTGCACAGAAGTGCAGAAAACAAACCGGCAGTTCCACTCCTCTACTCCTCCAGCCTCACTCTTGGCCAAAAGATTGCGAGGGTTGGGGGGAGGATCCACAGCACTGGAGACCCGTGCCAGAAAAGCGGGGACACATAGGTGGAAGATGAGACACAGAGCAGCCTCAGAAGCTAGTCAGGTAAGCCCCCACTGAAGGGTTGCATATAAATAAAAAATTTAACAAAAATGTGAGTGAAATTCTTTGATATCTTCCATAGAGTCAGAGCAGCCCCTCTCTCGCTTTTTCAGTCTTGCTTATAGCAGTTCAGTGGAAGAAACAAAATGATGACTGTCATGAGGCAAGACATGAATGACATGAGGACAGGCTGATGCAACATTCCCTTTCCCCAGTTGGGCCAGTAAGTACTGCTATTCTTCAGCATCACTGCCAATAGGCTCATCATCACAACTGTTTTGAAAGTACCCTTGAGTATCCTGCCAACACACCATAATTTAGTTTAATAAAAGTTAGAATGTCAAAGTTTTCTAGAAGGAGTTTTCTCCTCTTAGTGCTAGCAACATAGCCAACAGCGTTAACCATTCTTCTTGCATAGACACTTATTGCTGGGCAGCTTAAATAGTAAAGGGCCACTTTTTGTATTCCTGGCCAGACCACTCCCTTTTCATACCAGTACTGAAGTGGCTCATCTCGAACATTTACCTTTCTGGGATCCTTTAAGAAGCCATCTACCATAGTGCTAGCTGAGTAGCTTGTGATGGGAGAAGTAACAGCAGTGTCTTTCTCTGTGTCATCCAGTCCTGTCCAAATGTTGTCTGTGGAGGCACCATACAAATTGCCCTTGGGATATGACACATAATTCAAGGCTTTTCTTATTCTTCTGCCTTCGCTGTGATCTGTTTCTTTGAATGAGCATGGCTCGTGATCAGTCACCGCAGCAGATTTATCTGTTGTCATTTTTAGAGCAACTTTATTAATGAGCACTTCTTTACAACGGTTGAGGTCTACCCTACCAGATAGAAGACCTGGCAAACTGGTTTTGAAACATGGATCCAACATCGTTACTATCACATAATGTTCAGATTCCAAAATCATGGCAATCCAGTCTGTTTCCAAACAGGCAGTTTTTCAGCAGGAGTGACACCTTTGTTTGCACTTTGCTCTTCAAATGTTTCTCAGAATCTTTCTAGTCTCTCTAAGAGAAGACATATCAGTTAAATGACTTGACTTATGGTTGCACTGTCAGCACTCACTTCACATGTGCCTTCCTCAAATGGCTGTAGCAACTGACATAAATATGATATAAGATTCCATTGCCCAGAGATGAGTGTAACATCCCAATTCCCTACTGCATGGTCCATGGTGTACTGGTAAACTGCTTTGTGCTGTTCTTGGAGCCTCTGTAACATGTAAAAGGTGATATTCCATCTAGTGGCAACTTCTTACTTTAGCTGGTGAATTGGTACGTTCTGTTTTTGCACTTCCTGCAAAATTTTACAAGCTTTTGCAGAGTGCCTAAAGTGACCACATTTCTCATATACAGCACCAAGCATATACTGTGTTGTGCCTAAAAATAGGCAGTTGCTCTTGTCTAGTGTACCTGCCCAGTAAACAAAAACTAAATAAATAAAAATATTGTGCACATTCCTGTCTTCATTGAGGAAGTTCTGTACCACTAGGTGACATGTATGTGCAAAACATGATAAATGTAGCAACTCACCATCCTTAATACTTTCTGTCATCGAGGCACAGGTCAGGAAGCATAGGAAAACTAGGAGCAGTTGTAGATCTCACCAAAAATATTTATTTGTACTAGCAGTAACATAAAAAATAAAATTGTTCAGTATAACTGTTTACAAAGGCAAAATAAAATAGACGAGATCCATCAGAGTTTTTCTTCAGTCTCTGTGTTCATCCCTGCAAGCAATTGCAGCTCTGTCTTATAAGTCCTTCCAACTCCCCATTCTTAACAAGCATCTTCCAAAGGATGTTGGAGGCAGCATAGTGCAGTGGTTTAAGGCTCTGAGCTGCAAATCTGGAGACCTGGATTTGAATCCCACTGCCCCCACTTGCATACTATGTGACCCTGAGCAAGTTACTTAACTTTCCTGTGCGCCCAGGTTGCATCTGTAAACAAACTTTCAGCTTAGTGTGTCTCACTTGGTTAAACAATTAAAAAAAAAGTGTTGTATATTTCAAGCAGGTGCTGGCAAGAACACAGTGTGCCTCAGCTGAGGCACCTTTTCCACAGCTCTTCTGCAAAAGGCTTAAAAAATTGCACTCGGATAACCCCTTGAGTTTCTAATAGCTTTTTGCAATCATCTCAAACTATAATTATATGCATTTCAAAAATTAACACTATACAATTTCTAAACTAAGGTATCCCAATATCAGTTACATTTCCACATAATGATTTGCATATATTTTTACACCAGCAGATATGCAAGGGAGGAAAAAAGACAGAACAGCAAGTGAAGACTGAGAGACATTGAAAGGCAAAGAAATGAGACTAACATAAAATCCTAGGTCTCACAGGAAAACTTGGTTGAGCAACCAGACAGTCAAGAAGACAGGAAAAGGAAAGAGCAGACACTTGCATTTAAACACTTTCTCCATAACAGCTGGGACAGGGTCCTATTCTACCCTGCCACACTTTCACAATGTTCACTCCATTGTCTGCAACCACAAATCCTAGGAAAAGGCCATTGGGGAAAGCCATTCTGGAAACCATTTCTTTAGCTCCTGTAAGATGTTCATACCAGTGTAATTTTCTTTGTCAAAGCTTACAATACAGAGGGCAGCCTGTTTGTGAGGATTTTGATAGTCGTTGATGGTGCCAAAGGATGTTGCAAAGGACAAATGCAGTGTCAGTAGCTCAGCAAGTTGCACATTCACCTCTGAGGCTGGAAGGTCAAAAGGCTGTGTGTTCTATCCCCACGCCAGGCACTTGGGTTAAATCTCAATACTGACACTGTAGTGCAGCATGAAGGGGGTGCTGCACTCCTGAGGTGCCGTCTTTCAGATGAGACGTTAAATCAAGCATGTTCTGGTATTAGTTCAGGTGGATGTTAAAGATCCCATGGTACTTCTTGAAAAGAGTAGGATAATTTTTTTATTTTGTAACAAACATATTTACAGGCAAAACATATATCAAGTCAGTACATAATACACATCAAAGAAATAAACAATATCACAAAAAAATTAATGTCCCATTTTGTTTCTACCCCATACCAAAGTGAAGGTATTAGCTCAAGAAAAAGGAAAAAAGAATAAATAATTGCAATGCATCTAACAAAAAACAGAAATCAATACTAATTTTTCTTTTACAGTTTCTGAAAAGTAAATAGCTGACCAGCCTCTGTCTATCTTACTTATTGTTTAGCAGTAACAGAATATACCATTGAGTTAATCCGCTATCACCCAAGAGCAGAACTGCCAGTGTTTTTTTTTTTTCAAATTTGGTCTTTGGTAGTACCTTTTTTCCATTTTGTATTTTGTTTTTAAACTTGTGAATACCTGTATTACCACATATTCAAGTGTCATTTCTTTTTGTTGTATCAACAGGGCACATCTAGCTTGCCACATGTAAAATTTATTGTACATGCAGCAAAAATTACTGGCAAAGTGCTTTTATAATAGTTCCATAGTTTGAAAGGGTACGACCAAGCGCCAACATTTCATATGTCATTGAAAGTAGTTTAGGGTCTGTCTATCTATTATTCAAAGCTGTCCAAAAGGACTGGGTTAACGGACACTGAAGCAAAAAATGTTTTGTAGTTTCTAAGATATTAGTACAGCCTAGTCTGGGTCACATCCTTTCCTCAAGGGCCTTATGTTTAGGATTGTTTCTTACCTACCCCTAATCTGTCATGGCATGAAAGTCATACCGTGTCCATTTGTTTGGGAATTCTAGTATCTGTCAATTGTAAACAGGCATCTTTCCCCTGAGTTTCTGGACATTCTGATAGTATGGGGTATATATTGGGTTTCTTCTATAATTTTTCTATGAAAGGATTTTCTAGAATTGGAAATGATGAATCATTGGGTAGGTAACCTGCCATTGACTTATCTTGGTTAAGCAGGATTTAATATATTGAGGTAGCTGTTTGGTGTGGGTAATCATAGAAACTGATTAAGTTCCTGTATCGCATTTCTGTAGCAGGGGGCTTAGCCTATCGCCTAATATATTGTACCATCTAAGTTGTCCTCCTTTTAATATGTCTATTAAATTTCTGTATAAAAATATACTATCAAAGAATAGTATGCGGTTTAGCATTCTAATACCTCCCATGTTGTAATCATAATAAGTAAAATTCCTTCTAATTGGACTGAGCCTGCTGCTTCACAGCCCCTGGAAAAGCAGATTTAACACTTGTGCCTCTAGAGCGAAAGGTGTATGGGAAAATACTTGCTATACGCAAGAACTGAGGTACAACCAGGGTTTTTATTAATTATGCTCTTTTCTTTTTTGAAATTGTTTTATTTCTCCATTTATTTATTTATTTATTGAAAATGTTTTACCAGGAAAGGCACATTGAGCAAAAAGATGCTCGCCTCACGGTGCGACCTGGGGGGGGGGGGATTACAGAGGAGGCAGGTATACATACAAAAGTTGAACTTACAGTAGCACAATGTGGAAAATGAACATAGTTGGGAAGGATACATTTGAACAAATTACATAGGCAGTGCCATTCAGCACGGCACAGGCTCAGCAAGTACAGGTTATACAATTTGTGGTTAACCAACTAGGTAGGAACAGTACGGAACAAGAACGTAAGGGGATGGTATACAAAACATTGTACACATCGAGGCAAAACATGAAATACATAAGTGCCCGTAACAGAACAGAGGTAGTAATACAGAACTTGAGTGCCAGTAGCGGAGGTTGAGCTGCAGGGAGGAGCCTCAAGCAGAAAGGAAGGATTGGGAGAGCAAGAGGGGGGTGGGAATGGGGGCTGACGAAACGTAGGTGTATAAGGGAGGGGTTAGGTGAGGAGGGAGGAGGGAGGGGACTGGGGAGCTTAGATTGATTAGGAGGGGGGAAGGGAGAAATTGAGAGTGAGGATTAGGTAATGGAGAGGGCATAAGCGCGCAGGGTAGTATATAAGCCAGACAATTCAGCGATAGCCGGGCCACTGGTCAGGCCAGGGGGGAGCGGGGCAGGAGGAGCTAACGGGAGGGTGGTCAGGAGCAGTAGCAATTAGGTGTGAGGAAGTTAGAGAGGGCATAGGATAGGGACAGTTTGGATGAAGAATGACAAATCTGGGTGGGCAGGTCATTCCAGAGTTTAGGGAAGAGGTAAGAGAATGCGGACTGGCTGGTGGTGGTCCTACGGTGAGGGATGAATAGTAGTCTGGGGTCAGTGGATCTGAGGGCATGAGAGGGGGTAGGTGGGGAGGATAGGGTGGAGGCGAGATAGGGAGGGAGGGAGCCGAGCCAGAAGTTAGAAGTGAATTTAGCGCTATGAATTAGGCGACATTGTTGAACAATTAACTGTCCTTTTTGTATTGCCAGTTCCCAGTTAAATCTGGCATCATCAGCTGTACCAAAGGTGACCCTGAGATTTTTATAGGGTCTTCCTTGATTTGTATATCCACTATTGTAGTTGTGTGTGGAGTCCTAAGGTCTGGATTGATTTGTATCCCTTGGCTTTTGTCATAATTTAGTGTACTTCCTGAGATATTTTCATATTTTTGAAGTAACTGAACTATTTCCTGAATTGTTTCATCAGAATGGATGCTTAGTACTAAATCATCTATGTATGTGCTGATGTTGGTAGTTGGGGAGTGTCCTGCTGTTGATATTCCTGGGATATTTCTATTAACTTGTATTTTCCTTATAAATGGATCAATAACTAAGTATAGTACTGGACTGAGTTGGCAGCCTTGCCTCATGCCTCTCTTTATGTAGAAACCGTTCCCTACTTTTTTATTTATAAACAGTTGGGCTTGTGTTGTTTGATACAATAATTGTATCCCTTTTACTACTGGGTCTAGTACCCCATAAAATCTCAATACCTTAAATAAAAAAGGTATGACTGACTCAATCAAAGGTTTTTTGTTGGTTGGGTTTCAAAAGCCAGCCCAACCCCGGCCTTGATACTCCTAACGGAATGATGTCCCTTAGGAATTGTAAACTATGAAACTTAGATCTATCTGGAATACCACAACACTGAACAACAGAGATCGGATTTTCTGCAATTTTAGTCATGCGTTGTGCCAAAATATTAGACAATATTTTGTAGTCCACATTTAAAATACTGATGGGTCTTCAGTTTTGTAATATTGTTCTGTCCCCTTTTTTATACAGTAGGATAAGCAATGCTTTAGAGAAAGATGCAGAGAAGAAGGGGAATTCAATATGGAGTTGAAAAGCATTGCTAGCACTGGACTAAGTTTTTCCTGGAATTTGTTTGATAAAATTCAGCTGTTAGGCCATCTAAGCCTGGGGTTGTGTTTAGTTTAAATTTGTTATGGCTAAAGTGACTTCCTGTTGGGAAATTTCCATTTTTATTTGTTTTTCTATTTCTTCTGGTAATTTGGGGACCTATAGGTCTTTAGGTCTTTAAAAAAATCTTCCTACCATTCTGTAGCTATACTTTCACCAAATTGTTTTTGTATGTAATTTTAGGTTTCTTTCTCAATTTTTTGTGGGTCATTAGTAGGTATGGGGTCATCCGTTCTTTGTAAGGAATCAATAGTAGTAGATTTTATTCTGTCTGCACAACTTTTGAAAGCATCCAGAGTTGGTCGATGCTCCTGAGTGCCAAACTGAGCCTCCATTTTTAAACTCGTATATCTATTATATTGGAATTTAAACATTTCTTCTTTTGTTTTTTTTATTTGGGTTTCCAAGTTTATTTTTTGTTCATGTGCTAAGGATATAAGTTGTTGCAACTTCTGTCTTAGAGTTAAATATTGGGCATATTGTTTTTGACCCTTCCAGGTGGCATGTTTAATAAATAGGTTTTTAAAATCAGTTTTAGAATCCAGCCACCATGCTATACCTGTATCGCAGGCTTCTGCTATTGATACCCTGGCTCTCAGTAATTGATCCCAGTTATCTAAAAGTATGGGATCTTCTAATAGAGAGTTGTTCAACTTCCATCTTTTTTTTGTCTGAGAAAACAGGATGGGAATTTTTATTGAAAAAAAATGGACATCTGCACAAAACAACATACAATAAGTAGATACAATAGTAACATGATTTGCCTAGTCAGTAGAAACGTAATTATTAACCCCCCATACAACCATGATCATTGTGTATACAAATATCCATAGTCCCCACCAGTCACAAAAAAACAGAAAAAGGGAAAATTATGTAGATAAGTCTTTCCCATATTCTTACATATGTTAGTTCAGTCATACATCATAGTTGACCCATAGATGCTCAACTTTCTCTACTGAAAATTGCTCTGTATCCAACCTTAGTATCTGATTCAAAGATTTTTAACATTATTCAGAATTTCTTTGTGAGTCAATACCTCTGCTGCAGAACCCACATACAACGAGCCTGCCATATGAAATATCGTAATACAGCAAATGCAATATATATTGTATCCTGATGGTAATTACCAGGTGCAAGCCCATACATCACATCTGAATATGTAAGAGAGGAGAAATGAGGTTATGCCCATTCTAGAGCCAGATACTCCCAAAAATGTGTCACATATGCACATTCTAAAAAGAGACGAGATTGCACGTCTATTATTTGAGTGCAAATTTCCTTAGGACAATATCGTTCTGACACTTGCTTATGTTTATTATTACCCCAAATGTTCAGCCTGCCATAATTACCCAGCTATACCACATCCCAGACAAAGAAGGGAAATATGGGGTCCGCTAATTGTTTGAGCACAGTTATTTTCTGTGCCACCTGCCACTGAGGAAAAATAACCTCACACTGACATTCTATGGATACTGTGTCTTTATATAAAGTTTTCTTATCCAATGTCTAAAACTGTAAAGGGGCTAATTTCCACCACATAGCATTTTTTATGCAGTCCAACCCATAGGCGAGGAGTATACCCCCTGTCTTCAACTGTTTCAAATGTCTCTGTCTCTGTCTTCATAGAGGGAGATATGGTTCTAACCAGTGAATAACCAGGGGCTTCCAAAATTTGTCACCAGGATGCAATGCATTTCCGATGATATAGCTCCCAAATAGGCTAAAGAAAGAGGCTATTGGATGGATCATGCCCTCCACCCCCCTCAGTGACTGCCCGATACGTGAATTCTCCTTTTATAGGATTTAACCTAGAACCTCAAAAGACCTGGAAAAACGCACTATACAACCTTGTCAGTAATTTCAGTGGGGGCAGATATACTTGTCCGATATGAAGCAATATCGGAATTAAAAGGGTTTTTATCATTACTACTTTTTTTTTTTTTTTTTTTGGAGAGTTGCTCACCTTTCCATTCTGCCACTAGTCTGTCCGCATGGGGCCAGTCCCTTGTTCCAGTTTACTACAGCCAGATCTCATGTCCAAATTCTAGGCCCAAAATATTTATTGGTTCTGTGGTTATTGGAATACCTGAGAAGGAGCATGTGTCAGGAATAGGAGTATTACCTAAGACTATTTTTTTGCTTTTACAAACATTTATTCTAGCCCGGAAATATCGGAGAATTTCTGGAAAATGGCAGACAGAGAGGTTTCAAAAGAGTAGGGGATTTTATATTAGCGAAATGTACAGCAAAATAAAATACATGTAATTATACATCAAAGTCATCTGCACAGAACCATAAGACATATTGGAAAGAAAGGTTAATCTTAAATAGCTCCAAAATCGGTGACAATCTTATGCATTACTTATCGAGTCTACAAAGAACATAGTTTATACTCTCCCTCACAGAAATACCAAAATAACAAACATCATTGTCTTGGCTTCTTCCCCCTCAACCCATTCCTTCCTATATCCCAATTCATACCATCTTTTAAAGATTTTATCTAATTATAACCCCATCCAATAATCATGCCATCTCAGATTTGCTTCAAAAAATAAAGAATTAGTCCTTCAAATAATGTTGTTGTAAGATTTCTCCACCAGGAGTGAAGCACAGGGGAAGGCAATTAATTTTTCTCCTTCAGCTATGCCATTGCAACCTCTTTTGTGATGCTTTCTATTAGTACAGCAAGGGGAGTCATTACCTGCTGCAACACAAAGCGACACCTACTTTTCCATATGCACCATTTAAATATGGCACAGACAGCTCTCAGGGTACCTGGGTGAAATATTTTCCAGTTGGTGGTATATGACCCAAATATCAGCATATACCGACTGCACAGCATCAGTTCTACAGCAAAGACCAGCACAGCGACATTGTCGGCAGTCGCTTTGATGGTCTCCACTACCCAACACTGGTGCTGGGGAGGTGTTTGCCCCCATCCCAGAACTAACTCTGGCTACAACACCAATTGGTGATGTGCTGTCGCTATGCTGTCTGTTGACAAATTTCTTGTTGCCGCGGCATAGTGCAGCCAAATGTCAACACATCATATGACATAAGAGCAATCGGAGGGCTGCCCCAGACCTTTGCTACTTTGGCCCATATATCTTTAATGTAATTACATTCAAAGTACTAATGTTCCATTGATTCTATTTCAGCCCTACAATTTTCCCCTCAGACATAACCTTTCTTCAGTTTTTTTGTGGAAATGATTCCCTCTTACACGCAACCTCCCATGACAACACATCCCCAGCATGTCCCATATTTTGGGGGGTACTTTGGGTTCTACCAATTGGTTTGTTATTCTACTCACTTCGATGTTAGAGGGGCAAACAAAACAGGATGCACCTGAAAATTCAGTTTTTAAAATTTGTTCATACATTTTATTTCTAGGAAGTCTCATACAATCCTGCTGAGACACTCTTCAAGAGCTTAATTTTCTAAAAAAATCTTTAATATACTCAGGTGTTCTTTTCGGGTATTCCTCTTTTTCCCCCAATTAGGTGATTCCCATTTCTGAAAGAAATGTCCCCATCTTGCCTTAAAGCTTAAGGCCCATGCATATTGATAGCCTCTCAGTATCGAGATTATATTTGTATACAAAAATATATAAAAAAAAAAAAAAACAGAATAGGGTTCACCATATTTAAGCCGCCATTTTTCACAGGCCAATATGTCATTGCCCTCTTTACAGGGTTTAACCTACTCTCCCATAAAAGTTGAAAAAACATGTTTGTTTATTTATTTTAAAAGTCGGATTTATAACCTTTGTGTCAGGGACTCATTTACAAAGGCCCCTGTCGCAGGGATGGTAGACATGTTACAGTGTGAGCTACAACAGTGGTAACATACAGGTGCAATACAGATAACAAAAAGAACACAACATAACAGTGGTTTACGGGATAAAGTTACATGTAGTAAATAGCAATCGTATAAAGTATAACAATAGTAAAAGTCACAACCCTGGTCATACTGGGGAACTACCTAAGTGGAAGGATTGGGGGGGGTGGGGACAGGGGTGAGGAAAAGAGAAAAAAATAATAATAAACATATAGGACATGTTGTATTTTCTTGCTTCCATTCTTGCTGGTAATGGCAATATATAACTAATGGTCAATAAAACAGGAATGATAAATGTTTTTAATCAATAGATCCTTTTAAATCTGGTCATAGGATACCCTTTCCATTTTTTTTATTTTTCCCCCACCTTATCCAAGGCCATCCCCCAATTTTCTGTGGCAGGATCTAAGCCTCCAAAAGAGATACCAATAATCTGTAGGGGGTTTGACTGAATTTTAATGCCCTCTATTTCCGCTACTTGGAGCTCTGTTTGTACTGCAATGGCCACCCATTTACTTTTTTGTTGATTTATAACTGACCCAGAGATTTGGGAGAATTTATGAATATCTTCTAGTGCTTGTATACCTGACTCATGGTCAGCTACCATGATACAAAGATCATCCGCATAGGCTATTACACTTGGGCAGTCTATGTCTGCTGGAGTTTACATATGTTTTATTTTAATGTCCCCATCAATTCTCCTTAACAGTGGACCTACTGAAAATACATATAAGAGGGGGCTCAACGGGCATCCCTGTCTAATGCCTCTCAGGACTGGAACATGCAAACCTACTAAGCCATTCACCAAAGGGGTCAAAGAGGCTGATTGCATTACAAGTGCTATGAGGACAGGTTGAAGGAACTGAACATGTACTCCCTGGAGGAGAGGAGAGGAGGGAGAGAGGGGATATGATAGAGACATACAAATATCTTACAGGGATGAACAGGGTGCAGGAATACACTATTTTTAAGTGAAAACAGGACTAGAGGGCATGGGATGAAGTTGGAGGGAGGACGATTCAGAGGGAACGTGAGGAAGAATTTTTTCACAGAATGGGTGGTGGACAAGTGGAACACCCTGCCAGAGGAAGTGGTGGGGGCTGAAACAATCACAGGATTTAAGAATGCATGGGATAGACATAAAGGAATTCTGGAGGTCAGGGGTAAGGGGCAACAGACTTCTAGGAAAACATAAACTGAACTTACAAGCTTAAATGGGCAGACTGGGTGGGCCATAGGCCCTTATCTGCCGACACTGTCTATGTATTTATACAAAGCTTTTATCCAGTCAATGAATATTTGTGGCCCACCATGATGCTGTAGAACCATGAATAAATATCTGTGGGACACTAAATTGAACGCCTTAGTCTGATCCAGACTAAGAATGCATCCTTCTGCTGTGGAGGCATCATACATTTCCCTAATTAGCTTTAAACTATAAATCATAGACCTTTGTGGGATAGCACATGTCTGTATAGGGAAAAGGACCTGTGCTGCCATCTGTGTAAGCCTATTATATAATATTTTGGATAGTATTTTCCAGTTGTTATTAATCAGACTAATGGGCTGCCAGTTATTTAAGTCTTTCTTCGAACATTTTTTTGCAAATATATCAATGAACTATCTGCAGGGGTTGGATGTGGAGGCTGCTTATCCTCCAATATTTCATTAAACATACTCACCAAATAATTACGCAATATTTCTATTGATTTTTTTTCATAAAATTCAACTGGAATTCCATCTAGCCGTGGTGTCGTATTATTGTTTAAATGGGAAACTACTGCCAGAATTTCATCTTTTGTTACAGGTTTCATCATATTTTCCTTAATACCCTGGTCTATAATTGGGATATGATTTAAGCAATAAGGTACGACAGGGTGTGTGTTATTGTGTAATAACGTCACTACTGGGGTAGGTTGAAGCACGAGGCAAAGCTGAGTGCTTCCACCACCCCAGAAGTGACATTGTTACATAACACACTCCCTGGAGTGCCTTATTACTAGTATACAATGGCTCATTTTAAAATAATAATGGCATATTTCAGAAATACAAGAAAAAGTAGTCCAGTAGGTGGTGCTGCTGCTAATACATGCCTTTCTTGTGCATGGTCACCCCGCCTTCCCCCAACACACTTGTCATGTGGTATATTTTAGTTTTGGTGAAGTATAACATTTTATCAGTGTGCTGCCTCTGCTTGTTTTGAAAGCAGTTGGAGATGTATTTTTTTAATTTTCTTAGCCATAAATAGCGAAAAAGAAAACATCGAAGCCGAGTGGTTACTTCTGGATTCCTGCTCCTCTCCGTATCTGCACATCAGCAGAAGCTGCAAGTTACTCATCTTTTTTATTTTCATACAACTGTTTTTTTTGGAAAACGCATCAGTTTGTGGGTTTGCTAAGAAGCTGGCAAGGGTTTAAAATGTAATTGCCAGTGTTTGGATTTTGTTGAAACGGCTGTGCGCATGTGCGGTTTCATACTCGGAGGCAGCTACAGTGAAGTCAAAGATGGACAGCTGCCTTTTTTTGATTTTTTTTAAATCTTGTTGGTTTTGTTTAATTGAGTGAAGAAATGAGTCAGGCAGAGAACGTGTGTTTAGTTGGGGGGGCTGAGCTGGTCTAAGCTGTGACGGCTTCAGGGACTGTCAGCTTCCCGGTGGCTTGCGTTGGCAGGGAGGGATTTTTCACTGCTGTCCAGTCACTGGTGTGCCTGTACTTTATACAGTGATATTATAGTTCAATAACATCACTGTGCCAGGCACACACTGGCCAATCAGGATAGGGGAAATTCCCTTGCCATTGTATAATTATATTTATAAACTTCTCAAATTCCCCCACTGTTGGTGTTGGCTGATGATATACCTCCCGGGTATGCTGAATCATAATTTTTAAAATGTCTATATTGTGATAGACTAAATCCCCTGTCTCCAAAGAAGAATTTTGGGGCATATACTTTTTATCTGCTCTCTCTTTACAATTGTTTTATGGGTTAACTGACTGAGCTCTCCCCATAGTATTATATTTTTGTCCCAAGAAGAGAGAACTCACCCCGTAGTAATGAACTTTTGCCATTTCCATTGTAATATTTTTTATCTGAGTAGAGTAGTTATACCCCACTTACATAATCAAGGATGTCAATTTCTGGAGCTGTCTTCGGTTTTCTAAATTCTATATGTATTTCGATTGTGATGCAGCTTTAACTACCTTTTTACAATGTTTTTTTTTAATTTCCAATTTAGTTTCAACCCACCATAGCAAGGGGTTTTCATATAATTCATATACCGTAAGTTTATTCTGAATCACCCTTTTTAGTTCATCCCATAAGGTCTCTTCCTGTAAAACAGAAGTATTCATTTTCCAGTGAGCGAAAGATCATGGTTTATTTTGTGAAGGCCCTATTTTGATTTTTATGAGACTGTGGTCTGACGTTTCTATAGCTATTACCGAACGACTATAGCAGGGGGACCGAGTCACATAAAAAGAAAAAATCTATATGGGTGGCAAGTCTCCTCTTGTGAAAAGTATGTTTGGGAGTACTAGTTTCACATTTTGCACTATCCCTTAGTTTTGCCATGGAAGTCATGGAGCTAAAATTTGTATCTGAAAATAATTTGGGAGTACTTCCTGTTTTGTGCAAGAGAGAAAGGGTACACTCACCCCCACAAAAAAAAAATATTACAGACTTGGTAGTGTGTACATAGGGCTGTATCAATTTTAATAATTCCACTCTTTTGGTTTTAGTTTGAGGGTTGTAAATGTTAATCAACCTCCATTCCTGGTTGCCATAGATACAATCAAGCAAGAGCACCCTCTCCTGTACCAGGTCTAACAGTCTAGTAACTTTTATTTCATAGAAACATACAGAGAAACATAGAATGATGTCAGATATGGACTGCTTGGCCCACCTAGTCTGCCCATTTCCCCTACCTGATGGATAAGCTGCAGATTCTAGTTAAACAGCTTACTTCCTCCTATCCCCCCACTAGAACTGCTTTATGCCTGTCCCATGTATTCTTGAATTCTCACACCGTTTCTGACTCCACAACCTCTTCAGGAAGGCTGTTCCATGCATCCACAACCCTGTCTGTGAAAAAATACTTTCTAACATTACCTGAGCTGTCCCCCCATCTTCAAATTGTGCCTCCCTGTTCTTGCACATCTTTCTGAAAGATGCAATCCTCTTGTACTTTAATTCCCTTGAGATATTTGAAAGTTTCTATCATGCCCCCCCCCCTTTCCTCAAAGGTATACATAGTAAGCTGCTTTAGTCCCTCCTCGTATGTCTTCTGGTGCAGACCCTGCACCGTTTTGGTTGCCCTCCTCTGAACAGGCCGATATGTTAAATAAAATTCCCACCCCAGAGCAAGGTTCTTCCCCTAGTGACCAAAAAAGAAGGGCCACTAAACCATTCCCTAGTGGCTTGCTGTATCTCTTCTAAGGAGTGTAACTTAGTATCCTGTAGGAAACATACGTGCAAGTGCAAATTTCTTCAAATGGAAAAACTAGTCATCCTCCTTTTTCTATTCTTAATGCTATTCACATTTAATGATCCACAAAAGAAGTTAGCAGCCATGATTAAATTAAGAACACTCTAGCTCCTATACATTTAGAGTTCACTTTTCTTTTTCAGGTGATTTTTTTTTTCACTGACTTGGAGGATTTGGAGTCCCAGACTATAACTCAGAGTCTGTCATGGGATTAGGTTGGGATGATACTATGGACGAAGCATCAGAATCATCCTCAGTTACTGCCCATTGTTTGCGTTTAGCCAGTGGAGTATATCTATTTTTACATTGTAGGGGTTCTTCTAGCTGGCCTGTGTTTCTTGAAGTACTTTTAAACCCTGCTTCTTGTAACTCTTTTTGAGATGTTCTGAGACCAAATAGTATTCTCAAGAGGTGGCATGTTTACCTCTTTCTCTGTATTAGAGGAAACCAACTTCACCTTCATTGTCTGATTCTTTTTCCCTATATTCCCTCCCGGAATATTTACTTCCTCCGTTGCCATGGCAGATTTATTTTCTTTATCCACTGATGTTGCAGCAACTGAGGATGAAGGCTGTGCAATGTCGTGTGTTCATGGGTTCCCCTGTAGTGCCTCTGTTTCTGGGTTCTGGGGGGGGCAGGGGCAAGTACATACGTGGGTCTGTAGAAGGCCGGGCCCTGGAAGGCTCAGATGCTTTTGAAGATCTAGTAGTAGCTGCTGTTGTGCTCTGGAAACCGTTTCCTCCTGTGCATCTTGTTCCTGAGTTGTTTTGTTGTGGGCAGCCCATGGGCAATTTTTAAATGAATGTGTCATTTCTTCATACATATTGCAGAACTATGGGTTTGGACAGTTTTTGCTAATATGCCAAACCCTGTCTCATAAAGAACACTTAAGTCTGTCACAGGCACTATTGAAGTGTGTATAGGCCTCACATCAGAAACAGGACTTCGGTTGCCTGCGTAAAAGATAAACCCCCTTTCATGTCCCAAAAAGAAGCATCTAGGGAGTTGTTGTATTACCCCATTCATTTGAGATAGCCTGACCTGAATTTTCCAGCCTTCTGTCCAAAGTTGTTCCGAGTCAATTATTGGCTCTGGTACCTCCAGAATGGTACATTTGGTTTTGAGCCAGTGGACAATATCTATCACTGCCACCCCCTCATTCTTGAATAAAACTGTCATAGTCCTGAAAGCCGGTTTGGTAAGTGGTATGGCCACAAAAGCAGCCCACATTGGTTTATATTTGACTTGCTGCTATATTTGCCAAAATGTTTCTAAGCCAGTGGTAATTTTAAAACTTAAATCAAAGTTTGAGACTCCAGATATATGAATTGGAGCATATATCTCCATAGGAGAAAAGTCTAGACTTTCTTTTAACTTTTTCCCCACATATATATAATCTGGGAAGACATCCCAGCTCCCCTATACCTTAATCTAACAGCATTCCTTCTTTTGGCCTACTCTTGTGGTGTAT
This sequence comes from Neoceratodus forsteri, assembly GCA_016271365.2. NCBI lineage: Eukaryota > Metazoa > Chordata > Ceratodontiformes > Ceratodontidae > Neoceratodus > Neoceratodus forsteri. Next base: position 323,643,857 of record CM057450.1, on the reverse strand, counting down.
GAAACTGCCCAGCATATGTGCACCCTTGTGTTCTTGGATTTTGCTGTGTGAGGTTTGATTCATTGAAGCTGTTGCTTCTTTCAGTCCCTTCTGTTCCATTTGTATCCTACCCTTGCTCTGGGTAGGGGGGAGCTTCATATCTGTATTCTCCCTCACCAGTATTCTCAGTATTATTCATCATGCTATTTTTATTTGTCTCTTTCACATGATCTTGCAGCTGTAGTGTGGGGTTCTGTGTTAGTAAGAGTTCAGTAGGGAGGTCTAGTGGGTCCATTTGGGCTTCTTCCATTTCTGTTATTTCCTCAACTGGTATACTTAATGGGCTTTGCTATGGTTTGTTTGCATCAGGTCTCTCCCAACCAGTGTTTTTTAAAGCCTCTGCAATGGAGACCCCAGTGACTGAAATGTTGGTATCAAAATTAGGTAAAGGGGAGGCTGACCCAATTGATTGACATGCCGGCGCCTCATTTCTTTCTTTACTGTTTCTTTCTGAGACAGATGCCATGTTTTCAACTTTCTGAGTATTAATCAGTTCAGTATCCCTCTTGTATTCCTCACGGGCACTAGTACTGTCTTTTACCCCTTTAGAGCTTTTTTAAACCATCCTTCTTTCCCCATTCCTAAGGTTTTTTTTTCTGCCTGTTTTATTGGAGATTTTACATTTGTTGTATCATAAGCTACAGGACTTAATAGCTTGTTGTCATCAAAGTTTAAATAGTTAGTACTCACATTCTCTTGCAGTTGTCCCATTTTGTTTTCAAGATCATTTCTGTTGTGGTCATAGTTTCGCCTTTCTAGAGCGGGAGCTTTTGATGTTCCTACGTGACATTCTGTCAGACCTGGCTGAGTCACTGTCAAATTCACCACATCCACTGATCGCTCTTGATGCTGCTCTGCTTCCACGTCACGCTGCTATCTGCCTGACCTGAATTGCAGCTTCTGTTTCGATGAGCATATCAAGTAGCTGTCATTTGTTTCTTTCAGGCTCCAGTAGATGCTTATTCATGTCATTCTGTTCATTTTCCATCTCCAGGACATTACTTTCCATTTTTGGCTGTGAATCATGCTCTTTCCTCTAGAAGCATTTCTTCCTCTGTTGTCTCTAGTTTGTCTGAAACCAGGGAGGAGGCAATCTACCTAGTTTCTTACACATCCATCCATTCTCCACGTCCAGTGGCCATCTTGGCAAGCAGCCAAATGGCCAAGGTTTCCCCCTACAGCTCAGTAGGGGAATTTTCCTGGTGCCCTGACCAAATTTCCCCCTTCACCAAAAATACCACCAACAGCTTAATCTGGTTCAGTGTCAGTTGGCATCCATCTGTATCCCCCTCCCCCAGGACGAGGATGAAAATAGGCAAAATTGTCCAGTCCTCCTTTTCCGGTCAACAAAAACTAAATAAATCAATAAATAATAAAATGATACCTAGTTGGTGGTAGCAGTCATGCAGTCTACTGTTTGATCACTCATCCACATATCTGTTGTTATATGTGCTTATTCAATAGTGGATGACTGCAAGGCTCTTCTGGTGCAGCTCCCTATAATGAGCTAGCACAGCCTTTCTGGAGAAATATGTCCGTGGTGGCAGCTGATATTGAGGGGCAGCAAGTATCATCACCTCCAGAAACCCAGTATTCAGCAAAAGAAAATGAGCGCATGTCCAGTGCAGTCATTGCAGATACTGCTCTACCTAACTGCTGAGCAACTGGATGGCTTTGGTAATATTCTCTGTTCAGAAGCCTGCTGCATTGTAATTGTTTCTGAGGTGTGACTGGCACAGTAAAACAGGCTGGATAAGACAAAAAAGAACTTTCTTTTTTCAGTCGAGGATCTTTCTGATTCTGATAAAGACCTAGCAGATAAAAGGGGTGATGCAGTCAAAGTTGTGCTCATATCTGAGGGGTTCATTGTATATGGAAACATTTAGCTGTACCCCTAGTGTGAGTACCAGTGTTAACCTGTACAGCCTCTGCTGTCTCACCTTGTGACTCATTCCAACCCACTGAGGTGGATGTATCTGCTGTAAGTGTCTTATTAAGGTTGATGTGCCAAGGTTGCTTGCCTGTCTCCCTCTGATAAAAGAGGCTTTACATAAGCAGCAGCATATTGCAGGCATACTGTTCTTTAGGTCAAGGTGAAAAACATTGCTAATGGAAGAGGGTGAATTTTTTGTTTTTGTCCCTGGCATTGCAACTTCTGAATCATCATCCGGCATGTCTGTGTTAATTTCTAGATTCTGATAATTTTCCTCAATGTCCTCCCTGGATGATTGGGTGTGAGGCCTGCCCTCAGCAGAGGAGACAGGAAAGCCAGGCATAACTTCCTTTTCAGTTTCACTGGCCCTTAATGACCTTTCCTCTGATTTTTTTTTTTGGTCTGGCATCTCACAGGTTCCTCCGAGCCTTCATCATCAGAGTCCCCGTCATGCACTGCCTCTCTTTCCGGAATGCACTCACTGCACTGCTATCTACATGGTCTGACTCTGAGGAATGAGAAATGGCAGAATCTTGAGAAAGTGGCACAATGTATGCATGTGAAAGTAAAGGCCTATGCCACATTCATAAGGTAGAAAAAATGGGCAGACTGGATGGGCCTTGTGTCCTTATTTGCCATCAGCTTTTATGTTTCTATGTGTGCTTATTCTTTCCTTTCCACTATGTGTAGTGCCTGCAACTGCCTTTAATTTTTTTAATATCTGTACATTTGGCAAATCTACTTTTCCTAGTCACTGGTTAAGCACCCAGCCTTCCCTTGCTTTCTTTTTCTTGGCCTGTATTTGTTAACTGGATATCACCTGCAGCAGCAGACAAACATGAGATCTCAGAAGACAAGGAGTTGGAGCATGAGGAAGCTTCAGCTGATAAAGAAGAGAATGTACCTGGCTGCAGTAGAAGAAGCACTTTTTGGTTTTATGACAGTTTTTTTTTCCCCTGATTTGCTGGAAACTTGTTTCACAGGCCTACTCCCTTCCATCATTATTTTAATATTTATAAATTGAGGAAGCACACCTGACCAGTCAGAGCACCCCTTTCCCCTGCACATGAGACACTCTTATTCTGTGAAAAGGTCTCACTCACAGATGCCCTGGAAATGGGCATGTTCCAGGAACTATTTTTTAAAATATATTATTGATCACTTTGATCAATCAATATTATATTAATATGCCACTCATTGCTGTAATAGAGTGGTTTCACTTTCCTTTGGCTTGAGACAGAAGAGCTCAGCTTCGCTTCACTGTTCTTGCTCCAGCCAAAGGCGTGTGAAACCACTCGTGGCTCCGGGGAAACGTACTAACATATACAGTTGTTGATCACTAATGCAGTCAGCTCCCTTCCAAGGAAAACAAACAGTACTTTACCATGCTACTTTCCTCTGTCACTTTAGGGAAATAGGTGACAATTTATGATGAGTAGTTAGTAGTGCACATCTCAAGACAAGGAACGTGAACTGGTTGATTGGCAAGACTACAAGCTGGGGCTACTATGCAACTGCCAAGAGCTGCCCCTTCCTTCTAAAATGTTTTACACTTGACACAAGACTTTATTTGACAGGAAGGACTACACAGCAAAAATATGGTCCTCCTCTTTTGACTCCTGCTTGTGTGGGAAATGGCTGGTGACACTGTGCAGAGGCTACTCAACTTCAGTGCTGCCCCTCCCTCTAGAATGTTTTTTTTTGCTCCCCCCCCAACTGGCCACTCCTTCGGGCCACCTAGGACCCATGGCCACCTTCCTCCCCAGTTGCCATCTGTTGCCCCCACTACTGCCGGTTCTGAGTGACCTGACATAACCCTTCTTTGGGTGGGTCCCCCCTCTGGGGGAGAAATGAGGCAGTATAGCACAGTGGTCTAAGGCTCTGAGCTGCAAATTTGGTGACATCCAGCAGACCAGACCTGGGTTTGAATCCCACTGCTTCCACTTGCATACTGTGTGACCCTGAGCAAGTCACTTAACCTCCTTGTGCTCCCAGGTCGCTCCTGTAAAAAGCTTTCAGCTTAGTGTGCTATACCTGGTTAAAAAAAAAAAAAAAAATGCCTGTAAGCACAACTAGTTTGCCTAGTGATTGGTGGGGGGGCCAGCATGGACTATTCTGGGCTACCGTGGTGCACCAGGGACTGGTGGCCATCATCTGGTCAGTCAGGGGGCTTTTTCTCTCTTCTGGCCCACCCACTGTACCCTGATTGGGCCAGCGTGGGAATGGCAACTTGAGGCAGGGATGTGTGGGGGCGTGTCGAGGCTTCACGCCCCTCTAGCATGACTCCCACTCCACCTCCAGGTGCTGAGGCCCTACCCCCCCCCAGAGGGAAGTCCCCTTCCTGACGGTCTCTGTTCCTAGCACCCTGGCTCAGGGCGCAAACCTGGGTCACCAGCATGCCAAGTGAACCCCTTCGCTCAGCACCATGGAGATGTCTCTAGAATGTTTTATACATGAGACGAGCCTTTATTTGACAGGACTATGCAAGAAAAATATGGTCCTCCTGTCCCCCCTTCCAGATGCCTGCTAGTGCCTGGTAGTCCAGCGAGCTCTTTGATTTGTTAAAATCCTCATGTTGAATGGGTATAAAGCCTTTGGAAAAATCACCCCCATTCAAGTCAGTGGGGCACGCACATGCAGCCTTTGTTTAGTGACATCACAAAACAGGGCTGCGTGTTCCAGTGTGAGGGCGTGGCTATAGGATCAGGCTCCGTTTTTTGCCAGAGGGTCTGGGAATAAAATTACAAGGGGCATCACTTTTTAATTTCACTGGAACAATAGGAAAATGTGGCACATTTAGAAACATAGAAACATAGAAGCTGACGGCAGATAAGGACCGCAAGGCCCATCCAGTCTGCCCATTTCTTTTTCTACCTTATTTGGACTCCTAGCCAGGCTAGTCATTGTTTCTGTTGCACTAAGGAGCTAGTCAGAAGGTGCTCTTTAATGTTCTGTCTTGTTTTTAGGTGCCAGTCAATCTGACTCCACACATTCAGACCCTTCCCACCCGACTGCTCACTCGCTGAAGGATGTCTGAAACCTCCTCTCTCCTTGGTGGTTCAGTTCTAATGGCGCTAAGGAGAGCTCTGCACCGCAGACTGGAGTATCTGATCTGCCAGCTCACCAGCTCTCTTCTGACCTGTCGTATGACAGAAAGGAGCTGGAAAACAAGGGGGAAAAAATGCTGGAGAAACGGGCTGATTTGCGACGTGTCGGCAAGGTTTGGTTCGGATTTCATGGAAAACGAGCCGTATGTGCTTGGGATGGCTCAGTTTCACCACTGCAAGTTCAGCACACCTCTAGAGAGAACTGTTGCCTTTTGTTCAGACTTCCTTTCAGTAGCTCCTGCAGTCGGTATTTGTAATCTTCTCAGCACTGACTTTCACTTAGTGCAGTTTAGAAGCTCAAGTACAGTTTTTTTATGGGCCTTTTCTTTGAATGGGGATTATTTGTGCTTAATTTAGTAGTGCCTTTTGTCAACTGGTAAACGTCTGAACTGTTAGCTTGATATTCTCAAATTTTGTGACTGGATTTATACACCCTGTAAAGCTGGTAAAAATTGATCAGGTAATTTGTCACAAATATGAAACTATTTGCAAATTAAGGTGCTTGTTTTGGGGTTTTGCTGCCGCAATCACTTTTTCAGACTCTGAGGATTACAACATCCCACGTAAACCGAAGAGTCCAGGAACCCATGTACCCTAATTTCATATTACCCTACTTTTGTGGCTTTATGCTTCAACTCTAACTGATGCTTAGTGTAGTGTGTTGCAATTAATACAAGAAAAAGTGGCATTTTGCTATACAGCAAGCATTGTGTGGACTCATACCTGTCAACCTCCTGCCTCAGAGATAAGGGACAGTTGAGTGGTAAGTAAGGACTAGATTTCAAAATCTGTAACATGTCCCAAAAGCCTTAGCTAATTTACTGGAGTTTGTGAGACATCACAGAAGTTGACGTCAGAAAAGGACCACACCAGCCCATCCAGTCTGCCCTTATATCCATTTCCAAATTGGACACTATTTTTTTTCCGATTCATAAACAATGGTCTAACATTACGCTTGAAACTACAACCCCCAGATGGCTTTGGGAGGATCAGAATAATATGCCTGCCAGATCCTGGTACCCCCAGCAGGGGCCATCACGCAGTGCTGAAAGGTCCAGACACTCTGAGCTGATGCACACACATTTCAGCTCACAGAAGAAACGATCACACATATGCATCGCCAAGAAAGAGAGCACCCCAAAATGTATGAAGCAGTGACACAGAAAAGGACCAGAGATCATTGGAGTGGGCAGAAATTGGGCAAGAACCAGAAGTGTGGAGTCTGAACAAAGGCCCACCCACTGTGCACCATCCTCACCTCAGCAAAGGCAGCTTGTGAATCTGCAGAAATACTATGCCTGATGTCTGAGGAGAAAGGGCCCATACCCAGCATGCAACCAATGATCGAACAACACGATGACCCAGCAGTACCTTCCCGGACAAGCATCATAGGTGATGAATACAACATTGACAGAGATACTTTGCTGCCCACCACCAGTCTGGACACTCCGATTGCAACTCCTCTTTCTAATACAACCTCTTCACCTCCTCCATTAATTGTAATGGAGGCTACAATGAACAGAACTGTGTATCCTTTTTAGTTGGGCTTTTAATCCACATTTGATCAACCACACTGATGTTTGTTGATATGCTATTATTGGGGGGAATAAAATTACAAAAAGTGAAATCCCTCACTAAGTGTAAGGAATGGGAGGCTTCTTAAACAGCTGCATGGGGGACTAATCCCTCATCTTTGACATGCGACTCTTTGGCAACCTCTCGGATCCCTCCCCCACCATTACCCAGCTCTATAATTGTGCTCATTCCCCCTTTACAGGCATGTAAGATACCTGTTCCTTTTACTAACCAGGCACACAAGGCATAGGTGTCAGCAAATTAGGACACACTGTTTGTGTTAAAGTAGATCCCTTTGGGGTTGAGAGGGGTGAGGATAGGTAAATAACAAGCTATCCCCCCAGCAGTGGACAGCTCTTGCTAGGCTACTTGACCCTACCATCCTACTGGCTCAAAGTCAGAAGAGGCTCAGAATCATGGACATCAACTGCTTTAAGCCAATTCACCACCCTCTTCCCACTGTACTCTGCTACTGATGAGGTTGCAGATGAAAGAATCACCCCTCTGGCAAGCTGACAAGATCACAGGGCTGACTTAGGATGACAGAATACCTTTAGCTCCTGTTCAGCAGCGTTGGGTATCCCTCAGACCCTACAACATGTTGGGCTGGGACAGAAGCTGCTATTAGCATTTTTTTACCATCCCACTAAGTACTTCTATAGCACAGCTAAGAAGTCCAGCCTTTCCCTTCTGCTTACACAGTAGGTGCTCATTCTTCCTGGTTTGCAGGGTGATCAGCTCCTTTCAGAGCCCCCGGCGTCACTACCACTGGTATAATTTTCTCCAGATTTCATGGAAGAGATGCAGCACAAATGCAGTGTGCTTCAGCATTAGCATCTCAGTATTGCGTCAAGATTGTTTATTCATCAAGCGCACTGTTAATTGACTATTAGACAATTCTTAAAATGCTATTATGGTATATAAGCTATCACACAGTGTTTTGTTTGTGGTGCAGGCACATTGGAGCCAAATCATCTCCCAGTCCACACAGTAATTGACTGACATATTGGCTATACTTAATACTGTGTCATATCACCGGGGTGACCTAACTCCACCCCCCTCCAGGGTATACTTAGTACCATGTCATATCACCAGGTTGACCTAACTCCTCTCCCCACGGTGCTTAGACTATCATAAAAATTATAGACACTTCAGCTTTTTGTTCCATGACATTGGTCTCCTGGAATGTAAACGGTCTGAATCACTTCATCAAGTGAGCTAAAGTCCTTAATCATCTGGAAGTGCTAAAAGCAGACATAGCCTTACTCTAGGAGACCCATCTCATGAGGAAAACGGTACATTGGTTGCAGAAAGGTTAGGTGGCCACTTAATTTCATAGCTGTGCACAAAACAAAACCAAGGGAGTAGTGATCCTCACTAGCAAAGTCCTGAAATGGTCTGAGGAGAAAACTAGGTCCGATTCTCTAGGTAGGTGGGTGTTAGCCTCTATGTCTTAACCTGGGGGAAGGGACTTATACTAAACATCTATGCCCCCCAAAATGGACAATGCAGACCTCTTCCCCCAAATTGATCAGTCACTAGTGGACCCTAAGGGGTGACCAGGCAATACCACTTTTGATAGGTGGTGATTTCAGCATAGCCCCTTACCTAGTTCTTGACCATAGTACTGTCACAACACATAACCCCCATGAGTCAGAGTTGACCCTATATGGGATAATAAATGAGTGGGGCCTCACAGATGTCTGGAGATAAAATAACCCAGTTGGACATGACTTTACATTCTACTCATCAGTTTACAGGTCCCATAGCAGAACAGATTTGTGGCTAGTAGACTCAGCAGTAGTCACATGTCTTCCATAGAGCAAATCCTTCTAACAGACCATGCACCCGTTACCCTATGCTTCCAGCTAGCAAGGCAGGATACATGATCCCTTAGGTGGAAGTGTAATCTTTTACTAATTTCAGACTGAATTCAAACAGTGGATCATTCAGGAAGTTACACCATACTTTACACTTATTTCTCTGAGTAAGGTAAAGGAAGGTAGGTGTGGGGGGCTTTTAATGTCTACCTGAGAGGAAGAATCATTTCATTCTCCACTGCTCAGAAGCACAAGCATGATGCCAAGATTAAAGATCTACAAGAGAAATTGACCCCACTAGAAAACCAGTGCAATAGAGACACAGCCTCCACCCCAACCCTAAAAGCCTAAATAACTGGACTGAAATACAAAATTAATATGATACACCACAGAAGAGCTGAATGGCAAGCTTTTCAGGTCCAAACATAAGTTCTAGGAGTTGGGTAAAAAAGGGAGAAAACTATCTGGTTACCACTTGCATAAACAGAAAACGGAACACAAATCCCAGCCCTACGAAGAAACATTGTCACCATAGCTATGAAACTAGGGAACATCCATGACATCATTAAGAGCTTCTATGAGGCCTATACAGATCCAGACATTTGACTACCTCTCCCTTCTTGTAACAATTCTTAGGGCACACTCCCTTCCCCCACCCTCCCAGATCTTCATCGTATCTGCAAAAGAGAAAAGGTAGCTTTATAGCTGTTAGCCAAGGGTAAAGCACCAGGTAAAAGTGGTTTTATCATCGACTTGTATCTGCTAATGCCCTGGGTTATCATCCTACAAGAGGCATAGAAAACAGACTCCCCTCCCCAGTGATGAAAGAGATGTCAATAACATTACCACCTAAAAAGTCAAATGACTCTATTAATTGCACTGACTTCCAACTCATCTCTCATTTTGACACACACCAAAAGAAAGCCTTCCCCCTCTTGATCCATCCAAGCTGAGCAGGATTCTCTAGGAGTATGACTGGTGCAGACAAACATCTGCATAGTTTTTAACATCAAGTGGCATGCCAACAGAAGTAACACCCAGATGGCTGCAATGGCAGTTTCACTCTGTTGAATGGGGAAACCTGTACTCTGTGCTAGAAGAAGCATATGGCTTTGGCTCACAGTTCAGAGCCTGGATTTCCACCTTGTATCACAACCCTACAGCCTCAGTCCTCATGAATAACACAATGTCTACACCCTTCATAGTGAAGTGAGGCACCAGGCAGGGTTTCCCACTGTCTCCTCACCAACTCTTCCTCCTGGCCCTGGAACCATTACCTAGAAAGCTGCTGAACAGTAAGACTACACAAGGGATTAAAATTGGGAAAGAAAATTACTTGGTTAACATCTGTGCTGATGACCTACAAAGTACAATGACCATAGAAACATAGACTTTGCTGGAAGATTAGGACCGCTTGGTCCACCCAGTCTGCCCATTTCCCTACCTATTGGATATGCTGCAGATCCTAGTTAACCAACAGCCTACTTCCTCCCATCCCCCACTATAATTGCCTTATGTCTGTCCCATGTATTCTTGAATTTCACCACCATTTTTGACCCCACAACCTCCTCAGGAAGGCCGTTCCATGTGTCCACCTCCCTCTCTGTGAAAAAATACTTCCTTATGTTGCCCCTGAGCTGTCCTCTCTCGGTCTTCAAATTGTGCCCGCTTGTTCTTGCGCATCTCTTTTTCTGAAAGATGCTACCTTCTTGGACTTTGTTTATTCCCTTGAGGTACTTGAAAGTTTCTAACATGTCCCCCCTCTCCCTCCTTTCCTCTAGGGTATACATATTAAACTCCTTTAGTCTTACTTCGTATGGCTTCTGATGCAAACCCTGCACCATTTTAGTTGCCCTCCTCTGGACTGCCTCCATCCTGTGTATATCCTTGTGGAGATGGGGTCTCCAGACCTGCATGCAGTACTCTAGATGGGGTCTCACCAACTGTCTGTACAGAGGGAACTTCCTGTTTTCTACTGGTGATGTCTTTCCCTATACATCCCAGTATCCTCCCAGCTCACCTTGTTGCCTTTTCGCATTGCTTGCCTGCCTTTAGGTCATCTGAAATGATTATCCCCAGGTCCCATTCCATTTCTGTTGTTGTCAGTACCCCCCGTGTACTCTTCCCCTGGGTTTTTGTTTCACAGGTGGACTTCTTTGCATTGAATCTAAGCTGTCAAACTTTTGACCATTTCTCTAACCTTGCCAAGTCCCTTCTCATCTTTTCCACCCCCCCTTGTGTATCAACCCTGTTGCAGATCTTTGTGTCGTCTGCAAAGAGACAAACGTTTCCTTCCAGTCCCTCTGCAATGTCACCAATAAAGACATTAGAGAGGACAAGTCCCAGTACTGAACCCTGCAGTACTCTGCTAGTAACCACTCTTTCTTCAGAGTGGACTCCGTTTACTATTACCTTCTGTGTCCTGTTGTCCAGCCAGTTTTGTTACCTAGGCTACCACACTGGGACCAGTTCCAGTACCTCCCCACCTCACATCATAACAATGTTATCAGCATTTGCAGACACATCAGGGCTATCTGTTAACTGGGGAAAACTGCTATATCCCCACTAAACAGCAGTGCACGGCAGCCTGCAGCTCAGGGACTCATGTGGTTGGAGGAACAAGGGTTTACGTGTCTGGGACTCAGGACAGCATCCAAATGGTCTGACTGAGTCACTCACAACATCCCACCACCCCTCACAGATGTGGAATTTGAGATAAGGAGATGGTTCAAACTGAGCTTAACACTGATGGGAAAAGTTGAGGCAGTCTGTATGTTTATGCTACATAAACTGGCTTACTTATTCTGTAACCTCCCCCTAGAAAATGAAAACCAACACTTCAAAAGGTTGGACGATTTAGTGTCCACTTTTTTGGGGGAGGGGATGGCTCCCAGGATAAGTAGGCCAAACTGAGGGTGCATTAGTCCAAAGGAGGCCTAAGATTACTGTCATTTCAGGTTGTTGACTGGCATATTGGATAGCCTTTGCAGTTACATGGCTTCCACCTCCCTCTCTAGTGTCATCTCAGTGGTTGGTCCTTCAGACCAGCATCATGCAGACTCCATGCCTCAGGCTTCTTTTGAGTCCTGATAGGGACAGGTGACTCAGTATGCTCCCCATTATAGCAGACACTAGGAAGGCCTGGACAAAATGCATGGCATTTACAATGCACAAGGCATATCTTGAAGGCCTGTACATCTTCATATCCACTGTCTCAGCTTTTCTACAAAGCCAGCAATTTCTAGGAGAAATGCTTTCTAAAAGTACCTCTGAATTTACCATCTCTGAGCTGTGGTTCATGACCCACGTCCTATTGGACGACACTAGATCAAGACCCTGCTCTTTCTTATTTATTTATATGATGACTGACCAGGGTGGTGTGCCGAGGTTTGAGCTGGTCACCATCCTTTCTTCCTCATTTATACTTCTTTTGATATTGGTTGGAGTGGGTGACTGGGGCAGGGAGGATAAGATGGGGGTTAAGTGAAAAGGGGAAGGGTGTTTCTTTAATTTTATTTTGATACTGTGTTTGACAACTGGGGGAAGAGGATGGAATTAGGTGCTAAACTGGCTAGAGGAAGGGGCTTATTGTAGTCTGTGAAGGGAACAACTGTTGGTGTTTTAGACCTGCTTTCTATACTATAAGAAAATAAACCTTTTGGTTTGCTTTAGATGAAATATTGCCACAAGTCAAATAATGGTTTGCAGAAATTAACCAGCAGGACTAGTGACAGTGAAAATTCCCTGACCCCACAGACGTTTCCACTGACGTATCTGTTGTACTTATTGAAGTGTCGATTTCCCCAGTAAAAGTCAAAAGGTCTGCTTAAAGAACAACTTTAGTATACTAATAAGAAATGTACCAACATTTGACCAATGCCAGTTTCAGTTCCCTGTGTCCATATGACTCCATAAGGGCCAACAATTCCACTGATGGTACTGGAGCCACATCCTGGCCACTGACCTGAAACACTCTGCCCATCTTAATTCTTGGCGCAGCTCCCTCGCAAAATCATAATCTTCTCATTAATCTTCATGTTGTTATTTTCTTTCCATGTTGTTGCCAGGTCCAGGCTGGCCCACAGGTTGCCGCAGTCAGCTATGTCGTGGCCGTCGTTTACTGTGGTACCATTGACACTTTTTTTGCATTTGCTTCAATATGAGTAATCATGATCAAGAAAATGAGGGGGCTCGATTATGATCCCTGAGGAATATCATGTTTAAGGGTGGTCCTGGTGTTCCAGTTAGATTTGTGACCTTCAGTCTTCTGTCTTTGTACCATATTGTCCTGAAAGGAACAACCCCATCTAATAAGGAACAGATGTATATTCAGCTGCAATCATCTACTCGATCACAGTATTACTAGCAATCAAATCATACTACTGGAAAAATAATTCAAGAATACATCAGTTCCCAGCACGTTTTCAGTGGCAGCATGCAGGAAATTAATCTTTAAATGCATTGTTGAGCATTTTTCTGAGATTGCTGAACTGATCCTTACAGTTTTTCCTTTAAATTCAGACATCATCCATTACTAAATAAAAGTTTCAGCAATTTTACTTTGGATGTTGGTAAAATTAGTTGTATATCTTTACTAAAATGTTTCACCTGTGTTTTCATAGAGATCAGAACAACTTCTGCTTGTTTCAAACCAACTGCTTCCTGCCCTTCAAGCGTACTAGAATTTATCATAGCTCATAGTAGTCACCCCTTGCATACTGTGTGACCCAGAACAAGTTAAATAACCTCCCTGCGCTCCCAGGACACACCTGGAAATGAGATTTGGCTCAGTGTGACTCTCCTGACCAAACATTCTAAAATGAAAAAATAAATTAAAAAAACATAGAACTGATGCTATAATAGTACACTGTTTACTTAACTAATCAGGAATCATCTGAGCAGGACCACCTACTTAAAAAAGAAAAAAAAAACATAAATCTTTAATAATTCCATTAAATCTATGTGGTGATCTTATTCAACTGAGTGCTTACCACGAAGATCACCTCTCCCAGCTGCACACCCAGCGTTGCCTCAAGCAGGTAGACTGGCGAGACAATGCCGTGGTTTGAATGGGGTTAGGTGGATGGAAGCGCCCAGTAAGGAGAGGCAGGAGACAATCTAAGTTTGATGCCTGACATGCTTTATTCATACCACAGGGAAAGGTAGGCACAGTCACAAGGGAAGAGAGGAACCAAACCACACACAAACAGCAAGTAACACTTTATACCAACTCTAAAAGGTGCACCTCAGCCTAAGGCAGCTATTTATTGTACTCTATGGCAAACTTTCTCTAAGTGGTCTAAGGAACAAATTAAAACATCTATCACTTTATAAAGGGATGAGACAATTATCACAGTGCCCAATGGATACCAGGGCTAATCCTGGAAGATTAGGTGGTGTAAACACCTCTAAAAGTCCATAGGATCAAAGGAAGTCCAAACTTTTCCTCCCGTCCTTGTGCGCATAACTGAAAAATGATGAAGCAGTGGGGTAAAAGGGAAAATGGGGCTCCTGCTTGGCACCAAGCCTGTGAAAACCTAGAGGTTGGAAAGGGAATAGAAGACATTTTTTAACAGACCCTGATTCTTTGGCCAACCCACTCTCCAAGGTTGCTGGAATATTCTGGCACAAGAGAACTGAACTCTGCTGAACTGTTCCCCGGCACAAACCCTCAACCAGGGCTGCCAAGGATGAAGGAACACAAAGACCTGGCGTAGAATCCACTTGCCAGGATTGCCAAGGATGAAGGTGCATTGAAGCTTCTTTGGTGAAGGATCCACAGGAGGACCATCAAGATCTAGCTGAATTCCAGAAGACAACACGGTGCATGTAGGACGGAACAAGCAGATGAGGAGGATGCAGGGTGAAGATCAAAACCCTGTACTGTCCAGAACCAGAAAAACAACAAACCATCGGACATGGACACACACTGACCACGTTGGACTCAACTTTTTGTTGAACAACTGGGAGTGACAGATGAGGCTTCTTCCAGGATGTTCCACTTCTAGGCTGACTGAACCACAAGCAGACCAGGAGCCAGTGGCCATGACTCACACCAGATTACGTCAACTTTGACTAACAGTGGAAGACAGGGAAAGAAGATGCTGTGAAGTTTTTCGCTGGCTGAAGACTGCTTCAGTGAAGAATCAGCTGTGAACAACCCCACCAGGGGTGTTGCGGCAGAAGATTGAGTCCATACACTTTGTACTTAAGACTGGTAATTCCACTTTGCACGGCACCGTCTTGATAAAGAGCCTGTTGGCTTGAAACGCTGATGTGTGCATTGGTGGGGTGCTACCACACTTTTGTAAAATAAAATTTTATATATTTTAAATGTTCCCTAGCAGTGGGAGTTTTTCTTCTTCTTTAGCCGTGAGTAGCTGAGTGTGTTTTTGCTACCAGTTGTCCATAATTTCGGCACCGTGGGTGAGCTCTGAGGCCGCAACTTCTTCTGTTTAGTGGTGTAATTCCACTTTGCACTGCACCATGGCATTCAATGGTTGGTGGGGCAATTTGCTTGGAACAGGGGCAGACTGGCAAAATCCAGGGTAATTGTTCATTGCAGGGGCAGTTTGCCTGGAACAGGGGCAAATTGCTGAAATCCAGGGCAGTTTGCCTGAAACAGTGGCAAATTGCTGAAATCCAGGGCAGTTGTTCATAGCAGGGGCAAATAATCACAATCCTGGTATAATTCAGTCTTGGTACTTTTGCAATCAACACAACAGTTTAGGTACTAAGTAACACACAGTTCATCAGCTGACAGTCATTCAATATCAGTTGTGTGCTAAGCACCCCTGTTCTGTCCCTCCCCACTTGTGGAACCCTTTGCATCAGGATCTGGCTACCCCTCTGGACATTTCTTTGGATGCCCACCCTTCTCCACTCTGGTTTCCCCTTTTTGCCCTCGTAACTGGTGGACTGCTTTAAATCTCTTCACCCCGTGGGCTTATCTAATAGGCTCCCATAACCACCTGGGGCTTTTGCTGTCCTTCATGTTCTTAGGGGAATTTGATGTTGCCCCTTTATATTTTCTGGGGCTTGCTTCACCCCATAAATCCCTTAAGTTGGTCGGTGCCCCTTTAGTTCCAGAGGCCTCTCCAAGGCCTTACTGTCACTCAGCTAAGGCTTGCCCCACCTTTAGTCCACCCTCCTTATCAATATTCAGGTGTTCCCCCTGTGGGCCTAAAGGCAGGCCCCTCCCTGTGGGCATCGCCGCTCCCCAACTAATTATGTAAATCAATGGCTGGCCCTCCCACCTGATCCTCTGATAGCATTTACAGCACTCAATGGCCCCAAATCTTTTAGTTTAATAAATTCTGGCAGCCAGCACTCCGTTTGTGCTGCCGCTTACTCACCATCCCGGCCTGGAATAAAGCTGCTGCTGGGAAGAGGGAGGTCTTGCTGGCAGAAGGAGGGAACTGGCAAAGGAGAGGCAACAGGCACAGCGGAGGACAACAAGGGGCCTCTCGAGAGCTGACGGCTTTCTCCGGCGTGATGCGGCTCTTGAAAGGCCGCTCGAAGGAAGGGGAAGCTGGGGAAATTATCCTTTTTTTTTTTTTTAAAGTCGGACTGCGTTCGCACTGCCACCAGGAACCAGGACCGCACTGCTGCCACCGCACTGTCACTGCAGGCTGGAGACCTCTTCACAAGGAGAGACACCAGAGGAGTCGATGGGACTGCTTCAATGACCACAGGTAAGCCAAGTCCCCATCACACTTCGAGTCCTCTCAACTCCACGGCCAGCCTGAAACTGTCTAAAAAAAACAGCTGCTGCACTTTCAAAAGTGCTCGGGGTTCCTATTCCAGAACTCTGAGTTCGTGCCTTCTAACTGACTGGGGCACCATGCGCAGGCTAAGAACAGCAGCCGTGTGCAAGGCCTTACTGTCACTCAGCCAGGGCTTGCCCTGCCTTTAGTCCTTATAAATATTCAGGTATTTCCCCTGTGGGCCTAAAGACAGGTCCCTCCCCATGGGTGTTGCCATGCCGTGACTAATTATTTATGTAAATCAATGGCTGACCTTCCCACCTGATCCTCTGATAGCACTTACAGCACTCAATGGCCCCAAATCTTTTATTTTAATAAATTCTGGTGGCCAGCACCCCTTTTATGCTGCCACTGACTCACCACCTTGGCCCGGGGTAAAGCTGCTGCTGGGAAGAGGAAGGTCTTGCTGGCAGAGGTAGGAAACTGGCAAAAGAGAGGCAACAGGCACTGTGGAGGATGACAAGGGGCCTCTCGAGGGCCGACAACTTTCTCTGGCATGATGGGGCTCTTGGAAGGCAGTCCAAAGGACGGGGAAGCCGGAGAAATAAACTTTTTATTTTTAAATTGGACTGCACTTGTACTGCCACCACCGAACTGTCGCCGCTGGCTGGAGACCTCTTCACTGGTCGGAGGAGACACCAGAAGAGTCAATGGGACTGCTTCAATGACCGAAGGTAAACCAACTCCCCATCGCACTGCTGTGTCCTCCCAACTCCACGACCAGTCCAAAACTGACTAAGAAAAAAGGCTGCTGCACTTTCAAAAGTGTTTGGGATTCCTAGTCCAGAACCCCAAGCCTGTGCCTTCTGACTGACTGGGGCACTACGTGCAGGCTTAGAACAGCAGTCTTGCATGTGAGTGGCTGTTGTTCCAGCTGCCTGCTGCTTGCTCCCAGGTGGTGATTAGAATGGAGCAGCAGTAGAGGAAAGAAAAACCCTTTCTTTTTTATGTTATTTAGCTGGTGCCCTGCCTGGCAACTCTGAGAAGAGGGAACACACAACAAATGGGGCCCCAAGCCCACGGGGTTCTCTACCTGTCCACTGGCATCCCAGACAGAAGAGGGGACCCCGGGACACTTATCCAACTCCCATATTTTCTGTGGTGCCCCAAGCTTTGGGTCATTACATCTAGCTTCTCTGTATTGGCTATTTTGAGAGGACAAGAGTATTATCAAAATAATGCTGCACAAGGCATTCTTTATATCACTGAATAGTAGTTTGGGGTTACCTTCATTATTATTTCAGATAAATCTAGCAGCCTTTTGACCATTCCCTAAATGGTTTTACTCTTGAGTCCATTGTTAGTAATTATTTTCTGCTTTTCTTAAAAATGTTCTATGGTATTTTCCACAATTTGTTTCTATACCCGAATGTACACCATACATGCTATTTTCTTATGTGCTCGTTGTCGTTTTTATGTTGGCTTGCACACACGCACAAACAATGTCTTGTGGTAATAGCACATTTCAGAGGTGTGTCAGTGTTGTGGCGAATCCAGGGGATGCTTCAGTGGGTGCGTCCCTCAGCCACCAACCAGTGAGCATGCTGCCAATGACAGCAGTTTCAGAGAGGGCCATGGAGTTTAAACCAATCTGCCGCGCAATCAGAGACAGGCTCGTCATTGCAGTGGCAGATCTGACATGCCTCCATTATGTGCCATTCCTGGTGAAACATTTCAATAAACATGGCGGCTCCTGCTGTCCGCCACACAATCCCCAGAAAGCTGACATTGCGGTGCCCAATCCTTGTGTTGGCATGTTCTCCCCCCACATTATGTGGCACACTGTAACATGGCTACCACCTACCCCCTCTCCACCCTTCCTCCTCCTCACTTTGCCCTTCCTCTCCTCACATCCTCCACTCCCATCCCCTCTCTTACTCTTTCCCAGCCCACCCTCACAGATCCCCTCCTACACCTTGTGCCCTGTTTGTCTTGACAAAGCCTGCTGGCCGATATCAGTGTATTGTACGCATTTTCCTGTGCTTGAAACTGATTTCCATAATAAGTGTCTGTTGTTTTACATTGACTGCCCATTATGATTTTGTGTCCATTAGGAGTTTCCTACCTCCTGTTTACACTATTGTACCATACTTTACTGTCCTTTTTAATCTGTTGTCCTTTCTACTGACTTGGAACCTTTGTAATAGAGCTTTTAGGTAAAAGGTATATGTAATCTGAGACTTAAATAAATCAATAAATGGCAGCTCCTGCCGCATGCCACACACTCGCCTATTTTTTCTGTGTGTGTAACCTATAAATGAAGAAAACCTTCCCTTGCGGACTTTCCCCCCCTGCAAACAAGAAAACAGTTCACCGTTGTCTCCTCATTCCCTTCCCCATCCCCATCCCACCCCCTGCACCCACCTCCCACACCTCACCTCACCCTCACCTCCCATTTTACCCTCCGGGTCGGGAGCACAATCTTATCTGAACTGGGACATGTCTGCACTGTACAGTAAGCTTTATTATAATGGGAGGCAGTGGGGGGGGGGGGGCGTTTCAACTTAGGTTGACATCGAAGCCATTTTTTGGAATTTTGGTCCCAAATTTCAACATGGAGCTCTTGCTGCCTCACCTCATGAACATGTCACTGTCATTTTGTTTCTCCATCCCGAAGGATTTCATAGTTGCGCCAGAATCACCTTTCAGGACTGATTAATGAAATGACAGTGCCACTTTTCATGAGGGAGGTCCCAAAGCCCATGTTGCAAATCTGGTGAAAATTTCAAAATGATGATAAGATACAAGAGCATATTGTGCAGTTTCATGCACACTTGTAACTTTGGCAAGTTTTAATATCTTCTCTCCAGATTTTCAACATTGCCATTTTTTCACATCTTCTTGTAAGTGGTATAACTTTCATTTTTCACATCTTTCCTGAAACATGTTTTCACACCTGTGGAGCAGAATGGCGCAGTCGTTGTGAGAAATCAACTTTTGGGACAGATTAACAAAATCACAGTGCCACCGTTGATGAGGAGAGGTTCAGAAATGCCCATGTTGAAAATTTGGTGAAGAATTCCAAAAATTGATTGCGTTACAGGCATGTGTTGCGCAGTTTCTACACACATTCGTAACTTCACCAATTTTTCATATTTTCACTCCAGATTTTCAACATTGCCATTTTTACACACCACCTCATGAGCAGTACAGCTGTCATTTTTCATATCCTGCCAGAAATGTGTTTTCACACCTGTGGCGCCAAATGGCACAGTCGCTGTGCAAAACCTCCTTTTCAGGACTGAGTAACGAAATGATAGTGCCACTGTTAATGAGGTGGGGTCATGAAATCCCATTTTGAAAATTTGGAGTGAAAATACCAGCAAACGGCTAGAGCATTAGGGTTTCCAACCATAACGCCCTACTCTGTAGTGACTGACAGGTGTTGGGGGTGCGATTTGGGATTGTCGGCCATAATGCTCACACTATTCCACCCCCACCTTGCAGCCAGTGACAGGCATCGAGGTATACCTTGGTGTCTTTGGCCCTGATGTTCACCCCATTCTCCTGTACTGCACCTATCTCAGTGTATTTCCTTATGGAGTGGGGTGAGTATAAGGCCTGAACACCCCAAGGCACTCCACGACACCTGTCAGTGTCTGCAGGGTAGGGTGAGGTGAAATGGCTTGAGCATTATGGCTGACGACTCAAAGGCATACCCCCAACGCCTGTCAGTCTCTGCCGGGCCGGGTGGGGTTGGCATCAGTTCAATACTTCACTGCCATTCCTGTTATGCATTTCTCTAACTTCTGCATTACCAATGCCAGAAAGCCAACAAGCTGGCCGTCCCAACGAAATCTACTGGTAGTGCGGGAGTTGACAAGGTGGTGATTCCCTTCAAAAGGATGAAACTTGCCCAGAACTCCATCCTGTATCAAGGACCGAAATGGTACAATCAATTACCTGCTGACCTCACTGATACTACCAAGATTAGTACCTTCAAAGCTGGGCTCAAATCTCTCCTTGGCTCTAAAATGAATTGTATCTGCCTGCACTGATGTGATAGTACCTTACCCCCAGTTTTCCATGTATCTACCCCCCCTACATCTTTCTGCTATATACCACTTTTTACATAATCCGCTCCGCTACTCTCGATTACCTGATGATGGCCTCACTCGTTTGAAAACTCCACCTCTCTCCCACCTCAAACGATGCCACCTCCGACTGAGCCATACAACCCCCTCATATCTAATCAGTATCTGTTAATATGTACTAATTTGATGTGTATAAATTCACATTTTTCTATTACTGCCTGTGTTTATGTTTCAATGTTTTTCTGTTTTTTGTCTGTAAACCTTGTATTTTTGTAATGTTTGTTCAACACATTGATGTGGAACCTTTGAAAAGGAGTCCTTGACTCAAAGGTCTTAATCCCAAACTGAAATAAATAAATAAAAAAATTGGCACTGACAAATGCTTGATCATATCTGTGTCAGTCTTCACCATTCATCACTACTGGGTATAGCACCGGAGCTAGGACCCCATGGGAGACTTTTTTATTCCTATGGGCGGAGTCGATGCAGGGCCGCCATCATCATTGAGGCCGACATTCTATGTGGCGCTCATGGGTTGGCCGTTATCTGTCATCTACTCTGCCCCAGCCCCAGTTCTTCTTCTCCTCCTCCCACCGTTGAGTGTAGACCTCGTGTGGAGACTTCAATCAGAACTGCGTGTACGGCCTAGTTTCGTTGCAGCCTTGTTGTGTGTGTGTGTGTGTCTCAGTTCTGTTTCACCCTGCTTGACATCGCTTCTGCCAGTAAGACCGTTTCATTACTTTTAGGCTGCATCAAGTACTGTTTTTGTTTACTGTTTGCCCTACGGTCATGTCTCATTGGGGGCGGGGCAAAAAATCATCGAAGGCAGGGCATCCACCTATGCGTTGGTGCCCCAGTGGCTTCCTTTATTCCATGATGGACCAGCATGACCATGGCCTTGCCTACAACATGGACAACTGTGACTCCTGCTTCTCTTTGGACCATAGAGTTCGGAGCCGGTGGGAGAAGGCTAGGATTCTCAGCTCTTCCTACGGGTCCCCTCCCAGTCCTATATGGACCATGGAGGAGGGGTCTCCACCTCTCTCAGCCTTGCTGCGGCGGGGAGCTCCTTTCATGGTGCAGGAGGCCCAGTCTGCCCCTCTCAGGGGCAGATGGGAGGCATCGCTATGGCATTCACCTCTTCAGAGGTGAAGGCTCCCTCAATGTCATGCTCTGGGCCCTCCTGGCCTGGACTGACATCATCCTCAGTGTCAGCTGGCAGTGCTGCCCCAGTCCTGGTGCCATTCGCAGCATCAGAGGCTTGGAGGGCGGCATCACAGTAGGTGCCAGGCTGTCCCTCCATGCCGCTGTTGCTCCTGGTGCTGTTAGCAGCACCAGAGATGTTGGCTGCATCATGGTAAGTGCTGCTGCTGCAGTTTCTGGGCCCATTTCTGGTACTGGTGCCATGTGTGGTGCCGGGACTGGAGTTGGCATTGCTTCCAACTCCGGGGCCATTTGTGGCACTGACCTTAACTCCAGTGCCACTCACGGCACTGGGGGGGAGCGTGGCACTACGCTCAGTGTCACACCCAACTCCGGTGCCATTTGCAGCATCGGGGAGGATGGTGGCATTGGGCATGGTGCCATGCTTGGCTCCGGTGCCACATGTGGTGCCAGGGTTGAAGATGGTCCGGCTTGTGGTCCGGGAACTGGAAGGGATTGAGAGGTGATCTGGTATTGGACCTCGGGGTCTACCTCCTCGGAGGAGGACTCTGGGTCTGATCCGGATTGGGTCCCGGATTCTTCAGACTCCGATCCCTCTGTGTCCAGTACCTCGGCTCCCACTTGGCCTCCCTCTGGGAGTCATTCATTGCTGGTAGGCTCCGGGGTCAGTGGAACTGACCAGCCAGCAGTGGTCCTCATGGCAACTCCTGAGCAACCTGTGGCCATTGGCACGTCTGCTCCTCTGGCTGGGGCACCCCCTTCCCTGGTGTGTTTGGATAGTCTAAGTTTGGGACAGCCCGAGGCACACCAGGAAGGGGAAGGCACTGTTCCCTGGCTGGACTCTACGGAGTCTACTTGGAGTTGTCAGCTGCCTAGGCTGGTGACTATGAGGACAAGGTCCCTCTCAGACTCTGAAGGGACAAGGAGTTGGGGTGTGGTGTAGCACGCCCTCACCAGAGCCCTGCTGGGTTCTGGGAGGAACCGCAGTGTGGACCCGCGCTGTTCCCTGGATCGGTCCTTGAGAAGGACTTCAACTTTGGAGGTCAGGGGCCATCCGTCTGGGCTCACACAGTCCCGGGTCACCTCATGGGATGATTTCTTACCATGGGCACAGCTCTAACCATTCCATTCCTTTTGAACAGCTGTTAGCTGCTGGGACCTTCGGGTCTCCCTCCTTGTGGGGAGTTTCCTCTTGGCACCCCTGTCCTGACAGAGGCTAGTCTCCTGCTGCTAGGAGCTTGTCCCCCATGCCTCTGTCTCCATCCCTGGTTATCCCAGGCATTTCCATTCCTAGGGGGCCTCTCACCTGGGAACATTTTCCTACCTATCTTCATGCCCTGGACCAGCAGGTGTTCCACCATGCTTCCATGCAGCCGGACCCTGAACCTCAGAGTTCACCTGCATCTTCTTACTCCTCCTCGGAGGGAGAGGAATTATCTGTCCACATCTCCCCAGCATCTGATCTTTCCTACTATCAGCGCTTCCTCGCGAGGATGTTGGACGAGCTCCATCTTACCCCGGTCCCTGCTAGCAATCCCAAGCATGTGACGTGCACCTTCTTGTGTGAGTTCAGTGTGGCCAGCCTGGTGGTTCCCACCTGGCCTTTCCAGAAATGTCCCTCCTGCACTGTTCCAGCCCCAAGGGACATACACCAATGGTATTGTGCCCCCCCAGGTCCTCTGCCTCATCCCTCTTTGGGCTTGACCTTCCTGGACACTCCCTCTGGGCCTTGCACCCCCACCATGGCTGACACCCAAACTCTGACTCTGCAGACTTTAATTTTTGGGGGAGAAGGGTTTTCTATTTGGCACAGTTCCTTTTTTCTATTGTTTCTCATCGGGCCCACTTTGCTTCTTACGATAGGTTCTTGTGGTCCAGGCTAGAACAACTCCTAGCCTCAATGCCTGATACAGAGGAAAGCAGGCAAGCCATTGCCCTCTTTGCTCAGGGCCTGGAACTAGCTAGGCACCAAGCAAGGACATCTTATGATGCCAGTGAGGTAGCCTCCAGAGCTATAGGGACAGCAATCTGCATTAGGTGGATGGCATGGCTGCACTTATTCCAGTTGTCACACCTGGCCCAGCTTAGGGTGATCTGCTCCGCATACCGGAGAACCCACCTCTTCTCCCGCAGGGTGAGACGGTGGCTTTCGGGGCACCTTCCCTCCCCCACTGGGGGCTCTCCATCTCACCCCAGGCCTGTAAGGATTCTCTGTTCCAGTGTCTCACTCACTGGAGGCTAAGGGACTTAGTCCCCTCAGGAAGTTTAGGCTCCCCTTCGGGGGGCTCGGTACTCACCCACTAGTGATGAATGGTGAAGATTGACACAGATAAGATATGAAAATTATGTACCTACTGTAATTGTTGATATTTCTGTGTATCTTCACCATTCATCACTAAATCCAGCCCTCCTTTGCCCTGGGGACTCGGTCTCTGGGCTCCCTCCTGTGTGTCTCACTGTAGTTTTTCTCCTTGCTCTCCTCTCCCTTGTGGTTAGGAGGAAGAGGACCCTGGAGAGACACACAGGGAGGAGTTTTCTCCTGTAGGGAGTTTTCTTCTGTGGGAGGTGGTATTTTGGGATGGGGGGGTCCTCTCCCCTTCATTAATCTTATCTCCTCTCACTTCTGTCTGGAGTGAGTTGAGGGATTGGGGGACCCCCTCCTCCCCCTCCCATTTTGTCCTTGACCTCAAACCCTTGGTTTTATTTCCTTAAGCTGGATATCCTTTGATGTCCTCCCTGGCATTTAAGTTTTTCCCTTATTTTGGGGGGGGAGGAGGAGAACGAGACACACCCCTTTCCTAACCCCCACTCCTTAGGTTGCCCTCCCAGGTGAATGCTGCTTAGTAATTTCAGACTAGCCTCTCGGAAGCTCTTAAACTTGATAGTCCAGATTCTGGTCTATCGTTCTTGGGCAAACCCTAGGGTTCAAGATTGCCTCTGGGGGTGTGGTCCAGTCTTCCTCTCCTCTCCTTCTCTCCCTTATCCCTCTCTTTCTTTCTCTTCCTTTCCAGAGATTCGGGCCCCTCTCCCTTTTTCCCATATCTCATTTCTCCTTCTGTCTCCTCTGTCATTTATTTTTCTATTTAGTTTATATATGTCCTTTCCTTTTATCTACCCCTTGGGCTCCCTTGTCCCACCCCACCCCACCTCCCTTTCCTTACACTCTCCGACATCTCAGAACTGAGGCTGGGGCAGAGTCGATAACAGATAACGGCCAATCCAAGAGTGCCACATAGAACATCGGCCTCGAGGGTGGTGCCAGCCATGCATCGACTCCACCCAAAAAAAAAAAAAAGAGGAGTCTCCTGTGGGGTCCTAGCTCCAGCACTGTACCCACTAGTGATGAATGGTGAAGACTGGCACAGAAAGATCAACAATTATGGTAGGTACATAATTTTCATTTTTATTAGCTCTTTATATTGTGAAGCTATCCATGGTTTGTCAGATCCATTTTTTCAGTTGCTCTTCTTTTAGAGTTGCATTTTACTACAATGTCAATTTTAGCTTTCACATTTTGACACATATCTGAAGACCCTTTTAACTCTATATTTATCGTTGGAAACTCTTGATGTACTTGTGCAATTGTGCTGTCCTGATTTATCAAAGTAACCAGATAGTTGCATGCTTATCAATAGTTACCTGATTGGTTCCTATCTTTAGTGGCCACTGCACAAACTTATGATCAGCGAGACCAACATTCTCATGCACATCGGGCATTGAATGATATACAGCAGGGCTGAACAAAATCAAATCTAATACGGCATCAGCTCTGGCTGGAGACTTTACTAGTTCCACTAAACCACATGACATTTTATTAAAGCAGTGTCAGTGGCTCAGTAGCTAGCACACTCACCTCTGAGGCCAGGAGATCAGAGGCTTGTGGGTTCAGCTCCCACATCTGGCACTGTAGTGCAGCATGAGAGGGGTGCTGCACTTCTGAGGTGCCGTCTTTCAGATGAGACGTTAAACCGAGGTCCCATCTGCCTGGATTGGTGGTAGTTCAGGTGGATGTTAAAAGATCCCATGGCACTTCTCGAAAAGAGTAGGGGAACATTTTATTAAAGAAAACTGAATATATTACAAGAAAATTACACGTACAAAACCAAAGAAAACAACAAGATAGTGAATAACAAATAATATAAAAGAAATAATATAAAAGAATCCATCCAATTTTATCTTTCGAAAAAGGTACCTCCCTCCAACGTGAACCCATACATTAGAAAGCATATATACTGTTGTTCAAACATGCAGTGCTTATAAACTTCAGTCTCAACAATGGTAACAATCTGTTCAGGTTCTTGACACAATTGTTGCAGTACAAACTTGCATCTTATTTGCCATAGTATAAACTTTATAAATGCAAGAAGTAGGTGAACCCTCCCTTTTTGTAAACCAACTTCTTTCAAACTAAAGTCCCCTACAACTTCAGCATACATCAAACATTTCCAATAAGGGTTATGCCAAACCATAGCTATTCTTTTCCACATTTGTCTAACAAATGGACAGTCAATAAGAAAATGTGACATTGATTCTTCGTGAGCTATACAGCTCATTCTTGGCACATTCATTCTTCAAGTTTTTTATGTTTAGCATTACCTCTTACAAACAAGCACCCATGAGCACACAACCAACTAACATCCCAAATCCTTGGTGGGATACAAGAATCTCTGAGAGTCTCTAAAATGAAGTCCCAAAACTGAGGATCAACATTCTTAAACTGAACCACTGGTGGACTAACATTGTTATGAATTAATTTATAAAGAGCTCTAGTGGTGGGCAAAGACAGAATAGAAATATACAAGTTCCATTGCTTTAGTTTCCTAAATGCAGGTCTAAAAAAAATACATGCCATCTTAACTTGAGGTTTCAAGACCCCCTGAACCTCCCATACCCTATAAAGTGGCTGTATCCAAAATCTGGCAAAAATAGTCCATATGGCCAGAGTTGGTTTTGATAAATCTATCAGGTTAGTATGAAAAAAATTATTATAAAAAATGCTACAGGGTTAGAAAGATTTAAACCTCCTTTTTCTACTGTTTAAATAAATAATCTCCCTCTTCATAGGATTTAATCAACTTCCCCACAGTATTTGAAAAACTAAACTTAAAAGGGAAGCTTCCAACATCCATGGTAGGATACACTACACTAAGAAATAAAAATATTGGAAGTAAAAAAGTTTTGATTATTGCAATTTTTTTCTTTTTTGTCTGATTCCACGTTTTCCACACCTCTACTTTATTTGCTGCTAAATCTAGTTTTTTTTTTTTCCAGTAAAAAACACAGTTATCTCATCTCCCAATACCCAAATATTGAAATGGTTCAGTAGACACCTTAATCCCTTTCCAAGATGTACTGGAAATATTAGAATCATGCAAATGATAGACAATACTCTTCATTTTATTAAGGTGAGCTCCTGTTAGTGTAGAGTATTCAGTAATAAGGTCTAGAACTCATGCACCTGAGTTACAGTCTGCAACTATAACACAAATATCATCAGCATATGCTGTCACTCTAGCATCTATACCACCCTCTTTTGGTTTAATACCTATAATACAGGGATCTTGTTGCAGTGATCTTAATAAGGGATCTAAGCAAAGTATGTAAATCAAAGGACTTGGTGGACAGCCCTGCCGAACTCCCCAAGAAATCTCTACATAAGTACCCAAATGCCCATTTACTAAAGGAATTGCTCTAGCATTTCTGTATAATAATGAAATCCAATTTACAAAAAGGGATGGTATACCATAATGAGTCAATATAAGTGAGATAAACTGAAGGGGCACTTGATCAAAAGCTTTTTCCTGATCTAAAGACATAACATAACCAATCAATATACCAGCCTTACCCTGTTCTATAAGTTCTTGAAGTAATAACAAATTATGTTTAATAGAATGCTCCGGAACTGTACAGGTTTGTGCTGTTGAAATAAGTACTGAAGCTATAGTCAATAAATGGTTATGCAAGATTTTCATTAATATTTTGTAATCTGTATTTAATAAACTCAAAGATCTCCAGTTGTTAAGAATAGCCATATCTCCTTTTTTAAATATTAAAATCTGGATAGCTACGCAGAAATGCATATCCACCTGTAAACTATCCAAGACCATATTAAACATGTTCATTAATATTTTTCTTAATGTATTGCTAAAAGTAACATAAAATTTAGTCGGCAGTCCATCAATACCCAGAGCTGTAGATTTTTTAAGATGATCAATAACCAACCCTATTTCTGCCTCTGAGATAGGCTTAGTAAGGTCTTGCAAAAGTGTAAAAGGTAAACTAGGGACTTATATTTTATTCAGAAATTCAGTCACAAACTTTTCATAAATAGGAAATGATACATACATGGTGGATAAGTATTGTGATACAGTATGCAAAATTGTCATCCCATCTGATACTATAAAACCATCAGTTCCCAGAACAGTTCCCATAAACCTTTCTGATGCTCTTTGTGAGCAGCCTATAAAGGCATCACCAAATCCAGTTTTTCCTGGAGAAAAAATCCTATGTTCATTTAACATTGCAGTAGCCCTAGAATATTATAAATTCATCATTGCTTTTTAAGGTTAAGTACCTGTGACATTAAACTAATATGCTGAACATTAATAATAGAATATAGCTTGCTTAGTTGCATTCGGAGTTTAAGGCATTCCTTAAACTGACACTGTCTAGCTTTTGTAGAGTATAATTGGAACAGAGATTTCAAACCTCTCTTCGTCTCTTCCCACCAAGTACTAATATTCCCTGCCATACATGCCACTGTCATCCTTACCTTAAGAAACTCAATTACCTGTACCCTAATTTGATTTTCCTTCAGTACTTCTGTATTTAATTTCCAGTATCCTCAGCCGTATTGCGGCCCATTCTGACCCCCTATGCTGACAAGTAAAATTGCCTGATCTGAAGTTTCTAAAGGAAGAGTTACTGCTTTCATTATACTAGCAGTCTTTTCGTAACTAAAATTCAATTCTAGTGGATAACACTCCCCTAAAGTAAGTATGACCACCCTCGGTATGTAAAATTCTAAAAGAATCTTGTAGATTACTCTGTTCAATCATCACATTAAGACAGTTGGAATCGCAATACAATTTCCTAGTTACTGCCCCTCTATCTCTGTCACACAGTTAAAATCCCCACCCCATAGAATTTGTTTAGTTGTGATTAGATAAGGTTTAATGTCTTGATATAAACTAATCCTTCCCTTTTATGTAAGGGGGCATAAATATTTATTACTCTCCACCCTATCCCTTCAAACATAAAATCTAATAGTAATGCCATACTCAGGCATAATTCTACCAAACAGGAAACCCTAAATCCATCCCCTTTAAACAGTATACCAACTCCTTCACAAACCCTAGTGCCAAAAGAAAAAAAAAAGAAGGGCCCCAACACCACAACTGTTGTGCAGATCTAACCAAAGAGATAGTATTCAACCGTGCATCTTGTAATAAACAGATATCACATCTCAAGTCTTTCAGTGCTGTTAATGTAAGCAATCTTCTTTTAGCATTCTTAATGCTATTAACATTAATGGTTGCAATACACAACTGTGATGGGATCTGTGAGAAAGACAGGAAAAAAAGATCTAGGTGGTTTCCTCAGCCTAGAACTTCTTCTCACCCTAGAGTTCATTCTTTTTTCCTTTTCCTCCCCTGGTACTACTTCTATCTGATCACTCTCCGATTCGGAGGAGTGAGGAGCTAGTGAAGATGCCTTTGATTCCCCTCCTTGTTCTGAGTCTGCCATGGCAGTAGTCAGAATGTTAAATTTGTTAGTTAACAAAATTCCTTCGTCTCCTGGAGCACATGCCTTGGCTACTTTTGACTTTGGCCTTATCTGTTTCATACTCCTTTTTTTTGCTACACTTTTAACCACTCAGGAGGGGGCATTTCAACTACTAAAACCTCTGTTTCAGAGGTTTGTGGTACGTTCAATAAAGGGACGTCTGGGACTACAGGCTGAGGGGGATCAGTGGAAAGTACAGGAGCTGCATCAATCTGAACACCCGGCCCCTCCGATGGAGGCGAGAAAGGTGGGGAGGGGTAGTCAAGCGTTCTGGAGGTCTAGCAGCAACATTTTTTCTTTTTATCATTTCTTATTTTTGTGCTTCCTGAAGTATTAGATCTTGATTCACATGATCAGTACGATTATGTGTAGCCCAAGGACACAACCTGTAAGCATGCCCAGTGTCCTCACATAGGTTGCACCGCAGTTCCTCTGTACAATCAGAACTGTGGTGCCCAAAAGTCAAACAAACTGCATTTTATTCTATCGCAGGCAGAGCCCAAATGAATGTAAGCCCCACATTTGAAGCAGGCCCGTGGCTGTCCTGGATAGAAGCAATGGCCCCTTTCATTACGTAAGCAATAATGCCCGACAGGGTGGGCAGTATTGGGCAATACCGGACTGCTCAGGAGTGTAATGAGGCCTGACGCTGCAGGCGGAGGGCCTTATAGCTCCTGGAAGGTCCAGTATTGCCCATACCGCGCACCCTGGAGGGTATTATTGCACTTAGAAAATGGGCCATAAGTAACATCTTTACTGATTTTAAATAAAAGATACAAAACTATTCTAATAAAGGTAAAAAAAAGTATGAAAATAAAGATTGTTGTAAAGTAGTCCCTCTATTACAGCATTAATGCTGTACTTGCCAGTAGAGGGTGCTGTGGTTTAGTTTTCTGACACTGAGGGGTCACTTGGGCTTATCCAGTTCAACCCTACTTGCTCTGTTACCAAATCCGACAAAAGAGAAAAAATCATTGCTGCTCTCCCAATCACCGAGGCAATCACCATTAGTTAGCCCTAAAATGTTTTTTGTTATTTTTTAAAAAATCGGAAGTGAAGCTGTTGTGGTCGCTATCGCAACCTGGATCAGTGACTTGGGAACGCGGTAAGTTTGAGGCACAGCAAGCAGTACAGCACCAATTCCCTGAATAAAATCATTTTTGAGTTTGGGCAGCTTTGTGTTGTTGTTTCCCTGCTTTCCAAATCACCCAAGCAACTGCTATTAGAGCTGAAAAGGGCATTTGTCAGTTTGAAGCCCAATTTTTTTTAAATAGGAAACAAAGCTGTTATCATATGGGATTGTGGGCAGTTTGAGATACGGAACTACAGTGTGGCGGGGGGGAGAGTTACAGGTGTGTTTGGTGGTCATCATGGGCAGTACACAGTACTGCTGGGTTTTATCTTGCAGGCTTTTTCTACGTTTTTATGTCTTTCTATGGGGTGCGAACTGTGTGACAAGCGGCAGTTATTTTTGTTATGGAGATGCTCGAAGCCGATCAGCATGATGGCTTGCTTTTTGTTTTAAAACGTACAGCTACTTTTTCTTTTGTGTGGTGTAATATGAAATGAAGTGAAGTGAGCCCAGCTAAGGCTGGTGTGCGGGTTTGTTTGGCACATGTCACTGAATTCGAGAGTGATGTTGGGGGGCAGTATCTCTCGCTAAGCGAGA
The DNA here is from genome assembly GCA_016271365.2 of Neoceratodus forsteri. Lineage (NCBI taxonomy): Eukaryota > Metazoa > Chordata > Ceratodontiformes > Ceratodontidae > Neoceratodus > Neoceratodus forsteri. The sequence goes on along the minus strand of CM057450.1, from coordinate 323,612,965 downwards.
TAAAAAATGGCGGGGATTTCAAATTCACTTGTGTACTTTTTGGCTAATGATGGAACATGGTGGGCACAGGGATACTTGAGTGGGTGAAAGGGGACTGGGGCTGGTGATTTTTATTTCCTGGGCATCTATTGAAAGTTAATGTACCCCCCCAGCCAGGGTACCAGCCAATCAGATGCCAGGAAATAAAAAGCCCGTTTTCTAACAAAAAAATAGACTATTAGGGAGGTGCACTGGCCCTAGGCTATTATTTCTTAAGTGAACTCATAAATTCCAACCCCCATTCCAAATGCATTCATCATCAAATATTGGCATAGGACTGTCCAGCACATCACAATTTTTTTGCAAACAATAAACAATATCATGTATAGACACTGATTCATTGTGAAATAAAATTGTCACCTGCCTAACAGATGGTTTTGTTAAAGGTATGGCCTTAAAAGGAAACCATAATTCTGTAAATTTCAAAGTATCATATTTAGACCAGAAACGGCCTAGTCCCTGTGGAGAAATAAAGCTTATATCATATCACAGACCCTGACACATGAATCAGCGCATAAATTTCTGTTGGAAAAAAAAACCTAATGACCGTTTCAAGAGATTGTGTTCCACATAGAGTCGATCAGGGGCTATCTCTAATCTCCCCAGATATTCCAAATGGACAGCATTGTGTCTTTGAAGGGAAGGGGACTGAAAAATGATCCTTTTTCCTAAAGGACTCCTAAGCCATTTTTGAGTGTTCCTGGAAAGCAGGTGTTGTACCAAGTAGCTCAGTTTCATCTTTCTCCAAATCTCCCCACTTTGCCAAATGCATTGTTTCACCTTCAGTCTCTGAGGCAGATGAGTCTGTACACCGTGGTGAACCTATGAGAGGTTTAGCTGTAACAGCCTGATCAGTAGAGTGATCTTTTGGCTCGATATTCTGATTTATAACTGAACAACTAGGGTCATTGACTACTGGAGGGGAGGAGATCCTGGAATTGGACTATGGCTTGGGTTGGGAATCCAGAACCCAGGTACCTGCCTCTCCCCACTTCCACCCAACAGCTAACAGAGAATGCTCTAAAGATGTCAGGGATTTCTTGTGGTTGAAAACGGCAGTAGATTCAATGTCTCTTCCCTTTCTCAAACCAAGAGGATTAGCCAACGTACTAGGAGGTTGACAATCGATATTTGACTTTGTACTCTCAGTTTTTGTAGGATCCAAATTTTGAACCATAATTGTATTTGCTGTCACGGGCCTCAAATCTTCTGTCAGTATCTCTTTCACTGTAACTGACTCAGGCTGTAGGAATTCGGTTGATGTTCCTAAATAAATAAATAAATAAAAAAACCACAGTGAGTTTATTTATATCTCCCAACAAAACAATCTCTGAAATATGGTGTCATGCATTATTCTGAGCCAAAGTTCGAGTTAAATACAACACCACTGCCTTTCTGTCATGTGCAGAAGTGTGTTAATCTACTCAGTATATTAAGTGGCTGAAGCCTCTAGGTGCTTTCTTTAAATTTATTTTGATCAGCATCCTTTCCAGTGCTAAATCTTTTAAACCCTCTAATCTGACTGCATTTTGTATTACTTGTATGGCATCCAAGTCCTCTCACTTTTGTTTCTCTGTCTTGTTTGATTAAATGAGAACTTTTTATGAAATGACATTGTTGGAAACACAATGGGAGCACTAGGTTTTTCCATGTTCTGATTTCAGATTGTGTATAGAATGAGTCAAAATCTATGTCAGATCTCAGTCTCATATTGAAGATTGTTTTCTCTATTTGATCTAACTCCTCCCCATTTTCTAAGTCTTTCCAATGTGGGTCCGCTCCCCTATCCAGCCAGTGCTGGGCATGTGCCACCTGAGCTGCATGGCAATACTTTTCTGAATTCAGCAGGGCCAGACCTCCTCCAGATTTGGGAAGCTGTAGTATATTAAATTATGTCCTAGGTTTTTTCCCCTGCCAAATGAAGTTCAAGATTAATTTATCCTATTTCTTGAATTCTGATTTTTGGGGCATAATTGGAATATTGTGAAACAAGTATAAAAACCTGGGAAGAATATTCATTCATACAGTGTCAATTCTCTGAATAAAAGTGAGAGGCAAGTGAAACCACCTCTGCAAATCTTCCTGAATAGCTGTTACCAAAGGGGTGTAATTTACCTCATAGAGAGAAAATGGATCTTGTGGGATGTTAATTCCTAGGTATCCAAATTTGTTTCCAGTCCAACGGAATGGGAATTGACAGACAATGTGTGGGCTCGGGTCATAATGAAATCTCAGTACCTCTGTCTTGTTGGTATTTAACTTAAAGCTAGCCAATCTCTCCACCTCCCCAATAGATCAAACAGTGTGGGTGAGGAGGACACTGGATGAGTCATATATATTAAGAGGTCATCTGTATAGAAGGCTACTATATACTCTATCTCCCTGTTTGATACCCCCATAATTTGAACTTCTTCTCTGATTGCCTGTGCCAAGGGTTCTGCTTATAATGTAAATAGCAGGGAGAGGAGGCACCCTGATGAGTTCCCCTTGTTAAGGGAAAGCATTCTGAGAAAGTGCCATTTATCTTAACTGTGGCTTGAGGTGAAGTATCTAGTGTCTCTACAATGTCACTAAATGCCTCAGGGCAGCTGAAAGCCGACAGGGTATATCTGAGAAATTGCTAGGGAACCCTGTCAAAAGCTTTTTGGGCATCCATGCTAAGCAGCAATGGTGGGGTAGAATTTTTCTGGACTTTTTCTAAAAGATAAAGGGTATGTTTAATATTATCTAAAGTTTGCCATTTAGAGATGAAACTGGCTTGGTCCTTATTGATAATATTTGGGAGGATATTTTCTAGTTGTTTAGCTAAAATGTCAGCAAGGTATTTGTAATCCTGATTCAAAACAGATATTGGGTCTGTAGGAGTCGCAGCTTGGAGGATCCTTCTGAGGTTTAAAGACAGCTGAGATATTGGCATATTGCCAACTAGGTGGGAGTGTGGTGTTCCCCTCCTGCAGGTCTCGAAACAGCCTGCCTAGCATGGGCAGCAGTTCTTTCTGGAAACTCTTATAGAATTGTGAAGTGTACCCATCCGGGCAGGCGCGTTTCCCTGATTTTAAGTTTTTAATACTGAAAAGTTTCTCCTGGGAGGTAATGGATCATAATAGTCTGGATTTCTGTTCTTCCGTAAGTTGAGGCAATTGTATTTTTCAGAAAAAGTTAGCAACTGTCTTTGTCTGGTTCAGCCCCCTGAGTATATAAGGCTTCTTAGTAAGCCCAGAAACTTTCAAGGATGTCTTTTGTTTTATTGAGCAGCTTCTGGGTTTCAGGTTGTCTAAGTTTTGTTATAAACAATTGTTTTTATTGTTGATGGAATCTGAAAGCCAGGATATTAGATGCCTAAGCCTGTTCTTCATAGTATCTTTGCTTAACATATAATAAGGTTTGTTCTGCTTTATAATTTAGAATGTTTTGTATTTGTGCTTTCACCTTAATCATTTGGGGAGGAGATAAGTGTCTCCCTGTGAGTGTGCAATCTGTAGGAACTCTAGCTCACTTTCCAGCTCTTTATGTTCTCCCAGGTGTTTCTTAGCTGATGCATAGCTAATCAGTTCCCCCACTCAGAACCACTTTAATCATGTCCCAGATAATCTCAGGCTGCACCTCTGGGGAGGTATTCTCCTGAACTATCTGTGGTATTCTTTTCCGGATCAGGTCAAGGAATTCTTGGTCCCTAAATATAAAGTATTTTTAAATCGCCACTGTTTAGGGGTATGATCCTCTAAAGTGTGCAATTCAGTTACAATTGGGGCATGACCTGAGAGTATTATGGACTGTATGGACATTGTCTTAACTGATTCTATGTGTTCCGTGGAGACAAAGAAGCAATCAAGGCATGAATTTATATGATGGACTCCCAGAGTGACATGCATACTGTCTCTCTGTTGGTTTTAAATACTGCCACACGTCAGTCAATCCTACATCCTTAATCAGTCACCTCCCATGTCTTTGCCCTGTCATTGCTCTGGAGGGGCATGAATTATAACTATCTCATCCTGCATCCATCAATAAATTAAGATCACCCTCAGTAGTAAGACCCCCTCTTGAAACTCTCATAATTTTGTTGAATTAAAGTTGGTGCATTGAAGCATCAGCCCCCAGCGGTATGTATAGGCTACCTACAGAATATTGTTTTCCCCACCATGTGCCTTTTATCATTGCAAGGTGGCCCTCCTTATCTTGGTAGGTATCCTGCACATGAAAGGAGGAAGATTTGGGGATCAAAATTGCTGTCCCTAGTTTTCTGCCCCCCCCCCAGGCATGCACTTGCAACTGCATTGGACATACCAAACTTAGTTTCTTATATTCTTTATTCATCATGTGGGTCTCCTACAGCAAGATGAGCTGTGGATGAAGTTTTTTGATTTGGGAGATAATTGTCCCTCATTTTATGGAGCTACCAAGGCCATTAACATTCTGGGATACCACCTTAATAGTTAACAATTGTCATTTTTCAAAAGTGATAGGTGGGGCTACCTCCTCTGACCTCTCATGATTCCCAGCTATGTCTGGGGTCCTATGCCCCAGTGTCATTCTGCTTTCTGTGACCTTCTGGTAACTGTGTTTTTGCATTACATATCTCTGTTTCCTTCTAACCTGAGCAGCTCTAAAAAGTACCATAAACAACAATTGCAAATCACATTGAAATAAACTATATACAGCATGAAAAACTTTGGTCTCCAAAAGGACACAAAACTAGAAAGGTGTTTCAGAGCTGAAGGAACCAAAACTGGGGGACTTATAAGCCACCCAGGTCTAAATAGAAATAACCAAGCTTGGATGTCTAACGCTTCCAAGGGTGAATGTGGTGACAAGAACCGACTTAGGTGAGTCCATTTTCTGCCAAGTGGGGTCTCTCACCTCCACATTGGGAGTGGACCCCAGGGGGTAAACAATACCCCCAAAAGTGTGAAGGAATAAAGGGAAAGATAGACGCCAAATAAGTTGAAACCAAAAATTTGGGGGATGGTGTGGGGAGAGATTATAGGGTAGTGGGGAGAAAAAGGTGCAGCCATAGCTAATGGCTATCTCATTACCTCACCTGGCACCCCATAACTATTACTATGCAGGTGAATCTGGAGGGTCAGGGTTGTTGTTAGGCTCCTTTACAATAGTGATCCAAATATTCATCTGATATTAAATTAAAATTCAGCAGTCTCAGTGTCCAATGTTTTGTTTTTTCAATGCCACAAGACCCTCTGTCAATGTCAGGGCTTCAGCTTTCCCCCTCAGTATCCTAAGGTGCTCCTGTGAGGCAGGCCATCGTTGGTGTGCAGACGTTGCTTTACTCCTTCATGGAGATCGTATAATGCCTTGTACAGCCTCCAGGCCCAACAATGCCGGGGCCTATCAGACCGGCCCCCCGCACTGACACCTGCCTCATTGACATGCCCTCTCCACTCCAGGACGTTGACATCCTCTCGCCCTTCCTTGCAGCCTTCAGAGCCCATCGATGAGGATCAGGAATACATACCTGACTTTATGCCTCGATGAGGAGGAGGAAAAAATATGGATGGGAGCACTGATAGATCTGGCTCAACCATTTCCACCAGGTGTGAGGACTTTATATTATAAACCCCTAGGTCCCTTCCTGAAGACCCTGTCATCATAGATATAATGAGGTAGCTACAAACTGCCATGGGGTTTGATGCCCAGGAGCAGGGCATCACCCAGAGAAACTTTTTTTATTCATAAATTCATAGATGCTGCTGGCAGATAAGTTCAAGTTTATTGCAGGAAAGACTCTGTTGAGCAAGCTCATTCACAAGGAGGTCCTGAGGCACATACACATACAATTCACTATTACATAGACAGGAAATATAAAATGTAGGACAACAGGAAGAAAAATATATCAAAATAAGAGGTATACACAATAGAAGTCCTTATACTATGTATGCAGTACATTCCAGTTTTAACCTTGCCCTAAATTATGCCACCCATTTCAGCTTAAAAAGTAGAGGGCCAGTTGGTACCTAGGGAGTTGACTTGGCGTTGGGGGCCTAGTAGCACCTACATATGTCTTTTAATTTAGAGATAGCTAGTGTTTTGTAGGAGTTAATTGATACGATGCTGGTTAGCTTCAGCATGGCTTGTAGTTGGTTCCAAATGTTTGGGAAGGCATATGAGACAGCTCTTTGGCCAGCTGTGGTATGTGTCTTGGGAACATCTAGTAGGATAAGGTTGGATTTTCTTAGGGAGTAGGCGCTATGCGAGATGTGTATAAGAGACGTTACATAGACAGGCAGTTTGTGGAGTAGTAATTTGAGGGTCCAAATGCCAGCATGCAGGAGGCGTCTGGTGGCAAGAGAGGTCCACCCAACTGCTGCATAAAGATCACAGTGGTGGGTCCTGTACACAGAGTTAGTAATGAAGCGAAGAACACGGTGATAGAGTACGTCCAGTTTAGATAGGCTCAAGGTTGGGGAGGAGATAAAGATAATGTTTCCATAGTCAAGCAAGGGAAGGAATGTTGCTTGGACAAGTCTTTTACGGGTCGCAAGAGAAAAGAGGGTCCTATTTCTAAAGAAGAAACCCAAGTGTGCTTTAAGCCTCTTTGATAGATCCTCGATGTGGTCGTTGAAGGAAAGCTTGTTGTCTGTCCACATACCTAGATATTTAAATTTAGATACGACTTTCAAGGGTTCACCTAGGGAGGTAACTATGAAGTTTTTAGGTGGGGTAGGTAGGGCACCAGACAAGGTAAGTCTCGAGAAAATCATTGTCTTGGTTTTTTTGGCATTTAAGAGAAGCTTGGCATTGGTAAGGTTGCTTTCTAACTGGATAAAGTCAGCTTGGAGTACTTCCCTGACTTCAGTTAAGGATGAGCCTGATGTGTACAAAACCGTATCATCAGCAAAGAAATGCATGCTAGAGTTCTTTATGTGGGAGTCAAGGTTGTTGATGTACAGGGAAAAAAGGATTGGTCCTAGGATGCAGCCTTGAGGGACTCCTCTGGCAGTTGGAAGGGGGGCAGATAGTAGGCCATCAGCTTTGACTTTTTGTATCCTTCCTGTGAGATAACTGTTAAACCACTGTAAGGTAAGTGGAGTGGCACCTATGTAGGCAAGACAGGTGATTAGGAGGTGATGGTCTACAGTGTTGAAGGCCTTACTGAGGTCTAGAAAGACTGCACCAGTAACCTTTTTGGTGTCCATAGCATGGATCCAGTCATTAGAGACTTTAGCCAAGGCTGAGCTGGTACTGTGCTTAGACCTGAAGAAAGATTTGGCCAGGTTTAGGAGTGAGTGTGCTTCAAGGTGATTTTTTAGTGGTTGTATATAAGTTTTTCCAGCACTTTGGAGAGAACAGGCAAGATAGAGATAGGATGGTAGTTGTTTAAGTCACAAGGATCTCCTGATTTGAAGAGAGGAAGAACATGGGCAGATTTCCAGCAGGATGGAACAGTGGCTGCGATAATAGAGAGGTTGAAGATGTGAAGGATGGGGGCTGTGAGCTGGGCATAGCCTAACCACAAGAAAAATGATTCAAAGCCATCGTTCCCTGCACTTTTCTTGGTGTCAAGGCTAAGAATTATGTCTTCGACTTCTTTGTAGCTAAACAGGCACAACTGGTAGGGATGAGGTGGAGTAGCATGTGTAGAATCTGGGCTAGTGTTGCTAATCTCCCAGCTAGTGTATGGGGAGGAGTCAAATGCCAACCCAGCAGTGGCAAAATGAAGGGTAAGTTCTTCGAGGATTCACAGTTTATTTTCAACCATCCCATCCTTGGCCAGAATCTTGGTCTGCAGGGAGGAAGCAGCAGGATGGCCTTCAATGGATCTCAGTGTCTTCCAGATTTTTTGGGAGTTCCCTTTGGCCTGCTCCAGAGTGGAGATGTAGAAGTTTGCTTTAGTAGCACGTACACTTTTAACACGGGCATTTTTGGCAGTTCTAAATGCCTACCAGTCTGCCGGGTTCTTTGTGTGCCTGGCCCTAGCCCATATCTTGCCTCTATTGGTAAGTGCAGATTTGAGCTCTTGGGTGAACCACGGATGCAAGATTTTCCGCACCCTCATTTTAATAAGAGGAGCATGCTTGTTAATTAGGGTGGTGAGGTTGTCATTTAGGACAGAAACGGCGGCATCAGCAGATTTGGCAAGATATAGGTCTTGCCACCTGATCGTAGCTAGATCGGTTAGGAAGTTTACTGAGTTGAATTTACGGAACAAGCGTTTGATTCTGAATTTAGGGTGCTGCTGGGTTTTAGATTGGAATCTTGTACATACAACGATACTGTGATCGCTCATGTCGTTATGGAAAACTGCAGAATGTGAGATTTTATGGGGATGCGCAGTTAAGATGACGTCTGAGAGTGAGCTGTTGGCAGAGTTAGAAGCATTGATTCTTGTGGGTTCAGTTACTATCTGTGTAAGACCCAGCTCATCACAGATGACTTTTAGGGAGTGGGATTGAGCAGTGAGCCAATCCATATTGAAGTCCCCTAAGATTATTGTTTCCATGTTAGCAGCCAAAGTTATGGATTTCAACATGTTAAGAATTTCTGTGCCTCCTGACGGGGGTCTATAGCCACCAATTATTGTGATGCACTCTGAGGAGGGAAGGTGAAGTTTAAGTGAGACAATCTCATATTCCTCGGGCTTAGTTTTATAGGAAATGCTGCTAACATCAAATTTTGATTTGGTGTATACAACCCCCCCCCCCCCGAATCCCTATCAGCCCTAAAGAGTTTGAAGCCCGGTATAGTAATTTGCGGATCAGTGTTGGTCTTTTTTAGCCATGACTCAGTAATTATAATCAGATCTGGGTCAGTGTGGGCTGCCCAAACTTGAAGATGATCAAGTTTTTTGAGCAGGCTTAGAATATTGACCATCATCAGTTTCATCCCAGGAGCAGCTGCAAACTCCGACGGAGAAGTGATTTGAGTTGGGGGACCTGGATTTAGTTCAGCATTGCCTGAACAGAAAAGGAGAATTAGAAACATTTTCTTGAGGGCATTTATCAGGTAGAAGTGGGCTCTTTTCGTATGGGTTCTTGTGTGGTGTTCAGTCATTGAGGTACGTCTAGTCAGGGCATAGGAGATGCCATTGCTGACATGGCCGTTCAAGGCTAGCAGGGGAAGTGCACAGAAAGAAATTGGCGAAGGGAGGAGGGCCAGAGGAGAGGGATGAGAATTAAAATGAAAACCTGACAGATTAAGAGTAGGGAAGCAATATGAAGATGCAGCAGGAACTATGATTGTGGGTTCTCAGGCTGGGATGACTTCTGACTTAGCATGGATCAGTGCTTTATGAGTCATACCTTTTGCCAGGATTAGAAGTAGAATGATAATGTAAGCCATGTTGCCCACGATTGAGTACAGTGATTTGTGTAGAAAGACAAAGAATCCCTCTAGTGGTAGGTCTGTATAACCTGCTAATGGAAAACTAGCATAGAGGTTAGGATGGGTTTAGATTTGAGCAGTTTAGCAAGACAAAAGGGAGTTAGACTTTTCAGCGCCAAGGCAGAGTGCTTGGATGGGGGGTGCAGGAGGAGCACTGAAACAGAAGAGGTGTAAGCACTTTAAAACACTAGTAGAAATTACAATCCAGCTAATACAGTTGAAAAACTTCTATTACACACTTGAAATGTGCTTAGTTCTAGCTAAAATCTATTTGTAAAAAGTGCCAGGTGGCAGAAGCAGGGGAAAAGTCCTGGCCAATCAGAGCGGGTTTGCTGGAAGCGCCCATGTTCCGATTGGCTGCACTGTCCCGTACCTTCCAAGGAGCTGCAGGTGGGTGTCCTGGTCTCGGTCGGTGGCTGGCTGGATGCCGGCCGACCGTGGGGGAGCTGAAGCAGCCCTGTTCAAGGGCAGGCAGCTTCCAAGGAGCTGCAGGCGGGCGTCCTGATCTTGGTCGGTGGCTGGCTGGGTGCCAGCCGACCCTGGGGGAGCTGAAGCAGCTCCGTTCAAGGGCAGACAGCTTCCAAGGAGCTGCAGGTGGGCATCCTGGTCTCGGTCGGTGGCTGGCTGGGTGCCGGCCGACTGTGGGGGAGCTAAAGCAGCCTCATTTAAGGGCAGGCAGCTGGACCTCTTTGTCCGCCCAGACTGCCCTACATCCCCTCAATAGTGATACTGAAGTCCCTATTGGTGCTTCAGCATCCACCCCCTCTTTTACCCAAGATGCCCCGTGCCTATCTGATGTACTCTGAAATCCTGTGATAATTTTGGCCCCCACCACTTCCACTGGGAGGCTGTTCCAGTTGTCCACCATCCTTTCGATGAAGAGATTTTTCCTCTTGTTACTCCTGATTCTAGCCCCCTTCAACTTCATATTGTGACCCCATTGTCTTTGAGCACTCTTTTCACTGTAAAATGCTCCTTTCCTGTACCTTAATTTCTGTGAGGTATTTGAATGTCTCTATCATATCATAGGGTCTCCTGCTTAGATGGCTCACTCATAACTCCTGTAACGTCATTTAAATACCTTGGGGTCACCCTTAACCAACCTCTAAATTTTCAACTCCACATCATCAACACGTGCAAATCAGTCAATTCCAAGCTAGGCATGTCATACCGGACCAGCCACATGATAACCTTTACTGCTAGAGTGGCTATAGCTCGGGCCATACTCCTACCTTCTCTGACGTATGGAATGGCCACTTACGCTCCTTTACCAAAATAAAATCTTCAAAGATGGGATGTCGCCTATAACAACATCTGCAGGTTCGCCTCAGCCTCCCACAGACTAAAACACCATTGTCTACCGTACTCCGTTCTAAACTGGTTACCCCTTAACTACACTAGACTTTACTCCCTCGGCTCCACTGTGGACAGCATCATGAGATCTTGCACCCCAAAAGCTCTGGCTGAGCTACTCACCTACCAGACCTCCAACTACAGCCTATGCTTGGTTGACAAATCCCTACTATGTATCCCCAAATGCAGTACCACCAAAGGCTCTAGAGCATTTGCGCACCATGCACCTCAGTTATGGAACTCACTCCCTCTGGAAGTCCGGCTAGCTCCTACACACAATGCTTTTAAAAAAGCGCTCTGTCAGCACCTCGGCTCCACCAACCAATGCTCCTGTTTTAAACCTCCTTAGTCCTCTGGGTATCCTGCCTATCCTGAAGCTCGTACCTTTTATCCACAATACTCCCCTTGCGGGACAGCCAATCTCAGCTCTCTCTCCTGACACTCGCCCCCTGCAGCCATCCCTCTCTCTCTTTGCCAGCTCCTATCCTATACCCTACCTTTCCTTATCCTGACCTGCTATGATCCCTACTGTTCACAATCTTGCCATTCCCCTGCCCATTATCCCCCTGCACTTGTCAGTATTTGACCATGTTTTTATTTATCTATTTTTGTTAAACTTTCTAAATCATATTTTCAGGACTATTACTGCAAAACTCTTGCTACTGTATTTTTTTCATCAGGCTATGACTGTAAAAACCTCTGTGATCCTACCAAGACCACCCTGTGTATTACCTGTAATGCTCAGCTTACTGTTAAATGTTTTTCAAAATACCCTGTATACTACCTGCGTTGCCTAGCCTATTGTTTAATGTTTCACAACACCTTGTTTATGTATCTTGATGTAAGCTACCGTTTGTTATTCCTGCAATGTCTGCCCTGTAACCTCCCAGGTCGTGCCTGACAACAGTCATCTTTATGGCTAGCGCACCCACCCGATAAACAAAAACAAAACAAAATAAAATATCCCCCGCTTCCTCCTTTCTTCCAGGGAGTACAAGTTTGGTTTTTTAAGCCTCTCCTTGTAGGACTTTTGATGCAGGCCCTGCACCATTTTGGTTGCTTTGCACCATCTCTATCTTTTCAAAGATGAGGCCTCCAAAACTGCACATAGTGCCCAGAAGTGCACAACTTGGTGGAGTTTCTACAACTGCCAGATTCTCCACCTCTGGTTATTCTTCCTCTACTGACTGCATTTGAGGATGCTTCTCTGGCCACAGGGCCAGCTTTAGCTCCATGCCAGCCATGCCCCAGCATGTTAAGTCCTTCCTTGACTGCTGCCATAGTAAGCAAGCTGCTGCAACATTGATTCTTTTTATGTTGATTGTGAGCATGTGCAAGAAACATGTTGTGGCAGGTTTCTCCAGAAGCAGGTTGTGGAGGTGTGGCACTGTTGTGCCCAATGCCCCCACAGCCTGCAAAGACTTGTCCCCCATCCCCCAATGCCGTGGCTGCTGCTGCTGACACTAGTTCAGCCAGCGTGCCACAACTTTCTAAAAAAATAGCCGCCGCAATCAGGGGACACCTTGTCATTGCAGTGTCAGCCATCCGCTGCAATGAGGGAGTGACCCGTCATTGCACGGTGGGATCTCACAAGCCTGATATTGTTTGTGAACATGGCGGTGGGTTGCTACCGTGTTCACAAACAATATAACCCCCCCATCCAACCCATGTTTAATTGCCGATGGGGCCCCCAATCCCCGTCGGCCTCTGTGTCCGTGTTTCTGTTGCAGACGGGGGAGCCCACTCCCCGTCGGCATTCTGTAACCTACCCCATCCTCCCGCTTTTATTCCTGCGACGGGGTGCCCAATCCCGTTGGCATAATGATTCCTTGGTGCTGCGGGGTGCCCAATCCCGTCAGCTAATACTACCCCAAAACAAAGCCGTTGGTGGCATGCTGGAGCCACCCCAGTGTGCCACATGCCCTAATAAAGACAAAACGGTCCCACAATGTCTTTGTTGTTTTCCCCTGCAAAAAACAGTCCTCGTAGTCTCACAGCCCCCACCCACTTCTCGCACCCACCACTCGCCTGCCTCCCCACACCCCACCCCATACTTACCTCTGGAGCTTGGTGCAATGATCTTTGGTGGACCAGGAACGCATCTGCACTCTTCAAAGACAACAGCGAACTGAGGAAATGACGGTAAGCTGTATAATGTAATAAATAGGGTTTTTCCAACTTTAGTGCATATCTTGGTAATTTTTTGGACTTTTTCCACCAAATTTTCAACATGGGGTTTTTGGAACCCCCTCCTCATGAATTTTTGAACTGTCATGGCGTTCATGGGCCCCGAAAGTTGATTTCGCTGTCACTGCACGGAATCACCTTTCAGGGCTGATTAATAAAGCGACAGTGCCAGTGTTCAAAGGTGGACTCTCAAAAACCTATGTTGCAAATTTGTGAGCATCCAAAAATGACTGTTCCTGGCGTGCATTGGCGCGGTTGCTACCGCTCACTTAACCCATTGGTGCAATATTTTCGCCAGCTTTTCAGCGTTGGCATTTTGTCACACCTCTTTGTGAACAGTATAGCTGTCATTGTTCACATCCTGGCGGAAATGTGTTTTCACACTTCCGGTGCAAAATAGCGTGGCCGCTGTGGGAAATCAGTGTTCAGGACAGATTAAGAAAATGACAGTGACACTGTTCATGAGTAGAGGTCCTGAAATGGCTATGTTAAAAATTTGGTAATGTTACTCCATGACATGACTGTGTTACGAGCGTGTGTAGTGCAGTTTGCGCGCACGCTTGTAACTTCGCAATTATATTTTCACTCCAGATTTTCAACATTGCCATTTTCCCACCTACTTATGAATAGTGCAGCTGTCATTTTTCCCATCCTGGCCAAAATGTGTTTTCACACTTCTGGCGCAGAATACAGCAGTCGCTGTAGGAAATCACTGTCCGGGACAGATTAATAAAATTACAATGATACTGTTCATGAGCAGAGGTCCTAAAATGCCTTTGTTGACAATTTGGTGATGATAGCCCATCAAATGACTGTGTTACAAGTGTGCGTTGCACACTTTCCACACACCCTTGTAACTTCGCAGATTTGTAATACTGTTATGCCAGATTTTCAACAGTCGCTTTTTTTCACACCCTCATGAGCAGTACAGCTGTCATTTTCAACATCCTGACTGAAATGTGGTTTCTCACTTGCAGCACAGAATAACACGGTCACTGTGGGAAATCAGTGTTCGGGACAGACTAAGAAAATGACAGTGACACTGTTCATGAGTAGAGGTCCTGAAATGGCTATGTTAAAAATTTGGTAATCATACTCCATGACACGACTGTGTTACGAGCGTGTGTAGTGCAGTTTGCGCGCACGCTTGTAACTACGCGAATTTATATTTTCACTCCAGATTTTCAACATTGCCATTTTCCCACACCTACTTATGAATAGTGCAGCTGTCATTTTTCCCATCCTGGCCAAAATGTGTTTTCACACTTCTGGCGCAGAATACAGCAGTCGCTGTAGGAAATCACTGTCCGGGACAGATTAATAAAATTACAATGATACTGTTCATGAGCAGAGGTCCTAAAATGCCTTTGTTGACAATTTGGTGATGATAGCCCATCAAATGACTGTGTTACAAGTGTGCGTTGCACACTTTCCACACACCCTTGTAACTTCGCAGATTTGTAATACTGTTATGCCAGATTTTCAACAGTCGCTTTTTTTCACACCTCCTCATGAGCAGTACAGCTGTCATTTCAACATCCTGACTGAAATGTGGTTTCTCACTTGCAGCACAGAATAACACAGTCACTGTGGGAAATCAGTGTTCGGGACAGACTAAGAAAATGACATTGACACTGTTCATGAGTAGAGGTCCTGAAATGGCTATGTTAAAAATTTGGTAATGATACTCCATGACATGACTGTGTTACGAGCGTGTGTAGTGCAGTTTTCGCACACGCTTGTAACTTCGCGAATTTATATTTTCACTCCAGATTTTCAACATTGCCATTTTCCCACACCTACTTATGAATAGTGCAGCTGTCATTTTTCCCATCCTGGCCAAAATGTGTTTTCACACTTCTGGCGCAGAATACAGCAGTCGCTGTAGGAAATCACTGTCGGGACAGATTAATAAAATTACAATGATACTGTTCATGAGCAGAGGTCCTAAAATGCCTTTGTTGACAATTTAGTGATAACCATCAAATGACTGTGTGTTACAAGTGTCGTTGCACACTTTCCACCCTTGTAACCGCAGATTTGTAATACTGTTATGCCAGATTTTCAACAGTCGCTTTTTTTCACACCTCCTCATGAGCAGTACAGCTGTCATTTTCAACATCCTGACTGAAATGTGGTTTCTCACTTGCAGCACAGAATAACACGGTCACTGTGGGAAGTCAGTGTTCGGGACAGATTAAGAAAATGACAATGATACTGTTCATGAGTAGAGATCCTAAAATGTCTATGTTGAAAAGATGCTCCATAAAATGACTGTGTTACGAGCGTTTGTTGCACAGTTGGCATGCATGCTCGTAACTTCACGAATTTCTAATATTTTCACTCCAGATTTTCAACATTGCCATTTTCCCAGACCTACTTATGAACAGTACAGCTGTCATTTTTCCCATCCTGGCCAAAATGTGTTTTCGCACTTCCGGTGCAGAATAGAGCGGTCGCTGTGGGAAATCACTGTTCGGGATAGATTAAGAAAATGACAGTGGCACTGTTCATAAGCAGAGGTCCAAAAATCCCTATGTTGAAAATCTGGTGACGAAACTCCATAACATGACTGTGTTACAAGCGTGCGTTGAACTATTTCCACGCACTCTTGTAACTTCCAAAATTTGTAATACTGTCATGCCACATTTTCAACAGTGGCAATTTTTTCAACTCCTTATGAACACTACAGCTGTCATTTTTCACATCCTGGCTACAATATGTTTTTGCACTCCTGCAGACAATAGCATGGTCACTGTGGGAAATCAGTGTTTCGGACAGATCAAGATCGACCGAGTGAGGGGGGGAGTGACCGAGCTCAACTGAGCTCTGTCAGGACTGTTGTGGATTTGTTTGTGGCAGACAAAGGCCCCAACACAAGAGCCCAGTACAAAATGGCAGCCTGCAGCACTGGGAGAAACAGAATGAGAGAGCAAGTGAAGGAAGGGGGAGTGAGCGAACCCACTGAAGTGCTGTCAGGACTGCTGCGGATTTCTTTGTGGGCAGAAAAAGGCGTCAATACAGACAGGGGCACAGTACAAAAGGCCAGCCTGCAACGGTGAGGGAAACAGTTCGAGCGAGTGACACAAGGGAACTTAGTGAGCTCAACAGAGTTCTGTCAGGACTGCTGGGAATTCTTTGTGGGCAGAAAAAGGCACCAATGCAGGCAGGAGCCCGTACAGAAGGGCAGCTTGCAGCACCAGGACAAACGGAATGAGTGATGAGAGAGGGAGCCTGAGCTACCTCAGTGAAGCTCTGTCTGGACAGCTGAATAGCACGGTCACTGTGGGAAATCAGTGTTCAGGAAAGATTAAGAAAATGAGTGACACTGTTCATGAGTAGAGGTCCTAA
This sequence comes from Neoceratodus forsteri, assembly GCA_016271365.2. Classification (NCBI taxonomy): domain Eukaryota; kingdom Metazoa; phylum Chordata; order Ceratodontiformes; family Ceratodontidae; genus Neoceratodus; species Neoceratodus forsteri. The sequence goes on along the minus strand of CM057450.1, from coordinate 323,596,696 downwards.
AATGCCTATGTTGAAAATTTGGTAACGATCCTCCATGAAATGACTGTGTTATGAGCGTGCGTTGCGCAGTTGGCATGCATGCTGCTAGGTTCATGAATTTCTAATGTTTTCACTCCAGATGTTCAGCATTGCCATTTTCCCAGACCTACTTATGAACAGTACAGCTATCATTTTTCCCATCCTGGCTGAAATGTGTTTTCGCACTTCCGGCGCAAAATAGAGCGGTCGCTGTGGGAAATCACTGTTTGGGACAGATTAAGAAAATGACAATGATACTGTTCATGAGCAGAGGACCTAAAATGCCTGTGTTGAAAACTTGGTGATGATAGCCCATCAATTGACTGTGTCACAAGTGTGCACTGCGCACTTTCCACGCATGCTTGTAACTTCACAGATTTGTAATATTGTCACACCAGATTTTCAACAGTGCCATTTTTTCACACCTCCTTATAAGCAGTATAGCTGTCATTTTTCACATCCTGACCAAAATGTGTTTTCACAGTTCTGGCGCAGAATAACGTGGTCACTGAGGGAAATCAGTGTTCGGGACAGATTAAGAAAATGACAGTGGCACTGTTCCTGAGCAGAGGTCCTAAAATCCCTAGGTTGAAAATTTGGTGCCGAAACTCCATAACACGACTGTGTTGCAAGTGTGCATTGAACTGTTTCCATACACCCTTGTAACTTCGCAAATTTGTAATACTGTCACGCCATGTTTTCATCGGTGACATTTTTTCACAACTTCTTATGAACACTACAGCTGTCATTTTTCACATCTTGGCTAAAATATGTTTTTGCCCTCTTGCGGACAATAGCACGGTCACTCTGGGAGATCAGTATTTGGGACAGATTCAGATTTACCGAGTGAGAAGAGGGAATGACTAAGCTCAGCTGAGCTCTGTCAGGACTGCTGTGGATTTGTTTGTGGCAGACAAAGGCCCCGACACAAGAGCCCAGTACAAAAGGGCAGCCTGCAGCACTGGGAGAAACAGAACGAGAGAGCAAGTGAGGGAGGGGGGAGTGAGCGAACTCATCAAAGCGCTGTCAGGACTGCTGTGGATTTCTTTGTGGGCAGAAAAAGGTGTCGATACAGGCAGGGGCCCAGTACAAAAGGGCAGCCTGCCACAGTGGGACAGACAGTATGAGCGAGTGATACAAGGGGACTTAGTGAGCTCAACGGAGCTCTGTCATGACTGCTGGGATTACTTTGTGGGCAGAAAAAGGGGCCAGTGCAGGCAGGAACCCCATACAAAAGGGCAGCTTGCAGTGCCAGTACAAACAGAATGAGCGATGAGAGAGGGAGACTGAGCTACCTCAACCAAGCTCTGTCAGGACAGCTGTGGATTTCTTTGTGGACAGACAAAGGTGCCAATGCAGCCAGGAGCCCCATACAAAAGTGCAGTCTGTGGCGCCAAGACGAACAGAACGAGCGAGTGACAGAGCAGTAGTGAGCGAGCTCAACAGAGCTCTAGTGTGACTGCTGCAGATTTCTTTGTGGGCAGAAAATGTGGCAATGCAGGCAGGAGCCCAGTCCAAAAGGCCAGCTTGCAGCGCCAGCAGAAACGGAATGCAAGAGTGACAGATGGGCAGTGAGCGAGCTCAGTGGAGCTGTGTCGGGACTGCTTCAGATTTCCTTCTGGCCATAAAAAGCCACCAATGCTGGTAGAAGCCCAGTACAAAATGGCAGCCTGCAGCGCCAGGAGACACAGAATGAACAAGTGAGGGTGAGGGAGTCAGTGAGCTCAACGGGGCTTTGTTAGGACTGCTGCAGATTTGTTTTGTGGGCAGAAAAAGGCAGCAATGCAGTACAAAAGGGCAGCCTGCAGTGGCAGGAGAACCAGAATGAGCGAGTGAGTGAGCTCAACAGAGCTGTATTGTAACTGCTGCAAATTTCTTTATGGGCATAAGAAGGCAGCAACCCAGGCAGGAGCCCAGCAGAAAAGGGCAGCCTGCAGCACCAGCAGAACAGAATGAGCGAGTGAGAGAAGGGGAGTGAGCAAACTCAACGGACCTTTGTCGGGACTGCTGCACATTTCTTTGTGGGCAGAAAAAGGTGCCAACAGAGGCAGGAGCCCAGTACAAAAGGGCAGCCTGCAGCGCCAGGAGAACTGGAATGAATGAGTGAGTGAGACAGGTGGAGTGAGCGACCTCAACGGAGTTCTGTCGGGACAGCTGTGGATTTCTTCATGGGTAGAAAAAGCCACCAACACAGGCAGGAGCCCAGTACAAAAGGGCAGCCTGCAGCGCCAGGAGAAACAGAATGAGAGAGTGAGCCACCTCAATTGAGCTCTGTCGGGACAGCTGCGTATTTCTTCCTCGGCAGAACAAGGTGCCAACGCACGCAGCAGCCCAGTACAAAAGAGCAGCCTGCAGCACCGGGACAAACAGACTGAGCCAGTGATAGAGGCCCACTGTGCAAGCTCAACAGACCAACGCAATCAACATTTGGCATTGACAAATACTTGTTTATTTATGTGTTTTAATATAAGCTGTGCCTCACCAGCCTCCTCACAACATATTCCAACCTTCCTCCTGGCTCTCTCTTCCGGCAAGCCCCCACCAGCTAAATCTTATGTGCCATTCAGTCCAGGTCTTCAGTTTTCATTAACTTGTTTAGAGACGAAGTGTATGCTAATGCTGACCTGGCTGCCTGGCTTCCTGGATGATGTGAGATAACAACGAGTGAATTGTGTGAAGACTGTCCAACCGTTACCGATTACAGCGATTTAAGTACGTTTTAAGTCAAGATAAGTGGTTCTGCTCCATCTGGTACTTGAAACAACTTTTTTTTTCTTGCAGCCAACACAACAAAGGAACTGTTCAACTGCTGAATCCCCATGAATCGGACAGCTTATCGCCCGGGATCATCGCAAATGAGTTGGTACTTACTGAGTGGTCTGTTTAACAAAGTTTTCATTTGAAGTTAAATGCCGCACTTAACTTCAAATGAAAACTTTGTTAAACAGACCACTCAATAAGTGCTAAGTCATTTGTGGAGATCCTGGGCGATGGGTGGTCCAATTCATGTAAAGTGCCCGACCATCATCAGCTTCCCAGGCTCCATTCTGTTTCACTCACACCTCAGAAAGTTAAATTATTTAACTTGTTTCCAAATTGGATTAGCTGAGGTGTGAGTGAGTGAGTGTCCTCCTGTGATGTCCCTGGGTCTGACAGTTTGGTTAGTCATAGAAATAAATGATTAGTATGAAAAAAATAACAAACGCATACTTTACTGAACAGACTTACAACTATACTGGTGCCTGTCCTTACTCCTTTGATTCTTTGTCCCATACTGTATAAATTCTCTGTCTGCCTTGTCATATGCTATACTAATAATTCAACAACTTAGTTTTAATATGAAAAGAGCCACTGTCTAAAACTGGAATACAGTATATACCAGCAAGAAAAAAAGTAGTACAGTGCCCAGTGGCAGTGCACGTTGCATTACTCCAGTGGCATGCTCGTCTGACATTCTTGTAAGGTCACTAGCTCTGATATGTGTAAGAGAGTGATATTAACTGATTATGTTGTGTTCACAACTTTTAGTTGAGGAGTAGTATATTTCTGTAATTTATTTGAGAATGTGTAACCAGTAAGGCATACACTGAGCCAAGACTTGTTTTCAGGTGCAACCCAGGGGAGAAGGAACAACAAAAAAAGCACAGCACACAATGACATGTAAGAAAATAAAGAAACTTTACAATTAATGAAATCAGACCTGAAAAGACAGAATTGTAAATTTGGGAAATGGGTTATCACACCACCACTATTATGTTCTTGTTCTGTTCTGTTCTGTTCACCATACCATTACTGTGTGTAGTGGTGCACAGAACAGAGTGGTGATACCCATTTCACAAATATACAATTCTCTCTTTTCAGGTCTGATTTCATTCATTTTAAAGTTTATTTTCTTACATTTCCAGGCTAGCAGCAGTACAAGGTGCAACATGATGGTGCACCAGCCCGGCTCACAAGAATGGGAAATGGATGGATGCAATTTAATTGGCGCTGCACATGGACACACATGTAACATTCTTTTTTCACAAATATGTGTCTCTTGAGTCTTACCCCTATCGAGTGCGCATCCACCTCCCCAGTCAAGACTAATAGTGAATTTCCCACCATCCTATATTACTATAGGTCATTCTGCTGTTCTTGATGCACTTATTTTGGCCACTACATCTGTTACCCTACCCAGCACTTTTAAACTGCTACATGTGTAACCTATATGATGCATACTGTACTATATATTGAACTTGCCGTTACTCTGTATGATATGTATATCTGTCTTTGTGTATATGTGTGTACCCAGTGCCCCCTGCTTCCTTTCCCCCCATGATGCACTGGGAGATGAGCAACTTGTTGTTCAGTGTGCCTTTCCTGGTGAAACATTTCAGTAAATAAATACAATCTCATTGAAGCTAGACTTGATGCAATTTTAGATGAGTATTAACATTATTTGTTTTTCGGCATGGGGGTGAGAGAGTCCGTGTTAAACATCTTATGATATGGTACAGAACTGTGGTGCAGGAGAGGTATAAATGTTGGATGTGGGGAGGCCCGACAGGGAATGGAGTGGTGGGGCCCAAAGGTGTTAAGGCTGGCCTTTTCTGGCTGCCTGGTGCAGGCCAGGCTTGATCCCTGCCATGCCCAGAAAGGCAGACAAGCTATACCAGGATCCATCAGGAAAGCCCTTTTTCACAGGGCAACCTAAGACTGATTGAGTTGTGATTAATTCAGTCCATGATAAGTCCAAGGTACCCAAACACCTCTGCTATACCCCACCAGACAAGGAGTCGAGGAAGCTGGACCTCATGGGTATAAGATTATTTGCCTCTGCCACACTGAGTCTCAGAATAGCTAAGTTTTGATAGTCTCTGAGACCTGGCTGAAACCACGTATCAAGGACACTGAAATTGCTATTCCTGGCTACACTGTCATTCGTCACAACTGCTCTGGAAACAAGCGAGGAGGCGACATAGCCATGTACATCGCAGCCACATTTCATTTCACCCAAGTCTTGGTATCAGTGTCCACACAGTCCATCGATGCCTTATTGTTAAAGCTATCCCTCCCCCATACCATACCCATTTTTATAGCACGGTTCTACTGTTCACCTGATTCCCCTATGCCTTCCATCTTGGAGCATCTCAGCACTCTAAAAGCACTAGTGGTGGTGGGGGGGGGGTGAGCTTCATATCCTTGGGGACTTCAATTTGAATTGGCTTTCCAGAGATAGCTCCAAGATATGAAGTCATGTGGCCACCATAAATATGTCTCAAATGATCACCAAGTCCACAAGACTGAACCCTAAATCGCAAAACCACTCTTTCCTTGATTGGTCCCTCACCACCCACCTGCATCGGATACTAGTCTATGGCCTCTTACTGGACTCCATTAATGATCATCATATGATCTACTCGTTAAGAAAATTTTCAGTCCAAAGGCATCCCCACCCAAAATCCTTCTGACAAGGTCCTACCAATTCTTGGACCTCGCCTCCCTTCTAAACGACCTGGCTAACATGGACTGATTTGGCATCCCCAGGGCTACCTCCATTGACTCCATCCTGAAGTACTTCAAGGCTAAGTTCATTGCTGTCTGGGACCACTGTGCCCCTCTCAGACAGGCTCGGGTGAGAGGTGCCCACCTGTCTTGGAACACAGCAGACGTTATGGCCCACCTCAGAGCTAGAGACCAGGCATGGAAGTCCTACAAGGTCTCCAGTTTACCCTCTGATCAGCAAAAGTATCACTGTCTACGTAATGCCTGCACCAGACTAATCTGGTAGGCAAAAGCCAATTTCTTCAAGACCTCCTTCCACACCAGCATAAACCATCCTGCTAAATTTTGGAGGTTGGTCAAATCGCTCTTCTCTCCACCTTCCCAGCCCCCAAACCCTGCCATAAATGTAGGTGGATCCACTGTTAATGACCCTCTTGCAGTGGCTTTGAAATTCAACACCTTCTTCACTAGCCTGTCTCCCACCTGCCTCCAATCCCCCATCACCCCCTTTTGCCCTCTCTCAAGCCCCCCCACCTGCCACCTCCTTCTCCTTCTGCCAGGTCACTTCGCAAGAAGTACAAAATGCACTGCTCACCCTTAATCCAGCCAAAGGTAAATGCCCCACTGGCCTGGACTCCAAAATGTTGTACCCATCAGCACCTGCCATTGCCACCCCACTGGCTGCACTGTTCAACCTCTTCTTCTCTCTGGCTACTATCCCATATGACTGGAAGCACACCACTGTCATTCCACTTCCAAAAGGTGGCGACTCTTCCATCCCTGGCAACTACCACCCTACCTCCCTCCCTCCTCCCTATACTGGCCAAGATTCAGGAACACCTGTCCCTCTCTCAACTCTCCTCCTTTCTGGACTCCTCGTCCTTTTTCACACCTTACCAGTCTGGTTTTAGAAAGATCCATTCCACCATCACCTCTCTGCTAAGGCTCACTGATTCCATCCACACTGGTATGGACAAAGGCCTCATCACATCAGCAATTTTTGTCAGCCTGGCAATGGCATTCGACAATGTCTCACATGCACTCCTCCTGTCCAAGCTCTTTCTCACAGGTCTGCCTACTGTGGTGACCAACTGGTTCAACTCTTGTCTGGGAGGCAGATCACAGTCAGTCCGAATTGGTAACACCTCTGCCTCCCTCCTGCCCTGTCAACACTGGTGTGCCCCAGGGCTCCGTCCTTGGGCTGCTCTTGTTCTCTATCTTCCTCAATGATCTGCCTCTGCTTGCCCTCCCACATCCATACACATGTATGCAGATGGCACAGTGCTGTATACTTCTGGTACCACAACCACCGATGTGGTGACCAGACTTTAGTTGGACTTCAACAATGTTCAGCTCTGGTTTCACTCCAGTCAACTTTTCGTCAATGCCAAAAAGACAGTCTCCATGACCTTTGGCACTAGGGAGAGTCTCTCATGGCTCACATCCTTACCTATCTTCCACACCTTAGATGGGACTTCTCTGGAGGCCTGTACCTTCTTCAGGTATCTCAAGATCTGGTTCGACTAGCACCTTGACTTTTCTGTACATATCAATGTCATCCACAAAAAGCTCCACCCCAGTTTAGGTGCCCTATACTGTAATCGTGGTTGCAGATCACTGCCGGCTTGCCGTGCTGTCATACAGAAAATTATCCTCCCTGTTTTGACTATGGAACGTAATCTTCAGTGCCGCACCCAAGTCCACCCTACCCAGACTGGGCCCACTCTTCCACTCCTTCTGCCACTTTGTCCTTGACTACCCTCTGCCCACCCATCATTGCATCCTCTACCAGTCCCTGGGATCCCCCCCTCTCCAGAGCAGAAGACTAGCACACTGCACTTGGATCATGGCCAAGTTCTGGTTCCAATCCCTGCCCTCCTACTTCACCTCTGTCCTAAATGCCTTTAACTGCCCAATGTACTCACTCAGGAACAATATCAGACTCCTATCTGTTCCGTATATGTCCACCATAGTAGGCCAGGCAGCCTTCAAATATCGTATGCGCATTCTGTGGAACTCCTCCCCCCAAAAAGACATTCATCACGCCCACACTACCCAGCACTTCAACTCCCTCCTTAAAGCATACTTCTCCTCTAACTGCACATGCAGCTAATTCACTGTCCACACCTAGGCTAGTTCTTCCTTGAGTGTAGTAGTAGCAACCAGGTGTGTATCAGAAGCAGGTGGTTAACTAATCATTAAGTAATGTTTAATGTCTATACCTTGCCCTGCTGCATTGTATTGTATTTTGTACCTGTATGCTGTATTCTGTAGCCTATATTTGTATATTGCTTGTTCTCAATACCTGCTACATTTTTCTACTGTTCATATTGTACTCTCCCTACCCCCTTCCCCCAGGATGCATCTGGAATTGAGCAGTAGTTCTGCTCAGAATGCCTTCCTGGTAAAACTTTTAAATAAATAAATTACCAGTCCCATGTGTTCAACTTCCAGAATACCCTCTAGAAAAAAGGCTAAAGAGGCAGCCCAGGCCCTTCAGAGGGCCACCAGAAACAGGAGATGCTCAAGGCCTTCCAGCCTGGGGCTTATGTAGGTAAACACCTCTTAAGGTCTACCTATGATATTTCTGATGCCTCAGCCAGGACATCTGTAGCTGGCATGTGTCTGTGGAGGCATTCTATGCTCGGGGTCTCTGGATTTGCCAGTGATGTCCCGTGGATCTATTTTGAATGCCCCTTTTAGAGGTTACAAGCTCTTTGCGTCAGATGTGCAGAATATTCTTTCTGACATTTAGAGATGACTCTTCAGTCAGTCCCCTCCCTTTACCACACCCAACCAAAAGGTGGACATGAGGTACCCTTTTGTCATGCCACCTACAGATCCAGCTGGGGGACTAGACAGTATGGCAAGCACAGAGCAGGAGCAGCTTTGCCTGCCCCTACCTACACCACTGGTAAAGCTCCCAGAGGTGAAAGTATGGACCTTGCCACAGGTTCAGCTTCACCATTACTCCTTACTAGTGATGGGTGAAGTACATTAAATTTGCTACCCATAGTATTTCATGTAGCACCTGAACTTCGGGTTATACTATGGGCAGCTAAGCGAATAACTACGCATCCAGAAGTAATGCAAAGTTCCCATTTATTTTCCCATGTACTTCGTGTTACTTTGGGATGCGTACAAAACATCTATTTTGTTTCCCTGGTGTCTAGTGGTTCCCACTCCCCACCCTGTAAAGTAGTACCCACCCTGCTCCTCCAACCCCAAGTCTGATCCTGTAAAAAAAAAAACATACATATTATTTCCCCTGAGTTAGTGATTACCCGCTCCCCAAAGCTTTTTCTAGTACTTCTCCATCCTTGCTAATGACTGCACAGAGCTTCCTGGAACAAGTTTCCAAACATAATAGAAAGTAATAGAAAAAGTAACTTACCCAACACTGGCTCCAGAGCTCTCTCATCACATCTTTGCTTGAAGCAGTTATTTTCTTCAAAGTCAGTAGCATCTTTAGGTTTGTGCTGCCTTTAGCATTTTTTCATTATTTTTTTTTTTAATTTTTTTATTGGTAACTAGGATAATGCACCTTTGAGCTAAAAGCTCATTCACAAGGGTTCTGCATCAAAGAAATGACAGAACTTACATAACAAAAACACAGAGTGAAACAACTGAAGATTAATTACATACAATATATTGCATACATTACATGCAGTTACATAATCAGTTATGGAAAACAGTACTTGTAGGCAACAGCTGTCATCACAGGAAAGAGGAACTGGGAAGTTAAAATAGATTGATAAGAAAAACTGAGCAGGGGGTGTAGGAGGAGATTGACAGTCAGGGGATGTCCAGGGGAGCTAGCGGCAGGAACCTTGTCATGATAAGAGTTAGGAGCATAGAGCAAAGAGAGTGGAGAGATAAGTCAGTAAAAGGAGGTGGGGGGAGGGTATGGGAGAATGAACGTTAGGGGTCATAAATTAAGTACAGAAGGTGAGACAGGTCAGCATAGTCTGCAAAGAGAAATTAGAGACCACAGTTGCACTTAGTGTTGTAGGTCATTAGGTGAGCCCTCAGATTAGATTTAAATTGACCAATTTTAGTACAAGACAGGAGGTCAGGGCAAGGGGAGTTTAGCCATTTGGGGGCTCTGTATCTCAAGGAGCATTGTCCTTGAGATGTCTGGCAGAAGGGCACCTTTGGAGAGAGGCTGCCTGTGCTCCCAGTGTTCCTGGTGCTGTTTTTTGACTGGAGGAGGTAAAGCAACCCTGGGGCAGTGAGGCCAAGAATGGCCTTCTTGGCTAACAGGCAGACTTGGTACTGGACCCTATTTTCCAGAATAAGCCACCCAGAATGGGAGTAGAGCTCACAAGGGTGTGTTAATTAGTGGACACTTGGAGGAGCCTAGAGGCTTTATTGAGGGCTGTATTGATTCTTTGTAGAGCTATATTGGTAGGGGCACCATAGGCTACTAGTCCATAATTGATTACTGATAGGACTGAGCTGGACAAAGTGAGTCTAAGGGCATCATCAGTTAGAAAATGTTTGTGTTTGTACAGAAGGCCAATTCTAGAGTTAACTGACTTTGCAACCAGATCAATGTGTTGCGTATAGGAGAGGGAGCAGTGTGAAGTGGCCCAGAGATATTTGAAGGAATGGACCATTTCCAGATTTTCTTTTTGATTATTGTGAATTTTGAGTTGATAGGACCTGTGTCTGTTTTTGGATATGGCAAAGAGCATGGTCTTAGTCTTCTTGTAGTTTAGAAGAAGCTTTTGGCTTAGGAGCCATGACTTCACATCCAAGAAGCTAGTCTGCATTAGTTTTTCAAGGTCGGCAGGGTTGTCTTTGACTAGAAAACAGCACAGCATTGTCTGCATACAAGAGGACATGACCTGGACTGGCCATTGGAAGATTATTTAGAAATGAGCTGAAAATGTCAGCCTGTTGGTGCAGTGGTTAGATTTCTGTCTGCGATGCCAGTGACCCGGGTTTGGGAACAGATCCAGGGAGCTGGGGGGCCAGCCAGGGGAGAGAAGGATTGAGCATTCTATGGACTGCTCTCCTTCTCCAGGGGGAGGTAGGGTTGTGTGCCGGCACACTGAGGAATCCTGGTGGAGGCTGGAAGATCCCACTTGCCTGGCACTGTCATACATGAGGGGTGTGAGGGGCGGGGGCGGACGCTTGTGTCATTGCACATCCCCACCCCTACTAACAGGGAAAAAATCACTGAGCTGGCCATCTCTATGATGCCCTGCCCCCAGCCTCTATCAGTCTCTGAAGCCGGCTCCCCAACCAGATACCAATAGTGTGGCCCTGGTAGCAGGGATGGAGCCACAACCCCACCCTCTGGGGGGGCAAGCCAGTGGTGACCGGGGAGTACCGGCAGTTTCAGAGGTGGAGGCTTGGGGGTCCGTGACCAGGGACCTATCCTGACCGTCCGGCTTGGCCATAAAGCATACTAAATAGACAAAAAAAAGAAAAAGAAAGAAGCTGAAAAGTAAGGGGCCCAAGACTGAGCCTTGGGGGTACCCCAGTTGTGACCTTACAGGGATCAGAGTGGGTGTCCAGGATTTTTACTTGTTGTGTATGTCCAGTAAAGCAGCTCCGGAACCACCCCACTGATTCAGCCGAGAGACCGGTAAGGGACAATTGGTTTAGCAGAAGCTCATGGTTGACTGTATCAAAGGCCTTTGTTAGGTTGATATTTGAAGATAGAGGGGAGGTGGTTCAGAGGTAATTTAAGGAAGTATTTTTGTCACAGAGAGGGTTGTGGATGCATGGAACGGCCTTCCGGAGGAGGTTGTTCAGTCAAAAACAGTGGGGGAATTCAAGCATGCATGGGACAATCATAAGGCAATTCTAGGGGTTGGGGGTAGGAAGAAGTAGGCTGCTGGTTAACTAGGATCTGCAGCTTATCCATTAGGTAGGGAAATGGGCAGACTGGGTGGGCCAAGCGGTCCTTATCTGCCATCAAATTCTATGTTTCTATGTTTCTATATGTAGCCGGGGTAGACCATTGGAACAGTGATGCTCTTACAGCGACACTCTTGCAGCAACAGCAACCCGTTGACACCCACAGTTTTGACTGGGTTGCTGGAGTGATGACTGAGTTATCGACTCCAGAGTTTGGCCACTCTTCCCCGACATCTGCCCCACCCCAGAGTTGGAATCCTTAAGGCCGGGGGGCAGACCCCCCCCCCCGCATGAACACCGATTGTGTGTCAGTGCATTCTCCGGTCAGGGACCGGAGTCGGTGACATCAGGGATGTTGGCAACCATGTGTCACTGTAGGGGAGGTCGCAGACATTCCTGTCACTATGGCATGGTGGAACCATGTAGCCCCAACCATGTGTCTGTGGTCTAGGGCATCATGGATGAAGCTAGTGAATTCAGCCAGAAAAGAGGAGCAGGATAGAGAACTGTATCAGTTAAAGCAAAAGGAGGCTGGGAAGGCAGTCAGAACAGCAAAGGCCCAAACCGAGGAAAAGATAGCCAACTCAGTTAAGAAGGGGGATAAAACCTTTTATAGGTACATCAGGGAGCAAAGGAAGACCAAGGGAGGGATAGTGAGGCTTAATAAAGGAGAGGGAGGGTGGGCAGAGGGAGACTGTGAAAAGGCAGAGATACTAAACTACAGACCTGTTAGTTTAACCTCAGTGATAGGGAAAATGATTTAATCTCTTCTGAAGGAAAGAATTGTCGAGTATCTAGAGGCCAGAGGGGCACAGGACCCTAGGCAGCATGGATTCACAGCGGGAAGGTCATGCCGGAGGAATCTGATAGATTTCTTTGACTGGGTGACCAAAGTAGTAGATCAGGTAGGGGCTGTGGACATGGCCTACCTAGTCTTTAGCAAGGCATTTGACACAGTCCCACACAAAAGATTAATATACAGGTTAACCAGCCTGGGAGTGGGTCCCAAGATGACAGCCTGGGTAAAGAACTGGCTGGAGAATAGGACACAGAGAGTAATAGTAAATGGAGTCCACTCAGAAGAAAGGAGGGTTACTAGTGGGGTACACGAGGTTCAGTATTAGGACGGTCCTCTTCAATGTCTTTATAAGCGACATTGCAGAAGGACTGGAAGGAAAAGTATGTCTCTTTGCAGATGACACTAAGATCTGCAACAGAGTTGATGCACAGGTGGGGTGGAAAGGATGAGAAGGGACTTAGCAAGGTTAGAGGAATGGTCAAATGTATGGCAGCTTAGATTCAATGCTAAGAAGTGCAAGGTAATGCACCTGGGAAACAAAACCCAGGGAAGAGTACACAGTAGGGGTGAGATACTAACAACAACAAAAATGGAAAGGGACCTGGGGGAGTCATATCAGATGACCTAAAGGTGGGCAAGCAATGTGAGAGGCAGCAAGGAGGGCTGGGGGATACTGGGATGCATAGGAGAGGCATCACCAGTAGAAAACAGGAAGTTATTATCCCTCTGTACAGACAGCTGGTAAGACCCCATCTGGAGTACTATGTGCAGTTCTGGAGACCCACATCTCCACAAAGACATAGACAGGATGGAAGCTGTCCAGAGGAGGGCAACTAAAATGGTGCAGGGTCTGCACCAGAAGACATATGAAGAGAAGAAAGGAGCTTAATATGTATAGCCTCGAGGAAAGGAGGGAGAGGGGGGACATGATAGAAACTTTCAAGTACCTCAAGGGAATCAACAAAGTCCAAGAGGGTAGCATCTTTCAAAAAAAGAGGTGTGCAAGAACAAGAGGGCACAATTTGAAGATGGAGGGGCTCACAGGTAATTTAAGGAAGTATTTTTTCACAGAGAGGGTTGTGGATGCATGGAACGGCCTTCCGGAGGAGGTTGTGGAGTCAAAATCAGTGGTGGAATTCAAGCATGCATGGGATAGTCATAAGGCAATTCTGGGGGGTGGGGGTAGGAAGAAGTAGACTGCTGGTTAACTAGGATCTGCAGCTTATCCAGTAGGTAGGGAAATGGGCAGACTGGGTGGGCCAAGAGGTCCTTATCTGCCATCAAATTCTATGTTTCTATGTAAGTGGTAGTACTGTGCTATTTCCTAAAACCGTATTGTTCTTTACACTGGAGCTGGTAGTTGTTTAGGTAGTCGACTAACTGGTCACTGACTATCCTTTTGAGTGCTTTAGAAAGAGGGGAGATCATTGAGATAGGCTGGTAGTTCGAGTAGTTGGTTCGGTCACCACTTTTAAAGACTGGCACGACTATAGCCTTTTTCCAAATCATGGGGAATTTGGAGGTTGCGAGTGACAAATTTAATATGTGGGTTAGGGGATGGATAACCTCATTCAGGGTGAGAGTAATAATTTTGAGATCCAGAGAGTCTCCACTGAACCTTGACTTCCCAATTACCTTGGTGAGGTATTTTTTTAGCCTCAGTTTTGGAGATGATTTAGAAGTAGAAGGGGGGAGGTGAGGGTACCCGAGGATTGCCTTTAGTTACATGGTTTGTTGTACCTTGGTGTGGGTAAAGGAAATCAGGTGGGAGCACCCCACTAAGGTCAGTAAAGGCCTTATTAAAGGTGTTGGAAATCACTTTAGTGTCCTAGGTCAGCTTCCCCATTGACAAGTAGCATAGAGGGAGGTGTTTTGCTTGATTTCCCAGTTGAGGTCTTTAGATTTTCCCAGAACTTCTGGCTATTGCCCCAGGATCTTTTAATTCCTGTTTGAAGTACTGGCTCTTTGCATTGCAAATGGGAACGGCATAGTTTAGTTTATTGTTCTAGGAATTACTACCTTTGAGCCAGAGGCTCTTTTACAAAGGTTCCACATCAATTAGGTACAGTACAAAAGGTTACATAAATAACACAACAATTTGTGTTGTGTCAAGAGCAAAAAAACATATACAAATACATATCAAATCACTTGTGCAAAAGGACATGAGATATTAATAATCACATTATTATTATAAGAAAGAGGTCATGCCAGATTAGGAGAAACAAATAGAGAAAAGTCCAGAACAGAGAGGTTAAGTGAAAGGTGTGGGGAGCAGACAATAGCAGGAGAAAAGGTTCCCAAACATGTCTTTGTCAAATAACGGAACAGGGTGGATAGTGAGAAAATAGGAGGTTTAATCAGGGCAGTCACAGGAGCTGGAGGTGGCAAGATGAGAGAAAGCCTTGATTTGAAAATACCTAGAGAGGTGGAGGCAGTAATATGAGTGCTGAGGGCATTTAGCCAGCTGGGGCCACGATGGGCAAATGATCTTTGTCCCTGGAAGTCCGGCATCGGGGGACTTGGAGAGGCTGGTGTTCTGATCTTCTGGTAAAATGGGTGCTAGCGCCGGGCATAACAGGTCTTGGATACAGGGTGGAGTGGAGGCCCAGAGTGGATTTTTCGCCATCTGGCAGGTAAGTACTTTATCCAGTTTGAGAGTTGCAACCAACCTGAGTCAGCATAGAGTTCACATGTGTGGAGTACGTCGATGTACACCAGTGAGTAGCCGACAGGCCTATTAAGGATGTTGTAATGTGACTAAGTGCTGTAGTAGTGGCAGATCAGTATATAACTAAGCCATAGTCAATGACTGAGATGATAGAAGATTGGATGGCAATCCTCAGTGCAGAATGGGTAAAAGCTGTCGGTTCGATACAGAATCCCAATTAGCTGATTAATAGTTTTGCTGTACTATCAATGTGAGTTGCAAGGTTGGGCCTTGATCAAAGTTGATTCCAAGATATTTGAAAATTGGCACTTGTTCAAGGGTATTTCCAGGTATGTATTAATGGTGAGTGGGACTTGCGTTTCTTGTTTTGCGGGTTAGAAGAGCATGGATTTAGTTTTTGTGGTTTAGAACCAGCTTATGTTCAAGGAACCACATCTCAACTTTGGAAAAAGCATGCTGAAGGTTGAGGCATAAGAGGTTCGGATCTTTATGAGTGGCAAGAATCACGGCATCATTGGCATAGAGGATTAATTGTTCAGGGCAGTATTTGGGGAGGGAGTTTAGGAAAAGGCTGAAAAGGAGGGGGCCCAGGATGGATCCCTGGGGAACTCCTGAGTGAACCAGTTTTGAGTCTGAGAGAACTCCAGCTACTTTTACAGATTGAGAGCGCTGAGCAAGGTAATTTTTTACCCAGTCACCAGGACCCTACGAGAGCCCTAGGGATAGAAGTTGCTTGATAAGTAGGCCATGGTGAACTGTATCAAATGCCTTGGTTAAGTCAATGTAGACATAGGTGCATTTGTTGTGAGCTGTTTTATAGTTTTGTACATTTGTACTTTGGGCCTTGTACCAAAGGTTATCCCTTTCCTTCATTGGTTTGAGTAGGGAGGGAGGGAGTGATCCAGGACTTGCTGGCATCTTTAACTTTCCTTTTCTTATACGGGGCAAAGATATTGCAGAATGCATTGAATGTGTTCACAAAGTGCTCAAGCGCTAGGTCAACATCATTAGAAATGTAGATAGACCAGTCTTGTTGGGTAAGGTGGGCCATTAGGGGGTCTAGTTGTCCAGCCCTTAGGACTCTGGAGGTGATAGTTTGTGGAGGGGTTTTGGGTGTCTTATTTGTCCATGTACAAAGGATAGAGAAATGGTCATGTATTTTTGAGTGTTTATGTGGTTCCTTTCAGTTCCCTGGAACTGCAGTTTCTCCCTTCATAGTGGTTCCCTGTGAGCAACCTGTTTAATGCCCCACCTGGTCCTGCTGCTCCTGTTTCCCTCCGACCCTGGTCTTGGCCAGGGTATTTATTTTGAGGGTGAGGATGAAGAGGATGGTGAATCTTTAGAACCAGATGTACCCTATGTCCAGGAATGTGACACCCCTTCCAATAGCCAGAAGGATTTTTCTTCCCACTATACCTTTGTACAGCACGTGGTGGACACTCTGGATCTCTCTATTCAAGAGACCACTGATGGAGATGAGGAGGCAGACTTATTAGATATGATGGGCCTTACTTCTCCCAATCCATAAGTCCCTTTGCAGGGCTATCTTCACGTTATCTCAGAACTCCACCTGTATCCCTGGGGTGGATAAGAAAATAGATTAAAAATATCAACTGGAGAAAACCAGTGCTGAGTATCTCTGTATTCACCCAGTTCATAAAGGAGTGGTACAGGCTGCAGTCTGTGATAAAGCTAAGGTGCCTCTGTCATCCCAGCCTCCAGAAACACCATTTCAAAAACTGGATACTATGGGTAAGAAATCTTACACCACAGCATTCCTTGCTGCTTCTGCTCTCTACTTACAGCTCAATACCAGAAAGCTGTCTGGAATTCTGTTCTGGCTATTAGCCAGCAAGCCCCAAACAGGTAGGCTCAGGCACTGGCAGAAACTATTAAAACTGCCTTGGAAGGCACAAAATATTAGTTTCATATGGCTGTAGATGCCAATGACACTGCCTCCAGAGCTATGGCCCAGGCCATCTCTCTCAAGTGGATTATCTGATTCAGAACTACTAACCTCTCCCAGGACACATAGACTACAGCTGTGGATTTCCCTTGTGAGAATAATTCTCTTTTTGGGGACAAAAGAGAGGCATACATGAAAAAGGTGGAGGAATACAAAATCACCTATCAGAGCAATGCAGTCAAAGAAAAAGCTTCTGCTTCCTACAAACCTTAAGGCGGGGGGGGGGTGGTCAGAGGTAGAGACTACTATCCCAGGGCCTTTTATACTATGCTAATGCTTATGCCCTTAGATTACTCTCAAAGGAGAGATTTCTTTAGAGGAAGAGGCAGAAGGGCTCAGAAACATGCTGATCCTTCCCCTTCAGTCAAGACTCAGACAAAACAAAACCCCTGACTGGAAGGCTCAGGTCACCTCCCCTCTACTAGTAGGAGGAAGGCTGACCTGCTAGCTCCACCACTGGCAGTCCCTCACCACAGATAAATGGGTGCTGGAGGTGGTGGGTCAAGGACTTGCCCTGCAGTTAAAAAAAAAATTCCCAGTCAGCAGGGTCACAGGAGTCTAAACCATCTGACCCCCACAGAAAGATTTCTGCTGAAGTTAGAGGTCAAAGAAATGCTGTCAGCAAAGGCAGTGGAGTTCCCTTTTCCCAATGGGGAAAAGCCTCTATTCCAGATACTTTCTCACCCAAAAGAAAAATGGGTACTGGTGACCCATTCTGGATCTCAGGTAAGGACCTGTTCATTCCCAAAGTAAAGATGGTCACCTTGTATAGTAATCCCATCCTTACAACAGGGAGACTGGCTAGCCTCACTTGACCTGAAGGATGCCTATTTCTACATTCCAATCGGGCCCTCTCACAGTAAGCTTCTCAGGTTCAGATTGCTCTCTGGCCATTACCAATTTGCAGCTCTGCCATTCGGCCTTTCTACAGCTCGCAGGGTTTTCACAAAGTTCCTAGCAGTGGTGGCAACCTACCTCAGAAGACAGGAAGTATCTGTCTTCTCCTATCTGAATGACTGACTGATAGTGGACAAGTCTCCCCAAAAGGTTAGAGACTCTCAGCCTCACACAGTGCACCCTGGAGTTCCTGGGCTTCCACATTAACACAAAAAAAGTCCCACTTCGCACCAGTCCAGCTCTTGGAGTCCATCGAAGGAGCAGAACTGGATATCCAGCTTGGCAAAGCTTTGCTCCCACTGGACAGGGTGCAAAACCTCCAAACCCTGGCACCCTCATTTGTCCTAGGCCAACCAAGGCCAGCCAGCCAGTTCCTGAGGCTTCTAGAGAACATGGCCTGCACTACAGCTATAGTACCAGGTGCCAGGTTTCAGATGAGGGGCATCCAGTATTACCTGAGAGCCCACTGATCTCAAAAGAGAGAGACTCTGTCAAAGCTTATTCCAGTCACAAGGACCCTACTGCAAGCCCTGAACTGGTAGAAAGACAAAGAAAATCTCAGGGAGGGATTCCCTTTTCAGCAAAAGGAGCCATCCAAGGTGCCCACTATGGATGCTTCTCTCCTAGGCTGGGGTGCACACCTGGCAGACCAATCAATAAGTGTGATATGGTCTCCCAGAGATACAGGCGTCTCATAAATCTTCTCGCGCTCAGAGCCATTTACTTGGCTATCAAAGCCTTTGCTCTCCAGCTAAAAGGTCAGTCTGTCCAAGTCAGGACAGACAACACCACTGCTATGTTTTATATAAACAAGTAGGGGGGCACAAGATCCATAAACCTCTGCACAGAGGCCATGAAGATCTGGTCGCTGGCATACTCCCTGGACATGCAACTCTCTGCCATCCACCTGCCAGGCAAGAAAAATGTGCTAGCAGATTCCCTCAGCTGCATCAGTCAGGGTCACCATAAGTCTACCCTAAACAAACAAGTACTGGCCACCGTTTTCAGTAGGTGGGGCACTCCAGAGATGGATCTCTCTGCTTCCAACTCAACTACCAGATTCCCCTGTATTACTCCAGGCTTCCAGCTCTGGGCTCTGTGCCAGTGGATGCTCTGTCTCTAGACTGGAGAGGAGGCTTCCTGTACACCTTCCCCCAATTCCCCTGATTCTCAGGGTGTTGCTCAAACTCAGAAGCCAGCCAGCAGCAATGATTCTGGTGGCCCCAGACTGGGTGAGGCAGCCCTGGCACACTCTGTTGCTTGCCTTCTCATTCAAACAGCCTGTCTGCCTGCCTTCCAACCACAGTCTCCTGACATTTCCTCAGACAGGGGGACTGTACCCCCAATGCAGAGTCCCTTCACTTCAAAGTTTGGTACTTGAAGAGCTGGAGCCCCTAGACTCTCAGTATTCAGAACAGGTCCTAAGAATCTTTCGACCTGGCTAAAAAAACAAGTACCAAAAAGACTTGCACTTCCAAATGGAAAATATTTTCTTCCTGGTGCAAGGGTAGGCTCATTGATCCTTTGAAAGCTAGCTTGTCTTATATTCTGGACTATTTGGTACATTTACATGCATCAGACCTTAGAGCATCATCCCTGAAAGTCCATCTGGCAGCCATTTTGGCTTACCTCTCTGCTGGCAAAGAGAAATCTGCAATTTCTCATTCCATCTTCATGAAATTCTGGCCTGCTGCACCTTTAACACCTATTCAAGGAACTTGTTCCCTCCTGGGACTTGAACCTGTGTATAGACAAGTTGATGCAGTCTCCTTTCGAGCCCATAGCCACTGCAGACTTAAAGTTTGTCACTTGGAAAACTGTTTTCCTAGTGGCAATCACTTAAGCCAGAAGGATTTCTGAGCTGCAAGCTCTCTGCACTGAACCTAACTACATTATTTCCCACTAGGATAAGGTAGTTCTCAGAACCAACAGGAAATTTCTTCCCAAGGTAGTGCTGGAATTTCACTTTAATCAGTCCATAACTGTCCCTCTCTATTTCACAAACGAATCCACTCCTGGGGAGAACAGGCTCCACAGCCTGGATGTTTAAAGGGCACTGATCTACAGTACTTCTGGGAGCATACTAAGCAGCTCAGGGCCTCACATGTGCAACTTTTCCTCACCTATGGCGAGGTGGGAAAGGGTAGGCCAGTCTCTAAGAGAACTTTCTCTTGCTGGATGGTCTCTTGTATCCAGTTCTGTTACACTAAGGGTGTCAAGCAGCCATCTCAAGGCCTCAGAGCCAACTCTACTGGGGTACTGCAGCAAGGGACATTCCCTTGCTTGACATCTGCAAAGCAGCTACCTAGAAGACTGTACACACCTTTATGAAGCACAACTGCTTGGATGTACAGTCCATATATGATGCCAAATTTGGCATTACAGTCCTGAAGAACTTGTTTCCTAAATAGGTTATGTTCCCTGCTCCCAACTGCACTGCTTTGTAGTCTGCATTAGTCAAGCATACTGAGGTATTACTTGGGTGAAAAGGAAACATTGCTTACTATAGTAATATTGGTTCTTCCAAGGAATCCCTAAGTATGCTTGACCTCCCTTCACATAACCTGGCTGAGAATAGTTCTGCATTTTATGCCTTTGGCCAAATTTGTCTTCTATGAGAGTTTTTCTCTTGGTATGATGTTCACTGTTTCCATTATTTTTATTTATTTATTTTAGCCTATGGTAACTGGGTAAGGTCCACCAGGCATAAGTGCCTGTTTTCAGGGGCGACCTGGGAGCACTGGGCGGTTAAGTGACTTGCTCAGAATCACACAGTATGCAAGTGGAGGTTGTGAGAATCAAACTCAGGTCTGGTCTGCTGGATGTATCAAGCTCATTCACACCTCATTCCTCTAACCTCTAGACTATACTGCCAGCCCTGTCATGGAAGTAGTTTCACCAATAGGTGAATTTTCTCTTTTTTTCTTGATCTTTTATTTATTTATTGAAATGTTTCACCAGGAAGGCACACTGAGCAACAAGTTGCTCGTCTCCTGGTGCAACCTGGGGGTAGGGAACAATGGAATAGAATACAAAGAAATGTTACAATGCAGGAATACAATTTGCTTACTTGCAACAATGAGAGCAGAAGGGATTACAGGTGGATAACATTGGCTAACAATATAACAGTTAAGTATAGCAGATATGAAGATACATATAGCAAATTGGCAACATTGGTAACAGTTAACACTGGAACACACATGATAACTTGACAACAGTATGTAGCACTAGATGGTAAGGTGACCCAATAACAATTGATAGCCATTAGTGTAACATAGATAGTCAAGATTTACAGTGATTGGAGTAAAGAGAGGAAGAATGGTAGGAGGAAACGAAAAATTGCGGATGGTAGAATGAAAGAAGTAAAGGAAATTTTCGGAGAGACTCAGACAGAACCTGATTTTCAAGGCAAACAGATGACAGGGTGGACTAAAGTGCATATAAGAGGGGTAGGTTATAAGTGCTTAATTGCACATAGAGGTAGGTCAGTGTTAGGCTATGTTAACTGGAAGGGGGGTAGGAGGAGAGGAGAGGAGAGGTACATTGTGACAGGGTGAATGAGAGAGAGAGATATTGTAAGTGGGGGGTATCCAAGGGGAGAAAAGGGGGGGGGAATTTGAAATTCAACAGTGTCCTATTATCCCTATCTGAGCAGAGTGGTGGACAGCCCTACTGGTAGGATACCGGTTATAGGCGATGAGAGTTATTTATTTATTTATAGTGATGCGAGGGAGGGATGTTGTGGGAGGGGGTAGCAGAGGTCAACTATATAGGGGGGGTAGTACCCCACCAGTGTGCTGGGTGACCCTGCCTGCACAAGGCAGTGATCTAGCAGTGACTGAGGGGTGCTGTAAAAGGAGAAATATGGGAAAGGGGGTAAAGTTGTTGCCCACCATGCACTATGGATCCTGCCTGCTTTTTCCTTTTCCTGGGATATTTTGGGGGTTCAGGGGTGTTTTGCCCCTCAGGCTTCGAAATGAATCTGACTCACAGCTACAGGCAGCACTCTCTTACTGCAACCTGGCAGGCTAATTCTCCTGGCATGATTAGCATTAATCTTCTCCTCCGTGGCAGCTAAACTCCACTAGTGTAATGCATTAGTCAAGCCTACTGAGGAATCCCCTGGAATAAACATTATTATGGTAAGTAATTTTTTCTTTTATTCTCATTTCTTCCTTGTCCCCAGATCCACAGGGGACTTGAGGTCCATTCCGGATTTGAGAAATCTAAACTTCTATATTTAGTACAAGAAGTTCAGTATGGTAACTCTGCAAGGCCTGCTGCCCCTACTACAACAGGGGGACTGGATCTGCTCCCTAAATATGCAGGATACTTACCTACATATCAAGGTTTGCCCTCCTTACAGGAAGTACCTCAGGTTCCTGTTTCAGGGGGAACACTACCAGCTCAGGGTATTGCCCTTTGGCTTGTCATCTGCTCCACAGCTCTTTACCAAATGCTTAGAGGTGGTGGCAGCAGCCCTCAGGAGGGACGGACTGCATGTCTTGTCAAGTAATCAAGTACAGGACTTGCGGGCAGACTAGATGGGCCTAGTGGTCCTTATCTGCAGTCAGTTTCTATGTTTCTTTCCCTATCTGGCAGCTGATTGCTCAGTTTGGTTTGTTACAGTCAGGACATTCCTGAGACTGCTGGACCTGATAGCAGCACCATTGTCATGGTTCCTCTTGCACGGCTGCACATATAACTCTCTCAGTGCACATTAAGAGTTCAATGGGACAAACGCACTGATGATCTGGAATCAAAGGTTCTAGTAACTTTGCCAGTAAAGAAGGTGCTTCAGTGATGTATGGAACGCAGCAGCTTGTGCAAAGGTTTTTTTATCCTAATCCCTTCCCCTCATCAGATCCTCACCACTGACACTTTGGGGACGGGCTGAGGGTGTACATCTGGGGCCTTATCAGACCCAAGGTACATGGATTGCAGTGGAGACTCCCCTCCGCATAAACATCCTAGAGATGAGGGCCATTCTGTATGGCCTACAAGCCTTCCAGAATCACTTGTCCCCTGGGCCTCTGCTGGTGCAGACAACATCCGTGTAGCGCACTATATAGACAAACAAGGAGGGACTCGTTCATTCTGCCTGTGCATAAAAGCAGTGAGAGTTTGATACTGGGCTCTAAAACATGGTCTAGAGCTGTTGGCAGTCCATGTTCCAAGCATCCAAAATGCCCTGGCAGACAGGCTAAGCAGGTCACAGTCTAGATGCATGAGTGAGAACTGCTGACCTTGGTAGTGGAAGACCTGTTTGACAGGTGGGCTCATCCAGAGTTGGACCTTTTTGCATCCCACTCAATGCAAAACTGGTGCTTTTCTGTTCACTTGCTCCAGGGCCTGGAGTTTTCTGGTGAGACCCTTCTGGTGAGAAATTTGGGTCTCCCAGCTCCAAAACAGAGATCAACATCCTGGAAAAGGTTCAGAGAAATACAACCAGAATGGTTCCTGGTTTAAGGGGATTGAACTACAAAGATAGACTGCAAACCTTGAACCTGTATACTTAGGAATACAGAAGACTAAGGGGTGATCTTTGTCTACTCTGACTCATTTACAATGATCCCTGGGATTGTTTGAGCCTTGAATTTAAGGAACAAAATTACAATATAAGAGCACACAGTTTACAGATGATGGGAGAAATATGCAACACCATGCGCAGGGCCACATGGTTCAGTCAGAGGGTGATTGCAGTTTGGAGCAGTTTACCACATGAAGCGGTGGGTAGTAAGGACATGGCTACATTTAAAAACAAATTAGACAAATATTTTGCAAGGGACAGTGTGTGTTTCCCCCTTGTGTAAACGGTGAGCATCATGTAAGTCACAAGGCCTTCTTTGTTTATTCAATTCTATGAGACACGTTGTCCCTCTCTTGGAAAGGGAGGTTCCTTCATGCCTTTCCTCCCTCCCTTCTTATTCAGAGGATGCCGGTTGAGCTCCAGATGGAAGGAGTGACTCTGATACTCTTTGTTCCTTCCTGGCCTCACCAGATCTGGTTCCTCTTACTGAAGCAGTTGACAATGGAACCTCCAGTACCCCAACCCCTGTGCAAAGACTTGCTATCACAGGAGCAGGGCACCCTGGCTCATCTGGACCTCAAGTCCCTCCGTCTTCATACTTGGCTCCTGAAAACATAGCCATGGCTTGATATGGGGTGTCTTAAAAAGTGACTGATGTCCTGGTGGCTGCTAGAAAACCCTCCACCAAGGTCACTTATTCCATGAAAGAAAGCATTTTGCCCTGTGGGCTACCTGCCACCATTTGGTTCCCTTCACTTGTACAGTGAATCAGATCCTGGAGTACTTTCTGTCCCTCTCAGATGCTGGACTGCAATACTCTTTCATTAAGGTGCACCTGGCTGCTATTTCATCTTTCTGTGTGTCTATTGATGGCCGTATGGTTGCACAACTGGAGGTGTCCTGTACATTTTTTGAGAGGCATTCTGCACTTGAAGCCTCCCATCCACAATCCAGTCCTGGCTTGGGACATGAATTTTGTGTTAGAGAAGCTGACTTCAGCTCCTTTTGAGCCAGCTGTGACTTGCAACCTATATTTTGTGTCATGAAAAGCATTGTTTTTAGTTGCTATAACTTCTGCACAAAGGATTTTCAAGTTTCAGGCTCTTATGTGTGAGCCTCCTTATTTGATTTTCCACAAAGATAAGGTGTCTATGTGTACAAACCCTATGTTTTTACCAAAGGTGGTGTCTGAGTTTACTTTAAATCAAATAACACACCTTCCAGTTTAATCTCCAGAGCATGCCGCTCCAGGGCTGCTGCTTAGAAGAATGTCTGTGACCTGGTGAGGTGCTTTTATGCAGTTTGGTGATAAGTCACAAGGTGGCATAACAAATCAACAATAAGCCACAAAAAGTTAAAACTAAATTAAGAACCAAATTTTTTTGTAATTATTATTTTTAGTCTGACAAATTTTACATATAGTTGTTTTATATTATACTGCCACCTGGAATATATATATATTTTTTTTACGGTGACTCTAATAGAGCTTTCTCTTTAGAGAAGCATGATTTAGTGGACTAGCTGATTGCTAGGCTTTGTAGAAGTCCTATTTTTCTGACTTTTTAAAACGTTATTCCCAGTTAGTCAAAACTTTTTATACTCCTTTGGGGGTTCTAACAACTTTTTAGTGTACGCTTCTCTTTTCTAGTGCACAAACTAATGAGAAGTTCATGCCAAAGTTCATACAGACTCTATCTCCCCACTCTCTCCGATTGCCATTCCCATGGTTTTTCAATATTTCTCTGGTGTCTAGTGGCACCCCCACCATCTGATCACTGTCCCCTTAGTTGCCTAAGCTGTAATAAAGGAAACCTTCCATCAATGTCTTTTTTTACAGGTGTAAAGAAGAAAACAGTACCTCACTGATCTGACCCCACCATCCTACTCCCCAACACACCCTCACTCACCTGAACAGGTCACTGGGCAAATATCCACTCTTCCATCGAAGACACATCTTGCTGCTGGAACTGCGACCTTCAGTATGAGAAACTAAGCTAAATGCAGTTCAATGTATTTCAATTGGGTTTTGAACGTTGATGCACAACTTTGTCCTTTTTTGAATATTTTGAGCCCAAATTTTCAACACTGCATTTTTGGGACCCCACCTCATAACCAATGGTTATATAGTTTTGTAAATCAAGCCCAAAAGGTGATTTTGTGGTCACTTGTTGAAATCCTCTTTCAGGTGGGATTTGAACGTTTCACCACCCTTGTTCATGAGGTGGGGTCATAAAAAGAGCATGTTTAAAATTTGGGTCAAAATATGTAAAAATGGCAAATTGCGCATATGTTTAAATTTTACTATGCTTGCTCATAACTTTGGTAATTTTAAATATTTTGACCCCAAATTTTCAACATAGTCATTTATTTTACACCACCTCATGAACATCACATCTGTCATTTTTCAAATCCTGGCCAAACTGTTTTTTTGCACCTGTAGCACTGAATGACATTTTGGTGGTGTGGAATGATGTTTCAGTGTGGGTTTCACAATTTTCAGTACTGGGTTCATGAAGTGGAGTAATAAGAAAGCTATGCTGACAATTTGGTCACTGTTTTGCTGCATCTGCAAGTGTAGGGCCCAAAGGGCTCTACACTTTCACAGCAACATTCGTGTACACGTCTATGGAGAGATGGAAGTGCAGGGCCTAGAGGCCCACAGGCAAATGATATGATTATACTATGTTAAAAAGTACGGAAGTTATTTGCAAAAA
Organism: Neoceratodus forsteri; assembly: GCA_016271365.2. NCBI lineage: Eukaryota > Metazoa > Chordata > Ceratodontiformes > Ceratodontidae > Neoceratodus > Neoceratodus forsteri. Next base: position 323,570,746 of record CM057450.1, on the reverse strand, counting down.
ACTGCATTAGTGCAACATTAAGAGTTTAGCTTAAAGTGACAAAAGTAGGAAAATGTGGTTTTAGGGTATCCAATCCTTGTCCCCCCCCCTTCCCACACATGAAGCAAATCAGGGGTGCAGTCTTCTTTGGGGTTGTCAACTGTACAGCTCACCCCATTCTATACACTCCAGAAACATACACACCTGTGTCCATCACATCTGAGATTTCTTGCGACTGCAGTGGGGGTGAGCATTAGGGTTGACAACTCCAAGAAAGAGTGCACCCCGATTTCTTTCAGGGGTTGGGATTTAAGGTTGGAAACCCTAAAACCACATTTCCTTACTTTTGTCACTTTAGGCTGAACTGTAAACATTGTATTAATGCAGTTTTTTTTTTGCAAAGAATTTTATGTATATACGTACATTATGTATGTAAGTACAGTACGTATTTATGTATAAACAACATGTATATTTTATTTATTTAGAAATGTATCGAAAATACAAACCTTTGAGTCAGAGACTCCTTTACAAAGGCTCCACATCAGAGTACAGTCAAAACAATATTAAAAGAGAATTACAAAGCACAGTGAAAAGGATTATCCAACAATATGCATAAAAATGTCATCAAATCGGTACATTTACTCTGAGAGAGAGCACAACTGTTAGATTAATCAGGATAGAAATCCATTGTCATGATAGCAGGTTAGCTAAGCTGAAAAGAGAGGGAGGAGAAAGAAGGGGGTGTTGGACTTGGTTGTCTACATTTCAAGTGAAGCCAGTCCCTGCCTAGCTGTGACCCTGGGTGACCTCTGTCATTAGTTGAACCAATGTTGTACCAACAGTTGCACCATGTCCAACAACTGTCTGGGGGTTGCCCTCATAACTTTTCTTGTCCTACTTTGCCTTGACAGAATTACACTATCCTTATGGAATGAGGATGGTGCAAATCAATCTAGGACCGAGCACTATGATTTTATTTTCTCCAACCTTATTGTTTATAATGCAAGGATACTACAAACTAATCTTCTTCTCTACAAAAAGAGCTGTCCCTACCGTTCTCTCTATATGTTTAAGAAACTATGGAACAAGTCTGCATTATACCATCCTTTTCTACATGTGGGGCTGTGGTTCCTTGTCATCATTGCCATTCTGCTATCTGGGGATATAGAGACAAATCCTGGGCCACTAGATGCTTACTTCTCAGCAGATGACATACATAGTATGCCAAACATGGGCTGTTAATTGCACACTTGAATATAAGAAGTTTGATGTGTCCCTTAGTGGAACTGGAGTCATGGGTCAAACTGTACAATCCTGATATCCTCTGTCTCACTGAGACCTGGCTAAAACCATTGGTTACTGACTCCCTCTGCTCCCTGCCAAATTACTCTGTTATTCGAAGGGATAGGAAATCGAACAAACGCAGTGGTGAAGTTGCTCTGTACTACAAAAATAATCTGACTGCCTCTCTTCTTGCTATCCTGGATGCTCAATTGGTATGTGAATACTTGCATGCTACCCTTGCGTTGGGAGCCAAGAAACTGCATGTTATCTGTGCATATAACCCCCCAGCTGGAGTGATTGTAGGTCTAGAGTACCTGTTGGAAAATACCTCTCAGAATTTTAATCATAATGAGATTGTCATCTTAGGGGACCTAAACTTAAACCGTCTTGGGGCAGCTCTCAGTTCTCTTCAATATCTGACTCATAGCTACAACCTGCATCAAATGGTAACAGTGCCGACTAGAAGTCTATCTTCTTCACCACTAGGCACACTATTGGATTGGGTGCTGGTAAACCGGAGTGAACATATCTCAGCCGCTGGTACTCTTGCTGATGCCTTAACTGACCACTCTCCTACTTTCTGCATCCTGTCCTTGGGGGCACCTCCATCTCCTCCACCATATCTCATCACTCACAGACTTTGCTCACCTAGACCAAGAGGTGTTTCTGTATGACATCTCCAGAATTGATTGGTCAGAGATCTATCTATCACACTGTTCTCAGGACACTCTTATCCTCTTCATCACTAAATTCCTTACTGTTCAATGTAAACATGCCCCAAAGATCAACTGGAGAGTGAGGGGTAAACAAACAAGATGGCTAAACAAAGACTTGCTCAAAAGTTTACACCTTAGAGATAAACTCTGGAAGCGCTACAAAACATCAGGCCAGCAAACAGATTTCAACGCTTACCGTATGCTATGGAATTCATGTAAAAGACAAGTCAGAGCTGCTAAGAGCAAGTACTGTAAAGACCTACTGATTAACTCGGCCAATGATCTCAGAAAATTCTGGTCACACATCAAATCCTTCCTAGGATCCTCACAGTCAACTACCCCTGGTGATATGCTGATAAATGATGTGCATTGCAATGACTCACAAACCATAGCTAATTCTTTCAACCTGCATTTCTCTGATCTCTCCCAATATACCTCTTCGTTCAATCCCACTGCAGTGTCCTCCCACTCCTCATCAGGAACCTGTCTGGATAAGCTGGAAGTGTTGTCCCCTGTGCCTCCTTATACTCCTCCATTCTGTTTTAAGGCTGTGTCTAGAAAGGAAGTCCTGAAGCTCCTGAGGTCCATCTCTGATCTTACCAGCTTTGACTCAGACTCCCTGGAACCCCGCCTCTTGAAACTTGCAGCTCCCCTTATTTCATTGCCACTGGCCAAAATTTATACGTTATCACTTTCAGATGGAATGGTCCCTGACCTCTGGAAAGCTGCTCGGATCACAACTGTACTTAAAAAAGGGGATCCTAAGGTTGTCATGAACTACAGACAAATTGCCATACTCTCGGTACTGAGCAAAATCCTGGAGAAAATTGTCGCAACTCAGACAACTGACTACTTAAGCACAGTCTGCTCTCACATACCCAACATGGCTTCAGGAAAGGACATAGCACAATGACTTCACTCCTTAAATTCACCACAGACACTCTTTCAAAAATGGATACTGGCAGTCTGACTGGGGCTGTCTTTATTGACCTCACAATGGCTTTTGGCCTCATTGATCACACTTAGCATCTCTCCTCGCTTCGACACCTGCATTTCTCCTCCTCTGTTGTTGACTGGTACGAACTCAAGTGGTGAAATTTAATTCCTATCTAACAGTACCACCATTATTATTGGTGTACCTCAGGGCTCCATCCTAGGGCCACTCCTATTCTCTCTTCATGTAAATATCATTGGAGCTGCTCTAAAATCCTGCTCTGCTATTCTATATGTTGATGATCTTGTCATCTATACAAGTTCTACTAATATGGACACTATCAATACAACTCTTTCCTCTGACTTTAACAATATCCAAAACTGGCTATACGACCACAAACTGTCTGTCAACACTAGCAAAGCTAAAGCCATGCTGCTTGGATCGGCCCCAAAGCTCTGGGCCTGCACAACAACACTGATTTTGCAGGACTTAGAAAGTCAATTACTGGAATGTGTGACCTCTTTCAAGTACCTGGACATCCTGCTAGATCAATCTCTTGATCTTAATCTTCATGTACAGTCTGTTTGCAGAGCTGTCAACTCCAAAACTGGGTGTTGCATATAAGACTAGTTATATGCTCATGCCAGCGACTAAAATGGCCACTGCCAGGGGGATTCTGGCCCCCATCCTAACTTTATTTGGGGCTGCTCATAAAACTGACCTACTCAGATGGGATATTACGTATAACAACATATGTCGCTATGCCTCTTCTGCTCCTCGGCTTAAACACCACTATCAACTTTATAATGATCTTGGTTGGCTCTCTCCATTAGCTAGTAGGAAATACTGCCTTGGCTCTCTTATTGATTCGATAATTCGTAATCAAACCCCTAGGTGTCTTGCAGCTATGCTTGTTCCTCAGGACACGCTCCATGGTCTACGATCAGCTGATAAATCCTTTCTGAATCTGCCGAGGTGCCGCACTAGGAAAGGAACTGTTGCATTTGAGCATGAGGCTCCACAGCTGTGGAATTCCCTTCCCCTCGACATTAGACTTTCTAGCTCCCACACATGCTTTAAGAGAAAATTGCGCTCTACTCTGCTGATTGCTGATACCTGTTCCTGCTTTCACCCTACCTAATGACTGATGTCTCTTGCCATACAATAGTATTTCCTCACCTCTATATAACCCTCTTACTGCCTCAGCCTGTCCCGGCTCCCTTTCCCTGCCCATATACAATCTTGCACTGCAGGCATCTCCCTTACACTTACATATACTGATATAATCTAATTTCATGGCTTGCTCCCCTTTTCCTCACTTACCGACCTTTTCCTTAATGACACCCCTGCTCTCAATGGTTTTCTTCTGTTGTATTACCTGTTTTTGTGTACCTTGTTCTGTTTATATGATATGTCACCTGATAATCTATTGTCCAAGGTCCTCTCTATTCATTGCATAAGTAGGTGCCTATGAACTTATGAGTGGTCTACTCTGTATGTCTCTGATATATTGTATCCACTTTAACTCATTGTATGTAAAGCACTTATAAATTGTTATCCTGTTAAGTTTCTGCATGTCTGTACTCTCCTGGGTCGTGCCAGAAAATAGTCATTTTATGGCTAGTGCACTTACCCGGTTAACAAACGCTAAATAAATAAATATGAGGAAATGAGGATGTGTAGGGGAGGAGCAAGTAGCAGTCACAGGAACAGAAGAAAAGGGGGTGTTCCCTGAGATTGGGTTTGAATGAGACCTGCTTATTTTCAGAGGAAATGGCACTAGGCAACAAATTCATCCAGAGGGAATTCCTGTAGGAGAAGAATCACTGACCCATGGTTGTTCTGCAGCTGGGAATCAGGAGGCAGGGTTTGGAGACACTGTGGGTGGCCTTCACAGATGGAGTGGGTTACAGAAGGCTAGTAAGTCCTAGTAAGTATGTATGTAAATTTTATGTGTGTGTGTGTATATACTGTATACAGTGTGTGTATATATTTATATACTCATTGCAAAAAACTCCATTTTAATGCAGCAGTTAGGGTTGATTCCACACTGACAAAAATCTGGAAATTTGATGTTAGAGTTACCATCCCTACCACTGCACCCTTCACACACCAACAGGCATCAGGGTGTGCGTTGCGGTCATCGGGCCTAATAGCCACCCAATTCCATGTGTAAACAAGCTGAGATGGTACAGTATAGGAGAACAGGGTGAGAGTTAGGCCCAACAACTCCAATGCAAACCCCAATGCCTGTTGGTGTGTGGAGGGATGGGGTGGGGTGGTAGGGATGGTAACCCTAACATCAAATTTACAGACTTTTATCAGTGTGGAATCAACCCTAACTGCTGCATTAAAACAGAGTTTTTTGCAATGAATTTCCTTTCTTGTTTGAGAAAGTGTAATGTTACTCATATCCATACTGTATGTGGGAGTGTGGGCCCTCTTGGCCCTGTGTTCCCACCTACCCATAAGCATAGAGACATAGCGCAGGAGGGCCTTATACTGCTAGTTTTGCAAATTGGTATCCATAGGTGGGAGCGCGGACCCTCTGGGCTCTACGCTTCCACCTACCAGTAATGCTAGAGACATAGCACATTAGGACCCTGTGCTCCCAGTGTTGCATGATGGTACCCATGTGTAGGAACATGGACCCTCTAGGCCCTGTGCTCCCACCCACTGATAAGTATAGACATATAGCGCAAGAGAGCCCTGTGCTCTCAGGTTTGCAAAATTATATTCATAGGTGGGAGCACGGGCCCGCTGGCCCTGCACTCCCACCCACCCATAAGTGTGTTCCCAGGTTTGCAAAATGGTATCCGTAGTGACAGCATGGGCCCACCGCCCACCCACCCATAAGTGTAGAGACATAGTGCTGCAGGATCCTATGCTGCCAGTTTTGCAAAATGGTATCCATAGGTGGGAGCAAGCCCCCTCTGGGCCCTGCAGTCCCACCTACCCATAAGGCTAGACACCATGCAAAAGGGTCCTGTGCTCCCAGTTTTGCATGATGGTATCCTTATGTGGGAGCATGGGTGCTCTGGGCCCTGAGCTTCCACCCACCAAAAGTATAGAGATGTAGCACAGGAAGGCTGTGTGCTCCCAGGTTTGCACAATGGTATCCATAGGTGGGGGTGGGTTTGCAAAATGGTATCCATAGGTGGGAACATGGGCCCTCTGGGCCTTGCGCTCCCACACACCCAGAAGTCTAGAGGCATAGCACAGGAGGACCCTGTACTCTCAGTTTAGCATAAATGGTATGCATACAAGGGAGTGCAGGTCCTCTGGGCCCTGTGCGTCCTCCTACCTATAAGTACAGACACATAGTGCAGGCCTAGAGACATTCCAGGTAACCCCTGTAATGCTTATTTGGCAATATCTCCATAACCATAGCTACTACATACAGAATTTTACTGCATTTGTATTCATGACCTGGCCACCTCCACGTGTGCTTAGTACACCTAAAAGTGTGCTAAGCTGCATTTATCGAAAAATCTGTATGTCAAACTATTTTCGAGATATACAGTAGGCCTTGTTATCCTATGGGAAACGTGGTATAACTATGGAGTCAGTGTAAATTGTTTCACCAAACTAGCAAACGGCATATCTGGGGGGCAAGGGCTTGCCACCCTGTTGCAAATTTCAGCCCAAAAGTCCTAACCATTTTCTCTGCTATGAAGTGGCAAAGAAACTGTTTTCTATGTCTGTTTACCTGTGGACTTTTGTGAATGAACCACAGACTTTCGCAAAAGTACCACGGACTTTCACAAACGTCCCATTGGTTAACATGGGGGAGTTTCTCGAGAGTCTGTGGTATTTTCGCGAAAGTCCCCCATGTTAACCAGTGGGACTTTCACAAAAGTCTGTGGTACTTTCGCAATAGCTTTCATGGTGCACATATATTTTTCCCATAAGCTATAATGAGAAACTAAAAGTTTAATAACTTTTGAATGGATTAATATTTTTTCAGCAAACCTTCAAAAATCACTTCCCTGAACTAATACCCTTGTACCCTGAACATTTCAGATCAGACGGACTGACTGTTTGGGTTATGGAGATGAGCAAAGAATTTTAAAAAGTTGAGGATTTTTCACACTTTTTGACACTCCACAACTCCGGAACTGCAAATCCAACCAGAACAAAACTTTCCAGGTCCAGATATCTGTAGTACGATACCGCACATGCAAAATGTCAGACAAATCAGACAAATAATTGCAAAGTTATTAAAGTGCAATATTTTGGGTTTAACATAGAAGCAGTCGTGCAACTCTAACTATACTGGCCCTACCAGTGTAATATATATTGCAAAAACTCTGTTAATGTATCATTTAGGGTTGATTTCACACCAACAAAAGTCTTGAAATTCGATGTTAGGGTTACCAGCCTTACCACCTCACTGCCACCCCACCCCACCCTCCACACACCAACAGACGTCGGGGTGTGCCTTGGGGTCATTGGCGTAACTCTCACCCCATTCCATGTGTAAACAAGCTGAGCTGGTACAGTATAGGAAAATTGGGTGAGAGTTAGGCCCGATGACCCCAACATGCACCCTGATGTCTGTTGGTGTGTGGAGGGTGGGTTGGGGTGGTAGGGCTGGTAACCCTAACATTGAATTTCCAGACTTTTGTTGATGAGGAATCAACCCTAACTGATGCATTAACAGAGTTTTTTTGCAATGAATTTCCCTTTTTTTTGAGTAAGTGTAACATTACTCATATCCATACTGTATGTGCTCCTACCTACCCATAAGCATAGAGACATATCACAGGAGGGCCCTGTGTTGCCAGTTTTGCAAAATGGTATCCATATGTGGGAACGTGGGCCCTCTGAATCCTGCATTCCCACCTACCCAAAAGCCTGTAGACATAGTTCAGTAGGGCCCTGTGCTCCCAGTTTTGCATAATAGTATCCATATGTGGGAGCATGGGCCCTCTGGGCCCTGCGCTCCCACCCACCTATAAGTATAAAGACATAGCGCAGGAGGGCCCTGTGCTCCCACCTTTGCATAATCAGATCCATAGGTGGGAGCACAGGCCCTCTGGGCCATGCACTTCACTCACTCATAAGTGTAGAGGCTTAGTGCAGGATGGTCCTGTGCTCCCAGTTTAGCATAAATGGCATGCATTGTCCCTGTGTTCCCACCCACCCATAAGTGTATTCCCAGGTTTGAAAAATGGTATCCATAGGTGGGAACGTGGGTCCTCTGTTCCCTGTGCTCCCACCCATCCATAAGTGTAGAGACATAGTGCTGCAGGGTCCTGTGCTGCCAGTTTCACAAAATGGTATCTGTAGGTGGGAGTGCATGCCCTCTGGCCCTGCGCTCCTACATACTCATAAGGCTAGAGACACAGCGCAGTAGGGCCCTGTGCTCCCAGTTTTGCATGGTGGTATCCATATGTGGGAGCATGGTTCCTCCCACCCTGCACTTCCACCCACCGATAAGTATACAGACATAGTGCATGAGGGCCACGTGGTCCTAAGTTTGCACAATGGTATCAGAGAGTTAGGGCCAATGACCCCAAGACACATCCTGACACCTGTTGGTGTGTGGAGAATGAGGGTGGGGGGATAGGATTGGTAACCCTAACATCAAATTTCTGAACTTTTGTTGCTGTAATGACAACCCTAACTGATGTATTAATGAAGTTTTTTGCAATTAATATATATGTGTGTGTGTGTGTGTGTGTGTGTATGTGTGTATATATATATATATATATATATATATATACAGCATGTATGTACAGTAGGTAATGTATGCATAAACTGTATTTACAGTATGTGTGTAACCTCTAGGCGGTGCTGCTGTTAGTTACACCCCTGCCTACTGCTGTGGACATAGGCTGAGGGGTTTGGGTTCTCAAACTTACATTAGGTTCTAAATTGTGTAGTGCGTCCACTAGCGTTTACATTTAACATGGGCTAGATGTTACCTGGTACAACCTCCTGAGATGTTATGCCACCCACAATTACCATTTGCCACCCCCAGACATGACCCTTTATCATTTCCCCACATTTCAGACATTTTGTAATTAAAGGCTTTCTCTAATAATATGCTCACGACAAAAAATTGCAAAAACAGTAACAAATATTTATTTAGGGGGACATAGGAATTAGGATGGGGAAACAGGAAGAGTAGAGGTCATGCAGACCAATATTTACAAATGTACAATGATTGGTTTGTTTGTGCTGGTGAACCCTCCAGTTGGACGACTACTATCTAATCAGAAAAGAGAATCACATTTTTACCAACTCATAAATGATATCCAGAGCCCCGGCTATCTAAGCTGCCGACTAATCAGATGTTACACAGTAATTTTCCCCACACTGGTACCAGTTCCTAGATATGTGAAACCCCACAATCTCGCACTATACCCTACGTCCCCAGACTCCAAAGTCCTGGATTGTTGCAGCTGGTGGCGTTGGCCGGCTTTGATCCAGAGGGAAAGGGTTAACCTGGAAGGCAAATCGGCAACAACAGTTGTAGATACTAGAGGAGTGCATGGGTTACCTTGCTTTTGGCAGAATAGCAGGGGTTGCCCTGCTTGTCGCAGGAGAGCAGAGATTGCTCTGCTTGTCGCAGAATGAACAATTCAGAAGAGGCAACTAGCACAGTTATCTTGGTCAGATCTTGAATTCGCAATCCTGAAATATTCAACACAAATACATGGTGGTCACATCCAATACATTTATATACCAATACATCTCTAAGAAGGGTGGAAAACTGTCATTTTCCAAGGTCATAAGCCAGACTTAATTGACTTTGAGGTCTCCTGTCCCTCTGTGTGGCAGTGCGGCTGTGGCTGGTGGCTCCACAGGACAGTCTTGACCAGATGGTGGACACAGGTGTACACACAACTCATTTATATGACACTTTTGGGCTCACAGGGGCTCCTCAAACATATGAACACTTGGACTCTCTTGGATCCCTCCATAAAGGAACACTTGGACTCTCTTGGGTCCCTCACTTAAATGCACACTTGGACTGTCTTGGGTCCCTCAATAGGTGACACAGTTTGGGCTCTCTTGGGTCCCCCAGCAACAGCTACGATCTGCAAAACAGTTCCAGAGCTCCACCTGTGATGGGCATAGGGCAGGCAGGGCAAGGTGCGAACTGAAGAACTATCTTCTATTGAACAGTCACTTTGGGCAAAGTGACCCAGATTGATTAAGCTTGCTTTCTCACCCTTGAAGGGGGTTACAAGGGTACTTACTCTAGTCCCTCACAGACAATCCCTGCTGTAGAAGGCACTTGATGGTCTTCAGTCCTCTTAAAACTGAGGTTCTTTTCAGCACTCTCACCGCTGCTTGCTGTCCTCTGGTTTCAGTCCACATTTTCCCCGACATGGAAGGGAGGGCTAGCACCTGGAGGACATTCTGGCAACTTCCAGGCTAGCAGTTCCAAACTTCACTAAATTACTTTAACTTCAATAAAACAAAACCTGGATGGAGGGCTTAACTAAAATGACCAAGCCCATTTACTCTGCAGGGGGCCTGAGCCCCCACCCCTGAGGGGGCTCCGCTCGAATCTGGCTAAATGCTGGAAAACAATGTCTCTTATAGGGCTCTCCTGAGGCTCCTGATTGGCTGTGGCTTTTGGTTGCAGGGCCTCTGATTGGCTGGATGACCTGTCAATCACAGAAATTAATAATGCATGAACCTCACTCGATGCACTGTTGGTCTGCTGTTTTGGCACATAGAATTAGGTCCCTCTAAGTCTCCATGAGCACTTGGCATTTACCCATGAGCTTTGGTGAATGTTCCACAGTTCCTGGCTTTGTTTTCCTGACTTTCCGATTGGCTGTGGCTGCTTTTGCAGTGGCTGCTTAACTCATTGTCCCTTAGCAGATTAGATACAGTCCCAAATTAAAGTTCTGGTGCAGCCAGGGATAATTAGATATTTGCACCAAGGCCTTCATTAGCCCAGGTTGTGTACTTACTGTCACTGCACAGATTAGTTATATCGCTCAGTCTGTTTTCCTGTCGCTGCTACCGATATTTTAGCTGCCGACATGCAGAAGCAGACAGGCTGTCACTCTGAGTCCCAATACTTTACTGGTGCAGCCAGGAGTAGAGCATTCATTCAATTTTAACCCCCCCCCCGGCAGCAATACCCCAACATACAGCAGTTGCAACATTTATTTAAAGCATTTTCTTTCCTTTTTGGCCGCAACCAAAATACATCTGCCCTTAGGGAAGACAGGTCCTCCTGAATATTTATCAGTGATCAGGGCTCTGGCTCATTAATATTCATGAGCCCTGATCAGATCGCCTTGTGGATCTCTCTGTTTTACCAGGAGCAGCTGCTCAGTGGCCTGTCCGTGGTCACTGGATCCCACTTAGCCAATGGGGATCTCGGGACTGATGGAACACTCTCCGACTCCGTTCAACCACAGATTAGAGCAGTTGAAACTCAAAGGTGCTGCCTGTGCCTGCATGATTCCCGCTGCCCCAAGGCCAGACTTTCGAGTGGGAGATCGCAGTTTGTTTTGTTGAGTCCCGAAGGTCTGGATTAGGGCTTCGGGCTGGATGGGGGACAGGGCAGAAGGAGGACCTGGGGAGCAAAAAAAAAAAAACTGCAGGCTAACTTGGGAGGTGCCCCGGAGGAGAGAAGGAACAAGGGCTGCAGGCTTCAGATAAGCCCCCATTTGGTGTGGGGGGGGGGGGTTACATATGTAGTATGTATATGTACAGTATGTAGGTCTGTACAGTATGTATGTACAGTAGGTATTTGTGGACAAGCAGCATGTATATGTGTAGTATGTGTATATGTCTATTATTGTTGAGAGTTTTGTTTTACTGGTGCACATAAACTGTTTTGTTTTATACTAAAACATCTGAGTGACCACTTGAATTTGAACACTCTACACGAGCCTTGAAATGAAACTGATTATTTCTGAATGCAAGCAATGATTATTACATATGTTGATGCAATTTCTGAATGCAAGCAGTGATTATTACATATGTTGATGTATTTTTTTTTTTTTAACAGCTGAGTCTACCCTGCACTCACCTTTCCTGGTGCGGTTTCTCCTGATCCCTATGATTAGAAAAGTACTCAGCAACATGTACCAGATGGAGCACTACCTGAGTAATGAGTGCAGTGATATCGACTGGACTGTTGTCAGGCCGCCTGGCCTTCAGAATGCACCAGCATCAGGTAATAAAATAGGCAATACCTGAGACAGAAGACACGTATGAGATTGTGTTTTATTTTCTGTTCTCTTGCCAACCCAGGTACCCAGATGACCTCTCGTTTGTATGTTGGTCAGTAAACTGTTTAAACTGAGGAGGTAGAGCAGTTTGAAGGTTAAAAAGGGTTTAAGAACATACGAACATATGAAAGTAGCCAGCAGAAGGAGACCACATGGTCAGTCTTGTCTGCTCGATTTGTTGCAGCGTTCCGGTTTTACCCTTACACCAGTCTCCCCATCCCCCCTCTTCTATCCCCTTCCGCCTCCTTGGTCCTATGACTTCCCTCTGTGTTTGTCCCAGGCTTTTTTGAATGGTCCCACTGTTTAAGCCACCACTACCTCCTCTGACAGCTCATTCCAGGCTGACACCACCCTGTCTGTAAAGAAGTGTTTCCTCACCTCTCTCCTGTATCTTCCCTGCACCAGTTTTAGGCTGTGTCCTCTGGTGATGATGTTTACTCTCTTGCTGAAGAGACTGCGACACTCAACTTTGTTTACTCCCTTCAAGTACTTGATGGTCTCTATCATATCCCCTCTCTGCCTCCTCTCCTCTGAGTACATTCCCAGGGCTCCTAGGCTGTCTTCGTATGACTTGTACTGCTGTCCCCTGATCATTTTAGTCACCCTCCTTCTGCATCCCTACCAGCAATTTAATGTCCCTTTTTAGGGATGGGTGCCAATACCTCAATCCATATTCAATGTGAGGCCTCACTAGTGACCTATATAATGGCAAAATAACCTCGCTGTGCCTGCTACTGAAACCCCTTGCAATGCATACCAGTATCCTGTTTGCTTTCACTACTGCCTTTTTGCATTGAGTGGCTTGCTTCAGATCACTAGTGTAATTGCTACTCCTGGGTCCTTTCCCTCTTCAGATGCAGCTACCTGAACTTTTCCCATGTAGTATTCCACTCTTTGCTTCTTTCCCCAATGTGCATCCCTTTGTACTTTTTGGCATTGAACCATAGCTGCCATATCCCTGACCATCTCTCCAGTCTGGCTAGGTCCTCCCTTAGCTCTTGTATCCCTTCCTGGGTATACACCCTCCCACAGAGCTTGGTGTTGTCTGCAAATAGGCACATTTTGCCCTCAATACCATCCCCACTGTTGCAAATAAAAGTATTAAACAGTACTGGACCCAACAGTGACCCCTGTGGAACTCCACTGGTGACCTCCTTTGTACTGGAGACTCCCCCCTCCCACCCTCTGTGTCCTGCCAAGGGAAGGAATCAAAGCAACAGAACAAAAGGGTAAACAGGGAGGAGAAGAAGCACTGTGGTAAATTTGGAGATGGGCAACGGCACCACAATCCGCACAGGGGTTGTATACAGACCCTCTTCTCAGGGGGAGGAAATGGACACGGAAATGATAGAAAGTATACTTAGAATGGCAGAAAAAGGGGAGATATTGCTGATGGGTGATCTGAATATGCCAGATGTTAACTGGAGTGCAGTTGCAGCAGCCACTTCGAAGAGTAGGGTTATTCTAGATGCCCTACAGGGGGCATGCCTTAGACAACTAGTATTGGAGCCCACCGAGAGGGAGCAACTTAGACCTGGTTCTCTCAAATGGAGATGGAGAGAGGATCACAGATGTAGAAGTGGTAGCCATCTGGGAACTAGCTACCATCGAACAGTATGGTTCACAATAAACACAGCAATAAGTCAGTTTACACAAAGGCAAAAGTACTGGACTTAAGGAGGGCTGACTTTGCCAAAATGGGTGAGTGCCTAAGGAATGCACTAGCAAATGGGCAGGAAAGAGGGGTGGAAGAACAATGGGGAATAATAAAAACTGCCATCACAGAGGTAACAAGCCTTTGTATGAAGCAAATAAACAAAATGAAATGATGTAAGAAACCACTATGGTTCTCAAAGGAAGTGACAGTGAAGGTTCAAGAGAAAAAGAAAGCATTCAGGAAGTACAGGGAATCAGAGAAGGAGCAGGACAGAGAACTGTATGAGTTAAAGCAAAAGGAAGCTGGGAAGGCAGTCAGAACAGCAAAGGCTCAAACCGAGGAAAAGATAGTCAACTCAGTTAAGAAGGGGGATAAAACCTTTTATAGGTACGTCAGGGAGCGAAGGAAGACCAAGGGAGGGATAGTGAGGCTTAATAAAGGGGAGAGGGTGTGCAGAGGGTGACTGTGAAAAGGCAGAGATACTAAGCAAATATTTTTGCTCAGTATTTACAAATGAAGAGGGGGAGGTACCTAAAACAAACAGTAGAAACACTCTGGATACAGAAGTTGATAACAGCCCATTTACAGAAGAAAGGGTTCCGAAAGAACTCTTAAAACTGAAGGTGGACAAAGCAATGGGGCCTGATGGGATTCATCCCAGAATTCTAAAAGAACTAAGGGTAGAACTAGTGACACCACTGACTACCCTCTTTAACAAATCATGGGAGGATGGGGTGGTACCCGAGGACTGGAGGAGGGCAGATGTGATTCCCCTTCACAAAAGTGGGAGCAAGGCAGAAGCAGGAAACTACAGACCCGTTAGTTTAACCTCAGTGATAGGGAAAATGATGTAATCATTTCTGAAGGAAAGAATTGTCGAGTATCTAGAGGTCAGAGGGGCACAGGACCCAAGGCAGCATGGATTCACAGCGGGAAGGTCATGCCAGAAGAATCGGATAGATTTCTTTGACTGGGTGACCAAAGTAGTAGATCGAGTAGGGGCTGTGGATATGGCCTACCTAGACTTTAGCAAGGCATTTGACACAGTCCCACACAAAAGATTAATATGCTAGTTAGCCAGCCTGGGAGTGGGTCCCAAGATGACAGCCTGGGTAAAGAATTGGCTGGAGAATAAGACACAGAGAGTAATAGTAAATGGAGTCCACTCTGAAGAAAGGGGGGTTACTAGTGGGGTACCGCAGGGTTCAGTATTAGGACCGGTCCTCTTTAATGTCTTTATAAGCGACATTGCAGAGGGACTGGAAGGAAAAGTATGTCTCTTTGCAGATGACACAAAGATCTGCAACAGAGTTGATGCACAAGGTGGGGTGGAAAGGATGAGAAGGGACTTGGCAAGGTTAGAGGAATGGTCATATGTATGGCAGCTTAGATTTAATACTAAGAAGTGCAAGGTAATGCACCTGTGAAACAAAAACCCAGGGGAAGTGTACACAATGGGGGGTGAGATACTAACAACAACAAAAATGGAAAGGGACCTGGGGGTAGTCATATCAGATTACCTAAAGGTGGGCAAGCAATGTGAGAGGGCAGCAAGGAGGGCTGGGGGGATACTGGGATGCATAGGAAGAGGCATCACCAGTAGAAAACAGGAAATTGTTGTCCCTCTGTACAGACAGCTGGTCAGACCCCATCTGGAGTACTGCGTGCAGTTCTGGAGACCCAGTCTCCGCAAGAACATAGACAGGATGGAAGCTGTCCAGAGGAGGGCAACTAAAATGGTGCAGGGTCTGCACCGGAAGGCATATGAAGAGAGACTAAAGGAGCTTAATATGTATAGCCTCAAGGAAAGAAGGGAAAGGGGGGACATGATAGAAACTTTCAAGTACCTCAAGGGAATCGACAAAGTCCAAGAGGGTATCATCTTTCAAAAAAAGAGGTGTGCAAGAACAAGGGGGCTCAATTTGAAGATAGAGAGGGGGCGGCTCAGAGGTAATTTAAGGAAGTATTTTTTTCACAGAGAGGGTTGTGGATGCATGGAACGGCCTTCCAGAGGAGGCTGTGGAGTCAAAAACAGTGGTGGAATTCAAGCATGCATGGGACAGTCATAAGGCAATTCTAGGGGTTGGGGGTAGGAAGAAGTAGGCTGCTGGTTAACTAGGATCTGCAGCTTACCCATTAGGTAGGGAAATGGGCAGACTGGGTGGGCCAAGCGGTCCTTATCTGCTGTCAAATTTTATGTTTCTATGTTTCTAAATGACATCTATTGCCTGGCCCTTGTCCACTGCCTTTGTGACCCAATCAAAGAACGCTACTAAATTCATTTGACACAATCTGGCTGCCATAAACCTGTGCTGCTTACTGTCTTGCAGCC
This sequence comes from Neoceratodus forsteri, assembly GCA_016271365.2. NCBI lineage: Eukaryota > Metazoa > Chordata > Ceratodontiformes > Ceratodontidae > Neoceratodus > Neoceratodus forsteri. Next base: position 323,554,632 of record CM057450.1, on the reverse strand, counting down.
TGCTTTCCTCCATGTACCTCACTAGCTCCTCCTTCAGAATGATTTCTATACGTTTACATACTATCGAGGTCAGACTGACTGGCCTGTAGTTGCCCGGAACTTCTTTGGGTCCACTTTTGTGCAGTGGCACTACATGTGCTGTTCTCCATTACTCTGGCACTACTCCCATATCTAGGGAACTGTTTTAATAGAATTGTCAGTGGACCTTCCAATTCCTCAACTGATTCCTTGAGTACATTGGGGTGTACCTCATCAGACCTTAGTGATTTTATCCACCCACAGAGCCATAGTCCCTCCCTCACGCTCTTGATCCCAATGGCCCTTATTGGATCCTCCCAGGTACCAGTTCTGATGCAGTTCTTGTTCTTTGTGAGCATGTTAACTGGTATTTTGCAATGTATAGTAAAATCCTGAAACCTGATTGGCTGAGAGGTAGTTTTAGCTGTGCCAATATTCCAGCACAATAGCATGGCTAACATTACCTGTACCTAATAGGCAGCTTACCCTTATTTGCATGTTAAAGATGGTTGGAGCACATTTTTTACACCTCTAGATGACTTCTGTTGTCCTTTTAATGTCTATCCAATATTTTGATATGTTTGTGCTCTCTTTTGTTAAATTAGTATTCTAATTTTGTGGTCTTTGCATCTACTCTGAATCATTTTCTCCTCAGCAGTTGCTACTCTCTCTTTTTGTACTTCTTGAACATTCTATGACACCAATAACACCCTTTCTAGGCTATTCAGATGCATAGCATGGAATGGTGTTCTTGATGTCATAGAATGTCTTACAAATATGGAAAGAAATAGTTGTAGCTTCTGAGGAGAGTGGAACTGTATGTGTATCTGAGGGCACCCCAAAGCTAGATTATTTATCAAAAGTTGATCAATGCGGGGGCACCAGAGAGCCAGCTTCTAGGTAGGATGTGTTTCCCCACTGCTCCACTTCTACAGCTTGTTAAAGTAATAATTTTATTAATTAAAATAGCTAAGCAAATTGTGCCAAATTCTGAGAGTTCTTGGCTGTTGAGCGATATTAAACTTGCCATGAGTTGCAATCGGAACACCCAGCAACAAGCATCGGGAGCATCACAGCCTGCTGCGTCATCACTACCAGCCGGACCAATGGTGGAGTCACTTGAGCCTTCAGCTGCTGGTCCCTCGCAAGAACCTCCCTGGAAGGCTATTTTAGAGTCGGTGAAAGCCATGAATGCTAAGATTGAATGGACCTTGCCTAAACTGGAGACACATGAAGCAGCTTCTTACCTCATTGAAAACTACTGTGGCTGATGTGGATAAAAGTTTAGTGGCAATTCAGGCTACTGTGGCTACCTTAACTAAGGAAAATGTGCAATTGAGAGAGCGGTTGAAGACTAGTGAGATTGATCTTTGTTTTGGTAATGTATGCCTGGTTGGGATACTGGAGGGAGTTGAGGGTTCCCACCTGCTCAACTATTTAAAAACATGGCTTGCTGAGACCCTTACTCTGCTAGTTGATTTTGAGTGGTCTGCTCTTCGCCAGGCATATCAGGTGAACCCGAGAGTGTGTCCCTTCATCTCACCTAAACCATGGACTGTTTTGCTGAAAACAGCGGGGTCGGAGGTGAGATATGAACTTCTAATGGCTGCTTGTGTGGCGTGTTTTCTGACAATTCAAAGAACAAAATATAAAATTGTTTCCTGACCTGTCATTTCAAACTAGAGTCACGGGGAAGCAGTTTGTTGCTATTTAACAGAAGTTACAAGTGCTGGATATAGTACATTCATTTTTGCTCCTGGGTAGATTGCACATTATTTATGGTGGCAATAGCTGGCAATTTTCTGACACAAAGGATGCCTGCAGATGGCTGGAAAAGACGGAGGTTGAATTTCAAGCTTGGACAGCTCAAGGGACTGAAGCCAGGTGTAACCGTCTTATAAATGGGGGTTCCTAAAATATCTTCCTGGGCTTGCCCAATGCCCACTGCCAGGATGGTGTCCGGTGTCTGCAGTAGTTTGATTGCCTGCATGTGAGTACCCTGCTTGGCCTCTGTGCCTATCTCTTTAAGAGCTGTCTATTTTCGTAGGCTATAATTAATCTGGGTGGGGACCGAGTGGCTTCAAGCTGGAGTCCCACCCCAGCTGTGATATTGCTGCTCCATTCTGCTGTCGCTATGTGCACGGAGGGAGCCCTTAAAGGATATGTGATTGTTTGCTGATTATCTGCTTTATTAATAATAATATAGATGGTTGTCTAACCTGCCTTCCTTGTAGCATGGACTGTTTTGCTTAGAGCCACCATTTTGGTTCTGGACTGCCAGTTTGGGCCAGTCGGCGCCTCGGGAGACCCTAAAGTGGAGATTGTGCCCCGAGGTCTTGTGGGACTGAAATTCTGTAGGAATTGTAGTTTTTAGTGTTCGGCACCTAAATGGACTTGGAGGGGGAGCCCATTCTGTGACAAACAGATGGATCAACCAACCGAACCTTTTGGATCACTGGGAGATCCCAGAGCTGTCTGCAGCAGTTTGTCAGTCAAGAGCTGGAGTTGAGAGAGTGAACAGCTTGACTCATTCGAGCAGCTGCTCCAGCGTGGTAGTGCAGGGATTCAGCAAGAAGGCAGTGTCTGGCCTGCCTACTACCATCTTCCAGTGTGAAGAAGCTTGTGCAAATAAAATCAGACTACATCCAAATATCTTTATTGAGACCTGGATCCTGAATAGAAAGAGAGTGAATTTTGTCTGGTGTGGACTGAAGACTTGCTCCAGAAATGATCGGCCTGTCAGGTACCCGGAGAGAACTGCAGAGTGAATGGTTTGCGCAGCATTTCTGCCTATTTGCAACCGGACTTCATCTGAACTGTGGTATCTTGTTTTGCTTATATGTGTGCTGAATGTGCTGGTGGGTTGTGATTTGGTTCCCCACCATCGACTGTGTTATGCTAGCTGGAAGCTGCTGTAGCACTTAAACGGACTCGATCTGAACTGTCTGCTCTGGTCTGGGCCCTACCATCTCGGCTTAAACTGTTGCTCCCACTGTAGAGACTTTTCCGATGAAAGACCTGCTTGGGGATTTAGCTCCCTGCTCAACACCATTGAACAGACATCGACCACCCCAGTGCTTCGTATGGGCTGTGCTTCCCCTGGCATTCCAAAACACCATCCAGAGGTCTTCATCTCATCAGTCCTGCTTCCTGGTCTGGGTAGCATGAATAACCACCAGAGCAGCTCCCTGCAACAAAGCTGTAATCATTGTGGTCATCTGATTTTATCGTTTGTGGTGGTCATCACGAACTGAGCCATCCGTCTCCGAAATACAAATTCTGGGTTAAAGTGCATGTTAGTTGTTTTCTTTCCTAAGGGTCCCAACAGGGTGTGACTGTGATAGAGAGACTCTTAGTGCATGCATGCTTAGCCTGATTAAATCAGATCTAAAATCAACTGCTAGATTGCTGCCCCACCCTTGTTCATGCCCCCGAATAAATCAGATCCTATTCTTTCTGCATCCAACTTGGCTAGTGTATACTTTTGTGGAAGGGATATTGTGTTGCCGTTAAACTGTTATTTTGCAGGTCTTGTTTTCCGGGGGTCTTCAGGGCCTTTGCAGCTCCAGCCCTGGTGGTAAGTGTACCTAGTGTGGGTTCAGTATTGTATTCATATTTAATTATTTATCTGAACTGGTTAAGCCACTAGAGGGGTTAGAGGGGGGGTTATAGTGTTCCGGAGGGCTATACCCATAGCAGCTATGCTACCCCTAAACCGACCCTCTGGGTGGAGGCACCTGTTCACCGAGCTCAGGCCCCTGAACCTGTGCCTAGTCACTCAGGCAGGGGTAGTAGCCCATCAGACAGTGCCACCTAGGGGTTACATCTTGGAGGCACTGCTGGGATTAGTGCCCCCTAGTGGCCAAAATCAAGAATAACAGCTAAAAGTTTAATGGACACCACTGTAGAAATGGCTGTGCATCAGCTGGTGGGATGGTGTATGGGGCATGAGATTGACCCTCACAATGCCTTGTTAGCACTTGATATACCCCTGAGCACTAGTAAAGACACTGTTGAAGGTGCACTATCAAAAATGGAATTCTTGGGAAAAGCTGTGGTGGTGAGCCAACATGCTGACTTGACTGCCCAGACTTTAATAGCCTTAGTGGACTGTAGCAACCCCATGGACAGCACTAAGGTGCCCCACACTATTGCTGCTGAGGGGTCCTCAGCCGTCTGGAGGGTGGTGACTAAAGATAGTAAGGATCTCTTAGAGAATGAGCCCCCACCATTATCTGAGACTTTTGAGGAAAGTTTGCCAAGTTGTTATTGGAAGAGGGTAAAACCATAGGGGACTTTAAAAAGTTATTAATGCCACCTGAGGGTGTTCCTTCCCTGCTGTCCACGTCAGCCCCAGCACTTGTCCCTTCACCAGCTCCCATGCCCACACCAGCACTGGCATCCACTCCTGTGTCCGCAGTTAGTCTCGTCTCTTACTGCAGGGTGAGGATATTCTCAGGCACTCTTCCCACCCCCCAGAAGGAGGATGATTGGGAGACCTAGATAGACTATGTTGCCCCCTTGGTACCGAAATGGCAGTGTGTGGAGGCAGAGAAATGAAAAAGGATCATGGAAGTTTGAGCGGCCCCACTTTGGAAGTGATTAGGTTCCTGAGGTCCACAAACACTGATACGGTGGCCCAAAAATACTTGTTCGCACTAGAAGGTGTTTTTGGTACCATTGAATCTGGAGAGACTTTGATGTGGCAATTCAAAGGGACCAAACAGTGGAAAGGGGAATGTTTGTCTGCATATGTTACTCGCTTGGAGAGGACCCTACAGAGAGCTCACCAGAAGGGTGATGTATCGGTCAGCGAATTGAACCGTGTGAGATTGGAGCATATACTACAGTATGCCAACTATTCTAAAATGCAAATTATCCAGCTAAAGCTCCAGGATAGGAGGGATAATCCATCTGATTATTGCAACCTGATAAAAGAACTCTGGGAGACTGAAGGCAAGAAAGGAGATTGGAATTCTTGTGTGGCCGTAGCCTGAGTAGCCCTGGGGCAGGAAAATCCTTCTGAATCATAGACTGCTAAGGATGTTCCACCATGGGCCAAGCTGTTGAGAGACAAGTTGCTGAGAGAAGTCAGGGAAGTGAAAGTGGGTGCCTCTAAGAAGGCTCTTCCCATAGACAAAGACCCTGGTCCCTCTCAGATCACGTCTGCTATGGGGCGAGGGTGCACGCTGGCGAGATGGCGATCAGTGAATTGACTGCCATGATAAAAGAACTATTGAGACATATTGCATCACCTTCAATGCCGCAGGCAGAAGTCAAACCACAATTTTCTGTTGTTAGTGCTTCAGCTCCAGACCAAATGTGTACTCTGCCAAACCCTCTAGTTATGAATGGAGACCAGCTCCTAATGTAATGTTTCAGCCCAGATGGACCCAAGAACCTGGAATCTGTCTCAATTATGGAAAGGACGGGCATATGAAGAAAGAATACTGTTCTCAAAAGGATTTAAAGAAAGTGGTACACAGACTACAAGGGGAGCTGTGGAAGGCAAACCACTGGCCGAGGGGTGCAAGAAATGACCCTAGTGGTGGTTCAGGAAATCCTAATTCCGATTTCTTTGTGGCTAAATTGTCCATCCAGGTTCCTACTAAAGTCCCTCCAGACTGGTCCAAGTTGGTGGGCCCTTCCATGGAGACTACTGTGACAGTGAATGGTGTTTCTGCTCGTGCTGTGTTAGATAGTGGGTCACAAGTGACTACTGTATTCCAAGACTGGTATAATCAACACTTATCCAACATCCCACTGCAGCCCCTTGTAGGCCTACACATGTGGGGGCTGAGTGAAATAGCCTACCCTTATCTGAGATATGTCCGGTTCTGGTTATCTTTTCCTACAGCTGTAGCAGGTGTGGATGAGCAAGGGGAAACCTTGGCTCTGGTGTGCCTACCCATGGGTTGTATGATGGTGTCCTCTTACTGTTTGGTACCAATGCCCACCTGTTTTGGCGGTAGGCTCAATTGTGTCAAGAGAAGCAAGCCAAGCATACCGGACAGGCCCTGCACATTCCAGCCTTCATAAAGCGAGCTTATGATTTGAGACTACAGAATAAGGAGATGGAGAAAGATGAACCTGTGGGAGTAGTGTGTAAGAAAGATTCTGATTCCTGGGTGTTCTCTCCCCATGATCAATATACTATCCATGGCGAAGTGTGCCTCAAGACAGATGTAAAGAACAAAATCCTCATGCTCGATGCCCCAGAAGAAGGAAAGCTGCCTGACGGATTGATGGTCAAGCACAGCATCTTGCCAGCCCGAGCTCATGCCTATGCTCGACGGGTGGTGATCCAGGTTCAGAATATGTCTGATCAAGAAATTCGAGTGAATCGGGAGTGTACTGTAGCTACTGTGTACTGTACAGATGCTGTCGTACTACCCAGCAAGAAGTGCCATGTCGAGAATGATGAAGTGACTCCTGACCTGTTTGATTTCAGGGACTCACCCCTACCTGTGGAATGAAAAACCAAGATCAGCCAGAGACTGTCCCAGAGAAGCCAAGTATTTTCTTTGAAGGAATGGAATGTGGGCTATGTCACTGGGGCTGAACATCACATTCGAGACTATTATGAGAGGCCATTCAGAGAGAGATCCTGTCACCTTGCCCCAGCTGACATAGATGATGTACGGAGGCACCTTCAAGAGATGTTGGCTGCAGGGATCATCCAAGAATCAAGAAGCCCCTACGCTTCCTCAATTGTGGTAGCTCATAGGAAAAATGGAACGGTTGGGTTGTGTGTGGATTACAGGACCTTGAACTGGGGGACAGTACCGGATCAGTACACCATGCCCCGCATCCAGGATGCTCTCGACTGCCTTAACGGGAGCCAGTGGTTTTTGGTGCTTGACCTATGGAATGGGCACCATCAAATCCTGATGGCCCCAGAGGACTGTGAGAAGACAGCATTAATTTGCCCTCTGGGTTTGTATGAGTTCCTACAGTGCCTTCAGAAAGTAATCACCCCCCTTGGATCTTGTCACATTTTGTTGTGTTACTACCAGAATTTTTAATGCATTGGAATGATTTTTCCCCTCTTGATTCACAGAGCATACTCAACAAATTAAAGGGGCAAACATATTTTTATTGTGTAACAAAAATTCATGAAACATTAAAAACTGAAATATCTTGTTTACTTAATTATTCACCCCCCCCCCCCCGAGTCAATACTTTGTAGAAGAACCTTGGACAGCAATTACAGCTTTGAGTCTTCTTGGGTATGTCTGTATCAGCTTTGCACATCTGGATTTGGGGATCTTCGCCCATTCTTCCTTGCAGATTTGCTCAAGCTCTGTCAAGTTGGATGGGGAGCGTCGGTGAACCGCAATCTTTAAGTCTTTCCACAGATTCTCAATGGGATTCAAGTCTGGGCTTTGGCTGGGCCACTCAAGAACATTCACATTCTTGTTCTGAAGCCACTCCAGTGTTGCTTTGTCTGTATGCTTGGGGTCGTTGTCCTGTTGGAACGTAAATCTTTGCCCCAGTCCAAGGTCTATTGCAGACTGATGCAGGTTCTCCTCAAGGATGTGCCTGTATTTGGCTCCATTCATTGTTCCCCTCTATCCTGGCTATTGCTCCAGTCCCTGCCGCTGAAAAGCATCCCCATAACATGATGCTGCCACCACCATGCTTCATGGTAGGGATGGTGTTACAAGGGTGATGAGCTGTGTTCGGTTTGCGCCAGGCATAGCGCTTTGCATTCAGGCCAAAGAGTTCAATTTTTGTTTCATCAGACCAGAGAATCTTTTGGCACATGGTCTCAGAGTCTGCTACGAGGCTTCTTGCAAACTCCAAGCATGCTATTATGTGGCCTTTTCTCAGGAGTGGCTTCCGTCTAACCACTCTCCCATACAGGCTACATCTGTGAAGGGCTGCAGAGATTGTTGTCCTCTGGACAGGTTCTCCCATCTCAGCCATGGAACTCTGTAGTTCTGTCAGGGTGATCATTGGGTTCTTGGTCACTTCCCTGACCAAGGTCCTTCTTGCCCGGGTTGCTCAGTTTGGGAGGACGGCCTGCTCTAGGAAGAGTCTGGGTGGTTTCGTAATCTTTCCATTTCCTAATGATGGACTTGACTGTGCTCCTGTGAACTTTAAACACCCTAGAAATGTTTTTATACCATTCCCCAGATCTATGCCTCCTCACAATTCTATCACGGAGTTCTACGGACAGCTCCTTGGTCTTCATGGTAGAGTTTCTGCTCTGACATGCACTGTCAACAGTGGGACCTTATATAGACAGGTATATTTCCTTTGAAATCATGTCAACCATTTGAACTGACCACAGGTGTACTCCATTCAAGTTTTAGAGTGATCTCACAAGGAAATTGGATGCACCTGAGCTCAATTTGAAGTGTCATAGCAAAGGGGGTGAATACTTATCAAATCAAGACATTTCAGGTTTTTATTTTAAATTACATGTACAAAAAATTCCAGAAGTTCAATTCCACTTTGACATTATAGAATAATTTGTGTAGATATGCGACAAAAAAATCCCATATAAATGTATTTTAATTTGAGTTTGCAACATCACAAAATGTGACAAAATCCAAGGGGGGCGAATACTTTCTGAAGGCACTGTACGTATGCCTCAAGGTATTTCAGGTGCACCTGCCACTTTCCAGTGGCTCATGGAATGAGCTGTGGGGGACATGAACTTGTTAGAGAGATTCATTTACCTGGATGATGTAATTTATGTTTGGGCGAACCTTAGAAGAACACAAGGCTCGTTTGTTCAAGGTCCTTGAGCGATTGGAAGATTTCGGACTGAAGCTAGCTATAGATAAATTTCAGTTCTTTCAAATGTCTGTAAAATATGTGGGGCACATAGTATCAGCCAATGGGATTCAAACTGACCCCAGCAAAGTGGAGTCTCTGACCACCTGGCCTCAGCCAAATAATGAAAAGAGTTACAACGATTCTTGGGGTTCTGCGGCTACTATTGCCGGTTCATTAAAGACTATTCCAAGATCATCCACCCTTTGCTAATTCTTACCTAGGGCTATCCTCCCACTAACTGAAAGTACAAGAAAAGCTCCGTCAAGGAGGAAGATAAGATCTATTTCAAGACGCATGAACATTTTGGATCCAGGTAGACTTCTGAGTATGAAGCTGCTTTTTACAAAATTATTCTTCAACTCACACATGCACTGGTGCTTGCATATGCTGACCCCACTAAACCCTATGTACTGCACATGGATGCTAGTCTAAAGGGATTGGAAGCTGTTCTGTATCAACAGTATGAAGAAGGCTTGCGCCAAATAGAATTTTCTAGTAGAAGTTTAATAACCACTGAACAAAATTACCCAGTACATAAACTTTAATTTCTTGCTTTCAAGTGCGCTGTGGTGGACCAGTTTCATGAATATCTTTATGGGATCAAGATCTTAGTCAAGACTGACAATAACCCACTTACCTATGTTCAAACCTCAGCCAAGCTAGACGATACCAGGCATCGGTGGCTATCTGCCCTTTTACCATATACGACTATGCAGTGGAGTATCGGCCTGGCCTAAACCACATCGATGCAGATGCCCTCTCGAGAAGGCCAAACTCCAATGAGAAATGGGTGAAACTGTCTGAACAGTCTATCAAAGCCTTGTGTCAAAAGTTTGATAAAGATGAACACCCTTTTTCTGAAACTATTGTTTGCCTAGTGGACTGCCTGGGGCCTCCAGAAACATGCTCCGTGCAGCCTACCGCCACTTTACAGATTTAGACATTAGTGCATTACCCCAGCTTGACAATGACAATATACAGTGGGCTCAAACCAAGATCCTATGATTAGACCTGTGCTTGATGCCCTGCATGCTGGTATGGATGTGTCTAAACTTCATTCTTCTGATCCATGGACTGCACTATTGCTTAGAGAAGGTTACAGACTTGAGTTATGTAATCAGCTTCTGTATCAAGAGACAGTAAATCACCAAGGCCAACTGGATAAACAGCAGTTAGTATTGCCCACAGCCTTCAAACATTTAGTACTTTGGGCCCTTCATAATCAAATGGGACATTTAGGGTGTGATCATACCCTTGACTTGGCCTGCTCCCACTTCTACTGGCCAAAGACGCGAGCTGATGTTGAGGCCCATATTCGAGCATGCAGTCGCTGCCTTCAGAGGAAAGCTCCACCCCAAAGGGCTGCTCCACTGGTCAATATTTCTACCAGTGCATCCATGGAACTGGTGTGTATTGACTTCCTGTGTCTTGAGCCTGACCAAAAGAATATTGGGAATGTACTTGTTGTGACTGATCATTTCACAAGGTATGCCCAGGCTTGCTTCACTAAAGACCAGATAGCTTCCACAGTGGCCAAAGTTCTTGTAGAGTAGTTCTTCATCCATTAAGGCGCCCTTCAGAGAATTCATTCTGATCAGGGGCGAGATTTTGAAAGCCAGCTGATAAAGGAAATGCTCTCTTTGTGGGGATTGAGAAAGTCCAGAACTACTCCTTACCACCCTCAAGGGGATCCACAACCTGAATGATTCAACAGGACACTCATTGACATGTTGGGTTCACTTCACCCTAAAGACAAGCCCAAGTGGAGCCAACAGATCAGCACCCTAGTACATGCCTATAATTTCCCCTTACTGTCTAATGTTTGGTTGGGAAGCCTGGTTGCCTGTGGATATCTGCTTCAGGGTGTCCCCGGATGGAGTTTGAGCTGAAAATTACTTGCAATATATTTAGAAGCTAAAGGCCCAGCTAAATCATGCCTACCAGCTGGCACAAACTATGGTGGCCAAAAGAAATCTAGCAAACAAAGAAAGGCATGACAAGAGTGTAAAAGCTCAGGAGTTGTTACCTGGAGACCGTGTGCTGTTGCAAAATTTGGGACTACATGGAAAGCATAAAATTACTGATAGGTGGCATCATCTTCCTTACATCATAGTCAGCAAGCTGAATGGCTTGCCAGTATATAAAGTACGTCCCGAGAATGATCCTTGCGCCATCAAGACCATGCACAGAAATCACTTGCTGCCTATTGGTCAAGTAATTATTGATTCTGGGCCTGTGACTAGAGCTGCTGCCAAAAAGAGACAGAGTCATCCTTCTCCAGCTGTCAAGGACTCAAGGACTTCCCCCAGGCAGGCCCAAAATGACAGTGATTGCCAATCTGAGTCTGATAACAATGAGTGTGAAGCTTCATATTATCCTTCTTACGAACTGAGTCAATTATTTCAAGGAAATCCTATGTACGATTCCGGGGATGAAGCTGGGCCTTTGGGACTGCCTAACTCTCCAGTCTTCTCAAAACTCATGCCCCCTGAAAATGAGATGCAAAGTGCGACTTCTGAAGTAGCTGATTCATTGTGTCTGGTTGAACTGTTTGAATTACCGGAGAGAGAGCCTACTACTACCAGTATTCCTGGTGACATACCAGAAGCTAATGAACTATGCAAACTCAATTATTCCAACCCTGTTGAGTCAAATGGCAATAGTGAAATCCCTGATATGGAAAGTGTCAGCCAAGTGTTGCTAAAACTAAATGTGTCAGAGTTTTCCCTGGATGATGAATCTGGGCCTTCTACAGAATTCAATAATGACAAAAATATTCTAGAACCTGAGTCAACAGATCCAAGAGCAGACAGTGCTTCCAATCTGGAACCCTCAACCAGCAAAGAGGTACCCTTCCCCACAGGAGAAGATTCCAGTGCGAGTGTTGAAATCCTGGAGAATCTGTCTGTCCCTCCTCAAAAGTCTGGGAGAGCTATTAAACCAGTGATGTGTCTTAGTTATGACTCTCCTGGGAGGCCAGTGGACCTCCCCTTACATGTTGTCCATAAAGGAGTCTATATTTCAGAAAGCTCACTTCCCAAATTGAGTTCCTCTGCTGCATCTAAGCTAATTGTTCATTGATCAAGACAAGGTGCCCCTGCCCCATCTAGCCCGAGTGTAGCTGATAGGAATGGGTCCCATCTGTGTTATTACAGGAAACAGTGCATACCTCAATGGTTAGAACAATGTGATTATCTGTTGAATCATAGTGATGTCATTTATATGTTTGACCAATGCATAAATGCTGTTATTACAGAGTACAGAATATATCATGAATAAGTATAGTAATATTATAGGTTTACGTTTACTAATGCATCAGCTTTATTTTTGTGTGGTATACCAGTGAAACATATATGTCTCGTGTAGGGTAATGTCTTTTACATAATGTTATAGTAAGTATAGACTTGATGCGGACACCAAGTTCTTTCCAGGCAGGGAAGGGTGTAATCCCCCTATAAATGGGGGTTCCTGAAATGCCTTCCTGGGCTTGCCCAATGCCCACTGCCAGGATGGTGTCTGGTGGTCTGCAGTAGTTTGACTACCTGCATGTGAGTGCCCTGATTGGCCTCCGTTCCAGTCTCTTTAAGAGCTGTCTGTTTTCGTAGGATATAATTAATCTGGGTTGGGACTGAGTGGTTTCAGGTTTAAGTCCCGCCCAGGCTGTGGTATTGCTGCTCCATTCTGCTGTCGCTATATGCGCAGAGGGAGCCCTTATAGGATCTGTGATTGTTTGCTGATTATCTGCTTTAATAATAATAATATAGAAGTTTGTCTCACCTGTCCTCCTTTGCAGCATGGACAGTTTTGCTTAGAGCCACCATTTTGGTTCTGGACTGCCACTTTGGACCAATCAGTGCCTCGGGGGGACCCTAAAATGGAGATTGTCCCCAGAGGTCTTGTGGGATTGAATTTCTGTAGGAATTGTAGTTTTTAATGCTTAGCGCCTAAATGGACCTGGAGGGGGAGCCCTTTCTGTGACAGACAGATGAATCAATCAATTGAACCTTTTGGATTACAGGGAAATCCCAGAACTGCCTGCAGCAGTGTGTCAGTCGAGAGAGTGAACAGCTCGAGCCATTCGAGCAGCTGCTCCTGTGTGGTAGCGCTGGGATTCGGCAGGAATGCTGTGTCTGGCCTGCCTGCTACTATCTTCCAGTGTGAAGAAGCTTGTGCAAATACGATTGGACTACATCTGAATATCTTTATTGAGACCTGGATCCTGAATTGAAAGAGAGTGAATTTCACCTGGTGTGGACGGAAGACTTGCTCCAGAAGTGATTGGCCTGTCAGGTACCCAGAGAGAGCTGCAGAGTGAATGGTTTGCGCAGCATTCCTTCCTATTTGCAACCGGACTTCATCCAAACTGTGGTATCTTGTTGTTTTGCTTAAAAGTGTGCTGAATGTGCTGTGTGGGTCATGATTTGGTTCCCCACCATCGAATGTGTTATGCTAGCTGGAAGCTGCTCCAGTACTTAAACAGACTTAACGGACTGTCTGCTCTGGGCCCTACCATCTCGGCCTAGACTGCTGCTCCCACCGTTGAAACTTTTCTGACAAAAGACCCGCTCGGGGATTTGGATCCCTGCTCAATACCATTGAACAGGCAGCTACCACCACGGTGCTTCGTGTGGGCTGTGCTTCCCCTGGCAAGCCAAAACGCCATCCAGAGGCCTTCATCTCGTCAGTCCTGCTTCCTGGTCTGTGTAGCATGAGTAACCACCAGGGTAGCTCCCTGCAACAAAGCTGTAATCATTGTGTCGTCTGATTTTATTGTTTGTGTTGGTCATCATGAACTCAGCCATCCAGCTCCGGAATACAAATTTTGGGTTGTTTTCTTTCCTAAGGGCCTCAACAACAGCTGCAACGCCGGCCTACCCCAGGCACTGCTTCAGGCTAGCCTGAGTAACAACTGGGTACCCAGAGTATGTGACTGTGATAGAGAGACTCTTAGTGCATGCATGCTTACCCTGAATAAATCAGATTTAAAATCAGCTGCTAGATTGCTGCCCCACCTTTGTTCACGCCCCCTGAATAAATCAGATTATATTCTTTCTGCATCCAACTTGGCTAGTGTGTACCTTTGCGGAAGGGATACTGTATTGCCATTGAACTGTTATTTTGCAGATCTCATTTTACAGGGGGTCTCCAGGGCTTTTGCAGCTGATCCAGCCCTGGTGGTAAGTGTGCCTAGTGTGTGTTCTATACTGTATTCATATGTGATGGTTTATCTGCTGAACTGGTTAAGCCACTAGAGGGGTTGGGGGGGTTATAGTGTTCTTGAGGGCTATACCCATAGCAGTTATGCTACCCCTAAACCAACCTTCTGGGTGGAACACCCGTTCACTGAGCTCAGGCCCCTCAACCTGTGCCTAGTCATGCTGGCAGGGATAGTAGCCCTTGGGACAGTGCCACCTAGGGGTTACACAAAGATTTATTGGATGAAGACTGAGTATTGTAATGCTGCACAAATAATTGCTTATTTTTGTTGAAGCACACCAGAGACTGAGGTGAGATAATATCTGATGGTTACCAACTATGGACTGCGGACTGAGGATTCTGATGTGGGATTTGGAACTTTTCTATTGTACCTGTGGGTGCAAATATATTTTGGGTGTCTACATATATTTTGTAGGCTATACACTATTCCGCTTAACGTCCTTCCCCATCCTTGTTTCCGGGCTTTTTTCTTTTACTCAGTTATCTGATGAGTGCTAAGTTTATATTGGAATTTATTTTATAATATGCTTGGTGTATTCCTTTCCTCTTAAAGTTGAGCTGGGAGCCAGGACTTTGGGAAAACCTTATTCTTCCTTATTCAGGGTTTGTTGATGAACTGGTTAATAGCACTACTGGTTTAGTGCAGTTTTCTTCTGTGAATTCTGTCTATGGACACTAACCTGTGCAATTGAAGTGGCTGGCATTACCTGGACATTTGGGGATTAATAGTTCTAAAATTTGTATTTCCCCCCCCATTCCTATTGTACTAGAGTGTAAGAGTGAGACTTTTGTTATCTCACTGTTACCTAATTGTCAGCAGGTTGTTTGCTGTTTACGTTTTCGATTTCTTACATGAAGATGTGCGCTGTACTGTTTTACTGTATAAAACCATAAACAGAAAGTACAAAAAAAACAAAAACACATTGGACATTGCATATCAGAATACATAACTGGCATGGAAAGGAAGTTGGATGGGCAGTTAAGTAAGCAAAAATCATTTCCCATCTCCTTTAAGCCATCCAGTGAGTCTTTTTTTTGTCCTAAGTAAACATGGCTGCCCAAGCAGAAGTCCTCCCTTATGAAATGGGTAGGGAAAATTCTGCATTATGATTGGTCATTAGCCGTGCATTAGAAGTGTCTAATGCGTGGTTAAAAACAAGTGCTGCCAAACTGGATGAAACACATAATAGATACCAGTGTGCACATTTTGGAACATTAAGTATTTTTTAGATTTTTAAGAAACAACATTTTTTTTTAAATGATCACCTACACAATCAGTGTCCAGCACCTTCTTAGATCCTATACTCCTGTTTGCTACTTTTGTTTAGGTTAAATAAAAAAACATTCTATCAGAAAAATGTTATATTTGTATGCTCTCCTTCCCTCCGCCCCACCTTATGCCTGTTCAATTGGATGCAAAGCTGCTCATCTAAAAAGTGAAAGCTTATATGGCTGCCATCATTTGTGTCCCTGAGACTCCTGGTCAGCTCCAGTTTGGTTTCCCTTCCCCTCATGGCAAAGGCCACTCATGCAGTTCCTTGTTCAGTTTGTTACTGGCTTGGACTCTGCACTCCTCCACATTTACTTCCAGGACCCTCCACCATCATATCAACAAACAAAATGTAAGCAAAAAAACACTAAACTGATAAAAGAAAAAAGAGAAAAAGAGCCACAGCCACACACACATTTTGAAAAATAATCCTATAGCCCTTTTCAGGCATTTCGAACAGTGCACTCCTCACCTAACCTGCTGGTATGACTGCTTGTGTGGAGCCAATGCTTTTAGTTTGAACTCCTCCATGTAAAACTGACATGGAGTAAACAAAAGAAATGTTAACTTGATGTACACAATTTAGACAGTTTACTTGCATTTATCAATGGATTTTCTGGTGAGGGCAGTGGAAGGAGGTGTGAACCACAGAACACTATAGAAACTACAACTATGGAAACCCACTTATGCAAAAGTCCTAAAGTAAAAGAAAAACACACTAAATGCTTGCAAGAGAAGGAACTATTTTATGTAAATATACTCATACAAATTTAACTAAAAAAAATAAACCTTTTAATTTTGTCACATTTATATAAAATTAATTGCAAAAAACTTTAATGCTTCAGTTAGGGTTCAGATTAAGTCAACAAAAGTAGGAAAATATTGTGTTAGGGTTCCCCCCCTAACACCCCACCCCCACACAACAGACAACAAAAGGAAAAACATTAGGGTTTCTCTTTCCTGAGTCTTCATAAATCGGGGCTGGGATCTTCCTTGGAGTTGTCAGTCCTAACACTCACCCCATAGCATTAACAAATAAGCTCAAATATATATATTTTGTGAAAATGGGATTAGTATTAGGGTTGACAGTCCCAAAGACCCCAGCCCTGATTTGTGAAGATTTAGGAGAGGGGAAAATCCTGTTTTTTTTTTTCCTTTTGGTGCCTGCAGGGTGCAGCTGGGGTGTTAGGGGTAGGAACCCTAACACCATCTTTCCCTACTTTTGTCAGTTTAATGTGAACCCTCACTGGTGCATTAATGGAGTTTTTTGCAATGACAGTAATTTCCTTACATTTTCAGATAGTGGAATTGTATCTTAATTCACATAGATCCCTTCAGAACCTGCTTGAACATACCCATTTGTGTAGGAAAGCACAACCATTCCTCTATATATGCAGTCATCCATTTGTCTACTGCCTCCATAGATGCAGTGCAAAAAAAGTAAAAAAGTTGCAATGTTATGGTGTGGTACTTTTTTTTTTTTTTATGCTTTTGTGCATGATCCCTGCTTTTTTTGATGGGTGTTATATGTTAATGTTGTGGTACTCAGTGAGACCTTTGTATTGATATAAACAGTATCCTTTAACTCCAAATATTGACAGAGTTAATGCCTGGTTAAAGTTGAAATGTAGAAAAAAAAATCTAAGTCCAGATTCTTTTTTAGTATCAAGGAATCTTTTTTCATATGAATGAAAAAAGAATCCTCCGTACAAAAAAAGAATATAAAAAAAAGTCCAGATTCTCTTTTTGTATGAAAGAAGCTTTTTTTGCACAGAAAAAGAATCCTTCATATGAAAAAAGAATGTGAGAAAAAACAACAACAAAAAAAGCGGATGAAAAAAGACCATACAAAAAAAGAATGTGAAAAAAGCTGAGTTCAAATTATTTTTTCGTATGAAAAGAATCTTTTTTATATGGCTCTGTTCTTTTTACTTATGGCCATGAGAAATTTGTGTCATGAAAAAAGATGTGAAAATGTGTTTAAAACACATTTGTGGATAATTTTTCCAAAACCTAATTACACAATCCACCGAAGGGGATTCCAATAAGCAAGATACATGTGTTGGTGACCTAAGATAATAATAATAATAATAATACATTTTATTTGTTGAGCGCCTTTCGAGAACATCAAGGCGCTTTACATAAAAATAAAAACCAGATAAAATATCATACTTAATTTAAGACAAATCAATCAATCAAACTTTATTTAACCAGGCAGTTACATCATTGAGCAAGCTCATTTTCAGGATGGTCCTGGGCACATAGGACAAGAATTACTAACAGTACAAACAGTTCAAAATACGACAGGCAGCAATACAGATTGATATAGTATACACAATCATTATAAACTATACTAAACATGTAAGGCCAGTGCAAGATGTAACATGTTGTATGCAGTGTATGCCGGTAAAAGTCAAAAGGATGCAAAAGGAGGGAGAAAATAAGGACACAGAGAAGGGCAATGTTGAAGGAGGGTGTCCGACACATAGGGGAGAGGGAAGGGGGCAGACTATGTGGAGAAGGCCCCCTAGAGGGCAACCTAGGGGAAGACAGGAGGAAAAGGGGGGGGTAGTTAACGTGTGGGAATGCTGGCTGACCGGGGTAAAAAGAAGGCCAAGATGATCTTGAAGTTAGGGGACTGCCCAGACAAAGGGTAATGCTTAGAGGAAGCAGTCACGTGCCATTTTCAGGCCTTTGTAGAGAAGCTGTCTGAATATATAGGGACTAGGCAGGAGGGAGAGCTTAAGTACTTTCTGCATGTCATTCCAAAGCGCTGGTAAGAAGGAGCTAATGGCAGTGCAGCCAAGACGTGCCCTTGTCCGTGGTATTATAAGAAGGAATAGTGAGGAGTTCCTTAGTCCATGCAGTAGGTACATTGTGAACATTCAGACAGGTCACAAATATAGGATGTTTGTTAGACATAGCTCAGTAAAACCATATGAGGGCATTTATTTGCTCCTTAGGGGGAGGGACGGCCAGTCTAGTGCTTGGTACAACAAGCAATGGTGAGTCTGCAATGGCAAACTAAGAACAAATCTCAATGCATGATGGTAGAGAGTATCACACTTATGGAACGCATCATTTGGGCAATGACTGTAAAAGAAGTTAGTGTAGTCAATCAGGGGAAGGAAGGTTGTTTGAACCAACCACTTTTTAGCTTCCAGGGTGAGAAGGCGTCTTATATGGAAGAAAATACAGAGACGTTGCCTTAGCTTTTTTGCCAACTCATTTAGATGAGCACCGAAGCTGAGTTTATTATCCAGCCAGACTCCCAGGTATTTAAATTTGTCCACTAGTTCTGTTTGCCTAGGAGGGTTGTAATCTGTGGGGTACCAGGTATCCCTCTATTTAGGGAGGAGGGTGGAGAGATGATCATAGCTTTTGTTTTTTTGGCATTTAATAAGAGCTTAAGGTTCGACAGGTTGTGTCGGAGGATGATAAAGTCCTGCTGCAGCTCTTTGTATGCAAGGTCCAGAGAGGGGTTGGTTGTGTTGAGGACTGTGCCATCTGCAAAGAGATGAACATTTCCTGCAAGCTGGCTAGAGTCAATATGGCGGATATAAAGAGCGAAGAGGATAGGCCCTAAGATAGAACATTGCGGTATGCTGTGGGGCAGTATTTTTAATGGGAAGAGTTCACTGTACACTTTAACTTGTTGTTTTCGATTTGTGAGGTAGGAGTGGAACCACTTTAGTGCAGTGGGGGCAAGACCGAGGCTAACCAATGAGTTGATCAGTACAGAATGATCAACCGTGTCAAATGCTTTACTAAGATCGAGGAAGAGCATGTAGATGTGATGTTTACTGTCCAGGGCTTTTATCCAGTCATTCACACTTTTGCTAGAGCCAACACGATGCTGTGCTTAGGTCTGAAACCTGATTGGACTGGGTTAAGGATGTTTTCACAATCAAGGTACTCTCTTAATTGAGAGTTGACAATTTTTTCAAGTAATTTGGATAAGACAGGAAGCAAAGAGATAGGCATATAATTATTCAAGTTTGTGGTGTCTCCCAATTTGAACAGAGGGATGACATGCGCAGTTTTCCAGCTCGTCTGCAATGCCCCTTGGACTAGAGAACTATTAAATCAGTGGGCAGTTGGTGCTGTCAGGTAATAGTAGCCTGCTTTAAGGAAAAATGGTTCAAGTGAGTCAGCACAAGTGCTCTTTTTGATGTCCAAAGAAAGGAGAAGGTCCTCCACTTGTTTGAAAGATACGGGTTGGAACTTGAAGAGGCAGCAGCCGGTGCAGAGGGAAGAAGTAGGGCAAGTAACTATGCTGGCGGTATTTGTGGTATTAATTTTACTGACAGGTGATGCATCAAAAGCGAGGCCTGTAGTAGCGAAGTGGTTATTTAGCTGATCAAGGATCTCAGACAAATAAAACAATAGAATCAGTATAATTAGGCAGCATGTGCTTGGTGCCACAGAAATGCTTTTAATGCCTGCATGAAACCCCCCACGGTCGTGACCTCCCATAGCTGATGGGGTAGAAAATTCCAAAGGGCTGGGGCTGCATACATAAGTGCACGAGCCCCTGAAGATTTTAAAGAAGCCCTTGGAATCTGTAGCAGCCCCTCATCAGTCAAGCAGAGTGATTTCTCAGGGTGGTAAGGGGACAGAAGCCTTCAGGTAGTCTGGGCCAAGTCCGTGTAGGGCTTTATAAGTCTGAAGTCTGACTTTGAAGGTGATCCACCACCGAATTGACAGCCAGTGTAGTTTGCGCAGCACAAGTGTAATATGGCACGACCGTGAAGTCCACGTCTAGAACCGGGCTGCTGCATTCTGCATCAGCTGCAGGCAGCAGACTTCAACGCCCAGTAACCCTAAGTAAAGGGAGTTGCAATAATCAAGGTGCGAGGTCACAAAGGCGTGGACCAGTATAGGAAGATCACAGGACGGAACTAGGTGCTTGACCCTAGTGATGTTCCTCAGATGATAAAAGGATGACTTGACAACTGCCGACAATGGAAATCGCAGTGTCAGCCCATTGTCAAGCACCACCCAGGTCTCGCACCCATTCAGAGGCAAGAAGCTTGGAGCCCCCCAGGAAAAGCCCCGTAGGGCCCCCAATCCCCCTGTCTGGCGACCAGGCTTCACAACCATCACCTCTGTCTTACCTGAGTTTATTTTCAGCTGGCTGGAATTCATCCAATCCTGGATTTCAGTGAGGCAGTTATTAAATACTGAGAGTGCACTATCCTGGTCGGGTGTGAAAGACAGGAAGAGCTGGGTATCATCAGCATAGCAGTGAAACCTCAGCCCATACCATCTTACAATGTCTCTGAGGGGCAGCATGTACACCGTAAACAATATGGGGGACAGTACTGAGCCCTGAGGGACCCCACATGACAGAGAGAGAGTGGGTCAGAGGAAAAAATCCCTGACACCACCCTCTAAGTTCTGCCAGTGAGGAAGGACTTAAACTAGGGTTGTCAAAACCCTCGGAAGTTCTGGGTTCTGTTCTAGTCTAGAACTTTTGAAAAAGTTCTATGGTTCTAATCTTTTTTAGAACTTTTTAGAACTCGAACCCTATTTTTTTATTGTGCTGCCAGTAATGAAGATAGTAATAAAATACATGTAAAGGAAAAACTGTTCAATATAAGGGGGAGAGAAATTATCATGTGTGACATTGATAGGACTACAACTAGGTTTATCTATGGTTTCTTCTGTTTGCTAAAGCCAGCAAATTAATACGTAACAGGCCCACCCACCCACCCATATGTTAAAGTTTTCCTGCTGCAGCTGCATCATAGTTCCTTAGTGAAAGAAAGAGGCACATTAGCCATTTATGTACTCAGTTATATATACTCATCGTCATGAATTATGAGAAAAATAACTGATATTACCTCATTTCAGCTATTTGCTGCTTTCTGTTTTAAATGAGTAAATCAAAGTTGCTATGTTTAAAAGAAAGCTTTTATAACAAAGTCAAGCCAAGTACTACAGCAGCAGCATGTGGAACTGTTGCAAAACATATTATGTCATAACGTAGTCAGTCAAGACATTTGAATAAAAAAAATATGCCAGTCATTGTTGCTGGCAAAAAATGTATGCAATTTTCTAAGATAATGCATATACCAACATTTTTGTTGGCAAATTGAAGTAATACATACAACTTTCTAAGATGATGCATTTTTGCAGCTGATACTTCAATAAAATCTGTATTTCAGCCACATAAATAAAAAAGTGGTTTCCTCACCACATACTAACTTAAGGAACATTTAATGTAGCTGCAGCAGTTGGCATGTGATGTTTAAGGGACAGCGTCTGTCAACCCCATTATGTATCAAATTATCACTACTTCTAAAGCAAAAACACTTTATGATAGGTCACATTCTATGAAAACTGCTGATGCAGATTTTCTTTTATTTCTGATTCCTTTACTCTTTTTTTTTTAAAGGGGACAGGACAATTGTCCTAGGTGGCAGCAGTTTGCAATGTATTTAATAAGAATATATATTATGTGTACAGTAGGTTTGGTCTGTCATCATTTTTTTCCTCACCATCCCCAGCCGATCACAAATCTGTAAATGAAAGGACTAAAACAACACCCACCTTTCACCCCATCACCCATTCCATTTTTCTTTCACCACCCTCATCTGTGCAGTAGCACCCATGCCACCCTTACACCCATGTTAAAACCAACCCACAACCCTCACCCATGTACTAGCATCCATTTTTGGTTTATAGTTAACATTTCTGTAATTGAAAAAATAATAAACAGCTACCAATTAGAACTCATTGTTTTGTCCTCTTTAAAATTGAAAAATAGACCATCTCCTGTCCCAGCCCATACTGATGCACCACAAAGTCACAGAAGGTAAATCCAAAAATATATGTTTGCACTTTAACTATAAATGATATGATACAGAAAGAATTGACGTGACAGTGTCCCTTTTATGCCAAATTTGGGCCTGTTCCCACTGATGTTAAAATTGCCCTGTATATAAAACTTGTTGACTTTAGTTTAGACCCTAGCTACAAAGCAGTTTGCCATGAAATGGTGAAAGTTTTGGGGGGCATATAGTCCAACGTAGTAGATCGAGAAAGGAGAGAGACAACCAAAGTCATCACAGTCTGTAAAAGTTTCCTTTTGGGTGCAGAGAGACTCTGTCCCACACAGTATTTACCAGCCACCACCATCTGAGTTGTCATCACCATCAACATCCACAACATCAATCACTTCAGGATCAGTTTGTATACTCTTGTAGGGATATGAAAATCTTGACTTATTAACTTTAATAAAAGTTAACGTGTGTACATTTTCTGGCAGCAGCCTATTTCTGGTGTCTGTCACAATATTGCCAGCTGTACTAAACATGCATTCTGAAGAGACACTTGTTGCAGGACAACCAAGATATTTACAGACTTCATCATACTGCTCTGTCCAAATTGACTTTTTTGATCTCCAGTATTCAAAAGGGCATGCATCAATAGGAATAGGCAGTTCTTGCAGGTAACTGTCTACCATGATGTACAGAGACTGCTCAGAAGAGGAATCAGCAGAAGCTGGTATGGCAGCAATTTGGGAAAGGTTTTGCCACAGATTTAGCTTGCTACTGAGGGTTGAAGAAGTGGCAGTTGTAGAGCAACTACTGTTAATGTTTGGTGACTTTTCCAGTACTGTATCCCTTTGTGAAGATGAACCTGCATGTTGTGGTGATGACAACCTGAGGCTACTGTGCGTGTCTGTGTTTGACTCCTGTGAGTGCTGCAGCTCATCTAGCAACATACATTTGTACTGCTCTATATCATCTGTTTTTGGAAGATGTATAGCCTTGAACCTGGGATCTAAGAGAGTTGCATGGATGTAGTGTTTTGATTTCGTCATTGCAACTAATTTGTCATTGGTTTTGAAGCGCTCACTCATTCTTTGTACGAGATTCCCATGATACAGGCGACAGGTTGTCTAGCTGGATCTGTCTTTTTCTATTTGTAGATTTAGAACACTAAGATGATGTGAAATGAGCATTTTGAGTGGGATAACCTGACTCACAGATGCCTTCAGAAGACATGTCCCTTGTAGCTGTCTCAAAGGAGCTAGGATACAGCACACTGTCTCCATTAATTTCCACTGCAGCACAGACAGCATAATGCCATCTCCAATAATGTAACTGGAGCAATACTCATGTACAGCTTGCTTTTGCTCCAAGAGCGCTGCAGCATACAAAGCATTGAGTTCCAATGAGTGGAAACATTTTGAATCAGCTTTTGCTGGGGCAGCTTGTGTTTTTTTTGCAGTTCGGACAATGTCCGTATAGCCTTGGTTGAATGTGAAAAGTGAGTCACAATTTTTTTGCAAACAGCAATCATACCATCTACTTGTGTTTCGCTGCTGAGAAATCCTGTGACAATTAAATGTAAGCAATGTGCAAAGCAAGAAGCATGCAGAAATCCTCCATTCTGTACTGCTTTCAAGATGTTGGCTCCATTGTCACTTACTATGAAGCCACATTTTAGACCGTGAGAATAAACCCATTCGTCAAGGAGGTCATTTAGTTCCTGCAAGATGTTTGCAGCAGTATGACTTTGCCCATACTTCTTTATATGCAGCAGCGCCATCTTTTGGGGTGTCTTTGTTTTTGAAGAAGCACGAGAAAATGTGACCCAATGAGTGGTAAGGGACATGTAATCTATGTTTTGAGTGCTGGTCCACATATCTGTTGTGACATGAATAACCCCACCCTCCACAGTTTTAAGTGCAAGGATCACTGTTGCTTTTTAAGCCCGATAAATGTTTGGTATTTCAACATAGAAAAAGTACCTTCGATGAGGAACATTGTAACGAGGCTCTGCTAATGTCATGAGCTCCCTAAAATCCTCATGATCTATCAAAGAGTATGGGAGAAGGCTCCAGCTAACAGTTCACCAATTCGGTGATTAAGATGAAGGGTCTTTGGATGATTTCTAGTAAAGGTATTCTTCCTTTCAAATGCCTGAGACAGTGTTAGCTGTTTACAACATGTCCCTGCTGGTTTATTATACACCGTGCTTGATGGGCAGATGGATGCAGAGATGGTGGACTGGACTTATACATTCAGTGCCATCACTGGATGTGCAACTGGTACTAATGGTGCTGGCATTGGTGGTAACAGTGATCCTAGGGCTGGCAGTGGTTCTGCCCGCATTAAGTTCAGACAATTCAGTATCCATTTCAGATTCCTGACCCTTCTCATGTGTGGTCTGGAAGATGGAGGACATGGGTTTTGGATGAGCAAGCAAAACTGAATGCTTTTTCAGATGGCATTTAAGAGCTATAGTGCCAAGGCATGACACAACTTTACCACGGCTTACACTCTGTTTACACAGGGAACAAATTGCTCTGCATGGATCAGTTTTACTGACAGAGAAATAATTCCACACCTCAGATGTGACAGATTTTGTTCGAGTGCTAGGAAGATAGCTAAAGACTGTTTGTGTCTTTTCACCTGTCCTAACAGAACCTGGGACATGCTCCTTGGTGCTAGAAGAGTGGGCAGAAGACTCTGATGGATTTTCACTGCTGGCCAGCACAGAAGTGGTGGATTCAATGGATATGTCCTTTTCATTGCCAACAGTGCTGGATGTATTTGCAAGTACACTACCTGATTCATTGTCAGCAGACTTGCTCATTTCACTTTGTTGAGGACGTAATGATTCATCGCGAGACACAACAGTGTCAGACTGAGACAAAGAGCTACTGTCTGAGTCAGAGAGGGAATCACTGTCACTTGCATTATTGCTGCTAGTCACAGGGATCTTAACAGCATGAATGGCATACCTTATGGTGCCTCTCTGTGTGACCCCAGCAGCTGTACAGGTTTTCTTAAAAGGTCCCCCTTTACCACACTTCACTGTTGCTCTTTTGCTGTTTGTTGAATTTTTATCACATGAAATATTTTGCTTATTTCTGCTAGCACCAGGATTACCACTACCACCAACACCTGCTCCAACACCAGCACTAGATGCTTCATCTATGTTGGTGTCAGCCATAACAGAACCAGTATACTGCAGAGAATACACCCATACAATTTCTGTGTAAGAAAGCAACGTGATCTATGATCACTGGCTACAACTCCAAAATTTTATTTTGGCTGTGTGACACTGTGATGCAGTGGACTGAAAGTAATTGAAGAATATGACGGTTTGCAACTAAAGGATCCCAGCTTCAAGGCTTACAGAATGATTGGGCTGCTTGGCATAGGCATACGCATAGCAGTGAAGGGGCGCACAGCAGTAGGGTGATGGGCTGACCACAAGAGATGGAGTTATACACACAAACCGAGGAAAGAGATTTTTCTGTCTCTCCTCCCAACAGGGAAATATATTTCTGGGCTTCTGTCATGCATTTAATGATAATGCCACCACACGACAACTGGCCACTGGGCCTCTCTCGGTAACACACACTGGGTAGAGTACAGTGCAGTCAAAAGGCACACAGCAGATGGGCTGACCACAGGAGACGGAGTCATACTCACACACACATATACAACCCAAGGAAAGAGATTTTTCTGTCTCTCCTCCCAACAGGCAAATATATTTCTAGGCTTCTGTCATGTATTTAAGGATAATGCCACCACAAACTGACCAGGGTGATTGGCTGACCACAGAAGATGGAGTCACACACACACACACACACACACACACACAACCCAAGGAAAGAGATTTTTCTGCCTCTCCTCTCAACACTAAACTTTATTTATAGGCTTCAGTCATGTATTTAAATATAATGCCACCACACAACTGCCCAATAATGGGCTTCTCATGGTAACACACAATGGGTAGGGTACACAGCAGCTGCAGCAGGGTGATGGGCTAACACTACAGGAGATACAGAAGTAGAGTGGAGTCACATGCACAACACACAAGTAGGGAATACTGTGTCAAAAAACCCAAAAAACGGCCCGGTGTTGTTCTAGCAGGAATTTTTTAGGGTGGAAGAGAAGAACATTCAGCACAGTACAGTCCTTAGACAGAATCCTGTCCTCCTAACAATCTTTTTTTACTTTGTTTTGTGGAGTAGGGTAAGGGTTTAATTCTTTTTCACCTGTTTATTGACTTTAAAGTAGTAAATAAACGCCATCAAATTCAAATGTTTCCGTTCAACTTCACACATTAATTTAAAGTTAAACTTAATTTCCCTCTCAAGTAAATCTGAATATGTTTTATTTTCTTCACCCTTCCCCCAGCCAGGGTGATCGCTCCCTCCCAAGTGTGTCACGAGTCACGCCAGACAGAGAGATGAACTGTTGATTGAATTTGAGTTGAGAATGAGATCAGAAATAAGAATTCTCAGTTTTTCACAAATATTCAGCAACTTGCTCCTTAATTTCCCTCTGCCCTGTCCTGAGGCCATCACCAACTATTCCTTCCAGCTAGCTTTCTTTCTTTCTTTCTTTCTTTCTTTCTTTCTTTCTTTCTTTCTTTCTTTCTTTCTTTCCTCTGTCCCACTCCCGCTACCTCTTCACCCCCATCCACCCTTTAGCTTTTTTATTTATTTTTATACTTTTCTTTGTAATAAATCAACTATTGTGAAAAATCTGACACGACGATTTCACTCGTCGCAAATAGCAATTAGCAGAGACTAGCAGAGCCAGCCCAGAGCATAGTAGCACAAGCTGCAACTCCTTTATGGGACTAAATGAATGGAGCTGCAGCCACGCGGTTTGCCAACGAATTTCACCACCACCTGACCGCAGAGCATATGGTCAGGTGGTAACATGGACAGGGAGGGATCAACAAATACGGAGGCGCAACTTCACTGAATGGCAGTCCACACCATCCATGCCCCACCCCCAACAACACTAATAATAGGATGGCATGACAAGAATCATACTGGAGGCAGAGCTAAAGCGGGACTTGGAGCTGACAGTTTGCAGCATGCCTACAGGAAAGTGAGATTTTTTCACTCGGGGGCTGCTGGTTTCAAATCAGACAGGTTGCTTGTGGTTTAATGCATTAAAAACAATAATTTGTTTCACACTGATTCAAACCCTTTTGTGAACCCTCTAGTGTTCGAGTTCTGAATTAGAACTCAAACACCAGGGTTCGAGACGGGTTCAAATGTTTCCCGAACTAGTTCTGACAACCCTAACTTAAACCACCTGAGGATTGTACCAGACAGGCCACAGAGGAACCTCAGGTGCTCAGACAGCACCCTATGGTCCATGGTGTCAAATGCTGATAAGAGATACAGAAGTACCAAGATGGAGCAGCTTTTCTGATCTCTCGCCATCAAGAGATCATTGGGCATCTGAACCAGCACAGTCACGGTACTGTGCCTCTTATGAAAACTGGATTGGAGAGGTTCATAGATGCTATGGATGGTCAAGTGGTTCTCCAACTGTATTTCCACTACCTTCTCAATCACCTTCCCCACAAAGGGGAGGTTAGAGATAGGTCCGTTGTTGGTAAGGTAGTCTGGGTCCAAAGAAGCATTCTTCAGGAGGGGTGTCACCACCGCCTCCTTCAGGGAACTAGGAAACTCGCCCAACTCAAGGGAGCACCAGACTCTGTGCCAGGACCGGGCCATTTTATTTATGTATTTTTTTTAGTTCTTGTTGACTGGGTAAGTGCACTAGACAAATCCTGCACGACCCGGGGAAGGGGATACAGATGAATGCCAGCTGACCATTGAACCAGATTAAGCTGTTGGTGGTATTTCTAGTGAATGAGGGAGATTTGGCCAGGACACGGGGAAAATTCCCCTACTGCATTGCTGTCAGTAGGGGGACCCTTGGCCATCTGAGGCAAGATGGCCAGTGTTGCTGAAACTTCGGAGGAGATGGATGTTGCTGGTGCAGGGGTCCTGGCCTCGTCCCCTGTTCCCATTTTTCAAGAGGCTTCTGATGTGGAGATAGTTGCTGCTGATTATGAATCACCCATCTTGAGTGATTCTGAGCTTCTGCAGCTTGATACGAAGTCTGTATCTTTTGCACAGCTTGAGACCACGTCTATGACATCGGAGGTTTGCAACACTAGATTGATACTGTCTACTAAGAAGGCTAAGCTTTTGCAGGCTTTAAGAACCTTGGATTCTGCGTTGGAGGAGCTCCCTCCGGTTAGTTCTCCCTCTGCTGTGTTACCTGCTATCACTACTGTTTCTACTCCTGATGTACCTTCAACACTGGACATGGTAAATACTGATTCTGCTACTTTCCGCTCGTCTGCAGTGCCTGTTTGTTTTTCTGAACCTCCTGCTATTTCGTCAGCTCACGGGCTGGCAGTAATTTTGGGTCTGCTGCATCACCTGAGTGCCTACAGCCCGCGGGCCTTGTTGCTGTGACTAACGTTGCTGCGGAACCCTTTTCTCCTGCATCAGTTTCTGTGTGCCCTTCTAAGTGTGCACCTCTGTGCACTGCCGGTTCATCTCTACTTCCGGAGGTTTTTGTTTTCCCACAAAACCAAAATGCACCCGGCTGGAGTAAAACTGTTTAATCTATTCCTGCATTGCAAAAGCAGGTACCGAGGGCTCCTTGTACTGCCTTGCCTTTGGCAGTTGTCCCTGGCGGTCCGTCATGGTCTCCTCAATGGGCGTTGTGGGATGCGGGGTGGGAACTTTCCGATTCTGGCAATTGGTCCCCAGACTCTCAGGACCAATCTTATCTTAAGATGCTTCAAAAAGCAACTGTTTCTGTGGCCACCATCGTTGAAGACATGAACTCCACCGTTTTGACCCGGGGTAAGGACTTGGACTGTGCTAGGGTGACTGATCTTAGTGTACCTTCTAAAATTATATCTTCTGATATAAAGACTGATACTGTTGCTATGCAGGATGTTTTGCAATTACCGAACACTGGGGGGGGGTTCCTTTACCTGCCACAGAGGCCTTAGCTGATAGTATTGAAGGGGAGGCTTTACAGATAGGCCCTCCACCAGCAGGTGTTGTACAGCTTACAGTAGATGGTACTAAAGTTTCTTTTAAACTCTCAGATTTGTTTCAGCATAGGAAGGAACCAGCCCCTTGCAGGAATGCTGTTCGGTTTTTATATAAAGGGGGTTTGAAGGAGGCACCTGACCGTGTATATATTGCTCGAGCCTTGTTAAAAGGTTTTATAAAGTTTTGTTCTTCAGAGATTTTTGCCCTGATCAGTATTGGTAATTCAAACTTCGATATCAGCTTTAAAACTGTTTCTAGTTTGGATAGATTTGGGGCCAGGTTTAATGTTTGTAAAAACACTCCCCTGTGGTCCCCCTTTCAGGTGATACCCCTCACCAAACCTACTGTTCGAGTTATTACTGTTATGTTTAAAAATGAAGGGGTTAACATTGAGGATATTTTATTTTGGCTTCGTCAACGTTATGAGGTTCTGGGTACTCCTTCCCCCACTTTGGATAGTGAACAAATCTGGGATGGGGGTTGGAGGATCAGGGTTAAATTGTTTGTTACGAATTTTGGTACTAAGCATCTTCCCAGTTCTTTTTATTTAGGTAGAGATAGGGGTGCTATTTTTTATGTAGGTCAACCCAGGTCCTGTTTTAAGTGTGGATCTTGGGCTCATCTGAGCTTTGCCTGTGACACTATTAAATGCAGTCATTGTTTGGAGTTTGGGCATGGTATCATAGGTATCATAGGTAGATCAGAGTCAAGAAGACCGAAGTCCATAATGCTCACCAATATAATTAATCATAACCCTTTATTGATTTATCTCTTAAGAAATTATCTAATCATGATTTAAATAAATTCATAGTTTCACTGGTCACCACAGAGAGTGGCAGTGCATTCCAAATTTTAGACACTCTAACAGAGAACCAATAACTTCTCTGTTTAGTTCTGCATCATTCTACCAATAATTGTAATGGGTGAGCCCTAGTTTTATAAACTACTTCTCTAAAAACCAGTCCCAAAGAATCCCATAAGGTACTATCATATAGGGCTCTATACACCAGACACAAATCTCCTCTTAGTCTGTGATACTCAAGACTATAGAGTCCGAGTTTTGTAAGTCTTTTTTCATAATCCAGTCCCTGAACTTCGCTGATACTCTTAGTTGCCCTTCTCTGAATACGGTCAAGGGCATTTATGGAACCCCTGTCACCAGGTGACCAAAACTGGGCACAATACTCAACATGAGGCCTAACCAATGAGGAATACAATGGGAGTAGAACCCTGCTACTTGTATTTGTAATATGTTTTTTAATACAGTGGAGAATACCCCCTGCTTTTTTAATAATTTGTTGACAATGTAAGCCAAATTTTAGATCATTTTTGACCCTAATTCCCAGATCTCGTCATCTTCAACAACTTTATTACCCATAAAGTAATTAGCTAATAGGTTATCTTTCCCAAAGTGCATTACAACGCATTTCTCAACATTGAACACAAGTTTTTTTTGTTAATGCCCAATCTTCAAGTTCATTTAATGCGCTTTGCAAAGTACATATATCCTCAAGATTATTAATTTTGTGGCCTATGCGAGTATCATCAGCAAATTTTGTTAACCAGACATTAGATGATGATGTTAATGAGGAGATATAAAGATTAAAAAGACAGGGTCCCAATACAGAACCCTGTGGGACCCCACTAGTCACTGGTTCATATTCTGAAAAATAGCCCTTTATACAAACTCGCTGAGTCCTCTCAAACATCCAAGACTCTATCCATTTAGTTATGTTCCTATCGAGTCCCATTTCTATTATGGAGTCAATAAGTTCACCATGCGGCACCTTATCAAAGGCCTTAGAAAAGTCCAGTAGAATTACATCCACAGCTTCACCACCATCCAAAGCCAAACTAACCCTACCATAAAACTCAAGCAGGTTAGTCATACAAGAACGGGATTTGACAAATCCACGCTGTGTTTGGTCTGGTTGTATATTAGTTTCTATATAATTCTTTATTACACCCTCCATGATTTTACTCAGAACAGAGGTTAAACTAATGGGTCTATAATTTGTAACATTATGTTTAGATCCTTTATTTTTGTAAAGGGGAATGACAGTAGCCTGTCTCCATTCTTCCAAGACCTCACCTTCTGTAAGGGATTTTGTAAACAAAGCAGCCAATGGACCAGATAGAGGGGAATGCCAGTTCTTTCAAAATACGGGGGTGAATTCCATCAGGTCCAGCCGATTTATTAGGATTAAGTCCCAAAAGTATTTTCTCCATTACCTTATCCTCAATCTTATATTGTGTGATAATAGGATGGATATTGTGATTCTTAGTGGGAGTTGTTTTATTGTTAAAGACTGAAGAAAAGTAGTTGTTACAAATTACAGCCATGTCTGTTTTATCAGTTTGTATTTCACCATTTTGATTTTCTAATGGGCCAATAACAGGCGCACCACCCCTTTTACTATTTATATAAGTATAAAAGGCTTTATAGTTATCTTTAACATTTGCAGCTAGCCTATATTCATAATCACTCTTTGCTTTTCTAATACTTTTTTTTAGATATTTTGAGCATTGTTTATAGTCAAGCCAATTCTTTTGAGAGTTGCTTAATTTAGCTTTAATGAATGCTCTATTTTTCTTTTTAATTTGTTTCCTAACTGTTTTATTCATCCACGGTGTTTTAGGTTTATTATTGTCCATTTTCGTAATTTGGGGGATATATTTATTGGTAGTAATGGTCAGTTTAACATTTAAAGACTGCCATATTTCTATAAGTGATTTATGGTTAAATTCCGATTTCCAGTCCCATTAGGACAATTCGTTATGAAAATCCCCAAAATTAGCCTTATTAAAATTATATACTGAAATAATACTAGGATCAGTTTCATGGTTCACCTTATAATTAAAGTATACCATTGAGTGGTCACTAGATCCAAGTGGTGGAATAACTTTAATGTTTGTTAAGCCAGCACCCAAGTTAGTTAAGACTAAGTCTAATATATTTGTACCCCCGAGTGCTATCCTTAACTATTTGTTCCATATTATACTCCAAAAAAGTTTCCAAATACTTATTTTCAGTAATAGTATCAGTATTAAATGTATTCCAGTTAATACCTGGTAAATTAAAATCCCCCATCAAAATTGCATTTGTTGATGATGAAAACTCATTTATAAATTCTAGTAATTGGACATTATCCCTAGGGGAAATAGTCGGGGACCTATATACAACACCAAGATGAATATGCTCACCAGATTTAGGGAAGATTTTAATCCATAAGGCTTCTATATCAGGCCAACGACTCATTACAACATTACCAATTGTAATATTGTTAGAAATGTAAAGGGCTACCCCCCCCCTCCCTTAACACCGCTTCTGTCCCTGTGTAATAAAGTGTAGCCAGTAATATCTTTGTCCCAGGTGTCTGTATCTTGCCACCATGTCTCAGTGATTGCACATATATGAATATTTAATTGCCCCAAGTCTGACCCATTGACCAAATTGACCCATGGGTCTGCTAAATGTTTGAATCTTTTTCGTTGTAACCTTTGTGAGAATACTGGACATGCTTATGGCACGTGTCCTTGGGCTTCTCATAACAGAGACGATTGCCCATCTCATGAGGGCATTATAGACCAGGCCCAACATCTGCATGCTAAAACGATAGCAGACCATGGCATTGTTTCTGTTTCACAGGCTCCAGAGCCCAGGGTTTCTGAACTGCAGGCTGATGCTTCCCGAGCAAACCCTGCAGTTTCCCCTACTCCTTTGGGGGATACAGTCACTATGGACGTACAGGTAGAATCGGAGGGGATCGTAGCTGACCCGATTCCTTCCTCTGAGTCTGCTGTATTCCTGACATGCCTCCCACCCTCCCAGTTTGAGGATATGGGCTTTAGGCTGGTTTGAAAAAAAGAACTAGGTTTGGAAGACAGGTGAGGCCTCCAGTATCCTTAGAGGGACAGGATAAGGAGGATCCTTCTGTTACCTGGGCACAGGGTAATCAGTTTGCGGTCTTGGTGGAGAGGGAGTCTGATGAAGATGGTACTGATACCTCCTCTCTCTTATCCAATACTGATACTGAGGAAAGAGGGAGTGTGGATTCTATTGCTAAACGTACTCGGCAAGGTAGGAAAGCTAGGATAAAATGAAGGGTGTCTTCTGGGTGATTTCTTCTTTTTTTTTCTTTATGTCCTTTCTTTCAGTTGCCACTATAAATGTTAATAGTATTAAGGGGGGGAGGCGGAAATTGGCTAGTATTATGTTTACGCTTCAATCAGTGGCTTGTGATGTCCTTTGTTTGTTAGATACTAGACTTAAGTCTCATAGTGAATTGCAAGCCGCATCTCGAGCCTGGCCTTTAGGAGCATCATTTTGGTCGGTTGGACTCGATGCTTGTGATGGTATTGGTATACTTTTTACCAATCCTGATTTTCAAGTTACACGATTAGTTGATTTACACCCCAGACGAGCTTTATTATTGGATTTTACTTATAATAATGATAGATTTCATCTTATTGCTATCTATGCCCCTCAAACTAAAGCAGCTAGAGTTTCTTTATTTGAAGAGATTCACCCCTATTTGCATACGTCACGTTTGGTTATCTGGTTGGGAGATTTTAATTGTGGATTACATCAAGCGGATAGAGGGTTGCAGGCTTCTAAATTATTTTGTGACACTAATGCATTGAATAAAATTCTGCTTACTGCTGGTCTGCAGGATTCTTATTGGAAATTACATCCTACTGGTGGTTATACTTTCTTTAAAGGTACCTTGAAAACCAGGATTGATTTCATCTTTGTGTCTCACGTTCTTCAGGTTTTGGACTCTGATATTCGGGTAGTGGAATTTTCGGATCATGTTTTGTTATATTCCAAGATTACTTGGAAGGATACACCTAGATGTAAGAAAAATCGATGGCGGATGAATAATGGTTTATTGCAGCAGCCTAGAATAGTGAAGGCCTGGCAACGCCATTGGACGGCTAGACTTACGGTTAGTGATTGTTATTCTGACATTTCTACTTGGTGGGAGGATACTAAAAATGATTGGAGGGCTTTGTTTCAATCCTTAGCCTCTTATAAGTGTCGGTCTGATTATTTGGATTATTTAAAGTTATGTCAGCACTTACAGCATTTGATTTCATTAGCTGCTACTTCTAGTCAGGATTATAGTTCCCAGATTCAGACAGTCAAAACTCAGATGGTGTCACTTCAGTATACCAGGGCTAAATCACTGGAGCAGGAAACGAGATTTGGCACACAGGTTAGGTCTTCTTCTATTGATCCTTTTAAGAATTGTCAAGATAGGGTTAAGCATAAGTTTATTTCAGAATTGCTTTTACTTCTTCTGGACAGAGTGTTACTTCCCCCCCGGCAGGGATTTTATCCGTTATTGAGGATAGATTCACTGCTTTGTTTGCTTGTCGAGAGACTAGTGGGGATTTGGAGCAGGTTTTACACTCCCTATCTCTACCTCAGGTAAAGTCAGAGGATATTGCCATGTTGACTCATGATGTCACTCTGGATGAAGTAAATCAAGTGGTCCACCACTTGAACTCTAATGCAGCCCCGGGAATGGATGGGTTAGGGGCAGCTTTTTATAAACACTTTCTAGCAGATTTGTCTCCAGTTTTGGTGGTTCTTTTTAACCATATGTTACAGTCCTCCACTTTCTCTGCTTCCATGCAGGAAGCAATGTTGGTTTTACTTCATAAAAAGGGTGCGCAGAATATTATTGATAATTGGAGGCCTTTGAGCCTCCTTAATACTGATCGGAAAATTGTGGCAAAAATTTTGTTAAACAGGTTGAATAAGATTTCTGATTATTTGATTAGTGTGGAACAAACATGTGCAGTTCCTGGCCGTCAGCTTAAGGACAACCTTATTGTACTATGAGAATTGTTTTGGCAGGCTGATTCTGGTCAGGTTCAGGGGTGGGTGGTTGGAGTCGATCAGGAAAAGGCTTTTGATCGCATTTCACATCACTTTTTGTTTGCAGTTTTGAAGGCATTTGGTTTTCCAGTTAGTTTTTTTTCTTGGATTGAGGCCCTTTATGATAATATTACCTTATGTCCTACTGTGAATGGGTGGTATGGTCGTCCAGTGGCAATACGAAGTGGGGTTCAACAGGGTTGCCCTTTGAGTCCTCTCTTATATGTTTTTTGTTTGGATATTTTGATTAGTTTTTTACACCATTATCCTGATATTAAGGGTATATTGGTTCCACACATTGGTTTTCTTGTTAAAACTATTTCTTTTGCTGATGATATGGTGCTTACATTGGGGGTTGGCACAAAGGAAGGCCATCGTAATCTTTGAGAGCATTATGCAGATGTTTCGGGTTCCCGAATAAATTGGAGAAGAGTGTTGGTATTCCTTAGGCAATACCCTCTTCCACCTTCTGGTTCTTTTGGGGATAATGGATCTAATCAGAGCCTTTATTGATTTTGGGGTCCTTTGGGGGTCAGAATATGGCTTCCTATAATTGGTTGGCACATTTAGGACAGGCAGAACGTTTAGTACAGGATTGGCGTAGTCGATTAATTAATAAAAAAAGAGGGTGCTTTTGATTAAAACTTTACTTTTACCTATTTTTTTATATCTTAGTTATGTATTTCCACCTCCGCCATCATTGTTTTCTAGATTATTTAGTGTTTTTTTTCAGGCTTTTTGGGGATCCCGGTTAAACCCCATTAAACGCGATATTACTTATAAAACCATTATGTAAGGGGGTGTTGGGATGATTAATCCAGTTGCTTTTTATTTTAGTATTTTTCTTGATTATAATTTTGGTTTGGCCTTAAGACCGGGTTTTCGGATATGGCGTTCCCTGGTTTTGGCTTGGATTATGCCAAATATTCAGCATTGGGATCAGGGTAAGATTAGGTTATTAGGTAAACAGACTCCTGTACTGGATTATGGTATGGACTGTTTTAAGATGGCTACTAAATGGAAACTTAGATCACTGGATCTTTTGCTTTTAAATAGGAAGGTAGTTTATCATACTGTTTTGTCTAATGCTCATTTTACAGAGATAGACTTTCCCTTTTGTCCTTCTGTACAAAAGACAGTAGTGTTGCGTCATTTAAGAAATCCTCGTATCCCTTCTAGAATGTGGGACTGCTTATGGTTGGGGAATTTTGGTAGGCTTAGTGTAAAAGGTAACCATTTCCATAAAAATTAGAAGATAGATATTGTCCCTGCTCTTCTTGTGTACAGATGTGGAAACTCAGAATCATTTATTTCTTGAATGTGCTTTTGTGGTACAATTTTGGGCTACTTTAAGCGTTATTTGGATAGAACCGGGATTTCTTAAATTGACTTACTCTGATATGTATGGTGGGAATCCTGTTTTAAGTACCAAATATAATACAGAGAACTTATATTTAGTTTTTGTTGTTATTCGTTATCATTTGTGGCAAGTCAGATGTTTGGGGGTTTTGCACCAAAGGTGGGTCTCACATCTTCAATTATTAGCTAATATTCGACAGTCTTTGTATGATATTGTACGCATGGATTCATTGCATTTTGAAAGTGGAAAAAGTTGCACATTTATGGATTAATTGTACCCATTGGTATTGAATTTATAAGTTTTCTATTTTGTTAATTTTGTTAATTTTTTCTGTTTCTCTTTATTTGTATTGTTGTGTTATGAAGTCCACCTCTTCAATAAAAAATTCCCCTACTCTTTTTCGATAAGTGCCATGGGATCTTTAACATCCACCTGAATTACCACCAATCCAGGCAGATGAGACCTCGGTTTTAACATCTCATCCGAAAGACAGCACCTCAGAAGTGCAGCACCCCTCTCATGCTGCACTTCAGTGTCAGTACTGGGATATTAACCCAAGTGCCAGATGTGGGAACTGAACCCACAGCCCTCTGATCTCCCAGCCTCAGGGGCAAGTGTGCTACCAATAATGTCACAACAATCCATAATCAGAGAAGTTGGGCCCAGATCCAAACTACAGCACATAGTGTGCATACCGTGGACAATCCACATAACATCCACGAGCTCCAGCTGGTTAAAAGTACTCCAGGAAAAAACCGGGGGGAGAGACCGAGTGCCGATTAATAGCATCCCCCATAGAGTGTGCTGGTTGGATCTCTGCCCTGATGACAGCCACCTTATCTGCAAAGATCTGAGAGAGCTCATCATATTCCAATTGTAAAAAAGCTGTTCGGGACTATAGACAGGCCGGGTTGCACAGTCTGTCCACAGTTCGAAAGAGCTGAGCCAGTTGGTTCTGAGCAGCAGCAATCTTCCCGGACAGGAACTCTGCCTTCTTATGGGAGATTGTTGATTGATAGACTTGATAATGTTCTAGCAATCTAAGATGGTCAGCCTTCAGAGTGGATTTCTGCCAGCAACGCTCTAACCTTCGTCCTAATCACCGCATCTCCCTCAAGGTCCCATCAAACCAAGGGGACTGAGGCCAAAGGGAGAGAGGGGACGAACATGGACAGGAGTGATAGAATCTAGGGCTGTAGTAATAGCCTTATTATAGGCCAGAACCAAGGCCTTTGGACTCCCGCTTGCCACAGGAAACTCCTATAGCTCAAGTACCACCACTAGGCCTTCTGAACTAACATCCCATAAAGGGTGGTATTTGACCATCTCCACAGGGGCAGGCCTACGAAGGGGGGGTGCAAAAATTTAATCTGACGGTGTAATGATTGGACCATCCGACAAGTTCCACCCCCAGATCAGAGGCTTCAATCCCCAGGAGGAAGACCACGTCAAGGGAGTGACCATGTTTATAAGTAGCAGCGGTAACAATCTGTGTAAGGCCCAGAGATGTCATTAGAGAGACATCACAAGATTATATCATTTTTATGAGTTTTCACAAATATTTATTGAAAAAAACAGAAACAAGATAGCAGCCATACAAAAACAAAATTCTCACAAAAATAGACTGCCCCATACTGGAAAGGATATTTTTTCTTGTGGGCCAAATTATTTGTTCATACCAAACAGCTATCCAAAAGACTGTACAAAGAATGCTCAGAACCAAAATTTCAAATCTTTGTATCTCTGGAATGAATTCAATTTTTTTGTCAGCTGGGCCAGCCTAGTGGCGTGGAGGGCTGAGGCATCATGCCTTACCTCTTGCCACACTGGTAAACCGTGTTTACAGTATGTGCAGGTCACCGGGGGGTCAGCAGGTGTGGAGAAAGATCACTGATCGGTGCTTGTCTGGTCCCTTGTAGAGGCTGGGGGCTGGCAAACCAACTCTGTGCATTGTGGACAGAGGCTGGTGTAACCCCCTTGTTACCCCGGGGTTACTAGAATCCCAGTAAGACCTAGTGGTAGGCAGGGAAGGCAGCTTGTGAAACTCCAGTTAAATGGCTTTCACACTGTCTCACTCTGTTCTCAGTCACAGCTGAGACTTGAGAGATGACATCAC
The DNA here is from genome assembly GCA_016271365.2 of Neoceratodus forsteri. Taxonomy (NCBI): domain Eukaryota; kingdom Metazoa; phylum Chordata; order Ceratodontiformes; family Ceratodontidae; genus Neoceratodus; species Neoceratodus forsteri. The sequence continues at coordinate 323,516,119 of CM057450.1, read as the reverse complement.
CATAGAACTGTCGCAGCTGCATAAGCCACATTGGAATCTGCAGCTCAGGGAGTGAGTTTAGAACTTTGGGAGTTTTCAAAGGCAGTTTTCTGTTTACCTTTTGTTGGAGAAGGAGGTGTGATCCTGTTTACCTTTTGAAAGTGGTGGAGACCGCTGTCCAGGTCTCCGTGCCCCCTCCCTCTGGGGGAGGGATGGAAGAAAAGTCCCTCTGTGGATTCCAGGGGCAATCCCCTATTTCCACTATGGAAGAAAGCTGCCTGTTTTCAGTGTCTGTTCTTGTATAACAGTAAAAGAAGTGGTACTTTGCCTGTGGGGCACCTGCAACGAATGGGTGAGTGTTTTGCTCCATTTGAAGGGGGCAAACCAATTGTTTCATCAGTTTGGAAATATAAAGGAAGTCGGGATGTGGACTGCTATTTTGGGAGGACTATTTTACTAGGACAAACAAACAGAGCAGTCAAAAAGTCTAAAGTTTTAATGGATTTCAAGTAATGCTGTAGAGGGGGTGCTTCAGGTCATCCACCGTTTAATCTACATTTTCACAGTTTAAGTTTATGTTTGTCCAGAGAAATGGCTGGGTATGGGCTGTGGGAGCTGGAGGTGGGAACACCCCCCATCTTTAGTAACCAGATCCACCTCTACGGATTTCTTCTGTGATTTGCTACTTGCCTCATGCGCCTGGCCAGTGATGAGGTGGCTACCCAGACGTGGGTCGCAACTTGAAAATCTCTCTAGGAGTCACAGACTCTATGTGGTGTGGGGAGCCACAGGATGGGAAATATTCTCCTTGTTTGATGGGAGTTCATGGAAGTAAGAAAACAAATCTCTCTAGGAGTCACAGACTCTATGTGGTGTGGGGAGCCACAACTTGGGAAAATATACTCCTTGCGTGATGGGTGTCTCTCCAAGTAAAGTTTGGGTTCATTCTCAAATGGACCGTCAGTCAAGTGGCTGGCAGGGGAGCCGGGCCAGTCAGGCTGTGTATCCAAAGTGCATGCAAGTCTGGGCTGAGTGCCTGGTGGGTCCAGAGCCAGACAATAGTAAAAATGTGTTCATTCTTCAAATGGACCGCCTTTCGTCTCTGTCTGCATATACAGTGAACGTAGCCCCTTGGGGGACCATTCAATGCTTTGTCATGTGTCAGCTAGTTTTGAATAATGCCACACTGAAAAATCCCAATCCTGGTACTGGACATTACAGTTATTGCTTCCTTTAGTTGGATTTACTTGGGTGCCCCTGTGCAGAGTAGTCAAACCTAGGTCCCTTGTGCCAGGTAACCTCATCCTCCCCAAACCCAGGTCCCCACCAGGTATTGCTGCCAACGCCAACAGCATGCCACCTGTCATTTTAGTGAAAAGGCAGGGGTGAGGGGTTACACTGGGAAGATGTCTGGCATACCGTGCATGGGAGCGTGGGTGACACCGCCACTGGCATCATTGCAGCCCTTTCTCTGAGGGGACAAGAAAAGAGGAAAAAGTATCCAGTGGCTGGATGAAGGACAGACTCACAGGTCCCGCTCCCTGACCAGCCGGGGTGCAAACCAGAACTTGATCCAGTCTTCTGTGGGGGCTTGGGGACCCCCGTTGACCCTGACAAGCGGGCAAGCCCTGGGGGAAGATGGTCGGTGAACCCGATTTACGTCGGGAGGACAGGACTGGGGCACCTTCCAGAATGTGAGTTGCTGGAGAGAGGGGAAAAAGAACATAAAAAAAAAAAAAAAAAGCATATAGAGAGAGATAGATATAGATACATATAGATATGTATAAGTTTGTCACCAAACCAGTGAAAGGCACTACTCTGAGCCAAGTCCTTTGTACACTGAAAATTCCAGAGGCAAATTCCAAACCGTGTGTGCCCTAAGTGATAAAAGACCTGCAAACCCCCCCCAGATTTTTTCACTTTTTTCACTTTCTGGTTCTTGGAATCCACACATCTGACTGGAATGAAACTTAGCAAGTCAAGAGAGCTACCCCACAAGACCACACATGCTAACATTCATGTAAATCTGTTGAACAGTTCCAAAGCTATTAAAGTGGAAATTTGGGGTTTAAAGTAGAAACCCCTGCTCATCCTTAACTGTAGTGATGCTATCGTGCCACTATAATATACATTCCCATTTTATAAGCACAGTAAGATACTCTGGAGATGTGCATTAGACTGTTCTAACACATGGTGCTGAAGGCACTTGGCCTGTGGCCCTATACCTTATGCCCCTGGCAGTGCGTTCGAACTGTGTTAAACACATCCCTTCATGTCGTCCTGCTTACTTATGCTATGTAAGGATTCGAAAGGCCAATTTCATTTCTACCACCTTCTCTTCTCAAATACTTCTACTCTGCACCCCAGTTCAACAGAAAACTTGGCTCTGTCCTATTGACTGTCAAATATCTTTTTACTTCTGGAGAGTTGTTCCTTAACTGGTGGTGATCATGTAGCATACACACAAACATAGTCACATAAATCACCTGACTGAAAGTTGGAATGTTTCAAAAAGGCCGTGGGTTAAAATGAAGTAGGTTAAAATAGCCAGACCAGGCTGTCACATGTCTCAGCCGACTATGGAAGTCCTTTAGTGCTACTGCTGCATATCTGACATTGCCTCGATGGGCTTGTGTTTAAATGATGCTAACTGGAGAAGTTCTTAAAATATTCTGATGGCGTGCCACAACCTCCACAGACCAACTCCATCAGCTGGAAACTAAATTTACAAAATGCCCTCACTGGGCTAAACTCCAGTGCTGCCCACACTGCTCAGTGGGGGGCTGGGATCACCTAGTGAGAAACCTCTGTGGGCCACCTATTGGCAAAACAGCATAATGCCAAGAACTGTTTCTTAACATTGTATACTTACACACTATGATTAATAACGAATCATTAAAAAAAAAAAAAATTTAATTTTTTTAACTCTTCCAAAAATCAGTCTTCACCATTCATCACTGGTAGGTCTGTGCTGAAGGCACTAGGACGCTGTGGGAGCATATGCCTTTAAAAGCTTTTTGGAGAAATGGAGCCAACGTCAGGGATGGCACCACCTATAAGGCAGACGTATGACGTGGCACTCGTGGACTGGCCAGTAACAAATGCTGGCTCCCTCACCCCCTTCACTTCTGTTTTTCCTGCTGTAGAGGTTCCATCTCCATTGAAATGTTCCACTGAAAAGTGGGTCAAAGAAGTTGTGCCATCACCATTACCTAATGCAATACCCCTCCATTCAATGCTGAATCTCCCATTATTCTTTCCTCTGCCACTTTAGTATGGCGTTGAGTACTTTTTCCACTGGTTTTATTATTTTCCATCGAAAAGTACAGTCATGTCCAGTCTGGGGCCTAAGAAGAGATCTGGTAAAGGAACTGACCTTCTTTCCATGCATTGGTGCTCCATAGGAAGAATATGTCTGTTCGTGACCACCATGACTGGTGTTGTACCTGCCTGGGTGTGACCACAACATGAATCGTTGAAACGCCTGCTTCATTATGAACTTCCGCACTCTCCAGCTTCGGGCAGTGAGGTGGGGGCAAGACCCTCCCACTTTTAGAGGCTGGTGTCTCACCCAGCACTCCAGGATCAGGTCCTTGGGCTCTTCCCGTGGGCCCTTCCCCAATATTATATGTACCAAGAGAGACTAGGCCTCAGTGAGTCCTCATCTCGTAGAGACAGGAGGCCTGAGGGAGGGGACTGTGGGAGAGATGGCATTCTCCCGGGGGGGGGCTGGTTGTGCACCCCTCCCAATCTGGTATCGCCTTGAGGGGTCCAGACACTCCCGGTGACAGCGTTGCAGCTATATGCTGGTGGCTGTCTTAGTGCTGCGGTCCAGTGCTGCTTCAGCTCTTAGTATTAAGGCCGGTGCCAGTGCTGTCCATGCAGCTGGTCCCCCCCTGCTGCTTCATGGCACTGGGAGAAGAATGGTCCCTGGAGTAGCCCAGCTGGAAATCTCCCTGATCTCATCCTTTGACCTGGAGGCTGAGGATTGGGATGATTCTGACTGACTGCCCAGCTCCAGTGAGCATGGGGACTCTTCAAGGCCTTGTTCTAGGCCTTAGACATTTGTGGGGCCTGGGAGTCCTCTTCCTGATGCTGGCTGCGATGGCACCTCTCCTGCATCCCATGGTGCCACTTGCTGTACCAGGGCTGCCTCTGGTGCCAATTCTTTTACTGATGATGTTGCCACCAGGTCCGGTGCCAGGTTGGGGTCCAGTGCTGCTTCCAGCACTGAGTCATTGCAAAGTCCTATTCTGGCACAGTTTGTGGTACCAAGGGGGGTGCTGGTGCCGCTCAGTGCACTGGGTCTCCCTCACTCCTTGTCTCTGGCTCTATTTCAGCTGTTAAGCCTTCTCTAAGGGGCAGAGCCCTTTCTGGTGTGACTGGGGTTGGGAGGTCCTGGTTGGCACTGTGCTTCATTAGCAGAGTGGATGGGGGCTCTGGCAAGAGTCGTAGTGCTGAATCTGGTCATCTCTCCCCTCCCAAACCATCTGGGTCTCTAGTAGGTGGGGAAAGGGGCCACCTTGTGGGACTTGCCTGGATTCAACCTCCCCACCAGAGGGTTCCCCCCAAGGGCACCACCCTGACCACTCTCTACGGTTGGATGTTCTTGGATGGGTGAATTGCACAACCCCTCCCTTGGAAGAGGTCCTCTGTACATTCTTGGAGCTGTGGCAGAGGACCTGGTCTGGTCTGCCACGACCCTCCTCCTCTTCCTCTGACTTTTCCATCCCCTCTCCCGGGCATTTCTGGCCCTTCAGGGCCCCTGATTTGGGAGCAGTTCTGGGCATCAGTGAGTGCTCTTCCTGTCTACCTAAAGGCACAGGATGAGGCCATATTTCAGCCTGAACCCACAGCACTGCTGCCCCCTGAGTCCCGCTCCTCTTTATCCCAAACTTCCTCCTCCTTCTCCTCTGAAGAGGATACTTCTGTCCACCTCTCCTTTGATGTGGATTACACTAATTATCAGTGTTTCCTTTCAGGGATTATACAAGAGCTGCACTTGTCCCATTTTACGGGACACAGTCCTGCCCATTCTATGCTCTCCTTCCTTGGGGATTACAGTTCAGACTCAGTTGTCATTCGTCCATGGCCCCAGTCATTTATGGAGGTATTGTGGAACATCTAGCTCTGTCCCTCTGTCCCCTCTTCAACCCCGAGGGACTTCTAGTGCAGGTATTGCACATCTCTGTGATCTCCAAGAGCCATGCTTCACCCCACTTCTGTGGTCCAATTCCTAGGCACCTCCTCTGGGCATCACTGCCCAGAGCATGACCATCCTCCTGAGTCAGACTCAGCTGAGTTCGACCATTGGGGTCGAAGAGTTTTCTTGATGGTGCGCACTTTTTTGTGCATTGCTGCATATCAGGCACACCAGGTGTCCTATGGCAGACATCTGTGGGCTACACTGGGACAGCTCTTGGTGTCTTTGCTGGATGGTGAGGCAACCAGGCAGACCATTTGCCTCTCTGCCCAGGGTCTGGAGTTGGCGAGACACTAAGTGAGGGCATCCTACAATGCCAACGAGGCAGCCTTCAAACTGGTAAGAACTACAGTCTGCAATAGGTGGATGGTGTAATTTCACCTATCCAGGTTATCACCCATTGGCCAGGGTAGGGTGGTCGCATCATGATACCAGGGGGCCAATTTCTTCTCCTGCATGGCCAGGTGAGAGCTTGCAGAATGTCTTCCTGCTCCCAATCCACAGCAGCCTCCACCTGCCCCTGACCAGTCTCAGGCCTTGGGGGCCCCTGCTCTCTGGGTTTTCCCCACAGAAGGTTGAGGGAGTGACCATTTCCCTCAGGGTTTGCCATCTTCATCTTTTGGGGGTAGCTTGGCACTCTGATCCACCAGAAATAAATGGTGAAGATTGATTATTGAAAGATATGAAAATGATGTATTCACTATAATTCTTGATTTTCCAGAATATCTTCACCATTCATCACTGCGGTGCCCACCTTCCCCCTCAATGTCCAGGCTTCTGGGCAACTTCTCCTTCCTTACTTTCTGCCTGCCCCCTTTTTTCCAAAAAATAAAATGAAAAACAAAAAAAGGGTAGACATCAAGAGGCAAACTCCTGAGGGGACTTGTTTCCTTTCCTTGCCACTCATGGCCCCCCAACAACAACAAAGATAAATTGTTTTTTTTTTGGGGGGGGGGGACTCCTCATTTAGTCCTTTCTTTTACAGGGGGATGGCAATTTCTGCCTTGAGTGACTTGTCCCTCTTAAAGAGTTTCACCAACCTTCCGGCGTGCTTAACACTAAATGATGTCTCATATTGGTGAAACACCATCTGTGTATGTTTTATAACATTTTCTGCAGTTATTGTAGAAGTGGAAGAGATTGTATCTTGGCCAGCCAGGTAGCCGGCCAATTCCTTCCAATTCCTGGTCCGTGGATCTTTCCATGATTGTCCCCCACATTCAGGCATCTAATGTCATGTACCCAGGGAGAGCATGGGGGCGCAGTTTTAACAATGTGTTTGTATATATATATATATATATATATATGTGTGTGTGTGTGTGTGTGTGTGTGTTTACATTATATATATATATATATATATATATATATATATACATATATATAATAGCCATATTTTTCTTAATACAATACATTTCAGTTGTTGGAGGACCTCTTTTTGTTCCCAGTTTCTCTTTTAAACAAAAAAAACGGTGAGTTTTCTTTTTCTGAGAAAGAGTTCTTCCCTGGGGAAGTTTGTTTTTGCTATTGGAAAGTCTATTCTGATACCTCAAAGGACAGAGTTTACTGCAAGAGTTTGTCTCTGTGGGCCACCTAATTTTTCAAGCAGTAGCCCACTTCCCTCCAGTTTTACCTCCCAGTGCAGCCACCACCTTTTATTAATGGCCTGCTGCACCCTTCTCTCTCTTAATTCCCCTTTGGAATTCTCTCACAATCTCAGAATTAAGAGAAGGTATTCCGTTGGAATTCCTATTCCTGCCCTTGTGAGGTCCCTTGTCCTAGGCCTGGTTTTTAGAAATACCTTCTCTCCCTGGTTTCTAGTTTCTTAGAAACAGAGGTCATCTTAACAGCCTGAGCCCTGGCTTAGCCCACAAACCTTTGGAATTTGAAGGCTGTCCTTTCTCCTGTATTACGTATTGGTCATATGGGACTCTTAAACCTTAGCCCACTACGTCCTTCTTCCTCAGATGGGCATCTATGCTTGACTGCATTTTTCCCAGGGCTCATAGTTCTCTTCTACATGGCAGAGAAGTACTCCTTTCCTTGCAACCCTTTCTGGGCTGGTTCCTCAGTTTCTCGGGAACAGTTTTTTTTCTGGGTTAATAACTCAGGGAGCATCGGTAACATTTAGGATGGAATAAGAGCAAGCTAGCTCTCTGATACTTGTTTTTCTGACGGAGGACATGGGGTCCTCACCTGTCTCTTTGTCTCTCACCTGCCCAGTTGCTCTGGTCATCCTTTGCCATCCTAAAGTTTCTCCACCCAGAAGTTCACTTATTCTCCCTTTTGGTGGGTTTTTATTTATTTAGTTTATATCCCATATCCTTTTCCCTTTCTCGTGGGCTCCCTTACTCCACCCCTCCTATCTTCTTACCCTTTTTTTCCCTCTGCAAGGTGGAAGGAACTAAGGGGGAGAGTGAGCCGGTGTCGGCTACTGGCCAGTCCACAAATGCCAAGTCATACATCTACCTCTTAGACGGCACTGTCCCTGATGTTGGCTCCCTTCCTCCAAAAAGCTCTTGAAGGCATATTCTGTAGCAGGGTCCGAGTGCCTCTGGGACAGACCCAGCAGTGGTGAATGGTGAAGATATTCTGGAAGACCAAGAATTATGGTGAGTATGTAATTTTCATTTTTTGGTAACCATGTAAGCGCACTAGACACAAAATTGTCTATTTTCAGGCACAACTGGAGAGGTTACAATGTGGTAAAAGGAGTGAATGAGTTACAGTGTAAATCATATAAACCCAAGATTCATAACAGTAAGACCATTCAGGGTTGCACTGGGGGGTAATGGTACATTTTGGGTGAATGAAGGCCCTATGCCACACTTTGGCTTCAACCCACTCGTGCCATTATCCCACCACAGTTTGCACCCCTGTCGTGTCTTACTGCTTAATTAAAAATGTTTCTGCAATCCTCAAAAGACCTAAAACACCCCTTGTTGTGCTCCTTAGTCACACACTCCTGTCAGCTGCTCCTGATTTTTCAGGGAAGTCCCGGGTTTTGCCTCAAAAATGTTCTAGGTCTTTCCTAACATTAGCATTTCTGTCCTTGAAAAGAGAGAGAGGAATTATTACACAAGATGATGTCAGCTATAAAATGACATGATAAATCGTTCTGCACAAGTACTTTGATAGTTGCTGAATTGCACTTTTTTAGAAATGAACGATTGATTGATGGGTATAGGAAGTCACCCAATTAGACGAAAAAAGCCATGTGATCATGCAGTTATCCTCTAGAATTATACAGATGCACTTTGATCAGTTGCGGAATTAGAATCAACATTTTGCCAGTAAGCCTCGTAGAAAAATTAGATTTCTAAGCTACTTCATTTAAAAGCTACAAGCCATTTTGTAACCCTAATTTCAGTCCCTGTTTAAAAAAGCCAGTTTCAGTGAAGAGCTACTGATGTTATAACCAGAATCCGTACCCCATTACTGCATGTCAGCAGCCTTATAGGACTTATTGCTCCAAATGTTGAAGAAATGTGGTTGTAGTAATCATTTGGAGGAAAAAATGACACAGGACTAGTGTTCAGTGCATGCATTTCCAGAATATTCAGATGCATGGTACTGTACTTTAAAATGAAGTAGGGTGGTTTAACCAATAAGGCATGACAAGGTATGCATTGTTGCTGAATAACATCACACCTAGGGTGGGTTGAAGCACGAGGCTGCAGGCCGAGTGCTTCCGCTACACTAGGTGTGACGTTATTCAGGGATGACGCACACCCTGGAGTGCCTTATTGCAATTATAATATGGCTATAAAAAAATCTGACGGCTTTAATGATTAAGCAATAAACATGAGAAACAAATCAGAAGTTATAACTTTATTATAATTAATTTAGACATAAAATAGACTCTTCAACTGCTTTACTGTCTCTCCATATTGCTTACACTAACTTTTTATAGCCGATTTTATTACTTTGAGCTTAGCAATACTTTTTATACTCCTGCTTTTATCTCATTTTTCTCTTTGCAGACTTCAACACATTAATATTGACAGTCTCATTTAGTGTCCCTATAGAGATCAATCATGCTGTGGCAGAGGCATCCACAGTTTCTAAGTGTCCACTTTTCCATTTGAAGCTTGTACTTTCTGACCAGTAGGGGTTGCTACTGTGCCCCTACAGGCACCACTCTGTTCACTCTGGCCACTAGGAGTCACTATAGCACCCTCCTAGCCCCTGTTTCTGCCATTTTCTCCCCACTCTGGATCCCTCCTAATTTCTACTCCTCCCCTTATCTGCTACTTTCCCCTGTGGATCTCAAACCCTCTACCACTAAGCCAATGAGTCAGGTTATTTACACCCTCTGTTCCACAGCTCTTAAAGCATTTTGGTTCCATAGTCGACTAAAAATACTTTCTGCTGTCCCACCGCAGGTCTCAAACCCTGTACACTTGACACCAAAGTCAGCAGCTCTACCACCAAGCCAACAAGCCAAGATAATCTTTTCTTGGTTCTTAAAACTTTGGCCCCCTCAACCACTTTGCTCTGCCTCCAAGGCTAGTGGGCACCATGAATGCTCACCTCCATCTTAAGTGTCTCATCTTCATAAGCATCCTGGGGCTCACCTCCCACCAGCCAGTCCTTACCCCTTGCCCTTTGTCAACTGCACCCTCATACCTCACCAGTTTAACCCACTCATCCTCCACCATGTCAATGCATCCTAGACCCCTGCATCCACCCCCTAGCTACCCCCCAACCCCACCACCCACTTTGGCTCCCTTTGGCTCCACCGCCTTTGTGTCATCCAGACCATCCAAACCCTGCCCACCCCTTGCTCCCCTACTGCCTACCCTGCCTCTCAACATACTCCCAAAAAGTTAGCAAACTGCCACCCCAGGGCTAGAACCTTGTTTATTCTATTACTCCTCTTTGGTAATATCCACCTTAACCCAGGCCCTGCTCCCACCAGTCCACCAACTAGGTCCAGTGGACTCTGCACTGCCTCCATGAACATATGCAGCTTGCTGAAATAATTTGCTGCCATTCAGTACTGGGTCATGCTACACCAACCAGACATCATAGCCCTAGTAGAAACCTGGCTAACTAAATCCATCCCAGACTCCTTTGTCTCCCTTCCTGGCTACACCCTATATCGCGAGGATCGAGCAGGTAAACGTGAATGTGGTTGTGCATTTTTTGCTTGTGACACCATCATTGGCCATGCACTCCCTGCCCCCAAGCTTGTAGATGGTGCCCAGGCCCTTACCCTCAAACTCACCCCAGACCCATCCAAGAGCCCGCTCTAGCTCACAGTCTCCTGCGTACCCCCAAGGAACCAGACCCCAGCTATATCGTCTCTCACTGAATATCTCTCCTCCCTCCCCCATAAAACACAACATGTCCTAGTCGAAGACCTCACTGTGAACTGGCTCAGTCCCCCTGCCTCACCAATAAGAGATACCTTTGCTGCCTTAGACCTGACCCAACTCGTCTCCCAACCCACTAGACATATCCAAACTACAGGGACTTCCACCCTCCTAGACATCATTGTCTCCAACCACCCCCAAAAGACTCAGGATATTCAAGTCATCCCGGACTCCTTAAGTGACCACTCCCCTCTCCTATTCCTCTGGTCTGCCCCCACCCCTAAACACGTAGCCCAAGCCACACTCTGCAGGCATCACTGCCCAGGCGGACTGAAAAAACTCAAACAGTTCCTCACTCAGATTGATTGGTCTCCCATCCATCATGCAAGCAACATTGACTCTGCCCTCAACCTCTTCTCACAAGCCTTTAACAAGGCCTGTGATCTTTTTGCACCCTTCACCATGATCTGCTCCAAAAGGCAAAATGCACATTGGGTCACCTCTACCCTACTCCAACTGCTCAGGGAGAGGGATAACCTCTGGCATATAGCCACTCAGACAGGCATATAACGCTGCATGTAACAGGTGCATGTGGGCCATCTGAAAAACCAAGGCAGACCACTACCAGGCCACCCTCACCTCCTCATGGGGATGTGCTTGGTACTTCTGGGACAATATAAAAGAAATAAATGGGGAAATCACACTCTCTCCCAGCCCAGCTTATGGTCAATGACTCCACCTTTACTGACCCCACTGACATTGCCAACTGCCTTAACTCCTCCTTTACAGATCTTAGCCCTGTCCTCCCGAGTAACTTTTTTGACCCAACCCCTGAACCACCATCCTCAGACCCTCAGCGCCCCTGGTTCTATCTACTCAAAGTGTCAGTCCAGGAAGCCAGACCACTCCTGCTTAAAGCGCTAAACAGCAACAGTTCTAGCAGCGACTCCCTGGATCCAAAAATACTCCGGCTGGTCCTGGATGATGTCCTGGTCCCACTCACTGGCCTACTAAACTGGTCCCTCTGTCTGGGGCAAATCCCCACAGCATGGAAAACAGCTATAGTCACACCTATTCACAAAGGAGGTGACAGGTTCACCTCCAGCAACTATCGTCCAATCTCCATCCCCTCCCCCAAAGCCTTAGAAAAAAGTAGTGACCACTCAACTCACCAATTATCTAGCAAAATACAACATTCTATACTGGGAACAGCATGGCTTCCACACTGGTCACAGTACAAGTACAGCATTAATGGAGTTCTCCAACTTTCTGCACTCCTCCCTGGATTCCGGTTCCCTAGCTGGAGCAGTGTTCATTGACCTCTCTAAGGCCTTTGACACTGTCTCTCACCCCCTCCTACTAAATGCCTCTACCATGCAGGTTTCTCTGCTGGCCCCCTCGCCTGGTGCACGAGTTACCTATCAGCCCACTCCCAGCGTGTCAGAAACAATGGGATACTCTCGGAAACCCATCCAATCCACTCAGAGGTTCCCCAGGGCTCTATCTTGGGCCCAATTCTCTTCAGCCTCTACCTAAACATCCTGCCCAGTGCCTGTTCTGGCAATATTCTCCTGTATGCCAAAGACGCCGTTATTTATGCCGCCCACAGAAATTCCACCTCCCTCCAAGACTCCCTCCAATGCTCCTTCAATGATGCAGAGAACTGGTTTAAGGAGAGCAGACTAGCCATTAACCTCAAAAAAGCCTTTGCTCACCACCAGAACAAAGCCAGCAACAACCCCCTCCAAATCTTCCCCAGCACTCATCAACCACTTGAACAAGTTTACTCTTACAAATACCTTGGGATCATCTTTGACTCTGCCCTCACCTTTCATGCCCACATTACAGCCCTTGCATCCACTGCTAATGCTCATCTTGGCATCCTCTACCGTCACAAGGACCGCCTCCCACCTGATGCCCTCAGGCTTGCCATTAAGTCCTCAGTAATGTCCCTTGTCAATTAGGGCCTTCCGGTCTATGGTGCTGCTGACTCCATAGCCCTCAACAAGATTCGACTCACCCTAAACAAGGCTTGCAGGCTAGTGACCAGTGCCCCAAGGCTCACCCACACTTGTCAGCTTTATGACATGGCCAAACTCCTTAGCCTCGATTAATGCCTCAGGTACCAAACTTGCCTACTAACTAAGAAGATTCTACTCAGGCTCCTCCCGGGGTTTCTGCCTCCATCCAACTTACACCTACTAAAGTCACTACCTGAACCACTGACAAGGTCATCCTGCTAGTACCCAGAACTAGGACCACCCAGGCACAGAGGTTGTTCAGCTACAGAGCCTCGTCCTGGTTCAGCTAGCTCCTTGCAGCCGTTTCCAACACTACCAAAATTGCCCCGTTCAAAACTGCCCTACGGAACCTATTGTTCAACACCCGCTGCTGCACCTGTCGCTAACAGATGCTCTGCTGCTCTCAAAACACTATTGATGTAGCCCTCTGGGTCGAACACCCCCTCACCCCACCCCCCCCATGGCCTCCCTTTCCACTGCCAGAAACTGCTGGTACTAAACCTGTCAATTCTGAAATGTTTTTAATTACTCTTTGTGTTCAAGCAATTATGTAAAAGTGTTATTCTGTATAATTGTATTCTGTAGGTATGTTGACTCTGTATGTCCTCACTGTGACGAGGTACCTCTGTAAATGAGCCTCTGGCTCAAAGGTTGGAAATCAGATTATACAATAAATAAATAAATGGTTATATTTTGTGTTTCCTCGTTTGTTTCTTTTAACAGGAGTGAAGACTGTCCAAAAAAACAATTAAGCGGTACGGCATGACAGGGTATGCATTGTAGTTGGATAGTGGCACATCTCAGGTGTGGCATGAGGCATCGCTGAGTGCTTTCACTTCAACCACCCGAGAAGTGCCATTACCCTACCACAATATGCACCCTGGAGTGTCTTACTGTGATAACAAAATGGATCCAAGATGTGTTTTTGTTTGGGGGGTGCAAAGAAATGTACCAAATCAAAAAAGAAACATTTTTATGTTGTTTTTTTTTAAAACAATCCCAGTACATCCCAGCACTGACATGCCATCTCAGGTTTAAATATTATGTACAGCAAAATTCATGTGTTTTTAGCTCTTAAAAAATCTAGTTTCCCCCAACCCACCTCTTTTACCCATTTCTCTCACCTTTCTTTCTTCTTCTTTATAATATTCCCGCCCTTTTTTCTGTCTTGCCAACATTCAAGAGATTAAATGTTTACTACAGATAGAATGCAAGAATTCAAACCTCTGCTCAGTTCTGCTGGCAGAATGTTTACTCTATGAGCTCTGTGAGCCGTGGCCTCAGGCCTCTTTTTGGGTCATTACCAGCATGAAGACTTGTCCCTCTGCGAGCAGAACGTTTTAGTGTAACTAAACTGCTGACCTGTGAGACAGGGCACTGTGGGACAGACACAGCAGCTCTTTTTAGATGCAAATGAAATCTAAATGTACATGCTGACAGTTGTTGCAATCTTATACTAAGGAGGAATGAAACGGGAAGTAGTCTGAACATTGTAGTCGTTGGCAGTGCACCATGGACTACAACACGAACAGTTTTAACTGTTTTTATTGTAGGATCCCATCCCTCACTGTATTTGGGGCTACAGATTGCTCAGGGGAACGAGTTGTATGTTTATTTGGGGCTTAATTACATAGTTTCACACCAGTATGTGAGCTGTGACCTCGGGACTCTTTCTTGGTCATTACCAGCATAAAGACTCGCACCTCTGCGAGTAGAGCAAACCAAGTAGGGTGTACTCGTCGCCGCGCACAGAGATACGCTCCAAGACTCACGTGTTGCATATGTCTGGCATGTCTGGAGGGTGTGGAGGTTGTGAAGGCCCACGTACGCAGTAAAAATAACAACATTAGTACATAGAGGAAGTAATAGTGCAAATAAAGTAAAGTACAGTCTGTATATGTGTGTGTGTATATATATATATGTATATATATATTTGTAAGCTACAAATATGGATACTGAGCACATAACGTTACAGCATTTGTGTCAGGAAGGAATACTAACATGTACCAAGTGTAACAAGCATTTTTCAGTGCTGAACGTTCGCTTGCAGGTATTTGCAGTGGTATTTGACACTTGGACATGGCTTAAAAAAATCAGTGACAAAGAAGTATAAGCATTTGTCAATGCCGAATGTTGCTTGCTTCAATGTGCTGCTTAGGTATTTGGAAGTCATTGGAGTGTAAATATTGAAAATTCGCGAACTTACGAGCATGCATAGGAACTGCGCAACACACGCTCGTAAAAGTCATTTTAAGGAATTTTTTCACCAAATTTTCAACATAGCCATTTTAAGATCTCTGCTCATGAACAGTGACACTGTGATTTTCTTAATGTGTCCCATACATTGAGTTCACACCCCGACTGTGCCATTGTGCGCTACATGGGCGGAAACACATTTTGGGTGGGATGTGAAAAATGACAGCTGTACTTCTCATAAGATGGTGTGATAAAATGGCAATATTGAAAATCTGGAGTGAAAATATTGAAAATTCGTGAACTTACGAGCCTGCGTAGGAACTGCGCAACGCACGGTCGTAAAACAGTAATTTTTAGGAATTTTTCTATCAAATTTTCAAAATAGGCTTTTTGAGAGCCCACCTTATGAACACTGGCACTGTTGTTTCGTTAATTGGGCCAGAAAGGTGATTTTGCGCAGTGACTGTGAAATCACCCTCGGGCCTGAATAACGCCATGACAGTGATAGAATTCATGAGAAGGGGTCCCAAAAACCCCATGTTGGAAATTTGGTGCAAAAATTCAAAAAAATGCCTAAGATATGCAACAAAGTTGAAAAAAAACCCATCTAGCCCATTATACAGCTAACCGGCATTTCCTCAGTTCGCGGTCGGCTTTGAAGAGTGCTGGCTGTTCCTGGTCCAGCGATGATCATGCTGTGAGCTCCCGGTAAGTGCGGGGTGAGGGGGGTGTGGGGAGGCAGGGTGCGCAGTGGGTGGAGTGCGGGTTGTGGTGAGAGCTGTGTGGGACTGTTTTTAATTTACAGGTTTTTTTTTCTAAATTGATGACACAGGGCATTTGCCATGCTGTGGTGGCTCCCAGCATGGCAGAAGGGATGGCTGGGGGCCGATGGAGCCAGGATTAGGCACCCCGATCGGCCAGATGGCGCAGGACGTTTGCCACGCTGGGTGGGCTCCCAGTATGGCAGCAGGGAAAGCTGTTTGAGGGAGGTGGAGCCGATGAGGATTAGGCACCCATTGGCAGGACGATGGGATGTTTGCCATGCTGGGGTGGGCTCCCCAGCATGGCACCAAAGATTTTGGGGGTGACGCTGCTGTTAAGCACACACAGCGGTGGTTTTCTTTGAAGAGAAGACCACCACTGTCATACACAGCACTGCATCGATTGGTGCAGGACCGCCACACCTGCTCAACGGAGCAGGGGATTGCATAGGACAAGCACACCTCCAAAGTGTCCCATTCTCCCAAGACGTTCCTTGCGCATGCGCTCAAGCGAACGTAAAAATGTACATGGAAACATCAAGGGTAACAACTGACATGTTAGACTGCAGCAGATGTTTAGAGCATGATACACATTGCTGTAAGCTAAATAATGCCCTGAATGATTTAAAACATTTAAGAGAAGTCCTAAACTTGGAGCACACTTATTGACTTAATACCAGTATGCAAACAACACAAACTATATCTAATCCCTCCACAGGTGTAAAGAATTGAACATGGGATACAACAACATGGTAAACAGATAAGTAAGATACAGATTGTCAAAAACAAATTAAAGATGCACAAAACACTGACAATACAGAGTAGTGTACAGTTCCCAGAGGTCGCTCTAAAATTAAAAAGGGAAGATGAGCTACCAGTTCAACTAAAATCCCAACCCAAAAGAGATATGAAACCTTGGAACACAGCTAAGGTATGGGATCTGTAGCCCAACAAGGGGGGATGGAAGAGATAGATATGATAGT
Source organism: Neoceratodus forsteri (assembly GCA_016271365.2). NCBI lineage: Eukaryota > Metazoa > Chordata > Ceratodontiformes > Ceratodontidae > Neoceratodus > Neoceratodus forsteri. The sequence continues at coordinate 323,499,661 of CM057450.1, read as the reverse complement.
GTTGGGAGACTCAATCATTAGGAAATGTGACTCAGTGGTGTGTAATCCAAATAAAGAAAAAAGAATGTTGCTATGCTACCCTGGGGCAAAAATTGCAGACATACAGAATGTTATACCACAAGTTGTAAAAAAGAAAACGAAAAAAAAAAAAAAAACAGATCTTAACTATACAGTACATGTGTGAACCAATGATGTAGGATACCAACACGAAAATATCTGTTATGACTTAATTAATATAGCTAGAGAAATTAAACATAAGAGTGCAGAAGTAGTAATTTTGGGAATCCTTCCAGTACAAGGCACAGTTCATGAAAAGAATCAAGCTATTACAAGAATAAACCCAAAACTTAAAAATTGGTGCACAAATGAAGGTTCCTTTTTTTATGTCACTGTCTATCTCCCTGCTGGTCGATCCCCATCTGACTGACCCACCCCAGCCCTGTCTTCCAGAATTACCGTCTCTTACCTGCTCAGCACGGGAGTAGCACCTGTGGAGGGTCGGTCATCATCCTGTTGACTGGCATTTCTTTTTCCAATTTAGTTTTCTCCTAGAGACCTCAGGAGCCAGCATGCATGCATGTGGAGGCATGCATGTGCCAAACAGCCCTGGTCATGGCCTCTTCCTCTACCCCTGTCCTACTGCCTAGGCGCCCTCTGGCCCGAGCTTCCCCCAGCCTCCACTGGGGATCACTCATCAGCTGAGGGATGCCGTGCTTCCTCCCTGGAGATGAGAGCTTGCATGTCGGCAGCTCCATCCAGCCCCGCCCTCTCCCCCATGCCTACCTCTGATGCCCCAGCCTCGTTCCTGAACCCGGGTTGCTGGCATGGGTCCAGATAAGGTGCCAGCACCTTAGCCCTCTATGCCACTGGGCCGGCAAGGTTTCCCTTTTATAGATTCATGGAACCAGTTTAATGGACATCACTGTTTGTATAGTAGAGAGGGACTGTATTTAAATAAAGATGGTGTCAAAGTCTTGGGAAATCTAATTAAAACATAAATGGAATTGGTATATTTAAACTAATAAAGAAGGGGGTCTAGTAATAAAATAAAGCATAAAACGACTAAACAAGACACCAGAATATTGCATAAGGAGCATATGAACTATTTACTGTGCAATGCAAGGAGTTTAAATAAAAAATTGGATGAATTAAGCGGTAGACTTCAAACAGATAAAATCGACATAGCAATGTTAGTTAAAACATGGTGGTGAGAAAGTGACATCTGGAGTAAAAATATTCCAGGGTATTGAACAATAAGGCTAGATAGAAAAAATAAGAATGGGGGTGGAATCGTAATTTATCTAAAACAACATTTAAGTACAATGGACATTTCACCAAAAATAGAGATGCACTCAACTTCGACAGAAACACTATGGTTAAAAATATAAGGGGTGCATAAGGGAGAACATGTCTTGGGATTATGTTACAGGCCACCAAATACACCAGAGAATATAAATCAAGAAATAGTGAAAGAAATAAATAAAGCCCTTGAAATAGATAATATAATCCTGGCAGGAGATTTCAGTTACCCAGATATAAATTACAGTGATAGCATGCCAACATGTGAACAGAGTAAAGACTTCCTAGAAATGTGTATTGATAACAATCTAATACAACATGTCAGATCGCCAACTAGATTAGGAAATATTTTGGATTTAGTACTAACCTCAGAAAGTATATATATATATATATAAAGTGTGAAACCTCATCATCATTGGGAAATAGTGACAATGCCTGTGTTACCTTTTCAACAGTGAATAGTAATAAACATCAGAAGGGTTGTACAGAAATCTATTTATACAAAACAGCAAATGTCATGGGAATAAATTAGGATATTAACAAAATAAACTGGGACTTAGAATTACAAAATAAAACAGTTAATGAAACTTGGGAATTCATTAAGGAACCCATACACTTCGTAATCCAAAAACATGTAACGCGTGTTAAAAAATATAACAAAAATGGAAGAAAACCTAAATGGCTTCACAAAGGCATCTTATCATTAATAAAAAAGAAAAAAAAACTTATAAGATCTATAAACAGAATAGTAAAAATGAAAACTGGCACCCTGTTAAAAACATACAAAAACAGCATAAAAATAAAATAAAGTAAAATAAATGTTTGAGGAAAAACTCAGTATATCAGCAAAAAAACAAATGGTAAACAATTCTATGGATACATCAATTCATTAAAGAAAACAACTTCAGAATTTTTAACTATAATGGTGAATGAAGAATTAATAACTGATCCATGTAATACAGCAGAAAAACTGAATTGCTATTTTTGCTCAGTTTATAACCCGGCAAAATCAGATACATGTACTAATAAAAGTAAAAGCACTGAAGGCAAACATGAAATCCAAATCAAGGATATTATTATAGAACTAGATAAATTAAAACATCATAGTACACCAGGCTTAGACACTATTACCACCAACATGCCAAAGCTGATGAGAGCAAGTATTAGTATCCCATTAAAAAATACTATTCAAGAATTCCTTAAATACAGGTATCATACCAAATGACTGGAAGGTAGCCAAGGTAACAGCGATTCATAACAAATTCTGGCCAGAGCTGATAGGGCTGTGATGAGCTGACAAGTGAACAAAGTTACACGTGTGCATATAAATCATTGAACATCTAGGTGTAACTTGGCCATTTTGTGGAGGTGTTGCACCAGATTTTCAACATGGCCTTTTTGGGACCCCCTCCTCATGAAGAGTGCCAGTGTCATTTTGTTCACTTGTTCTGAAAGGTGATTTTGCAGAGCAACTGTGCCATTCTATGCCACACGTGTGAAAACACATTTTGGGCAGGATATGATAAATGACAACTGTACTGGTAAAAAGGTGGTGTGCAAAAATGGCAATGTTGAAAATGTGGAGTGAAAATATTAAAACTTGCCAAAGTTAGGAGCATATGTAGAAACTGCGCAATGCATGCTTATAATGCAATACTTTTTTGGAATTTTTTCACCAGATTTGCAACATGGGCTTTTTGGGACCCCACTTCATGAACAGTGCCACTGTCATTTTGTGAATGTGTCCTGAAAGGTGATTCTGCCCAGCGACCGTGAAATCACCATTTGAGACCGAGTTATAAAATGACAGTGAAAGCTTTCATGAGATGGGGTCCCAAGAACCCAATGTTGAAAATTTGGGGCCAAAATTAAAAAAAAATGGCTGATTTATCAATATAAGTTGGAAACCCCACTGAATGGCATTGTAGCACGCTTACCTTTGGTTCTTCAGTTTGCGGTTTGGCTTTGAATAGTGCGGATGTGTCCCATTTCAGAGAAGATGACAGTGCCAACCTCCAGAGGTAAGTATCACATGGGGGGTAGGGGAGATAGGTGCTCAAGGGTGGGTGGGATGGGGCAGGGGACTGGGGGATGATGAGAGACCATTTTCTTTTACAGATAACAAAAACACTTTGGCAGATGGTTTTCTTTATTCATTCATTTACTTTATTTACCAGGTAAGTATACTGAGCCAAAGCCCATTTTCAGAAATGACCTGGATTTACAGGAAACAAACAAAATAAAACAGACATTTGGGCACACTGGGGTGGGCTTCCACTGTGCCACATGAGTGGGAGGGTGGGTACATGATGCCAACATGGGAATTGGGCACCCTGATGTCAGCAAAGGGTGGGGAAAAAATACACTTGGACACACTGGGGTGGGCTCCAAGTGTGCCACATGAGTGGTGGGGCTACATAATGCTGACATGGGGATTGGGGACCCCAGTGTCAGTGCAGAGACTGGAACAGAGGGAGTGGGGAGGACAGCAGCAGTGGGAGGGTGTGAGGCAGATTTTTTTGTTGCCGGTGCTGGTGACGCAAGTGCACATGATACGCAGTTGCGGTGAATGGCAGTTTTGCAATTCACAACAGGACAGCGCCAGCAGAACTGTGCATGCACATGAGTCATGCATGCGCAGTTCATTCTCCTAGAATGCGGAAGTAACAGCTGAAATAGTGCAGCTGTTATTCCGTAGCAGCCGATCATGGCGAAGGGTTTCAAGCTCCATAGGACCTTCAGAAGGATACTTCCAGAAGTCCAATGGAAGGTTCCATGATTGGCCATTTTTAGAGCTATGATCAATCCCAAAATGGCTTTAGGCTCCGCCTACAGCCCTAAAAATACTTAAAGGCACAGAATGATCTTCATAAAGAATGCACCATAGGTTTGTCAACATAACCTTATTTACTACGATTTTCAAATGGCAACCACCGTAACCAACAGTATAGGTCAGAGTGATGTGTCCTATGATCTGTACCCAGGACAAACCTACAAATACTATTATGAAGAGCATGAACCCTTCTCAATACAGTATGAGTAGCAGCACTCTAAATGATGCCATAGCCAATCAGGGAGATCAGAAATCACTTAGCAGTTGTTTTCCTGGACTCCATAGTCAAACAGCAACATACTCTATATAATATATCTAAATTGTTATATGCAGTTTTAATTAAAAATAGCAACATGATCTCTAAATGTTAGGCAATTGTCCAGAATAAATCCTAAGTGTTTAAAACCTGAAACCCTTTGCATATGGCAGTATGGCATAGTGGTCAAAGGGACTGTACTGCAAACCTGTTTTTCAATCCCATCAGTCCCCACTTGCATACCGTGTGACCTTGAGCAAGTCACTTAGCCTCCTTGTGCTTCCTGGTCACACCTGGAAACAAGCTTCATCTTAGTGTGCCTTTCCTGGTTAAACAATTTCCACTCTCCCCTTTCTCTTTCTGTAATAGATTGATCCAATGTTCTGCTATGCAGGAGCAAAACATTAAATGTCACTAAAAATACCATCAACAGCTTAAAATCTGGTTCAATTTCAGTTGGCATCCATCTGTGTCCCCTTCCCCCAGGACAAGGCTGAAAATAGGCAAAACATTGTCTAGTCATCCTTCCTGGTCAACAAAAACTAAAAGAAAGAATTCAACTTTGTTTTCCTTTGACTCGACAATATTATAGTTTTCCTTGTATTCAAAATCACATGCAGTGAAAATGGGTCACTACTTGTGAGGTGGGGTAATAAAAGCTGGTATAGGAGAAAGAGAAGGCTAGCATACTTTTGTAATCTGCCGTCCTAACAGTGCATTCATGGCTATGTAAACAAACTCTGGCCAGAGCCGATAGGGCTGCAGGAGTGGAATCTGGGTTAAAAATATTGAAAATTATTTTCCTTTTTATATTTGTACACCTACTTTTCAACACAGCCTTGTGATGAACCTGCCTCTCACCCCCCAGCCAAATCCTCAATGACCTGAAGTTGTTCCCGAACCTGGGTCACCGGCATGACATGAGGAAAGGCTATATGTCACAACCCACTGTGCCACCGGGCTGGCAGGTGATGGCCTTCTAAACTGACCTGATAGTATAGACTGTGGACATGAAGACAGTAGAGCAATCCCCAGTGTTGCCCATCTCTTAGCTTTTGCCAGCACTGAGCCAATACAGCTGTGGAGAGCTTTTAGGAGTGGCAAGAATGTTGAAAAGAATATGAGGTGCTCGCACTGCACCAGTCAGATGTAACTGATACTTCTGCTATTACAGAACTGTGCATGTGTGATACTCACACATGCACAGTTTGCCTCACAGTCAACCATAACAGGACAGCACCGACATGACTACTTATGTGCCATACTCATACATGCATACTTTAAGTCAGCATTGGTAAAAGTAAGACCCCACTGAAAATGAGATACTTCATCTTAGCCAGGCTAATGTGTATAAGTACACTGTAGAAGTGGATAAAATTAGGACCCCTCTGAAAATGAGATGCTGCATCTCATCAAAGCTATCCTGTGTCAGTACATTGCCAAAATGGATAAAAGTATGACCACTGAGTATGACATATTGCATCTCAGCCAGGCTATCTGGCTGTGCCAATACATTGTAACAATGCTATAATACCATCAAGAAGTTCTGGAGACAAGTGAACATTGAGAGCAAAGCTTGAGAAATTTCAACATTTTTCCAGAGCCTCTGTGACATGTTGCAGGTGAGTTTTACCATTTAAAATAAATAACAAGAGCCTTAACATGTGTTATAGTGATGTTACTGACAGGCATAATGAAGTCAGTTGCGTACATGTATTGATTTGAGCATACAGGAAAGTGTCCAGGAGTTTTGTCCCAGTTTTACATGAAAAATACAGAGAAAAGGAGGGTACCTACAGGGAAATGCTTTGTTCAATCTGGGAACACTGCAGTTGACACCACTATAATTCTTTGCAATTCCCTAGGATGCCCCTTGCAACCTCTGAAAACCCTAAAAGATTAGCTGCCTAGCATTTAAAACCCGTGCTACATCCAATGCAACTAATTAGGTCCAAAAAGGGTTAACATCAATCACCTATTCAGAAGAAATGCTGTAAATGTTTGACACACACACACAGGGAGAGTTGACTAAGACTGTCATTTGACACTAATCTGCAGTTAGATGCTGTTATCTGTTGAATGCCATGTTAATAAATTATTAGTCTCTAAAGATAGCAAGTCACATTGCAAAAAAAGAAATAGAATAAATTAATACAGTAGCACCCCCCCAACTTCAGATGCCTTTAACATAGAGCAGCAAATAGCAAAAATCAGAGGGGTAGTGCACTACTTTGCAGCTGTGGAAGAATACTTTCAAATGTCTAAAAAGGGAGTTCCACGAAAAGCCATTCCAGAGCTACAGTCTGATTGATAACAGAAGGCCTGTAGGTTCTGCTCACAGCCCTAAAAACGGCTGTAAAATTAATATGGAAAATTACAGACCCATAAGCCTTACCTCTGTTTCATGCAAAATCCTGGAACACATAATAAGGGAGAAAATAGTCACACAGTTAAATAAAATACCAATATTTGATAGTAACCAACATGGTTTTAGGTGCAGAAGATCATGCACAACAAATCTGATTTGTTTTTATGAATATATAATTCGACAGTTGGGACAGGGGTGAGCCAATGGATGTTCTGTTGCTGGATTTTAGAAGAGCATTTGACTCTGTCCTGCACTGGGCAGTAACCGACAAATTAAATAGTCAAATAGGAGGGCAACTAAAATGGTGCAGGGTCTGCACCGGAAGACATATGAAGAGAGACTAAAGGAGCTTAATATGTATAGCCTTGAGGAAAGGAGGGAGAGGGGGGACATGATAGAAACTTTCAAGTACCTCAAGGGAATCAACGAAGTCCAAGAGGATAGCATCTTTCAAAAAAAGAGGTGTGCAAGAACAAGGGGCACAATTTGAAGATGGTGGGGGTCTGGCTCAGAGGTAATGTAAGGAAGTATTTTTTCACAGAGAGGGTTGTGGATGCATGGAGTGGCCTTCTGGGGAGGTTGTGGAGTCAAAACAGTGGTTGAGTTCAAGCATGCATGGGACAGCCATAAGGCAATTCTAGGGGTTGGGGGTAGAAAGAAGTAGGCTGCTGGTTAACTAGGATCTGCAGCTTATCCATTAGGTAGGGAAATGGGAAGACTGGGTGGGCCAAGCGGTCCTTATCTGCCGTCAGATTCTATGTTTCTATGTAAATAAATATGAAATTGACACACACATAATTACCTGGATAAATGAGTGGCTAAAATTCAAAACTCAGAGGGTCTCTATAAGGGGTTGTTTGTTGGAGGAGGGAGCAGTGACCAGTTGGGTGCAACGGGGTTGGTGCTGGGATCAGTAATTTTTCAATTATTTGTTGCTGATTTGGAAGACAGTGTTCTAAATTATATAGTTACATATGCAGATTACGCAAAACTGGGAGGGCCATGTAAAACAGATCAGATCAAATCAATCCAGGCAGAAATAGACTCAATAGCCAAGTGGTCATGTAAATGGGGTATGACTTTAAACATAGACAAATGCAGTGTACTGCACATGGGTAACCAGAATACAAAGACACAATACTTGTTGCAAAACCAAGTTACACAATCAAAGACAGTTGGAAAAGAACTTGGTGTTCTAATCAATAACCAGCTAAATTTTAAAGATCATTGCCTACATGTTGTAGCTAGGCCTAACAGGAAAACCTGGGCAATTAAAACAAATATCAGGAGTAGAAGTAGGGAGGTTGTGATGCCCTTGTATTTGTCATATGTGAGACCTCAGATGCATCATGCTACCGAGATCTGGAGCCCATATACAATAAGAGAGATCAATAAGGTGGAACAAGTTCAACGCAGATTTACCAAGTCTATCAAAACACTTAGGCAGATGTCTTATACTTCTAGGTTACAGCATTTAAATCTGCATGGTCTAGAATTAAGAAGGAAGAGAGGAGATATGTTATTCTATTTTAATATCACGAATGACATACATCTAACTACAGACTTAGATAGTGAATGCAAAAAAATTAACTCTTATTACAAGAGGTCATCAACTACAGGTAAAAATAAACAATTTTAGGACTAAGAAAAGGAAATATTTTTTCACCTAGAGAGCAGCTAGCCTTTGTAATAAATTGACTGAGCATGTCATTATTAGCGAAACTAGAGAGATATTGAAGAATAGATTGGATAGGTATATATGTAATAAAGGTAATATAACATATTATAATGACTGTTAAAGGAGCTAGATGCTGGGCCTCAGCTTTTTTGCTCCTAAAATCCAAAATTAATCCCACTAGCACACAACAGAAGGCCTCAGATGGAACCGGGGGTTTTGTTTTATATGTAACAGCTTAAACAACACAGATTTCCCTTGTAAGCAGGTGAGGACAGGAGGGAGATTTTTCATGGTCAGCAAAGAAACACCATAAATTACAGTTCTAAGTACTGTAGTACTTCATTTTTATGTTTGCTTGCGTGCATGCACAAGAAACATTGTGGTAGCTTGTTGGAGAAGCAGATTGTGGAGATGCGGCAGTGTTGTGACCAATGCTGCCACTGCTTTTGGGGGTTCGTCTGTGTGTCACCAATGAAGGATCATGCTGGATATGAGTAGTCTGCAAGCGTGCCACCAACTTGAAATGATTTCACTGCTGCAATGAGGGAGCACCCATTGCAGGACGTGTCTTGCCTGGTGTAACATCTCAATAAACATGGTGGCGGCTGTTGCGGTCTGCCTCTCAGTGTGACATCACTGCTGCCAGATGCCATTGCCCTAATTTTGTTTTTTTGAATTAATTACGTTTATACACAAACAATAAATAGACAGGAATGGCAAGCAAGTGTCCCAACCAGAGATCTCTCTCAAAAAGTTTCTTTTTTCTTTCAAACGCTCTAGTTTCTGACTTTCTGCACTTCAGTAAGTAATCACTGACACAACTCGAGCACTGCTGAGAGGAGCGCCTGCTGACTTCTTTGCTGAGTGTCAGCCTGGCTCAGCCAGTGCCCAGTCATCACAAAAACAACCCACCCCCAGCTGAACCTAAACCCTAACCCCCCCAACACACATACACCATGCACAATGGCATGCTCAATGCACACAATCGTATTGTGGCGCACCGGCTTGCCAAGACAAGTTGCTGCCAATGATTAATGTCACCTACTGCTCCAGTCCTCCCAGTCAGTTAGGTCACTGGTCCCACTCACTCCCAGTCCGGATGCTCCCCAGAATGAATTTTGTGTCCCTATTCCTGAGCCTCCACTCCTCCACTTTAAGTCTGTCTGAGTCTGAGCTGGTTGGTGATGGTGCGGTGCCTCGGGTGCACTGTTTGCTACAGTTTAACTGGATCTTCTTGAAGTCCTGATCTTTGCTTTGCCATCCGATGCTATGCAGTATATCCCAGCCTGAGGTCCCCACCTCCTGGGCACCATCCAGACTCCAGACAGACTACAAGACCACTACTCCCTCCAGATCAGCACAGCAGCTCGCACTTGCAGTTCTGCCTCCGGGAGTCCCAGGACCCTCTGACCGGTTGCCAGGGTTCATTCTTCCTCTCCAACTCCTCATTGAGTCTGTGCCGGTAGCAATGCAAAAAATGGAATGACAATGAATGTCATGAGTATGAGCAGTGCGATTCACTGGTTTGATTTAGGTTTGGGTAGGTCCGCACTCCTCAAAGACCGCAACAATAAAAATTAGCTTACTGGCTGTCTCTGTGAGACAAAAATGCCCCCTCCCCAGTTCATTTGCTGATAGAGAGCCCAATCCCCATCAGCATGATGTCCCTGCAGTTTAATTTGTCTGCCAAGGGGGTGCCCAATCCCCCTCGGCATCATGCCCCCCAAACACATACCTATTTTCTTTGCAGATGGGGTGCCCAATCCCTGTTAGCTCCAGTCCCCCCCAAAACACCCAGGTGGCACACTGGGAACCCACTCCAGCATGCCAAATGTACCTGTAAAAAAGAAAACCTTCCTGCAAAGTATTTTTTTAATTTTATTTAACTTGTAAACAAGAAAATGGTCCCTCATTGTCTGCGGTGCCCCCACTCCCCCAACCCACACCCACCCTTTGTGCATCTGACCTCCCCACACCCCATACTTACCTCCTGAAACTGGCGCAACAATCTTCAGTGGAGTGGGAACACATCTGCACTCTTCAAAGTCAACCGCGAACTGAAGAAATACTGGCAAGCTGTATAATGCCATAAATGGGTTGGGGGGGGTGTTCAACTTAGGTGGATATCTCAGCCATTTTTGCGACTTTTGCCCCAAATTTTCAACATGGGGTTTTTGGGACCCCATTTCATGAACTCAGTCACTGCCATGTGGTTATTCAGTCCCAAAAGGTGACTTCACATTTACTGTGTGGAATCACCTTCTGGGACCAATTACTGAAATGACAGTGTCACTGTTCATGAGATGGGCTCCCAAAAAGCCGATGTTGCAAATTTTAGTGAACAAATTCCAAAAACTGACTGTGTTACTATACAAGCATGCGTTGTGCAGTTCCCACGCATGCTCGTAACTTCAAGAATTTTTAATATTTTCACTCCAGATTTTCAACATTGCCATTTTTCCACACATCCTTATGAATAGTACAGCTGTCATTTTTCACATCCTGTCCAAAATGTGTTTTCGCGCATGTAGTCACAATGGCACGGTCGCTGTGTGAAATCAATGATCGGGACAGATTAAGAAAATCACAGTGACACTGTTCATAAGGAGAGATCCCAAAAAGCCCATGTTGCAAATTTGGTGAACAAAGTCCAAAAAATGACTGTGTGACCAGCATGCGTTGCACAGTTTCCACGCACACTCATAACTTCGCCAACTTTTTATATTTTTACTCCAGATTTTCAACATTGTCATTTTTGCACACCTCCTTATGAACAGTACAGCTGTCATTTTTTACATCTTGCCTGAAACATGTTTTCGTACCTGTGGCACATAATGGGCACGGTCCCGGTGCAAAATCAAAGTCCGGGACATATTTAGAAAATTGCAGTGCCACTGTTCATAAGCAGAGGTCCCAAAATTCCTATGTTGCAAATGTGGTATAAAAGATCCCCCAAATAATTGCATTACAGGTGTGTGTTGCACAGTTTCTATGCACGCTCGTGACTTAATTTTTTTTGATATTTTCACTCCAGATTTTCATCATTATTTTTTACACCTCCTCATGAACAGTACAGCTGCCATTTTTCACATCCTGGCAGAAATGTGTTTTCGTACCAGTGGCACCAAATGGCGCAGTCACTGTACAAAATCACCTTTCGGCTAACAATCTGATAGTGTCACTGTTAATGCGGTAGAGTCACAAGAAAGCCCATGTTGAAAACTTCAAGTGAAAATACCAAGAAACGCCCAGGGCATTAGGGTTTCCAATCATAATGCCCTACCCTGTAGTGACTGACAGGCTTCAGAGGTGTGACTTAGGATCACCCTATCCTCCTATACTGCACCCATTTCAGTGTATTTTCTTATGGAGTGGGGTGAGTATAAAGCCTGAACACCACAAGGCACACCTCGACAACTTGTCAGTGTCTGCAGGGTAGGGTGAAGTGAAATGACGTGAGCATTATGGACAATGACCCAAAGGCACACCTCAATGCCTTTCCATCTGTGCAGGGTAAGGGTGGGGCTGGCATCCATTCAATACTTCACTGCCATTCCTATTCTGCATCTGTCTAACTCCTGCACGTCCAATGCTAATGCCAGCAAGCAAACCTTCAGCATTGACAAATGCTTGTTTAATTTATGTATGTGTGTGTGTAACATATAGGACAGTGGATGGGGAAGTGTGCTTAATGAGAATTTAATGGTTGCCCAAGGTGTGGGATGCTACATAAACCCCAAAGGGGGAAGCCCGAGGGGTTTATTAAAGCATCCCACACCAAGGACAACCATTAAATTCGAGTTTAAATCATACTTCTCCATCTTTTATTTTTTATAATGGCTGGTCAGCAATTTTTTGCAACACAAACGTTACTGGTTCTATGTCTATACACACACACACACACACACCAGTGTGTGTCTTTCTGAGACAGTCTTTCTGTTTTTGATTTTTTTTTTTACAGTTGATTTTTTTTATGTAAATATACTTTTACTTTTTGCAGGCTTTGTATTTAGATCACGATTACGATCGCTTACCTCTGCGAGCGAGAGTCGAGATGTTGCCGGTGGCAGTTCTCTGGTGAGGTTTTATAATGGTAGGATCAACCAGATAGATTGTTTTTATGGTTACTGTGCATGTTTTTGGTTTGTATTTTAAAAGAAAAAGTGACGAGAGAAGTCTTGGTCTGGCAGCTCCTTGCTAAGCGAGTGAGGAGTCGCCATGTTTTCAAAAGTGTTTAGCCCGCCCAGAGAATGTGAAGAGCCAATGAGGGAGCAGCTGTGACTGAGTGACTTGGCGCTAGCTTACTGTTATAACCCACGAGTTATAATGACAAATTATAACTCGGTCAGCCCTAACAAAAAATTGCTGACCAGTTGTTATGAGAGCATTATGAGGGCAAATAACATTTAATTCTTATGTTTATAAATTTAAGACAGTTTTATTTTTAGGGCCTAGTTGAATGTTTTTAGTGAGTAAAGGTGACAGCCACATTTGTGATGGCAGTCAGGAATGGCTAGTACTATTGATTTTATTGTGACGAGGCTACTGGACCTTCTTCCAGTTCTGTCATCATGGAATATCAGCACTGGGTTCTGAGCTTCTCAGCCAGTCAGATTACTGGAGTTTTTATAGCCATATTATAATTTGGAATGCAGCACTGGACAGAACTTTGGAATGTAATGGTGGTGCACAGTTTCAGAATGTTGGGGTTGGGAGACATGCAGCTCAAACTATGACAGGGACACATCTATGAATTTGGTGGGGACTGACAATTTCAGAATACAGTGCAGCTGCACACTGTCAGAATGTGACAGGACACACCATTTTATTCTGAAATTGTTTGTTTTTGCCACATTCTAAAACTGTATGAACCACACACATTTAAGAAATGTGTATCACATCCCCACCACATTGAGTCCTTGCCACATTCTGACATTATGCGTTCCTGCCATGTTCCAAAAGTGCACATCCTTGCCACATTTCAAAACTTCACATCCTGACACATTCCTAAGTTGTGTGTCAATGGCACACACTGTTTCTGAAATTGTGTCACTACCACATTCCAAAATTGTTCTACCACTATATTTGCAAATTGTGTATCCCCTCTACATTCCGAAATTGTGCGTCACCACCACATTCTAAAATTTCATGTCTTCCCTACATTCTGAAGTGGTCTGTCCTGGCCGCATTCTGAAATTTTAATCCCTGCCATATTCTGAAATTGTGTCACCATTGCATTCAAAAAATGTTCATCCTCACCATGTTCTATAATTGTCTTTACCACACATTGTAAATTACATTTCTAGGGACGTGGATACGATGTACCATCCACATTTCTGGCAGTATTCCATTCAAGATTTGCTGGAATGTCTTCAAACTGGCTCCTTCCATCCACCTGGGTGGTAACTCTCTTGACATCACCCAGTGATGTCAGATTCCTTTCCACTGGAAGAAGAAGGTCCCCTCCTTAATGCTGTCCCCGCTGAGTAGACCCTTTGCATCACTACCTTTGAAAAACAACTTTGCCCTAAAGTAACTTCAAATTCTTTGAACTCTCAACATGGATGGCTACAAGTTGGTGCTGGGTTTCAAGTGGTGTGAGTGTGGGCAGAAGATGTCCCAGGTGGACCCACACACCTCGCGCGTCTAGTGCCTAGGCCATGAACATGATTCCCGAGCATGTGGTCTGTGTCACGCCTTGAATCCCAGTACACTGGAAGACTGGCATGCCAGGCTACTTTTAGGGTGCCCAGATGAACGGGACCCTCCTGTTAGGTCAAATGATGCCTGCCAGATGGTCTCCACAGCTGGGGGGGTTGACAGAACAACCTGCAGCATTTGAAGAGGTGGTGGCTTAGTACACAGAGCATGCCTCTTCAGCGTCATCCTTTGTGCCATTTTCCTTGGGCGCCACCTTCACAGAGGCGTTTAAAGATTTGTGCCAGTCCCTTCTCACGTTTGGGCAGGGCCCCTCTAAAGGCACAGAATCTTAAAAAAAAGAGAATAAAAAGAAGGCTGTGCATCATTTGTGGGATCTCAAGTGTTCTCAGGCCTTGGATTCCCATGCTTCTCTGAAGGTTTTCACTATGGTTGATCCTTAGGTTCAGCCTGCTGGCTCCATGGTCTTCCCATTGGGCCAGACAGTTGAGATCCCCGTTGACCAATCTGTGGAGATTTTTCTTGAGCTGGTTGATGCGCTGTTGATGGACGAGGTGTGTACCTCACTTTCTAGGACTCCGGTCCTACCAGTCACTTTTAGGGTGGGTCAGACTGATAAATTTGGCTTATGTTGAGAGCCTTCCTGTTCTCTGGCATAACTCTCCTGCTCAGTCTTGTGTACACGCCTTTCACCATGTCCTTCAGAGACTGGCAGTTTTTTCAAGTTGTCAACTAATTGGGCTAGGTCAGGAATGACAACACAGGTGATTGGAAGAGTGACCTCTGAGTTATGATCTATACTACCTGCCACAATTATCTCATGTGACACTTGACTGACCAAGACTACGTGATCTCAGTCTAAGAAGGTGCTGTGTTCACTAAAATCTAAAGTTTCCTTTTGGGCATGTTTATTTGTTAGTGGGCAATAAGTCCTTTATAGTTCTTTTAATATTTTCTTTAAAACCATTTGTCTTTTTGTGCCTATGACAGCCATATATTTTGCACCAGTGTATTTTACTAAAATCTTTGATACACCAACCCAAATATTTGCATAGTAATTTTTGGGAATAAAAAAAAAACTGTACATCTAATCATATGAATATAAGTTGGAAGAGTTATTTTAAGTGTGCCACGATGGCAAAGGAAACAGAAATCTAAACCTGTTTTACCTTTTAAATTATCTTTTTTTTAGAGACATGGGTCTATGTTTTATGATAAACTGAGAAGGGATACCAAAGTCAGGATTTATGAATAAAATTGTCTACTTTGACATAAACATTTAAGTCTTATAAGGTAGTTTTGGCAGTAAAATGAACAGACAGTTACAGTTTTAAGCTGAATGACAATTCAAAATACAGTTACAATTTTTCTGAAGAGCAGTGCAAAGCAGAAAGTAATATTTTCATCGCAGACTAAAATAGTCGCATAAAGAAATAAAAACTAATGCCAGGATACCGGTTCCTAGGTCCTATGCCTAACAGTGGTAACACTCACCAGACCAGCACAAACCTGATGCCTTTTTGAATTCCTAAGAGTCAAGGTGACCACCTCTGGCAGTTGTCCCTTTGAGACTCCTTACCTTGCCTGGGGTGGTTGAGGATTTATATACTTTTTGCCAGAGTAGAAAATGGGTCTCTGACAAATGGCTTATGGAGTCCTGTGTGCTTTTTCTGAGTAATCAATCATGAGTTGTTGATCAGATGCCAAATGTTGTCAACAACTTTAGCATGTAATTGATGTAGGATTTTGTTTTGAGCTGTGACGTCTAACCTGACCCCACAGCATCTCGTGTAGGAGTCTGGGAAGAAAAAACTCCTGTAAACATAAAGAGTAACATGGGACCATAGTCTGAAATTTCACATTTGACAGCAAGGTCAACAACTTATCACCCTTTGTGGTTAGTCTAAACTAAGACATCGGTCTAGCTGAGACAAGGTTGACCAATTTTTTACTCCATATGGCCAGACTTGATAGGCTGATAGAATATTGACTGTGTCTAGCTGTGGAAAGTCCATTGCAAGTGTTTGGAAGGGTCATGCTCTACGTCTCATGAAGGCATAGCTTGCTGTTAATAATAATTAAAATTAAAACCAAAAAAATAAAAGCCAAGTACATCAGTTTCAGAGCTTTGTAAAATACCCCTCCCAGGCTTCATCATCAGCTGTCAGTCACCATGACTCCTGACAGACTTCATAGGGTCAACAGGAACTCTGGCAGTCGACCACTTTTCAATGATTCCTCGGAGTCTGAAGGCTCCTCCTGCACTCCCATCTGTTGGATGCATAGTTGGGAGAGGATTTGTCCACATAGAATGGTTCCACCTTTTTCGGTGGCCTGCTCTGTTTAATCTCAGAATCGACAGGACTGAGATTCTCAACTGGGGTGACTCCACTAGGGTGGCCTTCCCAGTAGCTGAGGCCATTCTTGGCCCCACTCTGGAGCTTTGGCAGCACCCTGCCTATTGCCCAGAGTCATCAGCCTATATGGCTCACAAGTATGCGGTCCCCATGGGTTCCCTGTCACGTTCCACTGAGCTTCCTTTGACTGAGGGTCTGGTGGTCAACTCAGTCTTCTGGCATACCGGTAATGTTAGGGATGTAGACAAGCCCCCCAACAAGGAATCCAAAAAGTTGGATCACGTGGTCAGTAAGTTCTATGCAGCCTTTTTGTTCGGCCTTCAGCAGATGAGTTTGGCCCTTTTGATGGCCCACTTTGCTCAGGACCTGTTGGGCACCCTTGATGAGGTGCTTCCCCAACTCCCGGTGGACTTACAGACCATGGTTAAGTAAGTCTGGGACCAGGGCCGAGCGGTGGCTACAAAGCAGCTCCAAATGGCCATGGACATAGGCGATTCCTGCATCCGGTCTGTGGCTGCTACAGTGGCCATGCGTTGCAGGGCTGGGCTGAGAATCTCGACCTTTACAGCACATACTCAGCACAAGTTGGTGGATGTCCCCTTCCTGGGCACCAGCTTCACCTTACTCACACAGAGTAGTCCATTGCTACCCTGGGCTTGGCTACCTCCACCCAGAGGGATCCCAAGGGCTCTAAGCTTCAAAGGAAGAAGCCTTTTTGGCCCCTCTCTGCCAAGCCATCCCAGCCCCCAGCTGGGCAGCAGGCCCAGGCTTGGCATCCTTGGCTGAAGTTGATTGCTTCGGTCATCCAAAAGCCAGGTGGTAGGGGCCCCGCTGCTTTCTCAGCTTCCTCCACATCCACGCCTGCCCAGTGATGGGACATGGAGTGTCCCCCCATGCTCGTCCTGACTCCCTGGGTCCTTCCATGGGAGGCCATCTCTACCACTTCCTTTCCACCTGGTCCGCTGTCTCCATTGACAGTTGGGTTCTCGAAGTGGTCAATGAGGGTCTGCCTATAAAATTCAAGGCTTTATCTGCCTTGCCTAGCCCATGCCCCATGGGAGGACATAGTGTCTGCCAACATGCTGTTAGCCCTTCGGGAACACATCTCCCAGCTCCTCCAGAAGGAGGCAGTGGCTCCAGTCCTGGGCCCACCACTAAACCCAGAATTTGTCTCCAGGTACTTTATGGTGCCAAAATGGGCAGGGGGCTGGCGCCCCATCTTAGATCTGCACGGCCAGAACAAATTTCTTCAGTCTTGCACTTTCAGGATGGTCACTTTGTCTTGGATCATTCCATCTCTGGAGCAGAACATGTGGTTCTGCTCCCTGGATCTTCGGGATGTGTTCTTCCAGCACAGGGTCATAACCTTGCAGTTAAAACTGTGCATATCAAGAATCTGTGTGTGGCATAATAACGTCGGCACTATACGCTGACCAGAACTACCGCAACACACAGTGGAGCACTACCTTTGTTTTTAGAGGGGGCTGTTCCCCCTGCACCCCCAATGTGGGGGGCTTTGCACATTCACACTCCCCGGACTAAATATAGTCAACTCCAAGGGATTGTGGACTTTGGGGAAACAAATAAAAATGGAGCAGGGATTTTTTTTGTTTCCCCAACAACAACAAAAATGCATGATACTGAGACCTCGGGAGAACTGAATCACAGCCCCAGGTCACCGACACATCTGGAGGCAGGTGCTCTAGCAGGTCCACCAAGGGAGTGGCTCAGCTAGTTACCACCCTGGCAGTGTCCTTCTCCTTCTACAATGTCAGATTACAGTGACAGGGGTAGCAGTTCTTACCACATGCATAAAGGACCCCTGTCACTGTAAAACCATACATGTTTCTCACAGCGTGGTATCCCTTGTGTGGTTCTGCCCATGCTATATTCACCTGGTACCTGTTCTTCTACATTCCCATCCATCTGTCCCACCACCAGTTCCTGTGGTCCTGTGTAGAAGGGGTTCTCTACAAGTTGCATGCCATGCCTTTTGGCCTCTCCTCGACTCCCAGGGTCTTCACCAAATGTGTTGCAGTGGTGGCAGCTTACCTGAGGCACCAAGGGGTCTGGGTGTACCCCTACCTGGATGAGTAGCTTCTAGGAGGTCCCTCCAGGGTGGAGGTGGAGCAGGCAAGGGATCTAACCCTCCATATCTGCTTCTCCTTTGACCTCCTGGTGAACGAGACAAAGTCAAAGCTCATACCTTCGCAGGTGATGCACTTTATTGGGGAGGAGCTCGACTCTTGCAGAACCAGGGTTCAACTCCGGTGGACCAGGCAGAGGCTCTCTCCTCCTTTTCCCAATCATTTTGGGTTGGGCAGTTGCGCCCTGCTTGTGACTTCTGTGCCTCCTGGAATAAATGGCAGCATGCACCAGAGTGTTCCATTGGGCCCAATGGAGAATGCACTGTCGGCAATGGGAGCTTGCCCATGAGTGGTCTCAATACCAGGGCCACTTTGACCAACCAGTCACTGTGACCCAGCTGATGTGGGATGCCCTCCAGTGGTGGTTAGTCCCAGAACATCTGCAGGAAGGAATCCCATTTGTCCACCCGGAGCTGACGATCGCCATCACAACTGATGCCTCCCTGATGGACTGGGGTGCCCACCTGGGAGAGCTCAGAGTCTACATACTCTGGCCCCCAAGGAGTCCAAATGCCATATCAACCTGCTGGAGCTTCATTCAGTTTGGATGGTGCTGACAGCCTTTGCTCCACACCTTTGGGGTCAGGTTGTTCAGGTCCAGATGGACAATACCACAACCATGTACTACCTCAACAAACAGGGCAGGATGCATTCCCTTCCTCTGTGCAGGGAAGCTTTCTTCATCTGGACCCTTGTGCTCAGCCTGGACACTGATCTCCTGTCCATCCATGTGGCCAGCATCTCCAGCCAGCTGGCAGATACCCTCAGCAGTGTACGTGAGGTGTCTCCTTAGTGGTGTCTCCATCCAGAGGTAGTACACAGCCTGTTATCCCAATGGGTCACCACTCTGGTGGATCTGTTCTCCTCCAGGAAGAATGCAAAGCTGAGGCTGTATTATGCCCACCCCTTCAGCTGGGAACACTGCAGGGGGATGCCTCCTTGAGTCCCTGGACCCCGGGCCTCCTCTATTCCTTTGCTCCATTTCCTCTGATCTACATAGTGCTGATATAAGCCAGGAGAAACAAGGCATGGATGATCCTGGTGGCTGTGGACTGGTCCCACCAGTTCTGGTACCCCAGTCATCTCAGCCTTGGCAGCAGGCTCCCGTGGCATCTTCCTCTCCACCTGAACATGCTCTCTTACAGTCAGGGGAAGGTACTCCATCCGGCCCTTTGATCCCTGCACCTGACAGCCTGGTTCCTGCGTGGCTAGAGTTCCAGGCTATGGTTCTTTCCAAAAATGTTCATACCATGGTTGAGGCTTCTTGGAAGGACTGGCCCCAAAAATGCTATGCCTTCAAATGGAAGAGGTTCTCCATTTGGTGCCAGGGCTAGGGGCTTGACCCCTTATCTTGCCAAGTGTATAGCATTCTAGACTACCTTTGGTCCCTCTCTCAGTTGGGTCTCTGGCCGATACCCTTAAGGTGTACCTGGCAGCCATCTTGGTGTACCGGGTGCAGGCTGGTATGCCATTGGTGGCACAGAAGAAGGTGGTCTGGTGCCTTTTAAAAGGCCTTGACCACATTTCCCCTTCGGTGCATGAACTACCACCACCACCTTGGAACTTATTGCTGCTATTGACAGAGCTCATGGGTGAGCTATTTCAACCGATGCACAGGTGTGAGATGTCACAGTTGTCTGGAAGATTGTCTTTTTGGTAGCTATCACATCAGCCAAAAGGATTAGTGAGCTTTAGGTGCTCTCATTGGAGTCTCCTTACCTGATCTTCCACATGAAGAAGGTTGTCCACCCCAACCTGAAGTTCCTCTCGAAGGTTGTGTCTGAGTTTCTCCTTAACCAGGTGATCAGATCGTAGTGTATTTCACCAACCACACCTTAGAGGTTAAGCACAGGCTCCATATTTTGGATCTGCAGTGAGTGTTATCCTATTATAAGGAGCGCATGGCTGGAGTTCGGGGAGAGGTTCGCCAGCTCTTTGTCACCTATGCTGAAGCCATGCCTGGCAGACTGGCAGCTAAGCAGATGATTGGCAGGTGGATTGTAGCCTGTATCAACCTGTGCTATAGGTTGGCGGGGAGGTAGCCTTCAGTAGGTCTAAGGACTCAGTCCACCCATCACATACTGCTGCCTAGGTGGCTGCTTCCAGGGATGTCCATATCCAGGAAATCTGCAGGGCTGCTACCTGGAAGTCAGCACACACCTTCATTTCCCACTAACGCATCAACTTTGAGTCATGCTGGAATGCTGGTTTTGGGGCCTTAGTCCTCTGATCTCAATTCCCTAAATAGGGGGTGTGCACCTTGCTCCCTCCTCCTCCTAGAGAACTGATATGAGTCTGCACTAAGTGTGACTAATGCATCATATCCATGTCTCTAGAAAAAACAGGTTACTCACCCGTAACAGTAGATCTTCCACAGAGTGGTCTCTTGCAGCAAGTAATACACTTGGGTCATCACCAGAGATCACGGTGGCACATGGCAGCTCTTCTAGCAGTCTTTTCCAGGGGCTGCCCACACATGACATCACGTTCCTGTTTCCTTTATAAGTGTGGGTGGTCCCTGGTATTCTCAGTTCATTTTCCCGCCATCTTCAGCTCACATACAGAAGCTAGTGCAACTCAGTAGCAGTCATCGATGAGAATTTGAGCTAACATCGACGAATGTCCAAAGAATCTACAAGCAAGATAGCGCTATTTCATTCCTGCCATTGCGATAGAAAAATCTAAAGTTTCGACAACCACACCACTTGTGTAAAGTGTCTGGGACCCACACACGACACCACCTACTGCATACATTGCCAGGATTTCAACCAGGCAACCCGTCATTGATGGGTGCAGGAAATCAGTCATTTAATGAGCTGGCCTGTCTGTGCAGTGATTGGATTTCCACTTGCGACACTGGCAACCAGGGTTCAGGAATGGACCCATGTCGTCGGAGGGCCGGCTAAGGGAGAAGGATGGAGCATCCCAAGGACTGCTCTCCTTCTCTGGGGGGAGGGCAGGATGAATGTCCGGTGCTTAATGGACCCCTGGTGGAGGCCGGGGGTACCATAGCAACCGGCATTAGAGTGTGGATCAGGGAGGCGGAACAGACACTGGATGTCATTGCATGGCCCACCTCCCAGAAACAGCACACAAAAAATCACTTCCTGCCAACGGCCCTAGATGGCCTTCATCAGCCTCCATGACCAGTCCTCAGACCTAGTCCCGTCATGCGGCACTGTTAAGGGGCCAGCGCTGCAACCCAAGCCAGGGGGTATCTGAGGGTTGTGGTCCCATGTGGAGCTGGAGGCCGGGATCTGTGACCACAGACAGAGATGCCAGGTCATTGACAGCGGGGGCAAACAAGTAAAATTAAAAAAATAAATCATTTAATGGAGCAGAAATTGTCTCTCATGGAGAATCAGGGGGCTTGTCGCAAGAGCTTCCAATCCACTGATTCTCACAAATGGCACAAAAAAGAGAAGAAGCCCTCCTCAACCTCTGTGTCTAAACACTCGTCGATGGCCACCGTTACAGGTGCCCCACCATCGACAAAGCATTCACACACTGCCTCCTCATCGATGGGTGGTTACACCCTCTCATCTATGCTGCTTTCCAGCACTTTAACTGCAATCTATGACGAACCCCTTGTGAGCCCCATTAACGGGGGCTTCTCTCCCGTTGACAGTGAGTTCATTTTCACATTCTACTCATGTTTCCCCAGCAGCTCTGTTGACGAGGGGTCGCATTCCGATGGGGAAACCTACTGCATTTGCCATGCATTCCCCCCCTCCACCCTCACAGGTGTACTCCCACAGGGGCCAGGCGGACAGGGATTGGGACACTGGGCTTTGCCACCCAGCTGCAAGACCTGTTCAGACTACACATCCAATCCCCTCTACAATCTCCTTGGTTTCTCAGAAACCCTCCTCCCTACACTCCTTTGGATGTTGCCTCAGTAGTTCAGTAGGTTTTGAATGCCATCTGGCATACTCAGCCCTCCAATCCAGGAGAGCAGAGTCACCAGTCGCATTCCCCTACTCCTCCGCCTAAACTCCTCCAGGGTGACAGAGACCCTTCACCACCCCGGTCACCTCCCTCATATTTGTGGTTGACAGCCTAGAAATGTAGAAGTTGACGGCAGATAAAGATTGCATGGCCCATCCAGTCTGCCCATTTTTATGTTTGCTTGCACGCATGTGCAAGAAACATAGTGCCATCGTCCGAGTTTTCAGAGGTGTGTCACCCCCTCTTCCAATTCAATCAGTGTGTTGGCAGGTGCAGCCACAGTCCGCCAATGCATGCTGGAGCTGTCTATGACAGCTCCAAATTGCAGTGGCGTACAGTTGAAAGGGGGAGCTATGCTTCAGTGAGCAGCGATAAGATATTGCCTGCTCATGCGCAGCTCCCTCTAGACGCACGCGCGTGCACACACACACACACACACACACACACACTCTCTCACGCATACAGCTGCCATTTTTCATATGTCGCCCAAAATGTGTTTTTGCACATGTAGCGCACAATGGTGCTGTTGGTGTGCGAAAGCAATGTTTGGGACAGATTATGAAAATCACAGTTACACTGTTCATGAGCAGAGGTCTTAAAATGGCTATGTTGAAAATGTGGTGACAAAAGTCCATAAAATGACTGTGTTACGAGTGAGCATTGCGCGGTTTCCACGCACCCTCGTAAGTTCATGGCTTTGTAATATTTTCAGTCCAGATTTTCACCAGTGGCATTTTTCCACACTTCCTTATGAACAGTACAGCTGTCATTTTTCACAACATGGCTGAAGTGTGTTTTCACACTTTCAGCGCAGAGGTGCGTGGTCGCTGTGGGAAATCATTGTTTGGGACAGATAAAGAAAATCACAGTGACACTGTTCATGATCGGAGGCACCAAAATGCCTGAGTTGACAATCTGCTGTAAAAAAATCCCCAACCTAATTATATTACGGGGGTGTGTTGCACAGTTTCTGTGTACGCGTGTGACTTCACCAGTTTTCTTTAATATTTTTACTGCAGATTTGCAACATTGACATTTTTTACACCTCCCCATGAACAGTACAGCTGTCATTTTTTACAACCTGTTCGGAATGTTTTTGCACCTGTGGTGCTAAATGCCGTAGTTGCTGTGCATAAGCAGCTCTCGGCTAACAAACTGATATTGCCACTGTTCATGAGGCGGGTCCAAAAAAATGTTGAAAATTTGGAGTGAAAATACCAATGAATGCCTGAGGTATTTGGGTTTCCAACCATAACGCCCAACCCTCTGAGAATGACAGGCATCAGGGGTGTGACTTGGGATTCTTGCCTGTAATGCCCATACCATTCCACACCCTGCAGCCAATGAGAGGCATCGAGGTATGCCTTGGACTCTTGGCCCCAAAGTTCACCCCATTCTCCTATATCGCACCCATCTCACCGTATTTCTTAACGGAATGGAGTGCGCGCAAAGACCAAAGACCCCAAGGAACACCATGACACTTGTCAGTGTCTGCAGGGTGGGGTGTGGTGAAATGGCGTGGCCGTTATGCCTGACGACCCAAAGGCACACCCCAATGCCTGTTACTCTCTGCAGGGTGGTGGAGGGGTTGGCTTCAGCTCAGTACTTCACTGCTATTCCTATTATGCAGCTCTGTAACTTCTACACTACCACTGCCAATGCCAGCAAGGAAACATTCGGCATTGACAAATGCTTGTTTTCTACCTTATGAATGTGCCATAGGCCTGTACTCTGTCAATGGCCTATCTATTCATACTCATTTGTATTGCTCCCTTGTGCCTATCCCATGCCTGTTTGAAGCCATGCACTGTATTCAAATCCACCACTTCCTGAGGTAGGCCAGTCCATGCATCCACCACCCTTTCTGTGAAAAAGAGCTTCCTCACATTACCCCTTAATCGACCTCTCTCTAATCTCATGCTGTGTCCTCTTGCCCTGCTGTTTTTCTTATATTGAAACATGTTAGACTCTTTCACCTTGTTAATGCCCTTAAGATGTTTGAATGTTTCGATCATATCACCTCTCTCCCTCCTTTGCTCCAGGGTATACATATTGAGCTCCGTTAATCTGTTCTCATATGTTTTCTGATGCAGTCCCTGCAGCATTTTGGTTGCCCTTTTCTGGACTGCCTCCATTTTGTTAATGTCCTTGTGCAGGTGCAGCCTTCAGTACTGCATGCAGTACTCCAGATGGGGCCTAACCAGTGTCCAATAAAGAGGGATTATTACCTCCTTCTTATGACTTGCGATACCCCTACTACACCCCAATATCCCTCTAGCCTTACCTACTTCTTTAATGGTCTGCTTGGATGATTTCAGGTCATCTGTGATGATGTTGATACCCAAGTCTCTTTCTTCCCTTGTGATTGCCAGCAACTCCCCTCCCAACCTGTAGGTGGTTTCAGGGTTTCTCTTTCCTACGTGCATGATCTTGCACTTCTTTGCATTAAAACCATTGCCACACTTCTGACCATTTTGCCAGTTTATCCAGATCTCTTCTCATTCTGCTCACCCCATCTGGATCATCTACTCTGTTTCAGATCTTGGTGTCATCTGCAAACAGACAAACAATACCGTCCAGTCCATCTGCAATGTCACTGATGAAATATTGACGAGGACTGGCCCCAGGACTGATCCCTGAGGTACTCCACCTATCAGATGAGGCTGATTTTCCAATAGATTTTATAAGAGATTTGGAGGATGAGGAATTCCAAGACCTAGATTTCCAGCTACAGTCCCCTTGTTCAGATATTTCTTCCTTAAATAAGAATTTATCGAGGCAGACTGCTGCCTCTCCTCCTGATTACCCATCCTTCCATGAGATGATGGTCCAAATTCAAAAGGTCATGGGATTCTCCACTACCGAACATGACAAACAACGTAAGTGTAACCCCTAGGTGGCGCTATCCTATAGCCTACTAACCCTGCCTGTGTGACTCTGTACAGGTTGAGGGGCCTGAGCTCTTTGAATGTGTGTGTCCACCCAGAGGAATGGTTCTGGGGTAATGTAACTGCTGTTGGAATAGCCCTCCGGGATGCTATAACCCCCCCATAACCCCTCTAGTGGTCTAAACAGTACAGCAACAAAACATTCACATGTACCATATGTCAGTAATGGCTTGCTCATACCCCTTGCACTTACCACCAGGGCTGGATCCTCTGTAGCTACTCTGAGACCCCTTGTAAAATAATACCAGTGATGCAACAATGCGATAACAGTACTGTATCCCCACCAAGAAGGTACACACTAACCAGATTTAAACTGTAAAACAGCAATCTGATTTATTTAGGGGGATATGAACAGGAGTGGGGCATGAATCTAGCAGATGATTCATAGATCTGATTATTTCAGGCTGGAAATGCATGTACAGTGAATCCCTTTGACACTGTCACACAACTCTGGGTACCTAGTTTGGAATAACAGGCTAGCCTGAAGCATTGCCCAGGGTAGCCTGGCATTGCAGCTGTTGTTGGGGCCCTTAGGAAAGACAACAATTGGCATGCACTCAGACCCAGAATTTGTAATCTGAAGCCAGATGTCTCAGTCCGTTGTAACAAACCCAAACAAATAATCAGATGACAAACAATGATTGCAGCTTTGTTGCAGGGAGCTATCCTGTTTGTAGTCGCACTACCCAGACCAAGTGATGATCCAACAAAATGAGACCTGTTACAGATGGCTTGATGAAACAGGAGGAGAATTCCCTCATGGTCCTCGTCAAAATGTTGGTCTTCAGGATGCAGGAGTAATTTAACACTGGCTGACAACATGCAAACCGAATGTCTTGAGCTACTCAGCCATGCAAACACCTTGAAAACTAAGCACATTTATATGTAAGACTCTGCCTTCTGGTCCTTCCAGTTAGCTTGCAGGCTGATCCCGATTTCAGCTTGGATGCTGCTCAAATCCCCTGCTACTGTGACCCCAAACATGGGCCAGCTAGACACTTAGACTGATGACTGAGAAGTCTAGGCCTGGCAGGCCTATCCTCTGAGAGCAGGCAAGCTTCCCAGAGACTCACACTGAACTGGACGAATCTCTCAAATCTGAACAAAATGAGCAGTTGTCCCCTTTTATATGGGGCTAGGTTCCAGAAATCCTATTGGCTGCTAAAGCTGTCTTAAACAGTTCTCAGATGTTAATTGGCTCCCTTTTTGGCACCTAGAAATTGTCCCAGTTAATCTCTCATATGTCTCTGGCATTGTCCCAAAAGCCCTTTTGTTCAATCCTGGCTTCTGAGTGGAGGAAAGGCACAAAAATGGTGGTTGTAGTTCAAGTTCAAGCAGTCTTTTTTTTTTTTTTTTTTTTTTAACATTTATTCTGCTTTTTCTGGCAGGACACTTCTGTCAGAATCAGCACTGGTCATGGCCCCCAGGACTCCCACCTACTGCCCATTGCTGTTGCTGCTCCTGGTCACCCCCAGCTTACCCCCCCGGAGGGCGGAGCCATGGCACCGGTCTCTGGTATTCGATGCCGTGGGTTAGTATCTAGTTGGGAGAGCTTCTGGTGGCAGAGGCTAATTGAAGTCCTGGGGAGGACTTCACACAGACAGGGGTCCCGCCATGTTTTTCCTTCCCCTGTAGGCTGGGGCGGAGACATGCAATGACACCAGCATCTGTCCCGCCCCAGAGAACGTTGATTTTGCATCGCATACAGGGTGGCAACCTGGCCTCCACCAGGTGTCGCTCCTGTGCGATCGCGAGTCACCCCCCCATCCCCCTGGAGGAGGAGATCAGTCCTAGGGATGCTCAATCCTGCTCCCCCCGGTTAGCCCTCCGATGATCCGAGTCCGTTCCCAAACCCGGGTCGCCGGCGTTGCAAGCAGAAATCCAACTGCTGCGCCGGCGAGCCGGCAAGTTCAAGCAATCTAAATCAGTGTCACCTATGCCTATAGTTCTGGTGCAGCCAGCAGTTTAGTATTTATTAATTAAAATTCCCCACTGGCATATAGCCCTAACAGTTCTGTCTTGAATGAGTCAACTGTTAATTTAATTGAATGTACCCTTAGGGAGCCGTTGCTCCTGTAACACACTGCTTCTAGGAACACTGCAGTGTAGCTCATGAATATTTATGAGGGCTTCCCTCTGCCCTGACCTTTGTCTTCCTGATGCCCCAGTGGCAGTGCTTTAGGTGGCTGCCATTTTATTTATTTAAAATAATTCTCCTCTTCTTGTGTTGTGTCTCCAGTACTTATTTAACTTGGTCTACACGGGAAACATGGAGAAGACACACAGTTGCTTTATTAGACCACAAGGCGGTCAGCTGCATGAGTGCACCTCCTTGAATGTGTGAGAGGCGGCCTTAAAGCATGCTGACCATTCCTAGAGGGATTTGCGAGCCCCACAGGGCTCAATTAGATAGAGGGACACTGGGGAACATGGCTAAGTAGCAAAAGGAGCCGTGGAGGATCAGGGACACCAGCTGCAGCGGGAGCACACCCAGAGGGGCATGATTAAAGGTGAGCCCCCAAATTGGGGGGGGGCATTACATAAGGATATGGCAGACTATCTAAAACTACCAGAGGAACCTGTCTTAGTGGTACCCCCACTTATACAAACCTACCAAAATGCTATGCTTGCAGCCTGGAACCAGCCTTCCACTGTTACAGCTATTCCCTGCAAGGCAGATCGCCTTTACCAGGTTCCTCTGGATCACTCTTTTTTATCCACTACTCCTGAAGCAGATTCAGTAGTGATAACTGCTGCTCATGATTATACTAAATGACCAAAACACATGAGCACCTTACCTCCTGATAAAGACTCCCATAGGATAGACTATCTAGGGAAAAAAAGTATTCCAAGCAGGTACCATAAATCTCAGAATCCTAAATTATATGGGACATATGGTCAAATACCAGCATACACTCTGGTCCTCTGCCATTGAATTAGTTAATAAACATCCTCCTTCACAGAAGGGAACAATTACTGGCTTCAATGTCTACCGGCAATTCCATCTCCCGACACTTACTTCATTTGGGGTATGATGCGGTCAGCACTTCAGCCCACATGTCAGCAACCGGCATTCCCCTGCATTACCGTGACTGGCTTCACATCTCAGGCTTTACACCTGATGTACAGCATAGAGTGGTCAATGCCCCCTTTAATGGGTCTAAACATTTCTGCCCAGGTACCCAAACACTGATAGATGATCTCCAATGTTCAGGATGGACACTCCGTATAGTATATGGCATTTATCATACATCCCAGCCATCATATCGTCCTCAATCATCCTTTTATTCTAAAAGAGGTGGAAAATACAGAGGCTTACATAGAGGCAGATTCCAAGATTGTTCTCAGCCTTTCAGAGCCAACACGTTTGCCGCCAAGGGCTCTTGCTCCCACCCTTCAGGTGGGTCTGGTCAGCCCGCCTCCCAGTGACCAACTGGGACTCTGTCCATGCTTCCTCTATCAAGCCTCAGAAGTTGTGGGCAGTCATTTTGCCCTCCATTTAGAGGCCTGGCACACAGTTACATTGGACAAGTGAATACTTCAGATTATTCAGATGGGTCACACTCTGGAACTTATTTCCATTCCTCACCCTCATTCCCGTGATCTCTCCAGTACCCACCCAACCACATTCCCATTCTCCAGGAGGAACTCCAGGCTCTTCTGGCCAAGAAGGCTGTTTATCCGGTACCCCTGGCAGGCCATCAAAAAGGGTTTTATTCCCACTTCTTCCTGGTGCCAAAACAAATTGGAGATCTCAGACCAATCCTAGACCTCAGACAATTGAACTGTCACATCCAGTACAAAAGGTTCCGCATGGTCACCCTAAATTCCATCATGCCAAAGTTGAAACAAGGGGACTGGCTATGTACCCTGGATAGGAAGGATGCCTACCTACATATCCCCAGCCATCCTGCTCACCACAGGTTTCTTCGTTTTCACCTGTTGGGACAACACTACCAATGTTGGGCTCTTCCATTCGGCCTGTCATCCACGCCAAGAGTGTTTACCAAGTGTCTAGCAGTAGTAGCAGCAGCCCTACAATGGCACAGACACTTTGTCTTCCCATATCTTGACTACTGGCTCATCAAGGCAGGGTCCAAATCCTCTCTGCTTTGCTCTCTACACACAACCCTAACTCTGTTCCACTCTCTAGGGATTACAGTCAATCGGCCGAAGTCCAATCTGACCCCTTCACAGTTGCTCCAATATATAGGAGTGGTCCTAGACACTTTCTCTGCCAGGGCCTACCTCCCAGCTGACAGACAAGATGAGCTTCTATCTCTGTCTTCTCAGATACAAACCCAGAAAGTAGTCACAGCCAGATGTATATTACGTTTCCTAGGACATATGGCCGCTACTATCTCTATGGTAGCACTTGCTCATCTTCACATGAGACCAGTCCAGTGGATTCTCCAGAATAAGTGGCCTCAAAGAACAGGAAATTTTGAAGACAAAATCAGAGTCACTCCCACATTGCAGTTCACCCTAGTATGGTGGACCCTCCGAACCAATCTAAGTCAAGGCATGCCCTTTCATTTCCCCCCACCCCTGCAAATATTGGCCATGGATGAATCCCTAGAAGGGTGGGAAATGCACCCGGGTCCTTACAGGACAACTTCTATCCCTCCTCTCGACATCAGTCTCCTGGAGATGAGGATGATTCGCTTAGCCTGTAAGACGTTTCAACTTCACTTGTCCCTGGGACAGTTGCTGATTCAATCAGACAACACCTCAGTAGTGTTCTACCTCAACAAACAAGAAGGTACAAAATCCTGATCTCTGTGCAAAGAGATGATTGCAGTATGGCAGGTGGCCATTTGGCAACACCTTGTACTGACAGCTGTCCATCTACCAGGATGTCAAAATCTTCTCGCCAACCTTCTCAGTCACCGGTCATCCACACACAATTGGACATTTCATTATGAAGTGCTTCAGAATATCTTTCATCTGTAGGGGACCCCACAACTGGATCTGTCTGCCTCTCCACTCAATCACTGTCTCCCCAGATACTGTTCCATTATCCCAAGCAAACGGGGACAATCTATAGATGTCCTGTCCCAACCGTAGACAGGACTCTTGTTTGCTTCCCCCCATCCTTCTCCTACAATGGACTCTGCTGAAACTACAGCTTGAACCTGCCACCATGAGCCTCATAGCCTCTCTGTGGCCTCGGCAGGTGTGGTTCCCCGTACTTCAACAGTTCTCAGTGGAGGAACCCATCCTGTTATGATTAAGACCAGATCTCTTGACTCAGAATCAAGGGACATCCCAACCTGAAGTAACTACAACTTCACGCTTGGCTCCTGAGGACGCCTTCATATCACGTCTCCAAGTGTCCTCCCCATGGCCAGTATTCTACCTGCCTTACGTTAATGAGCGACCAGGGATACTTGTAACGCTAAATGGAAATGCTTTTCCATTTGGGCTGCTTACCGGTCATTGGATCCCTATTCTTGTCTACTGATGAAAGTATTGGATTAACTGGCCTCGATTGCTGAGACAGGATTAAGGTATCCCTCTATCAAAGTCAATTTGGCCTCCATTTTGGCCTTCCATGAACCTGTTGATTGCAGATTACTGTATCAACATCATTTAGCCAAAATGTTTTTAAAAGGACTATTGCATATTAAGCCACCTATCAGATGACCCACTCCTCCATAGGATCTCAATTTTCTAATAGAGAAATTAACTCTTGAACCCTTTGAACCAGCAGCCACTTGTGACCTCCGTTTTCTTTCTTGGAAAACACTGTTATTAGTAGCCATTACCTCGGCTTGGCGTATTTCTGAGCTTCTTGCTCTTGTGTGTAGAGAACCTTACTTAATTTTTCACAAAGACAGAGTGGCACTTCATACCAACCCTTCCTTTCTAAGGTAGTGTCTAAACACACCTTAAATCAATTCTTGGAGCTAACAGTATATTATCCTGCACACTCCAATCGAGGTGAATAAATCCTACATACTCTAGATGTCCATCGTATATTGTAATACTATACTAGTTGAATTAAATCAATTAAGAAAACCTCTCAACTTTTTGTTACCTTCGCTTCAAGCAGGGAAGGTCTCCTGGCCATTAAACGGACCCTCTCCAATTGATTAGCACACTGTATCACATTTTGCTACACAAAATACAATAAGTCATTACCAGGACCTGTCCAAGTCCATTCTACCAGAGATATGGCTACCATAGTGGCCTGCTTTAAAGGTGCCTCTATCATGGATCTCTGCAATGCAGCTATCTGATCCATAATTCATACTTTCATGAAGCATTACAACTTAGACGTTGCTTCACGCCATAGGACAGCCTTTGGCAGAGCTGTCCTACAAGGCCTCCTGCCATAATGACCATTCTTCTTAGATTTACTGCTTGGGATTCATCCTAAGTGTATTACTTGCTGCAAGAGACCACTCCGTGGAAGATAGTACAGTTACATAAGACCTTACCATAACAGTAGATCTTTGAGGAGTATCTCTTGCAGCAGGTACGATCCCAACCTCTGTCCCCCTCCTTCTCTAGGAGAACAAATTCTGGTCCAGTGACTTATGGGTTGGGATACCTAGGGTACCTCAGCTTCCCCTCAGTCCTCACTTAGCGAGCTGAATCCAGCAGGGGAACCGAGGATACCAGTGTCCGCCTACACTTGTATAGGAAACAGGAAAGAGATGTCATGTGTGGTGGTCCCTGGAAAAGACTGCCAGAAGAGTTGTCATGTGCCACAGTGACCTCTGGCGATGACCCAAGTGTATTATCTGCTGCAAGAGACACTTCTCAAAGATCTACTGTTATGGTAAGGTCTTGAGTAACTACTTTCTTGGAGTAGTATTTGATGTACATCCGCACTTACCCACCCGACCTCCCCTGGCAAGTGGCACACTGGTCTTGCTTCCAGCAGGCAAGATCTGACATCACAGGGCAGTGCCGAGGGAGTTACCACCTGGGTAGATGGAAGGAGCCAGCTTGAAGATGTTCCAACAGGAATTAAAGGGAATGGAACATGGCCAGAAGTGTGGATGCATATCATATACTATTCCTAGGACTACTGTTACAGGTGAATAACTGTTTTTTTCCCTGCTGCATTCCGAAACTGGGCATCCACACCACATTCTGCTCTGCTCCTTAATTTTATCTCCCACACACCCCATCACGAATAGACTCACCCTTGCCAGCTGTCCCACTGATGTAACTGACAAAGTCTCTGGCTGCTTTTCAGTCCTCTTGCCCACTGTCCCACTGGTGCAACTAACAATGCCTCTGTTGGCTGCTTTTCAGTCCTCTGTCCTACCCTAATCTAACATCTCCACTCCACCTTACCCTACCTCAACTGCCCTTATACCCTAAAATGCTCTACCAATCTCTTACTACCTGACAGTTCCAACCTGTACTGCTCTTAGTAACGTTGTCCTGAATTGCTGAATTAGCGGATTACTGCTCCACTGTCCATGTAATTTACCTGTGCTCTGTATCCTTGAATATAACTGAGTGTAACTACTGTACTTGTTGTAATCCCCCTACAAATAGAGGGTTCCTATAATGTCTTCCTGTGCTGCCTAATGCCCACTGTCAGGATGGTGTCCTGTGTCCTGTAGTTCTGATCGTCTGTATGAGAGTGCTCCAGTAAGCCTCCATGCCTGTCTCTTTAAGAGAGCAACTATTCTGTGTGGTAAAATTAGTCTGGGCTGGGTCCGAGTGATTGAAGGCTCATGACCAGAAAGACGGTCCCGTATTTCTGCTCCATTCTGCAGTCACTGTTTACGTAGAGGGAGCTCTGTTAGGGAAAGTGATTATTTATTGTTTATCTGCTATAATAATAATGATAGAGAAGTTTATCTAAACTGTTTGAACTGCAGCTTGAAGTTTTTGGATAGAGCCACCATTTTGATTCTGGACTGCCAGTGCTGGACCAATCGAACCTCAGGGGACCTGTAATGGAGACTGTCCCCAGAGGTCTTGTAGGATTTAAATTTGGTAGGAATTGTAGTTTTAAGTGTTTAGTGCCTAAATGGACCTGAAGGGGGAGCCCTTTCTGTGGCAGTTCTCTCAGCCAATCAAACTTTTTGGATTACTGGGAAACCTCCCAGAACTGCTGAAGCAGAGAGTCAGTCATGAGTTGGAGTTTGGAGAGTGAACAGCTTGAGTCATCATGCAGCTGCTCCTGGTAGGAGCATATAAGAATTAGTGGGAAGGCTCTGCTGGCCTGCATGTCACATCTTCAGTTAGGAGTATCACCTTGTGTGTATCCTTCTCAGAGGTGCTGCCTGTAAATGGCATGAGTGAGGCAAGGGTACTTTGCACCATGCAGTTTAATGAGTGGTTGAAAAAATGGTGTGGAGCACAGGGGTTTGGCTTCATTGGGGACTGGGGTTCCACCTGGAGGGACACCAGCCTATACTGGCAGGATGGTCTGCATCTGTCCAGGAAGGGAACAAGTCTTTTGAGCAATCGGTTTAAATGCTTCATTGGCAAGCTTTTAAACTAGTCAAGGGGGGAGGCACTGATAAGCAGCAGAAAAATCCCAGCCTCTCCCTACAAAACAGGGTACTAAATGGGAAAAAGGCCGAGGTAGAAAGGTCAGTGGGGGATGCTGCAACAGAAAGTAAAGCCATCAAAAAATGGAGAGCAATGAGTACCAATGCCCGTAGTCTGAGTAACAAGCTTCCTGAATTAGTGGCCTTGATGGAGGAGGAACATCTGGATATCATGGCAGTCACAGAAACATGGTACACACAAAACCATGACTGGGATGTAAACATACCAGGATACACTATTTACAGGAGGGACAGGGAGGGTAAAAGAGGAGGAGGAGTAGCTCTTTACATAAGGGAAGGAATCAAAGCAACAGAACAAAAGGGTAAAAGGGAGAGAAGAAGCACTGTGGGTAAATTTGGAGACCGGCAATGGCACCACAATCCTCACAGGGTTAGTACAGACCCTTCTCAGGGGGAGGAAATGGACAAGGAAATGATAGAAAGTATACTTAGAATGGCAGAAAAAGGGGAGATATTGCTGATGGGTGATCTGAATATGCCAGATGTTAACTGGAGTGCAGTTGCAGCAGCCACTTCTAAGAGTGCGGTTATTCTAGATGCCCTACAGGGGGCATGCCTTAGACAACTAGTATTGGAGCCCACTCGAGAGGGAGCAATCTTAGACCTGGTTCTCTCAAATGGAGATGAAGAGAGGATCACAGATGTAAGTGGGTAGCCATCGGAACTAGCGACCATCGAACAGTATGGTTCTAATAAACACAACAATAGAGTCAAGCCATACAAAGACAAAGGTACTGGATTTTAGGAGGGCTGACTTTGTCAAAATGGGTGAGTGCCTAAGGAATGCACTAGCAAATGGTCAGGAAGGAGGGTGGAAGAACAATGGGAATAATAAAACTGCCATCACAGAGGTAACAAGCCTTTGTGTAAAGCAAATAAACAAAATGAAACGAGGTAAGAAACCACTATGGTTCTTAAAGGAAGTGGCAGTGAAGGTTCAAGAGAAAAAGAAAGCATTCAGGAAGTACAAAGGAATCACAGAAGGAACAGGACAGAGAACTGTATCAGTTAAAAGCAAAGGAAGCTGGAAAGGCAGTCAGAACAGCAAAGGCCCAAACCGAGGAAAAGATAGCCAACTCAGTTAAGAAGGGGATAAAACCTTTATAGGTACATCAGGAGCGAAGTAAGACCAAGGGAGGATAGTGAGGCTTAATAAAGGGAGGGAGGTGGGCAGAGGGCGACTGTGAAAAGCAGAGATACTAAACAAATATTTTGCTCAGTATTTACAAAGGAAGAGGGAAGGTACCTAAAACAAACAGTAGAAACACTCTGGATACAGAAGTTGATACCAGCCCATTTACAGAAGAAAGGGTTCTGAAAGAACTCTTAAAACTGAAGGTGGACAAAGCAGTGGGGCCTGATGGGATTCATCCCAGAATTTAAAAGAACTAGGGTAGAACTAGTGACACCACTGACTACCCTCTTTAACAAATCATGGGAGGATGGGGTGGTACCCGAGGACTGGAGGAGGGCAGATGTGATTCCCCTTCACAAAAGTGGGAGCAAGGCAGAAGCAGGAAACTACAGACCGGTTAGTTTAACCTCAGTGGTAGGGAAAATGATGGAATCACTTCTGAAGGAAAGAATTGTTGAGTATCTAGAGGCCAGAGGGGCACAGGACCCAAGGCAGCATGGATTCACAGCGGGAAGGTCATGCCAGACAAATCTGATAGATTTCTTTGACTGGGTGACCAAAGTAGTTGATCAGGGAGGGGCTGTGGACATGGCCTACCTAGACTTTAGCAAGGCATTTGACACAGTCCCACACAAAGATTAATATACAAGTTAGCCAGCCTGGAGTGGGTCCCAAGATGACAGCCTGGGTAAAGAATTGGCTGGAGAATAGGACACAGAGAGTAATAGTAAATAGAGTCCATTCTGAAAAAGGGGTTAGTAATTGGGTACATGAGGTTCAGTATGAGACCGGTCCTCTTCAATGTCTTTATAGCGACATTGCAGAGGGACTGGAAGAAAAGAAATATGTCTCTTTGCAGATGACACAAAGATCTGCAACAGAGTTGATGCACAAGGTGGAGTGGAAAGGGTGAGAAGGGACTTGGCAAGGTTAGAGGAATGGTCAAATGTATGGCAGCTTAGATTCAATGCTAAGAAGTGCAAGGTAATGCACCTGGGAAACAAAAACCCAGGGGAAGAGTACACAATGGGGTGAGATACTAACAACAACAAAATGGAAAGGGACCTGGGGTAGTCATATCAGATGACCTAAAGGTGGGCAAGCAATGTGAGAGGGCAGCAAGGAGGGCTGGGGATACTGGGATGCATAGGAAGAGGCATCACCAGTAAAAACAGGAAGTTATTATCCCTCTGTACAGACAGCTAGTGAGACCCCATCTGGAGTACTGCGTGCAGTTCTGGAGACCCAATCGCAAAGACATAGACAGGATGGAAGCTGTCCAGAGGAGGGCAACTAAAATGGTGCAGGGTCTGCACCGGAAGACATATGAAGAGAGACTTAAGGAGCTTAATATGTATAGCCTCGAGGAAAGGAGGGAGAGGGGAGACATGATAGAAACTTTCAAGTACCTCAAGGGAATCAACAACCTCTACAACAATCTTTTCAGATCAAATCGTTCAACCTCAAGGGAATCAACAAAGTCCAAGAGGGTAGCATCTTTCAAAAAAAGAGGTGTGCAAGAACAAGGGGGCACAATTTGAAGATAGAAGGTGGGCGGCTCAGAGGTAATTTAAGGAAGTATTTTTTCACAGAGAGGGTTGTGGATGTATGGAACGGCCTTCCAGAGGAGGTTGTGGAGTCAAAAACAGTGGTGGAATTCAAGCATGCATGGGACAGTCATAAGGCAATTCTAGGGGTTGGGGGTAGGAAGAAGTAGGCTGCTGGTTGACTAGGACCTGCAGCTTATCCATCAGGTAGGGAAATGGGCAGACTGGGTGGGCCAAGCAGTCCTTATCTGCCGTCAAATTCTATGTTCTATGTTTCTATGTGTGAAATTCATACTTTCTCCATTTGCTGGTCGAGACCTGCCTCAGAAGAGAAAAAGTATGTTATTGCTACCTGCGAGTGAACCAAAGACTTGCTCCAGAAGCGATCGACCTTCCTCCTGATGACCGAAGTGAGCCTTAGATCAGAAGGTTTGAGCACTGAAGCTGCGACTGGCAAACGGACTTTATCCGAACTGTGGTTAAATAAGCTAAGTGTACAGATGTGCCGAATGTGTTTCTTGGGTCGCAATATGGTTCCCCATGGTGAGTTCTGTCATGCCAGCAAGCGCTTTATCACTGACTTTATTTGAACTGTCTGCTCTGCCTGGGCCCTGCCATCTTGGCCTAGGCCACTGCTCCTGATTCAGAGACATTCTCGGTGAAAGACCCACTTGGGGATTCAGCCCCTGCTCAGCACCACTGAACAGGTAGCGACCACCAGAAGGTGAGTCATGTAGGCCCTGCTTCCCTTGGCAACCCAGTACAACACCACAAGGTCTTCATCTTGCCTGTCCTGCATCCTGGTCTGGGTAGCATGAGTACAAAACAGGGTAGTTCCCTGCAGCATAAGCTACAGTCATTGTGTGTCATCTGATTTTCTTGTTTGGGTTTATTGCAACAGACTGAGCCATCCAGCTCTGGATTACAAAGATTTGGGTTGAGTGCATGTTAACTGTTTTCCTTCCTAAGGGCCCCAACAACAGTGGCAATGCCGGCCTACCCCAAGCAACACTTTAAGCTAGCCTGTTTAACATACTGGGTACCCAGGGTTGTGGGACTGTGTTACAGGGACTCTCAGTGCATGCTAAATCAGTCTGCATCAAATCAGAAATATCACTTGCTAGATCTATGCCCCACTCTTGTTCACTTCCTCTGAATAAACCAGATTGTGGTTTTTCACATTTAACCTGGCTAGTGTGTACCTTATTGGTTGGTTACTGCTGTATTACTGTATAGTTGCCTCACTGGTCTTATTTTCTAGGGGGTCTCCAGGGCAGTTGCAGATGATCCAGCACTGTTAGTAAGTGCAAGGAGTGTGAGCATATCATTACTGTCATATGGCAAATGTGAATGTTCTGTTGCTGAACTGTTTAGGCCACTAGAAGGGTTGGGGAGTGGTTATAGCATCCCGGAGGGCTATACCAACAGCAGCTATGCTACCCCCAAAACCATTCCTCTGGGTGGAGACACCCATTCACTGAGCTCAGACCCCTCAACCAGTGTCTAGTCATGCAGGTAAAGGTAGTAGCCCATAGGATATCTCCACCTAGTGGTTACATTGTCATGTCCCAATGTCTGACTTGGAGCCTTTGAAAAAAGCTATGTTTGCTCAAAGGTTGTAATCCGAAACTTTCAGTAAATAAAATTAAAAAATTCCAAAATTGTGTGTCCTAGTCACATTCTGAAATTATATCTTCCTGCCACATTCCAAAATTGTCATTGCCATGCTCCAAAATTACTCATCTTTACCAGAGTCTCAGATTGCGCATTCCCACCATGTTCCGCAGTTGTGCATCCCCACCACATTCTGCAATTGTGCATCCCCACCACATTCTGAAATTAGGCATGCATAACACATTGCATATTCCTGCCACATTCCACAACTGTCTCCCACATTTCGTAATTGTATATCTCTGCCAAATTCTAAAAATTCATGACACTGTCACATTTGGAATTTCAGCGTCCCAGCCACATTCCAAATGTGTTTGGCCCAACTAATATATGAGATTGTTTCATTGCTGCATTCCACAGTTGTAACCTGGTGGCATTCTGAAATATAATCCATGCAGTGTTCAAAAATTTGCACACAACTTTGCCATTCTAAAGCCATGTTTGCAACTACATTCCAAGCAGTTCCATGTCATAATAATGCCTGCATAATGGCGCAGAGAAAAACAGCAACTGCACATCGCCAAAAAGCAAAACAGCGATGTGCACTAAAGCACCCTTCACAAACAGCTACAGGCACTTGCTTTTGCTATAAAGGATGATGCGAACCTACTTTTTATTTTATTTATTGAAAGCTAGGATTACAAATACCTTTGAGCCAGGCTTTTTTTTTTTTACTAAGGTTCCACATCGCAGAAAGACAGATGCAATAATATATCACAGGTTACAGCGCAATAATGTTATAATGCAATATGGTTCCAATACAGTATGTTACAAATAGTATTCAATGAGGGGCTGTCAAGAAAATGCAGCCAGTGCAAGCTAAAAAGCAGTCAGAAAATTGACATAGTGAAAAGAAGTGCTAAAATAGCACAGTTGTAGAGCAGGGTCGTAACAGGGTGGGAAGAGGTAGAATCAAGGGAAGGACTGAATTATAAGAATCCTCAGAGGAGGTAAGGAAGGGGAGGAGGTTAAAAAAAGAGGGGAGAAGGGGAAAGAGCAAAAGAGGATATGGAGAGAGGGAGCGGGGAAGGGGAGGGGATGGGAATGGAGAAAGGAGAGTAGAGAGGGCAGGGACATGGGGAAGGCAGGGAGGGATTAAAAAGGGGAGGTAGAAGACAGGGCAATGAGGGAAATGGGAGGCAAGGGGTTAGGAAAGAGGGAAGGCAGGGAGAACAGATACAGGTAGCCAGCTAGGTGATACAGTCACAGCTACTGAGTGCAAGGAGGTGTTTCTGCAGTTTCGGTTTGAAAGGGCCAAACTTTGGCTCAGCAGCAACATCATGTGGGAGGTCATTTAGCCATGTGGGCACTCTAATTACTGAATGTCCTCTGTGCCTGTGAGGTCCGGCAGAAAGGGCTGAGGTATGTCTGCTTGGAGGCACTATGTACAGCATGGCTTAGTTGACAACTGTTTTAGTTTCGGTGGAAGGAGAAGTGAGGCCAAAACTGATCTTTTTTGCGAGTAAGCATGTCAGGTAGGAGATGCTCCCCTTTAGGTGAAGCCATTTGGTCCATTCATAGAGTTCACACATGTGGGTACATTTGTCAGCACTGGATACAAGTCTACAGGACTTATTCAGCATGATAGTTATCCTTTTAAGGACTGTATCATAGGTGGCCCCATAAATGACCAGCCCATAGTCTATTATTCTATTTATTTATTTATAAGTTTTACCAGGAAGGCATAGTGAGAGCTGTAATGCTCAATTCCAGATGCATTCTGGGGTTGGGGGGGAAGCAGGATTTACAATGTAATAAACATGAAATAAACAATACAAAAAAACTGCATACAGAGAGCACACAGGTACGGTAGCACTGAGCAAGCAGAGGAATAGAGCAAATATATCCAGTTATGTAGAGGAATATGCAATATGGTGTACATAGAATATACATTAGAATTTCATGCTGAGAGCATAAAAGTCACAGAGAGCTATGGGCAGCAGGCAGAGGACAAATACAATCACAGTGCTAGACTGAGGGTAGAGGTCTGTGATCGCATAATAGGAGCCAGAGTACTGTACAATAAATGATGCATTTCCTATCAGTAATTTACTGTACAATAAATGACACATTTCCTATCAGTAATTGACTGTACAATAAATGATACATTTCCTATCAGTAATTGACTGTACAATAAATGATACATTTCCTATCAATAATTTACTGTACAATAAATGATACATTTCCTATCAATAATTTACTGCACAATAAATGATACATTTCTCAGTAATTTACTGTACAATAAATGATACATTTCCTATCAGTAATTGACTGTACAATAAGTGATACATTTACTGTACAATAAATTATACATTTCCTATCAATAATTTACTGTACAATAAATGATACATTTCCTATCAGTAATTGACTGTACAATAAATGATACATTTACTGTAAATAAATGATACATTTCCTATTAATAATTTACTGTACAATAAATGATACATTTCCTCAGTAATTTACTGTACAATAAATGATACATTTCCTATCAGTAATTTACTGTACAATAAATGATACATTTCCTATCAGTAATTTACTGTACAATAAATGATACATTTCTTAATAATTTACTGTACAATAAATGATACATTTCCTATCAGTAATTGACTGTACAATAAATGATACATTTACTGTACAATAAATGATACATTTCCTATCAATAATTTACTGTACAATAAATGATACATTTCCTCAGTAATTTACTGTACAATAAATGATACATTTCTTAGTAATTTACTGTACAATAAGTGATACATTTCCTATCAGTAATTTACTGTACAATAAATGATACATTTCCTATCAGTAATTGACTGTACAATAAATGATACATTTCCTCAGTAATTTACTGTACAATAAATGATACATTTCCTATCAATAATTTACTGTCCAATAAATGATACATTTCTCAGTAATTTACTGTACAATAAATGATACATTTCCTATCAGTAATTTACTGCACTATAAATGATACATTTCCTATCAGTAATTGACTGTACAATAAATGATACATTTCCTATCAATAATTTACTGTACAATAAATGATACATTTCCTCAGTAATTTACTGTACAATAAATGATACATTTCCTATCAGTAATTTACTGTACAATAAATGATACATTTCCTAGTAATTTACTGTACAATAAGTGATACATTTCCTATCAGTAATTTACTGTACAATAAATGATACATTTCCTATCAGTAATTGACTGTACAATAAATGATACATTCCTATCAATAATTTACTGTACAATAAATGATACATTTCCTATCAGTAATTGACTGTACAATAAATGATACATTTACTGTACAATAAATGATACATTTCCTCAGTAATTTACTGTACAATAAATGATACATTTCCTATCAGTAATTTACTGTACAATAAATGATACATTTCCTATCAGTAATTTACTGTACAATAAATTATACATTTCTTAGTAATTTACTGTACAATAAGTGATACATTTCCTATCAGTAATTTACTGTACAATAAATGATACATTTCCTATCAGTAATTGACTGTACAATAAATGATACATTTCCTCAGTAATTTACTGTACAATAAATGATACATTTCCTATCAATAATTTACTGTCCAATAAATGATACATTTCTCAGTAATTTACTGTACAATAAATGATACATTTCCTATCAGTAATTTACTGCACTATAAATGATACATTTCCTATCAGTAATTGACTGTACAATTAATGATACATTTACTGTACAATAAATGATACATTTCCTATCAATAATTTACTGTACAATAAATGATACATTTCCTCAGTAATTTACTGTACAATAAATGATACATTTCCTATCAGTAATTTACTGTACAATAAATGATAGATTTCCTATCAGTAATTTACTGTACAATAAATTATACATTTCTTAGTCATTTACTGTACAATAAGTGATACATTTCCTATCAGTAATTTACTGTACAATAAATGATACATTTCCTATCAGTAATTGACTGTACAATAAATGATACATTCCGATCAATAATTTACTGTACAATAAATGATACATTTCCTATCAATAATTTACTGTACAATAAATGATACATTTCATCAATAATTTACTGTACAATAAATGATACATTTCCTAAGTAATTTACTGTACAATAAATGGCACATTTCCTATCGGTAATTTACTGTACAATAAATGATACATTTCCTATCAGTAATTGACTGTACAATAAATGATACATTTACTCTACAATAAATGATACATTTCCTATCAATAATTTACTGTACAATAAATGATAATTTCCTATCAGTAATTTACTGTACAATAAATTATACATTTCCTATCAGTAATTTACTGTACAATAAATGACACATTTCCTATTAGTAATTTACTGTACAATAAATGATACATTTCCTTAGTAATTTACTGTACAATAAATGGTACATTTCCTATCAGTAATTTACTGTACAATAAATTATTGATAGGATTGAGCTAGTTATAACCAAATTCAGTGCCTCAGGGTTCAAATAGTGGTGCTACCGATAAACAATCGTGATCTTAGAGTTAACAGCCATGGCAATTTGGTTGACATGCATGTTGTAGGATAGAGCGGTGTAGAGTGTAAATCCGAGGCATTTGAATTCCTGGACTTGTTCAAGTGGCTGGTTATGGCTTTACAAATAGTTAAATTGGCAGCTTTGTGTTTATTGTGAGGGCTGGAGAAAAGCATAGTTTTTTTTTTGTGTGTGTGTGTGGTTCATAAGTAGTTTGTGTTGACCAAACCAGACCTCAACCGAGTTAAAGTTGGACTGAAGGTCTTTAAATAGAGTGATTTAATCAGAGTGGCTTGAGAAAATGATAGTGTCATCTGCATGTAGGACCATGTTATTGTTACAAGCTTTAGGAATGTTATTAATGAAAAGACTAAAAAGCAGTGGTCCAAGGATGGACCCCTGTGGGCAGGGGCACCGATAGGGGGACAACAGGGACAAATGTCCTGGGCCTGGTCATCCAACTGATTATCCTCCCCCACTCCCGAGGATTGCTCACAGGCTGAGAAGGAAGTGCAGGGCCCTGATTGCGGCCCCCCCGTGGATTGCTGAGACACACGTTGGTAGCCACTAGGGATGCTGAGCTGCCGCCCCTCCCACGAGGCTCCCTGCACACCTCCTCAGTGATTGACCCGTCACCACCAGCTCCTCAGGCTGCTCACAAGAGGCCATGGCAGCTTTCTCTGCCTGGCTCAGCTACCCCTCTCCTCTCTGCTATAGGCTGCAGCTTGTGCTCATAATACCGGCTCCCAAGGCAAAGGCTACCAGCTGGCAGTGCTGAGCTGGCAGCAGCCACAGGTCTCCTGCTCCTAGGCTCCTCCACTCTGTTTCGTGGAGGAATGGACAATGCCAGAGGCCAGGGGTCACCCGGGTCAGGTCAAGAGGTCACTGAGTGGGTCAATGGTCAGGTCACATTGCGCCATGGCCACCATTCTATGTGAAGTCATGATGCGTGCTCCATACTCATGTTCCTCAATTAAATCCTTGAAGGAGACAGTAGTTGGCATGATGAGTCAGGTCTCACTTTTGTGAAGTTGTGCTTTATTTATTTATTTAATTTATTATCACAATTGGAATTACAACCCTTTGAGTCATAGACTTCTTTGCAAAGGCTCCACGTCATGATACAGAGGTTACAAAACATTGCAGACATTACAGTACAGTGAGGACATACATGAGCACAATACTCTGGGGTCAGATAACCAGCATCAACATAGTCAGTAATAGATTCCTTAGCAGTGTTCCACTTATTGGTATAGAGGTTACA
Organism: Neoceratodus forsteri; assembly: GCA_016271365.2. Classification (NCBI taxonomy): domain Eukaryota; kingdom Metazoa; phylum Chordata; order Ceratodontiformes; family Ceratodontidae; genus Neoceratodus; species Neoceratodus forsteri. Next base: position 323,455,479 of record CM057450.1, on the reverse strand, counting down.
GAACATTGTGTACATGCAATACAGTGTGGACATAAAAGAGCACAAGCTCTAGGATCAGGTATCCCAGTGTCAGTAGAAACATGATTCAGAGATACAGAAATACAGAGTAAGGAGTAAACAGCACAGTTCTGAGATGATAAGGAAGGTCAGCAAGCCAGGTAGCTTGGATCGGTATCCAGAACTGGGGAACTGGACTATTGGGAGACTCGATGTAAAGGTTCACAGGGGGGAGGGGGGCATGGAGGGAGAGCATGCTCCTGTACTGACTGTAACTTCTTTGTATAAAGTTTCATTTTTTAATTTTATAAAGAATTATGGGGGGAGGTAGCTGGGCCACTTCGAAACTTGATGGAGGAGGCACTGGGGGAGGGGATTACCCAGAATGGGCTGTGAAGCCCAACATCCATGTCCTCTGCAAGCCAGACAAGGACCTAGCAGAATGCTCATGGTATAGGCCCATCTCCCTACTAAATTATGATTGTAAGATCATAGCGAACATCCTAGCTTTTAGGTCAGAAAAGGTGCTTCCCCTCATCATTCACCCTGACCAGACAGGATTCATCCAGGGGAGGTTATCTTATCACAATATAAGGAGATTTTTAAATGTGATATGGTGTGGAACTCAATATCTTGAGCAGGCCTGTGTACTGTCCATGGATGGTGAGAAAGTATTTGACAGGATAAAGTGAATGTACATGATGAACGTCATGAAGAGATTTGGCCTGGGTGATGGGTATATACAATTGGTGTGTGCCATCTACAGAGTGCCAGTGGCATGGGTGTTGGTTAATGGCCTCCCATCAGAGGAGTTCCGGCTTGAGAGGAGAACTAGGCAGGGGTGTCCTCTCTCCCCACTGCTATTTGCCATTGCAATTGAGCTGCTTGCCATTGGGATAAGGAGTGACCCACTGATTTGGGGTATTCCAGGTGGGAGGGGCTCTCAACACACTATTACCCTAGACACGGATGATATTTTGCTCTTTGTGACAAAGCCTGAACAGTCCATACTAATCCTATTTTATAGTATAGATGACTTCGCAAGGTTCTCAGGGTATAAATTGAAGCTACATAAATCAGAAATAATGTATTTGGGCAGGGGAGTGGGGGGGAGGGGGGCCACCTGGGGAATAAAGTTAGCAGATAGGGTATTTAGGCATTAGGGTGGGAAAAGATTTGGGCAGCTTGTATACCTTAATCTATTCCCCCTTATTTGAGATAATTTTGAACTACCTATGCAAGTGGCGTGCATTGCTGATCTTATGGCTGAGTAGGATCAGTCTCCTTAAAATGAAGGTCCTGCCCAGGATCCTTTATATAATGCAAATGGTGCCCTGCTGTCCAACAAATAAGGATATCAAAAGAGTGGAGAAGGGATTCAAAGACTTTACCTGGCAAGGTAAAAAATTGAGAATTAGTTTAAAGAAACTTAAAGCTTCAAGGAATAGTGGAGGCATGAATTTTCTGGATATTAAGGGACACTTCTTAGCCATGCAGCATAGGTACATACACAATTGAGTCAGTAAAAGTGGGGTGGCCACTTGGCTTGACCTGGAAGAGGGAGGCTGCCCAGGGACAGTCTTGGTCTATTTAGGGGAGGGAGGGGTACAGGCATATATTTGACTAGGAGACCCCAACCCACTGGTCATATCAGTCCTTGAGGCTTGGGGGGCTGTTAAGAAATGGAGAGGAGCTGTCCAGGTGAACACTACTCTGGTCTCGGTAGTAGGCAACCCTGATTTCCTCCCAGGGCTTAAGGATGATGGGTTCCGTATGTGACAGGAGCGAGGGGTGTGGTGCATGGGGGACTTTCTTACCCATCTGGGCATGAACACATTTGAGGAAGACCAGCTAGGGCTGGGAATACCCGCCTCTCCCCTGTTTTAATTCTTCCAAATTCAGGATTATTGTCAAAGGTTAAACAGAACATCACTAGCAGAGTCTCCTATGACTGACGTTGAAAGGGAAATCTTGGAGGGGCCAGAAAAAATGAGAAGGGTTTGATTGGCAGGGCTGTTAAGCTGGACAGAAGTGTCTTCCAGGATGATACCCATAAGGTGAGACAATGGTGGGAATGGGACCTTAGCATGCCATAAATGGATGCTAATTGGGAGTTATTACTGGCCTTCCACATGGGTCTTCTCAATTCAGTTCATTAAAAAAAATCTACTAGTCAGGTAGGACCAATATTGTTTACTGACACTCTGATTCACATGATCCAAAAACCATGGCAAATTTGTTTAATATTAAATTCTGTGACATCTTTAATCCCAGTCAGCAGAATGTACTAAGCTGTAATGTTAATAATATAGGTGATACTAGTCAGATAACTTTCACTTTAGGTCAAATTTGTCTCAAACTTACTGCTCAAAAAGGTAAAACAAGTTCTCTCTGGACACTTATTATTTCTTTTATCTGATAGTTCGGATTATCCATTGAAAAAAATATTTGAGGGATTTCTATTGCATAACTATGTCCCTGATGATAGGAAACATGCTCAAATCATTCCTATTCACAAAAATAGCCCAAAAACTACATGGGGAAAACTATAGATCTGTCAGCCTCACCTCATCAGTGTGTAAAGTAATGGAAGGCCTAATAAAGGATATAATTACACAAAATCTGGAAAGATACAATCCTGAACAGCATGGACTCAGGCAAGGCAGAGGCTGTATAACAAACCTAATGTGTTTTTATGAGACCATAAGTTCTGTACTTGATAGGAAAATCCCATTTGATGTAAGTTTTATAGACTTTATCAAGGCCTTCTATGTTATGCCCCATTGGGCATTACAAATAAAATTACTGCATCCTAACATCAATAATTCAGTATTTAACTGGATATGTAATTGGTTGAGGAATAGGTCCCAAAGTGTATTAATTAGTGATGAACTTTCTAGTGTGGGTCTTGTGACTGGTGGAGTACCTCCATTTTGGGACCCTGCCTTTTCCAGGCTTTTATCTCAGACTTGACAAGCACTTGTATCTCTGCTTCAACTAAATATGCAGACAATGTTAAAATTGGTGGACCTTGTGCTACACCTGATTAGGTTGGGACTTTACAGTGAGACTTAAATAAGATCTCTGACTGAACAACTAAATGGGGTATGAAACTCAACAATAAAAAATGCAAAGTAATGCACCTGGGACATCAGAACCCCAACACATTATTTACCCTGGGGAAAAACACCTTATTGAGTACCACCAATTCAAGAGATCTTGGAATTAATATCTCAAACAAGATGGAGCACTCAAGTCAAATAAATCAGGTCATCAGTAAAACAAATAAAGTTGTGTGGTCCATTCGATGTAATAATAAATCCAGTAATCCCAATATTATGATGCCTTTGTGTATGTAAGACCCCATTTAGAAAAAGCTTCTCAGTTATGGTGCCCGTACAAGAAGTTTAATTGCATTCAACTTGAAAAAGTGTAAAGAAAATTTACAAAACAATTGTAGGGGTTACATACTAATTCATATAGCAGTAGATTGAATTCCCTTAATTTAATGTCACTATAGACATGTCAATTGATGGGCAGGGACACTGGTTTACTGGGATTGAGAAAGGGCATATTCCGTTTTGCACATTGTAAAAAACGGTATTGTCACCGGTGTCTGCTAAGCCAAAATCCTGTTTTACCGGTATTTGGTTCTGTGTACTTTATTTAACAATTTTCAACTCTGCTAACATGCATTTTAACAATTTTGACCTCCACTACTGCACATCCATCCATCCTTGTACCAATTTAAAGTTATTTTAAGTACAAGATGTGATGGCAGCAGCAACACTACAGCCCCCATCCCTAAGTTGTGATGGAAGCAGCACTATGGCGCCATCCCTCAGGTGCGATGGCAGCACCAACAGCACTACGGCCCCCATCCCTCTGTTATGATGGCAGCAGAAACAGCACTATGACCTCTCTCCCTCCCTCAGGTGTGACAGAAGCAGCAGCACTGCGGCACCCATCCCTTAGGTGTGATGGCAGCAGTACTACATTCCCCATCCACCAGTGGTGATGGCAGAAGCACTACAACCCCCACCCCTTTGGTGTGATGGCAGTAGCAACAATGCAGTCCACATCCCTCTGGGGTGATGGCAGTAGTGACAGCACTATGATCCCCTTTCTTCAACACCCACACCCCACATGCACAAGTTACAAATGACTAGCTCTGTTTGCTTGTTAGAACTCAGATGTGAATTAATCTGAACCATCACTGCTAAGGTGGGCTACCTTTGTTTTTTCCTATCTATAATTTAACTGTCTGAATTGGATTTCTGCCTGTGACACCGCTGACCAGGGTTAGGGAACAGACTTGACTTGGGTGTTGGAGGGCCAGCTAGTGGGTGAAGGCTTGAGTGTCCAACAACCACTCACCTTCTCCTGGGAGGGAGGGTGGGTTCATGGCTCAGCATTTGCTGGCCCCTGGTGGAGGCCAGTGGCATGACAACACATTGGCCCTCACTGCGGGAGGGAGAATGACAGACATCGACTTGTGCCTTGACATCAAGTGGCCTGTCATGCTCCCAAGAAATGGGAAAACACCCGCTGGCCAACTGAAGGATGGCTGCTGGTCCCTCCATAAGCCAAAAGCCCAAGACATGTGTCCATTCTAACCCCTGCCATGCCCAGGATACACGGGAAGTGCTTTGGGGCAATTCTCCTCCCCTGGTAGCCTTCCAGAGGGGTAGGGGCCCACTCAATGAAGGGTTACTTTGGGTCACCTGATAGCACAGCAGTAAGGGGCAGTGGCTGGTGGTTGGGACTCAACAGCGGTGTTAGGGGGCCTTGGAAGTCCTGAAGAAGTGGATGGCCAGGGGTAGGAGGAACAAAAAAAAAAGCTTGAATTTGCTTCTTTGAAATGAAGTGTCTTTACCTAAAAAATCCACAAGTGGACCTTCAAATAGATTCATGCATCTTCCAGACATGTGGATGCTTTTCTTTTACTTGGTGTCCATGAGAAGGGTGTCTCCCAGTTTTCATGTCTGAGCTCAGATGTGAATTGAGCACCACTCAGCCCACCAGCATCATACAGCCCCTGGGGTCTTACCTTCTGTATGTCATTGAATGTGCTTTCAAAATCCACTGGCAAACATAAGTACTCTTAAATACTTAACATTTGCTTTTTGTTGAAGCAGTCTATCAGAAAACGTTTTGTTGTCACAGAGACTGAAACCGCAGGTGGGAGAAGGTGCAAATGATCCAATTCACCTAAATGGGGTGCTAACTGTGAAGTTTTTTCATAAGTAATAAGGCAGTTTTTTCCTTGTGAACATACTTCCATTCAGACTAGTTTTCATTCAAACAACTGAGGATTTTGGATGGCCCTACAGCTTATAAACTTGAATAAGCTAGTTGGTAACAATGATCCTACATTTAGCAATCTACAACCTAGATGCCCATATGCAAAGAATACAATAAAAACCTGACTACAAAATCATTGCAGCCCAAATAAAACTAAGGTAAATTACATGGTACCCTGACTACTATTCTATGATGTAGTAAACATATATTGGTATTTTTTTATATTCTTTGTAAATCAGGTAAGGCCCACTAGGCAGACCTGCCTGTTTTCAGGAGTGACCTAGAAGCAATGGGGAGCTTAAGTGACATTGCTTGGAATCACACAGTATGCAAGTGGAGGTTGTGCGAATCAAACCCAAGTCTGCTGGATGTACCCAGTTCAATCACTGTTTGTTACTCTAACCACTAGGCTACACTGCCAGCCATAATAACACCCATATATAACATTTTAATATATGATTTTAATAATAGTGCACAGTACCTACAGTGCAAATTATGAACATGAAACACTTAATAACATTTTACTAAAACTTAACTATTTGCCACTCCATCTGCTTATTTTTTCTTGCACCAAAGTCGGTGAATAGTTGACAGAGCACTGTAAATAGCTTTTGATCAGGCTTCATTATTCTACATCCAGAAACAGATAACATTTGTTTATTCTGGATTTATTTAATATTGATTTTCTGTGGCTCACTAAATAGAATGTAGTACTGTATAAGGCAGGTGTTTTTACATTTTGGAAGAGGCAACACATCTTATCTGATTAGGATTCATGTTAGAAACAGAAGTTTTTCCTTCATATTTAAAACATATTCAAGTGTCAGAGTATTGATTTAGTAGTTTATGCTGACTAATATATGCTGTAGGAAACAGTAAAAGATTTATTGTGAAGCACTCCGGATCTATAGTAGAACTCCTGCAATTTCCCAGCAAGTTTTGCAAAAAATCTCTGCAATTTCAGGTTACTTTTCCTGCAATTTTCCAGTGGCCCTGCCCATGTGTGCTGATACTTGTATTTTTATTGTATCATATAGTGTAATATAAATAGTAAAAGACACTTAAGCACATACTACAAGAAAACTGTGGTTTTCCAGGAAGGAAAGCAGTCCTCAGGTGATGGAGATGTTGGTGGGAAGCATGGGTGGTTAAACTGAATGGCTGGTTACAACAAAGCAGTGCAGGTGATTTCCTTTCTGACTCTATTCACAGCAAAGCAGAAAGAATGCAAAGCACTCATTTTAAGATGCTGACATCTGGGACGGCCTGCTGGTGCTGCGGTAGCACTACTGCTTCCAATGCCAGTGAACTCGGGTTGCTGGAGGTCTGGCCAGGGGAGTAGGATAGAGCACCTGGGGGACTGCTCTCCTCCTCCAGGGAGGGTGGGCTGCAGGTTCTACTGCTTTACCACCACTTGTGTGACCATGGGTGGTGGTGCAGTGGTGCTGCAGAGTGATCAGGAGGGGAGGACACTAGCCAAGATCTGGAGCAGTGGCATGTCTCCATGTGACCTACCTCCTTGGATCTCATCTAGTGCTGGTGCCCTCAGGGACAGAGACCAGAAAAACAGGAACAATCACCCCATATCGGCCACTGGCAGAAGGGACCCAGGTGCCCCAGACTTCATAACCAGGCTCCATGAGAGACCCACTGGGCTACCCGAGACACACTAAGGGAGTGTGGAGGGGTGACCTGGGGTCCCTTCCCCTCTCTTCCCACCTGGGGGGAGTACAACCCAGGCAGGATAGGGGCAGGCCCACAGGAGCTCCTGAGCATTAGCTGGGGTGAAGCTAGGGGATACCCAGCCTAGGGATCTCTGAAAAGTGGAGACTGATGCTGTGAGAAGAGGGCATAGAAAGAGAAAATAAAAAAAATTTAAAAAGATGCTGAAATCTTAGAGATTCTGTGCAGTGACATGCAATTTCCATGAGGCACCGGTACAAGAATTCAAAATCTGCAAACCAAGCAGGATTCCGTGATTGCTACTGGTGTGACTGGTAAAAATGGAAAACCAGGTCCCTGCTGATGGGTGATAGGTTGTTTCTATTCAACATTATCAGTGACCCATACTTGATGACCAAACTAGGTTTAGAGTTTAAATCCAATACATATAATACCAGAAGGCATCCACTACAATTGGCTGGTAAACATTTCCATTATAATAACAGGATGTTTTTCTTTACATTATGATGTTACTAAGAGAGGGGGTAATGGCATAGATAATGTAGGAACTGTTTTGGGCCAAGAGGGGCACTGGATAGATCATGTGGGTACTGGTCTGGGCCAGTGGGATACTGGAGGGAGGAGGATGCCTGCTTAAATGACTACATGTGGAAGAGGGAAAGTCGGAGTTGGGAGGCTTAGCTGTGGTGGGGGGGTGACCCTGGGAAGGGCACTGATAGTCAATGAGAGCCTAAGCATTTCAGAAAGAAATACAGGTTACTCACCTGTAACAGGAGTTCTAGGAATGGTATATATTGTTCATCCACACTTACCGGCAGGTTCCTTGCTGCTTTAAATCTTGCCGGATGGTCTTCAAACTAGCTCCTCCCACCCACCCAGGTGGTAAAACTCTCAGCTCCACCCCATGACGCCAGATCTAGCCCACTGGAAGCCAGGTTGTGCGTCGAAGCCGGGGAGGTCGGGTGGGTTGTGTGGATGAACAACATATACCATTCCTAGAACTCCGGTTACAGGTGAGTAACCTGTATTTCTAGGGACATGAATATGTTATTCTATCCACACTTACTGGCAGACTCCTAGCAGTTCTCTGGGAGGAGGGAGGCAAGCTGCGCACCCCCCTATACTTACTTGGGAAATAAGGACTGGAGAACCGAGGTCCCAAAACCAGCATCCTGGTGTGACTCAAGGTCAATGTGGTAGTGGGAATGAATGTGTGTGCTGACTTCCAGGTAGCAGCCCTGCAGATTTCCTGGATAGGGACATCCCTGGAAGCAGCCACTGATGCAGTGGTATGGCAGGTAGAATGAGCTCTTATCCCTCTGGGAGGCTCCATGCCCACCAACCTATAGCAGAGATCTATGCAGGAGGTGACCCACCTGCCTATCGTCCACTTGGCTGCAGGTCTGCCAGGTGCGGCTTCAGCGTAGGTGACAAAACAGCTGGCAAACCTCTCCCCGAACTTCAGCCGTCCGCTCCTTGTAATAAGAGAGCACTCTTCTAGGGCCCAAAGTACGGAGCCTATATTCGGCCTCCGAGGTGAGATTGGGCTAGAACACCGCCAGAGTCAACACCTGGTTAAGGTGAAACTTCGACACCACCTTCGGAAGGAATTTCGGGGTGGGGGCACAGGATAACATTGTCCCTGTGGAAGACCAGATAAGGAGACATGATGGAAAGCACCTGGAGCTCTCCCATCCTTCTGGCTGATGTGATTGCCACCAAGAAGGTGGTTTTCAACGACAGGTGAGAGATGTCACACCTGTGCATCGATTCGAATGGCTTGCCCATGAGCTTAGCCAATACCAACAGTAGATCCCATGGAGGTGGAGGTTCTCGCACCAGAGGGGATATGTGATCAAGGCCTTTGAAAAAGCACCCGACCACCTTCTCCTGCACCACCGACTGCTTTCTGGCCCATGCCCGGTAAGCAGAGATGGCTGCCAGGTGCAGCTTAAGGGTCATCTACTGAAGCCCTTGCTGAGAAAGGGACCATAGGTAGTCCAGAATGCTGGCCAAGGAGCAGGAAGAAGGGTCCAACCACTTATTCTGACACCAAATGGAGAATCTCTTCCATTTGAAGGCATAGCATTTTCTGGTTGACTCCTTATGGGATGTCTCAACAACATTGAGAACTTTGTCGGAAAGACCCAAGGTCTGGAACTCTAGCCACTCAGGAACCAGGCCATCAGGTGCAGAGACTGAAGGTTCAGGTGGAGTACCTTCCCCTGGTTGACTGAGATCAGGTCCAGGTGGGCTGGAAGCCGCCTCGGAAGCCTGGAGCTGAGGCTGAGGAGATCTGGATACTAGAACTGGCGGGGACAGCCTGGGGCTAACAGAATCACCTGCGCCTTGTCCCTCCTCACCTTGAGAAGCACCTTGAGGATCAAGGGAAATGGGGGAAAGGCGTAGAAGAGGCCCAGGGTCCATGGTCTCGAGAAGGCATCCCCCTGCAGCGAGCCCTGCTGAGGGGGCCGGGCATGAAACAGCCTCAGCTTCGCATTCTCCCTGGAGGCAAACAGGTCCACCTGAGGAGTGCCTCAGTGGGAGAATAGATCTTGTACTACCTCCGGCAGGAGAGACCACTCGTGAGATGCAGCACCTATCCAGCTTAGGGCATCGGCCAGAGTGTTGGAGGCTCCCACCACATGGATAGCTAGGAGATCCACCTCCAGTCTGCTCATGAGGGACCAAGTGCAGAGAGCTTCCTTGCAAAGGGGCAAGGAGTGCGTCCCACCCTGGCAGTTTAGGTAGTACATGGTCATGGTATTGTCCTTCTGGACCTGGAACATTTGACCCCGTACAAACAGAGTGAAGGCAGTGAGGACTAGTCGGACCACTCAAAGCTCCAGCAGGTTGATGTGGCATCGAGACTCCTGAGGGGACCAGAGGCCATGCGCTCTGTGCTCCCCCAGATGGGCACCCCAACCCATCAGAGAGGCATCGGTCATTAGAATGACCTTCGGCTCGGGGCGGACAAACGGGATGCCCTCCTGCAGATGAGCTGGAACAATCCACCACTGGAGAGTGTTCTGCATCTCCTGGGTCACCGCCACTGGCTGGTCCAGAGGACATTAGCACTATGACCATTGGCGGGCCAGCCTCCATTGAAGGGGACGCATGTGCCAGCGGGCCCAATGGACCACGCTGGTGTAGGCTGCCATGAGGCCCAGGAGGCACAGGAAGTCCCAGGCAGGGCACAATTGCCCATCCAGAAATGATTGGGCAAAGGAGGAGAGAACCTCAGCCCTGTCCGCCAGGAGCCGTGCTCTGGCTCGAAGCGAGTCGAGCTCTGCCCCGATGAATTGAATCACCTGCATTGGCATGAGTTCGGATTTGGCCTTGTTGATGAGGAGGCCAATCTGAGAGCAGATCTGGAGGGCCAGATCCCTGGACCGCTCCACCTCCAGCCTGGAGGGGGCTGCAATCAGCCAGCCATCCAGGTAAAGGTACATCCCGACCCTTCAGCGTCACAGGAATGCTGTCACCACTGCAATGCATTTGGTGAAGACCCTGGGAGCTGGAGAAAGGCCGAAGTGCATGGCCCAGAACTCGTAGAGGGACCCCTCTGCTCTGAAGCGAAGGAATCGTTGGTGGGACGGATGGATTGGGACGTGAAAGAATGCATCTTGGAGGTCCAGAGAACAGAACCACATGCCTCATTCCAAGGATGGAATGATCTGTGCCAGAGTGACCATCCTGAAGGTTCGAGACCTTAGGAACTTGTTTAGGTCGCGTAGGTCTAGAATGGGGCGCCAGCCCCCCCCGTCCGTTTTGGGACCAGGAAATACCTGGACATAAACCCTGGGACTGGTGGAGGTTCCGCTACCTCCCTGATCACCTCCTCCTGGAGGAGCAGAGCAATGTCAGCTTGACGAGTCGACAGAGAGGCTGTGGACCCCATAGCCCCCCATGGGGCCTGCTCGAATTCCAGAGGCAGACCTTTCGCTACCACTTCCAACACCCAGTGGTCCTCGGAGATAGTGGACCAGGTGGAAAGGAAGTGGTGGAGCTGTCCCCCCATGGGGGGAGCCCAGGGGGAAGTGAAGAGGCTGGGGGCGACACCCCTCAACCCGTCACTGGGCAGATTTGGAGGAAGGATCGGCCGAGGGACCTTCTGGGCCTTTTCCTCCCAGCTTCCTGCTGGAGGAAGCTGCAGGCTTGCCTTTGGGGTGCCAACTGCGTGCCTGCTGGCCCTGATGCTGGTGTTTCTGTTCTGGATGTGCTGCAGGGGCAGAAGGCTGACAAGCTTACGGTGCTGCTGGCGGCCTTTGTCCTTCTGGGCAGACGTGACCGAGTCCAAGGTGGCATTGGACTTCTCGATCCTCTGGAGATGGCCTTCCACCCTGGGCCCGAACAAGTCAGTACCCAGGGACGGGACGTCTGCCAGCTTGCGCTAGGTATCCGCCGTGAAGGTGGAGATCCGCAGCCAAGCTTTGCGGTGCATGGCTACTGCAGCCGCTACTGACCGGGCACAAGAGTCTCCAATGTCGAGAGCAGTTTGGAGCTGTTGCTTTGCCACTGCCCTTCCCTGATCCTGTACCTGGTTGACCGTGGTCTGGAGGTCAGCCGGGAGATGAGGAATCACCTCATCCAGAGAGCCCAAAAGGGCATGGGAAAAGTGTGCCATCAGTATGGCCGAACTGGCCTGATGAAGGCCTCAGGAGGACGCAGTGTAAACTTTACGCCTGGAGTAGTCCAGTTTCTTGGACTCTTTATCCGGTGGCTTGTCCACATCCTGAGTGTTTCTGGATCACTGGAAAATGCTGTCAGTCACCAACCCCTCCGCAGAAGGGTGTTCTGAGAAACCGGAGAGTGAGCCAGTGGGAATGGCATACTTCCTGGCCATCCTGGCTGAGGGAGCTGAACAAGAAGCCGGCCGCTGCCATAACTCCAGGGCCAGACCAACAATGGCTTCGGCCACAGGAAAGGCCACCGTAGGAGAATCCCCTTGGTCCAGTATCTCTGTGAGGGGATACTTGGCCCACTTTGACACGGGTTCGAGCTTCATCCCAGTAGATTCTGAGATGAGCCAAAGTAATCCCATAAACGAGGATGGGCTCTTGTCTACTGACTGTCCCCCAGAGGACTCCAGGTCGAGAGGCCTGGAGAACGGGGAAGAGTCTTCATCAGACTCCAAGGAGTCTGCAAACAGCTGCCAAGGTCCTGAGCTACCCTCCACCTGCCAAGAGCGATTGGGAGTGAGGGTGACTGGCAACCCATGACCCGACCGAGAATTCTTGGTCGGGGCACCAGTTTTTGATTATGGAGGTGGGTGTTCCACCACGATGGGTGGCGCAGCTGGTTTCGGCCAAACAACCAGCACTGGCTTTGGCTCCTCGATGATCATGAGGGGTTGTTTCGACCGCTCAGGTGGCAGCCACTTAATGGCTGGGGAAGGCGACGGGGTTGGCTTGTTCCCGGTCAGAAGGAACTGCTGCCACATCAAGTCCTCGTAGTGTCAACGCAATTTGCGCCGAAGCCTTTCCTCCTCTGAGGAAGATGAGGACGAGCGGCACCGCTGCTTTCCTTGGTGCCGAGACTGAGACTTCCAGTGTCGGCAGGATCGGCTGGAGCGAGAAGAGGTCTGAGACCGAGACCGTTGGTGTTTCTGAGGGTGGGTCTGGGAGGGAGCAGGGGAAACATGCTCCACCCTCGGCTTGGGAACCTTAGCTGGGGACTCCATCACAGAAGGTGCAGGCAAGTCCTCGGTTTCCCCCGGAGCAACCGGTGAAGAAGAGTTGTCCGCTTCTCCAGTCGACAGCCCGTCCGATGGGTTGAGAAAAATCTCGATTGCATCAACGGGTGTCTCGGCCAGCTGACCTGAGGGGGACACCCTGAAGCCAGCGGCCTTAGCTGCAACCTCGACCGAAGTAGAGTGTCGACTGTCCAGGGAAGGGGACCTCTCCCGCTCCCATGAACGCAGACGGTGGGACTTACCCTTTGAGTCCTTCTTCTTGGACCGAGAGGAATGTCCCGATGGACCCTCACCGTACATGAGAGGACAAAGCTCCTAAAGAAGCCATATAGGAGGAGCCCAAGGAGAGTGGGATAAATGCCGCTGCCGAGGAAGATGAAGATGCGGTCTGGGCGCCCTCCTCCTCGAGGCGATCATCTGCTCAAGTTGCTCAGCCCGAGCGCTGCGCTGCAGCGGACACACCCAGCGGGCCTCGTGACTTCACCGGAGGAACACGTCTCTCAGGGCTCCCAAGTTGGAGTCTGGCAGCACGGTCTTCGAGGATGTTGACTGAGAAGGACTTGCACAATTTGCAGGCCTGCGGATCGTGATCGAGTCCAAGGCAATAGACACACATAGAGGGCGGATCGGTCCGAGACATCTTCTGCCCGCATGGGCACTGCCGAAACCTGGGAGTCAACTTATCCATCACAGCCGCAAAGGAAGAAACAGACCAAAGTCTAGAAAATTTAAGAATTAGTTTCGGTTTAACAGACGAGTTTGGATCCAGGCCTAAAACGCGGAACGATAAGGAGGGAACCTGAGCTTCCAAGCAGTAAGGAAGATCTGACGTCATGGGGTGGAACCGAGAGTTTTACCACCCGGGTGGGTGGAAGGAGCCAGCTTGAAGATCTTCCGGCAAGATTTAAAACGGCAAGGAACCTGCCAGTACAGTAAGTGTGGATAGAACAACATATCCATGTCCCTAGAACTGATGAATTCACATGTTGAGTGAAAGGCATTTTCTGTTCTATGTCATGTGGTCTTGGTTTACTCTGTTTATGTATTTTTTAACTACTTTTTTAATGGTCTCCATGATTATGCACAGGTAGTCATAGTATCAATTATGCACCAATTAATGAATCAACTGCAAGCTTGTGAAGCTGTATTTTGTGTAGAAGTGTTCTAGTATTTAGTATAATGCTTATGAAATCCATTTTTTTAATTGTATATGCAGCATTTGAAAATCTTAATAAAGATATTAAAAAAAAAGGTTAATTTTTCGAATCGATTGTCTGACCAACTCGGGTGACAAGAAAGGACAGGAAGGATGCTGGAGTTGGGGATTCCTCATTTTGCTGCCGCTGCAGCAGGACCTGGTCTAGGCAAGCTGTGTGGTAGATGGTGGTGGATGTGGACAGGACATGGAGGAGCCAGAGCTCAGAACGGAGGGGAGCGACCTGGAGGACTGGTGTTTATTCAGCTAAAGTTAAGTAAAGTTTTAAAAGTACTTAGGGAGGATTCTTCTTGGAACTTAGAAGGAATTAATAAGGTGGGCCAGGCAGGTGGGGGCCAAGGGCTAACTGAATAGTCTATCTCCTCCCCACAATTACCATACAACCTCGCTCTTGTCTCTATCTGTCCTACCTAGGTTACCAGTACCATACATACCAGTGGCAGTGTGTACCACCTAGCTAGCACCTATATAAGGAATTATAAGGTGGGTGCTAACTGAATAGTCTACCTCACAGTTATACATCAACCTCGCTCTACTCTCTACCTGTCCTATCTAGGCTACTAGTACCATGCCAGTGTACCACCTAGTTAGCACCTGCTAAATAAGGAATAATAAAGTGGGTCAGGTGGGTGGGGGCTAACTGAATAGTGTACCTACCCACAGTTATACCAACCTCACTCTAGCTTCTACTTGTCCTACCTAAACTATCAGTACCATACAGCGAGCACAAGGAATTAAAGGGGGGGCACTAAGTTACACTCTGCCAGTATGAAAGTGAGGAGATGGTATTCATCTTCAGGGACTTCAGACTGAATTTAGAGGGAGGGTGTACATTGGAATGCATCTTATTTCGTTATGTAGTTAGCCAAGTAAAGTATTAATTCTGTCATTTTTATAGTCTTTCGTTAAGCAGCACATTGTTTATTGAAATATAAATTTACTCGTTTATTGATTTATATATATGTCTTATGAGGGAATGGGAGAGTGAGGAGGCCCAGTCCTAAAGGTGTGTCCCGGGCCCAGAAATTTCTATTGGTGCCCCTGCCTGTGGGACCCCAGAGTGCACGGGAAGGCGATTGGAGAGGGTATCATGAATTTTCACTTGCTGAGTTCTGCTTGCAAGATAGCTCTTAAACCAGATAGTGACCTCAATTGAGAAGCCAAGGGCAGGGATAGAGTGCAGCAAAAGAGTGTGGTAAACTGTGTCGAAGGCCTTAGTTAGGTCTATGTAGATTGACACAACTAAATGGCCTTGATCCAAGGCCTTATGGATGTCAGTATACTCAAGAAGGGCAGTGGTTGTACTGTGCGATTTTCTAAAGCCATGTTGTTGTGGACATTGAATGTTATGTTTGACTAGGTAATCCATCAGCTGGTATGAGACAATACACTCAAGGGCTTTAGAGAGGGGGGAAGGATGGATATGGGGTGCTAGCTATTGCATTGTGACCTGTCATCACTTTTGTGCATAGCCGTGACTATGGCTGCTTTCCATTGGTGGGAGAATTGACTTAGGGAGAGAGAGAGAGAAATTTAGGAGTTTGGAAGGAGGTTCAAGGATGACATCAAGAGAGAGGCTGAGAAGTTTAAGATCTAAAGAGTTACTGCTGAGGCTGGAGTTGTCGAGCACCCTTAAAAGGCATCTTTTGACTCTGCCCCCCACATCCCCCCTTTGCAGAGGGTTCGCCCTCCACCCTCAAACTTCATATAATCAACTCCAGGGGGCATGATAATGGGGGAGAGAGGAAAACTCAGCAGTGGGGCTTCTTTGGGGTATAGAAGGCGGAAGAGGGAGAATGTTGGGTGGGGCAGTCTACCGGCTGGGGTGGGGGGGGACAAAGTTGGGAGGGTGGTGGAATGGGACAACAAAATTGGCACAAAAAAAACGCAAGTATTATAAAAGAAAAAATAGTATCCCCACAGCCAGTCCTGAACCCAAGTCACCGAACTCAAAGATGGTGACTTTAATCAGCACATCAGATGGCCAGCTCGGAACTGATCTAACCAACAAACCCCTAGATACGGTTCATAAGAAGTACTGAAAGTAAGTGCTGAAATTACAATGTGCTATTAATGGCACGTAGCTACAGAACGTTATACACATATATAACATAATGTGTGTGTGTATGTATATGTATATATATGTATATATATATATTTATAAAATGGGTAGGGAAATTGTTGTTGCTCCATTGGCTCCTGAGCATCACATGACCGTGCGTATATCAAAGTAGCGACCGCACCTGCACTTTTACCCCCAAAAAACAATTTTGACATTTTATAAGATAGATATACCACTCTGAGGGGTGTGCGGTCGCCTCTGATATCGCGCCACGCCTTGAAGTGATTGGCCTTTTCGACCTTATGACCTCGTCGTACAACTCACCCAAGGCGTGCGTATATCAAGCGACCTCACCTAATATCTATTACATATATAATGGGTAGGAAAAATTATCTCTGCTGGGTGGTTAAAACACATCACATGACCGTGCATATATCAGAGCACGACCACACACTTGCACTATCACCCCCCTCAAAACAATTTTGCCATTTTATAAGATAGATAACCCACTCTAGGGTGTGTGGTCATGCTTTGATATACGCATGCCATAGGTGGTTGACATACTCAGTCGTAACAACGCACACCAAGGCATGCGTGTATCAGAGTGCAACCATACACCTTAGAGTGGGTTATCTATTACATTTATAGAATATAGAGAACATTGCCTATTTCACCTTCACTATTTTCACATTGCCCATATTGACTCTTTCAAAAACAGTCACTCTGTGCACAGGATACTATTCCAAGCCCACATCACATTCTTGAGTGCCTTCATCTGCACATTATGGAAACCCTCCCAGTGTCAGTTTTCCTTTTTTGAAATGTTTACTACAACTGAAGTTTATGTAACATGGGAGAAATAAGTCTTGTAAGGTAGCTTGCAGGAGGACTAGGATGTAAGTTCTGGTTATGACATTATCAGTAGCTGTTCACTGAAACTGGCTTTTTAGGGCTGCAGGTAGGTAGAGCCTGTAGCCCTCTTGCATTAGCTCTAAAAATGAGCTTACTGTGGAACTTCCTTTTTGGATTTTTGGAAGTATCTATCCACAACTACAAAATAGTGAGCTCCCCCTCTGATGTTTGATATTTGTTGCTCTATCTTAAAGGCATCTGAAGGAAGGGGGATGCTACTGTGTCTCCCAACTTCTCAGGATATAAACAAACAAACAAAAAAAAAACCTTTTGAAGCTGCTGTCTTTGTAGCCCTTCAATTTAACCCTTGCAGGGCTGCAGACTACACTTCTGTCCAGCTCAGTCAAATAGATTCATTCTAGTTCTTTCAGCAGCCTGGGGGTTAACTCATTATCTCATTGGCCATTTTGTGTCAGATTAACCATGGAATTACTTTGACTGAATACTGACCCAGTAGCGCATGGCTAATTAGGCAAATGTGCTGATGTGAGAGACAGAGGAATATTGCAGCTACAAGGAGACAGGCCAGAAACTGATTATCCAGGCTTTGTTTATAAAAGTACAAAAACATTTCAAATATAGAAAATATGGTTCAGATGTTTTACTATAAAAAGGGTCTGAGAAATAGAGCTTTCTGATTGGTTGTAAACATTCTATTAACCCTATTTTAATCTTTGATTAACATACAAGCACAGCCTAATCACATGATGAACAAGGTTTAACACTATTGTGTGCTAATATGTATACCCTTGATGGGGGGGGGCATGATAGAAACTTTTAAGTACCTCAAGGGAATCAACAAAGTCCAGGAGGGTAGCATCTTTCAGAAAAAGAGATGTGTAAGAACAAGTGGGCAAAATTTAAAGTTAGAGGGGGGACGGCTCAGGGGTAATGTGAGTAAATTCTTTTTCACAGAGAGAGAGTGGTAGATGCATGGAACTGCCTTCCTGGAGAGGTTGTGGTGTCTAAAACAGTGGGGGAATTCAAACATGCATGGGTCAGATGTAAGGCAATTATAATGGGGGGTTGCAGGAAGTAGGCTGTTGGTTAACTAGAATCTGCAGCTTATCCAATAGGTAGGGAAATGGGCAGACTGGGTGGGCCAGGTGGTCCTTATCTACTGTCAAAGTCTATGTTTCTATTTAAAAAACATTTTTATTATAACAGCAATAAGGCACTCCCAGGGGTTATGTTAATGGTCAGTTAATCACCCTCTAGGGATATGTAGTACTCGGCTATGCCTCATGCCACATTACACCCCTAGAGGGTGATTAACTGACCATTGACATAACCCCTGGTCATGCCTTATTTTTTAATTAGTTTAATAGGAGTTACAAAAGATTGTTTAATGAATTGTTTTTGAAGTACTGACAAGTGGGCAGGATGTCACAATGAAATTCACAGGAGCCTATTTGAATACATATTCCCTCACCACACTTTCACTGTTGGACTGTTGGCTGTCCTTTCCAGCCCCCCCCCACCACAGGGACAGCAAGCGAGGTTTTATCAGTTGTTTGCTATAAATGCTATTTGTTCCCCAGCCCTGAAACAGGAACTTGACCGCAAAAGGTAGTGTTGGACTAGGGGAACACAGAGACACATACACACAGACAAGGGTGAGGTACTGCAGAATTCCAACACTGTCTGTCACATGGGAGTGAACTGCCCAACCTCTGTGACGCAGTATGCCTTATATATAAGAAATGTTATTTGAATATATATTTTTCTTGAAAATATCTTATTAATTTGCATGAATTAATTATCCTCCGCCATGTTTGTTTTCGGGCATAAACCTCCCACAATTCACTGGTGCACATTTGTTGTCAGAAGTGCGTGCTCGATCCAGAGTTCTCCATGAGAAATGTGAAAGCTGTTGTGCACGTTTTACAAAGGAACAGTCATTTTAGTTGTAGTACTAACTGACAATTTGTTTTGCTATTTTTATTTTTTCTCAAGCTATGCATGTCACATTGTTGTGTTCTGCAGGTTTCATAATAAATGTGTCCCATCGCCAAGGAAGGTCATGTCAGGGACACTTTCAGAAGCAAGCGATATTATAGGCAGGCACATAGTAGTATAGCACATACAGGGCACAGTCTTAGTCCAGATTCCCAGAATGAGTCTGTCTTACGTAGAGCCAGCCAGACAAAATCAAAAGAAATGTTTTGAGTGAGCGAGTCAACTAGAGTGAGGTGCTTTTTTTTTTCAATAAAAAAAACTCACTTTGGTTGACTTGCTCACTCATGATTCATTCTCGGCCTAGGTTCACAGGACATAAACAGTGTGATGACAGCGGTGGGAGATAGCCAAGCCGGTAATAGAAAGGGACGCGAAGAGTATCAGAGTTATTAGAAGTAGAAAAAAAAAGCAGGACTGGCAGCACTGAACAGGGCAAAGAAGCTTACATATTTGCAGCAAAAGAGTTACAAACAAAACATGCAGTGTGAAAAGTCGGGCACAAATCCACTGCACAGTGTCTTTTTTTTTTTTTGTCCTGTTTTTTTTTTTTCTGTCTTTTTTGCAAGCACCCACTCTGTATTCTAGGAAGCAGCATTACCTGCTTGGTTTGTTTCTTATGAGAAATAGTGCTGCAGCTTGACCGTGTTATTGCAGTTATCATTGTAACACAGTCACTATCTCCTATCTCCATGAATGTGCACGGCGCCACTACATAAATGCCGCTCTGCAACTTTGCAAACAGAATTGCACTATGGTAAAGCATTTAACTCCTATTATAACCATGATGCACTCTGTTTGCAAATGGCTATCCTGGCAAGAGTCTGTGCTGGCTAAGAGGTGAGTTGAACCTGTAAAGTACTAAAAAAAAATAATAGTTAATCAAAACGATTTCTTTAAATGGAACCATTCATAGCTTGAGTGTTCCAATGTAAATGCACAAAAACCTGCTTATAGCACTGCTGCTTAAAATTAAAGGGATCACTATTTGTAATCGAAAACAAGGCCAAATGGCCAAAATGCAGGTCTTCTACCAGGGCATTCCCAAAAGAGACAGTCCAGTCCTGCCTTCACTGTCTATCTAAAAGGATTGTAGGGACAAAGGTCTGATTCAATACTCATGGTATGTAGATCAGATCAGACCCTGAAAGGTGTCAGATGTATAATGCTGGTCTCTCTGGTGTGCAGTAGCTGCAGATTGCATGCTGTGGCTCTTTGCTGTGTCACAGTGGATGTAGTCACATGAGAGGCTTGTAGTCCAACAGTCAAGTGTGGTGAGGGGTTATGTCTTCTTCACTCAGAAGAAAGGGAGCTTACTAGTGGGGGTACCACAGGGTTCAGTACTGGGACCAGTCCTTTTTAATATCTTTATAAGTAACATTGCAGAGGACCTGGAAGGAAAAATATGCCTCTTTGCAGACGATACAAAGATCTGTAACAGTGTTGATACACAAGGAGGGTGGAAAGAATGAGAAGGGAACTGGCAAGGCTGGAGGAATGGTCAAAAATATGGCGGCTTACATTCAGTGCAAAGCAGTGCAAAGTAATGAACCTGGGAAACAAATACCTGGGGGAAGAGTACACAATGGGCGGGGGGGTACTAACAACAACAAAAATGGAAAGAGACCGGGGAAAGTCATATCAGATGATCTAAAGGTAGGCAAGCAGTGTGAGAAGACAGTAAGGAGGGCATGGGGGATACTGGGATGCATAGAGAGAGGCATCACCAGTTGAAAACAGGAAATTGTTATCCTTCTGTACAGACAGTTGGTGTCACCCTATCTGGAGTACTGCATGCATTTCTGGAGACCCCATCTTTGCAAGGATATAGAAAGGATGGAGTCAGCCCAGTGCAGGGCAACTAAAATGATGCAGAGTCTGCACCAGAAGCCATATGAAGAGAGACTAAATGAGTTTAATATGTATACCCTCGAGGAAAGGAAGGAGATGGGGGGACATGATAAAAACTTTCAAGTACCTCAAGGAAATCAACAAAGTCCAAGAGGGTAGCTTCTTTCAGAAAAAAAGATGTGCAAGAACGAAGGGCACAATTTGAAGAGAGAGGGGGGACAGCTCAGGGACAACATGAGGAAGTATTTTTTCATGGAGAGGGTGGTGGATGCATGAAACGTCCTTCCTAAGGAGGTTGTGGGGTCAAAGAAAATGGGGGAATTCAAGAATGCATTGGCAATTCTGGTGGAGGATAGAAAGAAGTAGGCTGTTGGTTAACTAGGATCTGCAGTTTATCAAATAGGAAGGGACATGGGCAGACCGGGTGGTCCAAGTGGTCCTTATCTGCCATTAGCCTATGTTTCTATGTTTAGGTCTATAATGATTCAACAACTGTGGCACCCAGCAGAATGTAGGGGAGCTCTTAGGGACAAGAAATGGGAGAAAAAAAAAGGATAGTGGTGGTGATTTACCCTTATAGCTGGAAGGGAATATCCCCACTGCATCCCTCCCACTAGCAACACTGTCTGTTGGGGGGCCTCCATTATTGAGCTTTGCATGTGGCCCCAGCAGGACAAAAACTTCCACTGTCTAAGGGAGCAAGTGAGAGAGAGAGAGAGAGAGGGAGAGAGAGACAGGCACGTGCACACACACACACACACACACACACACTCAGCTGTTGCGCGCTTTGAAGAAATGGTGTGTGTATGTGTGTGTGAGTGACACTTCCCCCCCCCCCAATAGCAGCATTGCTCAGGAAAGACAGTGTCAGTGAAGTGTTGTGAGTGGTGTCTGTGTGGCTGTGGCTCTGTCATCAACCTCAGCGTATGTGGGCCACATAGACACAGAGGGAGCTCTTGTGAGAAACACACACACAGACATGTGCACTTCACACTGCAAAGGCAAGTAGGCAAAGTACATGTTGTATATGATGCTGCTAATTCAAGGGCCTTCCTACCAAATTCCCACTTCCTCCAGGTAATTGAGAAATATTGTCTTCTACTCTACTCACTGCCACTGAACAAAGTTTAAAACAGAATCCTCAGCTACAGGCCCTGATAAAAACAAGCATTTTTCAATGCCGAATGTTGCTTGCTTATATGTGCTGTTTAGGTATTTGGAAGTAATAGTTCCATGCCTTCCTCCCAAGACATCCACTGTGTCTTTCCATACAGTATTCACAGAAGAGTGGGAGGGGCAAGGGCCACAGCATTTGCCAAGGGGGCGAAGAGGTGGACAATGGTCCAGTCAAAGGCAAAAGAGTCCTGCAGGAGCTCACTAAATTGAAGGTGGACAAAGCGATGGAACCAGGTGGCATATGCCAAAGGATATTAAGAGAACTGTGAAGGGAGATAGCAGTACCTCTGGCAGCCATGTTCACTGAGTCATTCAACACAAGTGAATTGGAGGAGGGCACATGTGGTCCCTCTACACAAGTCCAGCAGCAGGGAGGAGGCAGGGAACAATAGGCCATTCAGACTCACCTCAGTAGTGGGGAAGATCATGGAGGCACTGCTTAAAGAAAGGATAGTGGGGCATCTAGAAGCCATCGGAGCCCAGGACCATAGACAAATGGATTCACAGTGGGGACATCATGTCAGACAAATCTGGCTGATTTCTTTGACTGAGTGACAAAGGAAGTGAATCAGGGTGGGGCAGTGAATAACGCTTACCTTGATTTCAGCAAAGCCTTTGACACCATCACATATAAGAGGCTGATAAACTAGCTGGGTAAGCTGGGCATGGGGGAAAGGGTGGTAAACTGTGTTAGAAACTGGATAACAGACAGGAGGCAGAGAGTGGTCTAGGGAGAGGGGGCGACCAGTGGGGTGCTGCAGGGATCGGTACTGGGGCCAGTCCTGTTCAGTGTCTTCATTAGTAACATTGCAGAATGTCTGAAGGGAATTTTTTCACCAAATTTTCAACATAGCCATTTTAAGCCCTCTGCTCATGAACAGTGTCACTGTGATTTTCTTGATCTGTTCCAAACATTGATTGCGCACACCAAATGCGCCATTGTGCGCTACATGGGCAGAACGTGTTTTGGGTGAGATGTGAAAAATGACAGCTGTACTGCCTATAAGGAGGTGTGGTAAAATAGCAGTGTTGAAAATCTGGAGTGAAAGTATTGAAAATTCGTGAACTTACGAGCGTGCGTAGGATCAGCACAACAAATGCTCGTAAAACAGTCATTTTTGGGAATTTTTTCACCAAATTTTCAACATAGCCATTTTAAGACCTCTGCTCATGAACAGGATCACTGTAATTTTCTTAATCTGTTCCAAACATTGATTGCGCACACCGACTGCGCCATTGTGCGCTACATGTATGGACACACATTTTTGGTGACATGAAAAATTACAGCTGTACTGCTCATAAGGTGGTATGTTAAAATGGCAATGTTGAAAATCTGGAGTGAAAATATTAAAAATTTGCGAACTTATAGTGCGTGGGAACTGTGCAATGCAGTCATTTTTAGGAATTTTTTCTAAGTTTGCAACATAGGCTTTTTGAGAGCCACCTTATGAACACTAGCACTATTGTTTCCTTAATTGGTCCAGAAAGGTGATTTTGCGCCAGTGACACATGAAATCACCCTAGCCAAATTAATGCCATGACAGTGACAGAATTCATGAAAAGGTCCCAAAAACACCATGTTGAAAATTTGGTGCCAAAATTCCAAAAAATGCCTGAGATATGCAGCGAAGTTGAAAAAACCCTATCTATCCCATTATACAACTTACCGGCTTTTCCTCAGTTCGCGGTCAGCTTTGAAGAGTGCAGACGTGTTCCCGGTCCACCGAAGATCGTCGCGCTGAGGTCCTGAGGTAAGTATGGGGTGAGGGGGGTGTGGGGAGGCAGGGTGCGCTGTAGGTGGGTGCGGGTTGTGGGAAGGGGCAGGGAGAAGCGCCGAGAGACAGTTTTTGTATTTGTAGGTTTATTTTTTTTAATAAGATGATGAGGGACATTTGCCACGCTGGGGTGGGCTCCCAGCGTGGCAGCTGGAAGGCTGTTTGGGAGGGTCTGGAGCCGACGGGGGATTGGGCACCCCCATTGGCCATAACACATTTTGCCACGGTTGGGTGGGCTCTCAGCGTGGCACCTGGAAGCTTTGGGGCGTGGAACTGAGGGGATTGTGCACCTCATTGGCCATACAGTGTGTGCTTGGGGGACGGGAAGGCATGAGCATGCAGTATGCGTACGTGTGTGTGTGTGTGTGTGTGTGTGTGTGTGTGTGTGTGTGTGTGTGTGTGTAGGTGGGGGAGCTCTGCTCACTGAAGCAGAGCTTTCCCTTTCAACTGTACAACCATTTGTTTATATTTCTAAAAGATTCCAAAAGCCAGTTGATGATCAAAAGTGATATCAAAGTTGGTGCAACACCCACAGGTTACTAACCGTTGTTTATAGTAAAATGGAAAGATTAGCAAACAATTAACTATACTGTATCTGTTTTATTACGCTAATGCGTAACCTACTAATGACAGGCTTGCAGACTCATATTACATGATGGAACTACCACACCGTAGTGGCCCAAATGGTGGCGAAGATGGTACTTGAGTTTTTTTTTTTTGTAACGCGGAAGAACAATTCCCGGCTGTGTATATCTGTTTAACATTATACGAGTATAGAGTGGTGCTGCAAACTGCAAGGCAGACAGATCCCAAGTTTTGCCTGGATTGGTGAATAGTAGAACACTACATAAAGTGAATATCCCGGGGGAAATAAAGATCATTGCAAGATCTGTCCCAGTCCAGCATGTACTGTAATTAGTTATCCCGCCCTACTGTAATACAAAAATAGCTGACTTGAGCTGGTTGCTGGTTGGGCAGGAAATTATTTTCCTATAATTCTGGTGAAAAAATCAGGAGCACTACCTTATGGCACCACATTTCTGCTTCTTTTACCAGTGTTGACGCCTGTTAGTCGAATGACTGCAAGTGTGATTACAGCAGTGGGTTTGCCCACTTGTAATTATTATTCTAACCATGTCTTGACAGAAACAGCAGATGATGCACTTGCTAGTGTCCTGAGTTGCCGTGACTTCTGCCCTGAGTGAGCGCCTCCCGGTGAGGTTCAGTGCCACCCCCCCACCCCAAACACACACATATACTGACCTTGCGTGACTTGTACTCACGTCCAGGGTCCTGCTCCAAGACCCCCAGCTTCCTGGACTAGGGATCACTGGGTAGCCATCATCCCACCTGTTTCTCAGGCTGCCTGCAGTGATTCTCCCATGCTATCCCTGGACTTCCTGCTGTGCTATTCAGTATCTTGTCAGTGGAGGATGCCCATTGCACCCTGCTGCTGACGTAAGAACGGAATTCCCTTTCCTTGTGGCAGGGTACAAAGGAGCACAAGAAGGGCACAAGTTTGGTGTCTGTCTGTCTGTACTGTTTAGACCTGCTGTTTAGTGTTCAGAGCCTGAGCCCACTCCCTCCAGCACGCACACACACACACACACCTTTAAGAGAAAGTCTCATTTCAGAACAAACAGCAATGAGCGGAGAGCAACAGGTCTGGACTCTGTTCTACCCTGACACCTGTTCTGATCTCTCTCTCTCTCTCTCTCTCTCTCTCTCTCTGTCGCTCGCTCACTCTCCTCACATTTGATGGGACGTGGCTCTTCCTCTGTGGTCTCGGAGAAGGGAGCAGCATTGGCTCAGTCCATCACCCCAGGATTTCTGTGTGCCGATGGACTAATCCCCCACCCCCATGGATCATCCCTCCTTCATTCCAGAGCTGTCAGTGACTTCACTTTACATTCATCATTAATGCGGGGGGGGGGGCCATCAGAATGATGAGACTCGTCACCCAGGAATAAGTACCACAGTGGTGCCAGAGCAAGAAACCTGGTGGGCACACAATCAATATCTCAGCTGACAGAAAAGAGCATGAAGAGTGTCACCAAACAGTCTTGCCGAAGGTAAAAATATACCAGCTCGACTAAGTGGAACTCATGCGTGTGTGTGTGTGTGTGTGTGTGTGTGTGTGTGTGTGGAGGGGGGAGCTCTGCTCACTGAAGCGGAGCTCTTCCTTTCAACTGTACGACCACTGCATTTTCAACTGCTGTCATAGACAGCTGCAGCAGTGATTGAGGAACTAGGGCCGCGCCTGCAAACACACTGACTGAATTGGAAGACGAGTGCTACACCTCCAAAAACTCAGATGATGGCACTATGTTTCTTGCACGTGTGCAAGCAACATAAAAAGGAATTCATAGTACATTTCTTGACAGTGTTACTCATGTGTGATGCAAAGAGGGCTAATTGCTCATGTAGTCAGTGCTGAACTCTCCCTTCAAGGTGTGCCCCCCCCACACACAACCCACATGTCACCGACAGGGCAGTGTGGTAAAACTTGCTCATTCTGAATCCATCTGTTTTGTGAGTACACAGAAGATGTGTACTCCAGTGATGTCAACCTTGCCAACACTTTCAGAAGCTGTAAAAGTCATATGTTTTCATATAAATGTCATGAAATTCAGATGTGAAAAAAGGCTTGTGATTGTCACCTTGGTGTCAGACATGTTTTATTTACCACACTTTTATGCTGTGATAGATGATGAAATTCAATGTTCACATTTCCTTGTCCAACCAGACGAGGTTGTAATGCATAAGCAAGCATTTCAAAAGACATACCAGTAGAACAAGAAACTGTCCAAAGAAAACTGACTTCAGTAGCTGGAGTTATTTCACAATTTTCTAACCCTGTTGAGTGTGAAAAGTTCATAGCACCTACATTTTGCATCATTTCTCTCATTTTGAAGGACTGCATCCCACCATTGAGTGATGATGAGCATGACTGCTACATTTTTGCTTTTTAAACACCAGGGTCAAAGAGCCTTATTAATCTGCAGCTTGGACGTTACTTCTTCTTTACTTTTTTTTATTGCCCCATACCAGTCCACCTGCATTATAAAACACCTTATTTTACTAACCTATGTTAAAAACAAACAATACAATACTGAAGTACAGTGCTTACCTCCAAAAGCAAACCTCAAAATGCGTTCAGAAGTGGAACCAAAACTTGTAAAAGGATTTAAAAATAAATTTGTAAACAAAAAAAAAAAACTCGTTATTTGCTGTTTTCTTAAACTGCATGCATCTTGCTTAATTCTAGCTAGTAATATGATAGTAAACGAATGAACACACACACACACACACACACTCGCTCTTTTCAAGCCAGGGATTGCCAAATGTTCTGATCAGGACAGTCCCTTTGCAAGGCATGGGTTGCCACCAGTCCTGATCAGGAAGGAGAGTCCTGGTTTGGGATACTGCACACTGTCCAAAGAAAATCGGGAGAACGTATTTAGTAACTAAAGATGTTCTGATCTAAGGACACAAATGAAAACTAATAATTTAACAAAAAACAAACAAACCAACAACACTAAATTAAGGAGCCTTAGTGCTAACGGTTTAGGAGACAACTATTGTGGGGGAAAATTACAGATGACCCTAAAGGATAAAACCTGATTCACATGACAGGTTCTGGTCAGGGACTCCTGAAGTGCAGTTAATAATAGGGTGTAATAATATAACTCTTTTCATGAAACTGACCTGCTGTCTGCATTTGTCGCATCCTTCCTCCTACTGCCGGCTGTCACAGGAAATCCTACTCAAGCAATAGCAACAGGCTTCTGATCCCGTGTACCACCCTTCGTATCCAAGGCCCGGAT
The DNA here is from genome assembly GCA_016271365.2 of Neoceratodus forsteri. Lineage (NCBI taxonomy): Eukaryota > Metazoa > Chordata > Ceratodontiformes > Ceratodontidae > Neoceratodus > Neoceratodus forsteri. The sequence goes on along the minus strand of CM057450.1, from coordinate 323,428,025 downwards.
CAATATTAAAATCACGTTTTTTAAGTTGACTTGGGGATGCTAAAGCTGCTATCCCCCAAAAGCAACTCCAGTAGTACCTGGGCCCCTAGCATCGTGCCTGTGGGAGGGGGCAGCAATTGAATGCCCTCGATGCTGATGCTGTCTGGGAATGCAATCTCTCTGTCTTCCTCTCTCTCTCTCTGTGGGGGTTTCGATTTGTTTTCCTGTTGGAGAATTACACCCCTCCTTCTAGGGAGGGAAACTCATCCTGAAAACACTGGAGGGTCTCCATCATTTCATCTGTGCAACCAGCAGCGAATGAGCAGCCAGTCTGGGTCTCTGCAGCAGCCCTTCGGAGAGTGGCACCTGGCGTTACTCTAGAATCCCGGACTGGGTGCTTCTGTTGCAATATTTACGGTAAATAGCTATCGACGGCTACCAAATTCAGTGACATGCTCTGGAAGTTACACATCACTATAGCGCATTACACAATGTAATTGGGCAGTCTTAGCATCTATTCTGTGTCTTTGCTTGCAACACAGGAATAGGTGCAAAGCTGACAGTGTAAAATATTAACACCCAATAATGGTATTACATTTGTAGCTGCATTTTAAAGAGGCAACAATTGTTGAGTACCAGGAGTGGAAGAAAACTAAGCCAAACAATGAAAATATGCCTCCTCCTCCACCGACCTGTTTAGCTTGGACACAATATGCATGGACTCTGGATTATGTTGCGATATGTGCAATAGCTATGTATTTGGGGGTCTCTGCCCCCCACACCCCTCTTCATTGTTATTACTTGTAGTTTAGTACTTTAATTGCCTCTATGTAAGTTTTGTAAGTCTTGTACTCTCTGTGGGGGTTCTCTGCCCCCCCCCACACCTCTTGGGTGCCTCTCTGTAATGTTTTTTTCCTCTAATACCTTTTTGCAAAATTAAATATGTGTAGGGAGCAGCATTGGCTTAGTCCATCACCCCAGGATTTCTGTGTGCCGATGGACTGATTCCCCACCCCCATGGATCGTCCCTCCTTCATTCCAGAGCTGTCAGTGACTTCACTTTACATTCATCATTAATGCAAGGGGGGCGATCAGAATGACGTGACTCGTCACCTGGGAATAAATACCACAGAGGCGCCAGAGCAAGAAACCTGGTGGGCACACAATCAACATCTCAGCTGACAGAAAAGAGCACGAACAGTGTCACCAAACAGCCTTGCCGAAGGTAAAAATATACCAACTCGACTAAGTGGAACTCATGCATATGTGTGTGTGTGTGTGTGTGTGTGTGTGTGTGTGTGTGGAGGGGGGGAGCTCTGCTCACTGAAGTGGAGCTCTCTCTTTCGACTGTACGGCCACTGCATTTTCAACTGCTGTCATAGACAGCTTCAGCAGTGATTGGGGAACTGGGGCCGCGCCTGCAAACACATTGACTGAATTGGAAGACGGGTGCCACACCTCCGAAAACTCGGATGATGGCACTATGTTTCTTGCACATGCATGCAAGCAACATAAAAATAATGTTAATAGTATTTAGTCAATCAAATAATTAGCTGCAGCCAGTCAAGACATTTAACTGGTGGTACACAAGTATAGTCATACTGTATTGTAAACAGTCTTCTCACTAAGGGTTAAAGAAATAGGCTATTGGTAACTTCCATTTGGATTTAAACCCATACATGTGGTTCGACTTCCAGGATTCAGCAAAACTATTTCATCTACTAATATGGTAATTGTCATGGTGCAAGTCGACTACAAGCAGGGGAAGAGGAAAGTCTTAAGGTCAGCAATGAATATCAATTATTGCTTACTAGTTGCAAGTGCTGTTGGTGTGTATCTGCTGTGGATTGCTGTTTGTGGTGTTGTGACAGAGCCTGCAAATCCCACCAAGACAGCACAGCCCAGTGTGAGCTACAGTAATAGCTGCCATTCATCATTGACATCAAGACATACTGTATACCCCCTGTAGTCTCTGCTTTACATGTGTGCCATTTTCTATGTTTTTCCCGTGTCTGGCTACATTGATTTTCAAATTACATAAGCATACCCCCCCCAAAAGCAAGTTATATGTCAAAAACCCTAAAAATTAAAAGATATTAAATGTTCAGCATTACTTTGCATGTGAGGGGTCTTCATTAACTTATACCAACTCTGTGTGCTCTGTGTTCTCAGTGGCACACCAGATCACATGGAGTTTGTTGGCGATGACAATGTGAAAGTTGTTAGTGCTGTCATTAGAGGAAGGAGTTGCCTCACTACTGCTGGGGTGATATGCCAGACTATGGAGCCAGTGCCAGTGGGAAAAGTCCAGAAAGACTTGCCACCAGGAGATACAGGAGTGGGACTAATAGTAGATGTTCAAGCAATAAGATATCGTCGAGTGTTAGCCAGTGGGAAAGTTACTTGTGCCTCCTGTTGTGGTGTGACATGAGGTGCAGCCATGTTCCTTCAACCACACAGGAAATGGGTAAATCCACAACAACCCTTGCCAGGGACGCATTATTGTAATAATAAAATGGGCCCAGTTGTGCAAAACACTAAAACACAAAATTAATAAATGTTTTTATTTATCAATACATAATGATGTGCTGCATCCATCAGTCAATAAAATAGTCCTTAATTTAATTGTTTTGTGCAGCTGAAAGTAGATTGTTTGTGTCACAGGACTTTATTCCTCCTAAACTGGTTCATGTCTATCTGATTCCAATAAATGTGCTTTTAAAAACTACATAAGCTATTTTTAAGGCACTTGGACTCTACCTTTCTTTCCCACTGTGTTTCTTTTTTTCCCCTTTCTTTCACCAACCCCAACAGATTTGCACCTTTGGCAGAGCCTGGCAATGACAGGCAGGGGTAGAGGTTTGACAGCTGGGCAGTCACGCACCAAGAGACATGGATTTCACACTGGAATGCCTGAGTCTAGTGCAGGCTAGCATCAGGTTCTGGTGGTATGGGACTCAGTTTTTAGATTTATAGACTGGAAGATGTTCAGGCATTATCCAGAAGACTGCTTGTTTTGTTGCCTGACAGGTATTAGGGCTGTGGATCTCATTTCAAATTAGTGGTGTAGATGGAGGAAGGAGCCTTCAACACCCATCTATAGGCCAACAGTAGGTGAAAAGATCAATATGGACCCTTTTCTCTGAGAAAGCAAATACTAATTTGTTGCAGGCAGGAAACCACCTTAATTATGGTGTCAGAGGTAGCTGTAGCCACTCCCATGGTCTTAATAGAACAGGGTTGTGCTCATGCACACTTCTTTCTATGACAGTTCATAGGGAGTAAAAAGCCATGCCAGTGTGTTTATAATTATTGAGCTTGACTCTACATAGTCATTTGTTTTAAAAAGTTTCCAATGTTTGTTTCTAATGATACTTTTTAGATTATGTTCTTATTAATTCCTCGCTGCATGTGAATATTCTTTCTTAGTTCCATAATTAACTGAATGGATACTTTTTAGTTTTAGATACATACTAATAACCATGTGCTTGTGACCATTGGTGAGCTCCCTTATATAGTCAGCGTGCACTATACTACTTTAAGGGGGGACTTCTGCATTTACTTCCACACATGTGCGACAGACTCTGGTGTGGTGAGAGCACTGCAAGAGCTCTGAGTATTCTTTTACTTGCCCTTGCCACACTTCCGTCTCTCTGAGCAGCCATATTGGCTCTAACCAGAACCTGTATATTTTTGTCAACATCCCTCTGCTGCCCCATTTTCATTTCACCATCTTTTGTCTGGCACTTTAGTCCACCTATAGCAAAAATGTGTCATAACTGTGAATTGATTTACAAGACTCCATTCACATCGAGATGTAAGATTTATTTGGGGGTACAGTCCCACCATACTCCACCCTGTCACAGCTGACTAACCTCTGGTAAGGGCCTGGGCTAAGGGTGATTAAACTTGTATACCAAGGCGCCTCCAGCAAGAGAATGAAGGGTAATGGCTTACATGGTAGTGGGGTACAACCCTCTGAGAAGCTGTCCCTATCCATTCCCTTCCCCAGCAATATCACAGCAGCAGATAAACAAACATTGGTAATACAAGGTGAACAGGAACAAACGCACCACCTTTTGGGCAGGAGTTGAATATCTGCTCTGCCCTTCTTCATGAGACAGGGTCATAAAAAGGCTTTATTGAAAATTTGGTGTACAGATATTACAAAACACATTCTTGAGCCTATGTTACATTTTGCTAATGCAGGCTCATAACTCTGGTAATTTTCAATATGTTTACACCAAATTCCTTGTCTGCAGCCCTATCGGCTCTGGCAGAGTTTGTTTGAACAGGCAGGAAATAAGGGTTACAAAATGACTTGTAATTTTTAAACAAAGTAACTTTGAGATCTCATATTTATCATGAGGCTGACTGGTGATATGCTGATTCAAAATCTGAATTGATTGATGCTAGAAACTTTGGCCAGGCTCCCCTGTTAAATGCAGTTTGTCCTTTAAAGTAATTTTCTATTCACAAAAAGATGTGTAATTATAGCCAGTTACTGTTTCTTGAGTGTGTTTCAAGGCATTCAGCAGTGCTTCAAGCCTAACACAACACCATCGGTTTCGCGATTATGTAAGCAATAGTACCTGGCAGGGTGGGAGGTATTAGGCTATACTGGACTGCCCAGGGCATAATGAGGCCCAATGCCACAGGCAGAAAGCCTTATAGCCCCTGGAAGATGTGGTATAGCTCATACTGCCCACTCTGGAGGGTATTACTGCAGTTAGAGACAGGGTTACTTGGGCCGGCTCATCAGTTCAGCAGTAGCATTACCACTTATGGCACCAACGACTGGGAGTGACCTCGAGAGTCAGGGTGTTTGCTGGGGGAGAATCAAGCATCCCAAGAACTGCTCTCCTCCTTCAAAGGGGGGAGGATGGGATGAGTTTGGTGCTGGACTTGACCCTGGTGGAAGCTGAGGGGGAAGACAGCCCAAGCTCCAAGAGGTAGGGATGTGGCATACGTCAATGTGCAAACCTTGATGTCAGCGCACACTACACCCTCAAGGGGAGAAACCGGAAAAATGATCCCGATTACATTGGAGGACCTTCAGCCACCACAGGCCCTGCACCTGATGACTCTGGCATCCCTGGACTCTGGATTGAAGCCATGGCAGGTAGAAGGAACTACAGCCATTGAAAGCACAGAGGGGGACTCTGGGAGAGAGGTAAGCCCTGGGAGAAGTCGGGGTTACAGGGCTGAGAGGACTGACATAAATGTGAGCCAGCCATGATGGGGTTACATGTGACCCTCTACTCAGGTGTGCCGATAGACATTTCTAGGCCCGGGACACACCTTTAGGACTGGACCCCCCTCACTCTCCCATTCCCTCATAAGACATATATATAAATCAATAAACGAGTAAATTTATATTTCAATAAACAATGTGCTGCTTAACGAAAGACTATAAAAATAACAGAATTAGTACTTTACTTGGCTAACTACATAATGAAATTAGGTGCATTCCAGTGAACACCCTCTTTCTAAATTCAATCTGAAGTCCCTGAAGATGAATACCATCTCACTTTCATACTGGCAGAGTGTAACTTAGTCCCCCCCGCCTGTCTGGCCCACCTTATAATTCCTTGTGCTAGCTAGGTGGTATGGTACTGGTAGCCTAGGTAGAACATGTTGAAGCTAAAGCGAGGTTGGCATAACTGTGGGAAGGTACACTATTCAGTTAGCCTCTGCTTGCCTGGCCCACTTTATAATTCCTTATATAGCAGGTGGTACACTGGTATGGTACTGGTAGCCTAGGTAGGACAGGTAGAGGCTAGAGTGAGGTTGGTGTATAACTGTGAGGTAGACTATTCAGGTAGCCCTCACCCACCTAACCTGCCTTATAATTCCTTATGTAGGTGCTAGCTAGGCAGTACACACTGCCACTGGTATGTATGGTACTGGTAAATTAGGTAGGACAGGTAGAGGCTACAGCGAGGCTGGTATGGTAATTGTGGGGAGGAGGTAGACTATTCAGTTAGCCCCCCCACCCACCTGTACTGCCTTAATTCCTTCCAAGTTCCAAGACAAATCCTCCCCAAGTACTTTTAAAACTTTACTTAGCTTTAGCTGAATAAACACCAGTCCTCCAGACAGCTCCCCTCTGCTATCGGCTATGGCTGAGGCTCCTCCATGTCCTGTCCACGTTCACCATCATCCACCACACAGCTTGCCTAGCCCAGTCCCTACTGCAGCAGCAGAATGAGGAATCCTACTCCAGCGGCAGCCTTGTTGTCTTTCCTTGTCACCCAGGTCGGTCAGTCCAGTCGATTCATAAAATTAAACTTTATACAAAGAAGTTGCAGTCAGTACATGAGCAAGCTTGACTTCACAAAAGCGAGTCCTGACGCCAACTACTGTCTCCTTCTCAAGGATTTGATCGAGGAACACAAGTGAGGAGCGTGCATCACAATGTCAAGTGGTGGTGTGGCTGTGGCCTGTTGTGACCTGATCTCCTGACCTGACCCGGGTGACCCCTGGCCTGTGACATTGTCCATTCCTCCAAGATGTAGAGTGGAGGAGCCTAGGAGCAGGACAACGGTGACCACTGCCAGGCCAGCATTGTCAGTTGGCAGCCTTTGCCCTTGGGAGCCGGTATTAGGAGAGCAGGCTGCAGTCTGCAGCAGAGAGGAGAGGAGAGGGGAAGCTGAGCCAGGTAGAGACAGCTGCCATGGCCACTTGCGAGCAGCCTGAGGAGCTTAGGAGGAGCCAGTGGGTAACAGGTCGACTGTTGGGGAGGTGTGCAGGGAGCCTTTGGGGAAGGGGGACAGCTCAGCATCACTGGCGGCTACTGACGCACATCTCAGCAGTTCACGGGGGGGGTGCAATCGGCGTGCCGCACTTCCTTCTCAGCCTGTGAGCAATTCATGGTGGGAGCTGGGATAATCAGTCGAATGGTCTCCCAAGTCACTGGGCCCATAATAGTTGTCCCAGCTGTCCACTGCTCCCCTCATTGGCACCACTGCCTCTACTGCTATACTTACCAATAGAGGGGACTGTTGAGTTTCACAGCTGTTTAAGTTCTTAGGTGTTTATGACTTCAATAACCCCCTCCACACACACTTGTCATTGCATTATCCCTCGTATGTGCTTCCTGGTGATCCATTTTTGTTAGTTTGTTGTTTCTATATTGGTGAGCGATGGTTGGTAATGAGTTATGGTGCAGTATGACTTGGCGGGAAATCCGGGGTTGGGAATGAAGCTCGACATGACAGCTGAGAGGTCTGCACAGGGTAGCTCTGCTCGCAATGAGGTGATTTTCTTTTCCTTGAAACTTTCTTATTTTACATACCTCTTGTTGGATTTTGTGGAGCTGTTGTGCAGCCATGGTGTGCTGGAGAACAATTAATGGGAACCTGTGTCCGAATAGCACTGAGCATACAACAGTGCTGGCACTACTCATTTAAAACCAAAATCTGTTTTGTTTTGTTTTTGGTACTGAGGGTGAAAAATTGTCTAACTGCTGAAATAGAATGAAATAGAAGAAGGGTTTTGTATGAAACCATATAAACTGATCATTTTATGAGGGGGGGGAGTGTCTGTCTCTCGCTACGTGAGAGAAAAACATGATGATGGTAATTTTTAAATTGAGCGTTTTATTTCAGATCAGTAATTTTTAATGTAAATAGCCAGGCAGAGGCTGGGACTCATTAGTTTCTGGTTTCTGTTGCCTGATACCAGAGTAGGTGGTTGGTGGCCTTAGCCAATCGGGTTCAAGAACTTCCCCAACCCATTTTCTAATGGCTCCTAATCACACCTACTGCTGTGTCTTAATGCTTACAAATTAAAGATACAAACTAATCCTCCTCCTTCTGAAAATGCCTCTTAAAGTAGTCGTGTTCTGACAGCTTTCTATGATTTTTTAAGAGATGTTCCTGATTAACTTAGGCCATGTCTGTGATATGAGAGAGTGAGAGTCAAGAGGTATGCAGTCACCAGTGGAGTTGTAAACTCTTGTAAGGTGATAATTGGTTCCTCATGGTGTCTGAAACTGCTCCTGCAGTCCCCAATTGAGTAAACATGCCTCTTGTTGCACTTATAGTATTAAACTCTTTAGGTAATCTTCAGGCCTTACTGGGCTGCTAAAACTCTCCTCTGTTGACTTCAGCCACTGATAGACTTCAAAATGTCTTCCCTGCTAGCATAAGTAGCTCATCTCTCCAGGTCATGATCTTATTATACTATATGGTGGAACGTTATTATGGATGGAAATCCATCCGTTCAAAAACATTGTTATGCTGCACTAGCTATATCAGCATAACAAGTTAGAACCCTGTTGCACATGCACGATCCAGTGACCTGCGATCCTCAGGGAATGGCCGTGGTGGTGAGAGCAGACCCAGGAGGTGAAAAAAAAATTCAAATAAGGATACCCCTCTTCGTAGGAGTGACCATACACTATAAAAGATTATGTATGATTGCTCATACACTCCAGGGATAGTTCTGAACTCTCGAGGTTTCCATGATAATGACACCTCTCGAGCTGTTCTCTTGAGGACTCCGGTTACCATGGAAACCTCTCAAGTGTAAAATATCCTTGTTGTGTATGAGCAATAATTTACAATCCTCTATGGGATAGAACATAAGTATCCCACAGCAGGTAACAGCAAAAGCTTATCTTTGTGCTCCACGTTGCCTCAATGTCCCCAACAATGGCTGACCATTCGCCCTTGACCCAGGCTTGCTCCCGATCTCGGGGCATCCGCTTCAGAGCATGCCATGCTACCGCTGGCCATTTGGTGGCCTTATATGTTTTTACTTTTGGAAACTCACTTTGTAAAGGGTTGATAAGAAAGATGAAAGTAAGATGCCATCATTAGATTATTTTGGCTTTGAAAGGTCTAGAGGAGATAAAGAAAAAAATATTCATGAAACACAGTGGTATGTTTCTACAGCTTTTTTTATTACAAGCAGCTTTTTGTTGTTGCTGTTTGCACAAATCAGTGCACAAACTGCCCGAGTTTTTTTTTTTTGCAACAATTAGCTTTTTTTATTTGTAGAAAAAAGTGGTTTATACTTTGTACAGGTAAAAAGTTTTGTAAACTGGGCACAGAGACTCCTAGTTTTAATGCTTTTTGGTGGAACAGGATCAGCAAACTGGCTTTTGATCAGAATGTTATGAGAGGTGTTAATTATTGGTGAAAAAAAATGAATTTGTTTCTGAATGTACATTTGTTACATACAAAAGTTTAAACTATGCTGCTGTGTATTTTGACTTAGTCTGACTTTTATTTTCTAAACTTCTCTTACACAGATAAGGAGTTTCTAACCCATGAAGGATATTTTGTTCCGGATCCTAATGGGTATCCCATTGGAAATACAGTGGCACGAGGGGATGTTGCACGATTTATGCTGTCTCTTCTCAATGCTGGTGATTCGTTGATTAAAAAAGGCGTGGCTATGATCACAAAGTGATTACATTTATTTCCCTATGGTGTCATTTTCTCACTGTACATATATATTCGGTGATGAATTTTGTAATGTGCATGTATGATTAAAACAAAACCAGTCTCAATCCAGAAAATGTACAATATATCAGTGTAGCCAGAGCAGAATCATTGCAGTTTATTCAGCATGTGTTCATAAACAAAACCTTTGAAAACGACTCATTATGATTAATTTTCTATGGCATGGAAAAGAAGATTGTTAAATAAAGCACATAAACCCATATATCTTAACTCTATAGAGCACTTACAGGGAAGCTATCATTTGCAGGGGCTCCCGTCCCTGCAGACTTCATCCTCTAGTTAAGCTTTTGGGGAAAAAAGTTTTTTTCATAAGGCGCAATGTAATTTATTTTAATTTCTAAAGGAAGTCACCGCTACCCAAGTATAGTGGATGCTGGAGGCGGCTCCATTAAGTGTAATGGTGCGGTGCCGCACGTGCACTTCTATACAAATGCATTGAAGTGCATGGTGTGGCGCTGCACCATCACACTTAATGGAGCCACTCCAGCATCTGCTATACTTCTGGGTAGCGGATTTTTAGAAATTAAAATAAATTACTTTATGTCTTATGGAAAAAAAGGTGCCTTTTTCCCAAATACTTAACCGAAGGGTAAAGTTTGCAGGACCCCTATAAATGACAGCTTCCCTTTAAGAAATTCCAGATGTTCACCAAAAGGAATTAACTATTTATAAACTCTGTTGATTAAAGTTGTATGGCTTTCCAGAAACAAGCTGCACATTACCTTTGCAGGCTTTTTTTTTTGTTGTGGAACGCACCTAGTCAGGATTACCAGCATCTACTGTATATTTGATTTCACAGATCAGACACTTGTGCAGAACCCACCACTTCCAAATAAAGTTACACAACCTTACTGTCTACACTGTAATAAATACAACTGACAGTATTTAAATTGATTATAATTTCATTTAGAACTGTCATTTTTTGCTGTTAAAAAACACACCATACTGATCACTTATGCTAACATTTTTTAAGTGGACAAATCACATCATGATAAGTTTGTAATTCAGAATTTGTCATACATTTTTTCACTAATGTTCTTTACTGCTATGTCTAATGAAATACAGTATTTATAATTATTCATTGTGGCTTTTGTTTCTCTTTTTTTTTTCCACAACAACTCAGATCTTGAGCCCTTCTTCACTAATCATTAAGATTATCATAAAGCGGGCACACTTAGTCATCATTATCGAAGGGAAGAAAAGAGTGGTGGTGGGGAGGAAGAGGAGAGAAGACCCAGACATCAGAAATTACCAGAATTTTATATTCAAATTAAATAGTATTACCCAATCTTATGTTATCCCAGAATGAGGCCCATATTTTATCAGATCTGTGCGCCTGTCCCGTTTTGATGCAATACATTTCTTCCAAATTCATAATCTCTGTCATAAAGTCAAGCCAAGTTTGAGTTATTGGAGAATTTCCATCTTCCCACTTAAGTAATATACATTTTTTTGCAATTGTTGCTGATATTGAAGTAAAAATCATCTGTTCTGTATCAAGTCAAGTAAAAAAAAAAAAAAATACCACCGCTACAGAAGGTGCACCAAACACTCAACCAAACTTCAAAGACTGTACCTTATAGCCTAGCCCTCTTGCTACTGATGCTATGGTGGAAAAATTCACTCAAACAATGGACCTAAGGAGGTAACCCTAATAAATGGGCCCCCAAAACAGAGTTCCATTATGCAGGTCACTATCAACATCTGTAGTCTCCTCAACAAAATTGACACCATTAAAGTCTGGGTGACCATGAACAACCCAGATGTACTCTCCATTGTTGAAACCTAGCTGTCATCCAAAGTGCCGGATACAACAGTTGCATTTAAGCATGGTGGGGGCTGCTCAATATACTTAAAAAAATAGTATTAGAGGGCTGGCATTACCTCAGGTGGACCTCAGATACCCTGCACAGGCACTAGCTGTACAACTGCTCCTCAGTGCACACAATAAAACCCTCACTGTATTCTCTGTCTATATACTGTCTAAGGACCCAACCCCTGGCCTACACAGTATTCTTGACCATCTTCCGGAGGAAAATCACCTTGCTGAGACAGTAATAATGGGGAACCTTAATATAAACTGGCTGTCATCAGCAAATGGAGCTATAAAGAACTCCTTAGCATCCCTACATCTCACTCAACTTGTCAGCTCACCCACCAGGATAAATTATAAAACAGGTACTAGCACAACCATTGACTGGATCATATCAAATGACCCTGATCACATCTCTAATGTGAGAGTTCACTCTGACTCCATCAGTGACCACTCCCCTATCACATGTAGCAGGTCAAATGAATTCCACTTCTCCCACCCCTAACCATCTTCAACCAATGTTAAAGCATGGGCATCTAGATCCACTAAAGTGCCAACTTCATTCCCATGACTGGTCCCTCCTGGACTCTGTCCGGGACATTAATGTTGCTCTTGATCACTTCATCAAGGTTTTTAAAATGGTCTGCGACACTCATGCTCCATTTAGAAAGATGAAGGTCAGTGGAACTATTAAATCCTGGATATCAAGAGAACTCATTACCAAAATGAAACAACGTGACCATCTCTAGCTCATTGCAAGTCAACAGGGAGGCAGCATGACTCTCAGGTGTATAAAGTGACCAGAAATGCCTGTACAAGGGGCGATTCATCATGCAAAACAAAACCACCATAAAGAGCTTCTGTCAATCTCCTGGGGTGACAGCAGGAAATTCTGGGTGAACATAAAAGACGCACGGATAGAGTTCAGAAGGTCTCTCTGACTACATGAAATCTTGACGGCAAACCCATTATCAAACCCTCTCTCAATTGGAAATATTTTTAATACTGTCTTCACTAATCTATCAGAGGTCCTTTCTAAAGACTTCTTTGAAGATGCTCCCCCATCGGCTGCCCTGTGCTCGGATGCAGAGAAGCCTGATCACCCTCTGTTCTACTTCAGACAGGTCTCTGCCACCCAGGTCAGGAAACTGCTATCCGAAGTATTGGGGTAAACGAGACATAGTGGGGACTTGCTGGACCTCAAACTTATTACATTTACCCAAGAAGAGGTTCTCCTGCCTATAACTAAAATACTCAACCTATCCCTTACTCTGTCCCAGTTCCCAGAAGTCTGGAAATCCACACTGATCATGCCAGTGCACAGATTAGGCGATCACAGGGAACCTAGCAATTACAGACCAATATCCATCCTCCCTCCACTGTCAAAGGCTCAGGAATGCATAGAAACCAACCAGCTTGTGGACTATCTTGATAAGTACTCCTTGCAATGCACACAGCAGCACAGCTTTAGGAAAAAGCATAGCATGACTACAGCTCTGCTAGAATTCACTTGCTTCATCCAACAGTCCCACAATAGCAGTCTGGTAGGAGTGGTGTTCCTAGACCTTACTAAGGTCTTTGACACTATGAATCACAAACTCCTCCTTGACCAACTTGAAAAGACTGGTCTCTCACCTAGTGCACTAAAATACTTCGGCAGCTACCTTGCCAACAGGTCACAGGGTGAAGATTTAAAATTCCATCTCGGAACTGCATTCTATCAGATCAGGCATACCCCATGGATCCATCCTGGGACCTCTTCTGTTTGGTATCTTCCTAAACAACCTACCAAAGGCCTGTCATTTAAGGACCCTCTTTTATGCAGACGACGCAGTCATCTTTGCAAGTCACCCAGATCCCACCATGCTTTGAGACAACCTACAACATGGGTTCCTTAAAGTTGAAAAATGGCTCCAATCTCACAAGCTAGTTCTAAACTACAAAAAAGCAAAACTTATGCTGTTCTCATCCTCCCACCATAAACACAAGTCACATGCCCTCACAGTTAAAAATAACCAAGGAGCCCCCATTGAACAAATCCAGCACTTCAAATACCTTGGATTAACCCTGGGCTGCCACCTTACCTATGAGACACACATTGATATTGTTGCTAAGAATGAAAATGCTAAACTAGGACTACTCTACAGACACAGGCAAAGTCTGACCCCAGAAGCACTAAAACTTGCAATCCACAGCTCGGTACTATCTGTTATTGACTACGGCTTGGTTATATATGGAGCTGCCACAGCTACATCTCTCAAAAGACTAAATACTGCCCTAAACAAAGCCGGTAGACTTATCACTGCTGCCGGGTACCTCACCCATACTTGTGATCTATTCGCCATAACTGGGTGGCTCAAACTACAAGACTGCACCAAGTACCGCTCATGTATACTTGCCAAGCAAGTGTTGCTTGGAACCCTGCCAATGAGCATCGCCAGTCTTCTATCGATGCCTCAAAAGTCGCATCACACCCGATCCTCTGTCTCTGAACTCTTTCACTTTCCTAGGGTTCAGACCACCCAATACCAGCGATCCTTCCCTTGCAGAGCTCCTAACTGGATGAATGGCCTGTCCTGTGAACTGACTAGCATACCTCAAGTTATCCAGTTCAAGCATCTCCTGCATCTGCACATCTTGAAATGAAAGTGAGTGTACCTGCTTTAATTAGTCATATGACTTGCACCTCATCTGGCAACCTGCATTCCCCAGCCTCCTTGACAAGGCCCCTGGCTGCATTCCTCCTCCATTCTCAATTGCCTCTCTAACCCCCCCCATGTATCATGTCCTAACCCTCCTACTCTGTCCCACTAACTTACCCACTATGACCCTGACTGACTCTTTTCCACACCTTTCTTCCTCTCCTTCCCCTCTTCCCTGCCTCCACACCTCACCATCCCCTCCCTCCTGTCACCTTCTCCTTCTGTGCTTGCCCCTGTTCCCACCCTTTCTACCCCTTCCTGCCTTGCTCAACATGCTTGACAATGCAACCTGGCTACATCCCCCTTTGTTCTCTGTCCTGCTGCTACTCTTCATCCCCTGACTCACCCTTCCCAATTTCCAAATGGGATTACCCGCCCACTTTTTTGCCTATAAAGTCCTAGAATGCCAACTATGTACTAATTGCAATCACCTATGTTTACTATGTATTGTGTTGTTCTACTGTTTGCTGTATTTGATATTATCTGTTCATGTTATTGTGCTTTATACTCTGTCTGTTTTGTAACCCCCTCCCCATTATTGACGTGGAACCTTTGTAAATGAGCTTCACTGTGCTCAGAGGTATTTTCTAATCCTAGATTGAAATAAATAAATAAATAGTGACATAGATGGTATTTTAACAATGCCAACTGAGCTGTATGAGTATGTCCTTATTTATTATTTGAATATTCCACATAATTTTATTCCAAAAATGTGAAAGATATGGACATGCATGTACAGCATATGACTCAAAGTTCTAGTAGTTGTGGTACATATAGGACATTTTTCCTTAATAGCTGCATTGAAATGATTTAATCTAGATGGGGTATAGTAAGTTCTAAAAAAAAGGTATTGATTTGAAGCTGTTGAAGCTTGCTAGCTTTTACATGATATGTATATGATGTTATTGCATTTTGCCATAAGGGGTCTGTTATTTATATCAAAATCTCTTTCCCATATTTTAATTATTTTCTGTTGATCTTTTAAAGAAGTTTCAGCCAAGGCTTTATATATGGTTGTAATTTGTTTTTTTTTTCTTTCTATCCTCTAAAGCATTAAGTAAAGATGATGTCCATTTTTAATTTTTTTATAAGATACCTGCATGAAGTTTCGTAATTGCAGATATTGAAAATAATCCGTATTAGGTAGATTGAATTCTTGTTCAGGAGTTACAAATGTCTTTAGCTGTTTATCAATAACATGTTTCAATTGCTTAATGCCTCTCATACACCAGCTTTGAAAAGTTTGATCCATAACTGAAGGTTCAAATTTATAATTTAGTTCAGTAGGTGTATATAGAGAGATATTATTTTCTTTAAGTAAGCTATGAGCTTTATTTCAGGCATGTATTGTAGTTTCAGTGGCCTCACTCAATACTCTATTTTTCCCTTTTTTATTGTAATCTGAATATAATAGTTGCATCATATCCATATATGGATGTGTTTTAAGTTCTAATATTGTTGTTTTTGATACATTTTTTTTCACTTGTAGCTATTCCCTTACCGGAACCATTTGTGCTGCCAAAAAGTATTTAAACATATCTGGTAAAGCTAGTCCACCACTAGCTTTGTCTCGTATTAAGTGAGAATAAGCAATTCTAGTTGGCTTATTATTCCATATAAATTTTGTAATTATTTTCTTAAACCAATGAAAATATGTTTGAAGTGACATTAGTGGTAAGGAATGAAAAGGAAAAATATATTTAGGCAGAATCATTTTTATTATATTAATCCAGCCAATCAATGTTAAAGGAAGACATTTCCAATGATTTAATTTTTCAGATATTTGCAATGTAAGAGGCTCTTAATTAAGTGCTATTGTTTATTTTGGTTATAAGTGAGTCTAATACCTAGATATTTAATCTCTGTATCTATTTGTATATCATAAGCTTCCAGTTTTGTTGCTTCATTACTTGGGTCCAATGGCATCATTACCATTTTATCCCAATTTATCTTCTATCCAGATAGTAAACCAAATTGTTTAGATGTTTCAATAATTTCTGGGATAGATGTTTCCGGCGAAGATATATATAATAGTATGTCATCGACATACAGACTTAGTTTATAAGTAGCAATTTTAATAGAGGTTCCTTGAATACCAGGATTTGCCCTTATTCTACCAGCTAATGTGTCTATTACCATTGTAAATAATAGTGGAGAAAGTGGGCAACCTTATCTCATGCCCTGAAAAAGCTTAGAGTTGTGAGTTGTTATTGTTAGTTTTAACCATAGCCATTGGACTTTTGTATATTAATTGAAGCCACCCACTGAGCAGCTCCCCACCCCATCTCCCCTATCACATTTAACATATATTTCCACTCTATCCAATCAAAAGCTTTTTCTGCATCTAATGCCAAAAAGATTGCCTCTTCATCCTTAGCTAGGGACAATATATTAATAGATTGTCTGATATTTTCTTGAACTGTTTATAATAGTTGGAAGAATAATTTCTAATCCTGGAAGAATAATTTCTAATCTTTTTGCTATGATTTTTGTGAAGATTTTATAATCCCCATTTAATAGGGAGATGGGACGGTACGAGGATCATCTCAGCTGGTCCTTATTTTTCTTTAAAAAAACATGAATAATAGCTTCGCAGAAAGAATTGGGTAGTGCCTTAGATTCATTAAATGAGTCAAACAGTGTAAACATTATAGGAATCAGTAAATCCTTAAATTGTCTGTACAATTCAATTATTGCCTGTACAATTCAATTACTAGGCCATCTGGGCCAGGAGACTTATTTGCAGGTAATTGTTAAATGGCTGCTTCAATGTCTTCATGCGTAATACCTACCGCTAATTAATTCTGAAATTTAATATAGATATATATGGTGGAGGTAATACCTGCAAATATTGCCTAATTTGTTCTACTGTAAGATTAGAGCATTCAGACTTGTATAAGTCTTGATAATAATCAAATAAATAGCCATT
The DNA here is from genome assembly GCA_016271365.2 of Neoceratodus forsteri. NCBI lineage: Eukaryota > Metazoa > Chordata > Ceratodontiformes > Ceratodontidae > Neoceratodus > Neoceratodus forsteri. The sequence goes on along the minus strand of CM057450.1, from coordinate 323,411,129 downwards.
AATCTTATCCAGAGCCTCAATTAGCCTGCCTTGTTGATCTTCTATTCCTAATATATCGTTTCTTTGTTGTTCTCTCCTTGTTTGCAAGGCCAGTAGTTTCTGAGGCTTATCTGATAAATACAAATAATTTGATTTTGTTTGCAGTGTTTGTTGAGTAATTTGGTCTAAGTGAATATTATTTAGCTGATCTTTTTTTTTTTGGATTAATTTATTAAATATTCTACCATCTAAAGTTTGAGTATGTATATATTGAAGAGATTGTATCTCTTTTTGTAACTTACTATTAATTCTGATTTTTTTCCTTAATATGTTCTATATCAATTACACAACCTCTTAACCAGACCTTAACTGTATCCCATATTATATTAATTGAAGTGTCAGAGTCCAAATTATTATTGAAAAACTTCTGAATTTCAACACACAATTTCTGAGAAATATTCGGAATACATGTAAGTGAGTAATTTAATTTTCAATGCCTAAAACCTATCTGTGGTTTAGTATATTTTACATTTAACAGACAAGGTGAATGGTCCAAAATAAATATGCCTGTATATTTTACTTCAGAGACAAAAAAAAGAATGCTTTCTGATATGAGATAGAAGTCAGTTTTAGAATATGAATGCTGTGCCAATGAATAATAAAAGAAAACCTTTTCCCCTGGATATTTAATATTCCAGGCGTCCACTAGCCCCAGCTCACTTATGTATTTTTTAATAATTGATTATTTGGATCTATGCGCTTTATCTCATTTTAACGTTTTATCCTGTGCATACAATACTACATTAAAGTCACCTGCTATAATATATGGAGGTGAAAAGGTGGAGAGTGTCAGAAAAAACTGTGTATAGAAATTAGGGCTGTTCTCATTTGGTGCATAAATGGTTGCCATTGTTACTTTTAAGTTAGGGGATTTTAACTCTGCTATAACCCACCTTTCCTGTGTATTAATATCCGATTTAACAATTTTGGGGTATGTGTTTAATTTACTAAATAATATAGCAGCGCCCCTCAAATTATTAGTGTAATTTGATAATATACCATTCCCCTATCTGTTCATAAACCATGATGATTTTTTAACTCAAAAATGGGTCTCCTGTAGCATTGCAATATCTATTTTCTGTTTTTGCATACATTTTATGATGCGTATCATTTTCATTTTATTTTTTAGGCCTTTTACATTCCAGGACAACATTCGAATAGAATTACTTAGTCTTTTTTGTACATGAGCTGGGTTCCCCTCCCTCCTCCTCCCCCCACCATCACTCTTGCCAATTATACCAAATAGGCCCATTAAGATTTTTTACTGTGTAAGCATTATAAAACAATACATTATTCAGCTTTGTATTCAACTTTTTATTATGGAAACTCCTTCCAACCCCCTACCCTCGCACCCTAAAAAAAAACAAAATACTGGAAACAAAAAGGTTCCAGACCTCCCCATTCATTGTGGTTTTAACTCAGTTTCCATCTTGTACATGTTCAAGTGTAAAATAAACCCCCAAAAAACAGCTTCTTTGCATTTGGCCAGATATGGTAAAAGGCATTATTTTGTCTCTCTTTTACACATAGAAACCTAGAATTTGCTGACAGATGAGGACCACTTGGTCAGCCCATTTTTCCTTGCTGCAGTATCACCACAGATCCTACATGATCTTTGGCCCATTCTCCCCCTTCCTTTTTCCTAAGATTCCCTTATGCCTATCCCATGCATTCTTGAACCTCATCACTGTTTTTGCCCCCACCACCTTCATTGGAAGGCTCTTCCAGGAAGCCATCACTCTTTCTGTGAAGAAGAATTTCCTCACATCTCTCCTGAATCTACCTCCTCCACTTCATATCATGACCCCTTGTTCTTGAGTACCTTTTTTTCTGAAAAAATATTTTCTTTGAGTACCTCATTTACCCCATGAGGTATTTAAAAGTCTCTGTCATATCCCCCTTCTCTTCCATGCTGAACATATTGAGATCCTTTAGTCTCTCCTTGTAGGGCTTCTGTTGTAGACTCTGCATCATTTTAGTTGCCCTCCACTGGACTAACACTACTCTGTCTAGGTGCTTCTCAAGATGTGGTCTCCAGAACTGGACACAGTACTTTTAGGTGGGGTCTTACCAGTGACCTACACAGAGACAGCACTGCCTCCCTTTTACTGCTGGTGATGGAAACAGTGTTGAAAGACTTAGTGAAATTTTGGTAGGCTACATCAACTGCCCCTCCCCCAATCTACTTCCTTGGTCACCCTGTCAAAGAAATCAATCAGATTCATTTGACATAACCCCCTCCCCCCAATGAACCCATGCTTCTTTGGGTCTTGTAACCACTTGGATTCAAGATATACCACAGTCCTTTCCTTCAGGAGTGATTTCATGAACTTTCCCATCACTGATGTCAGTCTTGACTGGCTTGTAGTTGCCAACATCTTCCCTGCTACCACTTTTATGAAGTGGGACTACATCTGCCCTCCTCCAGTCCTCTGGAACCACCCTGTTTCCAATGAGCTGTTAAACAGGACTGTAGTAGGTGCAGCCAGTACTTCCCCGAGCTCCCTCAATACCCTTGGATGCACCCCATCTGGTCATGTTGTTTCATCCAGTTTCAGACTGGTGAGTCCCTTCAGGACTCTCACCTCTGAAAAGGGACTAGTCCACCTCCCTCCCTCCACAGATCCTGTTACTTTTTTGTGGCCCTTCTCCTTCCTCTGTGAACACTGAACAAAGGTATTCAGGATGCCTGTCTTTTTGTCCCCCCTGCACAGCTCCCCCTTTTCCCTTTCTTAATCTTATAATCCTACATCTGGCCTTCCTCTTTTCACTTACCTGTATATACCTAAAACAATTTATTGTCCTCTTACTATGACATGGGCTATTCTCTCTGCAGTTTGTGCCTTTGCACACCTTACTGCTCTCCCTGCTTCCCTATGTTTCTCCTGATACACCTCTCTATCCTCAACCCTCTGTCTCTATGTACATTTTCTGGCACCTCTTTCGAGAACCATAGCAGTGTCCCTTTCCTCTTGCTTTTGCCCACTTGCTTGAAGCAGAGATTTAGTGCCTGCACTATGGCCCTTTTTAGTTTCACCCTCTGTTACTCCACCCCATCCACATCATCATCTCCTCCGCTAGGTCATCCCTGAGGCATTCACCCATCTTTGTAAAATCTGCCTTCTTGAAGTCCAGGACCCTCACCCTTGTGTGGTTTGATTCTGAAGCCATACTTATACTGAACTACACTGTACTGTGATCATTGGTCCCCGGTGACTTCTGACCTTTGACATCTGCAACACCATGCCAAGTAGCAGGTCCAGTATTGCCACATCATGAGTTGATTCACTGAGTAGTTGCCTGAGGAATGCCCCTGCAGAGAGTCCAGTATGCCCCTGCTTCAACCTGAGGCTGCAACTAGGAGGCTTCAGTCTAAATCTGGCTGATTGAAGCCCCTACAAGCAACATCTCCCCTTTTCTGCCATCTAGTCAAGGGCTTCCACCAGTACTTTATCTAACTCCTTCCACTATGCTGCAGGTTTGTAGATCATGCCAGTGTGAATAGAGGATCCACTGCCTGCCTCTAGGGTGAGCCAAAGTACCTCTGCCCCCTTTGCATTCCTTATATCTGTGTCACTGTTATGCCTTCCCTCACACAAAGCACCACATGCCCTGATTTCCTTCCCACTCTGTCATTTTTGAACAAAGTGTAGTGTGCTATGACCATGTTCCAGTCATGGTTTTTGGTGTACCATCACTCAGTAATGGCCAAAATATCCAGGTCAGCTTCTGCCATGATGGCTTCTATATCCAGAATCTGCACACATGGCCTTCCAGATTTTGTTACCACTCTGTTACCCCCTTCTTTTCTTTTTGCTCTCCCTCCTTCCCCTCTCTCTCTCTTTTAAATGCTTCTGTTCCCATCTCCCTTCATTTCTATAACCCTGTTTAATTTATCACTTTGAATCCTGGGGGAATTCCACTCCCATTGTGTTTTCCCTACTGTCAACTTCAGCCTGTCGGGGGGGGGCAGTTTCTGCCTCCATGATTTCTTCAGTCGCCACCCTCAGCTAGTTTAAATTTTCATCAAAGCAACATTTAAACTGTCCACTGAGGACTGTGGTTCCCTCCCCTATGGGTGCAAGCTATCACTCCTCTAAAGGCCCTTATCCCTCCAGGTGGTTCCCCAGTGTAGCTGAATCCCTCCTCTCTACAATATTCCTTCAGTGATGAGTTGAATGTTCCAGTGTAGTGATCCCTCTCCTCCTACATGTCATAGACAGGCAGCAGCTCAATAAAAGCCACTGAGTGCATTACCTGTCTAAGACCACATCCCAGCTCCTTGAATGCCTGTGCACTATCCCAGCCCTGTCTGTAACCAGGTCATTAGTCCCCAGTTCATACTAAGTTGTAAGGAGCATGGAAGACCGTGGGCTCATATTTGCTCTTATCACATTACCCATAATAGTTCAACCTGTTACCCTTGAAGATAATGAAGAGAACTGCTGTCCAGATCTTGAGATGCCTACCAGACCCATACTGACAGCACCTCTGCCTGATTCTCAGGATGGCCGGCTGTCAACCTCCGGGTTGTCTGCCCTATCTCTGCTGATGACTCTCCTGTTGAGACCTGGCCATTCTCCCTCCAGGGCTAGAGGCTCGTCGGGTTCTCAGGATCCAGCAGGCATGTCAAACCCCTTTCTGTCAATGACTACGATTGACCTGAATGAAATCCTAGTCAAATTTACTAATGTTATTGTGTAGCAGCTGGGCACCTTCAGACCCCCCCCTTCCAATGCCATTGATGGCAACTACATCTTTGATGCCTACTCTTCAGCCCCAGGAAGCACCCCATGGGCCATCATTGCATCCAACACCAGGCCCAGATCTTGAAGAGGCTGACATCAAGGAGAATTATCACTCAGACCTCATTCTTCCCGATGATGTGGAGGAGGAAGAGGGGGAGGATGAGACCCTGCTCTCTGACAGGTCTACCACGTCTTCTGTGAGTGAGAACTCTGTAAAGCATACTCTCAGGTCTCCTCCTGAGGATCCCACATTTTCAATGTGATGAAACAACTGTCCTCAGCCATGAGCTTCCACACTGAAGAAGAGGGTGTCACCAGAAAATAGTTGGTGGATTTTCTGGAGATTCCTGAGTCTCCCCCAAAGATCATTTCCTCCAGTGCTTGCAGCCTTGAAGAATCCAACCACGGCAGCCTGTCACAGACCAGACATAGTGCCAGCTATGCTCCTCAGGGTGGCCAAATTTGATCACACCCCTCCAGGGCCTTCCCTGTTATGCTGCCTAGCCAGAGACTGATTCAATGGTCATTAAGGCAGCTCATGACAGATCTAAGGCACCTAAGCACCTTAGTTCCCTTCCCCCAGAGTTTTGCGGGATTGACCTCTGGGGTAAACTGGTTTATGCCACCTCCTACTCTAGATTTAAGGGTTTCAAACTATCTGTTACACATGGTAAAATGCCAGAATGCCAGTTGGAAGACAGACAAGGCTGCCATCCATGCCGTTCTGGAAGGCACTCAAAAACAGGAACTGCTACAGTGCCTCCAAGTGGCTGAGGATGTTACCAAATGCCTCTTCAGAGCCTTATATGATATGACTGACACAATTGTCAGGACAGCCGCTAGGGGCATATGCCTAAGAAGACACTCCTGGCTCAGAGTATCGGGGTTTGCAGCTGACGAGCAGTAAAAAGTTCTTAACTCCCCCTTCAGTGGCACCAAGCTGTTTGGCCCTGATATCCAGGACATCATAAATGATCTGCAAGCCTTGGGCATTGCCCACACATCTGTCCACTCCTTCTACCATACCCAACCAAAGGGCAGAGAATGGCCTCACTTTCATAAACACAATAGGCCTGAGACAAGCCCCCTCCATCCCCATGGAAAATGCAGAGCCCAGGATCCCTTACCCACACCCTCCAGTGCTGGAGCAATGGTCCAGCACTCCAGAAGTGAGTGACCAGCCCCTGCAGCTGGCTTCACCGCTGCTCGAATCCATGCCAGACAGACCCACCTCCACTGATCCTGGGCCAAGAGACAGTGGTTGGACATCAGTTCTCACTCCATCTGAATCAGTGGAGAACCATAACTTTGGATGCATGGATTCTGCAGATCATAGAAAAGGGTCTCACCCTGGGGCTGATCAAGCAGCCTCCAGAAACCCCACCTCTGCCATCCTGTTACCACAAGATCACCTGTCTCTTCTCTGGGAGGAGATGTAGTCCCTTCTGTGCAAGCAGGCCATTAAGCCAGTGCCCATGTGCTAGAAAAACTGGGGGCATTCCAGTTTTTTTCTGGTCCCTTAATAGACCGGAGATATGAGGCTTATTCTAGATCTAAAGGACCTCAATCTGTATGTACAGTACAAGAAGTTCTGGATGGTAACTGTGCCAGGCCTAATGCCCCTCCTCAAGACAGGGGACTGGCTCTGTTCACTGGAAATGCAAGATGCTTACCTGCACATTTCGGTCATCCCTCCTCATAAGATGTTTCTCCATTTCACCTTTCAGAGTGAGCATTACCAGCTTGTGGTGTTGCTCATTGGCTTGTCCTCTGCACCATGAGTCTTTACCAAGTGCTTAGCAGCAGTTAGCAGAAGGGAGGGATGAACTATATGCCTTCCAGTGGAAAGAGAGGGAAGATGGATTGCGTAGCAGCATGCTATTCCAAGACATGGGGCAGAGCTGAGCTGAGAGCAGAGCACTATGGTCATTGGAAGGAGCAGGAGCTCAGAGAGGCTTTCCTAAGCCTTGGGAAATGTATACTGTCATTGCCGTAATTAAGGAGCAGAGGCTGATCTGGTTCATAAAAAAAGCCAGAACCAGCTTTAATCTCTGAGCTCTTTCCAGACTTTCTTGTGCTGTAGATGTTTGTACTGCTGTGCTTCCTCAGTTCCCACTTATCTCCTTCAGTGTTTGGAATTGAAGCGGTGGGAAAGCCTGCTCTGGAGAGGAGAAGTGGGGAGCAGACCTGTGGAGTTCCAGCCACTGTGGAGGCAACCACAGGAATAAAAAAAGATAAAGAGAGGAAAAGTTCCTCCTTTTGTTGTCCGTCCTTTTTTACTCTGAGTAGATAAAAACAATAAAAACGGGGAAAAAAAGCTGACAGTAGATTTTTATACTGTATTTCAAATGAGCTTTTAGAATATGTTTTGAGGTTTAGTATATTTAGAATATTTAGAATAATGACTCTTGCACTCGTTTAGATATAATTGGCCCATTGTTTTATTTCTTTCTCATTTCCTGTTTTCTACTTCCCTTTATTTTTATAATACAGACAAGATAGAAATAATTTGATCAGATTTGAATGATTAAAGTACTTGTATTTACTAAGTATTAGCTTATTTTAATTCTAGATGGGTGTTCCCCATATGTAAATGAGCCAAATAAGCTTTTTTATCAGTTTCATGGAAACCCACAGGAGGTATGGGATTATCATTTGTTTATATGTGCAAGCTGGTGCAATTTATCATAATTTGCTAGATTAAATCATACTTGGATGCACTAAGTTTTTTCTACTTATTGGAGAATACATGGTAATTTTTGAAATTGGTTAAAGTGCCTACAGACTTTTTCTAGAATTGGTTAATTATCTGGTTGTTTTTTGAGACAAGATCGGATTCAAATTAATTAATCAATTAATTTAATGATTAATATTTGCAGAACCTGTAGGTACTTAAAGAAGGATTCCTCAGTTACTCTGAAACACTTTTGTCTGTGAGGAAACCATTTTACCTTGCTATTGCTAAGGATGCCCTTCATGACTATAGCAATAGCTTTCTTTCTTTTTTCCAACCACTAGAACTCCGGCACCCATTTTTGGTTAGCAGTTTTTGTTAGCCAACAATAAAGTAAATAAAACATATACTGAGAAAGGGAAAAAAGGAAAGGCTTTGATAAATGGCTATATCTCTCCGTTCCTATTTGCCTGAATTATGAGTCCAGTGGGTGCTGAGATCTGGAGTGCTTGGAGCTGTAAAATGTTGTGCATCTCTGGGAAGAGGTCAAGAGCTTAAAAGTCCTAAAAGGTGTAAGGATGCAGGTAAATAAATTTAACAACAACTAACATTTTTGGATATATTGATGTACTACTTTCTTCCTCTCTCCCACCACCAATTAAATTATTGTTACCCACTTGCTAGTTAATTATAAATAAGAGGGAAGGGAAATAAGAGTGCATTACAGTAGTATAGTAATACTATTGCATTGCTATTGCTATTGCCTTTGCTTGTTTAGTGCCTGGATTTTTTCTTAAGAATTATGTGTAGCAGACATAAGTAGTAGAAATACACAGGGGACACAGTTTAGCATTGTAGCTCATTTTTAGAAATATTTGGTAATTTATTTGGGAGGGAGGGGGCATCGTTGCTTTTTCAGTTTCATCTCCTCTCCTGTTCTATTTTACAATCTCTTATAGTTTCTATGAATTTTTTATGGGATAATGCAGAGAAAGGTGAATTACAACAGAAAAACATTTCTCCATAGAACATGGAATACTGATATGGCTGGAGTGATTGAAGGGACACTAAGAACTGCTACTTTTAGTCTGGGACTTATGTGGGCTTGATCCTGCTTGTTATAAAACCTACTTGGATTTGGACCTCCGCTCGAGTTGGAGTTTGATGCTTGGAGGTTCAATTGCAATACTAGTATCACTCTATTTCATGTTATTGATCCTGATAAATACCTTTATACTTGACTTTGCTTTTAGACCCAGCAATAACTTTACATTTACATAAGACTTACAGTTGTATAGCATACTTGGAAGAAAATATAAAATGAGCTATTAAAGAAGAGAGTACACTTCATCTGCAAGAAGAAGATCTAAAAAGAAACTAAAGGGGACTTTCATAGAGGGATCTAGTTCAGTTTTTTAAGTAATATTGCTGTAAATATTTCTTGTGTCATTGTACCACACTAGTGTTTTTGCTTCTTACTGTTTCTATCTCCTGCTTTAGGATACGTGAGAGAAATTAAAATGTATATCAGAAGTGGTAAAATAGTAAATGCTCCCCAGAAGATTCCACAGAAAGGGGGAAAATCCAAGAAGGGCTGTGTGCTTAAGGGAGAACTTGAAATTACTAGATCTACCCCAATAGATACAAAAAAAATCTCTAAGGATAAGGATTTATTTAAGGACTCAAATATAAAGATTAAAACCCCCAAGTAGAAACAAGTGAATAACAAAAATTAAAGGAAGCTTGCAGATTACAAAAAGAGAGAAAGATAAAGGTAGGACCTTGGAAAAGATAATAACAAGGATGGAGGGCCAAAATGGATCAGATGTCTCTGATGTCACAACCCCTAATAATAGAAGATAGGGGAACTTCTGATATATAATAATAATAATAAACTTTATTTCTTTTGCACCTTTCTGAAATCAAGGAGCATTACAATAAAATAATAGTCAAAAAACATAAAACAAATTAAGATCCAGGTTAAAAAACACAGCATTAGTTAATATTTATATCACCACCAAATGCCCTTTTCCATAAAAAGGATTTTAGGCCTTTTTTAAAACCCTCCACCATCGTACACTCTCTAATCCAATGGGGTAGAGAATTCCAGAGGGTCGGCACCACGAACATAAAAGCTGGGGCGCCGGAAGATTTTAAAATGACCCTCCGAATCTCTAGCAACCCCTTGTTGGCTGAGCGGAGTGGTTGCATCGGAAGGTAAGGCACCAGAAGATCTTTCAGGTAGTCAGGGCCCAAGCCGTGTAGGGCTTTATATGTAAGTAATCTGACTTTAAAGGTGATCCGTCACTGAACCAGCAGCCAATGCAGATCCCGCAGCACCAGTGTAATATAGGAAGAACCTAAAGTCTCCATTAACAACCGGGCCGCTGAGTTCTGCACTAGCTGCAAGCAGTGGATATCAATCCCAGGAAGCCCAAAGTAAAGGGAATTGCAGTAGTCCAAGCGAGAGGTCACAAAGGTGTGGATCAGTGTAGGCACGTCGCAAGATGGAACAAGGTGCTTGATCCTAGCAATGTTCCTAAGATGGTAAAAGGATACCTTAACAACTACTGACACTTGCGCACACAATGTCAGCTGATCATCAAGGATCAACCCCAGGTCTTGCACCTGTTCAGAGGCAGGGAGCTCCACATCCCCCAGGAATAAACCTGAGGTTTAATTTGCCCCCAGCCCCTCAGTCCAGTGGCCAGGATCCACAACCATCACCTCCGTCTTCCCAGAATTCAACTTCAACCAGCTGGACCTCATCCAACCCTGGATCTCGCTGAGACAGTTGTTGAACATTGAGAGTGCTCTATTCTGGCCAGGTGCAAAAGACAGATAGTGCTGGGTATCTTCGGCATAACAATGAAACTCCAGCCCATATCATCTTACAGTGTCTTCGAGGGGAAGCATGTACACCGCAAACAACATGGGGGACAGCACAGAGCCCTGAGGCACCCCACAGGTCAGAGCGGTAGGATCAGAGGAAAATGTCCCCGATACCACCCTCTGAGTTCTACCTGTGAGGAAGGAGGTAAACCATCTGTGTACCAAACCCAACAACCCACAGATGCATCTCAGGTGCTCAAGCAACACCCCATGTCCTACGGTGTCAAATGCTGCTGACAAATCCAGAAGGACCAAAATAGACATTTTGTTCTGGTCTCTCGCCATCAGGAGGTCAATAAGCACCCAAACCAGTGCAGTCTCAGTGCTATGCCTCTTTCAAAAACCTGATTGAAGAGGGTCGTAGATGTTATGGATGGATAAATGGTTGTCTAGCGGGGCTGCCACCACTTTCTCGATTACCTTCCCTATGAAGGGGAGGTTCGAGATAGATCTGTAGTTAGCTAGGGAGTCTGGATCCAGAGAAGCCTTTTTCAACACTGGTGTCACCACCATTTCCTTCAGGGAGTGGGGATATTCACCAGAGTCTAAGGAGCACCAGACTATCCTAGCTAGAACCGGGATGATAACCTCACCACAGCCCATAATCAGGCCAGTGGGGCCCGGGTCTAAACTATAGCTTGTGGTATGCATACCCTGGACAATCCTCATAACATCTTCAATTTCTGGCCTTTTGAAGGAACTCCAGGCAAACAGGGTGCTTGTAACCATAGACTGGACCACCGCAGCTCCCATGGAGAGTGCAGTGCGAGTCTCGGCCCTGATGTCTGCCAACTTATCTGCAAAGAATCGTGCAAGCTCCTCACACTGCATTTGTGAAAAGGCTCGATGAACCTGCAGACAGGCTGGGTTGCACAGCCTGTCTATGGTTTGAAAGAGCTGGGCTGGTTGATTCTGTGAAGCAGCAATTTCTCCGGACGGGAATGCTGCCTTCTTATGAGTAATTGCTGACTGATAGAGTTTATAATGCTCTAGGAGTCTAAGATGGTTGGCATCTAAGCCAGATATGGGTAAAGGGACAGGAAGAGGATGGTGCTAAGAGGGGAAAAGAAGAAAATAAGAAAAGGTACCAAAATTGATAGAAGAGACTAAACATAAAACTTCCTAAAAACAATATTTGACTTCTTCCCAAAAAAGGGAACAGTTGAAATGACTAAAACAAGCTTAAAAATAGACTTTCTGGGAATAGTGAAGGACAAAAAAGAAAGCAGTCAGAATTCATAGTCAGGAGTTAATTTAGGTGGATTGGAGAAAACAAATAGGGAGGGTACAAGACTGGAGCCATTCAGCCCATTGGACTTATCAGGAAACTCTGCGATACTGGATATAGCAGGAAAATCAAATATTTCTATATTAGCAGGGCCACCAAATACTGTGTTTCAAAATGTGGACACTGAAGTTGAGAACATAAATTTGGAACCTGAATTTTTAGCAGTGCCTAAACACATTGCCAAAATATACAATAAAAGTGTTCGCTTGTCCAGTGATGGCAAATATAGTTTTGCTTGAGGCATTGAATGATATAAAAGGAAAATTTTCTGGATTTACCAATCTTATTCTGTACCATTTGGGCAGATTGGAAAATAAAGTAAGTGGGCTTGAACTTTAAATAAACAAAGACCATTATTTTCATCATCACTTATACCAGATACTCCACAATTAAACCCAAATACACCAAAATAGAAAAAAATCAAAGGGCAAAGGAAAGAAAACAAATCCGAAAGAAAAGGAAAAGATCAAAATTAAATAATTTAATAGAAAAGGAGGAGGAGGAAAGAAAAAAAAACAAGAATCAAGCCCCAGTCTCAGTATGAGACCAATACCTTTGGAACCTTTAATTATCCAAGGAAAAAGAAAAGCTCCTGAGATGTTTGAAAATAACATTGAGAAGGAGAAAAATAAGATAGAACAGTATGTAACAAAGAGGAATGATGGCAAATACAATGAAAATAAAACATTTATCAGTGCACAAGCTGTAAGGAAGTTAAATGGAAATGAAATCACATTAAGAAGAAAAGGAATATACAGGAAAAATTATGAAACTTTGGAAACCCTATGAGAGCTGATGGAATATATTTTTAATGCTGACCTGGGGGTTAAAATTAGTACTGAAGACATAAGTTTAGTCCATAGAGATATACAAGATAAGGTTGCTCCTGTTTATGTTCTGTTAAGTGAAATGGATGTAGCAAAAAATATATAGTTCAAACAACATAATTTATATATATTAGGACTAGAGGAAATACAAAATCACACATGCCCACACAATTCAAAGCATCATAGTCTGCATATGAAAATCACCACAGAATGTTATGCTGGTTCAACTTTAAGCAGAACTGCATGGTGCCGAAAGGCCTCTCACACAGTTTGCAGAGGGGTGCTAACAGATGACATAGACACGTGTTTCGTCCTACCAGGACTCATCAGTATGCCTCATCTGTTTGACACCCCAGTGAAATGAACCAGGTACCCTAAGATGGTCTGTCTGGGTTATGTTGTGGTGAACCCATTAAAATAAAAAACTATTTAAAAAACAAAGAACCTCTGTGCTCAAACACTGAGGCAAGTGTTACCCCAAAGGGCGTTTGGCTGGGAAGCCAAGTTTCAAGAAAATACAAAATCACACATACCCACACAAGGCAAAACATCATGGGCAGCATATGCAAATCACCACAGAATGTTATGCTGGTTCAACTTTAAGCAGAACTGTATGGTGCCGAAAGGCCTCTCACACAGTTTGCAAAGGGTGCTAACAGATGACATAGACATGTGTTTCGTCCTACCAGGATCATCAGTATGCCTTGTCTGTTAAAGAACACATTTATTTGAATGGCTTCTGAGTGTTTCACACCCCTGCAGCCAGGATTAAGAAGTATGGGAAATTTTCTGGGAGTTTAACATCTTAGATCAAAATTGGTAAGAATATCACAGCTATGGAAGTTTTTAAAATTGACCCAAATTATATAATATTATCTGTGAAGTGGGGTAATGATCTATGTATTATACTGACTATATAAATTCCCCCATCTAATGAGAAATTAGACACCAAAAAGTTATGGATTAACCTAGCTAAAGATTCAGATGCTTCCATAAAAAAGTATCCACTTGGGAATTATCATCACTGCAGCAGACTTTATTGCTCGGATAGCTAACTATAATAATCTAAATATTTTAGAAACTGAAATGAATTTAACAGACTGTAATATAAATAAAAGTATGGATAAATCTAAAAATGCTAATGAACTGACTGGAATTACAGAACCTGGTAGAAAATACTCCCCTGTTAATACTAAATGGAAGATTACTTGGAGATTTAATAGGAAAGACAACTTTCTTTTCCCACAGTTGCCAGAGTTTGATAGATTATATTCTATGTAGCCCTGACAATTATAAAATCTTTCAGTATTTAGTTATTACAATTAGAACTGAGAGTGATCATGCTTCTCTTGAGGTCACGGTCAAGATAAATAAGGGGAATATGCTTCTAATGAGATGGTTAATCTGCTGCCACAGTTGGCCATATCAGGGAAAAAAAAGTACTTCATTGCTTCAAAATAAATGATAATGAGATAAATAACAGGCAGATTGCTGATTATGCAGATACATTTGAGCAATGGCTAAGTCAGTCAAATGATAATGTAATTAAGCTAATATACAAAGAACAAAATATAGAGAAAATCATAAAAAAACCTAGTTTGATAATTCATGCCATAAAGCTAAAAAGGAACTTAATAAATTGATAAGATGGACAAAAAAAAAAAATCTGATAAGGGTAAACTTCTCTAATCTTAATAAAGCCAGAACATCCTATATTAAACTTCTTCAGCTAAAAAGATATGAAGCTTTAATCAATGGAACAAAATGTTTTGGATGATCCAGTCAAAAGATAATCTCAGATGCTGGAAACTGGTATCAAAGGGCACTAATTCGTATTATTCCTCGCCTACAGTGCATCTACCAAAGGATGCCTGGGTGTCACATTTTAAAAACATATTTATTGGGGAGGAAGCCCCTGTGTTCCTTGACTCAGCTAGTAGACTTATGAATAGTGATTATGAACCACTGGTTGTATCTGAGCAAGATCTAGAATATGCAGATGGTGGAGGAACATGCAGTCGCCAGACTAAAGAATAATAAAGTTCCAGGTCATGATCTTATTCCACCTGAAATTTATAAAAAATATAGTGAATTTTGGATACCGATTTTCATATCCTTTTTTAATGTACACCTGCACTCTAAGTATATACCAAAAGATTGAACAACTAACAGTATTGTTCCAATACATAAGAAGGGATCTGTTTATGACCCTAGTAATTTTAGGCCCATCAGTTTACTGAATATATCCTCTAAAATCTTTGCACAGGTTATTTTGGATAAACTCACCTTTTGGATAAAAATAAACTCAATACTATACCATTTCAAGCTGGATTTAGAGAAAATTTCTCCACAATTGATAATGCATTTTGTTTAGCACATTTAATTGAAATATATACGAAAGATTAAATTGTATGTACTATTTGTAGACTTTCATATGCTTTTGATTCTATTAATAGAAACATTCTGTGGGAGATTTTATTAAATAAGCAGTTGCCCCCCCTCACTTCTGCTACCTATTTATTTACTGTTTACAGATTCGCAAACCACAGTTACATAGAGTAGAAAAGGGGATTTGACTGAATAGCACGGGGGTTAAACAGGGATGCCTGTTCACACCATCCCTGTTTAATATATATGTTAATACATTTCTAGAATATGAGGCAGAGGATAACCTCAAATATAAACAATCAGATAGTGCATTCATAAACTGCTTAACCTCTCTTTTAATGGCAAAATCTCTGCTATCAATATGTCAATAGCTCCCAAAATATATCTATTCTCTAACATCCCTTTAACCCTCCCTGCCATCTTTTTTGTCAAAATAGATAATTTAATTGGTACTTTTATATGGCAAGGCAAAGTCCCCAGATTTAGCCATAACAAACTATGCTCTCACTGGTCCAAAGGGGGCTTCGGACTCCCCTGGTTCCAATCATACTTCTGGGTCTTCCGTACTGCCCAAACTATCAAGTGGTTTAATAAACCTAGCAATAAATTGCCATTGTGGATTAATATGGAAGCAACTCTATGTCCTGGTAATGTCACCACATCCCTCATTTATAATCCTCTACCCCCTCAATTTAAAATCTCATCCTACTATAGTAGCATCCATACTCTACTGGAAAATGATTCATAAATACCTTAAATCCAATCCAGCCCCTATTATATATACTCCTGTGTGGGAAAATCATAACATTACTCTTATTAACCACCCAATTTTTTGTTGTAATTGGAAAAACAGGCATTTCTTTCTTGGGGGAAATACTTATACCCCAGACTTTCAAATTAAAATATTTTTCTGACTTGTGCAAACAATGGAATATTCCCTATCAAGATTTCTGGAAATATCTACATTTACGCACAGCATGGACTCTGTACCTTCCTACTATTCCTCAACAATCTTCATATGATACTGTCATCTCCAAATGGATCAAAACAAAACTGTAACTTAAATAGTGTTATCTACAAACACATCAGAGACACATTTACAGATCAATCTACCATAGCAAAAAATAAATGAAGTACCCTTTTAGACCATAATATAACCAGTACACAGTGGTGTAACTGCTGGCTTTTCTGCCACAAATCTTTCAAAGATAATCGCAGTTCACTTATTCAGACTAAAATTCTACATTTATCCTACAGAACTCCTGCAATCTTGCAAAAAATGGGTTTAATAAACAACAATGATTGCTGGTGCTGTAACTCCCCTAATGGCAATTTGCTACATATCCTATGGTATTGTCCTCCCATTGTCATATAGCTTATTTTTTTTGACCAGGGCAGAACTAGGGAAAATAAAAATAAATAACATAAAATAAATGCACCTACCAAATTATTGGTTAAAAATAATCAACTCTGATAATATTCTTCCAAATACGTATCCCATGGTATTGTCCTCCCATATACAAGCTCTGGCGTCATATTCATCTCTTTGCAATGAAAATAATTGGTCTACCCTTTGCATTAGATCCAAAATGTTACATACTTGGTATTTTCAATTTTCACTCATATAAAATATCCCAATCACAGAATAGGTGGTTATCCCTACTATTCCTTCAAGCTAAATGCCTTATATTAATACATTGGCATTCCAATATCATTCCCACCCTCCCAGATGTTCTCAAACAATTATCTCAATATGCCACCCTTGTGTATGTCGCATTTAGCCTCTGACTGACTCACTTTATACAATAAATGCTGGCAGGACTACTTTATATATTTAACTGCTTCTACACATATTGTTACTTAATCTATGGGTTGTTGTATATTCACATCGGAATCTTGCTTCTGCTCTTTTCTGTCCTTTGTTCTTCTCCCTTCCTTCTTTCCTTTTGTCTCCTTTCCTTCTTCCCTTTCTTCTATTTTTCTCTTTATTTTTTAGAAATCTTCTCCCTTGTATATCTATCCTATATACAATTATATATATACCTGTATAAAATTTCAATATAATATTGTACAATTATGACTGCTCATATTTCTTGTTTGAATCTACTCTTCTACCCCTTGAACCATATATTGCATTAGTTTCTCTCAATTATACAAATTGTACTGCCACGTACTGCTTTTTTCAACATTTATCTCCCTCTTTACTACCATTGTATAATACGTCAGACAGCATGATATTTATTTTCTCCATTAAGAATTCATGTAACTGTATATTGGAGGATATAGTGTTTTTGTATGTATAATTACAATAACAATAAAAAAATTAACTGCAAAAAATAGTGCATTCATTGGCTTATGTGGATTAGATTGTCTTACTATCTTTATCCAGAATAGGTTTACAAAATAAATTAATATTTTCATCCAAAAATGAAAATATCTGGAAATAGATAAATTTAAAGAGGACCTTCCCTGATAATTTTATGAGTCCCATTTTTTTAGTTGTATTGTGCACAGCTTTAGTAAAAAAGAAGTTTGTATTTTTTTAATTCAATATACTTTATTAAAGGTTTTTCACACAAAACAAGGCATACATGGTTACATACAATAAATTGTGAAGGACACTGCAGTATACAGTGTACCAAAGAAATATCAGTTCACTTATAACAAATACCCCTACTACCTACTCCCCCATCTGCCCATACCCCCCCTCATAACTCCCAACCTGCCCATCCCAGAACCCAATTCCCAGAGGGTCTAATAGGAATACACAGTTGAAAAATGTGGAGGTGCCATAGCCATTGTCTTATCAAACTAGGGGTTCTTGCCAGAGCTTCTCTTTAATTGTTGGGCTCATAAGGTGGAGACTTTGCACACTGGAATAATAAAAGGTAGTGTATTGAGATTCACCAGGTCATAATATCAATTACTGACAAATGGTATACAGAGTGTGAAGTTTGCCCCATTTTCTATTAAAACTGGATAGCTGATGGCTAAGACACACTATCATTTTCTCCAGTCGCACACTTAGCTAGCAGCTCATTTAACCATTCTGTGTAAGATATAATGATAGGGTCCTTCCAGTGTCCCATAACTAACTTTTTAACTGAGTGTGATATAAGGGACATACTAAATCTTCTTTCTTTAACAGGAACCTGAGAGTAGTCCCCAAAAATAAAAATTTCTGGTTTAAATAGAGAGTCTAGGCCTATTAGGGGATCAACCTTGGACTGTATTTCCATCCACAGGGTTTGAATCTTTGGGCATTCCCATAACATATGCATCAGTGTTCCATCTGCCTGTCCGCATCTGTTGCACGTTGGATCCTATATTTGACCCATTCCTGCTAACCTAGCAGGGGTATAGTATAAGTTATACAGTACAAGTCACATTAAACTGTTCCCTCAACTCATTGGTGTAGCATTGTTCAATGAGTTTCCTAATCTGTGCAGTGTTTCATTCAATGAATTAGTAAAAGTTTAGTATTGGTCTGCATCTAGCTGTTATGTACTATAAGCTTTATTTTCAGCTGAGTGCTTATGAGTTTCATTTCAGAAGGCAGACTAAACAACTCTTAAGGAATGCTGTGATATGTATAAACAATGCTCTTGAGGAATGCTGTGATATTTATAAACACTGCCTTGAAAATGCAGCTACTGCCATTTCACTGAACAGTTATAAGTGAGTAGAATAGGCAGTGAAGGATGGTTTGAAAATAGTTGAAAGCTTCAACAGTTTGAGTTGCCACTGCAGTAGCATCACAAAAAAAATGCTACACCAGTGAGTTGATGGAACAGTTTAATGTGACTTGTACTGTATAAAATTTCATTATGCACAATTTATCATTAGCAGTGTGAGTGTATACCGCTTGCCAAATTTTGTCCCATCTAAACACTGTCGAAGGGAATTGGGAGGCCCAATAATTTGACTTGCCTTGTTTTTCTGGGTGGAAAGTAGGGTAAGGAGCTGCAGCTATCTGGGAAACTGAGTGAGGCTGCCAAACTTTACCACATAATATAGTAAGGAGTTCAGACTGGTCAATGGACCATAAACCCTGTCTGAATTTGCTAATCAGAAGATACCTGATTTGAAAGCATCTGAAAGTCTGTGCCCTTGGGAAATGTGAGTCAGCAGTTTGGAAGTGGATTTAACTTTCCCTTTCTCTAGGAATTCCAAGATTCTGACCTCAGTAATGGGTGCCCCTCTGGTGGGCTTTAAACACTTAGGGTGGGATATTCAAAAGGGTTGCACCATGCGCAATAGGGTTGCGCCTGCGCAAGTCCAAAAGTGCGCCATTCTGCCATATTCAGCAGGAGGCAGTTGTGCCACGGAAAACATGCTGAGCAACAGCACAATGCAAATGACAGCATGCGCAACCAAAGGGGATGGATCCATGCATAAAAGAGCACAATCACGATATCCAAAGACTTAGCGCAATGCGCAACAGCGGATCAACGGAAGTTGCACCCAGCAGAAATGAGCCAAAAAAAAGGCTCAAGGAAGCGGTGCAAGAACACCACAGGGATGCCAAGTGGGAAGAGAGAGAGAGAGAAAGACAGACAGTGACAGGCCAGGGCAGGCAAGGGAAGCAGTGTGGGCCATAGGCTGCAGAGGCCAGCGGGGGGTGCCCGGTGCAGTGGAAGTAGCAGTCAGGACAGCGGGGGTAACAGAGCAACATCAGCCGGGGCACAAGCCAGGAGATGGACAGTGGCAGCTTCCACATGGAAGCTGTAATGAGGGGTGAGAATGCAAGGTGCAGGGGATGTGGCGTGGAGGAGCCCGTGGGCAGTCGCCCCAACAGGCAGTACCGTGCCGCATCAGCTTTGAGTTGTACACAGATGTAGAGATTGTGGGCGGTACCACCTGAACAGGGCAATACTGAGGCGGCTCTGTGAGCTGTGCAGTGATGTGATGCAGGCACCCTCACGACGGAGTCATGCTCTGTCAGTGGAGACCAAGGTGACAGCCTGCATGTGCCTGCTCGCCATGGGCACCTTCCAGAGGCCAACAGGGGACACCACAGGCATCACACAGTTGGCCACGTCACGCATCCTCACCCAATTCCTCAGCGCACTGCTGCCACATGCTGTGGAGCACATCCATTTCCCCAGCACCGCGGCAGAGCGTACAGCAAATATGCAGGCATTCCACAGGGTAGCACGTATGCCTGGCATGCTAGGGGCCATAGACTGCACCCATGTGGCCATTCACATGCCACCTGGCCCCGATGGGGCCGCATACAGGAATAGAAAGGGCTTCCCCAGTGTCAACTACCAGGTGGTGTGTGATGCCACTGGGTGTATAATCAATGTCTGTGCCACACACCCTGGTGGAGCACATGATGCCTTTATATGGCATCAGTCTGCACTATGCCATCGATTCGAGAGTGGGGACATCCCCACAGGCCATCTAGTGGGTGAGTATGCATGTAGGAAATGCAAACTCGGGGCAAGGGTGGGAATGCCACATGTGCCATGGTAGTGGCACACAGGGATATGGGCAATATGGACCTGAACATGAGACTGATCTCCACACAGGTGACAGCGGATACCCGCTCTGTCCCTGGCTGCTCACACCGTACCGGCGCCCCATGACCCCATCGCAGCAACGCTATAATGAGGCACATGCCGCCACATGCAACATCATTGAGCGGGTGTTTGGGATGCTCAAGGCACGCTTCTGATGCCTAGACACCTCCGGCGGTGTCCTACAGTACAGCCCCTCAAAGGCTTGTGGGATATTCCTGGCCTGTTGTATCCTGCACAACATGGCCAATGACTGTGGGATAGCCGTACAGGTTGAAGAGGGGGACAGCGATGGGGACGCCAGCGGCGCCGGTGTTGATGGTGATGAGCAGCCCCCCCTTGGACAGCGGGACCCCCGACTGATCCGGCAGGCCCAGCTGCACCGGGACACCATCACAGAGGAGCATTATGCACAACACAGGTAAGTCAAGGGGCCATGTGCAAACAACACTGTCCTGACGCAACCCACAGGCACACAGAGTAACATACCAGGGGTGCATGACAGCAAGGGGGGTGGAAGGGACCAGGCACACAAACACACCATCAGGGAGGGGCGAACAGTCATTTTGGCGCGCACACACACACACACACACACACCCCAACACACCAGGCACAAAGTGTACATGGGCAGGTGCACAGCACAGCAGGAACAGACATGGCAAACACACAGATCCACAGACCACACCCACCACCTGTACTTTCCAAGCATGTGTGTCAGATGCTGGGTACCCTTGCACCTTGGTGTACAGTACAATGCAGGCATCATCATGCACACGCACCTGTGGACAGCAGTCGGGATGGTGTGCAGGTGGTCCGTATGTCGGCGTGATGGGCAGGGCACCCACCAGTGCACTGCCCACCATGACGCACAGTGCACACAGGGCAGCAGCAGACAGGGCCCGCACTGGGAGACAGGTCAGTCATGTTGCACCATTCCACGGCCACCACGGATGCATGGGCGGCCCCGGCATGACCCAACAGCACTGGCAGGCTGAGCAGGGGCCACATGGGGTGGCACCGATGGACCACCAGGGGTCCCACTGTGCGATCGCGTCCTTGTCCGCAGTGGGGTCTGTAGGATGTCAAACATACCTGCACCAGGGGTGCTTGGGATGCCCACAGCAGAACCCGGCGTTGACAGGCCTGGTGTCGCATGACGCCAGGAACGAGGAGTGGAGAGCGTATTGTGTGGGGTGCGCGGTACAGGAGCACCTGCGTGTGTGCCCAATGCAGCCACGACAGCGACCAATGCCTGGGTCTGCCTGTCAATGGCGGCGGTCACATCCATCCACATATGGACCATCTCTGCACAGTCCAGGGCACACTCCCTGCTGTGCCGCTCCACAGCCGCACACAGTGCCTCCACAGACGTTGCAACCCGCCTTTGCTGCTGTACTGATTCCCGCAGCAGGCGGGTGTGCTCGTCCAATGGGTACTCTGCCACAATGGCATCCTGTCCCCCAGGGTGTGGAAGGTCCTGATGCACAACACCCCTTGAGGGTGGGCACTGTTCGCCTGGACCAGGAATGGGCATATCAAAGGGCGGCGGGCATGTGCCACCACTGGACACTGTACCCCCAGACCTGGTGGGTGACTGCTGCTGCTGCCCCTCCAACCGCTGTGCCCCAGGGACCACTCGTTCCACCGCTGTGGCCGCAACAGTGCCAGACACCTGCACAGCCACCGGTGCTGCCCCACCGGTGTTGACAGGCACAGCCTGGGACTGTGCCGACATGCTGGCACACAGGTTGGAACCAGCAAGGCCCAGCGGCACATGCTGGCCTGCTGTGTGTCCATCATGGGACACACACGTCACTGCCCATTGCAGTCCTTGCATCATCAATGGTGCAGGTACGTGCTACAGCCACAGTCACAGCGTGCTGGCATGCTTGCATGCCAGACTGCTGAGACACAGGCTGTGCACCCCCCACACCCGAATCACCGACACCAGAGTTGGCAGCCCAGCGTGCATGCTGATGCAGTGCATGCTGGCTGGTATCAGAGATGGATGGACCCTCCTCCATGTCCAGCAGGTCATCCTCACTGCCTGAACCCACCACCACCGTCCCCTTAAGACGAACAGGATCTGTAACAGAAAGAGAGGACATGTGAGTGCATGTGAACAACCTTCCCCCCCCAACACCACCACCATGTCATACCGTGCAGTGATGGGCTTCCACCTGTCTGGAATCCACCTCCTGGTATGCCCTCAATAGCACTGCGCTGCATTGATGCAGCCAGTCGGTCCTCAGCCGGGGTCAGCTCCACCGCCGCTGGCTGGCCCCCGCCAGTGCCAGCACGTGCCGCCCTGAGGGCTGCCACCTTCTCCTTCACCCTCCTGCGGTCTGTCCCAATCTTCTTTTTGCATTCCTGCACGGAACGCTGGTGGCTTCTGTGCAGGTTCACTGCCTGGCTACCCCTCCCATGCAGCCGCACGGGCCTGAGGGGTGCCCCGCCATCCACTCAGTAGTGCCTCCTCCTCCAGGTAGGCCTGGAAGAGGGCCTCAGTCTCTGCCGTGGTGAAGTTGGACCTCCTCCTCCATCGCCCACCATCCTCACGCTCACCTTGGCTCTGCTCGGTCATGGCGATCTGTATGGGTGGAAGTGGACACCTGTCACTGTGCAGTCTACAGTGTTATCCCATGCCCATTGTCCAGAACATCCCACAGCATGCAACTCACCTCTCACCTGCAGTAACCGAATCTGGCCAGCGCAGCCTACTGTCGCACTTTTATAGCACAATGCATGCAAATTAGGAGTGGAGCAACTGTAATGAGATGCAAATCGCGCCACTGCGCCTTTGAATGGCTGATCGGATGATTTGCCTGTGCCGCTGAATATCGCGCCATTGCGCTTTTAATATGGTTGAGCCGGCTGAGCCAATAGCGC
This sequence comes from Neoceratodus forsteri, assembly GCA_016271365.2. Taxonomy (NCBI): domain Eukaryota; kingdom Metazoa; phylum Chordata; order Ceratodontiformes; family Ceratodontidae; genus Neoceratodus; species Neoceratodus forsteri. The sequence continues at coordinate 323,387,862 of CM057450.1, read as the reverse complement.
CAGATCTGTGACTTATGCGGTACACTGCGTGCGCGGCGTGCCCAGGTAGCTTGCGCGGGCGTCTGCCACGCTGATGGCGTGCTGTGCGTGATCGGCAATTCAGGCCATAGCCACCATTGTGCCAGTGGCGCTACAGCACTGGGCACTATATGGCGCTGTGGCACTACTGCGCAATAGTCCACTGTGGCACTGTCACGCAGGTGGTCGATCGTGCAGGATGCATAGACGTCAGATGGTGCTGTGCGTGGCCTTGCGTCATAGACCCCTGACCTGGTGTCCGACCTGTGCCCCCTGGCGCTGTTCGGCTGCCATGTGTCCGGCCCTATTGCGCTGTCTGGTGACAGCGCTATGTGGACCGACGGCGCTGTATGAACAGTGCGATTGGAACCTGTGGTGGTCTATTGCACAACATGTCCACGTGGGGTTGCCGCGCTGCAGGGCGCCATATTGCCTGCTGTAAAGTTGGAGGAATGGCACTCAGGAGGGCAGTCCAATGGAGCCCAGTGGAGGTGGCCAACCTGGTGGCCCTGGTAGAGCCCCACTATGGGGCACTGTATGGAGAGGAGCCCCTCACCATAGCCAGAACCCAGGTCTGGCTGCAAGTGGCCAATGACCTGGTGGGGGTCACTGGGTGGTGCCGGTCTGCTGAGCAGTGCCGGCACAGGTACAGTGACCTCCGCAGGAGGGAGCCGGACCTGCATGAGCGGCTATGGTCACGTGCCAGGAGGGGCGTTGTGCCTAGGCCAGGTGGGTGTACCATCTATGCACCTGTATTCTCTGTAGGGGTGTGTGTGTTTTGGTGGCTGTGCATGGGTGATGGCTCTGACATGGTTGGCTGTGTCAGTGTGTGCAGGTGTGAGATGCATGGGTCTGGCTGTGTGGGCAGGCACTCTCACTGGGGCAGGGGCAGTCTGCTTTGGAGTCACACTGATGTTTTTCTCAACATTTGTCTCCACAGGCCGGGCAGAGGATGCAGGCAGGATGAGGAGGGCCGTGGCAGGGTCCCGGTGGCGGTGGGGGTGGTGCTGCGGTGGGCCACAGCAGCAGCAGCCACAGCTGCTGCGGAGTGTGAGTATCATTACATCATGGATGCTATTGCATGCTGGAGGGTGGGCATGACCACCAGCCATGCACAACACAACCATGTACGACACAGGTGACATTCATCACTGTCAGTGTCACTGCATGTCTGTGTGTTGTCACTGGTAGCCCATGCATGCACTGGGCACATGGCTGTGGAACTGGCATCGCACCACATTGCCACGTCACTTGACAGCCTTGTTTGTGCTGTGATGGACATGGGCAGTGTGTGTGTGCAGTGGTGCACATAGCTGGTGCCGCCTGGTTGGGCTGGCCATTTGCATGTTCACTGTGGGTGGGTGCATACCATCACAGGTGCGGGACTTTGGGCTATATGGCTTGCAGGTTGGGTGGTGTTCAGGGTTGTGGTCAGTCACAGCCATTGACTGTGTTCCCGTTTTCCTAGGCCTCTTTGTGCTTTGGAGAATAGAGCAGGCACTACAGCAGCTAACCCAGGTGTCCATGGACAACAGGACCATCCACCACGACATCCAGCGCCATGGCCTACGGAGGAGGCACAGCCAGACACGACGGCACCAGGCGGCGGAAGGGACCAGCCTGCTAGGCTTGGTGCTTCCCCTTCCCACTTCACCCATCCCTCCCACCCTGCCTTCCCTCTCCAAGTTGTTCATCCCTACCCCTTGCCCACCCCTACCTTGTACCCTACCCCTTGTAAATAGTTTTGTTGTTGTTATTTGTAATTTACATTTTCTAATACATATATATTTTGATATGAATACTGTGTTGGTCTCTGATTTGCAGCTGGCTATGGTTGCTCAGTTGCAGTGTGTGCATGCCATCTGGGTGGTGGTGTGGTCCTGGGTATATGTGTGTGTGTGTGCGAGGCGCGTGTGTGCATGGAGAGGTGTCTCCTGTGTGGCAGTGACTTTCTGTTGGATTCCATCTGCTGCCACCCACTGCTGGAGTGCACAAGGGTGGAGTCTGGCTTGTGTGGTTTCTCTGCTGCAGGGGTTGGCGTGCCGGGGGATGCATGTGTGTTTCCTGCAGTGCCAGTCACTGCACATGGGTGGTGTCTTGGGGTCACGGTGCAGGGTGTGCTGTGCGACGGGGCTGATGTGCACTGTGGTTGTCAACCCTGTATGTGGCAGTCTCAGTCTGCCAGTGGTTGTGCTGGGGCCATGGCCCTGCTGTGCTTTGTTGGCTTGTCCCCATGGGCAGTTGATCATCCGTCCCCACCCCAGTGATGCTGTGCTTGGGTGTGCAGGTGTCTTGTTGGTTCTGCAGTGTGTTCCTGTGCCCATGTGTGGCATGGCTGGCGGTGGGCCCCAGCCTGCCTCCCTGGTTGTGCAGTTCCATTGCTCTGCTGAGGGGGCTCTGCTTGCTATGGCACCTCTGGACTGCTCAGCTGGGCTGCCCTTGTTGCACTATGGCGCAACCTTTCTGCTCAGCTTCCCCTTCCTGGTTGCGCTATGTCGCAGTTTGTGCGATATTCAAACGTTAGCTGCTTGCACAATTTGTTCTGCTCCATGTTTGAATATCGCGTCTGTTGCGCATATGCGCATTTGAATTGTGCTTGCTCCTGCTGTTGCGCACATTTTGGGAGCAGTTTGAATATCTGGGCCCTATTGTCCAGCATAAAATTTTGATTGAAATACAGTGGCTGGGAGACAGCCTTAGTGTTATCATACTTAATCAACTTGCATAACTGGGTATATACTTTAATGGACATTCATGTTACTTCATTATCTATCAAATGTGCAATAGTTTTGGGGACCATATACAGTAGGCTACAAGGAGAGAGGCTACTTAGATTTATTATGCACTGCTTTAGTTGCTGTCATATAGGCGTGTAGTCAGGTTCCTCTCCCGGAGGGAAGAGGATGGCTATTGTAGATATTTCACCATGTGTCTGGCCAAATAGTAGGGAAAATAGGTAGTTTTAATCGCCCTAATTGTTTAGGAGCCCCTAACTACATAAGATCGCCTTGGGGATTTCTTGTTCCACAGGAAATGGGAAATTATATTGTGAAGGTTTTAAAACCAAGACTGAAGGAGATAAAAACTGAACATATTGAGGGGATAAAAAAACTCTGGAGAGAATATTCATTTTGAGAACACTGATTCTTCCTTTAGGGACAAATATAATAGAGCCCAATGTTCCAGATCTTAGGTGATAGTTCCCACAAGGGAGTCCAGGTTGAGTTTTTTAACTTGAGCCAGATCTGGGCTTAGCTTCAGTCCCAAATAAGAAAGCTGTGTAGGCCAGGCTAGCTGCAGACCAGTCCAGAGGCATGTACCCTGTCTCCAGTAAGGTGTCAAATAGGACAACCGGGGGGGGCAGCCAGGACCCCTGCCAATTCCCTCAGGACTCTCAGCTGCACACCATCTGGTCCAGGAGCCTTGTCCACCTGAATGGCCCTAAAGTCCTTTAAAGCCCTGTTCTCCTGGATTTTCCCTTCAGTTTCATCTTCTCCCCCCATTTGAGCCCCTATTTTCACCTGTGTCATAGCTTCATCCTTTTTCCTAATAAAAACTGAGCTGAAGTACTCATTCAGTGACACCACCTGATCCTCACTACTTTCTGTCCATCCCCCTCCCTCTTAATCCTGACAATCCTATCCCTACAGCTTCTTCTCTCTCTTATATATCTAAAAAAGGAAATTTTCCCTTTCCCTAATTCACTGCACCACCCTTAATTTTCTAGTGGCTTTAGTTGCCCGCACCACTCAGCCTGCCTCTCTGGATTTCTTTGCATAATCCTCTGTCTTCCTCTCTCATATGACATTTGTATTTATGAAAGGCTGCTCACTTTTCTCTCACTTTCACTGCCGCCTCACTGCTAAACCAACTTGGTCTTTTGTTCCTGTATTTCTCTGCATCTTCATACATGTGTTAGTGGCCTCAATCAGACTCAACTTAATAATGGACCATTTCTGATCTGCATCCATCTCAGGACTGGTTTTAGCAAGGTGCCCTACTAGGATGTCACCCGTCCTACCAATGTCTGCCCTATTGAAGTCCACCACCCTTGTCTTAGTCCTGGCTGTTTCCTTGCCCACATTGAGGTAAAGCCACACTATGCAGTGATAGCTGCCTACAAGGGGGTCCTCCACTACTATTCCTGGACATGCTTACCGTCTGACAGCACCAGGTCCAGTATGGTTCCATCCCTGGTTGTCACCGTGAGTCACTGCACCAGGAAACACTCCAGAAAAGCCTCTAGGAGGATCTGTTCCCTGCAACAGGAAGTAAATGGGATTCTCCAGCCAACTCTAATCTGTTCTCTCAGCTCCCTGCCCGTCTCCTTATCCTGTGGGGGTGGTCTATGCACCACCGCCAATCGAACCTTTCTCCCCTTGATGTTTTGCAGCCATACCCATAAGACTTCAGTCCTACCCTCCTCCTCCTCTTCAATGGTGCATAAGATCCCTCCCCTTATAATTAAAGCTACACCACCCCATCTCCCCTTCTCTCTGTCCTTCCAATACAATCTATACTCGGGAATCACCAGGTCCCAGTCATGGTATTGGGTGGCCCACATCTCTGTGATAGCCACTACATCCACCTCTCCTGTCCACCTCTCCCATAGCCATCAGACCCCGAAGATCTGCTGTCTTGTTTGCCACACCCCTTGCATTCAAGGACACCACGTTCCAGCATAACCCTTGTACTCCTTTGCCTCCAGCTGCCATCCCTCTACGTTCCTCCCCCTCTTGAAACACCCCTCTTCCCTCTCACTTCCTTCCATTGATAACTTACTTGGGAGGATGCTCATCGGTCTCCCTCTCCTGGTGACTATGATTGTAGCACACCCTATCTCCTCCCTTCAGTTTAAACTAAGCTTAGTTGATAATTATTCCTCCAGTTTCAGGGCCCTGGTGACCTCTTTACTTAATTGCAACCTATCTGGTGCATATAAGTCCTTATTCTCACATGTCCTACCCCACCCCCACCAGCCTGTACCCATTGGACTCACACCACACCTAATCATCTGTTTCCTAACTTTCCCTAGGGACTGAACGTACTTCAGAGAATGATACCGACCTTCCTGCCTTACTGCAGATCTTTCCTACTTCCTTAAACCTCTCCTGCACCACCTCTACCTCACACTATGCAAGGTCATTTGTACCCAGATGTACCACAGTGAAAAGTTTCTTATGCTTCTGACTCACACACTAAGGTACAAGATGCCCCACCAGTTCTGAAATCTGAGTGTTTTAGAATGCAGCAGTAAGGAAGGGCAGCATTTGAAATGTAAGCACCCCCCCCACTTCCCTGTCTAGGGATATTTAAGTTGGTAAAGTTCGTGAGGAAGGGGAGCACTGTACAGCCAAGAGGCACAGTCCAGAAATAATATATGGAACTACAGGCAACTTCTTTTAGCAGCAGCAAACAGTTTCTTCAAAACATAAGAGGCAAATGCAGAGTTGCAAAAACAGGGGATCCTATTTAATGAACAGTTAGTAGAATAAACAGTCACTCCATGGTGCAATACACAAGACCAGGGGGTCACATTAGTAGCTGAATCAATAGAAGTAAATAAATGTAACTTGTACTTTGGACCCAGAGGTCCCAACTGCATAAGATATTTAGGTGGCCAGACAGTCCCAATGCAGTCAGTAGCTTACGGTCAAAAGACCACACACACAGGCAGCATTAGACTTTTGACTTCCAGTTTTACACTGTCTTACCAGGAACTCTTACCTGTAAGGGGTGCACAGAGCACTTATGGCCCCCCTCACCATTTACTCCTCCTGCACAAGCTTTAGAATGAATGCTGCACCTTTGACCTAATGGGATTCCCTTCATTTACTGGAGCAGTTAAAGCCACGTATGGCAAAGGCAGGAGTGAAACCCTTAAAACACAGTCCAGCACCCGATCACCTATGCTATGTCATTGCTACGAGCATCTCAGGGGTATTCTCCCTGGTGACTCCACAGGTTTGGGCAAATCCCTCATGCAGTGATCCCACCCAAAACCCATTTTTTGCAAAACAGTTAAAATGTCTCTGGATTAGCTGTACTGCAGTTCAGATACATGAGGCGCTGATAATTCCAGGAGCAAACCCCCTCAATACCCGGGCCCTGAGTAAAAGAGGCAACGGCCACAGTATAGTCTCGGTTCCGATACAGTCCATTTTTGTTCTAGTCCTTGGCTGTGGACAGAAAAAAGGGCTCTTTGCAGCTCTCACAGGAAATAGCGTGAAAATGTTCCAGTCATAGGTGCCATTTTGACTGTGCACCACATAATCCAGCAAATGGGGGGGGCATCCACAGCTTGTCCAGCACCACAGTCTTCAGGCAGAAAAGGACCTGGCACCCCAAAATTACATCCTGGATGAGCTCCTACATTGTAAGCACCCCCCCATTTCCCTTTCTAGGGGTATTTAAGGTGGCAAAGTTCATGTAGAAGGGCAAGTGCTATACAGCCAAAAAACACAGTCCAGAAATAATACACGGAAAACCAGTACCTGATTGTCCACAGGTGATGAGGATGATGGATGGACTCCATCGGGTGCCCCAGACCCTCAAGGCATTGAGCTGGAACACATAGGGGGATGACGTAAACCTTCACCTGCCTGGCCCTGCTCCCTTCACTTGGAAGCCTTTGTAGACTGCTTTCACCAAGCAGGCCTCACGATGTCTTGTGTGGTGGATCTCTGGTCCCTGAGGCTCTGGAAGCCACTCTGCAACACACTAGGTGCAAGGCTGTTGAGGCAACTTCTTTTAGCAGCAGCAAAACAGTTTCCTTAAAACACAAGCGGCAAACACAGAGATGCAAAAACAGGGGATCCCATTTAATGAACAGTTAGTAGAATAAACAGTCACTCAATGGTGCAATACACAAGACCAGGGGGTCACATTAGTAGCTGAATCAATAGAAGGTACTGTAACTTGTACTTTGGACCCAGGGGTCCCAATTGCGTAAGATGGTAAGGCAGCCAGACAGTCCTAATGCACTCAGTAGCTTGAGGTCAAAAAAGACCACACACGCAGGCAGCATTAGACTTTAACTCCCAGTTTCACGCTGTCTTACCTAGATCTCTTACCTGTAAGGGGTGCACAGAGCAATTACGGCCCCCCTCACCCTCTACTCCTCCTGCACAAGCTTTAGAATGAATGCTGCACCTTTGCTCTAATGGGGTTCCCTTCATTTACTGGAGCAGTTAAAGCCATATATGACAAGGGCAGGAGCAAGACCCTTCAAACACAGTCCAGCACCCAATCACTGATGCTGTGCCATTGCTATGAGCATCTCAGGGATATTCTCCCTAATGACCCCGCAGGTTTGAACAAATCCCTCATGCAGTGATCCCAGTGCAGAACAGCCTCATTTGTGGGCCTTAACCGAATTGCTACAAGAAAACTGAACACACCCTGTCACTCTGCCTTCTTCCCCAACGACCAGTCCCACAGTTCTCCTCCAGCCTCCTATGGATTCACACACTCTGAAGCTCCTCAGCATGCAGTGGCACTCACCATCCAGGTAATTTTGAGGACCACTGCCACCCAGGTCCCAACACCATTTGATCCTGCCACCACCAACACTGCTTACCTGGATCCCATCTGCCAAACCAGACCCAGCCACAAGCCTCCATCTAGCTCTAAACTGCAGTCCTCCCAGGATAAAGCTTTCTCTGGAAATGCCCTCTAACTTCATGTCTTTCAAAGGGGTTATCAGCATCTTCCCTCCTTCTGGGTTCTTTAGCCAAGAATCCCAGGACTCCACTCAAACTGCAACCTCTGACCCTTCATGTCTCCCTCAGGTGGCTGCACTTATTCAACATAAAACACCATAGCAGTGGCCACATGGCAGAGTGGGTCAGCACCCCACTCTGACCTCTCTCTCTCTCTCTCTTGTTGATCTCTCCAGTTTCTCTCAGCCTTCTCTTATAAGGGCTTCACTCCATTGGCACCACAACCAGTGGTCCGATCAAGGACCAAATCTTCTGATGCCAATCCTACTGCCCAATTTTGTGTCCCACGGGACTTGTAGTCCAGAATTCAATAGTTTCCTGGTACCCCGCTTTGCCAGCCGACACTGAGAACTATGGCCGCAAATAGGAGCTACTGCTCCTTTAATTTTTAGTTCTTGATGGTATCCGCGGATGCACATTGTGTGCTGGACCACCATCTTTAAAATAAAATATTTATTTACATTTGCAGTCCCCAAGCCCGGTCTGGTCCTTTACCAGACCATGGACCCACCCACCGGTGGCAGGAACCATCACCTCGGTGCTCAGCCCAGTCCCGAATGGGCCAAGACACCAGGAGAAAATGGCCATGTGCCACAACGGGGGATCACAAGATGTGACTCCCACCACAGCCCCAGGAGTAAACAGTGCTGAGGAGAGAATTTCGGAGCTGCGAGGACTCCACAGCAGGTAAGTCCACTTTGGGGGGCTTACAGAAAGTTGGCACGAGCTAATGATGATTCCATCATTTACATACATTCCATCTTCTGGGCAGTCCAATTCTACAGGCTGACTGCAAGAGTTAGGAATATTGAAGAATACCTTGGAAGAAACGATTATTTTGGTGAATAATTTTTTCCACCTTCCCTGCCATCATGCCTGGCATACACTTCACCCACCTGTGGCTATTCCTTGCACAATTGCCTACCCATCTCACATCCTTCCGTATTGAATCTGTCTCCCAGGGTAATGACCATCTCTCCCTTCTCCTGTCCCCCTTCTCATTCTGCCTTCCCTTCTATTGAAAACCCAAAGCCCCCTCTTCTCCCATATGTCCAGCTTCCCCTTTCCCACTGCTTATCCCCTGCACTGCCTCCCCTTTTGGCATCCCTCCCCCCTCTCACCAGTCTCCTCACCTGGACTATCCCTCTCCACCACAGTGTATCCCACCTTCCACTCTCATCTGTACTTCTTTCTCATGCCTTCACCTCTCCTTCCCCTCTTTCCTGCTTGCCATTGTATATGTCCTCTTCGCTTTCTTGATCATTGATCATCCCTCCTGCCCCCTGCTCCTCCAAACTGGCTAATACTGCAAACCTGTCAGGACTTCTGTTCTCCCTCCTTGTACTTTTCTCCATCATCCTTGCTCCAAATCCTTTCCCCCCTTACTCCTATTCTTTACCACCAGCCACATCCCCACCAAAGTTCCCCTTGGCCCTTGTAGTGGGGGTGTTCCTGGACCATTTGGCATCTTCCCTGGTTCTATTCTATATCCACCTGCCTTGCTGTCTGGAGGAGCCATCCCCTGACTATTCTACTCCTGATCCTCCCCAGATCTTACCTCCTTCCCAGCTCCCAACAATACGCGCTGTGACAACTCGCTCCTGACAACTCGTATACAAGACAATTAGCTCCTGTACTTCCTGCTCCATGTCTTTTCACTCCCCATCGCTCAGTGAAAAATTTACATGCCTAATAGCAGCTTTGCACTGAACATTTTTTGCCTCTGTTCGGCCCTGTTCTACATACATCATCTGTCAGTATGCAGTATGCAAGTTTATTGAAAGACATGTCCAAATTAAAGAATAACATAAATGTAACCATTATGGATCTTATCACATGTAATGCAACCTTTGTAGCCTACCTGATAAGGTGTAACCAGGGCCCCTACTTTCTGCGCTGGTGGACCAAGTTCTAAGCAGGAACTACCATTGCATAGCAGAACGCTACTGACGATGGTTGTAATTTCTGTGGAAGTTCTGTGGCACTAACAAACTACCACATAACAGTGTCAACTTGTCATCCTGACTTCACTTTCATGGCACTGGTTATAGCAATCAGGATGGTGGAAAACACAGTAACACTAGTTCCAAAAATAACAGACTTATAAAAATAATTTTATGCCTAAAAAAGCAAAACAAATGTCTTTCCCTTAAGGTCCTAGCCTGTTGCATAAATGACATATGCAGAGGGGATCTTATGTGATAAATAAGGTATTTCTATATGCATGCTATCTATCCCACTAATGAGGTTTCCACTGTCTATGGCTTATATATCTGTATGTGCTTTCTACACCACTCATGAGGTTCCCACTGTGTATCACTTATATATTTATATGCAATCTGTAACATACATACAAATATGCGTGTGTGTGTGTGGTGAGAGAGACAGAGATGCTGTATATATGTGTGTGTGTGTGTGTGTGTGTGTGTGTATATATATATATTTTTTATTTCCATGAACTTGCATCCTCATTCATACAGGTCCCATTGGAAATGGAATAGAGGAGTTATTGCAAAACTCATTTTTCATGTCAACCTGCTTTCCCTGACACACTACATAACACCATCAGGCCATGACATGCATGTGAACCACTTGTGAGATACTGCTCTCTGGCCCATCACAATGTGTCCACCATGCACCATACCTTACCAGGCTCTGAGCAGTGATGTGTTCCACCAGTTCTCGTGCTGCCCAGCCAGCTCCTAGAGCTAATCTCTGAACCTGAGTTGCCGGCACGGAAACACAGCATGCTACCCTCTGGCCCAACAGCTGTCCCTGCACACAACATTTCTATTAACCAATGACAATATGTAATCAATAGCCCTGGCAAAAATACATACAGTGCAATTATTTATTTAACAGGTCTGTTCTTTCAACAGGTCAACACATTATTATATTTCACTTTTCTGGGCATAATTACTTTATTTTTCTTAAAAATTTAGACAGTTAAATTCATTTTACCAGTTATTCATTTCAGATAGCATCTCTATACCTTAAAGGCACAAATAGGTTTGTACAAAGTGAGGTATGGACTTAACAGGTCTGTGCTATTGACAAGGTTTTGTTTAAGTTGGCCCTAGCGCAACAATGTAAGACTGAAAATTGTATTAGGCTGTAGTGCAGGTTGAGCAAATATCACTATGCATGATGTGCTGTGCCACTGTCTCTGGCAGTGGGAGCTGTGGTAGATAAGTGACTGTTCATTTCTGTTGCAGAATGCAGCCATTTCATTAGCTAATGTATGATGTTATAGCAATGATAACATCACATTCTGAACATATGGGGTGGGTTGGATATAAAAAGAGGGGAAGAGAACCAGATTCCATGTATAAACAGAAATATTAATAAAAATCACCAAGAAGAGTAAACTCTGCGGCACTGCAGAAGTTCTGCGGTAGATTGCAAGTTCTGCGCAAAATTCTGCAGCCGCAGAATTCTAGGGGCCTTGGGTGTAACTGTGGAGTATAATATGCAGATTGAATTTACATGCCTAATAGCAGCTTTCTGAGCTTTCAATTTGTGATTGCACTGAACATCTCTCTCCTGTGTTCTTTGCCTCTCTCTTGGTCCTGTAACCATGGGAAATTTGATTGCTGCTGTCAATTACTGCTGTCTGTCACTAACAATTAGTAATCAGCCTCATTTAAAATAAATGGTCTCTGAAGCAAACTCAGTGTCAACACTTCGAAATGGAAGGGAGGTTCATCTTGTCTGAACGCAACAAGCAAAAGCTAGTAGATGCACAGAACTATATTTACACACACCACAAACGTGGTCACAATGGAAAATTGATTTGGCAGTGTGAACTTGCAGTGAAAAAGGATATGTGTTGCAATGCAAGGGTGCACACTGTAAGTTATGACAATCCTTCCATAATTGCCACTTTCAGCCAGCACTGGCATGCTCCTGACCCTGCAGCAGTCGAACAAGCTGAGGCATTAAATGTTGCCAAAAAAAGAGCTGCAACAACTCAAGACACTACGGCACAAGTATTACTGCACTCTAAACAAAATATGTCACTGGCAGCACGGGGGTGCCTCATAGACAAAAACACGAAACGCACTATTCACCGTGTCGGGGTGCATGATGCACCTCCAAATCCATGTAATTTATCGGAGCTAGCATGCCCAAGTACTACACCACTTTTAAAACCAGTCAAGGCACTGAAGTAAATTACTTGTTGCTTGATAGTGGATCTGGGCCAGACCACATGCTAGTTTTTGGCACTGAGGAAAATTTACAATACCTAGAGCACTGCAGTAATTGGTTTGCTGATGGCACACTTAGCATTGCTCCCCCTCTGTTTTACCAAATATTTATAATATATCGGGGAGTGATTTGGAAATGTTCAACCAGCAGTATACACTCTACTGCCAGGCAAGAGAAGAGAGCATTATGAGCGAGTGCTTACAGCTATTAAGAAAATATATTCCCATCTAGATCCTTTAGTAATAATGACAGACTTCGAGAAGGCCACCATTTAAGCTTTTAAAAATGTTTTTCCACAAGCATGGCAAGTGTGGTGCTTTTTCACTTTGCGCAGTGTAATTACTGTAAAATACAATCAGAGGGACTGGGAATTAAGTACTCTCAGGATACTGAATTCAGCCTTAAATGCCGATATCTCCCAGCACTTGCTTTTTATCTGCCTGACCAGGTAGTCACCCGATTCAAGGAGATTACTGATGAAGCACTAAATATTTTTCCTCCTGAACTAGAGTCAATAATTGACTATTTTGAGGAGACTTGGATTAGGTGAAGAAACAGACGTGGCACTGGCAGAAGGTAACCACAGTATGCCATCTCTCTGTGGAACCATAGTGACACTGTGGCGGAAAAACATTCCAAAACTAATAATGCAGTCAAAGCTTTCCATAGAGGGATGCAGTTGATTCTGTGTGTGACTCATCCCTCGATATGGAAATTCATTGATGGACTAAGGGGCATTCAAAGAAAGAGGGAAGCCGAAATAGAGCAACTGATTGCTGCAAATTCAAGAAATGCACCTAAAAGGCAGTACAAGGACAGTGCTGTCAGATTGGAAAATGTCCTGGAGAAATGCGGAGAACACTCGACAGAAGAGTTCCTCAGAGGAGTAGCACACTGCTTCCAGTATTAATACTTAAATAAAGAATTTGTTTTAAATTTTTTTAAACTTCTTTAAATTAAAGATTATATATTTTTAACTACTTATGAACTGCTGGATCTACTGGATTCCTATCCCTGCAGTGATGAGAACAACTTGTGAACTACTGCAGCAATGAGCCCGAGGTGGAACAGGTAGGAAGTTGTTCTATAAGTGTATCTGCAGTAAAATAGCTTACTCTAAAATTGTTCATGTTCCTGACATTTTTTTCTGTTTTTTAGCTGTGTTTCAAATGTTGTATTTTAATTGCATCATTTCTAGAGTGAGCTTTATCTGTTGCAGATCTTGCTTGTAAGGTTCAAGCTGTTCAGTGTTGGTGCTTAGGGAAATGAGGAGTTTGGGGCTATTTGTTGCAGATCTTGCTTGTAAGGTTCGAGCTGTTCAGTGCTGGTGTGAGCTTGTGGGAGCGAAAAGACGAGGAGCGAAATGCACAAGGGAGTGAGTTGTCAGGAGCGTATTGTCGGGAGCTGATTTTCAGGCCGAGAATTGTCGGGATCAAATTGATGCACTCCCCCAAATCTCTACCCTAAGTTGCCCAAGCTGCCTACACACTGGATAGCCCTCTGCTCACCACATTGTTCCCAGAAAGATGGTGGCCCAACACCCATTGCAGCTGGCTACCTTCCCTGCCCCCTGTATCCTGCTGCCTTCATCCTCCCCCCTCCTCCATGTCTCCCTACTGTCCCACTGCCTGCTCCAGCTCCTATGAGCCCATATCCTCCCTGGTTAACTAGTTTCCCTTCCTTGCTATATCACTGGTTTCCGATATTAAATCTGCATTTTAAGCTGACCATAGATAGAGAGTTACCATTATCCCCTGTTTAAGTTTTGGCTCTCACCCTTTGTACTAGCTAAAAAGAGACAGCCCTTCTGTTAGGTAGACCTACCTCCCTGAGCAGTAATGCAACATGAACAAATGAGATAAACGATCTGCAAGGGGTACGTCAGATGACTGAAGACTGCTTTGACAGCGTGCAATAAAGTGCAAGCCATAGATCAACATGCTGTTCCTGTGATCTCATTCAGTTTTGGTGTACTTAACTGGCCACAGAATAAGCTGGACCATTCAAACAGAAAAACAAGGAAACTGTCATACTTCTCAATTAATTTACAAAAAACAGCGACTGCCAAGATAATGCATTCTGATCTGTGAAGGAAATATGGGCCTTCTCAGGATGGACTATGCAATATAGGTCAGTGACTGTGGGGTTTACCACTGTCTCCAGGATGCAGATCATGCTGAGGTGAGACAGAAAGTGGCAGTACAAATGTGTGCCACCTGTCCTGTGCCAGAAGACTTTTTAAAATAATTTTTTGTTCCTGTTTTCACTTCAGAATCTATTGTGGCTGTGATCGGGTTGGCAGAGTGAGTGCAGCTGTGGAAAGTGGACTGGGAGCTGTTGTAATTGTGTTTGAGACAGGGACAGACAGAGAGAAACTGGAAGCATGGGCAGCAGAAGTGAGGGCAGCTGTGGAGTCGGGGAGCGCAGTCAGGAAGAGCAGTTCTTTCATTCAGAAAGCAGGAAAAAGTGATAACATAGGGACACCGTTTTGGTTTTTTAACAGCTTCAGCTTGTTGGTGCCCCTGTGAAAGTGGGGAGAAAGCTGACGCTAAGCAGAGGAAAGGAAGGGTGAGCAGGTAAGCAACTGAAGGAAACAGCAGCCATTTTCTTGTTTAAAATTCTGTGGCACGTGGATACTGTTAAACAAGCATGTGTCGATGCCGAATGGTTACTTGCTGATATTAGCATTGGACGTGCAAGAGTTAGACAGAGGCAGAATGAGAATGGCAGTGAAATATTGAACTCACGCCAGCCCCACCTCCACACTGCAGAGATGGACAGGCAGTGAGGTGTGCCTTTGGGTCATCGCCCATAACGCTCATGGAATTTCACCTCACCCTGTCCTGTAGACATTGAGAAGTGTTGAGGTGTGCCTTGGGGTGTTCCGCTTCACAGTCACCCCATGTCATAAGGACATACAGTGAAATGGATGCAGTATAGGAGAATGGGGGTGAAGTGTGGGGCTGAAGAGTGTAAGGCACACCTCGATGCCTGTCTTTGGCTTCAGGGTTGGGGAGGTGTAATAGTGTGAACATTGCAGCAGCTAATTGAAAGGCACATCCCTGATACCTGTGAGTCTGCACAGGGTAGGACGTTATGGTTAGAAACGGTAACGCCCTAGGGGTTTGTTGGTATTTGCAGCAGAAATTGCCAACATGGTGGTTTTGTGACCTCTTGAAAGCATTTGGGATGTCCGGTCATGAACAGTGGCACTGTGATGTTGTTAATGTGTCCTGAACTTTGATTTTCCACAGTGAGCATGCCATTGTGCATCACATGTGCGAAATATGTGTGAAAACACCTTTTGGGCAGGATGTGAAGAGTGTCAGCTGTACTGTTCATAAGGAGGTGTGCAAAATGGGCAATGTTGAAAAGTTTAATGTGCAATGCATGCTGCTGAAAGTTATTTTATGGAAGGTTGTCATCAGATTCTCAAGGTACATATTGTAGAACCTCTGCATATGAACAGTGTCACTGTGATATTCTAAATCTGTCCCGAGCATTGAATTTCCACAGCAATAATGCCGTTCTGTACTGGAAGTGTGAAAACACATTTTGGGTGAGGATGTGAATTTCTCCAGTCAAGTGCAACCCCCTTTTTCTTCCCGCAGTGAAGCCTTTCTGTCTCCCATATTACAAGTGAACTAACCCACAAAACGGTGTGGGTTTAATTGTGAAGTAATCAATGGCTGGGTGGGTGGAAGCACTCAGGCTTCAGTCTTGTGCTGCAATGCTGTCTAGCCATTGAATAATTGTCAGGTAGACCCACACTGTGTCGTGGGTTAATCATTACAAATTTGCCTTGCCTTGATTGAGTTAAGGTGTGAAGCAATGCTGCTGTCAAATATAGGCCAGTTACTTCTCCCAGATGCTGGTTTGTAACAGATTTTAAATAATTAAAAGTACTATGTAGCCTCAGATGCTGGTTTTTAACACATTGTAAATGATTAAAAGTATTATTAACTTCATGGTTTGTTCGTAGCTGAGTGATAGTTGACTATAATGTTAATCCGTGGTGCTGTTAGTGAGATGGGAGCTGCCGGTTTATTCTGGGTGGTTCCAGGATTTTTTTCCTGTGGTACTTTAGTGCCTATGAAAGGTGCCAAATATGCACCACAGTAAATTGAAATACAAAATTACACATGTCCTAGTAATGCAAACCATCAAGGGAAGTATATGCACAGCACCATGGACTTTGTTGGAGTGAAGCTGGTAAGTAAGACAAAGTAGACCACTATAGGTGAATGTTCAATCCTGCAATGCAAAAGTTTAATAAATTCAGAAGAATTCCACAGTGGTTCAATAAGAATATTAAACGATTTATAAATAAAAGGAAAAAATCCTACAAAGAAGCCCCCCAAAAAACTCCCCTGAACTCTGGTATGAGTATAAGGATTTGGCAAGGAAAAGTAAAATATAGAATAAAGTACGGGGTGGTGTGCTTAACGAGAGTTTACACACATCTGAGGGGTTAGATGCTACATAAACCCAGAGAGCAAAGCTCGAGGGGTTTGTGCAAAGCATCTAACCCCAAGGGTGTGTGTAAACCTTGAGTTTAAACACACTACCCCATATTTTATTTTATATAGTTGCTCGGTCTCCCCTTTTTGGCCACAGCAATTATATAAAATATCAGCAGTTTTGGTATGGCTATGAGTACGCTCCACTTTATTTTACGTCCGGTTGGATTTTCAGTTTTCGGCGGCTTCACATATTTTTTTTTAAAAATGTTCAAAGTCCCCCATCTGTAAAACCAGTTCTCATTTTGATCTTTTTATTAAATTTACTCACTGCTGAGTTTCTTTGGCGGCTTCGTTGTGAGTAAGAAGGAAGCGCGAGCCAGGAAGGGAGACGCTGCTGTAGGTGCATGCGCAGAGGGAGGAAAACCGTGCGTGTGTTTGACATTATAAATACTCCTTTATAATGACAAATTATGCCACAGTCTCTCAATGGCAAAAGGAGAGACCCATTAATTATAAATTAATTAAGAAAGTGAAACGTTATATTAAAGTAAACATGTAATCATCAACAAAAGGCAACTAGTAGAGGAAGAAGTAGTGATGGCCAAAATGGTTAATAGCTTCTAATTATCAAGATTCCAGCAGAAAAACACATTTGAGTCTGTCAATTATGCTGAGAGTTTTGTAGACCAACATATAGTGGAAACAAGAGAAACGAGTTGAGACAAAAGTTAATAACATTAAGATTAACAAATCGGTAGGACCAGAAAATATCCATCCACGGGTGTTAAGAGAGCTGGACAACGAATTAGCTGGGTCATGAAAGAAGGAAAGGTCTTGTGGGACAATATTCAACAACATGAAGCAACATCCCATTGCGTTAGACAGAAAAGGAAGTGCAAAAGAAGAAGGAAACCACTTTGGTTCTCAAATACAGTAGCAGAAAAGGTCAGAGCCAAAAGGCTGGCCTTCAGGAAATGTAAGGGAACACAGAGGGATGAAGATAGGGAGGCATACCAAACTACCCTAAGGGAAGCATGGAAGGCAGTAAGGCAGGCAAAGTCCCAAACTGAGGAAACACTAGCACGAACAGTAAAAAGAAGGTGACAAGACTTTCTATAGATACATTAGTGAAAGGAGAAAGTCCAGAGGGGGTATTGCTAAGCTTAATGGAGAAAAGGGAGCATGTGAGGAGGAGGACCCCGTAAAGGCATCTATCCTAAATAGATACTTTTGCTCAGTATTTACTGAAGAGAAGGTAGGGCAAGGCGCACAGCTCAGCATCATGGACACAGGGGGGAGGGAGGTGAACACTACTCCCTTCACAAAAGAAAGGGTCCTACAAGAGCTTGCCAAGCTCAGGGTGGATAAGGCAATGGGACCTGATGGCATACATCCCAGGGTACTTAAGGAGCTAAAGGTGGAACTAGCAGAGCCATTAGCAGAACTGTTTAGTGAGTCTCTGAGCACAGGAGAGGTTCCAGAAGACTGGAGAAGGGCTCATTTGTTCCCGCTCCACAAGAGTGGTAGCAGGTAGGAGGCGGGGAACTATAGATCAGTCAGTCTTACCTCAGTAGTGGGCAAGATTATGGAGGCACTCCTTAAGGAAAGGATAGTGCAACACCTGGAATCCATAGGGGCACAGGATCCAAGACAGCATGGGTTTACAAAAGGAAGGTCCTGTCAAACTAATCTCATAGATTTCTTTGGGTAACCAGAGTGCTGGACCAAGGGGGAGCAGTTGATGTCGCCTACCTTGACTTCAGCAAAGCTTTTGACACTGTTCTACATAGAAGATTGATAAATAAGCTGGGTAGGCTCGGGTTGGGTCAGAAGTTGGTGAACTGGGTGGCAAACTGGTTGACAGGCAGAAAACAGAGAGTGGTGGTAAATGGTATACAGTCAGAAGAGATGCAAGTCACAAGTTGGGTACCTCAGGGATCAGTCCTGGGGCCAGTCCTCTTCAACATCTTCATTAATGACCTTGCAGATGGACTAGGGGGTAAGGCTTGTCTGTTTGCAGATGACACCAAGATCTTCAACAGAGTAGATGATCCAGATGGGGTGGGCAGAATGAGAAGAGATCTGGATAAACTAGCAAAATGGTCAGAAGAGTGACAACTAGGATTTAATGCAAAGAAGTGCAAAATCATGCACATAGGGAAGAGAAACCCTGAAGCCACCTATAGGCTGGGAGGGGAGTTGCTGGAAGTCACAAAGGAAGAAAGAGACTTGGGCATCATCATCACTGATGACCTGAAATCATCCAAGCAGACCTCTAAAGCAGTAGGTAAGGCTGGGGGGGGTGTTAGTAGGGGTATCACAAGTCATAAGAGGGAGGTAATAATCCCTCTTTACAAGACACTGGTTAGGCCCCATCTGGAGTACTGCGTGCAGTATTGGAGGCCACACCTTCACAAGGACATTAACCAAATTGAGGCAGTCCAGAGAAGGGCAACCAAAATGGTGCAGGGACTGCATCAGAAGACATATGAGGACAGATTAACAGAGCTCAATATGTATACCCTAGAGCAAAGGAGGAGAGAGGATATGATCGAGGCATTCAAACACCTTAAGGGCATTAACAAGGTGAAAGAGTCTAACATGTTTAAATATAAGAAAAATAGCAGGACAAGAGGACACAGCATGAAATTAAAGGGGGTCCGATTAAGGGGGAATGTGAGGAAATTATTTTTCACAGAAAGGGTGGTGGATGCATGGAATGACTTACCACAAGAAGTGGTGGCTATGAATACAGTGCAGGGCTTCAAACAGGCATGGGATAGGCATAAGGGAGCAATACAAATGACTATGAATAGATAGACCACTGACAGAGCAAAAGCCGATGGCACATTTATAAGGTAGAAAAAGAAATGGGCAGACTGGATGGGCCTTGCAGTCCTTATCTGCCGTCAACTTCTATGTTTCTATGTAACATACTGACACTTTACTAGGTCTGAATGATTTATTTACCCCTGAAATTTGTATATTAGGTGATTACAACAAAATTACTGTTCCCATCAGATGTATCATATGGCCATTATCTCTGACTATTAAGAAACTAATTCAACGACATTGGAAAGATGGTGATGACATTGTTTATTCTGAATGGCTAAATGAATTATTGGCTAATTTGAGGACAGAGAAAACTATTGCCAGTCTTAATAACAAACCTGAGAGATACAAGAAAAAATGGGAATCGTTACACACAGTATTTTCACTCTAATATATCCACTGTGTACATTCCTGGGTCATTTCTGTTAGATTAATTGGACTTATTTATTTTTTCACTTGTTTGAACTACGTTGTATGGGGGATGGGTGGTGGGGATTTTGTTGTTTTTGTTACTTTTGTTTTTGGTTTTGGGAGTTTTTTTTGGGGGGGAGGAAGGCTATAAGAATGGCTCTTGTACAATGTATCCCTACTCTTGTTACATTTACAATGTTCTGTTGTATCCTTTCTCTCTTTTATTGTATATATGTATGCATGTTTCTGTTTTTGTTTGTTAAAAACTTAATAAACTTTAATTGGAAAAAGAAAGAAGGAAAGGTCATTTAAATATAGAAGGAGTGTAATGTTACCCTCATATTTAAGAGAGGCTGCAAACAAGAAGTGGCTGAAGTTGAATGTAATGCAGGAGTGCATACAATATCTGAACTGCATACGCCTAAAGTGTGTGAACTATAACCTTCAAGAGAAATAAAAAAGGAAAAATGTTCAGCTGAGCAGAGTTTCCTGCTAACTGCCTCAGTGGAAAAGGCAGACCTGTACCCAGGTGCTATAAAAATGCCTGATTAGTGTTGGCAGACTGTACAATTTTTTTAAAAAGTACTTCTAATAGCTTATTAATGGGGTAAGCAGTGGTCTTCAACTTTCACTTTGTATTGCTGGCAGCCTCCATCTCATGAGCAGCAGAGAGCTTCCTGAGCTCACTTTATGATAATATAGAAGGGATTAAACAGACATATTAGCATACAGTGAGCTCAGGAATCTCACTGCTGCTCATGAAATGGTGGCTGCCAGCAACAGAAGGTGGAAGTTGTGAGTAGCTGTTTTACATAATTTAAAAAAGTTGTTACTGTCTAAAAGCAGTAGTTGAGAGTTTATGTAGTGTCTGAGGAATGCTGTATTTTCTAGTGCTGTCCTTTAAGTCCTTATCTGGTGGCTGTTATCTGAGTGGCAGTGTTACTACCACAAAATTTACAACTTTTCATAGGGACCACCCTTTTATACGTCCTGCTGCCTTTTAGGACAAGTGGTCAGGTGAAGCTATTTTACAGCGATTCTCTCCCAGCACCACAGCAACACATAGCTTATTAACACTTCTTATAAAAACAACTTTAGAATTGTACAAAGTTTGTAAGCCAATATATGCATTGACAGTAGATAAATTCCCCTATTGAGTCAAAAGTTGGGGTATACACAGCCACATTCCAAAGTTAGTAGTCATAACACCATCACAAAACATGAAATGTCTACTACACTGCAGTTCATGAAGCAAATGATGACACTGACACCTGGAAAGCATTTCTTAGTAAGTTGAACTGCATGCAGCCTGTGCAAGATGTAGCCTAACCCTTTGTTAATGAGGCGGCCTGATAGCAGGGAGGATCTGTAGGGAGTTAGAACTGCAACATAGGTGCTACTTTAACAAGTGGATGTACAGGTGTTCAGTTTTTTCATGTGTTCAGCAGTTTGAAACCTGTTTGTCCATATTTCATTTCTTTTTCCAAGGTTTTTCCATTTTTAAAGTGCAGTAAGCCACTCAAGGGCATGGGTGTTTGCTGACTTAATTTACAATCTGGTTGTGTAAGCAACTCAGATGGTGGGCTTGTGTTATTTTATAGCTGTGTCTTACATTAACAATGAGAAAACAGAAGGCAGAACACTTATTGCACTCTAATGGAGATACTAATTCTCTATCCTAGTGAATTTTGCAGTATGCGATTTCTGGAAAACCCAAACATTAAGTACGTCAGTAGGGTAATCCTCCTGTATTCCAAATAGACTGGTGCTGGTAGTTTTGAACCAAAGTTCATTCTTTGTCTTTGTTAACTGTGTAAGGGTCACTAGGCACAAGTGTCTGTTTTCAGGGATGACCTAGGAGCACTGGGTGGTTAAATGACTTGATCAGAGTCCCACAGTATGCAAGTGGAGATTGTAAGAATCGATGTCAGGTGTGGTCTGCTGGATGTATCAAGCTTGGTACTCTATCCTCTAGGCTATACTGCCTGCCCTTTGTGTTGTGTGTTCATTGTGTTTATATGATCTGTTAAATTCACCAGCAAAAATCATTTAATTTTGATGTTTATATGTGAATACATGTGATATTTCTGCATTTCCGTTTTGTTTGAGTCCATGTGGATTTCTATTTTCATTTATTTATTTATTTTTTGAGTTGTCAGGCGTTTCCCCCCAGATTCTCAGTAGTGTTGTAGTTAGCTTTGAATGTACTTTATGCTTCACCTATGCAAAGTGTATTTCGTTATGCTTCTGTCAGTATTGCACATATTTGATGGAACAGTGGCATTTTTTATTGTGCTGTGTGTGATACCCAGACCTGAAACCTGTGGTCAACACTGCTGCTTTTATGTTTGGTGCCCGAATATGAATACTGCAGGACAATCTATTTGTTTCCCTTTAATTCCATAAACGAAGCGGTGAATACCGTGTCCTGCACATATCACTTATATATAGGCTGGCTCCACAGTCCTGACCTCATTCCCAGTAGTGCTAGTTTTATTGTGTAAGTTCACATTCGTTTATGGATATTGTCTGCATCTCAAGAACCAAACTTTTAGTTTCCGATGGTAAATTGTGTGTTATATGTTGCTGTAGTGTTTTTTTTTATCCACAGTACATATGCCTCTAAGAATGTATGCAGTTTTGTTAAGCATTTCGAGCTGTCTCCTTGTAATGCTATTATTAGATGTTACAAGGTGGACTGAGAAAGATTCTGCAAATCATTTTTAGTAGCTCTGTCAGATTTTGCTTACTGTTCCATATGAAATGTGAAAGCTGTTATTATTTTAGTGATGCACTGTCAGGGAATGCATCAGAATATTTTTAATCTGGATACATCAATTTGTGATAATCACCTCAGTCACGTTACTTGTATAATTTTTATTTAATTGTTCAGCTGAAGCATGCACATAGTGGCATCGTGCTCTGTAGGTCATGGTAGGCAGGTTTTTGTTAAGGAACCAGCCTCTTTGAAATTTGTCATGAAAACATCCTACTGGGTCATGCAAAGGGATGGCTTATTTCTTTGTTTTCGATAGGTATATTTAAAATGGCTGTCAACTGTGTATTGTTACATTTATCCCCCTTTCTTAAATAGGTAATTTCTATCCCTGGGATATACAAAAGCTGGGGCATGAAAAATACATGACGTGGGGTGGGGGCAGAGACAACTATATACATGGGGGATAAAGAATACATAGCAACACCCCATAACATCTTACAAATACAGCATCTGTCTAAGTCTCTGAAACTATAGCTGCCCATTTATCAGGCCAAAAAAATGATAAACTAAGGCATAATGAATATAGTGGGTAAGAGATGATCATCTTCATAATTTCCTTGGTATTTGTAATATTAATTATACCTTTCTTTTAGGCAAATGGCATCTTATATCCAGGCTGCTGTTTAATCCTGGTTCTTTCATAACCTCCAGGGTAATTATCCTGAACATCTCTCTCTGTAGAACTACATTGTCATGACAGTAAGATAATGCCTGAAATGTCACATGTTTTAATCTGTCTAATGGAATATTCTTTCTTAGTGTCTGAGCTCCCAAAATGTTTGCATTGTTCAATATGTTTATAATGAACACACCTTTGGCATTTGTAACATCCATTTGTTCCTTGACTCAACCAGGTTGTATTTTGTGTCTGTTGGAAATGGCTGTGGATTAATTGGTCGCTCAAAGTGCTAGTGCATCTGTATGTAATGGATGGCGGGGTTCTTTCAAGATTTCTCAGCTCCATGTCTTCATGCAGGAGACTCCAATATTTTTTTGTATTTGAGACCCTGTGACTGAGTAAGACCACTTTGGCATTTAAAGTATGACTAGGTCAGCACGTTTGAACAATATAAAGAAGGAACAGAATGTATACTATTGCCATACATGTTTTAGAAGCAGCCTGCAATGTCCCACATAATTTAACATTTCAATTATTAGAAAGGTTTGCAGGAAACCTAGGGGTGGTGAGTACAACAATCTAATTCTACAGAGAGAGAAAGAGAGAGAAACGTTCTGGATAATTACCTTGGGGAAAATAAAAGAACCACGATTAAATAGGAGTCTGGATATAAAACCCCATTTGCCTAAAAAGAAAAGTGTAATTAATATCACAAATAACAAGGGAAATATGGAGATAAGTGTCTCTTACCCAGTGTATCCATTATGAATTATCATTGTTTGACCTGATAAATGGGTGACATTGGAACATAGGAATCATAGGAAAGTATTCAAGCAATTATGGACTTGCATCCTTATAGCTTGCCATATCCCAAGATATTTTAGTGCTTAAGATTCATAAACCCTTTCCATGAATTCAATATCCAATATAGTTTTAAAAGTATCCATATTTGTACTCTCTATAACCGATGATTCCAGGATGAAACCACCCTTTGGCTGAACCAATGTTTTCTTATTCTTAAATTCCACCTGGGTTGAAAAAGTTGTTTGGGATGTTTCCTAGAGCTTACCCGATCAATCTTAAATATAATTCCCAACTCCTCGTGCAATGAAGAATCCTCAATAGCTTTATAAAGCATACACATGTCCCCTCTGACTCTGCGATAACATAGTGAATATAGGCCCAGAATTTCCATCCTTTCACTATAGGATCTGGTTCCAAGTCCTGTGATAGCCTTAGTCATTCTTCTTTGAATACCCTCTAGCCTAATAATGTCTTCCCTCTTATATGGTGACCACACCAGAGCACAATACTCCAGGTAGGGCCTATCCAGGGAGCTATACAATGGAATCAGTACTTTGACATCCCTGCTGGAAATATGTCTAAGGATGCTGTTTAAATTTTGATTCACTTTTCTTATCTGAATTGAGCAGCGATGACTGAACTTAAAATAAGGAGTAATCATAATACTCAAGTCCCTTTCTTGTGTGGTAATAGTTAGCATATAATTCCCAATTTTGTTAACTGCTTTAATGCTTTTATTCCCCAACTGCATAATCTTACATTTTGCAGAGTTCCATTCCAATTTATTTGACTCGGTCCATGTCTGTATGTTACCAATAGCTATTTGTAAGGATAATACATCAGTCGGGTTATTGACAACAGCTCCTAACCTGCAGTCATCTGCAAATTTAGATAACCAAACATTGGGAGTATTTATTTTCAATGTAGATACATAAACATTAAACAAACAGGGTCCCATTATCGATCCTTGGGGAACTCCACTTGTCACTTGGGCCAAATCTGAATAAATCCCTTTAACCACCACACTCTGTCTCCTGTCCTTCAGCCAGTCTGTAATCCAACATATTACATTGGTCTGTAATTTAAATTCTCTCAGGACAGCAATCAACTCCTTGTGTGGCAATTTATCAAAGGCTTTTCCGAAGTCCATAAAACAACATCCTCTGAATTGCCTAAGTCTAATTCTCGATTAATGTTCTCATAGAAGGTCAAAAGATTGGTCTGACAAGATCTACACCTGGTAAACCCATGCTGTAATAAATCAGTCAAGTTGTTTTCCTCTAATGAAGCCAGAATCCTATCTTTCAATATGCTTTCAAGTACTTTGCCATAAGTGATGTCAAACTAACTGGCCTAAAATTAGAAGGCATAGTTTTGGATCTGTTTTTTAGAATAGGGATGATTGTTGCCTCTTTCCAATCACTAGGAACTTCACCCCTATCCAAATATGCCTGAAAAATATATGTAGGGGTGTTACCAAAATATCTGCCAGTTCATGAATAACCCGTGGGTGGACAAGATCAGGACCAGGAGACTTATTGGTATCCATGTTACTAAGTTTATCCAGAACTTCCCAAGGATCAATCAGTATAACACTAGTGGCTGGAAGATCGCTACGGCTAGCTTGAAATGGGATATTAGTATTAAACACAGAGCAAAAATATTTATTCTGAATATCAACCATTTCTTTGCCTGTCACAGCCTTCCCCATAACATCGTTGAAAGTACCTATAGTGCCTGAGCTCTTTCTTCCACTATTTATATACGAATCAAAATAATTTTTATTTCCTTAACTCTAGAGGCTAAATCTACCTCAAACTCTGCTTTTGTTTTTCTAATTGCTGTTTTTACACAGGTGGCAATGTTTTTAATTGCTAGATGATTGGTCTCTGTTCCATCTCTTTTATATTTTTTATAGATTTTATTTTTCTTATTAGTCAATTTCTTAATATAAGGAGTGAGCCAGTGTGGTTTTTTATTACCTTTATTATGTTTATTACTGATAGGTATATATTTTACCATAAGGTTTTTAAGTTGTTCAAGCAATAAATTCCACATTTCATTAACAGTGCTACCATGGAAGACTCTGCCCCAATCCCAGCATGAGAATTCCATCCTGAACTGGGCAAAATTGGCTTTACTGAAGTTAAGTTTAATTGTTAAAGCAGATTCGTTAAGAACAGGAGGTTTACTAATATTAAACATCACCATACAATGATCACTATTGCCAAAGGAGGATTAACACAGACATTAGTAATATAGTTCCCCATATTAGTTAAAATGACATCCAAAATGTTGTTGCCTCTGGTGTTTTTATCCACTTTCTGCTCTTGTCCCAGTTGATCTAAGGCATCCAGAAAGGAGTTGTCTGTTTTGGCAATACCCTGCCATAACCTCCACTCAATATTGAGCAAATTCATGTCTCCCAAAATTAGAATATTATCAGCTGGGTCAAGGCTAGTAATCTGTTTAATCAAACCTGAATTGTGGGCCTCAGAACTGGAAGGCGTGTGATATACTAACCCCATAACAATTTTGGCACCATCAGGCAGTAGTAGTTTAATCCAAAGGGATTCTAAGTGTGTCTCTTCCATTGTTAACTCCTCACTAGTTATATATTCTTGAATATAGATAGCCACTCTCCCCCTTCCTAAATACTCTAGATTTATAGTATAGGGTATATCCATGTACTGAATATGCCCATGAATAATTTGCATCCCGCCAGGTTTCAGTAATCAGTGAAAGTTGTATATTCTGTGTATAAAGTAGAATTTTTAATTCCTCAAATTTATTAATAAGGCTTCTAGCATTTATGAGAACCCCCCCCTCCAGTCAGTAGAATTAGCAACCACAATAGGATGTTCAGTAGCATTGGTATCAGCTGTCACCATATCTCCCCCCCTTGCCAGTTTAAATGGAACTGAATTACCTCATTCAACCTTTTACTTAGAATTCTAGTGCCTGCATAACTTAAATGGAGCCCATCCCATTTAAATAGGGGTTTCCTATTAAAAGTTAAAAAGTTGTCCATAAAGCCTATTTTTTCATTTACACAGAAATGCCTAACCCATTTATTGATATCCATTATTTTATTATTTTTATACACATGATATGCAAATGTTGGTAGGATTCCCGATATTATAATCTCCCCTTTAATTTCCCTAATCCTTCTGACTATCTCTATTAAATTAGCCTGGAATAGTTTGGAATTAGTTACAACAATGTAGTTGGCACCCCATGTGTAAAATTACCAATGGGGAAGTTGTATCTTCAAGAAGTCCCTCCAACAAACTAGGAATATCGTTCATTTTTGCCCCAGGGAGAGTGCTAACTGTTGTGTTAGCTTTACGTCCATAGCACACTATTGAGTCGACACTCCTAATAATGGAATTACCAATAACCACAATGTCCCTATTCTGTATACTCCTGATATCTTCCTCATTCTGTTTTTCAGTAAACGCAGCCTGATGCATATCATTCACACAATCATCATCCAGCAATTGTTCCTGTGTAAGTGGTTCAAATTTATTATGAAGTGGTATGGGGGAACTTATGGGAACATTGTCACACAGTGTTAGAGTACAACGTTCACTTTCATCACTTTATTATCCAAATTTAAACCAGTGGCCTAGTCTTCAATAATAACTGTTGGTTCTAACACACTCCTGGCTACATTATCAATGTAATCATTGAGCATGCTTATTTCCTTTTTGGTCTCCAACCTAGATGATAAGTGTCTAATTTCCTCCTGTAGAGATGTGACTAACAAACATTTTTCACAAATAAACTCCTTGCTACAAGGCTCCTCAGTGTACATTTTACAGCTGAAACATGATTTTTGGACCTTTCTCATTTATTCTTCCCTTGAAACATTCTGTCTTTAAGCAGTAGCAGCAATGAGAAAAACCAAAATAATACCCACTTACGAATCCAACCACTTAATAAACTGTTATCCGCTTACCCACAAATATTCAAATAATGTCACCCAGTGACCCAGCATCTCCAGCAAACACAGCTGACATGCCTACAACGTGTGTCTCTGTGCGCAAAATGTGCACCCCACTCTGCTCACCCCACTCACAGTTCATGAGCCTCAAATAGCGAGCCTTGACCCGGAAGTCTTGAGACAGAGGTCACCACCCAGAGCATTCACCTTGAAACAAAAGTTTTATTTTTAGTGCAAACAGCTCCCCACTGCTATTATTACATTCTCCCAGTAATGCTTAGGTGCCCAGCAAAGCGTATCAAGAATAAAAGACTAAAAATGGATGATTGTAGTTCAGCTTCACATGCACTGATACTACTGTCTTTCTTCCTGGTCAGACATAGCGTCTGACGTGACCAGGGCTCCCAGATACTATAATAAAACAGCTGAAGTAAAAGCTTTAAAAAGAACAAAAAAAACAAAATTTCTTAGCACACTCCACTAAGAGCTAGTTTATCTTTGGGCTATAATCAGGTATATGTGACTAGTTCCTGAGAATTAGATAGCTGCTGCATTTCTAAGAGGTTACAGGATGTTGCTATGTATTCCTTATCCCCCTCCCCTGCAAAGGATTTTTTTTGCTTGTTCGTTTTTTGGTTTAGCATCTTGGAATATTATTAATTTCTGCATTGCAGTCTTAAAATACAGCAAATTCTCTGTGTGTGCAGCACTTTTCCATGAGGGATGTATGAGCCACAGAGAAATGTGAAGGGTAAAATGAGGGATGTGACAGCTGACCCCTGTTTCACTCCAGAAATGGACTACACTCCAATGCTTGGCTATTCCTCTAGCAGGGTAGCTTTGCTGGTTGTTTAAACTTGAAAAAATATTGTTCTTAACTTTGGCACTTGTATTTATGACAGGGATACATATAATAGTATACTGCTGTTATTATTTTACCCAAATTTAAAAACTTCTACAGGAAGATAAGTGTCCAGCGATAACTGAAAAACAAGCAGTGTGTAGAAAATATCATACTTGTTTGTGTTATTTTCCTTTTTCTTAATCAGACCTACTGTTTGATAGGGTAGTAATGGATCAGACAGGGCTCTGACAGCTATCCTGTAGATGAGCCCAATCCCTTAACAATATTACTGCTGAAAATTACAGAGTCTGACCATACGTTGTTAAAAGTACAAGAATTATTGTAGGGGAACTCCTTGTATATAAAGTGTCATCTCTGTCATTTTGCATTACTGTACGGTGGGTCTAACTGGTACGTGAAGATACAATAGCATTATATGTGTGTTCAAAACAAATTACATCAAAAAGGTAAAGTCATCTGAAATATGAACTCCATATGGTCAGTCACCTGATTTCAGGAACTTTAACTCATCCTCTTTTTTTTTTTTTTAACATAAGGACATGCAACTTGACGAAGGCAGTAGTTGATCTTACCTGCTACTGTTAAACAGTGCACTCTTATAGAATAGACCCTATAGCATATACAGTGCCTACATAATCAGACAACACAAATGAATGACATAATAAAGGAGTAAATATTAATAGGAAGAGGGAAGCTGGAAGTGAAACCAGGTGGAACAAGCATTTGTCACTGCCGAATGTTTGCTTACTGGCATTGGCAGTGGTAGTGTAGAAGTTACAGAGCTGCGTAATAGGAATGGCAGTGAAGTATTGAACTGAAGCCAACCCCACCACCACCCTGCAGAGAGTGACAGGCATTGGGGTGTGCGTTTGGGTCGTCAGGCATAACGGCCACACCATTTCACCACACTCCACCCTGCAGACACTGACAAGTGTCATAGTGTTCCTTGGAGTCTTTGGCCCTTATGCGCACCCCATTCCATTAGGAAATACAGTGAGATGGGTGCAATATAGGAAAATGGGGTGAACATTGGGTCCGAAGAGTCCAAGGCATACCTCGATGCCTCTCACTGGCTGCAGGGTGTGGAATGGTATGAGCACTACAGGCAAGAATCCCAAGTCACACCCCGATGCCTGTCATTTTCTACAGGGTTTGGCATTATGGTTGGAAACCCTAATACCTCAGGCATTCGTTGGTATTTTCACTCCAAATGTTCAACATGTTTTTTTTGTGACCTCACCTCATGAACAGGGGGAATATCAGTTTGTTAGCTGAAAGCTGCTTATGCACAGCGACTACGGCATTTAGCACCACAGGTGCAAAAACATTCTGAACAGGATGTAAAAAATGACAGCTGTACTGTTCATGGGAAGTGTAAAAAATGGCAATGTTGCAAATCTGCAGTAAAAATATTAAAAAATGGTGAAATCACGAGCATACATAGAAACTGTGCAACGCACACCAGTAATATAATTAGGTTGGGGATTTTTTTTACAGCAGATTGTCAACTCAGGCATTTTGGTGCCTCCGATCATGAACAGTGTCACTGTGGTTTTCTTTATCTGTCCCAAACAATGATTTCCCACAGCGACCATGCATCTCTGTGCTGAAAGTGTGAAAACACTCTTCGGCCATGTTGTGAAAAATGACAGCTGTACTGTAAATAAGGAAGTGTGGAAAAATGCCACTGGTGAAAATCTGGACTTAAAATATTACAAAGTCATGAACTTACGAGGTTGCATGGAAACTGCGCAATGCTCACTCGTAACACAGTCATTTTATGGACTTTTGTCACCAAATTTTCAACATAGCCATTTTAAGACCTCTGCTCATGAACAGTGTAACTGTGATTTTCTTAATCTGTCCCAAACATTGCTTTCGCACACCGCACGCTCGTAAAACAGTCATTTTTAGGAATTTTTTCACCAAATTTTCAACATAGCCATTCTAAGACCTCTGCTCTTTAACAGTGTCACTGTGATTTTCTTAATTTGTCCCGTACATTGATTTCGCACACCGACTGCACCATTGTGCGCTAAATGTGCGAAAACACATTTTGGGTGGCATATGAAAAATGGCAGCTGTGCTGTTCATAAGGAAGTGTAATAAAATGGCAATGTTGAAAATCTGGAGTGAAAATATTAAATTGCAAACTTATGAACATGCATAAGAACTTGCAGCGACGTCAGTAAACAGTCATTTTAGGATTTTTCACCAAATTTCAACATAGCCATTTTAAGACCTCTGCTCATGAACAGTGTCACTGTGATTTTCTTAATGTGTCCCATACATTGATTTCGCACATCGACTGCGCCATTGCGCACTACATGGGCGGAAACACATTTTGAGCAAGATGTGAAAAATGGCAGCTGTAGTACTCATAAGAAGGTGTGGTAAAATGGCAATGTTGAAAATCTGGAGTGAAAATATTGAAAATTCGCGAACTTACGACCGTGCGTAGGAACTGTACAACGCACGCTCATAAAACAGTCATTTTTAGGAATTTTTTCACCAAATTTTCAACATAGCCATTTTAAGACCTCTGCTCATGAATAGTGTCACTGTGGTTTTCTTAATTTGTCCTGTACATTGGTTCCGCACACCGACTGCGCCATTGTGCACTACATGGGCAGAAACACATTTTGGGTGAGATGTGAAACATGACAGCTGTACTTTCTATAAGAAGGTGTGGTAAAATGGCAATGTTGAAAATCTGGAGTAATATATTGAAAATTCATGAACTTAAGAGTGTGCGTAGAACTGCGCAGCAACACTGCATTTCTAAATAAAACAATCGTTTTTGGAATTTTTCCACCAAATTTTCAAAATAGGCTTCTTGAGAGCCCACCTTATGAACACTAGCAGTGTCGTTTCATTAATTGATCCCGAAAGGTGATTTCATGCAGTGACTGCAAAATCACCCTTCAGGCCCGAATAACGCCACGACAGTGACAGCATTCATGAGAAGGGGTCCCAAAAACCCCATGTTGAAAATTTGGTGCAAAAATTCCAAAATGCCTGATATATGCAACAAAGTTGAAAAAACCCTATCTAGCCCATTATGCAACACCAGTATTTCCTCAGTTCATGATCGGCTTTGAAGAATTGACGTGTTTCCCAGTCTACCGAATCCTTCAGCCATGCTCCAGGAGGTAAGTATGGGGTGTGTGGGAAAGGCAGGGTGCGGTGGAGCGGGTTGTGGGGGCAGGAAGACCGCGGGACCGCTTTTTGTTTTACAGGTTAAAAAAAGATTGAACGCGGAACGCTTACACGCTTGGGTGGGCTCTCCACATGCCTGCAAGCAAACATAAAAATAGAAACGAGGTGGAAATGGGCTAAAGAAGAAAAACAACTCAAGTAAATGCTGCACTATTTAGTGTTCCAATGTGTATGACAGGCAGAGAGTGAACAGGAGGAGGGGCATAGGTAGGGAAACTGGACAGGAAACAGAAGTGGGGTAGTCACTCCTGAGGAATGTATTTTGAGCAGAAAGACACACAGTCGAAGTAAAAGCGGGGCTGTTAATATTTTTTAGTATTATTATTATTTTTCTTTTATTTACTTTGCATGCTGGGCAGAGGGTTAATAGAAAGAGGAGAGCAGAGGGGAAATAGAAACAGGAATGAGCAGTCATGTTGAACATAATTGTGGGAAAGAGAGATACTAAGGAAAGTGCAGCACTTCTTTTTTTTTTATAGAGACAGGGTAAATATTAACACAAAGATGGGAGCAAGGAGGAAACTAGTTGGGAAATAGAAATAAGGTTGAACACTTTTGAGGAAAAGACTCAGAGGAAAAGAGTCACAGTTCAAGTGAAGGCTGCGCTATTTATTTAATTTTCTTTAGCCTGACATTATCATCTAGGCTGCAAAGTGAATAGCAAGAAGTGAAAGTAAAAATCGTCCCTGTTTAAATCATTCCAGTTCTTCCTGTAACACAAAGGGTTACATACCTAAGCAGTCCTAAAGTTGCTACCAGATGAAAAGCAAGGTAGTAAAATTCTACCGTTTTTAGGAAAAGTTATTTCACTTACTCAACCTTCTGTCTGATTGTGTGTTTTCAATGACTACACAATTTTTTCTGTACAGCTGAGGTGAGCCTAACAGTTCTGTAACATAACCGGGAAATGAATCCACCTAGGGCTCCAGCAATCAGCATAGGTGTGGGTATGGAACCTGGCTGGAAAGCAGAAACAGGCTTTTACTCATGGAGAATGTACTCTAAGGAAAAGACACAGTGCAAGTAAAAGCTGTATTTTGTTTTTCGTTGCATGTTGGGCAGATAGTTAATAAAAAGAGTAGAGGAGAGAGGGAAATAGAAACAAGGATGAGCACCAAAAGTGTTTAGACTACTGTAGTTAAAGTGCAGTAAAGCCAAAAAGGGCTACACATATGAGGTTTACGAAGGAAACATTGTTTAACATGATATATTCATAATACTGCCTAAATTACATTTAAATAAAATTGTCCTAGAAATTAAAAACTAAACAGAAACAGGTATTTGTTATGGGTGTGTATGCCGCTTTTTACTTGTAGCCAGCTCCACAATGAGCTATTGTTCTGTGCTATTTCTTTAACATAGAAAATATGACCTTGTGTTCCTAGTCGAGCAAAGACAATATTATTTCAGCCCAATGCCAGTCCACTTATTTTTAAGTTCTAAACACATGCTAACTTACCAGCTTTTAACAATGATTTATTTACTCATTGTCAGTTAAGTGGTATTTCTAAGCTCATTGTAGACATTCATGGTGCAAATAGGAATAAATCTTCACTAACTCCACCCCCAATGTGAGATGGAAGAGTGAGGAATTTTTTAGCATCTCTATGCACATGTATCTCTTGATTCTGGCAGCCCTTTGCTGTCAGCTAGCAGTCAGGTGGTGTTATTCAGGCTGGACATCATGCAAGCAGTTCCTCCTGGGAGCTAGAATTGCCAGTACATTGCTGAGATGCTCTGAGGACAATGGCTTACACACAAATAGCAAAGGGATGCCAGAATCAGGAGATATATGTATATGTGGGTGCTGTTTTTTTTTTTTTACATTTGTTGCAGGGAGAGATTTTGCTGGAGCCCAGCTGAAGAAAGACCCTAATTTCTGGGACCCGCAAGGAGTGAGGACATTCACAATGTTACCAACCATGATAAATTCCTCACTTGAAAGCTGGTGAGTTCGCATGCATTGGAATTTTGGATTTCAGTTTTTTTTTATTATTTTAATTTAGAATCTCTGGGACAGTGGCATAGGGAAAAAGAAAATGGCTGTCTTTATTGAAATATTATTCGGTATATAACGGACTGTGATTTTTGTATGGTTTTGGAACCTTGCATTTCACTGTTTTTTTTTTTAAATGCCGGATCCCCTTGGATTCAGATGTAAAAAAAGAAAGCCACTGTTTTCACTACAATGTTACACATCACATACCAAACAGTGTCTTTTTTATTGTTGTGTATCTGCTTATGTGTTAATACTTAGCATGATTTTATTGCACGATCTAACATTTGGCTGATATTGTATGTGTTCAAGTGAGTGTATTTTTTATGAGACTAATTTTGTGTGTGTGAGCACGTGTGTGTGTGTGTACTGTACATGTATGACTTTGGGATTGCATTTTTCTTAGTGTGTGGGTTGGACTTACTGATATTTCAGGGAAAAAGAAAAGGGGAATGGATGGATCAGAAAGGGAAATGAAAATTAAAGTGACGAACACACATAGGAACACAGGGTTAATTAGCAATCAATTAAAGAGTTAGAGAATAAGAAAAGGAAGCAGTCAGTATGTCAATAGCAATACATGAATTTGTATGCCAGAAAATAAAAATATGAACAGCAGGAATTTACAATCTGCTTTAGCACTGTCAGTGAAACTGACTGTCAGTATTTACACTTTACCTTTGCAATATGTCAAGACATATTTTCTCAATAATAAATATAAAAAAGATTTACTTCTTAGTCAGGTGACTCACAGAAACACAACACTCTACTTCACTGAGTCAGAGGCATGAAATGTGTAATTATGTGTGGTTTGCCACTGGTTTCTAGTGGGGATATCTCTTATTACAGTTGGTTTTATAAGCATAGGTGCAAGTCACTAGCTCAATATCCCTGTATCATTTCCTGCTACTTACTGTTGCACACTATTACTGCAAACTAAAAAGAACCTGCTCTTCTTTTCTCTCTGTGCCTGACATTAATGGTAACCCTCTGGAGTCTGTTAGCTCTTTTCGCTACTTGGGCATTCACCTTGACCAAAATCTTGACCTAAAGCTGCACATCCAGGAAACTTGTAAATCTGTCAATTGTAAGCTAGGGGCTGCTTACAGGACTAACTACCTGCTTACCCCTGCCGCTAAACTGGCAATTGCTAGAGGAATCCTGTTACTAACCTCACCTCACGGTGCTTCTATCCTAACCATGGCCAGCAAACTGCTCTGCACCAATGGGACACCACCTTCAACAATGTTTGCAGGTATGCGGCTAAAGCACTGCGCCTGAAGCACCATTGTCAGCTATACAAAGACCTGGGCTGGCTATCTCCCTCCTCCACCAGGCAATATACCTCTGCAACCTTTCAGACACCATCATCAGAGCATCAAAGCCAGCTGAGCTCTCAAAACTACTCCAACTGGTTATACCTTCACGGGACCTTAGATCCTCTGACAAGTCCTTATTGAATATTCTCTCTGTCAAGACAAAAAGGGCTCGGAGCCTTCAGTTATGCTGCCCTCACTTTGGAACTTGCTGCCCCAGGGACTAAGAAATGCTCCTTCTCACGATGCATTTAAGCACAGTCTCAGAGCTTTCCTTACCTCGATGGACAAATGTATTTGTTTTGATCCTCTTGAAATCCCATGCTCCTAACCTGTTCTCCTCCCTCCCTATTATGTATTATAGGCACTTGTGCTTTTTTATTCTTGGTTGTTTTTGCTTTTATGTTTCATGTTTGTTGATACTGTATAACATTGTTGTTCTGATGCCAATTGTAAGCTCTCTAATTACTGCCTAGTCACTTAGCTTGCCCTCGCTCCTGAGCTGTTTTCCCACCTTCATTCCTTAACCTGCACCCTCTGTTCCTGTAACACTTACTTTCCCAGCCCCGCTCTTCCCTTCCCACTTAGCCATTTCTCCAGTACCCCTGTCATTACCCCCCCTTTTCCTGCCCCTCCCTCTCCTGCTCTTTGCCACCTCACTCCCCTCTAACGACCTCCCTCTCCCTCTCTGCCGTCTTCGGTTCCACCGCTTGATAACAGGTTGCTACCTTGTACCGCTAATCGCCGTGAATCACGCCACCCTTCCTACCTTTCTTTCACACCTTTCTGCCCCTCTCCCTGCCAGCTTTCCTCCTTCTTTTATTCTTCCTCTTCTCCCTATGCTCAGTCCTCCACCTTCCTCTCCTATTTTATCCGCCTCCCACCAGTTTGTGTGACTCCTCTCTCCCTGCCATCTTGTGGTTCCACCAGCTCGGCCGAGGTTACTACTCTACCCACCAATGCCGTTTTCACACTTCTTCCTCTTGTCCTCCTCCTTCTTCTGCTCCATGCGCCTTACTAGGTGTACTCTATCTCCCCCCACTCATTTCCCTATCTGTTCTGTGCCCTTCATCCCTTTCCCTATACCCTGCCCTTCCACCCTACCCTTCCCTCCCCCATTCCTTTAGTTCAACTCCTCCTCACCTTGCACCTAGTTCCCACTGCCTCCCCTGCACATCACCCTCTCCTCTCTGTTTTTGCACCCATAGCTTCACTGTCCTGTTCCCCGACCTCTCCGCCTCTCTTGCCGACTCCGGTTCCACCATCCCGCCACAGGTGGTAACCTTTTCCGCTAATGCTGCACTTGGTGCCTTAACCTCCCTCCTGTCCTCCCCTTTTGCTATTCACCCTACCACCCCCTGTCTCCGTCTCTCCTCCCCTACCCTTACACCTGTCCCCTACCACCTCTCCCCCTAGTTCTCAACAACTGAATACATGTAATTTTATCCTTAGTGCTATGCTTGACTACACTGTGTGACTTTGTCCTTTGCAAATGTATCCTGCTTTGTGTAATCTCTTATGTATCACTGTGTTCTGTAACTGTACCTCCCGGGTTGTGCCTGAAAATAGTCACTTGTTGGCTAGCGCACTTACCCGGTCAACAAAAACTAAATAAATAAATAAAATTAGATGCCTGCCAGCTGTTTGGTGAACATATTCGGCAAGATGAGGGCAGTGTTTAAGGGGCTATGGCAAGAGGTGAATGAGCTGATGGCATGAGGGAGAATGAAAATGCTTTAGAAGGCACCTTGGTGGATGGTACAGCCTAATAGTACTGCACCCCCTTGATACTACACTCAGGTACTACCATTTAGGAATGAGCGCAATCCCAGTGTGGAGTCGGAACCCAGAATGTTCTGGCCCCAAGGCAGATGTGCTACCAACTGAGCCTATTATGACAATAGTTACTGGTTTTATATCAGGGCACGGAAGTTGTAGTCAGGCCAGGGTAAGTACAATGCAGTCCCCTGGCAAGAATCCAGCAGATCAGGAATCCTTACTCTTTGGGAAATCCCTGTGTCTGCATAGCCATATTGAGGTATTCCCTGTACTTCATTTTCTTCCATTAGGTCATCTAACAATATAGCAGCACCTGTTCGTGCTAATATTGCTGCACCAGGCATGATCCACTGTTTCAAAATATAAATATATATATAGATATATATTCATAGCATCAGTGCAAAGTGTCAGATGGCAAGTTATTTACCCAAATTACAAAACCTCTATAGGAAGATAAGTGTCCAGTGATAACTGAAAAACAAGCAGTGTGTAGAAAATATCATACTTGTTTGCATGTTAGTTTTATTTCTCTTAATTGGACCTACTGTTTGATAGGGTAGTAATGGATCAGACAGGACTCTGACAGCTATCCTGTAGATCTGCCCAATCCCTTAACAATATTACTGCTGAAAATTACGGAGTCTGACCATACATTGTTAAAAATACAAGAATTATTGTAGGGGAACTCCTTGTATATAAAGTATCATCTCTGTCATTTTTCAGTACTGTATGGTGGGTCTAATAGGTATATGAAGATACAGTAGCACTATATGTGTGTTCAAAACAAATTACATCTAAAAGGTAAACTCATCTGAAATATGAACTCTGTATGGTCGGTCACCTAATTTCGGGAACTGTAACTCGTCCTTTTTCTTTTTTTTTTAATGTAAGGGCATGCAACTTGACAAAGGCAGTAGTAGATCTTACCTGCTACTGTTAAACAGTGCACTCTTATAGAATAGACTCTATAGCATATACAGTGCCTACACAGTCGAACAACAGAAATGAATGACATAATAAAGGGGTAAATATTAATAGGAAGAGGGGAGCTGGAAGTGAAACCAGGTGGAAAAATAGAAATGAGGTGGAAACGAGCTAAAGAAGAAAAACAGCTTAAGTAAATACTGCACTATTTAGTGTTCCAATGTGTATGACAGGCAGAGAGTGAACAGGAGGAGGGGCATAGGTAGGGAAACTGGACAGGAAACAGAAGTGGGTAGTCACTCATGAGGAGCCTATTTTGAGAGGAAAGACACACAGTCCAAGTAAAAGCTGGGCGGTTAACATTTTTTAGTATTATAATTTCTTTTACTTTGCATGCTGGGAAGAGGGTTGATAAAAAGAGGAAAGCTGAGGTGGAAATAGAAACAGGGATGAGCAGTCATGGGGAACATAATCATGGGGAAGGGAGATATCAAGAAAGACTGCACTGCTTACTTTTTTTTAATAGACAGAGGGTACATATTTATGCAAATATGGCAGGAAGGAGGAAACCAGTTTGGAAATAGAAATAAGGGTGAACACTCTTGAGGAAAAGTCTCCTAGGTAAAATGTCACAGTAAAAGTTAAGTCTGCATTATTTATTTAATTTTCTTTAGCCTGACATTATCATCTAGGTTGCAAAGTGAATAGCAGGAAGTGAAAGTAGGAATTGTCCCTGTTTAAATCATTCCAGTTCTTCCTGTAACAGAAAGGATTATATATCTAAGCAGTCCTAAATTTGCTACAAAATGAGAAGCAAGGTAGTAAAAATCTACCGTTATTAGCAGTTGTTCACTTACTCCACCTTCTCTGTCTGATTGCGTGTTTTCAATGATTACACATTTTTTTGTATACAGCTGAGGTGAGCCTAACAGATCTGTAACATAACTGGGGAATGAATCCGCCTAGAGCTTAAGCAATCAACATGGGTGCGGATATGGAACCTGGCCGGAAAACAGAAACAGGCTTATTACTCATGGAGAACGTACTCTGAGGGAAAGACATAGTGCAAAAAAAAGCTGTATTTTGTTTTTCATTGCATGTTGGGCAAATGATTAATAGAAAAAGGATAGCAGAGAGGGAAATAGAAACAAGGATGAATACCAAAAGTGTTTAAAGTATTGAAAATGTCGTAAAGTTAAAAAGTGCTACACATATGAGGTTTGCAAAGGAAACATTTTTTAGCATGATATATTTATAATATTGCCTAAATTACATTTAAACACAGTGGTCCTAGAAATGAAAAACTGAACAGAAGCAAGCATTTGTTATGGGTATATATGCCACTTTTTGCTTGTAGCCAGCTCCACAATGAGGTATTGTTGTGTGTTATTTAATACAGAAAACACAACTTTGTGTCCTGTAGTCAAGCAAACATGATATTATTTCTGCCCAATGCCAGTCCACTTATTTTTAAGCTCTAAACACATGCCGACTCACCAGCTTTTAACAATGGTTTATTTACTCATTGTCAGTTAAGTGGTATTTCTACACTCATTGTGGACATTCATGGTGCAAATAGGAATAAATCTTGGCTAACCCCATCCCTGATGTGAGATGGAAGAGGAAGGAATGTATTAGCATCTCCATGCACTTGTATCTCTTGATTCTGGCAGCCCTTTGCTGTCAGCTAGCACTCAAGTGTTTTTATTCAGGCTGGACGTCATGCAAGCAGTTCCTCTGGGGAGCTAGAATTGCCAGTAAATTGCTGAGATGCTCTGAGGATGATGGCTTAGATACAAATAGCAAAGGGATGCCAGAATCAGGAGATATGTATATATGTGGATGCTGGTTTTTTGTCACATTTGTTGCAGGGAGAGATTTTGCTGGAGCCCAGCTGAAGAGAGACCCTGATTTCTGGGACCCACAAGGAGCGAGGACATTCACAATGTTACCAGCCATGCTAAATTCCTCACTTGAAAACTGGTGCGTTAGCATGCATTTAGTGCTTACAAATGGGTGGTCTGCCAGCGGGTTAAAATAAAATCGTCTTTACTTGACTACAGGATACATGGTCATGTTTTCTGTGTTAAATAAATAGCACACAACAATAGCTCATTATGGAGCTGACTACAAGTAAAAATATACACATATACACACTTCACAAATGCATGCTTTTGTTTAGCTTCTCATTCTTAGGACAGCCTTAAGCATATTAACGTCACTCCTTTACTCTCCTTTAGTGATGTTATTTGCTGTGTTAAACCGAGACAGCGTTCTGAAAAAAAGTAACACAGTTTTAGTCAGGTAAATATATGAGGGTCTTGAAATTGACAGCTCACTAATAAAAAACTGATAGGAGACTTAGGTATTCATGTTCAGGGAGGAGATTTTATTATATTGGCAGCAATAAAAATACTACGCAAGACAACCATCATTTTACATTTGCCATTGATCTTTAAACAAATGGCAGATAAAGCTGCTTTGTATGTGTAGCATCTTTTAATCTTAAGTGCAGCTTTTGAAACTTATTATAGTTAGTAAAATGATATAAAGGCAAAGTTTATAGTGTGCACTGGAAGGGTGCATAGTACAGAAGAAATGAGCACCGTGGCATTCTGCTTACATTCTGTACAGATTAATTTGCAGAATCTTGTGACAATTTAACAACATTTCCTTACTGGGACACTATAAAATAGAAATATAATGTTAAGCATGATTTATAAAAGAAAAAGTTAGAGGCTTTATATGGTAGTTGTCTAATTGATGAAGGTTACTTGCCTTTCTGAACAGTGGGTACATATTGAGACAAATAGTTTATAATGGTACCGTATAGAAATACAGCCATAGATGTTCTGTTCACCTATAATAGGACTGTAAACACATAAGTAGAACCTGAGCACAGGAAATATGGAAAAAAAATTCTGGACTATGCAGTTATAACAAGTTGCCCCTTACAACTAAGAAAGTAGTGATAACAATGAATGGAGTGAGTAGCTTCTTTCTGTTGCTGATTTAAGTATGTTTTGGGTAAAATTTGATATTCTTAATTTTGCAAGAGCCCTATTGGGGAGGGGGGAATTGCACAAAAACAAGGAGCAGGATATGTCATTTCTCAACAGCTGTACCGCAATAAAGATGTAGCATAATATTCCAAAGTATTGTAAGAAGAGATGTGATGAAGAGTGCATAAAACTTGCTGTTCTGCATTACAACACGGCTTAACAAACACCACCATGTTTTTTGATTGTGTGAAACCATACTGGCCAAAGAGTAGCTTCACAAACAAAAGGGACTGAAGTGTAGAAATGCAGTTTGGTGTGGAAATGCCGTAAGGCAAGCTGCCAAGATATAAAAAGAACAAGGAAAACGCCAGGACTGTCCATTAAGTAGGATGCATTAATATATTACAGTGCATTCTCTTTCTGAAGGGCCGCTTAGAACAGTCCAACAAATATCATGTACACATTTCAGTA
Organism: Neoceratodus forsteri; assembly: GCA_016271365.2. Lineage (NCBI taxonomy): Eukaryota > Metazoa > Chordata > Ceratodontiformes > Ceratodontidae > Neoceratodus > Neoceratodus forsteri. The sequence goes on along the minus strand of CM057450.1, from coordinate 323,346,488 downwards.
TGTTTCCTATATCCTGTACACATTTCAGTATGTTTCCTTTATGAAACCACTCTCAGGACACCACAGGTTCTGCCGCCTACTGTCGTGCACTTTTATTTCTTTATCCCAATCGCCTTAATGCTTGCACTTGAGAAATCACATGGTCCTGCACCTGGCTGTTGTGTCATTTTTTTTGTTTTATGTTTGTTTCACCCTACCAGTTTTCCTGGTCGCTTTTGTACAACAGCATGCTTTCTTACATTTTACTACATTTTATGGAAGCAGACTTACACAAAAAAACAAACACAAGTCCCAGGAGCAGGACGCTGTGGTTTTGCAAGAGCCATACCGTGGGGCCAAACAAAAGCACAACAACTACGAGCAGCAGCCTGTGATTTTTCGAGAGCTGTACCACAATCAAAATGGACTGCAATATTCAAAAGTATTGTAAGAGGGGATGTGATGAAATGTGCTTAAAAGTTGCTGTCCGGTATTAAAAAACAATTTAGCAAGCAGCACTATGTTTTGTGTGTGTGTCAAATAATGCTATCCGAGAAGTAGCTTCAGAAACAAAATGAACTGAAGTGTAGCTGTAACCCCTAGGTGGTGCTGTCCCAAGGGCTACTATCAAAAGGAAGGTCCTGTCAAACTAATCTCATAGATTTCTTTGACTGGGTAACCAGAGTGGTGGACCAAGGGGGAGCAGTTGATGTCGTCTACCTTGACTTCAGCAAAGCTTTTGACACTGTTCCACATAGAAGATTGATAAATAAGCTGGGTAGGCTGGGTGGGCCAGAAGTTGGTCAACTGGGTGGAAAACTGGTTGACTGGCAGAAAACAGAGAGTGGTGGTAAATGGTATGCAGTCAGAAGAGATGCAAGTCACAAGTGGGTACTCTAGGATCAGTCCTGGGGCAGTCCTATTCAACATCTTCATTAGTGACCTTGCAGATGGACTAGAGGGTAAGTCTTGTCTGTTTGCAGATGACACCAAGATCTGCAACAGAGTAGATGAGCCAGATGGGGTGGGCAGAATGAGAAGAGATCTAGATAAACTAGCAGAGTAGTCAGAAGAGTGGCAACTGGGATTTAATGCAAAGAAGTGCAAAATCATGCACATAGGGAAGAGAAACCCTGAAGCCACTTATAGGCTGGGAGGGGAGATGCTAGCAGTCACAAAGGAAGAAAGAGACTTGGGCATCATCATCACTGATGACCTAAAATCATCCAAGCAGACCCCTAAAGCAGTAGGTAAGGCTAGGGGGGTGTTAGGGTGTATTAGTAGGGGTATCACAAGTCGAAGAGGGAGGTAATAATCCCTCTGTACAAGACATTGGTTAGGCCCCATCTGGAGTACTGCGTGCAGTATTGGAGGCCACACCTTCACAAGGACATTAACCAAATTGAGGCAGTCCAGAGAAGGGCAACCAAAATGGTGCAGGGACTGCATCAGAAGACATATGAGGACAGATTAACGGAGCTCAATATGTATACCCTTGAGCAAAGGAGGGAGAGGGGTGATATGATCGAGGCATTCAAACACCTTAAGGGCATAAACAAGGTGAAAGAGTTTAACATGTTTAAATATAAGAAAAATAGCAGGACAAGAGGACATAGCATGAGATTAGAGGAGGCCGATTAAGGGGAATGTGAGAAATTCTTTTTCACAGAAAGGGTGGTGGATGCATGGAATGGCTTACCACAAGAAGTGGTGGCTATGAATACAGTGCAGGGCTTCAAACAGGCATGGGATAGGCATAAGGGAGCAATACAAATGACTATGAATAGATAGGTCACTGACAGAGCAAAGGCCGATGGCACAATTATAAGGTAGAAAAAGAAATGGGCAGACTGGATGGGCCTTGCGGTCCTTATCTGCCGTCAACTTCTATGTTTCTATGTTTCTATGTTTCTATGTATCCCTGCCTACTTGGCTAGTAGCAGGGATAAGGGGCCTATGTTCAGTGATGGGTCCCTCTACCCAAAGGTCAGGGTTGGTATCAGTCTGACTAACCAGGCCACAGCCGTCTGGGACACTGTGACCGCCCTTGTCTCCTGCTAGTGGTGCACACAGTACATAGTGTTTGCCTTCCCAATACCCCTGATAGAATTTACACATACATCTAGATTTAGCACTTACCCCCGGGACTGGTTCCATCAGCTTGACTCTGGAGACCCCCTGTAAAATAAAGTGATGCAGGACAAAAACAACTATGCACTCTCTTAGACATAAACAGACACTATAGTCAATGTAGATTGCAGAAAAAGAACTAGATCTGATTTATTCAGGGGGTGCTATAATAGGATGGGGACAATCAGGTTAATTGGCTTAAACACACTATAAATATCATAGTTGTGCATGCAGTCAGTGTCCCTATCAGTCACACTCTCTGGGTACCCAGGATGGAAAGGGGGGCTAGCCAGGACCGTTGCCCGGGGTAGGCTGGCATTGCAGCTGGTAGGCGCCCTGTGAGGAAGAAGAATTAGCATACACACCCACTGATTGTAATCCAGAGCCGAAGGGCTCACTTCATGAAAACAACACAACAAATTAATCAGATGACACACTTGTGATTTAAAAGATATGTTGCAGGGAGCTACCCTGTTTACTACTCACGATACCCAAAGCTGGGAACAGGATGGATGATGGCTGTTCTGGTCAGCCAGAAGGAGCAGGGTAGGGAGACAAGGTCCTTGTGGCAGAGCCCAACTGCATTTGATAGCAGGCGGATTCAGTCTGATGCCAGCTGGGTACAGCTTCCAGCCTTCAACACAAACTCAACTCGAGGGGGAAACCAGGTTGCGACCCCCCTCCAGTTCACAGCACATTTATATGTAACTAAGGACTACTGTACCAGGCAATTGACTCCTTTATCCTGATTGCAAAGTCACTGCTACACCCAGGAGCTCGAAGGTAGCTATGGCCGTGACAGGCCGATAGCGCTTGGCAAAATCTTTGGTGGTCTTCAGGTTGAGCCTGGTATTCATCCAGTAGCTTCCTTCACAGCACACAGAGTGGATCACTATCTGACTATTTTTCTTTCTCTCTTTCTCTCTGTGCAAATTGGAAACAGGCCAGGTTTCAGGCCTTCCACAGTTCTCCCGTGAGAACTACTGCACAACACGGCTGATCCATTGTGCAAGCTCTTTCCTCCTCAGCTTCCAGCTTGAATCTGCCTTGCCAACAAACAGCTCAGGGGATTTCCCTTAGATCCAAAAGGTTTGGTTGGGCAGTTTAGCTGTCAATCACAGTAAGAGCTCCCCCTCTGTTGCAAAAAGGCACCAATAGTCTAAAACTACAAATCTCAACTGGTAATCCATACAGTCTCAGATCAGCAGGCTTCATTTTAGAGTCCCCCAGTACTGACTGGTCCAATTCGGCAGTTCGGGACCAAAATGGTGGAACTAAACTGAACAGACCTTGCTGCAAAGAAGGCAGGTTAGAACAAACACGTTATCTTTATCACTCTAAATGTTTATCAGCAATTAGTTACATCTCTTAACAGGGCTCCCCCGTGCCACTAGCGACGGCAGAAACAGAGTGAGGATTCAGCAGCCTGGGTGGGATTTGGGCATGTAAACTCACAGTCCCCCCATAGAGATTAATTATGACTGCAAACAGGCAGCACTTAAAGAGACAGTACATGGAGGCTTTAAAGGAGCTCACTGGTAACAACATCTAAACGGCTTTAGCGCTGAACACCAACCAAGCAGTGAGCAATTAGGCGGGCTCTTGGAAGAGTTTTTGGGAACCCCCATTTCTAGGGTAGTTACATAGAATTGCAGCTTGGTGTGGGAATGTGATCAGTCAAGCTATCAAAAAAAAAAAAGGGGGGGAACAAGGGAACTGTCCACTGTAGCGTGAAATAGGCACTGACAAGTATGGCTCATTTCCCAGTATTGCCAGTGTATTCCTGTGTGTGGAACGTAGAGGAAGACGGTGCTGGTGCAGAAGACCATCGGTGCTGGGAGTTGAACAGCAGCTGTGCTGTGTATTATTGCAAACAGAGTGTGTAGAAAAAAATGTATACATACTTGTTTCTTAAGAGACCCCTCCAGTGAACTGCATTTACACATTTCTGTACCTGTCCTTTCTGAGGCTGCTCTCAGGACACCACAGATTCTGCTGCTTACTCTTGTTAACTTTTATTTTCCTACCCCTATTAGCTCACTGCTTTTTCTTCAGAAAGCACATGGTGTTACTCCTGGTTCTCTTGTCAGTATTATTTATGTGTGTTTAAGCCTGTCAGCTTCCCTGATTGCATTTCTACAGCAGAATGCTTTTGTATATTTCACTGCATTTTCTGGTCGCAAACTTCAAAGGAAAAAAATTAACACGACAACCAGGAGCACGACCCTGTCATTTTGCAAAGAGTTGTACTGTGGGGGGAAACAAATTGCACAAGAACAAGAAGCAGCACCTCTAAGTTCTCAAGAGCTGTACTGCTATCAAGATGGAGTGTAATATTCCACAGTAGTAGATGTAGTGTGCATAACAGTTGCTGTGGAGTATTACAACATACTTAACAAACACCATTATGTTTTTTGCCTGTGTAAAATAGTCAGTGCTGTCCTAAGAGCAGTTTCAGAAATGAAACACACTGAAATGTAGAAATGCAGCTTGGTGTGGGAAGGGGGTCTGTCAAACTATAAAGGTATAATAAATAAAAAATAATACAAATGCAGGAACTGTCCATTACAGTCTAAAGTAGCCACTAGCAAGTAGGATGCATTAATACATTTCAGTGCATTCTCTTTCTGAAGTGCCTCTCAGAAGACCTCTCCAACAAAGTGCATGTACATATTTCAGTATGGTTTCTTTCTGAAGCTACCCTCAGGGCATCACAAGTTCTGCCGCTTACTGCCATGCAGTTATATTTCTGTACCTCTATCAGCTTCCTGCTTGCTCTTCAGAAAGCACATGGTCCTGCTCCTGGTTATAATGTCATTTTTTTATGTCTGTTTAAGCCTGCCACCTTTCCTGATCACAGTTCTACACCAAAATGCTTTTCTACGTTTCACTGCATTTTCTGCTCGCAGGATTAAAAAAAATAAAAATAAGGAGAACCAAGAGCAGGACCCTGTGGTTTTGCAAGAGCAGTACAGTGGGGGAGAAACAAAGCCCAAGAAGCCGGAGCAGGAGCGGGCACCTGGTTGTTGCGTAATTTCTTTGTTTTATGTCTGTTTAAGTCTGCTTTAAAAAAAATAAAAGTACACGAGAACTAGGAGCAGGACCCTATGGTTTTGCTACAGCCGTACACTGGGGAAAAACTAAGGCCAAGAACGAGGAGCAGAAGGCTGTTCCTGGTTGTCGTTTCATTCCTTTTTTTAAGCTTGTTTAAGCATGCCAGCTTTCGTGACCACATTTCTACACCAGAATGCTTCTCTACATTTCACTGCATTTTCTGGTCGCTGGCTTAAAAAAAAAAAAACACACACACAAAAACCAGTAGCAGGACCCTGTAGTTTTGCAAGAGTCCTACAATGAAGGAAACAACAAAGCCCAAGAACCAGGAGCAGGAGCCTGTGATTTCTCAAGAGCTGTACCGCAATCGAGATGGAGTATAATATTAAACAGTATTGTAAAACGGGACGTGATGTACTATACATAAACATTCTGTCAATATTGGCAACACAGCTTAACAAGCAGCACAGTGTTTTGTAACTGTATAAAATAGTGCTGTTCTAAGAGCCTCTTCACAAACCAAATGGACTGACATGTAAAAATGCAGTTTAATGTGGGAATGCTGTCAGACAAGGCTTCAGGGTATAAAAAGAAGGGAAATGCAGCAACTGTCCTGCAGTCTACAATAGCCACTGGCAAGTAAGGATCATTTCACAGTATTGCCAGTGTATTCCTGTGTGTGATGCCTAGAAGAGGATGGTGCTGGCACAGAAGATAGTCGGTGCTGGGAGTTGAATTCATGCTGTACCGTGTATTACTGCAGAAGGATTGTATAATCACAATGTATGCATATTTGTTTAACAGACCACTCCAGTAAACTGCATTTACACATTTTCCTGTCTGAGAATGCTCTCAGGACACTGCAGCTTCTGCCGCTCAATGCCGCCCACTTTTATTCCCCTACCCCTATTAGCTTACTGCTTGAAAAACTGGTACCACAAAAATGCACTTCCTTCAAACAGAACAATCTATACATATCAATAGCATTCTCCTGACACAGTACTGTTGAAAGCATGGACACTTGAGCACTGCACACAGCATTTTTATGAATGCCATTTTCCAGACACAGTACTATTGAAGGGTGGTACACTTCAATGCTGCGCACAACATTCACTGCCTGCTTCTAACTACAATGCCCCTTTCCACACAGGGCAGACTACAGGGTGATGCCAAAATGGTACTTACCTCTACTTGCCACCGCTCACTGCTGCAGTACTTTTCTTTCAACTGTATGCCTCTGCATCTATAGGGCTGTCATACACAGCATGGGCATTGATTGGTGAGAGGTAGTCGTTCAAGTAAAATTCCTGCTGTACTGCACCGATCTTTGCACACAAGGGCCTATAGTCTGTTACACACTGAAAGCATGGCATTGAAAATACACTGATAGTATACAGGAATAGATGTATTGATAGCATTATGTCATGGCTTACACAGTAATAGGAGTAATGATTCTTACCTTTAAATGCAGTAGTACTGTTTCAACCGCTGTCCTCAATGCAAGTATTACTATAAGAGAGGAACTGAAAGAAAGACACGTTGTATCCTGATAGTAAATACTGGTGGATTCGCAAGTACAATTAAATCCTGCAACAGACTTCGGATCAAAATCGTGTGTATTGGTAGAAATTGATGTATTGGTACATAGCAAAGGTGCATACAAGACTAGATTAGTAGAGAAATAAATGACACGCCCACTGTGCCTGTATTTATCTGTGCTACTAACAATTGTTGCAATGGCATGTTAAGCTTGAATTAATTTTGTTTGCATCTGCATTACTGGTACCCATTTCAAAGCAGGAAAAGGCGATACATTTTTTGTGCTAATGACATCATCCCAGACAAGCTGTCTCTGAGGCTGTTGATTGCTTATAGTCATTGCTGCACTTCAAAGAGTTGTCAATTGTCAAAAAGATAGCGTCTGTCTCCCTGGTTTATTGCCTACTAGAAAGTTACTTTTATTATCCTGTCAAGATGTGTGCATGTAAACAGGACTTACACCATTTATTTAGCAAAGTAAATAGAATGCCTTGTATTTTTTGTGTCTTATTAATGTATTCATATACACATTAATACAATGATGAGACACATGTATCAGAAACTATTCGAGCATATTGGCAAGGCAGTGAATTTATTATTGTGCAAACATGTCAATCAATCAATCAAATCTTTATTTATCCAGATGATCACCATTGAGCAAGCTCATTTACAAAGTGGACCTGCTGTTGTCAAGGACAAATATACATACATATATTAAGGTGCAGTATACAAAATGAGAAACAGGATACAAACAAACTTACAGCAACATGGTAGGTGTGATATCTACTTTCCAGATGTTCACAAAGAACCTACATGCATTACATAACATTACTGCAGTATTTACAACCTTCATATACTTAGAAGTTGAGGTATCATGCTTATTAATGCCTTTGTAGAAGGGTAGAATTATTTTCATTTCAGCCAGCCCTCAGTAACTGTTTGTGTGCTTGAGTGAGGGTCCTAGGTTACAGAAGGACCCACAGTGAAGACTATATCTCCTGCTTCAGAGACGGAAGGAGAGTAGAAAGGGAGAAAGAGGTGCCAAGGGTTCCGAGGGCCAGTATGGCAGCTGATTAGTAACTAGTTAAATAGGGAAGGCTAGAACTACTGTAGGTTCATGACTGAATGTGGTAAAACCAGAGAGGGAACCATCTGCAGGACTGCTAGTGACTATGGAAACACTTACAGATTTTGGCAAACACTTTGTCATAAATAGTCCTAAAAAGGGCAATACTGACAGGAGAACTAAGTGATCAATGATCTTTGTATCTTATTCCAGAGTGTGGGCAGAATGTGGCTTATGGCAGCCCTACCAAAATGGTTACTGATCCTGGGGATTTTCAGAAAAATTAGGGAATGGCTTCATAGGTCATAGTTACTCATCGGATTTAAGGGGAGGCAGGCAACAGTGTAATCTGGGAGCTTGTTGGTGAGGGCCCGAAGTGTCCAGAGGGCTGCATTTCTACACTGTCTGTATTGCAGGGAAGGCCACCCTACTGCTGAATATAGAGAGCAATGATGTGTGGAGGACGGGGAGATCGGTTATGAAACTTAAGGCTCTATGGTACAGGACATCCAGTTTTGCAAGGTGTGAGATGGAGCATTGGCTATAGATAATGTCGGTGTAGTCGATTAATGAGAGGAATGTAGATTGAACAAGCTGTCTTTTAGCGTCTGTAGTCAGGAGGTGTTTAATTCTGAAAAAGAGGCCAAGCCTCTGCCTAAGTTTTTTCATCAGAACTTCTGTGTGCTCCAAAAAGGAGAGTTTGTTGTCAATCCATATGCCCAGGTATTTGAATTTAGGTACAAATTCAAGCTTTTCGCCTAGTAAGGTGGTTATGGGAAGAAATGTACCAGCAGCAGCAGTGTAGGCCCCAGTGCTATGTGGTGAAAAGATCATGGCCTTGTTTTTTTTGCATTTAGTAGTAGTTTTTTTATGGAGAAGCTGGTTCTGCTGTGTATTGAATTCCAAATCCAAGTTGTTGATGTAGATGGCGAACAGTAGAGGGCCCAGTATGGATCCCTGTGGGACTCGTCTTTTTATTGGTTTGAGTGGAGAGAGTTCACCTTCGGCCTTGATTTGTTGCTGCCTGTCGGAGAGGTAGTCCTGGAACCAATCCAATGAGATTGAGTCCATGCCTATGGATTTTAGGGTGGAGAGAAGTAGGCAGTGGTCGACGGTATCGAAGGCCTTGCTGAGATCTAGAAACATTGCACAAACACATTTTTTATTGTCAAGGTCCCGTTGCCAGTCATTAGTGACTTTGGCCAATGCCTTAATAGTGCTATGCTTTGCTCTAAAGCCAGACTGCATAGGATTAAACAATGAAGAGTCATCTAGGAATGATCTCAACTGTATATCCTCAATTTTTTCCATCATTTTCAAAAGTATTGGTAAAAGAGAGATTGGCCTATAATTGTTTAGGTCACTTGGGTCTCCTGCTTTAAATAGTGGGATGACATGAGCAGTTTTCCATTCTGCTGGGAGAGAGCCTTGGACTAGGGACAAGTTGAATAAGTGTGATATAGGTGTGGCAAGTATATGGTATGCAATTTTCAGAAAGTATGGGTCAATGCCAGACTGCTTTTCTAATATCTTGCTGTAGCAGAAGGTCTTCAACTTCTTTAATGGTAGTTGGGGAAAAGGAGAAGATCATATCTTTGTTACTTGGTTCAGGTGGCTGAGCTTTGAGCTGTGGACGAAGACTGTTTACTGGTGCATTATCGAATGCCATGCCTGCGTTGGCAAAGTGGTTGTTGAAGGCTTGAAGAACCTCAGATTTGTTAGTGATAGTTGCATTGTCAATGGTAATTTTGGAAGGTAGTACAGTACCTGGTGAATGTCTAGACAGTTTCTTTGTGGTGGACCAAAATTTGGTAGGGCTGTTGGATGCAGATAGCAATTCATTTTGATAAAAATTTGCCTTGGCCTCTCTGACAAGTTTTGTGAAGGCATTCCTAGCTGTCCTAAAGAGACTCCAGTCTGCATCAGCATGCGATTTCCGGGCCTTTTTCCATAGTGGTCTCTTTTGAGTAAAGCTTTCTTCAGGTCCGGTGAGAACCAATGACAGGTTCTGGTTTTTATTCGGATTTTGGTCAAAGGAGCATGTTTGTTTAGGGCACTGGCTATGATTTTGTGGAGAAGATCATAGGCATCATTTACTGATTTAGCCAGGTAGAAACTCTGCCAGAGTAGAGAGTTTTTTTAGATCGTTGAAGTAGGCCAGAGGGTCAAAGTTCCATCTAGATCTTCTGGTAGAGAACTTTGATGTAGTTAGTGGTATAGCGATGGTTCTTATGCCAGCTATCGGGCAGTGGCCACTAACATCTGCTGGAAGGATGCCTACATGAGAAAAGTAGTGTGGTTTATTGACAAGGAGGACATCCATGAGGGTGCTTCTCACTGGGTTTTCATTGTTAATGCGAGTTGGTTCAGTTATAAGTTGGGAGAACCCTGGGAGTCACAAAATTGTTTTAGGGGTAGTGATCCATTAGATAACCAGTCGTAGTTAAGATCGCCTAGTACAATTGTTTCCAGAGGTGTCTCATCCATTTGTGATGATAGATGTGTCAGGAGCTGTGGTCCTGCTGCTGGTGGTCTATAGTAGCCTATTATGCATAATACCACAGATTGGAATAGTTCAGCCCTAAGAGTCAGGCATTCAAAACCCCCAGCAATGGAAGTAGCATCTAATATAGATACTGTGAATTTATTTTTAACATAAATGGCTACTCCTCCCCCCTGGTCTTTCTGTCTGCTCTGAAGAGGAGGTAGTCGGGGATGTTGACCTCACTGTCTGGTGTGGATGCCCGAAGCCAAGATTCCAAGATCACAAGACTGTCTGGGGCAGTATGAATAATCCAGGCCTGGATGGAATCAAGCTTCTTCAGAAGGCTGCAGACACTGGCATGCATGAAACTGATTCCTTTTAGAGTAGCAATGTCAGATGGAGATGAAATCAACTTTGTGGGGCCAGGATTAAGTTCAATGTCTCCTGAGCATAATAGTAGGTGAAGTATAATTCTTCTCAGGTTTGGCAAGGAGATTTTTAAAAGCATGGGTTTTTTTGTGTTTATTGCAGGCTCTGTTTTTTGGATCCAGAGACTGACTCATCCTCTTGTGTTGCCCTGTCAATGTGTAGCTTAAGGTCCAGGCAGAGTAACACCAGACTATGCAGTGTTTCGGTGGCTGAAGTTTAGGACCATGCATAGCCGAGCAGATTGCTGTCCCACTTCTAGTAGATTCAACATAATTTGAGAGAATCAGAGGCAAGCAGGGGTAGCATGATATGTACATATTCTTATTATGTAGGTATATCGTTAGCATAGGGCATGTCTCTGTACCGGAATCAGATCTATTTGGAGGCTCATTCATATTAGATAGCAGGGAAAGGTGGGCTAGTAAGCAAAGCCAGCTGAGACTTCCCATGTTTGTTTTTGCACAACAGTGAATTATACTACCAGGGGAACTGTTAACCAGTGTCTTTGGATCCCCAAGTTTATTCTGAATGTTGGTACTGCTGCAAAATTTTTTGGGAGTCAGTGTTCAGTACAGGATGTTTAGTGTAGCCCTGGCAGTAACACGTGTGAAAACAACGTTAGTTTAATGCAGAATATTTCCTGAGAGGAAGAGACTAAGGAGGATGACAAAGAATAAGTAGGTTTCAAGAGATTTGATGTTTCTTCACTAGAGACTGTGGAGATTCCTGTGCAGAGATGAAAGGACCAATAGAAAATTGAGGCAGTGGCTAGTGGGGCTATAAGATAACACTCAGAGTGGGGGATGGGCGGGTGGATGAAAATTTGCAGCTTTGCCGTACCTTGCTGGCCGAGAGTGCCCAGGGCAGTGGTCTCGGGTGGCGGCTAGAGAAGCGCCGACCACCCGGTGGCCGCTTGTCCTGTGGCTGATGAACTGGAGTCCCTAAGGGAGACAGAAGAGGGGACTATTAGTAGTAGTCCCAGTCAGCTGAGGCCGGGTAGACTAGAGAAGAAGCAGAGCTGAATTTACAAGACAAAAGGAGCGATTTTCTAGGTGCCCCTATATCTGGCTGATGTCTGCAATGCTTTAAAGGAGGGGCTGCAATTGCTTTAACTTGCACCCTACCCTACAATTCTGGCAACAGTTACTTTACACAAATAAACATCCTACATACATTTCAAGCAGTTACAATTTCAAAAAGTCGAGAAAACAGCTCCTTTTTTGCTAAAATTCAATACAAGAAATGGGTAGAAGGGCGAGCCAATCTGAGTCAACTTCAGAAAGGTGCACATGCTCTGATAAGCTGTGGCTTTGCCATACCTTGCTGGCCGAGAGTGCCTGGGCGGTGGTCTCAGGTGGCGGTTAGAGAAGCGCTGACCGCCCGGTGGCCGCTCGTTCTGCAGCTGACGAACTGGAGTCCCTAAGGGAGACAGAAGAGGGGACTATTAGTAGTAGTCCCAGTCAGCTGAGGCTGGGCATGTACAAAGCATTGCTGACTACAGGACAGTATGACAATGTGTGTGAGTCAGTATTAATTGGCACGGCGTCTCTTTAGCTGCAGGAAGGTGTGCGTATTCACTTTCCGGTTTTCAACAGGTTTGCTGACTTTGTCCTCTCATTTTACAACTGCAATGAAAGTGAATGATGCCACCAGTAAAACCTGTAACTTTTTGTGACACAGGAAACATGGCCAAAGAGCCTAGTTTGTGGAAGTAAATGATTCAATAGCACTTGCTAGAGATGTAAGGAAATTTGGCCTCTGGCTTCATGTCTCTCTCGCCTGAAGCATGCATTAAAACCCTTTAATGCACACCATGGAGTGGCTTATTGCTTACATGGCACCTTCTGCCACACTGTCAGTACCTATTTTTTCTTGATTTACCAATTCAGAGCATAGGAGAATGGGGACAGAGAGTGTAGAAGATTGCAAGGATGGGAAAGAGCAACCACAGGACTACTTCGCTGTGTAACTACTATGTTTCTTGTTACTCTGTACACTGTCGTCTCTTCTTATGTATGACGTGGAACATTTGTAAAACAGTCCCTGACTCAAAGGTGTTATCCAATATTTATCAATAAATAAATAAAAAATTAATAAACTCCTGGTCATTATTTTTCAGTCAAATAGAGCTGAATATAGGGGATACTAAGTATGAATATTTGCCAAGTAACAGTGAGAACTTAGTCACATACACTTACATCCTATGTAGAAGGATTATCACTCACACATTTGTAAAGTTTATTCTACTACACATTTAGAAATTTCTGGCCCTTGGCCTTTAAAAGTGCCAGCTCTGGAATAAAATCTGAGCCTGAAGCTTCAAAAGATCAGCTAAATGTGGTATCACTTGGCCTCATGAGTCAAGGCTTTCACATGCCACTAAACTGCAATGTATATAGTACTGTAATGGTCATTCAGCATGGCTGAGAGTGTGGTAGTCTGTGGTGGAAAGCAAATGAAATCCAAGTAACTTTTTTTTTTTGAAGACATTGGATGAATGGTGGAAAACCACATATTAATATAACTACTTGTTTTTACAGTACTGTTAATTTGTTTAATTTTATTTTTCTGTAACATTGGGGGGGTTCCAGCCCAACCTTCAGGTTTTGTTGATTAAAATATCTGCCTTAGTTTACATTTCCCCCTCGATTGTTAGTTCCTGTAGGGGCAGTGTTGTAGGGTGTTGAACTGTAGATGCTTATCTGTACACTTCAACAATAGCACATTGGTATGTATTTTAGAAGACAGTTGGACTGGGTGCTAGGCCTAGGGGCTAAAAAATTATCTTGCACTTAGAGCAGGACTTAGGAAGGAAGGGACATTCCTTAATTCAGTATTCCAGCTTGTAGTGGGAAGGGGGGCTCTATTTGTGAACTCATCTCAGAGTACTTTGAGCCTTGGGGACCTTTCTTTTATTACAGAAGCAGACTAGGGGTAGGACTTCAGTTGGGGAAAGGGGGTTGGATTTATTGAAAAACCTTCTGTGAGCAGGAGCAAACCATGGACAGGTCAGTTTTCATTTCTTCATCCTCACTAGTTGGGAGGCTTATCCCAGAAAATGCTATAAATTATATTCCATTTAAAACATCAATTAGTAGGTTGTAGACTATGGCCCAGATATTCAGGCAGTGGTGCAAGCCTGGGCGCAGTGCAACTGGGATGCGCCGGGGCCAGGACCAGGTGATATTCAATGGTGATGCACCATGGTGCAGCACCATTGAATATGGCAAGGTCGGAGCACATACTGTGCATGGTGCAGTGGCACTGCACCAGTGCAAGCCACAGATAGGGAGCATGGGGATGTGCCAGTGCAAGTGCAGTTGTGCTAGGTGCATCACCCATGATATTCAGCTGGGGGCATGCAAATGAGACCATAATATATGCAAGGTGCAAATGGGTCCATTTGCATGTCATTATGGCTCCATTTGCATGCCTTGTGCAGGGCAGCCTAGTGACTTGTGCCTGGTGCCCTGTACAGCATGATGTGTGTGTAGTGGGGATCCCGAGGCATCCCCCACCCTGTAGCCACGATAGTGCGGTATATATTGAAAGATAGATCCCTGGTAGTCTAGTGGCCCATCCGAGTCCCCGATAAATAAAAGACATGACCATCCCTGGTGGTCTAGTGGTTCCCCCTCCCATCCAAGTTCCTTATTCCTTGATCTAAGTCATTATGACCATCCCTGGTGGTCTAGTGGAACCCTCCTGCCCATTGCTATGATCATGATAAAACTCCATAATGAAATGCCCTGGTGATCCAATGGAACCTCCCTCTCACCCACACAGAACCCCTTGCCCACTTCTCTCCTCCCCATTATCATGGGTGGCAGCATCCTGCCCGCATACCGCCTGGCCACCTGCTGAATGACAGGTACAGTATGGGCTGTAAGCCCATTGGTCCCCAGTGTGGACCAATGGGATTGCAGGGCATACTGTACTAGACAGTCCCAAATATGTGAATAAAGTCTGAAATATGTGACATGGAAAACAGTTTTTCTGGTGCCCATTGCCTCAGTGAGAAGAATCAGTGAGCTTCAGGCCTTGTGTATAGAACAGAACTATATATCCTTCGATAGGGGTAAGGTAGTTCTCAGAACTGATGGGGAATTTCTCCCAAAAGTAGTCTCTGACTTCCATTTGAATTAGTCCATTACTTTGCCAGTCCTTTTCACTGACTATTCCAGTTCGGGCAAGCGTAGACTCCACAGTTTGAATGTCAAGAGAGCATTAGCCTATTACATGACTCACGCTAAAAACCACAGGCAGGACAGACAGCAGCTGTTCCTGATGGTTCCCTGTCATAAGGGTGATTGAAAAATATTGTTCGCCCTTAGGGCGCGTGCGCATCGCCAAAAATGAATTTTGGTGATGCACGCTTGTGACAAGGACAAAAAGGGTGGACGTGCAACCTCCTACTTATAGATTTTGAACTCCAGGGGGGTTGCATGTCGGGGTGTGTGTGAAAAACTTAGAAAAATGGAAATCCGCCTGCAGAAAAAAAAAGCACCATGCCGGACCCGAACCCGAACCCTGCACCTCCCAGTTGACCATCCTCCCCACCACACTAGTGGACCAGCTTGGCAGCTACCTGCCACACCCCCTCCCACATGCCATCCTTCCCCTGCCTCTCCCCCTTGCACGTGTGTGCGCACATACATGTATATGCGCGTACTTCCTGTCGCTCTATTTACCCACCCCAGTATCTGCTCACTCTCTGCTAAGTAGCCATGAACACAGGTACCGTAATTGAGTCACCCTTTTTGTAGGCACCCAATTTCGGTTGCCTTGTTCACATGATACCATTCCTGACTTATGGGGATGTTGGAAAAGGGAAACCAGCATCTAAGAGGTCTGTCTCACACTGAATAGTGCAGTGCATCCAGTTCTGTTATTCAAAGGTGGGTAAAGAGCCACTAGTAGGTCTCAGGGCTCACTCCACAAGGGGAACGGCCTCTACAATAGTACAATAGCTGCCAGGGACATCCCACTTGTAGAAATATGTAAAATAGCAACATGGAGGACAGTACACACTTTCACAAAACACCACTGTCTGGACACTCAGTCCAGGAGTGATGCCAGGTTTGGCATAGCAGTTCTGCAGAGTCTATTCCCCAAATAGATTCTGTGCCCACCTCCAAAGGTACTGCTTCATAGTCTGCAAGAGTTAGGAAAATTGAAGAATTCCTAGGGTTAGAAGAAAAAAAATACTCACCGTAGTAATCTTGTTTCTTCCAAGGTATTCTTCAATATTTATAACTCTCCCACCCTGCCTCCCCTTCCAGAAACAGTGGCCTCTGTATCTCTGGTTGACTGTATGGATTAAAGGGTGTTCCTACTCTTGTTGTGTTATATACATATATTTTGAACTCCATTGAGTATAGTTCCTTTAAGGGGGGTACCGCCATCAGGGGGTGTTTTGTTGGAACTGTTATTCTTATTATCATTATTACTCATTTTATCCTTATACTTAGCATAGCGTTGCTAAAAAAGATTAGTAAAGGCATTCCTGGCAGGCTCCAATGATTCTGAGCATTTTAGAATGCAGTAGTAGTAGGGAAAGGCAGCATTTGAAAGTTGGCAGAAGCCAATGATGGCTTCATCATTTACATACATTCCATTCTCCAGGCAGTGCAAATCTACAGGCTGACTGCAAGAGTTATGAATATTGAAGAATACCTTGGAAGCTCGGTCTGGCAGTATAGCCTAGAGGTTAGAGTAATGAGCTTAGTACATACAGCAGACCAGCCCTGGGTTTGCTTCTCACAACCTCCACTTGCATACTGTGTGACTCTAAGCAAGTCACTTAACCACCCAGTGATCCCAGGTCACCCCTGAAAACAGGCACTTGTGTCTAGTGGGCCTTACCCAGTCACCAAAGACTAAAATAAAAAATAAATAAATAAACTCATTTGTTATATATAGAATAAAGTATGGTGGTGTGTGTGTAATGAGAAGTTTACATACACACCCAAGGTCTTAGATGCTACATAAACCCCGAGAGCAAAGCTCATGAGTTTTGTGAAAGCATCCAACACCAAGGTTGTGTGTGAACTTTAAGTTTAAATATCACCCAATATTTTGTGTTATAGAATTGCTGGGTTTTCCTTTTATGCCACAGCAATTCTATAAAATAAAAAGACGTTCCTCTGTGGCCATGGTCTGGTCAGGTTTGAGCACATGATCCACGGTCACCTTTATTTTTATTTAATTTATTTATTTAGTTTTTGTTGACCGGGTAAGTGCACTAGACAAATTTATTTATTGAAAAGTTTTGTTATGCATTTATTTCAGTCAGCAGCCTACATTTACTTATTTTATTTTTCAGTACCTGATTTTGTTTTTCCAAGCCTCTTACCATTGAGTCCGAGTGGCGGTTCAGTCTCTGGGGAAGACAAGGTGGCTAGCTGTCAGAAAGGAAGAGCTGTGGCAGGCACATGTGCAGAACGAGGGAAACTGGGCATGTGTTTGCTGTTATAAGCACTCCTTTGTAACAGCAAATTACACCACAGTTTGCCTATAGGAAAAAGGAGGACCAGTTATTATATATAGAATAATGCATGGGTGGTGTATGTGTTCCGTAAGTAATAGTACCCGACAGGGAGGGCGTTATTGGGATATAACTGACTGCCCATGGGCATAATGAGGCATGACACCAAAGATGGAGGAACTTATAGCCCCTGGAAGGTCCGTTGTATCCCATAATGCCCGCCCTGGAAGGTATTATTACACTTAGATAATGGGCTGTATGTGACTTTTTGTTAAATATAGCAGGGTAAAAATATATATGTAATAAAAATAAATAAAAAATAGATGTAATGTTTGTAGTAAAGTAGTGCCTGAAGTATTGGAGTCACCACTGGAGGGCACAGCTTTTTTTTAATAACTAGGTTGTTTATATGAGCTTGTTCTCCATGCCCCCGTTCCACACACACAGACACACACACACACACATCAGTAGAGAATAGTCTAGTTTACCTTCTTTAATCAGCATCTGTTAGAACAAAGGAAAGGATAGCGTGCTGAGAGGTAACTTTTCATGGCTTTCAAAAGTACTGTGATTGGAGAGTAGGTGTCTCAAATCGCACTGTCATTTGACATGGGGGTATGAATGGAAGTAGTGTTTTGTAGATGAAAGACATTAGTTTTAAAAAAGAATGTTTTTGTGTATTATTTTTTGCAGGCAAAGTGTTGCCGAACTGACAAACAGTGCTAGCCACGTGAGCATATCACTCTCTGAGGAATTGCCGGTTGTTGCTTGGCATCATTTTTCTGTTCTGTTTTTTTGTTTTTTATGAATGGAGGAAGTAGGTGTATTTTGCTGATGGGTTGTTGTTTTTAGCAGGAAGATGTCCATTTGTTGTTTCTTTGCTGGTTTGTGTGGTATTATAATCTCTGCTGAGGTCAATCTCGGTAAACGAGTGGGGGACATATAGCAGCTAGTTAGTTTTACATTGGTTTTAGAATTCAGGGTTGCCACAGGATTTCCTAGGTAATAAGGCATCCTGAAGTGGCACTCATTATTTGAAGCAGGCCACTGTTAAGAAATAACAGCCCGGGTGGCAGGCTGTTTTTGCTAATCAGGATGTGAGTTTCAGTTTATGCATTATCTAAAAGAATATAATACACACCTGAGGTGCATGATGCTACATAAACCCTGACAGCGAAACTCGAGGGACTTATAATAGCATCACACACAGACGGTGTGTCTTTAATTTGATTATAAAATGACTGAAAAATTTCTGATGCTCTGATTGGTGCACAGGTTGCCAGTACCGTGTCCTTATGGACTGTTATTCTGGCAACCTGAACTACATATCTACCAATAGCTGTGCCACGTACACAAATCAGTAAGCCCACACTGCCAAAACCACTTTCAACAACATTCACACACTCACAAAGTGGCAGTGACAGTGCACCGCTTCAAAAGACAGTCTCCTCTGATAGGAACGCAGCTTTCTTTTCAAACCATCAAAGAGAAAAAATACATATGTCCGACATACCAGACTCACAGTTTGAAGTAAACATTAGCGAGGTACTTACCAAGTTAGAAGAAAATTCCCTTGACAGAAACAAAGGCTCCTCAGCTCCTAAAAAAAGGAAAATGAAAACAAAGGGGGCGAGTAAGTTCCCTCACCTCACAACTGACCAAATAAATGAATTAGAAAAACAGAAAGATGAGGTCAATACACAGAAAATGACCGTTTGGGCAGTATCAGTATTTAAGAATTGGTGCCAGGCTCAGGACATCGCAGTTCAATTTGAAACCATACCAGTAAAAGAATTATGACAAACACTGCAGCATTTCTACACTGAGGCATGTTAATCTGATGGGACCAAATATAGCCTGGCAAGCTTACTTGCCATACATGCTGGCCTAAACAGACGCATTAATAGCCCACCAAAAAATCGCCACTTGAATCTCCACACAGACCCACGACTAAAACCTGCCAACAACATATTCACCGTGGTCTGTAAGAGATGCAGGAGAGAGGGGGAAGATACCTCAAAACATCACCCCCCCATTTCAAAGTCAGACCTAGAAATCTTGAAAACATCTCCTGTTCTGTCAATAGAAACACCAAGGGGGCTCCTCCTAAAAGTCTGGCTCGATATTCAATTATGTATGGCTCGCTGAGGGTGAGAGGGACTGCGCTAGCTTAAACCTGACCACTTTGAAATCAAGCATGCAGACGATGGCACAGATTACATAACACTGACTTTTAACGAGTATACAAAAAAACATAAAATGGCTGACCCTGACAACCAAGAACATCGCAGCTTTATTTATGCAATCCCCAACAATGCTCTATGTCCAGTCACTGCATTTAAAAAATATCTTTCAAAGTTGCCACCAGAATCTCCAGCCTTTTATTTGCACCCCCGGCGCCTGCAACCCACCTACTATGAAACAACACAGATCTGGTACACAAGAGAACCTCTAGGGGTAAATTACCTCGCAAACCTCATGAGCCAAATCAGTGAGCAGGCATGTCTCTCAACCTGGTACACTAATCACAGTGTCCGCGCCACAGCCGTGCAGCTACTTTCAGAATCAGGCCTCGAATTCCATAAAATAATGGCCATAACGGGATACAAGAGTGCGTGCAGCCTCCGATCTTATTGGGCTGCTAACCAAGAAGACCACAAACAGTGGAGCAATATTTTAGTCCTCAAATAAATGGCAGATAGCAGACAACAAATTACCTTACAGCAGCCATCGACTTCAACAAAGTTCACCACTGAAGCCATAGAACCATCCACATCGAAACCAATCACCAAATCTTGTGAGACCAGAGATTGCAGAAACATAAACATGGAAGACAACAGTGACCTGGTCTCCTTCTACGAAGCATTGACCAAAGAAACAAGAAATGCACCCTATATCATCCAAAACTGCAAAATGAGAAAGGTGCAGTTCATAAACTACAACAAATAAACTTTAGCATAAAAAGAGCAAATTACTTAAGATTCAGCAGTTCTATTCAGAAGTGTGCATAAAACGTTTTTGTTCCTTCCTTAACATGCATCAATTTAATTCATGACTTTGCATAAAATGTATTTGTCCCTTCCTTAAGATGCAGCAGTGTTCTTAACAAGTTTGCATAAAATGTTTTTCTTCCTTCTATAAAATTCTGCTGTTTTATTAACAATTTTATAGAAAACATTTTCTTTTTCCTTAACATTCACCAGTTCTATTAATAACTTTGCAAAAAACATATTTGTTTAACATTTTGCAGAAAAGAAAACAGTTGTAAACAATTATACAACTCATTTATTGTTATGAATTTACATTTTAAAGAAATCCTATGTTACAATAGAGGAACTATTTTATTTTTTATTTATTTATTTTTTTTTATTTAGTTGTTTAACCAGGAGTAGCACACTAAGCTGAAAGCTTTTTTACAGGAGCGACCTGGGAGCACAGGGAAGTTAAGTGACTTGCTCAGGGTCACACAGTATGCAAGTGGAAGCTGTGGGATTTCAAAACAACAAAAAAAATACACAATTTTGACAAACAAATTAATATCAGCACTTAAATGAGTCCTGTGTAGAAATTTTCCCCCCATTTTATAAGCGCAATAAGACATTCCAAGATGTGAGTTATGGCCTGATAAGAGCACTTCCCAGATGCTAAAGGCACTCGGCGTAAGCGCCTTATGCCTCATAACGCATCAGGGGTGTGCTCTTATCAGGTAATAACCCACACCTCGTCGTATCTTATTAGTGACATAACCCCCACCACCTCATGCCTTATTTTATATGATTGCTGGTCATCAATTTTTTTCTAGTGTGCTAGATTCTCCTGCTGCTCTGTAAAGATTGGTGTGCTGACTATGCCCCAACATTGACCCATGCTTCCATTGCTTTTTTTTCTGTTAGTTCAATCACAAGTCAGTCTGGTGGACATCTCCACTGGTTTTACATAGGGGTATCAGTCAGAATTCATACCACTGGTTGCTGTTTTAAAACTGAGGTTAGTTTTTTTTTTATTTAGATGTACTAAGTATATAATTTACTGCCTCTTTATGGTGACAATGTTTTGAAGAGTACAACTGCCATTGGAATGAATGCTGTGCTGAGGATTGTGGAGAATTTGTGAACTAACAATTTTTTTGTTCAGGTGTAGAAATGTTGGTTTCTACTGCACATAGTGAAGGTTTTCCTTTTGAAGTGTAGGTTTTATATGGAAGTTTGTATGCAGTCAGCCACTTGTCTCAGCACGAAGATTTTAAAGTGAATAGAGGCATGTGTCTGAGAGAACGTGTCTCACACATGAAATTGAGCACTTGTTTGCCGTAATAGCTGACTGGTTATTATGGCAAATAATAACAGGTCTGGCCCATAGAAAAAACTGATGGCCAGTTATTATAACATTGAAAAATATGTGCACCCATGATGAAATAAAAATCATGATTTAGTGAAGAAACAAACGGTTTATCATTAAAGCTGAAAGAAGAACCAAACAGATGGGTTCAAATTTAGACAGTGCTACAAATCTCACTTACTTACTGAATGAATGCAGTAAATCAGAATGAAAGCAAGCAAAGAAAGTGGGCCAACCAGATCAGGGAGCAATCACAGGTGAATGCATCAAACTGGCAATTCCGATAGCTGTGGCAAGTGTAAAGAAAAATTCTTGCAAGCTTCCAAAAACTCTGGCTGTAGAAAAAGACAGAGGTACAAGAATACACTGCAAAGGGTGAAACTGAAAGACAGAAGATCAAATATAACTATTTGATCCATTCTTCTAAAAACTATGAAATTAGTAAATTCCCTGGGGCACAAAAAGTTGGGGGAGGAAAATGTGGGGAAGGGGGAGTTTTGGAAGGAGAAAAGATCAATATATTTGGAAATGCAGCAAACATATTTGGATCATAAATACAGTTTAAGATCCCAGCTTGAATTTTAACCATTGGTTTGTAGTGCTTGCAAAGAAAAGATCCACTAACTTTCTGGCTGCAGCAGTTTGTTTAAGCGATTTCCTCCTTTCCTCCCTATCCTAACTTGCTCAGTGGCAGAACATTTTCTGCTGAACCACAGTAGTGACCCTTGTGGCCTTAACATCTTGGGCTGGAACAAGTCAGAGTAGGTAGAACAGTGCGAGATCATTTGAACAAACTGTTGCACGAAAAGTTATAGGATCTTTTCTTTGCAAGCACTACAACTCAATGTTTTCCTGTATACTTGCCATAGCTATCAGAATCCCCAGTTTAATGTGTTTTCCTGTAGATTGCTCCCTGCTGTGGCTGTCCCAATCTTTCAAGATCTGAGGCAACATGGGTTCGGGTGGGGGGGGTCTTCCTGACAAACCTGATTAAGTTCTTTGACTGAATAATCAAGGAAGTGGATCAGGGAGGAGTAGTTGATGTGGCCTACATGGACTTAAGTAAGGCTGTCGACACCATTCCACATAGACTGGTGAGCAAGCTGAGAAGCCTGGGAGTGGGTCCTAAAGTAATAAGATGGGTAGAGAGCTGGATGGACAATAGGAGTCAGAGAATGTTGGTAAATGGTGTCCACTCTGGAGAGGGCAGGGTGACCACTGGGGGTGTCCAAGCATCAGTACGAGGCCCAGCCTTCTTCAATGTCTTTATAAGCAACACTGCAGAAGGACTAGAAGGGAAGGTATGCCTGTTTGCAGATGACACAAACATCTGCAACAGAGCAGACACGGGGGGGGGGTGAAAGAATGAGAGAAGATTTAAATAAGCTGGAAGAATTGTACCAGGTTTGGCCATTGGGCTTCCATACAAAAAAGTACAAAATTGTGCACTTGAGGCACAGAAACCCAGGGGCAAAGTATCAACTGGGAGGAGAAATGCTAACAGTCACAAAACAGGAAAGGAGTTTGGGGGTACTCATTTCTGATGACCTGAAGGTAGCTAAACAGTGTGACAAGGCAGTGGGAAAGGCTAGTGGGATGCTCGGATACAAAGGCAGGGTTATCACTAGCAGAAAGAGGGAGGTAATAATACCCTTGTATAGATCACTAGTGAGACACTACCTCTAGCACTGTGTCCAGTTCTGGGGGCCCCAATTCTGAAACGACATAGACAGGGCAGAGGTGGTACAAAGAAGGGCAACCAAAATGGTGTAGGGCCTACATCAGAAGCCCTACGAACAAAGGCTTAAGGCATTAAACATGTATTCCCTAGGAGGAAGAAGGGAAAGGGTGGATATAATAGAAACATTCAAATACCTCACAGGTATAAGCAAGGTACAGGAAGGGAGCATTTTCCAGAGAAAGAGATGCTCGAGGACAGGGGGTGTTACACTGTGAAGCTGAGGGGTGTGCTGAGAGGAAATATGAGGAAGTACTTCTTCACGGAGAGGGTGGTGGATGCTTGGAACAGCCTCCCAGCAGAGGTGGTGGGGGTTAAAATGTTTACAGAATTCAACAAAGCATGGGATAGACACAAGGAGAACTTAGAAGTAAGGCAAGGGGGGTGCAAACTGAAGACTGAGTAGGGTCTGCATTGGCACTGTAGGTAGAGAAAATAGGGAAGACTAGGTGGGCCAAGAGGTCCTTATCTGCCGACAGCTTCTATGTGTCTATGCTTGCTTTCATTCTGATGTACCACATTAATTCAGCAAGTTAGTATGATTTGTAGTATTATCTAAATTTGAACCCATCTATTTGGTGCTTCTTTCAGCTTTATTGTTAAACCATTTGTTTCTTCACTAAATCAAGATTTTTATTTCTTCATGGGTGCATATATTTTTCAGTGTTACAACAAATAGAATAATAGATACATAAGTGTGTATTACAAGGCAGTAATCCCACTGAAAGGTTTTGGGGACTTAGAACCTCGAGAGCAGAGCTTGAGAGGTTCCCAAAATCCCCAAATCCTTGAGATGGGATTACTGCCTTATAACACACTAATCTGTTTGTTATAATTTGTAATATATCGGTAAACCCTAAAAATACCATCTTGGCTCTTTGGAAAATGTTATTGTATAGTCCATGTATTATCACATCTGAAACCATGTAGTATAAGTTTGAAACCATGTATTACCAGTCTGACACCATGTATTATCAGTTTAAACTTTAATATTGCATTGGAATAAGCATTGGAAGTTGTGTATTACAAGAACATTTTCAGATGGGCCAAGATGGTATTATTATGTCTTATCCATATATTACAAATGAGTTTGTTTGCCCTTGAATAATCAGATTTCTGATTATGTATAATGTTATACATTTTTGGAATGGACACATGATGCTCATGATTGTGACATCATTTTATGGTATTTAAGGGCATCATTCACTCCAGGTGGCTGCCTCTGAGGAAGCTCCAATGGAGAGAAGTGCTGTGGCACCTGGGTATCAGTCTGAGGCTGGTTGTTTGTTTCTGGGAGGGTGTTTCTATATTTGACACTTTGATTGGTGGACTAAATTATCTTCAAAGCCTTGTTCAGAGTGTCGCTCCATTTGTTTCTTCTGAAGTTAAACTCCCAGTTTGTATCTTGGAGTGCTGGTCTGTCTTTGTTTGTGTACATATATGCAGTACCTCCTAAAACCTCTTCTTGTAGGGCTTTTGATGCAGACTATGTACCATTTTGCAAGGCATAAATTAGTGTTGGAGACTTGGTTAGCGCCCTTCGCTAATCAAAGTAAAAAATGATTAGCAATTGACTGAAGTTGATTAGCAATTACCAAAAATTGATATTTTGCTCAAAACCCCATAAAACCTACTTCGCTTGCTCGATATTGATAAAATACACATTGTACACAAGTTTCTGAGAGTGATACTGTTTTAATTAGCCATAAGAGTTGGAATACAGCAATTGTACAGCAGCAAATACATTTTAAGAGCCATGAACGATATCTGCCAAAGTAGACCGTGATTTGATGAATTATAATCATGACATGATCGTGAGTTGTGACAATTAAAATGAACTACCCCCTGCCCCATAAAAACTACTCCACTTGGGACAGTAATTGACTATAAACTCCAACATACAACTGTTTTGCTACTCTTCTGCACCAGGCATATAGCCAGTTATTCTGGCCTGTTATGGGGGGGAGGGGACCAGGGGATGGACCACCATCCGCAGCTGCCAAATCACCAGGACGTCTTGGTTTAGAACTAAAAATATGTCTACAGCTCTGTCTGGGTTGAATTCATCTGGAGGGGGGCCCTGCTTTTTAATGTGAATCAATGTTTTTTCAGTATCCTCTGCCAGACTTGCTCTCCAGTCAGTTTTTACCTTGTTCATAGTTGAAAGACACCTTTCTACTATTGCATTAGACATAGGAAATACTCTCAGCACATTGACAAGCTTCAGCAGATTTAGATAAGAGCTTCAGTTCCTTTCAGTCTGTTGGCCAAAGTCTGTT
The DNA here is from genome assembly GCA_016271365.2 of Neoceratodus forsteri. Taxonomy (NCBI): domain Eukaryota; kingdom Metazoa; phylum Chordata; order Ceratodontiformes; family Ceratodontidae; genus Neoceratodus; species Neoceratodus forsteri. Next base: position 323,320,964 of record CM057450.1, on the reverse strand, counting down.
ATCTAACACTTTTGCACGGTTATAGTTACTACTTTCATCATTCAAACTGAACCTTTGTTCACAACAGTTCTCAATATTTGTAATGTATTTCTTACATTGCTGCTTAAAAGTTTTAATAGATTGAGCACTTAGATGTGTTAATTTTACCCCCTTGTAAGTGACTTCAGGACATACTCCTGAAAGAATGTCAGACACATTTTTTAAGAGAATGTCAAGTTCACTGCCACCTATGAGGCCACTGTGCTTAGCATGGTCAAGAGCATTTCTCAAAGTTTCAACAGAGCTAAGTAGCTCTGGTATTTCAACAACTTCTTTTTGAAGTGCTAGTGAGAACCTGGTAAGTGACTGAAGCAATTGTTCAAAATACAAAAGGTGTGCAACCATTTGGAATTTAGTCAAAATTTGCACCACTACATTGGCTTGGGCCTGATCATGAGTTGGGTCTGTGGCCATAGATTCTAAATGGGCAGTGATTACAGGGAATGATTTGGTAACAGCCCAGGTGGCAAGAAGTTTATGCTGCACCCGAGTGCCATGGGCCTTCTTGGGCTTTTCAACTGATATCTCCATGGCCTGGGCAAGGGATTGCAACTCTCTAAGTCGATTAGGACTTTTCTGATAGAAATAAAACAGCTGGGTCAGAAAGTTTGAAACTTCATTGAAATAGGTATTGTCCAAAGCATCTTTCATGGCCAGTTCTAATCTGTGTCAGAAACAATGAACAGCAACCAACCACTGTACGTCTTCCCTTAAAAGTGCAGCAAGACCCCATCTTACACCTATGTTGACAGCTGCCCCAAACCCAACTTTTTTTTTTTTTACATTAAGGCCACACTCTGCAAGAATGTCTAAGAGGATATTTTTGAGTCTCTTACTTGTGCCATCTGATACTGCTTTCATCCATAAAAATATAGTCTCCATGTGACCATTGCTGGGAATAACATACATTACGTAAACCAGTTCCTTTTCAATTACACCACTGTCAGTACTACCACCCATAAGAACTGAAAAATAATTTGCATTTTTTAAAGTTGCCAGCAGGTTTTCCTCTAGGTTCTTGCAATAACACATCATTAGTTCTTTCCCACTAACAGCGTTAATGTATTTATTGCCCAAATGAACTCCATGGCACTTATTTTGTTCTGCTATCACTTCAAACTTTTTAATAGGGATATCCTCTTTGGCCATCATATACAGGATCTCCATCAGCCTGCCTAGAACTGTTCTATGCTGTTCCTCTGCATTACTGAAAGCTCTCCCTGCAAATAAATTAAAATTATTTAGCTCTGGGGTCCAATCTTCCTACCCCCCCCAATTACTTTAAACTTACCAATTGTGGTATGGCAATACATTTCAATTGGTGACCATGTTTTACCAACTTTCAAAGTGTTAAGTGCTTTCTTGTGCTGCTCTGTCTAAACATGTACTTATATCTATCCCCTGGGAAGCACACTATGTTCTTTCAATTTGGAGCCATTGTGTAAAATAATTGTGATTATCTTCTATCCACTTCCCTCAGCTCCATCTAAGTATTATCGAACATGTAATTGCATAATAATAATAAGAAAGTCCTCTGCAGACCAACACTTGCCTGCTACACTGGAGTTTTGCTATAGCCCTTCTCGGTTTCTTTTTACCCCAAATAAAATTCGCTATTATACGATTCATCTGTGAGAACCAAGATTTGGGGAGGAACAGATTAGTCATATGTAGGGGGGATATAATAACCAGGGAAGTACATTAGTTTTTATTACATTATTCTTTCCCCACAAGGAGAGAGAGGAAGTGTACTCCAACGATTAAGATCTTTACCAGTTTGGACAAGAGTTTTATCTAAATTGTCATGCTTCATCCGTAAATAGTCCATGGAAAGATATATCCCTAAATATTGCATATTATCTTTAACCCATCTGAATCTGAATTGGGATATCTACCTGAATGTTTCCAGAACATCAAGTTCCCCAAAGTTCCCTGCTGCAGCAAAGTTGGCACTGGCAGCAGGGCATAGTCTTACTTGCCCCCAATTTCTGCCATAGTTAGGGCTGTCACTTAGTTTCCAGAATACCAGGTTCCCCAAAGTTCACTGTTGCAGCAAATCTGGCACTGGCAGCAGGGCATAGTCTTACTTGCCCCCAATCTCTGCCATAGTTAGGGCACTCAGTTTCCAGAATACCAGGTTCCCCAAAGTTCACTGCTGCAGCAAAGCTGGCACTGGCAGCAGGGCTAGTATCTTAATTTGTTACTTGTTCCCTCAGGTCTGATGGGCAGGGCACATAAGAGTTACAACTTCCCCAGTGAAAGAGAGCAGGCAGGTGTATTTTGGTTTTTGTCCCCTTCATGTTTGCCAAAGCAGGGCACTGATACAGTTTGTTTACTTCTTTGTTTCCTCTCTCCTGAGCACTCTGGAAAAAAGTAGGGCACAATTCTTATCAACACTGCAGCAAAAAAGGACTAGCTGGGCACAAAATATAGCAGACAGGATGGGCATGTCACTTATCATCCCCTTCATCTCTGGCAAAAGCAGGGTACATTTACTTAAATGTCACCAAAGTTTTTCTTTTGTTTCTTCCCCTTCATAGAACTCTCTGGAGTAAACCAGGTGGGCACAATTCTTAGTCTATTCTGTTCCCAAAAATGTTCTGCCACTTGCAAGTCAAAGTTTGTTTGCTTAACCCTCCATCATCATTGCTGAAATAACGGCTGAGCATGACTATTTAACCACTGGTGTCCCTTCATCTCTGCCAAAAGCAGGGCACATTTAGTCACCCAAGTTACAGTTCCCTTTATTTCATCTCCCCTCAGAACTCTCTGGAAAAACCAGGGTACAATTTTTATTTGTTTTCTGTTCCCAAACAGTTTGCAAGGGCATAGTAAAGTTTGATATTTTTCCCCATCAGATCAGTCACTGGCATTCGATAGGGTTAGGCACAAAATAAAGACTGTTTACATCATTGTTCATCTCTGCCAAGCAGGGTAATTTACTTAGTTCACATTACTTTCTTCTTGTTTCCTCTCCCTGATTCTTCTCCATTTTGCCCACAGTTCATGCCCATCCCACGAGGTGCCTGCCTTGCCCTGACCACCCCCCTGATGTCTTGCCATTGTCCTGTTGCTTGCCCTCACATTGAGTTCACTCCTCCAGGCTCCCCAGACAATAAATTTAAAAGTTTATACTTGTTTTATTTTTTTGTAGAGACTCCCGATTGTCTATTCAGCTGTGCGCTGTTGCTCAGCCTAATCTGAATCACAATGCTTGCTCGCCCCACCATGATGCTTCGCGCAGTTGTCCTCTTGTCCTGGTCCCCTCTCACACTGTCTTGGCCTCCTCGGCTCCCCTGCTTCTCTGTGTGACTATTCCCTGCAAACACAGAAAGAAATTCATTACCAGACACCACCAACGAGCTAAAAACAAAATACAATTACAAAAAAAAGAGGAAACTGGAACTTGCTTAAGTTTTGCTCCAGCTGCAGCTTCTGGTCCTGCTTGCTCTTCTTCTGGGGTTACGCTGCAAGAGGATGCTGTAACGTTTCTCCCTGCAGAGACTGGGTTGGGGGGATTGCTGACCAATCAGGAGGGGCGCGGGGGAGGAGGGCAGAAAAAAACAGAAAAAATAATAATTTAAAGAAACATGGCCCCAAATGCTAAAAAGGGAATTTTTAAAGGACCCAGGGCTAGTTCAGAATGATTAGCAATGACTGCTAATCATTTCACAAGTTGACTCACTTTTCTCCAATCTTGTGTCGCAAATTGCGATGTGAACCCACTTATTTTATTCCTTATTTTGGTATCCTCCTTTCGACCACCTCCACTCTGTCTATATCATTCCTGAGATGCGGTCTCCAGAACTGGACACAATACTCAAGGCAAGGTCTTATGTGCAGTCTATATAGGGGCAGCGATGCCTCCCTTTTCCTGCAGGTGATACTCCTCCCTATGCATTCCAGCATCCCACTAGCCCTTACAACTGCCTTGTCACACTACCTGGCCACTTTTAGGTAATCTGATATGGCTCTTTGATGCTGGTTTGACAACTAAGTTGTTGACCGCCATCACAGTGACAGATTTATGTTGACAACAACTTGTGGTCGACATAAATCCAACTGGAAACCATGGTTGTTTTTTCACTGGGGGGCTTTGCCCCCTGAACCCCCATGTGGGGGACTCTGCCCCCCACCTCCAAATCTCCAGGATTCTAACTCTGAGTTGGAGTTGGATCGGGGAGGGGGTGCAGGACTGGGAGACAGAGTGCTGGGGTCTCAGGCGAACAAATGCAGTGAAAACGTTGATGTTGTCAGCATCAACGTTTTCGCTATAATAGTGTCACCATACAGGGAACATACCATTTGATATGATTATCCTAGGTCTCTTTCCTGCATGGTCTTTGTCAGTTTCACTCTGCTCATTTTGTACTCCACTCCCGGGTATCAATGGCCCAAGTGCATTATTGTGTACTTTTTTGCATTAAAACCCAACTGCCATATCCTTGACCATTCCTCCATCCTTCTCAGATCCCTACCCATGTTTCCACCCCCAGGCCTGAGTGTCCACTCTGTTTCAGATCTTTTTTTTTTGTACTTTTTATTTATAGATTTTATGCATAGATACAGCACTCAACACCTCCTGAGCTATACAGTCCTACATATGCAATCTGATAGATCATAGATGATCAGATAAGAGAGACATTGCAACATGCAATCAAGATTACGGGGAAGAGCTGTATAAAGTAGAAACAAGAAATATTATTTTATCATATGGCTATTGCTACCAATGCTCTTTATAGAAAAATCACATTCTAAGTCTCATTTAATGATGTAAAATGGGTTGTAATACCCTTAATTATTGCACTCTGAATACCACAAGCTCGATAATTATCCCCCAATTAGTTCCCCCAGCCTCCATGTATAGTTAACAGATAATCCGTTTTAGCCTTTAGCCCACTCGTTTTGGAGATTATTACAAGAGATCCCTCATGCTAAGTTAACAGACAGCAGTAATGTTTAAAATAGAAAAAAAGGGAAACAAGAATGTCCATATCCAAAATGTGTCCAGAATATCCGTTATCTGCCCAAGAGAGGGCAGCCTACATATTGGAAATCATTTTAACCTGTCCCCATTATTGACCGAACTACAAATAGACTACTACAGTCTCATTCTAGGTAAATTGGATTTTTAAACACAGTAAATATGGAATTAATCTCCATCTCCGTCTCACATAACAATTCAAGTATCTCCCAGATCGGAATCTGCTGAGGAGTCACCCTCTCGAGCAGCTCTTTCAATCTCCAGCTTTTGCACCAGCTTTGCAGCCTCTTTAGGGTCTGTATAGATAAATACCTTCTTGCTGACTGTATCGTGCTGACGAGCCAGCATTAACAAGTTATTCGGGGCATCCATCTATTGAAGTTGCCTCTGTAATGCATCAAAGCCTTTCCGCTTCATCCTGGTGGCATAGGACAGGTCAGGGAAGAACAAAACTCTGGAGCCCTCCAACTCTAGGCTCCATTTAGCTCTTCAAATTGTAAAAAACAAAAACAAGGCACTGCGTCAGAATGTGGTCTAAAAGAAAAACAAAATGGTTATATTAAATGCACACTGAAAATAGAAAATAGAGTTAAAAATCTACGTTTCGACCTTAGGTCTTCTTCAGGAAATATCTAAAAGAGAAAAAAAACAAGTTAGTGTAGAGGAGAGGTAAAATGAGAGAGATACATATGTGGAGAGAGACGAAAGGAGAGGCTCAGGGAGAAGAAGTGATAAATGGTAACATTAAGAGAGATTCTGTGAAACAAAAAAGTGATGATGGGAAAGATAAAGCATAATGGGAGTGAAAGAGCTGGAGAAGTTCCCAGGTGGTGACTAATTAACAGGGCCTAGTAAGAAGGCTGAAAGGTGACAAATGTGTGGGAAGGAGACAGAAATGGAGACATATGGTGAAAATGAAAAATTATTAAATGAGTACAAAAACAAATAGACTTTGGGGAAAAAAAGGGATGGCTGAAAGATGTTAGTGGAAAATAAGTCTATCATTTAAACCAGAGGGCTGCTGGGAGCCAAGGCGGATGATCAGTTTGGCTTCCATGTTTTTTCTATGGTCAGGATCCCAGAAGCCCTGCTGAAGGACACAAACAGAAAGGTCATTGACATTGTGGTCCCTGGAGATAAAGTGGGATACAATGGGTTTAGCAGTTTCACTATTCCTGACTGCTCTGTAATGTTCCCTGAAATGGTCAGCAAGACGCCTACCAGTTTCTCCGATGTACATAGCTGAACACCTCCTGCAAAGAATACAGTACACCACATTAGTGGAGGTGCATGAGAACCCCTTGGTAATGTGAAAAACAGCTGTAGGCCCCCGAATCTCAGTCACACTGGAAATAAATTTGCAGGTGTAGCAGCGAGTCCTGTTGCAAGGTTTGGTACCTGGGAGGGAGGAACTGTCAGGGGTAGGTAGGCTGCTTTTAACCAGGAGATTCCACAGGTTAGATGGCCGGCAGTAGGAGGCAATAGGTGGTTCTGTAAAGGAAGCACCAATGTTAGGGTCAGTTTGCAAAATCGGAAAGTTACTAGTGATGATCCTGTGAAGAGAAGGTGTGCTCTGATAGAAAGGAAGAACTAGTGGAATTAGTCATTGTTCCTGTGTGACAGTATCCCTCCTGCGGGGGTCAAGGTTACAGGGCATGTTACTGACCCTGGAGAGTGCTCTGTCCACTGTGCTTTTAGGGTATCCCCTGTTGATAAAAAAACTATGCATTATTTGGATCTGCTCAGTAATATCATCTTCTTCACTGCATAACCTACGAAGTCTAAGAAACTGTGAATAAGGCAGGACATTCTTGACATGTTTAGGATGGAAGGAGCTGTGGAGGAGGAAACTGTGAGAGTCAGTGGGTTTGTAATATACTGATGTCTTCAGACCAGTGTTCTGGACTGACAGCTGGATATCCAGAAAAGGCAGTGTAGAGGAGGATACTTCACTAGTGTACTGAAGGGAAGGATGGGCTGTGGTAAACTTGTCAAGGAAGACTTGGAGGGTCTCCCTGGAGAAGGAGGTGGCCCCCACACAGTCATCATGCTGCCCAAAGGATCTGGTCTCGTACTTACTACCACAGAGGTAGTCACTAACATCATGGTCCAGGTCCAGGGAAGTAGGCAGTCTCTGGGTATTGACCCGATAGGCTCAAACAATCAGTCCTTATGGGGAAGTGCTATATAAATATTTATGCCCATGGTCTCTGAGAGCCATCCAACCAAGTAGCCAGGCAAGTCCTCTCCTTCTAGGCCCTCCAGTAGTCCTATGATCCTGATAGTAGCAGCTCAGGTCAAGTTTTCCAAATGTTCCAATCTGGATTTAATCAAAGTTTGCTCTTTCACACACGTTGCTGCCGTTGCTTGGACCCATTCAGCAGACCGCTCTGTTGTCTGAGCTGTTTCTACCAACCCCTCCAGCTTTTGTTTCACCTGGAACATTCGTGTGTGGTATGTGTCCATTTTGTGATCCATGAGCTGGACCGTTTTGGTCAGATTTTTAATTTTTTTTTATTTTAGTTTTTGTTGACCAGGTAAGTGCACTAGACAAATCCTGCCTATTTTCAGGCACGACCTGGGAAAGGGGGATACAGATGAATTCCAACTGACCTTGAATCAGATTAAGCTGTTAGTATAGCAGACTGTAGACTGTAGAGTTTCCAATGTCACAGGGCCAGGCTCCCCTATCATCTCGGCAAGAGGTCGGCAAGTTCCCAGGCATGTGTGGTGGTTTGGAGACCCCACCATGAGGCGCAAAGAAGTTGGTTTTCTGCTCCGTATTTTCCCAGCCCAAATTTATAAATTTGATATGTTCGGATGCCTCTATACCTCCTGTGACCCAAGCTGGCAAGTTTTAAAGTCAAATCTTGGCAGAAATAGATAAAAAAAATACTGTAAATGGATGCTGAAATGGGAGCTCTTCGGAAGTACATCTCATCAGCTAGGTAGTTAACCATGCCCCCTCTGTTTCAGATCCTGTTGTCATCTACAGAGATGCAGACCTTTCCTTCCAGTTCTTCCACTATGTCACTGATAAAGACAATGAAGAGGACCAGTCCCAGCACTGCTCCTTGAGGTACCCTGCTGATCACCTTCCCTTCTTCTGAGCAAACTCCATTTACCACTACCCTCTGTGTCCTATCCACTAACCAGTTTCTTACCCAGATTACCATCTTATTACCCACCCCCAAGTTCCTCAACTTGCTTACCAATCTCCTATGTGGAATGATGTAAAATGCCTTGCTGAAGCAGGCCATGTCTACCTCTCTTCTCTGATCTAACTCCTTGATCACTGAGTCAAAGAAATCTATCAGATTTGTTTGGCATGACCTCTCCCCTGTGAAACCATGCTGTCTTAGATCCAGTGATCTGTTGGATAGAATATATCCACAATCCTTTCTTCTAGTAGTTTACCTACCACTGATGTCAGACTGAGAGGCCTGTAACTTCCTGCCTCTTCCCTGCACCCAGATTTGTGAAGTGGAACTACCTCTAACCTTCTTCAGTGTCCCAGGACCATGACGATCTCCAGTGACCTGTTAAAGAGGCCTGTCAGCGGTGTAGCCAGTATCTCCCTTAGCTCCCTCAGCACCCTTGGATGTGCCCTGTCTGGCCCATAGCTTTGTCCACCTTCAGGTTAACAAGTCTTCCCAGATATTTTCCTCAGAAAACAGACAAGTGTCCGTTTACCTCCCATCGAAGCTCCTGGTCTCTTTTTATGGCCCCTCTCTTTACCCTTCTACTGTGAATACAGAACAGAAACATTTGTTCAAGATGTTTGCCTTTTCTTAACTCCCCTCTATGCCATCACTCCTTCACATTTTAACCTTACTATCCCTCCTTTTATCTTCATTTCTTTTTTTTAAATAGCATTTTATTGACGTTTGTCTGTACAATATACAAGTTCATATTACACATTACAATACATTGCTATCCCGTATGCCCATTCTTACCCCTCATTTTAAGCCCACAATGGTAAGGGTCCCATTATTATGGGTCAGTACCCTACATTCGACTGCCAGTGTTCAAATCTACACTCTACTAACTGTAGTATCATAACCCTAATCTTTTGTTAGTATAGCACCATAGTATGTCAGTAATTCTGTATGAGAATAAGCAGTTGTCCAGGGCAGTTTCATATTTATAACTGGGATTGAACTAGGCAGCTTATTCCCATGGTATAGTTCTGTTCCCACGCTTGCACTCTGCTGTGACATATTTGGAGACAGGGCTTCAGAACCATTGCAACTACCAGTGATTGGGCAGGAGAGTGAATCCTCCGTGTGGCCAGGGGGAGGACCAAAGGAACTCCCCAACCAAGACAATCACCAAACTGTTTACCTGAGTGATAGTATGTTATATATATCTGATGGGATGCTAAGCAATGCATCTAGGTGCCCAAATTTCCTTACAAAGGCTTTGTCTGTGTGCCTTAGACTGTGTGCCAGTTTTTCTAATTTTAAAGTTTCTATAATGTCATGCAACCATTCTTGATGTATTGGGCCACGCTTTTCAAGCCAGGTCTTTAGGATTTGCCTTTTGGCTGTTCTGGCGATTACAGAAAAGTCATGTCAGCATCTGGCCTCTACTTCAGAGTTGAAAAGTTGGCCCAGCACACATTTCTTGAAGCTAAACAAATGTTTGATACCCTAGTAAGAGGTGGAGCTTGCTTTTGGTCTCATTCCAGAAGGTTGTTATTGTAGAGCAGTCCCGCATTAGGTGTTTTAGGGTTCATGACTCTATATTGCATTTATGGCAATTGGGAAGGGAAGAAAACCAATTCTGAAAAGTTGTGGGGGGTGTAGTAGAGGTTGTGAAGAATTTTAAATTGTTGTGTTTTTAGTTGTACTATGGAGGAGGCTGTCTTTGTGAACTTCCATATCTTTTCCCACTTCCACTCTGATTTGTTTATTCCTAGTGTATTGTGACAGAGGTCTATCACTTCATCTGCAGGACCCAGGAAATTATCAATCAGGTTATTCTACCAGAATGATATTGTATGGCCAGCTGCAAGGTTCCTCATGGTGAATTGATGTGTGTGAGTGCCCTTCTACCCCCAATGTTGTCTGATAGTGTGTTGTAGTTGGAGAAGGAAGAAGACATCTCCTGGTCAGAGGACATGCTTGGGTTGGAGGATATTGAATGGGATGAATTTGCCTTCACTTGTGATGTTGTGAACTATATTCAGCCCCTTTTTTGCCCAAGTTTCATTTAATATCGTTAGGTTATTAAAAGTTATTGTTTCCCCAGATTTTCTGATCCAGGCAGAATCTCAGATCAATTACTACAGTTTTTGTGAGCTGCGTTTGTTATGAACCCACTCCTGGGGGTCAGGCTCACTGAACTTACAGTGCCCAACCTTAAGTGCAATCTGTGACAGGGGTGGGGAACAGGGGTGCCCTCCTCATCCTTTAGAATGCTCACTGAGGTCACGACTGCACCTCTGCCATGAGGATCCCAGGCATCCCTCTAGCTCTGGATAAGGGCACAATACCAGTCTTGAGTCTTGTGGCCAAATATGAACCTTTCCTTGGCTATTACACAAAGGAGGAAGACCCAGGCATCACACTCTCTTCAAAGTCCAGAGAATCGCTGGTTTGCAAGCATATTTTAGTCTTTCGGTAGTAGACATTGGTTCTTAGGCAGTCTGTGTGCTGGCAGCTGTAATCTCGTGGTCAGGCAAGTCCATGCAAAATGGTCCTGAGTGTCTGTACTGGGGCATTTATATGGAAGACCACCCACCCCAAGTCTGTGAATAAAGACTAGCCCTTCCAAGTCAGTGAATAGAGGTTGGCCCTTCTACTTTAGGCCACCAGGTGTCATTCTTACACTTTGCCCAAAATCTTATTTTCCTGATAACCTTTGATGTCAGATTCTCATAGTTAACCTAGGTTTTACAATCTCTTGCAGGTGTGCTACAAGGATGTGTTTCTTTTCTATTACCTCACACAGGCCTGTTAGAAGGATCTTTCCTAGCTAAAACATCCTGGGCTTTGAACTGGCTTAATTTAATTAGTTATAAGGAAGATCCTGTATGTTTTATGATTATACAGGTGATGTTATTACTTCTGTTTCCCTTGATCACATCCTATTGGAAATATTCCTTTGATCATGCATCCACAAGCTTTTTGACAAGAACTTGTCAGATACCTGCATGCAGCAGGCCTCTCAGGTCAGAAGAAGATCAAATGTATTTTAAAAACAATCCGTCTTTTCTCTATGTGCCTTTTGCTGAAACTGGCATGTACATAGAATTACAATAAAATAACATATATGCAACAGAATAATATCTACAAATAAGGGCTAGCAGCTGGGCAGTTTGCCATAGCATCCACGTCTCATGCATGAAAGTGAGATGCCAATATTTAAGTCGTGTAGGCAGTATGCTGTATATGAGCATGGAGAGGTCTAGTTTGCTCTGTTTACAATAACCTGTTCAAGCTGTACCCAGGTCGGTATATACTCTCCTGGTATCCAAGCTCCCGTTTCTACCAGCCAGTAGCTGATGTAATTTATCTGGGTTGCTCAGCCATAAAGTTTCATGTTTGGCAACTTTAGGCCTCTCTTGTGGGTTGGTTTTGTTAATTTTTTGAGAGAGCACCTGGCTTTCTTTCCAGGCCAAAGTTTGAAATTAATCACTGCAGCTGACAGCCCCATTTGCTTGGAATTCATCCGGGCAACATACTAAACAAGAACAACATTCTCAGCAGAAAGTTCATCTTGACTGCTTGGATTCTCTGACCCATTGAGATTGGTGGCTTATTCCACCTTTCAGTATCTGCTTCGAGTTGTTGGAGAAGCTTCTTTGTATTGAGCTTCATTGTGTCTACCGCAGAGGCGCACAGGTCGATACCAAGGTATGAAATGCTCTTGGTCTTCTAATGTAGGCTTAGGCCCTCTGCTTGAGATTTTTTGAACCTGTGGTCCAATGGCAGAACTTCAGATTTATCAATATTTAGTTTATATACAAATTGGTAAATTATATCTAGTAAGGCCAGTATTAATGTTGCTGGGTGTGTGAGGGATATGAGCACATCATCCACATAGGCTGAAATTTTGTGCTGTGTGTCATTGAATGGTATACCTTTAATGTTTTCCATTTTCTGTATCTTTATATGAAGAGGTTCCAAGGATAGGTTGAATAATAGGGGGAAGAGGGGGCATCCTTGTCTAGTGCCCCTTGCTAGCTGAAAAGGGGCTGATTTGAGGCCATTGGTGAAGACCGCTACGACTGTAGCTTCATACAAAAGTTTGACTATTTTTATGTATCCCGGAAGAAAGCTGTACCAGTCCATAATATAGAAAAAGTACAGCTATTCCACCCAGGTGAAGGCTTTTTAGGCATCCAATGTGACCAGTGCGATGGGTGACTCCAGGTTGTGAGCTATTATACAGCAGTATATTTTCCTGGTGTTATCTGAGATATGGCAGCCGTTCGTGAAGCCAGTTTGATTGGGGCCTATTATGTAAGGTAATACTTTCTGTAATCTAGTTGCCAGAAGTTTTGCAAAGATTTTTGCATCTATGTTTAGCAGTGTAATTGGTCTATAGCTTTCACAATGTACTGCATTTTTGCTGGGCTTCAGAACGAGTGTTATAATTCCATTAAGCATCGTCTATAGTAAGTTATCCGTGCTGATGGCCTCATTGAAGACCTCTTGTAACACGGTTGCTAGCTCTCCAATAAAGCAGTGGGTAGAAGTCTGGTGTGAAACCATCCTTTCCAGGTGCCTTACCTTCCTTCATAGACTTCCTCAATTTCTCTTATAGTTATACCTGCCTGGCAGGTTTCCTGATGGTCTTCTGTGATCTTGGGGATCTGGATGCCCTCTAGAAATTTTGAGGCTGAGTTTTGTGAGACCTCACCTTACTTGGTGTATAGTGTATTATAAAAGTCATGAATGCATTGGTTAATGTTAACTGGGTTGGTCAGTATCGCCAAAGTTTTTTTTTTGTAATTTAATGCTTGGGATGAGTGTTTTTGATCTTTCTTGTTTTACACATAGGGCCAATAGTTTTGTTGCACTGGGGTTGTTTGAAACATAATTCATTTTAGATTTCTGGTACGTCAGCTCAGTCACTTCCCTTAGAATTTTGTTATATTTTTGTCTGGCTGAGGTCCATTAGTTCCATGCTTTGCTTGTTGGGTTGAGGGAGATCAGGTCTCCTGTTCTTTTTTTTTTTTGCTCCCTCCTCCTCGCAGCTCCCATCTCTTCGGGAGTCACCTATGGCCTTTTCAGCCCTCGCTCACCCATCTGGTGACCAGTGCAGTCCATCCCCCATTGAGCCGTGGTTATACCCCCCAGGCAGGGTACGGGTTGGGGTCCCATGCACCCCGAGATGTCTGTCTTTCGTCGGGATGCTGTCTCTGGGCAGGTAGGGGCATTGAGGGTTGGGGCCTGGTGCTCTGTCTACTGGGAGGCCATGTGATGTCAAGGTGCTTGAGCGCCGATGTCTGGCACATCACCCCCCATTAGGCATCAGACTTGTTATACCTCAGGTCTCCACCCGGGGTCAGACAAGAACCGAGCTCTGGTTCCCCCTTCCCCCTGGAGAGGACGAGCAGTCCCTGGGATGCTCAAGCCCTCCCCCTGGCCCTTCTCAGCTTCCTGGGATCATTCCCGATCCGGGTGGCTAGCATCTGTGAAATCAACTGCTGCAGGCGGGCCGGCTAGGTCTCCTGTTCTTTTACTCTCCTTCAACAGTTCTGCCCTGGTTGCTAAGCCCTTTTTATTTGAACAGATCACTATGCACCTCCCCTAATCATGCATTTTAGCGCTTCCCATATGGTAGACCAACTAGTGTCCCCCTGGTCTGTTTATCTTGAGAAATTCCTTAATGGCTTCTCTTAGTTCTGCTTTGTGTGTGTCATTTTGAAGGATGAAGTTGTTTAAAGTCCACCAGGCTGTTTTAGGGTGGTTCATGTTTAATTAGACAATGGCACCGATCAGTCCTCTGTTTTGATTGGCTAATTGGGTCTTTTCAGCGTGAGTAAATTCCAGCATAATTCACACAAAAAGACCCGGTTAGCCATTTCACAAAATGAAAACCTCCATGAACATTTTGTCTGCTGTCTTGATTATCGAATTTACTGAGAGAAAAAAAGTGACATCGAAGCAGTCCATGATTCCTTCTTCCCCATCAAATCTGCTTACTAATAATGACACTCTGTCCAGCTGTACCTGCACTCCACTCTGGGACCCATGGTCTTCTAAATAAACCTGTCAGCCGCATGTCTACTACTCTGTCTCCCTCTCTCTCTCTCTATCTCTGATCTAACCTGTCAGCCGCATCACTCTCTCTAGCCCCAACCAAACCTGTTTGCTACATCTGTACTCGACTTCTCCTCTCCCCCGACTTCAGTCCCTAACAAAAGTGTGCTGCAGAGCTCCAAAAAACAAAACAAAAAACCTAGCATGCTCTCTCTCTCAAATCAGTGTAATGAGAGAGAAACAACTTTTTTCTCCTCAAATAACTCCTGACTGGGCTTGTGCTGGTTAATTGAAATACCAGCTGCCACATAACTAAGGGATTAATGGCCAGTATCACCCAATGCACAGTAAACAGAGAAGCACAGAAAAGGCTTATAAAAACCAGAATCACAGGATGGTTGCCATCAGCACTTGTTAACACAGGACAGTTGCTGTCACCGCTCACAGCGCAAAGTTGCAGCTGCCACTCTGTCTGAGACTGATGAAAAAAAAAAAAAGCCTTGGAAGCTTTGTAAAGAAAAAAGCCTGGCAAGCTCTCTTACAAAACAAAGAACAAGTGCGTGTGTGTGTGGTTGGGGGGATGTGTCTCTAAGCTATATTTGTGGGTTGGGATCAGGTGTGAGGGGATGCAGGAGAAATGAGGGTCTCTTTAGCAACAAGCAACTATTTTCTTTCCCGGCAGAGCAATAAAATCAATTAAAATAACTAAAACTACAAAAAAAATGTTTTTGTTTTTGTTTTTTTCTCACCAAGAAGAGGACAGTGTATAATTACAATAAACCACTCCACAGTGTGGGTTATGCTGCGATTTTCCCACTTCTGGAGTGGACTTGGTCACTCGGCTGTGCTTCATGACCAAACCACACCAGGTGTGGGTAAGTCTCAGCATACCCCACACCCTGTTTTGGTTTATTTGCTGAAGTCTACAATTATTGTAACAGGGCTGTGATCCGTGATGGTGGTTGGTAGGGTATTGGCCTCTACGATCATGAGCAGCTCATTTTTGGGCAAAGAATCAAAGGTCTATTTGTGAGGCTGTATTGTGAGTTGGGGACCTGAATGTGTATTCTGTTTGGGTAGGATGTAGGACCCGCCAAGCATCATACAAATTGTTTTCTTCCAGGAGTGTTGAGAGGCTTTTAACACTTCTGGTTAATGTTCTTCTGGGGTTAGTGCTGTCCAATACTGGGTCCAGGATGAGGTTTATGTCCCCCAACCCCCATAATTATTGTGTAATCCACCAACCATGTCAAATGCTCCATCATGAGATGGAAGAAGTCTGAGTCATCCTTGTTTGGCACGCAGATATTTACTAACTCCAGTTTCCTGCAGTTAAGTGTTCCTGCCACATTTAGTATTCTGTCTTCTGGGTGCCTCCATTCATGTTCTATATTGAAATTTAAGTTTGTGTGTAGCTGTACTTGTGTGCCTCCTGTATGATTACTATCCCCTGCTCCATAGGCCTTCGTTACCCAATTCAGCCTCATCATATGCATGTCTATGCATTTCATGTGTGTCTCTTGTAAGAAGCTGATATGGGTGTTGTTTCTCCAGAGATGTTGTATGACTGCCCTTATTTTCTGATCTGTTTGCATCCCTTTTACATGTCAGGTGTAACCCCCATACAAATTGGGGTTTACTATAATGTCTTCCTGTGCTCCCTAATTCCCACTGTCAGGGTGGTGGCCTGTCTGCAGCAGTTCTGTTTGTCTGCATGAGAGTGCTTTAGTAAGCCTCCATGCACGTCTCTTTAAGAGAATGTCTAGCTTGTGTTAGAAAATTAGTCTGGGCTGGGTCTGAGTGATTTAAGGCTCGCGACCAGCCTGTAGTCACCAACCAGACAGTCTGTTGCTCTGTTCTATTCTGCAGTCTCTACTTGTGCAGAGGAAGCCCTATTAGGGAACATGATTATTTACTGTTTACCTGCTATAATAACAATGATAGAGAAGTTTGTCTAACCTGCTGTAAATTGCAGCTTGAACTTTTGAATAGGAGCCACCATTTTGGTTCTGGACTTCCAATGTTAAACTAATTGAACCTCGGGGGACCTACAGTAAAATGGAGACTGTCCCCAGAGGTCTTGTGGGAAGGAAATTCTGTGGTAATTGTAGTTTTAAGGGTTTGGCACCTAAATGGACCTGGGGGAGCCCTTGCTGTGACAGATCAGTTCTCTCAGCCAACCGAAAACTTTGCATTGCAGAGGAAATGCCCAGAACTGCCTGAAGTAGAGTCAGTCGAAGGTTGGAGGTTGAAGAGCGAACAGCTCAAGCTGTCAAGCAGCTGCTCCTAGTAGAAGCATAGGAGAATCAGCGGGAAGGTTCTGCTGGCCTGCTTGCCACGTTCTCCAGCCTTGAGTGTGAAAGTCAGACTTTTCCGAGTGCTGGTCAAGACCTGCAGCAGCAGAGACAGAGCAAGAGCGAGAGAGAGAGAAAAGAGTGTTATTGCTACTTACAAGTGGACTGAAGACTTGCTCCCGAAGCGATCGGTCCGCCCGACAGAGAGCCTCAGATCAAAGGGTTTGTGCAGTAAAGCTTGCATGGCAATCGGACTTTATTGAACTGTGGCTTGGGAAACAAAATGTTGTAGATGTGCTGAATGTGTTTTGTGGGTCATGATTTGGTTCCCCATGGCAAGCTCGGCTACACCAGCTGGAGGCCTTCCCAGCATCCAACCACGGACCTTTTCTGAAATGTTTCTCCTGCCTGGGCCTTGCCACCTCAGCCTAGGCTGCTACTCCTGATTCAGAGACATTCTCAGTGAAAGACCCACTTTGGAATTCAGCCCCCTGCTCCATACCACTGAACAGGTAGCGACCACCAGGAGCTGAGTCGTGTAGGCCCTACTTACCCTGGCAATCCAGTGCAACACCACAAGGCCTTCATCTTGCCTGTCCTGCATCCTGATCTGGGTAGCGTGAGTACAAATCAGGGTAGCTCCCTGCAACAACAGCTGCAATCATAGTGTGCCATCTGATTATCTTGTTTTGGGTCTATTGCAATGGACTGAGCCCTCCGGCTCCGAATTACAAATATTTGGGTTGTGTGCAAGTTAACTGTTTTTCCTTCCTAAGGGCATCAACAACAGCTGCAATGCTGACCTACCCTGGGCAACGCTTCAGGGTAGCCCATGTAACATACTGGGTACCCAGGGTTGTGGGACTGTTTCAAAGGGACTTACAGTGCATGCTGAATTAATCTGCATCAAATCCGAAGTACCAATCATTTGCTAGATTCACACCCCACGCTTGTTCACTTCCCCTGAATAAACCAGATTGTAGGTTTTCACATTTATCCTGGCTAGTGTGTGCCTTATTGGTTGGGTTACAGCATTATTATTGTCTTGTTGCATCACTGGTCTTATTTTCCAGGGGATCTCTAGGGCAGTTGCAGAAGATCCAGCCCTGGTGGTATGTGCAAGGGGTGTGAGCATATTATTACTGTTATTTGGTGAATTTGAATGTTCTGTCACTTTATTGTTCAGGCCACTAGATGGGTTGGTGGGTGGTTATAGTGTCCCAGAGGGTTATACCAACAGCAGCTACACTATCCCAAAACCATTCCTCCGTGGAGGCACCTGTTCACTGAACTCTGGCCCTTCAACTTGTGCATAGTCACACGAGCAGAGGTAATAGCCCATAGGATAATGCCATCTAGGGGTTGCATCTTGGAGGCACTGCTATGACTTGTGCCCTCTAGTGGCCAAAAGGTAAAATTTCAGTCAAGTGCAGAACAGAGACAGGAATTGAAATGGAAGCGCTTACCACGCCCAAATAGAAAATTTCTCCCCACAAGCTGGTTGTGTCCCACATGATGGGGTGGAGTGAGGCTGAAGGGATTGATCACAGCTAGGCCATATTGTTACTTGATATCCCACAGGGGACCTCTAATGAAACTATTGAAGAAACTGTAGGGAAGGCTAAGTGTCTGGGAAAGGCTGGTGTATGGGGGCAGGACTCAGATCTGTTTGACCAGACCTTGGTGGCCCTCCTTTGTTGTAGCCTTCCTATAGACCCTGAAAAGGTACCCCCTGTTATTATGCCTGAAGGGTCCCAGAAGGGGTGGAAAATTGTTCATTTGCAATGTGACCCATTTTCCCCTGGGGTTCCCTGAGGGTGGAGGGGTTCAAAGACAAACTGTTAAGGCTGCTAGCTGCTGAAGGCTGGACAGCTAAGGAATTGTTAAAGGTTTTGGGGGATTCAGAGGAGACCACTCCCATACAATCTCCCCTGGCCTCTCCATCTACTCCCAGGGCATCCCCTGTTGTGACCTCCTCCATCGTGATACCTTCTGTACACCTGGACTCCTATCAAAGGCTCAGACTGTTCTCTGGTGCAGTTCCTGTACCATTGGGGTGGGGACCTAGAAACATGGATGGATTATGCTACTCCACTGATCCAAGAGTGGCAAAGTTCAGAGGGGGAGAAGAGACTAATGGAAAGCTTAAGGGACCCTGCACTGAAAGCTATCCGATTTCTCTGATCACCAACTCAGAGGCCACTGCAGCTGAGTATCTCTCTACATTAGAAGGGGTGTTTGTCAGCACAAAATCTAGGGAAGACTCAATGTGGAAGTTCAAATCTGGTAAACAAAGGAAAAATTAAAAGTTGTCTGATTTTGTCACCCGAATTGAACGGGCCTTGCAGATGATCATAAAAAAGGGTGTGTTCCCTCTAGTGAACTGAACTGAGTCATACTGAAGCACATTCCCATATCTGCCAGTTACTTTAGTGTACTCCTGCTGAAGTTGAAGTTTCAAGACAGGAAAGCTAACCCTCCCGAATACTGCTGGCTGATAAAGGAGATTCGAGAAGCTGATAACTATGAGGATGATGGGAGTCTTATTCAGGGGTTGCCAACACCAACCGAGTCTCAGACCAATCCAAAGAAAGAGAGGAATCTGTTTAGACCCAGCAGGTCAGAGAACTGCTCAAATAGATAAAGGAGACTCAAGCCAGTCGAAAAACCACGGCTGAAGCAGTCAGAAGCTCCCACCCTTGCCCGTTACTGACTGGGACTAGGAATGAGACTCCACCTGTGGGTGTGGGGGCAAACACCATCGCTCCTGAACCCCAGGCTGAGTCAAAATTGGTGGAAGAAATGAGAGAAGTGAGAGCACTAGTGGGGGACCTCATGCATGCCACTCGTACTTCTGCCCACTGGGGAAGTTGTGGGGACAGGGAACCTGAGCCCAAGTCAAAGGAAGACAGTAGGACACCCTCCTCCAAGTGGCACAAAGTTCAGAAAGAACCTAGCCATTCCAGTGATTCCAGGGAACAGGTGTTCTGCTACAGGTGTGGAGAAGATGGGCATACTTGACTAGGCTGTAACTCTCCAGAAAACCTGCGGAAAGTCATGACCAAACTGCTAAACTTGGTTCATCAGAACAATATAAAGCCCCAATTGGGCCCACTTTGAAAGTTTTTTCCTCTAAAACTGCTGTAGGACAGTCTGCCAAACCAACCTCTCCGGAGTGGTTTGAGATGGGGGGCCCCTCTATGAAGACCACAGTAGCAGTTAATGGCATTTCCACTCACACTGTGCTACACAGTGGCTCACAGGTCACCATCATATTTCAAGACTGGTATGACCAGCACTAATCTGACCTCCCACTCCAACCCCTCAAAGGACTGCATGTATGGGGGTTGACCTCCCACTCCAGCCCCTCGAAGGACTGCATGTATGGGGGTTGACCTCCCACTCCAGCCCCTCGAAGGACTGCATGTATGGGGGTTGACCTCCCACTCCAACCCCTCGAAGGACTGCATGTATGGGGGTTGACCTCCCACTCCAGCCTCTCAAAGGACTACATGTATGGGGGTTGAGTGAGAAATCCTATCCTTACCTGGGTATGTATGAATTTGGTTGTCCTTTCCTGCTGCTGTAGCGGGTTTGGATGAGCAAATTGAGACCCTGGCCTTGGTGTACCCACCAACTGGACTGTATGATAGAGTCCCTTTACTAATTGGTACCAATGCACATATGTTTTGCCAGTTGGCCCAGTTTTGTCAGGAAAAGCAAGCTAAGTGGACTGGAAGTGCCCTGCACATTCTGGCCCTAGTATGATGAGTCTATGATTTACAGATGCAAACACAAGAGATTGAGAGAGATGAAACCATGGGGGTAGTCTGGAAAAAGGATCCTGACTCACTGGTGTCACAAACGCACTCCAGGAGTCAGGCCCTCTGCTCCCACAATGCTCAACCTCGAAGTGGAATATGTGAACAGGAGCCAAAAGGGTAACTCTCCCATCTGTTTTGGATTCAATCAACTACCAGTCTCAAGTCCTCGGGCCAAATATGAACCCTTTTTTGCTAACACACCCAGGTAACAGGTCCAAATGTCACACCCTCTTTGGGGAAATGCAGTGTAATACTTAACCCCAGCGGGCACACAACCTGGCTCACAATCCCCCATCCGACTCAGTTGAGACCTTGATATTTTTCTTACCTTGGTGCATATGGTAACACACTGTAAGCGCTTAAGAGTTCTGCTAGAATTACCAACACTGTCCCAGCATTCACACTCAAAATGAGGAAAAGGCTTAGGCAGGATTTCAAAGAAGACAAAGTTTACTAGAATTAAAAATAGTAAATAAAATACAAAAAAGCAGAACGTATAACATTTAGGGTACAGGCATAAAAATAAATGGACAATTACTGTATAAATAAACTGTCTTATACTGAGTATCTAATCCTAGCCTAATTTCAATTAGTAAATAGTGGTGGTTGAATTACCCAACTTCGGTAGAAGTGCTTCTTGAGAGTGTGTTCTTTCAGGAGTCCAGAAATAAAAATCACTCTTTTTCTTGAGCTTTGACAGTCTGTAGGGAACAAGGGTCCCCCCCAGCTTGTGAGGTTACAACTCAGTGGTGATGCTGGCTATGAGGTCACTCACATTCCTGCATCTGCACATTTGCTAAACATCCCACTACAAAAAAAAAATAAAATATATAATTTTTTTAAATTAGTGAGCTACGGTTTTATGGCAGGTCAGAATTACCCCTTTGATCTTCAGATGATATTCCTGAGCTATTTCTCTTAGTGGTGAAAAGTTTAACGGGTAAGTGTCAGAAGTTGGCTTACCTCCTGATGTCATAAAATGCAATATTTTCACTTCAAAGCGCCAACCCTCTGAGAACATACCTTACAATTTCCACTCGGGTTTTGTTAGGCGTGTGTTAGTTTCCCTTGAAGTTAGTTGGTTCCTTCCTCTCAGAGGAAGAACAGTATATTTTTGAAACTCCAATGTCCCATGATGCCCTCTGCTGACTGCCATGCTTCCCAAGCAGAAATTCAAAGAAACATGTATTTATATCACAAATAATAACAAGTAAATGGCTACCATCACACTCCTCTCTCCTAGACTGAATTTGGGGGAATCTATTCCTAGGCATAGAATGAGTTTCCCAAATTCAGTTCACTGCTCTTACTGATGTGATTGCCCGTTTGCTGCCCCTGCCCTGTGAGTGACAGTCATGTAGTAGCCCAGCAAGGCAAGGCTCCATCTTAAAAGTCTACTGTTTGTTTTACCCATTTGTGCCAGCCACACCAAGGGGTTATGATCTGTTTGTACCTCAAAAGTGTTGCTCTATAGGTATGGCTCTAATTTATTTACTGCCAACACCATTGCAAGACATTGTTTCTCTACTGTAGAATAAGCCTGCTCCCTGGGAAGTAACTTCTTACTGAGCTACACTATTGGGTGATTTTTCCCTTGGTTAGACATCTGGCTAAGTACTGCCCCAATACTCACATCTGAGGCATCTGTCTGGACCAGAAATGGTTTACTGTAGCCTGGACGGACTAATACAGGAGCACCGCACAGTGCCACCTTTAGCTGCGTAAAGGCTTGCTCACAGGCTGGTTCCCAGTTTACCATTTTAGGCATTCTTTTCTTTAGCAGGCCATATAGCGGAGCTGCCAGAGCACTGTAATTTGATACAAATTTTCTATACTACCCTGCAGTCCCTAGAAAATTCTGAACCTGCTTCTGTATTTCAGGTCTGGTCCATGCCTTTATTGCCTCTATCTTTGCTTGATTAGGATGGAGCTGTCCCCGCCCTACTACATGCCCTAGGTATGTTATCTCAGCCATGGCCACCTGGCACTTTTCAGCTTTTTCAGTGAGCCCGGCCCTCTGTATCCTGCCTAACACTTCCCTAAGGTGGGACAGGATTTCATTTCAGCTGGCACTGAAGATGACAATATCATCCAGGTATGCAACAGTGTACTCTTCAGTACCTTTTAACACCTGGTTCACCAACCTTTGGAAGGTGGCAGGGGCGTTCTTCATTCCGAAAGGCATTACTTTAAACCCAAATAACCCTATTGAAGTGATGAAGACCAACCTCTCATGAGCTCTGGCAGTTAACTGTACCTGCCAATACCCTTTCATCAAGTCAGTAGTGGTAAGGTATGTCACCCCTCCCAACTTGTCCAGTAGTTCATCCATCCATGGCATTGGGTGGGCATCTGACTTCATGACTATGTTAAGCCCATGATAGTATAAACAAAAATGAGTAGAGCCATCTGGCTTTGGAACAAGGACTACGGGTGAGGCCCAGGGGCTGTGGGATTTCTGGATTACTCCTAAATCCAGCATTTCCTCCACCTCCCTCCTAATGTCCTTTTGGGCAGCTTCTGACACCCAATATGCTGTCCGCCGTATGGGTGCTTGTGTCCCCATATCTGCATCATGTGTCGCTAGAGGGGTTAGTTCAAGTTTGGCATTAAACAATGGGGCAAAGTCTGCTGAAGCCTCCCTTACTTCCTGGATCTGGTCTGGGGTCAACCGGACAATATTTTGATTGCCTCCACAGAGGACTCCCACTTGCTTTCTTCCAGCAAGTCCAGAAGGGGGGCTTCCTCATCTGTCCCCTCCCCAGGACTACACACTGCAAACACCATGCCAGCCCTATTTGCATATGGCTTCATCATGTTGACATGGTACATCCTTTTGGTATGTCTTCTGTCAGGCAGTTCTACAATACAACTTACATTATTCACCTGTCTGACTACTTTGTATGGTCCTGCTCACTTGGCCTACAGCTTATATTTATGGACTGGGATTAGGACCATGACATCCTGAGCCACACTGTATGAGTAAGCTCTGACTCTGTGGTCATATCATATCTTTTGCTTCCACTGGGCTGCTGCCAGGTTGCTCTGGGCTGTTCCCCTAAGCTCCTCCAGCTTTTCCTAACCTTAGGACATAATCCACTATGGGAGTTCCCCTGGGTGGCATGCTTTCCTTCCCAGTCCTCTCGGAGCAAGTCTAGGCACCTCCCTGTATGCGAACAACAGGTGGGGAAGGTATTTTTACCAGTTCCTTCCATGCTGTTCAGCAAATGCTTGGAGTATTGATTTAAGTGTACCATTAAACCCTTCCAAAAGCCCATTGATTTGTGGGTGATAAGGTGTTGTGTTGTGTGCCTCAGCACCACCCCACACTTCTCTGACAAACACTTCATCATGTCTGACATGAAGGAACCCCCTCGATTGGTGATAACCTCCTATGGGAATCCAACATGGGAGAAAATCCCTGACAAGGCATTTGCCACTTTGTCTGTTCTCTGCGAGGATAGGGCGACTGCCTCTGGGAAACGGGTTGCATAATCCACCACTGTTAGGATAAACCTCTTCCCATAGGATCTGGGGGTATTCAAAGACCCTACAATATCCATTCCTACCCTCTGGAATGGCTCCTCCACTATGGGCAAGGAAATTGGGGTGGCTTGGGTTTTTCTACCCGCCTCCCCTATTTCTTGGCACCGGTGACAAGACTTGCAGTACTTCGTCACCTGCTGGGTAAAGTTAGGCCAATAGAAATTCTGGGTGAGTTGCTGTGTAGTGCACATGATTCCCAGATGTCCAGACATGGGGATATCATGAGCAACCGCTCATGGTACCCATGGGGAATAACAAGCTGCCTGCCCATCCCCCCTGTCCTTATGTCCTGCGTATACAGTAGTCTCTTGTCCCAGTAAACTCTATGTCTCAGATCACCTCCTAGTGCTCCATCAAATTCTGCCCAAGCCCTCAGCCACTCTAAACTAGGGTAATTTTTCTGAGCAGCTGCAAAATCTTTACACATTCTCAAGGCATGGGACAGGTCCCCTCCAAATTCTAAACTAGGATCCTTAGCTCTAGCGTCAGGGCATTCAGAGTCACTGCCATCCCTAATCCTCTGTTAATTGGCTGCCCCTCCCTCCTCAGAGTAACCATCTGTAGCTGTTCTGTTACCTGCTACCTGGGGAATTTCTACCCCCCTTTCACTATTCTCCATATCAGAAGACACAGGCTGGGGAACCAGCCTCCCAGTGTTTTCCACAGGGGCTTCTATGGGGTCCATGGAACCACAATTTGCCTTTGCCGTCTGACTGCAGAAAACTCCACACACCATCCCATTTTGGAGATTGTTCCCTATAATCACATCCAGGGCAAGATTTTCTGCCACTGCAAATTTTTGCACAGTCTCTCCTGTCTAACCCCAGTCCAGGAGAACACTAGCAAGTGGCAGTGTGTTCTCCTCACCAGTGAATCCCTGTTCTGTAACAAACTGATTGGGTATAAGCTGTTCTGACTCAGCCAAATCCCCTTTTGCCAAAGTAAGGAATGCCCCTGTGTCCCTTAAACCATGGATCTGAACCCCATTTACAGTAACTGGGTGTATGTGCTCCCTCATGTTTACTGGCATGCTTTCAGGGATACACAAAAAAAAATCTAATTCCTAGCAGCACTTTGCACACTCTTTGCCTTTTTAGGACACTGTCTTACAAAATGCCCAGGTTATTTGCAAAGCCAACAACCATTTCTTTTATCAGGCAAATTCTTCTTTGTAACCTAGGGCTGCCCACTTTCTGAAGAGGCAGCAAAGGTTTTAGCTGTCCTGAAGGTGTGCTTTTCCCTTTCTTTGCTACCATGCCCACCCCACTCCTTCTCAGAGCAGATCTGCTCCTAGTATAGCGATCTGAGAGCTTGTCAGCCTCCTGCACTGTTTTTGGATCTCAGTCCTCAAGTCAGGTTTTCAGCTTTGCTGGGCAAGCCCAAAAGAACTGCTCCAAAAGTACAGCATCCTCAATTTACTCTACAGAGTCTGCTTGTAACCCTTCCCACTATTTTAAAAACTGACATTATTTAATGGCTAGCTCCTCGTAGCTCATATCACAGCTTCTCCTGAGCTTACGGAATCTAACTCCGTATGCTTCAGCTATCAAGTCATACATTTTTAACAATGCAGCTTTAAGTTTGCCATAATCATTACTGTCCTGATTGTCCATTTGACTCAATGCGTCACAATCTTTCCTGGTAAGCAGCGTGGATAGCTAGAAGTTCCAGTACTCTCTGGGAATTTTTGTCTCCATGCATACCTTTTCAAATGAGTTTAAAAATGCATCCATATATTCCCCCTCTCTAAATTCAGCTATCAATTTAGAATTTAATTTGTAACCCGGTCCTGGAGTCTCAGGTTCACCCATGCCACTTACCTGCTCTGGCACTGGTCTTTTGGAGTTGTAGCTTCTCCAGTTCAAATTTCCTCTGACACTCTCTCTCCTCTTGCTCGGCCTCTCTCCGATGCTGGTTTTCTTTTTCTCTCTACTGCTCACTGCTCTCTCTCTCTCTCTCTCTCCTCTCTCTCTCACTGTCTCTCCATCTCCATCTGGAACTTCTGCTCAAATTCCAGCTCCATTTTCAACTCTCTCTGCAGCCTGATCCTTTCTGGCTCTAGAATGGTGGTGACCTTCCCCTGCTGCTGTGACTCTTGGCTCACACTGGTCCCACTGTCATCCTCCTCCCTGGGTCTGGACACTGTGGTGGACCTTGGACCCTCCAGGCACAAGGTCTGCTATCTTTCAGTCATTGACTATGACTTGAGGTCTTGAGCATCGGCTGCCACAAAAGCTTCCATGAGGTGCTGCTTGTTTCACCCCTTGCAAAGGACTCCTCTTTCCTGTCACAACTGCCTCAGGATTCTGAAGTATACTCACTGTAGGTGTAAGTCATCTTCTTCCCTAAGCTACGGCTACACTAGCTTGCACCCCAAAAAAAAATACAACAGGTAGGGGACTTGGACTGTAACCACAATGATACAGTTCTTTTTTTTTCAAATCACTGCCTTATTTTGCGTATGAACTGTTACAGTTTATCAATCTGACACACTGGACTGTTAATGCTTGTGTCACTAAATAATTTCACAGTATGCAAGCAAATCTTTTTGATTGCAGAACTGTACAATAAATCCTTTGGATTGCACCACTGCCAACCAGATGTGTCACAAACGCACTCCAGGGGTCAGGCACTCTGCTCCCACAGTGCCCAACCTCGAAGTGCAATATGTGAACAGGAGACAAACAGGGTAACCCTCCTGTCTGTTTTGGGTCCAATCAACTACAAAGTCTTAAATCCTCAGGCCAAATATGGACCCTTTTTTCACTAGCACGCCCAGGTAATGGGTCCAAATATCACACCCTATTTGGGGAAATGCAATGTAATACTTAACCCCAGCGGGCATACAACCTGGTTCACAATACTCCAGCTGACTCATTTGAGACCTTGGTATTTTCCTTACCTTGGTGCATATAGTAACACACTGTAAGCGCTTAACAGTTCTTTCAGAATTACCAACACTGTCCCAGCATTCACACTCAAAATGAGGAAAAGGCTTAGACAGGATTTCAAAGAAGACAATGTTTACTAGAATTAAAAATAGTAAATAAAATACAAAACATGGAACATATAACATTTAGGGTACAGACATAAAAATAAATGGACAATTATAAACACACTGATTAATACTGAGTATCTAATCCTAGCCTAGTTTCAATTAGTAAATAGTAGTGGTTGAATTACCTAACCTCGGTAGAAGTGCTTCTTGAGAGTTGTGTTCTTTCAAGAGTCCAGAAATAAAAAGCACTCTTTTTCCCCGAGCTTTGACAGTCTACAGGGAACAAGGGTCCCCCCACCTTGTGAGGTCACAGCTCAGTGGTGATGCTGGCTGTAAGGTCACTTACATTTCTGCATACCAAATTAGTGTCATGCATCTGCACATTTGCTAAACATCCCACTAAAATGTGTATATATATATATATATATATGTGTGTGTGTGTGTGTATATATATATTTTTTTTTAATTAGTGAGCCACAGTTTTATGGCAGGTCAGAATTACCCCTTTGATCTTCAGAGGATATTCCTGAGCTATTTCTCTTAGTGGTGAGAAGTTTAATAGGTAACTGTCAGAAGTTGGCTTACCTCCTGATGTCATAAAATGCAATATTTTTACTGCAAAGCATCAACTGTCTGTAAACATAACTTTTACAATTTCCTCCCAGGTTTTGTTAGACATGTGTTAGTTTCCTTTGAAGTTAGTTGTTTCCTTACCCTCAGAGGGAGTACAGTATATTTTTGAAAATCCAATGTCCCATGATGCCATGTGCTGACTGCCATATTTCCCAAGCAGAAATTCAAAGAAACTGATATTTATATCACAAATATAATACAAATAATAACAAGTAGATGGCTATCATCATCACAACTGGTTATACCTTCCAATGCTCAGTACGCCATCAGTGGTAAAGTGCACCTAGCAGATGTTAAAAATAAAATCCTTATGCTGGATGCCCCAGAAGAGGGGGAAACTGCCTGAAGAACTATTGGCCAAGCCTAGTATTCTACCTGCTCGGGCCCATGCCTACACCCAGTGGATAGTGGTGCAAGTTCAGAACATGTCAGATTGAGAAGTTCAGGTGAATGGAGGGTGCACCCTAGCCACTGTATATTGTGCAGATACAGTTATGCTACTCAGTAAGAAGTGCCCTGGAGAGGGTGAATGGGTGGCCCCTGAACTGTTTGACTTTGGAAAGTCCCCCCTTTCTGCAGAATGGAAAGCCAGGACCAGCCAGAAGCTGTCTCAGAGAAGCCAAGTATTCTTCTTGAAAGAGTGGGACGTAGGTTGTGTCACAGAGGCTGAACACTGCATCCAACTTCATGATGAGAGGCCATTCAGAGAGAGGTCTTGTTGCCTTACACCTGCTGACATAGACAATGTTAGACGTCATCTTCAGGAATGCTGGCTGGAGGTATTATCCAAGAGTTTCAAAGTCCATATTCCAACCTGATTGTGGTAGTCTGGAAGAAAAATGGGTCATTGAGGATGTGTGTGGACTACTGGACGTTAAATCAGCAACCTGTCTGGGACCAATACACCATGCCCCATATCCAGGATGCCCTCAACTGCCTCAGTGGGGGCAAGTGGTTTTCAGTACTTGACCTTCACTGTAGGTATTACCAAATCCTGATGGCCCTGGAAGACTGAGAGAAAATGGCCTTCATTTGCCTCCTGGGTTTCTAAGAGTTTCTACATATGCCTCAAGGTATTTTGGGTGCACCCACCACTTTCCAGCAGTTGATGGAATGAGTGGTGGGAGACATGAACTTACTAGAATGCCTTGTATATCTTAATGACATCATTGTGTTCAGCCGGACCTTTGAGGAACATGAAGCTCGCCTGTTTAAGGTTCTTGATCGATTAGAAGACTTTGGAATAAAGTTATCAATAGACAAGTGTCAATTCTGTTGGTCACATAGTGTCAGCTGATGGGATTCAGACAGACCCCGAGCAAGGTGGAGTCTTTGATCACCTGAACCCAGCCTAGCAATACTGGACTTTCACCCCACTCACCCAATTAAACCACAAAACTATATTTTTTAAGATTCTTGGAATTTTTCTTTTATCTCAGTAACATCCAGTATTAACTTCTACATTTCAGGTTAAACCCTTCTTCAGGAACTGGTTTCTTTGTTACTGGTTTCTTTTCTGTCTTTTCACTGTCTCTGTTCTTATTTTTAAGTTTTTAGTTTTCACTCCCACCACTATTCTGTACGCCTTTTCATTTCTCATTCTTTTCAGATTTAATAATGTTCCAGCAGACAGCTTGTAAAATATGCAAATTCCCCAGTTTTTATAGTTAAGTTTTGCAATAGATCTTTCCACCAAGAACTGCTTGGCATTCACCAGTCGGAGCCTAACCCCATCTGAAAACAAGCTTTCAGCTTAGTGTGTCTCACCTGGCTAAACAATTGGGGGGGGGGGGGAAATTATCCAGTACACAGGCTTCAGTTTCTTGCATTAAAGTGGGCTGTAGTAGACCAATTCCATGAAAACCTTTATGGTGCCAAGATTCTGATCAAAACTGACAACAATCTTCTCACTTATGTTATCCAATTTAGCTGAGGTCACTTATGTCCAGACCTCAGTTAAATTGGATGCTATGGGGCATCGCTGGTTATCTGCACTTTCCACTTATGATTATTCAGTGGAGTATAGACTAGGCTTAAACCACAATGATGCTGATGCCCTTTCCAGAAGACCTAACTCTAATATTGGGTGAGCATGTCCAAACAGTCTGTCAAAGCCCTTTGCCAAAAATTTGACAAGGATGAGCATCCCTCTCCTGAAACAGTGAATTGCCTAGTAGACTGCTTAGGTCCTCCTTACACTTGTGTCCCTGTGGCCTACTGCCATCTTGCTGCCTTAGACCTCAGCGCCTTGCCTCAACATACTTCTGACAACATACAGTGGGGGCAGGCTCAGAATCCCACAATTAAGCCCGTGCTCAATGCTGTACATGCTGGGAAAGATGTGTCCAAGCTTCTCTCCTCAGATCCACAAACTGCTCTGCTGTTTAAAGAGGGGCCCAGACTAAAATTACCTAACCAGCTACTTTATAGAAAGACTACAAGCTGACAAGGTCAAACTGACAAACAGTAATTAGTGCTACCTACAGCTTTGAAATGTGTAGTTCTACAGGTCCTCCATGACCAGATGAGGACACTTGTGTTGTGACTGAACTACCGACATGGCCCATGCTCGATTCTGTTGGCCAAAAATGGGGACTAACATTGAGACTTATATCAGGACTTACAGCTGTTGTCTCCAGAGAAAAGCTCTTCCCCAGAGGGCTGTACCCTTAGTCAACATTCTACCAGAATGCCTATGGAGCTTGTGTGCATTGATTTCTTGTGCCTTGAACCAGACCAGAAGAATATTGGCAATGTGCTAGTGGTGACTGATCATTTCACATGTTATGCCCATACCTATCCAACTAAAGACCAGAAAGCATTCACAGTGGCCAAGGTCCTAATTGAGAAGTTCTTTGTCTATTATGGTGCTCCTCAGAGAATTCACTCTGATTAGGGGAGGGACTTTGAAAGCCACCTGATCAAGGAAATGCACTCACTCTGGGTAGTACAAAAATCTAGAACTACCCCCATCACCCCAAGGGGGAGTCACACTCTGAAAGGTTTAACCGAATGCTACTGGACTTGCTGGGCACACTCCGTCCCCAGGACAAGTCAAAATGGAGCCAACAGATATGCACCTAGGTACACGCCTATAATTGCACCAAAAGTGATGCCACTGGGTTTTCTCCCTACTGTCTGCTATTTGGTCAGGATTAAGCCCTGTTTCCCATAGATATTTGCTTTGGAGTGTCTCCTGATGAAGTCAAAATCTAAAAATCATCTGCAATATGCTCAGAAATTAAAGGCCCAGTTAAACCATGTTTACCAGTTAGCACACACCATGGCAACAAAAAGAAACTTGGCAAATAAAGAAAGGCATGACAAGCCTGTCAAGGCTCAGGAACTGCTTTCTGGAGACTGTGTCCTGTTACAGAATTTGGGATTGCATGGAAAACATAAAATTTCTGATAGGTGGCACCATCTCCCCTATGTTGCTGTCAGTAAGCTGGGAGATCTACCCATCTATAAAGTGCGCCCTGAAAATGACCCACGAGCAATCAAGACAATGCACTGGAATCATTTGCTGACAATTGGTTAAATAATCATCAACTCTGCACCCCAAGATACTGCCCCTCCTTGGCCGACAACTAGAGCTGCAGCTAAAAAGAAAACGATAACCCTTTCTCCAGTTGTCAAAGATTCAAGGCCTTCCCCCAGGCAGGCCCAAAATGACATTGATTGCCAGTCTGAATCTGATGACAGTGAGGGTGAAGCATCCTAGTATCCCTCTAATGAATTGAGTCAGTTGTTCTAAGGCCAACCCCATGTACAATTTCGGAGATGAGGCTGGACCTTCAGGACTATCTAACCCCTCCAGCTTTCTCCACAATCCCTGTACCCCTGAAAGTGAAGTGCAAAGCATGAATTCTGATGTAGCTGACTCTTTGGGTCTAGTAGAGTTATTTGAGTTCCAGGAAAGAAAACCTGACACAGTAAACCCCACTTGTGACATACCAGCAAGCATAGAACTGCTTGCCAATAATGAAGTGGACAGTGTTATGGAAAATGATGTTAAAGAGGTAAATGGTTCTGAAAATATCAGTAATGTGCTGCAAGACTTAAATTCCATGAAATTCCCCCTAGATGACAAACCTGGAATTTTGTCAGAGGCAAATGAAAGTAGTATGATAGAACAAGAAGCTGACTGTGCTTCCAGTATGAAGGTACTCCTTTCAGATTCAAACATGTCTGCTGAAAAGAAGGAGCTTGTGCCTGTTCCTCCCAGTAAGTCTGTAAGAATCATCAGACCAGTGATACATCTCAGTTGTGACTCCCCTGGGAGGTCTGTGGATCTTCCCTTACATGTTGTTCATAAAGGGGTGTATATTTCTGAAAAGCTCTCATCCTAAACTGAGCAATTCTGCTACTTCCAAGTTACTAGTTAAGCCCTCAAACCATGGTGCCCATAACCCTGCTCCATGCAGCCCTAATATACCTGATAGGGACAGGCCCCAAGCCATGTGAGTTAAAGTATATGAGGAAATACAGACCTGAATGGTCAGATTAATGTGGTTATCTGTTTGAAACTGTTTTGAATATGCTGATATGTTTATGAAAAAGTATGAAAACTGTATCCTTGTAGGAAATGTTATTGCCGTGGAAAAGTATAGTAATGCTCAGTGCCAGTTTATTTTCACTGATGCATCAGTCTTTTTCTTTATGATATACCAGATGAAACATGCATGTATTCTAGTAAAATGTTTTCTATATAGAATGTTATAGTAAGTATAGACTTGAAGCAGATGCCAAGTTTTTCCAGGCAGGGAAGAGTATAACCCCCCTACAAAATTGGGTTTATTATAATGTCTTCCTGTGCTTCCTAATCCCCACATCAAGGTGGTGCCTTGTCTGCAGTAGTTCTATTTGTCTGCATGAAAGTGCTCTAGTAAGCCTCCGTGCCTGTCTCTTTAACAGAACATCTAGCCTGTGTTAGCAGATTAGTCTGAACTGGGTCTGAGTGATTTAAGGCTTGCGATCAGCCAGACTGTCTGTTGTTCTGCTCCATTCTGCAGGCACTACTTGCACAGAGGGAGCCCTGTTAGGGAAAGTGATTATTTACTGTTCATCTGTTATAATAATGACAGAGAAGTTTGTCTAACCTGCTTTAAATTGCAGCTTGAACTTTTGAATAGGAGCCACCATTTTGGTTCTGGACTTTCATTGTTGGACCAATCAAACCTCCGGGGACCTAAAATGGAGACTGTCCCCAGATGTCTTATTGGAAGGAAATTCTGTATGTAATTTTAGTTCTAAGTGTTTGGTGCCTAAATGAACCTAGGGGAAGCCCTTGCTGTGACAGACAGTTCCCTCAGCCAACCAAACCCTTTGGATCTTGGAGGAAGTGTTCAGAACTGCCTGAAGCAGAGTCAGTCAAAAGTTGGAGGTTGAAGAGTGAACAGCTCAAGCTGTCGAGTAGTAGCTCCTAGTAGGAGCATAGGAGAATAGGTGTGAAGGCTCTGCTGGCCTGTGTGTCACATTCTTCAGCAGCAGGAGAGAGAAAAGCGTGATATTGATACTTACAAGTGGATCGAAGACTTGCTCCAGAAGTGATCGGCCCACCTGATGTTAGAAGAGAGCCTCAGAGTGAAAGGTTTACGCAGTAAAGCTGTGATTGGCAAACAGACTTTATCCTAGCTGTGGCTTGGGATACTAAATGTTATAGATATACTGACTGTGTTTTGTGGGTCGTGATTTGGTTCCCCACGGTAAGCTTGGTTATGGCAGCTGGAGGCCTTTCTAGCACCCAACCTCAAACTTTTTCTGAGCTGTTTCTCCTGCTTGATCCTTGCCACCTCAGCGTAGGCCATTACTCCCAATTCAGAGACATTCTTGGTGAAAGAGCCACTTGGGGATTTGGCCCCCTGCTCAACACCACCAAACAGGTAGCGACCACCAGGAGGTGAGTCGTGTAGGCTCTGCTTCCCCTGGCAATTCAGCACAACACCACAAGGCCTTCATCTCGCCTGTCCTGCATCCAGATCTGGGTAGCGTGAGTGCAAATCAGGGTAGCTCCCTGCAACAACAGCTGCAATCATAGTGTGCCATCTGATTATCTTGTTTTGGGTCTATTGCAATGGACTGAGCCCTCCGGCTCTGAATTACAAATATTTGGGTTGTGTGCATGTTAACTGTTTTTCCTTCCTAAGGGCCCGAACAACAGCTGCAATGCTGGCCTACCCTGGGCAACGCTTCAGGCTACCCTGTGTAACATACAGGGTACCCAGGGTTGTGGGACTGTTTCAAAGGATCACAGTGCATGCTGAATTAATCTGCATCAAATCAGAAGTACCAATCATTTGCTTGTTCACTTCCTCTAAATAAACCAGATTTTTGGTTTTCATGTTTAACCTGGCTAGTGTGTACCTTATTGGTTGGGTTACAGCATTATTATTGAATTGTTGCATTGCTGGTCTTATTTTCCAGGGGGGTATCTAGGGCAGTTGCAGAAGACACAGCCCTGGTGGTAAGTACAGGAGTGTGAGCATATTATTACTGTTATTTGGTGAATGTGAATGTTCTATTGCTTTACTATTCAGGCCACTAGAAGAGTTGGTGGGTGGTTATAGTGTCCCGGAGGGGGTCTATACAACTGCCTGACAGCAAACTTCCCGTAACCAATTTCTGACCAGATTGGCTTTCTGGCTATTTTTATTCTGACATGCATTTCCCCATCCATTCACTCATACCGACTACACAATCCCAGACAGCAAATGGCAACAATGTAAACTCAACAAATAGCTGAAAATTCTTGGTTAAGCTTGAATAGCAAAAAATCAAACAATTTAAATGCTTGCTGAAAATCTTGATTAAACTGTAATGTAAACGTACATGTATCGCAGACTCATAGATGCTATCATTCACTTTAAAATCCAGTAAAAAGGTCACGTGGGGCAGCGCTCTTAATGGCAGCTTAATTCCACAGCTCTCCCCTCTCAACCAGCCGATTCCGTTATCTACCGACTTCGGGACATTATTTTTTGAGTGCTCCTCGGTAATCGCAGTTCTCTACAGCCCACCATCACTTCATTTTGGTGTTTGAGCGATTTCTTAATGAGTTAACGCTAAGGTGTGGTGGAGATTATGGAGGCCGAGATGAAGAGCGCCGGGGCCAGGCACACGCCGCCGAATACCCCTGAAAAAGCAGCCAAAAAGTCGAGAACCCTGCCTATGGGTTCGGGTGCTAAATCTGGCTCCTCAAATGTCTCCTCCAGCCCACTAACAGAGGATTGGTTCCTTCAGGAGCTGATCCCATTCCGTGAAACCCTGCAGGAGATTTCTACTGAGCTTAAATCCATGCGCAGCGATCTAGCTTCTCTCACTACTCGAGTGGGCGACTCGGAGGCTCTTATTAGTTCCCTGGAATCCTGGAAGGGCAAGTGCGAACCCGAGATCATCACGCTCAGGCAACAAATTGCCAAATTAAAACTAAAGAACGGAGGACCTTGAAGGACGCAGTAGGAGGAACAACATCTTGGTGCTGGGTCTACCGGAGGGGGAGGAAGGGCCTGATATCCTGTCTTTTGTGCAAAAACTGTTAACCAAGATTGTTGGCCCCTCGCCCATCTATCCCTCCTACCACATCGAGCGTGCCCACAGATCCCTGAAGCCTAAACCTCCGCCAAGCTCTACTCCTAGACCCATACTTATCAAGCTGCTTAGTTATCTTGAAAGGCAAACACATCCTGTCTAAAATTAAGAGTCTACAGGTGGTCTTGTGGGAGAGTCACACCTTGAGAATATCCCAAGACCTACCATTTGAAACCCGACTGAGGAGATGAGAATTTCATCCGATTGTGACTAAGCTGATTGCTGCAGGGTTCAAGTTCTGCATGAATTATCCAGCTAGGCTGCAAGTTCATCTCGATAACGTCTGGCTTACCTTCGAGAATCCAGACCAAGCCAAAAGTGAACTCTCCCAGAGACTTCCTGACCTTTTTAAATCTGGCTGACTGCTCTGTATAAATACTAGTGTTATTCTTGCTTACCTCGGCTGAATGATTCTGGCTTGATGTTATGCCTACATTTGTGTTCTTTTCTGGCGAGTTGGGTTGGGGGCTGACCGGCCTTCTGCGGGGGTTGGGGCGGTTTTGTTTGTCTGGTCGGGGTTGAGGCCTGGGCTTTCTCCATCTGAGGCCTCTGCCTCATGGCCTGGGGGGGGGTTAGGATCCTTAGTTCCGTTTGTGGTTTTCAGGTGGATTGTTTTTGCTGACGGACTGGCTGGGTCCCTACCAGTTTCCCTTCCCCTTCTCCTTTCCAGGTTAGGTGATGGCTAGCTCGTGGGTTTGGAGCTCTGCTCCTTTGCTTTAAATTTTGCTCCTGGCACTGTCACACTCGGAATCGAGCGAATGATGCAGCGATCAGCTGGGGTACCCCTTTCTCACCACGGTGAGTTTTTTCATGCCACGATGGTTCTGCTTAGCTTTCTGGAGCTGTGAGCCTTTATGTTCCCATATTTGGGTGATCAGTGCACCGACTGTGGGGTAAGATGTAAGGATTTTGTCTGGCATTTACCTTAGGCTGGGGGGGGCTGGGAATGGAGAGCCTTGTGATGCAGCCTCACATCCTGAACTGGGGGGGGGACTGCAGTACCCTGTTTCTTTTTGCTATTCTGCCCCATGTTGCTTTTTGTTAATGGGGATACCATTCCGGGATTTCCGACAGTTCGTCGTGGGCCTGCTAGTCCTGGGGACCAATCCCTTCACTGGTTACTTATTTGGTGTTTTCATGCTTCCCTGGTGTTGAAGGGATGGGTTGTAAATAGTTTCTGGGTGATTTCAGGGTTTTTCATAGGTTTTGTTACTCGGGGAGGCGGGGTTGGGGGGTTTGTCTTAATTTTTAGTCCAGTCATCCCTTGGTTTCGTCTCCCAGGTTTGGGAGCTCTCAGTGCTCAACTTCATTTAAGTTTGTGGGTGACTTGGTCACTTTTTGTGGGTTATTCTGTTAGGGGATTAGGGGAGGGAGGGTGCCTCGAAGAGTTTCAATCCTTATGGCTATTATTACTATTGTCGGGCAAATTTTGAGTATTCCCTTTATTATCATCTGTAATGATGGGTTTGAAGTGTCTGGTTTACTCCTGTGTTAGCTACCATGGCCTCATGAATGCTTAAAATTGCAAGTTGGAATGTCAGAGGCATTAATGACTCTCTCAAGAGACAACAGGTCTTTCTGAATTGTTCCCTTCTTAACGTAGATATAGTTTTCTTGCAGGAAACCCACTTGGCTGCCTCAGAGGACAAGAAATTACGAAGGCTAGGGTTTACCCAAATTTTCACTGCCTCCGGCTAGCAAGGGGGTAGCAATATTAATCAAACATCACGTCAGATTCGTAGTAGAGGACAGTGTTACTGACCACGAGGGTAGATACGTATTGGTCAAGGGCCAGCTTGATAACAATAGTGTGGTTCTAGGGGCGATATACGCTCCAGTTGGAGGTGATCCATCCTTTTTAATGTCCCTGGCAGATATCCTGAGCAGATTTCTGCCTTCCCTTCTCATCCTAGGGGGCGACTGGAATGTGGCTCCTTCCAGCGAGTTAGACAAAACTTATAGACCAATTAAGCCGATGTCCCCTGCACAACATACCCTCTCTGATTTCACTAATCTGCTGGGTCTGTGTGACCCCTGGCATCTCCTTAACCCTGACAATTGACTCTATTCCTTTTACTCCCAGGTGCACCAGTCTTGGTCAAGAATTGACTATATTTTAATTAGTTCTTCTTTAATGAGTTGTACCCATCAAGTTGGTATCGAGCCTATAGTCATTTCGGATCACTCCCTGGTTTGGGTCAAGATTTCCCCGGGTATTCAGGGTCAAAGAGACACGTCATGGAAACATAATGCACAAATCCTGAAGGATGAGCACACAGTTTCCAAAATCAGGGACATGATCCTTTCGTACTTTGACCTGAACCAGGGATCTGTACACCGAGAGGATTTACTGTGGTGTTCCTTCAAATGTTTTATCAGAGAAGAACTCATTAAGATTGTGGCCACTAGGAAAAGGGCAAGGGAGTCCAAAATCAATTCGCTATCTAGCCTGCTGAGGGCAGCTGAAGACAACCTTCTCTCATTCAACTCCCCAGCTAATTTAATGGCTCTTATTAAACTCAGAAATAAGTACAACGATTTGACTTGTGATAGAGCTGAATATGCATTGTTCAAGACCAGAACTAGACATATTGATCAGGGTGAAAAGTCGGGTCGGATGCTAGCTCTGAGATTGAAAGAAATAGAGAGTTCCCGTATAATTCTGGCCCTCAAATCTCAGGACAGCACCACCAAAACGCTACCTAGGGAGATTGCCCAAATCTTTGAATCCTTTTATAAGGACATTTACAGTAGGAGCTCCACACCGTCGCAAGCCCAGATGATAAAGCATTTCTTAGATGGTATCAAGCTCCCTTCCCTCCAGACTTATCATTGTGTCATATTGTCTGCTCCCATCACTCTAGGTGAGGTAGAAGAGACAATCAATGATTTGCCTCTAGGGAAAGCCCCCGGGCCCGACGGTTACCCCCCAATCTTCTACAAGGTTTTTTGTAAAGAGCTATCCCCTCTATTGCTTAAGCTATATGAATATCTGTTTTCTGCGGATGTGATAGATCCCTCTCTCTTAGAAGCGACAATAATTTTAATCCCCAAACCTGATAAACCCTTAGCTGATCCTGCCAGCTACTGTCCAATATCGCTCTTAAATTATGATATCAAAATCCTATCTAAAATTTTATCGTTCAGAATTAAAAAGGTTTGGCAGCACTTGTTGAGCCTGGAACAGGCTGGTTTCGTTCAGGGTAGATCATCCGCTGATCACCTGAGAACCTTAGCCCATGTCTTTCAAGCAGCCCACACCTTGTTAGATCCCATGGTCCTAGTCGCTCTTGATGCAGAAAAACTTTTGATCGAGTGAATTGGGACTTTTGTAGGCCACTTTAGAGAGAATGGGCTTCCCTGATTCCTTTATCCATATGATTAAGGCAATATACAAGTCCCCCTGCTAAAGTCTACTGCAACGGGGTCTTTTCTTCCAGTTTTCCTTTATGCGCTGGCACTCGTCAAGGGTGTCCTCTTTCTCCCTACCTCTTCAACCTGTATTTGGAACCGCTGCTTGTTAGTATTAAAAGTTCGTCACAAATCAGGGGTTGTACCATTGCTCAATTTCCCCTGACTGTATCGGTCTTTGCTGATGACATCCTGTTATACCTTACCAAACCCGATACATCTTTAGCACATGTATTACAAATTATTGACCGTTTTGGCCAGGTTTCTAATTACAGGTTGAATGTCTCCAAATCGGTTATTTTTATGGTAAATTCTCTCACCTTTAAATCGTATTTTACACGTTTCGGAATGAAATGGTCTCCGGTCTCATTTAAATATTTGGGTATACATGTGGCCAGGGAGGTGGGAATGGTCAAGGAGCTCAATTTAGATAACGCTGTAACGAGAATCCAGAGAGACTTGGACCGATGGCAAAAGTTGCCACTAACCACTTGGGGGTGAATCAATGTTATCAAAATGAACATCCTCCCCAAGTTATTTTACCCCCTGAGCCACCTTAATATATGGTTACCCAGGCAGTTCTTCAGCCAGGTAAACTCGATGCTATCCAACTTTGTTTGGAAGGGGAAACAACCTCATTGAGCCTTTCTTAAACTCACTGCACCTAGAGACAAGGGTGGCCTCCGTCTACCCAATCTCTTGCTATATTATTGGGCTAGTCATCTGGCTAGAATAGGCAAGTGGTCCACCACTCAGTCTACCACGCCTCTACCCGTATGGCTACAGCTTGAATTAAACTTATTGGACCAAGTCAATTTGAGCCCCCCCGTGTTTTTTGGCACCCATTCTCCATGTTACCCCCAGCCATTCGAGACTCTCCTATTGGCCTTTCTATTAGAGTTCTTTCTTAGTGTTGGAATTTTTTCAATTTGTCCCCGTCCAAGGATTCGGCTCAACCTCTCGTCTTAAATCCTAATATCAAAATTGGAGGTAGCTGGTTAACCTCTGATTGGCTCCCGCAGTTGCACAACTTACCTGTGGAATCTCTGTATGAGCAAGGCACACTTCTTAAGTTGAATGAAATCTTAGTGTCCCTCATATATTTTTAAAGTCTACCAATTGAGACACCTCATCCTCAAAATCCTTGGGCCGGCTCACTTCCCCTCTAAAATAAGGCCTTTCCTTGAGAAAATTCAGGAGGCGGTCGGCATGTGTGGGGGTATATCCAACATATATAACAAACTGCTGGATGACCTTTTCTCTGTCTC
Source organism: Neoceratodus forsteri (assembly GCA_016271365.2). Lineage (NCBI taxonomy): Eukaryota > Metazoa > Chordata > Ceratodontiformes > Ceratodontidae > Neoceratodus > Neoceratodus forsteri. The sequence continues at coordinate 323,281,162 of CM057450.1, read as the reverse complement.
CCTGGAGAGTTCCAAAATCTGGTCACTCTCTAATTTGATTTCCCCTCCTGCATGGGATTTAATTTGGAAAGATATGTATCGTTACTTATCACAAGATAATCATAGATTGACCCAATACTACATTTTAAATAATCTTTACTATACTCCAGTTAAGCTGGTCCAATTTGGCAAGCTTAAGTCTAGTATTTGCTCGAGATGTGGAGCTGCCGAAGGGTATTTGCTGCATATCCTTTGGGAATGCGATAAAGTGGCACCTTTATGGAGCACTGTTAGAGACAGTTTAGACCCACTTTTAGGGCTTAAAGATCTATTTACCTTAGAAATTTGTATCTTGGGCGTCTACTCGAGCATTTTGGTCAAAGAACGCAGATATCACATGGCTCTCATCTCAATAGTCATTAAAAGGCTGGTCCTTAGGCATTGGTTGGATCAGGATATTATTACCTATCAGGAATGGCTAAAGGAGATGTCCCTCTGTCTCAGTACTGAGAAACTTATAGCTAGTTCTAGACATAATCTGGAGTCTTTAAATCGTAAATGGGGTAAATTAAACTCACTCTATCTAGGGTAACCCTGACACTGGTAATATCCTAAGTTACTGATGTTGCACTAATACATCTAGCGTTATCAGGTCCCCTATTACAGATCTCCTCCTTTTGACCGACATCTCTTTCACCTATGAAACTCTCCGGGCAATGGTGGGAGTAGGTTTGGGGGCAGGGGTGGAGGGTGTCTTGTTTTGTTTTTTCCTTTGGGGTTATATTTTGTATTTCATTTTCGCACTTTTTCTCTTTTTGTTACTGTTCCTGTTTATATCATTGCAATTGTTTACATCTATATGTGCTTTATTCTGGTCTTGTGTACTCTATGTTTAGATAATCCCCCAACGTCTGTATTTGTACCTTGTTTTTTTTTTCTCTCTTTTTTCACTTATATATAAACTCAATAAACTTAAATTTAAAAAAAAATAAAATCCAGTAAAATATCCACATCAAAGATTGACCAAGTCCATCAAATTCAGCTCTTCTTTTAAGAATTTGTCAGTTTAAAATCAAACTTTATTCACTGTGTAAAACTTAAAATCAAAGTAGTACAGCTAGTGTTTTTAAATCACCATGTTGTGCCCTACCCCTCTAATAAAATCCTTAACAGACCACTGGTCCTGGTCTACTACAATGTTGGCTATCTTTTCCTCTCTCAGCACATATATTTTTTTTTATTGGTGACTTTGGCAACCCGAGGTTTATTTTCTCTGTCATGCTGTCAGTCGCAAGTTGTTTGTTGTGAAGCTCTTCTACAAACTGATACATCCCTATGTGGGAAGCACCCAACAATGTCCTCAGGGACTGGTGCAAGGCCTCCACTTTGTTTTGTGATCGGGGCATGCCATTTAACATTTGATTGTGAATGGACCAAAATTGGGGAGGATATAATGGCGGTGTTCTTATGGTGGCATTGTTCTTCATTCTTCTCCTGACCCTTCCCAGAACATATGTTTCCTCAAACCATTCCATGACCTCTGCTGTCAGCAAATACATCAGGAATCTTATCAGATGGGAGAAATGCAAGTGCAACTAATTGCCTCATTTTGAGGCTAAATTGTTGGTCTGTTCCGTATCTAGTTGCTAGCCCACAACCTTGGATCTTGTGCCATATAATTTATCCAAGGTGGAAAAAACACCCCTTGTTCTCAACATTCAGAAATTCAGACTTGCAGGCATTGATGGCAGCCTGCTCAAAATCTGTGATAACAAATGTTGGTGATATACAGAATTCATACTCATCAGCCATGTCCTGCAAATCCTGTAGCATTCGTAGGTAACTTTCATGCGATTTGCTAGACATCATTGCATATACAGTGGTAGCCACAAATATTGCCAGCTATTTCCAGATATTTCACAACATTTCTGAAGAGTTTCTCTCTGCTGCCTCTACTGTTTAAATGCAAAAAGCATCAGATATTTCTGGAAATATCACAGAAATTTCAGGAAATAGCTGGCAGTGTCTGTGGCTACTACTGTACCAAGGGGAAGATTCTACATGTTTCACCTGTTCCCACCAGGGCATGTAATGAATACAACTGCCAAAATAGATTTGGAACAGTACGGAATGTTCCATCCATGATGCAAAATGAGGCAGTACTTAGCTTCTCAATGTTTTTTTTGGTGGTGAACAGAAATATTTTTTTCATTTCCACAAGTAGAATCTCATGCAAGGAAAGACTGGCCGTTTACTAGTCTGAACTCTAGTGGTATGCATACTTCCTCTAATTTTTTAGGTTTGGGCATGCTATTTTGCCTTCTAGCCCATTTAACAACCTGCAACAGGGACTGTTTTCCAGGCATGTCATGCCAAACTGCAGGATGAACCTTTGTAAGCTCATTTTGAATGAGTTGGGCTGGTGTGTCATGAGTGGTCACTGCATGGTGTTTCAAGGAGGCTATGGCAATTGCCACAGGAGCATCATTGGCATCTGGGGAATGATTGTGGTCTGTGGTCCCCCGCAAGTGATGTTGTTCACCAACAAGCACCGTGGATGCCCTGCCATGACAGTCTGCAGACTTTCTGTGCTGACAGCACCAGTAAAATATGTCTGCATGATTCTGCTTCTTTACATAGAGATAGCTACTATTGCTCAGCTTGCTATGGCCGCACTATGTTTTTACAACTTTGCAAACATAGGGAAGTAATTCCTGAGTTGATGTTGCTGGTGTCGCCATTGCTCATCAAAAAGTAAGCTACTAATAAAATGCATATGCAGTGGCTGTGTATATGTAGCTGGGTAATTGCCTAATTGGAAAACTCCTTGATCCAAGCATATACTGTAATTGAAAAGTAATTCAGAAATTGCTTGTGCAGTAGCTGTAGTGGCGATGTACTTGGATGTTTCTCTCAACATTACCAGTTGAATACATTTCGCTTTATTGTGCCTGCATAACACTTCTAATGGAAAGGACATTTTTTCAGTCATTTACTACTATTGGACATGCAAGTTCTATTTGGTCACCGGATCAGAGGCAAAACTGTTGTCATGGCAGACCATGGTATGTACTGATGGGCAATCAATCAGTCAGGGAAAGGCCGAGGTGATACTATGAACCAAGCAAGCAGTTGAAAAACGTATTTTGGAGTCGGGTAGTTTAGCATCAGAAACAATACAGTCAGGAAGTCATACTAGACCTCTGCAGAACCTATTCCCTAAATAGGGTTCTGGGCCCTCCTCCAAAGGTATTGCTTCATAGTCTGCTAGAGTTTATGATATTGATGAATCCCTGGGGTTAGAAGAAAAAATAAATCACCAAATTAATCTTGTTTCTTCCAAGGTATTCTTCAGTATCATTAACTTGCCCACCTTACCTCCCCCTCCAGAACTAGTTAGCCTCTGCAATGCAGCTGATACTCTTTCTGATTTGTTGCCCTTTCACTGGTGTAGTGAAGTTTAACCAGGTGGTCCTGTTTTTCTTGTTAACTATTTTTGGGGGTATTGCATTGGCATGGGGTAAAAAGAGGGTAATGATTGAATCAGTTATTATTATTATTATTATTGTCAGATACTAGAATAGGATAGTCAAAGGGCTTAGTTGCAGGCTTCCTTGAAATCTGAGCATTTTTAGAATGCAAGCAGTTGACAGGGCAGCAGGTTTGATTGGTGGCATGAGTCAATAAATGTTTCAGTATTTGCATAAAGTTCCATTTATCTCTGGGGCAGTGCATCCAGGAGGCTGACTGCTAGAGTTAACAATATTGAACAATACATTGAAAGAAACAAGATTACTTCGGTGAGTATTTTTTTCTTAGTAGCTCTTGCTGAGAAACCCTGTTGATGTTTGAGATTTATTGTTCTCTTTGAGAGATTAGTTACTCAAAAGTATCAGTTAATATAACACAGAAATCTAGGATGGCTTCTACAAGAAGTGGGAAAAATAGTTCCATACTGAAAGATCAAAATATGGAGGATAAGGAACAATCTCCTTTAGATAGACCAAAAAATCCTGTTTCACCAAGGAAGGGTAGGAAAGGGCTAAAGGAAGAGGAGTTAAAAAAAGACTGATAAAGAAATTAAGTAATTCAAGATTACAGAAATATGGAGGGAACAATTTAATAAACTGATGTACATTTCCACATCACACCCTTACACAAGAAATGAGGAGTTAATAGGAGGGTATGAAACACATGAGGTAAACCTAATTACACCAAGTGAGAAAAACCTCAGTACCTCTAGAAACCCCAGAAGGCATTTTGTTAGCAGCCTATGGTTGAGATTCTATTAAATCTGATAAAAAGTTAGAAGAAAGTACTGATGTGACTACTTTAGCAGTTTTTTCACCATATAATTTATCCAATTATGAAAAAAAGTTCTATACTTTCCTATTCCCTGATATATCTTGGCCCTCCTTCTGTTATACTCACACAACGGAATATGGAAACTCAGAAGGCCCAAGAAAAGGAAGGAGGAACTCATTTGTCATCAATAATTCAAGAGCTTAGTACAACTATAGAAGGGCTAAAAAAATGGAAAATATGTAAAGAGAAGAAATTAAAGAGAAACCACTTAGGAACTGTATAGATATGGAAATCCATGTTAGGGCAACCAAAATAAATCAAAACAAACCTCACGTAGAATATAATAAAGAATATTTTACAAATGAGGGTGCTTTTACCTCCTGCTCTACTATTTCAAAGCAAATGTTAGAAATAATTAAAAATCCATATTATGTGCATATTGTGATACTAAAGAATTTGGCTGTACTTAAAGAAGAAATCTCAAACCTGAGAGCAGACGTCTGACAACCAAGAGTGATTGGGTAAACTAAGTGAAAAGAATCAAAATTTTAATTTTTCATCAATAATACAAATCGAGAATAATGAAGATCTATCTCCACGTAAGGAGAATAAAGCAATACAAATGAACTTGCCACCCCTTTTGATAAAGAAAAGGTTTGTGATTGTTATACTAAACTCCCTCCAAAAGAAATAAGACCAAAAAAAAGATAAACATGGGAAAATAACTAATTTGCTGATAACTCAGAAAGAGAAAGACAAAGAAACAAAAGAAGGAGTGGAAGTTACAAACAATAAAATATTTGGAAAAGAAGACTAAGTGCAACGAATCAGACAGATCAGATGTTTTAAATAGTAGAGACTTTCAACCCATCCAAAGAAACAGAGCCTGAAGAGAAGGATTTCAAGAGGAGGGAAACCAAGACCAACATACTGTACATCTCCAAAGCCCATATCTGGATGTTACAAAGGAACAAATAGAACTGTTAAACCAAAAGGAGGATATAAATAGCACTCTTATTTCATTTGGAACCTCATCTTCATCATACTAATGGCATGCTCCATGACATTCCACATCCTCTGGTGTGCTCAGTTATAGGCTTCCTCAGTGGTGGTCTGTGCTGTGGGTATTGGGGTCATGAGGTAGTGCTTCAGGGGGTATCCATTGTCACCTGTGGTGGAAGGAGAGGACAGGTGCTAGTTGCCCTGCTGTGCCTTGCACATGCCACATGCAGGATCTGAAAGGGCCACATACTCACCCAAAAGTCACCCATCAAGACCCCTGGAATGCAGGTATACTCTGAGGCCAGATGCATCCAGGAGCAGTCATCATGTGTGGTCCCTGGGAACTTTGCACAGACATTGATGAATATCCCTGCTGTGTCACAGACCACCTGACAGTTCATGCTGTAGAACCCCTTTCTGTTCTGGTAAGCCTCCTCTTCTACAGTGGGAACCAGCATCGGTATGTGCATTCTGTTGATGATACCACATGGTTGGGCATGCCATGCATGGTGCGGAATGCCTGTTTCATAGCCTCTATGGTAGTCATATCCATGGGATTGTTATGTGTTCCCACATGTGGGCAACCAGTGCATCGGTCACCTGCCACACAGCCTGTGGCACAGACAACTGGCACACTCCCACCACATCATACATGATTACCTGGAATGACCCCATGGCATAGTATAATAGTGCACACAGCACCTTTATCTCCACAGACCTGGCCCTGGACCTCCTTGTCCATGGTGCCACATCATCTGACACCATGTCGCACATGTCCCTCACCATGACCCATGGCACCTTGAACCAATTGATGCAGTGGGTGGCACACAGTGTGGCAGCATCAAGACAGATGAAGAATACCTGCTTCATGGGCTGCGGCACTGACGCCACATCTCCTCTGCATCCAAGAGGTGCACATACATTAGCAGTCTGGGACACATCCTGCATTCCTCCCCAGTGTTCTGGGCAGCAGTTGCCACCCTGAGCAGCTCCTGTTATCCCCCCCCACATCCCCATTGGAGGGCAGTGTGCCTTTAAAGGGGCTGAACTGTTGGCATGCAGCCCTCAAACATGTGTGCTACATATGCATGGTGCTGGTCATGCATGACAGTGCCCCTGTGCCACACCTCACCACATACCTTGCATGTGTACCAGAGATGATATCTCACTATGTTGCAGTCTACCCACGGCACCTGTACCATGTAATAGAGGACACCTACATGGACCACTGCAGGGGCAGTACACTGTGGTTGATGGAGGGGTTCAAGCAGGTGAGTGCCATGGCATGGCTGTTTACCTGTGTCCACGGTGTTGCTTGTGATTGTGCTGTGCCATACCCTTACCATGCTCTCCATTTCTTCCCACACAGTACTACAGGGGCTTTCCCCACAGGCTGGTGTTTGACAGGGTGATGCAGCTGGACAGTGTTCTATGCAATGTGCTGTTTATCAGGCAGGGCTGGGGTCCAAGGTGCTGGAGTGTGAAAGGGCCTGAGTATCTGTCCAGGAGGGTCATTGCTGGTGTGGTCCACTGCCTTGCAGACCTCATGTAGGTGTGTAAAGTAGTTGTGCCATCCCAGGTGGGCCTCTGTGTACATGTGCATCTGCACCGGTTTGTGGTAGTGTGTGTGTGTGTGTGTGTGTGCCCAAGCAGGTGTGCATGTGGGTGATGTGTGTGGGGTAGTGGCCATGGGTGTGTGGGCTATGGGGCACAAGGCTGCAGTCACCTTGTCTGGTCATGCCCTGTCTGTGGTGTCCATGGTGCAGGAACTCATGTCTCTTGTTTCTCTTGCAGAGATAGCGGGGAACCCTGAGGAACTTTGTGCTCATCCCTGTTGATGTGCTGTCCATGGAGGAGGAGGAGGACTCGCCACTGGAGGTGAACATGGAGGCAGGCCCCATTGGTGCTGGATGTGGTGCTCCTGGATGTGAATGCCAGCTGTGCTCCAGTGCCCTGAGACATCTGCACCCTAACAGATCTTCATCCCATCACACCCTGTTGCCCCCTTGTGACATGTCCATGTCCCCAGTTGTTCAGACCCCTGTGTGTATGTTCCCACCCTTCCCCATTTGTCATGTCCCCCATTAGCTCCTCTGTATCCCCTCAGCTATGTTGCTTTTCTGTGGTCTTCCATTGCTACTGTATGTGAAATAAATTATCTGCATTGTTTACGTGATTGGCTCATTGTCTCGAGGGGGTTGGGGGAACCTTCTTTACTGCCACCTGCATCAGTATAAAGGGTCATGGTGTCCCTGACACAGGATCTTTGGACCACTGTCAGGTCTTCTTCACAGTGTTGGTTGAAGTCCACCCAGGTGGTTACTTGCATGTGTGGGCTGGTCCGTGCTGCATGTCCTGTCATGGTACAGGTCTGTGGGTGTCTGCTTGCTCTTTGCTGTGTGCTGCAGTTCAACACTTATTGGACACAGGGACATGGACTGTGGGTGAGCGTCTGTGCTCTTCATGGGCTACATCAGTAATGTCCTTGGGATTCAGAGCCAGTTGTGCGGAGTGGGTGGTGGTGGGTTACATGGTCCACCACGGCTTTCTGCAGGATTGTTGCCCATGGTGTGGTTGCTGGCAGGTGTGTGCCAGCATCACCTGTGCTGACAGTGTCCATGTATGGGACAGGGTGGCATTGTTGACTTCATGGCCACGTTGGTGCCCTGGGCGGCCACCACTGCTGCTGTGCCATGTTGGCGCTCCACTACTGCACATGGGGTGGCTGCTTTGTACACTGTGGCCACTCCATGCATGCAGCCAGCCCAAGTGTGATTTGCCATCTTTGGCCATCACCACTGTGGCCCACCATGCACCCTATGTGCAGGCCTGTCCAGCGTAGGCCATCACCCTTGCCGTCCTGCCACAGCGTGGTGCACTATGGCAGCCCTCACTCTTCTATAGTTGTCTGTACTGCTGGTGCATATCTGCGCATCACAACATGCTTCATACATGCATGTGCCACACCCCCTATGCACCGCTCTACACAACACCACCGCACACTATTCGTGGTGCTTGCATAGTGGTCCATGTAGGGCATAGGCACAGCACTATGCACGGTTTGTGCATGTCACCTAGCTGTGCGTTCCATCTGTTTTGTGCATATTACCATTCATGGCCTGCTTACACATGCCTACATGTCAGGTGTATGTTTCATGCATAGGTCCCAATATCATGACTCTTACCAAATTGATATTACATTTAAAAATTCATCAATAGCTAGTTCCCTATTAAAGGCTACATACAAACTAGATGCCTTGGGAATTCATATAGGAACACCTCAGGTTTTGGATATGTAAATTCAAAAAAGAGAACAGGAGATGGAACTCCCAGAAGATAATGCTGGTGGAAAAAATCTGGGACAAGCAAGGTAACCGGAGACCATTTTTAGTCAAAATGGCTTTACGTTATTGAGACAACTGGAAATGACTGAACAGGTATTGAATGAAGCTCAGGTGTTAAATAACAATTTAGAGTCCAATGCCAAGATGATTAAAATTGTATCCTGAAATATTGAGGGACTACATATCAAATTAGCGGACCTCAAAGTCAGAGATTTCTTGGTGGCATATAAAACTATATGCCTCCAGGAAACATGGTGTGCAGAAGAAGCGGTGCCCCAACTCCCAGGAAAATTGAAAACATTTAAATTTTGCTATTAGGGAAAATAAATTTGGCATATATATAAGGGTGGACTTACAATATGTCCGTCTTTCAGATGAGACGTTAAACCGAGGTCCCATCTGCCTGGATTGGTGGTAGTTCAGGTGGATGTTAAAGATCCCATGGCACTTATCGAAAAGAGTAGGGGAATTTCCCAGGTGTCCTGGCCAAATTTCTCTCATTCACTAAAAAAAAAATACCACCAACAGCTTAATCTGGTTCAAGGTCGGTTGGCATTCATCTGTATCCCCCCTCCCCCGGGTCATGCCTGAAAATAGGCAAGATTTGTCTAGTGCACTTACTCGGTCAACAAAAACTAAATAAATAAAAATAAATATGTGTTAAAACTGCCTTGAATTATAAAATTTGCAGATTAGATTTTGCATCAGTTAACCTTTTGATGCTAGCACTTGAAAATGAACAGGCAACATCAACACTGATAATAATGAATGTCTACTGTCCACCAAAGACAGAGAAATTGGATAACAACATTACTGAGTTAAAAATGACACTTGAAAATGCCATTGAAGCAAGTGATAGTGCAGCTATAGTGAGAATGGGAACTTCAGTGCAAAACTCCCAACAATATGTCTGAATAGAAAGAATCAGAATAATTTTGTCTCCTATTTACCTATTATCAATACAAGGGGTGCCAGTATTAGGAGAGCATGGGATTTGAAAAGTTATGCCAGAAGGAAAGAGAAAGAACTATATAAAACCTTTACAGAATTAAATATGTGTTTGTTAAATGGATGTCTCCTTGGAGACAAAGAATGCAAATTAACATGTATAGGACCAAAAAGCTCCTCAGCTATTGGTTTGGTGTGGACCAACATGGAAGCCGTCAAATTAATTTCTGATCCAAAAATTATTGAAAGATCAGAATCCACATACCATCCAGTGGAATATACTATGGAGACCAAAGAAATAGAAGCAGTAACCAATATACATATACGGTAAATTAAGGCCCAGAAATTATAAATCAGAAAATAATTAAATGGCATAATAGAACAAGCAATAAATCAGTTTAATGAGCTTGTACACATAGGACTAATATGGTCTTTTAATATCTCTAATTTATGGCAAGAAATAAATATTCAGATCAAGCCCCATTGTACAACTAATTCTGTGATAGCAGCCAACAAAAATAATTAATCCTGGTTTAACTATAAGTGTAGGAGAGCAAAACAAAATTTTAGTAAAATACTTAGGCAGCACAAAATGGTGAAACAGGATGATAAAAACATACTAAAATTGGAAATCACGTGATGCAGGATACTGAGTAGAAGCTCCTCTGCATAGCTCCAACCTCCCAATCACAAATAATCGCTATTTGGTCGCAATTTCTTCCCAAAAACCAGATAGTTTATAAATTATCGCCTTCTTAATATCCTGGGCTCCTGTTTGCTTGTTGCCAGTGATTATGGAGGTTTATATGAAGAAGCCTCCACAGAAGCATACACCGCCGGTCACTCCCTAGAAGGCCCCGAAAAAATCAAGGGCCTCGAGTGTTGTGGATAAGCCACAACTTCAAAGCCTGATCTCTGAGCAAGAGCCTCTGACTCTGAACAGATTTTTGGAAGAATTCAAACCCTTCTGGGAAGAAATTAAAGAAATCTGTTTGAAATTAAATCCCTTTCTAAAAAACTTGAGGAGGTCACGATGAAAACCTCAAACAATGCAGTCCGTATTTTATCTCTCAAGAAGCAAATGGAAAAAAATCAATCCCGGTCTCGTAGTCATGTGGCAAAAGATTTCTAGCTTGGAAGCTAAGTTGGAAGATTTGGAGGGCCGCAGCTGAAGAAATAATGTTGTTATCCTGGGCCTTCCAGAAGGAGAAGAAGGCCTGAATATGCTGGGGTTTGTGCAGAAGCTGATTCAAAAGATCGCCGGTTCCTCTCCCTATGGGGTTAACTACATCATTGAAAGGGTGCATAGGTCCTTTCGGCCCAAACCATCCCCAGGAGCAATGCCACGTCCCATTATTTGCCATTTTTTAAATTACCTAGAGTGACAGCACTTTCTGGGAAAAGTGAGAGAGTTACAAGAAGTGAAATGGGAAAATACCAGGCTTAGAATTGCCCAAGATCTACCGGGGTCGGTCAGGGCAAAGCATACTGCTTTTCATCCTATGGTATCAAAAATTATAGCTGCAGGCCTTTGCTTCAAAAATGGGGTATCCAGCTAGGCTACAAGTTCTAGTGGACGGTACCTGGTTAGCATATGAGAATCCTGAAGCTGCTCTCTTGGGATTGCAGGCTGCTCTACCTGATTTGTTTCAGGACACCTGATCTGGTTGGTCGGTCTTACCCAACCCGGTTTTGGAAAGGAGAAGAATTATTTCAAGTTGTTATACCAAAAGAGGACTGAGTACTAGTCTGGTTTTGTGGGCTCTTGAATTTTGCAATGGAGGGGACCATCTTCAGCGGAGTCTTGACCTTTTGTATTTTCCATCTCAGCACTCAGTGTTTTGGAGCATCCTCACATCGCGGGACTTTCTCTCTGGTGAGGTAGTGTTTTCTCTGAGAAGTGCTCCCTTTCTACTCACACAGATCACATTTTCCGGTTTTTCTTTTCCAGGGACACTTAACTATCTCGCATGATATAGTTAATATGACGAAAACCCTCAAGTTTGATGTTTTTGATTATTGGGGCATGGTTCGAGAGAGTGTCCTTTTAGTTTCAATGTTTTTTGGGATATTATTACTAGAGGGTGCTTTTGCTCTAATTTTGGTGGTTCAACCCCCCTTTATCTATTTGTTTCTGGAATCTATTTCTATTGGGTATAGATAGCAGTGGGGGCTTGGGCACAGATGGAGGCCCCCTACTTGGGAGCATTTAGTTTACTAGTGAATGTATGTTTCAGGGAAAAGTTTTTAATTTTATTAACGGCAACAGTTATGAGAGCATATTCGGCGAGTGTGCCTTACATCGTGTATTTTCATTTTTTTCTCACGAATTCAGGGTTTTCTGGATTGCTCCCAAATAGGGGTTGCTCTCTTCTTTATGCCTCGTTCTCTGTATTTTTGTTCTGGATTTCAGGAGTCCAGTGCTTACCTAACATTGTCTACATTATCTTTATCTTTGACGTGATGTTATTGATTGCTGATTCTATAAGAAGGTTTACTGTCTAAGGCGGGGTTTTTGGGTACATGCATGGGAGGTTGGAGGGGGAGGAAGGAAAGCGGTATTGTGCTGAACGTTGCTCAGGACAGTTGGGGAAGGGGAGTGCGATATTGTGTTCAGGGTTGTCATATTACTTGTTAGTTGGAAAGGAATGGAATATTTTTGGGGCGGGGTGGGTGGAGGAAAGTTGTTATTCGAGCGGAAGGGTATACAGCAGCAAACAGGGGTTCGGATCATTTAAGTCTGATTGTTGTAATTCCTGGATTTCATATAATGTCCTTTCTCTTTTTCTGTTTAGATGGCCAGTAGTATAAACATTGCTACATGGAATGTGAAGGGGATAAGGAAAATAATTAAACAATACCAAGTGTTAAAACACTTAAGTTTACTATCTACTCAGATTACATTCCTGCAAGAATCTCGTTTACTGGAAAGTGAATCTCTGCAACTTAGGAGGCAACAAATTGGGCAGGTTTTTAATGCCTCAGGGTCCCCTAATAGTTGCAGGGGTTATGATTCTAATTAATAGAGATATTCCCTTTATTTCCAAACAAGTTTTCAGGGCTCTGGATGGCAGATATGTCCTAGTTCAAGGGAGTCTCTGGTCTATATTTTACTTGGTAGCATTTATGGGCATAACGCAGATGATCTGGGCTTTTTACATGAAGTTTATCTCCATACTGCTTCCAATTGGTATAATAATAGGTGGAGACTTTAATCTGGTTCTTGATCCTGAAGTAGACAGGTCCGGTACTGGGTGGAGTGGCTTAACACCCGGACAGAGAGCCCTTAGGGGTTTTCTGGACTAGTGCGAACTGTGCGATGTGTGGCGTGTGTTACACCCTAAGGATAGGGGAGTATACCTTTAACTCACCAGTGCACAGAACCCAGTCTTGCATTGATTATCTTTTCCTCTCTCAGGCCCTTTTGCCAGGGATCTTAACTACCTCGATCCAGCCAGGTCCAGTGTCTGATCACTCCTTGGTAACTTCTAAGCTGGCCTTCCTTAACATTCCCCATAAAGAAACCCGATGGAAATTAAATGGTCAATTGCTTAAAGACACTAACTACTGTGATCTAATAAAGGACCAGACTGATTTCTTTTTCTCCACTAATTCCTCTGAGAATACGACACCTGATATCTTGTGGGGGGCTTTCAAATCATATATGAGAGGGATCATTATTAGTTTAGCCACAAAAAGGAAACAGACTCGAGAGGTGGAATTACTAGCTTCATTATCTCAAATTAGGTCTTTAGAAACCAGGTTATTCTCTAATGTCTCAGAAGAGGATATGAGGAGGCTCTCAGTAGCTAAGGATAAATATTTAGATCTGTTGAGGGAAAAAGCAGAATTATCTATTATTTGTACCAAAGCAAACTATACTGATCAGGGGGAAAAGGTGGGTCGCCTGCTAGCCTTAAGGTTAAAGCAGCAAGAATCAGCTAGATTTATACCTCCAATTAGGGACCAGGCAGATGGATCCTTGAAGGTATCCCCTTCTGAGGTTGTGCAGGAGTTTGCCTCTTAGTATGAGGATTTATATAGGGATATGGACAACCCTCCTTCCTTAGAAGAGCTTGAGGCCTACCTGAGGGATTCCTCTCTACCCTCTCTATCTGAATCACAGAGGAATTTTTTATTCTCACCAATATTGCTAGAGGAAATTTCAGAGGTCATTGGGGCTTTGCCCTCAGATAAGGTCCCAGGACCAGACATTTTTTTCTGCTTTATTTTATAAAACTTTTCGATCACAATTATTGCCAGTTCTCCACCGGTTGTACTGTCACATTCTTTCTGGTGCAAAAATAAATACACATTTCTTTGAGGCCCTGATTGTACTTCTCCCTAAGCCCAATAAAGATCCAGAATTAGTGCAAAGCTACAGACCAATATCCTTATTGAATCAAGATGTTAAAATTCATTCTAAGATATTGGCTGATAGAACAACACGAGTTCTTCCTGACCTGATTAATATGTCTCAAGTAGGGTTTATGAGGGGACGTTCATCAGCTGACCATCTGCGTACTCTGTCACACGTAGACTCAGTGTCCAGGGATGCTGCCTTTCCCGCGGGATTGGTCTCCTTGGACACTGAGAAAGCATTTGTTCGTGTCAATTGGAATTTCCTGTTTCAGGCCCTTAAAGTATTTGGTTTTCCAGCTAAGTTTATAGAGTGGATTCGGGCCTTATATCAAACTCCATCTGCCAGAGTCTCTGGCAAGGGAGCATTTTCCAAACCCTTTCCTTTGTCTTCTGGCACCCGGCAGGGCTGCCCTCTCTTCCCCCTTTTATTTAATTTATACTTGGAGCCTCTTATCCAAAACATTCTCAATAATCCGGAGATAAGCAGTATCTCAATTGGCAATCAGGTGGTGAAGATCACGGCTTACGCTGATGATCTCCTTCTTCATTTATCTCATCCAAAAACCTCAATTCCCATCATGTTGAGGGAAATCACCAAGTTCAGTGCTCTCTCGAATTGTAAGCTGAATATAGATAAATCCTCCATTTCCCTCTTAATCATAAGGTTTTTAAAAATGACTTGTCATCTTTTGGTCTCGGTTGGTCTCCACGTGTTCTCAGGTACCTTGGCATTAAATTGACTCGTAACCCCTCCTCCTGGTTTAAGAAAAATTTGGACCCTTTCTCCCAAGTGATAGTTCAGGATCTCAATAGGTGGTCCAAACTCCCTCTGCCTCTCTTTGGGGTCGCATTAATATCATCAAAATGAATGTTTTTCCCTGTTTGTTTTATGCCCTCTCACTTCTTAACTCCTTTAGACCGTTATCATGGTTTCATGAAATACATGGAATTTTCACAAATTTCATCTGGTCTAATAAACAAGCTAGGTTAGCATATTACAAACTAGCTGCTCAAAAACTAGATGGAGGGCGGCGGATCCCCCATCTAGCAATTTATTATTGGGCTAGTCATATTGCAAAATATTTGTGATGGGTTAATCCGGGTCCGGAATATTTAAGACTGGTCTGGCTCAAAATCAAGTTAGACTCTATTCAATCTGAGAATATTGACCCCCCGGACAATGTTCTATCTTAAAATAGCCTCCCTTCCAGACACTATTAGTTGTCCCATTATCCAAACGTCCCTCAGAGTTCACATGCAGCTTTGTTCATTTCTGCGGTATTCCCCAGAAATGGACCTGTCCCAGTCCATTTGGAATTCCCCATCTTTCTCAATAAACAAAAAGATATCTCATAAATGGTTGCCCCAGATTGGGGATGGGATAATCTCTACTTTTCTGGATGACGCAGGTGAATGGCTCTCAGTTTCTAATATAATTCACAAGTTTGATATCCCGTTAACTTTTTACTTCAGGGTGGCCCAATTGAAACATTTACCCTCCGCAATATATGGTAATATCCCTCGTTGTCCACCTGCTTTTCTATTTGTATCAGATCTCTCCCCTTTATTGGGGTCACCAGGTGCTATCTCTAAAATATATTGTGTCCTATATCAGTGGAAATATGGGAGATCTGAAGGCCTCACTAGGCTCTGGGTTTCTTTGTTTCCTCAATACACTCCTAACTGGTCAGTTTTATGGAAGTTGTGCCATAAATATGTTTCTCAGGATAGATTCCACCTTATGCAATACCACATATTGCATACCATGTATTGTACCTCTGTGAAGCTAAGGAAATGGGGTCTTTTAAGTTTGGGGGCCTGTACCAGAGGATGTCAAGAGTAAGGTATGCTTCTCCACGTCTTTTGGTCATGCCTGAAGATAAAGCCATTATGGGTGGCCATACAGAATAACCTAGACCCCATACTGGGTTTGCAGGAAAATTTCACTCCAGACATATGTTTGTTGGGGGATTTATCCTCTATCAAGGTTAGAATCAGAAGGTTTCATATTTCCATGATTGCACTATCTGTTAAGAAAATTGTGCTTCGGCATTGGAGGGATACATTAAGCTCAACATACTGTATCAGGAATGGGTTGATGAAATTTTGGCTAACTTACACACTGAGAAAGCAAGAGCGAGCCTCTACAATAAGTTGCAATGGTACAAGAATACTTGGGATCCCCTTTACACGTTAATTATGGTCAGAGCTGCTAAATGAGTCTGTATATCCAGTGTTTTTTGATCTGTGATACCATATTGTATTCTTCTATTTTTGTAAGTACCTTGCTGCTGTATGGGGGGGGGATGGGGACAGCTCATGTATTAGTTTGAGTATATGCGCTGTATATGGTACTTCTCTGTCCCCTGTATTAGTAAAAAATTATCAATAAAATATGAATTATGAAAAAAAAAACTAAAATTATAAATGAAGCAAGAAAAGAGTACAAAAAGGTACTGGAGTCTGAATGACACAAACATAACTTAGAATTATGGGAAAGACTGAGGAAGGCAGTACTTAATAGAGATAGTAAATACTTCTGGAAATTAGTAAGCCAGGGTTATAATAAATATACCACCAGAGTAGAAGCGCACACTCCTCCAAATATTTGAGTAACCTTTTTACAGATCTGCATTTCTCCAAATAGGAAGAAATTATGTCCTCTGAAATGATTAGCAATAAGGATTTAAAGCTATATCCACTTCCAATATGTATTCAGGAGGAGGGACTTTATAGTACTCTATCCCAACTAGCTTCTAATAACGTTCTGGGACCAGATCTGATGATCAGAAGGTATATAAATCAGCTGGGAAATGGTGGCTACCTATTTTTAAAGGAATAACAAGGCCACGATTTTCCAACTAGTTGGTATGGAAGTGCAATCTTCCCCATATTTAAAAAGGATAATCCAACTGACCCCAAAAATGTACAGGCCAATAAGCCTGATAGATGTGTCACTAAACAATTTCCCCAAAATTATACTGACACGATTGTTGACATGGCTAAAGGAACATTAAATAATCAATGAATTCCAGAATGGTTTCCAAAGTGGTAGACTCACAATTCAGTACTGTTATGTGCTAAATTTTATGATTTAGAACTATGTAAAGGTTAAAGCTGGTAAATTGTGTTGCTATTTTGTGGACTTTTCATCAGCTTTTGACAGCATAAGCCATTGCTTACTGTGGCAGAAGTTGGAAAATCTTGTCTAGAACTGGTATTACTGGGGTTTATAAAAATACATGAGTTAAGGTCCAGTACAACCAACATGGCCAAACTTCTTCTGAATTCTCAACTAAACTTGGAGTGCACCAGGGATGCCGGCTGGTATCAACATTATTTAATATTTATATTCATAAAATACTGTACACCCTCTATGACCCAGATTTTCACTCACCTAAAATAGCCAATAAAAGAATAGACTGTTCAGCATATGCAGAGGGTCTGGTTTAGACCCCCCACAAAAACACTTTTTTTTTCCTGGATGTCAGGTCGCTGGCAAGTGAATAGCGCTGATATGTTTTTTGGCGATATAATAGCAATCACTATCTTGGCAAGTGTATGACATGGAACCCACCTTGTTGGTTCAAACAAAGATGAATATGGTCACTAATGCTTTCAAGATTTGTGACTCAAAGATCGGAAGAAGCACAGTCACAGGGATATTGAAAGTGCTCAACACAGCAATAATGACAAGTGCACTTTATGTGGCAGATGTTTGGGGTTCAACAAACTTAGGGACCCTAGAGATTTTATTTAATAAACTATATAGATATACTGTATTTTAATGGTTCCACAGGCAACTCCATCAGTCATATCTAGGATAGAACTGGAACAATATTCTATTACAACTCTTGCTTTGAAAAGGCACATTTCATTTATACTGAAATTATTCCTTCTACATGAGTCTCGTTTACCTAGGGGGTATCCTGAAGAAAAAATTGGGAATTTAACAGACGGTTTTGATTTTCCTTATATACAGTTAATAAAAAAATAAAATGTTATTTTTCCCTATGGCTTGGGTCACTTGTTATGGGATATTTATTTAAAGCCATGGGTTGAAGTAATTATTTATGTTAAAACTAGATTAAGAGATTTAGACAAAACCAATACATTTGCTCTTTTGTCTGAACTAAAACTATTTAGATCATATAAACAAATCAAAATTATACATAGTTTAGAACCATATTTGATTAAATTGACTAATTCAAAATCACAAAGGTTAATAACCCGATTTAGGTTCTAAATATATTCAGCTCAATTCACACAATTTAAACAAAAAAAAGACTGGGAATAACTTCTCTATATTGCAGATGTGGAAATAAACTAGAAGATGATCTCAAACACATTTTGCTAGTCTGTCCCTTGTATGTCAAAAATAGGACACATTGGTTAGGGGATGTTATCAGTGGTCTTGGTCGCCTTCCTGAATAAATGATATCTTTTTTCTTTACCATAAATGATATTAATATTTTATACAAACTGGTTGTTTTTTTTTGAATACAGTACATCTGTAATGCTGTGGTATTAAATTGCATTATTTAAATCAGGACTATTGATTGTCATATAAAAATGGATTATAAATAGACTTAAACCAGATAATTAAGCAAAATATCACTCCAGGGTGTGGGTTATGCTAAGATTTACCATGCTTGGTGTGTTGTTTGGTCACGAGGCCACAGGCAAAGTGAGCAAAACACGCCAGGCATGGTAAATCCTAGCATTACCCATACCAAGGAATGATATATTGCAGTTATACAGTGGTCTCTTTTTTATGTTGATTGCGCGCAGCACAAGAAACATATTGTGGCAGCTTTCTTGGAAGCAGGCTATGGAGGCACGGCACTGTTGTGGCCAATGCCCCCACAACCAGTAAAGGCTTCTCCAGCATCCTCCAATCCCCTTGCATGCTGCTACTGACACAAGTTTAGAACCTTGGCACCAGCTTGTGACAATTTCATAACTGCAATCAAGGGCTGCCTTGTCATTGCAGCGTCAGCCATCTGCTGCAATGAGGGAGTGACCCGTCATTGCAGGGCGGGACCAAGAAAGACTGATATTGTTTATGAACATGGTGGTGACTTGCCACCATGTTCCAAACAATATAACCCCCCCACCATGTTTATTTGCCGATGGGGCCCCAATCTCCATCTGCATTCTGTAACCCCCCAACTTTTATTCCTGCCAATGGGTGCCCAATCCCCGTCGGCATAATGATAACCCCCCCTTTGTGTGCTGACAGGGGGTGCCCAGTCCCCCATTGGTTACTGCTGGACCCCCCAAAAGAAAGCCTCTGGTGGCAGGCTGGGAGCCTACCCCAGTGTGCCACATGCCCCTGTAAAGGGAAAAACGGTCCCACAACGTCTTTTATTTTTTTCCCCCTGCAAAAAAGGAAACAGTCCCTCGTAGTCTCTCTGCCCCCACCCGCAACCTGCACCCACCCACTGTGCACCCTGCCTCCCCACACCCCCCTCACCCCATACTTACCTCTGGAACTTGGCATGACGATCTTCGGTGGACTGGGAACACATCTGCACTCTTCAAAGCCGACCGCGAACTGAGGTAATGCCGGTAAGCTGTATAATGGAACAAATAGGGTTTTTTCAACTTTAGTGCATATCTCGGGCATTTTTGGGAATTTTTGCACCAAATTTTCAACATGGGATTTTTGGGACCCCTTCTCATAAATTCTTGAACTGTCATGGCGTTAATCAGCCCTGAAAGGTGATTTCACGGTCACTGCACGGAATCAACTTTTGGGACTGCTTAACAAAACATCAGTACCAGTGTTCATGAGATGGGCTCTCAAAAAGCCTATGTTGTAAATTTGGTGGAAAAAATAAAAAAAAATGACTGTTTTCCAAGCGTGCATTGCACAGTTGCTATGCATGCTCATAACTTCGTGAATTTGCAATGTTTTCATGCCAGATTTTCAACATTGGCATTTTGTCACACCTCCTTGTGAACAGTACAGCTGTCATTGTTCACATCCTGGCGGAAATGTGTTTTTGCACTTACAGCACAGAATAGCGCAGTCACTGTGGTAAATCAGTGTTTGGGACAGATTAAGAAAATGACAATGACACTGTTCATGGGTAGAGGTCCTGAAATGGCTACATTGAAAATTTGGTAATGATACTCCATAAAATGACTGTGTTACGAGCGTGCATTGCGCAGTTTGCATGCACACTTGTAACTTTGCAAATTTATAATATTTTCACTCCAGATTTTCAACATTGCCTTTTTCCCACACCTACTTATGAACAGTGCAGCTGTCATTTTTTCTATCCTGGCCAAAATGTGTTTTTGCACTTCTGGTGCAGATTAGAGTGGTCGCTGTGGGAAATCACTGTCCTGGACTGATTAAGAAAATGACAGTGCTACTGTTCATGAGCAGAGATCCTAAAATGCCTATGTTGAAAATTTGGTGATGATAGCCCATCAAATGACTGTGTTACAAGCGTGCATTGCACACTTTTTAAACACCCTTGTAACTTTGCAGATTTGTAATATTGTCTTGTCAGATTTTCAACAGTGGCATTTTTTCACACCTCCTTATGAGCACTACAGCTGTTATTTTTCACATCCTGATTGAAATGTGGTTTCACAGTTGCGGCACAGAATAACGCGGTCACTGTGGGAAATCAGTGTTTGGGACATATTAAATGACAGTGGCACTGTTCATGAGCAGAGGTCCTAAAAGCCCTATGTTGAAAATTTGGTGATGAAACTCCATAACATGACTGTGTCACAAGCGTGCATTGAACTGCTTCCACGCACTCTTGTAACTTCACAAATTTGTAATATTTCACGCCACATTTTCAACAGTGGCAGTTTTTCACACCTCCTTATGAACAGTACAGTTGTCATTTTTCACATTCTGGTTAAAATATGTTCTTGCACTCCTGCTGGAGAATAACACAGTCGCTGTGGGAAATCAGTGTTTGGGACAGATTAAGATCGAACAAGTGAGAGGGGGGAGTGACTGAGCTCAACTGAGCTCTGTCAAGACTGCTGCAGATTTGTTTATGGGCAGAAAAAGGCCCCAATGCAAGAGCCCAGTACAAAAAGGTAGCTTGCAGCACTGTGAGAAACAGAACGAGAAAGCGAGTAGGGGAGGGGGAGTGAGCGAACTTATCAGAGCCCTGTCAGGACTGCTGCGGATTTCTTTGTGGGCAGAAAAAGGCATCAAAGCAGGCAGGGGCCCAATAGAAAAGGCCAGCCTGCAGCAGTGGGCGAAACAGTATGAGTGAGTGAGACAGGGGGACTGAGTGAGCTCAACGGAGCTTTATCAGGACTGCTGCGGATTTCTTTGTGGGCAGAAAAAGGCGCCAATGCAGGCAGGAGCTCCATACAAAAGGGCTGCTTGCAGCGCTAGGACAAACAGAATGAGTGCGTGACAGAGGGAGACTGAGTGACTTACACTGAGCTCTGTCGCGATAGCTGCAGATTTCTTTGTGGACAGACAAAGGTGCCAATGCAGCCAGGAGCCCCATACACAAGTGCAGCCTGCAGTGCCAAGAGAAACAGGATGAGTGAGTGACAGCGTGGTAGTGAGAGAGCTCAATGGAGCTGTATTGTGACTGCTGCAGATTTCTTTGTGGGCAGAAAATGCGGCAACGCAGGCAAAAGCCCAGTACAAAAGGCAAGCTTGCAGCTCTGGCAGAAACGGAATGAGTGAGTGAGAGAGGGGGAGTGAGCGAGCTCAATGGAGCTGTGTTAGGACTGCTTCAGATTTCTTTCTGGCCAGAGCAAGCCGCCAATGCAGGCAGGAGCCCAGTATAAAAGGGCAGCCTGCAGCTGCAGGAGACACAGAACAAACAAGTGAAGGAGGGGGAGTGAGTGAGCTCAACGGAGCTCTGTTGGGACTGCTGCAGATTTGTTTGTGGGCAGAAAAAGGCAGCAATGCATGCAGGGGCCCAGTACAAAAGGGCAGCCTGCAGTGATGGGAAAACCAGAATAAGTGAGTGAGAGAGGGGGAGTGAGCGAGCTCAATGGAGCTCTATTGTAACTGCTTCAAATTTCTTTGTGGGCAGATGAAGGCAGCAACACAGGCGGGAGTCCAATAGAAAAGGGCAGCCTGCAGTGCCGGCAGAGACGGAATGAGTGAATGAGAGAGGGGGAGTCAGCAGGCTCAACAGACCTGTGTCAGGACTGCTGCAGATTTCTTTGTGGGCAGAAAAAGCCACCGACAGAGGCAGGAGCCCAGAACAAAAGGGCAGCCTGCAGCGCCAGGAGAACCAGAGTGAGCAAATGGGAGAGGGGGAGTGAGTTACCTCAATGGAGCTCTGTCGGGACAGCTGCGGATTTCTTAGTGGGCAGAACAAGGTGCCAATGCAGGCAGGAGCCCAGTACAAAAGAGCAGCCTGCTGCACCGGGAGACACAGACTGAGTGAGTGACAGAGGGGAAGTGAGCAAGCTCAACACACCAATGCAATCAGCATTTGGCATTGACAAATGCTTGTTTTTTTTTTGAGATAGAAAAATAGTAAAATAAAGTTTTTTCTCCTATTCTAATTATTTCTGGTGTATTTTTGTTCCACCAGAAAAAATAATCCTTGACTGCTGGGCTGCAGCAATACTGTGCATGTGCGGTATTGCTTTGTCATTCCAGGTCACAGTGCTTTTTTGGGGGGGCCGGGAAATGTTAAAAATGTGCCTGCATTCCTTGTTTGGCTGTGTCCTGGATCCTTTTTTTCATGTTGCTTGGTTACAGTCAGGAACGGACAGTAGTTTGAAGTGGGAAGCCATGTGACTACCGGTCACAGTGCTTACTAGTTGTGGATTTTTGCCACAATGTATGACAGACATTCTCTGGCCCTCTGGCGCTTTTGGGCTGGGGAAACAATGTTCACATTTCTTTTTTGTTGATTTTTTTTTCTGCTGTCAGCCTCATTTGTCACAGGAGAGGGACAGATGATATAGCCAGTGGCAGATTTCAAATGTGGAGCCGCTAAGCAAGGTGGAGGAGGCTGTGAGTGGAGAGAGAATGTGAAATAGCGAGGGACAGGAGTCGGTGCCCTCTGAAGGTGAAGTGATTAATGGGGAAAAAAAAAAACTCTTACTAGGATATTGTGTGACAGTTATATGACTTGTTTTTTAATTATTTGAGAGAGGTTATCAGTGACTCAGTATCCACCGGCCACTCACTTTGGTGTTTGGGGCTCTGGCAGAGCAAGAAGTATGAGTTCTGCCAGACAGGAAGTTAGCGTGCTTAGAGTGATCTGAAGGAGATTTCTTGATGAGGCTTACTGGTGGCTGGCACCTTTTCCCATTGGTACATTGTAGGATTTACAATGGGGAAAGGTGCCAGTCAACCAATCAGCTCCCAGGATTCTTGGAGCCATTGCATAATGTGCGATATGCACTCTATCTGTATTTAGAATATGGATTTAATGTTCTGAGATAAAATTAAATCATTTTATGGTTGTAAGACATTTTTATATTTTAAATTGTAATGGCAATTACCGATCATTAAAAATCTTTGATCTTTGATCTATACATTACCATGCATTTCAGTTCCAATAAGCAAGGAAGCAGATAAAACAGCCAGCAATATCAATGAATTTTAAAGGAAGTAAGCAATCATAAAATGAGGGGTTTTACCTAAAAATAATACAATGCAAAAAAGTTTGACATTGTCCCTTTAAGCAAGGGCATGTTCAAAGAAAGCAGGAAATCAGCACTGCATTAGGCTTGAATATTTGCTGAGCATGCTCCTCTTCTTCTTTTCTTTTGTTTTGCGAACTGTATGTATTTTCCAGGTATGCATTGACATGTATATATTAAACAATTTGATACAGCATTGTCACAGTTGCAAGTTGCCCAGCATGTATACATACAGTCACAGAAGTAACAATGCTGAAGCAACCCAGAAGTTGCCAAAACAATATTGAGATAGAGGGAAACATGGTTATGAGAGGTATGCAGAAAGTGTACCATAATGAAAACAGTCATTTCCAGAGGGAGGGAGATGGGACATACCACCTCTCCTCCACCCAAAAGCTGCTTTTAACCATAAATCAACTTGGCAAGTGAACTTTCTCAATGTCATCCACTAAGGGACCCCAAATCTTGTGAAATATAGCAGACTGTCTCAGTACATTATTCGGTGTTCTCTCAAGCTTAACACAGTGTAGCACAGTCATAGAGCACAGAGTTTAGGGTGAGGTTGGGCTAATCCACTGCTGTACTATTGTTTTCCTGGCATTTATCAGCAATCTTAGACCACAAGAGCTGAGGTTGAGGTTGCGTTCTTTTGTTGTTGCAATATTATTTTCATGGTGTTTATCAGCAAGCAATAATACCTAACAGGGTGGGTGGTGTTAGGCAATACTGGACCGTCCAGAGGCGTAATGAGGCCTGACACCACAGGTGGTGGGCCTTATAGCACCTGGAAAATCTGGTATTGCTCATACTGTCCACCCTGGAGGGTATTATTCCACTTATAGGTAACATTTTTGATGAAATACTGTGAGAAATAAAAACAATTTAAAATGAATTAAAAGCACTGAAAAGTTGGTTTTCTTGCAAAGTAGTTCTTGTGGTACGTTACTTGTCATGCTTGATAGCTGTAGCCATTTTTTATTTAGTTTTTGTTGACCAGTTAAGTGCACTAGGCAAATCCTGCCTATTTTCAGGCACGACCCTGGACAGGGGGATACAGATGAATGCCAACTGAGCTTGAACTAGATGAAACTGTTAGTGGTTTTTTTTTAGTGAATGAGGGAAATTTGGCCAGGACACCGAGGAAATTGCCCTACTCTGCTTCCTGTAAGCAGGGGGGGTCCCATTTTCATGTGGGACCAAGATGGCTGCCTCTGGACATGCTGTGGAGGACATGGAGGTGTTGGAGGCAGTGGAGCTGGTCTCTTCCCCTGTCTCTGTTCTGAGAGAGACCCCATCTTCTATGCCTATTGTGCTGCAATCAACTGAATATTGTTCTTCTGTGCCTTTGGATACTTCCCCTGCTGCTGTTGTGGATACTTGTGTGCAGTGTTTGCCTGTGGATCCTTCATTTATTCCTCAAACTGTGTTTACAATGTCTTCTAGCCCTGCTACTATGGATATACATGAGACTTCTCCTCCTGTTTCTATGGATGTAGATGTGTTACTTAAAATCGAGGAACAGCGTTATTTCACTGCTAGACAGCGTTTGTTAGCCATTAAGCCTCAGTCTGGTTTTGTACCTGTTGCTACTGACTTACCGTCTGGGAAAGATTGTTTCACTGGCTCTTCACTGATTCTGACTCTTCCGCATTCTTTGCCTGTTGCTACGGACCCTCCTCACTCCCTACCACCTGTACTGACTGCACCTCTTGCTCAGCTTTCTCCAGAAACTTCTTCTGTACAGGTGCCTGCTTCTGCTCTCCCCGCTGCCTTGCACACGACGGACTGGTCTGTTGAGTAGGCCCTGGAAGCGGCTGGGTGGGAGAAGGATCCTACCGTTGGGACGGTGTTCTGGTTCTTCCCCGATCTGTACTAGGCCACCTGACACTGACAAACTGCTGGCCTCTCCTGTTTTGAAAGACTCTGTTGCTTCTCTTGATCTTTCTTTGCCAACTGAACTCCTTCTGACTCAGAACCCGACTTTGCAATTTGGTCCTGCTTCCTCGACGCCTCAAGAACAACGGACTTTTCGGGACCCTGAGTCTCGTCCAGTTCCTGCTACTTCTACTGCTTCATCTCCTAAAGCTTATGCTGCATGCTTTCAACCCTCTGTACATCAAGCTAAAAGACACAACGCTGTTTGGCTGCATTATTTGGGGGGCTTACCTGACTTTCCTGACCGATTTTTTTGTAGGTTGCACTCTTTTGAAGGATTCTATGCAATTTGCTGCTTTTGAGATTCATGCCTTAATTCATGTTTCTTCACAGTCTCATTTTGATATTAGTTTTAAAACTATCACTGGTTTAGAAAAGTTTTGGAGAAAATATCAGGAGCTTAAAACTTCTCCTTTATGGTCACCGTTTAATGCCATTCCCTTAACTAAACCTACTCAGAAAACTGTTACTATATTGTTTCATAACGAAGGTGTCAGTCTCAATGATATTACTGTCTGGTTAAAGCAAAGATGTACTGTCCTTTCTGACCCAGAGGCTATCTTTGATTCTGAGAATATCTGGACAGGTGGGTGGAGAGGAGGTTATGCTCATGACTGGAGGTTGGAATACAGCATCTCCTGAACAGCTTTATGCTTGGGAAAGACAGGGGAGTTCTTTTTTACCCTGGCCAGCCTAAAGCTTGCTACAGATGTGGCTCTCAGAATCATCTAAGTAGTGTCTGTGACAAGATTAAATGCTCTGTTTGTGGGAACATTGGCCATGCAGGTTCCCAATGTGTGGATGAACCTCTTTGCGTCCTTTGTGACGAATTGGGGCACACTTTCCAGACTTGTACTTGAGCAGCTCACAACTCCCCGACTCTTGCTGATGG
Organism: Neoceratodus forsteri; assembly: GCA_016271365.2. Lineage (NCBI taxonomy): Eukaryota > Metazoa > Chordata > Ceratodontiformes > Ceratodontidae > Neoceratodus > Neoceratodus forsteri. The sequence goes on along the minus strand of CM057450.1, from coordinate 323,254,786 downwards.
GGAAAAACAATGTTTGATTATTACTGTCGCACAACATTCTCATTTATCTGACACTCTTTCTAGACCTCAACGCGTACCTCTCCCTCACCTTGTTGTACCTGCTGTTGACCCCTCTTCTACTTTACACGAACGGTCTGCTCCTGTTTTGGAACCACAGACCTTTATTACAGCTCTCCTTCCCCCTTCCTCTGATCTTGCTATTTCTACCTCGGAAGAGGTCCCTATTCCTGTCTTGCCTAGTATTTCTGGGTCTTCCATGGACCCCCCCGAACATTTTGTTAGAGTTACACGAGGATCTAAGAAGGGGACTTCTCCTTCTTCGAAGGCCCTGAAATCCTCTACTGTGACTCATATGAATAAATTTGAGGTTTTACGCCACCCTTAGGACAACACGGACTCTGATACGTCTTCTGTTCTTTCCTCCCACCCTGATGTGACTACGGACACTGAAGTACCCATTGATAATATTGGTTCTCAAAAAAGGAAAGCTAAGGCAAAACTGAAACATAGGGAAGGTACCCCTAGGAAAGGTAGGCTAAGGTGACTTTTGTGTTTTTGTTTTCACTTTCCCGTTTCATATCTTCTGCTGTCTCAGTGCATACTGTTAATGTTAACAGTATAAAGAAGCATGCTAAGAGAGATGCAGTTTTTTCCTTTTTATCTGGCTTGACAGCTGGTCTCACCTTTTGCAAGATGTACGTTTCCATGCTCTTCCAGAAATTTCCAGGGCCACTCGTGTCTGACCTCTGGGTTCTTTTGGTCCTTTGACAGGACTCTTGTTCTGGTTTGGGTATTTTATTTAGTATACCTGATGTTACTGTTGTTAAACTGTTGGATGTCTACCAGGTCGGCTTCTGTTGTTGGATATTTTGATTTCTTCTGTCCCTTTCAGATTATTAATATTTACGCCCTCAATTGAAATCCCACAGAATTGAACTATTGAAACTGATTCAACCCTATTTATACACATCAATGCATGTGATTTTTGGGGTGATTTCAATTGTGGGTTATCCACTAAAGATAAGTCTTCTACTCAAAGACTACTAAGTTGTTTTGTCACGACAATTTTCTGAAACAATTGCTCCATTCCACAGGTTTACAGGATGCATATTTATCTTTTACGGGTCAGCATACTCCTACTTTTCACAAAGGCCACCTTGCAACCCGTATTGATTTTTTTTTATTTCTTCCCACCTCCAACTTTCTGATGCTGTAATTCAAGTTGCGGAATTTTCGGATCATAATTTATTATCTATTTCTTTAGGCCCTTCCTTGACATTTCGTTTTGGCCCTGGCATTTGGAAACTGAATGCTTCCCTGTTATCTGATTCACGTTTGTTAAGTCACTTAACTGAGTATATTCATAATCGAAAGACTGTATTTTTTTTTATATGATGTCCCCTGGGATTGGTGGAGGGATACGAAATCTGGACTCCAAACTTTATTTAAAAATTTTAGTAAACATCATCATGATTCATTGTATTTCCTTTATCACACTAACAGACGACGACTTCAAAAATTACTTACTTTATCTCCTGAAACTGGCCATGATTTTTCCACCCAAATAAGTACTCCTAAGGAGCGCATGATGGATTATCACCTTCTGAAGGCTACTTCTGTTCAGCATCAACAGCGTTTTGGGACCTCTGGTACCCGTGACACAGTATGTCCATATGCTTCTATTCGGCGAACAGTAGAGTGTAGAACCTTTACTACGCTGTTTGATGACAGTTTCAGCAAGCTCACTGATATTTTGGATATAAGGCACCGTGTTACCTGTTATACACAAAAACTGTTTGGTCCCATGCCTCCCCCATCTGCATCCATAATGGACTACTTTTCATTTTTACAACTTCCTGATGTACCTTCTTCTGTTGTAAATATGTTAGATACTGAGATACAAGCACATGAAATTGAAGCAGTAATCAAGTCTTTACGTCCGAGAGTGACACCGGGCCTGGATGGTCTCTCCGGTGAGCTGTATAGATTGTTTTCTGCTGACTTGAGTTCTGAATTGGCTACAATATATAATTCTATTCTACAGTGCGAACATCTTCCTTTAGACTTTAACATGGGTTGATTATTTTACTTACATAAAAAAGGGGATAGAAGATTGCTTTCCAATCGGAGACCTTTATGCCTCTTAAATACTGATTTTAAAATATTGACCAAAATTTTGGCCCTCAGACTTTCCAAATTGGCCATATATGTGATTTCTACCACACAATCTTGCAGTGTCCCTGGGAGATGTATACAGTACCATCTAATTTTACTTAGAGAAATGATTGAACATGGAAATTCTAATGTTTTACATGGTTTCATATTCTCACTGGACCAACGGCAGGCTTTTGATTCTGTACATCATGATTTTTTATGGTCTGCTCTTCGATATTATAAAGTACCTGATTACACCTTGACTAGACTCCGGTTGCTATATCGGTCTGCATCTGTTGTTCCACTGGTCAATGGATGGAAGGGCCCTATGCTTCCTCTACACAGAGGGGTTAGACAGGGCTGTCCACTTTTATATGTTTTTTTTTTTTTGGATCCCTTACTGCGTTCTATTAATTCAGCCCCAACAATTATGCCACTTCCCTCAGCCCCATATTCCATGTTGGCCTATGCAGACGATATGAGTCTCATGGTGACTAATGTTGCCTCCGTGCATTCTGCATTATGGCATTGTTCCAAGTTTGGGGCTGTTTCTGGCGCGGCCCTTAATCTTGATAAATGTGTAGGCCGTAGATTAGGTTCCCCTTTTGTAGATGAGTCTTCTGTTGACATGATACTTTGTGATGACCCTATTAGGATTTTGGGCATTTTATATGGTAATGGTCCTTTAGATGTCCTTAACTGGACTCCCAAATTAGATTATGCTCCAACTATGGTTGCACATTGGAATTCATGGCAGATGAGTAAGAAAAAAAGGATTTACATGATTAAAACCTTTCTGCTTCCCCTTTTTCTCTTTCTGGCTTATATTTTCCCCCCTCCCCGGCAATTTGAAACCAGATTGCTTAGTCTCTTTTTTCAAGCCCTATGATGTAGCCACCTGAACCCCATTAAACGTCAGATCACCTATCTCCCTATTCGGGATGGAGGCCTAGCTATGGTCCAACCTGTTTTTTTTTATACTAGTATTTTCTTGTTTCATAATATTAGACCCCTGCTGATTAACCAAGATAGAGATTGGGAACCTTGGTTTCTTGAATCCTGTGGTCCTTGGTTTCATAAATGGGAACTTAACAAATTGACAGTTTTAACACATTCCCCCCAGATTTCTGCTTATGTTAGGGATAGTTTTTTTTTCATTTGAAACACTGGCAGATTACTAGCCATATGCTAATAACTGTCTCCAGAAAATCACTGTATAAGCATTTAGTGGACCGTGTATGTTTGGAGATTGTTGTTTTTCCCAACTGTCCTAAACAACATCTCTCTGCTTTGCTCACTTTACTTCGTAATTCTAGGGTTCCCCAAAAGATGTGGGACTTGCATTGGATTAGCTGCCATGAATGTATCAACGTCAAATGTACCCATAAACACAAATCACTACAGGACAGATTTTGTTCCAGACCTGAATGTCAGCAACAAGAAGAAACTATTTCACACCTTTTTTTTTTCATGTACATTTATTGTTTCTTTTTGGACTCTATTAGCTGCCAGATGGCGTGAACCCTTGTTTGTCATTACTTATGACAATTTGAGGTATGTTTTTTTCCCCCTCACTTGGTCTCATTGGAATATTAATATGTTAAATTTGATTTTTGTAATATCAAATGGCATGTGTGGAATGCTCCTTGTCTGTTTAATTTACAGAATCAGGATGTGCCTCTTCTTACCATTATTCGAAGGATCGAACATGATTTGAAGGCCATATATTTTTCAGATGCAGAGCATTTGCCGTCTGACTCTTTGTTGGAATTATGGACACTATTACCTTGGATAACTGATTCTGATTTTCCTGTTACATAATTATTTTGTGTTTTATTTTTCTCTGTATCATTTTCATTTTTCTTTTCTGTTCAGTTGATGTTCAATAAAACTTTCCCTACTCTTTTCAATAAGTATCATGGGATCTTTAACATCCACCACCAATCCAGGCAGCTGGAACCTCGGTTTAACATCTCATCTGAAAGATGGCACCTCAGAAGTGCAGCACCCCTCTCATGCTGCACTACAGTGTCAGTACTGGGATATTAACTCAAGTGCCAGATGTGGGAACTGAACCCACAGCCCTCTGATCTCCCCGCCTCAGAGGCGAATGTGCTGCCTACTGAGCCACTGACACTATTTTGTCAAGGTTGAGTACATACCTGGAAATATGTAGAAAAGGGAGCAGGCTTTTTTTTTTGTGAGGTCAAACTTGTGGCTTCCCTTCCATTTCTTATAGCCCCTTTACATTTATTTGCCACTGGGTCCATACTGGCAGGAGCTCTGTATGCAAGACCAAGTTTGTAGTGAGAGGGGGATAAAAATTGGTACCAGGGTAAGAAGGCTCTTGAAGATATTGGCAGGAGAACAGAGCAGGAGAGATGCCAGCTGCACCAACTGTACTGGTATACTGGTTTTTATTTGTTTTGTGTGAACAAGTAAATCCGGTGGAAATTTTGAAATAGCAGGCAGTGACCATGGGGGGGGGGCACAGAGCAGAGCTAGAGGAGAGCCACGATTAAGCAGATGACTTTGAAGATGAGTGAGTGTTTAGGAGCACACCTCACATAAGCTGCAATGCTGGTACATTATAAAGAGAAATAAATGTTTTACCAGTGCAGTGTTGCTGAGAGTCATTTGTGTGCCCCTGTTTTTGTGCATGTGTGTGCATGCGTTTGTGTGTGTGTGGTGGGGCTCACTCTGTCTCACTATACAGTAAAAAAAAAAATTGGTGGCAGTTTGAAATTGTGTGCCCAGTGTTTCTGCCAATGAGGAAGTAGGCTGGGTGCAACAATACTTGGCTGAGCATGAGGCAGGTTTGGGCTGGGACTTTTTATTTGCTGGACATCTATGGAAAGTTAAAGGACCCCTGTGGAATCGGTGCCAGACAATCAGATGCCTCCAAATAAAAATCCCATTTTCTAAGCATTCTTAGAGCACAGAGCTGAGAGTGAGGTTGAGCTCATCCATTGTTGATATTGTTTTTCTGGCATTTATCAGCATTCTTGTATTTTACTGGAGTGATAGGAGTCCATCAAATGTATCCCTCTCCCTCTCCAGGGAATATGGGGCTATCCACAAGGGGTTGGCATCTAACAGGTTACTTGGAAAAAAATCAAGGCAATGCTGTTTGGGTCCAAACAAGGCTTACCAAATGCACCATGAGGCAAACAAACTCCTTGAGAATTCAAACTCCAGATGGGACCTCCCTTGAACAAGTAACAACTTTAAAATATCTGGGGGACCACCCTCAGCCCCCCCTAACATTTGTGAAAAACATTGGGCAAATAGTAAAGTGGGTGAACCAGATACTGGGTGTCTGCTATTGCCTAGAGCACCTCCTGACTCTGGAGGTGCATCTAGCCATTGTTCAAGGCACACTTCTTCCCCTCCTGGACTACTGCTCTCCTGTCTTCTCCCAGCCCTCAAATCGGGATCTTGCATGACTCAATACCACCTTCAAGAGCATCTGCAGGTTTGGGACCCTGCACCATTTTTGTTGCTGTTCTGTGAACTGCCTTTACCCTGTCTATGTCTTTATGTAGATGAGGCCTCCAGAACTGGACACAATATTCCAGATGAGGTCTCACTAATGATTTATATAGCAGCAGCACCATCTATTTTCTTCTGTTGGTGTTACTTCTCTTTATGCACCCCAGTACCCCACTGGCTTTCCCCACAGCCTTGGCACATTGCCTGGCAACCTGTTAGATCATCTGATATGATTACCCCCAGATTCCTTTCCTGTTTGGTTCCTGTCAGTATTCCTCCCCCATCACATAAGCCTCCCCTGGGTTGCTGTGCCTCAAATGCATGATTTTGCACTTTTTTTTTTGCATTGAATCTTAGCTGCCACACTCTTGACCATTCCTCAAGTTTGCCTAGGTTCCTCCTCATTTTTTCCACACCTTTTGTCGATCTTAGTATCATCTGCAAATAAGCATACTTTTCCTTCCAGACCCTCTGCAATGTCACTTATAAAGACATTGAATAGGACTGGCCCCAGAACTGACACCTGTGACACCCCACTGGTTACCATCCTTTCCTTGGAACAAGCTCCATTTACCACCACCCTCTGTGTTCTATCCCTCAGCCAGTTTCTAACCCAGTTTACCACATTGGGGCCCATTCCCAGGCTGTCTAACTTTCACACAAGCCTTTTATGTGGAACAGTGTTGAAGGCTTTGTTGAAATCCAGGTAGGCCACATCCACCGCACTTCCCTGGTCACCCAGTCAAAGAAATCTAAAGATCTTGCTAGCCTAGGTCATTCCTGAAAACAGTCTCTTGGACCTCCTTGGACCAGTGTACCTACTTGGTTATCAAAAAATAAATAAATACAATTTTTAGACCACAGAGCTGAGGGTGAGGTTGAGGTTGGATTCATCCATTGCTGCTCTATTGTTTTCCTGGGATTTATCAGGTCTAAGTTCCAAAGTGGATGTTGAGTCCTGCCAGGGAAGCCAGGGTCATCTCCCAACAAGAATGCCACTGAAGAGTCTGGGAGATGGGTTTGAGGTACAGAAGTCAGGATGTTTTATATTTTCTTACAGAAGGAGGCTAGTGATGGCATGTTGAAGACATTTGGAGGCAGCTGCATTTTTTTACACTGCACTTAAGGCATTGAGAGTATTTGTCCATATCAATGTGGTACAGGTGAGCTAGAGTAAAATGTGTGCAGTGGAGGAAATTATAATGGATTTGATGGTGCTTATTGGATTGTAAAGTCCACCAAACCAGGATGGGGTCAAGGATAGGGAGTTTCATACCATGATCAGTTGCTCTGCAGGTAATCCTGTCTTGCAGATCCCACCAGGTCTGCCTTTATTGCCAAATCCACCAAGCAGGCCTACACCACCATAAGACCTGCCTTTCTAGCCTTCAGGTTCATCTCCCCCTTCAGGCAGATCCAGTCCATCACTGGACAGGACTAAGCCAGCTCTATTGCCAACACCTCAACTTCATCCATTACTGGATCTGGCACTGCCTGCTCCATTACCAGGGTGGCCTCAGCCTGGATCCTTTCTTGTGCCCACTCCACCAAATTTGCCTATGCCTTTAAACTTTTATTGCCCTTGACAGGAACTGCCTGGCCCACTAAACTTATTTGTTCCACCACTCCTACCCATGCCACAACCCATCATGCCCCATGGCTAGGAACTACCTATGATTACTCACTCCACGGGCTCTACCTGCCCCTTTACCACCAATAATTGAAGAAATGGACCCAGAGTCTGAAGGGATAGTGACCAGATGGATTATTGCAGATGTTTCCAACAGACTTTGAAGCTAAGGCTAAAAATATAAGTCAAGCCAGTAAGGCTGGGGCATTAGCTTGCTAATTTTTTATAACTGATAATAGATTGCAGTAGCTACTTAACATTCATGATCTGTTGTTTACTAATCATTTTAGTGTGTATTGATCCTGCACTAATCAATTAGAAACATATAGTCTGATAGATTATTCCTATGTGCTTTATAAATCGAGGTACTTAGTTTTTTTTTTCCCTTCTCATAACTTCAAGCAGATTTAAGTATGGAAGATAGGCTTGTAAATTTCCAGTCATGCTGTGTCCTCATGAGCACTGAGCATGATTTCTCCTATCTCTGATGTCTGTTGGGCACTTTCCACCAATCACCACAGGCAATTTATTTTTACCTGCTCAGTCTAGCTACAAGGGGTTAGCAAGTGGTCAACCTTGTCCTATTAGTATAATACCAGGCTGCATGAGCAACCATGACCGGTCAGCCCAGTCCTATTAGGTGAGTAATTAGCCACATGGGCAGCCAACCTTGCCCTGCCAAGTAAACAACTAACCACTGTGACATAGACAGCCAGATCTGAGTGTCGTATCAAATTTTTTATTACATATAAAATATGTGATGGACCAGTCAGTTTAAGGAACCTACTGTCTTACTGGAACTGACACATCAAGACCCCCCAAGGGATAAACTCAAAGGACAGGACATAGCTAAACTGCAGATATCTGTGGTGCAATTACCTTGTCAATTTGCTTTCATCCCAGGAAAGAAGATTAGCCATTCATAATTCCCTCAGGGAAAATCCTTTGACTTACAATAGTTGTCAGAAAGAACTTGAGAGGGAAGGGTGTCAGAGAGAAGCCAGAATGGGCATTGAAGAGAGGTTGATGTCTGGGCCAGAAAGGACCCAGACAAATTTGGAAGGTCCAAAATACTTTCCTGGGAAACCCTTGAATTACATCAGAGAGACCTTTGAGGTATATATTCCAAGGCCCAGATGGGATTAAACAGGCAAATACACTTTTGCTTTGAATACAGTGACTTACATCAAATAAACTTTTGAGATGTATGTGTAGCAGAGCACAAACTGGTTTGGTCTGGTTAACCTGAGGGAGGAAAGGCAGTGAGGTCACCTATTCTTTTTTTTTCAATATTTTATTTGGACATCCTGTGAGATAAAATATAGATGTTGTTACACCAAGAGTTATGTGACCACAGAAAGGGCCAGCTCAGAACTGTGTTTAATTGCTGAAAGAACCTTGACAGAGACACACAAGACAATATTTCTGACTGAGAGAAGAGAGACCATCAAAGCACTGAAGTAAGGACCTGAGATAGGATTAGTCTGAAGTTATTAATTGTAGGAACTGAACTTTCACCTGTTTGTTTTAAGGCTGTATGTGTTGGGGCATAGTCTGTATTTATTGTTCTGTTTTGATATTTTAAAGAAAAGAGATATTTGTACAATGGAAACTGTCTGAGTGCCTTAACATTTCTTTTTATTTTAAGTGGAGTTTTTAACGGTTATAAGTAACACTGTGTATGAGCTTATAGTATACCAAACTGGGAAATGGACAGAGTTCTCTAAAGTCTTGCATAGGAACCTAAGGGTTCATTTGAAAGACCTGGTTGGGTGCCCGTAGGCAAAGATATCTGGACCCCCAAAGACAGAATTATTTAAGCCTGACAATTGGGTACGCTAACAAGAGGTTATCAGTTTGAATCCCTCCAGAGCTTGAGACTAAGGTGACTTGAACTCACAAAACAGACAAGAGGGTTACCTTGTTCTGTTCACTGTACACAGATCATACGCTCAGAGGTTGGCACTTTGGGAGTAGAGGGCTGAATGGCTGAGCGAGTGTGTGACAACCACAACTAGGGACCAACTGTTCATACCTCAACCACAACGAGAAGCCAGCTGTTCACACCTCTGACAAAGGTGCGAGCCATCTCACAGTCTTATTTTTAGCCTTTGGGGAAGTTCCCCTGCCGTCTCTGATGCAAATGCCACAACGCCAGGCCAGGATTACAGCACAAATAATAGGTCTCCTATTTTCTGCCTTGGCAAAAAGTATTTAAGTCCTCAACAGCCCTGGCCATGGTAGGAGACTCAGAGGGAGACACACAGATCGTCTCTGTTCTTAGGACCTCAAAGGCATCGGTTTGTATTGGTCTGGTGAGTTTGATTACCTTCATGTTAGGCATAGGACTTAACACTGGCAAAGTCTGGCAATAGTTTTAATTTTTTTTTATGCGACTACTTTAGTCTGCGATGGGAATATTATTTTTTTGCTTTGCAACTGCTGTTCAGAAAAATTGTAACTATATTTTGAATTGTCATTTCAGTTTAAAACTGTGACTGTCCCTTCAGTTTACTTCCAAAACTACATTGTAAGACTTAAGTGTTCATATCAAAAGGAAACAATTTTATTCATAAAGCCTGACTTTGGCATTCCTTCTCAATTTAATATTATAAAACTTAGAGTACTTAGTTTAGAAAATAATAACCTTAGAAGCAAGTCAGTACCTTTAAGATAACAGTTCTAGATTATATTCATATAATTAAATGTACACATTTTTAATGCCCCAAATTACTACATAAATATTTGGGTTGGTGTATCAATGATTCTAGTAAAAGACACTGGTGTAAGATATATGACTGTCCCAGGCACAGACAGACGGTTTTAAAATAAATAGAATAATATTAGAAGAACTAGGAAGGACTCATTGTCCACTGACAAGTAAACATGTTCTTAAGGAAACTTTAGATTTTAATGAACACAGCACCTTCCTGGACTGAGATCACATAGTCTTGGTCAGTCAAGTGTCACATGAGATAATTGTGGCAGGTGGTATAGACCATAACACAGAGGTCACTCTTCCAACCGTCAGTGTTGTCATTCCTAACCTACCCCAATTAGTTGACAACTTGAAAAAAACTGGCCGTCTCCGAAGGTCTCAGTGAAAGCCATCTACATGAGACTGAGCAACAAAAGAAGGTAAGTTATTTTTAACTTACACTTTTCACAATGTGGTGGAAGAAAATAGCAAAGTGGTGGTAATGGGGGCTTAAGTTTACTCAAGGTGTATTGGAGGGCCATGTCCACCACCTGTGCCAGGGGCCAACTGATTTTGGATGCTGTCCAGGATGGGTTCTTGGTTAAAGGGGTGACTGAGCCAACATGGGAGGGAGCCATCCAGGATCTGGTATTAACTAATGGGGATCATATCTGGGACATCATGGTGCAGTAGCCCACTGGGCAAAGTGTTCACCAAACATTGTTGTTCAGTATTGCCACAGAGAAGAATGCACCAAGCTCAAAGACAAAAGTTCTAGCCTTTAGGAAGGCTCTTTATGGTTTTTTTTTTCACTTATCTTTCGGGCTCTCCAGCTCAGAATTCTCTCAGGCCACTGCTCTTGCTGACTCGCTCTACTGCCCACTGTGTTCCCCCACCATCTTCAAGTTCATCTCATTTCCCTGGGTCAGGGGACAGCAACCTGGAGAGACTGCAGGGGGTAGTGGCAAGGAACCAGCATTGGATGTGTGGTGGTGGCACTGGCAGGGCTGTCACCTATTTGAGCTGGAGGGGTATTCCTCCTCTTCTCCTCCTGTAGGTGCCTGGAGCTCCCTTACCCCCCCCATGTGCATGGTGCACGTCTGATGCTGTGGCACATGGCAACCCTTCCTTCAACCGCCATGCTCCCTTACGTGCAGATCAGGCACTCTGTGGCACCCCTGATCTCCACCAGGGGCCACTAGAGTGTTGAGTAACCCCATGCCCTCCCCCCCGGGTAAGGAGAGCAGCCCTGTGGGTGCTCAGTCCATCTCCCTCCCTGCCGACCCCAGACACCCAAGCTCACTCCCGAACTCTGGTCGTCAGCGTGGCATGATGTGTGGCATCCAGTGCCTCAACCCTCAGTGCCACCTGGCTGGCTCTGGTAGGTCCTTTATGTTAATATGGGTAAGACACTGAGGAGACAGCTAGCTAGCCTTAAGGATAACATGAGTGTGGTTCTGAAATGGAAAGTGATCAGGAAAGGGACAGTGGTAGCCCCTAAAACCTGTCTTAAGCAGAAGGGTGAGGAATCCACATGCAGGAGACCAAGTTAGTTCAGTAAAGAGGTAAACCAGGCAGAAATGGATGAGAGGAATATAGGAAATACAGGAAGTTCCCGAAGGATGAGAATAAGAAGTCTACTTGAAGAAAACTAGGGAGGCTGGAAGGCTAGTCAGGCAGGCCAAGGTGGGGCAGGAGCTGCAAATTGCAGAACTCATCAGGAAGGGAGAGAAAGCCTACTTCAAGTATATCAGTGAAGAGAGACACAAAGGTAGCTATAATAAAGCTAGAAAAGGAGGAGGGGTGGGAGGAAGGTAGTAAAGAAGAAGCATAGGTGTGGGACGAATACCTCTGCTCTGTCTCTATTAAAGAAAAGATGGTCCAGTGCCACATGGGAGGATGGAGAAAGAAGAGGAGGGGGAACACTGCTGAGGACAGAATAATGGAGGATAGGGTTGTGGCAGGATCATGCCATGTCCCATTGCTGTGTTCGCTTGTATGTTAGTTTTTCTTTTTTAAACTTTTTTATACATTTTCATCATACAGGTACTTACATGTACACAGTACAATGTATATATTCATACAATGGCAGCAGGTACATATAGTCTGTACAGTACTTTTAAATTTAAACAATGTAGATCACTGTCCACCCATGATTTTCTCAGTCCTGAGCCCTCCACCCCATGAACTACACCAGGAGTGAAAGGTCTGGAGAAGTAAGTTCATAGAATATAATACTCTCACCACAGAGCAAACAATCAAGGTCAGTACTCTGAACTTCCTCCCCACTTACAGACTCAAATAGTAACTTGGGAGGGTAAACAAATGCAATAGCTACTATATAATAACCACATTGTCTGGGCTCGGTTAAGTTAAGATTAAACAGTACACGCTAAGGCCCCTACTTTGGGACCATGTAGGGAAAAGGATGTTAGTAAGGGAACATTTAAAGTTCACAAACTGAGCAGAGTATGACTGTGCCCCTATTAGAACTCTGCCCCATTGCAAATAACATTGACTTGTGCACCAACCAGGTAAAAAACAAGCATTTGTCAATGCCGAATGTTGTCTTGCTGGTGTTGGCATTGGTAGTGCAGGAATTAGAGAGATGCATAATAGGAATAGCAGTGAAGTATAGAACTAACGTCAACCCCACCCCACCCTGCAGAGAGTGACAGGCATTGGGGTGTATGTTTGGGTCGCTCGCCATAACGCTCATGGCATTTCACCTCACCTTACCCTGCAGAGTCTGACAAGTGTCGCATTGTGCCTTGGGATCATTGGGTCTTATGCTCACCCCATTTCATAAGAAAGTACATTGAGATGGGTGCAGCATAAGAGAATGTTGAACTTTGGGGCTGACGAGTCCAAGGCACACCTTGATGCTTGTCAGTGGCTGCAGGGTGGGGTGGAGGACCAATGGCATGAGCACTACAGCAGACAATCCAAAGACACACCCCTGAAGCCTGTTAGCCTGTACAGGGTGGGACGTAATGGTTAGAAACCCAAACACCCTGGGCGTTTGTTGGTATTTGCACTCCAAATTTTAAAACATGGCCTTTTTGTGACCCCACCTCATGAAAGCATTTGGGCCTCTGCTCATGAGCAGTATCCCTGTGATTTTGTTAATCTGTCTCAAGTGTTGATTCCCCACAGTGACCGCGCCATTCTGCACCACGTTAAAATGTCAGCTACACCACTGATAAGGAGGTGTGAAAAGATGGCAATGTTGAAATCTGGAGTGAAAATATTGAACATTCTTGAAGTTATGAGCATGTGTGAAAACTGCACATCGCATGCTCTTGTAACATGGGCTTTTTATTCTGATAGTCTGATTGGGTAAGAGAGATCAGGTGGGAACATATTAATCCTACAGATATGAACAGTTAGGGTGAGTTAGGCTCTGGTAGAACTCGGTCCTCATTGTACCCATCAGAAAAGCGTCATTGTTTTATTATATTACAGTGTAGAAATTGCTCTGCTTAAAAAGGATAAGTGATAAACCAAGAAAGGGACACATCAGTAAAATAGCCCTGTGAGTATAACTTGTTTAAACTTGTAAGCGGGGAAGGGATAAGGAAGGGGCTGACCAGAAGCTCTCTCCTCCAGATGAGGGGAGTAGCCTCCAAGCCCAAGGGGAGGAGGGGGGAAACAGACTGGAGGTGGAGGTTTCAGGAGCAGGGGGAGGATGGAAGTATAAGGAATCTGGGTGGGGTTTGACAAAGAGGATCAGGGATAAGGGTTGGGGGTTGGTGTTAGTAAATGCCAGGAGCTTGGGAAACAAGTTGCCAGAGTTCCAGGCCATGCTGTTCGGGGAGGGGGTGTGGCGGTGGTCACAGAGACGTAGGCCAACAAAAACCAAGACTGGGACCTAAATGTACGGGGGTACACTATGCTTAGGAAGGATAGAAAGGAGGGCAGAGGGGGTGGAGTGGCTATGTTCATTAGAGATGATATAGAAATTGCTATGGTAGAAGAGGCAGAGGGAAACGTGGAGGCCTTATGGGTCACCTTACGATCCCCAGCAGGAGATAAGGTCAAGCTGGGAGTAGCATATAGGCCTCCCGGGATGAGTGATGTTCTAGAGGATGGTTTGCTGGACAACATCATTGCCCAGTGTGGTCCAAAAGGGGAAGGAGTGGTGTTGATGGGGGACCTTAATATGCCAGGTACAAACTGGGGAACCATGTCCTCTAAGGTGGCCAAGGAGCAGAGGCTGCTGGATGGCTTCCAGGATGTGTTCTTAACACAGCATGTGATGGAGCCCACAAGGGAGGGCATGTCCTGGATGTGGTTCTGGCAGATGGGGATCTGGTAAGGGACATGGTTGTACAGGACCCCCTGACTGGGAGTGACCACAATACTGTCTGGTTTCAAATAAGCATGGGGGGAGTGGGGGTGAGATCTAGGACACTGGCAGTGGACTTCAGGGGGGCAGACTTTATGGGCATGGGAAATATTCTCAAGGATCACTTGAAGGGGATTACCTCAACGACAAGTGTGGAAAGGAGATGGGAGGTCATAAAACGAGGACTTCATGAGGCAGTCAGAGCTGCGCTAAGTTGAAACGTAAGGAGCAAGGTCACATAAACCATGCTGGTGGTCCAGTGAGGTACAGGTAGCAGTCAGAGAAAAGAAGGCGGCCTACAAAAAATATAAAACAACAAGAGGGATAGGGATAAGGAAATGTACCAGCTTGCATCTAGAAAAGTCACCTGTATGGTGAGGGGAGCAAAGTCCAGTAAAGAGCAACGGCTGGCACAGGGGATACATGGAGGGGAAAAGGGGTTCTTCCGCTACATTGGGGAGTGGAGAAAAACTAAGGGCCATCTCAGCAGATTGAGATCAGAAGGAGGGTGGGTGGAAGAGACGAGGGACCAGGCAGAGGTATTTAATGAGTACTTTGCCTCTGTGTTCACTAGGGAGGGGGATGGGATATCTACAAAGCAAGGCATGAAGGGGATAGAAGCGGCAGGGAGTGGGATCAGGGGAGCAACAGAAATGGAGCAAGAGGAAGGGAAAGGTACCCCAGGGGTGTCACATCTGGATAAGGATAAAAAGACCAGTAAGGTGGAGGGGACGGATGATGCTATCTCTGCCAAAAGGGTGTGGTTAGCCCTCAAGGCCCTAAAGAAAAACAAATCTCCTGGGCCGGATGGCATTCATCCGAGAGTACTATGGGAATTGGCGGACATACTGGCTGCACCCCTGGTGGAGCTTTTCAGCAGGTCACTTGAGACAGGGAGGGTACCTAGGGATTGGTGAGAGGCACATGTGGTATCAATCCATAAAGGGGGGTCGAGGGAAGTACCAGGTAACTATAGACCCATCAGCAGGGACACTGGTTTACCGGGATTGAGATAGGGCATATTCCATTTTGCACATTGTAAAAAATGGTATTTTCACCGGTGTCTACTAAGCCAAAATCTGGTTTTACCGGTGTTTGGTTTTGTGTACTTTATTTAACAATTTTTAACTCTGCTAACATGCATTTTAGCAATTTTGACCTCCACTATTACACATCCTTCCATCCTTGTACCAATTTAAAGTTATTTTAGGTACAAGATGTGATGGCAGCAGCGGCACTATGGCCCCATCCCTCAGGTGCGATGGCAGCACCAACAGCACTAAGGCCCCCATCCCTCTAGTGTGATGGCAGCAGCAACAGCACTACAATCTCCCTCCCTCAGGTGTGACAGAAGCAGCACTGTGGCCCCATCCCTTAAGTGTGATGGCAGCAGAACTAAGTTCCCCATTCCTCAGGTGTGATGGCAGTATCAGCACTATGGCCCCCATCCCTCAGGTGAGGCGGCAGCAGTACTATATTCCCCATCCACCTGTGGTGATGGCAGAAGCAGTACAGCTTCCACCCCTTTGGTGTTATGGCAGTAGCAACAATGCAGTCTACATCCCTCTGGGGTGATGGCAGTAGTGATAGCACTATGATCCCCTTTCTTGAACACCCACACCCCACATGCACAAGTTACAAATGACTTAGTCTCTGTTTGTTAGAACTCAGATGTAAATTAATCTGAACCATCACTGCTAAGGTGGATGACCTTTGTTTTTTCCTATCTATAATTTAGCTGCCTGAATTGGATTTCTGCCTGTGACACCACTGACCAGGATTAGGGAACAAACTTGGGTGTTGGAGGGCCAGCTGGTGGGTGAAGGCTTGAGTATCCAATGACCACTCACCTTCTCCCGGGAGGGAGGGAGGGTGGATTCATGGCTCAGCATTTGCTGGCCCCTGGTGGAGGCCAGAGGCATGACAACATGTCAGTCCTCACTGCAGAAGGGAGCGTGACGGGCATCGGCTTGTGCCTTGACATCATTTGGCCTGTCACACTCCCAAGAAAATAGGAAAACATCCACTGACCAACCAAATAATGGCTGTTGTTTCCTCCATAAGCTGGAAGCCCCAGACGTGTCCTGTCTGACCTCTGCCATGCCCAGGATACACAGGAAGCTCTTTGGGGTAATTCACCTCCCCTGGTAGCCTCCCACAGGGGTAGGGGGCCCACTCAGTGAAGGGTTACTTTGGGTTACCTGGTAGCACAGCAGTAAGGGGCAGTGGATGGTGGTCAGGATTCAGCAGCGGTGGTAGGGGGCCATGGCAGGCCTGAAGGAATGGATGGCCAGGGGTAGGAGGAGCAACAACAAAAAAAAAACTGCTTGAATTTGCTTCTTTGAAATAAAGTGTATTTACCTAAAAAGTCCAAAAGTGATTAGTGGAGAACTTTCAAATGGATTCATGCATCTCCCAGACATGTGGATGCTTTTTTCAACTTGGTATACATGAAAAGGGTGTCTCCCAGTTTTCATGTCTTTGTTCACATGTGAATTGAGCACCTCTCTGCCCACCAGCATCATATAGCCCCTGGGGTCTTACCTTCTGTATGTCATTGACTGCGCTTTCAAAATCCACTGGGCAAACATAAGTACTCTTAGACACTTAAAATTTGCTTTTTGTTGAAGCAGTCTATCAGAAATGTTTTTGTTGTTACAGAAACTGAAACAGCAAGTGGGAGAAAAGGTGCAAATGGCTCCATTCACCTAAATGGGGTGCTAACTGAGAAGTCTTTCATAATTAGTAAGGCAGTTTCTTCTTTGTGAACATACTTTCATTCAGACTAGTTTTCATTCAAACAACTGAGGATTTTGGATGGCCTTACTGATTATAAACTTGAATAAGCTAGTTGGTAACAGTGATCCTGCATTTAGCAATCTACAACCTAGATGCTTATATGCAAAGAATACAATAAAAACCTGACTAAAATCTAAAAAACAAGCTTATAAAACACATAAAATGTATCTGAACATTTATCTTTACCTATAAAAAATCATTGCTGCCCAAATAAAACTCAGGCAAATTACATGGTATCCTGACTACTATTCTATGATGTAGTAAACATAATATTGGTATTTTTTTTATATTCTTTGTAAAGCAGGTAAGGCCCGCTAAGCAGAACTGTCTGTTTTCAGGAGTGACCTAGAAGCACTGGGGAGGTTAAGTGACTTGCTTGGAGTCACACAGTATACAAGTGGAGGTTGTGGGAATCAAACCAAGTCTGCTGGATGTACCCAGTTCAATCACTGTTTGTTACTGTAACCACTAGGCATGGGTGGTTAAACTGAATGGCTGATTACAACAAAACAGTGCTGGTGATTTCCTTACTGACTCTATATGCAGCAAAGCAGAAAGAATGCAAAGCACAGCAGCATTCATTTTAAGATGCTGAAATCTGGGTCGGCCTGCTAGCACTGCGGTAGCACTATTGCTTGCAATGCCAGTGACCCAGAGTCAGAAGCGAACTCGGGTTGCTGGAGGTCTGGACAGGGGAGTAGGATCGAGCACCTGGGGACTGCTCTTCTCCTCTGGGGAGGGTGGGCTGCAGATTCTGCAGCTTTACCACCACCTATGTGACCATGGGTGGTGGTGCAATGGTGCTACATTGTGATTAGGAGGGGAGGATGCTAGCCAGGATCTGGAGCAGTGGCATGTCTCTATGTGACCTACCTCCTTGGCTCTCCTGTAGTGCCAGTTCCCTCAGGGACAGAGACCAGAAAACCAGGAACAATCACCCCACATCGGCCACTGGCAGAAGGGACCCAGGTGTCCCAGACTTCATAACCAGGCTCCATGAGGGACCCACTAAGCTGCCTGACACACACTAAGGGAGTGTGCAGGGGTGACCTGGGGTCCCCTCCTTCCCACCTGGGGGGATACAGCCCAGGCAGGATAGGGGTAGACCCACAGGAGCTCCTGAGCATTACCTGGGGTGAAGCTAGGGGATACCCAGCCTAGGGAGCTCTGAAAAGTGGAGACTGATGCTGTGAGAAGGGGGCAAAGAAAGATAAAATAAAAAATTAAAAAGATGCTGAAATCTTAGAGAGTCTGTGCAGTGACATGCAATTTCCGTGAGGCACCGGTACAAGAATTCAAAATCCGCAAACCAAGCAGGATTCCGTGATTGTTACCGGTGTTACCGTTAAAAATGGAAAACCAGGGTCCCTGCCCATCAGTTTGACCCCGGTGGTGGGAAAATTAATGGAGAGTATACTAAAGGAATGATTGGGGTGTACTTGGAGGAGGTGGGAGGTCTGGATAGTCGGCAACATGGGTTTGTGCCAGGTAGATCATGTCAAACCAACCTTGTGGAGTTCTATGAATGGGTAACATCAGAACTGGACAGGGGGAAGCCTGTGGATGTATTATTCTTGGACTTCAGCAAGCCGTTTGACTCTGTCCCCCACAATGGTCTGGTGGAGAAACTGATGGGGTTAGGAGTAGGCCCTTTGATGGTCAGATGGATTGAAAACTGGCTAGCTGGATGCACTCAGAGAGTAGTGGTATGTGGGGAGCTCTTGAACCCTAGAGAGGTTGGTAGTGGGGTACCACAGGGCTCGGTCCTGGGTCCGATCCTGTTTAATGCATACATATCGGACATCAGGGAGGGTATAGGGTGTGAAATGAGTCTCTTCACGGATGACTCCAAGATGGGAGCAGTAGTTGAGGGAGAAGAGAGGAGGTTGGCCCTGCAAGGGGACCTGGACACCCTGGAAAGCTGGGCTCACACATGGAAATTAAATTTCAATATCACCAAGTGCAAGGTGTTGCATCTTGGTCAGGGAAACCCTAAACACAGGTACACCCTGGGAAGGGAGGTGCTGGAGGCCTCAATAGGGGAAAAAGACCTAGGGGTCATGGTGGATACATGTATGAATAACTCTGAGCAGTGCAGGAGAGCAGCTAGCAAGGCAAATAGGATGTTGGGATGCATCGTAAGGGGGATCACCTCTAGGAGCAAGGAAGTGATTCTGCCACTGTACAATGGACTGATTAGACCACACCTTGAGTACTGTGTACAGTACTGGAGACCACACTTGAAGAGGGACATACAGCTCCTGGAGAGGGTACAGAGGAGGGCAACAAAGATGATATGAGGGCTAGGAATTTGACTTATGAGGACAGACTTGAGGAGCTTTGCCTGTTTTCATTGGAGGAGAGGAGAGACAGGGGGGACATGATTGAGGTCTTCAAGTACCTCAAGGGAATAAATAGGGTAAACATGGAGGGGATCTTTAGACTAAAGCAGGGAGGTATCACCAGAGGGCATGGTTTGAAGTTGGAAGGTGGAAGGGTGAGAGGGGAAAGAGGAGGAGATTTTTCACTGAGAGGGTGGTGGACCCTTGGAATGCACTGCCTGGTGAGCTGGTTCAGAGATCCACAGTGGAGGGCTTCAAGAGATGGTGGGACAGACACAGAAAGTGGATGTATCAGATGATGACCTGTCCCGGGGTGGGGTGGGGATGGATGATAGGGGTTTCTGGAGCACAAGGGATGGGAGGGTCTCGGCACCCAACTAAGGATCTAGGTTGGAGCAGACTCGATAGACCCTAAGGCCTAATCTGCTGGCAAATAGTATGTTAGTATACTGACAGCTGTCAGACAGCGTACGATGTCCAAATGAGTATCCGTCATGGAGAAAGTAAAATATGTTAGCCGGTGAGCTGCGTTATTCGCAATGACATTTCCATGCTGCAGACAGTATTTGTTCTTTCCCACCCACCCAGTTGAACTCGCACTTACTCCTAGCAAACTGTGGCATAAATGCAAATTAGAGTCAGTAGAGCTGTCTGAATTTATCTGAGTGTCTTGCTCCTTACACGGAGCAATGGTACATGTAACAGATTGAGAGAAATTGAATTTCCCACACACCCACTACAGCAAATTTGTTAATACTCGTCATAACTAATGACATGACTGACATGTAATCCTTTTGTCAGTTCACCTGTTTTTTCATCATGTCACGAACAGAGCTGTTTTCCCAGAGTAATAAATATACTTTGGTGCTGAAAAACCATAACTTTTCCATGTGTACTCATTGGGTGGAACTGAGCAGCTATCTTCTGTTCCCTCACTGCCAAGATAGTAAGAGCACAGTGGAGCAACTTAACAGTCTGTAATATTTGTTTTCTTTAATGAGCAACGTAGTGTTTTCTTAGTACACTGTTTAAAAATGTGAAGATGTTTTTACTGCATGTTAAAATAAAGCTTTGGAACTGTATAACTGAATGTTGTGATGACTTTTTTGTCCTAATGACCCGTTTTCCATGTTGAACTGTCTGTAAGGAGACATTCCAACGGGTATGTCTAATTTCTGTTAAACAAAGTATTGTCAACAAATAATGTGTCAGAGTAATATATTGCCAAAAATGTAATACATTATGTACTACCAGTACAGTAGAAGTGTAAGAAAAAAGACACAAATCAGTTTTTTAAACAGGCACTACTTTATTAGGGGGAAGGATACATGACAAAACAAACACATTTCAATTGTTGTAAAATAAAATCATTAATATTTATTACAATCTAGTAAGCCCATGTTATAAGCACAATAACCCACTCCAGGGTGTGTGGTTATTGGGGATTAATAAACACCCTGGGTGCTGTGAGGACACCTCTGCTTCACTCTAGTGCCTCACAATGCACCCAGGGTGTTTATTAATCCCCAATAACCACACATCCTGTCATGGGTTATTGCTTATTTAACACAGTCATTTAGTGGAATTATTTCACCAATTTTTTTACATAGCCATTTTGGGATCTCTGCTCATGAACAGTGGCACTATGATCATCTTAATCTGCCCCAAACGTTGATTTCCCACAGCGACTGCGCAATTGTGCACCAGATGTGTGAAACTACATTTTGGGCAAGATGTGACAAATAACAGCTGTGCTGTTCATAAGAAGGTCTGAAAAAATGACAATGTTGAAAATCTGGAGTGAAAATATTACAAATTCTCGAAGTTATGACTGTGCATGGACACTGCGCAACCCACGCTTGTAACATGGTCATTTTATGGAATTTTTTCACTAGTTTTTCAACATAGGCATTTTAGTACCTCTGCTCATGAACAGTAATACTGTGATTTTCTTACTCTGTTTTGAACATTGTTTTCCTGCAGCGACTGTGCCACTGCACGCCAGATGTGCGAAATCACACTTTGGGTAGGATGTGGAAAATGACAGCTGTACTGTTCATAAGGAGGTTTGAAATAATGGCAATGGTGGCAATTTGGAGTAAAAATATTAAAAATTATCGACGTTATAAGCGTGTGTGGAAATTGCACAATGCACGCTTGTAACACAGTCATTTTATGGTTGTTTGTCATGAAATTTTCAACATAGGCATGTGATTTTCTTAATCTGTCCCAAACACTGATTTCCCACAGCCACCACGCTATTCTGCGGGGGAAGTGCAAAAACACAATTCAGCCAGGACGTGAAAAATGGCAGCTGTACTGTTCATAAGGAGGTGTGCAAAAATGCCAGTGCTGAAAATCTGGAGTGAAAATATTGCAAATTTGCGAAGTTACGAGGGTGCGTGGAAACTGGGCAACGCACGCTTGTAGCACAGCCATTCAATGGACTTTCATCACCAAATTTTCAACATAGGCATTTTAGGACATCTGCTCATAAACAGTGTCACTGTGATTTTCTTAATCTGTCCCAAATGCTGATTTCCCACAGCGACTGCGCTATTCGGCACCGGAAGTGCAAAATCACATTTTGGCCAGGATGTGAAAAATTACAGCTGTACTATCCATAAGGAGGTGTGAAAAATGCTAAAGGAAAATCTGGAGTGAAAATATTACAGATTTAGCGGGTTACGAGCCTGCTTGGAAACTGCACAATGTACGCTCGTAAAACAGTTATTTTATGAATTTTTTTTCACCAAATTTGCAACATAAGCTTTTTGAAAGCCCACCTCATGAACAGTGGCACTGTTGTTTCATTAATTGGTCCCAAAAGGTGGTTCTGTGCAGTGACCGTGAAATCACCTCTAGGGACCGAATAACGCCATGACAGTGACTGAATTCATGAGGAGGGGTCCCAATAATTCCATGTTGAACATTTTGTGCCAAAATTCCTCAAAATGCTTGAGATATGCACCAAAGTTGAAAAAAAAATATTTATGCCATTATACAGCTTATCAGCATTTCTTCAGTTCGCAGTCAGCTGTGAAGAGTGCAGACATGTTCCAGGTCCACTGAAGATCATCGTGCTGGGCTCCAGAAGTAAGTATGGGGAGTGGGGAGGTGGGGTACACAATTGGTGAACGTGGGCTTAGGAAGGGCCACGGACAGTGAGGGACCACTTTTCTACTTTACAGGTTGAAAAAAAAAATAAACGTCCAGGTTTATTTCTTTTGACAGGTACATTTGGCATGCTGGGGTGGGCTCCCAACATGCCACCTGTGTGTTTTTGGGTGGAGAGACTAGAGCTGACAAGAATTGGGGACCCTGTAGGCAAATAAAAAGAGTGTTTTGTGATGATGCCGAGGGGATTGGGCACCCTCGCAAACAACTGGCACGGGACATGATGCAAATGGGGACTGGGCTCCCCCATTGGCAAATGAACTGGGAAGGGGGCAGGATGATGCTGACAGGAGATTGGGCAACCCCGATGTTGTCTTTTCTGGGGACTGTGAGAGGTGGACGGCACAGCCGCCACCATGTCTCATTGAAATGTTACACCAGGGAAGGCACGCCCTGCAATGAAGTGGAGCTCCCTCATTGTTGCAGCTAAAATGTTTAGAGTTGGTGGTATGCTTTGCAACTGCTGTCATAGACAGTATGCAATCTCATTCATGCCACACCGCCAAACCTGAAAAAGCAGTGGCGCCACTGGCCACAACATGACCGCACCTCCAAAACCTGCTCTTCCACTTCAAGCAACCCCAATATGTTGTCTGCACTACACATGCAAGACAACATAAACAAACATTTGTCAATGCCGAATGTTGCTTGCTTGTATGTGCTGTTTAGGTATTTGGAAGTCATTGGAGTGCAAATATTGAAAATTCGCGAACCTACAAGTGTGTGTAGGAACTGCGCAACGCACGCTCGTAAAAGTCATTTTAAGGAATTTTTTCACCAAATTTTCAACATAGCCATTTTAAGACCTCTGCTAATGAACAGTGTCACTGTGATTTTCTAAATGTGTCCCATACATTGATTTCGCACACCGACTGCGCCATTGTGTGCTACATGGGCGGAAACATGTTTTGGGCGAGATGTGAAAAATGACAGCTATACTGCTCATAAGGAGGTGTGGTAAAATGGCAATGTTGAAAATCTGGAGTGAAAATATTGAAAATTTGTGAACTTACGCACGTGCATAGGAACTGCGCAATGCACGCCTTAAAACAGTCATTTTTAGGAATTTTTTCACCAAATTTTCAACATAGGCTTTTTGAGAGCCCACCTTATGAACACTGGCAGTGTCATTTGTTAATGGGTCCCAAAAGGTGATTTCGCGCAGTGACCGCGAAAATCACCCTTCGGGCCTGATTAACGCCATGACAGTGCAAGAATTCATGAGGAGGGGTCCCAAAAACCCCATGTTGAAAATTTGGGCCCAAAATTCCCAAAAATTCCTGAGATATGCAACAAAGTTGAAAAAATCCCTATTTATACCATTATACAGCTTATCAGCAATTCCTCAGTTTGCAGTCGGCTTTGAAGAGTGCAGACGGGTTCCTGGTCCACCGATGATCTTCGCGCCGAGCTCCAGAGGTAAGTATTGGGTGAGGGTGTGTGTGGGGAGGCAGGGTGCACAGTGGGTTGGTGCGGGTTGTGGGGGGGGTGGGGAGACGGCGAGGGACAGTTTTCTTTACAGGTTTTTTTATAAAGATGATGCAAGATGTTTGCCATGCTGGGTTGGGCTCCCAGTGTGGCAGCTAGAAAGGCTGTTTGGGGGGCAGGAGCTGACAGGGGATTGGGCACCCCCATCGGCCATAACAAGCTTTGCCATGCTAGGGTGAGCTCCCAACGTGGCACTTGGAAAGCTTTTGGGGGGAGTGCGTGCAGCCGATGGGGGATTGGGCAGCCCCATCGGCTATGACAGTTTTTGCCACACTGGGGTGGCTCCCAGCGTGGCACCTGGACAGCTTTTGGGGGGGCGTGGAGCCGATGGGGGATTGAGCACCCCCGGCAGCCATACAGTGTGTGCGTGGGGGGGAGCGCATCGGCACGCAATATGCGTGCTTGTGTGTGTGTGTGTGGGGGGGAGCTCTGCTCACTGAAGCAGAGCTCTCCTTTTCAACTGTATGCCACTGCATTTTCAACTGCAGTCATAGACAGCTGCAGCAGTGATTGGGGAACTGGGGCCGCGCCTGCAAACACACTGACTGAATTTGAAGTAGGGTGCCACACCTCCGAAAACTCAGATGATAGCACTATGTTTCTTGCACATGCATGCAAGAAACATAAAAATAACAAAAGAAGAACTTTTTAGAATACTAAACCAGCTAATTGCCTTGCTAGATTATCACAATAATGAGCATTCAACTGGCAGTCCGCTTATTATGTCCAGGGAAATTAATCATGCTACACAGGGCAGCTGAAATAGTGACCACAGCCCTACTGTAGTCACTCCAGCCCCCCTTTGAATCTTGGTGGGAAACCCTGGATTCCAGCTGGGATAACAGTTTGTCAGAAAAATTGGATGCAGCCTCAGGATCCATGGAGATATGGGACTTTTGCTGGTGGTAGATTTTCAGACATGCAGGATACAATATCTGAGTCCTCACTCCCTTAGCCCAAAGTATTTTTTTTTACTGCTTGCAGCCTTTTCTTTCAATCCTGCGTTTGGGAGGATAGGTCTGGGAAAGAAAAAAAAAGAGATTCCCTTCCCATACTATGTCCCCTTTCTTCCTCGCTGCTTACAATAGAGGAATTCTAGCCTCAGGGGTAGACAGGGTTACAGTTACAGTTAATGTCCGAGTGTCAGTATTCCATTTTGAGCCAGGTCACATGGGGATAGTAAAGGCCTGCACCAAACTTATTCCCGTATCTCTATGAAGCAGTTGCAAGTCCTCAAAGATCAGATTATCAAGCACTGACAAAAGCTCAGCAAGGCCAACAAATTGAGGTGGGAATCCAACGATGCGAATGTTCCCCTGTTGTTGGCCATTTTCAAGCATCTTTACCTTCACCCTCAAGAAATTAACATCTCAGATCAGGCCTTTAGTAACCTCAGAGTGCTGCTCAGAGAATGTTTTTAAATCTGCTATGGCTGTAGAATTGCCTTCAATCTAACTGTCCATGTTGGTAAATTTTTGTTTCAGACTAGCCATCCGTTTGTTAGTTTCATCTCCTGTAGCTTTGTAAGGAGCAGGAGTATCTGCACTAGGTCCACTGGCGAAGTCAAAATTGGGCCTCTAGGTTTAACTGTAGCACTGGTCCCTGGACTGTAAAAGTAAGTGTTAAGCCCTTTAGAAGCATGTTTGTGTTGTTTTATCGGGCTCATGATGTTACCAGGAGCTTCTGACTTCGGTTTAGCAACTTTTAAAGATTCGATGAGTTACAAAGCACCAAACAATATTTTTAAGCGATTGATGAAGGAGCTCTAAAAAAATCTGTCTGCCCTGTAGAATGCTCCACAGTGCCTGCCCCCCCAGCTTATGTGTTAGTTTATTTCATAAAAGGCACAATTTTATAAACCTGACTTCTACTGAGTCTGGATAAAAAAGATCCAATATGATTTACTAGAGTGGTATAATTCCCTGTGTTTTGGGGTAGACAACTCTGTAGCTTACTATGGGACCTGTCTTTTTTCATTTAAATAATATTGATTACAATTGTAAAAGGGATTTGGGCCTCCAGAATGCTGTGTTAAATGGGAGGGTTGTTTAAAGCTGATAGCAGACCCATTTAGCCAAGCCTGAGTCACTGGACATATTTGCTTTACAAAAGGCCCAAGGCTTAAAATCAGCATGAAAGTGCCATGGAGTCTAGAGTCCTATTGTCTTAGGACTTCTGCACACGGACTAGAGTAATTACACTTAAGGGCTAAGTGGTTTGCTGGGAACAAAGGGCTCAGACTAGCAAAACCAGCAAGGGATGAGGCATGCTGACTCTAGTAACAGGCTTGGAATGCACTTGAGTTTTTTTTAAACCCTGGGAAGGGGGAAGGAAGAAGCCTCCCAGCTACAAAATTTTCAGTTGGACTTTTAAAACTTGAACATGGGTGCTGGTTGGTCCTTTCTCAGCATGTAATGGGGCCAGCCTATCAGAGCAAGCAACCCTGGAGGCAGGACTTTTGAACTTAAGCTTTTGGCTTACTTTAAACTAACTCTGCTAGCATCTGTTGTGTGTGTTTGGGAAAGCGTGTTCAACTATTCAACACCTGTCTAATGCTCAAGGACAGAAGCTACCAAAACAGAATCCAAAAAGGGACTCTGAGGCTGAAAGAAGACAAAAGGTCTCACAGAGGGGTCTGTGGGGTTTGAACTGGTTCCTCCATTCCTCTAGGGAGAAGACATGTATAGGGATACAAGGGCACCCCGAAGGCCTGTAATGCCTGCGTTTTCCACCCACTGTGTAGGAACCAAGAATGGTTCACTCCCAGGCACAGATTCAAGGCTGTATTTTTACCCCTCACACAGAGAGAGGAGTTATGAGGTCCTCTGATGGACATTCAGTTGTAAATCCAGCAAGCACCCTAGAAGGACAGAGGAGGGGGTTTCCTGACCCAGTCACAAGGGGGATTCACTGTTGCTCAGGGAGTCCTGCCCCACTGGAATGGGCCTGTGGACAGGGTTAGGCAATGGCTCACATTCCTAAAGGTAAACAAGTCCCCGGGCCCAGATGGCATGCACCCCAGAGTGTTAAAGGAACTAGCAAGCGGAGCTGGTGGGTCCGGTGGCAGATTTGTTCAGAGGCTCTTTAGATAAAGGGAGGTGCTGCAGGAGTGAAGAAACATGTATCTGGTACTGCTGTACAAAGATGGTCTCACAGAACTACAGCCCTGGGAACTACAGACCAGTCTGTCTGATCTCCATTGTGGGTAAAATGATGGCGACTGTACTGAAGACAAGACTTGTTGAGTTTCTTGATATCTAATGAGCTACAGGACAAGAGGCTACACGGGTTCACGTCAGGGAGGTCCTGTCAAACCAAATGAATCAACTTCTTTGACAAGAAAGCTGTTGACAAGGGTCAAGGACTTGGCATTTAATATTTGGATTTCAACAAGGCCTTTGACTTGGTGCCCCACAAGAAGTTGATCAGGAAAATGGAAGACATAGGGTCAGGAAGCAACTTAAAGTGGTTGGCAAACTGAGTCAGCAGCAGGATCCAGAGTGTGGTTGTGGCAGTGATGATGATGATGTGGATCTCATGAATATGGGAGGCTGCAAGTGGCGTATCGCAGGGTCGGTGCAGTTCAGTGTGCTCATTAGCAATGGTGGCCCATGAAGAAAGTGACTGAGAAATGGAGACGCATCATAATGGCGATGGAACCACAAAGCCAATGAATTTTGCAATCCACGTCCCCCACATCCTCGAGTTGTGCCCCCCAGAATAGGAATCTATAGTAAGGGAGTGTGGGGGGGCAAAGCCCCTCTCAAGGGGGTTTGCAGGGGGGAAAAGACTTTCTAAAAACTGGTTGTGAAGCCCCCTCCCGCAGAAAAGAGTTTCTAAAAACTGATCACAATGTGGGTTCGGTGCCATTATCACGTGTCACCATTCCTCAGTCGTTGTTATGACATGGAACCATTAGCAACATTGCGGATGGAGTTAAAGGCAAGATCTTCCTCTGTAAGGATGACATCATACTTTGTGAGAGAGTGGACACAAGCAAAGGTGTAAAGGGGTTATGAGAAGATCTGGCAAAACTAGAGAGATGATAGGGTATCTGGCAGATGGGGTTCACTGGGAAGTTGTGTAGGGTCATGCATATAATAAGGAAGACCGCACCGGCCAAGTACAGACTGGGGTTGTCAAGGCTGCTAAGTCAGATGAGAAAATGGACTTGGGATTAGCCATCCCCAGCAACCTTAAACCAGCTACACAGTGTAAGAAGGCAGCAGCCAAGGTCAATAGAATTATTGGCTTTATTTATTTATTCATTTTAGTCTTTGTTATCCAGGTAAGTACACTGATTCGAGGAACAGTTTTCAGGCATGACCTGAGCTACAAGTGTGGCGCAAAGTCAGAAATCTACATACATGTGCAACTCAGTATATGGGCAGATACAATTTGATATAGTTAAGCTACAGAACTGCATCAGGAGTGTACAGTGTAAGGCTGATGCAATTAGACTACAGTACAAATTACAAAGAGGGCAAACAGCAGTTACACATTAGTTCAACAGGAAAAATAGAGACCCTAAATATACATTAACATAAAATTTCCATATGGCAGAGAGAACCATACACAAGAGGAATTATCAGTGCAAATGTCAAAATACAAAATGCCCATGGTGTGTCGATTCAACAACAGCGGCAGGAAGGACTGGTTAAAGTGCTGGGAGTCAGAGCAGAGTGGAAATAGATGAGCAGTAATAAGAGCATAGGAAGGGAGGGCTTGGAAGGTGAGGAGGAGAGGATTGCTGGTCGAGGAAGACCACCCTGGATGGCAGTGGCATTTGGCTCCATCCAGTAACCAAGCTTTGAGTTGGTGTTTAAAGGTGCCATGGGTGTCTGCAGAGCAGATCAGGGCAGGGAGGCTGTTCCATAGTGATGGAGCAGCAACTGACATCGCTTTACCACCTTTAACAGCGGGAGTTCTAGGAATGTCCATGGGTGGACCAATGATGCACGTAGGCATCTGGGGGATATCCTTGCTTTTAGGGGGGTTATGTAAGGGGATGCATCTCCACCTCTTGGGGGGCTGTCAATAATACAGCCAAGCACATAGGCAAACTGGCAAGAGAGTGGTGCCAGCCCCGGGACTGGTAGAGGTCACAGTGGTGAGTGGGAGTAGGGTGCCAGGAGCACAAATCTACAGACATTGTTGTATACCAAGTTTAGTTGCAAGTTAAGGGCAGTGGACATATGAGAGTAAATAGGGAACAGTAATCCAGGATACCGAACAGGTTGCCCTGGTTGATAGCTAGGCAGGCCTCACTGGTTAGGAACTTCTTTATGCAATAAGCAGCCCCTAGTCTTTGCTTTACCCTGCTCATAATAGTGTATATGTGCTCCATGAAGGAGTGGGAGGGGTCAAGGGTAATGCCCAGGTATATGAAGTTGGGGACATTTTTAAGTGGGGAGCCCTCGGGGCATGAACACAGAGAGGGAGGCACCAAACTTAAGAGAGGTTGGCCAAGAAAGGTTTGGACCCCAGGAGCATTGATTTTGTTTTTTTAACATTTACCAAGAGCCTGTGCAAAAGGAACCAGTAGTGGGCTAAGCCATGGTTCAGGGACAGGGTAGAAGAAATGTTTGGTAGTGATTCATCACTGTAAAAATGTACAATATCATCAACATGAAGTAGTGCTTCACAGGTAATGCAGTCAGAGAGGAGGGAGTTAATGAAGAGAGAGAATAATAACGGGCCCAGGATAGAACCCTGGGGGATGCCTGTGGACACAGACTTGTGAGGTAAGGTGGCAGTTCTGATGCACACAGATTGTGACTGGCCAGACAGGTAGCTTCTGAACCATTGAGGTGTATCAGGGGTAGTGAATTTAAAATCCGCTGGTGAAGTGAACGCAAAGTGGCCACTTCTCATTGGCACTTCGTTATGCAGAGTGCCCCATAGGAAAGGCTCACTTCACCTTGTTACTATTACTTTGCATTGTCATTCCACCTTAAACACGAAGTAAGGTGGAGTGACAAGAATATTAGCAGCATCCCACCAACAGTCACCAGAATGAATGGGCATCCCCAAAGTGCTACAGTCTTGTGTCCAGAAAACTCCCCAGTGCTGACGAAGTGAAATGAGACCGTAACAAGAAATGCAGTCTCCCAGAATTAATGATTAAGATTGTGCTGCACACTCAAGGGATGCATGCAAAAAGGCACAACACCACCTAACCAGTGCTCATAAATCACAAATCCAGTTCTGGAAAGGAATACATTTTACCAGTTGGGGGGATTAGTGCACAGTAGTAACAATCCACTACCAGTAATACCACAAAGCAGCATAAAAAATTCATGCAGGTGTGGTTGATAGCAGATTCACACTGCTGCAATTACTCTGTAACACAATAAAAGGTGTTTGATTTAATGGCATGCATTGCACACACACTACAAGTAATGTGTAGCAAATTGAAAACCTTTAGTAATATAACCAAATGTTTTAAACAAACTGAAATTATACACTGCTGCACCACAACAATAAGCAAAAAAAGTCAAGAATTACTGAAAATATTACTGTGTGTACTTTAACACAGTTATAAAAGGAAAATATAACCAAAACAGAAAGTCTGCCTTTTTCTCCCAGTTAATCTACCTACACCACAAATACGCCCTTCCCCCAAAGCACACAGACTGACTGTTCTAAATTAACATTCAAAATCCACACACAGCAATACACACTCGATGATATGAGCATAGAAGGGTTTCCCACAATTGATGCACTACATTTTGAGCAAAAAATATTACTCAGAAAGGCATTTTAAACAGCGTTTAGAGGTTTTGAATCGCAGAGCTCTGACAGCAAACTGTCTCCAGCTACTACTGCACACACACTACCCAGGCCAGAACTGAGACTGTGCTGAACAATCTAGAGCCCATGTGACCTGCAATCCCATGAATAACTGCAGAATTTTATTTGGAGCTCAATTATAGGGCAAAGTGGGCAAATTACATTGATTTCAATGTACTTCACATTAAAGTTGGTGGAGAAGTGGTTTGGGGAAGGCAGAATAACGCAAAGTCATTGGTTTCAATGGACTTCATGTTCCACATTTTGAAGTGAAGTACTCCACTTCACATTTTGGAGTTCTCCGTGGATTATGCATTATTGAGTGAATCACTTCATGGAGCAAATTGGGGCCACTTCGCCCACCACTACTTACAGTACTGTAACTCATATGCTGTACAGGAAACAACACGAATGCCTATGGCTGTACTTCCCCGATGAGCTGTAGCACAAAACTCCCCGACTTAAAGGGGGTGTTGGGAGGTAGGGTGTGCAGTGAGTGGGTGCAGGTTGCAGGAGGGGGGTCTGGGAGACTGCGAGGGACCATTTTTTCTCCATGGGGAAAAAAAAAGACAATGTGGGATGGTTTTCTATTTCGCAGGGGCATTTGGCACACTTGGGTGGGCTCCCAGCGTGCCAAAGGCCTTTTTTTTTGATGAGGGAACCTGTAGCTGGTGGGGGATTGGGCACCCCTGTCAGCACACAAGAAAGGGGGCATCATGCTGATGGGGATTGGGCATCCCTCGGCTGCACAACAAAAACTGGGGGGGGGGATTATGCCGACAGGGATTGGGCACCTCCGTCGGCACACAAGAAAATGGGTTGGGGTTAGGTTAGATCATGCCAACAGGGAGTAGGCTCCCCCATCGGCAGACACACAACAGCGGACATTAGCGCACTGAAGCCGATAGGGATTGGGGCTCCCGTTGGCAAACAAAGACCGTCTGGTAGGGCACTTGCTGCCGAGGGGGATTGTGCACCCTCTTGGCATGGGGGCACCATAATATTGTTTGTGAATGTGGCAGCAAGCCACCCGCCATGTTCACAAACAGTATTATGCTAGTTAACATTCCACCCTGCAATGACGGGTCGTTCCCTCATTGCAGCACAATGACTGATGCTGCAATGATGAGGCGGCCCCTTATTGCTGTGGCAAAGACGTTAGAGGTTGGTGCACTTTTGGAGACCAGTGTCATCACCACACTGGGCTTCCATTGGTCCACCATTGCCAAACCCCCTAATGCAGTGCCTTTCTTGGCTGTAATAGTGCCGCGACTCCACAACCCCCTTCTCTCCTAAGCTGTCACATCATGTTTCTTGCGCATGCGCGCAAGCAAACATAAAAATGAGGGACCTCAAAATTTTCAAAAGGTTGGCCTCATGAAACCAGTATTGTATACTGAGCATTTTTTGTATGCTGAGAATATTTTTCATGACCGTATACATTTTTACGGCTGCATGGTGATAGCCATGCTGATGTTTTGCTATTACATAACAGATGAAGAGGCTCTGGCAACACATGACTGGACACCTAGACCATGTTCTTTCACAGTGGAGTCGAAGTACAGGCAGTTCTGTCCATTCTTTATAGTATGGTTCCTATATTTCTGTCCCCCATCCATCCACCTGCACTATATTCTTGCAGTGGCTGCTGGTAGTGCTGGCCCTTGTCATTTCCTATAGATCTGTTGGGGGTCTTTTTATTTCTTTATCTTTACTTCTTTTGCCATCTCCAAGGTTGCTGGGAACAGATTCAAAGAAGACTGTGGACTGACAATCAAGAGGAGGTAGAGTGGCAATTTAAGTAAGGGACAAATACTCGGCCGCACAGATAGAAGCATCATCCTCCCCCAAAGAATTTGAGTGCTTGCCCTAAAGATCGAACTCTCTCCTTCCAGTGCACTCTGTGTAATAGGCTGCTACAGGCCCCCTTCTGCCAGGCCTCATCTACTGTCTCATCTCAGTTCCTTGGAAACCATTATTCTTGGTGACCTGAGCTATGATTGGCTATCAAGTGCATCAGCTCCCTTGAAATCCTTTTGTGACACTCTAGGACTGGTGCAACTCATTGGCAAGCCTACTCGCCCAAATAAAAAGAACCTTTACAACAGCTCCCTCTTAGATGTAATTTTGGTTAGCAAGCCACACCTGTTCTCTCATATTGGAACATTTTTCTCAGACATTAACGATCATTGTATAATCACCACCATTAGATCTGTGCACAACCTGCAGTTTGTGGCAAAGTCCTCTATCAAAAGGTGCAAACGCAACTTTGATTTGTTTGCTTACGTCCACGACTTGAAACATTCACCGCGATGGCAGGAATTCTTCTTAGCCAAAACGGTTAACAGGGCATATACTATTTTCTACAATATTTTAAGTGAGGCTTTAAATAAGCATGCCCCCCTTGGTTAAGGTGTGGGTCAGGAGCAGCACCTGATGCTGGTTCTCACCTGAGCTGAAAGCTTCCCTGTTAGAAAGGGATACTTTATGGAAAAAAGCCCAAAGAAGCAAGAATGACTCCAATTGGTGTCTTTTTAAGAGAGCACGTAACAAGTGCACCAAGTTGGTCAGAGCAGCCAATGTCGCTAGCTTCTGCCTCAAGAAATCCTACAAAGCTCTGGAAAACATTAAAAGACATGTCTGGACATGCACCTGGTAATACCATTCCAGCAAAAATTAAGTCCGGTGGCAGCGTTATCGCTACCCAATCGGGGATATTGGAAGCCCTCAATAACCATTTTGCATCAGCAGGGCTAGCATTTGATACTTCTCCTGCCAGTGACCTCCGCACAGCTCAGGGTCCATCAACCCATGAGTCCCCCTCTACCGAGGAGGCCTTCTCCCTTCTGCCTGTCTCTCTAAATGAGGTGGAAGACCTACTGCTGCAACTGGACACCAGGAAGGGAGCAGGCTCTGACTTCATAGAGCCATACTATCTGAAATGTGCCTACCATGTGCTTGCAGTGCCAATCACTCACCTAATCAACATGTCACTCTCCCAGGTAGCCTCCCCACTCAATGGAAAATAGCCCATGTCATCCCTCTATTAAAAGTAGGTGACCCTTGCGATCTAAATAATTACAGATCGATCTCCCTCCTCCCCATCCTGTCTAAATTACTGAAAAAATAGTGTGTGGCCAGCTAGGGGTATACAGAAGCCAATTAAACCTGGTTCAGTCTGGATTCAGAGCAAAGCAAAGCACCATAACAGCCCTAGCTAAGGTGACCAATGATTGGCTCCTAGACCTTGACAAGGAGAAGCATGTCTGTGCTGTTTTCTTGGATCTTAGTAAGGCATTTGACACAGTCAATCACAGCCTGCTTCTTTCCTCCCTAAGCACCTTAGGCCTGGACCATACATCTATGTGCTGGTTTGCAGACTACCTCAGAGAACAGAAACAGCAGATTAAAGCTGAAGGTGATCTTTGTCCATTAAAACCTATGCTGAGGGGTGTGCCCCAGGGCTCTATCATTGGTCCCCTCCTCTTTGTAGTCTACATTAACATCAATGACCCCATCAAAAAAGCCAACATCCACTTATTTGCGGACAACACTGTACTGTACTTGAGTAGTCCCATGCTGGAAGCAGCCTGTGAAGACCCCCAAGCTGAATTTAACCTTCTACAATACCACCTCATAAACAAAAAGCTTTTGCTCAATGTGAAAAAGACAAAAGCCATGGTCTTCTCCCTCTCCTTGCATGGGGCAATTCCTGCTGGGGGGGGAGCTATCCCATAAATGACCACTGTTATTGGAGAAACACTAGAGTATGTAGCTAAATTCAAATATCTAGGAGTTTGGCTCAATCATAAACATTCCTACGCCGACCATCTCGAAGAACTACAGAAGAAACTAAGGCAAAGATTAGGACTATTCTACAGAATTAACCACCTGCTCACAAAGTAGGCTAAGATTCAACTTGTTCAAGCTACCTTCCTATCTTCATTAGATTATGTGGATCTGCTCTACAGCCACTGCACTGCCTCTGCACTGGCTATGTTGGACACCCTCTACCACAGAGCTATCAGGTTCATTACTGGCCTTCCACTTTCCACACACCACTGCTCCCTGTATTCATAGGCTGGACTTCCCTTCACTATAGAAGGAATAGAAATGCTGCCCTAAGAGCCTTCAGAGCGGTGACCAACAAGCTCCCCTCATATGTCTCAGATTGTATTCCCCGGAGTGTGTTAGGCACCTACGCTCTAAGGAGCAATTTCCTAATTACCCTCCAAGTTCCAAGGGTCAAAACTAATTTTGGCAAAGCTGCTCTAAGCTTCTCCTTACCCACATTGTGGAATGGTTTACAAAGGAACTTGAAGCTGAGCGTCCTATCAGCCTGAATATCTTCAAGGCACTTTATGATCGCTACATGAAATGCAAATGTTTTCCTCACTGCTAGCCCACTAATTCTGCAACTCTCCCTTTCCATCCTGATGCTCACCATGTTTCTACCCCTGGCTCTCACTCTTTCTGTATTAACTTTTCCTACTGCGCCCACCCTTCCCTGTCGACTCCAGCCTGGCTAAAGTCCCATACCATCCATAGTAGTGTCCCAATTATCTACCCCTCCTCCGTCATTATAATAAACAAGTACATGACAGCAATCATCACTTTCTATAGTTTTAGCTCAATTTTCCCCCCAGTCGGTAATATATCCCTCCTCTTCTTTACCTCTCTAACCTGCCACTCCATACACGGCCTCTTTCCCCTACATGTGTAGTTGCCGGCTGCCTCACTCAAAAGATCTCTGCTTATAACCCCTGTATGCCTATGGTTGATTGTACATCTGCTGACTTCTTTAATTGTAAAATAATGCTGTTTTTTTTATTTATTTATTTCAACCTTGTACTGTACTGTATACACTGAATATACTTTTTCTTCCTTGTATATTATTGCTTTTTGTATACCTGCTTCTGTACTGTACTTTGATGTATTCATGACCAGGTCCACCTTGCAAATGAGCCTTGCTCAATGGTGCTCACCTGGAAAACTAAAGATTTTGATTGATTGTAAACACAGCTCTATCACACACTAGGACTATCTGATTGCTTTCCTCCAGC
This sequence comes from Neoceratodus forsteri, assembly GCA_016271365.2. Classification (NCBI taxonomy): domain Eukaryota; kingdom Metazoa; phylum Chordata; order Ceratodontiformes; family Ceratodontidae; genus Neoceratodus; species Neoceratodus forsteri. Next base: position 323,218,803 of record CM057450.1, on the reverse strand, counting down.
TCTTTTTTTCTCTCTGGTTCAAATTACATTTCTCCCTCTGTCTGTCCCCGGCAGTCTAAAATGCAATTAGTTCTGTCTGTAGGATTCTTTTATAATAATCCTTTCAGAGCCAATCTAATTCTTAGTGGCATTCCATATTTAGTTTGTTTCACACTTGAATTCATCTCATAACCATTCACAAATGTCCTTCTAGGGGGAAGTGATGGGGTTAGGAACCAAACTGCGTTATACAGGGAAAATCCTTACCAGCTGCTGCTACAGCTACACAGTACGAGACAAATGCCTTAAATAATAGTCAGCACCTGTACATGTATTTTCTTTTCATTAATTCTGAAGACTTTTTTGTCAATTTATTTTTTTAAATTATTTCCCAGCCTTTTTAAATGTTAACATTTTTTTGCTGTGTGGCTTTCAATCAATATTAGAATGCAGTTGGTAAACTGGAAATATTTACAAGGTGGAACTCTCACGACTTTATATTTGTAGGAGGGGTAGCGCTCCTCTAAAGGAAGGTGGAAACTTACCAACATCAGAGTATCATTTCTGCAGAATCATAGGGGTTGCAAAGCTCCTCAACCTGTCATATTTTATATAAATAAATACTAGGCAAACAATATTTCAGAGGTTTCCTGGGGTTGTGAAGAAATCATAGTGGTGTCAGCTGGAACACCTGGCTACCCCAGAATGATGCCCCTGAGTATAGCATTCAGTGGGTCAACATGCAGGCAGACGTATGGACTCTAGGGAGGGGGCTATCAGATGGCAATTGTTCAGGCAGGGGGTTACACATATTTATTTGTTTGTAAATTTACATAAAAGTGGAATTTTGATATTTTTTCACTTTGACTCTGCATTTTTTTTATATTGTTGCAGGCCCTGCAACATGAAGTAAATGGCTTTCTTCACATTTTAAAAATGACATTTTAAATTGACCTTTAACACTGAATGGAATCTGCTTCCTGGTCCTCAGAATGATGATGGTACTCTGAGTAAATTAGAAAAACAAAACAGTACACTGTGCTCAGGAACGGAGCTGGTGCAAATCAGGGTTAGCAGCCCCAACAATACACACAACCATAAGAATTGCACACAACAGCCCATGAAACACAAATGCAAATGCTTAATAAGTTCAAAAATGAACATTTTTTTGCTGGAAATTGTCAGTCCATCCAGGTCAGCAGACCCACTGTAGAGAATATGAGACAGCGTGCCCACACAGAGGTGCACTACTCCAGTGCTTCGCTCACTGGAGCTTCCTCAGGGAGTAATAATATGCTCAGTCCAGGCTCCTGATATACCTCTTTGAACAGGTGTACCCAATGTAATCATTTAAAAATGTTATTTAATCACTCCTGTGATGCACTGCCATAAATGACATCACAATGGTCCAAACCAGGTTCACAGCCAATTGCAAAAGGAGCATAGCCTCAGAGAGATTATTCAAGGGGCAGAGGGAGACTGAATCATGAAGCAGCAAATATCAAATTGTTACATATATGCACATAAACCATGTTTTAGAAATACACATCATGTACTGTATGTCAATAATGCATCATTACATTGATATTAATTTTTTAACATTTTAGCATTCAACATGACACTAGTCTGGATCTGATGTAAATACAAATACAAAAGAAATATAAAGAATATATATATATAACAACCTTCTTGTACTCTATGGGTGGGATATTCAAAAGGGTTGCGCCATGCGCAATAGGGTTGCGCCTGCGCAAGTCCAAAAGTGCGCCATTCTGCGATATTCAGCAGGAGGCAGTTGTGCCACAGCTTATGCTGAGCAACAGCGCCAATGCAAATGACGGCATGGGTAACCGAAGGGTGGATCCATGCATAAAGAGCATCAGCGATATCAAAGACTGCGCAAGCGCAACAGCGACACAGCTGGAAGTTGCACCTCAGCCGGAAATGAGCCAAAATAAAAGGCTCAAGGAAGCGGCGCAAGAACACCACAGGGATGCCAAGTGGGGAAGAGAGAGAGAGAAAGACAGACAGTGACAGGCCAGGGCAGGCAAGGGAAGCAGTGTGGGCCATAGGCTGCAGAGGCCAGGGGGGGTGCCCGGTGCAGTGGAAGTAGCAGTCAGGACAGCGGGGGTAACAGAGCAACATCAGCCGGGGAGCACAAGCCAGGGAGATGGACAGTGCCAGCTTCCACATGGAAGCTGTAATGAGGGGGGTGAGAATGCAAGGTGCAGGGGGACCTGGCCGTGGAGGGGCCCGTCGACGGTACGCGCCCAACAGGCAGTACCGTGACCGCATCAGCTTTGAGTTGTACACAGATGTAGAGATCGTGGGCCGGTATGGCCTGAATAGGGCAATACTGAGGCGGCTCTGTGAGCTGTGCAGTGATGTGATGCAGGCACCCTCACGACGGAGCCATGCTCTGTCAGTGGAGACCAAGGTGACAGCCTGCATGTGCCTGCTCGCCACGGGCACCTTCCAGAGGCCAACAGGGGACACCACAGGCATCACACAGTCGGCCACGTCATGCATCCTCACCCAATTCCTCAGCGCACTGCTGCCACATGCTGCGGAGCACATCCATTTCCCCAGCACTGCGGCAGAGCGTACAGCAAACATGCAGGCGTTCCACAGGGTAGCACTTATGCCTGGCATGCTAGGGGCCATAGACTGCACCCATGTGGCCATTCGCACGCCACCTGGCCCCGATGGGCCGCCTATATGAATCGGAAGGGCTTCCCCAGTGTCAACTGCCAGGTGGTGTGTGATGCCACTGGGCGTATAATCAATGTCTGTGCCACACACCCTGGCGGAGCACATGATGCCTTCATATGGCATCAGTCCACACTGTGCCATCGATTTGAGAGTGGGGACATCCCCACAGGCCATCTAGTGGGTGAGTACTCATGTAGGGAATGCAAACCCGGGCAAGGGTGGAATGCCACAGGTGCCATGGTAGTGGCACACAGGGATATGGGCAATATGGACCTGAACATGAGACCGATCTCCACTATCTCCACACAGGTGACAGCGGATACCCACTCCGTCCCTGGCTGCTCACCATGCTCGGTGCCCCATGACCCCATCGCAGCTTAACGCTATAATGAGGCACCGCCACACACAACATCATTGAGCAGGTGTTTGGGATGCTCAAGGCACGCTTCCGATGCCTAGACACCTCCGGCGGTGCCCTACAGTACAGCCCCTCAAAGGCTTGTGGGATATTCCTGGCCTGTTGTATCCTGCACAACATGGCCAATGACTGTGGGATAGTCATACAGGTTGAAGAGGGGGACAGCGATGGGGACGCCAGCAGCGCTGGTGTTGATGGTGATGTGCAGCCTCCCCTTGGACGGCGGGACCCCCGACTGATCTGGCAGGCCCAGCTGCACTGGGACACCATCACGGAGGAGCATTATGCACAACACAGGTAAGTCAAGGGGCCATGTGCAAACAACACTGTCCTGGCGCAACCCACAGGCACACAGAGTAACACACCAGGGGTGCATGACGGCAAGGAGGGTGGAAGGCACACAAACACACTATCAGGGAGGGGCGAACAGTCATATGGAGACACACACACACACACACAAACACACCAGGCACAAAGAGTACATGGGCAGGTGCACAGCAGAGCAGGAACAGACATGGCAAACACATAGATCCACAGACCACACCCACCACCTGTACTGTCCAAGCACGTGTGTCAGATGCTGGGCACCCTTGCACCTTGGTGTACAGTACAATGCAGGCATCATCATGCACACGCACCTGTGGACAGCAGTCGGGATGGTGTGCAGGTGGTCTGTATGTCGGTGTGATGGGCAGAGCAGCCACCAATGCACTGTCCACCATGACGCACAGTGCACACAGGACCTGCATGGGGAGACAGGTCAGTCATGTTGCACCGTTCCACAGCCACCGCGGATGCGTGGGCGGCCCCGCCGTGACCCAACAGCACTGGCAGGCTGAGCAGGGGCCACATGGGGTGGCACCGATGGACCACCAGGGGTCCCACCGCGTGATCGCGACCTTGTCCGCACTGGGGTCTGTAGGTTGCCAAACATACCTGCACCAGAGGTGCTTGGGATGCCCACAGCAGAACCCGGCGTCGACAGGCCTGGGGTCGCACGATGCCGGGAACGGGGAGTGGAGAGCGTACTGTGTGGGGTGCGCGGTACAGGAGCACCTGCGTGTGTACCCAATGCAGCCACGACAGCGACCAATGCCTGGGTCTGCCTGTCAATGGTGGCGGTCACATCCATCCGCATACGGACCATCTCTGCACGGTCCAGAGCACACTCCCTGCTGTGCCGCTCCACAGCCGCACACAGTGCCTCCACAGATGTTGCAACCCGCCTTTGCTGCTGTACTGATTCCCGCAGCAGGCGGGTGTGCTCATCCAGTGGGTACTCTGCCACAACGGCATCCTGTCTCCCAGGGTGTGGAAGGTCCTCATGCACAACACCCCTTGAGGGTGAGCTCTGTTCGCCAGGACCAGGAATGGGCATATCAAAGGGCGGTGGGCATGTGCCACCACTGGACACTGCACCCCCAGACCTGGTGGGTGACTGCTGCTGCTGCCCCTCCAACCGCTGTGCCCCAGGGACCACTCTTTCCACCGCTGTGGCCACAACAGTGCCAGACACCTGCACAGCCACCGGTGCTGCCTCACCGGTGCTGACAGGCACAGCCTGGGACTGTGCCAACATGCTGGCACACAAGTCAGAACCAGCAATGCCCAGGGGCACGTGCTGGCCTGCTGTGTGTCCGTCATGGGACACACACATGTCACTGCCCATTGCAGTCCTTGCATCATCAATGGTGCAGGTACGAGCTACAGCCACAGTCACAGCGTGCTGGCATGCTTGCATGCCAAACTGCTGAGACACAGGCTGTGCACCCCCCACACCCGAATCACCGACACCAGAGTTGGCTGCCCAGCGTGCATGCTGGTGCAGTGCATGCTGGCTGGTGACAGAGGTGGATGGACCCTCCTCCATGTTCAGCAGGTCATCCTCACTGCCTGGACCCACCACCACCGTCCCCTGAAGACGAACAGGATCTGTAACAGAAAGAGAGGACATGTGAGTGCATGTGAACAACCTACCCCCAACACCACCACCATGTCATACCGTGCAGTGATGGGCTTCCACCTGTCTGGAATCCACCTCCTGGTACGCCCTCAATTGCACTGCACTGCATTGATGCAGCCAGTCGGTCCTCAGCCGGGGTCAGCTCCACCACTGCTAGCTGGCCCCCGCCAGTGCCAGCACGTGCCACCCTGAGGGCTGCCACCTTCTCCTTCACCCTCCTGCAGTCTGTCCCAATCTTCTTTTTGCATTCCTGCACGGAGCACTAGTGGCTTCCATGCAGGTTCACTGCCCGGGCTACCCCCTCCCATGCAGCCGCACGGGCCTGAGGGGTGCCCCGCCATCCACTCAGTAGTGCCTCCTCCTCCAGGTAGGCCTGGAAGAGGGCCTCAGTCTCTGCCGTGGTGAAGTTGGGCCTCCTCCTCCTTCGCCCACCATCCTCACCCTCACCTTGGCTCTGCTCGGTCATGGCATTCTGTATGGGTGGAAGTGGACACCTGTCACTGTGCAGTCTACAGCGTTATCCCATGCCCATTGTCCAGAACATCCCACAGCATGCAACTCACCTCTCACCTGCAGTAACCGAATCTGGCCAGTGCAGCCCACTGTCGCACTTTTATAGCGCAATGCATGCAAGTGAGGAGTGGAGCAATTGTAATGAGATGCAAATCGCGCCACTGCGCCTTTGAATGGCTGATCAGATGATTTGCATGTGTCGGCTGAATGTCGCACCATTGCGTTTTTCACAATACGGTTGAGCCGGCTGAGCCAGTAGCGCAGATCAGTGACTGTGCGGTACACTGCATTGCGCATGCCCAGGTAGCTTACGCAGGCATCTGCCGCGCTGATAATGTGCTGTGCTCGATCGGCAATTCAGGCCATGGCCACCTCTGTGCCAGTGGCGCTACAGCACTGGGCACTATATGGCGCTGTGGCACTACTGCGCAATAGTCCACTGTGGCACTGTCACACAGGTGGTCGGTCGAGCAGGATGCGTAGACGTCAGATGGTGCTGTTCGTGGCCTTGCGTCATAGATCCCTGACCTGGTGTCCAACCTTGGCCCCCTGGCGCTGTTTGACTGCCATGTGTACGGCCCTATTGCACTGTCTGGTGACAGCGCTATGTGGACCGACGGCGCTGTACGAACAGCGCGATTGGAACCTATGGTGGTCTATTGCGCAACATTTCCACGTGGGGTTGCCGCACTGCGGGGCGCCATATTGCCTGCTGTAAACTTGGAATCATGGCATGCAGGAGGGCAGTGCAATGGAGCCCGGTGGAGGTGGCCAACCTGGTGGCCCTGGTAGAGCCCCACTATGGGCACTGTAGGTGAGCCCCTCACCATGGCTAGAACTCAGGTCTGGCTGCAAGTGGCCAATGACCTGATGGGGTCACTGGATGCACCGGGTCTGCTGAGCAGTGCCGGCACAGGTACAGTGACCGCCGCGGGAGGGAGCCTGACCTGCATGAGCTGCTACGGTCACGTGCCAGGAGGGTGTGGTGCCTAGGCCAGGTGGGTGTACCATCTCAGCACCTGTATTCTCTGTAGGGGTGTGAGTGTTTTGGTGGCTGTGCATGGGTGATGGCTCTGACATGGTTGGCTGTGTCAGTGTGTGCAGGTGTGAGATGCATGGGTCTGGCTGCGTGGGCAGGCACTCTCACTGGGGCAGGGGGCAGTCTGCTTTGGAGTCACACTGATGTTTTTCTCAACATTTGTCTCCCACAGGCCTGGCAGAGAGGATGCAGGCAGGGGTGAGGAGGGCCGTGGCAGGGCCCCAGTGGCGGTCGGTGGTGCTGCGACGGGTGGGCCACAGCAGCAGCCACAGCTGCTTGTGGAGTGTGAGTATCATTACATCATGGATGCTATTGCATGCTGGAGGGGGTTGGCATGACCACCAGCCATGCACAACACAACCATGCATGACACAGGCGACATTCATCACTGTCCAGTGTCACTGCACGTCTGTGTGTGCGTCACCGGTGGTCCATGCATGCACTGGGCACATGGCTGTGGAACTGGCATCGCACCACATTGCCACATCACTTGACAGCCTTGTTTGTGCTGTGATGGACATGGGCAGTGTGTGTGTGTGCAGTGGTGCACATAGCTGGTGCTGCCTGGTTGTGCTGGCCATGTGCATGTTCACTGTGGGTGGGTGCATACCATCACAGGTGTGGGACATTGGGCTATATGGCTTGCAGGTTGGGTGGTGTTCAGGGTTGTGGTCAGTCACAGCCATTGACTGTGTTCCAATTTTCCTAGGCCTCATTGTGCTCCGGAGGATAGAGCGGGCACTGCAGCAGCTCACCCAGGTGTCCGTGGACAACAGGACCATCCTCACCAACATCCAGCGCCATGGCCTCCGGAGGAGGCCGTGCCAGCCACAGCACCAGGCGGAAAAGGACCAGCCTGCTAGGCCTTAGGCCAGATTCTCCTTCCCACTTCACCCATCCCTCCCACCCTTCCCTCCTCCAAGTTGTTCATCCTCACCCCTTGCCCACCCCTACCTTGTACCCCTACCCCTCTTGTAAATAGTTATGTTGTTGTTGATTTTGTGATTTACATTTTTCTAATACATTTATATTTTGATATGAATACTGTGTTGGTCTCTGATTTGCAGCTGGCTATGGTTGCTCAGTTGCAGTGGTGTGCATGCCATCTGGGGTGGTATGGTCCTGGGTGTGTGTGTGTGTGCCGCGTGTGTGTGTGTGTGTGTGTGTGTGTGTGTGTGTGCATGGGGAGGTGTCTCCAGTGTGGCAGTGACTTTCTGTTGGTCTTGCAATCTGCTGCCACCCACTGCTGGGTGCACAGAGTGGGTCTGGCTTGTATGCTTCTCTGCTACACGGGGTTGACGTGTGCCGGGGGATGCATGGTGTTTCCTGCAGTGCCAGTCACTGCACATGGGTGGTGTCTTGGGGTCATGGTGCAGGGTGTGCTGTGCATACGGGGGGCTGATGTGCACTGTGGTTTTCAACCCCCTGTGTGTGGCAGTCTCAGCCTGCCAATGGTTGTGCTGGGGCGTCATGGCCCTGCTGTGCTTTGTTGGCTTGTCCCCATGGGCCAGTAGATCATCCGTCCCACCCCCAGTGATGCTGTGCTTGAGGTGTGCAGGTGTCTTGTTGGTTCTGCAGTGTGTTCCTGTGCCCATGTGTGGCATGGCTGGCGGTGGGTCCCAGCCTGCCTCCCTGGTTGTGCAGTTCCATTGCTCTGCTGGGGAGGGCTCTGCTTGCGCTATGGCACCTCGGGACTGCTCAGCTGTGCTGCCCTTGTTGCGCTATGGTGCAACCTTTCTGCTCAGCTTCCCCTTCCTGGTTGCGCTATAGCGCAGTTTGTGCGATATTCAGATGTTGGCTGCTTGCACAATTTGTTCTGCTCCATGTTTGAATATCGCGTCTGTTGCGCATATGCGCAATTGAATTGTGCTTGCTCCTGCTGTTGTGCACATTTTGGGAGCAGTTTGAATATCTGGGCCTATATCTCAAAATTACATAAAGTTAAACCATTGCATATGCCTTATTTTGTATTCTATTTTTTAACCTTGGAAAAGCATACCACTTATTTATGCATTATTTGTATTCTCTTTTAAATGTATATATACTGTACATACTAGTAAAATAACATAGAAACATAGAAACATAGAATTTGATGTCAGATAAGGGCCGCTTGGCCCACCCAGTCTGCCCATTTCCCTACCTAATGGATAAGCTGCAGATCCTAGTTAACCATCAGCCTTCTTCTTCCTACCCCCACCCTCTAGAATTGCCTTATGACTGTCCCATGCATGCTTGAATTCCATCACTGTTTTTGACTCCACAACCTCCTCCGGAAGGCCATTCCATGCATCCACAACCCTCTCTGTGAAAAAATACTTCCTTAAATTACCTCTGAGCCGCCCCCCCCAGTCTTCAAATTGTGCCCCCTTGTTCTTGTACACCTCTTTTTTTGAAAGATGTTACCCTCTTGGACTTAGTTGATTCCTTCAGGTACTTGAAAGTTTCTATCATGCTCCCCCTCCTTTCCTCGAGGCTATATATATTAAGCTCCTTAAGTCTCTCTTCATATGTCCTCTGGTGCAGACCCTACACCATTTTAGTTGCCCTCCTATGGACAGCTTCCATCCTGTCTGTGTCTTTGTGGAGATTGGGTCTCCAGAACTGCATGAGTACTCCAGATGGGGTCTCACCAGCTGTCTGTACGGAGGGATAATAACATGCTGTTTTCTACTGGTGATGCCTCTCCCTATGCATCCCAGTATCTCCCCAGCCCTCCTTGCTGCCCTCTCACATTGCTTGCCCACCTTTAGGTCATCTGATATGACTACCCCCAGGACCCTTTCCATTTTTGTTGTTAGCATCTCACTACCCTGGGTTTTTGTTTCCCAGGTGCATTACCTTACACTTCTTAGCATTGAATCTAAGCAGCCATACATTTGACCATTCCTCTAACCTTGCCAAGTCCCTTCTCATCCTTTCCATTCCACCTTGGGCATCAACTCTGTTGCAGATCTTTGTGTCATCTGCAAAGAGACAAACTTTTCCTTCCAGTCCCTCTGCAATGTCACTTATGAAGACATTGAAGAGGACCGGTCCTAATACTGAACCCTGTGGTACCCCACTGGTAACCCCCCTTTCTTCAGAGTGGACATCATTTACTATTACTCTCTGTGTCCTATTCTCCAGCCAATTCTTTACCCAGGCTGTCATCCTGGGACCCACTCCCAGGCTGGCTAACTTGTATATTAATCTTTTGTGTGGGACTGTGTCAAATGCCTTGCCAAAGTCTAGTTAGGCCATGTCCACAGCCCCTTCCTGATCTACTACTTTGGTCACCCAGTCAAATAAATCTATCAAATTTGTCTGGCATGACCTTCCCGCTGTGAATCCATGCTGCCTTGGGTCCTGTGCCCCTCTGGCTTCTAGATACTCGACAGTTCTTTCCTTCAGAAGTGATTCCATCATTTTCCTTATCACTGAGGTTAAACTAACAGGTCTGTAGTTTCCTGCTTCTGCCTTGCTCCCACTTTTGTGAAGGGGAATCACATCTGCCCTTCTCCAGTCCTTGGGTACCACCCCATCCTCCCATGATTTGTTAAAGAGGTAGTCAGTGGTGTCACTAGTTCTACTCTTAGTTCTTTTGATTCTGGGATGAATCCCATCAGGCCCCATTGCTGTGTCCACCTTCAGTCTTAAGAGTCCTGTCAGAACCCTTTCTTCTGTAAATGGGCTGGTATCAACTTCAGTATCCAGAGTGTTTCTACTGTTTGTTTTAGGTACCCTTTCATTTGTAAATACAGAGCAAAAATATTTGTTTAGTATCTCTGCCTTTTCACAGTCACCCTCTGCCCACACCCCCCCCCTTTATTAAGCCTCACTATCCCTCCCTTGGTCTTCCTTCGCTCCCTGATGTACCTATAAAAGGTTTTATCCCCCTTCTTAACTGAGTTGGCTATTTTTTCCTCAGTTTGGGCCTTTGCTGTTCTGACTGCCTTCTCAGCTTCCTTTGCTTTTAACTGATACAGTTCTCTGTCCTGCTCCTTCTGTGATTCCTTGTACTTCCTGAATGCTTTCTTTTTCTCTTGAACCTTCACTGCCACTTCCTTTGAGAACCTTAGTGGTTTCTTACATCTTTTTGTTTTGTTTATTTGCTTTACACAAAGGCTTGTTACTTCTGTGATAGCAGTTTTTATTATTCCCCATTGTTCTTCCACCCCTCTTTCCTGCCCATTTGCTAGTGCATTCCTTAGGCACGCACCCATTTTGGCAAAGTCAGCCCTCCTAAAGTCCAGTACTTTTGCCTTTGTATGGCTTGACTCTATTGTTGTGTTTATTGTGAACCATACTGTCTGATGGTCGCTAGTTCACAGATGGCTACCCACTTCTACATGTGATCCTCTCCATCTCCATTTAGAGAACCAGGTCTAAGATTGCTCCCTCTCAGAAGTGGGCTCCAATACTAATTGTTTAAGGCATGCCCTCTGTAGGGGCATCTAGAATAACCCCACTCTTCAAGTGGCTGCTGCAACTGCACTCCAGTTAACATCTGGCATATTCAGATCACCCATCAACAATATCTCCCCCTTTTTCTGCCATTCTAAGTATACTTTCTATAATTTCCTTGTCCATTTCCTCCCCTGAGAGAGGCTGTATGATACAACCCTGTGCAGATTGTGGTGCCATGCCTGTCTCAAATTGACCCACAGTGCTTCTTCTCCTCCTGTTTACCCTTTGTTCTATTGCTTTGATTCCTTCCTTATGTAAAGAGCTACTCCTCCTCCTCCTCTTTAACCCTCCCTGTCCCTCCTGTAGATAGTGTATCCTGGTATGTTTATGTTCCAGTCATGATTTTGTGTGTACCATGTTTCTGTGACCGCCATGATATCCAGATGTTCCTTCTCCATCAAGGCCACTAATTCAGAAAGCTTGTTACCCAGACTACGGGCATTGGTACTCATTGCTCTCCATTTTTTGATGCTTTTATCTTCTGTTGCAGCATCCCCCACTGACCTTTCTACCTCAGTCTTTTTCTCATTTAGTACCCCATTTTGTAGGGAGAGGCTGGGATTTTTCTGCTGCTTATCAGTGCCTCCCCCCTTGACTAGTTTAAAAGCTTGCCAATGAAGCATTTAAACCAGTTGCTCAAAAGACTTGTTCCCTTCCTGGACAGATGCAAACCATCCTGCCAGTATAGGCTGGTGTCCCTCCAGGTGGAACCCCAGTCCCCAATGAAGCCAAACCCCTGTGCTCCACCATTGTTTCAACCATTCATTAAATTGCATGGTGCAAAGTACCCTCCTCACCCATGCCATTGACAGACAGCACCTCTGAGAAGGATACTGTCATTTTTCTTGTCTTAAGCCCCTCCCCAACTCTACAAAGTCCTCCTGCACTGCTCTAATCTCATGATGAGCCAAGTCATTTGTCCCTAGGTGGACAATGACATCCAGCTCAGACTCCCGTGCAGTTGTTCTCATGATCCTGAGGATGCGCTTCTTGTCCCTCCAAGCCATGGCACCAGGCAGTCACCTTACTTCAGTTTTTCCTGCTCCCCCCAGTTCTATCCCCCTAATAATTGAGTCCCCCACCAGGAGCTGCTTCCTTTCCCTGTGGTGTCTTCTGCCTCCTTCCTGTGGGCCTCCCTTGTGACATTTGTCCTCAGCCTCCTTAGTCTCCTCTGTGGGTGCATCCATAGGGGAGCTATGCTCCCCCAGAATAGTGTATGGATTGTGGAGTGGAACAACTGACTGGGTATGCCTCTGTTCCACCATCCTCACCCTCCCTGAGCCCACTGTGGTCCAACTGCTGTGCTTTCTTCACAACCTCTGAGGTAGTGGTGGTGGCTGTGGCACTCCCTGGATGGGGGAGGTTCCCTTCCTACTGTTCAGTGTGACCTGGGGAGGTTTCCTTACTACTGTCAGTGGCCTGAGACGGGCAACTTCCTCCCTCAGGGCTGAGTAGTCTTGCAAATAGGGGCAGCATCTCAGCCTCCAGAAAGACTACCGAAGACTGCTGCCCCACAGCCATTACATTGCACTACTCCCCACATGTTTATCTACTTTTTTTATTTGTATGTGTGATTGGTTTGTTATATAGAAATATATATATTATACAATGTGTATGCTTATATTGTCAGTGAAGTGTGCTAGAGAGGATATGACAGTGATATGCACCTTGCACTCTTGAGGAAATGATGTCAGAACCCCAGGTATAAAGGAACTATTTCCAGGGGTGGGCATGGGTTGGGCCTAAACTGTGCCCTCACAAAACAATCAGCTAAAAGCTCTAACCCACCACTGCAAAGAGTGCCTTCCTGTCAGCAAGATGCGGTACACAACAATTTGACAGAGAAAATACCCTACTAATCAAACAGAGAAAAATCCAGACGTCCAAGTCAGACACAGGTAAACCTCCCCAGTCCCAAAACAGCCTGGTGATTTGTGGTCTGAAAGCAGTCAGCCCCAAAATAAGTCAGCTGTGCTTTAAACTCTTCATGCACTGAAAATCTTAACAATTGTAACAAAAGTAAAGCAAGATCCACCTCCCTCTGTTGCTTGAAAGACTGTCTTTCCTGATAATTCTAAGTTCCTTATTTCACCTTTAAGTTAGAAGTAGCCTCCACCTGCAGAATATCTGCTACAAACCAAAGACAATTGTAAGGTTCACCTCCCTCTGTTGTGAGTGCTATATTGAAAGCACATTTTCATATCCTAACCTTTTCTCCTTTCATTACATACACTTGGGCCCAGATATTCAAAAGTGTTGTGCCATGCGCAACCCACTGATGAGCCCCGGTGCGATATTCAAAAGGGAAAAGTGCACGGCACAAATCTCGAAGCTCTGGAGCGCATCAGTAACGTATGCAGGCGGAGGTGGGGGGGGTGTGCCCATGCATACCTTGCAGAACCCGATATTCAGCCCGGGATGTGCAGAGCCATGCATGCGCAACCCCTACCTGCACCAGCACAAAGCTGATCCAAAAAAAAAAGGAACAATGGATGGCCACCGACAGGTGAGCTGCCGCATTGCAGGGCAGAACATGGCAGCTGCCACTTGTGGGTGGCCACCCTAGCTCTGGCTTCACCTGGCGGTGCCCCTCATACCCAATTGTGGGCATTTGTAATAAAGAATGAAATATATCCCCAAACTCCCCGGTGGTCCAGTGGACTACTGTGTGCCCGATCGTGTGCATTTGTAATAAAGAATGAAATATATCTCCAAACTCCCTGGTGGTCCAGTGGACCGCTGCCTGTCCAATGGTGGGCATTTGTAAAACAAAGATATTCCATCCAATATCCCTGGTGGTCCAGTGGACCGCTGCCTGCCCGATCATGGGCATTTGTAAAAAAAAAAAAAAAAAGATGTTTCGTTCAATATCCCTGGTGGTCCAGTGGACCCCTATCTGCCCAATCATGGGCATTTGTAAAACAAAAAAAATGTGTCAAACATCCCTGGTGGTCTAGTGGTACCCCCTCCCCACCAGCCCACTGAGTCCCACCGCCCCACTCCCCCTCGGTCAGCCGGTGGGTGACAGCACCCCACTCGCCTGCCGCCCCGCCACCTGCCGACTGACACTGTCAGTACTGTCGCCATTGGTCCACAGCGTGAGCTAATGGGCGTGTAGCCCATACCGTACTACACATTCCAGATATGTGAATGGGATCCCTTAAACACATTATAATAATTATTACCATTTTTTTCTTAACATACCATCATTTTACTTAACACTGTATGTGACTATGATGCAACACTTTAAGATATCTATAACTACTGTAAAACTTCAAATCACTTAGACTAAAGTGACCGTGTCTGTGGAATTACTTTGAATAGATCTACATATGGTACCAAGACACAAGTTGCGAGGCTTCCGTTATATGCCTTCTATAGGGAACACCTGCATTTGATCTCTGGGATCTACGGGGTTGGAAACCTACGGGTTCTTGGACAATACATTGTGGTTCTATAAGAGCTGGCATTTCAGGAACTATCGCTGGTACAACAATTGGGTGGTCAAAACTTGGCAGATCCCAAGATCTATGCTAATGCTCCGTGCCTGCCAAATGTCAGGCAAATCTGTTGAACTGTGGCAAAGTTATTAAGGTGCAAACTTTCACCATTTAATTTTAAATGGAGTACTTAGCCCTAACATATATATTTATCAGAGGCAAAAAACTCTGTTTAATGCATCAGTTAGGGTTGTTCCTCAGTGACAAAAGTGAGGAAATTCGGTGTTAGGGTTGAAAGCCCCTTGGACCCCAGCCCACCCCCAACCGGCATCGGGGTGCACACTGGGGTCGTCTGCCCTAACTCTCACCCTATCACATGTGTAAAGAAGCAGAGTTATAGGAGAATGGGGTGAGAGTTAGAATTCTTTGACTGTGAGGTGTGCCATCTTGTTTTCAGTTTTTTGATCACACAAACACAAATATCTCGGCTCAGGGGTTATTTCTGAAGTAAAACTTCGATGGATTTTACTCAGAGGACCCTGATGTATCGAGCCATGGCTTTGGTTCCAGTCAAATTGGTCAAAAAATAGAGTTATAAGCTTTAAAATCTTAATTCGTGGCTTACTAATGATCTTTGATCGCGAGCCTGTAAATTCTTTGACCGTGATATTCTTTGATCACGATCGTGCATCGTGAGAGAGGGACAAGATGGCCCAATTTAAAAATCAATTTTCTCAGCCCAGAGGTGTTCTAGAAAATGAAATGAGGGTGGGTTTTACTCATGGGGCTTCGTTCTGTCAAACTATGGTGGTGGTGGTTTATTGCAATTCCTTCAATTCTTTGATTTATAATATTTTTAATTCTTTCTTCACGAGTCTGCAAATTCTTTGATCGTGAGCCTGCAAATTTCTTGTTTGTGAGATGCTTTGATCGCAATCATGCATCATGAGTGAGAGGTGAGATGGCCCAATAAAAAAATCAATTTTCTTAGCCCAGGGGTGTCGTAGGAAGTCAAATGAGGGTGGATTTTAGTCTGGGGGCATCGTTCTGTCGAACCATGGTGGTGGTTTACCGTAGTTCCTTAAATTTTTTTATTTATATGGTTTTAAAATCTTTGTTTGTGAGCCTGCAAATTCTTGGATCATGATGGTGCAAATTCTTTGGTCGTGAGATTCTTCAGTCGTCATCTTTGATCACAAGATAGGGACTAGATGGCCAGATTTTTTATAATGGAATAGATAGGGAAATTTTAGTAATGTTTATATTGAATATCTTGGGAACAGTGTGGTGTTATGAGTTGATATTTGAAGGGAAGAAAGGCAATATGCAACAGATATGTATTTTGGTGGTTTGTGGAAGAGTTCTATGTTCGATTTCCAGGTACTTTACTGTTCCCCTCTTTGTGTGTACTTGAATTGTAAAATATCATATTCATTTTATTGGCACTTCTGTGGTAGTCTGTTGCCTGCCCTGTCGAAGTTCGAAGTGTACAATAATAAAACATTTCAAATCATGAGTTCCTGGTGGTCTACTGTTCCTATCCCTCCTGTACTTGAAGTGTTAAATATGAAAATTCATTTTATTGCCAGTTCTGTGGTACTCTAGTGCTCCACCTTGTCCATGTTTGAACTGGACAATTATAAATATTTTTTTTTTAGTTTCTATTTCTCAGTGCCTCTACTATCTCCTAACCTCCACTCATTCAGGCCACCAAGGTGCACTGCCTCCCAACCATACCGACTACCCCGGAGTCTGCTCCTAGAGTGCCACACACTCTCGAATCCTAGGGGTACCTTGATGGCCTGGATTGCCCCCCAAGTGGGGTGATGAGGGAATCCTACTTAAGCGTCCTCTATGCCCAAGTGATTGAGCTGTGCACAGTGGAGTCTGCCCTTTATTAGTCAGTGAGTGGCAAAGGAGGCAACGATGGACATCATCTAGGAGTCTTGGGAGATGTTTTTTCCTTTTTTTTGTGCTTTCCCATCCCCCTCTCCCCTGAGGACATCAGCTTGGGCAAGTGTGTGCTGATGCACGCCTGACATGTGCCTGACAATGTTCTCCCTTCCCCGAGTCCAGTCCTTATGAAGCTACCAGTGCCCTATGAGAGCCGGTGCTCCCACCAGCTTCCAGGGATGTTGGGCGCATACCGCACCCCTGGTAACCCAGCCTGAAGGAGGAGAGCATCCACTGGGATGCTCAATCCTCCTTCCACCTGCTGACACCCGACGACCTGAGTCTGTACTCAAACCCGGGTCATCGGTGTGATGTATTATAAATGTTTGATATCACAAGTTCCTGGTAGTAGTCTATTTCCGGCCCCTGTGCATGTTCAAACTGGACAATAATTAAACATTTCAAATCATGAGTTCCTGGTAGTTCAATGTTCATATCCCCCTGTTGTTGTACTGTTGAATTTGAACATTCATTTTATTATCAGTTCTATGGTACTAACCTCCACTCCTTCAGGCCACCAAGGTGCACTGCCTCCCAACCATACTGACTACCCCAGAGTCTGCTCATAGAGTGCCACACACTCGTGAATGCTTGGGGTCCCTTGATGGGCTGGATTACCCCCCTGGGCAGGGAGAGGAGGGAACCCTCCTTAACTGTCATCTATGCCTGAGTGATTGAGCTGCACACAGTGGAGTCTGCCCCTTATTAGTCAGCAGGTGGTGGAGCAGGCAACAATGGACATCATCTAGGAGTCTTGGGAGATGTTTTTTTACTCTTTTTGTGCTTTCCCGTCACCCCATTCACTAAGAAGTCGGCTTGGGCAAGTGCGTACTGATGCATGCCTGCCAAGTGCTTGACAGCGTCTTCCCCTCCCTGAGTCCAGCCCTCCTGAAGCTGCCAGTGCCCCATGAGAGCCGGTGCTCCCACTAGCCCCCAGGGATGTCAGGTGCATGCAGCACCACTGGTAACCCAGCCCGAATGAGGAGAGCATCCATTGATACACTCAATTCTCCTTCCCCCTGCTGAGACCTGATGACCAGAGTCTGTACCTGAACGTGGGTCGTCGGTGTGGTAAATTATAAATATTTGAAATCATGAGTTCCTGGTAGTAGTCTATTGCTTCCCTGTGTGCACATTCAAACTGGGCAATAATGAAACATTTGAAATCATGAGTTCCTGGTAGTTCAATGTTTACATCCCCTCCTGTACTTAAACTGTTGAATTTGAACGTTCATTTTATTGCCGGTTGTGTGGTACTGTAGTGCTCCAGCTTGTCCACGTTTGAAGTGGGCAATAATAAACATTTCACATCATGAGTTCCTGGTAGTAGTCTATTGTCCTCCCCCATGCATGTTTGAAGTGTACAATAATAAAACATTTCTAGTTATGAGTTCCTGGTAGTGTATTGCTCCTCCTCCTCCTGACACCACTCCAGTCTGGTGTGGTATGGCAATCTGCATGTCAGTTCATGTGTCTTATTGCTAGTTCTGTGGTACTCTAGTGCTCCACACTGTCCATGTTCAAACTGGACAATAATAAACATTTTACATCATGAGTTCCTGGTAGTAGTCTATTTCCCCCCATGCACATTCAAACTGGACAATAATAAACCATTTAAAAATAATGGGATGCTGGTGGTCTACTGTTCCTATCCCCACTGTACTTGAACTGTTAAATATGAACACTGATTTTATTGCCAGTTCTGTGGTACTCTAGTGCTACACCCTGTCGATGTTCAAACTGGACAATACTAAACATTTCACATTATGAGTTCCTGGTAGTAGTTTATTGCCCCCCCCCAGTCTTCGTTTGAACTGGACAGTAACAAAATATTTCAAATCATGAGTTCCTGGTAGTCTACTGTTCCCATCCTGCTGTACTTGAACTGTTAAATATGAACATTCATTTTATTTCCAGTTCTGTGATGCGCTAGTACTCCATCCTGTCCATGTTCAAACTGGACAATAATAGACATTTACGTTGTGAGTTCCTGGTAGTAGTCTATTGCCCACCCTGTCCATGTTTGAACTGGACAATAATAAACATTTCAAATCATGAGTTTGTGGTAGTCTATTGTTCATCCACCTGCTACTTGTGCAGTGTGCTGTGGCAGGATACCCTGCACCTCAGTCCATGTGTCCTGAGTTGGTAAGTGGGACACTGTAAGTGTCACGTCCATGGGCAGATGCTGACTAAGTGCAGTATTAGTACTACTGTAGGTGCTGTCAGAAATGTATTTTTGAGTTTGTCTGTGCTGTAGTGGTAATACTGCAGTTAGTTGGTAGTTGGTTGTGGACATGACAGGTGGCTTGTGCCAGTTGATGACTGGGGATGGTTGGGGGAGGTGGAGGGTGGGTTGGCATGGTGGGGTGTGGGGGGGCAGTAAAATAGCAGGGCGTCTGTGCTAGCTCACCCTGCATGTGTCTCCACCTGTTGCTGTTTGGTAACTGGTACATTGTATCTGTCACGTTCATGGCCAGTTGCTGACTGAGTGCTGTACTAGTTTTACTAGAGGCATGCTCAGAAAGTAACTTTTGAGAGCGTCTTTGCAGCAGTGCTATTACTGTTTTTAGTTGTCAGTTGGCTGTGGATATGAGAGGTATGGTCTTTGCACTTATTTGAGATGTGTACCATGAGACACTTACTTAGGTCTCTGTGACTTCTGTTCCCCTCTGCCACCCCTTGCTGACCATTTGTAGGAGGTGGTGTTGCTAATGTTCTGCTTAGTCTGGATTCTGAGTACTATGCAGTAACAGTGCCATAAAAAACATTGTAATCAATATTGGAAACAGATAACAGTAAGTACATGAAAATAAAACTCAGGAGACATAGAAGTAGTTTTACATTAGTTTATTATTTAAATACTAATATATATATATATATATATACACACAGTATATATATATATATATATATATATATATATATATATATATATATACACATTTATATATATATATATCCAAAATGATTGGTTGTTCTTGGGACGGCAAAAAAGAACCAGTTTGTTAGTTATTTCTGTTATTGTTTCTTAGGATGTATTTTATTTCTTACCATTAGCTTGAGCTGAGATATAGTCTTTGCTTTCTCAGTGTATTGTTTTGTTGGCACTCTATGTTACGAAGTATAAATTGAAACAATTTGAATAGTTTTTTGTATGGGTATTAATGCTAGATAATATTTTTTGACAAGTATTTTTTCTTTTCAAAATTTATTGCTGAGTAGTATTAGTTATGTGTGAGTGCTAGCAGTGCTTGATTATTGCTCTGACTTAGCAGTTCTATTTTTACAAAAATGGATAGTAATAAAATAGGGAATAATGGATGGGGAAGGTTTTGATATGAGAATTAGGATGCACACCTGAGCTGTGGGATGCTACGGTGTGCCTTTGGGGTTTGTGAAAGTATGACACAATGAGGGTGTGCATTTAATTAGCATATCAAACATCCTCACCTTGTTTAATTTTTAATAATAACAGAACAGCAGTTCAAACACCATGAAGTCTTGCTATATTATGACTAATGCAGTTAGCCACTGCACTTGAACTGCCCCGGAGAGGAAAGAGTTAACTCCAGGGAGTCTGGAGTTCTACAGCGCGAGAGCGCTTATGCCAAAGCTCTATCTGGGCAGTTTCAAATGAAACTGTCAATTCTTTACTCCGCTTCACTGAACAGTTGCTCCAGAGATCAGCTCCTTCAGCTCGGTTCATTTCTGGTTCAGCAGTATTTTCGGTTCATTTGAACGGCAAAAATATTTATTTTACCGTATTTGGTTAAAAGCTCTATCTGGTAAACCGTAAGTACAAAAATTAAAGTCTGTGTGGAAATTCAATTATCGGTTCGGTTTTGAACCGATCAGTTTGCTGAAATTAACGTTTTAAAGTGTTGGTGGGCTTTTAGAGTGCGGTTCCCGGTTCTTATCAGTTCTAAAAAAACCTTGCTTTAAAATTAGGTTTTTTCAAATACCCGTGACATGGTTAGGAACTGATAAGGGTGTCTTGCCTGGCACTGCCATCAAAAGGGCAAGTTTTTGGTTAGGCTGGCATTATGTCTGAGAAACCCAAAAGAAAAACCGGGCCCACTGGGTTTCAACACTGTGATGTCTGTAGGGAAGCCTTTGCCAAGGCTGACCCACACTATGTTTATTGTCTGAGGGCGTGACACCTCCTGTCAGACTGCCAGGTGTGTAAAAATTTCCTGCAGCCACCCTGGAAAAGAGATTGGGCCGGCTCAGGGAATGAGAGGCCAAAAAGTCATCTGACCTGGATGGCCAGCCCGGTCCAGCACCCACTGGACCAGAGGGAGTGCCCTCTGACCAGGGCGAGACTTCCTCGGGCAAAAGGAAGGCTGGTTCAGAGGAACCAGTCCCAGTGAAAAAGACAAAGAAATCAGTAGGTTTGGAGTCCAAAATTGTCTCTCCAACTGCTGCAGAAATAGTTAAAGCCATACAGATTGTCCAGTCACTGTCTCAGGGTCCTGTCGAACCACCAACAGTTGGTAAAGGGTTGGTTCGTTCAGTTCCAGTGGTTCAGGAGTATGATGTTGAGGAATTTTATGAACCACAGGAGGGGGAGGAGGAATTTGATCAATATATATGTGGCTGGAAGGGTCTGGACGTGCCCATTGAACTGGACATTTCTCCAGACAGACCTTTAGAATCTCCTCCTATTTTGTCTGAGTCCCCTTCTCATTTTATGTTTTACAAAAAGGTTGCAGAAACCTCCAGCTTCCTTTTAGAGAGGCTATGGATGAGCAAGAGGAGCCTGATTATGTAGAAATGATGGATATACCAGAGTCTAGGAGGTTGTCTATTCCTTTGCATAAGTCATTTAGGAAGCAAACAACAAAGATTTTAAAAAATCCTCATTCTGTCCCTCCTGTAGATAAAAAAATGGACAGAAGGTATACTTTGTCAGGCTCTGATACAGACTTCCTCACTGAGCAGTGTAGTCATGTAGGTGTGGTTCAAGCTGCAGCCTGTGACAAGGCTAATATTCCCCAGGCCTCACATCCTCCTTATAAGGATTCCAGGAAGATTGATGCCATGGCAAAAAACAGTATATGGCAGCTTCTTGGGACTCAGGCAGGCAAATTATATGGCTTATGTAGCTAGATATCAGAAATCTAGATGGGACACAGTATTGCAGTTAGCCAAGCAGGCACATGGCCAGCTGGCTAGTGAGTTGAACAGGTGGCTGCTGATGGCATTGAAGCCTCTAAAGTTCAATTTCATACTGCTGTTGATGTTAATGATGTTTCTCTAGGGTCATGGCCACTTCTGTAGCTTTCGTAGGGTTGGCATGGCTCAGATGCACTAATCTGTCCCAAGATACTCAGTCAAAGGCTATGGATTTTCCTGTAGTGGGTAATTCTCTGTTTGGGAACAAACAGAAAACTATATGAAAAAGATGGATGAATACAGAACTACCACAAAAGTGCCCAGGCTAAGGAGAGGCATGCCACTGCACAGAGGCACACTCCCAGAGGTAGGGGCAGGCCTTTCCACAGGCCTTTTTACCAATCTCAGGCCTCCTCTGCGTTTGCACAGAGGGGTTTCTTCAGAGGCAGAGGTGAGCCGGGCACAAGTAAACCATCCCCTCCCTCAGCCTAAAGCTCCTCAGAAACAGGCACCCTGATGGGGTGCCAGGCCAATTCTCCTGTACCAGTGGGGGCGCAGGTTGGTTTATTTCAGCCAGAACTGGGTGTCCCTAACCGGACAGATGGGTTCTGGAGGTAATAAGCCAGGGTCTGGTTCTCAGCTTCAAACAGTTTCCAAAGATGAGAGCCAGACATTTTCCCTACAAATCCTACAGAAGCCCTTGCTTTGAAGCAGAGATTTCTTCTTCTGGACTGCAAAGCAGTAGAAAGGGTCCCTCCTTGCCATCAGGGCAAGGGGCTGTACTCAAGATACTTTCTTACCCCAAAAAAGACAGGAGAATGGCAGCCCATCCTAGATTTAAGGTACCTGAACAAGCATCTTTTGAAACCAAAGTTCAAAATGTTAACTCTGGCAATGATTTGGCCTTCCCTGAGGCCAGGGGACTGGATGGCTTCCCTGGACCTCAAGGATGCCTATTTCATGTTCTGATCAGGCCTTCTCACTGAAAGTACCTCAGGTTCAAACTTCCCTCAGGCCACTACCAGTTCAGGACAATGCCCTTCGGCCTTACCTCTGAGCCAAGGGTATTCACAAAATGTCTAGCTGTGGTAGTGGCTCATTTAAGAAGGCAAGGGATTGCTGTATTTCCCTACCTGGACGACTGGCTCATAGAGGGTCAGTCCCCAGATCAGGTAAAATCCCACTTGCAAGTCACCCAGCAGCTTCTCACTTCCCTGGGATTCCTGCTGAATTTACCAAAGTCAGTTCTGGAACCAGTTCAGGTACTAACTTTCATAGGTGCAGAATTGAACACAAAGTTAGCCAGGGCATTTCTTCCCTCGGAAAGGGTAGACAGGCTCATTGCCCTGGCATCCTCCTTTACCCTGCGGGTTTCTCGATCAGCAAGGCATTTTCTGCAACTCCTAGGGCACATGGCTGCTTCCACAGCGGTAGTGCAAGGATCAAGATTCCAGATGAGGGACATTGAGTTCCATTTGAGGGCCTATTGGTCTCAAAGGAGGGACCCCCTTTCCAAATTGGTTCCAGTGACCCAAACTCTGATCCTGGCTCTACACTGGTGGCAGGATCAAAGCAATCCCAAAACAAGGGTTCCTTTCATTCCTCCCACTCCTCACCCTCACCATGGATGCCTCCCTGTTAGGGTGGGGAGCTCACTTGGGCGACCTGTCCACTCAGGGAGTGTGGTCTCCTCAGGAATCTCTGCTCCACATCAACCTTTTGGAACTCAGAGCTGTCTTTCTAGCTCTTCAGGCATTTTCAGCTTCTGTCCAGAACAAAGTAGTTCAAGTCAGGACAGACAACACCACAACAATGTGGTACATCAATCAAGCAAGGGGGCACTCGGTCATCAGCCTTGTGCACCGAAGCAATGAAGTTGTGGTCTCTGGCTTACTCCCTGAACACCTCCCTGATAGCAGTTCACCTTCCAGGGAAGGACAATGTCCTGGCGGATGCCCTCAGCAGGATTTCTCAGGGCCATCACGAATGGGCTCTGAATCCTCAGGTGCTGGGGTCGGTCTTTGCCAGATGGGGCACCCTCAGATAGATCATTTCACAGCCCCAGACAACCACCAACTTCTCTGTTTTGTTGCAGGCCTCCAGTGCTGGGCTCAGTCCCCTGGACGCCTTTCAGTTGGATTGAAAAGGAAGTTCCTGTATGCCTTTCCCCTTTCCTCTTCTTTCAGGGTACTAGTAAAATCAGATCTCAGCCCTGCAAAGTGATTCTGATTGCTCCAGATTGGGCCAGACAGCCCTGGTACCCACTGCTTCTGTCCTTGACAGTCCACCCTGCCCTGAGCTTGCCCAGAGTCCACGACTTGCTGGCCTGTGCACAGGGGAGAGTGTGGTATCCGGACCTCAAATCCCTCCATCTCAAGGCATGGCTCTTGAGGAGTTAGAATTTGCTGACTTACACCTTTCTCAAGGTGTTCTAGATATTTTAAAGGCTTCAAGGAAGCCTTCCACTAGGGCCACTTACAATTCTAAGTGGAAAAGGTTTTCCATCTGGTGCTCTGAGAAGCAGATTATCCCAGAATCTGCTGATCTGCCCATTTTACTGGACTATTTGGTCCATTTAAATTCCTTAGGCCTTAGGCCAGCTACCTTAAAGGTTCATCTGGCAGCTGTCTCTGCTTTTGTGTCAGCAGGGAAGCCTGCTTCCCTTTCTTCCCACTCTGTGTTTTCCAAGTTTTTTAAGGGGTTACTTCACACTAACCCTCCTTGAGAACCAGTTCTCACCTGGGACCTGAATGTTTGCATTGCTCAGTTAATGCAACCTCCCTTTGAGCCTCTGTCCTCAGCAGAGCTCAAGTTTCTAACTTGGAAAACTGTTTTCCTAGTGGCTATCACTTCTGCCAGATGCATAAGTGAACTACAGGCCCTGTCAGTGGAAGAAGATGTTATCTCTTTCCACAGAGATAAGGTAGTCCTCAGGACTAAAGAAGTTTTTGCCTAAAGTGGTTTCAGATTTCCACCTGAACCAATCCATATCTCTCCCAGTATTTTTCACTGAGCATTCTTCCTCAGGTGAGAGGAGACTGCACAGCTTGGACGTCAAAAGAGCCTTAAGCTACTATTTGGAACGCACCAAGGGTCACAGGTTCGAATCCCTCCAACTCTTCCTTACCTATGGCGAGGTTGGCAAAGGGAAACCTGCCACTAAGAGGACAATTGCAAGGTGGATTGTCTCTTGTATCCAATTTGTTATCAAAAACTAGGGTAGAGAACCCCTCAGGACTGAGGGCTCACTCCACCAGGGTACAGCTGCATCTCTAGCGGTTGCTAGAGATATTCCCATTCTGGAAATCTGTCAAGCTGCTACTTGGAAAACAGTTCACACTTTTATTAAGCATTATTACCTGGATATTCAGTCCAGGAGAGATGCTTGTTTTGGCACAGCTGTGCTTCAGAGCCTATTTCCTAAGTAGGTTCTGACCCTTCTCCATGGAGGTACTGCTGTGTATCTGTATTAGTCATAATATAGCAAGACTTCATGGTGTTTGAAGAAAAATTACTCACCTTAGTAATTGCTTTTCTTCTCATGGAGTCTTGCTATATAATGACCACCCTCCCTCCTGCCCCTCTCAGAACTTCTACTTGGGTAGGGTGGCAAATTAGTGCAAGCACTGTGTCATGCCATTGTAGTTTTTTTCCCTTACCTTCTTTTATTTAGGGTTAGGGAACTAGGTTATTTTATTTAGGTAATATATTGGCCCCTTCCTCGACTTGAGTCTTTGGGGAAGGGGGGTCCTAATGGTGCTTGTCAGGGGTAACTAATAATACTATTATTCATTGTTATTATTGTTATTTTTATTGTTGTTATTTCTACTAGTAGGTAGCCATTTGGCTAGTGTAGAGCTTTCCACACAGACTTGTTGCTTAGTATTAGCTTCATAAAGATCTGACAGTTTCATTTGAAACTGCCCATATAGAGCTTTGGCATAAGCGCTCTCGCGCTGTAGAACTCCAGACTCCCTGGAGTTAACTCTTTCCTCTCCGGGGCAGTTCAAGTGCAGTGGCTAACTGCATTAGTCATAATATTGCAAGACTCCATGAGAAGAAAAGCAATTACTAAGGTGAGTAATTTTTTCTTTTTGTCCAGCAGTTTTTGAGAAATGCCAGAGTAGAGAGCGCAAAGAT
Source organism: Neoceratodus forsteri (assembly GCA_016271365.2). Lineage (NCBI taxonomy): Eukaryota > Metazoa > Chordata > Ceratodontiformes > Ceratodontidae > Neoceratodus > Neoceratodus forsteri. Next base: position 323,193,082 of record CM057450.1, on the reverse strand, counting down.
CATATACATAATGTTGGCAAATGAGGCAGCAGCATACTTTGAGTGACATGGTTTATGAATAGGATAAGAACCAGCTGGTTGTTATGGAAAATATCAATGTGTAAATACATTGAGGGGAATTATGACCAGTTATTATTAATTAAATATATGTTTTTTGAGTAATTAAGTGGTGATATTATACAACTAGCCAGAATATTTACATTTACTGAGTTATTTTTTATGGTATTTAATATTTCAGTGCATGTTCACATGATTAAGTAAGAAACATTATGTGTGGACATGCTAGCATAATACCATTTTCCTACAATTTCAGTACATTTGTAGATTGACGTAGTGGTGTAATAGTTTATGGAAATAATTAACATTTGAGGAATAGCGTTTAGTAAAAAAATTACACTTACATAATGAAGATCAATGTTTGACTACTGTTCTATTTTGTTCTAGTTACATGCGTGGTAATTTTTTATGTGTGATTTGGGTAGCATTGCATCTAATTAGTGATAGGTCAATATTTTTTGGCACTAGTTATGTTTAAATTGTAGTTATTTTTTGTAAGTTAGATGTTTTTATGTTAACTACTTATAAAGAAATTAAAGTATCACAGACATGTGCCACATTTTTTTCCACTTTAGGGTGTGGTGATGGTAGCTATGTCAATATTGTTGGCAAAACTGGTAATAAATGAGTTTTTAGAAATATTATTTATTTGTTAAACTGGGAAAAAATTCCTCATCCAACCTCCAAACATATGGACAATCCTGTTACAGCAAGAGCAGACCAATTGTTTGCATTGTATAGCAGAAGTAGACAATCATTGTTAGTATTTAATAATAACTCATGGTGTGTTTACTTTTGCAGAGATGTATAGAGATTAATTATACTGTGACAGTAGGCCAGAGAACCACGTGTATAGATCTCTTTTATGAGATATTCCTTATGTAAATAGTAGCACTTAATGTAAAGCAATACCATTAAGTGCTCAAAAATGTTTAATTTGGAACAGTGGGTAGGAAACAAAAAAAATGAACATTTATAATTTGATTGAACTTATGTACATTCATATTGAATCTCAGTATTATATACATATATACAAGTCTGAGTCGCATTCATTTTCAATCATTTGTCATATCCAGTGCTGTAAGTCATAGACCAGTGGGAGATAATGGCATATCCAGTCTTCAGAGTGCAATTAGAGTGATAGCAAATTCTATCATATTGTTTTCAACAATTTACTCATTATAGTAGAGATGGCACTGTGGCGTAAACAGTGCGACTCTCAATGTGGGTGTGATAGCTACATTTACCAATACATAACTTAATAACGGATGTTGAGTAATATCCAGTGCCCTCGAGTCTGCTTGGATTTGGCGGAAGTCAAATTATTAAGTATCATAGTAAAGGTCAGTAATGTAGGCAGCAACAGGAAAAGGAGTGTGAACTTTACCTGATGTTGGTTGTTGAAACAAGAAGTATTCTCAACTGAATATGTTGAGAAAAGTTGTTGCATCTCTGACAACTGTTTACATAGGTTAATTTATTTGTGATTGCCATGTAAGATAGCACTGTGATACAAGTGAGTGCACTGTAATTTGTGCTACGGTATATGACGTTAAGTAAGGCATCTGCAAAAACCTATGACTAACTGACTAGCTATTGATTACAGCTCAATACCCTCAAGTCTACTTGAACAGTAATAATGCAGTTTTTGTTGTTAGTATATGAAGTTGCAAATGATGAATATCACAATACAATGATTTTGGTAATCGATTGTGATTTATGGAGAAAACAGTATTGTTTTGCATCCGAATTATGATGGTAGCAGTTTGATGCACAGGGATTTCTGTACGATAGGTAGATGCATTGCTGTACTGTTGTGTTATGTTTGTTCAATGCTAGAGAAATGTGGCACATCAGCATGGGATGTGGTTATTTTGTGCAATAAGTAGAACACATTGGTCACTATGGGTGTCATCAGACACTAGTAGTGTTTGTTGAAGTATGTGATGCTAATGTGTATGTATATTGGTGTTTGAGAACAAAACATCTGGGTGTGTTATACAGATGAAATGTTATTTTTGCAGAGAGACTGGTTTTGTGATATGTTGTGACTGGTTATCATTACTCTTCCATACGTTGTGCAGCAGAGCATTATGACATATACATCCTTTAGATTTCTTGGGAGCCTTTCCCTTAGGGTGCATACTGTATCATTACACTCTACCCATCCCTTTCTGAATCTTTGCCATGTGACATAGTGTCCAGAGTGAATGGATAAGCCGTGATGGAAGATTATTGCATGTGTGTCAAACTGAGTACCTGAGAACATAGTTCTTCCAGCAATGAAGTGAGAAATTGGTGTTGTGACCTTCATGCCTTGAGAGTAAAAGTGCTGCAGTACAATAGTAATGTATGAGCTTGAATATGTAACTCTCAGAGAACATACACAAGAACGCCCACATCTTCGGCACAGCCAATCAGTTTCTGCGTTAGCAAATAACTTGTGAAATTTCACAGTTCTCTGTTCAGGGAAATAGACAGAGAGCCACAGCATATCCTGGGTTGTTTGTGATTCTTTGTGCTCACATGACAAACATGTGTACTTGGACACATAGTCAACCTTGAAGTGTTGACGCAGATCTATGCCATCATCTGCTAAACTGTTTATTATTCCCATCATGAACTCTGTAACGTCTTGTTGTGCATTGTTAGCAAACATAGATTGCCCTGCATATTGACCAAGAGTTAACCTTAGAGGGGTCAAGCTTTGTAAACCGGGTAGCTTGTCTTGAGTACCTCTTGTGACTCTTTAATGCCTCTGAGAGTGGTGTTGATGGGCAACAGTTTAACACAGTTGCAAACTCAGTGATGTGGAGGAGTGCTTGCATAGTTGCATTTGCATACCAGGTGACTCCTGTACTGTTGTCAAATGTTGGCAGTGTGTTGACTCCAATAAATTTTTTTGTGGGGGAATGCAAGAAATTTCTTCAGAGATTGCTGCTTTGTGCAGTACTCAGGTGATAACTGTGGAGTTTTAGTAGGCTGCCTTTTCAATTTGTGTCCTTCATCGATTGTGATTGGTGTGACAGATGCATATCTGGGAACTGGTAGTAAAGGAGCATTTGGTTAGTACAATGTACGTAATCTGTTGTACTCAGCTATGCATTTTGTGTCAGCACGTATTTTGCTTTCCTCAAGTTTGACTATGTGTACTCCAGATAATTGTCTTACATGAGACAGTGTGACATAAGACATGCCATCCTTGAATATATCAGTGCCTATATCAGTTATGGCACTATCAAGACTGAGGTCTTGTGACTTGTGAATGGAGACTGCATAAGGAGCACACAGTGGAAACTGTTTCCTTGTCACATATATGTCCTTCACAAGTTCAAACTTAACTGTGACTTTATCTATTGGCTGAGGTATTTCACAGTTGTCAAATTTCACAACTACAAACTCCAGAGCTGTACATTGTACAGGAAGTCTTGGATATATCCCATGGCTCCATTTACGAGACCTCGATCGACATCAATATTTCTGCAGAGCATGACACGTGCATTTCTACACAGTGGTAGTACAGCTACAAGACCAGCTGTTCATGACACATCATTTGTCAGCTCTTTCACACGATCTGCCATTCTTGATAATAGTGTTCATGATAGAGTAATGCCATCCATTGTGTCTATGCATGGCACGGTGACTATAGGCTGCTGTTCTCTATTCATCATGATGTCATTGAACTCTGCACACTGTGTTAGCCTTGGAATAGACATGCAACATGCAGCCCAGTTTTCTGAACATGTGTAAACATATCACAAGCATCCTGGATAGGAGTATTATTTCTTGTGATAATGCGCTGTCTTAGCATCTCAACGTGGGTGGTTGTGAGCGCACCAATACGTGCTTCATCAAGTAATGCTTTGTAAGACACGTCACCTTGTTGTCTCATTTTCTGAGAGAGTTCAACATATGAGAAAAATTCCCATAGATTTACTCCACCAATGCATCCAATAGTTTTCTTTGCCTCTTCAATGGATAGACTGCAAAAAACATGCTTACCATTTACAGGGGCTAGCTGAAGGAGATCTCCAAGAACAAGGATGTTCTTTCCACCAAATGGAACATTATAGTTAGTTCTGAGTAACTCCTGTAGACGTAGGTGGATGAATGTGAGTAGAACATTTGAGACCATGATTATCTCTCAATTATGAGCAAATACATTTTGTCAAACATTGATCTGAGTTCATTGGCAACATCATATGACAATTTCCTGTAATCATCACTCTTTCCATGCTCGACTGACAACATGAATAACCTATGGAGTGTGATACCACCAATGTTATAAGCTGCCAAACCTGTAGGAGCTGCAACAATAACAGATGTTGGTGTTCTGGTAAGGTCACACACTCCTTTGCTTATGGCTTCGATCAAGAAACTTTTCCCAGTCCCAGCAGCACCACTTACAAAAATCCGGATTGGTGTTTGTTCTTCACAGAGACAATGCTTTTCATAGTGCTGGATTGCATGTTTAACTGCGTGCATAATAGAGTGATACACAACTCTTTGATGTGAGTTTAACTTGTCGACAATGTTGGTGGCTGATTCTGAGAAGTACATGCTTTGTTGCATTGTGCCCTCAACCTCTGACATCAGCACAGCTAGGTCATTAGGAGGAAAAGGAGCACCAAGTGTTCCTTCTTCTTCAACATCAACTATTTCCTGTGATGTGACAGGTGTGTCATCATCTAGGACTTTCTTCATGTTATCTATCTGTTGCTTTTCCATTTCAAGTCTCTGAATGTATGTCTCAGAGACATGACTCAGGAAGGTATGATATGTTTGCACAAACTCTTGTTCATATGAGTCAGATAATCCTTTTAATTCAGATTCCGATCTCCAAGGTTTGAATAGAAACAACAGAGCAAAGTAATACTGTTCTTTGCTTTCTGTTGTATTCAACAACAGCTTGCAGTGGTCAATTAGCCATGGTTTGTGCTTTTTGACACATGAGCCATCAAAGCCAGTTACTTTATATATTCCTTTTTCTGGGTCTGAAGTAACACCCCGCTTGTAGTCATACCATTGAGCAACCTCAAAGAGACAGAGATCATCCATAGCACTGTTGTGCTGTAGATAGTAGTTGTCAATTAAGTTGCTCTTAAGAACAGATGCGGATGTTGGTGCTGTGGCAGCCAACTCCTCAATCTCTTCATGGCTCTTAAGAACACGGCACCTGTTCTGCTTGTGATTTACATTTAAGAAACGTATGGACTCTGATTTGTCATATAGACATACAGCTGTAAGGTGATCACTTGTTTCATAGGCACTGCACTCACGGTGTGATAGAGTCTTAAGCCCTAGTGACCAAAGCCTGGAAGACATTGATCTATCACAGTTTGACAGCTCTTCCCACATTTCTTGGAGGTTAGTTTGCTCATGTTTAGTAATGTATGATGTTACATACCTGACAAGAGCCATTGAGTTGTCTGCTACAAACTGGACATCAATGTTTGCTTGCCACATCAACAGAAGGGCAGGACTATAGTCATTGATATAGACTTCTGCTTCTGTGCGAGGTAGTTCATAGACTCGCTATGTTGACTTTGCTTTCAGGTGGTGTCGCATGGCTGAAAAAACATCATTAAGTAAAGCAGCTACGCAAACTCACCTTGGGAATCCAAAACAACAGTGAGTATACCACTGACCTTTGTTTTTCACTTTCCTATGACAGTATTTACCACATAGGTGTCGTTGGAATTTCTGGCCCAGTTCCCACAGTGTTACGCCATTATACTTGTCTGGTATCTGACATGTGACATACTTTAAGATGAAGCTTAGAATGTCAGATATTTCATTGTCCCCAATTCGTGGGGCATCTTTAATCCACAGCAACATATGAATGTGTGGTGCTCCACAGGCTTGGTACTCAACCCTCCAGAAGTAGTGCTCAGCAATACCGAGGGGGGGATTTGTCTTAGACAGTATGAATTTCAAAATACTCTGGAACCGGTGGTGGAAGTAACGTGAAATGGTTACTGGATCAAGTGAACAGAGCTCATTTAGAGTCATTGTTTGGCTGTTCTCAACATCAGAGTTTGCCCATCTCAGTATATTGAGCAGATCATCCCAATAATATTCTGCACAACTGAGTGTCACAAACCATGTTGCTGGCCCAAATTCTCTCAGCATGCACATTACCTCAGAGTGACGTCTGTACCAATATTCTTTTGTACCACGCATGCTAGACAAAATAGAAGAAAGACTGACTTGCAGTGTTTCATCTTTGGTCTGCATCTTGCATAGCAACAGTGCAGCTGTCATATTGTTAAATTCTGTCCCAAGTTTCAATGTGTGAACAATACTAGCAGATAGGACACTAAGTTCACTTTCCCAAAGAAGGTGGAAGAGGTGTGCAATGTTTCTTTGAAACTTGCCATCCTTATGTAGTATTCTTGAGGTCCTATACTCAGCTCCTGGTACTCGTGTTTCTCGTTCATCTAATCAGCCTCCTGTACCAAGTGGGAACAGATCAGAGAAACAACGAGCTTCTAGGGTGGCCTCCCATATACTAACAGGATTGCCCTCCACTTGTTTCATTTGAAATAAATCAATGTTATCCATTACTGAGTCTTTGCCATATAATGGATGTAACATAAATTGCTCATACACATTCTGTGCTCCTGCCATGTCAACCTTGTGAAGTATTGCCTTGTCAGAGTTGTCTGTGTCAATATCTGAGGAGAGTGTAGTAAATGTGTCAATGTCAATTTCAGTATAGAAAGGATTGTGCTCTTTTAGATATCTCAAAGCATTCTTTCTTTCTTCCTTTATTTATTATTTATTTAGCTTTTGTTGACCGGGTATGTGCACTAGACAAATACTGCCTATTTTCAGGCACAACCCGGGGGAAGAGGATAAAGATGAATGCCAACTGACCTTGAACCAGATTAAGCTGTTGGTGGTATTTTTAGTGAATAAGGGAAATTTGGCCAGGACACTGGGAAAATTCCCCTACTTTTTTCAATAAGTGCCATGGGATCTTTAACATCCACCTGAACTACCACCAATCCAGGCAGATGGGACCTTGGTTTAACATCTCATCCAAAAGACAGCATCCCTCTCATGCTGCACTACAGTGTCAGTACTGAGATATTAACCCAAGTGCCAGATGTGGGAACTGAACCCATAGCTCTCTGATCTCCCGGCCTCAGAGGTGAGTGTGCTACCTAACATTGTCTATGTTGACTATCTCTTGCCATACTGTTTTTTGCCTTTGTTGGCACACCATTTACCAAGATGACTACACTATTGTCTTTAGAAATAGTGTTTACATTGCCTTGCAAAGGTAAAGGCAGGTAGACAATAGAGCCTTTGAGAGAGCGTACAAGTTCTTTGTTTGGTAGGTCTCGCATCTTTGTATTCAGCCTGATTGTTTAAAATGGCTTCATGGTTTGAATGAGAATCCTTTCAAACAAGTTCAGCACTGTTATCTCATTAGGTGTTGGCTGTACTTCCATTTTATTGAGTACTGACCATGGAGGTAAACTGTCACTCTTGAATTTGTTATGACAGTAGGAACAGAGTAACACAGTTGTGAGTTCTTCAAAGTCAGACTTTAGTGAAAGGTATGCATGCAGACGTCCCCACATTTCATTCCAAGATGGGATGTTTTGCAGGTCTACTTTCACACATAGGTGCTTGTAGAACAATCATTCATATGATACCCATATTGTGTCAAAAAAAGAACCCAAGGAGGAGTTACCAGCTGCGGGGAGTGCAGCTAGCCCAGACAGAGGAGGAGAAGGATCTGGGGGTGCTCATTACAGGGTCAATGAACAACTCAGCACAATGTAGGAAGGCAGCTGCAAAGGCCAACAAAATGCTGGGTTGTATTGCAAGGGGTATATCCTCAAGGAGGGAGGAGGTGATTCTGCCACTGTATAGGTCATTAGTTAGACCGCACCTGGAGTACTGCTTGCAGTACTGGCACCCATATCTGAAGAGGGACATTAAGTTACTGGAGGAGGTGCAGCGCAGGGCAACAAAGATGATCAAGGGGCTGGGGCTTATCATACGAGAGGAGGTTAAGGGAGTTGAACATGTACTCACTGGAGGAGAGGAGGGATGGAGGACATGATTGAAACCTTTAAATACATGAAAGGAATAAACAAGACAGGTACAGAGGGACTGTTCAAAGTAAGGGAGGGGAGGGACACCAGGGGCCATGATATGAGACTGGAGGGAGGAAGGTTCAGGAGGGAGATGAGGAGACACTTTTTTACAGAGAGGGTGGTGGCTGGGTGGAATGCGTTACCTGCAGAAATGGTATCCAGTAGAACAGTGAACTGCTTCAAAAGGGGGTGGGACAGGACAAGGGGGAGGGTTAATGAAGGGGAAGGGTGGAAGGGGGAGCAGTTGCAGAATAAGGGGTGCTTGCTGCACATTCGAGTAGACTTGATAGACCTCTAGGCCTTTATCTGCTGGCAAATTTCGTATGTTCATATGTTTTGCTTAATTCAAATTTAGCAAATTCACAACGAAATTGTCATAGGAGTTGCTCTTCTTTAACCAGAGATGTCCGAGGAGTACTTGTTTCTTCAGAAACAGTAGCAGTAGACCTCAATCTTTTGAGTTCTTTGCATGTTTCTGATTAACTCACTAAGTCTTTCAACATCTCCATCATCGAGCAATACTTAGAATTGCATGTAGTCTCGAATGAGAGATCTGATGCTATACAACCTTTGCACAAATTTGCGGATGCCAGAGTTATGGACTGCTAGCATACAAAAGTGATGAAATGTGCTGTTGCAGTTCATGGATTGTAAGCATGCGAGAGTGTGACCCATTAGGCCTCTGTGAGGCCAGATCTCACACTTGTCAATGTTATGGAGCAGTGTGTGTCATTCTGATCTCTTTGTGTTAAGAGTTCTTGAAAGGAAAGTTTTTATTGATATAATAGATTCCTCTCTAATAGTACATGTTCTGTCACATGGCCATTTTTTTGCTGAAGATTTTTTTGTTGCTTTCAGTATCTTCTGCTGCATTGTCATTGTTTGGATGGATGGCTTCATGGGATAGAGGTAAGACATTTAGTAGTTTCCCATGCATGCTCATCTAATGTTAATGTAATGTCTCCATTGTATGCATGGTATGTCTCTTCCCAGAAGAATGCTTCTGAGTACTCTGAATGAAGCCAGTCTCCTTGAAACACAAGAGAAATATTGTCTATGTTTAAGTGCTGAAAAGATAAGATAGTTTTTCTCATCTCTTCAGTCTTTGTAGTCAATTTATTAATGGCTGACATCATGTCAGTCCAAAGTCTGGAACGTATTGCTAGAGCCACATTGACAAATTGTCTTGCTCTTAAGTGGAGTTTTATCAACGATAGCTTAGAACGTAGTTTGTTACCTTTACGTCTCACTATTTTGGAGATCACACGTTCAGTCCTAGCTCTGTGGACTACTTTTTTGAAAAACATTATCTTACTGTGTCGGGCATTAGGAGAGGTACTACGCCTAGCATTTTTTTTCTGTCTCACATGTGTACACTTTGGTGATGACAGTGCTGGACGTTGTGATTGTAATGTTTCTTTAGGAAGGCTACTTGTGGTAGTTTTCTTAGAGGATGGTTTCTGTCTCTTTAGTTGTGTATGCTTTTTTCTCTGTGTAATGTGGAGAGAAGACAGTTTCTTATGCTTCTGTTAAGAAGCTTTACCTTTTGTTCTTACGTGGCATGATAGCGAACAATTAGTACAGCTTGCACTTTCTCTATGTGCTCTGGTTTTATGACAGATGCCCATGATGAAGTTGATGAAGTATTTCTTTAATATGTTTGTTGTTGAAGTCACCTAAGAAAAGTGAGAAAACATATATTTAGTAGTAAACAACAGTAGGTACATGATAGCTAATCAGAAATTGTTTGTTTGGAAACCAATATATAGTGTTGTGCTAATAATAAAACATCTGGTATACTTAACATTCTGTTGTAATGAATTTTTTGAGTATTGTATGCATAGTACTATGCAGTTAATATTACAGCTACTTGTCATATGGGCAAAGGTTGATAAAGAAGATTATATCATGTACATGAAAATGTAACCCAAAGGTTGTATTGTAATTAGCTGGCTGGCACATTTCTGCTGTGATGAATCCTATGATAACCAACACAAAAGGTGTCAGCCACCCGCATCCCCTCCCAAATCAAACCGACCCCTGAAACAAAAACATTAAACCTGCCATCTTGAATCACTGCTAAGGCTAGCGATCGCCATGCCATTGACCTGATTGTGACTGCTGGAGCACGGTACAATAAAATAGCTGACAGTTTTTATTTAATTTCTACGCACTAACAGTTCCTCTTCAAAACAAAAAAATCTAAAACGTTACAATCACACAGAACGTGGCTAGTGTAGTGCAGCACACATGTGAGCATGCATACTTAGTCTGCAGCTCTCTCACCAGTCATTGTCATGTACCACCAACCTGTACTCCACAATCTAAGGACCCTGGTAGCAGCCCAAGAAACAGCACACAAAGATTACTGTTAAAAAAAAAAAACAGTGGTACAACCAGTCGGTCTTTTCTGAAATATCCAGCAATGACCCACTTATTCCTCAATAAGCAGCACACACATTGATGCACTACTGTCATGCTACCGTTCTGTGCCTGAGATGCAATTGGTCTGCTGTATATGTAAAAAAAAATCCATCTCAGTCGGAACCAAAGTACGACTGCAGTTTCTTAAATTAAGGTGTGCACTGCTTTCCTTTGTGTCAGTGAACTGTAATGAACAATGGTCTTTTTTATTGAGAATTGAGATGGAATTATAACATGAGTCTAATGATGATTGGGTCTTATAGTGCATGTATAGAAAGCTGCATAAGTTAAAATTGGTGAATTTGTATTTTTTGTCACGAACAAAGAATTTGTCAACTCGCGAGCGATCGTCATGGTCAAAGATGGTCACGATCAAAGAATTAGCAGTCTCACGAACAAAGAATGCATAAATCATATGGTGTTAGTGTTGAATCTTGTTTATTTTGGTTTAATGACATGCAGAACTTGTGAACTGTCAATAGACATATGTGACCATTGTGTGGTGGCATAGTATGTAAATAGTTGACTTTTTACAGCTGTTACTGTTTTTTTAGTACAGTCCCGTGGTTTTCTTCATGGCCTAAGAATCTGTAAAGTCACGGTTCAAGTTCGTGATCAAACTGATTGGCGATCAAAGATTTTGCATGCTCGCGGTCAAAGATCATAAAAAAAGCATGGGAAGCATGTAAAATGTTAATAAAACAAATAAGACAAGAATTTTTTGTTAGTTGTGGCTCATTTACATGCTAAGAGAGTTTCTGTAGTGTTTTGGTGTTGTAAATTATTGGGTTTGCACTGCAAGAGATGTTTAATGTAAAAGTCTTGTGTTATTCTTGCGATCAAAGAGTTTGTAAGTTCGCGGTGTATTTTCATGGTCAAAGCGAGTCACAGTTTAAAATTTTGCATGGTCATGATCAAAGATGATAAGGACGCTGTGATTATCTGAAAACAGATACAAAACAAAAAAAACATTATTTTACGTATGGGCTATTAATATGCTAGGAGGGTTTATCTGCTTGGATGGTTTTTAAAAAATTAGGTTTAGACAGTCAGATGCTGTGTTCGTTGAAGTCTCGTATTATTTTCACGATCAAAGATGTAGTAAGCTCGAGACTTCTGGTGAAGTCACGGGATCGATGGAAGCCTAATCCATGGCGTGCTGAGCTGGGCAGACAAAAAAACTTAGAAAGTCTTCTGAACCCAATCAAAAATGTCTAAAAATTCTGGAGGACAACCTCAGCAAGCAAGTAGAGGTAAATCCCATCAGGATGGTAAAGCTAGCAGTAAGGATTCCTCCAGATCAAGACCGGACCCCCCCAGTAGGGTGACCTCACCACAAGGCCGTCGCTCCTCGGACTACGATACAGATGGGGAAGCGGAGCAACTATCCAGGTCCAGATTCGAAAGGCTTCTCCATGAGATTACAGAGTCAAGAAAGGAAAATAAACAGGAGTTTCAAGCAGTCCATCAGCAGCTAACGGCTTTCGAGAACCAGGTCAATCAGCTAGAGGAGAGGCTTTCAGAGACAGAGGATACTACCGCTCAAACAGCTAAGGTCATGCATTTTCTATTACAGCAAAATGAAACTCTATCAGCAAAATGTCTGGACCTTGAGGGGCACTCCCGGAGGGAGAATCTTAGACTGTACGGTCTTCCAGAGGAATCTGAGGAAGCTCCGTTGGCCTCTTTTCTCGAGAACTTGTTGAAACACATTCTGGACCTTCCCCCCTCCCTGGTGTTTCACATAGAAAGGGCACACCGAGCACTCCAGCCGAAGCCATCTGGCCCCTCAGCACGACCTCAATCTATAGTTTTCAAGCTAAACTCATTTTCTGCCAAGGAGGAGATCCTAAGGCGTGCGTGGGCAAGGAAGGAGATTAAATACCTTACACACAGACTGTATGTTGACCACGATTATCCTACAGAAATACAGGCAGAGAGAGTGAAATACTTGCCAATCCTGAGAGCGCTCAAAGAGAGGTCAGTGTGCTTTCATACACCCTATCCTGAGAGACTGAGGTTTTTTTGGGAAGAGGGGATGAAAATCTACACCTCGGCCGAAGAAGCAGTTGAGGTCCTCAAGAAGCATGGGATCACGGTGAAGGACAGGCGAAACCAGACAGCAGGAAACCGGGAACCTTCCAACCACCTAATGTTTCCCAGGAAGTTGGCAAGAACCAGAAAGGAGACACACTCGGAGCTGATGGAGATGATACAGAGGCTTCTCGGGAGGAAGGCGGTGCACAGAGTAATTCCCCCATGAAGTATGCTGGGTTCCTTGTTGAGCTAATTAATTAACTCTAGTTAAAAGATCGATGCCCTAACCTAGAAGGAAATGTCCTCTGAAACATAAAAGCGCCAAAAAGGCATGTGAGGACCTACTGCTTTCTTTAAGTGGGTCTACTGTTTCTAAAACTCTGAACTTTACTCCACCGCACAGTATGGTTTAATCGGCGACTTCAAGGCTGTATTGTGTTCCCCCCTTCCCAGACACCCGGTATTTCAAGTGGAAAGCTCCTTTTCAGACTGTCTATTGAATTTATTCATCAAAGTGGACAGGGTGGTTTGGGAGGTTCAGCAAACCTTGACAGTGCAACACTGATTTTACTGATGAGTTACCTATCACCCACAGAACAATTATATATATGTCTTTGCTTTTGCTTACGATTTTAATACGGGGTGTTCCTTACTCCTCTCCCTCCCTTTCCCCCTTTTTTTTTTCTCATCCCTGTGCTGAAGGGGGTGGGGTAATAAGCTCTCTGGTCTCTTGTATATATAAAGAACCATTGAAGGTACCAGGGGTACTGAAGATTGTTTTGGGGTTTGGTTTTTCTTCTCCTTGGGGCTCCGTGGGAAGTCCTGAGGCGAATGAGGGTTCTGCCCAGCTCAGTATTTTTGTGCAGACACCTAAAGGAGCCTAGTATTTTCCAGGCTCTAGGGGGGCCCCTCAGAAGTGGTAGGGTAAATTCTTCCCCTCGTTCTTCCTCTTTAGGAGAACATAGGGGCTAATAAAGATCTTTTTAGCCCCCTACCTTGGAAGTAAACGTTTTTTTTTTTTTTTCCTCTTATTGTTATATCGGTTTAGCATGTTAAAGTTACCAGTTTATAACGTAATGTTTGTAAGAACTGGCAAGGCAGTGCAACAAGGTAAAATAAACGAACAAGCTGATCTACGTAGATGGAAATCTTGGAATCAATGGGGCAACTATCTTGGGAAAGAGTGGGGAAAAGGATCGAGAGAAAACCTGAAAAGGACACTTAATAGACCAAGATGACTCAGAATTGGGTAGTGTGCACTTATAACGTGCATGGGTTTACTAACCCAATTAAACGAGCTAAGGTTCTTCAGCTGTTGAGACGACAAGGGGCTAACGTTCTGTTGTTACAAGAGACCCATCTCTCGAATGCTGAGCATAAAAAATTCGAGAGGTTGGGATTTTCTCAGGTAGTTGCCTCATCATATAAAGGGGAAAGGCGTAGGGGTACCGCAATATTAATCAGGAATGGTACCTCATTTGAAATGATAGATAAAGTGATTGACAGGGAAGGCAGATATGCATTTGTCAAGGGTCAGGTAGAGGGCCAATTGATATCATTTGCCTCTGTGTATGTTCCCCCAACCTCAGAATTCTCAGTATATCAGAATTTTCTGATGAAACTAGCAGAGTGGGCAGAGGGTACCCTGATCTGGGGAGGGGACCTCAATCTTGATATAGTCGGGGGACATGCTGGACACACTCAGAATAAAAGGTCTGCACTGGGAAGAAAAGTACAAAAGCTGCTGCAGGAGCTGGGGTTTGAGGATGTATGGAAACAATTAAGGGGGTCAGATAACCGGCGGACTTTTTATTCTCAGGTGTACGATTCATACTCCTGTCTAGATTATCTCATGACACCAAAAGAGTGTATAGGCAATATGAGGGAGATCTGGCAGGGAGATTTCTCTTTGTCTGACCACAGGCCAATATTCTGTAAAGTTCATGCCCTAGCTCCAAAGAAAAGGACTTTCTGGAGACTCAACTTAGCGATACTTAGGGACAAAAAATCTCAGGAGGAAATCTCTAAGGCCATAGCCCAAGCTGTGCAGGACAATGATGTGCAAGGAACATCTGTCCCAATACTGTGGGACACTGTTAAGGCAATGGTCAGGGGGAAAATCATTGCAATCTTCTCATATAAAAAAAAGCAGAGGGAGAAGGGGAAACACCAACTCAAGGCCCAAATATTGAAATTAGAAGAGGAACAAACTGTGAGGCATTGTAGAACCCGAACAAGGGAGTTGAACAAACTCAAAAAACAGCTAAACAATATTTTAGATTACGAGGTAGAACAAAAGTTAGTTTACCTGCGACACAGGTACTATGATGGAGGCCCGAAATTTACCAGGATGGTTGCAGCCCAAATAAGAAATAGAAAAGCAAAGGCCACGATACTAAAGATTAAACACCCACATACAGGCACCCCACAAACTATTACCAGAGCAATAACTGAAGCTATGCGCGGTTACTACTCTAGTTTATATACAGAGCAAACAAATCCTCCTGATGAAGGGATTAGAGATTTCCTTTCCACTCTTCACCTACCCACCTTAACTCGTGAGCAAGGAGCTGGGTTACTGGCCCCAGTCATGGTCAGGGAGATATCAACAGTTATAGGAAATTTGAAAACAGGTAAATGTCCGGGGACTGACGGGCTTCCAGGAGAATTTTACAAGACCTTTACGGAGGAGTTGCTGCCATTGCTATCTAGGGTTTTCTTGTTTGCCACCTCGGAGAAGGGAGAGATCCCTCCATCCTGGAACGAGGCCATAATCTCAGTCATACCTAAAGAGAGTAAAGACCCTTCCCTATGTTCCTCGTACCGTCCCATTTCAGTTTTGAACACAGATTACAAAATATTGGCTACAATCTTATCTAAACGTTTAGTGGAGTTTGCCCCTTCTTTGATAAATCTAGATCAAAGTGGATTTATTCCCGGACGCCAAGTGCAAGATAATGAGACGCACAGCGTATATTATAGAGCAAATTAATAAAATGTGAACCCCAGCAATTCTGCTTGGGCTCGATCCAGAAAAAGCCTTTGACAAAGTAACTTGGAGATACTTAAAAGAAGTTCTCCTGGAGTTTAGGTTCCCTGTTCCTTTTGTGGAGACTATCTTTAGGTTTTGCAGAAGACCTACAGCATATGTACGAGTTAATGGTCACATCTCGGAGGAATTCTTACTGCAGCATGGTACTAGGCAGGGCTGTCCCCTCTCCCCTCTCCTGTTTGCATTCTATGTCGAGCCCCTGGCCCAGGCCTTGAGATTGTCCCAGGACCTGAAGGGGGTCAAGACGGGAGGGGTCGAGCATAAGCTGGCCCTTTTTGCCGATGACATCCTGATTTACATAACAGACTGAGAGAGGTCTCTTCAGGCACTCTTCACCCTTGTGGATCAATTTTCCAGTTTGTCGGGTTTCACCCTCAATGTGAGTAAATCAGAAGCATTGATTTTTAATTATCTACCTACACCACAGCTTAAGAAAAGGTACCCAATTAAGTGGGGAAAAGAAAACATTAGATACTTAGGCATCCAAATACCGACAAATCTAGATAGATTGCATACTCAAAATTACGATCCGCTAATACAGAAAATAAAGCAGGATCTGGGTAGACAGGCCCTGTTGCCAACTACATTTTATGTGAGAAAATTTAACTCTAAAAATCAACGTCCTCCCAAGACTCTTGTACCTATTTCAATGTGTCCCGTGCCCCCTCACACCTAAAGAACTTCTATCGTGGCAAAAGCTACTAAATAATTATCTGTGGAATTATAAAAGGCCCAGGGTGAGCTATGCCAAGCTTGGGCTGCCCAAAGATAAGGGAGGTATTGCTCTCCCTTCTTTGAGAGAGTACTGGTCAGCTTCGCAGATGAGGCTAGCTCTGTTATGGGGAAGTAGAAGTTACCACTCTAGATGGAAGCAAATAGATTTAGCAAGAGAGGTGTGGCCCCCATTGCAGTCGTATCTTTTCTCACCAAAATGCCTAAAAGAAACACTTAAGACAGCTCCTTTTGCAATTCAATCCATCCTTAGGGGATGGCAGATGGGAACTAATGCTGAATTTCTTCAGAAATTTGGTTGGAGATACAGGTGGTTCATTCTACAATCTGTATTTAATAACAGGTGGTTTAAAGCCCAAGTTAAGAAGGGGTTGGAGGCCCCCTGGCAAGTGATGAGAGAAGATGAGATATTGAGTTTTGAGGGGCGAAGGAAAATACGGTTGGTCGGAAAGGGATAGGTTATTTTACTACCAACTTAAAGACTATATTTCCAAACATTTAAAGCTACAGGGGAGGAGTGCCTGGGCGTCTAAAGCTGATCCCCCATTTGAAAAAATATGGTCTTCAAGATGTGGGGAAAAAGCAATAGCAATTCTATATAGATACAGAATAGAAGCCGGGGGGAATGCTGTTATATCGGTGCAGACTAAATGGGAGAGGGAATTTAACCATTCCGTAACCCACGCAGAATGGCAAAGGATTTGGAGAGACACATGGGCTACTACCTCCTCACCGACGTGGAGAGAGTTTGTCTGGAAGGTGCGGGCGAGATTCTTTTGGGTCCCCTCCGCTATGTCTTCAGGTCTGCAGAGGAACACTTCCTGATGTTGGAGGAATTGTGGTGAGGAGAAAGCCTCACAAGCACATGTCTTCTTTGAATGCCCAAGTATAAATAATTTCTGGACCCAAGTTGCTGAAACTATCAAGGGTGTGTTGGGGACTCAGGAAGTATTAGAGCCATATCATTTAATTTTGGGGATCCCACCACCGAGTATACGGGACAAGGCCCAGAGATACCTTTGGCGAATACTGTTGGGTTCCGCATATAAATCTATAACTAAAAGGTGGTGACAGCCAGGCCCTCCCAGTCTGAAAGACTGGGCTGCAACAGTCACACAGATCCAACAAAATGAGCAGATCTCAATGGGTCTACAGAACCGAATAGAAATCTTTGTGTCTAATTGGATAAGGTGGGATCTTTACCAAGATGAAATAGTACAGTCCCTAGCTAAATAGAAAGGGGTTACCCCTAGGGTGTCATAGTGAGGTAGTAAGATGTAATATATGCCTCTTTCCTATTTACTCTTTCACTATGTAAACTATCTTTAAGATTAATGGTAGGCCTTTCTTGGAATGACGAGAGGAGGGGAGGAGGGGGGTGGGGAAGAGGAAGAGCTAGTCTACCTAAGGTCTTTGTATTGAAAGGAATAGTTATGCCCGTTGCCTGCCAAGTACTTGCCACAGTTATTTATTTTTTTTCTTTTATTCTATAGTAATAAAAGATTTTGATTTTCATGTAACTTGTTAGTTATGAACACTGGGTATGGAAATGAAACACAAAGAGTGAAGTGTATGTATCCAAAAGATTGTAAACCAATGAAAATGTGTACCAAGATGTAATAATGATAATTAGCAATAAAAAGAAGTATAAAAAAAAAACAAAGATGTAGTAAGCTCATGGTTAATCCTCGCAGTCAAACTGAGTCACAGTTTAAGAATTTGCATGCTCGTGGTCAAAGATTGTAAAAAGTGTGGGAATTATTTCAAAATTTGTTAAAATGATATGAAAACAGTTTTCTGGTTGTTTATTAATTTGTGTAATGTTATTAGGGTCTGTTCTGGTTAAAAAAAGTTGGGGAAGTATTTTTTTAGTGTGGAAGACTGTTAACAGCCAAAGCTCGCGCTAGTCTCGCAATTAAAGATTTTGCACGGTCGCAATCGATGTTGGCAATCAATGCGAGTCACGGTCAAAGAAATTGCATGCTCACAAATAAATGGCTAGGTTGGTCATGTGAGTTTCCTGAACCAATAGAATTGAAGAGTAACACTCTGGGGGCTATTTTAGATCGAGTGATCGAGAAGGAAACAGCACATTACTAAAAAAGTAAGTACTTCTGAGAAATATGTTATAAGTTTGATGTAAATGGTTTTAAAACTTTTAAAAAGTTATTTACCTGTGTTTGGGAAAGTTAGGAACTACTGTGTGTATTCATCACTGATTTTGGGAGGAACTGTTTAGTTTAGCTAAGTCATTTGTGAACTTAACAGTTATTTTGAAATATTTATGGCAGCATGGCCTGGGAAACTGTGACACGGTTTAGCAATACATGCAAGTTTTAATATATCTGTGTCACCAATGGATAGTTTTTGGAAAACTAATGGAAATTGGTATTTTACAGTGTGATTTGTATAAGTGACACAAAATCACCATTTTTTGAAAAGCTGTATGGTTTATGCATTTTGTAATTTAGTCAAACTACTGTGATTCTTTTCTAATAGTTACTTATTGTTCTTGGGATGATTCTTGTGGCTCCAAACAGTCTTTGTTATTAACTGTTTTGTAGGTTTTTGGGGGTATCTCAGACTGGCTGATGTGTACAAGTTGATAGCTAGTGTGCTAAGGAGATGTATTTTTACTCAGTGCTACTTTAGTTTGTGACAATTGCTGACTGATCTAATAATAATGGCAGTTCGTTGTTACATATGTGTGTGTTTAAATCATTGTGGAATGCTGACTTGGAATCATATTGAGTGTTGCCTAGCTTTGCCAGGTACTGGTTTTGCACTTGTTATGGAGAGAGAGACTAATAAATATATTTAACTTAGGTAATTAAGTCACAGTAGTTCTTGCTGCAAATAATGTATCATTAAATTAAACTGGTTCTGAGACATGTGCAATGAAATTAGTATAGCACTATTGATTACAGTTGTTCACTATTTCTGTTAAGTAGTAAGAAAATGGTTCCACTCACCACTCAAGCAGCTGGCTCAGTAAGAAAGGGAATTTAGTTTGCCAGAACATTATGGCTAGTCACGTTGACCAATCAAAATTTGTGTTACTGGCAAGTTATGAGGTGTGTCAATCAGATGATAGTATTCTCCCCCCAAAACAAAAAAATGTTTAATAAATATCATGCCAATAGAAAGACAGCTTATATGCATAGCTAGGACTCTATGCTAAATTAACCAATCTGTGAACAGGTTATTGTTTTGATTGTTTTGTCTGCATTTATCTGGATGATGCAGTAGAATAGTGGTCATTCTGGTGGTTGCAGTTCTTAGTACTTGGTGGTCAGACAGAGTTGTGATATTTCTTCATCTGAGTTATTAAGATTTGTTACTCAGCATGGCAGAAAAATCCACAGTAACTGTATGGATAGTAGGATCAGTTTAGTGAGAAGGGCAGCAGTGTTCAGTAGATGTAGTCATTTTGGGAATGATTTACACCTACCTGGATGCTCTGTGTCTTGGTTTGGTAAGGGTGGCATGAGGTGGGAGCAGCTCATGCCTACCATGTGCCATTTATTGGAGGCACACCCAGAACCAGCCGTACTCCTTATCCATCTTGGGGGCAATGGTTTGGGTAACAAAATGGCTATTGACATAATAGAGGCTGCACAGCCTGACTTGCAGCATTTTATCAGTATGTTGCCATCGTGTAAAATCCTGTATTCAGATATTACACAGCGCATGGTCTGGAAAGGTGAGGATTACTGCCCTGCACTTGAAAGATCATGCAGGAAGGCTAACATACAAATATCTGGATTCCGATGTGCTATGGGAATGCATACTGTTCGTCACCCCCAAATTATGTATTACAAGTACTGGCTATTTTTAAAAGATGGTGTGCATCTCTCTAACACTGGCAATGAAATTTTTGTTGGGGACCTTTGACATGGTATCCTTACAGTTCTGTGATTGTGTGCCTGTAGGATGGTGATTCTCAAGTACATCACATTCACAGTGTTAAAAAAAGTTTCTTTTTAGAGCCGTCAAAAAATAGAACTGATCACATACTGTGCATTGCTGTATGTATGTTAGGTTGTGGGTGTCTGGGAAACACATAATCTCAGTTTTTAACAGCAGAGAAGTGTGATAGTGCTTATTTATGTATGAGTAGGATGTATATTATTGCTTGATATTGAATGCATGTTTTTTTAGGTGGGTAGTATGATATTTTGTTGAGTGTGATTGCTGTAAAGTGTATGACTTTTTAATTGTTTGTTGATATGCAGGGTGTCTTTTGTTAGTGATAGATTATGTAGTTGTTTATGTTTTTTTATTAATTGTTTAGTATGGCTTGTTATTGGGGGGTGTATTATACAAGTATGAGTGAAAATGTGGCATAGGTTTCTCAGTATGAAGTGAGAAGCAAAGTATGTTTAGTGATATGAGGAGATATATCCTGTTGATGGAGTGTACTATGTGTTACTAGGGTATGTTGATTACTTATGTGAGTCATACTGTTTCTGGTGATAGTGGAGAGTATCGGAACAGTACTGTGGTAGTAGTGTTAAACTTTTGTGCATACAGTGCGTGCTTGCATTTACTGTTGATGATGTGTTAGTTTGAGTTGAAGGGCTTCGCAGGCCACACACCCTTGTTTTTTTTGGGGGGAGGTTGTTGGGACTGAAGCACACCAACTCAAAATAACCGAATGACTCACTGAAGACAGTAGCGTAAGTTGCTCACACACTAATAGCGTAGGTCTGTTGCTGGTCCGATACTCTACACTATCACTGTGTTTTTGTGTGTGAAATGTTTGTGCTCTGTAAAAGTTTTAACAACATATTTTATGCTTTTCTTTACACAGGTAGATAATTATATGTTAAGTGTTTGGAGAGTCCACTGCCTAGTAAGTATTTTGCTTTTTTGTTTTATGTCATTATTGAATTCAATGTATTTTGTTATGCTACATTGTAAGTGGTGATTTTTTGGGGGAGGTCTGGTAACAGGATAAATAGAAAGTTATGTTAAGCAAGTGCAGGCATCATTTGTTTAACAGGCAAGTGGAAATAATTGATAATATGGAGAGTTTGTAACAAATGTATTCTTAGTACATATGGGCCCAGATATTTAAACTGCGCCAGGCTATGGCACAAGCCTGGGCACAGCACAACTTGACTGCGCAGGGGCGTGGACTTGGGGATATTCAATGGAGTTGTGCCATGGGTCAGCAAATTGAATATTGCACCCAGCCCACCCACAGTGCACATGGCACAGTGGCACTGCGGTACCGCAAGTGGCTAGAGTGGAGCAGGGGCTGCACTAGTGGAAGTTCTGTTGCGATATGTGCAGCAACCATGATATTCAAAAGTGCACATGCAAATGGGACCATACTGTATGGAAGGTACAAATGGGGCCATTTGCATGTCATTATGGCTCCATTTGGATGGAGGTGTACTGATTCCCGACGACTTGTGCCTGGTGTGTTGCTAGGCAGCAGCTGTCAGGGACTGATGCACACTGCAGCATGGCAATGTTCCCCACAGCCTGATCACATGTATTTGTAAAATATAAATGTATCCAATATCCATGGAGGTCCAGTGAACCGCTATCAGCCTGATCGCATGATTCAGTAAAATAAAAAACAATCCAATATCTCTGGTGGTCCAGTGGACGACTGTCTGCCCAATCAAGGGGTTCTGTAAAATGAAACACAATCCAATATCTCTGGTGGTGCAGTGGACCACTGTATCTGTGATTGCAGGCTTCTGTAAAATGAAAAACAACCCAATATCCTTGGTGGTTCAGTGGACCGCTGTCAGCCCGATCGCAGGGTCAAGTAAAATGAAAAACAATCCAATATCCTTGGTGGTCCATTGCACCTCCCCTCACACCCACCAACTGAGCCCCACCACCCTGCTGTCCCCCCACTGGTGAGCAGTGGTCGGTAGCACCCCACCTGCCTGATGCCCTGCTGCTCACCAACTGACACCGTCGGTATGGCTGTACACACATTGGTCCACAGCGTGAGCCAATGGGTGTGCAGTCTGTGCCATACTACACATTACAGATATGTGAATGGATCTATTCTCATATCTGAAATGTGTAGTACGGTACGGGTGCATGCCCATTGGCTTATATTATGGACCAATGGGCATGCAGCCCTACCAACAGTGTCATTCAGCGGGTGGCAGGGTGGCAGTTGGGTGGGGAGCTGTCACCCATCGCTGACCGGGGGAAATGGGGCAGTGGAGCTCAGTGGGTGGGTGAAGAGGGGGGGTCCACTGGACCACCAGAGATATTCAATTGTTTATCATTTTACTTAAGCACGTGATCGGGTAAACTGCGGTCCACTGGA
This sequence comes from Neoceratodus forsteri, assembly GCA_016271365.2. Classification (NCBI taxonomy): domain Eukaryota; kingdom Metazoa; phylum Chordata; order Ceratodontiformes; family Ceratodontidae; genus Neoceratodus; species Neoceratodus forsteri. The sequence goes on along the minus strand of CM057450.1, from coordinate 323,170,362 downwards.
CCACCAGTGATATTGGATTGTTTTTCATTTTACTTAAGCCCATAATTGAGTAGGCAGCAGTCCAGTGGACCAGCAGGGGTATTGGATTGTGTTTTATTTTACAGAAGCCCATGATCAGGCAGACAGCACTGCACCTGACCACCAGGGATATTGGATTGTGTTTTATTTTATGGAAACCTGTCATAAGGCAGACAGCGGTCCACTGTAGCAACAGGAATATTGGATTCTTTATTGTTTTACTTAGGGATGTGATTGGACTGTCAGTGGTCCACTGGACCAGCAGGGATATAGGATTATATTCTTAGATATCAATCCCTGTGATTGGGCATGAGAGGAGGAGGGTACCACCATGGAGGTGCAGCCAGAGCTCAGGTGGCCACCCACAGGTGGTAGCTGCCGTGTTGTGTACTGCAATATGGCAGCTCACCTATGGGAGGCTGGCTGTTTTTCCTTTTTTTTTTTAATTAACTTTGTGCGGTGCAAATAGGGTTTCAGATGCATGGCTCTGTGCATCCCGTGCGGAATATCGGTATGTGCAGAGTATACATGGTAACATGCCCCATAGCTGCGCATGCATACATTGCTGATGTGCTCTGGCACATCAGGATTTGTGCCAGGTGCAGTTCCCATTTGAATATCATGCTGTGGTGCATCAGTGGGTTGAGCAAGGTGCAACACTGTTGTGCCATGTGCAACCCTTTTTAGTATCTGGAAAATAATGTTATTATGGTTGTTAATGTTTTTGAATGCTGTATAGTATGATCACTTTTTGCCATTCCATGCCTGCATATTTTTCAAATTGTTTAACTGATTGTGCAGCAGTTATGTATATTTCATGATTATGCTTCTTTTGGAATCTGTGGGAGATAGTAGATATATGTGTTTTAATAACAGAGTTATTGTTAGCTTAGTTTACCAGTTATCACAAATATTTGATTTTGATTGCAATGCAATATAAATAGTGCCAATGTAGAACAGTAGTATGTAACATGCAATAGTTTACATTTTTTTTTTTTTTTTGCTGTTTCAGAGAACTGCGATGCCGAAATCATGGAGTGACGCAGAGGTGCTGGCCCTAGTTGAGGCTGTGAGGGAGCATGCCAACGCTACAGTTGTCATGCGTGTGACTAACCTGAGCCTGACCCATACATGGGCCAAGGTAGGTGTTTGTTGACAATAAACCTTCACACTGTTCAACAGAGGTATACATCTGATAGATGACAATGGTATGGTCAGCTGTATTTGTTTAATATTTGTTCGATGTTTCTCAGATACTGTAGTCAATAGTTGTATCATTCTGCAGTATGCACTGTAGATAAGATATATATTTTATTTTGTTAGTGTGGGGTTTGTGTGAAAACTACTTGTGGAGATTTTGACAGCAGAGTTATAAAATGGTCAAAGGATTTCAAGTCATCTTATCTGTACCTAGGTGTGTATTAGATGTGCATGATGAACATCTAAAACAATTACCCTAATCTAGGATGCACAGATACGTGTAATAAGCACAATAAGACAGTGTAGGGATGTGCATTGGACAGTTCCAATGCATGCATAGGTGACTAGGTGTACTTGGTCTGTGGCTTCATACCTCAGTATGAACGTCTGCTTCTGCATTGGAACTGTCTAATGAACAGCCACTGTCTGTTATCGCTACACACAGGCATGGCAGCAATGCTCTGCTGTATAGAGAGGTACTGAGACCTTTGTGTATCCTGATAAGTAGTTGTAGTGGAAAGGATATTATCACATACAAAAGTGTTCAGTAGACTCTTGTGTGAGATGACATACTACGCCTCTCTGTCTTTAGCTGCAGAGGAAATTATGATGTTTGTTACTGTATTGTTGTATGTAATAGTCCAAAATTTTTATCAGTTTACTGTGATGCTTATCAATGTGTCATATAGTATGGTGTGAATTATATTAATGTACAGCGTTAGCAATTGCTGTTCGGCTTAACTGTGCTCTACAGTCAGTGGTTGCATAGATTACTTGTGGGCGGGGATGTGATACATGTTTGTGAGTAGGTTATATAGTGTTGGTGTGAGTCAGTAGCCAGGAAGGGAGGGGAATACTAGTTAAGCACTACATTTTTTCCCCAAGGATCTCATGCTTAGGTTTAGGAGTACACTTTCTGTTCTGCTGCTAATACTGCATTTGTAGTATGTGTTGGTAGGCTAAGTCCTGTCTTTGTAGATAGGAGAAGATACATGACAACCTTTTATTTACACTGTGGTATGAAAGATTTAGAATCTTATTTTTTTTTATGATTTTTTCAGGTTAGTCGCACCTTGGGGAGGCAGAAGATTAGAAAATCTCCTGACGAGTGCCGTAGGAAGTGGAAGATCACCCGCCAGACATTTTTCAAGGCAAAGTCTGCAGTGGGTGGTACTCGTTTCAGTGTCTGGGAGTGGTACGACATAGCATTTGCTATGTGGGAGGATGCAGGGAAACCAGAGTTCGGTGATCGGCATCACACATGTAAGTAAATTTTGGAAGTGTTGTAATACAAATATTTGTTTGTAACTGAGAGGGTTGTTTTCTCCTATATTTGAAATGAGTATTGGCATTTATTATTTAACTTTTAGTGATATGTGCTATGCTAGTTATGTACAATTGATATTTTAGCAGAGGTGTGTAAGAATGATAGGTAAGCATTGTTACTTTTCGAATATATTTGTGTTGATATGATTTTTTTAGAAAAAAATAACATTACGTGAAATCTTAGAAACTTGTAAATGATACGTTTCTGTTGGTGTTGTGGTATATGTAGTATTAAAAGATTAAAAGTATTGGATGTTTTGATGTTTACATATTGCAAATTTTTTTTTTGTGGATAGGATAGTGATCATAATAAGAGTGATGTATTGTGTGATTGACAGTATGTGTTTTGGGGTATGTTGATTATTAGGTTGCTAGCTGATGGTGCTGTTTGTATAAATCTTTTTTGTGTTTTTTTTTTATTCAGGTAGACCAACTGTGGAACCTGCATCCTCCCATCCGATATAGCTTCAGCCACTCCCGGAAGGTGCAGCTAGAGGGGCTCCAGCTGAGCAACTACTTGTGCTCGACTCTGCTGGTGAGTTATTATAATGCAGTGCTGTTTGTATTACTATTCATTAGAAAATGCATTTTTATTTCCTGGTATCTGATTGGTTGGTACCCTTGCCAGAGGACAAGATTAACTGAGAGTAGATGACCTGGATATAAAAAGCACCATGTCAAGTGCTCCTCACAGATTCAAATATTCTTGAGCCCACCCTGCTTGCTCATTGGGCAAAAGCACCACATTGAAATATAAACTGGCACCATTATTTTTTGTTTAGCTTAGCAAAACTAAGTACTTGTACTGGCACCAGTACTGGCACCAGTGTCTAAATGATTACCAGCTGCTAGATAAAGTGTTCACCAACCACCACCAGGGTTACTGGCAGCACACTAAGCAAATAAAAAAAATGGTAGTTGCAAGAAAAGCAAAGCAAGCCATCATTGGTACCCCATTCATACAAGTGCTTTAGCAACATGTTTTCCGAAACCAGAATCTGTATGTTCCATAGTTGTAATCACATGATTGCAGGAAATGGGCACATTATGCACTCACTGACTGCTGTAGGTTGCCAGCAGATGTTATCTCCACACAAATAAAAAAGTACACCCTGCACAGTGATGTGTCAGACACACTATCACTTTTGTCACAATTTCACCAGAAAAATATTTAAAGCACATTTATTATTTTTCACTTACTAGCTATAACATAGCATGCACTCAGCAGTACTCATCATGAGCAGTACTTCTGCCAATTGTCCCTGATTAGGTGTGGCTTCAGTCATGCCACAGTAAAGCATTTAGAGATTTTGTTTTTGTTAACACAATTCTGCTTCTGCTTACAACACCAATGGCATTTCCTCTGTCTCTTATGCATTTTCCTGAGCAGCCATTTGTGCTGCTACAGTCAACATGGAGTACTGTGCTGTTGGAAAGAAAAGTATAGTTGTGCTGTAAGATGGGGGTTTCACAAAGGTATCACCCACAGAAAGACAAAAAAAGTACTGAGTAAGAGAAGTAAGCTGAGTTTGGTGGTGGGGGGGTATGTTTCCACAACAAAGGAGGGACATGCTGCATACTGCAATAGAAAGCATAAAACAACTGAGAAATGCTGGTACGCCAACTACTGGTAACTTCTAGTAATTATAGTAGTAGAAGGACTGCTTTGTTAGTAAAGCAACTATGACTTCATTTTTAGTAATTTTATTTGGTATTTTTTGATTTCTTAAATATTAAAAAAAAGTTTCCATACACACCTTTTTCTAAGTGTAATAATACTCTACAGGGTGGTTGCTACGGGCAATACTGCACCTTCAAGGGGGTGTAAGGAGCTCTGCCTGTGGTGTCAGCCCTCATTATGCCGCTGGGTGATTCAGTATTGCCCCATGCTGCCAACTCTATTGGGTATTATTTGTCGCTTGTATATAGTTTGTATATTGCTACAGAATATGTACTGTGTTCATATTTGAGGCATCTGAGTGAATGAAACAGTTGTGTAGTTGGTCATCTATCAGATAATTGACAGAGACCTGTGTGTGTGTGTGTGTGTGTGTGTGAACATTTACAGTGAATACTGTATAGTTTTTAAAGCATATTGTGATGGGGCTTATGAAGTGTTGTATCAGAAAAGAGATATTTGACATGTTTTTAAAAGAAACAATTTTCTTTAACAATTATTGTTGTTCAAAGTGACATATTTTCAAGTACTATAATGCATTCCAGCATGGGTGGCATGGTCAGTTGAGGTCCATCCATGGGCTATAAAGAAATATTCCTGTGATGGAAGGTAGCATTACACTCCTGGGTGGTGCATATTGTACAGTAGCAGTTATATAGTCAGGTATGATTGGTTGATTATTACTTATTTAGTTGTTATGTCTTAAACAGGTAGTCAGGGTGAAGTTTTCACTGTGTTATGTATCTAATGTATACTTAGGAAGTGATATAGGATGAAATGGTACTGTATGTATTTAGTGTTACTATAGGCATTCATGTGTGAAGTTTTTTATCAGTGACACACTGTAACACCTTGTGAATATGAGACAATACGATTACTCATACATGTAGATTATTAAATTTAGTATTCCAATTAGTGACTCAAATGTGTGTTCTATGATTTAGTGGAAGAGTAGATAGTATGCCACATCTGTAGATTGAGGAATTTGAATAACTGATTCTTGTGATATGTATATTCGTCTATGTGGATGTTGACATTGAGACATGAATGCTTATTTTATTTTACTGTGTTTTTCAGAGGATGAACCATCTCCAAAGGGTGCTGCTGGAGGGGAAGACTCCACAGAGGGTGTAGAAATTGTTGAGATCAAGCCCTCTGTGGAGGAGACAGCAGAATCTCCAGCAGCAGGTCATCTTTTGTCACCTGCAGGTCCAGGTGGGCCTCCAGCTGAGAAACGTGGGTACTTGTATATTTTGTGTTTTGATTATTGAAGATTAGTATGAGGTGTATACAGTATTGATACTTTCAGACATAGTATGACTGCAGTTACTTTATATTACCACTTCAAAATGTTGTACCTTAACCAGGACTCCTGGTGTTCTGTGGCAGAATTTTCTGATTTCTGCGGCAGGGATTCTTGACTTCTGCAGCAGCATTTTCTGATTTCTGCAGCATGATTTATTCATTTCTCTGGCAGAATGCAGTCCTGTCATTGGCTAAATATGATGTGATGTCATCGATGACATCATATGCTGAGCATAGAGGAGGGGCTTCAGGATAAACGAGGTGGGAAAGAAAGCCTGACACTATGGAAAAACAGTAGATTTATATGAAAATTCACCAAAAACAATGAATTCTGTGGCACTGTATATATTCTGCGGCATGATGCAAATTCTACGGCATCCGCAACTGCAGAACTGCAGAATTCCAGGGGCCTTGACCTTAACACATTAACTTAGCATTGCAGGTTTATTATACTGTGGTAAGAGACAATGTTGGGTCTAATTTTCAATTATGCATCTCAGCATGGAGCTATGAAATAGTTAGATGGGAGTATCACATGAGAGAATTGCATCTGGTGGAAGTATGCAGTACTTAATCAGCATGTCTAACTTTATATATCGGTAATGGTAATCTTTTTTATTTTTCTTATCTAATGTTTATATGGGGAGGTGTGAATAAAAGTAATAGGTAGGTTGTATATGTATATTTAAAACATTTTTCTTAGATAGAGAGTCTACGTGCCATCATTAGTGTTTTATATAAATAAATACAACAAAGGTTAGAGAATGTGCTACAACTGTGCATCGTGTTAATTGAGTGGCTAATGTTAAACTGTGTGGATTTTATTACATTTCATATGTGTTTTATCTCTGTCTATTGAAGACATTCAATACATACACAATGGTGTGTGGGTAAGTACGGATAGGTACACAGTAGTAAAAGTTTATTCCTCTTCAGTGGGGCTAACTTTAGTGTATATGTTTTATGTTTGTATCTTTGATATGTAGTTAGGTTGTGAAACAGTATCAGACACTGATGAATGTATGTATTTATTATTGAATACATGCATCTGAAGGGTTTGTAAGAGATGCAACAGCACTAAAGTGTTGGTAATTATCAAAGTGGTATGTGTTACCATTTGAGATATTGAGTGACAATGTCTCATTTGTAACATATTATCAGTGAATTACAGTGAAATGCTCTTGTTACAGATCAGTTGGTTATAGAGTGTGGTACAGTAGTATTGACTGTTTGAATAGACAATATATTTGCACATGTTATGGGGGGTTGCTGGTGTTCTTACTTGTCCAGTTTCAGACATCATGTGTGGTTGAACTAGTTTCAAGTGCTGTTACATGAATATATTTAAAAGGTGTTTACTGTTGGGTTATTACATATCTCATATTATACAATGGCAAGAAAGAATCTTGGAGTGTGCTTGGTCAGCTTTGAACTGGATCCATGGTGTTATCCCAGCACGATGCCACAGGTCTAGTCTCAGTTTCACTGTGAACCTGTAGATGATTTTTGGGATGATGAGCTTGATCAGCTCTTTTTTTGTATCTCCTCTGAAGAAACAAAAATATTTTTCCACACTAATAAAAAGATTCTTTAAAATTGTTTTTTTTATTTTATACATAGCAACGCACCATTGTATAATAGGAATAATGCATTCCAGGGTGTGTCTCATTTGGGATAACACCATGCCTGGATCATTGTATGCACTCAGCCTGCGGCCTTGTGCCCAACGCACCCAAGCATGGCGTTATGTCAGAATGAGACACACACACTGTAATGCATTATTCCTTTTGTGAGAATTGTTGCAGTGTGCACATGTCATTCAACATGATAGTATTGTGCTGTGGAATGTTACAACTGTAACAATATGGGCGTTATGATTTGTTTTATTATACACATGTTATACATAATTGACATATTATGATTTACACACTACTTTAAGGGATATTGGCAATAGAGAAGTATTATTGACTTGAGACAATGTGATGTAGATCCAATACGTGTAGTGTTATTCTATATATTTCATGTTGAGGATAGGTGTGTGTGTATATAGGAGAAAGTGATAACTCTTATCTTAAGCCTACTAATTTATTTAATTTTTAATGCAATATCTTGCAGTACACTACAAATATTATATATATATTGTTAAAAGGCAGTTTCAGTGGTCTATTTTACAAAAGACCAGTATGGTTCCCTCTACTAACATAATTGTTTCTTTTTTTTTTCTTTGTCTATACAGGGCAACTTGCCGTTCTTAATAAGATCAGTGACACCCTCTGCCAGCTGCTCAAGACTGTGCGGAGTGGCAACGAGGCTGCTGCTGAACACACCTGTGACTCTGCAGCAAAGTTAAACTACTTAGTAGGCTAGGAAGGGCAAATAATACATCATGGTGATGAGATAATTGATTTGCTGCAGCGTCACAGGTGTGTAGGGTATGCAGCATTAGTTGCTACTCATGGGCTTGAGCAGAGCAACAGGGGCTTCACCAAAGTGATCGAGTCATTGAGGGACTTGGAGGAGGCCTCTGTTGCTTTGCTTGAGTCCACACACAGTCTCATGGTGCGGCTGGCTGAGAACCAGCTGGAGGCCACAGAAGCAATTCACCAGCTTCTGCACCAGGACCTGCAACACCTAGAAGATGACCAGCCCTCAGAAGAACCTCAGCATGAGCTCCTCGAAGGTGCCCCTCCACCATCTCCATCACAAGCTGCAACAGAAGAGGGGCACGTAGCTGCACCTACTCCTGATGAGACTTCCACTTCCTCGACACCGTCACCTCCCCAAGTCCCCACAGCTTGAGTGGCCAGCACCTCTACATCACTCATGGACACTTTTTTTGTAAATAGTTTCAAAAGTTAATAATATATTTCAAGATCTTTTATCATGTCGTTGATTTATTTATTTAGTGTGCCATAAGACTTTAATTTATTTTATGAACCTTTAATTTTATGTCTTATTTTTTAATTTTTTTATTTATTCTTTGTATTTAAGTTATTGGTATACTTATTTATGTGTGAGTTAAACTAAAATTTTTGTTCAAAGACATTTTATATTTTTTTATGAAAAAATATTTTTATAAAGAGTTTAAATTTCGTAAACATCTGTCTCATTATTATTATTAGAAGAGGTATGTATATTATTGAGTTATTGGCTAGTGTGGATGCAGGTTATTACATCAGTGACAGTTAAGTGACCACAAGTCTCACACCAAGGAGATAGTTTATATGAATCGTACACATTGCTAATAGTGTGGGTTTGCTTAGTGCTATATTTTCTGCATCCATTAGTGAGGCAGGCACTACTATCTACTTCAAAAACCTCTGTATTTAAATGGACCATTTGTTTGGCTTTGTGTATTTTACTTGTACAGAGAACAGATAAAGTGGAACAGAAATTCTTTTAAGTATTTAGAAACAATCATAATTATCTGCACTGGAATTATATGAATGGATAGTGTAATACAGAGATGATGCCTCTAGATGGGTATTGGATAGTATATTTAATAGTACATAGGTAAGTTAACTTTTACTTTAAGGTGTAGTAAGAGAAACAGCATTTTGTTTTCCTCAAAAAGTAAGGAAATTAATTGCAAAAAACTGTGTTAATGCAAGAGTTAGGGTTTTTTTGCAGCAAAAAAGCGAAGAATTTGTCGTTAGGTTTCCAACCCTAACTCTGGCTCCCCAACCAACATGACTCAACCCCCAAGCCCCCATTCCCACTGGCACACACACACACACACACACACACACAAAACACAACTATGGGGGCAGTACAAGGAAATACAACCAATCACACAGACCTGATCTGTGCAAACACATACACAGGGTGCAACCTGTTCAGAGGAGGGTAAACAAAATGGTGCAGGGTGTGCAGCAGCAAAGATACAAGCAGAGAGACTAAACATATTGTACATTTATGGTATGTAGAATGTACAAAAGCATAGAATTTCTCACAAAATACTAAAATAGAAGAACAAAGTAGAGCTGTAATACGACTTCTTTGAGAAAACGTTTATCACTTGCTATGAATAATTAATATACATATAGATGTTGTGATATTTTGTAATAGTGTGATATAAACTAAGAACACGTACATGTTTTCAGGACTAACCCAGAAGTTGTAGTGTGGTTAAGTCACTTAGTTACAGTCCAACTATTGCTAGTCTGCTTTTGAGAATTAGTCTGGTATGCTATTTTGGATGTATAAATGTTATTTACAAATCACAAAAGTGACCATTAGAAAATAAAGCCATTTCTTTTGGTATGGAGAATCATGTGGCACAGTTGAATGAATGGTCTGTACCTGTAATTATACTTTTGTTGCCAGAGTAATTGCAAAAACATAGTGCGCATGCTTCAAATATTGCACAATAGTGTTTAGGGCAATGAACAGTGTACAAAATTATAAATATTGTCTTGCTGTATTCCCAGTCACATGTTACGATACTACTAAAATAAAAGATTTTCCATGCACATAGAAACATTCATGTAAGAGATTCATTTGAAATTAGCTAAGCAATTACTGCATAGTAACACTGCCCATTTATTATCTAGTCAACAAGGTAAAGATTGTAGTTAATTAATACGTTACTTTGTGCTGATGTTAACTATAATAGTCTTATGTGTTATTAATTCTACAATTGTAGCAGTTCTCATTAGTATACAACATTGTTATGAAGCCTGATACATACATTCAGAAGCCTTTGTGTCATTAAATTGTGTTTGACATTATGTATGAAGCAATGCTTTACTCTCTCTGCTTGTATCTTTGCTGCTGCACACCCTGCACCATTTTGTTTACCCTCCTCTGAACAGGTTGCACTCTGTGTATGTGTTTGCATAGATCGGGTCTGTGTGATTGGTTGTATTTCCTTGTACTGCCCCCATAGTTGTGTGGTGTGTATGTGTGTGTGTGTGTGTGTGTCTCTGTGTGTGTATGTATGTTTCTGCCTGGGTGTGTGCCAGTGGGTATGGGGGCTTGGGGGGGTTGAGTCATGTTGGTTGGGGGGAGCCGGAGTTAGGGTTGGAAACCCTAACGACAAATTTCCTTGCTTTTTTTGCTGCAAAAGAACCCTAACTCTTGCATTAACGCAGTTTTTTGCAATTTATATACAGTATATGTGTGTATATATATATATGTAAGTAATAAGCCACAACAGGGTTGGAAACCTACGGATTCTTGGACAATATATTGTGGTTCTTTAAGTTCTGGCATTTCAGGAACTATCACTGGTACAACAATCGGGTGGTCAAAGGAATTCACATTAGAAGTGTGAATCCAAGGTTCTTTGCACCAACTGGTTGGCGATTCTAGTCCCAACATTTTGTCTTTTATATACTCCTGCCTCTCCTTTGGCATAGTGCTGTCCTTATCTTCAGCAAGAACAGCATCTCTGAAAGTACAGCCTTTTAAGAGATTCCGGTGAACAATCTTGCTATGGTTTCTTAATTCTTGCTGGATCTTGTATACAGATAACTCAGGATAAGGTATCTCAATAATGCAATATGGTTCGGGTTCCCATTTTGAAGACAATTTGCTGCATTTTTGAGTTTTCTTCAACATTACTCTTTCTCTAATAAGTAAGGGTGCAGCATTAGCCTTGGTATCATAGTTTGCTTTTGTCTTTGCCATACTTGCTTCACGTGTTTGCTGACAATTTGTCCAGCTTCCTGAAAATGTTGGTTATGTTCTTGCACCCAAGTCGTAACTGGCTTTCTTACTGTAGTTTCATCCAGTGGTACCTCTAGTACCAAGTCCACAGGAAGTCTTCCATGATGTTCAAGCATTAAATAATGAGGTGTATAACCAGTAGAACAGTGTATTGCATTATTATATAGATACGTGAGTTTGGGAAGCAAAGCTGTCCAGTAGGGATGTTTATACTCTGGTAGGGCTCGCAACATTTCAAGTAGGGTTTGATTTGTTCTTTCACAAAGTCCATTACTTTGGGGATGACAGGCAGTGGTTTTCAGCTTATGGCTTCTGTAAAGGGTGCAGAGTTTATGAAGCAGCTTGGATTCAAAAGAAGTTCCTTGGTCTGTAATTATTTTTGTAGGATATCCTAAAGGTCATACAAAACATCTCAAAAAGGTCTTAGCAGTAGTTTGAGCAGAAAGGTCCATCCTTAACTGCACTAGCAACCACAAACTTTGAAAAGTGATCTACCACTGTGAGAACATATATGTGTCCATTGGTGCTTGGGTCCAACTTTAGGTGATCTAGAACGACTAATTCCAGTGGTGCATTACTAACTACAGGGTAAAGAGGAGCTTTTTGGTTACTTCTTTCTCTGTGTTTCAAATTACATGCTGGGTATTCTTCACACCACTTGATTGTATCACTATGCATTCCTGTCCAGTAAAACCTTTTTCTAATAACAGCCTCGGTTCTCTTGTGCCCAAAGTGTCCCGAGGGATCATGGTATGCCTCTAATAGTAACAATGTGCTGGTCCTTGGGACTACAATCTGGGGGTCAATTCCATATGCATAGTAGGGTTTCTACTTTTCTTTACTAAGCGACAATCTTCTATGGCCAGACAAGTTCTGTGCCTCCAAAGTTTCATTACTTCTAGGTTTAGCTTCTTTCATTCTCACTGGGTCATGTGTTTCTGTGCAGAGACTAGAGCTTTAACTTGTTTGACAGTAGGATCTTGGTCTTGCAGATTCACACATAAACTCATTTGATTTGCAATTTTATCGTCTGTTTCAGGTCGAGTTTCCATTTCTGGCTCTGGAACAACTTGACAACAAGTTTGGGCAATCTCAGCTGGTACTTGATGGAAAGGTGGCATTTCTGTTTTCCAGAGAGGTATCATCTACTTCTGCTTCCTCTTGTCCAGGCAGTTGAGACAATGTATCTGCATTCACATTCATCTTACCAGAATTATATTTTAGGGAGAATTGATAATTTTCAAGTTGGGAGGCCCACCTCTGCTCTAGGGCTTCTAGCTTTGCAGTATTCAAGTGTGCCAATGGGTTGTTTTCCGTGAAAACCGTAAAAGGGGTAGCAGCCAAATATTGTTGGAACTTATCTGTAATGGCCCATACCAGTGCTAGGAACTCAAATTTGAAAGAGCTGTTGTGGGCATCATTTCTCTCTGAGCCTCTTAGACCTCAACTTGCATAGGCTATAACTTGTTCTATGCCATCTTGTTCCTGTGCGAGTACCGCACCCAATCCCTTGTTGCTGGCATCAGTATTTAAAAAAAAAAAGGCTTTGCATAATCAGGATAAGCTAATATAGGAGCCTCAGTTAGTACTTTCCTTAACTGATCAAATGCTTTCTGTTGTTCAGCTGCCCATACAACAGGACGATTCTTCGGGACTCGACTCTCTGTCTATCCTCTAAGAAGTTCATGCAGAGGCACGGCAATTTTGGAAAAATCCTTGCTAAATCTACGCTACTATCCCACGAATCCTAGGAACTTACTTACCTCTCTGACAGTAGTCAGGACAGGCCAATCCTTTACCACCTCTATCTTTTCTGGGTCTGGCGACACTCCCTCAGAGGAAACTATATGTCCCAGATAACTTACTTTAGACTGTGATAGATGGCATTTCCACGGCTTTATCTTAAGACCGTATCGAATTAATCTCTGAAATACTCTTCTCCCAAATGTAGTAAATAGTCTTCGTGGGTCTTTAAATATACAATGATATTATCCAGATACAATAATAGGATATTAAAATTTGGACTTCCAAGGCAATGTTCAACAAGTCTCTGAAAAGTTCCTGGGGCATTACACAGTCCAAAAGGCATCCTTGTGAACTCAAAAAGACCCATGGGGGTGATAAAGGCTGTTTTTTCCTGATCTTTTGGTACCATAGGAACTTGCCAGTATCCACTGGTTAAGTCCAGAGTAGAGAACACGGCAGCAGATTGGAGAGCTGCGAGGCAATCTTCTATCCAGGGCAAAGGATATGCATCTTTTTGAGTGATGGCATTTAATTTACGGTAATCAACACAGAATCAATCTTACCATCTTTTTTTCTTAATCAACACAATTGGAGCTGCCCATGGACTGTGGCTTTCTTTGATCACTTCAGCCTCTTTCATTTCTCTGTTCATCTCCTTTACTTGTTGGTACATTGCTGGCAGGATAGGTCTGAATTGCTCCCTGATGGGCAGATTTCCCTTTGTACTGATGTGGTGCTGAACACCGTGAGCTAAGCCAAAGTCTAAAGGGTGCTGGCTAAAAGCTTCTTTATGGTGTAGAACTACTTCTAGCACATCAGCCCTCTGTTTTGCAGTGGTCTTAGAATCATCCAAATTGATATCTTTAGTGCATTTTGGTATACCAATGTTTTTTATTTCTGCCCTAGGTGCCACCGTTATCTCTTCCTCAGCTTCAGTAATGTCCTGCAAGCACACAGTGTGGATTTGGGCAACTGGCTGATTTTGGTAAAGTTGCACATCGTGAGTCCCGTAGTTTAACACTCTAACCAGAATCCGACCTCTGGTCATGGTAGCTATACTCTGAGCCACTATTATAGGTTCTTCTTTTTTGGTAGGATATGTCTCTACCAAAGCATCATAATCCTGGTCCCTTGGGCCCACCTTGCTTTGCACCATAGGGTGGTTTCTGTGCCTGGCTTTAATGTTACTGGCCTGGTGTCGGTCACTCTTACTTTACCAATCTCACTGTCAGCATTGGCAAACCATTGATTGCATTGCAGATGATGGATAGTTTGCTGCAGAGCATGTTTATCCACTTGAGGTACATGCTTGGCTTTCTGTTGGAGGATGTGCACTAGCTCGTCGAAACAATTTTTGTAAAACATTCATCCCCAAGATTAATGGTGGCAAATGATCACTTTCCAGATCGCTAATAATGATACCCTGTCTGCTTGAGTGTTTTTCCTAATGGGATATCAGCTTTCAGATATCCCAGATATGGTACTTCGTCCCCATTGCTTGCTATTAACTTCACCCAAGATCTGGGAGGTGGCTTAAGATCATTGGGTGTCCAATACCTCCGGAAGTCTCGTCCCTGTATCATGGTGACCTGTGATCCTGTATCTAACAAAGCCATAAGTTTGATACTGTCTACCTTTACCAGTACCATTGGACTTTTGCCAATGAAACACGACTGATCTAATGGAGCCGCTGGACCTGGTCACTTGCTCTTCGAGGGTCGGTCCTCATCCCCGAAGCATTTCTGTTTAAAGTAAGGGTGGCATCCGCTGGCTGACTACATCTTCGCTCTATATGGCCACTAAAGCCACATTGATGACAAATGGGCCTTCCCTGGTTAACAAACTGATCCATGGGGTGCCTTCCCTCACCCCTCCTCAGATGATTTATATGATCATGTCCCTTCCTTTCTTTTCCAGGTTGATTAAGGGATATTTCATTTTTCCACCCTGCCCTTAGGCCTTGCATTTCTTTGCACATCTCCGTCATCTGGTGGGTCAGGGTGACAATCTGTTCAGTCAGCTCAGAGTGTTGACTGGCACTGGCCCACACAGAACAGATCAGTGTCTGCATCCTTGGTCCACGTGTCTGTTCATGCTCCGAATACTGTCTCGGATATGCATCAGGTTCTCTTCTGTACTCCAATCTCTGTAGGAACAGTTCCTCGGGTCGAAGTCCCTTTTTCCAAGTGTTGTCTTCCTTCCATCTTTCTTTAGGATATCCAGGCTACACAGTTCCCATTGCAGCTTCTATCCATGGAAAGGCCTAAGCCTCATCTCTGGAGTATCTAGAAATGAATACCCTAATTGCTTTCTCTTTAAAGTCTAGGAAATCAGCCTCGGGGTCCTGCAAATGTAGCATGTGGAGCTCTCTCCTCAGGGCTTCACTATGCACCCCTTAAATAGACTTCTTTACCAGCATTCGGTCCACATCTCGGACTTCCGCAGCATCTACCTCTCTATAACTCAGCATAGCTCTTGCAGACTCAATGTGAACTCCCGCAGGGTCTCTTGTGGCTTCTGAGTGCGAGAAAAAAACTTAATTTTTAAGTCGGACACAGTTTGCACATCAAAGATTTGCTGAAGCCTTTGTAGAATCTGTTCTGCTGTAACTTTTGCTCCACTTGGCCAGGACTGTACTTCTCGGTGAGCAGCTCCTTTTAGATGTCCAATTAGGATTTCAACCTTCTGTTGCTCGGGGACCTGATATAACCTAAACATAGCCTGCATTTTCGAGCGAAACTCCCCTAAATTGCTGGCTCTGCTTCCATCTCTTTCTCCAGAAGATTGTGGAAGCCATGGCACTCCAAAGTAATACAGCATAGTTAATGGAGATGGCAGAATACTCCCTTGAGGTCCATCTCGCTCTCTTCCAACAGACTCACTCTCTCTACCAGACAGTCCACTACTACACCCTGGCTCCATTTTTACTTCTCTCTAGGCAACTCCAACTTTGGATTCCTTGGGTAATTAATTATATGTATCCTGCTGACTATGCCAAAAATTTCAGTTTTGTGATGGTCTGTGGTGCTGTGCTCTGAAGATGGTGGAATAAGATGAGTGAGACACCAAGGTCTGAATTATTATGGATAAGATAAAAGTTACCCAGACAAGGAGAGGCAGTAGTCATCCAAGAGATCTGGTGCCTGCAGGGCATTTATTTAGTACCAGTGGGTAGGGAGACACAGTCACAAGAGCAGGTAGGCCCCACAACAATAACAGGGAGATAGAGAAGACAAAATTACTTTTATCTAATACTGCTAAAATGATTACAGACATATTTTACGATGCACCTTGGCCTATTGCCACTTATACTTCTAGCATTCCTTAGCAGTAACCTGTAAGCGAAACTAATACTTAGATGGAAATCAGGTGTTATTCACTACTCACAACACAATATCTGGTTTTATAATGACTACGTAATTCTCACAAAGTCCAAATGTCTCTCATCTTCGTGCACACCATCGTTCTTCATTGGAAGCTACAGGGGAAGAAAAACAGAACTGTAGAACCCTAAACACAGTTCCCAGCAAGGATCTAGTTAAGGCCACTGGGGTGGTGAGCAGTTTTGTGAACAGACCATAGGTTTCTCAGCAAAAGCCCATTCTCTCCAAGGCTGCTGGAAAGAATGAACCAGAGAAGCTGGTTCATGGAATGAACCCACTTACAGGCTGTCGGATTCCACACTGGATGTAAAGATTTCCTCAGTCAAAACCCACTTCCAGGGCTGCTAAGGAAGAAGAAAAACAAGGAAATGCATGGCAATGAATCCACTGCAGCACTACCATGACATGGACAATGCTGCAGCACTCCAAGGGCCAGCAAGACTTCAAAGGATCTAAGGTGAAGATGGCTCTTCAATGCAACCAGGAACCAGAAGGATCTGAAGTGAAGATGGTTGATTATGTAGCCTTATCACAATGAACTAAAACAAAACAAGGAAATGGTGGACGCATCCCGAACTGGGCTTTGATGGACTCAACTTGTGGTGAATGACCAGGGGACGCAGACCAGGTTCTTCCAGAATGTGCACACCCTTCTGTAGAGGACGACCAACCTCAGGACATCTGGAACAGAAACCATATGAAACAACACTAACATGGCAGTCGTGATGCACTTGAACTGCGTCGAACGTAACTTCAAACTGCAGAATGGAAGGAATGGCAGGTGTCACTTGCACAAATGGTGACAAACTCAATTTTGGTGAATGATATGGAGGGAGCAGATGATCTGATGGTCGGACACTTTGGTGAGGAATGATAATGAAGATGTCTTCCTCCAGGTAGAGACTGATTCTGGACTTGTAGAACAGACCACACCATGGAACATCAATGTGGTAGAAGATTGAGACTATCCCCATATGCTGGTAACAATTTAGCTATTAGATAAACCTTTCTGCAATGCCAAGAGAACTGTGTACTGAGTAGATAATTTGTCAGGAGAATGGTAAATTATTAATTTGGTGCAATAGTTCAGATGCACAGGGCCGTAGTTCAGATACCAGGGCAGTAGTTCAGATGCACAGGGCAATAGTTCAGATGCACGGGGCAATAGTTCAAATGCACGGGTCAATAGTTCATCCAACCAGGAGCAAATAACCACAATTCCAATGTACAATGCAGTCTTGGTTCTTCTAACCAACACACAATTGTTCAGGTGCTGGAGCAATAAACAGTGGCATAAACGGTGCAGACATTACAGTTACTTTGTAGCATATTGTGAGCTAAGCACCCTTAAATGGACCCTTTTCTGACTGTAGAGCCTACTGGAATAGGATCTGGCTACCCCTGAATGGTTTGCTGTGAATGCCCCAATCACTATACTAGGGGATATCACTTGCCCTATGCTAGTTGCCCTGAACACTAAGTGCATAAATGCCTTATTTATTATTGGGCCTATATGCCCTACTTACTTCTAGGCTGGCTTGCCTTTACTGGCTAGGCCTGGGCTGCCCTTACTACCACTGGGCTGGCTTGCCCTAACTTACTAGTCTGGGGCTGCCTTTCTCTACTACTGGACTGGCTTGCCTTTATTCACTAGGCCAGTGATCCCTTTACTACTACTGGGCTGGCTTGTCGTAACTCACTAGGCTGGGGTTGCCCTTACTAACACTGGGCTGGCCTGCCCTAACTCATTAGGCCGGGGGCCCCTTTCATTCAGGCTGGGAAACCCTGCTTTACCTCAGGCCTGGTACCTTTTATTATTTTGGGACTGGCACCCTAAATACTGTGGGCCTGGTGCCCTACAAAATGGGCCTGGTGCCCTGCCTTAAATATATGGGCCTAGTGCCCTCTCGATTCTGGGCCTGGTAGCCCACTTTATATTGGGCCTGGTAGCCCTTCCTTCAAACTGGGCCTGGTGCCCTTTTAAACTCTGGGCCTAATGCTCTTTTCAATTGGGCCTGATGCCGCTCTCTTAACTGGGCCTGGTGCCCTTCTTAACTCTGGGCCTGGATTGCTCCTTTAAACTAGGGCTGACATCGCCCTTTTAAGCTGCATGGACCCTTTAAATCTGGTGGCTCCAAGAGAGCCTTCTGTCAATCCTGGGGAAGGTCATCTATTAAGGCCCACCCCTCAATGAATATTCATAGGCCGTCCAGTGGCCTTACTATCTTGGCCCCTCCCAGTGGGCGTTGCTAGCCTGCCTCCTAAATAAATATTAATTTAGGGTCCTTATGACCCACTACTAGGTGGTGATTAGCCACACAGATAGCGCTAACAGTGCCAAACAATTTATTTATTGATTTTTTAAACAGTTGAGTGGGCAGCAGGAGACTACGTGCTGCCGCCGACTCACTGCATACACCAGGATCGAGGGAGCGAACGGGAGGCAGGAGGTCTTGCTGACAGAGGGAGGGAGAACTCAGGCAGCAGGGAGGATGGATGGGGGCTTCTGACTGCCATCAGGATGACCGGCAATGCGGTTCTGGGGACAGTCGCCAACGTGGGACCTAAACTAACTTTTAAACACTCGGGGCCAAAACAAATAAAACGACGGGGCTAAACAGAGCCCAACCTGCAGTAGGAGCTGAAATCTTCTTTTTTTTTTGGGGGGGGGGTGGCCTGCCAGACTTGACCGCACATACAGGAGGAGCACAGGGAGCAGAAGCAGGGATCTTCGGTGGTTGGTGGAGGCGCCAGGCAGTCAATGGGATGGCTTCAACTAAACTCAGGTAAGCCCAGTCTCCATTACATTCCACAGATCCTACCACTCCACAGCCCAGCACAACAACTAACTCAAACAGCAAAATCCCCATTTGAAAATGTGCTCAGGGTTCAAATTCTGGAACCCTGAGCTCATGCCACACAAATGCCAGGAGCCAGAACATGGCATCATGTGCTGGCCAAGGACAGCGGTCCAAGTGCATGGGTACCCATTCCACTGCTGCCTGCTCAGGGAGGGGGGTGGAATGGAGCAGGCAGGCAGCAGGGAGAGAGAAAAAACGTCCTTTTATTATTTTATTATCCCTGCCTAACACTTTTCTATGGGCACAATAAGGGACCCCTAGGGCATTTGAAAACCCCTAAACTTTTCTGTGATGCCCTTTCTTAACTCCTTACTTTGGGGCATTACACACAGAATACAGGGATTCAAAATTCTGCACAGTTCCACTGGTAGAATGTTACTCACCTAACATACTGTACACACAGACAACAAATGGCTGTTTAAGGCCCTGGACACACTTGGAACTTAAAACGGTTTAAGTGCCTTAAAACATTTTAAATTCCCCTAGCACTGTTTGCAGACAGACTACAAGCCCCTTAAAATGTTTTAACAAAAGTGTTTTTAAACCCTGCTAGATACCTAGTCTTAAAACTATTTTTAAAAACGTTTTAGAGCTAGCACGGTTTTACTCAGAGGTCTGTCCAGGAGTAAGAACCTTTTAAGCTGTAATGGTCTAACTAAAACAGTTCTAGCTGCAGTGTGTCCAGGCAAGCACAGTTCTGTGTGTTGGACTTAACACAAAATAGTTACATGGAGAACAGGTTTAACACTAGCAGTGTGGCCACACTAAACTGTTATCAAAAATGGCTACTAAGTAGTGTGATTGCACTGAAATGGTTTAGCTAAACTGGTTTTAAAAATGGTTTTCAAAAACAGTTATGTAGTGTGTTCAGGGCCTTAGAGCCAGAAACTCGGTTATCTCACTGTAGGGGCAAGCAGAAGAGATTTGCCTGATGAGCAGGTGACAAGGTGGCATGGTACTGTTAAGCTTCTCTGACATCATCTTCTGTTTTTTTTTTATTTAAAATGAGAATTTTAAACCAATGGGGAATTTTTCTGTTTTTTTTTTCTGCATGATCTGGTTGTTAAAAGTATTGCTTTTTCTAAATAACTGTCATTACACTTCTGACAAAGGACTTGTTGGTCTGAAAGCTAGAGCACTTTGTTCTTGTTGTTACATCTATGGTGATCCATTAAAAGGTATCAAATCATTTGCTTCTGGACCTGATGAGCAGGCAAAGATAGAAGGGAGATTTTTCACTGTCACTTAAGAAACAGCTGCAATGAAAACTATAAACAATACTTAATGTTTCTAATTTGTTTATGTGTGTAACGAGAGTGTTATGATCAGGTAAACAACATTTAATTAATTTGTTTTATTTTTTATTTAAGGTAGTTTTATTTTTAGGGCCCGGTTGAAGGTTTTTATAGTGTAAAAGTAACAGCCATGTTTGTGATAGAAGATTAGTTCTGGTTACAGGGGGACTGACAGAAGATAGTTCAGGTTGCAGGAGGACTGATTTGCTCATTGTGTGATGTGGTTTAGGACCAGGATAACTGTGTGTATATAGAGATTTAATCTACAGTCAGCTGATGCCTCTTGGCCAATGAGATTTCTAGATTTGTCTTGCCATTTTATAAATATACATACATACACAAACATATATACACACACATATACATACACCTATATGACATACAAAGGGTTTAAAATGAAGTTTACTCAAAGTAAGTAAATGTTTCACACAAAATATAATACAGAACTTAGCTTGTGACATTTTCTCAACTATACTCTCAACCAGTTAATGCACTACATAAATGCATTAATCATACACGGGAGGAGACAGTGATACTGAGGAGAGGGGGACCCTTACCGATCAGCAGGTCTGGAGAGATGGGGAGGCATCACTGGCAGGAGGGGGGAAGGCTAAGCAGGAAGAAGAGGTAGTGCAGGTGGATATCACAGCAGGGAGAGTGAGGGAAGCCCTCAGGTCCCTTAAGACACAGAAAGCACCGGGGCTGGATAAATTACATTCCAGAGTGCTGAAGGAACTTGCGGATGTCCTGGCAAAATCCCTGGCTGAGCTTTTCACCATCTCTCTGAGGACAAGGTGGGTGCCCCAGGACAGGAAGGTGGTGCATATAGTGCCTATCCGCAAGGGGGATCAAGGAAGGTGGCAGGGAACTACAGGCCCATCAGCCTGACATCAGTGGTGGGCAAGGTGATGGAGGGCATTATCAGTGAGAGGCTGGGGGGGGACCTGGAAAAGTCAGGGTGCCTAGATGATAGACAACATGGATTCGTCCCAGGGAAATCGTGTCAGACAAACCTTGTGGAGTTCTATGACTGGGCAATGAGTGCCTTGGACATGGGTAGACCAGTGGATGTCCTCTTTCTAGACTTCAGCAAGGCATTTGACTCTGTTCCTCATGGGAGCCTGTTGGATAAGCTGGGAGAAATGGGGTGGGGAACCAGAAGATCATATGAATAGGCAATTGGCTCCAGGACTGGACCCAGAGGGTTGTAGTTGGGATAGTCTCATTCCCAAGGAGGGTCATTAGTGGAGTCCCACAGAAATCAGTCCTTGTGCCCCTCCCATTCAAAACCTATGTCTCTAACATAAGGACAGGTATCAGGAGTGAGATAAGTCTCTTTGAGGATGACTCAAAACTGGGAGTGGTGGTCGATGGGAAGGAGGGGAGGGTGGCCCTACAGGGGGACCTGGAGACTCTGGAAAGATGGTCTAGAAAGTGGAAGCTGAGGTTCAATGCAGGTAAATGCAAGGTACTGCACCTGGGGGCCAGAAACCTGGGCCAAGTGTACACCCTGGTAGGGGGAAATGCTACAAGTCTCAATGGCTGAGAGGGACTGGGGGTGGTGGTAGATATCAAGCTGAACAACTCGGAGACTTGTTGGAGGGCAGCGGCCAAGGCCAACAGAATGCTGGGATGCATCGTTAGAGGGATCCCCTCCAGAAGGAGGGAAGTGATACTCCCTCTGTATAACTGCTTGGTGAGGCTGCACCTCGAGTACTGCATGCAGTTTTGGAGGCCACACTTAAAGAGGGACACTGAACTCCTAGAGAAGGTCCAGAGGAGGGCAACCAAAATGATTTGGGGCTTGGGGGATAGGACCTATGGGGAGAGGCTCGAAGAACTAAATATGTACACATTGGAAGAGAGAAGGGACTGGGGGGACATAATAGAGGTCTTCAGGTACATGAAGGGGTAAATGGGGAGGAGCTGTCAGGGTGATTTGAAGGAAGGAGGGGCAACTAGACGGCATGGGTGAAAGCTGAAGGGGAGATTCAGGGGAGAAAGGAAGAGGAGGCACTACTTCACTGAGAGGGTGGTGGAGCCATGGAATGCGCTGCCCAGGTGGCTGGTGGAGGCAGAGACTGTGGAGGGGTTCAAGCGGGAGTGGGACAGGTACAGGGGAAGGGTTCTTGAAACAAAATCCAGTGCATCGAGAATATCCAGAACTGGGGAGGGGGGCAGCAAGGTTAGCTCCCAGGGTGGGGGCTGACCAAACGAGCAGACACGAAAGACTGTTAAGCCTATTCTGCTGGCATTTTATTTATTTATATTTTTTATTTTAAACCTTTGTTTACCAGGTAAGTACAATAAGCCAAAGGCCCATTTTATATGTACAACCTGGGGACCATATACATTTACAGTCAAGATGTCTACAATAAGATTAACAAAACTCATACCACAATACATTACAACAATTATTAGACATACATCACTCAGTTACAATAAAACAATCATTAAAAAGAAATATAAAAATAAAATACTCATTAAAAACAACAAAAATGCAATTTGCCAAGAAAATAATTTCTTAGCCTAATTTTAAAAGTTTGGTGGCTAACATTCCCATATAAAACAAAAGAAAGCTCATTCCAATTTTTAGCAGCAGAGTAAGAAAAAGAACCATCACCCATTTTGGTCTTGGTCTTGGGAACATTTAATTTAATTTGATGATCTGAACAAAGTTCCGTTGAATTTATTTTAATCCGTAATAATGAATATAATGGAGAATTTGTACCTTGATGGAGAATTTTATCAGTTAAAGAACATAAACTGTATAGACAACCCAGCCTAGGTGGAAGCCAGGCAGGTAGTCTATACAGTTCACAATGGTGTGTAGAATAAGACAGCTTAAAAGCAAATCTACAAATACCATAAAACACATTAGTAAGAAGGGATAACTCTCTATTAGACAATTCTGAAAAAAGAAATGAATTATAATTTAACTGAGGGAGTAATACACCCTTGGCTCTTGCATGCCTTGCTGGTAAGGTCAGCAACAATTGAAACTTGAATAAGACACCCAATCTCTAATTTATTTGACAAGAAATAACATTTACATGATTGGAAAAATGTAAATCTTTTGTATGTTAGTATAAACTTTAATGCCTTCAGTGTTGTAACAGCATTTGATACATGATAATATAAATTGTAAATATAAGTGCCGAATAAAAAAAAAAACTTGTCAAAGACCCTCAAGAAAATGAGACCATGAGCCTGATATGTACAGATTTCAATACAGTGTCAATGTATAACAAACATGTACAGAACCAGTCTAAGGAATCTAAAAAACTCACAGGAATAAAATCCCTCAGCCTCCCCTTTTCCTGGGAAAGATAACTAGTAGGAATGAGGTATATGTACACGAATCCTAATACATCATCATTCACACCAATCTTTGCAATATTTACCCAAAGGAACTGAAGAGTTGATTTATATTAACCTTTTCAGGACCTATGTAATTAATGACATTGGAACCCTCATGGTTTTATACTTGTAGGAAGGGTAAATAAATGCTAGGTAGCTAATGTTTTAGGTGTTTTCTGAGGTTGCAAGGGGCATCCTAGGGAATTACAAAGAGTCATAGAGGTGTCAACTGCAGTGCTCCCAGATTGAATAAAGCATTTTCCTGTAAGGCAGCCTCCTTTTCCCTGTATTTTCCATGTAAAACTGTTGGAATCTCTCAAGCTTTGCTCCCAACGTTCTTATATCTGCAGAACCTCTTGATGGTATTGTAACATTGTTGCACTATACAGGCACATCTGGATAGCCTGGCTGAGATGCAGTATGTCATACTCAATGGGGTCATACTTTTATCCATTTTGGCAATGTACGGACACAGGATAGCATTGATGAGATGCAGGATATTGTTTTCAGAGGGGTCCTAATTTTAACAATTTCTACAATGTACTGATACAAGTTAGCCTGGCCAAGAGGCAGTATTTCATTTTCAGTGGGGTCTTACTTTTACCCTTGTCTGAGTTCCAACAGAGGATACAGCATCTAACTGCAGAGCAGTTCCAAATTACACCCTTGGCCATCTCCCCCAATGTGTGTGTATGTGTGTAGCAATGATTTACAGTATTTTCTCTGAAGAGTTGATTTATGTTAACACTTTCAGGGACCTATCAAATTAGTGGCATTGGAACTCTTATGGTTTTATATTTGTAGGAAGGGTAAATGCTAGGAAGCTAATGTTTTAGGAGGTTTCAGAGGTTGCAAGGGGCTTCATAGAGTATTACAAATAAATCATAGGGGTTCCAACTGCAGTGTTCCCAGACAGAACAAAGCATTTCTCTGTAGGGCAACCTCACTTTCCCTGTGTTTTCCATGTAAAACTGGGACAAAACTCCTATACATTTCCCTGTATGCTCAAATCAATACATGCACACAACTAACTTCATTATGCCTGTCAGTAAAATTGCTATAACAAATGAAAGGCTGTGTTATGTGCTCTTTAGTCCTGTTACAATGTACTGACATAAGATAGCCTGGCTGAGATGCAGTATGTCATATTCAGTGGGCTAATACTTTTATCCATTCTGGCATTGTACTGACACAGGTCAGGTTTGTTGAGAAGCAGTATCACATTTTCAGGGGGTCCTAATCTTACCCATTTTTACAATGTACTGATACAGCTTAGCCTGGCTGAGATACCGTATCTTATTTTCAGTGGGGTTTTACTTTTACCCATGTTTACATCTGCGTGCAATGTACTGACACAGGACAGATTTGCTGAGATACTAATGGCTGCTGTGTGCAACGTGGCAGTGCTGATTTAAATTATGCATATGTAAGTATTGCCCATGTGTAGTCATGTCAGTGCTGCCATGATACGGCTGACTCCAGAGCAAACTGCACGAGTGAGTACCAGTCATGTGCAGTTCTGTAATCACTGCAGTATCAGTTACTTCTGACTCTGGTGTGGCAAGATCACGGCGTACTCTTTTCAACATTCTTGCTGCTCCTAAAGCTCTACACAGCCGTATTGACTCAATGCTGGCAAAGGCTAGTGGATGGGTAACACTGGGGACCACTCAACTGTCTTCATGTCCACCGGCTCTATTGGCAGGTCATTTTAGAAGGCCATCACCTTCTGGAACAAAATATGGTTCCTAATGTTACCCCTAAACTTGCCATCTGTTACCTTCAGAGCATGTCCCTGTGTCCTGCTGGACAACATATCCATATGTTCAGTCCTGTCAATATCCCTGAGATTGGGAAGATTGATCTCATGTCCCATCTCAGTCTGCTGTTCCACAGGGACAAGCAAAAGGATGAGGAGCACCCACACATGTAGAAAGCACAAGGACCACAAAAATATAATTCAGAGTCCTTTATTTAACTAAAGTGCATGATGCTTGGCAGGGGCCAGGAGAAGCATTACTTTCAGAGTAGCTTAGTAGTCACTTTTTTATGTCCACTATGTGTGGGTGCACTATGCACTTTACTTAAATGATGAACTCTGAATATTTTTGTGATCCTAGTGCTTTCTGCATATGTGGGTATGCCTCATCCTTTTGCTTGTTTCAGTTTTTTTCATTGCTGAGCACCATATTACTTGTTCTGCCACTCCAGATCCATTTTTGCTTTGTTCCACATGGAGAGGACAGTAATAACTACTAGCAAACATAAATGTGGATGTTATCTGTTAGACCCTTCCAGGTATTCCTGTTTTGAAAATGCAGCTACCCTTAACAAAGGTATCTAAACAGAAAGCCCACCAGCAAATTTCTTTTTCTGTTTAGCACTGAACACATTCTCTTTACTGCTGCAGTAAATGTAAACACTGGAGGAAATATGAAGAAACTGATAGAGGAAAGCTTACAAAGGGTGTCAGTTGGCATTTTACTGTATGGGACTGCATGAATATGCAGAACTAAAAAATGCTACATAAATTCACTGCCACTAAGTAAGTGGTGGGGGGGGGGATTTGTCAACACAAAAAGGGGGCTTGGTTTGCACTCACAGAGGACTGAGAAGATCAGTTTTCCTATGTGGGACAGTGACTCACAGGGTGTAAAAAGTTGAGGTTATTGAAAATATGATGGATCACAATGATCTACATAGCCCATTTTCTTAATGCAGAGATTTTGTCATCAAAGAAGAAAAAAGGTGGGTTTGAATTGACAACTGTCTGATATTTTTCACAATCCCCCTCTCAAAAAAGAATACTGTCACCAACTTGCTGCACTATAAAACCACACCAAATAATTTAGCATCTATGCCAAGCTCCATGCTGCATTATTTTCAGCAGGGTCTTTATAGAGTACAGTACCACAATACAGTTTCTTTACCTTATCCTCACTTTCATCTGAAAGCACCCTGACCCACTTTCTGCCATGATATCATAATATTTAGGGCTTGATTAAGTCAAGCTGTTTCCAGAGTTCCTCCCCATGGACCAAGTTAAACTTTTTCAATGCCAAAAAAAAAAGACTAGCAATGCATTCCATGGCTTTGAATAAATATAATATGGGGTGGTATTATACTTTGTGCATTATTGCATTCTATGATTCTAATATGTTCACCTATTAATTTATGAGGCTATGTTGAATTTTGCAAATGCGGGCTCATAACTTTTGTAATATTCAACAATTTTACCACAACATTTCAACATAGCCATTTTGAAACAGAGACTCATGACAGCTGTCCTTTTTCAACTCCTGCCCAATGTGTGTGTTTACAGCCCAAAATCTGATTTTGCAGTCCCTGCACAACATCACCTTTATGCCAGGAGTTAAATATTTTCTCTGCCATTCTTTATGAGCTAGGTTCGTCATAAGGCTGTGTTGAAAATTTGGTTCAAAAATATTTAAAAAAATAATAATTTTGAATATTTTAAACCCAGATTCATCTCCTGCATCCCTATTGGCTCTGGCCAGAGTTTGTTTACTCAGTGGGGTCACTTTAATTGCAGCTGTGAGTGGCCATATGGGTACCATGTTTTCTCACTATATAAAGCAGAATTGATTTTAAAATATGGAGAAGCTTGTCTGTGCAATGGTTTTAAGCAGATGACACTTGAAATATTGCTACACTGTGCAAAGAGCTGAATCTTAGTAAGCATTCAAAAGTGTGTTATTGCAATACCTGAGAATGAATTACTGAATGTGTCTTAATACATTTGCACTTGGGCAGCAATAATTTGATGGTATGCTATTACTCTGCATTTTCACTATGTGCTGCCTCTAAAAAATATGTTTTTAATTTGATGTAGTAGCAATATTAATGAAACAGAACACTCAATACCTCAGTTTTGGATACATTATTCATAACTGATTAATCTATTAGTTTAAAGATAGGGTCAGGTATGAAAACACAAATGGTACTTTGAAACACTTCCCCCTGATGAAGCTGTTTGGTGATATGTAGGGGTGTTTCCATTTGCATTCCATCTGCTGCTGTGCGTAAGCACTTTACATAAAATAAGTTGAATCCAGCTACATTGAGTGCACAGCTGTTTTGTTTTCACCTTTGTATCTTGGGTCATGAAAATATGCTTCAACCCTGTGACCAGATAGATTAGGCAGATGGAACAAACAGATAACCTAGATAACTAGATACAGTAGATAGACAGACAGATAGACAGAAAACTAGATAGATAGGCAGGCAAACAGACAGACAGATATCATTGGCTCACTGCTGGCACACAAGCCAGCAGCATATATCCATCTGCAGCTGCAGCTGCGGATAACTAAACAACCCTGTTCTCAGACTGAAAATGCAAGTAAACAGTTCCTCTCGCTAAGGTGGGCACCCAGAATTTTAGGTTGCCCAGAAACAATATGTAGGCATATTTTGATAAAACTAACACCAGAATCTAGCTAAACAGGTCCTGTTTACCTAGGTTCAGGTGTTAGTTTTTTGAAAGTAGATAATTTTTATGTATTTTCAATGTTTTTAGTCATTAAACAAGATGGTGGCCATCACAATTGGTATGTTTTTCTCACGACAAGTAAATCATTTTTCATGACAAGTAAATTATTTCTCGTGATAAGTAAATCATAAAAAATAAGCCCTCACTATTGGTGTTTTTTTATGAGTCATATCAGAAGGTTATCCAAAAATCCTTAAATCTGAGGAATTTTCAATATTAAACAAAACTAAATTGAAGAGCATTACCTCAGTACAAATTGCTTCTATCCAGTTTTGTGAGAAAATTCTGCACCATCTAGACTGTATGTGAGACCAAAATTAAAAAAAAGTTAACCAATGTGAAAAATATTCACTTTTCCAAAAAACATTCTTCCATGTCTTAGAAACTGCAGAAGATGCTGGCACAAAACTTTTTGTGTCTTGAGACTTTGCTACCCTGACTGCACATGCAACGTTTTAGGCTATTCCACCAAAGAGTAGCAAAATTATTGAGGTACAAAGTTAGAGGTTTAACATTAAATGTCCTACTCAGCACTAAATATGGGGGTGCAACTATACCCCTATAATATATATTCTTTGCAAAAAAACTTCATTAATGCACCAGTTAGAGTTCAACTTAATGACACAAAAGTAGGTACATTTTGAATTAGGGCTTCTGCCCCTAACTCCCCACCACATCATCAAAGCAGCAAAAGGAAAAGAAAAGTTAGGGTTTTGAGTCTTGGCAAATCAATGATGGGGTCATTCTTGGTGTTGTCAACCCTAATGCTCACCCCTCCTCTCAGCCTATAGCCTTGGTCTGAAGCACAAGCTACAGCTCCAAGACAGTGCCTCATAGTGATTCACTCTTCAAAGGTAGAGAAGTATGCTTTGCCACACGTTGCCAACACAATCTGTTTCAACTTTCTTCAAACAGGGCCCACTGTTAGAGTTGACAGCCTTAAGGAAGACCTCACCACTGATTTGTCAAGAGTCCGGAGACCCAAAACTGTAATTTTTTTCCCTTTTGCTGCTTGGGGTGGGGGTTAGGGTTGGAAACCATAATGCCACATTTCTTCACTTTTGTGGCATTAAATTGAACTCTAACTGGTGCACTGACAATTTTTTTTTTTTTGCAAGGAATTTATTTTCTTTTTGAGATTGTGGAATTGTATCCTTATTCACACAGGTACCAATAGGATCTGCATTAACTGATGCAGATGCCAAGGGCCTTCTTGGCCCTGCACCAAGGGAAGACTCCATCTGCCTAAAAAAGTGTAGCAATGGATGTCAGGAATTCACGGGTTTGTCTGGTGAGCTGAGGGCATGCAGTGCCCCTGGTCCCTGCACTTCCATGTAGCCATGGATACAGATGCACAGGGCAAAGAATTCATCTGTTAGCCAAGGCACAGTGCCCTCTGGTCCCTGCGCTTCCATGTAGCTATGGATACAGATGCACAGGGCAAAGAGTTCATCTGTTAGCCAAGGCACAGTGCCCTCTGGTCCCTGCGCTTCCATGTAGCTATGGATACAGATGCACAGGGCAAAGAATTCATCTGTTAGCCAAGGCACAGGGCCCTCTGGTCCCTGCACTTCCATGTAGCCATGGATACAGATGCACAGGGCAAATAGTTCATCTGTTAGCCAAGGCACAGTGCCCTCTGGTCCCTGCACTTCCATGTAGCCATGGATACAGATGCACAGGGCAAAGAATTCATCTGTTAGCCAAGGCACAGTGCCCTCTGGTCCCTGTGCTTCCATGTAGCCATGGATACAGATGCACAGGGCAAAGAATTCATCTGTTAGCCAAGGCACAGTGCCCTCTGGTCCCTGTGCTTCCATGTAGCCATGGATACAGATGCACAGGGCAAAGAATTCATCTGTTAGCCAAGGCACAGTGCCCACTGGTCCCTGCACTTCCATGTAGCCATGGATACAGATGCACAGGGCAAAGAGTTCATCTGTTAGCCAAGGCACAGTGCCCTCTGCCAACCATGGGTGCAGAAGTGTAGAGCTCTCTGCCAAGAGAACAGTTGTCTTCACTATATGGTACCTGGGCCTTTGTGAACAAGTCAGCAGCTTTCATTCACTGGCCTGGAGGCTGTTGTGTGACAGCACCATTCCCTCACCTTCACCCCATCCAACAGGGCCACTGAGCTTACCCCTAAACTCAGCTCACTGGCAAGTAATCCCAAAGCATACCCACTAGGGTAAAGACTGGCACTACACACAAAGCTTTAAAACAATTTTATATATTTTCTTTTTAAATTTTTACTCTACATTTTCAAGATAGTCATTTTATGACTTCCCTTATAAACATGACAGGTAGCATTTATTTTTGAGACTGTGGAATCATATCCTTACCACTGAGGCTTTGGCTGAAATGTCATTTCACACCAGAAGTCTGAAAACAAGTCTCATCCAAGAATTAACAAGCATTTGTCAATGCTGAAAGTTCACAGTTGGTATTACAGTTGTACATACTGGCCCAGATATTCAAAAGGGGTTGCACATGGTACAACAGTGTTGCACCATGCGCAACCCACTGATGCGCCCTGGCACGATATTCAAAAGGGAAAAGTGTGTGGCACAAATCCCGATGCGCCAGAGCACATCAGTAATGTATGCAGGTGCAGGTGGGGGGGTATGCCCATGCATACCCTGCACAGCCCAATATTTAGCCCAGGATGTTGTGCAGAGCCATATATGCACAACCCCTACCTGCACCAGCAGAAAGGTGATCCCCCCAAAAAAGGAACAACTGATGGCCACCCACAGGTGAGCTGCCACATTGCAGGGTGCAACACAGCAGCTGCCACCCACCCGAGCTCCGGCTGCACCTGGTGGCACCCCCATGCCTGATCACAGGCATTTGTAAAAAAAAAAAAAATCAGAAATCTGTCCAATATCCCTGGTGGTCCAGTGGACCACTGCCCGCCTGATCGTGGGCTCAGTAAAATAAGTATATCCCCAAAATCCCTGGTGGTCCAGTGGACCTGCCCACCTGATCAAGAGTTAAGTAATAAAATTATATCCCCAATATCCCTGGTGGTCCAGTGGATCCTCCACATCACCCGCCCACTGAATCCCACCGCCCCGCTCCCCCCATCAGTGGTGGGCGGCAGCACCCCACCCACCTGCCGTCCCGCTGCCACCGCCCACCGACTGACACTGTCGGTAGGACTGTATGCCCATTGGTCCACAGCGTGAGCCAATGGGCATGCAGCCCATACCGTACTACACATTCCAGATATGTGAATGGGATCCCATTCACATATCTGGAATGATGCATACAATATGAGCTGCATGCCCGATGGCTCAGGCTGCAGATCAATATGGCTACCCCGATATGTCAGTCATCGGTGAGTGAGGGCAGCATCTTGAGGGTGCTGCCACCCACCGCTGACAAGGCGGTAGGGGGCGGTGGGATTCAGTGAGCGGGTGGGGTGGGGGTACTGGACCACCAAGGATATTGGGGATATAATTTTATTACTTAGCCAGCGATTGGGCGGGCAGGTCCACTGGACCAAAAGGGATTTTGGGGATATATTTATTTTACTGAGCCCGCGATTGGGTGGGCAGCGGTCCACTGGACCACCAGGGATATAGGACAGATTTATTTATTACAAATACCCGTGATCAGGCAGACAGCGGTCCACTGGACCACCAGGGATTTGATTTTCCTTTTTTTTTTACTGCAGTCCGTGATTGGGCTGTGGAGCACATTGCCAGCTGCAGGTGGCGTCAGTCCTTGACGGCTGCTGCCTGGCAGGGCGCCAGGTGAAGTGGTCGGGGAGTGGCGTACCTCCGTACGCAGTCGTTATACGATGGGCGTAAATGGCCCCATTTGTGTCTTGCATACATTATGGCCCCATTTACATGTCAAGTTTTGAATATCACGGTTGCTGTGTATAGCGCAATGGAACTTGCACTAGCGCATCCCCATGCTCCACTCTGGCCACTTGCGCTGGTGCAGTGCCACTGTGCCATGCACACTGCGGGTGGCCAGGGTGTGATATTCAATGATGCTGTGCCATGGCACAGCTCTGTTGAATATTGCCCAGTACACACCCCTGCGCAGCCAAGTTGCGCTGCGCCCAAGCTTGCACCACAGCCTGTCGTAGTTTGAATATATGGGCCACTGTATTTTGCTGTTGTATATGCTGTGTTTCTTATGTTCTCCCAGCACTGGTTACTGTCATCAGGGTTCTGAATCCCACAACCATGTTTGGACCCCAAGCAAGGCTCACTCCTCTACATCACTGCTCAGCCTGACCACATCCCTGCTCCACAACACTGCTCAGTCCTCAGAACATGCAATAATATGAGCACAATTGACAGCCAACCTAACTGACAGATTGAGCTAGAGAAAAAGGACTGAGGGGGTTAATGTTAAAAAAGGAAGATGAGATAGCATTTCACTCCTGTTGTGCTACTCTATCTTACACACAAGGGATGAACATATAATGAAACAACTAATTGTTAGCTGGTAACCCCCCCCACCACCATGTCTCTCTGTCTGTCTCGTCTGGATGGCAGAAGTCAAAGATTTATTTTGCCACCCTGCCCTTTCCCTGTAGACAAAGAAACAGTGAAGCCAGGGAAAAATAAACTTTCATTTCTGATTTCTGGAACTGTTAAATATCTCGTGCCCTCCCATAGTCTGCCTCTCTCCCCCTCCTCTGGATTGCACATGTCAAAGATTTATTTTGCCAGCCTGCCTTTGCCCTGTACACACAGACAGTCTGGGGCCAGGGAAAAAAAAGAAACTTTTATTTGGGATTTCTGGGACTGTTAAATGTCTTGTGTCCTTCCCCCATGTCACTCTCTCTCCCCCCTCTCTGGATGCTACAAGTGAAAGATTTAGTTTGCCAGCCTGCCATTGCCCTGCACCCACAGCTGCACTGAAGCCAGGGGAAAAAAAGCAACTTTTATTTGGGATTTCTGGGACTTTTAACACAATCTTTCTTTTGCTCTCTCTCTCTCTCTCTCTCTCTCTCCCCTCTGGATGGCACAAGTCAAAGATTTATTTTGCTAGCCTGCCCTTGTCCTGTACACAATCACACTAAAGTCAGGAAAAAAATAAACTTTTATTTGGGATTTATTGGACTGTTAAATTTGTTGTGCCCCCCCACCATAGTGCCACTCTCTCTCTCTCTCTCTCTCTCTCTCTCTCTTTCTCCCTCTCCCCTATGGATGGCACAAGTCAAAGATTTAATTTGCCAGACTGTCCCTGCCCTGTATCCACAGCCACACTGACGCCAGGAAAAAATAAACTTTAATTGAGATTTCTGGGACTGTTAAATTTCTCATGCCCCCCCACCATATCTCTCTCTCTCTCTCTCTCACACCCCCCCAGATGGCACAAGTCAAATATTTATTTTGCCAGCCTGTCCTAGCCATGTACACACAGCTACTTTGAAGCCAGGAAATAAAGAAACTTTTATCTGGGATTTATGTGACTGATATTTTTAGTTCCCCCACTACCACCACCACCATCACTGTAGTGCCTCTCTCCTTCCCCTCTCCCCTATGGATGGCACAAGTCAAAGATTTATTTTGCCAGCCTGTCCTTGCCATGTACCCACAGCCAGGAAAAAAAGGCACTTTTAATTGTGATTTCTGGAACTGTTAAATTTCTTGTGTCCCCCTCCCCATAATCTCTCTCTTTCTCTCTCTCTCTCTCTCTCTCCTTTTTGATGGCACAAGTCAAATGTTTATTTTGCAGTCTGTCCTTGCCCTGAACACACAGCCAATTTGAAGCCAGGAAAATAAGAAACTTTTGTTTGGAATTCCTGGGACCGTTAAATTTCTCATACCCCCCCCCCCCCACAGTCTCAGTCTCAGTCTCTCTCTCTCTCTGTCTGTCTGTCCTCCGGGTGGCACAGGTCAAAGATTTATTTTGCCTGGCTGCCCTTGCCCTGTACACACAGACACACTGAAGTCCGGAGAAAAAAGAAACTGTTATTCTGTGCAATCTCTCTCTCTCTCTCTCTCACTTCTGGATGGTGCAAATCATAGATTTGTTTTGCCAGCCTTCCCTTGTCCTGTACACACAGCCACACTGAAGCTAGGAAAAAATAAACTTTTATTTGGGATTTCCAGGACTATTAAATTTGTCATGCAAAGTAGAAAGCAATTCCACATCACAGGTGCAAACACAGATTTTCGACAGCATTTGAAAAATGACAGCTGTGACATAGAGAAGCTCAGGTAATAAGAAGGCTATGTTGAAAATGTGGGTGAAAATATTTAAGATTTCCACAGTTATAAGTGTGTGTACCAAAACTGCAATGCATGGGCATTACTTTGTCATTTTTTCATATTTTTGATCCCAGATGTTGAACATGGTCTTCTTATCACCCAGCTTCTTGAACCCCATAAGTGAATATTTTGGAATACGTGTTTTGGGCAGGATGTGAAACATGACAGCTGTACTGTTCACGAGTTGGTGTGATAAAATGGCTATATTGAAAATCTAGAGTGAAAATATTGAAAATGACCAAAGTTACATGCATGCATAGAACATTTTGAACACCTGCATGTAACTCAGCCATTTGTAGTAGTGTTTTCACAAAATTTTCAACATGGCTTTTTTGTGACCCCACTGCATGAAGAGTGCCACAGTCATTTTGTTCATTGGTCCTGAAAGGTGATTTTGCACAGTTTCTGTGCCATTTTGCATCACAGATGTGAAAACATATTTTGAGCAGGATGTGAATAATGGCAGCTGTACTGTTCATGACGGGGAGTGAAAGAATGGCAATGTTGTGAATTTGTAGTGAAAATATTAAAAATTGATGAAGTTATGAGCACACATTGAACGATTTCAATTGCTGTGCATAACTTGGGTGTTGTTTGGTGTGTTTGCACCAAATTTTCAACATGGGCTTTTTGGGACCCCATCTCACGAACACTAACACTGTCATTTTGTCACTCGGTCCCAAAAGGCGATTCCGCACAGCGACTGCGAAATCATCTTTCAGGACTGAATACCAAAATGACAGTGCCAGTGTTCATGAGGTGGAGTCCCAAAATCTCCATGTTGAAAATTTGGTGCACAAATATTGAAATATGGCAGAGATATCAACATTAGTTGAAAATGCCATTGACAGCCACTATACAGAACTTACCTTAATTCTTCAGTTTGTGGTTCAACTTTGAAAAACGCAGACAAGTTCTGGTCCACAGAAGATGACAGCCACTGACCTTGGATGGTAAGTATAGAGCAAGGGGGTTGTGGTGGGGGGGGGTTGCTCAGTGGGAGAGTCAGGATAGGGAAGGGGAGACAACAAGGGACTGTTTTCTTTTTTACAGGAAAATAAAGACTTTGGGGGACTGTTTTCTTTTTTTTATATACACAGACGGATTACTGGAACATTTTGGCATACTTGGAGAGGTCTCTCAAGTGTCCCATAGTATTGGGAAGGGGGGACTCCTAGCACTGACATAGAGATTGTGCCCCTCCCTTTGTCAGGTTTAATTCATAGGCAAGGGCAGAGCAGTCCCCAAGGGAAGAAATGATTGAGGAACCACACCATGGCTACAGATGAGCCCCGATGGGCTGTATAATGGTGGGTGGTGGTGGAGGGCAGCACAAAAGCAAGTAAGGAATGCATTTGGATGTCACAGATCAGCTGTTTGCTGGCTGGTGTTCACCCTGCACATCAAAGAAAAAGCCACCATATGTTTGGTGTGGCTTTTCTTCACAAGTATTCAAGGTTTATTTGTTCTGCAATAGCTATTACAATTAAAACAGACAAACTTAAAAGCATATATAAATAAAAATGTTGTGCACTTTTGTTCAACATATTCCATAAATATTTGCATCAGTGCTTGATCTATATTCAGTAATAACATAATTCTCTCATCCTGGAATAGATAATCATACCTGAGCACTGAAAGGTGAACAAGTACACAATTGAGTTATATCATGTTTAAACAAACATGTCAATTTAGATATAGCTTAGAATATTTAAACTATAATTTCAGGCAGAGCAAGCTTGTGCCTCCATAAACTGGAGTCCATTTACTGGTGGGCAATATTCAGGCTTCATTTACTCACCATGAAGTCTCCATAGGAATTTTTTATAAATTATTTTCCTTCTAGCCATGCCAGAGAGCACACCATTTATCTTGACTCAAAATCTGGGGAGATAGAAAAGGAAAACACATCGCTTAACTGAGCATAGTAACTTTGATTCAGTTCTGGCCAGAAAAGAACCCTGTTTCCCTAGGCAACAACAGCTTACCTACAAACAATAAGAAAAATGCATATCAGCATGTACAGTTCACTCCAGTAAGGTAAACTTAATGTTACCCTCCTTCAACTTGGAGTAAGTCAGTCTCCACTGTCTCTTCTCTCCAAAACTCCAGAGTCACACTCCTCTCTTTCATCCAGTGCTTTTAATGGCCATAAAGCAAAGACCAACAGCAGTCCAAACAAAAAAGCAGAACAAGAACTAATCACATTTTATTTCAATTAATTCCATCTCTCTGTTCAACAGTATTTTACACTGCCAACTCCAACAGTCTGAGAAAACACCAACCAGTTGAAAAAAAAAGCCAAGTGTTAGGCATGAACAGACAAAAACAGCAGGCGACACAGCTACACAGAGACAAAGTGTGCTTTGCAAAAGCACAGTTCTAAAGATGATTTTCAAGCAACTTAACTTTCAATCTTGATTCCATGGGCAAGCCTTTTACTTATTCAAGGCTGAGGAGCAAAAATCTTGATGGATGGAGGGAGCGGAGCAGCATGCAGTCACCTTGCTGCTCTGCCCCCTCTGGATGAGCTGTCCCTTCATGAGACTTGTCTTCAAAAGTAGTGGACATTTCTGCCCATGAAAAAAAACAGTGTCACAATTAGACTGCCAGATTGGTGTGGCACTGTTGAGTCCCTTGCAGAGCTCTCTGCATTGGACAGACAGTGTCACATCCCTCAAAAGGCACTTATAGCAGGAAGTTCACTGTGCATGCATGCACAGCGAACTTAAAAAATGTCATCTGTCACGTTTATGAGGTGGTGTGTAAAAATGACTGTTTTGTAAGTTTGGACTCAAAATATTGAAAATTACCAAATTTATAAGTTAACATTGAAATATTGCAATGTTCACACGTAACCTGGGCATTTTAACATATCTGTACACCAAATTTTCAGCATAGCCTTCTTATAACCCTGTCTCGTGAACCTGGTAGGTGAAAATTTTCAAATCCCTGCTGAAATGTTGTGTGCCACAGGTAGGAAAGCACATTTTGGCTCAGATTTGCAAAATGATGATTGTCACATTCATGAGGAGTGGGGGAAAAAAAGGCTATGCTGAAAATTTGGGGTCAAAATATTAAAAATTTCCAAAGTTATGACTATGAGGGAGTATAGAGAATGTTCAATGTACCCTTATAACTTTGTCATTTTTACATATTCTGACATCAGATTTTTAACAAAGCCTTCTTATGATCCTACCTCAGGAACAAGGGTGGTGAAAATGTTGAAATCCTGCCTGCAGAGTCATTTTGCAAAGCTCCTGTGAAATCACATTTTGTGCCAGATTTCCATTATGCCACCTTCATTGTTCATGAGGTGGGTCTCAAAAAGATCATGTTGAAAATGTAGGGGTCAAAATATGTAAAAATTAAAACTTATGAATCAAAGTTCAAATCCCATTGAAATACATTGAACAGCACTTACCTAATTTGCTCATATCACAGTTGCCAGTTGTAGTAGAAAGATTTGTATTCGATTGGAAAGTGGATTCGATTGGAAAGTGGATCTATCTAGACATGTTCAGGCGAATGAGTGTGTGTGTGTGTGTCAGGGGTTTGGTGTGGGAGGTCAGGGTAGGCAGGGTGTGTGTTTGTGGGGTCACATTAGTGAGGGACATTTTATTTTTTACAGGGTAAAAAAACATTGAGGGATGATTTTCTTTTTTCAGGGACTTAGTCAACATTGGGGATTGGGCACTGCAGCATTGGGCTACTGTTCAGTGGCATGGGGGGGTACCCAGATGCCACCATGTACAAAATCAGAATGGGTGTGAGTGACCTGGAGGGGAGTTGAGAGGAGTGGTACTGGTGATGGGCATCTCAGTCCACTTATAAAATATATGATGTGATAGTAATATATAATATTTATATCTCTTACATAAAATATAAGAACACATTGGGAAGGATGGGTGGGTGACCTGGGGGGGAGATGCAATACCAGAAATGGGCACACCAGTATGCTTAAGAAATAAACAGATAGATGGGCATCCCAGTGCCATCATGTATAAAATGGGAACTGGGGCAGGCTACCTGGAAGTGAGAGGAATTAAGAGAAGCTGTGCTAGGTGTGGGCACCCTGGTCTGCTAGTATAATATAAAAAAACTTGGGAAGGGCAGGTGGATGACCAGAAAAGGGAGGGTGGGACAAGCAGTACCAGGATGGATGGGCACCCCGGTCCACTTAAGAAATAAATAGACAGATAGATAGAGAGACAGACAGACAGACAGACAGACAGACAGACAGACAGACAAAGACAAAGATATAGAGACAGACAGAGAGAACAGGAGATCAGCAGCTCACTGGTTGAACTGAAGATGGCAGTATGACTCCAACTGTGGCTTCAGCATTCAAGAAATTCCTGCTGTTCTCATACAGAGAACACAGGTGGGTGGCCCCTCTCACTACGCTGGGCACCCTGGATTTTGGATGCCCAGAAAAGGTATTTCTGGCAAGTTAAAAAAAAACTGCAGAATCTAGCTAAATGGGTCTAGTGTAGTTAGGGTCAGGTATTTGCTTTGTTTTTTAAATATATCATTATGTATTTTCAGTGTTTGTAAGTTAAAACAAAATTGTGGCCATCACGATTGGTATTTCATGAAAATAAGCCCTCACAACAGGTATTGTTTAACCATTTGCTTTTCTCAGTTATCCCCCCCAAAATCCTTATAACTCTGGAATCATATAATACAGTATTTTTACATGAACCCTTTGAAAAGCATGCTCTTTGCGTAGCCTTCTTCAACCCTGAAAATTTCATGAAAAAACTCCACATGATCTAGGCTGTAGGTGACAGCAATGCTAAGTATAGGGAAACTAATTGTTGTTTTTTTTTCCAGTTTTTGGCACTCCATATCTTGGAAATCAAACAAGATTCTGTCACGAAACTTTGCATGTCTTGAGACTCTCAGGTTGACAGCATATGCGAAACTGTGGCTATTTTGTCAACACCAAAGTTATTATAGAGCAAAAATTGGGGTTTACATTAAATAGCCTACTCAAACCTAACTACAGGGGTGCTACCATGCCCCTATAAATAAGTTCTCAGTCACAAAGACTAGATTGATACAACCATGGCATTCATGTGTCAAAATGCAATTTCCTCCATCTTCATACTTCATTCATGAGTTTACAAGGATTTCACAGGAGATTCCAAGCATGTAGATTTTCATGGGAAACCTGTCTTCCATGACAATGTGATTTACATAGTGTTATATATACTGTAGATATATATATATATATAGGGTTATACAGGAGGTGAGCCAGGCTGCAATGCTGTTATTAACGTTTCTGACAGTAAGATGCTACAGAATTCTGCTATGACACAATATAGTCCAATGGCAAGTACTCTAATTGCTCAAGCAGGAGAGTGTGACATGCTTTTCACAGAGTGTTGCACCATGGCTGAATCTGCTATACAAATATGAATCCAAAATATAATGTAGCGCGTCATAGTTTAACAAAGAAATTATCAAATATCACTTAAGTACATATTTCATGTTTGTTCTCTTATACAGCATGTCTAGCCCTCAGTATTACCCCCACCATACCCTCTCACACACACGCACCCATACAATCTGATGAAATGTAAGTGCACACATTCATTACTTACTAGCTTTAGGTCTAGCAGAATAAATCTGAATTACACCTCTATACATCATAAAAGAAAAAGTGCTTTCAGGTCTCCAAAAAGCAAGAACATTTTTAGCTTTTATTGAAAAATTATACATCATAAATGTGGTCATGGTAAAAATAATGCAAGACAACGCAACCTTTGAATAAACCATACAAAAATAAACAGTCAGAAATGTTTAAAAAACACTTTTATATAATAATACTATTTGAGGTGAGCTCAATAAAGAATATTACAAATGACAGAGAATATAGGGAGCAAATCCACGCCAGTCTTACTGCTACCTGCCACCTGTGTGCTACATGTAACTGCATCAAATGTCTGATTTAAAGGCACTGACCGTGGGGCAGAAAAGGGGAAAATACTGTATTACCTACTAATACTGATTGGAATGTTGTGGGGTTTCTACTAGACGTGCTCTGAACATGCACTACAAGTTTTGGAATGCTGTCTCTGGACAATACAAACAACCACATCTGGGTGAACTGATGTATCCTGTACAATGACTTATTTGTCTGGATTGTCCCATGATGCGCAACATAATTTATCAGGATCTGGATCCAGATACCTCATAGTCCACTGCAGTATAAGCAAGATAAAATCTGGGCTTACATTATCATTATCTGGTGATACTAAAGATACAATGGATTCTCTAAGCATCTCTGCTTTCAGTAAGTTCACAGAATTTCTACCTGACAGCAGTAGGGGTGATGTGGGAACAGTATGCTACCTGGAGGCTGAGTGATTGTGTTTAATTTCCCTACAAACCTCATAAACATTGTGACCTTAGTATGACATCACAACTGACCAAGAACAACTTACCTTGTGCTAGACTGGTCACTTGTGATGTCATAATAAGTAAAGTAACAATACTGGTAAGTTACGAAGGGACCAGGACTGAAAATATCAGCTTTCGGGGAGGGTGCCATTCTCTGTATCACAGCTAATTGCATCAGTAGATTGGTGGGAGACCCAATGATTACAGGCCTACAAGAAACAAATAAAAAAATGAAAGGACCTGAATAGAGAGATTTATCATTGGCAAAATGAAAAGAAACACTTAGAATATGAAAAGTAACAATAGGCTACTTTTACAAATTAGCAACGTATAATGGCTGCTTCTTTTGGAACTGCAAGCATTTTAATGCACCAATAGACAGAAACAGCATCATTTTTGCCACAGTAGGTTTGCTCACATTTTGGAATAAATGTTCAGTCATTGTCACACATGATTTGGGATATGGCTGATAGGTCATTAAAAAAAAATATAAAAATGGATAAAGGAAATCCTGCATCCTGATTGGTCAGGACCCGTGCCCTCATAGGACAACAACCCTGCTGCTGGCGTTTTTAATGCCAAGCAGGACATAGCATGGCCAACATATCCATGCCTGCCATGTTAGCACTGTAAATACAGTATTTGCCATAAGACATTAAAAAAACACATTTTGTACAGTTTTAAAACACTTTGCACCACC
Organism: Neoceratodus forsteri; assembly: GCA_016271365.2. Classification (NCBI taxonomy): domain Eukaryota; kingdom Metazoa; phylum Chordata; order Ceratodontiformes; family Ceratodontidae; genus Neoceratodus; species Neoceratodus forsteri. Next base: position 323,128,657 of record CM057450.1, on the reverse strand, counting down.
AAACCACCCAATTAAACTTTAAGTTAGGTACCTTTACGTTGTTCTGTATTTGTACCTTGCAACCTCCCCAGTCATATCTGAAAATAGTCTTTTTACATCTAGTGTACTTACCTGGTAAACAAAAGCTAAATAAAATAAACTAGCTGTAGAAAAATAGCAAACTCTGGCATTGAGGTCCTTTCATTTTTTTATTTGTTTCTTGTAGGCCTCTAATCCTTGGGTCTCCCACCAATCACTGCTCACAGCAGGACCACACCAGACCCCTCCCTCTCCCCTGCTGCCCATTTATTCTTTACTTCCCCTGCTCACAGCAGGAACACACCAGGCCCTTTCCTCCTACACTGCTGCCCATTTCTTCTTCACTTTCCCTGCTCACAGCAGGACCGCACCACCCCCCCTTGCACTGGTGCCCATTTCCTCTTCACTTTCCCTGCTCACAGCAGGACTGCACCAGGCTCCTCCCCTCTACACTGCTGCCCATTTCAGGAACAGTGGGAGAATTCAAGAATGCATGGGACAGGCATAAGGCAATTCTAGTGGGGGGCAGGAGGAAGTAAGCTGTTGATTAACTAGAATCTGCAGCCTATCCATCAGGTAGGGAAATGGGCAGACTGGGTGGGCCAAGCAGTCCTTATCTGCCATCAAATTCTATGTTTCTGTTTCATCTTCACTTCTCTAGCTCACTACAGGACACACCAGGCCCCTCCCCTCTACACTGTTGCCCATTTCCTCTTCACTTTCCCCATTCACAGCAGGACCACACCAGGCCCCTCCTCTCTACACTGCTACCCATTTCATCTTCGTTTCCCTCACTCACAGCAGGACCACACCAGGCCCTGCCCCTCTACACTGCTGCCATTTCATCACTTCCCCTGCTCACAGAAGGACTGCACCAGGAACTCACCCCCGCACTGCTGCCCATTTACTTACTTCCCCCTCTGTGAGTAGGACTGCACCATGCCCCCCACACTTCTGCCCATTTACTCTTTACTACCCTCGCTCACAGCAGGACCGCACCAGGCCCTTCCCCCACACTACTTCCCATTTACTCTTCACTTCCCCCACTCACAGCAGGATCGCACCAGGCTCCTTCTCCTACACTGCTGCCCATTTCCTCTTCACTTACCCCACACACAGCAGGACTGCACCAGGCTCCTCTCCTTGCACTGTTGCCCATTTACTCTTCACTTCCTCCGCTCACAGCAGGACCGCACCAGGCCCCTACCCCCAGCACTGCTGCCCATTTACTCTTCACTTGTACCGCTTACAACAGAACCACACCAGGTCCCTCCCCTCTGTAATTCTGCCCATTTATTCTTCACTTCCCCTGCTCACAGTAGGACCGCATCAGGCCCCTCGCCCCTCACTGCTGCACATTTACTCTTCATTTCCCCACTCACAGTAGGACCACACCAGGCCCCTCCCCCCCTGCACTGCTGCCCATTTCCTCTTCACTTCACCCAATCACAGCAGGACTCCACCAGGCCTCCACCCCCTGCACTGCTGCCCATATCCTCTTCACTTTCTCCGTTCACAGCAGGACCGCACCAGGCCCCTACTTCCTACACTGATGCCCATTTACTCTTCACTTCCCTCACTCAGAGCAGGATCTCACCAGACCCCTTCCCTCTGTACTGCTGCCCATTTACTCTTCACTTCCCCCACTCACAGCAGGACCACACCAGGCCCCTCCCCTCTACATTGCTGCCCATTTAATCTTCATTTCCCCAACTCACAACAAGACCACACAAGGCCCCTCTCCTCTACACTGCTGCCCACTTCATTGCCACTTCTTCCACTCACAGCAGGACACACCAGGAACTCACCCTTGCACTGCTGCCCATTTAATCTTCACTTCCCCCACTCACAGCAGGTTCGCACCAAGCCCCTTCTCCTACACTGCTGCCCATTTCCTCTTCACTTACCCCACTCACAGCAGGACTGCACCAGGCTCCTCCCCTTGCACTGTTGTCCATTTACTCTTCACTTCCTCGAATCACAGCAGGTCCACAACAGGCCCCTCATCTCTGCACTGCTCCCCATTTACTTTTCACGTCCCCCACTCATAGTAGGACTGCACCAGGACCCTAACCCTTGCACTGCTGCCTATTTACTCTTCACTTATCCCACTCACAGCAGAACCACACCAGGCCCCTCCCTTCTGTAATTCTGCCCATTTATTCTTCACTTCCCTGCTCACAGTAGGACCACATCAGGCCCCTCCCCCCCCTGCACTGCTGCCCATTTCCTCTTCACTTCTTTCGCTCACAGCAGGACACACCAGGTCCCTCCCCTCTACACTGCTGCCCATTTCATCTTCACTTCTGCTGCTCACAACAGGACACACCAGGCCCCTCCCCTCTACACTGCTGCCCATTTCATCTTCACTTCTCCCACTCTCAGCAGGACACACCAGGCCCCTCTTCTCTACACTGATGCAAATTTCATCTTCACTTCTCCTGCTCACAGCAGGACACACCAGGCTCCTCCCCTCTACACTGCTGCTCATTTCATCTTGACTTCCCCCGCTTACAGCAGGACTGCACCAGGAACTCACCCTTGCACTGCTGCCCATTTCCTCTTCACTTCCTCCATTCACAGCAGGACCTCACCAGGCCCTTGCCCTCTGCACTGCTGGCCGTATACTTTTCACTTATCCTTCCTTTCCACCACCCAAAATGTGCTGCCTTTGCTGTGACTGGGACTATGAGAATTGCAGTATGAACTACCACCTGCGGCTATCACAAATGTTCTGCCTGTCATAGCACTGGAACGCCAGTTCCAATTGTTCACAAAGAGAAATAGAGCTTTATCTTAGCTGCCACACGGCTTTACAGTAAGACTCTTGGTTGGTGCTTGCAGTCCACTTCCTCAGTCAGCGTCTGTTGACTTGCTAAGAGCCAGCAGCTTTCACACTTTCACTCCTCAAGCACTTTTTGGTAAGGCTCCAGGCCAGATAATACTGCTACAAATTTGGGGGGGGGGGGACATATTATGTAGGCAATATGCAAAAGAAAAAAACTACTCTCTAGTGACACTCACTGCTCACTGCAGGGGCACTGCAGCACACATTAAATTAACTACTTTATATCTACTATATGCTAGCATGTTTTACAACTTTTGAATACTTTTTTAATTTGCCTATTTATTTTACTTGATGGGCCCATTTTATAAGAGCAATAATTCACTATAGAGGGTATGGGAGGCAGTCTGATAAGGGCACTTCTCAGGTGCTAAAGGCACTTGGCGCAAGTGCCTAATGCTTTATTATGCATCTGGGGTGTGCTCTTATCAGTCAACAATCCATACCCCATCGTGCTTTACTGCTTTCATATAAGACAATAATTCTGACCGCAGCCGTTCCAGCCGAAACTCGGGATCCTCACCGCCCTGATCAGGCAAGGAACCCCCTACCCTCGAACCTCTGCCTGGGTTCGTAGAAATAAAAAATAAAATAATTCTAACCACAGCAGCACCAGCTGAAACTCAGGGGATCCTCACCACCCTGATCTGGCATGGAAACCCCTACCTCGAACTTCTGCCTGGGTGTATAGAAATAAATAAATACAAATTCTAACCGCAGCAGCTCCAGCTGAAACTCAGGTACTGGGATAGATTTGAATTTGGCGCCCAGCACCTAGGGCTCTCCACTTGTCTCCCGGACTGATTTTTCCTTTTATCTCTCTGCATACTGTTTATTTAATTGTGCTGTTGAAATGCTTACTTTTTACAGTAATTCAGTTGAATTTAGCCTGCTTTAGCTGTTTATTTTATTAAATCTAATACTAATTTTGTGCCCCTGCAAACTGTCCTTTGTCCTCCCTTCCACCCCTGTAGCAGCCGGCTAGCGGCTTGCTACTTCGCTCCACCTCTAACATCCCCCTGCCCCCATTCTGTGTCCCAATTTGCTTTTTATGTTCAGCCCTCCCTTTATCCCATGATAAAACCTCTGCTCTTCTTTCTTTCCAGGGCATCCTCACCACCCTGATCAGGCACGGAACCCCCTACCTCAAATCTCTGCCTGGGTTCATAGAAATAAAAATAAATAATTCTGACCACAGCAGCAGCAGCCAAAACTCAGGTAAGGGGATAGATTCAAATTTGGCGCCCAACACCGAGGGCTCTCCACTTGTCCCAGACTGATTTTCAGCCCACCCTCCTCCCCACCCCAGCCCTAATTAAATACACTTTAGCTCCTCCCTATCCCTCCCTGACTGCACATTGGCTTTTACCCTAGATACAGCTTCCCTGAGCTATAGAATATCTGAAGCACCAGAGTTTCTGACACCTCTTGCTCCCTCAACCTATCTTCTGCTTCCCTAATCTGCTCCTTGCAATGCACTAGACAACCCTCCCATAATCCTGCCTCCTTGTATTGCAGATTCTACCACACATGATAAAGTTCTACCATATGACTCAAAATGGACAGTAGCGTAGCAAATTCCCAGAGGGCCTGGGTGAAAAGCGATGTTACAGGGCCCTTCCCCAGTTTTGAATACACATCAAAATTATGATTTGGGCCCCTCAAATCTCATGGGCCCCAGTGGCACTGCACCCCCTGCACCCTTGCAGCTATGCCCTGAAAAATGGAAACCCCTTTCTTCACTCTCCACCCTTTTGCTGCTACTTATTCTTACTTTCTCTTCCCCCTGCACATCCTGTTAACCACTCCAAGAACCTTAATCCAACCCTCCCCGCCCCTTCATTTGCCCTTGCAGTAACTCCCTCTCCTCCTTTCGAAAACTGGTCCTATTTCCTCCTCCTCCCAATTGCATCTTTATTCTCCCTCACTAGCTACTTCGCATTTCTCCACCTCTTAATCTCCTCTTCACCATCTTTCCTCTCCCCATGTCCCCTCTAAATCCCGACATCCCTTTAAATTTCCTTTACTCTACTATCTTATTTTAGCTCTTTTCCTACTTGTGGCTGGAGACATTCACCCTAACCCTGGTCCACCCTCCTTATATTTGTCGGCAGACACCACTAATATGAACATGTACTGCTCCCCAGCCACTCCTTATCTCCCTAATGGTCTGAAAATTATTCACTTAAACATCTGTAGCCTCTTGCCCAAAATAGACCTCGTTCAAACCCTGATGGTCTTACTCAAACCTGATATTCTAATTATAACTGAGACCTGGCTTAAAAAAATTATCCCAGATCACTCCATCACTATCCCAGGGTATTCCCTCTCTATGCAAGACAGGACTAGACAGGGTGGAGGTGTGGCTATGTACACCCAGTCCTCTATACAATCCACCACTATCTTTTCATCCTCCCTCCCTGACTCCTACGAAGACCTAGTCACCCGTATCACCATTCCCTTTACTACCCCTATTTTCCTAGCAGGCATCTACTGTCATCCCAACATCCAGTCCACAGTATTGAGAGAAATTATTACCTCTGTTGCCTCCCTCTCCTAGTCTGGCGAACTGTACATCATGAGTGATCTGAACCAAAATTGGCTGTCCCCTAAGTAGTGCAAGATTCGTAATGACATTGCAGCCCAGAATCTTACTTAACTCATCATTGAACCCAGAAGACTAAATTACAAAGTGCAAAATCATACCCTGCTTGATTGGGCCCTTACCTCACATCCCCATTGTGTTATAAAGGCAGGTATCCTACCGAATGCCCTCAGTGGCCATCACCCTATTTTCCTAGTTCACAAGGTCCACAGGCCCAAACCTCCTCATAAAATCATTCAGCTTCACTCTTTTAAATCTCTAGCCCTTGACCCTCTCCTGACCAAGCTCGCCACCTACGACTGGACCCCGCTCGCCTCTGCCTCTCAATCGATCATGCCCTAGCATATTTCAAGGATAAATTCTCCTCCACTTGGAACTTTTTCACCCCAATTAAATGGACCAGAGTTTGTGGCTTCCACCTTCCTTGAGTTACCACCGAACTGTTGCGTGCATCAGAGAGTGCGACCGAGCCTGGAAGAAGCATAAAATATCTAAGCTTCCTAGCAACTACACCTTGTACCGCACACTCTGCAGTACCTGTACAAAAGCAACCAGATTGGCAAAATCTGAGTATTTCAAATCCACTTTCTTCTCTAACATATACACCCCCTCGAAATTCTGGCAGGTGGTTCATGCCCTCTTCTCCCCTTCCTCTCATCCTCCCCCAGTGGTTCTCAAGATAAATAGCTCCCTTGTTTATGACCCATGCTCAATGGCCAATGAATTCAGCATCTACTACACTACTTGTGCCACAATGCTTCTAAGCTCCCTCCATCCTCACTCTCCCTGTCGCGTATCCCTCTTCTCCCCGCTCCTGTCTCCCATACTTTCTCCTTCATCTTCCCAATTGAAGCATTAAATGCCCTCCACTTCATAAACCCTTCAAAAAAATGTCATTATTCTAGGAGCCTTGGGCCCACTCCTGCTGTGAAATTCCTACTCTACACCTTTCACTTACTCATCACTTTCATTTTATTATCCCACTTCCTTCTCTCCCCTCCAGGTTCTGCCTTCTCCACCTTTCTCCCAATGCTCCTTCTTTATCAGTCTTTGTCTAAAGGCTATTGCTCTCTCAGCATCTCTGTCCCTTAAGTACTTGTACAGTTTCTGGTTGCATAATTTTTTGTATAGTCTTGTGTAAATATTAATTACTGTACTTTAATCTCACTCCCTCATATTTCCTATAGTGACCTGACTGTATTTTGCCTTAAGTTAACTTAAAAGCTTACTTTGTTAAATCTACCTCAATCTCTTTGTCACATTGCTACTGTTATGTAATCTGTGCCATGTATTATAATGTTCCTGCACGTTGAGCTATGTATCATGATGTCCTTTTTGTAGTCTGTCTCTGTACTCTCCTGGGTCATGCTTAAAAATAGTCTTTCTGGCTAGCGTACCTACCCGGTAAACAAAAACGAAATAAAAAAAAGGCTCCTCTCCTGATAACGTTGACTCTAAACTCCTCCTCTCTGTTCCTGCAATTGCTCACCCTATCTCCTTAATCCTGAAATTACTCTTTCTCATCTGCTACAGTCCCCTCTTCCTGGAAACATGCAGCGGTCCTTCCTCTTCCAAAGAGTGGGGACTCATCTTCCCCCAGCAACTTCTGCCCCATCTCCCTCCTCTCTTCTCTCGCCAAACTTCAAGAGTACCTTTTTCTCTCCCAGCTCTTCTCCTTTCTCTCTGGTTCCTCCTACTTCACTCCATTGCAATCTGATTTTTGGAAGAACCACTCAACCACATCCTCCCTGCTTAGAGGCTCACTGACTCCATCCTCACTGGGATGGATGATGACCTGATAACTTCCACCATCTTTGTCGACCTAGCAAAAGCGTTCGATGCAGTCTTCCATGCCCTACTCCTCAACTCCCTTACTGCAGCTGGCCTGGTCTTATCTGCAACAAACTGGTTTATATCCTACCGCATCGGTAGGACTCAATCAGTTAAAATCTCTGATTCCACCTCCCTGCCACCTCCTATCCACACTGGAGTCCCTCAGGGATCAGTTCTTGGACCCTTGCTTTTTTCCATCTTTCTAAATTACCTTTCTGCAGTCTATACCGCCTCCTCTATCCATATGTATGCCAATGACACTGTCTTGATCAGTTCCGGCAAAACCCTGGCTGACATGGTGACCAGCTTAAAGAATGACTTCAATCAAGTTCAGCTCAGGTTTGCCTCCCATCAGCTCTTCCTAAATGTCAAGAAGACAGTCTCCATGTCCTTTGGCACAAGGCAGAGACTCTCTTGGCTCACTGACCTGCCATCTTTCCACACTCTTGATGGGAAAACTCTCGAGGACACCTTCTCATTTAGATATCTTGGGGTTTGGTTGGACCAACACCTAAACTTCTCTGTTCATGTTGACACCATCCTGAAGAAACTGCGCCTCAAGCTTGGTGCCTTTTTTAGGAACCGCAGCTACATTCCTCCACCTGTGAGGCATGAACTTGTCCAGAAGATGATTCTTCCTATATTTGATTACTGTGATGTAATCTATGGTGCTGCTCCCAAATCCTCCTTGATCAAATTGGACACTCTCTTTGACTCCTTTTGTCACTTTGCCCTGGATGCCCCCCCCAAACTCACTACTGTGACCTTTATCATGCCCTTGCCTTTCCCCCCACTGGCAACTAGGTGCCTCTCCCATTGTGTCAAACTGACTTCAAAATACTGGCTTGGTGAACTCCCTCCATATCTTCTATCCTCCTTCTCTGCCCCTACTCCCCCCTCTCACTCCCTCCGATCATTTGATTCTTGCACTCTTGTGGTCCCCTGCCATAATACCCACATTGGACAGTCTGAATTTGCCTACCACTTTCCTAAAGTCTGGAACTCCCTTCCCCCACAAATACACTACTCCTCCTCTACACACTCCCTTTGTACTGCCCTCCACAATTATCTTTCTTCTAGTTGCTCTTGTTACAGTCCTCCCTAATTCCTCCATACGCTTGTCTAGGTCCCAACTCCTGGGATCAGTCACTGCATCTACAACCTGCTTCCCTCCTGTATCTACTCCACCTCACTACCAGCTACCTGCTTCCTTTCTGATGTGCTATACCTCTACCTAGTGCAGGCAGGGTTACTCAGCATCTGGGAGGGGTCAGACCCTTGGCAGATCTCTCCCCTCTTCCATCTTCTGCAGCAATGACATCTCCTTTCCCCCTCTCCTCCATTTTGACTGTCCTGTCCTCTGACAGTACTCCCAGCTCATCAGGGTTTTCAGGGACTTTTCTGCACTTGTCATTCCCTGTCAGCCCCCCCCCTTCCTCCTGCTCCAACTCCGTCCAACGTCTCTCCTCTGTTGACACTAAGGTCACCTTTCTCATGTCTGCTTCATCCTCTGGCAGGGTTCTCAATATCCTGAAGGGGTTTGAACTGGTTAATCCCCCATGTCCTAATTCCACACCCCTCATTGCCTCTCTCCTCCCACTTTCACCTTCCATGCCCACATCCCCTCCTCTTTCTAGCCCTATCTGCCAGTGGTTGTGTTCTCATAACCTGATAGGTTATCATTGCTTAGTCTCATTCCATCTCTTCTTATTACTCCCCCTCCTTTCATTACCCTGCCCTAGTTATGATTGCCCAAACCTATCTTGCACCTAGAATCATTGCACTTAGGGCTTACCTAGAATCATTGCACTGTCTGAGTTCTCCTTAGTACTTGACCTATCTAAATAACAAAATAGTCCATTCAGTCATTCCTATGCAGTTAGGAGCTACTTAGTATTAGCATACTTTTGTAAAGTTTGAATTACTGTAATTATTTTCTGATGCTTCATCATCCAGCTTCTAGACCAAAACTGTTAGCATTCCTCTAGTTTATTACTCTCTGTACAGTCTACTCATTTGTATGGTATGTCTTTGCATGTCAATTTATAGTACATTATGTTATTGTGCCATATTTCTGTTCTCACTCCCTATGTTCCCTTTACCGCCCAGGTCACACCGGGAGATGAGCAACCTGTTGCTCAATGTGCCTTCCTGGTGTCACATTTCAATAAATAAATAAAAAAGACCCTGTGATGCTGCAGTTCTTATGCTCACTTGTCAGTCATGTTAAAGCACAAATGTTACACTCTGCTGTATCAGTTCATGGTGGTGCATAGATTGCCTCATTATAGGTGTTATGGCTATATCCCCTCAACTTGTGCAAGTTCACCTGAACCCCATTCTGAGATTCAAATCTGGACCCTGTATCCTGAAGGAGACAGCTCTAACCATTCAGCTAAAGGGAAATTCTCACTAGCTGGAAGTCGGAAAGCACTTTTGCCCTTTTTTTTTTTTATTCTTTATTAACCAGATAAGGCCCACAAAGCACAAGTGCCTGTTTTCAGGGGGAGCCAGGAGCACTGGGGAGGGTTAAGTGACTTCCTTAGACTCACACAGGATGCAAGTTGAGGTTGTGGGAATCAAACCCAGGTCTTCTGCATATGCTGTACTATGCTCATTCTCAGCTCATTACTCTAACCTCAAGGCTATACTGCCAACCCCAGACTACAAAGACTTTCTACATTGCACTGTCAGTGACCAGCACTAGAGATTGCTTTGCTGTTCCACTAACTCAGTACTGTATGAATGTGTAGTTTGTAGCTGGTCACATATAGATGGTGCAGCTTACTCAGTACTGTATGAATGTGTAGTTTGTAGCTGGTCACATATAGATGGTGCAGCTTACTCAGTACTGTATGAATGTGTAGTTTGTAGCTGGTCACATATAGATGGTGCAGCTTACTCAGTACTGTATGAATGTGTAGTTTGTAGCTGGTCACATATAGATGGTGCAGCTTACTCAGTACTGTATGAATGTGTAGTTTGTAGCTGGTCACATATAGATGGTGCAGCTTACTCAGTACTGTATGAATGTGTCATTTGTAGCTGGTCACATATAGATGGTGCAGCTTACTCAGTACTGTATGAATGTGTCATTTGTAGCTGGTCACATATAGATGGTGCAGCTTACTCAGTATGGTATGAATGTGTCATTTGTAGCTGGTCACATATAGATGGTGCTGCTTACTCAGTACTGTATAAATGTGTCATTTGTAGCTGTTCACATATAGATGGTGCCACTTACTCAGTAATGTATGAATGTGTCATTTTTAGCTGGTCACATACAGATGGTGCTGCTTTTCACATGCTGCTATTTTTTATACTAGTCTCAAGTCTTTATAGACCTTCTGAAACTTGATTGTGGGTCTCCACAGCAATAAGAAGGCAAACTATTCCCTGGAATGGCTATCTAGACCTGCTGTTTCAAATCCAATGTTGCTGATTAGTCCACCCCCCCCCCCCGTGCTGTAAGTTAAGATTTTCATGCTGATGTACATCTTCAGAAACTTGGTTTACTCTCTGGAGGAGAGCCATATAATCTACAGCAGCGATGACCACAACCCCCAACCTATCTTAAGACAGCATTCTACACTATATGCACAGTGCACTCGGTCCCTTTAACTGTCTAGTTTATAGGGGTGTATGAGCATTTTCTGTCAAATAGCTGGTGAGTATCCATACTTGGTCAAACATGTTTATTATTCATTACTCAGTATAAAACTGTGGAATTCACCATGCAAATGGCATGTGGGGTCATACCCAAGCATGACAATCCTCACAGACCCTTCAACCACTCCATAGAATAGTGACAGGCAGGCAGTAGGGGGTTCGTAAAGATACAATAGGATCATTTCCAGAAACATAGGGAAGGGTTTGGGAGCCAGGCACTGATGTCAGTTCACACTTGGCAGAGAACTGGGCTGTGAGGGCTCACAGTTACAGAACTACCAAGTAGCAGTTCAACAAATGGGAGGCAGCACCATGAACTGTAATTGTAAAAGAGAGATTTTCTCTCAATTTTGCTTTATAATAAATGTAATTGAATTGAACTGAAATGATGGTGCATAGAAAAAAGTGACTCGATGATTATCTTTTAAATAAACAGGCAGGTTGGACGGGACCCACTGAAGTGAGTGGACAGACTAGATGGGCATCTTCGCCTTCTTCTGTCAAGCAACACAGTGTAATACATATGAAGAGTGGGGCTCCAGCACCCATCTTTCTTAACATCACCACAAACAAAAAAAAGAAACATGCAGATGATCTCATCCGTACTATTTTTTATTTAGAATGTCCATTCCATTGTATAACATCTGTGCAACAGTTGCCATAACTCAGGCAGGCAGAGGATGGCAAATTTGGCTCCCAACTGACCTCCTGATGCATTCTGCATACCTGCTAATGATTTGTCACAGCGTATAACTGACACACAAAATGCGTCAGGAGGGAGCCATATCAGCCACGCTCTGCCTTTTGTGTTCTGGTGACTTTATGTGACAGAATGGAATAGTGAGCAGCAGTGGTGAACTCATCCAAGTGTGATTTCTTTGTGTGCTGAAGGAAAGACTGACAGCTGCTGGAACTGTATGCTCCGTGTATCACCAGGGGGCACCCTAATTGGGTGAAACAACTGCCCACTCAACCCACCCAGAAGCAGTCATAAAAGTAAGGGGTGATTGGGTAGAGGAGGACATTACTGGTTAAACAGCTGGTCTCCATAGATTTCCAGCCTGGCATAATGTCATGCAACACGTGTTGTGCCATGTTCTGTCTCTTTAGGTGCCACAGACTGGCATATTAGTGGGTGACGATTCTATTTGTGCACACTAATATCAGGAAAATCAATTTATGTCTCAGTGTAGTCACAGGCAGATCTCCTCCACCCATGGAACTTGTAAGGGCCTTTGTCTATAGTGCCAAAGGGAGGCAGTGTAATGGGGCCATGGTTAGCACCATGGCTTGCACCATCTCTTTTTGACTGAGTATTGTACCCTCAGTGTCCTGCCAGCCCCTTCCACTCCTGACATTACCCTTTGAAAACACCATCTCCTTAACCTGATCAAACTGCCAGTCACACAATTAACAGAGGCACCTGGCCCCTTAATTATTTCAAGCCACTGATACAAATTCAGGATGGTGAGGGACTACAATGGGGGGGGAGTAATGACAAAGTCCTGTAGGGCATATATTCTGATTGTCCTGTCAGCCCCATTCCATACTAGATACCATCCTGCCCCACCCACCTCCAACCCAAATCCTCTCTCCCAGCCATGTTTCTTATGGGCTAATGTTCCAGATTTGGTAGTATTCACCCCACACCCCTGATCCATGACAGAGAGGGCAGTAGTTCAACATCCCAGCCACTCACTCAGTTAGTCCCTTCTAACAGCATCTACAATCCATAGCTTCTGGGAGGGGCGTTGATGTACACCGTGCATTGCTGAGTGATACCTAGGATAATGAGCTTTTGCCCCCATCATGGATGCAGTTATGGGGGTGAAAACTATATAATCTGGATGTTTGGTTCTTAAGGTACTAGGCTGGGGGGGGTGCTATGACCCACCTGGTGGGGATGGGACTGGCAGGGCAGACAGTTAATGTTTTCACTGTGCTTTAATAGTAAAACTACCATGGGGAACCCACTCCCATCATGGATTATAGACTGAAAGCAATAAGGCCTGTTGATCATGCTAATTAGGGTCAGGTTAGGGAGGAAGTGCTTAAAGATTATGTGTGGGGTGTGAGGGACTGTAAGGACCCAAGTTTTTTAAAATGGTGTGGGGTAACATTGGGGTGGTGTGTAGCAGTAGATGATGGAGAGGAGTGGTGGGCATAAATACTAGCTCTGACCACTTAGGAAAGTTTTTTTTTACTACTGTGGTGGCAGGAGTGCAATCTGAGCATTAATATCCTGAAAAAGGTCTGATATTTGCTATATGGATCCAAATAACAAGTAGCATAGTATTCATGGAATTCAGCAGTTAATAATATCTGATACTTGTACAGTCCGACAAGTTTAGCTGTTAGTGAAAGTAGACCCTAAAGACCAACCATAGTCCACTTGGATGCTTATAGTTAATGCACAATTAGCACTGTCCACGTTCCACTTCGAGGTTTATAGCTCACTTGGATGCATTTTAATTAATGCAACCCAGAACTGTCCACATTCCACATCAGGGTTTATATCTCACTTGGATGCATTATAATTAATGCAACCCAGCCCTGCCCACATTCCAGTTCAGTGTTTATAGCTGATCTCTTTCAATCCAGATGATTTTGTTCTGTTCTTGTTGAATCCTGTCTCTCACCACCCTTGCAAGCTCATCAGTTCTTCCCCAAGTCACTGGTTCCACACTGGAATACAGACAAGGAAGACTTTCCAGCTGCTTCTCCTCTGCCTGGCATAGCATCAGGCAATCTTCCTTATTGAGTTTGGAACTTGCCAGCAGCTTCCTACAAGCAAAATATATGAGCACAGTCAGCAAGAAAGTCTTCTGTTTGGATCAGTAAAAGGACAGAATAAGAAATGTATGAGTTGACGAGGGGGTTGGTTAAGTAAGCAATAATGCATGACAGTGTGTGTGGTTATTGAGTAATTACTGCATGCCCCCACCCTGTGGGTTGCAGATATGAGACATTGGCCAAGTGCTCTTCAACCATGGGGTGGGAGGGGTGTGATAATTACTCAATAACCACAAGACCTGAAGTGGGTTACTGCATTCATAAAATGCCACCAAAAGAATGAAAAAAAAGATTAATTAAATATTTAAGAATAAATAAATCTTGATCATTAGTAAATGGTTTTCACACCAAACAGTTGTGTTTTTCCCTATCAATGAGGTCAAATTGGCTGGCAGGTACAGTATAAGTCACTCATGCTGTTAGTTGAACCTTCCCCTTCCCACCCCAAGTGTCACAGTTACTGAGAATTCTGAAGAATTGCAGCAATATCTGTATGTAGTTAGGTCAGCCTAGAAAACAAGTTCCAAGACTTGCAAGGTACTTTCCTAACCTGTGCAGTTATTGGTTTATTACCACACAGGTCTAGACAGCTATTAATCAATCAGATCACTGTATTTTTCTTGCTCATCTAATAAATATGAATTAATTCATCCCTGGGGTTCAATGAGGCACAAGGTGAAAGGGCCTTTTGCCCATGTGGGTTGACAACTAATATGAGATCAACACCTAGAATGCATTAATGCCATTACTGAAATGCGGCGCTTTCAAAAAATATTTCATTAGAGAAGCTCAGATAATCAAAACACTGACACATAATGTTGGATATTGGCTTTTCCATCTCATGAAGAAAAGTTGGATAATGATGGGTCCAATTTGGCTGTTGACCAGGTAATCAGAGCAAACTGTTACATCCAGTTATCCAAACTTTGTGAACTCACACTTGCAAAATTATAGGAAGTTAATAAGTGGAAGTAGGGTGTCTTTTTAGAGTATTATAGCTTGTGGATGTTGCAGTTTACATGTGATTACATGCAGTGCACATCTGCCTGCATTGTCCCTGTATGAAATAGCTGACTTAGGTTTCCCAGGATTTTATTTTGTTATTGTGGAGTTCACTTTATACTGAGTGACTACATTGTTTTCTGTTGTCTTTATCTGGCTGCCTTTACTTGCCCTGTGTAATTTGTTGAGTAATACAACATCAAGGCATCTTCTCACTTGTGTTGCCATGCCCAGACTGTACAGTACCATTTGCAGTGAAGTTAACCTCGACTTGAAATGCTCCTTTCAATCAAAGCTGCACATCATGGCTGACATGTGGATGAGTGGGCAGGTATTAGATGGTATGACAGTAACTGCACACTAGGTAAGCTATGAGAAACCACATACTCCTAATTTGCACATAGTGATTAAACATTAGTGGAGAATGAGAGATTTTATTAGGCATATTGCCTTTTTTATATGCTATCATGATTTTCTCATGTGTTGTTAAACGATCAATTGATGTATTTAATTGACATTGATATGAGCAGCACACTGTTTATACATTATCAGATTCAGGTAATGGACATATCGGATCAAATTAAAAATATTAATCACTTAATTGAATCATCATGGCTTAAAATTATAACAAATGCTGGCCAAAATATTATAACAGGAGTGTGCTACCATCCACCTAATACATTAACTGAATATATGGATTTAATTATTAACAAAATTTATACTGCCTGTACCATGGGGGAAATTATATTAACAGGCAATTTAAATCTTAGTGATATTGACTGGAATAGTATGACAGCCTTAAATTCCAGTAAAAAAAATCATCGATATCTGTCAACAATGTAATTTAAATCAGGGGGCAACACACCCTGATAGGGGTAAGAATGTGTTCAGTTTGGTTCTCTATAGTAGCACACTTTTACTATCCGACACTACTGCCCTCTTACCAGTTGGTAATAATGATCGCTGTTCAATCACTTTCAATATGTATCTTACTGTAATTAAATCTCATAACTATACAAAAATCTTTCTTTATGATAAAGCAGATATAGATAGTATTAAAGAGGATTTGAGGAATATTGATTGGCATTCCATTATAAAAGATAAGGGAATTGAAGAATATTATAACTATATCTTAAAGAAATTGCATGATTTAAGAAATAACTTTGTACCATTCAGAAATAAGAACAAGGTTTTCCAAAAACAAAACAAAATGGATGATCAAAAATCTAGTTAAATTAATTAAAAAGAAAAAAAAGTGTTATGACAACTACAGTATTTAAAAAAATGAAACTACTATAAATTGGAATTCTTACCTACATATTCAGAAGAAATGTACACATAGTATAAGAAAATCAAAAAAAAATTGGAATATAAACTTGCAACCAGTGCATTGAAAGATAATAGCAAGTCGTTCTTTGCTTATATAAATTCACTAAAAAGTCATCTTGTGCAGTTGGACCATTAAAAACTAAAGATACTTTAGTTCATGATCCCTTAAAAATGGCTAATTTATTAAATGATTCTTACTGTAGTATTTTTCAAGCACATCAGATAGAACATACAGCAAATGACTCAGAAGGTAGTTATATAAATATTTCTATTTGGGATATCCAAACTAAACTTGTTATGCAAAAGGGTAAAACCAGTGTCTCCCCAGAGGACATTCCAGTTTTTTTTCTACATTTATTAGCTGATGTATTGTCGCTCCCATTACAATTATTATATGAACATTGTTTAAATACAAACTACATTCCTGATCCTGGTTAAACAACAAAATAAATAAAAATTAAAAAATAAAATATATGGAAAAAAGCATTTGTAGTACCAATATATATAAAAAAGTCCTAGAAACCTCTGTGACAACTATAGACCCATCAGTCTTACATTGTCAATTTGTAAAATAATGGAAAGTCTAATTAAAGATATGCTTACTTTCATTCTGCAAAATACTGATTCTGAACAACTTAGATTTAAATCGGGTAGAGGATGTTTAACTAATTTGATGTGCTTTTATGAGGACGTTAGTTTGAAACATGGCTGTAGGATTTCTTATGATGTAGTATATTTGGATTTCGGTAAAGCATTTGATTTGCTTCCTCATTGGGCTTTAATAAAAAAATTATATCAATTAAATATCAATCCAACTATGGTTTGTTGGATAGTTAGTTGGTTGAATAAGCGTTCACAACAGATCCTAATTAATGGTCAATTATCAGATCCAGAATTAATCACTAGTGGAGTAGCTCAAGGCTCTGTTTTGGGTCCATATTTATTTCATTTATTTATAATGGACATTTCTAAGACTTGCATCTCAAACGTCATCAAATATGCAGATGATGTTAAGATTGGAGGACCCTGTGAAAACAGTGAACAAATCAATATAATACAAAAGGACTTGGATAACATTTCTTTATGGGCCTTAAAATGGGGAATGAAATTAAATCATGCAAAGTGCAAGATTTTACATTTTAGAACAAATAACCCTAAACATGTTTATATACTGAATAATACATTTCTACAGGATTTGGAAAGTGAAAAAGATCTAGGGGTCATAATAACTAATAAATTCCTCCCTGAACTTCATATTAATGAAGTAATATGTAAGGCAAATGGCGTTATATGGGCAATTAAATGGAATATTAAGTCAAGAGATAAAGAAGTACTTATGTCTCTTTATAGGACATATGTTCTTCTACATCTTGACTTTTTGTCACAATTTTGGTGTCCCTTTAAAAAACAAGATATTGTTAAAATTGAGAAAATTCAAAGAAGATTTACCAAAATGATAAAAGGTTTTAAAGATATGTCATATGATGACAGACTACAGTCTCTTACTCTAATGTCATTATTTACTAGAAGATTGAGAGGGGGCCTTTTATTGATGTATGAAATTATTAATGACCCTAGTTTATTAGAAAATCTTGTATTTACTTTTCAAGAAGATCACTATAATCTTAGAAGACATCCATTAATGATTCAGCAAAGATGATATAAACATTTACCAAGGAAATATTTTTTTACATTATGTATTGTTAAGATCTGGAATGCTCTTCCAATTGATTTTAATGGTAGTAACTCTACAAAGACTTTTAAAAATCGGTTAGATACATTTATTATGTTACATCCAACTTTAAATTATTATTAGTAAATAGGAGCAATTATGAGCCTCATCGCTCCCTAGCTCCTAGTAAATTCTTAGTATGATTATCACGGGTTTTTCGTGTGTTGCTAAGACATTAATTGAATGTTACTAATTGGTATTGAGCACTATAAAAGGCATGCATAAATGAATAATTGCAATCTTGAGAAAGTGTCAAGGGCGACATGAAATGTAAATGTTTTTGTGTGAGAGGTGCTACATTATTTAATAAAACTGCTGTTTTCAAAGTTGGAAATAAGTCTTCCTTCTTTTTCATTTGGATTTGGGTGAGCCGAGGGTATTGCTGTTCTGCATTTCATTTTGTTTTTGTACCTTGGCTTCCCTTAACTCGACCTGGAGTTATGTTTTTCCTTATTGATAGGTGCACTGAGAGTTTGTAATGGCTCGGTCATGGATCTAGTAAATCATTGTGGTATGAAAAGATGCCAGCTGGCAAGAGAAATATGCCTATTAATGTAAGTAGCACCCCTCCACTAATGTTTTCTGCTGACTCTGATGTTTTAACTAATCAGAATATTGCCAGGGAAGCATCGAGGCAAGGAAATGGGAGTGTAATTTTAAAGTCCATATTCTTGGATGTAGACACTGATAATCCCTTATTGACATTCTTTGATGCCCCTAGTCATGACCCTGTGGATTGCCCAGAGTTGTGAGGGGGAGTACACAAACCTCAGATGGTTAATGATATTAAACAGGCTTATGTTCAATTGGAATGGTCCTTTTTGAAACTTAGATGGCTATATTGGCAATGGGTAACAATGGAAGCCTATTTGACTGTGAAACGCACACCTAGGGGCTTACAATGGGTCATGCAATCTGCTTTTGGGGTAAATCAGATGGAATTTCTTAAGGCATGGCAAGCACATCTGTTAGAGTCATCAGCATGACAATGGGCAGAGAAGCCCAGAATCACAAGTAAAAAGCAGTAGGGGAGCCAGGCCAATCCGTGGCTGAACAGGCAACCAATCAGGGCAGTAAGGCAACGATCAGTGGCCAATCGGACCACTCATTGCAATACCAATGTGGTCAGCGATCTTACCAGGCTTTGGAGGGGGTCCCCCACAGCTTGAGTCGGAGGCATTGGTGGCAGGCTGAAGGAGCCATGGCCGCTTCTGCCAGAGCCCTATCAGGGGCTGGACTCTGTGGGGGAAAATCAGAGCAGGGGTTAGATAAGGAGGCAAAACAAAGGAATGGTGCAGCTTTAGAAACAATGGGTGTGGAGAGGATTAGGGAGATGGAGATAAGGAAGAGAAAGAGCAGGCAGTAAGCGGGTGGGGGGGCGCACCTACCCAAAATGGAGCTTGTGCAAGTGATGGTGCTAGGTAGGACAAAAGAGTAAATTAGGGACAGACTGAGACAGGGAAACACAGTTAAGTGGTGGGGCTAGGTCAGACAGTCACAACAGGGGGGAGGAATCATAGAGCAAAGAGATCAGCAGAACTAATTACATTTTAAACACTTGAGCAAAAAACCTGTTTAACATTGGCAAAATAGATATTTTAAGATCAAACTTAGGAAATCTGCAGTGAGCAGGCACTTTACACAGTGGTAAATAGATGGCAATGTAAAAAAATATATAGGCTACAGTTACATAAATACATAGATACATAGACAGTGTCGGCAGATAAGGGCCTATGACCCACCCAGTCAGCCCATTTGAGCTTGTAAGTTCAGTTTATGTTTTCCTAGAAGTCTGTTGCCCCTTACCCCTGACCTCCAGAATTCCTTTATGTCTATCCCATGCATTCTTAAATCCCGTGATTGTTTCAGCCCCCACCACTCTCTGGCAGGGTGTTCCACTTGTCCACCACCCGCTCTGTGAAGAAATTCTTCCTCTGTTTCTCTGAATTGTCCTCCTCCAACTTCATCCCATGCCTCTAGTCCTGGAACATCTTTTATGTAAAAATAATGTATTCCTGCACCCTGTTCCTCCCTGTAAGATACTTGTATGTCTCTATCATATCCCCTCTCTCCCTCTCTCTCTCCAGGGAGTACATGTTCAGTTCCTTCAACTTGTCTTCATAGGACTTGTGATGCAATCCATGCACCATCTTTGTTGCCCTCCTCTGAACCTTCTCTACCCTGTCTATGTCCTTACGTAGGTATGGTCTCCAGAACTGTACACTGTACTCCAGGTGGGGCCTCACTAGTGTCTTGTATAGCAGAATTATGATCTCCCTTTTCCTGCTGGTGATGCCCCTGCCTATACATCCCTGCATCCTATTTGCTTTACCTGCTGCCTTGTCACACTGTTTCCCTACCTTGAGGTCATCAGAGATGATAACCCCAAGATCCCTTTCCTGCTTGGTGCATGCTATAGCCTCACCCTCTAACTGATATATTGTGCCAGGGTTTTTGTGCCCCATATGCATTATCTTGCACTTCCTTGCATTGAATTTCAACTGCCAAACCCCTGACCATTCTTCAAGTTTCTGCAGGTCCCTTCTCATGCTGTCTACACCCTCTGGTGTGTCTACTCTGTTACAGAGCTTTGTTAACTGCAGAACAGAATATACAGTTTAGCTCAAAGGGTGAGAAACAAAAAAGCTGCAGTACAGGTATTTTAAGTTAAGCACAAAGACAATAAAGAAAAAGTTGCAGAAAGAGCAGGCAACTATACACATAGGCAAAATTACCACAATCTACAGTACTTTCCAATGGGCAGAGAAGCCCAGAATCACAAGTAAAAAGCAATAAGGGAGCTGGACCAATCCGTGTTCAAGCAGCAAGCAGGCAACCAATCAGGGCAAGAAGGCAGCAACTGGCAGCCAATCAGACAGCTCAGTGCAATCTCAGTGCAGCCAGTGATCTTACCCGGCTTCGGAGGGGTCCCCCGTGGCTTGAGTTGGAGGCATTGGCAGCAGGCTGAAGGAGCCTTGTTATGTTATATGACTTGGAATGTTTTAATCTTGCCAATAACAAGAGTGCTGAGAGTCAGGGGCTTGGGAGAAGGGATTGGGAGGGAGAATGTATGGGTGGACTTGGGGAGTACTCAGAAAACAAACATATGAGCATGGCTACTAGAACTTTTGGGTGAAATTTTGTGGTGTTTCCTGGGTTATTCTAGAGGACAGGGATTTAGGAAGGCACTAGGTCAAAACATAGAAGCAGTGATTGATGAACTGTACAGATTCTGCCTGGGGGATTGTGTGTGACAGATAGTGTTGCAGCCACTGCCCCGCCATGTTTATTTAAATGTTTCATCAGGAAAGGCATGTCGGGATGCATGTCAACAGTGCCTCTCCATGACAAGCTTGTCTCTGATTGCAGCAGCACTTTTCTTAGAAGTTGTGTCCACTTTACATAATATTGGTGTCAGCGCTAGCATGCTGCCTTATTGGAGAATTCGGGATGCGCCTACTATAGCGTGTCCTGCTTTCACCAACACAGACACACCTCCAAAATGTGCTACTAGCACAAGACGTTTCTTGCACAAGTATGCAAGTGAGCGCAAAAAAGACTATAAACTTATTGTAATGTATGGATAAGCCACAATAATACTATACTAAGTTATACAAAAATTTCCCAGTAATACATCACTACTCTCAATAATACTATCCTGAAAAGTGATAACACTATTGTTTTTGCTAATAATACTACAGTTCAAAGGTCATCTCCAACTGTAGTATTATCAATAGATCCATATATTACAAAAAATAACAAAAAGATTAGTGTTTTACAAGGCAGTAATGCCATCTTGAGGTTTTAGGGACATTAGATCCTCTCAGGCTTTGCTCTTGAGGTTCCATGTCCCCAAAACCTCTTGATGGTATTACTGCCTTCTTATACACATTTATCTATCTATTATTCTATTTATAAATCACTCAAGCTAAACTTAAGTGATTTATAATAAGTTACTAGAGCCTCAGGGGGTGTCTCATTTGGTATGAGACTTCTCTCATGAGTTCTGGGCAGCCAGAATGGCTCAGTTTCGCTTTGTGGTCCTCTCACCCAAACCTCACCCTTAGAGTCTCTTATACCGTAAGTGACACCCTTGGAGGCCCTTTTAACATACAGTATCAGGATATCTTCAGTTATAGTGTAACCTGTCATCAGCACCCCTTTACTCAACCTTTTCAGTTATAAAACTTGGGAGCCAGTCTACAGTTGCAATAAGGCATTCTAGGGTGTGAACAATTTTGTAGGATAACAACACTTTTTCAGTACAGAGGCACAGCTTTTTCCCACAGTAATTGATACCCTGCAGTGCCCTGGGGCCCAATCCGCATGTTCTACTGCTTAAAGGGGAAAGTTGTGATACTTGTTGGCTGTTTGTAATGTTCCTTTACATAGAAATTAAGTTTATACTTTCAAATGATGCATATTTAATTAAATCCAAGTAAACACAAATGTAAAATAACCATTTGTCAATGCCAAATATTGGCTTGCTGGCATTGGCATTGGTAGTGCAGGAGTGCGAGAGATGCATAATAGGAATGTCAGTGAAGTATTTAACTGACGCCAACCCCACCCCCACCCTGCAGAGACTGGCAGGCATTGGGGTGTGCTTTTGGGTTGTTGGCCATAATGCTCATGCCATTTCACCTCACCCTACCCTACAGACACTGACAGGTGTCGCGGTATGCTTTGGGATCTTCGGGCCTTATACTCACCCCATTCCATAAGGAAATATGCTGAGATGGGTGTGGTATAGGAGAATGGGGTGAACACTGGGGCCAAAGACCCAAAGGCATACCTCAATGCCTGTCACTGGCTGCAGAGTGGGGGTGGAATGGCATGAGCATTACAGCCGACGATCCCACGTCACACCCCCAACGTCTGTCAGGCTTTACAGAGTAGAGAGTTATGGTTGGAAACCCTAATGCCCCTGCTGTTTCTTGGTATTTTCACTCCAACTTTTCAAAATGAGCTTTTGTGACCCCACCTCATGAACAGTGGCACTATCATTTATTCAGTCCCAAAAGGTGATTTTACCCAGTAACTGTGCCATTTGGCACCACAGGTGTGAAAACACATTTCTGGCAGAATGTGAAAAATGACAGCTGTACTGTTCATGAGGTGGTGTGAAAAAATGGCAATGTTGAAAATCTGGAGTGAAAATATAAAAAATTGGAACTGGCGGAGTTACAAACGTGCATAGAAAATGCGCACACACCTGTAACGCAATCATTTTTTTGAATTTTTTCACCAGATTTTCAACATGGGCATTTTTGATCCTCTCATCATGAACAGTGGCACTGAGATTTTGTTAATCTGTCCAGAAAGTTGATTTCCCACAGTGACCGCACCATTCTGCGCCACAGGTGTGAAAACATGTTTCAAGAAGGATGTGAAAAATGACAGCTATACTGTTCATAAGGAGATGTGAAAAAATGGCAATGTTGAAAATCTGGAGAGAAAGTATTAAAAATTGTCAAAGTTACGAGCGTGCGTTGAAACTGCACATCGCATGCTCGTAATGCAGTCATTTCTTGGAATTATTTCATCAGATTTGCAACATGGGCTTTTTGGGACCTCCCCTCATGAACAGTGGCACTGTTATTTTGTTAATTGGTCCCGAAAGGTGATTCTGTGCAGCGACCGTGAAATAACCTTTCGTGATCGATAAACTAAATGACAGTGACATGTTCATTTTTTTGAAATTGGCTAAACTTTATTAAAATTATATAACAGAGCAAAACAGTACAATAAACCATACAACCATGATATGTCCCCCATCAACAACTACACCCTCCCTACCCTGCATCTCCTCCCCAGTGAACCCACCACAAAACAAGACCTAAATAATGACCTGGCAGAAAGTAAAAACCCTTATCATATAAGCCAGATAGGAGCCAGATAAATGTTACCATACACAGTGTATGCCTATATCCTATAATGTGAAGACTTTATATTGTATACAAAGCATAAAGCTTATCCCAACTTTTATCAAAAAAGGGGAGTCTATGTCTCAAGTTCGCAATCATCCATTCCACCCTAAGACTGAATAGCAATTCTTGGAGCCATTCCTGGTACAAAATAGAAACCTGATCTTGCCAGTGCCACAGGACCACTTTTTCAAGGAGAAAGAAATTAGAACCATGTAAAATTTTCGTTCTCTAACTGAAACAGAACTATGGTCCCCTAAAATACATATCTCAGGCTGAAATAAACCCTGTAATCCCAAAAGCTGGTCCACCCTAGCTTCAATAAGCTTCCAAAGAGGAGTAATCTTAGAACAATACCAAAACATGTGCAGGGCAGAACCCCCCTCCTGCTGGCATCTCGTGCATACAGAAGGGAGTAACACACCCATCTTAGTTAGTTTTCTAGAGGTATAATAAAGGTTATTCAGAATATTAAATTGAGTAAGTCTCAGTGTGCCCTGGGAAACATAGTGGTAGAGGTCAATTGAAATAGCTTGCCATTATGGTAGGGATAGGGGAAACTCAGCTTCCCAGGAGGATAACGAACCATCTAAGTCTGGAAAAAGCTTTGCAAACAGTAGCAAATACAAAGCAGACACTGCATGCAGTTTTAAAACCAAATTACTGATGTCAGTTAGGAACTCCAAGAAATCTGTGGTCCAGCTGAATGGCCCAAACCATTGTAGCAAAACATGACATGGCTGGAAAACTTTAAATGCATGATGACCATGTAACTGAAAAAAAACATTTAGCACAGTAGTTGACAATAAAATCCCCTCTGACAATAAATCACAAACCCGGACATTAGCCTGTTAGGGGAATCAATTCAAAGTAAGAATGTGCCCCCCGGTCTGAAAATTACAGTTACAGAGTATAGGCTGAAAGATATCCTTGGCAATAGGATGTTTCAACAGGGCCCAAAATTGTGAATATACTCGCAGTGAGGTTCCCATAACAGTAATACACAAATCTAAAGGGAGAGATTTCAGAGGAATGAAAAACAAAGGTGAACCTGACAATCTAAAATTACTAAGGGCATCCAGTTCCAAATCCACCCATAAAGGTGTATAGGAAGAAGTGGAGCCTTGGGGCATAGAAGAGAACCACCGAAATGTCTTGTTAAGATGGCTAGCAAAACAGTAAACAAGAAAATGAGGGAGTTTGAGGCCACACAGTTTTTTGGGGCGCAGCGAGTTTCTTATAAGCGCACCTCAGGACTTTCCTAACCCAGATAAATTCTGTAATCATTTGAAGGATTTGCTGAAACCAGGCCAAAGGAAGCCAGATATTTAACATGTTAATGGGATAGAAAATATGGGGAAGGACATTTATCCTAACAATATTAATTCGTCCCAACAAAGACAAAGGAAGTGCCTGCCATCGTTGAAGGTCCTGTTGGAGTTTAACCACTAAATTATCCAAGTTGAGCTTGTGCATTAAAGTGACATCTTTTGAAAGGTGCAATCCATAATATTTAATGGAGCAGGGGGACCAGTTCATTCCCAACAAGGGAAAGTCCTCTTTGATCACTGTTGGTGTAAGAGGCATAACCTCAGTTTTACTAAGATTAAGTTTGTAATTGGATAGCGGACCAAAGACATCTATAAGGTGCAATGCAGCCAGCAGGGGGGTTACAGGATGAGCAATATGCAGCAGAATATCATCTGCATACACTGATAGTTTCAAACTATGGGGGCCCACAGAAATATCAGTCAGATCAGGGCAAGACTTTAACTGAAAAATGAGGGTTTCAAGATACAAATTAAAAAGGAAAAGGGAAAGGGGGCATCCCTGACAAGTTCCAGAAAATAAAGCAAAGGGAGTGGAAAACATCCCATTGCAGTAAATCCTAGCCATCGGGGAGGAGTATAGTATCCAAATCCACCAGAGGAAATTCTCTGGAAAGCCATATTTTTTCAAGTGTCATAATAAGAAAATTCCAACTAACCCTATCGAAAGCTTTCTCCACATCCAAGGAGACCAACACCACAGGAGTAACAGAATCCCTGGCTGTGGAGAAAACATGGGCCAGCTTCTGGAAATGATCCACAGAAGACCTAGTGGAGACAAGCCCCACTTGCTCCTGACTAACAAGCCCAGTCCAAATCCGGTCAACCCTATGGGAAAGAATTTTAATCAAAATCTTAATATCACAATTTATTAATGAAATGGGCCTATAATTGGAAACCTAATTGGGGGTTTTACCAGGCTTGATCAAAAGGATTATTAACTCTTCCAGAATAGTGGGGTCAAAAATACCCGAGTCAAAAATATAGAAATAAAAACGGTGAAGAAGAGGAACCAATTCTGCAGCAAAAGTTTTGTAGAAATTAGCCAAAAACTCATTAGGCCCTGAAGCCTTATCCAGGGACAAGCTCGAGATGGCCATCCGGATTTCATCCTCTGATACTGGTTGAGACAAAAACACCTGCTGAGACTCTGATAACCTTGGGAGGGGAAGGGTATCTAAGTAATAAACAATACAGGATTATGGTGGGGGGGAGGGTTGGGGCTGTATAAATACTTATAATGTGATACAAACTCTTGGAAAATGTCCCTTGGTCTGGTCTTCAAAGTGCCATCAGGCACCCTAATGGTGGAGATTAACCTGGAGGCTTCTTGTTTCTGAAGACACAGTGCAAGCAGGCAACTTGCCTTCTCCTCCTGATCAATACTGTATATGTTGACTGCATCCTGAGGATAGCATATTCAGTCTTCTCTCAGAATGTCTGCATACATGTCCCACAGGACCGTCAGCTCTTGGAGAATATTTTCTGATGTTGAGGGGGAAAGGAGTTGCTCGAGGAGTGGCTGGACCAAGGTGGGCTCAGGGAGGGAGAGGGTGGTGGAACAGAGGTGCATCCCTCCAGTTGTACCTCTCCACAGTTCATATGCTGTTCTGGCAAAGAGTGGTTCCTCTATGGAGGCACCTGCAGTGGAGACCAAGGAGGATGCTGGGAACCTCCACAAAGGAGACCCACAGGAGGGTGGCACAAGACCCCACAGGGGAAGGAAACAACTCCTGCTGGGGGACTCGATCAATAGGGGGGTAGAAGTGGGGGAGGAAGGGGATAGGGAGATAAGGTGCTTGCCTGGCACCATGGCTCGGAGGGATAGGAAGCAAATCCTCAGGATCACGAGAGCAGCTGCACGAGGGAGGGAGCTGGATTTCATTGTCCACCTAGGGACAAATTACCTGGCTGTGAATGGGATCAGAGCAGTGCAAGAGGAGTTTGTGGAGTTGGGGAGAGACCTTAGACAAGTAGCATGTATGGTAACATTCTTGGAGGTGCTGTCTGTCTATCGCAAAGATGATGCTAGGGTATTCCACACCATGGGATTCAATGAATGGTTGAAAAACTGGTGTGGAACTCAGGGTTTTGGCTTGATTGGGGACTGGGGATCCACCTGGAGGGATGCAGGCTTATACTGGTGCGATGGTCTGAATCTGTACGGGGGGACCAGGATCCTAGATGACAGGTTTAAATGCTTCATTGGCAAGCATTTAAACTAGCCAAGGTGGGAGGCACTGAAAAGGAGCAAGGAAATCCCAGCCTCCCCCCACAAAACACAGTAGTTAGAGAGGTAAACACCAAGGTAGAGAAGTCAGTAGGGAGCAGGACAGGGATAAATGCAGAAAAAGGCAGTAAGCACAGGGATGGGGCTAAAAGGGGTAAGGCCATAAAAAATAAATGGAAGGTGATGAGTACCAGTGCCCACAGTCTGTGCAACAAGCTCCCTGAATGAGTGGCCTTGATGGAAGAGGTGTGTCTGGATATTGTGGCAGTCACTGAAACATGGTACACAGAGAACCATGACTGGTATGTCAACATACCAGGATACGCAGTCTACAGGATGGACAGGGTAGGTAAAAGAGGAGGAGGAGGAGTAGCTCTCCATATAAGGGAAGGGATTAAAGCAACAGAACTAAAGAGTAAACAGGAAGTTTATGGGTCAGCCTGGAGACAGGAAATGGCATCACAATCCACATGGGGGTTGTGTACAGACCCCCATCTCAGGGGGAGGAAATGGACAAGAAAATGATAGAAGGCATCCTTAAAATGGCAGAAAAAGGGGAGATATTGTTGATGGGGGACCTGAATATGCCAGATCTTAACTGGAGTACCTTTGCTACAGGCACATCCAAGAGCAGGGTCATTCTTGATGGCCTACAGAGGGCATGCCTCAGACAGCTAGTGTTGGAACCCACTCAGGAGAGAGCAATCTTAGACCTGGTACACTCAAATGGGGAAGGAGAAAGGATCTCAGATTTAGAAGTGGGTAGCCATCTGGAAACAAGTGACCACCAAACAGTGTGGTTCACAATAAAATCAGCTAGAGAGTCAAGCCATATAAAAACAAAAGTATTTGACTTTAGGAAGGCTGACTTTGGGAAAATGAGAGAGTGCCTCAGAAAAGCACCAGCAAACAGGCAAGAAGGAGGGGTGGAGGAACAATGGGGAATAATCAAAACAGCCATTGCAGAGGCAACAAGCCTTTGTGTGAGGCAAATCAAAAAAACAAAATGAAGGAAAAAACTGCTATAGTTCTCAAAAGAGGTGGCAGGGATGGTTAAGGAGAAAAGTATAGCATTCAGGAAATATAAGGAAATACAAAAGGAGCAGGACAGAGAACTTTATCAGTTAAAGCAGAAAGAGGCAGGGAAGGTAGTCAGAATAGCAAAGGCACAAACTGAGGAAAAGATAGCCAACTCTGTTAAGAAGGGGGATAAAACCTTTTATAGGTATATTAGGGAGCAAAGAAAGACCAAGGAAGGGATACAGAGACTTAATAAAGGGAAGGGAATGTGGACAGAGTGTGACAGTGAAAAAGTAGGGATACTGAATGAATATTTCTGCTCAGTATTCACAACGGAAGAGAGGGGGAGGTACCTAAACAAAACAAGAGAGAGAATCTGAATAGGGGAGTCGATACCAGACCATTCACAGAAGAAAGGGTTTTGAAAGGACTCTTAAAACTGAACGTGGACAAAGCAATGGGGCCTGATAATTCTAAAAGAACTAAGGGTAGAACTAGTAACACCACTGACTACTCTCTTTAACAAATCATGGGAGGATGGGGTGGTACCTGGGGACTGGAGGAGGGCAAATGTGATTCCACTTCACAAAAGTGGGAGCTGGGCAGAGGCAGGAAACTACAGGCCATTTAGTTTGACTTCAGTGGTAGGGAAAATGATGGAATCACTTCTGAAAGAAAGAATTGTTAAGTACCTAGAGGCCAGTGGGGCACAGGACCCAAGGCAGCATGGTTTCACAGCAGGAAGGTCATGTCAGATGAACCTAATAGATTTCTTTGACTGGGTGACCAAAGTAGTAGACCAGGGAGGGGCTGTGGATATGGTCTACCTAGATTTTAGCAAGGCATTTGACACAATCTCACACAAAAGATTAATATACAAGTTAGCCAGCCTTGGAATGGGTCCCAATGTGGTAGCCTGGATAAAAAACTGTCTGGACAACAGGACTCAAAGGGTAATAGTAAACTGAGTCCACAGTGAAGAAAGGAGGGTAACTAGTGGGGTACCGCAGGGTTCGTTACTGGGACCGGTCCTCTCTAATGTCTTTATAAGTGACATTGGAAAGCACCTGGAAGGAAAGATATGTCTCTTTGTAGATGACACAAAGATCTGCAACAGGGTTGATACACAAGGTGGGGTGGAAAGAATGAAAAGGGACTTGGCAAGGTTGGAGGAATGGTCAAATATGTGGCAGCTCAGATTCAATGCAAAGAAGTGCAAGGTAATGCATCTGGGGAACAAAAACCCAGGGGAGAGTACACAATGGGGGGTGAATTAATAACAACAACAACAAAAATCAAAAGCGACCTAGGAGTAATTATATCAGATGGCCTAAAGGTGGGCAAGCAATGTGAGAAGGCAGTAAGGAGGGCTGGGGGATACTGGGATGCATAGGGAGAGGCATCAACAGTGGAAAACAGGAAGTTGTTATCTCTCTGTACAGACAGTTAGTGAGACCCCATCTGGGGTACTGTGTGTAATTCTGGAGACCCCATCTCTGCAAAGACATAGATAGAGTGGAGACTGTTCAGAGGAGGGCAACCAAAATGGTGCAGGGTCTGCACCAGAAAACATAAAAGAAGAGACTAAAGCAGCTTAATATGTATGCCCTTGAGGAAAGGAGGGAGAGGGGGGACATGATAGAAACTTTCAAGTATCTCAAGGGAATTAACAAAGTACAAGAGGGTAGCATCTTTCAGAAGAAGAGATGTGCAAGAACAAGGGAGCACAATTTGAAGATAGAGGGGGGAAGGCTCAGAGGTAATGTTAGAAAGTACTTTTTCACAGAGAGGTTTGTGGATGCATGGAAGAGCCTTCCTGTGGAGGTTGTGGAGTCAGAAACAGTGGGGGAATTAAAGAATGCATGGGGCAGGCATAAGGCAATTCTAATGTGGGGTAGGAGGAAGTAAGCTGTTGATTAACTAGGATCTGCAGCTTATCCATTAGGTAGAGAAATGAGCAGACTAGGTGGGCCAAGCGGTCCTTATCTGCAGTCAAATTCTATGTTTCTATATCAGTAATATGCTTTAAGAGATCCGCAGCTGCCTGCTTGTGCTAACATTTGAGTTAAGAAGAAAGCCTAATAAACTCCACTCTAATAAAAAATTTAAGGGTTACCCACTCTAGATCACCCTTCTAGATCAAACCAACATTATACTGGGAAAATAACACAATTTGATATTTTATTCTCTCCACTGTGAACTTATCATTGAGGAGTTAGTTGTTAAGTTTTCAAGTTGTATCTTTCTGTAAATTGTAGGCAAATGAAAGTCTCACCCACACCAAAGAATGATCCGAGCTGACTCTGGCATCTATCTCCCCATCCAGCACCCCACTCAGGACAGACCGACTAACCAAAATATAGTCTAGTCAGGAGTATGACCCATGCACTGGGGTGAAAAAAGTATATACCTTGTTCTGCGGATGATGACCACCAGGGATCGCAAAGTCCCAGGGAATCCATCATGTCCTGAATGGAGTGCTGAACAGGAGACAGCCCTCGCGGGGACCCACCGGATCTGTCAAGGTCAAGCTTGGGGGCGACATTCCAATCGCACCCAACAGTAATGGGTGTGGGAAGAAACAGAGATAAAAGGCCCACCAATGCTATAAAAAAGGATGGATCTGATGTGTTAGGGCCATAAACACTGCCAAGGATAATTTCAGTCCTATCCAGCATACCCCGAACAAAGACATATCTGCCCTGAGGGTCCAGGAGGCATTGCTGGCTTTGAAAATTAACCACTCTAGTAACCAGAATAGCTACACCCCTGCTAGAATTATTAAAACCTGCTGCAAAAACTTGATCCACTGTCTGCCTATGTAATAGATTACCTTCCGAGGACAAAAGGTGGGTTTCCTTCAGGAAGGCAATATGGCATTGTAACTGTGACAAATGTTTAAGAAACTGGCAGCGTTTAAAAGGGGATCTGGCTCCTTTAACATTTTAGGATGCATGTTTCAAGCAGTAAGAAATTTCCACATCTGAGTAGAACAACAAAAACAGTACAAAGAATAAAGAGTGATATAAAAGTCCTTACTCCAGGTGGCTCGACTTTCCCAAACCCTTCCTTCCTAAAACACCCCCCCCACCCTTGACCCACCTCAAACCCTTTACCAAGACATAAGATACACACCACATGGTCACTGAAATATCAGTATCCCGTGTAAAAAAGTCAAGGCGTTCCCCACCCTTAACCCAGCTCATGACATTCATCCCCCAAAAGCAGCAAACAGAATTCTCTGCCCCACTCCCACTCCAGATACTTGCAAAGTAAGGTTACAGCAAAACAACGTAAAAATATCCATAACAATATGGAGTATATGACCCCCTCCCAACACTAAGAAAATCCCTTAACATAAACAACCATTACTCCAGCCTACACAAATATACAGTTCCCATATTCTGCTAGAAACCTGTAACCATTAGTTAAGTCAAAAAAGCATAACAACTGTAAATTTAAGTAAACTTATTAATATTGAACAAGTTAGTTAAACAAGTAATATAATATTGTGCCAGTCTTGGAATCAAAACTAAAATCACCCTCCCACAACAATCCCCAAGTCCAACACACTTAACGGGGCCAACATCAATAAAGAAACAGCTGAACCTTAAGACAGGGGTCCTGTAACAGCAAAAGTCCCAGGCTTACGAAAAAAAAAAAAGAAAAGCAATAACTTCTTTATCGATGCAGAAACAATAATCAGTCCTGGTGTGCTTCATATGGAGTGGTCACGATTTTGCATACATTCAAGTCTGAGCACATATTCGAAGGAAAAGGATGTTCTCCAACACATCCAGGAGACAGGGAGAGGCAAACAAAGGAACAAAGATCGCACTGGAAAAGGATGGGAAAGCAGTTTGTCTCCTTTGGGCAGAGACCAAATGACAGGCTCCTGCAGTTCAGAGATGCAGAAATTGGGGAGGCACATCATGGGTTTTAATAGCAAGCCTGGTAGGCAATTAATACTTTGGCTGGGTAGCGGAAATCTAGAAATGCTAGAAAATCCACCAGCAGACACACCAATAAGGCAGCAATGAATAGAGCAGGTTTCCAGACTGGATGATTAACAGCTAGAGTAGCTAACAGGGAACAGTCCATAGCTCCAGTGTAATGGCAGAGTCCCTGCCAGTCGAACTCACAGAAGACAATAGGGATCTGCGCTCCTTAAAAAGGTCAGGGAACATTTTCTTCAGCTCCGTAGAAGTATACTCTTCTGAATCGTAAGAGAGCCAGAATTCTTGGCAAAGCACCGAAGATAGACAGGATAGGAAACTTTGAATTTAATGCTAACTGCAATTAGTTTTGTCACCAGCGAGAGATATGCAGCCCATTTTTGTCTAGTTGCCACCGGAAGATCCTGAGTTAGCCGAATTTTGTCACCCTCCCATAATATTTCTTTAAGATCTCGTACTTTGGTGAGCAAATGTTGTTTATCTAGATAATTTAGCAATTTCAAAATAAAGGGATGTGGAGGGGATCCATCAGCTGGTCTAGGATGCAGTGATCGATGAGTTCTTTCAACGATGTAAATCGGATGGTTAGGAGATGGACCCACTATTTTGGCCAACAGTTTTTGAGAGAAATACACCAGAGTAGTACCCTCCACTTCTTCTGGAAGACCGAATGTTACAGTGTTGTTCTGTCTACTTTGGCCTTCCAGATCTTCAAGTTTTGCCTCAATTTTAATCATCTTTTGGTGAAGGGAGATAACATCAGGTTCAAGCTTTCCTCGCCAGTGTTCCAAAGAGGAGGTGTGGGCGGTTACATCCGAGATTGCCTTTGTAGCTTCACTGAGATCTGATCACATAGATTGCAACTCTCTTGTGAGATCCTGGAAGGTTATCTTAAATGGAAGGAACTCTTCCATAAACTTAGCTTCAGTTAGCACAACGAATGCTGAAGTAGTAGTGGTAGTCTTCCCCACTGCTGTTCTCTGGCCTTTAGAGCACTTAGAACTTTTGTCCAGGGTTTGCGGTGGTGTATAGTGAGGAGGTGCCTGGCGCATTTCTGAATCCATCCTGCCACAAACTCCTAGCACAGTCAAAAAAACCCAGTGGTGGTGTTCCAACAGAAGTCTTCCAGCATCTAGGAGTGCTCAATTAGAAAAAAAAGAGTGCCCAAAAGCTGCAGGTAAAATAATTAAAATATAGAGTGGGAGCGTGGCAGAAGAGTTGCTACTCTGAGGGTTGCATCACGTGACATCCCTCAGTGACGTCTTCATGAGGTGGGTCCCAAGAACCCCATGTTGAAAATTTGGGGCCAAAATTCCCAAAAATGAATGCAATATCAACCTATGTTTAACCCCCAATATCTCCCATTATAAAGCTTACTGTCATTTCTTCAGTTTGCAGTTTAGCTTTGAAGAGTGCAGACTGCAGTACTGGTTCAGAGAAAATTCGCTCCTGACTACCTGAGGGTAAGTATGGGTGAGGGGTTGCAGGGAGGTGGGTACAGAGGGAGGGAGGGTGGGGATTGGGAGGGGATGAGGGAGACAGCGGTGGACCGTTTTCTTTGCAGGGAGAAAAAAAAGGCTGTGAGGGAAGGTTTTCTTCATTTACAAGTTACACACACACACAAAAAAAAAATTGACACACTGGGGTGGGCTTCCAGTGTGCCACAGTTCTGGGGGGGATGCCGACATGGGAATTGGGCACCCTGATGTCAGCAAGGCATACAGACGGGTTGGGGGGGCATGAACCTGACACCAGGAGTGGGCATCCTGGTGTTGGAAAGGAAAGAGGAAATTGTTTAACCAAGAAAGACACACTAAGAGTGGTGATGCTGACATGGGGATTGGGCACCTCGATGTTGGCTTTTTGGGAGTGTATGGCAGGTGGCAAAGCCACCATGTTACAGTGTGCCACATAATGTGGGGGGCAACATGCCAACACTGGGATTAGTCACCCCGATGTCGGCTTTCTGGGGATTGTGTGGCGGACGGCAGGAGCTGCCATATTTATTGAAATGTTTCACCGGGAAAGTCATGTAATGGAGGTGTGTCATCTGCCACTGCAATGATGAGCCTGTCTCTGATTGCAGCAGCAGATTTGTTTCAACTCTTTGGCTCTCTCTGAAACTGCTACAATTGGCAGCATGCTTACTGGTTGGCAGCCAAGGGATGCACCCACAAAAGCATCCCCTGCATTGGCCAACATTAACACACCTCTAAAATGTGCTACTACCACAAGATGTTGCTTGCATGTGTGTGCAAGCTATCATAAAAATGAATCATTATTAATTTCCCTTACATGTTAATACCACCAATGAAGCCACTGTTGAAGCTGTAAGAGTGGTTTCATGTGCATTCTTTTTTTTTCTTCAATACATTTCTCACCTTGTATACCCCCATATGACGCCCTCTCCCAACCCTACAATTGACCCCTCTTAAGGCCTTACAAGTTGGCCACCCCAGAGGGTGGCCTGCCACCTGGGGTCATGCATGGCCTGTGGGGGACTTTGAGCAGGTGAGGACATTTCCTTCCTAGTTTTTCACTGAGGCATCAATGTGCAGTGACATGCTACTGTCTATGAAAGCACAGCATTGGGGGCAGGCACTTGAGTGGCAACATAACCCTGTGAGAAACAGAACACTGTTTTCATGAAAGGGAGTGCAGTTGATGGCTGGGGGCATTATGCCACCCAGGGAACTGCCATATCACCAGCCATGCAGGTGCAGATGTCCACCCTGACCTGTACTACAGCTGTACAGGCCCATGATTGAACCAGTCTTTGCATAGTCACAGCCCTCTGGACTGAATCTGAGGGGGCACACTATGCATTTTTTTTTGTAATTTACATTATCCCAGGAAAAATGTCCTGGAGGACTTCCATATCCTCCAAACCCCTACTCCGCGTGGACCTGGGAGTCCACTCTATAGGCAGTTAGTACTTCCAATTGGATGCCCACTGTCTGTAGCCATGCTGCTCTTAATACATCCCCCTGGCATGTCTGCACTTTTGTCTGCATGTGGTGAGAGACCAGGGATGGGTGGTTGGGGACTGTGTATTATGCTCTGGCACAATCCTCTGCAACAGTTGAACTCTCAGGCCTGGATATGTACCTGCAGTGCACATCCATGCCACTTCTGTGGCTTGAACCCTTACAGAATAAGTATGTCTCATAAACAAGTAAAAATAACACTCTGACTGAGGAGAGTGCTTCCTTGATCTATAATTATTAGGCAATAAGCCACGAGAGGGTGTGGGTTATAGGGGGATTTACCATGGTTGGCGTGGTTTGCCCACAAGGTATAGCCGAGTGGGTAAATCCTAGCCAGCCATGGTAAACCCCCCGATAATCCACATACCCCGAGTTGCTTATTGTGATTATACCTTGTTGTTTACATTTTTCTTTAGAAAAAAATAAAGTTTAATAAAAGTTTTTTTTAGAGTTTTCATTATTTTTATTCATTTTTTTATTCCTCGAGAAAAAAAAGAGTTCTCTGTTGGTAGGTGGAAAGTTTCTGTGTGTTGCGCTAATGGGCTGCCACTGCACAGCATGTGGTTTTGGTTGGGTTTTTGGTGCGAACTGCTTCCGTGTTCTATGAAGCAGTGGGAAGCGACCAGGGTTGCATGTTTTCCTTCAATATATATTTGTTTTAAATGGGGGCATGAGATAGGCTGCTACATTAATGAGATGAGACACTGAGTGGACCGGAAACAGAGCTAGTGTACAGCAGGAGTCTCATGGCATGATGGAGGGCAGACTGCGCTGGAGCGGAGAATGAGGTGAGGTGGATGCACTTTTGGTGGTTACGGGGAAATCCATGCTGATCTTTTTTTTTTTTTCAGTGCATATCAACTTTCTTGGGGGGGGGGTCATGCTTCTCACGCTGTGTGGTTTGGTGAGTTGGACATGATGGGAGTCGGAGACCCTCGATTAGCGAGCATTACAATATGGCATATCTATGGTTTGAATTTCCAGGGTCAGATGATTTGTTAGACATGCGGCAGGCTGGCACATTTTGCAGTGATTATCGGTAGATAACCAACGGAGGTAAGGTGCCAGTCTGCCTATGTGATTGGTCAGTGTCCGAGGTCCATGGTATAATGAACAATAATCTGCACAGCTCTCTAAATGGAACCTGGAACTTGGGATTTGACAATGTTTTGTGTATAGAATTCGGAAACTGCTCTGATAGGTCAACGGTTAATGCTTAGCATTCTGTATACAAACCATTGCATAGTAAAAATGTTAAATTACTTGTTCCATAAATAGAACTGTATAGAATGAGCCCCAAACAACTGGAAAAAAATACAAAAAAAAAACAAACCTTCTTCACAGACACTTTTATTCAGGTACATGGAAATATGGATAATTTGTTTGTACTGATATAATTTCTGAAAACAGGAGCAACTCAGCGCTGTCAATTTGCAATCATTCCATGTCTTCTTTAAATCTATAGTTGGAACCCTGCAACTACAGTAGCCATTTATTGCCAGCACATGACAAACGTCATCTTTCAAACTCTCCTTCAAGGGAGTCAAGAATGTCTGTTACATTTTAAGGGTAGGTCATATATGCTAACAAAACAGAAATGCCACTCAAGATGTGGAATGAGTTCTGAAAATTACCTGCATTTTCGAAGGTTTTTTTCTGTCACTTTGACATGTATGATGATGGGATAAATTTCGCACCTGATTAACTCGCGCAAGCACTGAACTCCTAGCTCCAGCAAACAGTGTTTATTCTAGGAAACAAAAAAAAAAAACAGCAACAAACAAAACAAGCTGTGTTACTATGTGAAAAGTCAGTTTTGAAGATGATCATGAACAAAACTGTAGTTATAGGTTTCATATGTACAGGGAGTAGTCCCAGAATCCTTGCCATTGAAAATTAACTCTTGAATCTAAAACGTTATGTTCCGAATCAAACTTGAACCTGTTATCCCTACCTTTCCGTGTTTATAGACTCACTCCTCCCATCTTTTATTACTAGCAATTCTTGCACCACAACAGCATATCCTGACTTTTTCCTCACTGGATTCTCAAACTGCTGCCCACCTCTCCTTAAAAATTCCTGACCTCTACAAAAGGAATTTTACAGATTTCTAGGGATATGTGGACAGTAGTTAGGATGGAACTAAATCCCTATAATTTCTTATCAGGATTTCAATCCTCCCAACCCCAGATACCTTATTCACTGACCCCATTTCAGACCACAGAAATAAAGCACTTACATAAAAAAACGTTTTCAAAGATACCTTGGCAATGGAGTCTTGGATAGACTGGAGCCTGACCCACTCTGCTTTAGTTGCATCAATGGTTCTTAGTAAGAACATCTCTGAAGAACTTGTACTGTCTTCTTTGGTGATAACCTCTGCAGAACAGAACAATTCATTAACACTTCTTCTGTAGTATTAATATGAGATTGAAACCATCTTCCTCTCACAGCCCTCCTCCCCAAGTTCTACTGTTTTACAAGGAATGACCCACTTGTGTATCTCCTTCATAGGAGGAAGACATAACAGCTCACTAAGATACCAAACTCTTTGCCTTGTAGAAGACTACACCTCCTGAATTCAGTTTGCCAGCCTCACTGCAATAAGGCAACTGGATTCACGCATGTGGCCTTGGGGTGCACTAGACCATTATTAAAAAGCCAGAGCCCTGACTTATGTTAAATGATCAACAATGCTGTATCAGCATGGGACACTGGAATTTCAACTCACATTCTCCAAGTGTGCTAGGAGAATGCCATTAATTTAATTACATTGGCCCACATTTTCAAAGAAGATGGGCAGCGCATCTCGGCAAAAAATGGAGATTAGCCACCCATCTCAAAAATGCTCCAAATCGCAGTATTCAAAAGGGGGAGATGGGCCTCCCAAATTCAGATGTGCCATGGCCCAAAAATAATGTATGCAGCCCAAGTAGAGGGGGCATTCTCATAAATATTCCACTTATGGGAATATTCAGAAAAGATGGCCTACCCAAGTGCAGGAAATGTGCAGTACAAAGATAGGCACAAAAAAAGCAAGCCTAAATCGGCCAGTCACCCACAGGCAGGCTGCGGTAGTGCAGATAGGAACACAGCAGCTTGCCAGTCCCACTAGTGTAGGGGTACCCCCAACCCAGCCCTGAACCCCGATGTGGCAATCATACCAAGAGAAAACCCTGTTTTCCGTAGTACAGGGTCCCACCTCCCAACCCCATTCTCTGATCACACATAACTGTAAAATACCACACTTTTCCATAATTTAGTGTTACCAATCCCCTCCCAGCCT
This sequence comes from Neoceratodus forsteri, assembly GCA_016271365.2. NCBI lineage: Eukaryota > Metazoa > Chordata > Ceratodontiformes > Ceratodontidae > Neoceratodus > Neoceratodus forsteri. The sequence continues at coordinate 323,090,097 of CM057450.1, read as the reverse complement.
GATCACTGTTAGAAATGTAAAAGAAAACCCTAACCCAGTTCCATAGTGATGTGGTACTCCCCCTCCCAGCCCGATCTCTGCTAGAAATAAAAAAAAAACCTAACCCATTTCCATAGTATAGTGGTGCCCCCTCTCAGCCCAATCCCCAATCACCAAAAATTAATGACAACCCCGTAGTTCTATAATGTAGGGACCCCCACCCCATTTTGATCCCTGATCAATATTACTAATAATATTGACACTGTTTTTCCATAGTGTAGTGGCCCCACCTGCCGCATCCCGATCTCAGTGAAGTATAATACTGAATCATTTTTCCACAGTGTAGTTCTCACTCCAGTAGGCATGAACCCCTCACGCATCCCACAACCTGACCCATACCAGCAACTGGCACAGTCCTCCAGCCAGCAACTGACTGGTTGGGTCCAGAGCACATATTGTACATAGTACAAGCTCATTGGTGTCCATAAGTGAGCTCATACTATGAATATTATGAGCTTAGACCCAATCAGTCGGCAGCTGGCAGTGGCAGGGTGTGGAGGGCTGTGCCATTCACTGGCATGGGTCAAGTTGGGGGTGCAAGAAGGGGGTTTCTGCCTACTGGGGTGGGGAGGGGGACCACTACACAATGGAAAATGATTCAATGTAGTATTATGCATCGATCAGAGATCAGGGATTGGGACAGGGTGAGGGTCCCTACACTATGTAACTACAGGGTTTTCATTTATTTTTGGCAATTGGAGATCAGGCTGGGAGGTACCACTGCACTATAGAAATGGGTTAGGGTTTTCTTTTTATTTCTAATGGGGATCAGGATGGGAGGTGGGGTAGGGTGGCCCAGTGCATCCTGCTAGGCACAGCCAAGCAAATTAGCCCATAATTGGCTTGCATGTGGTCAGTAGGTGCCATGCATGCCCAATGAGCTTATTTGCATTTTCTGGCTGAATATCACCCTTGGGGGAGTCAGCACATATGGGATGTGTCGCACATCCCACATTGATGGTCTTAAGCCCGGACCCTGGCTGCGATGGGTGCATTGGCAACCTGCCTTCTTTGAGCTGCCCATCCTGGATCCGATATTTAAACAGGGTGTGTGATCTGTTTCGATCATGCATCCTGTTTGAATACCCTGTCTGGGTACCCCAGCTCATTTTTTTGGGTGGCACATGCAGACGTGCCACCTCTCTGGCTGGCTGTGAAAATGGTGGCCATTGTCTCTTAATGCAGTAGTATCAACAAAGAAAGTAGGTCAGTGAGTTTCATACTCTTGGTTCAATTTCAATACAGTACATAGGATTTACACGCCAGTACAGTAAGGTGCTAGGATGCTGGAATTTGAAATCACACTCATTCAGCACATTAGGATCAGAGCATTGGTGCAGTAGGGTAAAGGGCTGAGCAAAATACTTATTTTTTCATTCCACTAACAAATTCCACAAAAATTCTATAATTCACATTTTGGAATTTCCCCCAAAATATGGAAAATGTTGCCATTTTTTCCCACCCACATCTTTACATGAGGGACAAAATGCTCTGTCACCCAATTTATTTCTTTATTAGTAGAAAAATATCTGCCAAAGAATTCAAAGAGAAACAAAGTAACCATCTCAGGGATGTTGTTATCATATGAGTTTTCATCATTTTGTGGATTTTCTTCCCTTTATAAAACTGTTCTCAACATGTGTAATTCTATGGAATTGTTCATTCATTTTGTGAACTTAGGTGAATGTAGAGTATGGCAATTTTGTGCCCCCCCCCCCATAACATACCAGCATTGAAACTCCAAGCCTCTAAAATAAGTGTAGTCAGAGTAACACACTACTAGGATAGTGTATTTCAGAGTCACAGCCTGTGAGTGCAGTATGTTTGATAAACACATACTGTAAGCATCCCAGTTGTTGAATTTTAGAAGGAACTTGCAAAATCTGGCATGGCCTCACAGTTTGCAGTTACAGTGATTTTCAGGGCTGCAGGTAGGCAGAGCCTGCAGCCCTAGTGCATCAGCTCTAAAAATTAGCTACAGGATTCAGACCATGGAACACTCCCTTTGGAGTTTTTAAATGATCTTTCTACCTCTTTGCAGCCCTTCAATTTAACCCTTGCAGTGCTGCAGACTAAATATCTATCCAGAGTTCAATCAAAAGATTCATTCTAGTTCTTTCAGCAGTCTAGAGATTAAGAAACAAATGCTCTGGAGAATCATCTCTCCTCCCCAACCTTGTAGTGCTTCAGTGAGTACAAGATACACATGTTTTCATTTAAATACAACTTGGTAAACAACTGTATCCTTCTACCATGCCCACAGTATATAGCACTGTTTCTAGAACCCTTTAAATAATTGTGCATCTTAAAAGAGCTTAAGGCAATAATGGCTGTAATTTGTATTGAAACACATTCATCATTTCAAGGGCATGAAAGATAAATAGCTATGGAACAGCCAACTTCCATAAACAATGAAAATATTATTTTTCTCAGTGGCACTTATTTTCTTGTACTCTAGCATATTTACCTGATTCTGTAGCATATGTGTTGATTTCCTGCAAAATGTGTCTTTAAAATAAATATATTTATAATAATCAGATAGTTAATGAAGTTGTGTGCCTTTTCTGGTATTTTGATGGTTTCGGCTCCCCTTGCAACACATTTGAGTCTTAACCTTTGATTATGCTGGTCATTAATCTTCAGCCTTCTTGTGTGCTTTTATATACATAAATGGTGACATTTTGTTTTCTTCTTCAGTACCATACAGACATTGTGTTTTTGCAGAGTTTTTTTGCAAATTCCTCACCTCTTTCATTTAATTTTTCGGTCCAAAGTCCATCTCCAAATTTACATTTTTTATTTCTATTTGATCAAGTGTCACAGCATGTGTATCTAGCAACAGGGGCAGCTTCAGCTTCTGTTGGTTACCAGGGCACTGGCTGGGCACTACAGTTGGAAGCCAGGGCACCCATTGAAACTGGAATGGAAAGCATATGTACATATTCATGCTTCCTTCTTGGAGTATTTAAACTAATGATGAGTGTTATGTTTCTAAAAATAAAAATGCAAATTCCATTTTATTTTTTTACAGGGGATGGCCTTGCTTCTCCTGTCTTGGGGGGGTAAGGATGGCCCATCTTCTCTTGGATTAGGATGGATGTCTGTGCTTCTCCTGACTCAGGAAGGGGAGGATCCACCTACCAATATGGTCCTCAATGGATTGGCCACCTGCAGTGGCAGGGCAGGAGATCGAGGGCCATGCATTCTCTCTTTTGAGTCTCTCTCCTCCTCTCCCCACAGTACTGAGACATTTTCAAATAAACCCATCCACTTACCTTGAAAAGGCACAAGCAGTCAGAACCCTGTCACTCTGGTTCAGCAGGCAGTTTCTTTCTTGGCTGTTTTTGCTGCTGGCAGGACTTTTACTTGAGGGTCTGACTCTGTGCTACAGCTACTGGCTGGGCAGGGTGGCTAGCTGGTGCTGCACTTTCCCATTACTGACCAGACTATGATCTAGTATTTTATGAAAAAAGCACAGCATATGACAGCTCTTTAAGGTTAGCTATACTGCTGGGTTGGGGGGTCTTCTGTACTGCAGCTTGCAAGCAATGGCAATACAGTTCTGGTTTGGTGGGCATGGTAGGCTGGGTGATTCCTGATTTAGGCAGCTAGGCAGTCACCAGAAGCCAAGCCACAGTGCCAATCGATGTCCCCAACATTGGGTGCCCAATTATGGAGTAGGGTGGTAAACTAAAATGAAAGCAAGCAGCCACTTGCTGCTCAACCCTGTTGCCACCAGACTTCCCCAGTTCTGATACCAAGTGCCTAAACCTAGAGTCAGACAGTAAATGAAAGAAAGTAAGCAAAAAATGACAGCCAAACCCCAGTGCTGCCAACCCCCCCATTCTAACACTAGGTGCCCAGCCCCCCCTCGGTCCAACAGTCAATGAAAAAAAGTAAGCAGACAGCAGGTCCGGTGGAGCTGAGGGCTGAGGCACTGGACACCACACCTCATGCTACACCAGTGACCTGGGTTCGGGAATGGACTCTGGCCACTGGGGGTTGGCAGGGGAGAGGGTGGATTGAGCACCCCAGGGCTGCTCACCTCCCTCTGGGGTGGGTCTGCAGGGTTGTGCCATGCTCAAGTGGCCCCTGGTGATGACTGGGGCAGCACAAGTTGTAAAGCCAGGAAAGGGTGGAGCACGGCAAGACATCTCGCACATGCAGTAGGCGTCATTACACTGCCGGCTCCAGGGGCACTAATTGGAGGAAAAATGGCTGGGCATGACCGTGCAGCTTGATGGTCATGCCCCCACTGGCCTAGGAGGCCCATTTATGGAATCGATTGTGGTGGTCCAGGCCAGCCTGTGATGGAGAGGTAAGGGGAGACCCCCCAGCTGGTTGGAATGGCTGTACTGGACCCCCTTGCATTGAGTGAGCCTCCGGTCCTCTGGGGTCGGGGGGTGGTGGCTGGATGCCCCCACCAGTGCTCCGCAGTAGGGCACAAAAATAGAAAGAATTAAAAAAAAGAAAGTAAGCAGACAATGGGAGCCCATCTACAGTGATGTTTTAGAAAGAAACATTAGTTGTTTTCTGCATTATTCTATTGTAGCATTGCTCCCTGTTATTCATTGTACTAGTGCACATTTGTGTACTTGCCACTTGTACCTCAAATAAAAAGCAGTGTTACTCCATAGTCAGCAGTAAAACTTTAGCCCACTTGATAGAAAGGCATATGGGAATTCATAGGAAGAATACTAAAAACAACAAAAGGCAGTAGTGCAGTGAATGTCAGGGAGAAATGCTTTGCCATATTGGGGCAAAAACAACTAACATTTCACTCCAGAAGCAGAGTTTTATCAGAGTTAGTAACTTAATGCAGAAATGCCCTTATAATATCGGTCACTAGGTCTGAATAGCACATGTGTGAACAGCGCTGTCAATAACAGCACCTTCCATACAGCACTATGCAGAACAGTGGCAGGAACAAATGCAGCTGGTAAAGGCAATGCCACTGGTAGCGGTCACAAAGCACACTGACGACTGCTACCAGTCCAAACATTTATTTTAGCGGGGAATCTGCCCCTTCCCACCCCCTCAACTAAAACAATCAAATCTGAGTTGGAGTTGGATTACGGGAGAAAAACACAATTTTGAATGCCAGGATTATATCCCTGAGCTCCACCAGCACCATTGTGGTCAAGCAGCTCCATGTCTCAGCCCTCTCTGCCATGGGAAGAGCTCATCCACCATTTTTGATTTCCCAGCCCTTGTCTTCTTCCTAGTACTACAGACAGTGACCTGGGAAGCGCTTACTGCACAGCACTGCTTAATCCCTGTCTCTGTCTGTGGTACGCCATTCAGACATTGCTGTTTTTTTCCTTATGCTATATATGTAGCACTATTATAACCAGTTATTATATTATCCACCACCAGTGATATGTACAAATAAAAAAATTTGAAAAAAATGAATATGATGCATCCTCAGGGTACGAGGAGGCACTTATAAAATTACAACCGGCAATTAAGGTAATGAAAAGTATATCAAACCCAGTTTAAACTACCCAAAATGCAGATTTTCACAGTTAGTTAGTGCATGTAGTTATAAAAAAAAGCGTTACATATAAACTACAATATCAGGAAATATAAACTGTATAGAAATCCATTTTGCGGATGTTGGAGTGAAGCAATGAGGACAGAAAATTGACAGGTATTCATTTATATATCACTTCTCTTGAGAGACATTTTCTTTACAACTGTGGAACCAATGAACTGTTCAGTACAATGATTCCAGATATCAGGAATCTATTCTAAAACATTAGATAAAAAAGTAGAGCATTATTATATCAGATGCTCAGCCATAATGGATCAATACCTTGGGGGCGCGCTATAGCCCAGGTGTGAATGATTTCTATAGACAATCTTTTTTTCCTGTATATAAAGATGGCAGGCATACTTTGCAACAGAAGTGTTTTTTTTTTAATTGTATTATAGTGGTAGTTATCTAAAAGTTGCCTACCTCGATGTATCACTGAGGCACCCAATTTGCAATTTGCATTGACTGTAATGTGATTCTGCCTCATTCTGCCTCAGTATACCTAGGTATACCTCAGTACTGAGAAACTTCTAGGTATACCTCAGTACTGAGACACTTTTCTATGGTTGCCACTGTATGATTATGACTAAATGAGCATCTGATATAATAATGTCCTGCTTTTTATTGTTTTTTAGAATACATGCCTGACATTTGTATTTTGTGTCGCAGAGTTCATTGGATCCACGGTGCAAGAGAAAATGTCTCTCAAGAGACAGAATATATATGGATGAATGCCTAAACATTTTATATTCTCAGTGCTTCACCCCAACAAGTGCAAAATGGACTTCAATATAAATTTATATTTACTGTTACTGTGGTTTATATGTAAGGTTTTTTTAATACTTTCATCTACTAACCAACTGTTGAAAATATGCCTTGTGAGTAGTTAACACCAGGTCTGAGGTTACACTTTTCATTATCTTTATTGCCAGTTGTAACTTTATGAGCCTCCTCACATCCTAAGGATGACCCAAATTCCCCTCCTGCAGCCCTATCGGCTCTGGCCAGAGTTTGTTTCTGCAGTTGTTTCTCCACTGGCAAACGTAAATGTAACATACAAAAACTAACAAAAACTGCCTTACTAAGATGGAAAAAAATGTTCAGTGGGGTCCTGCTTCCACCCATTTTACTCCTGGCTAGACTGGAGTGTGCGTGTGTGTGGGGGGGGATAATCAACTTGCTTACAGTTTCACAGTTAAAAGTGACTTATTTGCTTCAGGAACACCGTAAATAACAAGCATTGTTACAGAATATGGAGTCCTTGTGTCACATTGTAACAGGCCTAACCACAAGCTGCCAGAATTTGAATGCAAATGCTCCGAGTATCATAGGATTATTATAAAAAAAACAATGCGGTAACAATTACACTCAAATTATCACTGTAGTTTGTTGAATGTTTTTCACACATATGAAAATCAAGTACAAATAAATTTTCATACATTTTATGAATGCACAGAATACAGCCTGAAATGGCCAAGAAATGACCTTTTTCATGAAAAAGTGAAACTCGTGTAAAAAGTGGACTTTGTGCAAATCTCATATACAAATCTGCATGAAACTCATTTTTTTCAGACAAAGATCTACCAGCTGCAAAGTATGTGAATTTCGCTGACTAAACCCCCCACACACAAAATAAAAAAGGGTGATCAAAATATCTAACCTGATACAGTACCTGATCTTCAAAACACTACATTTTTAAAACTGAAACTCAATCCCTGCCTCTTCTAGTTGACTTGAGAGCAGATTGTGACTGAAAGTCACCTACCCCCACCTCAGTGATCCTACCAAGCCACATATTATGGAGGAGCAAGTCATTCTAATTATTTTCCATTTCCATTTATTTTCAGAAATGTTTTAATTAATGAAAGTTGAAAGAGCGTGTTTGTCAGAAAAACTTTAACCCTGCCTGTAAAAATAACCCTGATTGAGAAGGGGCGCTGATGAAAATATGAGTAGCATAGCCTGCTTGCCTAGTTTGGGCAGGCCTTGCTCTATCTTTCTCTCTTCTTTTTTATTCCATAAAAAATTACAAAGCAAAAAAAAAAATCTCATCTCCTCAGACTACACCACAATAGCCACTGTAGTTGTTTACAAATGTTTACCCAGCTGCTAAGGTATCTAATTTTAGTAAAGATTGGTTTTCCAATTTCTGGATTACAGGGAGACAAAGAAAGAGCGACACTGTCTACTCTGTCACTGCTCCTCGACTCTGCAGTGAATCCTTGCAAAGAATACTGGCCATGGGTCATGAGATAGAGCATACACAAAATTTAAATTTTTGCTCAAAATCATCGTTTTGGCATGGGAAATAGTCATTTGTTTTTGGGAAAAGCCATTTTTGCATGACTGTTGTTTCCCAAGTATTGGAGGAAAATTGCACTCAGCCCTGATTATCACTTAAGTAATAGATTTTAAGACATTTTATGAGTACAATAGGACTTTCACATACCGTGCATACACTAGGTATCCAGGATTCTGCAGTATTTCAGTCCCAGACCCTGAGTGCCCATCCCTCTCCCTTGTGAACACTGAACAGAAGTACTCATTAAGTACTTCTGCCTTCTCAGCCCCTTGTCTACCCACCCACTGCCTTTCCCGATCCTAACTATTTGATCTTTGCACTTCTTCTTTTCCCTGATGTACCTGAATAAATCCTTTTCTCCTTCCTTAATCCCCAGTGCTAATTTCCTTTCCTTCGCTGCCTTTGCAGTCCTGACCACTCTGCTCACTTCCCTAGATTTCTTCACATAGTTCTCCCTATCCTCTGCCCTGTTGGTTCTCTTGTAGGTTCGGAAGGCCCTACTGTTACTCCTCACCTTCTCTGTTACCTCTCTGGTCATCCAGCTTGGATGCTTGGTCCTTGATTTCTTTCGCTGGCTCCTGACGCAAGCTTTAGTGGATTCAATCAGCCCTAGTTTTATGATTACCCATTTCTGCTCTGCATCCATGTCAGGGCGGGATGCCACCTATGTGTGTTCTCATTAATTGTCCCATCTTGCCAAAGTCTGCCTTTCTGAAGTCCATGACCTTTGTTTTTGTATTGTGGGTCTCTTTATCCAAACTGATAGAGAACCACAATGTGTGGTGATCGCTACCAGCCAGTGGTTCCTCCACCCTCACATCTGTGACCTGTTCTCTATCCTCCAGCACCAGGTCTAGAATATTTTCTTCCCTTGTTGGCACTGTCACCCTTTGGGTCAGGAAGCCATCCTGGATAGCTTCCAGGAGGATCTGCTCCCTGGCACATGTGGTGGCTGAGATGCTGCAATCCACCCCTGGTAAATTGAAGTCTCCCACCACCACAGTGCTCCCTTTGCCACACAGTCCCCTTAGCTGCTCCCCTAGCTCCCTATTCACATCCTTTTTCTGGGTTGGGGGCCTATAAGCAACCCACAATCGAACTCTATCTCCCTTTGGGGCATGTAGTTGCATCCAAATGGCTTCTGACCTACATTCTTCCCCCTCCTCCGTGACACATCCAATCATTTCCCTTATGTAAATGGCTACTCCCCCTCCCCTAACTTTTTTCTCTGTCCCTCCTGAATAATTTAAATCCTGGGATGGCCAAGTCCCAGTCATGATTTTGGGTTGGCCACGTCTCAGTGATGGCTGCTATGTCCACCTCTCCTTCTGCCAGTAGTGCCTACAGCTCTGCCATCTTATTACCCAGGCTCCTAGCATTTAGTGATATCGCCCTTCACCCTGACTTTCTCCCAACTGCCCCCTTACTCTCCCTTCCCCCCCCATCCTAGACAAAGTAGGCCCTATCATTGCTATGGGGGAGGTCCTCTGGACCGCTTCTCCTGATTCATTCCACCTACCCAGCCCCCCCACAGCAAGTTAAATTATACTTTTTGGCGATAAATTCCCTCAGACTCTGCTTTAACATACCCGAATCCTCTTTACTTAGATGTAGCCTGTCCCCTGCATATAGATCTGGGTTCTCCCATGTGCTGCTCCACTCTCCCACCCAACCATACCCCATGGACTCACACCATTCTCTCAGCCACTTGTTGAAGTCCATGGTTCTGCTTTTTCTATCCGTACTTGCCCTTGGCACTGGCAGAACCTCTGAGAATGCCACTGTGCTTCCTTCCTCTCTGCATAGCTTCCTCACTTCTTTGAAGCTGTCCTGAACCTCCACTATCTGCCTTCCTTCCAGATCATTTGTTCCCAGGTGAACAATGTTGTGTGGTCCCCCCACCAACTCTACACACCTACCAATGTACTGCTGCACCCTACCTGCTGTCATGCCAGGCATGCACTCTACCCAGATGTTGCTTTTCCTGGCCCCCTTCCCCCATCTGACTCCCTTAATTATGGAGTCCCCCAGAATTATGACTGACTCCTTTATGTGCTCCTTCTCTTTTTGTGGGCTCTTTTCCTTCCTCCAAAAAGCTCCCTTACCCTATCCCTCCAGCTATTCCCCCTTCCACCTCCACCATTTGTGTCCTGACTACTCTTGCCAACTAGTGGCTGGTATATCAGCTTCACTTACTGGACCATTCCCTGGCCCTCCCCTTACCTTCCCCATGCAGTTTTCTGCCCCCATCCTGCAGCCCTCCCCACTATGGTTTTCCTGTGATTTCCTTGAGTAGCGTGTGCCCTCTCCCCAAGGTTCCTTCCTCAGCCTTGTTCCAGTCTTATCCTTACTGCCTCCTGCTTCTAGCTTCACTGCACCTCCCTGCTCCACTGTCCCTGGTTTTGCTTCCTTACCTCCATTCTGCTGCCCCTTGTCTCTAGGGCTATAGATAGCACCTGCCACTTCTGTGATGCATCCTTTCTCCCTTGTAGCAACCCCCCATTTAACCTTCTCAGTGATTACACTACCTTCCCCTTCCTGCTTCTCCCAGTTAGCCATACCATTGACTTGATTTGCTCTGGCAATCCCCTTTCCCTGTTTTCCCCCAGCCCCCCTGTCCTGAAGTGTATGACCTTGCACTGGCCCTGCTGTAGTCTTGTCTTCTTGACTACTCCAACCCCTGTCTCCATGCCTTGCATGTGACTGCACTGGATTTTGCAGCCCACCTCCAGTTCCTCTGGAATTACCTTGTGTTGGCCTGCTGGTGGCTGTATTATGTGTCTCAACAGGTTCCCCTTATGACCCAAATCTTCCCTACCTTGGCCTCTCCATGCCTACAGCTCCCTCTTGGTCTGTTCCACATAGCTCATTCCACAAGGACAAGTGAGCATGTAAATGACACCTGTTGTATTACAAGTAATAAAAGACTTAATGTCATAATGTTTCCCTGATCTCGAATGATTGAAACTTGCTGTATAGACTGTATTACTGCAATGTGAGCAATTCCCACACTGAAAGATCTCCTTTGGCTGTGGGCCAAGACAGATAGTTGCTTGTTTTTTGTTTCAGTGTACTGACTATGGACTCATTTTTCCTTAAATTAGTAGCTCTCCTGAAGCTCACAAATGTTTTTTGATTTCTTGTCCACTCATTGAGTGTACTTTCTGCTTCTAAAGTGTAGTCGTGTTTAGTGAGAATTGTTTCATATTATCACTCATCTCATTGTGCTCTGCTACAAACACAGGTCAGCGACTGTTATTTCATGAATGAATTTTGATTTGTATTCAGCAAATCCTAGAGCCATCTGGGGACAAGTGACCACCAAACAGTGTTGTTCACAATAAACAAAACTGTAGAGTCAAGCTATACAAAAGCAAGGGTGTTGAACTTTAGGAGGGCTGACTTTGGCAAAATGGGGGCGTGCCTCAGAAAAGCACTAGCAAACAGAGAAGGAGGACGGGTGGAAGAACAATAGGGAAAAATCAAAACTGCCATCACAGAGGCAACAAGCCTTTGTGTAAAGCAAATCAACAAAACAAAACCAAGGAAAAAGCCACTATGGTTCTCAAAAGAGGCTGCAGGGAAGATTAACAAGAAAAGGATAGCATTCAGGAAATATAAGGAAACACAGAAGGAGCAGGACAGAGAACTATATCAGATAAAGCAGAAGGAAGCAGGGAAGGCGTCAGAATAGCAAAAGCTCAAACTGAGGAAAAGATAGCCAACTCAGTTAGGAAGGCGGATAAAACCATTTATAGGTACATTAAGGAGCAAAGAAAGACCAAGGGAGGGATACTGAGGCTTAATAAAGGGAAGAGAATGTGGACAGAGGGTGACAGTGAAAAAGCAGGGATACTGAATGAATACTCCTACTCAGTATTCACAAAAGAAGAGGAGGGGAAGGCACCTAAACTAAACAATAGAAATACTCCAGATGGGAGGGGTTGACACCAGTTCATTCACAGAAGAAAGGGTTCTGAAAGAACTCTTAAAACTGAAGGTGGACAAAGCAATGGGGCCTGACAGGATTCACCCCAGAATTCTAAAAGAACTAAGAGTTGAACTGGTGACACCACTGACTACCCTCTAACAAACCATGGGAGGATGGGGTGGTACCTGAGGACTGGAGGGGGGCAGATGTGATTCCACTTCACAAAAGTGGGAGCAGGGCCGAGGCAGAAAACTACAGACCTGTTAGTTTGACCTCAGTGGTAGGGAAAATGATGGAATCCCTTCTGAAGGAAAGAATTGTTTAGTACCTAGAGACCAGCAGGGCACAGGACCCACGGCAGCATGGATTTACAGTGGGAAGGTCATGTCAGATGAATCTAATATATTTCTTTGACTGGGTGACCAAAGTAGTAGACCATGGAGGGGCTGTGGACATGACCTACCTAGACTTTAGCAAGGCATTTGATGCAGTCCCACACAAAAGATTGATATACAAGTTAGCCAGCCTTGGAGTGGGTCCCAAGGTGGTAGCCTGGGTAAAAAATTGACTAGACAACAGAACACAGAGGGTAATAGTAAATGGAGTCTACTCTGAAGAAAGGGGGGTTACTAGTGGGGTACCGCAGGGTTCAGTATGTACTGGGACCAGTCCTCTTTTTTTTTTTTTTGCATTATGTATTTATCCCTCCTTCTCACCTTCTAGTTCGCCACTCCTTCTGGCTGTTCATGCTACCTGCGACCCCCTCACCCTGTCCCTCCTCCCCACACCTCAGAAGGCAGCTGACCCAAGGGTGGCCTGGCATATCCCTTCACCAGGTGGGTCCCCCTCCTCCAAGGGGGAAGGCACCAGGAGGGAGGGCAACCAGCGCACTAGGCATCAGTCCTTAGGGCTGCTGAGGTGGGCTTGGAGGCGACAGGGCATCTCAGGCCAATGGGAGCAGGCAGCCATCATCCGGTGGACCAGGGGGCTGGATTTTCTGCTTTTCTCCCCGGGGCGTGGTGTGCCACAAATGTCTAGGCATAGCCGACGTTCACCATGCCCCTCTGTACATTGGGGCTCTGCTGCTGGTCTCCCCGGCCTCCGCCAGGGGTACCAGACAGTGAGCCGCATCCCTCCCTCTCCTGGGTTGGCGAGCAGTCATGGGGCGCTCAAGCCTACTCCCCCTGGCTGACTCAGTGACCCGAGTCCGTTGCTGAACCTGGGTCAGCAAGGCCGCAAGCAGAAATCCAACTGCGCCTAACGAGTCAAGGGACCGGGTCCTCTTTAATGTCTTTATAATGACATTGCAAAGGGACTAGAAGGAAAAGTATGTCTTTTGCAGATGACACAAACATCTGCAACAGGGTTGATACAGAAGGAGGGTGGAAAGGATGAGAAGGGACTTGGCAAGGTTGGAGGAATGGTCAAATGTATGGCTGCTTAGATTCAACACAAAGAAGTGCAAAGCTATGCACCTGGGAAATGAAAACCCAAGGGAAGAGTACACAATAGGGGGTAAGATACTAACAACAACAAAAATGGAAAGGGACAAAGAGGTAGTCATATCAGATGACTTAAAGGTGGGCAAGCAATGTGAGAAGGCAGCAAGGAGGGCTGGGGGGATACTGGGATGCACAGAGAGATGCATCACCAGTAGAAAACAAGAAGTTGTTATCCCTCTGTACAGACAGTATGTGAGACCCGATCTGAAGTACTGCATGCAGTTCTGGAGACCCCAACCCTGCAAGAACATAGACAGGATGGAGGCTGTCCTGAGGAGAGCAACTAAAATGGTGCAGGGTCTGCACCAGAAGACATACGAAGAGAGACTAAAGGAGCTTAAGGAAAGGAGGGAGAGGTGGGATATGATAGAAACTTTCAAGTACCTTAAGGGAATCAACAAAGTCCAAGAGGGTAGAATCTTTCAGAAAAGAGATATGCAAGAACAAGGGGGCACAATTTGAAGATTGACAGGGTACGGTTCAGAGGTAATATGAGGAAGTATTTTTTCATGGAGAGGGTTGTGGATGCATGGAACAGCCTTTCTGAGGAGGTTGTGAAGTCAAAAACAGTGGGGAAATTAAAGAATGCATGGGACAGACATAAGGTAATTCTAGTGGGGGGTAGGAGGAAGTAAGCTGTTGGTTAACTAGGATCTGCAGCTTATCCATTAGGTAGGGAAATAGGCAGACTAGGTGGGCCAAGTGGTCCTTATCTGCCATCAAATTTGATGTTTCTATGGCTAGTACTTTTGGTTCTTGTATATGCTTTATTGATGGAATCCATCCTGTAGATCTTGTTGTCAAATTTCCTGCACATAGCCTTAGCCTTTTTTTTTTTCAAATTCAGATATAGTACACAATTGTATCTCATCTTCAGTAATTGCCCTGTAGGGATACTCTTTTTTGTTTGCTGGTGGTGGCATCTGTTAAACTCCAATAAGGTGATGCAATTTGTTTTTTAGCTCCACAGTGTTGTTTCTAGATAGTCTTCCTGTTTCATTAATAGCACATCCAAGAAGAGAATCTATTCTTTACTTTTGGGAATGCTAAATCTCAGGTTGCTATCACATTGATTGATGTACTGGAGGAAGTTATCCAGTTCCATGTCTGGCCCATCCCAGATGATGAACACATCATCAGTAAAATGTGTCCATACTGTTAGATACAGAAACCATCTATTCGTCCCTCGGTCAGTCCTGTATGTAGTTTTCCTTCCATAGGCCAACATACAACTCGACCACATTGGAATGCATGTATTACACATAGTAATGCTCTACCTTTAGAAATTTAGAAAGTATTGTTAAAGCTGAAATAGCTTGAATTCGACAAAACAATTAGTCATTTCAATTAAAAGTATTGTTGGTGGAAGACACTGGGTTCTTGGTTTCTCAAGTAGTATGTTACTTCTTGTACCCCACCATCATGGGGTATGTTGCTATATAAACTTTTACTATCAAGAGTAACCATGATGGTATTATCTGTTAACCATCTGCACTTTCCTCAGAATGTCAACAGTATCTGTAAGATACGATCTTAATCTGTGTATGTGAGGTCGCGAGAAGAAATCTATGAACTGTCAGGCACAGATTTTGTCACTGAACCTATGTCACAGTTCATAGATTCTTCCTGCAACCATAATTGTAGGGTACAAGCAGTACCATTCTACCCTGTATATTTATAAGTGATCTGGAGGTGGGCTTCAGCAGCTTGATCAACAAGTTTGCTGATGACAGTCACATGAAGAAATTACTTTGGAACAGAAGATAGATGAAATGCAAAAGTATTTGTACAGACCCGGAAAGCTGCCAGGAATTGGCACATGAACTTCAATGTTAAAAAATGAAAGGCAATTAAGTCAAGGTTAGAAGAACATGACAGCTAAATACTTCCTAAATGTCATAGAGATTACTAAAACCAAGCAAGAAAAAGACTTGAGTATTGATCAGCAGAAACTTTAAATGGGGAAAACAGTGTGAGGCAAAAGCTAGCAAGGTAGACAAAATTATGGCATTCATCAAGAGAAACTTAGGATACAGGCTAAGACATGCCCTGTGCTATACAGCATGCAGTGTGCAGTTTTGGTTCCCATAGATGTAGAAAGATAGTTACATAACTGAGAAAGCACAGAGGAGAGTGACCGAAGTGACAAAGGGTTTGCAAACTATGGGTTACAAAGACCAATCAATTGAAATGAGCAGTTTTTCATGAAAAAAAGAATTGGAGGTGATAAGATCACATTTCTTAGATATCTGAAAGGGATAACAATGCCTGACCAAATGCAACTCTTCAGGATAAAAAAGGACGAAAAGACAAGGGGACACACAATGGCCTTGAAAGGAGGAAGATTCATGGAAACTGTCAAGAAGAACTACTTCACAGAATGTGTGGTGGACACAGACTAAACTTTGTGAGTGGTTCTCTAATGTCAACTGATACTTTAATAAACATTCAGGCTCAGACTAGACAAGTACTTTGAAGTAGAAGTGGTGGCAAGGTATTCCCAATACAGGAATAGTCTTCTTTCCTCCCTGCATTATATTTATGTATGTATGTACAATATGTATGTATGTATAATATGTATGTATGTACGTATGTACAGTACAGCCAGGCAGGAAGCAACACACAGACTTGCAGTAAATGACTTGTCACAAAATACTGCCTGACAAAAGGGCTTAATTGCTATTCCGTTACACTGTTCCCTGCAGTGCACTACAGCATTTTGCAGCAATACTGCAAAGTACTGTGTTGCTTCTTGGCTGGCACCACTGTGTGTATGTATGCATGCTTCTACATATGTATTTAGAAACTGTGAGTTAAAATCATTGGGTACATCTGTGTTGTTCCTACTGTAGATAAGGTGGTGCTATGTACCGCTGTACTGTCACACCAATAGGCAAAATGACCCAAATCCAGTGACTACTGCAATGTAGGTTCCTGGTAGAACTTTACACATTTTTCAAAGTCCTCTGGGATTCCTCAGAATTTTGGAAATTCTGCATAATTTCATCTGAGGCAGAATTCCAAAAGCAAAATTTTAATCATGGAATTGTATTCCACAATTTATGTAAACCACAGACTTATTTTCTTCAAACTATGGAATATTTATTCTGCAGATGACATAATCTGTAGAATCATAAACATGCTTTTTGGAATCCCATGGAATTAAAGAAGAAATTCATTAAAGCATTTCAGAAGCACACTTCCCATTCAACCTGAACTCCACTGGTGGAATTTTACACTCGGCACAGCTTTAGTTCCTGGGCCGAGGCCATGTTTCCTTTTTGATAGATTATCATTTCTTAATATCCTTCGCATCCTGTCATGCAAGTAGTTTTGAAGCTGTTTTGCCACACACCCTTTTCATATCTACGTTCTCTAGCTTATGAACTAGTCTCATGTGTGGTGCAGTACCAGACACTTTATTGAAGTCCAGATTTACAGTATGACAGGCAAACATACACACATCTAGTTACTTGACGACATTTCCTAAATATCCAGTTCAGTTTGATTGGCATGATATCCCGTTATAGAATCTATACTGGGCTGCTGGATCCAAGTTGTTTTTGGTTAGTATTTGACAATTTTATTCCTTATGCTTGTCTCAAGCAGTACCCCTGATATTGATGTCAGCTGACTGGCTTATAGTTCCCTAGTTCCACATGCTGTTCCGATCAAGTTGTTGAATATACTGCAAATGTGAATGGAATTACTAGTTCCTTGTCTAGCTTTGTCAGGATTACATGGTGCATTCCATTCAATCCCACTGCCATGTGTCTACGTTTACCATCTTTAACACTTTCTCAACACCTTCAGGTCCTACACATTTGTCATACAGAGTATCCTCTTGTTTCCACTTGATTGATACTTCATTGTCTGATAACACTACTTTCATTTCCCCTGTGTATACTTTGAATATTGATACAAAGTACTTCTCCTGTTATTCTGATATCTATCCATCCTGTGCTATTATACCATTTTACTGGTTCTTTGTGGGCCAACAGCGTTTGCTTCATTTTCTGGCCATCGCTTTCTTTTGGTTTCTTCTTATTTCATATTTGAAGAATTGTGTTCTGATCTGATTTAGTCCCAATTGCTCTGTTGCTTGTTTTGCTGAAATGATTTTGTTTCCCTTCCAAATTTGTGTGTAATCATGTTTTCATTGGTTTCTTGCAATTTTCTCTTCTTTTATGTCTGTTTCGCTACTTAATGGGGTCAATTATGTTAGTTTCCCTCCACATTTTTTTTTTTGCCATTCACTTTTTATTAATTTTAACAAATCAATACAGAGACAATGAGAACAAAGCAGGAAAACCAGGTGAATTGACACATACAACACAACAAGACCATGACAGACACCACCATAAAATGCCTCTGTACCCCCTCCCGAACCCCCACGAAGGTACTGTGCTGACCTCCACCATACATAGAGAGAGCTGCCTGCTAGGTTATGAGTAAGCTATCACTAATGGGGACCAAATATCTTCATAAAGGGCAACTGATTACAAAGGATAGCAATCGATCTTTCCATCCTCAGAGATGCTAAGAGCTCAGAAAGCCACTCTGAGTAAGAGATAACAATGGAATCCTTCCAGTGTTTAAGGACGAGTCTTTTCACAGTAATAGAAATCAGAGACATATGATATTTCCTTGGTCTAACTGGGAAGTCAGACATCATGCCAAGCAGACACACCTCTGGACAAACATGTCTTCAACCCCAGTAATGGGCTAACTTTCTCCTTAATCTCCCTCCATAAAGGTGCAACTTTTAAACAATCCCAGAATATATGGAGTGGATCGCCTGTTCCTACGCCACATCTGAAACACGTGGGATCTGAAAGGACCTTCAGGTCAGCCAGCTTCTGCGGAGAATAATAAATATTATGCAAAATCTTGAACTGAGTCAGCCTGAGGCCATCCTGCTTGAGAAATCTGTGACAGTTAATCCAGATATGTGACCAATCCAGCCTAACCTCAGGAAATGCCCCAGTCCAATACCGGAACGAGGCTGGATTTTCGGTGAAAGCCCATTGGAGCAGCACCTGATACAACTTCGAAACCGCATGGGAGGCACCAACCAAGGGACTTATAGTGTCCCAAAAAGGGATACGGGACGAGGGAATTCCACTTGGCCCTATTCTCTGCATAAGCAAGTGACGCAGCTGGTAGGCTCTAAAACACTAGTTTCCCTCCACATTTTTGGGGATCTCTTACTGCTACAGTTTAGTCTCCATGGATTAAATCTTTACTTTAAACAGTCCATATGATTTTAAGGGTGTCCCATTTTTGCTGAACGCTAATGGCAATGAGCTTGGTTGCCTTGTGCTTTGAGCTCCCTCATCTTTCAACATATGCCTTGAGCAGGAGAGAGTGTATGTTATTCCCCAAGGTATTTCCTTGTTCCTCCCAATGGTGAGTCTGACAATGTTACAGTTAATGTTTTCTAGTGTTTCTCCAATTTGCTCTTCTCTGACTCGGTCATTCTTGTTGCTATGTATTATATACAGTATCACTTGATCCCTGTCATCCTCATTGCTAAGAATTAGATCCATCATCACTTGATCCCTTGTGGTCCATTTAAAACACTGTATTTAATAATGGCCCTCCTCAAGATCCAGGATTTGCCTATTACTGTATACTTGGCGACAGTTGATCCCTTCTCTCAGTCTGTATATAGGTAGTTATAGTCTACTATAAGAAACATACTTCACTTCAGTACAGCTTTTTTGATCACATTCTGAAATAAAGGATCCTGACTTTCTGTCTAGTCAGTTGGTCTAAAGCATATACCAGTTGCAACTATGTCTTCCTTCTGTCAACTACTCAACTACTCTTACACACTGGGGGCCGGAGGATACAAGGCTTGCATCAAGCCCTGCATCCAACCCATTTCTGGCACAGCTGTGCCACACACCTTTGCTACAACTGCACCCGATTTTAGCAGGTCAGGTGCAATTGTGACTGTTTACCCAATTTATGGCAGCTTGCACCAAGTATTTGGCACAAGCCCCATAAAAAGGGTACCTGGGATTGACACAAGCTAGACCAGCAAAAAGCTGGTCTAACTCACGATAGTTAAATGCATGAAATAAAAAAAATCATGATAGCTGGCCGGGAGAGCTCCATGCTCCTTATGTTTAGTACACCCAGGGCTTGTGGCGTTTGTAAACTTTTGAAAATCTGGCCCAAGGTTCATTCTCATTTGATTTGTACTTCAGTAACTTGCTATTTGCTTTTGATGTATGGGGCTAGCCCTCCTACCTTTTAACCTCGTCTATCTTTTCTGACTAACTTGTAGTGGTTTACTACCATTTCATACAAGTTATTCTCATATCACCAAATCTTTGTTATTCCTAATATGTCCAGTTCCTTCATAGTAACCAGTATCTCCATTTCATCCATTTTATGGCTGCATGGGCGAAGCTCCGCAGATGCATTGCTGTCATTTTTCTGTAGTAGGGCTTTGTGGAAGTAGATAATCTATGACCACCTTCAGGATTACCTTGACCTCTACCATCTGCTCTCAACCTGTAGGCATGGGTTTAGGAAAAACCACAGTACACTTACAGCTCTAATTAGTCACCTCTGACATATTCTGTGAGATGGACCATGGCTGAGCCACTGGAGTAATTTTTGTAGAATTGACCAAGGCTTTTGACTTGGTTAACCATGGCCTTCTATTACAACAACTGCATGTCCTTGGTCTTGATACCACTGCACTGTTCTGGACCCAAAGTTACCTTTATGGCCGTACTCAAAAGGTAAAATGGGCAGGCTCCCTATCTGACCTGAGGCCCATTACCCATGGTGTCCCCCAGGGCTTCATATTGGGCCCATTACTTTGTTCTCTGTATATTAATGACCTCCCTAATAATTGTGGTGGGACCTCTGTTCACCTATATGCAGACAATGCTATCATATATTGTTTGTCTTCTGATACTGGGTGGCTCAGGTCAGCGTTAGCCTCTGATTTCCACACCCTTGAGGACTGGTTCCTTTAGAAGCAGCTTGTCCTTAATACTAAAAAAAAAAAAGAGCATGTTATTCTCCAACTAGTCCACATCAACCTTCCCCCTCTCTGCCTATCCTCTCATGTATGGGGGA
Source organism: Neoceratodus forsteri (assembly GCA_016271365.2). Lineage (NCBI taxonomy): Eukaryota > Metazoa > Chordata > Ceratodontiformes > Ceratodontidae > Neoceratodus > Neoceratodus forsteri. Next base: position 323,069,686 of record CM057450.1, on the reverse strand, counting down.
TACACTCGAATCGGTCAGGTCCTTCAAATACTTGAGGGTCACCTTAGATCCCTCACTTACCCTGGATGTGCATGTTACAGCCATCATTAAAACTATAAACAAAAAAATCAGTGTCCTCTTCCATATCTATCCATTCCTTACATTGACCTCATGCTGCAAGATTACAGATGCCACACTCCTGCCCCTCCTTATGTATGGTGCTCCATTACTACACTCTGCTTCCACATCCATACTATCACACCTATCACAGGCTTACCATAGAGTTGGCAGGTTTGCTCTCAGGGCCAATGCTTGGCACCATCACTACGATGTCCTGTCTGCCCTTGGATGGCTACCCTATGAATTTAAATTACGCTATGTCACACTAAGCTTTATACAGAAGCTTGTACATTGCTTTACTCCTCCTTGCCTTCCTGATATTGCTCAATGTCATCTCCCTTGACATACCCTCAGATCTATCTCCTTGTCTCTCTCTCAGTGCCAAACATAAGACTCTCCATGCCTTGGAGATCATTTGCATTTTCTGCTGTGTCCCATTGGAACTCTCTACCTCCTTCTGTTCTAGTCTGCACCTCCCTCTCTCAGTTTCAAGGGTCGCTGTTAACTCACCTTACTGCTCCACCTTGCTCCTGCTTCCAGTGACTCCTAACCCCTGTTCACGTCTTGCATGATTCTCCTAGCAAAAAGTCCCACTCTCTCTCTCTATCCCCTGCTCTCCAAGACAAAAAAAATGTAAATGTTATCTGAATGTATGTAAGGTTTTATTGACTGTGCTTTAAATTGCTTATTTTACATAACTGAATGTAACTGATGTCCTCTCTTACTGTAGGACTACTCTTTGTCTAATTTCTTGTGTCAATGAATGCACTATCTATGTACTACACTTCCCTGGTTGCCCCTGAAAAAGGGACAGTCTTGTCTCAGAGGGCCTACACGGTTACCAAAATTGAAAAAATAAAATAAACACGTGACTGGACAGCGCTCTGTCATGCTTCCACAGTGCTAAGGCACAGTACCAGTAAGTTGTGTTTTTACAGCTCTACCCCTCTGAAACAGACCCCCTTCGCGAAGCACTACTTTATCTCCCACAGCTGAGGAAGTGATGGCTGCCATGCCCAAGATGGCCACCAAAGCAAACTGCACTTGCAGGAGTATCACTCATGTGCAGTTATGCCACAGCAGCTATCTTGGGCACAAAAATCAAACTGTGCATGTGCAAGTATCGCGCATGTGTAGTTCTGTCCCTGCTGGCCATCTTGCATATGACTGACTCCGGCATGGCGAGAGCTCCAACCACTTTCACTCGTTCTTGCTGCTCTGAACAGCTGTACCAGCTCTGACCAGAAGTTGTTTTCCAGGGACTGTGTACTTCAAGTTGTGCAAAAACAGTAACAACAATTTATTTACAAGGGGGAGGGTTGGAAAATTGGTAGACTGGAAACAGAGGTCAAGCTATTTACAATTGACTTGGGTTTAGGTTGGTATTCAGTTTACATTGAACTTTGTGATTAAAATCAATGTAATCATTTTGCTTTGAAGGACAAATGTAAATTGCAGTAACACCCACCAATCTTTGAGGTAGTTAGCTTATCTGATCTGGCTATCTAGCTAGCTGCACTAGAAGGCAACACATATATTTAATGCCCACACTGGTACCAATCCCCAGAACTGTATGAGGACTCTGTAATCCCAAAACCTTTATCTGGGTACCCAGTACTAAAGTGTTAAAGGTGCAGGCCTGTTATATGATGTCCAGAACAGTGAGCACTCCCACAAGAGAAAGAATATATTGACAAAACAGTCACAAATAGTATGGAACAATTTATTTACAAGGGGGGAGGGTTACACAAGGGTAGATTGGAAACAGAGGTCAAGCTATTTACAATTGGCTTACATAAATCGCAGTAAGACCCACAAACCTCTGAGATAGTTGGCTTATCTGATCTGGCTATCTAGCTAGCTGCACTAGAAGGCACCACATATATTTAATGCCCACACTGATACCAATTCCCAGAACTGTATTAGGGCCCTGCAGTTCCAAACCCATTATCTGGGTACCTAGTACTAGAGTCTTAAAGGTGCAGGCCTGTTATATGATGCAGCTGTGGTGGCCGGCTGAGTTGGGACCCTTTGAAGGAAAATCAGATTAACCTTATCTTTAACTTGGAGACACATCATCCAGACTGCACTTTTGCAGGGACAGTCTCACTGTTTAATTATGCTGGCTCAAACTTTAGATAACTGAACTTGGCAAAACTTTAAACAATTATTTACAGTTCTTTTTATGAGCAGACCAGAGTCTGCTACTCACGATTTTGAAGTCACATCTGGTATTGAGAGGCTTGGCTGAGGATAAGGGCAGGAGCTCTGGCTGACCTCTGGACAACAGACTTTGCAGCTTGCAATTCTGGAAACTTCTCTTATCTTTAGATGGTTCTCTTTCTCTCTGGGCTTTACAGTCTTAATCAGTTCAGACCGGGATGGGACCTGGACTGACATGCTTCAGACCCCCATGTCTAGCTATACCCCTCAGGGAGAAGAAAATATGGTAGCGCCCTAGGTGGCACACTAGCAGGCTGTCCCCCAGGCCAATCTGAAAACAGTCATGTTGCATTCAGAACATTTATAGCAGCACACTGATACTCTGCTCAAGTTCACAGATCTTTCAACCATGTGCCATGTGGCCAACATGGTCCTTCAGCTTGTTAGAGCTATCTTTAGTGGTTGGTGCTTCTCTACTAAGGCTAGGGTGACCCAAACTATTGCAGTCCACGCAAAGACAACACACAAATTTTATTTGAATCTTTAGTACTAGACAGAGCTTGAAGCATGGCTCACTACCAATTAACAGCTTTACTTGACACTAACACCGGTCACTGCAGCTTCTCTGGAGCTTAAGCTACAATCATCACAGTCCCTTGTGGCTTTGCAGGTGTTAGCAGCTCCAACTTGGACATTCAAGACATTCACTGGCTTCCCAGGCACTGTCACAACATTCTGCATGGCTAGAAAACCTCACTTGAGTCCTGTAGGTACTATTAACAGTCACATTCGGCACATACAAATTACTGGACCCTTTCTTGGTCACTTGAAACAGATGTCCACTCATTTCTTGTGTGCTGATTAGACACAGGGTGCAGACAGATAGTCACAACTTTCACTTGGCTGGGTTTCTCTGCCCCACTAAAGATCTCTTTATAGGTTGCACTTTTAAGTAGATGTTTACTTACTCAGGCAGATTTCAGGACACTTTCCTTTTCTGGAAGTTACAGGCATTCTTCAGCACTCTCACTACTGAGGCAGAAGCATTTCTTGCAGCTGTAATCTCTCTCTGGTGGCTTACTTGAAATTGCCCCAATTTGTCCCCTGGTTTTGCTGGCATTGCAATTGGCCCCACATTTTCTTCCTGCCAGCATATTTTTTTCTGCCCCTCAGGGTGTAATCCTGATCGTGAGCTGCTGGCATGTTATTTCGGCCAGCACTCGCCTCAGCACATAGGAGCAGGTTGCAGTTTATGACTGCCATTGAGGTTCAGGAGCAGGGGAGCATGTCTGTGGTCCCAGTGCCTCTACTGTGCTTTTTGGGGACCGGAGACCTGGAGGAGCTTAGCCATTTGCCTTTGGGAGTCTAAGTAAAGAGATACAACTGGGGCTGCTTGAAGTTCATGAATATTAATGAGCGACCCCTATGAATATTAATGTTGTGTTGCCTGTTGACTGGGGGCATAGGATTCTGGTGGCAGTGACAGTCGAGGTATAGGGGCTAATGGTTTAAGAGTGAGCCCATTCAATAGAGGGCAGTTTGGGCTACAATCTGGTGGGGTGATGATGCAGATGAGGTAAAGTGTTGGGCTGCATCAGACTGAGAATGGGGAGAGACTGTATAAACTGAAATGAACTCCATATGAACGAATGGGAGCTGGCATGTTTGTGACACTTTACCCCATTTCTTTAGCCAATCAGAGATCTAGGCACCCAAATCTTAAACAGTGGGACTCCTGGGAAAAGGAGGGGATTAATTTTGGCACCTAGATCATGCCCCAATAAACAAGCAGGAAATATTGATAACCATGGATATCGATTATTGAAAGGCTTCAACAGCCAATCAGAGCACTGGGATTTTAGCTGATATAGTAAGGACTTACTGGGATTTTTTCAGTCTGTAGTTGGGCTCTGTACAACTCAGGACTGGGTTGAGAGAGTGGACATTGTGCTTCAGGGGATTCCTCAGGCCCCCATTTGGAGAGTGGTTGTCATCAGAAGTGGATTGGAAAGGGGACAGCAGGAAGAACATTTGTGCTGAGATTCTGGTTCCCCAGGTATTTGCTGCTTGACTGCTCAAGAAGGGGAAAGAGAGAAAGAGACTGGACTGTAATTCCCCAGGTACAGAGAAGTTGCTTGTGGTTAAATAGAGAGACTGAATGCTACTGAAAAGCTGCACTTGCTGAAAGGATTGTGTGGCTTAACAGAGTGTCACAGCCAGGACTGATGAGCTATTTTTGCCTATGCTTGGGACTGCAATTTGAAATCTGAAGGGGCAGAGCGTCTCTGGTCATCGGGGTGCAAGCAGAAGCTGAGAGTGTGTCCTGTGTGAACTGCTTAAAGTGGCTAAGAGCTGAGCACCAGCTGCAGCTGGAGGAAAGGTGGGCACTGGTAAATTGGAAAAGCGTGGACTGGTGTGCGGGAGGTTTGTTATTCCTGAGCCCTCCTGCTGAATTGCACTTGTGTTGTTGAATCTGAGTCTAGCATTCCTACTAATTGGCACTGGACTTTAGTGGAGAAACTGTCAAAGAACTTTTCTTGTCTGAGAGCTCAGCACAGGGACTGCAGGAGCACCACCACTGCTTGGGAGTCCTCACCCAGAGCCAGGAAGGGAACTTGCTACCCCCTTACAAGTGGGACTCACTGTCTCAGGACATCACTGGCGCTTGCTGGGGTGCTAGGGCATCTGCAATCCATGGTTGGGAGCTGGGCTGTGGAGCCACTCCTGGGTCTGGGCCTTCTGGTGCTGGTGTTGTCCTGCCACAGTGCTCTGCAATGGGCCAGAAGTGGCTGAAGGTGACAAGCAGCCAGAACTATGATCAAGGTGACCAGCTGCAAGATCCTTGAGCAAGTTACATCCAGACAGAGGGATCCTGGCCAACCTGTGTTTACTGCTGTACTAACTCAAGGAGCTCCATTTCCCCTTCTGCTGAGATCTGCAAAACCATGAGTACCCAGGACCTGGTTTCTGGGAGGGGAAAGGGGAGTTGGTTCTGTTTTTCAGAATCAATGTTTCTACAATTTTGGGGCCCCAACAGTCAACCAACTCACAGCACAGATCAGGCCTGCACCTAGTGGGTACCCCTAGGGATGGTAAAGGAATACTGGTACCAGTGGGGGAGGGGTGCTTAGCCTGTGGGCCCACATGTTGAAATTTCATATTTGCATTAACCTTACATTTTGCCTTTATAGCTACCCTATGTCCAGGTATCCCTTTCCCTAGTCCTTATACCCTGAATAAAGCTGTGAATTTTTTATTGGAACTACTGTGGTGGTGAACTTGATTGCATGCATGTTTTGCCGAAATATATAGTTTATGGTGGAACAAGGTATTTGGGGATGCAGTGCACAGGGTGACTAATTGGGGAGGTGGGTAGGCACAGTATTCCAGGGGGCTGTGCCAAACAGACATCTGACCCACTAATACTTTACTCTGGGTGAAGGCACAGTGCTATTTTCAATATTTCTGGGAATGAACCACCAGTTGTCACCGTAGCAGGACTTAGGACCCATGCCCAGTATTAGAGACAGTGGGTAAAAGGTGGTATCCCATTGATGTACAGTGCTGGGGCTACATCTTGGAGGCACCGCTGGGATCTCCTGTTGACCAGCCAAGTCTGCCCCAGGAGATCAGAGTGTCAGATGCCTGAGGGGCCCTCGAGCCCCAAACCCACTCTGCCCCGGCCTAAGTTCAGGCCTACTGAGGAGGATAAGATGAAGTTGGTGGAATGGAGTGGGGGAATGAAAATGAATCCCCATAAGTCTTTTCTCTTGCTGAGGGTATCCCCTGAGACTGAAGAGGGGGATGTTGAAAAATGTGTATCCACCATAAAGAGACTGGGAAAAGTCAAAATTTAAGGGAAAATGTTTGATTCCACTAGAGGTACATTGACTATGCTAATAGAGAGTACTCAAACCATAGAAGTCAGTTTGGATGCCTGGGGTTTTGGTGGTGGAGGGATTGGCTGAGGCTCTCCTGATAGTAATTTCATTCAGTGTGATCTCCCCATGGGGAGAAGGGTCGAGGAGCAGGATCCATCCTGAAGGTGCCAAAGTTTGAGAGACACCAGCCTGGTTCCATGTCTGTGGCCTTTGAGTTGTACGACAAGTTAAGAATGTTTACTTGGGTAAAACCCTCCCCAAATGGTGAGGACATCATGGAGGCCTGGATGGATGGCCCCACCTCATTAGTCCAAGATTGGCAGTGTTCTGAAGTTGAGAAGTGGAAATGTTTATTGGAGAGTTTATGGGGTCCTACCATAGAAGTCATACATTCTTTATGAGCCACAGATCCTGAAGCCGCAGCCCAGGTATATATCTCAGCTTTGGAAAGTGTATTTGGGAGCTCTGAAACCTGTGAGGTACTCATGTGGAAGTTCAAAACTACTAGGCAGTGGGAGGGGGAATTGTTGTCTGCTTTTCTGGCCTGGGTGGAGAGGGCCTTGCAGAAGGTGATCCAGAAAAATGGGGGAAGTAATCCAAGATCTAAACTGGGTCAGGTTGGAACAAGTAGTGAAGGCCACTTGTTATTCTTCATTACTAGTGTTACAGTTGCATTTAGCAGACAGGAAAAAAAATCATTCTCCATATTGGGTTTTGGTATGGGAGGTCCGGGAGGCTGAAGAGGAGCAGGGTCACTAGGAGATATACGGGGTATCCAAGGCAGTTATGCAGGTGGAACAAGAGGTGCCCCCTGGTGAAGTACAGGAATTAAGAACATTATTAAGGGACAGCAAGGATGTAGTCACTTCAACTAAGTTATTTGTGGGTTCAGGTTCTGCTGAAGCTCCCAGGATGAGTGGTATAATCCCTAACATAGGCCCCACCTCATTTGGCACTGGGCTCCCTATCCAGGCACCCCCCAACATAGGAGTTAAGGCTTAAGTGGAGGAATTGGTACACAGGGTGGCTGAGTTAGAATGGGTAGAGGTGCCGGTTGAAGCCTAGGGAAAAGAGCGGGTTGTAGAATGGAATCATACAGCTCAGAGTGCCTCAGTGGGAATGCCTGGGGCTTATCCAATGCCACCAGACCAGCCACGGCCCCGGGAACCTGTTATTTGTTATAGGTGTGGGGGCAAAGGACATATACAGAGGGGGTATAGGGTGCCTTTAGCCCCTTCATCTAACACAGAGAGAGAACTCACCAACACAGCCCACAAGCAGGGAAACTACAGGGGGTCCTGGTAAAGGAGCACACCCATCCCCTGGCAAGTCCAGCTCCAAGGCTCACACAAGAGTATCATCAGGTAGAACTAACACAACAGCACCACTTGATATGCAAAAGTTAGTGGGACTAACTACTGAGACTAAGATCACCATCAACATGGTCCCGCGCTGTTCTGGATAGCGGCTCCTGGGTTACCATCATCTTTAAATCCTGGTATGATCAGCATTTATCTGACATAAAAATACAGCCACTTGAGGGACTGCACATGTGGGGCCTCAGTGAAAAGGCATACCCCTATCTTGGCTAAGTCAAGGTATGGGTGGCACTGTCTGCTGAAGTGAGTGAAGCTGTAGAGAGCTTAGCTTTGATTTGCCCTGAAGCTAACATCTTCAGTGGAGTGCCATTATTGTTGGGCACAAATTCCCATATGCTTGGATGTCTGGGCCAGCTATATTGTGCTTGAGTGGCTGAACAAAGAGGAGAGAAATATCCGTTACACCACCTGGTCCGGGAGGCCTATTGAAGAAAGGGACAATTCCCTGTTGTGGAGTTGGTTGATCCAGTAGGAAAAGTGTGGAGAAGGGATGGAGATGGAATTGTGCTCCCACCAATCATGAAATGCAACATTTCCAGTACAGTGAGACTGAAGAAGAATGTCAAGAACCAAATATTGATGTTGTATGCTCTGGGTGAACATGGATTGCCAGTGGGACTGTTAGTCAAGTCCAGCGTTTTGCCAGCCCGAGCGCATGCATATGTTCAAAGCATGAATGTGCAAGTGAGGAGTGTCATGGATAGGGAAGTGGTGGTGTGGAAAGGATGAACAGGTGGTGGGACATTTAATCTAGAAGAGGGGGGTGGCAGGTGGAGGGAGGGCACACAGTGGCCATGAGATGCAAAGCAGCGCAAGCTTACCCCCAAGAACAAGGGTGATGAAGTAGGTGGAAGCAATAGAGGGGATGTTGGAAGTGGAGGCAGAGGTATGGGGAAGGAAGGTGGTCACCATGAATGCTAGGAACCTGGGGGATAAAATGAATGACTTATAGGCCCTCATGATGGAGATAGATATGGACATGGCAGCCATTATGGAAACATAGGCCACCCAATACCATGATTGGGACTTGGTGGTCCCAGGGTACAGAATATTCTGCAAGGATAGGGAAAACAGGAGTGGGGGAGTGGCAGTATACATGAGGAAGGGGCTAAGGTGCATTAGGGAGGAGGGGGAGGAGTGAGAAACAGATGCATTATGGCTTCTAATCCAGGATTCCAGGAATAGGGCTCTCTGGATGGGGTGGTTTACAGGCCGCCCTTCCAGACTGAGAAGTTGGACAAAAAACTTGGGAGGAAGATTAGAAGGGCATGCAGGAAGGGGAGTGTAGTAGTGGGGGACTTCAACCTGCCAGGGGTAGACTGGAAAACCCCAGCCACCAGTAATAAAAGGGAACAGGTACTGCTGAATGCCTTTCAGGAATATTTCCTGACACAGATGGTCAGTGAACCAATGGGGGGGACACCCTAGACCTAGTGCTCACAAATGGGGAGTTTGTGAGGAATATCAAGGTGGATGAACCATTAACAGGGAGTGACCATCACTTGGTATGGTTTAAGTTGATTATGTACAAAGAGGGGGTGGCATCCAACACAAAGGTGGTGGATTTCAGGTGGGCAAATTTTGCAAAGATGGGGAAGGTTGTGAGTGGGTACCTGGCCAGGATTCAGCCTAGTATGGACACGGACCAGAGATGGGAGCTCATAAAGAGAGGGATACTAGAGGCTACCAATTCCTGTAGCAGGACTCAGAGTAAAAAGGCCAGCACAAAAAAGTCAAGCGAAATGTATAAGGGGGTTGTGGGAAAGGTGAGGAGAAAAATGATGGCCTTTAGGAAATACAGGAAATCAGGGAGTGGGGAAGACTGGGAGGAGTACTGGCATGAGGCAAGGGAGGTGACAAGGGCAGTAAGAAAAGCAAAAGCCACCAAAGAGCTTAGGCTGGTACAAGGCATAAGGAAGGGGGAGAAGCTATTCCCATTGGAAATCAGGGAGAAAAGGAGCTATGAGAATAGATAGTAAGGGTTAAGAAGTATGGGGATGGGTTGAAAAGGGGGGAGAAAAGGCAGAGGCACTCAATGACTACTTCTGCTTGGTATTTACAAAACAGGGAGGGGGATTCTACCCAAGAGTGGTTGGGTGGCTGTGGAGGCTGTGGGGAGTCGGATGGAGGGATCACAGTAGATAGAGTTCTGGAGGGTTTGAGAGTGCTGAGGGTGAATAAGGCACCGGGGCCAGATGGCATTCACCCCAGGGTGCTGAGGGAGCTGGTGGAGATACTGGCAGGGCCCTTGGCTGGCCTATTCAATGCCTCACTGAATTTGGGATGCATACCCAGGGATCGGAGGTTGGTGCACGTGGTTCCCTTGCATAAGAGTGGCCCCAGAGATGAACCAGGAAACTACAGACTGGTGAGTCTCACATCTATCATGGGGAAGCTAGTGGAAGTGATCCTGAAGGAGAGGCTGGTAGCCCTGCTAGAGTCCAATGGGATGCAGGACCATAGACAGCATGGCTTTGTCATGGGAAAATCCTGCCAAACCAACCTGGTACAGTACTATGACTGGGTAACTAGGTAGATGGACAAGAGGTATGCAGTATATGTTCTGTACCTGGACTTCAGCAAGGCATTCAATTGGGTGCCACATGGGAGATTTGGAACAAAACTTGAAGGCACAGGGGTGAGACCAAAAATGGTGGAATGGGTGAGAAACTGGCTATAGAGAAGACAACAGAAAGTGGTTGTGGAAGGGGAACTCTCATCTCCAAGGGAGATGATGAGTGGGGTTCCACAGGGCTTGTGCTGGGACCAGTGTTATTTGGGGTATTTATTGCAGACATTTCCATGGACATCAAGAGCAGGATCAGTCTGTTTGCTGATGACACCAAGATAGGGGTGTTGGTGGATGACAGAGGGGTTTAGGGGTCTGTAGGAAGATCTGAGTAAGCCAAAGACTTGGTCGGACACTTGACAGCTGGGGTTTAATACCAAAAAGTGTAAGGTACTGCATTTTTTGTTCAAAAAATCCAAGAAGAAACTATAAACTGGGGGTGTGTAGCTGGTAGAGACTGAGGAGGAGGAGAAGGATCTGGGGTGGACATCACGGGATCAATAAACAGTTTGGCACAGTGTAGGAAGGCAGCGGCAAGGGCCAACAAAATGCTGGGTTGTATCACAAGGGGAATAACGTAGAGGAGGGGGGAGGTGATTCTACCGCTGTATAGATCATTGGTTAGACCTCATCTTGAATACTGCATGCAGTACTAGCGCCCATACCTGAAAAAGGACATTAAATTAATGGAAGAAGTGCAGGGCAGAGCAACTAATATGATCTAGGGCCTGGGGGACTTACCATATGAGAGTAGGCTAAGGGAGTTGAACATGTAATCGCTAAAGGAGCAGATGAACAGAGGGGATATGATTGAGACATTCAAGTACATGAGGGGGATAAACAAGACTGGTACGGAAGGGCTTTTCATGGTAAGGGTGGGGAGGGACACTAGAGGCCATGAAATGAGATTGGAGGAGGGAAGATTTAGGAGGGAAATGAGGAAACATTTTTCTATGGAGATGATGGTGGCAGGGTGGAACGTGTTACCAGCAGAGGTGATAGCCTGTTAAACAGTGGGCAGCTTCAAAAGGGGATGGGACAGAGCAAGGGGGAGGATAAGGGGAGGGATGTGTGTGGGTGGAGGGGCAACTGCAGAATAGGGCTGCTAGCTACAAAATCGAGCTGATTCAATAGATCATATGGCCTTTTTCTGCTGGCAAATTTCATGTTTGTATGTACACAACACTCACTCAGATATATTGCACCAACATGACAGTGCATACTGCTGCAGTGAGCAGAGGTGCCCCAGTGGGACTTGATCCAGAATTGCTTGACCTAAGTGACTCCTCCATCCCAAAGGAATGGAAAGAGTGAGTGAGGGAAAAGCTGGCTGCTAGGACGAATGTTTTTTCCATGCCCAGAGTGCAGGATGCACTGGACTGTTTAAATGGAAGCCAATGGTTCTTGTTTTGAATTTACAAAGTGGCTATTACCAGATCTTGAAGGTCCCTCAAGATCAGGAGAAAACAGCTTTCACATGCCCCCTTGGATTTTATGAGTTTCTGAGAATGTCCCTAGGGATCTTGGATGCCCCTGCTACCTTTCAGCACCTGATGGAGAAAGCTGTCAGGGATATGAACTTGTTGCAGTGTTTGGTCTACCTGGACTACATCATCGTGTTCAGGAAAACCCTAGAGGAACACAAGGCCCAGTTGATGAAAGTGTTAGACCGCCTGGAAGAGTTTGGACTGAAGCTGTCCATCAACAAATGCCAGTTCTTCTGGACTTCTGTCAAGTATGTGAGGCACATCATCTCAGAGGAAGGTATACAGACTGACCCCAGGAAGGTTGAGTCCCTTACCACCTGGCCTAAGCCACGCACCCTGAAGAACTTACAGTGGTTACTGGGTTTCTGAGCTATTACAGAAGATTTGTAAAGGACTACACTCGAGTTGTGTGGCCCCTTTTTGAACCTGCTACAGAGGTACCTGCCCACTAACAAAAGCAAGAAAACTTCAAAAACTGCCAGTTATTTCTGCCTGGGACTGGCTTATGTGGACCAGCAGAAAGCCTACAGCCTACATCCTTCATACCTATACCGGTTTTAGTGGATTGGGGGGTTGTGTTGTATCAGGAACACCCTGAAGATTTACATCCAGTTGCATTCACCAGTCAGAGTTTAAACCTTTCAGAGCGGAGGTATCCTGTCCATAAATTAGAGTTCCTGGAATTGAAGTGGGCCATAGTTGATCAGTTCCTTGACTATCTGTTTAGGGCCAAGATCATTGTGAAGACAGATAATAATCCCCTTACTTATGTGCAGACCACAGCCAAGCTGGATGCAGCTGGTCATAGGTGGCTGTCAGTCTTGTCCATCTGTGACTACTGCGTGGAGTACCACCTGGGCCTGAACCATATAAATGTAGATGCTTTGTCCAGGTAACCTCAAGCCTGTAACAATGAGAGCTCAAACCAGGTATGCATCGCGGAGCAAGCTGTAAAGGCCTTGTGTAAGAAGCATGATGGCGAAGAGATCTTTCCCACCAAAGATATCCATTGTTTGGTAGACTGTCTGGGGGCCTCAGGGGATTGTCTTCCAGTTGTCTATTGCTGGCTGGCCACCCTAGATGTCAGATCTCCCCCACAATTAACTACTGAAGACCTACAATGGGATCAAAGAGGCAGCCCAGTGACCAGGCAGATCATGCAAGTGTTGAAATGGCTGGGGAGCCAGGAACAAGTGAACACCATTATTCTTCAGGCACTGGTACTGTTACATGAATGACCTAAGCTACAATTAAAGAAGGGGTTGCTGTACCGAGACCAGCAGGTGGCCCCACGAGAGCAGCTGGTACTCTCAGAGCAGCGTATTAAGACTGTGTTGAAGGCATTGCATAATGATATGGGGCACTTGGGAGCTGAATGCACTTTGGACCTGTTAAAGAGTCGATTTTATTGGACAAAGATGGGGGCAGATGTAGAAGCACATTGCAAGAGCTGCATGAGATGTATAAAGCAGAAGGTGCACCCCCAGAGGGCTGCTCCATTAGTTAACATCAAATCTAGTGGCCCTATGGAATTGGTATGCATAGACTTTCTCATGCTGGAGCCTGACTCATGCAATATCTCCAGTGTTTTAGCTGTTACTGACCTTTTCACCCGATATGCTTAAGCTTACCCCATCAAGGAGCAACGAGTTTCCACTGTGGCCAAAGAATTGGTGGAGAAGTTTTTTGTGCACTATGGTTCCCCCCCCCCCCCAAGAGGATCCACTTGGATTAGGGCTGCAATTTTGAGATCCAGCTCATCAAAGAATTGTCATCATTGTGGGGCATCAGGAAGTCTCGGACCATGCCATACCATTCCCAAGGTGACCCCCAACCTGAAAGATTCAACAGAACCCTGTTAGACATGTTGGGCACCTTGGGCCCTCCGGGACAAGTGCAGATGAAGTCAGTGGGTGAGCACTCTGGTCCACAGCTACAACTGCACCAGAAGTGATGCTTTGGAATTCTCTCCCTACAGCTCATGTTTGGGAGGGAAGCCAGTTTGCTGGAGGACCTGTGTTATGGAGCATCCTCAGATGGATTGGGAGCAGGAGACTATCTGCAGTTTGTGAAAACCCTGAAAGAACAACTAGATGATGCATACCAGCTAGCTTCAGAGATGGCTACTAAGAGGAACCAGGTGAATAAGGAACGCTAAGATAAGACAGTGTGAACTCAAGACTTGGAAGCAGGAGACAGAGTGTTATTATGCTGGTTGAGCATACCAGGAAAACATAAGATAGCTGACATATGGGGAGACACCCCGATGTGTTATAGTAGAGAAGCTTGCAGGCCTACAGGAGAACAGACAGGACACCAGGAGGAAGGAGCTACTGGTATAACTAAAACTTCTCTACTGGGACTAAGAACTAGACATCTTGTACTGGGACCTTCAATTTAGGGTAAAAAAAAGAGAGTTAGTGTGTTTGTCAGAGGTAGTTGAAGTAAATTGTTATCTGTTATCTGTGTTATCTGTGTACTTATCTAGGTACTTGTCACAGGTGTCAGAGGGGAATTGTTATCTGTGAAATTAACTAAGTGTAGAAAGATTTGCAAAGTAGGGGGAGTGGCTTAGCTAGAAGGAGCCAGATTAAAACCAGATTTAAGCACTGCCCTAAATAGCTTCTGCCAGAGAACAGACAGTATGCCAGGAGGAAGGAGCTACTGGTATAACTAAAACTTCTCTACTGGGACTAAGAACTAGACATCTTGTACTGGGACCTTCAATTTAGGGTAAAAAAAGAGAGTTGGTGTGTTTTTCAGAGGTAGTTGAAGTAAATTGCTATCTGTTATCTGTGTACTTATCTAGGTACTTGTCACAGGTGTCAGAAGGGAATTGTTATCTGTGAAATTAACTAAGTGTAGAAAGATTTGCAAAGTAGGGGGAGTGACTTAGCTAGAAGGAGCCAGATTAAAACCAGATTTAAGCACTGCCCTAAATAGCTTCTGCCAGAGAACAGACAGGACACCAGGAGGAAGGAGCTACTGGTATAACTAAAACTTCTCTACTGGGTCTACATTGCCCTCCTTTCTTCCTCTCCACCCTAAACCAGTTCTACTTTTATAGGCACAGGATTTAACTGACAACAGGAACTTCCTGTTTGGGAGCAGGAAGTGAGTGACCACAAAGCCACCAAAGACTCACCATCCTAGAAGGGCAAGAGTAGCTCTCCATCCCCCCCCAGCTGCTGGAGGTCTGACTCTGAGCAAGTAAGGAGACTACTGAGAAATATAGGAACTTCTTGTCTTAGAACAGGAAGATCAGGAGCTAAAAGGGCACAGAGGCAGTAAGTAAGTAGGGGAAGAAAAACAAGAAAAAAAAAGAAAATAAACAAACAGAGGAAAGTGTAGGTATTAAAAACAACAGTTAGGGGCCCAGAAAAAAGACATGATGGGAGTGGTGCAGTGCAGTGGCTGTGGAGTAGCAGTCTTCCGGGAGACGTTCTGGAGGATGCAGTGTTGTCCCATCTGCAGGCACCTCTCTGGGCTAAGGGAGGAGGTTGCTCATCTCCAGGCTGAGTTGGCCAGGATTTGTGGGACCTCCTCCCACCCAGGGACCACCAGGGTCACTGCCTGCTCTCAGAGGTTGCCAAGAAAGAGGAGCGGTTGGACAACAGTGGGCTCAGGGAGGGTGAGGGTGGTGGAAGAGAGGCGCATCCCTCCAGTTGTACCTCTCCACAATTTCTATGCCATTCTGGAAAAGTGTGGTTCCTCTATGGAGGCACCCACAGTGGAGACCCACAGGAGGGTGGCACTGGACCCCACAGGGGAAGGAAACAACTCCTGGTGTTAGTAAGGTAGAACTGGGGGAGGAAGGGGAGACGGAGGTAAGGTGCCTGCCTGGTGCCATGGCTTGGAGGGACAGGGAGCGAATCCTCAGGATCACAGGAGCAGCTGCACAGGGGAGGGAGCTGGATGTCATTGTCCACCTAGGGACAAATGACCTGGCTAGGAAAGGGATCAGAGCAGTGCAAGAAGTGTTTGTGGAGATGGGGAGGGGCCTTAGACAAATAGCACACATGGTAACCTTCTTGGAGGTGCTGCCTGTCTATGGCACGGATGAGGCTAGTGTGCTCCACACCATGGGATTCAATCAGTGGTTGAAAAACTGGTGCAGAGCTCAGGGATTTGGCTTCATTGGGGACTGGGGGTCCACCTGGATGGATGCAGGCCTATACTGGTGTGATGGTCTGCATCTGTCCAGGAGGGGAACCATGATCCTAGGTGATAGGTTTAAATACTTCATTGGCAGCATTTAAACTAGTCAAGGGGGGGAGGCACTGGAAAGGAGCAGGGAAATCATAGCCGCACCAAAAAATCAGGGTACCAAGTCAGGTAGACACCAACATAAAGATGTCAATAGGGAGAAGCGCAGGGGTAAATGGAGAAAGTGACAAACGCAATAAGGACAGGGATGGAGCAAAAAGGGGTAAGGCCATCAAGAAATGGAGGGTAATGAGTACCAACACCCATAGTCTGGGCAACAAGCTCCCTGAACTGATGGCCTTGATGGAAGAGGGATGCCTGGATATTGGAGCAGTCACAGAAACATGGTACACAGAGAACCATGACTGGGATGTTAACATACCAGGGTACACAACCTACAGGAGAGACAGGGAGGGCAGAAGAGGGGAGTAACTGCGCTATGTAAGGGAAGGGATAAAAGCAACTGAACAAAAGAGTAAACAGGAGGAGAGGAGGCACTGTGGGTCACCTTAGAGACTGGAAAATGGCACCACAATCCACACAGGTGTTGTGGTACAGACCCCATGTCATGGGAGGGAATGGACAAGGATATGATAGAAGGCATACTTAGGGATGGTAGAGAAAGGAGATACTGTTGATCGGGACCTTAATATGCCAGATGTTAACTGGAGCACCTTTGCTGCAGCCACATCCAAAAGCAGGACCATTCTTGATGCCCTTCAGGTGGCATGCCTCAGACAGCTAGTTTGGAACCTACTCATGAGGAGCAATCTTAGACCTTGTACTCTCAAATGGGGACAGTGAGAGGATCTCAGATCTAAGTTAGCAGCTTTGGGAACAAGTGACCACTAAACAGTGTGGTTCACGATAAACTCAGCTACAGAGTCAAGCCATACAAAAGTGAGGGTTCTGGACTTCAGGAGGGCAGACTTTGGCAAGATGGGAGAGTGCCTTAGAAAAGCACTAGCAAACAGCCTATAAGGAGGGATGAAGCAACAATGGGGAAATATCAAAACTGCCATCACAGAAGCAACAAGCCTTTGTGTGAAGCAAATAAATCAAAAAGAAAGAAAAAGCGGCTATGGTTCTCAAAAGAAGTGGTAGTGAAGGTTAGGGAGAAAAAGATAGCATTTAGGAAGTATAAGGAAACACAGAAGGAGCAGGACAGAGAACTGTACCAGTTAAGGCAGAAGGAAGCAGGGAGGGTAGTCAGAATATCAAAGGCACAAACTGAGGAAAAGATAGCCAACTTGGTTAGGAAGGGGCTAAAACCTTTTATAGGTATATCAGGGAGCCGAGAAAGACAAAGGGAGGGATAGTGAGGCTGAATAGAATGGATGGTGGGTGGGCAGAGAGTGACAGTGAAAAAGCAGGGATACTGAATGAATACTTATGTTCAGTATTCACAAAACAGGAAGTGGGGGAGGTGCCTAATCCAATTAACAGAAGCACTCTGGAAAGGTGGGGGGTCGATCCCAGTCCTTTCATGGAAGAAAGGGTTCTGAAAGAACTCCTAAAACTGAAGGTGAACAAAGCAATGGGGCCAGATGGAATTCACCCCAGAATTCTAAACAAATTAAGCAGAGAACTAGAGACACCACTGACAACTCTTTATAAAAAATCATGGGAGGATGGTGTGGTAGCTGAGGACTGGAAGAGGGCTGATGTGATCCCCTTCACAAAAGTGGGACCAAGACAGAGGCAGGAAACTGCAGACCTGTCAGTTTGACCTCTGTGGTAGGGAAAATGATGGAATCACTTCTGAAGGAAAGAATCGTTGAGTACCTAGAGGCCAGTGGGGCACAGGACCCAAGGCAGCATGGGTTCACAGTGGGAAGGTCATATCAGATGAATCTAATAGATTTCTTTGACTGGGTGACCAAAGTAGTAGACCAGGGAGGGGCTGAGGATATAGCCTGCCTAGACTTTAACAAGGCATTTGACACAGTCCCACACAAAAGATTAGAAGTCAAATTAACCAGCCTTGGAGTGGATCCCAGGGTGGTAGCCTGGGTAAAACATTGGCTGAACAACAGGACACAGAAGGTAATTGTAAAATGGAGTCCACTTGAAGAAAGAGGGTTACTAGTGGGCACCGCTGGGTTCAGTGTGTCCAGTCCTTTTAATGTCTTTATAAGTGACATTACAGAAGGGCTGGAAGGAAAGTATGCCCCTTGCAGACAACACAAAGACTGCAACAGGGTTGATACACAAGGAGGCGGGAAGGATGAGAAGGACTTGGCAAGGTTGAAGGAATGGTCAGAAGTATGGCAGCTTGATTCAATGCAAAGAAGTCAAAAGTAATGCAAAAGTAACGACATGGGAAACAAAAACCCAGGGGAAGATTACACAATGGGGGGTGGGGAGGTAGTAGCAACAACAAAAATGGAAAGGGTCCTGGGGATAATCATATCAGATGACCTTAAGGTTGGCAAGCAATGTGAGAAGGTGGTAGGGAGGGCTAGGGGGATACTGGGATGTATAGGGAGAGGCATCACCAGCAGAAAACAGGAAGTTGTTATCTTCCTGTACAGACAGTTGGTGAGATCCTATCTGGATTACTGCGTCCAGTTCCGGAGACTCCATCTCCGCAAGGACATAGACAGGACGGAGGCAGTTCAGAGGAGGGCAACTAAAATGGTACAGGGTCTGCAAGAGAAGCCATATGAGGAGACACTAAAGGAGCTTAATATGTATACCCTTGAGGAAGGGAGGGAGAGGAGGGACATGATAGAAACGTTTAAGTACCTCAGTGGAATCAACAAAGTCCAAGAGGGTAGCATCTTTCAGAAAAAGAGATGTGCAAGAACCAGGGGACACAATTTGAAGATAGAGGGGGGACGGCTCAGGGGCAATGTGAGGAAGTATTTTTTCATAGGGAGGGTGGTGGATGCATGGAACAGCCTTCGTGAGGAGGTTGTGGGGTCTAAAACTGTGGGATAATTCAAGAATGCAAGTGACAACATAAGGCAATTTTTGTGGGGGGGTAGGAAGAAATAGGCTGTTGATTAAATAGGATCTGCAGCTTATCCTCTAGGTAGGGAAATGGGCAGACTAGGTGGGCCAAGCGGTCCTTATCTGCCGTCAAAGTCGATGTTTCTATGTTTCTACCAATGTACAAGATTTGGCCTGAGGGAGAGACTTGAGGGCACAAGGTTATTCATTGTAACCATTTGCTGCCTATTGGTGACAAAGTAGTGAATGCTGAGCTGCTGCACGCTGAAGACAGAGGCAAAGAGATAGTGATGCCATGGGAGCTTGGGCTGCCCAGGGTGGGGAAGTCTCAGATGAGGGAGATGCCAAAGATGAGTCTGAGGGGGAGATGATGAGACCCCACACAATCATTACTCTACCAGAGAGTTGGCCAGGTTATTCCAGGAATCTTTCCTGACAAGGGATACACCTAGAAGACAGAGTAGGGTCAGGCAGTCTGTTCTGGCCAAGCCCCTCGGGGGGGGGGACCACTCTGGACTTGAATACTGGTCTTCAGTGGTACTGGAGCAGCTCCCCTGCAGATACACCCAAGGAATGGTTGCAGGGTGATTCTAAGGACCGGGAAAATGAGAGACAAGATGCGTCTTTTGAAGGGCCCACATCGGAACTGAATACTGATCCAACTGTGCCCTTTGAAGGAGCCCAGGTTAGTCCCCCCAGAGTTGTGTGTGATGTGGACTAAGTGTTAACATCGTCACCCCATTAGATGAGGAACAAGAGGAGGGTGAAGACGATGAGGAAAGCATCACTGTCCCAGGGGTAGATAGGTAGGTAGGTAGATGAGCAGGTATTCAGGAGACCCCTCGAAGGACAGGGATGATGATACGGCCTGTCCTTAAGTTGATGTATGATGCTTCTGGGGTTCCTACAGACTTACTTTTGTTTGTAGTACATAAAGGGATGTACATTACTCCTAGGTCCCTACAGAAGAGAAGGAGGTTATGTGCCCTGCTGATGCAAAACCCCCTAGGTCAGAGAAACAGGTGACCAGAAGAAGAGGGAGCTTAACAGGGTCCCCTAGCAGGGTTGAAGGAAAAAGTGTACTCTGTGGGACTTTAGTATCCTATTTCTGATGAGTGCCACTTTTCATGTGGCCAGAGGGTTCAAAAGAGGAACAAGGGTTTGCGTACATGTATATAGTGTTCCGTATTTTAGTGTTCTTATGGTTGTAATATGCTAGACAGGAACCAGGTGTATCAATAGAGATGTTATTAATGTTTGGTGCTTAACTTTGGGTTTTCCCTATGTTTACCGTGGAAGCCAAGAGTTTCAAGGGGGGCAGTCTAACCCCCCCTTTTGGGGCTTACCTGAAATTGATCCAATTTGTCCCCTGGTTTTGCTGGTGTTGCAGGTGTCCCCACATTTTCACCTTGCCAGCATAGGTTTTTCTGCTCCTTGGGGCATAATCTTGGTCACAAGCTGCCAGCATGTTGTTTTGGCTGGCACTTGCCTTGGCACATAGAACCGCGTTGCAGTTTCCAACCGCCTTTGCGGTTCAGGAGCGGGAAGTCTGTCTATGGTCCCGGTGCTCTTTCTGTGCTTTTCAGGGACCAGAGACCTGGAGGGACTTAGACATTTGACCCTGGGAGTCTATGTCAAGAGATACAACTGGGGCCGCTCGAAGCTCATGAATATTAATAAGTGACCCAGATGAATAATAATGTGGCATTGCCTGCTGCCTGGGGGCATAGAGTTCTGGTGGCAGCAACAGCCAAAGTATAGGGGCTAATGGTTTTAGAGTGGGCCCACTCAATAGAGGGCAGTTGGGGCTACATTCTGGTGTGGTGATGGTGCAGATGGGGTAAAGTGTTGGGTTGCACCAGACTAAGAATGGGGAGAGACTGTATAAACTGAAATGAACTCCATATGAACGAATGGAAGCTGGCATGTTTGTGACACTTAACCCCATTTCTTTAGGCAATCAGAGATCTAGCACCCACATCTTGAACAGAGAGACTCCTGGGAAAAGGAGGGGACTAATTCTGGCCCCTAGATCATGCCCCAATAAACGAGCAGGGAATATTGATAACCATGGATATTGATTATTGAAAGACTTCAACAGCCAATCAGAGTGCTGGGATTTTGGCTGGTACAGTGAGGACTTACTGGGATTTCTTCAGTCTGTAGTTTTATTTATTTATTTATTTATTGAAAAGTTTCACCAGGTAAGGTACCTGAACAAATAAGTTCCTCATCTTCTGGTACGTTAGGCTCTGTATCAGTCAGGACTGGGCTGACAGAGAGTGGAAATTGCACTTCAGGGGTTTCCTCAGGCCCCCATTTGGAGAGCGGTTGTCAGCAGAAGTGGAATGTGAATGGGACAGGAGGAAGAACGTTTGTGCTAAGGCTCTGGTTTCTCAGGCACTTGCTGCTGGACTGATCGAGAAGGGGAAAGAGAGCAAGAGACTGGACTGTGATTCCCCAGGTACAGAGAAGTTGCTTGTGGTTAAATAGAGAGACTGAATGCTGCAGAAATCTTGCACTGAAAGGCTGAATCTGCTGAAAGGGCTGTGTGACTTGTCAGAGTGTCACAGCCAGGACTGATAAGCTATTTTTGCCTATGTTCGGGACTCCAATTTGAAATCTGAAGGGGCAGAGTGTCTCTGGTCATCGGGGTGCAAGCAGAAGCTGAGAGTCTGTCCTGTGTGAACTGTTTAAAGTGACTGAGAGCTGAACACCAGCTGCAGCTGAAAGAAAGTTGGGCACTGTTAAATTGGAAAAGCGTGGACTGGTGTGCAGGGGGTTGTTATTCCTGAGCCCCCCCCCCATTGAATTGCACTTGCACTGCTGAATCTGAGGCTAGCACCCCTACTAATTGGCACTGGACTTTAGTGGAGAAACTGCCAAAGAACTTTTCTTGTCTGAGAGTTCAGTGCAGGGAATGCAGGAGGACCCCCACTGCTTGGGAGTCCCCACCCAGAACCAGGAAGGGAACTTGCTTACCCCTTCCAAGTGGGACTCACTGTCTCAAGAGATCATCGGTGCTTGCTGGGGTGCTAGGGCATCTGCGATCTGTGATTGGGAGCTGGGCAGTGGAACCACTCCCCGGGTTTGGGCCTTCTGGGGCTGGTGTTGTCCTGCCACAGTGCTCTGCAATGGGTCAGAAGTGGCTGAAGGTGACAAGCAGCCAGAACTACGATCAAGGTGACCAGCTGCAAGATCCTTGAGCAAGTTCCATCCAGACAGAGGGATCCTGGCCAGACTGTGTTTACTGCTGTACTAACTCAAGGAGCTCCTTTTCCCCTCATGCTGAGATCTGCAAAACTGTGAACATCCTGGACCTGGTTCCTGGGAGGGGAAAGGGGAGTTTGTTCTGCTTCTCACAATCAAAGTTTCTACAATTTCAGGGCCCCAACAGCCGTCCAACCCACGGCACTAATCAGGCCTGCACCTAGTGGGTACCACTAGGGACAGTAAAGGAACACTAATGCCGGGGGGGGGGGGATGGTTTGACCTGTGGGCCCACATGTTGAAACTGCATATTTACGTTAACATACTTTTTGCCTTCACAGCTACCCTATGTCCAGGTATCCCCTTCCCTAGTCCTTACCCCCTGAATAGAGCTGTGAATCTGTTTGTTGGAACTGCTGTTGTGGTGAACTTCATTGCATGCACTTATTGCTGGAATATATGTGTAACTCCCGCCTTACAAATAGGGATTCCTAAAATATCTGCCTGGGCTTACCTGCCACCATACCTCTGTGTTCTCTTTCTGCTCTCCTGAGCACCTCCAGGATCTGCCTGCATATTTTGTTTGTGTCCCCAGGTCTTGTTACTGCTCCTGGTGCCCCAACAATGCAGCCCAAGTAAAAATCCAACCCTGCAGGGTTTGTAGAGACCGACCACAATCTCCCGCTGTGTTGTTCTGCTCTTGAGGCAGCAGGGATTGCTTAGGCACGAGCGGCACCTTTGATCTGCGACCACATTATTTGCGGTCCGCCGGGGAATGTTCCATGGTCCGGGATCCCCATCACCTGGCGGGACCCGGTGACCCGCAGACCGGACTGCTTGAGGGCTGCTCCCTGGAAATTCGGGTAGTTGTGCGAGTGTGTTCGATCGGGGCTCATTTGCATGAGCTGAGCCCCGATCATATTTGAATATTAATGAAGGCCTGTCTGCCTTTGGGGCAGCTGTATCTCGGATGCGGCCGAAAAAGAGAAAAGAAAACATTTTTTTATATTGTAACTTACTGCTGTGTGTTAGGGAAAAGTGTATGGGGGGTGGGGGAGTGTCTAAATAAGTAAATGCTTCTTCCTGCCTGCAACCAGAAACATTGGGACTCACAGACGGTCAGCCTGTCTGCTGCTGCATGTCAGGGAACTTGGATATCAGCAGAAGCAACAGGAAAATGGATTGAACAATTCAGCTTATCTGTGCAGACACAGCAAGTATTCAATCTGGGCTACAGAACTCTGGGGTATTGGGGCTAATAGTCATTTTATCCTAGCTGCACCAGAACTTTACATTCAGGACTGTGCTCATTCTGCTCAAGGGACAGTGGGTTAAGCAGCCATTGCAAGCAGCCACAGCCAATTGGAAAGCTAGGAAAACAAAGCCAGGACTTGTGGGACTTGCACAAAGGCTCATGGGTAAATTATAAGTGCTTATGGAGACTTACAGGGAACTAATTCTAGGTGCCAAAACACCAGTCCAACAGTGCATTGAGTAAGGTTCATTCATTATTTATTTCTGAGACTGATTGACAGATCCTCCAGCCAATCGGAGGCCCTGCAGCCAAAAGCCACAGCCAATCAGGAGCCTCGGAAAAGCCCTATAAGAGACCATGTTTGCCAGATTGAGGGCCAGATTCCATCATGCAGATTAGGGGCCCCCCACAGGGGTGGGGGCTCAGGCCCCTGCTATGCTTCTGGGCCTGGGCAGTCCAGCTAAGCCCCTCCATCCTGGAGGGGTTGTTTCTTTTGTTTGTTTTATTCAAGTTAAACTAACCTAGTTCAGTGTTGTTAACCTGCTAGCCTGGAGGTTGCCAGATTGTCCTCCAGGTGCTAGCCCTCCCTCCCACATCTGGGAAGATTTGGACCGAAGACCAGATGTTACCAAGCAGTGGCGAGAGTGCTGACCAGAACCTCAGTCATGAGAGGACTGAAGATGCCAGGATGCCTTCTATACTGGAGATCAACAGTGGAGGACCTGCGTGATTACCTGTACCCCCCCAGTGCAAGGGAGAAATATCTTGCAAGCTGATCTATGGGCCTGCTAGCCCTTGTAGTTGTCTTGTGCCAAGAAAGAGGAAATAAGTATACTGGGCCGACATTCCCTCGATCTTCTTAGTTGTGAGAGACTTTAAAAGTAATTAGTCTGGGCCTCTTTGCCTGAAGAGACTGTTACCTTTAGTAGTTGTTCTGTTCGCACCTTGCCTGCTGCCTAGCGGGCCCAGTGTAAGTGTATTTCTGAGACTGTGCTATTCATAGTGCAGCTGTTGCTGGGGGTACCCAAGAGAGCCCAGGACAGTCTGCAATCTCTGTGAATCATATAAATGTGCTGATATTGAGCTGTACTCTCATTTGGTCAAGAATGCCCTGTTAGAGCTGCCAGCCATAGTCACGCTGTCACTTCAAAGGACATGAGGCCCTGGAGTTTAATGTAATTGAGCTTTACACTGGGAAATTACATATTTCCATTTTGTCTGAGACCACAGACATACTTGAAGAGTATTAGCATATGGGTGTACTAGATGGGACAACAATTTACATGTGCTGAATATTCAGGATTTATGAATCCAAGATCTAGTCAAGGTAACCCGGATCAGTTGCTTTTTCTGGAATGTTCAGTTCTGTGACCTGCAGGGCAATCCCTGCCCTTCTGCAATGAGCAGGGCAACCCCTGCTACACTGCCAAAAGCAGGGCAACCCCTGCACCTCTGATAAGGATCAAACGTCATTGTTGCTTGTTTGTTTTCCAAGTTAGCCCTTCCTTTCTAATCAAAGCTGGCCAACTCGACTAGCTGCAACATCCACCAGACCTGCAACATCCAGAACTTCGGTGTCTGGGTACCCAGAGTATAGGGTGAGATTGAGGGGTTTCATACGTATCTGGGACTGGTACCAGCGTGGGGATAATGGTATATGCAACACCTGATTTAGTCAGCAGCTAAGATAGCCAGGGCTCTGGGTATCATGTCTGGTTGGAAAATTGTGATTGCCTTTTCTGTTAATATAGTACCCACCCAGCTGGAGGGTTTCACCAGCACAAACCAAAACCACTGTACACTTTGTAAATGGTAATACACATAACTTCTACTCCTCCTGTTTCCCCATCCTAATTTCCATGTCCCCTAAATAAATCTGTTATTACTGTTTTTGCAAGTTATTGTGTGTGAGCATATTATTAGAGAGAGTCATTAATTTCAAAATGTCTGAATTGTGGGGAAATGCCTATTTGGGTCATGTTTGGGGGTGGCAGCTGGTATTTTTGGGTGGTATAACATATCAGGGGGTTATACCAGGTAACAGCTAGCCTATGTAAAAGTATACTCTGAGCAGAGGCACTGCGCATTGTTTAGACTTGATATATGTTAACGATGCCAAACCTCTCAGCCTAGCTCATAGGTAGTAGGCAGGGGTGTAACACTAGGAGTAGCGCTGCCTAGCGGTTACATATGGTTTATGGTGGAACAAGGTATTTGGGGATGCAGTGTGCAGAGTGGTTGGTTGGGGGAGATAGGTAGGCACAGTATCCCAGGGGGCTGTGCCAAGCAGATATCCAGCCCACTAATACTTTACTCTGGGTGGAGGCACCATGCTATTTTCAATATTTCTGGGAACTAACCCCCAATTGTCACCGTAGCAGGACCCAAGCCCCTTGCCCGGTATCGGAAACAGTGGGTAAGGGGGGTAGCCCATTGGCATATAGCGCTGGGGCTACACAGCTCTCTCACATCTGCAGGTGGGTGTTGGCTTCTTTTCCACATTTTCCTAATGTGGCAATGAATGGCTAGTCCTGGAGGACAATCTCTGGCATCCCCCCCCAAGCTAACGACTTCTGTTGCTGGGAGCCACTCTTTCTCTCTGGCAGAGGTAGAAGCCCCCCCACTCCTGTGGAGGGGCTTCTTCTAAATGCACTAGGCTCATTTTGTTTAGCTGGTGGCCTGAGCTCCCTTCCCTGTTGAAGAGCTCCACTTGAACTGAGCTCAGACTAAAAATCCCTGAGTTTTATGGAGTCTTTTGGGGGCTTCCGATTGGCTGAGTCCACTGAGGTGTCCCAAAAAGAATGGCTGAAATCACTTGTCAGTCCACAAAATGACTATTCACTAACCTCACTTGTTGCTCAATAGGCCCCCTGTTTTGGCACCTAAATTAGGTCCCTGTATTTTCCCCTCAAGCCTTTTTGCAATGTCCCAAGAGCCTTTGGCACTGTCCAACAATCCTTGCTCTAAAATCCTGTCTTTCCAATTGGCTACTTACTGCAGAATATGGCTGCTAGTGTACACCGTCCCCCTGCAGTCCTTCACAGTCTTAACATTAAAGTTCTGGTGCAGCCAGATAAAAATTTTATTTATTCTGTGCCCCACGGTTCAATAACTCCTTTAGTGCACTTTTGAACACTGCCCTGTTTTAACATTTTATTGCAGGAATGGAATGCCCTCTCTGAGGCTGCCTTCTTCATTCTACCACTCTAGTATCCTTACCAAAGTTGTTTGAGACTGGCATTAGCTTGGACAGAGGATCTCACCTTTGGGGGTCAGTGATCCCTTTATTGATACTGAATGTCCCTCATCTAAAACCTGGTCCCTGGTAACACTGCAGTGGAAGAAGCCATGTTCCAGAAGTTGCAGAAAATCCCCTGCATGCCTTAGCTGGCCCAGTGTGGGGGATTCTCAAGTGTTAATCAGACTTGACACTGTTGCCTGTGGAAGAAAAACTTTCCCTTTCAGGGTTTCCAGCTCTGATGCCAGTACTTGCTGGTTCAGTGTCCACTCGTGGTTTCCCCTGGCTGACTCTTCTTAGTGAGTCTGCCAGGACATTGTCCTTTCCTGGTAAATGGATTGTGGATAGATTTGCATTCAGGGAGTAGGCTAAGTTGCAATCTTCATGGCCTCTGTTCATAGCTTTCAGGATCTTGTTCCTCCCTGCTCGTTTATGTACTACACTGTTGTGGTTTTGTCTGTTTGTATTGAAGCAGACTAACCCTGTATCTTGATGGAAAAACCTTGCATTTCTAGCAACACTGCCCTGACCTCCAGGAAACTGATGTGCTTCCAAGTCTCCTGTGTGCTCCAGGTACCACTCACAGTGAGATCCTCTAGGTGGGCACCCCACTGTAGGAGTAAAGTGTCTGTTGGGATGATGCACTTGGGTGAATGCCGAAGGAATGGAATACCTTCTCTGAGGTTGCCCTCTTCCTTCCACCACTCTAGTGCCCTTACCAAAGTTGTTTGAGACTGGCATTAGCTTGGACAGAGGATCCCACCTTTGGGGTCAGTGATCCCTTTATTGATACTGAATGTCCCTCATCTAAAACCTGGTCCCTTGTAACGCTGAAGTGGAAGAAGCCATGTTCTAGAAGTTGCAGAAAATCTCTTGCATGTCTTAGCTCGCCCAGTGTGGGGGATTTTCAAGTGGTAATAAGACTTGATACTGCTGCCTGTGGAAGAAAAGCTTTCCCTTTCAGGGTTTCCAGCTCTGCACCTATGAACCCCAATACTTGAACTGGTTCTGTCTGTAACTTCTGAAGGTTTATCAGAAAAGCTAGCCTTTCAAATGTGCTCTTTACCAGCTGTATGGAGCACCTTACCTCCTGTTCTGTTTTTCCTGAGACTAGCCAATTGTGTAGGTATGGGGAAACAAACACCCACTGCTTTCTTAGATGTGCTGCCACCATAGCTAGGCACTTTGCGAAAACCCTTAGTGCTGAGGTAAGGCCTGCGGGAAGGGCTGTGAACTGTTATTGTCGGTTCCAGTGTCTGAACCTGAGGTGTTTTCTGTCGGTATGTGTGACTGGGATATGAAAGTAGGCATCTTTCAGATCCGGTGACCCCAACCAGTCTCCTGACTGAAGGGATAGTGTCACTGTGCCATGGGTAACTGTCTTGAATTTTTCCTTTTTATATGTTTTTTTCAGATATAAAAAGAAAATGAGTTGCCACTCCTCATCTTTCTTGTGGGTTAGAAAGTACCTGGAAAACAGGCCCTCACTCCATTGTGAGGCGTGGATGTTCTCCACTGCTCTTGCTTACAGTAGTTTCCTTACCTATAACTCCAGTGGGATGTTTTCTGTTGCAGTATAAGATGAAACAATTGGGGCTTCTGCAGTTTTGAAATTCTTATTTGAACTGCAGATACAAACATTGACTCACTACTCCTAGGATCCATTTGTCTGTAGTGATATGAGACCATTTCTGGATGTAGTGAGTCAGCCTTCCTCCCACTGGCAAATGTTGGGCCATCTGGGCAGAACTGTCAGGGGTTTTGTTTTTGCTGTGGCTTGGGTGCATGCCTGGAACCCCTCCTGCCCCTGCCCCTGCCCCTATGGTAACCCCTTTGGGACTGGTATCCATAAGGAGCATAGGACCTTGGGTAGCAACCCCTACTCCTGCCTCCCCTTTCATAAGGCCTGTAGAATGTGGAGTCCTTTTCCTTTTCAGCATTGTTTCTTTAAGTGGTTATGTATTCATCCACTTTTTCCCTCAAAGGAGAAATCCATGGCCTTAGTCTGTGTGTCCTTGGATAAGGTGGTAGTCCTAAGCCAGGCAAACCTCCTATGAGATACTGCATGGGCCAAAACCCTTGAAGCAGAGTTGCTGGTGTCCACAGTATTTTGTGGCATCCAGGGCTGATTTGCCTGTGTCAGCCAAGTCCTGTGCCACTTCACCAGTCGGTACAAGGATTGAATTCCATAGAGCTTTCTAGTACTGAGCTGTATATGCAATGTAAGTTGCTTGCCTAAGGAACAAGGAAGCTGTTGTGTAGACCTTTTTGGCCATGGTATCCAGTTTTCTGGAATCCTTCTTAGGAGGTTGGGCAGAGAAAGGCACCTTAGCCTTCTTTTCTTTTTCTGTGCACTGCCCCTCCCTTTTCAGCCCAAACTCTCGACCCCCACCTCGCTACTCTGGACTTACCATCACTTAGTCGATACCTCTGGCTTACCACCCTGGGTGGGGCTCCGGCTCCGGGTGAATCTCTCAACGATGGGAGAACGTGTCGGTAGGGAACACCCACTGACATTGCCTCCCTGGCATTCCCCCGAGGGTGAGGTTCTGGGCCAACTGGAGCCTCAGATGTCAGAATTGGTCAGCGGGGGAGAGCCAGAGGAAGCAACTGGAGCCAGGAGCAGGCATCATTTCCGGTGCTTGCAATTTTTGTATGTTGTTTTTCCCCAGGGGTGGGGACATGCAATGACATCCCGTGTCTGCTCTGACCCCCACAAGTGACGACGCCAGCACACAGGTACCCCCAGCCTCCACCTGTGGTACATGTTGTGCCAGACACTCTATCCCCCTCCCCCTTGGAGAAGGAGAGCAGTCCCTAGGATGCTTAATCCTTCTTCTTGTCTGGCCTCTGATGTCCTGAGTCCATTCCCGAACTCGGGTCATCAGCATTGCAGATGGGTGCCCTGCCCTGTGCTGGTGCGCCAGCCACCTGAGCTTTCTTGCATGCAGCAGCTTGGACCAGTCCCTCGTGATCAGGGTGGGCGTATAGGTACTCAACCTTATTTGTCCACCTGATACTTCTTTTCAACTTTTTTATCAGTGCCAGCAACTGAAGAAGTTGCTGTCATGATTTTGGAAGTGGCTTTTTGAAGAGATCTGTGGAAAGTAACAACCTCTTTGTGGTAGTCAGACCCATCATATTATCTATAAATTCAACCTCTTCTTTGTCCTCCTCAGCTTCATGGGAGAGGATATCAAAAGTGTTTACCGTTTGCCTGGCAAAGGAGTAGTGGGATGTATAATCCTCTGAGGGCCTGGAAGGAGAACCAAATTCCTGCTCAGGTGAACCATCTGGTTCCAGTGGTTAACCTCCTCATCCTCTTCATAGTACATTTTTTCCTCCACCACAGGCAGTTGGTGTGGAACCACAGCCTGGGGAGAAGGGCAGGCACATCCATGAAATTCCCCATAGCATGGAAGGCCTGTAAAAACTGCCATGCTGTTATCATGTCCTCTGCTGAGGGAATTTGTCTTGAATCCACTGCCTGCTACTTTTATTTTGGAGAAATGGCAGAGAGATGCTTTTCTTTTTTCTTAGCAGATGCTGTTTCCACTGCCTGCTGTGAGGCTGTTTTATTCAGTTTGGGGTCATGATGTTGCGGATGAAACTGCGCACATCACACCCGCACACAGAAAACAGTGTGGGGCAACACAGCGATGGCACATAATGCCATCTGCACATGAACCCCGCACACCCAATCCTTCAGTTTGTTTTTTGCAGGGGGGTGCACATTCAGAAACTAATAAAATTTCCAGAGCAGGGTTTCAAACCTTGGTCTTCCCCCTCATCTACTGCTGGGTCAAATGCTCTAGCCACTCCAACATGGGAGCGGCTCAACCAAGCACCTGACCGGCAATGGTTACATCCACTTCCTTTTTGGTACGGAGTGACTGGGGGGTAGCGATATGGTTGTATCACTCATTATATCCCTGTCGCTGTCATACCATATGTGCTACTGACCATATAGTTCTTCATGCGTGGTTTAGTCTGTGCTATACTGACCCGGTACCCTTTTATTCCTATTTTTGCCATCACTGGAATCAAGGTTGCCCATTAGGGAGCCCCAGGTTCTGAACCATCTTTACCATGCCTATTTGATGACTGAGAAGCTTTATCTTTTCCTTTTTGTCTGTCCCCTTTGACAGGGACTGCTACTGTTCCTGAGGAGATGAATCCTCTTCTGAGCCTTTGCTGTGTTTTGGTGACATAGAGGCACACTTAGAAGCAATAAAGTTTTCCCTTTTTTTGGCCCTTTTCTTTTGTGTTTTAGGGCAAAACCTTTT
Organism: Neoceratodus forsteri; assembly: GCA_016271365.2. NCBI lineage: Eukaryota > Metazoa > Chordata > Ceratodontiformes > Ceratodontidae > Neoceratodus > Neoceratodus forsteri. The sequence goes on along the minus strand of CM057450.1, from coordinate 323,038,958 downwards.
ACATAGATCACAATAAAACTGTGATCTGGACCCAGGCACCTTAAACAAAGCTCATGGCAGTCTGCCCTTGCCAAGAGCTGCAAACAATTGGTACAATTTTTTTTATTTTATTTATTTTTATTTATTTAAGTCTTTGATAACCGGATAAGTGCACTGATCCAGGGGAACATTTTTAGGCATGACCCAGACACACAGGTGGCAGTTATAGAGGTAATGACAAGTAATACAATGAGTACAAGCCATGTGGATAGAAAGACATTATTTGTGAACAAAATAGAAATACAGACATCATTGGTGAACAAAGAAAGTAACATAGGAAAGAAAATTAATGAGAGCCTGAAAAAAAAAAATCAGTACATCATGTTAAGCAACAATTATTATACAATTATGTATAAAGGATAAGTGCAAATTAATGCATGATGTAAAAAAGAGAAAAAACAAACATATAAGACAATAGCCAAGTGGGAGAGCCTGAGAAGCAGGTAGTGAGAGATGTAAGAAAGGAGTCCAAAGAAATGAGAGACGACAGGGGAGGCCAAAGCAGCCCAAGAGGAAAAAGTCAGAAAGATAGGGGGAGTTATCCAAGCTAGCAATGGCATGTGGCCTCATCAAGCAACCAGTATTTTAGATGTGTCTTGAAAGTGGCATGGGAGTCCAGAGAGTGAATGGACAAAGGGATTCTGTTCCACATAGTGGGAGCAGCTATACATAATGCTCTGCTACGCATAGCCAAGGAGACTTTTGGGATATCGGGGGGGACTGAGGATGCCTACAGATACCTCGAGGGAGTTCTGGTCTTGAGGAGAGACATATAAGGGGAAGCTTCGCCATGCCTGATGGCGCTGTCCAGGATGCAGCCAAGCCCATGGTCAAATCTGCAGTGTAGTGGGAGCCAGCCAAGAGTCTGCTAGAGGTGGCAGTGGTGAGTGTATTATGGTGCTAGGAGAGTGAAATGGCATACGTTGTTGTACGTGGAGCAGAGGCACGCACTCAAGGCTGAGGATGTGTGTGAGTAAATAGGGGAGCAGTAGTCAATCAAGGGTAGCAGGTTGCCTTGGGCAATGGCTAAATGGGCTTCCTTGGTCAGAAGTGACTTTATCTGATAGGTTGCACCAAGTTTCTGGTGAATATGGCAGATAACAAAGGAGATATGATCGGAAAAGGAGAGGGACGGGTCCAGGATAACTCCCAGATGTTTGAAGGTTAGTACATTTTCAAGTACAGTGTTGTCTGGTGAGACTATTGAGAAGGTAGACTCAGCCTTGGTGACCTTAGATAGGAAGGGTTTAGATACAAATAGCATAGATTTAGTTTTTTTAGCATTAACAATTAGGCGATGTGAATGGAACCAAGTGTACGCCGCAGAGTAGTTACCGGATAAAACCCTGGATATATTCTCAAGAGCCTTGTCACTAGTGAAAAGTACAAGGTCATCTGCATAAAATGGGGCATCACAAGTGAGACAGTCAGAGGGGAGAGAGTTTATAAACAGGGAGAATAAGAGTGGGCACAGGATGGAGCCCTGGGGTACACCAGTAGCAACTGGGAGGACAGGGGAAGTAGAAGGTCCTACACATACTAACTGAGATCTATCTGAAAGGTAACTTTGGAACCACCGTGTGGTCTCAGTAGAGCAGCCAAGGATGCGGAGGGAGGACAGCAACAGGGTGTGGTCGACCAGGTTGAAAGCTTTAGAAAGGTTGACAAAGACGGCACCCGTTGCTCTTCCAAGGTCCATGTTCCTAAGAATATGATTGGTAAACAGGGTGAGGGCAGATGTGGTGGAGTGATGTTTACAGAAGCCATGTTGCTGTCTGGACAGTAGGTTGTGTGTGTCAATATAGTCAGACAGTTGTCGGTGGATAATCCTTTCTAGGAGTTTACTAAGGTGGGGGAGCAAGGATATAGGCAGATAGTTATCTGGGGATAGCGGGTCACCAGTCTTAAAAATCGGGACCACCCTGACATGCTTCCAAGTGCTGGGCACTGAAGAGGTAGTCAATGCCAGGTTAAAGAGGTAGGTGAGTGGTTTTAAGATGGCAGGTTATACAGGTTTAAGCATAGCAGGGAAAAAGACCATCATTGCCTATGCTGCCCCGCCTAGGCAGACTCTTTGGCAGTTTGGCAGTGTCCCTAGGGGTGATGGTCCATAAGTAGAAAGAGGGGATGGGAGGAGTTTGAGGAGTATGGGTGAGGAGATGATCAAAGAGACCAGTGGTCACCAGGGGTGGCAGATAGCTAAGGAGGGTAGACAAGTCTGTGAATTTTTTATTGAAGGCCTCTGCCACAGCAATGGGGTCGACCAGATATTCAGGAGGGAGTGTCAAGATGAATAATGGAGTTATGAGTTCGAGAGTTGAGTAATGAGCCTACCTCACCCCAAAAGAGATGGGGTTCACCAAGAGTTTCCCTTTGTTTGCCCTGAAAGAAGGCACGCTTTTTGGCAAGGGCTGTTTACAAAAGTTTCGTAGCCGCTGGTAATCGTTCCATCGGGCAGGGGAGGGGGCTTTTTTATAGGCTGACCAGAGTCTATCCCTTTCCCTCATTATGTCCAGGAGGTCTTTAGTAACCCAGCATGTATAGCTGCCGCTAACTCGGCGAGTAGTTGGGTGGAAATGTTGATTCTGGAGATGGAGGAGTGCGGTTATGAAGAAACTCTCAGCCTCCGACAAGTCAGAGAGGGTGTAGAAGGCTGACCAATTTATCGCTTAAACATCATTAAGGAGGGAGGGGATGTCTGGATGATTGAAATTAGGGAAAGAGAGTAGTTTAGGGGGTGGGCACTTGGTCTTAGAGGCCCAGACCAGGTAGGTTGGGGAGTGATTGCTAATAGCATCAGACAGAGTTCCTGATAGGAGCACTCTGTCCTCTCTGTTGGTGATTACCCGTCAAGAAGTGTATGGTTTTGGGTACTAAGGTTGTGCCTGGCAGGGATGGTGATAATTTGGACTATGTTATGGAGCTTGAGTTGGTTAGAGTAATCAGGTTCCTGGGCACTAAGCCAGTCCAGGTTGAAATCCCCAAGGAGGATGGAGTCTCTAGCAGGGGAGAGGCCTCCCATCCCTTCAAGGTGGGTGGTGAGACCTGCTGGGTGTCCTGAAGGGGGGTTATGGCAGCAACCCACATACATCTATTTTGCTGCACCTATGGTCAGTTCCACTAGGAGCCACTCACTGGGTGAGCTAGGGTCAGAGTGGAGGATGGAGGTAGCAGAGAGAGGCTCACAGATGTAGATAGCCACCCGACCACCCCTTTTCTTACCAGGCCTGTCATGCCTCAGCAGGGAGTATCCTGGGAGATAGTAAGCATCATCAGAGAGACGGGGTTTTAGCCATGTTCCTGAAATGCCTAGCACATGTGGCTTGTATAGGGCGACCCAGGGTTCTAGGTCAATGAATTTGGAGGAGAGGCTTCAGAGGTTGATGTGTGCAAACTTCAGTCCAAAGGAGGAGTTCCATATAGGATTTGAGTGATCAATGGCGGTATATGGGGGGGCCAGGATTGGTCTCAATGTCTCCTGCTAGTAGCAGCAAAGAGAAGAGCAGGTGCTATGCCATGGGAAAATGTGGAACGGGAATAGTAGTAGAGAAAAGAAGGAAGCCAAGATGGCAGGCATCCTGTTTGGAAAGAAATGCAAAAAAACAAGGCCCATGGGGGTACCCTCCCACCTGACAGTGGGACAAGGGGGACGTCAGGGATGAAGGAGTGGGTAAGGCAGGACAGGAGCTTCTGTTCCATGGCAAGTATGGAAGCACCAAGATCTACAAGGAGTAGGGTGCCTAGCAGTGAGGCTGCCAGCAGTGGTAGCATGCTCCTCCTCATATTGGAGCTCAAGTTTAGGGACAGGTAACTAGATGGTCAAAGTATCAGGGAAGGGGCTTCAGACAAGAGCAGATAAGAAAAGCAGAGAGAGTGAAACAGTACACAGCCAAAGTGGCTGCTCCAGTGATGTAGCGGATAGGGTGTAAGCCTCTGGAGTGGAGTGTCAGGGTTTCAAGCAGTGAGAAATAGAGTAGCTAAAAGTATCTACAAGGGTTGGCTAGAGAGTGAATGAGTGGGCCTATAGTTCACAGTGAAAGATCCTCTTGCTTCAGTCATGATGGAAAAAGAACTAACGTCCGTTTAGTGGCAGATCTTAATAATCTGCTAATGGGAAACTGGACAAAAAAAAAAAAAAAAACAGTACAGCTCTAACATATAATTGCAATAACAGTTCCAGCAATATATATTTGCAGTTTTATATAAAGAATCTTTCAAATTCAGGTGGAGAATATGCAGTTTTTCATTGACAGCAGTTCAAAATTAGGGACAGAAAAGGCACATAGAAGCAAGGTAGAGAAGTTACAATTAAAAACTCATATAGGGAAGCAGGGATGGAGTAGGTCCAGCTGAAAGCTCGATTCTAAAGGCAGAGAGCTACACAATTTAGTGGCTCAAGGTATCAACCAATAAGGGGCAATAAGACCCAAAAGCTGTTCAGTCAGGGCTTGAAAGGCAGTAGTGGATTAGCACACGTGAAGGCTGCTAGGTAAGCTGTACCTGAGAGTTCAGGGGTGGCCAGTAGGAGGAGGGGACAGTGGCTGAAGCTGCAGCCATGTCCCAGGTGCTGAAGATCTGTTGTGTGTGCTTCCCTCTGGTCCTGCACCAACCACCTGAGAGTTCAGCAGTGGTCAGTAGGAGGAGGGGACAGCAGCTGAAGCAGCAGCCATGTCTCAGGTGCTGGAGATCTGTTGTGGGTGCTTCTGCCCAGTCCTGCGCCCACCACCTGAGAGTTCAACGGTGGTTAGTTGGAGGAGGGGACAGCGGCTGAAGCAGTAACCATGTCCCAGGTGCTGGAGATCTGTTGTGGGCACTTCTGCCTGGTCCTGCGCCCACCTCCTGAGAGTTCAACAGTGGTCAGTAGGAGGAGGGGACAGCAGCTGCAGCAGCAGCCACATCTCAGGTGCTGGAGATCTGTTGCAGGCGTTTTTGCCCAGTCCTGTGCCAACCACCTGAGAGTTCAGTAGTGGTCAGTAGGAGGAGGGGACAGCGGCTTAAGCTGCAGCCACATCCCAGGTGCTGGAGCTCTGTTGCGGGCGCTTCCACCCGGTCCTGCACCCACCACCTGAGAGAAATCTGTAGGATCCGGATTTATTTATTTATTTTTGGTCCGTCAGTCATGCCAAATACTGAAAGACCATAAATATGTTGATTACTTCCCAAACAATCAAATAATTTTTTTAAGAGAGCTGAAAAATAACCATAATAAAACTACCTCAAAAATCGACAGTTTTGTGGAAGTATTATGTGGTATTGAAGGAAAATATTAAATTTGACAACAGGAACAGTTTGGTTCCCTTTGAGAGGGAACTGTAACTGTAACTCACAAAACAGCTAATGAAAAGCAAAGTAAAGCATTCATTTTAAAGTAATATTTCTATTTAAACACAAATAGAAAGAGATTCCCTTGAAGTGGGAATCGAGTTATATGGGGCCTTTCACAAACAAGTAGGTTTCGAGCACTCACCTCCCCAAAAGAGGGATGCAGAGACAGCCATGTGTTCTCCAACAATTTATTCAGACATATGAACAGACAGAAAAGGTGCTGCCTGTCATGTTTCGGACCAAACAAAACTTGAACTTTAATTAATCAATTTAAAAAGTTCACTCTATATCAACACACCAGTGTTAATTGATAGCAAGGTTAAAAAAGTTCAGAAATATACTAAATTCTTTAATTGATTAATTAAAGTTCAGGTTTTTAACCAATGGGAGCTAGGAGAATTACTGTGATGTCACTCTGGATGTGGAAACTGCTGGTGTTAATTAAATGTTGCTTTATTCTGAAGTCCTTAGCCTTTGAGAAAGGACGTTTGTTTTATCCGAAACATGAGAGGCAGGAACTTTTCTGTCTGTTCATGTGTCTGAATAAATCATTGGAGAACACATGGATGTCTCTGTGTCCCTTTTATGGGGTGCTGAGTGCTCGAAACCTACTTGCCTGTGATGGACTTTTTCTGTTTCTTGTAGCACCACATTCCCTGTACACACTCCTACTGTCTTTATATGGGGTCATCTCTGGTTCCAGGGAACCAATCGGGAACTAGAGAGACTGAAAAATACATGTAAAAATAAAATACACCCCCCACCATATATATAATAGTGCATGGGCAGCTATTCATAACCAGCATGTTATGCCACAGAGGGGTTCTGATTCCCTGTGACCTCGAGAGTGAAGCTTGAGAGGTGCATGGGAATCACAACCCCGAGCTGTTACAACAAACTGGCTGGTTATAGTTTTGCCCATCCACTATTTTTTATTGTGTGTCCCAGGAATATTTTTAATATAGTTTAAATAGTTTCTTTTTATTTTTAATTTTTTTATAGACCTTGCCATCCGAGAGTTACTAGGGCGAGTTGCATGATTGTTAGAGACCAGTTATTCCTACATTTGTATTGCACACTTCCATTGATTGCTAATTGGGTGTGGGAGAGATTTTAGAAAAACAAACATTTGTCAGTGCTCCTCGGAGTTCATCGTTGGGATTACGATCGGTACACACCGATTGGCAGGACTACAGTTCCCAGCAGAAAGAACAAGTTATGCCACCAAGTTCACATTCCTGCTGAAATACAGTGAAGTGCATACCCGTTTCCTCAATTCGTGATCTGGCTTTGAAGAGTGACGATGTGTCTGCGGTTCAGAGAAGATAAGGGCACTGGAGCCCCACCATGGGTTGGGGGGGGGATGTTATGGTTAGAAACCCTAATGCCCCGGGCGTTTATTGGTATTTGCACTACAAATTTTCAACATGGCCTTTTGTGACCCCCACCTCATGAAAGCATTTGGGACCTCTGCTCATGAACAGTGGCACTGTGAATTTGTTAATCTGTCCCGAACATTGATTTCTCACAGCGACTGTGCCATTCTGCACTAGATGTGCGAAAACACAGTTCAGGCAGGATGTGAAAAATTACAGCTGTACCATTCATAGGGAGATGTGAATAGAAGGCAGTGTTGAACATCTGTAGTGAAAATATTAAAAATGCTTGAACGTATGAGCGTACGTGGAAACTGCACAACGCATGCTCATTAACAGTCATTTAGTGGAATAATTTCACCAAAATTTCAGCATAGGCATTTTGTGACCTCTACTCATGAACACTGTCAGTATGATTTTCTTATTCTGTCCTGAACGTTGATTTCCCACAGTGACCATACCATTGTGCGCCAGATGTGCGAAAACACATTTCGGGTAGGATGTGAAGAATGACAGCTGTACAATTCATAAGGAGGTGTGCAAAACTGACAATGCTGAAACCTTTGAGTGAAAATATTACAAATCTGCGACATTACGAGTGTGCGTGGAAACTGCGAAATGCATGCTCATAAAATAGTCATTTTACGGACTTTTGTCACCAAATTTTTAACATAGGCATTTTGGGACCTCAGCTCATGAATATTGTTACTGTGATTTTCTTATTCTGTCCCAAACACTGATTTCCCACAGTGACTGAGCTAGCTTTCTTGAGCTGGATTTCATCTTGTAATTTTAATCTGGGATACTTTAACTTGCTAAACTCATTTTGCTAAAATACTAAACATAGGTGGCCCGTGCCTGTTTTTGTAGCCAAAGACATACAGTCAGAAGTGTAATTTAGTGACTTAAGTATTTTGCCCTCCCCACCCTCCACCCTGTCCCAGGCCTCTTTTAAATACACGTTCATCCCGCCCTCCTTACAGGAAGCTACTCACCATTGGCTACTACCATTAGTGGTTTTTTGTCTGTTTTTTTTTTTTTATAAACTCATAAAGGCATACTTATCCATAAGACCGTGTGACTGCTTACCTTACAGGAAGCATATTTTCCTATGGAAATTCACCACTAGAGTGTACCTACTCAGCTACTCAGATACTTAAGCCCACTAACATAACCCTCACTGTGATCAATCTTCTCGGATGCCCTAGAGTCTTCAGCTCCTCTACATATCTTCTTTGTTTCTAAATCATTCCTTCACCAGCCCCTTCTCTCCTTCTGGAAGTGGGTCACTTCTCCCCCTGCCCTCTATTACATCTACATTTCTCTTGATGAGAAGATCCCCGTTAAACACATCGACATCTACTGCAAGTCGGCTCTCTCCTCTACACCCTCGCCATTTGAAGAATTATATCTTCCTAAGTCTCACCACGCTACTGTGACTTTTCAGAAATGAAGTTGCTAACACTCTCTATACCCTGGCAGTTATTCCGTCAACTTTACTTGAGGTCTACAAATAATTCCAGGAGGCTTGGTCTCTAGAAGATTGCCCATCATCATTGTAATGTGTTAGGTTACAGCATGGCCAAACTGGGCAGTGCTATCGCATTATTATTCATCTTTCCTTTTCTCTGCTCGATAAAATTATTGCACAGTGCCTAGCCCCCCTGCTTCAAGAATCCTTACCTCTCTATTCTAGCCAAACCTACATCAGCAATTCACCTCCCATTCAACTCACTCATCTCATGCAAAAAAAAGGATGCCTACTACCTTGGGGTATGTACCCAAATCTCCCTGCACTTGTTATGTAGGATTAGCATAAATACCATAGGCTTACACTTCTTAAAGTTAACTCCGGCCATACACTTGTCCCTACGCCTTCTTCTAGCTGGTGACATAGAAGTTAACCCTGGTCCTCAGAGTCCTCTATCTGCTTTTGCCCCTTACGTGTCAAGGGAAAAAGGCATCAAAATTGCTCATTTAAACACTCAAAGCCTATGGCCTAAAATTGCTGAGATTCAGGCATGGACAACTAATCTCAACCCAGACATCCTTGGTATAACAGAAACTTGGTTGAAGCCTGGTATACAACAACATGAAATTGATCTCCCTGGCTACTCCTGCCACAGGCATGACCGTTTAGGTAGAAGGGGAAAAGGTGTCTTAATATTCTGTATGTTAAGTCTAAATTTCATGTCACTTTGTTCTCTTCTCCCCCTGGCATGCCTCCCAATGCAGAATCTTTAGTTATCTCACTAACTTTAGGCAATGTTAAGAAACTACTTATTGGATGTGTTTACCTTCCCCCGTGGGATGCTCCAATGAACTGCCTTCCCTTATGTCAGCATTGTCAGCTCTCCCCCCTCATGACACAGTAATCTGTGGAGATCTCAGTATTGATTGGCTGTCCCCCCACAAAAACAAGGCCCATACGCTAGTCTCTGACACAGACTTCACCCAACTTATCTCCTTGCCCACAAGACATAACTCCAAAACAGGTACTGCAACGCTGTTGGATTGGTTACTATCTAATTGTCCACATAGGATCAAAAGAGTCAGTGTTTTACAAGATTGTATTAGTGACCACTCTCCTACCTACTGTGTGCGGTGTAATAATTTTCATGCCCCACCACCCATAATACATAAATCCAGGAAAATGTCCCAGTTTAACGTAGACCATTTCTCAGTGTCTATTAGTAATGCTGATTGGACGCTCATTACTTGCCTTCCCTCAATAGACCAGGCACTCAATTATTTTATCCTTACGTTTAAAAACATTATCAACAGACATGCTCCACTTACTAGACATAGATCTAAGGGTATTAAGGCACCCTGGCTCTCTACTAAAATCAGGACCCTCACGAAGAGACGTGATGCAGCTTGGAAAACCTATAAACACAGCCTCCTTCATTCTGATTGGCTATATTATCAACAGCTGAGAAATAAGTGTAAAAATAGGATACAGGGTGCTAAACATACCTATCTCAGCTCACTTCAGACTGAGAATCTCAGCAAGCCCAAAGAATTCTGGAAATGTATCAATTCTTTGATCAAAGGTAAATCAACCCAATGTCCAAGATCCATATCGTCCGGCTTCCACCTCCTTCAAGATCCCCCGTCCATTGCAGAAGGAATTAATCAGTTCCTCACTGACCTTGATAGGTACACAGCCCACCTGCAGCCAGTCTCAGATTTCTCTATCCCTACTCAGCATCATGCCGCTCTTGGCTCCCGACTACCTTTCCACCCAAAAATAGCCACTAGAAGAGAAGTCCTCAGGCTGTTATCAAATCTCAAGTCAGAGAGCTCCCCTGACCATGACACATTAGAACCCAGGTTTCTCAAACTAGGGGCAGCAGCACTCACTGCACCTGTCTGTGATCTTCTAAATAGATCCATCCTCTCTGGTGAAGTGCCAAGTCTTTGGAAAGTGGCTGTGGTAGTCCCTCTCCATATGGGAGGAACCCATAATGTGGAAAATGATGGGTCTATTTTAATTCTCTGCCCACTGGCTAAGATCCTGGAGTGGATCCTGCACATTCAGCAACAATCCTACCTAGACTTACATCATCTTCTCACAGACTGTGAGCATGGCTTCAGAAAGGGCCACAGTACTACCACAGCCCTTGTCAAAGTCTCAACTGACATTCTTAATGCAAGTGATGCTGGTCTTCTAACTGGTGGAGTATTCGTCGACTTGTCTAAGGCCTTTGATCTAGTCAACCACCATCTTCTCTTTGGTAAATTGCATCAATTAGGTCTAGTTTGCTTAGCACTCACATGGTTCCATGACTACATCACTGGAAGATCGCAAAGGGCAAAATGGTCTGGTTCACTCTACTCTTCAAGGCCTATCTCACACGGAGTACCCCAAGGTTCTATTCTTGGCCCGATACTATTCTTGCTTTTTATCAGTGAGCTCCCTGACTTCTGTGGCGGTGCATCCATGCAATTATATGCTGATGATGCAATCTTACACAGCTTATTTAACAATACAGACTGGCTTAACCAAAGCCTTAAATCTGATTTCATTGTGCTCAAGACCTGGTTCTCTGACAATCATGTAATTCTAAACATAAAAAAAAAACAAAAGCTATGCTTTTTCCATAGCCCGTCCCCAAAACCTACCAAACAGTTCCAGATCAGTACACATTCAGGAGACCCCATAGAGGTGGTTAGTACTTTTAAATACCTTGGAGTTCACTTAGATGCCTCCTTCTCATTGAAACAACATGAAGTCTTGCTGTATTCTGACAGTATACAGTTAGCCCCAGCACTTGAACTGCTCCAGAGATGAAAGAGTTAACTCTATGCTAAGAGCATAGAACGTTGAGCTTGTGCTCAGTTCAGACCTCTGTCTGCTGCACTTTAAAGTGTAACCATCAGATTCTTTACTCTGCCTAACTGAACAGTTGCTCCAGAGTTTCTCCTGTCACTTTCGGTTCGCGTTAGTAAAACCCGTCGGATTAGTCTGAAATTGTTATACTTTTTCCTCGGTTCAGATCCCTGTCTGTGGTACAGTAAGTAGTAGAGGTAGCGGACTGCGGTAAATTCTGTGGAAATTGTAAAACTTAAAATTGTTATGGTCGGTTCGGCTGAACTGATCACTCTTTTGATTTCTGTGGTGATTCTGGTGCTTATCGGTTCCAAAAAAAACGTGTTTAATGTTTTTTTCCAATACCCATGACATGGTTAGGAACCGATAAGTTAGTCTTACCTGGCCTGAAGCCATGTAAAAGGTAAGTTTTTTGTTTTACTGTGGCCATGTCTGAGAAACCCCAAAGAAAAACCGGGCCCACTGGGTTTCAGCACTGTAGTGTGTGTGGGGAGGCCTTTGCTAAGGCTGATCCCCACACCACCTGTGTTTATTTTCTGGGGTTTGACCACCTCAATTCAGACTGCCAAATATGCAAAAATGTCCCTAAGGCCACCCTAGAAAAAAGGTTGGGCAGGCTTAGGAAGAAAGAGGCTGAGAAGTCCGCTGACCCCGATGGCCAGCCCGGTTCGGTTCTGACCGAACCTGAGGGAGTGCCCTCTGACCAGGGCCAGACTTCCTTGGGCAAGAGGAGAGCCAACCCTGAGGGGTTGGTTCCTGCAAAAAAGAAGAAAAAGGAAAAGTCGTCTGGTTTGGATTCAGATCCCCACCATCCAACCACCGAGGAAATTGCCAGGGTGATTAGTATTGTGGAATCACTCCGTTTAGTTCCAACCGATCTGGCACCTCTCAGTAGGCGCCTGGTTCAGTCTGTTCCCCCGGTTCCTGATTATTCTTTGGAACAATATCATGAGCCGAAATGGAAGGAGGAAGAAGAGTTTGATAATGATGGGGATGAGGATGGTGGGGAAGGTCTGGATGAGCCCATTGAACCAGACATCTCTCCAGACAGACCTTCGGGAGTTTCCCCTCCTAGGCTTTCTGAGTCCCCTTCCCACTTTATGTTTTACAGGAAAGTGGCTGATACCCTCCAGCTCCCTGTGGATGAAGCTGTTGGGGAGCAGGAGGAGGAGGAGGAGGAGCCTGATTTTGTAAAAATGATGGACATCCCAGAGTCCAAGAGACTGTCTATTCCCCTTCACAAATCCTTTGGGAAACAGACTCACAAGCTTCTAAAAACTCCAAATTCATTGCCTCCAGTGGACAAATGGACAGGAGGTACATGCTGTCAGGCTCAGCTATGGAGTTCCTGTACCAGCATTGCAGCCATGTTGGGGTAGTGCAGGCTGCAGCCTGTGACAAGGCTAGCATACCCTTGGCTTCACACCTCCCGGATAAGGACTCCAGGAAGATAGATGCCATGGCTAAGAAGCAGTACTTGGCATCTTCTCTGGGACTCAGACAGGATAATTACATGGCCTATGTAGCTAGATATCAAAAGTCCGGGTGGGAGTCTGTTTTGGATCTGGCTAAGCAGGCATCCCCCCAGCTAGCCAAGGAGCTGGAGGAGGTGGCTGCCGATGGAATAGAGGCATCTAAGGTTCAGTTTCATGCTGCTGTGGACTCCAATGATGTTTCATCACAAGTCATGGCTACATCTGTGGCTCTTCGGAGGATGACTTGGCTCAGATGTACTAGCCTCTCGCAGGATACCCAGGCTAAGACCACTGATTTCCCTGTTGAAGGTAATTCTCTGTTTGGAGAGCAGACAGAGAATTACATTAACAAGATGGATGAGTACAGGACCACCTATATGAGTGCACAAGCCAAGAAAAGGCAGTCAATTCCTCAGAAGCAGCAGCAGGCTAGGGGTAGGGGCAGGCCTTTTCACAGGCCTTTCTACCAGGCACAGATCTCCTCTTCTTTTTCCCAGAGGGGGTTCTTTAGAGGGAGAGGCAGGAGGGGGATGAGCAGGGCTGCATCCACCTCTCAGCCTAAGGCTCTTGCCAAGCAGACACCTTGAGGTGTCAGCCCGAGTCAACTCCCCAATCCCTGTAGGAGGCAGGCTGGCTTACTACTTCCAGGCCTCAGACAAGTGGGTCCTGGAGGCAATAAGCCAGGGACTGGCCCTCAGTTTCAAAAAATGTCCAAAGTTGAGGGTCAGGTCTTTTCCACCTGCAAACATCTCCGAAACCATTGCCCTAGAGGCAGAGGTTTCCTCTCTGTTGGCCCTCAGAGCCATAGAGGGAGTTCCTACATCCCTCAGGGGCAAGCGTCTGTACTCCAGATACTTCCTTACCCCAAAAAAGACAGGGGAGTGGTGGCCCATCCTTGACCTAAGATACTTAAACAAGCATCTACTAAAGCCAAAGTTCAAAATGGTGACTCTGGGAATAATTCTTCCCTCTCTAAGGCCAGGGGATTGGTTAGCTTTCCTGGACCTCAAGGATGCCTACTTTCACATTCCCATCAGGTGCTCCCACAGAAAGTATCTCAGATTTGAACAGCCCTCAGACCATTATCAATTCAGGGCAATGCCTTTCGGGTTAACATCAGCGCCAAGGGTCTTTACAAAATGCCTAGCAGCAGTAGTAGCCTTTTTAAGGAGGCAGAACATCTCTATCTTCCCATATCTCGATGACTGGCTTATTGTGGGGCAGTCTCCCGACCAAGTCAAGTCAAATCTACAAGTGATCCAAGTGCTCACTTCCCTGGGATTCCTCCTCAGTCTTCCAAAGTCAGTTCTCAAACCAGTACAGCTCCTCACCTTCATAGGGGTGGAGTTGGACACTGTCCAGACAAAGGCCTCTCTTCCCTTGTCAAGGGTAAGGGCCCTTACAGACCTAGCTTCCTCATTTCATCTCCTGGTTTCTCGCCCAGCAAGGCATTTTCTCCAATTACTGGGCCACATGGCAGCTGCCACTGCAGTGGTTCCAGGAGACAGGTTTCAGATAAGGGACATCCAGTTTCACTTGAGGGCTTTTTGGTCCCAGAAAAAAGACCCTCTCACCAAACTGATTCCAGTGACTTAGACCTTGATCCATGCCCTCCAGTGGTGGTTGGAGCAGGACAACCCCAGACACAGAGTTCCATTCATATCTCAGACTCATTCTGTGGTTCTGACCACAGATGCTTCTCTCCTGGGATGGGGAGCTAATTTGGGAATCCTCACAGAACAAGGAATGTGGTCCCCTCAGGAGTCTGTTCTCCATATCAACCTTCTAGAACTCAGGGCAATATTCTTAGCCTTACAGGCTTTCGCGAATTCAGTACAAAACAAGGTGGTTCAGGCGAGGACAGACAACACCACTGCCATGTGGTACACAAACAAGCAGGGAGGCACTCGGTCGATGGCCTTGTGCTCGGAAGCCATGAAAGTCTGGTCTCTGGCCAGTTCTCTACAGACAACCCTGGTAGCAATCCACCTTCCAGGGAAGGACAATGTTTTGGCAGATGCCTTGAGCAGGATTTCTCAGGGCCATCACGAATGGTCCCTGGATCCTCTAGTGCTAAAAGTGATATTTCTAAGATGGGGCACTCCCTAAGATAGACCTCTTTGCAGCCCAAGACAATCACCAGCTTCCTCTCTTTTGTTGCAGACCCCCAGTATTGGGTTCAGTCCCCCTGGATGCTCTACTGTTGGATTGGTCGGGGACATTTCTGTATGCCCCCCCCCCCCTTTCCTCTATTGTTCAGAGTTCTGGTTAAGATAAAGTCACAATCTTGCAAAGTGATCCTGATTGCTCCAGACTGGGCCAGGCAGCCTTAGTATCCTCTCTTGCTGTCTCTGGTGGTCCATCTTCCATTGGCTCTCCCCAAAAATCACAATCTGTTAACTTCCTCTCAGGAGAGAATTTGGTATCCCAATCTTCAGTCTCTTAATCTCAAAGCTTGGCTCTTGAAGAGCTAGAATATGCAAATTTGTATCTGTCTCAAGGGGTTCTACACATCCTCACGGCTTCTTGTAAACCTGCCACTAGAAAAACCTACAACTCCAAATGGAAAATGTTTGGTATTTGGTGCTCTAGTAAACAGATATCACCAGACTCTGCTGACTTACTATAATTCTGGACTATATGGTTCATCTCAATAGCCTAGGCCTCAGACCAGCTACCCTCAAGGTGCATCTATCTGCTGATTCTGCATTTTTATCAGTGGGGAAGTCTTTTTCTCTAGCTTCTAGCCCTGTGTTCTGTACATTTTTTAACGGGCTACTTCATACTAATCCTCCCTTTAAGGAACCTGTTCCTGATTGGGATCTCAATGTTTGCATTGCTCAACTTATGCAACCACCCTTTGAGGCTTTGGTCTCTGCAGACCTTAAGTACTTGACTTGGAAAGCTGTTTTTTGGTAGCTATTACCTCTGCCAGATGGATCAGAGAACTGCAAACTCTGTCAGTGGAGTCTGACTTCATAGAAACATAGAAACATAAAAGTTGATGGCAGATAAAGACCACAAGGCCCATCCAGTCTGCCCATTTCTTTTTCTACCTTATGAATGTGCTATAGTCCTTTGCTCTGTCAATGGCCTAGCTATTCATACTCATCTGTATTGCTCCCTTATGCCTATCCCATGCCTGTTTGAAGCCCTGCACTGTATTGATATCCACTACTTCCTGAGGTAGGCCGTTCCATGCATCCACCACCCTTTCTGTGAAAAATAACTTCCTCACATTACCCCTTAATCAGCCTCTCTCTAATGTCATGCTGTGTCCTCTTGTCCTGCTATTTTTCTTATATTGAAACATATTAGACTCTTTCACATTGTTAATGCCCTTAAGGTGTTTGAATGTTTTGATCATATCACCTCTCTCCCTTCTTTGCTCTAGGGTATACATATTGAGTTCAGTTAATGTGCTCTCATATGTTTTCTGATGCAGTCCCTGTACCATTTTAGTTGCCCTTCTCTGGACTGCCTCAATTTGGTTAATATTCTTGTGAAGGTGTGTCCTCCAGTACTGCACTCAGTATTCAAGATGGGACCTAACCAGTGTCTTGTAAAGAGGGAATATCACCGCCCTCTTCTGACTTGTGATACCCCTACTATTACACCCCAACATCCCTCTAGCCTTACCTACTGCTTTAGAGGTCTGCTTAGTTGATTTCAGGTCATCGGTGATGATGACGCCCAAGTCTCATTCTTCCCTTGTGACTGCCAGCAACTCCCCTTCCAGCCTATAGGTGGCTGCAGGGTTTCTCTTCCCTATGTGCATGATCTTGCACTTCTTTGCAATAAACCCCAGTTGCCACTCTTCCAACCATTTTGCTAGTTTATCCAGGTCTCTTCTCATTCTGCCCACACCATCTGGATCATCTACTCTGTTGCAGATCTTGGTGTCATCTGCAAACAGACAAACCTTACCCTCCAGTCTATCTGCAATGTCACTGATGAAGATATTGAAGAGGACTGGCCCCAGGACTGACCTCTGAGGTACCCCACTTGTGACTTGCATCTCTTCTGACTGTATACCATTAACCACCACTCTCTGTTTTCTGCCCGTCAACCAGTTTGCCACCTAGTTGACCAATGTCTGACCCACCCTGAGCCTACCCAGCTTACTAATCAATCTTCTATGTAGAACAGTATCGAAAGCTTTGCTGAAGTCAAGGTAGGCAACATCAACTGCTCCCCTTTGGTCCATCCCTCTGGTTACCCAGTCAAAGAAATCTGTGAGATTAGTTTGACAGGACCTTCCTTTTGTAAACCCATGCAGTCTTGGATCCTGTGCTCCTATGGATTCCAGGTGTTGCACTACGCTTTCCTTAAGGAGTGTCTCCATAATCTTGCCCACTACTAAGGTAAGATTGACTGGTCTGTACTTCCCTGCCTCCTCCCTGCTACCACTCTTGTGGAGCGGGATCACATGAGCCCTTCTCCAGTCTTCTGGGACCTCTCCTGTGCTCAGAGACTCACTAAACAGTTCTGATAATGGCTCTGCTAGTTCCACCCTTAGCTCCTTTCGTACCCTGGGATGTATGCCGTCAGGTCCCACTGCCTTGTCCACCCTGAGCTTATCGAGCTCCTGTAGGATCCTTTCTTTTGTGAACAGACTAGTGCACACCTTCCTCCCCCCTGTGTCCATGGTGCAGAACTGTGGGCCCTGCCCTACCTTCTCTTCAGTAAATACTGAGCAGAAGTATCTATTTAGGATAGATGCTTTTACATGGCCCTCCTCCTCACATGTCCCCTTATCCCCTTTGATCTTAGCAATACCCCCTCTGGACTTTCTCCTTTCACTAATGTATGTATAGAAAGTCTTGTCATCTTCTTTTACTGTTAGGTGCTAGTGTTTCCACAGTTTGGGCCTTTGCCTGCCTTACTGCCTTCCCTGCTTCCCTTAGAGAAGTTTGGTATGCCTCCCTATCTTCATCCTGCTGTGTTCCCTTATATTTCCTGAAGGCCAGCCTTTTGGCTCTGACCTTTTCTGCTACTGTGTTTGAGAACCAAAGTGGTTTCCTTCTTCTTTTGCAGTTCCTTTTCTCACTAACACAATGGGATGTTTCTTCAAGTATTGCATCTTTAATGCTTACCCACTTTGCCTGTACCCCCTCACCTGTATTTCTTTTTGCCAGGGCTAACTTAACTCTGTTGGCCATATTATCAAAGTCCGCTCCTCTGAAGTCTCATATTTTTGCCTTGGAATGGGATGATTTTGTTCTAATGGCCAAATTGAACCATACCATGTGATGGTCACTGGCCCCCAGGTGACCTTCTACCTGGAGATCTGTGATCCTTACCCTGTTAGTCAGTATTAGATTTAGGATAGCCCTGTCTCTTGTTGGTTGTAGTACCAGTTCTTTGAGGCCCTCCCCCAGCAAGGAATCCACCATGTGTCTAGTTCTGGCAGATGTCCCTGCTGGTATTGACCAATCTGTATCTGGCACATTGAAGTCTCCCATTATCATAACCTCCCCTTTAGCTGTCATGTATTGTAAATCTTCTAACAGTAGCGTGTCTATGTCCTCCCCCCTGGTCTGGAGGCCTGTACACAACCCCAGTTCATATGGCTGTCCCATTTCCTGTTTCCAGGGTGACCCACAGTTCTTCTGGCTCCTTATGTGTATTCTGAATTTCTGTAGCTTTGAAATTTTCATTTACATAAAGGGCCAGTCCACCCCCCCCCCTTTTTTACACCTCGGTCTCTACTGAACAGAACAAAGCCAGGTACTGAAGTCTCCCAAGTGTAGTTACTGGTAAACCATGTCTCGCTAATGGCTACTATTGTATGTCCAGTTTAGCCTCTGTCATTGTTGCCTGCAGGTCTGGGATCTTGTTTCCCAGACTGCGAGCATTTTTGTGCATGATTTTCCATTGGTCAGATTTCGGTGTGTTAGTTGTTGGGCGAGGTCTGGCCTTTCCCCTGTGCATCGTATGGGGAGCCAGACCTTTTTCTTTAACTGGTGATGCAAATGGACTACAAACATGTGAACTCCTGTTTGAGCACTAGCTGAGGGGGGAGGGGTGTTCTTCCCATTCGATGTTTCGGCTGCTGCACCCCTCTTCCCATTTGCTAGTTTAAATATTCTGCAAAGACATCAAACATCCACCCCAATGCACTGACTCCCTCCTTAGTCAGATGCAGTCCATCATATGTAAAGAACTTTTGCTCCCAAAAATGTTGCCAGTTCCCTTCAAATTTGTGTCCTTTTTCCTGGCACCAGCCCTTGAGCCACATGTTTAGCTCCCCTATCTCCCCTTCTCTGACCTTCCGTCCATATGTTCCCCTCTCCCAGACTGGCAGGATCTCAGAGAAGGAGATGCCGGATGAAATGGATGATAGTTTGTCACCCAGCCTGGTCAGTTGCTCCTTGGACACAACAACTGACCGGCTGACAAGAGAGCGTTAGTCCCTATGTGTGCCATTCCATAGAGATAAGGTGGTCCTTCGAACCAATAGGACGTTCTTACCTAAATTGGCATCAGATTTTCATCTGAACCAGTCCATGTCCCTTCCTGTCTTTTTCACTGATCATTCCTCTTCAGGGGAAAGGAGATTGCATAACCTGGATGTTAAAACACCTGGAGGTGTCAGCATGGCTAAGTTGGTAGCACATCCTGCTCTGGAACAGAAGGTCCTGGGTTCTCATTCCACACCAAGATTGGACTTGCACCTAAAAATCGCTGGCATCAAAGTGCAGTATTGGGGGGTGCTGTACTGCTGGGGTGTACCATCCTTTGAATGAGATGTTAAACCGAGGTCCCTTCTGCCCATCCTGGTGTTGCCCTGGTGGGTGTCGAGGTGGAGGTAAAATAACCCACGGCACTCTTCGCAAAGAGCAGGGAGCATTCCCGGTGTCCTGGCAAACATTCCCCTTTCCATTAACTGGTTCATGCAATTATCCAGGCTGTGTGCGGGTGATGCTGTGCAATATGGCGGCCGCCACACATTCAGTCACTTCACTACCAGTCTAGCTTTGCTTGTAAAGCACTTTGGGATACTGTGCATGAAAAGCGCTATATAAATGCTGATTCTACTTCTTCTTCTTAAAACAGCCCTTAGCTACTACTTAGAATGTACTAAGGATTTTAGATCCGGCTGTTCCCAACTGTTCCTCACTTATGGTGAAGTGGGGAAAGGTAGACCTGCTACCAAATGAACTATTGCAAGGTGGATTGTTTCCTGTATACAGTTCTGCTATGGCAAGCTAGGCAAAATACCCCCTTCAGGCCTGAGGGCTCATTCTACCAGAGGTACAGCTGCTTCTCTGGCTGCGGACAGAGATATACTCCTCTTAGAGATCTGTAAAGCAGCCACCTGGAAAACAGTTCATACTTTCACCAAGCATTAATCTCTGGACATCCAGGCTAGGAGTGATGCTAGGTTTGGTACAGCACTGCTGCAGAGCCTATTTCCTAAGTAGGTTCTGTACCGTCCTCCTGGGAGGTACTGCTTGGTAGTCTGCATACTGTCAGAATACAGCAAGGCCATGTTGTTTGAAGAAAAAATTACTCACCTTAGTAATTATGTTTCTTCTAATGGTGTTGTGCTGTATTCTGACCTCCCCCTTGCCTTCCCTCTCAGAACCTGTTTTTTGGGAAGTGGGCTGGCAGGTACAGTGTTGCACCCCAGAGGTGCATTGGCTCCCTCTCCTTTGGGAGGAGCTGTGTATAGTGGCTTTACTGTTTGTTATTTAAAAAAATTATGTTAAGTTCACTACCTGAGTTTTTGTTTTGGGGTTCTCGACTTGAGTCTTTGGGATCCCAAAACTTTTGGTTGCCCTTATGGCTTGTGTTTTTTCACAATTTCCACATTATAGGTGTACTTAGTTGGTCTTGGCTCATAAGAATCTAACGGTTACTCTTGAAAGTGCAGCAGACAGAGGTTTGAACTAAGCACAAGCTCGAAGTTCTATGCTCTTAGCATAGAGTTAACTCTTTCATCTCCAGAGCAGTTCAAGTGCTGGGGCTAACTGCATACTGTCAGAATACAGCAAGATTCCATTAGATGAAATACAATTACTAAGGTGAGTAATTTATTCATGGAGCATCATGCTTTACCAAAATGGTAAACCAGAAGCTTGGGTTATTATACCGCCTCCGCCCTCTTTCATCCAACGCCGTCTGTAGAAAGATTGCTTCAACATCCCTTCTCCCTGTTTTGTTCTATGGTGCCCTTCTACTACTCTCTGCCCAGTCCTCTTCCCTTGCACAGGTGCATCAACTCTATCATAGGATTGGACATTTTGCCCTTGGAGCAGACTCCAGAAAACACCGCTGCGAGGCCCTATATTCTCTTCAATGGCCTACCTATGACTCAAGGTTACAGTTTCACACCTTATGCCTTGTATTCAAACTTACCAAGCTCTTTAATCCCCCTTGCCTAAGAGGAATCTTTTACAAAAAGCACCCATATGCATGCTTAGATCTACTTCCTTACCCTTATTAGCAATCCAGAAGATGCAACACCTATCGGGTATGCGCTCATTCGCCTTCTCAGCTCCCTCTGCTTGGAATCCCCTCCCCCCAACTTACTCTCCTGCCCCACCCTATCCTTCTTTAAAAAAGAGCTTACCTCTTTCCTACTAACCCCCCTTCTCTGCAATTGCTTTAAATAACCCTTATAGCATTGTTGATGTTACTGTGATAGCTGTATTTTGTAATCCACCTGCTCTCGTGTTCCTGCTAAGTATATATTGTATAATATTAGTTATCCTGTTTATTTATTTATGCTTAATGCCTGATCTGTTTTAAGTTACTTACCTGGCTTTCCACTGTAATAATTTTTGCAACATTGTTAAATCTCTCTGTATCCTGTATATTATTAGTGTATTTATCTATTGTACTGTGTTCACCATTGTCACCTGGGTTGTCACTGAAAAAGGGACTGCATGGTCTCAGTGGACTTACCCGTTACCAAAATTCTAATAAATAAATAAATAAATTCTGTGCCAGAAGTGCGAAAATGCATTTTGGGCAGGATGTTGAAAATGACAGCTGTACTTTTCATGAGGAGGTGTAAAAAACTACAAATGTTGCAAATCTGTAGTGAAAATATTACATATTCGCGATGTTACAAGTGTGCATTGAAACTGTGCAATAAATGTTCATAACACAGTCATTGTTTGGAATTTTGTCACCAAATGTTCAACATAGGCTTTTTGGGAGCCCACCTCATGAACAGTGACACTGTCATTTCGTTATTCAGTCCGGAAAGGTGATTCCGCACAGTGACCGCAAAATCACCTTTTGGGACTGAATAACTACATGACAGTGAATGATTTCATGAGGTCGTATCCCAAGAACCCCATGTTTAAAATTTGGTGTCAAAAGTCACAAAAATGGCAGAGATATGCACCAAAATTTAAAAAACCCTATTTATGCCATTATACAGCTTACTGGCATTTCTTCAGTTCGCAGTCAGCTTTGAAGAGTGTAGATGTGTTCCCAGTCCACCAAAGATTGTCGCGCCAGGCTCCAGAGGTAAGTATGGTATGAGGGCGGGTGTGGGGAAGTGGGTGCGGGTTGGGGAAGGGGCCACCAGACTCAACGAGGGACCATTTTCTAATTTACAGGTTTAAAAAAAATGTAAAAACCTCATGGGAAGGTTTCCTTTTTTACAGGGACATTTGGCACGCTGGGATGGGCTCCCAGCATGACACCTGAGTGTTTGGGGGGTCTTTAGCCGATGGGGGATTGAGCACCCTCATTGGCACATACTGAGTGCTGAGGGGGACAAGAGCTGAGGGGGATTGGGCACCCCTCTCAGCACACAACAAATTGGGGGGGGACTTTATGCCGACAGGGAGGGGGCTTCCCATCGGCAAATAAACTGGGAGGGGGCATGCCAAAAGGGGGATTGGGCACCCCCCCATCAGTTTGTTTAATTTGGCACAGCCACACACAACAAATTGTGTGGGGGGGGCATTATGCCGACAGGGAGTGGGATATCTGTCAGCAAATGAACTGGGAAGGGGCATGCTGACAGGGGAATTGGACAGCCCTGTCATTTTTTTTTTTTTTTTTTTACCGCGAGGCATGCGGAAGGCCTGGGCTCAGTGTGTTCAATCTGCTGTAAGCTACAGCAGTGTGAATGCGCAACCAGGAATGCAATGCAGGAATGCAACTTCAAAGGACCGAGCCGTGCCACTGTTGGTGTGGCTCCATCCTTTGAAAAGTTGTCCAACTCAGCCCAAACAGCTGAAAGTGAGTCATCACCAGCCTGCTGACTGATTCGCCTGCCGCTGACCTGCCCCTAGAAATGGAGCTCTCCACTGGGCACACCCCTGTAGAGCACCTTATAGCAATGAGTTCATCTGTGCCTGTGTGCCACGATGAACTCAATAAAAATGGTGCTGGTATATCTCGCTTAGTGAGAGAATGAGGATGGTCCAACTCTTATTTGTAAATATCTGGGTTTTTATGTTGTCTTGCACATGTGCAAGCAACAACTAGTGGTAGTAGGACAAATGCAGAGGTGTGTCAGTATTGGCGAATGCAAGGCATGCTTTAGTAGGTGCATCCCTTATTCACCAATGAGCCAGCACCCTAGCACTGACACAAATATATGCAAAGTGCCACCAACTTGAAACAAATGTGCCACTGCAATCAGAGACAAGCTCGTCATGCAGCGGCACAGATGACATGCCTCCTGTAAGTGCCTTTCATGGGGAAGCATTTCAAGAAACATGGCAGCAGCTCTTGCCATCTGCCACACAATCTCAAAAGATGGGCAACATCGGGGGTGCAATCACCGTGACAGTAAGTCCACCACCCTCACCCCCACCCCCACATTGTGTGGCATGCTGGGAGCCCACCCCACTGTGCTGCTGCACAGAGAAAGCCGACCGCATCAGCATGTTCCTCCCCTCACCCCACCCCCACTGTGTGGTACACTGGGAGCCCACCCCAGTGTTGCCAACATCAGGCCCCACTGAATGTCATGGGGCACAAATGGGGCACACTGGAAGCCCATCCCAGTGTGCCCAACATTTGTTTTAATTCACCTGTAAAGAAAGAAAATGGTCCCGCGAGGTCCGGTTGTTTTTTTGTGAAAGGTGATTCCATGCAGTGACTGCGTAATGACCTGGTCATCAAGGGGCTGCAACTATCAGACTATCATTTCAGTTATTTGCTGAATTACAGGTTCAGGTAAACAACAAAATTCTCTTTTATTGATTGATTTGATTTTAATTTATTTAGTCTACATTAAAAAAAGAAAATGGTCTGCTGTCTGCAGCGCCTCCCCTACCCCAACCTACACCCACCCACTTTGCACTCCACCTCTCCATACCCCTCCCCTCACCCCATACTTACTTCCGGAGGTCCAGCGCTGTGATCTTCTGTGGAGTGGAAACACATCTGACACTCTTCAAAGCCGTACTGCAAAACGAAGAAATGCCATTAAGCTGTATAATGGCATAAATGGAGGGTTTCAACTTCGGTGGATATCTCATCCATTTTTTTGAATTTTGGCTCCAAATTTTCAACATGGGGTTCTTGGGACCCCATCTCATGAACACATGCACTGCCATCTCATTATTCGGTCCCAAAAGGTCATTACACAGTCACTGCGTGGAATCATCTTTCAGGACAGATTAATGAAATGACAGTGCCATTGTTCATGAAGTGGGGGTCCCAAAAAGCTTAAATTGCAAATTTAGTAAAAGAATTCCAAAAAAATGACTGTGTTATGAGCGTGCACCATGCAGTTTCCACGCATGCTCGTAACTTCAACAGTTTTTAATATTTTCACTCCAGATTTTCAACATTGCCATTTTTCACACCTCCTTATGAACAGTACAGTTGTAATTTTTCACATCCTGCCCAAAATGTCTTTTCACACATGTGGAGCACAATGGCATGGTCGCTGTGGAAATCAATGTTCAGGACAGAGTAACAAAATCACAGTGACACTGTTCATGAGTGGAGGTCCCAAAATGCCTATGTTGAAAATCTGGTTAACAAAATTCCCCAAATAATTGCGTTATGGGCGTGCATTGCACAGTTTCTACGCAGGCTTGTGATTTCACCAATTTTTCATATTTTCACTCTCCAGATTTTCAACATTGCCATTTTTTTACACCTCCTCATGAACAGTACAGCTGTCATTTTTCACTCCCTGCTTGAAATATGTTTTCGAACCTGTGGCGCTAAATGGCACAGTCGCTGTGCAAAATCATCTTTTGGCTAACAAACTGATATTCTTGCAGTTCATGATGAGAGGGTCACAAAAAGCCCATGCTGAAAGTCTGGAGTGAAAATACCAACAAACACCCGGGGTGTTAGGGTTTCCAACTGTAATTCCCCACCCTGGAGAGACTGACAGGCATCAGGGGTGTGATTTGGGATTGTCAGCTGTAATGCTCACGCCATTCCAACCCCACCCCCACCGTGCAGCCAGTGACAGGCATTGAGGTGTGTCTTGGACTCGTTGGCCCCAAAGTTCAACCCATTCCCCTATACTGCATCCATCTCAGAGTATTTCCTTATGGAATGGTGTGAGCATAAGGCCCGAAGACCCCAAGGCACAATACAATACTTGTCAGTGTTTGCAGGGCAGGGTGAGGTGAAATGGCATGAGCGTTGTGGCAGGTGACCCAAAGGCGCACCCCAATGCTTGTTAGTCTCTGCAGGGTGGGGTTGGGGTTAGCGTCAGTTCAATACTTCACTGTCATTCCTATTATGCATCTCTCTAACTCCTGCACTACCAATGCCAATGCCAGCAAGACAATATTTGGAATTGACAAATGCTTGTATTTTTGTGAACTCTCTTTCTCCTTCAGCTCAGGGAATCTCTCGGAGGTACCCTCTCAGTCAGCCCTCCACTCCCCGCTGTGACCACTCCCTGAGTCCCCCACAGGACTTTCTAGCCTCCTGGATCATCCCCTGGGAAAGGGACCACCTCTCCTACCTGGCAGCTGTTTCTGTGATTATAGGGTCTGTCCTGTGGGTGGATCCAGGACCGTCGGGAGAGGATCTGGTATTGGGGATGTGGAACTAGACCCCTGGGGACCTCACTGCCTCCCTGTTCCTCTGGGGCTTTCTTATGTATGTTTCCTCCTGCAGAACACTGACATACAATGGCGTCCATGGCACTGATGCACTGACACTTCGCCCCCAGCATTCACATGTGCCCATTGTTCCAGCACTGCCCCTCGGATACCACCAGGAGCTGCACAGGAGTGACACAACCCCAGATCCCTCCCTGGGAAGGAAGAGCAGTCCTCTGGATGCTTGATCCCTTCCCTCTCCTGCCAACCCCCGGTATCCCAATCTGTTCCCAAACCTGGGTCACCAGTGTGGCACGAGGTGTGGCATCCAGCATCTCAACCCTCAGCATCACCGGGCCGGCTTGTAAATATCTGGTTGATCCTGCATTTATTTTTTAACAAAGGAAAATATATCTGGTAGATCCTACATATTTTTTAACCTTATCTGGTTGATCCTGCACCAGCAACATGGCGTGAGTGGCTGTTTGTTCCGTTGCCTTGTCCTAGTCATGTGTTTGCATTTGCTGTGGCTTATGCAGTTCTCGATTGTTAGATGCAGTGTGTGGAACCTCTAGAGGTTTTCAAAACGTTGTTGTACACAGTGTGGTACAATCATGTTCCATGACCTTTTAAAACTTTGGTACAACATTTTGAAAGCCACCAAGTTCCATACACTACAAGCCCTCACCATGCACTATATAGAACAGTGGATGGGTGACCATCCACAATAAAGCTGTGTTTCCATCGAGGCAATTAATGACATCATTGAGACCTCAAAAGCGAAGCTCGAGAGGTCTCGCTGATGCCATCAACTATCTGGTGTTCCTGCTCCCGGTTCTCCCCACTGCCACTTGCTCTGGTTTCTCACCGCTCCCTCTGGCACCAGGTTTTTTCCACTCCCAGTCGCTCTCTGTTAGCTGTAGTGCTTTAAATGATTAAAAAAATAACTAACTTTTGTAGCATGAGCCATTTGAGGCACTTTGTGTCAAAACTAAGAGGATCTGTGATCGGCGCTCACTTATTCACACCACCATGTTTTTAGTTTTTCTCTGTTGTAGCCAAACAAGTGAACCAATCAGGAGACAGGACAAAGGCTGAAAAGTTGTACTATTGTTGTGATGTCAGAAAGATAGTACAACAACTTTTTTGACCTTTGAACTGTTCTACAAGATTTAAGAAGCCACAGATTTCCATCGACAATAAGACCTAACTATATACTATAGAGTTATTGAAATCTAACTGGAAATAATAATACTAAAATGATTGAAAACAATAAACCATTCTGGAGACCAGAATAGTGGAGCTGTACTTCAGGGAGACTGCTCTCTTCAAGGGAAGAAACAAATCTGATGTTAGTTAGGCTTTTGGGAAGCATGATCACAGTGCAGAGTGTGAACTGAGTTCTAGTTCTAGTTCTAAGGTTCCAAAACTAGCATATGTCCTATCTCTGGGGCAACTAAAGCCAGTGGATTGATTGCATATTGTAAACTTACTAATGGATTCCTGGGGTCAGAAACATAAAAACCATGCAATTTTGTACACTACTCTCTAAGAAGGTACCCCATCAAAGGACAAAAGATGTACACTCTAAGCTGATTATTACCGTATAAAGTAAAATAACACTAGAGTACAAAACATGTTTTAGAGGGAGAAGTATTTCCTGGAAGATGGTTTCTGCACATGAAACATTCCCTGATATAGTCATCTTTTTTGTCACTGGCGTAATAAGTTGTTCCAACATGGATCAGTAACAGAAGTTGGTCATCAAGGAGCTGCAACTACCAGACCATCATTTCAGTTATTTGCTGAATTACAGGTTCAGGTAAACAACAAAATTCTCTTTTATTGATTGATTTGATTTTAATTTATTTAGTCTACATTAAAATTATCATTAGGCACAAGTTTTCTAACTCACCATCTAAGAGGGCAAGAGGATTATCATATATAGTAAGTACTCTACCCTGGGTTACCAAGCTTTTATACTATGATTAACTGTACTGTACTGTACCGTATCAAGAACTGAAGCTGGCATGTAATCAGACTTAGACTGTTTCTCACTATCTCTGTGGTAATATTAAATATGTTCTACTCCTCCTCCATGAATTTATTTAAATTATTTGTAAATGTTTCGAATGTGCTTGACTCAATTAGCAATGCTGGGAGATGATTTCTAACTCATGTGACCCTTTGTGTATAAGAATACTTCCTTGCCTCAGTTTTGAAGGGTTTGTTTCCCCTTTGGTTATATGTATGCTTTCTAGTATTATGATTATTTGTTTAAAATGTTCATTTCAAGCTGGTACACAACAGGGGATCACTTACTATTCTGTAGAGTTGCAATATATTCCCCAAACAAAAGTGTGTATACCCAAAGTTATATTTCTTTTTTCATAGTTAGCGTGATATATAACCATGTTGGTTGCCTTCCATTGGACTATCCTGAGTTTGCTAATATCCTTTCTCAGAGGTTAAAGGGTAACAGTCAACATCAAGGGTCCCACACTCAAGTGTGGAGCTGATCTCAATATGCACTTTGTGTGTGAAAGCATCTTGGTTTACTTACTGTTTACTGTAGTATAGTCAATTGTATCATACTATTTTTCTTTTCTTCTAGGCTGACATCCTCTGTTACTACAAATCCTAGAATCCCCTGCTGCTGATATCAGAGCAGTAGGCAGCAGTGGGAGATTCAATAGCTTGCAGTGCATGCTAGAACTTTTATAATCTCCTACCAGATGTTTTCCAATTCTGCTTTTCTCCAGGGGATAAGTACAGTCCTCTGTGACTGTATTTAGCCCAGGGAGGAAAGTGGGACCAGCATACAAAGATCAGAGCTTTATAAACCCTGACAAGCACTGCAGGCCACTGAATGTCCCACTGCTGCCTACTATTCTGATGTCAGCTGCAGAGCATTTCGGGATTTGTAGTAACAGATGTCAGCCTAGATGTAAACAAAATTAGTTTGATA
This sequence comes from Neoceratodus forsteri, assembly GCA_016271365.2. Classification (NCBI taxonomy): domain Eukaryota; kingdom Metazoa; phylum Chordata; order Ceratodontiformes; family Ceratodontidae; genus Neoceratodus; species Neoceratodus forsteri. The sequence goes on along the minus strand of CM057450.1, from coordinate 323,010,447 downwards.
CAATCTACCACACTACAGTAAACAGTAAGTAAACCAAACTGTTCTTGCACACAAACTACACATTGGAACCAGACCCAGACTTGAGTGTGGGGCTTCTGGTGCTGACTGCTCCTCTTTAACCCATTGTCTTGTACAATATGATTTTTTTGTAGATGTACAATGGGATACTTGCATTTTTATAACTTGCAGTTTCAGAATAGTAGCAGCATTTGTCACGCTGATAGCATCTGCCTGTTATTATATGTATTATATGTGTGATATAATTATATGTTTCTGTGAATTTCTGCTGGAAAAATTTGGCAGTCAGCACAGGCCATCGGGGGATATTGGATTTTTTTTTTAAAGAAAAAAATGTGCTGGCCTGGTTGTTACCTCTGGCTTATAAAAGCTGACTTCCTGGGACTATAATTATACCAGGTTGTAACAGATTGTAAAACACCCACTTACTGTGAAATCTAGGAAAACTAGTCATAAAGTATTGCATTTTTATGACCTATTAGGAGGAAGGCAACTTCTGATAGATACCTGTTACAATTCTCACCACTAGGAGAAATAGCTGTCAGGAAGTTTCCCTGAAGATCAAAGGGGTTATTGTGACCTGCCAATAAAGCAGGCTCATTAATTAAAAAGAAAGTTTGTGGGCTGCTTAGCAACATGCACATGCCTAAGACTAATGGATAAACAAGGAATTTGAGTGACCTCACAGCCAGCATCACTGTGAGCTGTGACCTCACCAGCTGGGTGGAACCTTCCTTTTTTCCCTCCCTGATATTGTAAAAGCTCAGGGAAGATGATGCTTTTTATCTCTGGGCTCCTGACAGTACACACTCTCTCATGGGCACTTCTACTGAAGTAGGTAATCAACCACCACTATTTATTACTGGAAACTAGGGTAGGATTAAATATTCAGTATTAAGGGGGTTTTGTTTAAACTGTGCATTTAATTTAAAAGACTGTACACCCAATGTTGTATGTTCTGTGTTTGTATTTTACCTATTTTTTTTTAGTTGTAGTAAACTTTATTCTCCTTGAAATTTTGCCTGAGTCTTTTTCTCATTTTAAATGTGAATGCTGGGACAGTGTTGATAAGTCTGACAGAACTGTTAAGTGCTTAGAGTGTGCTACCATATGCACTAAGGTAAGAAAAGTACCTAGGTCTCAACTGAGTCAAAAAGTGGGATTATGAACCAGGTTGGGTGCTTGCTGGATTAAGTATTGGACTGCATTTCCCCCCAAGAGCATGTGATAATTTGAACCTGTTAACTGGGTGTGCTAGTAAAAAAGGGTTCATATTTGACCTCAGGACTCAAGTCTGGTAGATGTTCAGACCCAAAACAGACAGGAGGACTACCCTGTTTGTCTCCTGTTCACATATTGCAGTTCGAGGTTTGGCACTGTGGGAGCAGAGGGCCTGACTCATGGAGTGCATTTGTGACAGATCTGGTTGGCAGTGGTGCAGTTTAAAAGGTTTGATTTACAGTGCTGCAATCAAAAAGATTTGTTTGCACACTGTGAAATTATTTTGTGACATGAGTATTAACAGTTCGGTGTGTCAGACTGATAACTGTAGCAGTTCATACACAAAATAAGGCAGTGATTTAAAAATAAAGAAATATATCATTGTGGTTACAGTCTAAGTTCCCTACCTGTTTTATTTTTTAGGTGTAAGCTAGTGTAGCCATAGATTAGGGAGAAAGATGGCTTCCAACTACAGCAAGTACACTGCAGACTATCTGAGGCAGTTGTGCCAGGAGAGAGGAGTCTGTTGAGAGGGATGAAACATGCAGCACCTTGTGGAGGCTCTTGGGGTAGCTGATGCCCAAGACCTCGAGTCACAGTTGGTGACTGAAAGAGATGAGACCTTGGGCGTGGAGGGGCAAGGGTCCATTGCAGTGCCCAGACTCAGGGAGGAGGACAGCAGGACCAGAGTAAGCCGAGAGCCACCGCAGCAGGGGAAGGTCATCACCATTCTGGAGCCAGAAGGGATCAGGCTGCAGATACAGTTACAGAGAATGGAGCTGGAATTTGAGCAGAAAAGGTTCGAAGCCCAGCAGTGAAGGGAGCTTGAAAAGAAGAAGTTGGAGATAGAGAGAGAGAGAGAGAGAGAGAGAGAGAGAGAGACAGACAAAGCGAAAGCAGCTTCAGAGAGAGGCTGGGAGAGAGGAGTGCGAATGCCAGAGGAAATTTGCACTGGAGAAGCTACGACTCCAAAGACCAGCGCTAGAGCAGGTAAGTGGCATGGGTGAACCTGGGACACCAGACTGGGTTACAAATTAAATTCTAAATTGACAGCCAAATTTAAAGAGGGGGAAGATATGGATGCATTTTTAAACTCATTTGAAAAGGTATGCATTCAGGCAAAACTTCCCAGAGTCCTGAATCTTCCAGCTATCCCCACTGCTTACCAGGAATGCTTGTGGCACATTGGGCCAAATGGATAATCAGGACAGTAATGATTTTGGCAAACATAAAGCTGCCTTGTTAAAAAAGTATGACTTGACAGCTGAAGCATACAAAGTTATGTTCCGTAAACTCAGGAAAAGCTCTGACATGAGCTACGAGGAGCTAGCCACTAAACAAAGTCAGTTTTAAAAACATTGGTGGGAAGGATACAAGCAGACTCTGTAGAGAAAATCTGAAAATGTTGTACCTTTGGAGCAGTTCTTTTGGGTTTTCCCAGCACAGCTGAAAACCTGGCTAGATGACTGAGATCCAAAAACAGTGCAGGAGGCTGCTGAACTCTCGGACCGCTATGCCAGGAGCAGACAGACCTGCTCTGAGAGGGAGTGGGGTGGGTGTGGCAGTGCTGAAAGGGAAAATCATGCCTTCAGGGCAGCTAAAACCCTCCCTGCCTCCACCAAATGCGTGTAGCCCCAGGTTACAAAGAAACGATTTGCCTGATGAAAGAAACGAATGTTGGGTTTGAAAACAACCTGGACATCTTGCAAGACAGTGTCCTAAAAAGGCAGAGAGTGCACACAGTAATGCTGAGAAAGAAGTGTTTTTTTTGTGAATCCCTGAAAGCATGCAGGTAAACATGAGGGAGCATATACACCCAGTTACTGTGAATGGGGTGCAGACCCATGGGTTAAAGGACACGGGGGTGTCCCTTACTTTGATAAAAGGGGATTTGGTTGAGCCTGAACAGCTTATACCCAATCAGTTTGTTACAGTAAGGGATTCACTGGGAGGAGAAATGCTGTCACTTGCTAGTGTTCTCCTGGACTGGGGTGAGACAGGAGAGATTGTGCAAAAAGTTGTAGTGGCAGAAAATCTTGCCCTGGATGTGATTATCAGGAACAATCTCCAAAAGGGGATGGTGTGTGCAGTTACCCGCAGTCAAGCAGCAAAGGGAAATTGTAGTTCCCTGGACCCCATAGAAGCCCCTGTGGGAAACAGTGGAAGGCTGGTTCCCCAGCCTGTGTCTCCTGATATGGAGAATAGTGAAAGGGGGGTAGAAATTCCCCAGGTAGTAGTTAACAGAACAGCTACAGAAGGTTACTCTGAGGAGGGAGGGGTAGCCAATTGTCAGAGGGTTAGGGATGGCAGTGACCCTGAATGTCCTGATGCCAGAGCTAGGGACCCTAGTTTAGAAACTGGAGAGGACCTGTCCCATGCCTTAGGAATGTGTAAAGATTTTGCAGCTGTTCAGAAAAATGACCCTAGTTTAGATAGGCTGAGGGCTTGGGCAGACTCTGACAGAGCACTGGGAGGTGATGGGAAATGTGGAGTTTACTGGGATAATGGACTGCTGTATATGCAGGATGTAAGAACAGAGGGAGGGATGATGGGTAAGCAGCTTGTCGTTCCCCAGGTGTACCATGAGCAGCTGCTCAAGATTGCTCATAATATTCCCGTGCTCATGCATCTGGGAATCACATGCACTATGTAGCGGTTGACCCAGAATTTCTATTGGCCCAACTTCACCCAGCAGGTGAAGGAATATTGCAGGTCTTGTCACCAGTTCCAAGATATAGGGAAGGTGGGTAGTAAAACCAAAGCCACCCTAATTCCCTTGCCCATAGTGAAGAAGCCATTCCAGAGGGTAGAAATGGATATTGTGGGACCTTTGAATACCCCCAGCTCCTCAGGAAGAGGTTTATTCTAACACTGGTGGATTAGGCCACCCAGTATCCAGAGGCAGTCACCCTATCCTCACTGAGGGCAGACAAAGTGGCAGATGCCTTGCTAGGGATTTTCTCCCATGTCGGGTTCCCACAGGAGGTTATCACCGATGGAGGCAGTTCCTTCATGTCGGACCAGGTGAAATGTTTGTGGGAAAAGTGTGGGGCGGTGCAGAGATGCATGACGCCTTATTATTCGCAAGCCAATGGGCTTGTGGAAAGAGTCAATGGTACCCTTAAATCGATGCTCCAAGTGTTTGCTGAACAGCATAGGAGGGACTGGGAGAAATACCTTCCCCACCTGTTGTTCACATACAGGGAAGTGCCCCAAGAGTCAACAGGGTTTTCCCCCTTTGAGCTCTTATATGGATGCAGGGTACATGGTCCCCTAGACTTGATATGGGAGGATTGGGAAGGCAAACATGCCACCCAGGGAACTCCCATAGTGGATTATGTCCTTAAGTTTAGGGAACAGCTGAAAGAGCATATGGGAACAGCCCAGAGCAGCCTTGCAGCAGCCCAGCAAAAGTGAAAGGTATGGTATGACTGCAGAACCAGAACTTGCTTGTACACTGTGGGTCAGGAGGTCATGGTCCTAATCCCAGTCCAGAAAGATAAGTTGCAGGCAGAGTGAGCAGGACCATACAAAGTAGTCAGACAGGTGAATGACATAAATTACATTTTAGAACTGCCTGACAGGAGACATACCCAAAGAATGTACAATGTCAATATGATGAAGCCGTATGCAAATATGGCTGACATGGTCTTTGCAGTGTGTAGTCCTAGGGAGGGGACAGATGAAGAAAAACCCCTTCTGGACTTGCTGGAAGAAAGCAAGCCGGAGTCCTCTGTGGAAACAATTAAAATGTTGCCCCATTTGAACCCGGATGAGATCCAAGAAGTAAGGGAGGTTTTAGCAGACTTTGCCCCATTGTTTAGTGCCAAACCTGGACTAACCCCCATAGCAATGCATGATATAGAGACAGGGATGCACATGCCCATATGGTGGACAGCATATCAAGTGTCAGAGGCCATCCAAAAGGACATTAGGAGGGAGGTGGAGGAAATGCTGGATTTATTTATTTATTTAGTTTTTGTTTACCGGGTAAGTGCGCTAGCCAACAGGTGACTATTTTCAGGCACGACCCGGGAGAGTACAATACAGCATAACACATGGAAGCAAACAATACAGCTTAGGCAAACAACCATACATAGTACATTCCTAGTCATATGGAGACGGTTCCAGCTAGTCTAACATGGTTTAGTCTATACTAAGCATGAACAGCAGGCCAAGAGCAGCTTCAGGGGAGTATTGGTACAGGTGGCAGGTAAGGAAGGGGTATAGGACCCGAGGGACTGCTAGCTGCTTTATCGGGGAATGCATAGGGAGACTGCCAGGTTTGAGGTTTCCAACCGGGCAGGGAAAGATAGGAGGAGGGGTAGAGGGAACCATGACCTGGCGGCCTTCGACAGCCAGCTTAAGCAGCAGCAGAGTACCCAGGGTGAGTAAGGGGAAATAAGGGGGATGCCAAGAACATCCCGGCAGCAGGCTAGAGGGATGCCAGGTTCATGGCCCCACAGTCGGGGGTAGAAAAAAGGGGAGGGATGGACGAGTGAGAGAGGCGGCTAAAGATACGGCTTTGGCAGTAGAAGGCAGGTAGGTGCAGCCGGGCAGGTGGTTCCAAGACTGGGCATAAGGACCGGTGGCAGTCCCAGGCCATTTACGTCTAGCGGCAGAGGTAGATAAGAGAAAGGGGAGGGAGGAGGTATAGCCAACATGCACCTATGGCAAGTATGGGCAGAGCCCCAGTAGCGCAGAGGGTAAGAGACGGGGGAAGGGTGAGAGGTGCCGTAAACTGTCGGCTGTCAGCAGTCAGCCCGTGCAGCCTCAGGGGGTCCAGGGGAAGTAAGAGAGGAACCCGATGGTAAGCTAGAGGGATGCCAGGTTCATATCCCCACCGTCAGGGATGAAGAAAAAAAGGGGGGGTGGGGGGAAAGGCGGCATTAAAATACGGCTTTAGCAGTAGTAGGTGGGAAGGTGCGGCCAGGCTCGTGGTTCCGAGGCTGGGCATAAAGGCAAGGTGTCAGTCCCTAGCCGAGGATCTCAAGCGGTAATGGAGGACAAGTGGAGGGGAGGGAGGAGGTGGGGCCTTACAGTACCAACATCCACCTGTAGTAAGTTTGGGCAGTGCCTAGGTAGCGCAGAGGATAAAAAAAAGTACATAATACACAGTAAATGTAGATTGTAGTAGGTAATTGCAAACATTCATAGAAACTTATACATGATTATAACGATAATGAGTTTGAGGAGAGGGGTTGGATTCAGGGGAAAGAGAACAAAAGGAGGGTGGTATGGAGACCAGTAGCAGGGGAGTGGGGAGCAGGGGCAGGGATACGGGAATCAGGTTGGATCAAAGCAGGTGCATGGATCTATGGCAGCCAGGTGTAGTTTCAGTCCACGTTTGAAAGAAGGATGGGAGGGTGCATGCCTGAGGTCCAGAGGGAGCTGGTTCCATAACTTGGGGGCTGCATGTTGGAAGGAGCCTGTTCCTTTGTTGGTGCAGCAGCGGGGAATTTCCAGCAGGTCTTTGTCAGCAGATCTGAGTGTGCAGTTAGGAATCGCAGGAAGAAGGAGCTTCGCAAGGGCAGCAGGCTGACTTTGTCTCAGTATAGAGTCATTTAGGCATACCAGGAAGTAGCTTCTGATGGCCGAGGGGGAGAGCCACCCAAGGTCTTTATATAGCTGGCAGTGATGAAGAAGCCGTGAGGATTGTAAGGCGTATCGGCATATGTTATTGTAGGTAACATCCCATTTGTGCAGTGCAGATTTGTGGGCAGAGGTAAGTATAGGCGCACAGTAGGTAAGCGTTGGTAGCAGGATCCCTCTGGCTATGGTGAGCTTAGCGGAGGAGGTAAGCATATAACTTGTTCTATAGGCTGCTCCTAACTTGCAGTTAACGTTTTTGCAAGTGGCTTGGATATGAAGGTTTAAATCAAGCGATTGGTCTAGTAGGATGCCCAGGTAACGAAAGGTGGTAACTATCTGCAGAGGATCACCATTTAAATCTATGATGCTCAGGGGAGTGGAACACATACGGATCTTTGAGTGGTGCTAGTAGCATGGCATTAGTTTTGGAGGAATTCAGAATGAGGCGGTGGGAGTTTAACCAATTCTGGACACTGGAGTAGGCTCTTTTGGTAAGGTGTTAATGTGCTCTACATTGGGTGAGCTAGCATAGATAACTAAGTCATCTGCATAGAGGAGCGATGAACAGGCAGGTATTTCATCTGGTAGGTTATTGATGAATAGAGTGAATAGAAGAGGACCCAGAATGGAGCCTTGTGGCACTCCAATGTTCGTTTCCACAGTGGAGGAGATGGCTGAGTTGAATTTAACAGCCTGGGACCTGTTGGTCAGGTAGCTCCTGAACCATTCAAGCACAGGGAAGGAGCAGCCTATTTCGCTTAGGGTGGATAGGAGAAGGGGGTGGTCAACAAGGTCAAATGCCTTGATTAGGTGTATAAAGACAGCCCCTGTGAGCTTTCCTCGATCCATGCCAGTGAGGATGTCAGTGGTGAACTTAGCTAGAGCCGTCGCAGTACTGTGGTTTTTCCTGAATCCATGTTGAGCATCATTGAGCTGTTTAGTGGTTTCAAGGAATTCCTGGATCTGTGTGGCAACCAGTTTTTCAAGGATTTTGCTGAGTGGGGATAGTATTGCAATAGGTCTGTAATTAGAGATATCTTTCTTGTTCCTTTTTTTGAAGATAGGGAGATCCTGGCCATTTTCCATAGTTCTGGGACTGCACCACTGGTGAGGGACAAGGTGAAAATTCTAGCTAGAGGTTTGGAGATAAAATGCGCAGCTAGTTTTAAAAGGCGAGGTTCAAGTTGGTCAGAGCCAGGACTAGTGAATTCCGATATTTTTTTTAGATGGTACAGAACCTGAGAGCTGGTGATGGCTTTGAAATAGAGGAGTGTGGTATAGGTTTTGAGTCTCTGGCGGGGGTGGCAGGGTCGGTAAGAGGCACAGTGTCGGCAGTGGAGGCTGCTGGTGGCAGAGTGCGGGTATAGGGGGAGAGATCAGAGAACATGCTATTGAAGGCATTTGCTATGGTGATGGGGTTATTGCAATGAGAGCCACTTATTACTATGTCAGAGGGTGTAACTGATTGAGGTGTCCCCAGGAAGGTTTTTATGTGGCCCCAAAATTTACGGGGGTCATGGGCTGAGTTCTTTAGCAGGTTCTGATAATACACACTTTTCGCCAGCCTTATGTTCTTCCTGCAAGAATTTCTTTCTTGCCTGTAGTTTGCGTAGTCCCTAGTCGATTTAGAGTTTTTGAAGGTTTTCCAGAGCTTGTCCCTGTATCTTAGTTGTTTTAGGAGATCTTTATGTAGCCACCTAGTTTGTTTTCCCCTGACTCTACGCATGGTTTTTGGAGCATGCTTGTTTTGTACAGGGAGATAATGTTGTAGGAAGGTGTTCAGGGCATCCTCTACATTCTCTGCCCGGTATATATTCTACCAGTCAATGTTTGAGATGTCCCAGAGGAAGGAGTCTGTATCCAAGTTTGCAAAATCCGTAAAGGTGACCTGCTGAGGTGGGGGGGTGGCTGCCCGGCCCTCCACTGGCAGTAGATAGGGGAGTGATCAGTGATAGTATCTGCCAAGATCCCAGAGCAGGTCATGTGTTCAGGTCTGTTTGTCATGATCCAGTCAATAAGTGTGCCAGACTGTGGCCCAGACAGTCTAGTGATTTCCGTTATTTGTTGATGAAAGTTTAGACCTTGCACTAGTGAAGCCAGGGAATTGTGTGAAGGACCTAGCCAGTTCAAGTTGGCATCACCGAGGATGATAGCTTCATTTTTGTTGATGCGTTTAGGGTGAGCTGGAGTGCTTCCTGAAGCCCATTTACTCCCCCAGAGGGTGGATTATAAATACAGATTATGTGAAGTTTTTTAGAGCCAAGGGACAGGAGCGCATGCATTGATTCACTTGTGGTTTGGGGGTTTGAGTCAGTGATGATACTAATGTCCAGGTGAGATTTATGGTAGAGGGCAACTCCTCCACCCCTCTTTGACCCCGGTCTGTCCTTCCGAATAAATGAGTAGCCAGGTATGGTGCACAAGGTATCAGGTGTTCCAGGTTTCGGCCAGGTCTCTGACAGGCACAGTATGTTGGGATCGTGTACATTGAGCCATGCTTCTACTTCAGGCAGGTGATTTAAAAGACTTCTGATGTTCATATGCGATATGAAAAATCCCTTGGATTTGTTGAAAGATCCATTCGGGGGAGCCCCACTGCTGGGTGGGCCAGGGTTCAGCTCAATATCCCCAGAAAGTATTATCAGGAGTGATGCTAGGTACAAAAGCAGTGTGCTAAGGAGGACTGGAGCATTCTTGCAACTCCTCCATTTGTTTCTGAGGGAGGACAGAGCTCGATAAGTGCAGCCTTTGTGGAGGAGAAGGTGTTCCCAGGAGGGTTTCAGTCTAAGGTCTGCAGTCATGAGGTTGGAGAAACTGAAATCAGTGGCTGAGGGGGGAGTTCTGAGAGTGTCGGTGCATACTGACAGAGAGACTTCGTTTATGCCCCAGAGGAGGGAGAGGAAGATCAGGAAGATAATCATATTCAGTCTGCCGTGGGTACATGATGCTTGTGTAGGCAAGGAGGACATGATTCACACTTAGGACCCAACACTTCTGAATGTGCAGCTGAGAGATTTTTACAGGGGTGAGCTGGGGAGTGGTAGAATTGGAGCAAGCTTCCTAGGAATTAAGTTAGAGCAGGTAGGGAGAAAGAGAAAGGAAAACAGTGGCGCTAATGAGAGGGGAAAGTTAAGGAGTGAGTATATATAAACGAAACCATTTGGTGTACGCAGGAGGAAAAGGATAGGAGGAGGACGATTTGGCGCGAGGGAGGTTACGAACTTTTGGCATGAGGAGAATTATGAAAAGTTTAGACAGACATTAGGGGTAGATCACCCCCAGCAGTGAGAGAGTATAAGGGACCAATGGGAAAGTGGGCACTTAGTCATATGACACTCGGAGAGCTATAAATCTAAAGGGTCGACCAGGGTGGGTGAGGTGGGGGAGGGTGGGGAGCCGGCTCAAAGCGCCGGCGGGACAAACTGACACCGAAGGGGCTGTAGCACTTGAGTCTTGAAACTGCTCGGAGTTAACCTGAGGCAGGTAGGGAGGCGCTTGTGAGCGGCGCTCAGTAGTCCCAGTCCAAGAAAGTTCCCCAAGGCCAGCAGTTCAGGTGAAAACAGCCGCTTTTCCTGAGGAAGTACAGCCAGGAAGTACTGCAGACTGAGCTGGAGGCAACCGGCAGCTGGTAAGCAGTGAAAATGTACCTGGCGGCTTTTACGCCTTTAGCGGGTCAAAGGACCAGGGTGCGGCCGAGATCGTGGTTCTCCTTCTGGGCGTGTGTATCAGTGGACGGCCCCTGTCAACAGGCTTCCTGGAAGGACTGGGCGCAGGACTTTGGCGGTTGCGGCAGGGCTGGTGGCTCTTTGGAGGTACCTGGGCAGGCAGGCGGAGGGTCCTCAGCGGCACTGGGGGTCTCGATGGCGGGTTCCTAAGCCCTGACGGGCTAGGAGAGGACCTAAGGAGAGCAGCAAGGGAGAGGCTTAAGTAAGAGAAACTGAAGGACAAGGTGCGGTCAGAGGACAAAGAAAAAGGGCAGGAGTGTGAGATTAGGAAGGGGATCCAGGGAAAACAGTGAGAGAGAGGGGCTGAACACACTATAAGCAGGTAAGTCAATCTCTAAGTTAGTTACTAGATTGCTCTACAGGTTATGACTTAGGCTCTATGAAATACAAGTACTAGGCAGTAAAAGAGGACTAACTACACAGAGAAAATAGCTCAGGTATACGCTCTAAGTGAAAAACAGGGCAAAAGGCCAGAATTACTTAAAATCCAGGGATAAATAGTCCAAACAAACTGCCACCGAAGGGGCTGTAGCACTTGAGTCTTGAAACCGCTCGGAGTTAACCTGAGGCGGGTAGGGAGGCGCTTGTGAGCGGCGCTCAGTAGTCCCAGTCCAAGAAAGTTCCCCAAGGCCAGCAGTTCAGGCAAAAACAGCTGCTTTTCCTGAGGGAGTACAGCCAGGAAGCACTGCAGACTGAGCTGGAGGCAACCGGCAGCTGGAAAGCGGTGAAAACCTACCTGGTGGCTTTTACGCCTTTAGCGGGTCAAAGGACCAGGGTGCGGCTGAGCTCGTGGTTCTCCTTCTGGGCGTGTGTATCAGCGGACGGCCCCTGTCAACAGACTTCCTGGAAGGGCTGGGCACAGGACTTTGGCGGTTGCGGCAGTGCTGGTGGCTCTTCGGAGGTACCTGGGCAGGCAGGCGGAGGGTCCTCGGCAGCACTGGGGGTCTCGATGGCGGGTTCCTAAGCCCCGGCGGGCTAGGAGAGGACCTGGCAGCTTTTACGCCTTTAGCAGGTCAAAGGACCAGGGTGCGGCCGAGCTCGTGGTTCTCCTTCTGGGCGTGTGTCTCAGCGGAGAGGTCACCCTTCATTCCGGTAGGGTTATTTGAGTTTAAAGTAATGCCTTTCAAAATGAAGAATGCCCCTGCCACCTTTCAAAGGTTGGTGAACCAGGTGTTAAATGGTACTGAAGAGTACGCAATGGCATACCTGGACAATATTTCCATCTTCAGTGCCAGCTGGAAGGAATACTTGTCCCACCTTAGGGAAGTGCTGGGAAGGATACAGAGGGCCAGGCTCACTGTAAAAGCTGAAAAGTGCCAGGTGGCCATGGCTGAGGTGGCATACCTCGGGCATGTAGTAGGCCAGGGACAGCTCCATCCTAATCAAGCAAAAATTGAGGCAATCGAGGCATGGCCCAGACCTAAAACACAGAAGCAGGTTCAGAGTTTTCTAGGGACTGCAGGGTACTATAGAAAATTTGTGTCAAACTACAGTGCCCTGGCAGCTCCCTATCTGGCCTGTTAAAGAAAGGAATTTATAAGAAGGTTAACTTGGAACAAGCCTGTATATGACTAAAGGAGGCACTGTGCAGTGGTCCTGTATTAGCCAGTCCAGACTATAGTAAACCCTTTGTAGTCCAGATGGATGCCTCAGCTGTGGGTATTAGGGCAGTACTTAGCCAAACTTCAACCAAGGGAAAAATCACCCAATCGTGTACCTCAATAAGAAGTTACTTTCCAGGGAGCAGGCTTATTCTACGGTGGAGAAAAAATGCCTTGCAATGGTGTGGGCACTAAAGAATTTAGAGCCATACCTATGCAGATGGCATTTTGAGGTACAAACAGATCACAACCCCCTGGTTTGGTTGATACAAATGGGTAAAACAAACAGTAGGCTTTTAAGATGGAGCTTTGCCTTGCAGGGTTATGACATGACTGTCTCACACAGCACAGGGGCAGCAAATGAAAATGCAGATGGGCTATCACATCGGTTAGAGCAGTGAACTGAATTTGGGAAACTCATCCCATGCCTAGGAATGGATTCCCCCAAATTCATTCTGGGATGGAGGAGTATCACTACGATAGCATCTGCTTGTTATTATATGTATTATATTTCTGATATTATTATATGTTTCTGTGAATTTCTACTGGGAAAATTTGGCAGTCAGCACAGGCCATTGGGGGATATTGGATTTATTTCAAAAAAAATGTGCTGGTGTTATTGTTGCCTCTGGCTTGTAAAAGCTGACTTCCTGAGACTATAATGAAACCAGGTTGTAACAGATTATAAAACACCCACTTACTGTGAAATCCAGGAAAACTAGCCATAAAGTACTGCATTTTATGACCTATTAGGAGGAAGGCACCTTCTGACAGAAAACTGTTACATTTCTCACCACTAGGAGGAATAGCTGTCAGGAAGTTTCTCTGAGGATCAAAGGGGTTATTCTGACCTGCCAATAAAACAGGCTCATTAATTAAAAGAAATATATTTTTTTTATGGGTTGCTTAGCAACATGTACATACCTAAGACTAATTGGTATACAGGGAATTTGAGTGACCTCACAGCCAGCATCACTGCAAGCTGTGACCTCACCAGCTGGGTGGTACTTTCCTTTTTTCCCTCCTTGATATTGTGAAAGCTCAGGGAAGATGATGCTTTTTATCTCTGAACTCCTGACAGTAGACCTTCTCTTCTCTCAAGGGCACTTTTACTGACGTAGGTAATCAACCACCACTGTTTATTACTGGAAACTAGGCTAGGATTAAATATTCAGTAGTAAGGTGGTTTTTAAATGACTGTACACCCAATGTTATATGGTCTGTGTTTGTATTTCATCTACTATTTTTTTAATTGTAGTAAACTTTGTTTTCCTTGAAATTCTGCCTGAGTCTTTTTCTCATTTTGGATGTGAATGTTGGGACAGTGTTGATAAGCCTGACAAAACTGTTACAAGCTTACGGTATGTCACCATATGCACCAAGGTAAGAAAAGTGCCTAGATCTCAGTTGAGTGAAAAAGGGGGATTGTGAAACAGGCTGGGTGCCCACTGGGTTAAGTATTGCACTGCATTTCCATAAAGAGGGTGTGATAATCTGAACCTATTAACTGGGCTTGCTAGCCAAAAAGGGTTCATATCCGAGTAGGCAAAAATGTATACTATAAAGATGCCCTAACCAAGAACTGGAATAACAGGTACAAATTCTGGGCAAACCTAAATGAGGTCACCAGGCGCGAACCCTAAATGGCCCCTACCATGCTCAGTGTTGATGGCTCCCCCATCCTACACCCTAAATCTATCATCAACACCTTTAACAATGCCTTCACCAACTTGCAGCATGTTCTCCTGGTCGAATTCTTCTCCCCCACCATCCCAGCTGCACTCACTCAATCCCCATTGCATCCCCCCCTTTCACTTCAAGACTATCACCTTCAGAGAAACCAGGAAATATCTGCTCAAAGTGCTTAGGAAGGGGAGATTCAATGGGGATAACCTCGACCTGAAACTAATCTCGCTCTCACTTTAAGAAATCCTGTCCCCTCTCTCCCATATTCTTAATCTCTTGCTCTGTCTCACAGTATTCCCCCCAAAATGGAAAGCTGCAGTAGTCACCCCTGTGTACAAGAGAAGGGATCGTGCCCTCCCCAGGAACTATAGACACATCTCTATACTACCACCAGTCTCAAAGGCTCTTGAACGAATCATTGCCAACCAACTTGTCGATTATCTGGACAAGCACATGATCCTATGCACAAAGCAACATGGCTTTAGGGCTGGGCATAGCATCACTACAGCCCTCTTGGAATACACAGGCTTCATTCACAAATCCCTTGATCTTGGCCAGCTAGTCAGGGCTATTTATATTGACCTAACAAAGGCCTTTGACACAGTCAACCATGCCCTCCTAGTTGACCAACTCACTCCCATAGGCCTTGCCCCTGAGGTGGCTGCATGGTTCCACAGCTACCTACTCTGCCGTTTACAGCAAGTCAGGATAGATACCTTTCTCTCTGACACCAAGCCTATGTGCTCAGGCATTCCATAAGGGGTCAATACTGGGCCCCTCCACTTTAGCCTATTTCTGAATTGCCTCCCCCTAGCCAGTCAGTGCTGTATCCTCCTCTACGCGGATGATGCGGTTATCTTTTCTAATGGTTCTGACCCCACTGCTCTTGAGCAACAGCTACAATGTGACTTCTCCAGCATAGAGTCCTGGTACAAAAATCATAAATTGATAATGAACTACAAAAAAACAAAAACCATGTTGTTCACCAGTCTTAAGAACAAGCACAAAAACTACCCGCTATCAATATTTGATAGGGGTCGTATTCCTCTTGAACGTGTTCATCACTTCAGATATCTCGGACTCACTCTTGACAGCTCACTCTCCTATGCCCTCCACATAGACATCACAGCTAAAGCAAACAAATGCTTAGGAGATAACTAGGCTATTAGGGCTACTTTATTGCCATAGGCACAGCCTGACCCCTGAAGCCCTCAGAATAGCGCTCCACAGTTCAGTGGGTTCCCTAGTGGACTACGGACTGCTGATATATGGCTCTGCCACAGATATTGTCCTCCAACATGTAAAAACTGCCCATAACAATGCCTGCAGTCTCACCTTAGGGGCACACCGACTAACCCACACCTGTGATCTCTATGCAAAGGCTCACTGGCTAATGCTCTTTGGCTGCTTAAAATATCAATCCTGCCTCCTGGCCAAAAAGATCTGCCTTGGTCAGCTCCCAACTGGGGCCCAACAACTCCTAGTTCCCAGCACTAATCCCAGGCCCACACAAAATTTGGAAATGCAGTCCTTCCTGACTCCAAAATGTTGGGCATCTCAAGGACAAAGGTCCTTTGTCTATTGGGCACCATTGTGGTTCAGCTCCCTAAGTGAGAACATTATTAGTCTGCCCACTCTGTGGACCTTCAAAAAGAACCTAAAGAACCATTTAATACAGGAATATCAATGTGTCTGTCATCGCTAGCACCTAGCAAAAGGGTATCTCCTACCATCTGCCCTTCTGCCAAACAGATCTCTCTCTCTCTCTCTCTCTCTCTCTCTCTCGGATACTCTGCACATGGGGCTCAACCCCCCCACCCCGTCTCTCCAGCACTTCTGTGCGCTAACCCCCTCATCTTGCTGACAACTAACAAGCTCCCTGTTAGGCATGGTTATTTGGTCTGTTCTTGTATGTATCTGACTGTGTTTACTTATTCCAGTTTTAGTTTTCGCTGTATTTTTTGCATTATTTTGTTTAAAGACCAAATGTACCTAAATGTTCTCATTCTAATTATACTGCCTTGTTTGTCTCAATCCTCTGTATAATCACCTACTTGTTCTAAATGTACTAACGTGGGACCTATGTAAAGAGCTTTGAGCTCAAATGATTAATCTGAGATCAGAAATAAATAAATAAACAAATAAATAAATCCCACTTTGGCAGATACCTTCCAAGCACCACTAATCATGGGTAATACAATATAGGCAATCTCCATGAATGAACTATGGCTGAATCAGCTATAAGCAAGACTGTGAGGTACTCTAGGTGTCAAAAGCAATCCCCAAAGTCTGAAAACAGCAAACCACAAGCACTTCTTTTGTGTCCCTGTCTTGAGAATTCCTTTGATGGCTTTAAAAGTCTTCTTCTTTGAAAAATAGCATTTTAAAACTTGCTGGAGCAAGCACCTTTCACATGTGAATGCTTGGGATATCTAGCTCACATCTTTTTAACTGTTGCAATGCATCACAGCCTGAAGCTTTTGCGCTCAAGTTCCTTACAGCCTCTAAATGCTGTAGAGACAGTTCTGGCGGGGAGATGGGGGATGTCACTCAAGGCAAATACATTTTTCTAATGAACAAATCAAACCTGATATACCTGAAAGACATTCTTCAAACTCCAGCCCAGGGGTTGTCAGATGTAGGAGCTTTGAAATCAGACCCTTCACCAGCACACTTGGTATAAAGATCACTGGTCGTGGCTTTTGTGTTGTTATGGGATTCACTAAGCTGTATGGCACGATGCAGTCTTCATTATCTTAACAAAAAAAAAGACAGAGATTAATCCTTTCCATTCTGGTAGGGGTATTTAATGTGTGAATACTTTATGGATGATTAGAGGCTTGATGAATTCAAGTCACACACTGATTTGTATGAGTGCTTTGTTATACCATATTATACAATGGGCATAGAAAAAAATGGCAAATCTTGCATTCTGATTTGGAGGTTGGCACCTTTGCAGCAATGTAAGTCCTAGTATCACCCCTTGGGAAAAGGTACCAGCTGCCAGTCAGCCACATCAGTAATGCTTCTGAAATCACTCCGGCCATCACAAACTCAGAACTGGTAAAGAGAAAAATTCCCGCTAAATGTCCATCTCCCAGAAATGCCGCTCCGGCTCCGATACTCAAATCCCCATTCAAACCACAAAAGTAATTTTTTTAACACAATCTTTCATCCATGACACCACTCTGAGCTTACCTAAGCTGATTCCTCATCCCCGTTTTCTGACATCTTCACCCTCCGGACCCAGGAGAGCCAAAGAGCGGGACCGGAAGGGCATTCACAGCAGCTCTCCACACATTTCAATTATTCTGGCAGTTCCTGCTCAGCACCCTCTGACCTCAGACCCTCTCCATTGCTCCGGAGGTCAAGGCAGAGAGAAAACAAGCAAATAAATAAAAAAAAAAACAAGTTTGCTTCATCTCTCAAAAGCTGAACAGAACTGCGGACAGAATATGTGAACCACTGCCGATCATCAACATAATATAAGAAAAAAATGAAGCAACTTCAGAACTGTGTCCTGACTCCTACAATAAAAAAACAGTACTGGGACACAGTCAAGTGCTGACATGGGGTACATCTTAGAATGTCTCCTGCTCCAGTAAAAACATTGCATTGAAAATTCCAAAACACTCCTGGGAATGGGCAGAAAACCAAACGGTCCCATAGCAACCCAGCACTGCATCCCTAGCAACCCATGACTATTTACTGGTGCAGCAATACATGCACTAAAAATACTTCAAGCCTAAACAAAAAACTATTTTTCTTAAACTTTTTTGTCCAAAAACAAGGGGCATATTGTATAATCACAATATGCCCCTTGAGGATGTGTGATGCCAGGATTTACCGACGCCTGGTGCATTTGTTCATTCAGCCTGCGGCCTCATGACCAAACAACACACCAGGCGTGGGTAAATCCTGGCATCACCCACACCCTCTCGTACTATATTGCTTAATTATACTACATGTGGACTCTTTCCTCCAATCACAAGCCAGAGTTAAAAACAGTTTAGTACACAGCAAACTCACAAATGTCATGTTATGCTTGATAAAATTACTGCTTGGAGCTTGAACAGTCATTGTATTGTGAATAAAATGATAGTAGTGACCAAGGTTGTCAGAACCCACTTAATTTCTGGGTTCTGCTTCTGGTCTAGAAGTTTGCAAATAGTTCTAGAGTTCTAATCTTCTTTAGAACTCAGACTCTTGTTTACAGGACTAGAGAGAAAGAACAGATAATGATACTATAAGAAGAAAAAAAAAATAAAAGTCCTGTCGTCGGGCTGGCCCAGTGGCTCTGAAGGTTGAGGCATCAGCCTTAACTCATGTCATGCCAGTGACCCGGGTTCAGGAGCAAGCTTGGGGCACCAGGGTTGGACATGGAGGAGTGAACTGCGATTCGATAGACTGTTCTTCTCTTCTGGGAGGGAGGAGGGAGGCATGGTTCCATTGTGCTAGTGGCTCCCAGTTGAGGCTGGGTGCACTGCAGTTGGGAATGCAAGATGGGAAAAACATCAGTGGTCGTCCTGTGGGCAGATGCAGCAGTGCTCTCATTGCGCTCTGGATGGTACTACATGTCTGTCTCTCAGGGGAGGGAACCCAGAACAAGAAAATGGCCATGACATCCAGAAAGATGAAGTTTGGTTCAGTGGATTGCCCTCATGCTCAATGCCGTGTCTATCCCAGCCAGTTTCTGAATATCTTCCATGCTCTGGCCGCCCTACTAGATTGTAGATAGAGTGCCAGAGGAGTGAGCAGTACCTCTTCAGGGGGCTCAGAGTCAGGGGTGTTGGGGGGTCAGTAGTTGTGGAGGAGAGATCCTGGGATGGAGACTAGGTCTGGGAAGACCTCAGGCAAAGAAGGAACTGGCTGGTCCGAGAGACCACACCAGAGAGAGTCCTAAGGGGCCACTGAGGATGGGAAGACTAGGTTTGCTGGCAAATACACCTACCTTCATCTGAGCTCTTTTCTTCTAGGTTTGCTTGTAATGACAGAGCAAGAAACAACATTATCAGAGCAAGGAAAAAGATTAAGGCTACTTTTGGCAAGGCAGATTTACTATGTGTTACTATTTTCTTTTGTGCTCACAGGTTTTGTTACCGTGTTTTGCTTACATTTTACTGCTTTATTCTCTGATTCAAAGTGCTGTTGCAGGGTATACTTTCTGCTGCATTATTACAGGGTGTGCCTACAGGTTTGTTACTGTTTTGTGCTTACAGATTACTGCTGTAATCTTCTCTGATTCTAATTGTTTTTGCAAGGTATATATTCTGTTACTGCTTTATTTTTCTCTGTAGCAAAGGTTTTTTTGCAGGTATAGCTTCTGTGAAATTGTTACAGGTGGTGCTTACAGGTTTTACAGTGTTATCTATCATTAGGCTAAGCTTTCAGTGCTACTGCATTTGTTCTTGGTTGATCATTTCTGCTCTTACCTCCTTGTTTCTTTCATCCGTGTTTCTTCTTTTTTGGCAGGGGAAGTGCCCAAATGCCCACCCCATCCCCAAGCACTCCATGCTACACTCCTTTTATAGAGTAGCACAGTCATGACATTTCCTGTAGCAAAGCAGGAAGGGGAGGATCAGAGAGGTATCCACACAGTGACCTCACTTACGGGGGCACAAGTAATTTAACTTGTTATAAAAAGTTATACAAAAGCAAACAAAACAAAACAAAAATCAAACTTTTGCTTGGGAACTCAGCTGGAATTGATATTATTAACTGCAGGTACTGCGGGACACTTTTCAAAAGGGGCAGTTATACA
Organism: Neoceratodus forsteri; assembly: GCA_016271365.2. Lineage (NCBI taxonomy): Eukaryota > Metazoa > Chordata > Ceratodontiformes > Ceratodontidae > Neoceratodus > Neoceratodus forsteri. The sequence continues at coordinate 322,990,843 of CM057450.1, read as the reverse complement.
GGCTTTAGGATGCTGTCCTACATTCTGGACCATCGGAGATCTAAGGGCTCAGCTCCACGCAGCATGGGCAGAGATTCTGTGCCTCAAATTACATATTCAGGAGGAAATATATTACAAGAACCACCCGCCATTTCCTCAACATTTTATTTATTTAGTTTTTGTTGACCGAGTAAGTGCACTAGACAAATCCTGCCTATTTTCAGGCACGACCCAGGGAGGGGGATATAGATGAATGCCAACTGACTTTGACCCAGATTAAGCTGTTGGTGGTATTTTTTAGTGAATGAGGGAAATTTGGCCAGGACACCGGGGAAATTCCCCTACTCTTTTCGATAAGTTCCATGGGATCTTTAACATCCACCTGAACTACCACCAATCCAGGCAGATGGGACCTCAGTTTAATGTCTCATTTGAAAGATGGCACCTCAGAAGTGCAGCACCCCTCTCATGCTGCACTACAGTGTCAGTACTGGGATATTAACCCAAGTGCCAGATGTGGAAACTGAACCCACAGCCCTCTGATCTCCTAGCCTCAGAGGCGAGTGTGCTACCTACTGAGCCACTGCATCCAACATCCAACATCCAACTGAAGCACCTCGACCGCAGATGGTAGTTGGTCCAGGAGGTTGGAAGGTGGTTAAGAGGGGCAAATCAGATGCACCATCACTCAATGCTCACCAATGTATCACCTCCACAAACCATATAGAAACTACAAACATGTATCTGCCTCTATTTCCAAAATCAAACAAAGGGGCAGAGGACACTGCAACACAGGAGCTAGCGCTACAAAACTCACCCAAAACAGGGACCAAAACAAAAAAAGCAAAAAGGAAATCCAAAACACTTCTGATCATAGGAGACTCCATGATTTAGGGAGTTGATAACTACCACCATCTGAGGGTAATGGTCAGATGTCTCCCAAGTACATCAGTATGGAGAGACACTGACAGCATTGCTAAAATTGTGCAGGAAGCAGGAGAAAACATCGACATCCTGGTACACATAGGGACTAATGATCTCGCCAGCTGGTTGGTTGTGGAGATCAAGGAACACCTGACCAGGCTGGGAGACAAATTATCATCCATTTCATCCGGCATCTCCTTCTCTGAGATCCTGTTGGTCTGGGAGAGGGGGAAGTCAGAGAGAAGGTCAGAGAAGGGGAGATAGGGGAACTAAACATGTGGCTCAAGGGCTGGTGCCAGGAAAAAGGACACGAATTTGTAGGTAACTGGCAACAGTTTTGGAAGCAACAGTTTTTTAAATTTGATGGACTGCATCTGACTGAGGAGAGAGTCAGTGCATTGGGGCAGAAGTTTGACGTCTTTGCAGAATATGCAGCACCCGATACATCGAATGGGAAGAACACCCCTCCCCACTCAGTTAGTGATCAAACAGGAGTTCAGCATGTTTGTAGTTCATTTGCATCTCCAGGTAAAAAAAAGGTCCAACTCCCCATACGACACGCAGCGGAAACACCGGACCTCGCCCAAAAACTAACGCACTGAAATTTGGCCAATGGAAAATCATGTACACAAATGCCCGCAGTCTGGGAAACAAGATTCCAGACCTGCAGGCAACAATGACAGAGGCTAAACTGGATATAGTAGCCATTAGCGAGACATGGTTCACCCCTAACCACACTTGGGAGACTTCAGTACCCGGCTACGTACTGTTCAGACAAGACCGAGGTGCAAAAAGGGGGGGGGGAGTGGACCTTCATGTCAATGAAAATATCAAAGCTACAGAAATTCAGAATACACGTAAGGAGCCAGAAGAACTGTGGGTCACCCTGGAAACAGGAAATGGGACAGCCATATGAACTGGGGTTGTTTACAGGCCTCCAGACCAGGGGAAGGACATAGACACCTTACTGTTAGAAGATATACAAAACATGACAGCTAAACGGGAGGTTCTGATAATGGATACTTCAACATACCAGATACAGATTAGTCAATACCAGCAGGAACATCCACCAGAACTAGACACATAGTGGATTCCCTGTAGGGCGAGGGTCTCAAACAACTGGTACAACAACCCACAAGAGACAGGGCTATCCTGGATCTAGTACTGACTAACAGGGAAAGGATTGCAGATCTCCAGGTAGAAGGTCACCTGGGGGTCAGTGATGATAATCACATGATATGGTTCAATTTGGCAACTAGAACTAAATCATCCCATTCCAAGGCAGACATATGGGACTTCAGAGGAGCTGACTTTGATAAGATGGCCAACAGAGTTAAGCTAGCCCTGGCAAGAAGAAATGCAGGTGAGGGGGTACAGGCAAAGTGGGTAAGCATTAAGGATGCAATACTTGAAGCAACATCCCATTGTGTTAGGGAGAAAAGCAAGAGCAAAAGAAGGAGGAAACCACTTTGGTTCTCAAACACAATAGCAGAAAAGTTCAGAGCCAAAAGGTTGGCCTTTAGGAAATAAAAGAGAATGCAGCAGGATGAAGGTAGGAAGGCATACCAAACTTCCCAAAGGGAAGCAGGGAAGGCTGTAAGTCAGGCAAAGGCCCAAACCGTGGGAACACTAGCATGAACAGCAAAAGAAGGGGCCAAGACTTTCTATAGATACATTAGTGAAAGGAGAAAGTCCAGAGGGGGTATTGCTAAGATCAAAGGGGATAAGGGGGAATGTGTGGAGGAGGACCAAGGAAAAGTATCTATCCTAAATAGATACTTCTGCTCAGTATTTACTGAGAAGAAGGTAGGGCAGGGCCCATACCTCAGCATCATGGACACAGGGGAAGGAGGTGTGCACAAGTACCTTCACAATAGAAAGGGTCCTGCAAGAGCTCACTAAGCGCAGGGCGGACAAGGCAATAGGACCTGATGGCATACATCCCAGGGTACTAAAGGAGCTAAGGGGTGGAACTAGCAGAGCCATTATCAGAACTGTTTAGTGAGTCTCTGAGCACAGGAGAGGTCCAAGAAGACTGGAGAAGGGCTCATGTGATCCTGCTCCACAAGATTGGTAGCAGGGAGGAAGCAGGGAGGGAAGTACAGACCAGTCAGTCTTACCTCAGTAGTGGGCAAGATTATGGAGGGACTCCTTAAGGAAAGGATAGTGCAACACCTGGAATCCATAGGAGCAGAGGATCCAAAACAGCATGGGTTTACAACAGGAAGGTTCTGTCAAACTAATCTCATAGATTTCTTTGACTGGGTAACCAGAAGGGTGGACCCAGAGGGTGCAGTTGATGTTGCCTACCTTGACTTCAGCAAAGTTTTCGATACTGTTCCACATGGAAGATTGATTAATAAGTTGGGTAGGCTCAGGGTGGGTCAGAAGTTGGTCAACTGGGTGGCAAACTGGTTGGTGGGCAGAAAAGAGAGTGTGGTGGTAAATGGTATACAGTCAGAAGAGATGCAAGTCACAAGTGGGGTACCTCAGGGATCAGTCCTCTTTCAATATCTTCATTAGTGACATTGCAGATGGACTGAAGGGTAAGGTTGGTCTGTCAGTAGATGACACCAAGATCTGCAACAGAGTAGATGATCCAGATGGTGAGGGCAAAATGAGAAAAGATCTGGATAAACTTGCAAAATGGTTGGAAGAGTGGCAACTGGGGTTTAACACAAAGAAGTGCAAGATCATGCACATAGGGAAGAGAAACCATGAAGCTACCTATAGGTTGGGAGGGGAGTTGCTGACAATCACAAGGGAAGAAAGAGACTTGGGCATCATCATCACAGATGACCTGAAATCATCCAAGCAAACCACTAAAGCAGTAGGTAGGGCTAGGGGGATGTTGGGGTGTATTAGTAAGGGTATCACAAGTCTTAAGAGGGAGGTAATAATCCCTCTTTACAAGACACTAGTTAGGCCCCATCTGGAGTACTGCATGCAGTGCTGGAGGCCACACCTGCACAAGGACATTAAGAAAATGGAGGCAGTCCAGAGAAGGGCAACCAAAATGGTGCAGGGACTGCATCAGAAAACATACGAGGACAGATTAACGGAGCTCAATATGTATACCCTAGAGCAAAGAAGGGAGAGAGGTGATATTATCTAAACATTCAAACATCTTAAGGGCATTAACTAGGTGAAAGGGTCTAACATCTTTCAGTATAAGAAAAATAACAGGACAAGAGGGCACAGCATGAGATTAGAAGGAGGCCAATTAAGGGGTAATGTGAGGAAGTTCTTTTTCACAGAAAGGGTGGTGGATGCATGGAACGGCCTACCTCAGGAAGTGGTGGCTATGAATACAGTGCAGGGCTTCAAACAGGCATGGGATAGGCATAATGGAGCAATAGAGATGAGTATGAATAGATAGGCCATTGACAGAGTAAAGGCCTATGGCACATTCATAAGGTAGAAAAAATGAGCAGCCTGGATGGGCCTTGCGGTCCCGTTCTGCCATCAACTTCTATGTTTCTATGTGCCTATGAAGAAAGTTAAAAAAAAAGTCCTGCTGTCTCAGTGCAGTAATAATACTGTTTCACCATTCATGCAGCAAAGAGAAACACGTAGGGCCCAGTTTTCAAAAGGTTGGTAATGGTGCATGGTGCTTGTGCCAACAAGGAATGGCTCAAGTGGCATCTTGTGCCACACTGTGCACTATTCCCAATTTTCAGACATGGTCTGCACCATTTGGGGGCTGCCTGTATCAGTGAAGCTTGCAAGGCTACTGTTGCGGACACACGGCTGAGCCTTGATGGATGGGAGCTTTGTGCTGCAATATCCTCATATGTGGGATTGTCAAACAGCTGCAATGGGCACAGGGCTCACTAAGGTTTAGACCGGCCTGGGTCTGGTCTAACAACCCATGCACCACTCTGACAGGCTGTGCTAGGCGGGTGGGGATCCCATGCCTACCTGCCATGGTTGACTGCCCCAGCCCACGTGTCCCATGATTTCCTGGTCTGGTATGAGGGGCACCCTGATATCTGTGGGACATATGGGCACAGCAATACAGGGCTGACTACACCAGGACACACAGCACTAGTATGCCAAAGGGTACATGACCATCGTGGAGTACAGAAAGACTCCATTATGCCAAAGAGGCCTGCATGTGCACAACTACTTGTCAGCCAGTCATCAGTGCTGGTGTCCTAGGGACAAGAGGACAGCTACAGCTGCATGTCCTAGGTATACTTGTCTGCCATATACGTGCCCTACTATGATACCTCACTGTCAGTGGACCGGTGCCCCACTACAGTATGGCAGCTCATGTCTACTGCCAGTGAATTCATCTACACTTCTATCACGTGGCAGCTGTGCTGGAAGTAAATATTCACTGCCCACCTGCAGCAGCTTCCACCAAATCCCTCCTGTGCCCACTGTTGCAGCTTGCATTGGCCTCCTGGCCCCTTTGAAAATTGAAACCATTGTTTCTTTCAAAATGTAAATGCTAAGTGTCACAGTTCCTTGTGTTTGGCACTTATGCATTTAAGCAGCGCATTCCCATATCGTCCCTCTCCGAAATATTTTAGGATGCAATTCCCAATAATTTCTCTGGTTTCCCAGGCTGGCACCTCCTGTTTTTAACATGTTGGATACAAAAAAAAAAAAAGCAACATTTTATTTAATATTTAGAACTCTTAATACCCATGGGTGTTCTAGTTCTAAACTTAAGCAATAAGGCACTCCAGGGTATCTGTCGTCACTGAATAACATCACAACTAGGGTGGGGCGAAGCTTCCAGCACCGAGGTGTGACGTTATTCAGGGACGACTCACACCCTTGAGTGCCTTATTGTGATTATAATATGGCTATAAAATATCCAAGACTTTAATGATTAAGTAATAAACATAAGAAACAAATTAGAAGTTATAACTTTGTTATAATTAATTTACTGTAGACATAAAAAATAGATAGAATAGTCCCTTCAAGAGCTTTACTGCATCCTTCCATATTGCTTATGTAACCCCTAGGTGGCGCTAGTCCTAGAGTTACACCCCTGCCTACTACCTACGAGGTAGGTTGAGGGGTTTTGGTTCCCAAACTTACATTAAGTTCTAAAATGCTCAGTGTCTCCACTCAGAGTTTACCTTTAAGGTGGGCTAGATTTTATCTGGTACAACCCCTTGAGATATTATACCACCCACAATTACCATTTGTCACCCCAAACATGACCCAATATTCAGTTCCCCACATTTCAAACATTTGTTGTAATTAGAGACTTTCTCTAATAATATGCTCACAACAACCATTTTAGGGAACACAGAAGTTAGGATGGGGAGACAGGAGGAACAGAGGTTATGCAGTGTCAATATTTACAAATGTACACATGATTGGCGTGTGTTTTTGTGCTGATGAACCCTCCAGCTGGGTAACTACCAATTAAGCATAAAAGAATCACATTTTACCAACCCATAAGATATCCAGAGCCCTGGCTATCTTAGCTGCTGACTAATCAGATGTTACACAGTAATTTTCTCCACCACTGGTAACATTTCTCAGACACATGTGAAACCCTGCAATTTCCCACTATAGTTTGGGTACCCAGATACCATCATCATCATCATCATCATCATCATCATCATCATCATCATCATCATCATCATCAACATCATCAACATCATCAACATCATCTTTATTTTTAATGCGCCTTTCAAATTTCAAGGTACAGTACAGATTAAAACAATTTAAAACAATGCTGCACAACAGTAACAAATACACAGTACAATATAATTAAAAACTGTTTTCCACATCACCATATGCCATGCCCCATAAATAGGTCTTTAATGCCTATTTGAAACCCCCCATGTTCATGCACTCCCTGATCCGATGGGGTAGAGAATTCCAGAGGGTAGGGGCCCTAACATAAATGCCCAAGCCCCTGAAGATTTAAAAAAACTCCTCGGAATCTCCGCAACCCCTCGTCGCCGGCGCCGGAGTGGACACACAGGAGGTAAGAAACCAGAAGCTGTTTCAGGTAGTCAGGGCCCAGTCCATGTAGGGCTTTGTACATCAGTAATCCGACTTTGAAAGTGATCCACCACTGAACTGGCAGCCAGGGCAGTTCCCGCAGCACTGGTGTAATGTGGGAAGACCGAGGCATCCCCATCAACAACCGGGCTGCAGAGTTCTGCACCAGCTGCAGGCGATGGATATCAACCCCCGGAAGCCCAAAGTAAAGGGAGTTGCAATAATCTAGATGCGAGGTCACAAAGGCGTGGATCAATGTCAGCAGCTCACCTGACGGAATAAGGTGTTTGATCCTAGCGATGTTCCTTAGATGGTAAAAGGATAACTTAATGACAGCTGAAATCTCAAATCGAAGTGTCAGCCCTTTGTCCAGTATCATCCCCAGGTCTCGCACCCATTCAGAGGTATGGAGCTCGGAATCCCCCAGGAATATTCCCCATGGTTGACCTGCTCCCAACCCCCCCCCCATCCGGCGACCTGGATCCACGACCATCACCTCAGTCTTCCCGGGGTTCAACTTCAGTCAGCTGGACTTCATCCAATCTTGGATTTCAACGAGGCAATCGTTAAATACTGAGAGTGCTCCATCTTGGTCGGGCGCAAAAGACAGATAGAGCTGGGTATCATCAGCATAGCAATGAAACCTCAGCCCATATCATCTTACAATGTCTCCGAGGGGCAGCATATACACCACAAACAACATTGGGGACAACACCGAGCCCTGGGGAACCCCACAAGACAGAGAGATGGGTTCAGAGGAAAAAACCCCAGACACCACCTCTGACTTCTACCAGTGAGGAATGATGTAAACCATCTATGGACCAAACTACAAATCCCACAGATGAATCTCAGGCGATCGAGTAGTACCCCATGGTTCACAGTGTCAAAAGCTGATGACAGATCAAGAAGTACCAAAATTAACCATTTTTTCTGATCTCTCGCCATCAGATCATTGAGCACCCGAACCAACGCAGTCTTGGTACTGTGCCTCTTTCGGAAACCAGACTGGAGAGGTTGGTAGATGCTATGGATGGTCAAATGGCTCTCCAGTTGTACTGCCACTACTTTCTCAACCACCTTCCCCACAAAGGGAAGGTTAGAGATAGGTCTATAGTTTGCGAGACAGTCCAGGTCCAATGAAGCTTTCTTCAACAAAGGTGTCACCACTGCTTCCTTCAAGGAGCAGGGATATTCTCCAGAGTCAAGGGAGCACCAGACTGTCTGTGCCAGAACCAGGCCAATGACTTCCCAACAACCCATAATCAGGGCTGTTGGGCCTGGGTCTAAACTACAGCATGTAGGGCACATAACCTGGACAATCTGCATAGCATCCACGATTTCCAGCTGGTCGAAGGAGCTCCAGGAGAAAAGAGGGACAGTGGCCAAGCATTGATCATCAGCAACTCCCATAGAGTGCGCTGAATGGGTCTCCAGCCTGATGTCAGCCACCTTATCAGCAAAGAACCGAGCAAGCTCATCACACTGCAACTGTGGAAAAGCTCTTCGAACTTGCAGACAGGCTGGGTTGCACAGCCTGTCCACAGTTCGAAAGAGTTGGGCTGGTCGGTTCTGAGCTGCAGCAATCTCCCTGGACAGGAACTCTGCTTTCTTATGGGAGATTGCTGACTGATAGTCTCGATAATGCTCTAGCAGTCTAAGATGGTCAGCATCTAAGCCAGATTTCCGCTAGCATCGCTCTAACCTATGTCCTAGTTGCCGCAACTCCCTCAAGGTCCCATCAAATCAGGGAGACCGAGGGCGGAGGGAGAGAGGTCATACACGGACTGGAGAAATGGAATCCAGCGCTGAGGTAATGGCCTGGTTATAGGCCAAAACCAAAACTTCTGGATCTATGCTCGCCACAGGAAATTCTGATAGATAAAGTACTGCTGCTAGGCTATCAGGAGTCACATCCCGTAAGGGGCAGTACCTGACCATCTCCACAGGGGTTGGCCTACAAGGAGGTGTGCAAAAATTGAATCACACAGTGTAGTGGTCGGACCATGCGATGGGTTCCACCCCCACATCAAAGGCCTCGATCCCCAGAAGGAACACCAGGTCAAGAGAATGGCCGCACTTATGAGTGGCAGAGGTAACCACCTGTGTAAGGCCCAGTGAAGCCATCAACTGGAGGAAGTATTGTCCAAATTGCAAAAGTTTGTCATCGATCCAGGCATTGAAGTCACCCAGGACCATCAGCCTAGGTGATTCGAATGCCAGGTCGATGATGAAGTCTGCCACTTCCTTAAAGAACAGGTTCCCATCACTGGGTGGATGGTAGATGAGAGCCATCCTATAACCCACACCTGCTACAATGGCACACTCAAATGACCTGGCCTCCTCAACTGGTACACTTGTGAGATTCAATTCGGTCTTAAAAAACAGACTGCAACCCCCCCCGCGGTCCAATCTAGGGCGGTGTATCACCGAATACCCAGCTGGTACTGCGGCCTCCAATATGGGGCCTGCACTACCATCCAGCCAGGTTTCGGTGATGCACACCAGATCTGTTGTCCCAACAAGATCTGTAATAATTGCAGTCTTGTTCTTGACAGAGCTGGCATTACATAACACCGCCTGAGTTAGACAGAATTTCTGGCCACCCCAACTTCCTGCCCACCACCAATGGTGGTGCCCTTGGGTATGGAGACTAGGCAAGATGGCCCACGCTCTAGACTCCATTTCACCCCAGGGTGTTTTCTGGACTTAACGACCCTAATGGGAGCACCCCGCTCTTTCAGCCTCCGCTGTTCACACCCCACACCCCACCCCACCCTCCTGCGAACAATACCCAAGGCTCGACTGTACTGATAGGTGGAAAAAGGCAATGGTGGGGAAAAGAAGGGGCAGAAGGCATGAAGCGTGGAGGCTGAATAGTGCATGACCGGAAGGGTAACCTGGTGACATAGATCCCAGGCCCAAGACATAAAGCAAAAAATCAATACAAATAAATAAAATGGATTTACACAAATCCACAGCAATACAAAATATACAGTCCCACAGATCTTAAACCTTTCCTGAGATTCCCCACTCACTTTCCCCCAAAATATTCCACAATTCACACCCCAAACGAATAATAACAGATAACTAACATAAATAACTAACTTAATTAACTAAATCCCACACAGACCTTAAAACATTAATCAGCCCAGGTCCTCTCGCTGCCTAAGGCCTCACAAAGCCTCAGCTAACCAATATTAACTAAAATCCTAAAACAGTTAAACAGCACACAGGTCCTCTCACTACCCGGTGCCACTTAAACTAAGTACTCTCACTACTTAACACATACAATGAATACACACACACAAAAAATTTAAAATTAAAAGGGGGGAAAACCAAGGAAATAATGTGGAGAAGCCACCCCCCCAGACAAATCTCTCACATATGTCTGAAAATGGCAGAATCTCAGCCGTTAAAAAAAGCACTCTCACTGCAAACAAAATTTCCAAAAAGTTAAAATGAAATCACTGAGTACTTGCAGACAGAGAAAGTCCAAGGAAAGTCCAGCCTGGCTGTAGGTCCATCAAATGGACGATTTTTGCACACTAAGTTCCAAAACTCCATAAAATGTGGGATCATCCAATCGGCCCGAAAGTTCCAGAAGAATTCTGGTCTCAAACTTCAGCCCCCAAATCCCAGGACAGCCATTTACCAAGCCACATGATCCTGCCAGAAAATCAAGAGGTGACTACTTAGGCTATATTAGCGACCCACCACCTCGACTCCAGGTTCAATCTGCGCTCCAGTCGACTAAACCGGGAGTCTAGGGGAATAGGATCACCGGGCTAGCCCTCCAGCAAGCCCCGCTCCCAACCCCTGCATGGGATACTAACCCACAGACACCTCAAGAGACCAGCAGGTCTCAGCTATACAAGAATCAGTTCCTTAGTTAGCACAGGTCACTCGATCAACACTCCAAAACCAGACAATGCAGGATCCTTTACTGGCTCCACGGTCTTTAATAATCCCAAAAGTAGTACAATCGAAATCCTTAGGGGACTTGTCCCCAGAAAATTCGTCCTCCTTCTAATCCTGTTCGATGAGTAGCCAAACCACCAGCATACCGGGGAAAGACACACTCAGGGGGTGAAACACTGCCCAGACCCCACACTAAAAGGCAGCCGTCAAGCCACAAGGCCGTCTAGCCACAGGTCCCCTCGAGTTCATACAGTAGTCCAGCACTGAAGACCCAGGTGCGCCCAAAAAATGCTCAATATTAAATGATGTTGAATGTTGCTAGAGTCCCAGCCAAATAATCCAGCTGAGGGACCTCAGCTCACAATACTGGCACAGTCAAATAAAACAAAATGCCGAAAAACTCAAAACGCAGTCGGCATTAGCGTTAACATTAACGTTAAAGCATGCAGCAACTAAAGAACTCACAGTGAAAAAGTGCTTTTCCTTTTTTCTAAAATCAATACCATGGCTCACAGTACACAGCAAGCGGAAAACAATCAAATCATGAACACAGCAAGCAGCAGTCTGACAGCTAGCCCAGTGTGGCCACCATCTTTGATTGAGCCCCCGCCCCACAAAACCTGACCGGTCAAAGGACCAAAGTCCTGGAAGGTTGCAGGCCTGGAGGGTGTTGCAGCTGGTTGCATTGGCTGGCTTTGATTTAAAAGGAAGGGGTTAACTTGGAAGGCAAATTAACAACAACTGTTTAGATTTCGGAAGAAGTGCAGAGGTTGCCCTGCTTTTGGCAGAATAACAGGGGTTGCTCTGCTCGTCGCAGGAGAGCAGGGATTGTCCTGCTTGTCACAGATTGAACAATTAAGAAAAGGCAGCTAACACATTTATCTTGGTCAGATCTTAGATTCATAATCCAGAAATATTCAGCACAAATATATGGTTGTCACTTCCAATACATTTATATATCAATACATCTCTAAGAATGGTGGAAAACTGTCATTTACTGAGGTTATAAGCCAGACTCAATTGACTTTTAGGTCTCATGTCCCTTGGTGTGGCAGTGTGGCTATGGTCGGCTGCTCCACAGGACAATCTTAACCAGATGGTGGAGACAGGTGTGTCTCAGCACATTTATATGATTTTTCCTGACACTGGTGCATCTCGGCACATTTTTGATACTACTAATCTCATGCTGTTTGGGCTCTCTTGGGTCCCCCAGCAACAGCTACGATCTGCAAAAACACAGTTCCCATGCTCCACTCATGCTGGGCCAGACAGGGCAGCAGGGCAAGCTGTGAACTGAAGAACTACTTACCTCGAACAGTCACTTTGGGCAAGGTGGCCCAGATTAATTACTCTTGCTTTCTCTCACTTTAACAGTTACAGGGGCATGTTGGACCATATTCCTTAGCTTGCTTTTTCTCCCTTGCACCGGGGTGGGGTACAGAGGTACTTACTCAGGTCCCTCATGGACCATCCCTGCTATAGAAGGCTCCTGAAGGTCTTCGGTCCTCTCACAACTGAGGTACTTTTCAGCACTCTTACTGCTACTTGATGTCATCTGGTTTCAGTCCACACCTTCCCCTGACATGGAAGGGAGGGCTAATACCTAGAGGACAATCGGGCAAACCTTCAGGCTACCAGTTGAACAAACTACTTTACTTTTAAATGTTAACTAAATCAAGAAGACAAACCCCCTCTGGACTAAAGATGATTAACTGGATCTCCAGGCTTGGCAGCATGGTCTGAGTCCCCACCCCCGAGGGGGGGTGCCAGCTCGAGTCTCTCTCGATTTCCCTCTCAAATCTGTATCTGGAATCTAGCAAAATGCTGAAAAATGCTGTCTCTTATAGGGTTTTCCTGAGGCTCCCGATTGGCTGTGGCTTTTGGTTGCAGTCAATCAGGAAAATGAATAATGCACGAACCTCACTCGATGCACCGTTGGTCTGCTGTTTTGGCACCTAGAATTAGGTCCCTGGAAGTCCCCATAAGCACTTGGCATTTACCCATGAGCTTTGTTGAATGCCCCACAAGTCCTGGCTTTGTTATTCTGGCTTTCTGATTGGCTGCATCTGCTTCTGCAATGGCTGCTTAACCCACTGTCCCTTAGCAGATTAGATACAGTCCAAAATTAAAGTTCTGATGCAGCCAGGATAAAATAATTATTTTGCCCCAATGCCCCACAGTCTGTTAGCCCTGCTCGGTACTTGCTGTCACTGCACAAATAAAGGAATTTGCTCAGTCCATTTACCTGTTGCTGCTGCCAATATTTAATGAGCCCTGATTTGCAGCAGCAGGCAGGCTGTCACTTCTCTGAGTCCCAATATCACTGGTACGGCCAGGAGCAAAGCATTCATTTAATTAAACACTTCCCCTCCATTAGCGCTTTTCCTTCATGAAGTTACAACATTTGTTTTTAAACATCTCCTTTTCTCTTTTCAGCTGCAGCTGAGAACATGCTGCCCCCAAGGGCAGACAGGCCCTCATGAATATTCAGGCAATCTGGGCTCCTGGTTCATGAACACCCTGATCAAACACCTCTCAGATCTCCTCCATTTCTCCAGAGAGTGGCCTCTCAGTGGTGTGTCTGTGGTCACCGGGTCCCATTTAGCTGATGGGGATCCTGGGACTGACAGACCACTCTCAAGTTTGACCGCAAATGAGTGCGGTTGGACTTCAAAGCGCCATTAGCCATGCTCGTCTCGCTGCCTCAAGGCAGACATTCGAGTGGTGATCATAGTTTACTTTTTCAAGCCCTGCAGGGCTGGAATTACTCTTTGGGCTGCATGGGACAACAAATACAGGCAGAAAAGGACCAGAGGGACCAAAAGCAATTGCTGGCTACATTGGGAGGCACCCAGGAGAGCAGCTGGAAGACAGAGCAACAGGGTGGCAGGTAAGCCCCCATTTAGCAGAGGGCTTACACTTACACTGACTTTTTTATAGACGATTTTATTACTTTGAGCCTACCAATATTTTTTATACTCCTGCTTTTATATTATTTTTTACTTTGCAGAATTGACCACATTAATATTGACAGTCTCATTTAATGTCCCTATAGAGATCAAACATGCTGCGGCAGAGGCATCCATATGGTTATTTTCTGTGTTTCTTTGGGGGGTTTTTTGTAACAGGAGTGAAGACTGTCTTAACAAACAGAAAAAAACAATTAAGCAATAAGGCATGACAGGGTATGCGTTGTGGTTGGATAGTGGCACACCTCGGGTGTGGCATGAGGAATAAGATATTGCCGAGTGCCTTCACTTCAACCACCCTAGAAGTGCTGTTAACCCACCACAGTGTACATCCTGGAGTGTCTTACTGTGATTATAAAATGGGTCCAAGATGTTTTTTTTGTGGGAGGGAGGGGGCGAAGAAATGCACCAAATCAAAAAAAAAAATTTTTATGACTTTTTAAAAACAGTCAGGCATATCCCAGCACTAACATGCCATCTCAGGTTTAAATATTATGTACTGCAAAGATTCATGTATTTTTAATTAGCTCTTAAACCCTCTAATTTCCCCCCAACCTACCCTCTTTTACACATTTCCCTCACCTTTCTTTATTCTTCTTTAGAATATTCCCTCCCTTTTTTCTGTCTTATTTTCTGTCTTGCCAACACTCAAGAGATGAAATGTTTACTACAGATAGAATGCAAGAATTCAAACCTCTGCTCAGTTCTGCTGGCAGAATGTTTACTCCCACTAGCATACAACAGAAGGCCTCAGATGGAACCAGAGCTTTTGTTTTATCTGTAACAGCTTAAACAACACAGGTTTCCCTTGTAAGCAGGTGGGGGGGGGGTATCGTTAGCAAAGAAACACCAAAAATTACAGTTCTAAGTACTGTAGTACTTCATTTTTTTAAGTTATGTATGTATGTATGTGTAACAAAAGTATTATGAGGGCAAATAACATTTAAGTCTTATGTTTATAAATTTAAGACAGTTTTATTTTTTAGGGCCTAGTTGAAGGTTTTTAGTGAGCAAAGCTGATAGCCACATTTGTGATGGCAGTCAGGAATGGCTGTTACTATTGATTCTATTGTGAAGAGGCTACTGGACCTTCTTCCAGTGCCATCGTCATGGGATATCAGTGTGACATAGACAGCCAGCTCTGAGTGCTGTATCAAATTTTTTTATAAAATATGTGATGGGAAGGTCAGTTTGAGGAAACTACTGTCTTACTGGAACTGACACATCAAGACCCACCAGGGATAAGTTCAAAGGACAGGACATAGCTAAACTGCAGATATCAGGGGTGCAATTACCTTGTCAATTTGCTTTCATCCCAGGAAATAAGATTAGCCATTCATAATTCCCTTAGGGAAAATCCTTTGACTTGCAATAGTTGTCAGCAAGACCGTGAGAGGGAGGGGTGTCAGAGAGAAGCCAGAATGGACATTGAAGAAAGGTTGATGTCTGGGCCAGGGAGGACCCAGATGAATTTGGAAGGTCCAATATACGTTCCCGGGGAACCCTTGAACTGCATCAGAGAGACCTTTGAGGTGTAGATTCCAAGGTCCAGATGAAATTAAAGAGGCAAATACACTTTTGCTTTGAATACAGTGACTTAGATCAAAGAAACTTTTGAGATGTATGTGTAGCAGAGCACAAACCAGTTTGGTCTGGTTAACCTGAGGGAGGAAAGGCAGTGAGGTCACCTATTATGTTTTTTTTAAATATTTTATATCGACATCCTGTGAGATAAAATATAGAGGTTGTTACACCAAGGCGGAGTTATGTGACCTCAGAGAAGGCCGGCTCAGAACTGTGTTTAATTGCTGAGAGAACCTTGGCAGAGACACACAAGAAACTTTCATATGTTCTGACTGAGGAAGAAACATCAAAGCACTGAAAGAAAGTAAGCATATATTAGATTTGACCAGTCTGAATGTATGTATTGTAGGAACTGCACTTTTACCTGTTTGTTTTAAGGCTATATGTGTTGGGATATATTTGTTCTGTAATTATTGTTCTGTTTTGATATTTTAAAGTAAAGATATATTTTACAACAGAAACTGCCTGGAGTGCCTTGACATTTCTTTTTATTTTAAGTGGAGCTTTTAAAGGTTATAAGTAACACTGTGTATGAGCTTATTGTATACCAAACTGTGAAATGGATAGAGTTCTCTAAAGTCTTGCACAGAGATTTGTGTACAATCAGCACTGGGTTCCGAGCTCCTCAGGCAATCAGATTACTGGATTATTTATAGACATATTATAATAGAACTCAACCCCCTGGGTTCTAAAAGGGTTTGAATCTTTTTAGAAATAGTTCTAACATCATGACATTATCATCTTGCCTTACTTTAAATTCTGATTGGTCTGTACACACAGTAGCAACTGTAAGCAAATGCAGTGCAGGGAGAGAGGAGCAGCAGTTGCCGTAACCCTAACAAATCCTAGGAACAAAAAAGTCACCAGTAGCTATTTTTCAAACACATAAAGCATACTAGTGATAATGTGCTTGTTGGCTTACTATCCCCATCAATGATGTGATTGTCTCATGACCATAATATACTTGCCTATAGCCTTATATTTTATTCACTTGACAATCACATTACTGCCTCCTACAGGCAAGGCAAAGTAATTTTATTTCTTTGGTGCCCTTTACCTGGGGCTCAGGTAGCCATACAAAAAGAAGAAAACAAACCAGGGAAAATACAATAAAAACTAAAAGTAAATAAATAATTAAATAAGTTGCTATAAGGGAGCAAAACAGATTCCAGTTAGCTGCAGTTCAGTAACAGTTTATAAAATTAAACCATACAGTACAGCAGTTCAACATGACTGGATTTCAGGGCCCATTTGAAGGTCCCCACTGTGCTGGCAGATTGAATCTGGACAGGCAGGGAATTCTACAATACTGGTGCAGTCACCATAAAATATCTGTCCCCAGATAGCTTCATACAATAGAAGCATAGAAGTTGTCAGCAGCAAAGGACCGCTAGGCCCATCTAGTTTGCCCGTAAACCCTATACTTGTTTGCGGCCTCTGACCCTATCTGGTCAGTGGCTTTTCACCACTCCTTCCCACCTTAAACTCCCCCCCCACTGTGCTCACTCCTACCACCTCTTGTGGCAGACCATTCCATGTGTTCACCACCCTCCATGAAGAAATATTTGCTCACATTTCCTCTAACTTGCCCCCTCCAATTTCATATCATGCCCCCTCATTCTTGTACTCCATCTACATTGGAAGATGCCTCCCCCCTGTACCTTGTTTATGCCCTTGAGGTACTTGAATGTTTCTATCATGTTCCCCCTCTCCCTTCTTTCCTCTAGTAAGCACATATTGAGGTCCTTTAATCTCTCCTCATATGTTTTGTGATGCAAGCCCTGTACCATCTTGGTTGCCCTTCTCTGGACCCCCTACACCCTGTCAATGTCCTTGCAAAGGTGTGGACTCCAGAATTGAAAGCAGTACTCTAGGTGAGGCCTCACTAGTGTTTTATGCAATGGCATGAGCATGTCCCGCCTCCTGCTAGTGATTCATTTGCCTATACACCTCAGCATGTCACTGGTCCTACCTGCAGCCTTTGTGCTCTGCTTGACACCTTTAGGTCATCTGAAATAGTAACCCACAGGTCCCTTTCTTCCTTGGTGACCGTCAGCACCCCCCCCCCATCCTGTAGCTCTCCCCAGGGCTCCCTCTTCTCAGGTGCATTATCTTGCACTTCTTTGCATTGAACCTCTGTTGCCACACCTCAGACCATTTTCCAACTTTCCCAGATCCCTCCTCATTCTCTCCACCCCTTCTGACATATCCACCCTGTTTCAGATCTTGGTGTCATCTGCAAAGAGGCAGACCTTTCCTTCCAGCCCTTCCACAATGTCACTAATGAAAACATTTAACAGGACTGGGTCCAGTCTGTCAGAGCCGTAGGAAGGCATTTTGGTGCCCTGGGCAAGAGACTAATTTTGAGCCCCCCCAGAAAACAGCCAGTGGTCTGGGGGCCACAAGGCCCCCAGAAGTTCTAAGTTGTTTACATGTTCTGTAGTGAGGTTTGGGGCTTTTTTTGAAGGAAAAACATACTTTTGTTATACGTTCCCTACCCCTGATTTCAGAGAAAACTTTGCTCCCATAGAATCTGAGGTGTGGAAGTCGAAGATACTGGCTGGCTCTCATCAGAGTGTGCAGTGCAGCTGCAGTTGTGGACAACTGTCTGACCAACAGTTCCATTGAGAGTGGCTCATGGGGGCATATACAGGCACCTCAGAGGCATAGATGCAGTCCTCGAGTGCTGGACACGTGTACCTCTAAGATGCCCCACCTGCAACCACCCATCTTTACATAGGGGGATGTATCCCCATGAGCCCACTCACTCAGCTATGATGGCAGGCTCCACTACCCCTGTAGCGGAATCACCACCACCTAACAGAAGAAAAAAGCCTCCACCCCCGACCATCCTTCCTTCAGCTAGACTATCTCCAGCACTCAAGGCTGCTTGACCACCTTCTAGACCATAACCAGACTCCGCCCCCCATCCTACAGTGGCTTGAACACCTCCACAACACCACACTCACCTTAGCTGCCTACTTTCCCTATAGCTGAACCACCACCCTACACCAAGACAAGCGCCCATGCACCCGAACAATCCCTGCATCTAGACCAGCCGCAGATACCTCTAAACTGTCATTGATTTTGCAACAAAATTTGCATTTGTCCATCATAAAGTTTGTTTTTATGGTAGAGAATAGTGGGGTGGGGGGTAAAAGTCATGAAATAATGTAAAACATTAAAGTTACAGACTTATTCTTCTTCAGAAAATGCAGATGAACACAAATCCCCCTTTTCCATCAGCTTTCTGAGTGAATAGTGTCAATTTATAACATGTGTCCAAGATATGGGTCTTTGTCCCTGATTATTTTAAGTCTTGTCCCCGATTCATGAGGCAAGAGGATGAGAGGTATGCAGCCCCAAGTCCAGCATCCCTCCAGAGGACCACTCTTTCTGAAGTGGCATCCCCCCACCAAACAATATTCTGACTGTATCCAATCCCCCACATGAGACCCCCCATAGAAAAGCACCCCCGCATCTGCCTCTACTCTCCCCCAGTTGGGAGAGTGCCAAGGAACATAAGATTCACATCATAGAACTGCTGCTATGTTGCTGTCCAGGGTCCCACAGTATAACTTCTGTCATACAAATAAATGCACTGCTTCCCTGGTCCACTCCCTCTCTCTCTCTCTCTCTTTCCCCAGCTCAGACTCATATACTCTGTTGGCAACCAAGAACATGGCAGGTATTTTTATATGTAATTTATAAGCGCTCCAGAAGGTGTCAGATGTCAAGATCCAGAAGCGGTCAACTGACATCCATGATTTAGATGACATGCTCAGTCTGCACAATGTTATAAATTATTAATAAAACTGTCATGTTTACGGATGCAAGCCAAAGCAGACTAGTGAGTTGGGGAGCTTTCCTTTTCTGTCAGAAGTTTTACTGTGGGACCTTGGACAGCACTGTAGCAGCAGTTCTCTGCTGTGGAACTTCTGCTTCCTGGCTCTCTCCTGACCTGTGTGGGGGGGGGACAGTTGCAGGGGGTAGCTTGTCTGGTGGGGGTTCCTGCTGTGGGATGGGGATGGGATACATTATGTAGTACTGTCCCCAATTTGTAATGTCTAGGTGGGGCCCTGTAAAAAAAATAAAAAAAAAGGCCTGATAGAGCACGATAGGTTGCTTGAGCTTGAGGACCCGCCCCAAGGGCCCATTTAGTTAGTCCTGGTGAGAGACAGTGTAGGGGCCCCATGGTGCAATGAGAAGTGTCACTGGGGAAAAAACATTCTGCCTAGCCTATACCAGTTTTCAGTGTGCCTTAGCAGTGCAGTCCCTCTCCTCTGCCCAGTAAATAACCCCTGCACAGCACCCCCAGTACAGCTCAGCCAGCCCAACTGCTCCAGTCAGCATCCCTGCAGCCCGAACGAGCCCCACTCCAAATCCCCTCATTCCTCTGATTCCCATCAGTTCCCCTCCACAGCCTAAGCCAATCCAGATACATGTAACTGTTAATATGTTATGATCTAAACTGTACAGATCCCCTCACATGTCATCCAATACAACTAGGCAAGGCCTCATTTTCTAAGCAAGACAGGTGTGGGTGGCGGGGTGAGAATGGAACAAGGACTCTGCTAGGGAGAATCAGAAGGAGAGGACACAAAAAAAGGCAATGGAATGGGAGTGCAGGAGGGACGCGGGTCAAGAGGAAAGAAAAGAAAAAGTAACAACGTGATTGACAGAAGGGATGGTGTACGCAGCCCATGCCATGGCAGTCAGGCCAAGGCTGGAGCAACTGCTTCAAAATCTTGACTCCCATCCCAGTCCCCAGTCCAGCACATGAAGTTCAAGTGAACTACACAGTCGCTGCCCACCTGCCCACCCACCAGCAGAGCCGTCTCCAAGATAGGCCTTCCCAGGCCCAATAATTCAACGTCAAGGAAAGCAGATCATCTCCTGACTTCCTGAGTGGGACTATAACCCCCCCCCCCCCAACACTGCACTCTCACGACATAGACCCCATCTAATCATCTCACAATTTGAATTCAGAAATTAATTTGGAATTATTCATCACTACATAGGTCTGCTCTTCTGCAGTGCCATCATTTTTAACTTCAGACACTCTGTCACCGATGAGTGACAACTACCAGTCTCGCTTCACATAGACAAACACAGACAGAGTACTTAGTGTGTAGTGTGCATTCAGCTTATGCTTACATTACACAAGTGATGAAAAAATATAAGACGTAAGATCTCTTCTGTTTCTCTGTCTCTTGAGACTCATCTCTCCTCTCTGACTCTCTCACTTTTTTAGTTTCGTGACTGTCTACTACTCTAGCTAATCGCTCAACAACTTGCTCCACACTCTCCCTGTCTCCAACACAAACCGCCTCTCACTCAGTGCCAAATGCTCTGCCCATACCTTTTATACTAATGGCTGGCATGCTGGCCCACTCTCAGTTTCTCTTTCTCAGCACAACATGGTTATTATTTTCTGCAGTAGACTGAGCAACCATGTGACCCCCTCACCACCACCACTTGCTGGTCCCTGGTCCGCAGATGCACCCCTGCTGACAGTCATTTGTAATTATAGAACCAAAATAAAAAAAAAAAAGATTTAAAGTGCCAGCGCAAAGTGAATTAGAACATGAACTTCAGTGGAGAAATAAGCCCTCGGAGACTTAGCCGAGCTGGGAAGCACCACCGCCTCTACCTTTCCTATGGTACTGCAGTCGTGGCAGTAATAGTAGGTCACCATTGGTGGAGTGGAAATGGCTGACAGGTTCAATATATACTAGGTTGGGTGAAGTCTTGAGATCACCTGGAACATCACCTCATCTAAAATTGGACAAAACTTGGCCCAAGATGGTTGATTGCCTGAGAACATCTCATCAATGGAACTGCCAACCCATCATAGCCCGCTTGAGGTGATCCTGTCCCGAATAGAGGACACATTGTTGAGGAAGACATGATTAAACTAGTTGCATTTTTCAGCAGGCTCTTTTAGACTATAAACAGGGGAGATTAAGCAGCCTTTCTACAGTGCAAAAGAAATGGGTAGGTCAGATTTCCACCTCAGCACCCAACCTTGACAGGAACTCTTTCTTTTTCAGGATAACAGCTCACAGATACTTGCTGTAGTGAGTTTTCAGCACCAACATGTCTTCCAGTGAGCAGGACCTTAGCCAAGAATGCTCCAAACTCTGTCCCTTAGACTTCAACTGCCTCAGCTCCTCACACAGTACCATAAGAAGCTGTGGTGCGATATCAAGAGACAAACACAGTAGGATACAATGGAGCTGAGGGCAGCCATAAGGGCCATATTAAACTCGTAGCACCCATGGCCTAATTAATAAAATGGGATTGAATGAAGAGGTTTTTCATTGATTTTTAAGGGAGGTTGCCATCTCTGCGATGGAACTCTGTCATTCATACCTAGACTCAGGACCCAGTCTGTCACTGTTTTATAGAGATACCCATGGCCAAGACTTCAGTGTTTTTGAGAGAACCCCATGGACCCAGGTCATAGTGCCCTGTTGAGACTCCCTAGCCCTTGCTGCAAGGACTCTAGGCAGAGTCCCATGTTTCAGGTTATCAATGCTGTAGAAATAGTCCAATGTTCCAGGATGGCAGTGCGTCACATAATAACCCATGTCCTCGGAATTCTGTGTGAATACCTTATCCTTGGCTGACAGTGCTAGAGTGAGAGAGTCATGTACAGTACTGGACTGACAATGTTGCAGAAGGAATCCTATATGCCAGGCTAATAGTGCACTACACAAGAGAGAAACCCATGTCCCATGATGACAGTATTTTAGATGAAGTGGGACATTAGAAATACCTGGCAATGGACCTCAGTGACACAGAAGAACTGTAGCACTAGATACCTGGGAGAAGAGCTGCTGTACCAGGTACAAAGCTAGATAAAAATAAAAATGCCAAGTGTTGACTATGGCACTCAGATCTCATGCGTGTCAGTCATGCCTCCTTGTGTTGCTAGCACCACACTGTGGGACAGTGTGATGGTTTTCTGAGAGGGACTACTACCCCATGAGGATTGAATGTAGATACTGATGACAGTAGTAATCCATTTGGATATGAATAAGAATATCTAGATGTGAAAGACAAGCATACTAATGCAGTAAGCCACCAATTTCCTCTGACTCATGGTAAGTTGGAAACAGACTGTTACCCTACCTTCCCAAGAACTGAGTGATTTGTTAGATTTGTACAAACATAAGTAGTTAAAAGAAAATCTCACATTGGGGATAATCAATAATAAGTTGATTAGAGCTCTGGGAACCTCTCTGTGCTCTGGATCTAGACCATACAACTCGCACATGCCGCACAGCATTCTTCTTCACCTGAGGAATCAAAAAAGGGAAAAACACAAAATCATTTAAATACAGTAAATTAAGACTGTGTATTCTTATCTGTTTTGACATTGCATTTATAAATAAAATGAGAGGGCACAAAGGTGTAAGAATTAATTTCCATGTTTGGTGACTAGCTGACAACCAGATCAAGATATGTAGTAACAAACTCTCCTGTTTTATGAATATTTTATCAGTTGCAACTTGCACCTACTAGAAACCTCAAAAGTCATGGTCAAATATTTAGGGAACATGTGCTTTTTAAAGAAGCTGTTGTCCTCCTGCAATTGGTATTTTTGTGAGGGGAATGATTAAGACCCCACTTCCCTTCTTACAAATTAGTGCAGTGGGTTAAGGCTCTGAGCTGCAGATCTGAAGTCCTGGGTTTGAATCCCACTGCTGCCTAGGTGCACACTGTGTGATCCTGAGCAAGTCCCTTAACTTCCTTGTGCTCCCAGGTCACATCTGGAAACAAGCTTTGGCTTAGTGTGCTACTACTAGTTAAACAATGTTCCCAAATTTGTATCAGTTCCTTCCTGTTCTACTGACATTTTTCATAATTGTAATCTATAGCATTGTTCCCTAACAGTGCCAGAAATCATGACTTTCCTCTTACAGGGCTAGAGATTGTTTTCCCTTTCTACGATGCTAGAATTCATAGTTCCTTTCTGGCAGTGCTAGCAATATGGGTTCCTCTTCCTACAGCACAAGAAAGAACAGTTCTACCTCTCACCCTCTGGGGCCATTTGAGCATCCTCAAAATGAATGTTCTTCCACGACTATTATACCCTCTCATGATGCTTAACCTGGCCTTACCAAAAACCTGGTTTCTCCAAATTAATAGAATGTTATCTCGATTCTTGTGGCAAAAAAAAAAATTCTCAGAGAGCTTTGGGAAAGCTTATAAGTCAAGAAGAGCAGGTAGGCTGAAAGTTCTCAATGTTTATCTTTATTATTTAGCTATTCACTCTTATCAATACCCTCTCTAGAACTGCCCCCCTTCAGATCCTCTTGCTTCTTTTTATGTCTTTCAGTGGTTGTATATCGAACTTGTGTTGTGCTCCCAATGTGGCGTGACTCTTGCTGCTTTACCTTATGTCCCCCTTAAAAAAATTCCCAGTTCCTTGAAGGACACCCCTATAGGCCACTCTCTTAGTGCCCACACTCAATTATGTCTTTTGCTACAGGTAAATCCCATACTAGACACCACACAGCCAACCTTGGGAAACCCGAACCTACAGATAGATGGGAAGCTGCTTACTCAAGTGACATGGCCCTTACTGCATGAGCTATCTGTTGCCCAGCTTGCCAAGGATGGTAAGCTTATTAATTTTTCAGAGATCCAGACCAAACTCAGCTGGCCTCGATCCGCCAGTTTTAAGTACTTTCAAATTCAACATATGCTACTTTGGGAATGGGGTTTGGTCCAAGTCCTATGGGGAGTATTGTGCTCCCTGCGGACACCAGCCCCCACACCTCATGTTATAGCCATTTACCATGCCTGTTTGAGGGAAATCCTTGAAGGGAAGGACAAATAATTTTTCTATATGTGGGACTAGATTCTCCTCTCTCAAGAGGCTCCCCGTAACTGGTCTAGAATATGGAACTCCACTTATAAATATATTAAATGGGATACATATCATTTTATGCAGTTCCAAATGTTGCATAACATGCTTCTCACCCTGATAAAACCTTTCAGAATGGGCAAGCTGGCCTCGGATCTACGCACCAGATGTAACAAGGAGTGGGGGTCATTACTTCACATCTTGTGGACATGTGAGAAAGTCACATCCTTCTTGGAAACTATCAAGCAGCATCTAGATCCCTTGTTGGGGTTAACCCAAGCATTCACGCCAGAGATTTGCATCCTAGGAGACTTTGCTGACAATATAATTTGCTCTCAGAAACATCACATGGCACTGATATCAGCTTGTGCCAAGGAAGGTATCCTTAGGCACTGGTGTGACCAGCAAATTCCCACTTATTTAGAGTGGTATAGAGAAGTGCTTTTCACTCTGTAGGCAGAAAGTGCCATTGTAAATATGTCAGACTCTAAAAGGAGGTACACTCAGGTATGGCAACCTCTTTATACCCTCTTTACACTGAATACGTAATGCTTGTAGATCCCAGATCCCTAAGAGTTCCCATAATTTGGTCTTTCATCCCCCTAAATTAGAAATGTTGCTTTTGTCATGATATACTTGGGACAGGTTCATACTCTTGTTATCAATGGAGATGATCGGTCTCTGGAGAATGGGGAGGGGATGGTTTTGTGGGGGGGATCCTTTTGGAGGAGGGGTTGGATGTACATAAAGAAGGTTACTATATTTGTATTAATTGTTCTTCTTGTTAACCTGGACAGTGGATATAGCTGGTTATTTAATCTGTTTCTTACTGTCTGTTTTCTACCAAGTTCAATAAAGTTGGTAAATTTGAAAAATGAAAGGACAGTTCTCACTCAGACAGTCTTAGAGATTATAATTTAACCTCCTACAGAACTAATAAGCATTTGTCAATGTTGAACGTTGCTTGCTTGTATTTGCTATTTAGGTGTTTGGCACTGAGAGTGCAGAGGCAATAATCAACAAATTAATAAACTAGTGAAATTGTCATGACTGTGAATTCATAATTTTCATAACTCCCCTTACTGAATATAGTTAGCAGCACTGAGACTTGAAAGTTAAGAATGTCTGATTTGAAGTCTGAGTTTACAGTATCTAATAGCTATATGGACAGCATCTGGGACAGATGTGAACACTTAGGGTAAAACGAGAGATGCCTCTCATAATCAGGGACAGTTGAGAGGTGGGGAATGTGTTTTAAATAAAGCAAGCTTATTGGTTAACCAATTAAGAAGTGTTCCTGATTTTGGCAAACGTAAAGCATCGTCCCAAATATGCGAGGGCAGGGTTTTTGTTTGAGGTGCACTTTGTAATATATAATAGGGTAGACACTCCGGGGGCAGTGGAAAGGATGAGGACTGATCTTCAAAGACTAAAAAGGTGGACAAAAACTTGCCAATTCAATTTCAATGCCAAAAAGTGCAAGGTCGTGCACCTAAGGAGGAAAAATCCTTGTGAGGAATACCTCCTGTGTGGAGTGAAATTGGAAGCCACAAAGCAGGAAAGGGATCTGGGGTGGTTATAAAAGACGACCTGAAAACATCCAAGCAGAGTGAAAAAGCAGTGTTAAAGGTGAACAGTATGTTAGGCTGCATAGGAAGAGGAATTACAAGTAGAAAGAGAGAGGTGGTGATTATGCCACTGTACAGATCAATGGTAAGGCCTCACCTGGAGTACAGTGTGCAGTTCTGAGGACCTCACCTCAGGCAGGACATAGACAGACTGGAGATAGTGCAAAGGAGAGCTACAAAAATGATACTTGGACTCCACAATAAGACATACAAGGAACGTCTACGTGACCTAAACATGTACTCCCTGGAACAATGCAGAGAAAGGGGGACATGATTGAAACCTTCAAGTACTTGAAGAGAATAAACAAGGTCCAGGTTCAGGACCTATTTCAGATCAAGAATCATGCAAGAACGAGGGGACATGGCATGAAGATGGAAGGAGGCAAGTTCAAGAGTAACACAAGAAAGTTCTTCTTTACCAAGAGGGTGGTGGATGCTTGGAATGGCCTTCCACCAGAGGTTGTGGAGACTAGGTCTGTCGGATCATTCAAGAAGGCATGGGATAGGAACAAAGGCATTATAACACTGAATAGCAGTTAAGGGAGTGGTGCTAGGCTTATAGACCATGCGGTCCCCCTTCTGCCATCACTTTCTATGTTTCCACTTTTAATACAGATGCCAAGACCACTGTTATGATTGTAAGTGTGGCATCAGTTACCAGAACCATTCTCCATGCTTCTTAAAGTCCCTGATTTGCAGGAATGACACCAAGTTTGACCAAAAAATATCCACAGTCCCTCCTAAATTTGGTACTTCTGCCGTGAAGAGTTCAGATTTACATTAATTTATGTTTGATATTAGTGTTCCAGTTTCTCCTTCAGAACATACTTTTATCAATAAGTCACATTTCATAACAGATGCTTGGGCTAGTATTACCATTTTGTAAGATGTTTCCTCAATTTCAGTCCTTTGTCCCTGATTATTGTAAGCTTTGTCCCTTATTTGTGAGTAAGAGGACTGAGCGTATTCACCTTTGGTTTGTAGTTCTCCTACCTGCAGAATGCATGAGGTCACTTAAGAGTGGGCTGTTCTTACACAGTACTGTAAAAAAAAACCAACTCAACTGTAC
This sequence comes from Neoceratodus forsteri, assembly GCA_016271365.2. Taxonomy (NCBI): domain Eukaryota; kingdom Metazoa; phylum Chordata; order Ceratodontiformes; family Ceratodontidae; genus Neoceratodus; species Neoceratodus forsteri. Next base: position 322,963,918 of record CM057450.1, on the reverse strand, counting down.
ATTTGATGGCTTTGCTATTCCATCCAGGGTACTAAATAATTGGTACAGCATAGCAAAATGGCAGTATAGCCTAGAGGTTAGAGGAACGAGGTGTGAATGAGATTGGTACATCAAGCAGACCAGACCTGAGTTTGATTCTCACAACCTCCACTTGCATACTGTGTGACTCTAAGCAAGTCACTTAACCACCCAGTGCTCCCAGGTCACGCCTGAAAACAGGGACTTGTGCCTAGTAGGCCTTACCCAGTCACCAAAGACTAAAATAAAAAATAAATAAAAAAAAAATTCTATACAAAACAGGGGGTAATGCTAACAATTTCCAGAAATGCATAGTAGCACTGTGGACTATTAACCTTTTCTGCGTGTTACTCCATGGCACAGGAAATGACATGGATAAATAGAGAATAATGTATGGTCATCGATCATTAACCAGTGTGTTAACCATCGAGAGGCTGCCAGGGTGATCATGTAAACCTCGAGAGCCATGGCAACCTCCAGATGGCTTAAATAACTGGTTGACAATCAATGTACCATACATGATATTTTATTGTGTACCAATAACGCTTTAAAAAAAACAACAAAACAGGTCCTTACTAAACTTCTTTCAGAATTCAGTCACCTTCGCTCTGCACTGGGTCATGCTGTCACTGCCACAGCTATTTCAAGGCCATCAAATCAAGTTGCGCACATGCGCAGACTGTTCCCGGTTACTTACTTAGTATGAAAGAACAGAAGAAGGCCAGAGCCCATCGAGACTGTTCCCCACACTATGTGGGACATTATCTATTATCCCTCAACCAAACATCTAATTTGTTTTTAAAGACAGTGGCACTAGTGGCCTCTACCAATTCTTGTGGCAAGGTGTTCCATACAATGGATGCTGTTACTGGAAAAAAGTTTCCCCTTTTGCTGGTTTTATAAGTTTTTACTTCAAGCTGTTTATTATGCAGTCTCAGAACATGTCTCCTTTTGGAGAGTGTTAGACCACATTTTTCCATTAGATCCGGTGAATTTATTAAATTAAAAACCATAAGCATATCACCTCTTAATCTTCTAGAGTGAAGAGAGAAGAGACCAGTAGGTTTTAATCTGTTCTGATAATCCAAGTTTGTTAATCTTGGAATCATTCTAGTTACTCTCCTTTGAACCTATTCAAAATTGCTATGTTCTTTTTGGTTTGGATTCCAGAAGGAGCCATAGTCTAGATACGGTCTAATGTATGCCTATACAATGGAACAAGGCATTGTTCAGTGCGATTAACAAAAGTGCGTTTATTTGCCTCAAAGTCTGTTGGTCATGCAAGCAGTTCTAACACAGTGATCATTTGATTTAAGTTTATTATTAACATATATCCCTAAATCTTTTCACAATTTGATGAGTGAAGTGGTAGTCCGTTTATATATTATATCGTTTTTGGATTATTTACACGAAATGCACTACTAAACATTTGTCTTGATTAAACTACATATGATTTTCATTTGCCCAAAGTGTTAATTTTCCAACTCCTTCTTTAATGCAGAAATATTTCTTGATTAATAACTTACCCCCATTTAGTATTGTCTGCAAATTTAACCATGAAGTTATTTGGCCCTGTTTGTAAATCACTGATAAAGAGATTAAACAATGTTGGTCCCAAGACCGACCCTGTGGTACATCACTTGTCACACTACCCGAATCAGACAATATATAATTAATTCTGACTCTCTGAGAATGATTTGTCAACCAGTTTAAAGTCCAGTTGACAATATCAGGTGACAAACCTAGATTGTGCATTTTAGTAATGAGTTTTTCATGTGAGACTTTATCGAAAGCTCTACTAAAGTCCAAAAGAATTACATCAGTAGGGATACCCACATCTAGTAGAGTACTTATGTTATTGTAAAAGATATCAGATTGGTGGTGCAGGAATACTTGGGAGTAAACCCATGCTGATTTGAATCATAAATTCCTAATTTTTTACAATCTTGATCTATTAGAGACTTCATTACTCATTCCATTAATTTACCAGCCACTGAGGTCAGGCTAATTGGACAATAATTTTGCACAGAACCTCTATTGCCTTTTTTAAATATGGGAGTAACTATTGCTGAACGCCAATCATTTGGTATAATGCTTTCTTGTAAGGATTTGTTGAAGATAATTGACAAAGGTATAGAAATATTTATAGAGGTTTTGATCAGAAACCATGGATGAATACCGTCTGGGCCCGGACTAGTATTTTTTTTAGTTTTTTGATAACCTGTATAATGTCAGCTGGATAGAACCTATGATATTCTATGTGGTGAACTTTAAATGTACTAATAGGTGATTTTTGAGAGAAGACAGAACAAAAGTACTTACTAAAGAGATTTGAGGTTTCTATATCAGATAGGGAAGAGCCATTGGTTATAATGGGACCAATGGTCCTTGATACACAATTTTTACTATTTATATAGGAGAAAAGAGATTTGTGACAGTCTTTTGTGTGAGCTAGTTTAAATTCTAGCTTATTTTTTGCCAATTTAATAGATTTTTTAAGTTTTTCACAGATAGTCTGTATTTATATAATAGAGTAGTTTTAAATGGAACAGAACTATTCTTAAGTTTCCTAAAAAGTTAAATTTTTATTTTAATCTGATTTTTAATTGTCTTGTTGAACCAATGGGGAATTTTTCCTTTATTATTAAATTTCCTCTTAGATGGAATAAAGGTATTTTCCAAATAATGTACAATGTTTTTAAAAAAGTCCCAAGCTTGTTGTGTTCTACAATTAAGATTAGATTCCCAGTTTATGTTTTGTAAATATTCATTGATTTTAGAAAAAATTGCTTTATTATAATTTTTTGTACAGTATAACTTCCTTTGTGTAGTTTTAAACTGTTGAATTTCAAAAAGAATAGATGAATGATCACTGGTCCCAAGTGGATCCCAAATTTGTAAATTGCTAATTTGTTGCTCTATGTTAGTAAATAAAAGATCCAAAATATTAGGACCTCAAGTGGGTTCAGTAACAAGTTGTTGTAATCCAGTACTAACTACCACATCTATTAGTCCTTTCTCGGCATAGGACTGCCTGAGAATGAGTTCTAGTTAATATGAGGGAGGTTAAAGTCACCAAATATTACAGTATCTTGAGATTCTGAAAAATGTGTAATTTCTTTAAACATATCAGTTGTGTAATCTGAATTTGTAGATGGAGGTCGATAGATGTTACCAATAGTTATATAGGACTGCTCCTTCAATAAGATTTTAACCCATATACTTTCCAAAGGAAAGGGAGAACACACTTCAAAAGAAGGAATATCATTTCGTATGTACATACAAACTCCACAGCCTTGTATCTAATCTGTTTTTATGATATAACTTATAACCTGGAATTTCTCTGGACCAAATTGAGGATGCGTCCTACCGAGTTTCAGTTACTCCAACCACACCTATATTTAAAGTTTTACATTTGGCTTCGAGTTCTGCTAATTTGAGTTGGTTTAAAGATCTTGCATTCAAAGCCAGGAATTTTCATTTAGTTGTAATAATATTTTGGTAAGTATTCAGAGACTTGGGAATAGACCCATTTTCCCCCACTGTTTTTAGTTTAAACAATGATTTATGATTTTAGTGATACTTTTCCCCATAAGTGTACTACCCCTATGACTGAGATGTAAACCGTCCCAGCAAAACAAGGAAGAACGATCTGAAAATGATTCACAGTGGGTAATACAGGGTATATCCTGCTTAAAACACCACTTTCTCAGCCATTCATTTAGGGCTTTGATTTTCTGCATCATGGTAGATGTTGCTCTTGGGACAGGTAGAATTTCAGATATACATACACAGCATCCCCTATCAAGTAACAGGTTACATAACGCCACATAGACCTGTTGTAACTGATTAAATGGGGTGTTGTTTATATCATTAACACTGCCATGTATGATAACCAGTGGATTTTCCCCCACATTTTGTTAAATTTTAGGCATCATGGAGATAATGTCAGATACCCTGGCCCCACGGAAGCTAGAACAATTGTGGTTGCTCTTGTCACTATTGCATACCGCCCTGTCAATGTGCTTAATGATTGAATCTCCCAGGACTAAAACTTGTATTGAGACAGTAGGGGTACAAGAATCAGAAACAGGTGATTATTTAACACACTCTTAATACTTAATAGGTATTGATTTGGTAGCTTGAGACTTCCTAGGACAAATATTCATGGGCATTAACTCCTGATTGAAAAGTGTTTTTAAACCATTATTATCAACAGAGGGTGATGCACAGGATAAATCATGTAGCACTTCATTATTTGATACAGTCAATTGCTCAAACCTATTATGAGTTTCAATAGGGGCACTATTGTGTATTTGACAGCCCCTCCTTTTTTTAAGAGGCTTTGTGACAATGGTCCCATCATCATTATCATGAGAAGAGGGCGGATAATCACCCACCTTATAAGAGGGGGCAGAGGCAACAGGTATACTAGTACTAGTCGTTACAATTGTCTCCTCATCAGGAGGCATAGAAATGCAACCTAAATGTGAAGGAACTTGTTCATTAGAATGAAGTTGTTCATCCATAAGATCAATGTAACTTTCCAATTCCCTAATATCAGTAGAAACTGGTTTAATGTTAAGCAGAAACGCTATCTCTGCTTCAAGAGTAGTAATCAGATGGCAATTAGCACATACATACTCGCTCCCATACTTTCCCTCACTATACATCAAACATTGCATACACTTACTAAGTTCTTTTTCCATTACTAAATGTGTATATTTAATAAGTAGAGGATATGCTAAAATTAACTTATCCAAGTTTGCCTAATGTCAGCAGTTTCAGTGTGCCCAGCAGACACAGCAGACACGTGCAAACACGCATGTCTCTGCGTGCATCTCCACGTGCGGCCCTGTGCACGCTCACCCCGCTCACTAGAGGGGCAGGTTTTAAGCCAAAAAACTGTAAGTAAGAGTCCATTCACTTCCAGTTTCGTCGCGAAGTAAAAATAACAATATTTACTTAAATTCAGCAAGATTCTGTGAGTTGAAGGTTTACAAGCCCTTAAAAGGGCAAGAAAACCATCAGGCAACAGTGCTTTTAACAGAGAGAGTTTGTTTTGGGGTAGGAGGTATACTAGCCTATTGCTAGTCCTCCAGGTTCCCACAATGCTTTGCTATTCACTGAAGAGTCAGTTACAAGCAAATGGTACCACACAGGGTTGACAAAACCAATGTTTCTCTATGATCCTTCCCATCCTACTGCCAAACAGGAAGTTCCTGTTGACAGTCAAATCCAGTGGCCATACCTCTCAACTGTCCCTGGTTTTCAGGGACGTCCCTGATTTTGCCTCAAAATTTTACTCTGTCCCTCCTAAAATTTGTGTTTACTTAACTAAACAGTGGGGATTGTAAGCACAAAATAATGTCAGGCATTTAAGTTACAGACTTGTTCTTCTTTAGAAAATGCATTTTGCACTAAGCCCCATATTCTACCAGCTTTCTGGGTGTATATCTCTGATTCTGAAGATGTGTCCCTTATTTTGGTCCTTTGTCCCTGATTTTTTTAAGCCTTGTCCCTGATTTATGAGGCAGGAGGTTGAGAGGTATGCCAGTGGCTATAAAAGTAGAACTGGCTTAGGGTGGGTGTAAAGTAGAACTGGCTTAGGGTGGGTGGAGGGGTGGGATGGAGGGCAATTAGTAAGAAAAAAGGCTAGCAACAGTAAGTTGTAATTTGAGTCACCTGCTTTTATAGTGTCTAGGCCACACCCTCAATTAAGCTCTCTCTTTCTCCTCCTACTAGTTTAGCAAAGTAAGTTGATACACTACCCTTCACAACACAGAACACACACTGACTTTCTTTCTTTTCTTTCTTTTTTTAACCCTAAATAAGACCCCTTCTACTTCTAATAAAGTATCTATCTGCTTAATTTCAACAGACCCTGACTCCTGCTGAGATATAAGTTAAAATAATAAGAAAATGTAGCTTCTTTTAGTTAGCTGCTTTCTGCTCTACAAGCATGGCTAGCAACAGGTTGTTAACCCATTGATGTGATGTACCATCGATGGGTTAACAACATTGTGACGTCACATCTATGGTAAAACGTTGTTATAAAAAGGTAGATTTCCACATATAACAATGTTCTACCATACATTATAACTATTTGTGCATTTTAAGTTTGTTACTCAATCAGAGCCAAGTCAATGCATATTCACAGTTGATTAGCACTTTTAGTAGCAAAAAATGTTAATCAATTTTTTTTGTTTTGCTTATTTAATATCCTACCATATCTGGCTTCAAGTGACACACTACTCAAGCTTCTCTGTCCTGATTTACAGTGTCACCAATGCCACTTGATTGAATTATAGCTTTGCAATCTACAGTTTCCTATTTATTCTACATAATGCACACATACTCCTCACTGACCTTTATGATACGCAGCAATGTCCCCTGCTCCAGCTCACAGACTCTGTGCCATAGGCTCCCTCTGGCTGTCTCTCCCTACACCTCTTTGCCTCACCACTGGAGGGCTGTGACATCATGGGAGGCAGTCCTCACCCTGTAAACAATGTCTTGTGGGGGTGATCGATGAGGGGCTTTACTCTGGAGCTGCATGGAATCCTAACTAGTTAATGCATGTTCATGGCCACCAGATCTCTGTGCTCGCATGGTTACGCTGTGCTTTTAGGAACATGGGGCACTGGGCGGCATAAGCAAACAGAGAAGCGTGGATGTACTGAAAGTGGTGAACTGTTGTGCTCACCTCCGAATGGGTAAGAAGGGGGCAGTTGGTTACATTTTTTCCCCATTGCTGTTCAACATACAAATATCTACAAAATGAGTGGTGTTTCATTTACAGATACCTTTTAGTTTTTTTTTATAATTGGCAAAAAGCAGCACAAAATCCAATTTTTTTCCACTTTTTGCAACAAACAAATGTAAATAACTTTAAAATTGAAAAAAGAGAGACCCACAATTGTATAAATCGAATATGACATGGGTGGCAGTGAGGTAGCAGAAATATCTCCACTCACTGTCACTGAACTCTAGCTATCCCACTCGTGGCTTGGTCATTCGTGGAATATCAAGAGTTCAATGGCAGCTCATGAAGATATTTCTGCTATCTCACTCTTGCCAATGTCATATCCCATATATATTTTTACTACTGGGAAACAGCGGCACAACGTGACATGAAGCCTTAAGCCTTACAACTAGTTACGACTTAGGCCACTGTGATAAAAGTATCTGTATATCTTTAGTCCTGATAGAGCATAATGCTGGGCCTCACTGTTGCAGGAGTGTCAGAGGGGCATTGCAGAGCCATGATGCCAGCACCAAATCTTGAGTGTATACCTGCAACAGCAGTGAAGCTATAAACATACAAATATTCTGAAAAATTTTCACATGATTTAACTAATAAATAATCGTGAAATTCTGAATTCCTGTAACACATAATTTACACAACCAATTGCCTCACTATTTCACAGTTTCTAAGAGTCTTTCAAGAAAGTATACATATACATTTTCAGTTATCTAGCTCCAAAGGACTCTAAGTTGTAGACGTAGAAATATTTTCCAAAGTGTTCACATGAATAACACAATTACCAGACTCTGAACCCCTATAATTTCTCTGTCCCTAATCCAAATATCATGAAACTTGACAACCTTTTAAGGGATCCTTCTAAGCAATATACATGCCAAATTGCAGGTCTCAACTATAATATTCATCAAATTATGATCAATGTAAGAATTTCAAAAAATTCCACAAAAGTTTGCAAGATTTTGTGAAAATTCATGGAATTTAGTGAAAATTCCACAGAACTAGAATATGCTAATTTCATACAGCCCTAAGAGTCAGAGTCAGAGAGAGACAGAGAGAGAGAGAGAGAGAGAGAGAGAGACAGAGAGGAGGTTTATTCCACAGTGTAGGAAGGCAGATGGGGAAAGATGACTGGTCGCTCTAGGTTAACAGAAAGGGATATGAAAGAGCCAAACATCCAATAAGCAAAATAAGTAGGGAATATAGCAGAATAGAAAATGTAAACAGCAAAAGACCAGTGTACATCCAGTCTGCTCTGTTCCTACCTAATGTCACACCAGCCCAACACTGAATAGGCTCAGGCTTTGTCCCCTAGTAGTAGCTGCTCAGCTCCCTGGTCCCCCCCACTAATCCCCCCCATTTCTCACCAACCCCTTCCTGTATGTCTGTTACACCCCAGTGTGATGCTCGACATAATCTTCATCTCCTTTACCTCCCTTAGTGACTCATTTCACTTGTCTACCACGCTTTCCTTGCAGAAACGCTTCTTCACTACCCTCATGAATTCTCCCCACCACTAGCTTATACCCATGTCCTCTTGTCATGTACACCTCACAACACTTGAAAAGCTTGTAGACCTGCCTGCCCTACAGTTCCTATGATGATGTCATGATTTGGTCCACTACATGGACTACTATATGTAGTTAGTACTTAGTATAATGTGTTGGTATTTTACCTATGTTTAGTTATGATTTACTGAGAAACTACAATGCTGTACATGCCAAACATTATTCAGCTGTGATTACTGTCTAACATTATTATGAGAAGTTACTGATCATGTTTACATATTTGTGGTCGTAGCATGCCACCTACAGCAATAAGCCATAATCACAATGTTTAGTCATGTTTAGTATATTTAGACATATTTATGATATATTCATGGTCTTAGATTGCCACCTACTGTCATTAGGCACACTGCCATAATCAGTATATTTTATAACTTGTTCCATTGTTCTAACAAATAGCTATACTCATTATAACATTTATTGCAACGTATAACGGCAAATGCCAAGGTCTCAGGCCAAGAAACCCACTATTTAGACCAATAGAAATGTTTTGTGTAATGTACTTAGTACTTACATGAGCCCATTACCAGGTAATGGGACATTTTGTTATCTTAGTATAAGAGCTCATTGTATAGTGGAGCTTGTTGAGGTCGATGACTACACCTGGTGTAAGGGGGGGGTTCCCATCTCCCAGCAAGTCTGTATGCTGCCTATTTACTTGTTATTAGGAAAATGAACCCTTAGTCATACCATCTGTTTTCTGAGTCATTTATTGTCAGATCATCTACTCTACAACCTGCTAGATAGCAAATCTAACAAATGGTGACCGCGTGACATGGACCACATCGGTCTGAACTGAACAGTCAAGACAGACTGAGGTACGGTTAAAGGGAACAGATATAGGGAACACACAGGGTAGATCTGTATCTATCTGTTTGACCAGTACAGCTGAACTCACAGCCTACCTGCACCTAGAACAAGGAAGGGAATCACAAAGGGACTTGAACCTATGCCCTTCATTCACTTGCAGTTTCGGTCTGTGGAAACTGTATCCTAAAACTTGTAAATTGCCTAAGTGTGGAGTACAGGGTGGATCGATACATTCTAGGCTTCTGCCTAGTGTAGGATAAGGGGGAACCTTCAAAATGGGCATTAGCACTCAGTTCAAATTGGATATTTCAAATTTTCTGATCTCTCATGGAGGTTGGGGGGGATTTCGTGCTGGACATGCAAATACATGGTCACACAGTACAGTACAGTACATATGCATACAGTATTCAGAGACCAAACATACAGTATGGTCAAAATAATGCAGGACCTTAGGACCATCTCAGGTTATAAAATAAACTTCTTAAAGTTAGAAGTCCTGATTCTTAGTGGGAAATGCCCAGTGAGATTTAAAGACACCTTTCCATTCAGATGGGCTCCTACAAATCAGATTCATTATTTAGGTATTCAGATCATGGTGCATATGACCAGACTCTTCTCTGTGAATTATGAGAAATTATGGGAGGCCATGGAGCAGGATCTGGCAAGATGGCAGCTATTACCCCTGAGTATGATTGGGAAAGTAGCTACCATACAAATGAATGTGCTGCCTCGTCTCCTCTTCCTGTTTCAGTGTCTTTCCATTAGAGTACCTGTCTCCTATTGGAAAAAAAATCAACAAACAAATTTCCATATTTATCTGGAATAATAAAAAAAAACAGACTCTCCAGGGTGGTCCTACATCTTCCAAGGGAGGAGGGGGACCTTGTGTTGTGAAATCTCCATCTATATTATCTGGCCTCTCAGGGAGCGATGCTAATAACTTGGGCTAGACAGATAGCCTCTTCCCAGTGGTATCTGTTAGAGGATGCTGATGTTAAAGAACGGCCTTTGTATACACTGACTCTCACAGCTGCCTAACGGGATTGGGGGGGGAGGGAATAGGTGGTTCAAACATGGCCTCTATGTTCTGAGGAAAATCCAGAAACTTATGAACACACCTGGAGGGAAGGGACCACTGCCTCTTATCAGATTTGAACCAGAGTTTTTTCCACCGACTATAGATCCAAGTTATGCTAGATGGGGGATTGTTCAAGTTCAAGTTTATTGCAGGAAAGCTCCATTGAGCAAGCTCATTCACAAGGAAGTCCTGTGACATATAGACTTACACAACATACATAAATAAATAGTCAGTAAACAGTATATACATAAATGCAAGCCTCACATAATACAGGCAAGATATACATACAAGGACACCACATAGGATGACCGCAGGTGGTAGTCAGCTAATGTAACACAGGGAAGCGACTTATAGATAGCATAGTGATAATTGAAACATGGTAACTGGTGTTTGCAATACATACTTTTTGGCAGATGGGACAAGTAACAGAATAAAATGGATAAGGAAGGTAGGAATGGTTTGATAGTGTGATCAGTGAAGTGTATACATAGACAAAGCCAGGAGTAGGAGGGGAAGGGATAGCCATAGTTGGGTTGTGGACTACTTAGATTTACCCAATTCATTGAAGGCCAACATTGTATATCATTTCGAGCACTAAAGAGAAATTTGATTGGTCTGATGTGGAATTCCTTCATTACATGCAAGTTCATAATTTTATTCATACAGGAAACCATATACATCTTCTCCTGAGACCCTACACAGGATGGGAAGAGTTTCTTTTTTGGGTGGTCACTATAAAAGACATCGGTAAATACATTTCAAACATTTATAAGATGCTACTGGGGTAGAATGGGACATCCTTGCATCGAGTCAGGGTGGCATGGGAAAAAGAGGCTAATATATTGTATTTATTGGTGCCACTGACTGGGCACATAGGTGTAAGTGGGGTTGGTGTGTTACCTCTGCCCCAGTTTACTTGGTTATACTTTGTTTTTCAAGACAAAGTAGGCTGCAAGCTCATTGAATTGTCTCCCACTCCTAGTGGGGTTATTGACCTTGTTGGTTCTGAACAAGGAATTCATCTAGTTTATTCCTGAAATGTTCAAAATTAAGTGCCTAAATAATGTAATTAGGTAGGGTATTCCAGACTCTCACTAATCTTACAGTGAAATAGTTATATCTCTTAACTGAGTTTACCCTTGGGACACTGAGTTGTTTCATATGAGATCTCATGTTATTATTCCTTGCTTTGTTTTTAATTCCACATAAACCCATTAATGTAAGATTTTGCATAATCTTATACATGAGAAGCATATCTCCCCTCTTCCATCTGGTCTCTAGAATAAATAGTTTTAATCTGCTAATCCTTGCTTTGTATTCCTTTGTTTTTAACCCTTTTAATGACTTCTTTGTGTTTTTTCTAAGAGATTTATGTTGTGTTTTAAATAAGGGTTCCAAAGAGGTGATCCATAGTCAAGGTGGGGTATGACATATGATTTACATAATTTCATTAACCATTCTTTGTGCCTTGTTAAGAAGGTTTTATTTATTGTTCTTATCAATCTATTAGTAGTCTGTGATATATTATGGCAGTGGTCAGACAATGGTAAGTCAGTATTAACCCAGATGTCAAAGTCTCTTTCTTTATTGGATGATTTTAATGTTTTACCATTAAGTTTATATTTAAAACCGGGATTTTTTTTTTGCCAAAATGCATAACTGTGCACTTGGATTTGTTAAATTGCATTTTGTTAGGTATTCTCCACCTCTCAATTATTGTCAGATCCTGACTTAGGGCTTGATGTTTCTCTAAGGAGTCCACCTCTCCCAGAAATTTTGGTGTTGTCTGCAAATTTACAGATGATTCTGCTTAGATCAACCCCCATATCTCTGATGTACAGTGAAAACAAGATTGGGCCCAGCACCGACCCCCTGAGGCACTCCGCTGGTAACAAGCCCCTCCTCTGACAATGCCTGGTTGATCCTAACTGACTGCTTTTTGTTTGCAAGTCAATTATTTATCAATCTTACAACATATTTATTCATTCCCATAGATGTTGTTTTTGTTATTAATAATTCATGGGGTACAGTGTCAAAAGCCTTTCTTATATCCAGAAGGATGACATCAGTGGGGATATTCTTATCCAAATGGTCACCCATTAATTTGTAAAAGAACAATATATTGGTAATACAAGAAAGTCCCTTACAAAAACCACGTTGTGAGTAATCACTAAGCTTCAATGTGTCCTTCTCATTATTGTTTTAATTACCCTTTCCATAACATACTGAAGTTAGATTTCTTGGCCTATGGTTTGTAACAGTGGCTCTATTACCCCTTTTTATGGATTGGAATTACCACCACCCTTTTCCAGTCATTAGGGACCAGCCCTTATTGCAGGGATTTATTAATTAATAAGGTGAGAGGGTAAGCTAATACATTAGCTAGGTTTTTTAATACCACAGAATTTAAGTTGTCAGGGCCTGGGGATGATGTGGTTTTTAGTTTAAGTAATTTATCAAGAACTTCTTTTGTCCTGATCCTGACTTGGGGGGGTTCCTTCCATAGTAAATACTGGTTCAACACTGGATTTAGGATTAAATATCAAAGTAAAATACTGGTTGAAGCATTGGGCTATTTCCTTAGTGTCTATAATTGACTCACCATCTTTTAGTATTGATGAAATTTTGTTTATTGCTTGTTTATTACTATTAATGAAACCATAGAAGCTTTTCATATCCTTTTTACAGGCTAATCTTTGTTCTAATTTTCTTTTTTCCTTCCTTATCATTTTATTTAGTTTTACTCGTTCTTTTATATATGTTACTTGATTTTTGATATCAGGATTCTTTTTGTACCTTTGGAATAACTTATACTTTCAACGTATCTGTTTTTTTTTATTAATTTGTTGAACCAGAGTGGAATAATTCCTTTTCTGTTGTATTTTTTCATCATTGAAATGTAACGTTTCATCACATCATGTAAGAGGGAGATTATTTTATGCCACATTTGTTTAACCTCTAACCCATCGAATATATTATCCCAGTTGATTGCATTCAGCTCAGTGGCTAATTTGGACCAGTCTGTATTTTTGTAGTCTGGTGTTTCAATCATATCTATTACTTTAGTCCTAGTGAATTTTAATGTACATTCAACCAAGTTATGGTCACTTGTGCCCAAAATGACTAAAAACCCTAGGATTGGTAATATGTTCCAAATTATTTGTTATAAACAGGTCCAAAATTCACTAAAAATACCACCAACAGCTTAATCTGGTTCAAGGTCCATTGGCATTCATCTGTATTCCCTCCCCCCGGGTCATGCCTGAAAATAGACAGAAGTTGTCTAGTGCACTTACCCGGTCTACAAAAACTAAATAAAATAAATGAATAAATAAAATGTTTGCCTCTCCTGTTGGTTCTGAGATTAACTGGTCGCAGCCACAAGATGCAATGGTGTCCAAAAAATCTTTTTCAAAATCAGTTAGACTTGATTGTGTATTCCATTTTATTCCTGGGGCATTGAAGTCCCCAACTACCAAAATATCACCCAGGTCTGTGGCTACCTCAATTTCATGCAATACTGCATTGTTGATGTTCATGTCAGATGAAGGAGGCCTATAGCAAACTCCCAGAATTAATTTGGGGAGAGCAATAAGTCTAGATTAAGCCACAAGGTCTCTAGTGTGGGGTATAATGCTGGGTATTTACATTTAATTCCCTGCAGTGTATTTGGTCAGTTACATAGCAGCAAACCCCTCCACTTTTTTAATATTTCTGTTTTTAAAGAATAGTTGATAACTAGAGATAATATCTGACCAGTAATTTGTGTCATTCCACCATGTCTCAGTAACACACACAATATCTACATTGTTACTTTTTATATACATCCTTAATTCTGTTAATTTAGAAGCATTTATGCTTCTAACATTTTTATTTAAGATTGTATATTTGGTTGATTTATTTAACAGGAGTTCTTTTGGAAAATCTTGGTACAATTCTTTCATACACAATTGATTACATGCCATTATAGTGCCTCAGGCTCTGCAACATGTTGGGCGGGCCTGTGGTCTCAGGGGGAACAACTGGCACATATTTTGGGGTTGTCTGACAGTGACTGGGTATTGGCAGTCCATTCAGTTAGCAGTACAGGACATTACTGGAATCTTTATTCCTTTGGAATTTGAGGAATAGATATTGGGGCTCCCATCGGCCACATACCAGATGGGAGATACCAGAGGGATGTTGTTGATGTTCCTGGCAGTTACTCTTAAGTGTATTACAAGCCAGATGGTTACATCAGGAACCTCCTACCCTCGTGGAATGGATTCAGTGAGTTAATACGGGCCTTAACAGCTAAACTGAGGCTTCACTGTGACAGATTTACAGAAGGATGGCGAGGTTGGGAAATTTGGCTTTTGCAGAGAAATGAACCTTAGTATAAAATAAACAATCTTGCAAGCATGGGCTGGAAATGCAGGCCCTTCAGAATATCAAAAGGCTTTAATGGGAACAATGTTTATTAGATACAATTCCTTGGGGGAGGAGAGGAGGAGGGGGGAATGTATATGTGTCATAGGTTAGTACTGGGTAGTTTGGCCCAGCCAGTTATATACTAAGTTACAAATATCCATCTAGACAATATCTCCAGGTAGAGGGAAAGGATATATTATACCATGTTTCATACTAAGATTGTGTTAGGAGCTAGGGAGCAGTGAGGCTCATAATTGCTCCTATTTATTAATAATAGTTTAAGATTGGATGTGACATAATAAACTTGTCTAACCGATTCTTAAAGGTCATTTTAGAGCTACTGACAATAGCATCAATTGGCAGAGCATTCCAAGTCTTAACGATGCGTAAAGTGAAAAAATACTTCCTTGGTAAGAGTTGGTAATGTCTTTGCTGAATCTGTAAAGGGTGTCCTCTAAGGTTGTGGGTATCCTCTTTAAAGGAAAACCCAAGGTTATCTAATAATTGAGGCCATTAATAATGTCATACATTAAGAGGAGATCCCCTTGATCTTGATATAACAAACATAAATACTGTTCATTAAGTAAATACCTGTACGTAATTTAAAAGTAGACATTGTACAGTAAGTCAGAAATGGAGAACTGTGAAAAAGAAACTGAATGCACTTGTGTACTATTATTTCTCATGATATAGTGTTGTAAAATTTGTTTTGATGGAATAAAGCTGAGTTAAAAAAAAAAAAGATCCATGACCAAAAAGGATTAATAGTTGCTGCTCTGTATGCTGCACTTCAGGCAGTGGAGACAGAGATTCCAGCGCTGAAACATGAGTTAAGCTCCAAATCGAAAGAAATGTGAGAGCAACGAAGAGAGTTGGAAAAAGAGGTTGAACGGCTCAAATGTGAGTCACATAATGAAATGCATTATACTGCCAAGAAAAAGACAGAGAAACTGTATGGGTGAGAGAGGATTGCAAAAGGTTACAACAGGGTAAGAAACAGGCATTGCAAATAAATGATTGGCTGACAGAATTGAAAGAAGCGATGCAGAGTGATTGAGTTGACATGGAAGAAGAGTTAGCAAAATGTCAAAATAATTTGGACAGGGAGATCAGGGCAAAATGCAAAGTGAGCACTGCTTACAGAGTTTTACAGAATCATGTTAGCCAAGGGCAAGGTAGGAACAAAGCTGATCATTCAAAACGTAATGCAACGTTGAAAAGGTTGCATCAGCAATTGGCAGTCCTGAAGGGACACATGCAAGCTTTACCATATGTATTGCCCATTGATCTGGTGTCATCAGAGGATGATGAGGTTGATGATGGAGACTCCATTTAAGATGGCTGTCCTTGTGACACCGGGGGAGGGGGAGAAGACCTCACCCACCTCCAGTGGTTGTCTTGAGAAAACAAGACAGGAGAGAGAGATTGAAACATTTACTGAACAAGCGGTCAACAGGGCTGAAGTTTCTGAGGCTCATTCCGATGCAGTCCAGCGTGCTGTAATCGACTCATTACAGGATGAGGCTGTGAAGCAGTGACTGCTTGATGGTGTGACCACAGCCGTGGACAAAATGGTAGTAAGAAGCATGGATTTTCAGCACCCAACATCTATCCCTAATGTTTTGCAGTAAGCCCAAGCCTTCAACAGCATTGTGGATAAAATAGGTTGCATCTCAGTTGCTATTTGGAAAGCATGCAGGGCCTGTGCGGAAGGCTCAGTTTTTCACCTGAGCATAAAGCACATGTTCTGAGGCAAACTGTAGACCCTACATTGTGGGCTAAACTACCAGAAGAGGTCCACAACAATGAAAAGGCTGAATTTGACAAAGTCGTAGCCAGCCTCCTGGTGGTGCAAAATCCCAATCTGGTTGGCATCATGCTAGCCCAAGAGATCCAGCAGAATGCCAAAGAAACATCAGCCCAGTACAACAAATGACTGTGGCTTGCATACCCAGCAAGCAAAGAATTGGAAAATGAAGCTGCAGAGAAAAATTTAATTGAGTACAAAAGTTTATTTTTGAAAACTCTGCAGTGTGCATTGCATGAAAAGGTTGAAGCACTAGTGAATCCGAGAATGGATGATTTTGCTGTCATTATGGACAGAGTGGAGCAGATCTATGCACCTGACCAGGCTTCCGGCTCCAAGGCCAAGGTAGCCACTGTTCAGAACAGCACTGAACTATCCACCCAGTATGTGGTGGAATGGAAATCAAAGGATTTCCAACAGGATGGGCACTCTTACCAAAAGCAGGGAGTTTTATTTCTTTATTTAATGAAATGTTTCACCAGGAGGGCACATTGAACAACAAGTTGCTTCTCTCATGGTGTGACCTGGGGGGAGGGGTTACATAGGGTTGTGAAGGATGATTAGTTACAATAGTATGTGGGTAGTACAAACAATACAACACTGTAAGTCTGTTCAACAGTGGGAACACAAGGTATTGTACAACAGACAGTAGAGGAACATTAGGTAAATTACAATACATGTCCAAAATCATACAAAAGAGCATATGAACATACAAAACCTAAAGAACCGTTTATAGTGCATGTGTGTACCAGGAGCAGGTTCAAGATAGTATGCAAGTGCTGTTGGAGTAAAAAGGATGGGGTTAGGTTGTGCACACTGGTGACCCAGAGGGGCAGGTGGAGCGGGGGGGAGGCAAGTACTGAATATGAGGAGAAGGGGTAGCCATTTCCTGATTTCCCCATTCAGGATGTTGAAAACCCAGCTGCAGGGGTCATGGTAGGAAGGCAGAAACTGGGAACAGGTATTAAGGTGGGTTAAAGCAGAAACAGCTGAGGGAAAAGTAATTGTGTAGGGCAGAGGTAAGGGAGTAGCTGGAGGAGGAGTGTAATATTTCAAGGGGGAGGGAATTCCAGCTTTTAGAGAAATGATGGGCAAAACTAGTCTGACCGATGAGGGTAGAGTGGCGAGGGACCATCAAGGTGCAGGTGTCATTTGATCTGAGAGAGTGGGTGGGGGGAGGTGGAGTGGACAGAGAGGATGAGAGATAGGAGGGGAGCCCCCCGAACCAGAATTTGGAGGTTAGTTTGGCACAGTGAAAGATTTATTTATTTATTTATATTTTATTTAGTTTTTGTTGACCGGGTAAGTGCACTAGACAAATCCTGCCTATTTTCAGGCACGACCCGGGGGAGGGAGATACAGATGAATGCCAACTGAACTTGAACCAGATTAAACTGTTGGTGATATTTTTAGTGATGCATCTGTGAGATAGTGGAAGGAAGGTTAGAGAGTGATTGAGTTCACAGTGGTGGGAGCGGGAAGGGGAGTCGATAGCAAAGCAACAGAAAGAGTTAAAGAGAGTGTCCAACTTGGTCAGGGAAGATTTGGGAGCAGGCACCATAGACTACGTCACAGTAGTCTAAGATGGTGAGTATCATCTTCTGGACAATTTTGCACCTTGCAGTGAGCAGGATGCAACTACAATTCCTGTACAGAGCACCAAGCTTGGGGTGCAGTTTCTTCAGAATAGCTTCGATATGCACAGAGAAGTTGAGATGCTGATCCAGCCAAACTCCCAGATATCGAAATGAGGAGGTGTCCTCCAAGATGGTCCCATCAAGGGTGTGGAAGGTGGGTATGGCTGGGAGCCTAGAGAGTCTCTGCCTGGTGCCAAAGGTCACTGAGACTGTTTTCTTGGCATTTAGAAAAAGCTGATGAGAAGCAAACCAGAGCTGAACTTGGTTGAAGTCATGCTGTAAGCTGGTTTGCACAGCAGCAGAGTTTTTTGTACAAAACAGTATCAACATCATACATGTGGATAGAAGAAGATGAGCAGGCTGTGGGAAGATCATTAAGGAAAATGGAGAAGAGTAGGGGACCAAGCACTGAGCCCTGAGGGTCACTAGTGTTGATGGGGAGTGGAGGAGAGATGGAATGAAGGATTCTCACTGACTGGGTCCTGCCAATGAGGTAGGATTTAAACCAGTTGGTGGCTGATGAAGCAAGGCCAGCTGAGAAGAGTGAATCAAGAAGTAGGGGACAGGAAACAGTGAAGAAAGCTTTGGCTTGGTCAACAAAGATGGCTGAGGTAATCATGCCATCATCCATCACTGAAAGGATGGTGTCAGCAAGCCTGAGGAGGGAGGTGGTTGTTAAGTGGGTCTTCTGAAAATCAGATTGGAAGGGGGTGAAGAAGGAGGAATCAGAGAAGAATGGTGATAGTTGAGACAGAACTAATTGTTCTTGAAGTTTGGCAAAGATAGGAAGAGGGGAAATGGGGCGATAGTTGCCAGGAGTGGATGTGTCACCACCCTTGGGGAGAGGAAGGACTACAGCATGTTTCCAGGATGAGGGTACTTGGGTAGAAATAAAGGACAGGTTAAGGATTAAGGAGATAGGATAAGCAACTGCAGGAGCAGAAAGGTAGAGAAGTTTAGGATCAAGCTCATCTGGTGAGGAGCCTTTAGAGGGGTTGAGGGATAGGAGAGCATTAAGAGCTTTGTCAGGGGCGATACTAGAAAAGAAAAATGGGGGAGGGCTAGGCACTGGCTGAGGCGAAGGGCTGAAGTTAGTAAATGGCAATGGGTACAAGGAATTTAGATGAGACATGGTGCACGAGGTGTAGTAGGCATTAAATTCATTGGCCACAGAGCCAGGGTCAGAAAATAGGGAGTTATTTATTTTGAGAACTCGAGGTGGAAGGGGAGGGGGGGAGAGAACAGAGCATGAATTACCCTCCAGAATTTAGGTGGAGAGTTAGTGTTAGTCAGGAATGAGGAATTGAAATAATCAGACTTAGTCAGTCTAGTAGCTTTAGTACATGGATTGCGTAGCATTCTGTACTTGGCATAGTCATTTGGATGTTTAGTAGATTTGTGTTTTCTCCAGGGCCGATCATGCTTCCTGAAGCAGGCAAGTAGTTCAGGGGTGATCCAGGGGAGGTGAAGCCCATGGACTCTGGTCCATCTGAAAGGAGCAAAGACATTCCAGGTGGCAATGAATTTATCCTTAAAGTAGTCAAGTGCTTGGTCAACAGAAATGGCAGTAAAGAGAGCGGCCCAGTCGGTGGAAGCGAGTGCAGAGCTGATTGGGGTAAGGTCTAAGGATTTAAAGGACCGGAGCGGTATGATTTTTAGAGGGAGGTTTGGGGCGATGAACCTTACGTACAATGAAAATGGGGTTGTAGTCACTAAGGGCATCGGGGAGGAGACCATATTTAATGATGCGGTGCGGTTGGGTTGTGAGTGCCCAGTCAAGCAGGGTGTGATTTTGTGTTTTGGGATTAGGGCATGTGGGCTCAATTATAAGTTGAGTGAGGTTTAGAGCAGCGACATCATTGCATGGCTTGTTTAACTTGGGAGACAACCAATTTAGATTCATGCCACCCATTATGAAAAGTTCACCAGATTGTGAGAGGGAGGTAATATTTGCAAAGAGTTCAGTCGTGACCAAGGGTTGAATGCTTGGGCGGCAATAGATGCCAGTCACAAAGATTAGGATTGAGAAAGGAAGGGTAATGCAGGTGACAAGGGCTTCATAGGTAGATGGGATGGATACAGATAAGGTGGTAGTAAACTGCAGTGAGGACAGGATATACATGACCACTCCCCCTCCATGACCCAATCAATCTTGTCTAGAGATGGAATACCCAGGGATAGCAATGGCACTGTCAGGGGTGCTTTTTTGAGCCATGTCTTGGTAATAATTAGGATGTCAGGGGTGTGTGAAATCATAAGAGTTTGTAGGAGGTCAATTTTAGGTAGCAGGCTGCAGATGTTCAGTTGGAGGAGCTTCAACCCATTAGGGAGGATTGTAGTGGGAGTGGGGTTTGTAGACATGTTATTTGGGTAAGGAGGCAGGGTAGGAGAAGAAATAGGGCCAGGATTTGGGTGGATGTTCACTGATGAAAGAAGGAGGAGGGCAAGGATGAAATAGTGAAGTTTAGGACTTTTGTCATTGGAGAAGGAAATACATAAGGGAGGGGAAGGGGGGATGGGTGGAGTGAAGGAAATAAGGAAACGAAGAACAGCAAAGTGACTAGAAAGTGAAAACAGAGATGCTGGAGGGTAGTAGGGAAAGTGGGGTCTGCTTACAAGAGGAGCTGTAGGGGTGATTGACAGAATGAAGGAGGTATCTGGAAGGGAAGGGGAGAAAGAAGTGGCAGTAGGTGTAGAGGAGGAGACTGGGATAAGGGTAAGAACCAGGAAGGGTGTGAATAGGAGGGAGATGAAAACCATTCTGGGTAGGGTAGTAGAGTCTTTGTACAGGCTTACAGATTCAGATCACACCACTGATTGTTAGGACGTTGATAATTTGCTTTAGGTATGAATGACCCAGGACTAGGAGTAATAGGGAAGAGTAGTGGGTAGAGGATTGCAACCTACTTGTGTTGTTGCCCTCTAGTGGCTTTACACTATAATTTGTAAATGGAAAAGTAGAAAAAAAAATAAAAATCAACAAATCACTGACAAGCCAGTACAGGTTATGCAAATGCTGCTCTGCACTGAACAGTGTTTCTCTGCAGTCTTATGCCCTAGTCCAGTGATTTCAGCACTGACTTCAGCGTTGGGCAGGAAACTAGTGTCAGCACTGTGGGCCATCTGGAACCTTTCAGTTCCCACTGGGAGGAAGGCATTAAAATTCTCTTTCCCTTGTTCTGGGTCCAGGATCAGATGTTACTACTTATGGGCCAAGGAGGAGCGTGGGCAGCAGGTGCCTTCTCAGCCTGTCCTAGGCAGGCGGTAGCTTGTGGAGGGAACCGCATCAGTGGTACCAGCCCAGTGGGCTCCAATCAGCATGAGAGAAAGGAACAGAAGAGATGGCAGTTATAAGCCTTGGTGGAGGTCTAGGGGAAGGGGTCAGAGCAAGGAGGGTTGAGAGAAAAAAAATTAACAGTTGAAAGAACATGGGATTATGGGGAGGGGGGCTCAGTTACAGACTCTGGCTACGTGCTAGCAACAAATTGCAGCACAGAGTTCAAACAAAGGGTGTTAAATGGGGGCATGTATCTGACCTGAAAAGTTTGGTGCCAGGTCCTAGGGGCAGGTCTAGTAGCCAGAAAGATTAGAACTGCAGAAAAAGTCTTAAACTTTAAAAGAAAGGTTCAGAAATTACCATCAACAATCTAATACACAATGTAATCACTGTGCAACTTAAAATTGGTTCTGAAAATCAACTCTACAGTCCATTTGAAGAAACCCTAGTGGTAGGACTCTTATAAACAATACAAGAAAAAAAAAAAATAAACAAATCACGGACAGGCCAGTGCATGTTACGCAAATGCTGCTCTGCACTGAACAGTGTTTCTCTGCAGTCTTATGCCCTAGTCCAGTGATTTCAGCACTGGCTTCAGTGTTGGGCAGTAAACCAGTGTCAGTGCTCCGGGCCGTCTGGAACCTTTCAGTTCCCACTAGGAGGAAGGCTCATAAATTCTCTTCCTCTTGTTCTGGGTCCAGAACCAGATGTTACTTTATGAGCCAAGGAGGAGTGTGGGTAGCAGGTGCCTTCTCAGCCTGTCCTAGGCAGGTGGGTTGCTTGTGGAGGGGACTGCATCAGCGGTACCAGCTCAGTGGGCTCCGATCAGCTATATGGGCAAAGGAGGAGGAGTGTGGGCAGTAGGTGCCTTCTCGGACTGTCCTAGGCAGGTGCGGTGCTTGTGGAGGGGACCGTGTCAGCGGTAGCGGCTGAGTGTGCTCCAATCAACTTTATGTGCCAAGGAGCAGTGTGGGCAGCAGGCGCCTTCTCGGCCTGTCCTGGGCAGGTGGGTTGCTTGCGGAGGGGACTGTGTCAGCGGTACCAGCCCAGTGGACTCCAGTCAGCCTTATGGGCAAAGGAGGAGCGTGGGCAGCAGGCACCTTCTTGGCCTGTCCTAGGCAGGCGGGTTGCTTGTGGAGGGGACCGCGTCAGTGGTACCAGCCCAGTGGGCTCCGATCAGCCTTGTCAAAAAAGAACTGACAACAATATTAACAAAAGCAAAACCAGCAGTACAACAAGGGGAATGATGGACAAAAATACCAGTCTTGTCCCACGTACAAGGACCTTGCCGTAGAAAACAACCAGCTACAGGAATGGAAGGCCAAAGTCCAATCCCTCACATTGACACTTCCAACTAAGTCCATAGAGGCCATCCCGTCTGCACCCCAGTGGAGGAAGATCCCGATGGGTGTGAGCAGGCCAAATCCCCATACTCTGAAGCAAAATAGGCAAGGCAAATTATATTTATCTGGTGCCCAATCCCTGAGGCTCTGGGCACCATGGAACAAAAGGTAGGGTAGGTACAACATGGCATACAATAAAACTCATATAAATACATAAATAAATCTCAGCATGACTAAAATATTACAATAAAATTAGAGCAGGTTAGTCACACTTGTCATGGAAGGCCAAGTGAAAAAGATGGTCCTTTAGCCCCTTTTTAAACAGCTGGACAGTTGGGGTCTCCCTGATAATAGCTGGCAAACTGTTCCACAGGGTTGGTCCGGTGACATTAAATGCATGGTCGCCTGATGTTTTTAACCTGACTCTGGGAACATCAAGGATGCCCAGAGTTGAAGAATGGAAGGAACAGGCTAAGCAGGCAGGTGTTAGGAGATCAGCCAGATAGCCAGGGCCCAGTCCTCATAGGGCCTTATAGGTGAGCAAGCCCACCTTGAAGAGGATCCACCACCTGACAGGCAGCCAGTGCAGAACCTGCAGGACCGGAGTCACATGATTGGACCTTGACAGGCCTGTCAGCAACCTAGCCAGTGCATTCTGCACCAGCTACAGTTGGCAGAGGGTCCATCCAGTGACCCCAAAGTAAAGAGCATTGCAGTAATCTAGGTTTGAAGTCACAGAGGCATGCACCAGTGATGGCAGGTCTTTGGGCAGAACTAGGGGTTTAATCCTGGAGAGGTTCCTCAAGTGGTAAAAAACACTATTTACCATAAATGACACCTGAGCTTCAAGTGTCAATCTGCTATCCAGAATGATGTCAAGATCCCACACCCTAGGAGAGGCCATCAATGGGGTGGGTCCCAGAAATAATCCTGTACCCATTACAGAGGCACTCCCATCGCAGATGGTTCGGGCAGTTGATTCCAACCCTAAACCGGAACTGGATGAATCAGATTGATGGTGTCAGGCCCTAGTTCGCATCATCACCACCCTAGTGACTGGTGATTCTGGCTGTCCAGGCACAGAAGTGCTGGTAGGGGGCCACCAGCTTGAACTGCTTCTAGATACGAGCACCGCTGTTTCAGTAATACATCAGGAAAACCCACAGCTATCCTGCTGGTCAACAGGAAGAGCAACCTCTGCCTGTATCTTTGAAGGGACCGTAGTTACAATGTACTAGTCCATACCCATACCAAACACTATTGGTATTCTGGAAGTCAAACACAGGTTCAACCTCATGTCATTACATCATCATCAAAACATCTTGAGAAGTGATTTTCTTGGACACTATGGCTGTGTAGTGGATCTAGCCAACAGACTATTACTGCAAATACTAGGCCAATGCCATATGATTTGTATTTCTGACTCACACATGATAACAGCAGTAAGGCCCAACAACATGGAGTATGATGTCATCCTTATGCTCCAGCACCACAGGCTTTTCCTTCAGCTGAAGCCAATTTTGGCAAAGCGGCAAGAAGCCTTTGCCAAACACAAACATGACTGTGGAAAACTGGACACTTTCATACAAGTCTTTGGTAAGGTGCCACCATGCAAAAGACAATACCCTTTTCCCACAGAAGCAAAGCCCTCATTGAGGGCCACAATTGATCCCCTTACAGAGCGAGGGATCATCAGGCCTTGTGCATCTACAATCAATTCTCCCATCTGGCCAGTAAAAAAAGCCCAACAGTTGGAGACTTACCATTGACTACAGAAGACTTAATCAAGTCACCTCTAACTGTGCACCCACAGTGGCATCTACCCCGAATGTACTAAAACTCCTAAAACCTGAACACCAATGGTTTAGCACCTTGGACATTTCTAGTGGTTTTTGGTACTGCCATTGGCTCCTGAGAGGCAACACAAGTTTGCCTTTACATTTGAAGGATGTCAATACACGTGGAATTGCCTCTCACAGGGATTCCACAACAGTTCGTCCCTTCACATGAGGGATGCAATATGTGGATTATCCACACCAGAATGCCTCCTTCAATATGTAGATGACCTACGTTTGGCCACAAAAGGCCTAAATAAACACCTGGAGTTGCTAGAGGTGCTCCTAACCCTCCTATAGAGGGCAGGTATCAAATGCAATCCTGCAAAAGTACAATTGTGCCTACCAGAAGTTTAATTTCTGGGCCTGTGCATTAGCAAAAAGGACAGGAGCCTGGCCTTGGACAAGGTTCAAGGTATTCAAGCTCTGCCACTACCTACCAGTGTGGCCACTCTGAGATGTTTCCTGGGAATAGTTAACTATTACAGGGATTTCATATGCAATTTTGCACAAAAGGTCACACACCCCGTATGAGTTTTTGAAGAAAGATATCCCCTGGCAGTGGGGACCTGAACACACAAATGCTGTCACTTCTCTAAATCAGGCTTTGGCCTCTGCCCCAGCATTGGTCAACCCAAACCCTGACCTCCCATTCCATTTGGAAACTGTCGCTATTGAGATAGGAATGGCAGCAGTCCTGGCACAAAACTCAAATGGCACCCTCAGGCCTAATGCGTATGATTCAAGGACACTGTACCTTGTGGAACAGAAGTACTCTCTTTGTGACAGGAATCTGTTGGCAACCTTTTGGGCTATTAAACACTTTGCCTACCTAATATGGGTCTACCCTATCATGTTGCACACTGACCACACCCATACAAACTTTGTGTTGACTGACAGGATCAAGGATGGCAATGTGTCCAACACCAGACTCACATACTGCTCCCTCCTACTATAGGATAGAAAAAGCACCGTGCTTCTCACCAAAATGCCCTCCATTTTGGTGCATGACCTTCTATACCAAGGAGACTCACATGAGTATGGCCTAGAGCCACCCAACCTATCAGAATCAGGTCCTTTGTACCCTGCCACAGAAAGCAACATAACAGACAATGGGTTACACTGTGTCTTCACAGATGGATCTGCCTCATACAATGGGGAAGAACAAAGTTGCAGGTTTTGGAGTCCTTGTCAGTCCTCCAGCAGAAGACACCTTTGAAGTGTCTAGGAAGTGCAAAATCCTGTCTGCACAATATGCAAAACTAGCAGCAGTAGCCTGTGCCCTGGAGGTTATCCAAGGCCCAAGAGGTGAACATACCATCATTTTCTGATTCCTCGTTTGTGTGTAATTCCCTCATAGAGTTTCTTCCCTTTTGGAAGACTCATGAGTTTGCCTCTTCAGAGGGCACCCCTGTTAAGTACAGGGAACTCTTCATTTATCTATTTATTGAATTTTGATAACTGGGTAGGCCCACTGAGACAATACAGTCCCTTTTTCAGGGGTGACTTGGAGTGAACAATCAACATATAAGTACATCATATAGGTGAGCAGTATAAACAACAAACATCTGTTACAGTAATATACAAATACAGGTACAGTTGCAAGGAGGCCTTAGCTTTAGACTTTATAACAACATACCAAACTTGCATTAGGCTAAGTGCAATAACGTAATCTGAGTTGGAGGCAATTATCTGGAAGTACTCATAAGCACTAATTGAAATACAATAGATGCGCTAGCCCATATGGAGTCAAGAGATCATTTACTTTGTCAGACTTGCTGACAAACTGAGATTCAAGCTGTACATACACAAAGTCAAGGCCCACTCCAAAACTGAACCCTTCCATGACCAAAATGATCGAGTAGGCACTTTGGCTAAATATGTAGCTTGAGGGGTGGAGGTATGGATTATGCCTCCTCCGCCTGTCACTCTGCCACACCCAGTGGCAGCTCAGAAGAGGACCAAAGAGGTCCCCCTGGATCTTCATGCTGTACAAATGGCTGATCTAGAGATAAAAGAGGTATACATGTACCTCTCAAAAGACACAGAAAAAGAAATGCCTGTAAACAAGCCATTCAAGAGACACTCTGAGACACTTCATCTTTCACAGGATCAGAAACTGGTCCTTTACCATAAATCTCCATGGCACTCAGATCAGAATTTATTCATCAGATCCATGACACCCCAACTGGTGGACACCAAGGGGTGGACAAAACCAAACAGAAACTCAAATCTGTAGGGTGGTGGCCTGGTCCGTCAACAGATGTCCAGCACTATGTGGATAACTACATCACCTATACGCAGAACAACCCAATACCAGGCAAGAAAATGTCAAATTACTCCTGCAGAGACAAACAGGTCCTTGGAATACACTTCAAACTTATTTAATTGGGCCCTTGCTTAAAACAAGCAAAAACAACAGGTACTATATGTGCTTGTAATCACTGACCGCTTCTCTAAATGGGTTAAAGCCTACCCATGCAAGGCAGCTATGACAAAGGCCACAGCCAGAATTCTGGTGGAACAAGTACTACCTCTCAAGGTAGACTCTGACCAAGGGATCACTTTCACAGGACATTTAATGCAGGAATGTTTGGTGCTATTGGGAGCTAGCCAAAGGTTTCACATAGCATACCATCCTCAGTCATCAGGACAGGTAGAGAGATCAAACAGGTAAATAAAGTTAATGTTGTGTAAGAGAATCCTAAAATTTGGGTACTCTATTGCCTTTACTTCAGATGACAATAAGAGCTACCCCATCTGCATCTACCATGTATACACCTTTTGAGGTAATGACCAGTAGGCAAATGAGACTACCAGAACATCTGTGGATTGATCTCAACACCCCACTGCAGACAGACTGTTGACAGATACTTATATTGCAAAACTGCAAGACAGTCTTCTACAGGGAAAGGGAACATTTTTTAACAGCACACTAAGCCGAAGCTTGTCTCCAGATGTGGCCTGGGAGCACGAGGAAGTTAAGTGACTTGCTCAGGATCACACAGTATGCACCTAGGCACCTCTTTGGGTGTGATGCTCCCGGACACTCTTTCCAGGCATAGAAGCCCAAGGCACAACCGATCTCCAGAGGAGGATTCTATGGAGTTCAACCAATGGAGGTCCCTCGATCATTCTTCTGGGTCCCCTCCTGGTTCTATACAGGCTGTGGAGGAGGGTGCCTCTGTCTCTTCAAGCCTCACTGTGGCAGAAGCCCCTTCTATGGTGCCAGAGGCACGGTCTGACCCCCCCCAGGGGCCAGGCTGGGAGCACCATCTTGGCAATCACCACCTCGGAGGTGAAGGCTCCTCTGGTGTCATGGCCTGCACCTACCAGGCCCAGCCCTATCACAGTTGCCTCGGATCCTGGAGTTGTTCACAGCTCCAGTGATTGGTGTGGCACCACAGGCGGTACTGGGCTGTCTCGTGGTGTCACTTGTGGTGCCGGGAGTAGGAGAGCCTTAGGGGTGGGTCTACTGGAGGTCCTCTGAATCTGCTCCTCTTTTGAGAAGGATGATACAGAGGTAAATCCAGACTGGCTGCCCGATTCTTCAGAATCCCAAGGCTCTCCTTCACCCCTCACCACTGCACCTTCTAAACCTCCTCTCCCTTCGGAGCTGGCTGTGTTAACCAGTGCCAGTCTTGGCACTGCCTGTGGCACTGGGAGCCTCTTCTGGGCTGATGGTGGCACTAGAGGGGCCACTGGTGTTGGTATGGACTCTGAGCCAGGAGGGATTGAGTCCCCAGGCCCTGGTGAACAGGCTGGCTCTGTTCCCAAAGCTGCTCAGTCACCTGGTTCCCTCACCAGCCTACCCCCTGGGGGGCTGGTAGGTGAGATTGAGCCCTTATTGTTGGGTTTGAGGAAAAGGTCCTCCACAGAGGCCGGAGAGGTGCGGAGGTGAGGTGAGGAGCAGCAGTCTTCCCTGTTAGTCCTCTGAGGCTCAGGAAGGAGCTGCATCACCGAGTCTTTCTTCTCCCCCTCATTGTCCCTGAGCGAGACCTTATTGCAGGAGGCTAGGGGACACCCTTCTGGATCCAATGGCCATGGTTGCCTCACAAGGGAGACTCCCCTTCAGAGCTTAGGCTGGACCATTTCAGTCTGGTGAGCAGTCAGTTGCAGAGGGCATCATCTTTCACAGAGGTATTTATCCCCTTTACCTCTGCCCTCCGCTCCCTCCTTCCTGGGCCACTCAGGTCCTATGGTGCCACTGATCTGGGAACAGTTCAGGGCCTTGGCTGCTGATTTCCCCCATTATGTAAGAGCCATGGACGAACAGGTTTTTCACCTGTCCCTCCAGCAGCAGCCTGACTCGAACTCCTCGGATTTGTCAGCCTTCCCATCTTCCTCCCCCAAGGAAGAGGTTCCCTCTGTCCACCTGTCCTCAGACACTGACCAGACCTCTTAGGAGGGGCAGTCCTCTATAAAAGGCTTGTGTTGCTTTGAAACACCTTACAGGTAATCAGACTCGCAGTGCAACTAACAACAGCCTGCAACTGACACTGTTGCTTTCCAGACCTGTGAACTTGTAACTGTACCTGCCAGTATTGTGCCGTTGTGCCACTCTGCTAAGCTACACAAGCTGCAAATCCGGTACCAGTCTCCCATTAACATCTCCCGCAGAACCAGCCACCAAGTGAGAGAGGCAGTCATCAGGACCTTGCGTCAGCAGAGAAGGAGGGCAGTCCTCTACAAAAGGCTTGTACTGCCTTGAAACACCTTACAGGTTCTCAGACTGTCAGTGCAACTAACAGCCTGCAACTGACACTATTACTTTCCAGACCTGTGAACTTGTAACTGTACCTGCCAGTATTGTGCCATTGTGCCACTCTGCTAAGCTGCACAAGCTGCAAATCTGGTACCAGTCTCCCGGTAACAGCTTCTGCAGAACCAGCGACCAAGTGAGAGATGCGGCAACCAGGACCCTGTGTCAGCAGAGAAGGAGGGTCAGTCCTCTACAATATGCTCGCATTGCTATTGCGTGAGCATGACAGTGGGAGCATAAGTAGCGCGAGCGTCACTCGGTATAGAAAAATGTATTTTTAAGTTCTATCTACCCTGAAGTGGGGGAAAGTAAGTATGAAGTTTGAGGACTATAATACAAAACAGTTCTAATTTGTACTTTAAGAAAATAAGACTTAGTAGAAAGTGAGTCCTTATAACTACAGAACCTTCTGATAATCTACAAAAATGTTGAAATGTCTGGTACAGTGTGTCTTGTTTAGTATAATAGTCTATCAATCATTGTAATTTGGAAGTTTAGGCCAGGAGGTTGCCACGTCTCCTGAAAAGCTGCAAAATAAAGTTGCAGTATGGTCATTAATAGTACTGTACCATCTGACCCTGTAACAACACATAGAGCAAAAAGAAACAACTTTACCAAAAACTGGAGTTTGTTTAACCATGTGAAATGTTTGTATCCTAAAGTTAGAGGTTTGAACTTAAACTGTACATTATCAGTCTATTCAGTTGCTAACAGGTGATGTGGAAATTAATCCAGGCCCTCATATGACAACAAAGCCGGTCTTAAAAAGAGTATTAGAAAATGCCAGAAGCATTATAAATAAAATACAGGAATTCAGGATATGGGCACAGTATCTGGAGCCAGATATTTATTTATTTATTTAGCTTTTGTTTACCGGGTAAGCACACTAGACAAGTATTATGCCTATTTTCAGGAACGACCCGGGAGAATACAACATGAGGAACAACAGTCAAAGAGACATGGCAAAGAGAGTACAGTTTTTTGCCACAGTAAACAAACATGTGGGAAATACATCATTTGACGCTAGGGAAAACATATAGTAGTAAGCACATTTGAGATTATACACTCTAGACTAGCTAGTTCAACTGACAGATATATACAGGTCATCATACATAGGAGTGGAGCATAGCTTAAGGACTGGATTGGTCATAATATAACTTATAACATTGTTGTATACACCCCCTAGGCTAGTTGGATCGTGGACAGGTATATACAGCTCATCACATTTTTCTAAATATGCACATGTTAGACAGAAACAAAAATGCTTGGTAGTACAAGTTTCTACCAAGTGACCAAGGTGCAATATGTCATGGTTAGCCTGTGACCGTGGAGCAATAATGGGTGTGAAAATGCCCAAGACTTTTTAAGCAGGAGTAGTCAGAAGTCATTGATACAGTGGGGAAAATATCTCCAGGAATTCAATGGAGACATCCTGGGGAGGTTCAGACAAAACAATTTGACACTTTACTCTAGGGAGGTTTGGGGCAGTCACACTCTGATGCTAGTTTTAGGAAACCCCACAGGGAATTTCGAAAACTCAGATAGGAGGGGGCAGCTCAGATATCCACAGGCAGCGAATTCCAGAGTCTGGGCGCACTTATGGCAAAGTCAGACCCCCATGAGGTCCGGGTAGAGGGACTTTGAGCATCCCTGATGTGAGAGACCTAAGTTGGTGAGGGGTGGGATTCAGTTTAGGCAGAAGCTGGGCCAGCCCTGAGGGTGCTAGTTCTGATCACTTTCCCAGAGAGGCATCCCAAACCAAAATCAAGGTATGTAGCTGGTGAGAGACAGCAGAGTTTCTCATATAGCTCACAATGGTGGGTGAGTCGGGGGGGCAGCCATAGCAAAACGACAAATGTTATTGTAAGCAGTGTACCACCAGGTGAGATGTGTCTTTGGAGAGCAAGCAAATAGGTGTAGCCCATAGCTGAGGGAGGGAAGGAGCACACCCTTCGCTAGGGCAAGCCTGGCTGCCGGTGTAAGGTTATACTTGGCCCTATAGGCCAGACCCAGTTTGCAGTTTGCCACCCTACAGATGTTAAGGATATGATTACCCATGTCAAGTTGGGGGTCAAGTGTTACCCCCAGATATTTGATGGAGCTCACTATGGGTAGTGAGGATCCATCTGCGCTGGTGACTTGTAAGCAGGCCGATGAGGCTTTAATTTTAGCCATTGAGCCAGAGAACATAGCCTGTGTCTTTTTCAGGTTCAGGACCAGCTTGTGACTAGTAACCCATGACAATACCCTGTTAAAGTCATCGGTCAGGTTCTGGTTTAGGGTAGTGGCATTCTGGGAGTGAGCCAGAATTACCAGATCATCTGCATACATGGTGGCGCTACAGCTGGTAGTAACTATGGGTAGTTGACTGATGAAGAAGGAGACGAGGAGGGGACCCAGTACCGAGCCTTGAGGCACTCTGGAGGTCACCGGTAGGGGCTCGGAGAGGACTTTATTGAAGCAGGTACGCTGCTTTCTGCCATGTAGATAACCCATTAGCAATTTCATGGCATGGGAGGAGAGGCCAAGTGACCACAACTGTGCACCAAGCAGTTTGTGGTCAACGAGGTCAAAGGCTTTGGACAGGTCGATAAATATTGCACCAGAGAGTTTGCCCTGGGCCATGGCTGTCCGGATACTTCATGCAAATGAGATTAAGGCTGTGGTGGTGCTGTGTCCCTTACGAAAGCTGTGCTGGGCTGGGGACAGAAGTTCATGAGAGTGGATATATTCCGAAAGCTGCTCAGCCACTACCTTTTCAAGGAGCTTGCTAAGGGTTGGAAGAATGGCAATCGGCCGATAATTGTCAGGCAGTTTGGGATTTCCTTGCTTCAGTACAGGGACAATCCTCGCCTCTTTCCAGATGTCTCGGATAGTCCCCAGACCAAGGGATAGGTTGAAGATAAAGGCTACTGGTGAGGCAATGTGTGCAGCACTAAGCTTAAGGAGTTTAGGCTTCAGGTTGTCTAGGCCAGGACTGGAGTACTGGGAGAGGCCAGCTAGGCATTTCTGCAAGTCCTGAACTGATACAGCCCAGAGGTGGAACATTTTATGAGGAGGGTGACCTTCCAGCAGATTGGAGGAAAGGGGGTGGGACAGAGCCTCATGAGGTGAGAAGAGGGTTGTGAAGGCAGAGAGGTCAGAGAAGTGATTATTAAGGGAGTTGGCAATAGTATGGGGATTATTGCAGGAGACTCCTTTTATGACCATGTCCGTAACCCCCGGATGGGAGGATCCACTGACAAGGGATTTAATATCTCTCCAGAACCTCCTGGGATTACTGGCAGAGCTTAGTAGGGCGGACTTGCAAAAGTCACTCTTTGCTGCCCTGATGGCCTTTTTGCACTTGTTCCTGAGGTGTCTGTACCTTTGAATAATCATGGGATCACTGGTACCTTTGGAACAAGTCCAACACTTATCCCTTTCCCGCATCTGGGCTAGGAGATTCCCATTTAACCAGAGGGTAGCGGACCCCCTCATACTACGGGTGACCTTGGAAGCATACTTGTCTTGCAAGGCCCCAAAGGTGAGAGGAAGTAAGAGGTTGCTGCCGAGTGGTCAGTGGCACCATACACCCCAGACCAGTTAGTAACTCTTAGGTCCTCCAGGAACTCCTCAGTATCGAATCTAGAGTAGTTTCTGACATGCATAATTTTGTGTGGAATTTTGGGGGTGGGAATTTTCCATACACAGAAAACCGGTGAGTTGTCAGAGGTGGAGTCAGATAATGTACCCACTGATAAGATCCTGTCAGGATGGTTAGACATGATCCAGTCCAGTAAGGTGCTGGAGGATCCATTTGCTGTCCGCCTAGTTGGTTCCTGGATGAGCTGGGTCAGGGCAAGGTTAGCAAGCAGAGGCTCAAACTGCTTAACATTACCACTATCCCAGTTAAGGTTTATATCCCCCAGGATTATGAGTTCGTTATCCCTGACTCTGGGACCAATTTTGTCCATGAGGTGAGTTAATCCAGGTAGCCCATCTCTTGGAGGATTATAGGTGCACACCAGGTGCAGTTTCTTTGCGTCCCCAAGTAGCAGTAGCACATGTAGCAACTCACAGTGGGACATGTTTGAATCCTGGTGGGCAATTTGGGAGATTTTTAAGTGACTCTTGTGGTAGATTAGTATGCCACCCCCCCTCTTGCCCCCAGTTCTGTCCAGTTGGGTGAATTCATGCCCAGTGAGTTCACAGGCAGAGTCAGGGACAAAGGGTTTCAGCCAGGTATCCATCAGTCCTAGGATGTCGGGTTTGTAGAGTGCAACCCATGCTAATAGCTCATCACAATTAGGTAGCAGACTCCTAATGTTAAGATGAGCTATTTTTAGCCCCTTACCCATGCCCCATATGGGAGGGTTTTGTGGGTCAGATTTAATGGGTCAGGGTTGGTTTCAATATCACGGCAGTAGTAGTGCAAGTAGGAGGCCAGGAGATACCACCTCCTGTGCACTTGACAACCTGGGAGTTTTAGCTTAGCGCTTTACCCTGCTTGTATACATAAGGCACCAAAGATCTAGACAGCAAGTAACACTGCAGTGCTTCTGAGATCACAAGGATATTGGAGAAGGTGTAGTCAGGGACCTCGTAGGTGGACGACCATCCCCAGTTGTCACCCAGTGTTATTGGGGGGGAGGTGAGCATATGCAACAAGGAGTGTCCCACTATAAGACCTACAAGGCCTATATCCCTGTGGATGACAGCCAGCACCATCTCTACCTTTAATATTTGAGTATCCTTATCCTCACTAGATGGATGGGAGGGGAACCACGTCCACATCTTGGCTGGAGGCATAGCACTAGCCTGTGAGATAATTATCAGTCAGCTAACAAGAACTGCTGTGAAGGAAGGAGAGATGGGTGTACTAAGGCTGGAAGGAAGTTAGTGAGATTTGTTATTGGTATGTGCCAAGTAAATAAAATAAGGCCTGCACAGTGCAATTTAAGGCTACCAGCTATGGACGGAGGGGCTGAGGTTTATTTCTGGGAAGGAGTTCCTGCCCTTGCCCTTTGTAAGCACACTTACCACCTGTCGACAGTTATACAAGGACAGAGTTTAGAGAGCCAACAACCAAGCAGTGCAAGTGGCGTTAGGATTGGTATAATAGTAAATACTAGCAAGGTTGTTTTGAGCAGACAGTGTAGCAGGACTGGGATAGTTAGGCCCTACACCTTTTGTCAGGAGTCTGGTATAGTGAGGCCCTACTCCTTTCGCTAAGGTCTCTATTAGCAGGGGCTGAGACAGGAGAGCCAGCAGGATGAGCAACACCTGTACAAGACTTAGGTTCTGACACAAGACAGAGCAGGGCAGTTTAGCAGACAGTGGTCGCAGAGAAGTAGGCCATCAAGATAATGTTGACAGGCAGTAGACAGTAGTGCGGAAAGACTAGGGTGCTCAGAATCTATCTGATTTGAGTCTGAAGGGTGGATGGCAGACACTGAGGGCTTCCTGTTTTCAGCTGCAGAGCTGTCGCACAGGCAGTTTTAAGGAAGTTGTCAGCCTGTTCAGTGAAGCTTAGGGGAACCTCAAACTACAACCTCCCATTGTAGCTGCACCGGGAAAGAAGTAGAATGATAATGCAGTCCATATTGCCCACGATTGAGTACAGTGATTTGTGTAGAAAGACCAAGAATCCCTCCAGAGGCAGGTCTGTATAACCTGCTAATGGAAAACTAGCCACTTTAAAAAAAAGAAAAAAAAAGTTCTATTACACAGTTGAAATGTGCTTAGTTCTATTTAAAATCTACTTGTAAAAAGAGCCAGATGGCTGAGGCAGGGGAAAAGTCCTGGCCAATCAGAGTGGGTTTGCTGGAAGCACCCGTGTTCCAATTGGCTGCGCTGTCCTGTACCTTCCAAGGAGCTGCAGGCGGGCGTCCTGGTCTTGGTCAGTGGCTGGCTGGGTGCTGGCCGACATGTGGGGGAGCTGAAGCAGCCCTATTCAAGGGCAGGCAGCTTCCAAGGAGCTGCAGGCGGGCGTCCTGGTCTTAGTCGGTGGCTGTCTGGGTGCCGGCCGACCGTGGGGGAACTGAAGCTGATGTTATGTTGGTGTTTGCCGCACTTACTACCGTGATTATTTGGGGGGGCTAGGATTTCCCTGCTCCTTTCCAGTGCCTCCCCCCTTGACTAGTTTAAATGCTCACCAATGAAGCATTTAAACCTAACACCTAGGATTCTGGTTCCCCTCCCGGACAGATGCAGCCCATCATGCCAGTATAGGCTTGCATCACTCCAGGTGGACCCCCAGTCCCTAATGAAGCCAAATCCCTGAGCTCCACACCAGTTTTTCAACCACTGATTGAATCCCATGGTGAGGAACACCCTAGCCTCTCCTATGCCATAGATGGGCAGCACCTCTGAGAAGGTTACCGTGCGTGCTACTTGACTAAGGCCCCTCCCCAATTCCATAAACTCTTCCTGCACTTCTCTAATCCCATTCTTAGCCAGGTCATTTGTCCCTAGGTGGACAATGACATCCAGCTCCCTCCCCTGTGAAGCTGCTCCAGCAATTCTGAGGATTCGCTCCCTGTTTCTCTAAGCCATGGTGCCAGGCAGGCACCTTACCTTCCTCTCCCCTTCCTCCCCCAGTTCTACCTTCCTAACAATGGAGTCCCCCACCAGGAGTTGTTTCCTTCCCCTGCAGGGTCCCCTGCCACCCTCCTGTGGGTCTCCTTTGTGGAGGTCCCCAGTATCCTCCTTGGTCTCCACTGCAGGTGCCTCCATAGAGGAACCACACTTTGCCAGAATGGCATAGGAATTGTGGAGATGGATGCACATCTGTTCCACCACCCTCACCCTCCCTGAGCCCACTGTGGTCCAACCGCTCCTCTTTCTTGGCAAACTCTGAGGCAACGGCAGTGGCACTGGTGGTCCGTGGATGGAAGAGGAGGTCCCACAAATCCTGGCCAACTCAGCCTGGAGATAAGCAACCTCCTCCCTCAGCCCAGAGAGGTGCCTGCAGATGGGACAACACCGCATCCTCCAGAACATCTCCCGGAAGACTGCTGCTCCACAGCCACTGCACTCCACCACTCCAATCATGTCTTATTTCTGGCCCCTTAACTGTTTGCAATCCTTACTCTTTCCTCTGTTTTTTTTCTCTCTCTCCTTACTTTCTGCCTGTGTGCCCTTTAAGCTCCTGATTGTCCTGTTCTGAGACAAGAGTATCCTATATTTCTCAGTAGACCACTTACTTGCTCAGAGGCAGACCTCCAGCAGCTAGAGGGGGCCGGAGAGCTACTCTTGCCCTTCTAGGATGGTGGGTCTTTGGTGGTTCTGTGATCACTCACTTCCTGCTCCCAAACAGGAAGTTCCTGTTGTCAGTCAAATCCTGTGCCTATAAAAATAGAACTAACTTTGGGTGGGGGGATGGAGGGAAGGGAAGGAGGGCAATATAGTCCCAGCAGAGAAGTCCAGTTACACAGCAGTCCTTTCTCCTGGTGTCTTCTGCCAAGCTATTAGCAGAATTTTTCTAAGGCAGTCTTTAAATGTAGCTTCCTTCCAGCTAAGCCACTCCCCCTACTTACTAGATCTTTCTACAAGTAATTTAAACCTCACAGCTATTAAGTCCTTTCAATCACCTGAGATTTACACCTAGATAACTGTTCAGATACCCATTCAGTTCAGTTAACTCAGAAAAACACACAAACTATTTGGCTGTCTCTTGGGCTCCCTTGACCTGTGGGTTCCTATAAACATAGATATTGACAGCAGATGGGGACCAAAGATCCATCTAGTCTGTCCTGAGTGCTACCCCTACTTAGAACTTCTTAGAGACAATCCCCTTATGCCTATCCCAAGCAGATTTGAATTTCTCTGTTTTGGAGTCAATGACTTCTGCAGGTAGGCTAGTCCATGGAGCCACCACCCTTTCTGTAAAGAAGAACTTACGCATGTTACTCCAGAACCTCCCTTCCCTTAATTTAATTTCATGGCCTCTTGTCCTTGTGGAGCTATTGATCAGAAAGAGTTCCTGGATAGGGACTCTGTTTATGTCCTTCAGGAACTGGAATGTCTCTAACATGTCGCCAGTATCTATGTGCTGCTCCAGTGAGTACATGTTGATCTCCCATAATCTGCTTTTGTATGACAATTCATGGAACCCTTGTACCATTTTTGTTGCCCTTCTCTATACTGCCTTTAGTCTATCCACATCCTTCCCAAGATAAGGCCTCCAGAACTATACTCAGTACTCAAGGCGGGGCTTTACAAGGGACTTGTATAGTGGCATGATCACTTCCCTCTTTCTACTTGGGATGCCCCTTGCTATGCATCCCAGCATTTTGCTGGCTTTTTGCACCTGCTTTTTCACACTGTCTGCCCACTTTTAAGTTATCAGAGATGATGATCCCAAGATCCTGCTCCTGTTTGGTGGCTGCTAGCTGCTCCCCTCTCAGATGGTAGTCTGTCCCTGGGTTGCTCCTGCCCAGATGCATCATCTTGCATTTTTTTGCACTAAATTTTAACTGCCACATGTTGGGCCATTTTTTCTAGCTTGAGCAAGTCACTTTTTATTTGTTCCATTCCCTGAGCAGTGTCCACTCTGTTGCAGATCTTTGTGTCATCTGCAAACAGACTCACCTTCCTGTCCAGCCCCTCAGTGATGTCACTTATGAAAATACTGAAGAGTAAAAGGACCCAAGACAGACACCTGTGGCACCCCGCTGGTCACCCTCTATCCCCTGATGCTGCCTCATTGACCATCACCGACTGGTTCCTCTGACTAAGCCAGCTCCTAATCCATGATACCACTTCCTGTCCCACTCCTGTATGTTCGAGCTTATTCAGTAGTCTTCTGTGTAGGACTGCGTTGAAGGCTTTACTAAAGTCGAGGTAGCTAACATCCATGGCTCCCCAGTCCACTAGCTGAGTAATCAATTTGAACAACTCAATCAAATTAGTCTGGCAGGACCTTCCCGCCATGAAACCATGTTGCCTGCTGTCTAGCTGTCCAGTCTCTTGAAGAGAAGGAACAGCAAGAGGGAGTCTGGCCTCAGGCTATGACCAAGTCAGCAGGCCTGTGGGACCAGGGATGGTGGCAGGATCCCTGGGTATGGGTGGCACATGTCTCCTGTGGAGGTCTCAGGAGTTCTACCAGCCAGCACCAGAAAACTGGATCTCCTAGGAAAGCCTTGAGGACCCCAGTGAGAAAGAGAAAGAGAACCAGGTGGCATACCAGGGAGAGTGGAGATCTGCACCTCGAGGGTGGTTGCTGGTATCCTTACAGATCTACTTCCACCAGGAGTAACTAGCAGAGATCAATTGTGAAATGAGTACTGTTCGTGATGGGCAACTGTATGTAAGCCTTTCAATAGAAATACTCACAAAAACAATAAAAACCTAGGCACTACAGTATGTTCCGCCTGGCAGGCAGCCAAAGAAAGGGTTGGTTGGAGATGGTGGCCTAGCAAGAGTTGGGGTCAGTAAGTCCCTGTGACAGTGGCCAGCCATGAGAGCCTGTAACATTTGGTCACTAGGGCTATCTGTACACTGTCAGAGGGAGGCAGATACAGCTGGACCTACTATCCACTTAAGTACTGTAATACTGTCATAATTCTGACATGCTGTTCAATTCAAAATTGTCCTTCAAGGGCAGGATGAGGCACAAGCAGGCATGGATTTGCCCCAGGGATAGTGCTTGCCCTACCTGGATGCAGGCCATACAAAAATAGTCTTGGGAGTCCCAGGACTCCAGGAACCCCATAGGGAGGTTAGGGATTCGTATAAATTGTGAAAATGTATTTGGACTAGATCCACTGAGATTGCCTGAAAAAGTGCTATTTCTGTAGGAAAACACAATGCAAAGTGACGAAGTGGGCAATTTGAGAATCGCAAAGATGAATTTCACAACTTCACCAGAACTTTGGCAGTGCAGTGAAACTTCGCAACATCTCTACTCTTAAATGCAGGGGTAAAAGTGGAAACATTAATGTGGGAAGTATTTCAAGTGAGATATGCCATGCAGATGTGGGGATAGAAATCAGAGCCCTAGTTAGCTTTGGATGGTACAGTGAGAAGAAGCTATTAATGTAATTAGGAAGGGATACCCCATCAAGTGAGCACTACCAGAAAAGCATTGCACTATAGTAAGCACTCACACAGACAGCGACTGGAGATTTACAGTGCTTGCTGTAAGTGCTCCCCTGGTCACTGTCCGTGGTTCTGGTGCATCACAAGGGCACCAGAATCTGGGAGGCTGGCTGAGCTGCTCCTGTGATGTGGAGGGCTGGGGCATAGAGCAGCTTGGCCAATGTAATTGGAGACCAGGGTTCAAATCCTGTTCTCCATTCATGTTACTCGCATCGGGACTTCGTTTTTTTTTCAAGGGACCGTGGAAACAGTATTCCACGACCCCAGAAATGTAACTTGCCCCGTGATCTGCTCCCCCCCATCCTTAAGTTGGGGTGATGCGGGAGGCAGAGACCCTCACATCAGATGAAGTGGGGAGTGGAGCCCCCCCTGCAAAATAAATCTGCGCTATTTTTGCCACGTGGCTCTTGACCGTGCTATTGTTATCATCGCTAGTCTGACCCAGTGCCTTAGGAAGAAGGTTATGGAGGAGTAATTGAAAGGGAAATGTCCTTGGATTGTGTAACTGCAGAAGCAAAGTAAATGTACCTAGTTTTTGATCCCAGCCGCATGTGTGGTCTCAGTTTGTGTGTGGTTTCTCGTTTACTGGTGCCCAGTGTACTGAGTCATGATGCCCCTATTGGAGCACCCCAGGCCCAAGTTGGTAGAAGTGCTTGTGGAGGTACACATTCTATGATGTAAAGTGGATGCTCCTCTGATGAGACTACCACCATATACCCCTAG
Organism: Neoceratodus forsteri; assembly: GCA_016271365.2. Taxonomy (NCBI): domain Eukaryota; kingdom Metazoa; phylum Chordata; order Ceratodontiformes; family Ceratodontidae; genus Neoceratodus; species Neoceratodus forsteri. The sequence continues at coordinate 322,923,807 of CM057450.1, read as the reverse complement.
ACAGTGGGGAGTGCCAGGCCATACAGATGGAAAAAGTGAAACAGGATCTAATCTGGCTAGAGTTGGGGACAGTGCAGGAAACCACATCCAGGCAGTAAAAAACTAGCAGGGTTATCTTAAGGCTAAAGCCAGTGACCAAGTAGGGTCAGCGGCCACTGATGCAGGCAGCGAATACTGGTAGACTGGGTGGGCCTAGTAGTCCTTATCTGTGTCAAATACTATCTTACTATGTATCTTGCTGAATACTTGGAGGCGAGATTTGTTGCAGATCAGTGCAATAGACCTGGGGCACAGTTTTGTGTGTGCATGTGTGTTTTTTTTTTGTCCAGACACACACTTAAAACTATTTACCACATCAAGTAAGTAAGCAATTAAAATAAAGCTTTATTTATATTTTGGTGCCCAATCCTGGAGGCTCTGGGCACCATTACAGATAAAAGCAGGGTTTAAGGCAACATTAACAATATAGTTATAAGTACTAAAACAATAACTTGTATAAAATCAATTTAAAAGCTATCTAAAAATGTTCTGTTATAAAGATAGGTCATCAGGCCCCCTTTAAATGCCTCCATAGAAACATAGAAACATAGACTTTGACGGCAGATAAGGACCGCTTGGCCCATCTAGTCTGCCCATTTCCCTACCTACAGGATAGGCCGCAGATCCTAGTTAACCAACAACTTATTTCTTCCTACCCCCCACAAGAATTGCCTTATGTCTGTCCCATGCATTCTTGAATTCTCCCACAGTTTTCGACCCCACAACCTCCTCAGGAAGGCTGTTCCATGCATCCACTACCCTCTCTGTGAAATAATACTTCCTTACATTGCCCCTGAACGCCCTCCTTCTATCTTTAAATTGTGTCCCCTTGTTCTTGCAAGTCTCTTTTTCTGAAAGATGCTACCCTCTTGGACTTCGTTGATTCCACTGAGGTACTTAAAAGTTTCTATCATGTCCCCCTCTCCCTTCTTTCCTCAAGGGTATACATATTAAGCTCCTTTAGTCTCTCCTCATACGGCTTCTCTTGCAGACCCTGCACCATTTTAGTTGCCCTCCTTTGGACTACCTCTATCCTGACTATGTCCTTGCAGAGATGGGGTCTCCAGAACTGGACACAGTACTCCAGATGGGGTCTCACCAACTGTCTGTACAGAGGGATAACAACTTCCTGTTTTCTGCTGCTGATGCCTCTCCCTATATATCCCAGTATACCCCCAGCCCTCCCTACTGCCTTCTCACATTGCTTGTTAACCTGAAGGTCATCTGATATGATTACCCCCAGGTCCCTTTCCTTTTTTGTTGTTGTTACTACCTCCCCACCCATTGTGTATTCTTCTCCTGGGTTCTTGTTTCCCAGGTGCATTATTTGCACTTCTTTGCATTGAATCCTAGCTGCCATACTTCTGACCATTCCTCCAACCTTACCAAGTCCCTTTTCATCCTTTCCACGCCTCCTTGTGTATCAACCCTGTTGCAGATCTTTGTGTCATCTGCAAAAGGCATACTTTCCTTCCAGTCCCTCTGCAATGTCACTGATGAAGACATTAAAATGACTGACCCAATACTGAACCCTGCGGTACCCCACTAGTAACCTCTCTTCTTCAGAGTGGACTCCATTTACAATTACCTTCTGTGTCCTGTTGTGCAGCCAATGTTTTACCCAGGCTACCACCCTGGGACCCACTCCCAGGCTGGTTAATTTGACTATTAATCCTTTGTGTGGGACTGTGTCAAATGCCTTGCTAAAGTCTAGGTAGGCCATGTCCACAGCCCCTCCCTGGTCCACTACTTTGGTCACCCAGTTAAAGAAATCTATTAGATTTGTCTGACATGACCTTCCCGCTGTGAACCCATGCTGCCTTGGGTCCTGTGCTCCACTGGCCTCTAGGTACTCAACTATTCTTTCCTTCAGAAGTGACTTCATCACTTTCCCTACAGCAGAGGTCAGACTGACGGGTCTGTAGTTTCCTGCCTCTGTCTTGGTCCCACTTTTGTGAAGGGGAATCACATCCCCCTTCCTCCAGTCCTTGGGTATCACACCATCCTCCAATGTTGGGGACTCCCTCAAAGATTTTGGTAGAGAGTTCCAGAGGTCCATCTCAGCCACCTTGAAGGAGTAATCCACTGAGGTTTAAAGTCTGGCCCTCGGAACAGCCAGGAGGCCCTCAGTGGAGGAGCGGAGGGAACATACCAAGATGGCTGGAGTAAGGACGTCAGACAGGTAGCCAGGGCCCAGGCCATATACAGCCTTATAGGTGAGCAAGCCCACCTTGAAGATGATCCTCCACCTGACAGGCAACCACTGCAGATCCCACAGGACCGAGGTCACATGGCAGGACTTTAGTAGGCCCGCCAGCAACCTGGCCGCAGCGTTCTGCACTAGCTGCAGTCAGCAGAGTATCCCTCCATTGACCCAGAAGTACAGAGCGTTACAGTAGTCTAGGCTGGAAGTCACAAATGTGTGTACTAGTGATGGCAAGTCTTCTGGCAGAATCAGGGGTTTAATTCGGGAAACATTCCTAGATGACAGAACCACTTTTGATGACACCTGAGCTTCAAGAGTCAGCCTGTTGTCACGGATGATGCCCACATTTTACACCCTGGGGGAAGCCAACAAAGGGGGTGGAGCCCAGAACCAAACCTGTTACCACCCTGTAGGCATCCCCATCATGCCATCAACCAGGCTCAATTACCAGCACCTCCATCTTCTCAGGGTTCAGCCCCAGCCAGTTTGAGGACATTCAGTCCTGAATGTCGGCCAGATATTTATTTAGCACTTCAATGGCACCTTCAGCTCCAGGGGCAAATGACATATACAGCTATGTATAGTCTGCATAGCAGTGGAAACCCAGACTGTATTGTCTAATGAACTCTCCCAAGGGCAGCATGTACACCGCAGACAGCATCGGCGAGAGGATCGAACCTTGAGGCACTCCACATGGCAGGGGCTTTGAGGAGGAGAAATTCCCCATCACCACTCGTTGCCTCCTGTCCAAGAGATCAGACTCAAACCATTTGATGACTGTTCCGGTTACTCCATCATACACTCTAAGGCAATCCAATAGTATAATGTGGTCCACAGTGTCAAATGCTGAGGAGAGATCGAAGAGATTGAAAATTGACCATTCTCCTCTATCCCTCGCGCTGAGGAGATAATTTTGCACCCGAACTAGTGCTGTCTCTGTGCTATGCCTAGTTCTGAAACTGACTGGAATGGCTCATAGATGTCAAAGGCTGAGAGGTGCACCTCGAGCTGCAGAGCCACTACTTTCTCAACAACCTTCCCTAAAAATGGGAGGTTGGAGATAGGTCTATAATTCACCAGGACATCAGGGTGGAGTGATGGTTTCTTCAGAAGGGGCCTCACCAACACCTCCTTCAAGGAGTTGGGGAAGCACCCTTCTGACAGTGAGCATCGGACTATTTTGGCAAACACTGGACCAATGGTCTTGGCCCCTCCCACTAGGAGATGGGTCAGGCCAGGGTCCAGTTCACCACATGTGGGCCGCAGCTTCAAAATCACCTCAACGACCTCAACCACCTCAGCCAGCTGAAACTCCCCCCAGACTATAGGAATGCCTCTGCTCAGACCAGTCCGGCCACTGTGGGACAAATTATGTTCCTCTGGGGAGATCCCTGCCCTAATAGCGGACACCCTGTATGAGAAGAACAGAGCAAACACTTCACACAATGCAACTGAAAATTCTCTTTTTGGCTGTAGACAGACTGGATGTAACAGTCTGTCTACAGTCCAAAATAGCTGAGCTGGTCTGTTCTTCCCAGCAGCAATCTCCCTGGACAGGGATTCTGCCTTCTTACGGTTGATTGTCCCCTGATAATCAGTATAATCATAATAATTTCTCAGGGCCAGTCTGTCATCCACGGACTGCGCTCTCCACCAGCAATGCTTCAACTTCCGACCCCTGGTCTTCATCTTATTTGGAGCCCTATCAAACCATGGGAGTCTCAAGCAAGAAGGCCTGGGTCATACACGGACCAGTGCGATGGTATCGAATGCCTTGGTTACAGCCCCATTATAGGTCACCACCATCTCACCCATACCAATCGCACATGCAGCATCTACCATCGCCAAAAGTCCCTCTGGGGATAATCCCCTTAAAGAGTGATAGCAGATCATCTCAAAGGAGGGGGGCAAACAACAACTCCACCGTGCAGTGATTGGACCAAATGGTCCAATCAATACTGATGTCAGTCGCATCAAGCCCCAATGAGAATACCAGGTTCAAGGTGTGGCCATGTTGGTGGGTCGCAGAGGTAATTATCTGTGTCAGGCCCAGAGATGTCATTGTCTGGAGGAGGTCATAACAGAAAAGCGAGAATTTGTCTTGATCTAGGTATTGAATTCTCCCAGGATTAGCCATCTAGGGAACTCCAACACCCTATCGGTGATGAAGTCTGCTACCTCCTGCAGAAAATATCTCCCCCCCACATCTCAGAAGACAGTAAATGAGGAGAATCCTGCAACCTGCACCTGGACCCCCACGCACTGCCACAAATTCAAATGATGAGGTAGAACCCACTGGGTGTACAGAAAAGTTCAGTCTGGATCTAAAACAGATGCCCATTCCCCTGCTTCTGTGTTCCCTTCTCGGGCAGTGCATCAGCGAATACCTGGCGGGGACCAACGCCTCCAGTACTGGCCCAGCAATGTCCCCCAACCAGGTCTTAGTGGAGTAAGCCAGGTCGGCAGAAAAAAAACCAAGACTGCCATAATAGCGGTTTTGTTCCTCATCAACCTGGCATTGCACAGCACCACCCAAAGGGGACTAGCAGAGACTGCAGGCCCTCTAGCTACCTCACCACACAGTTGGGTGGGAGCCCTGGGGACAGGAACCAAACATGCTGGGCCCCTCCTGAGGCTTTGTCTAGCTCCAGGGTGTCTCCTATTCCAAACCACTCATATTATTCACCTCCACTATACTAGCAGCACCCTGCCACATGCTCCTCAGTCCCCTTTCAATATCCACCTGGCGATGTCTCACCACTACTGCCGGGAGGGAAAAGTCCTCAAAGGGGGTAGAGGTCACGCAGCAGGGTCCGAGATCTAAACATATTTTCTACTCTCATACACTCAATAAATTTCAATTAAAACTCTCAAGCTTATTAATAGGAAAGAAAAACCTAACATAATCACACATTTAACCATCCATATTCTAAATATAGAGTCAAAGCCCCTAACTACAATCATACTATACTCACACAATAATTACTCCTTTACCTCCCCCCAACCCTCACCATGCACCAACAGTTAATAAATAAAATATAAATGACATATAATGGGAGAATCAGATGTTAATGCAAGTGTACAAGCAGGTCTACTGTGGAATAAAGTTCTGCTCCTGTTTGGAGCTAAAAGCTGGTTGCCATCCAAAGTCTTAAAACTGGGGTAATTTGGAGTCTCACTAGTAAGGGAGCTAGTTTTTTTTACATTCAGTGACTGCTGGTTTGAGTGGAACCAGTGTTGGATGTCGTCAAAGTCACTCTTTAGTGTTAACTCCAGCTCAGGGACCGAGGCAGTGGAAGGGAAGAAAACTGTAATCTGCTTACATGTGAATGTGTGTGGTGACATGGGGAGAGGGGAGTTCATTTAAGATGTGGAAAAGGACTGGGTCCGCAAATGGAGTCCTGGGAGACTCTGGGTTTGATACGCAGGTGTTGGATAAGGTATCATCAACCTGGACTGACTGGAGCTAGCCCAAGAGGTCAGAGCAGAACCACTTGACTGCCAAGTCAGATAGACCCACAGTCACTAACTAATCTAAGGGAAAGGGTGGGACACAGTATCACAGGACTTTGATAGGTCTATGAAAATGGCTGTAGTGAGTAGGCCTTGAAACATAGAAACATAGAATCTGATGGCAGATAAGGACTGCTTGGCCCACCCATTCTGCCCATTTATCTCTACCTACAGCATCACCACAGACCTTAATTGCATTGTGGCTTTTTCTCCTTCCCTCTTTCCTTCCATTAAGATTCCCTTATGCCTAACTCTTGCATTCTTGAACCCCACCACAGTTTTCATTCCCACTACAACCACTGGAGGCTATTCCAAGAATCCACTACGCTTTCTGTGAAAAAGTACTTTCTCACATCTCTCCTAAATCTACCTCTTCCAGCTTTATTGCATGTCCCCTTGTTGTTGAGCTCCATGTTGTCTCCCCCCCCCCCACGTGGCTAGTTTTCCATTAGCAGGTTATACAGACCTGCCACTAGAGGGATTCTTGGTCTTCTGCATAAATCACTGTATTCATTCATGGGCAATATGGCCTGCATTATCATTCTACTTCTTTCCCGGTGCTGCTACAAGGGGACTTGAGTCTGAAGGGTGGATGGCCACTAACTAAGCTGCTCCTGCTCTCCTTGTTCCTCTTCTGCTGTATTTTCTCATCTAGGTTTTAAGTGAGTACCTAGGTGGGCAAATTTCTTGCCTAGAAAATATTGCACTAATACAAATCACGAGACCACTCAATCTGGGACCATGGCTCTCCTTATTGTGTTTTTATTGCTCCTAAGGTGCAGAGTTTTCAGCAATACAGTGCAATTCGAAGTACCTCAATGCAATTCAGTTCTCCAATGTACCTTATCAATATCTAATGTTATAACAGTCTACCGTGTAGACACTATGTCATTCTCCTCTCCCCTTTTAGCCTATTCCCCTGGTTAGCCTACACCCCCTTGCTACTGTCCTCACCTATGTCTACCCAAGCACTTACATTGATCACGATCAACTGTCATTACAGTGGTGCCGCCTCTTGCGCGGCATGATATGGGTTGCCGCGAAGAAATAAAAAAGCAGTCTCCATTCTTATAAGCTCCTTAAAGAAAGTTATACTTCTGCTTCTTCTCTGCTCAGGAAATGTGGAGCTCAACCCTGGCCTCCCCCTACAACTTACCTCGCCTATCGATTTTGCTGAGGCCACAGGTCTCAAAATGATAATGGTCAACATTTTAAGCCTGCCTAAAAAACTTGTACAGCTGCAAGCCTGGGCTGCACATGTTAACCAAGACCTTATCATAATTACTGAGTCGTGGTTAAAAAAGACGAACACTGATCAACAAATATCACTTCAGGGCTACAATTTATTTAGAACAGATAGAAAGTCTAGAGGCGGGGGTGTAGTTATCCACGCCAAATCTAAGTACTTGGTCACCAATATTAGTTGCAAATCTCTAGCCAAGGAATTTGAGTTAGTTTCACTGAGCCTTCACCTCCCCTCCTCAGAATGTATCACTATCCTAGGTGGCTATAGACCCCCGTCTGGTGGTGATGAAGTCCTTAATCTTTTGAAATCCATGTTCAGAGATGCAAAAACTGAAACAATATTTCTAGGAGATCTAAATATGGACTGGCTGTCACCTAAATCACACGACCTCAAATCCCTTCGTGACGAGCTAGGTCTTGGGCAATTAGTCAGTGAACCTACTAGGAACAACACTCTAAATACTGCCAACAGTTCCATTCTAGATGTGGTACTAACCACCCATCCACACAAAATATCTCATTTGGCAGTGCTTCACAACGACACTAGCGATCATGGAATTGTTGCTTGCATAAGATCTCAAATTAAGGCCCGGCTGCAACCCATCTTTATAACAAAAAGATCCTTTCGCAAATTCAATGCAGTAAACTTCCTATCTGACCTGAGCATGATCAGATGGCAAGATCTTTACCTAGCCAAAGATGTCAACAAGGCAGCTTGCATCCTTAATGACAAACTCACTACAATAATAAATAAGCATGCCCTTTCATTAAAGTAAGGTAACGGAACAATTCCAACCTCTGGTTCACCTCGGATCTCAAGGCAGCCCTTATAGCTCAAGATAAGCTCTGGGCTAAAGCTAGACATTCCAAAGAATCTTCGGATTGGCAGGCCTTTAGAACAGCCAGGAATAACTGTGTGAAAAAACTTCGCTCTGTTAAAGCTAACTATTATATTTCTACTCTCGAACAAGCTAAAGGTAACCTCATAAAATATGGAAGACTATCAAAGCTATAGAAGGACGGCCCATGGCCCCCTCTGTCCCAACAAAGATAGTTGCAAGTGGCAAGATTGTGGAAAACAAGTCCCTAATCCTGGAGGAACTTAACTCCCACTTTGCCACAGCTGGATTAGCTTTTGACTCGTCACCTTATGCTGGTGCTGCGGTGAGCCAGCATACCCCTCCCGTCACATCTAGTCCTGCACCCAGCCCCTTCCAACTGCGTGAGATAACTTATAAAGAAGTAGAAGATTCTCTTCTTAACTTAGACACCAAAAAAAGCGCAGGGGACGATGGCTTGGAACCCTTTTTCCTAAGGTCAGGCTACGCCCATCTCACTGCCCCAATTCTCCACATCTTCAATCTTTCCATTGCATCTTCTACTGTGCCAACCTGCTGGAAATCAGCACATATCCTCTCTCTATTTAAATCTGGTGACCCATGCGATGTAAACAACTATAGGCCTATCTCCATATTGCCTATCCTTTCTAAAGTTTTTGAAACACTGATCCATATTCAGTTAAAATCTCACTTGGAAACCTTCTCTCTCATTAACCCAGCTCAATCTGGCTTCCGGGCTAATCATAGCACAATCACTGCATTAGCAAAAGTAACCAATGATTGGATCTCTGCTATAGATGCTAAGAAGGTAACTGGTGCAGTCTTTTTCGACCTCAGCAAAGCTTTTGATACTGTTGATCACAAACTATTAGTCAATTGCCTTGCAAAGTTGGGTGCACATACCATACCACCCAGTGGTTCTCTAGCTACCTAACTGGAAGATTCCAAAAGTAAAGCGGAAGGCTTTTTCTGCTGCCTTGCCAGTTGCAAAAGGAGTCCCCAAGGATCCATTTTAGGCCCTATCTTGTTTTCTCTGTACATAATGACTTAGATGCTAACATATCTACGTCCAATCTGCACTTTTGCAGATGATACTGTGTTGTATACTTCTGGCTCATCGTTATCCGAAGTCAAGGGAGTGCTTCAAGCGGACTTCGCACAACTTGAGCATAATCTAATAAAGGCAAAGCTTCTGCTCAATGCTAAGAAGACTAAAGCGATGATATTCTTCCGCAGTGCTGTCTCAGGCCCCCCCAATACCCTTGCCCAAGACTTCGTTGTCACCACACTAAACGAGCCTCTGGAAGTTGTAACCAAATTTAAATATCTAGGTATCCGGATCGACAATAAATTATCTTTCAGTGACCACGTCGAAGATGTCTCTAGAAGGTTAAAAGCAAGGTTAGGTTTCTTCTACAGAAATAGGCCCCTTTTCCCCCTTGAAACTCGAAACAAGCTTGTACAGGCCACGTTTCTCCCCTACTCGACTATGGCGATGTAATCTATTCTCCACCACTCTTGCAAATCTAAGTAAACTGGATATCCTATATCACCGTGCATTACGGTTCATTACCAACTCCCTACCGTTCGCACCACTGTGACTTATATGCAGCTGTTGGTTGGACATCCCTTACTACTAGACGCCTGCTCCATGCTGGGCTATGGACTCAAACTGCTCCTGCAGAAATTGCCAAGCTATCTCTCTTCCCTTATTAGAATCTCACATAGTGCATACTCGTTAAGAAAATCCGACTTTATTATACTTGACATACCAAGAACGCGGACTTCCTTTGGTAAACGTGCTATTGCATATGCCCTTCCCTCCATTTGGAACCAATTACAAACCATACTGATACTAACTAGCACAGTTTCAATAAACTTCTACAAATCGCTAAGTTCAGCCAAAATAAGACACCTGTAACTGTCATTAAGTCTCTTCCTTCCCCATGTGTGCCATATTTATCCACTGGTAAGGTATAATTGATTTGTCATATTAACTGCTTCTCCTTCCCTTCTACTCCTGGCTTTATCTTTTGCCACGCTCCACTGCTACCTCTATCAAATCACACCTCCCCCCATATCAGTTGTAAACTGTTGGTTTGTTCTAGCTGCCAAAATACTGTGTATGTATTGCACACACCAGTCATCATGTTTCATTTATCAGTATGCAACCTGTAAGTCGCTTCCTGTCTCATATCAATGTTTACACATGCGGTCACCCTATGTGGTACCCTTGTATGTATATCCAGCCTGTATCATGTAACATGCATTTCATGTATATACTGTTATTACCTATCTGTGTTTGTACTTTAAGTGTTTATGTCACAGGACCTCCTTGTGAATGAGCTTGCTCAATGGAGTTTTCCTGCAATAAACTTGAACTTGAACAAATACTTCCCTTCTGTACCTTATTTACCACTGTGAGGAAATTTAGAGGTTACTATCATATCTCCTCTCTTTTCTCTCTTCCAGAGTGTATATATTTATGTCTTTTAGTCTAAGTTTTCCAAGACCCTGAGACATTTTAGTTGCCCTCCTCTGGACTGTCTCCACTCTGTCTGTGTCTTTCCAGACATGTGGTTTCCAGAATCAAACACAGTACCCAAGGTGTGGTCTTACCAGTGATCTATACAGGGGCAACACCACCTCCCTCTTTCTGCTAGTGAAATACCCTCCTTATGCTTTCCAGCATCCCACTAGCCCTCTAAACTGCCTTGTTGCAATGCCTGGCTACCTTTAGGTCATCTGAAATGATTACCCCACAGGTACCACAATACCATTTCTCCCATTTTGTACTCTGCCCCTTGGGTTTCTGTGACCTGAATGCATTATTTTGCACTTGTTTGCATTAAACCCAGCTGCCATACCCTTAACCACTCCTTGAGCTTTCTCAGGTCTCTGATAATCCTTTCCAACCACTGGACTGTCCACCCTATTGCAGACCCAGCACTGATCCCTGTTGCATGAAGCAGGTCATCCTCCCTTCCTTGGAATTAAATTTATTTGCCATCACTCTCTGTCACCCATCCCCTGACCAGTTTCTTACCCAGTTTACCACCTTTGCACCCACTCCTAAACTACCCAACTTGCTTACTAGTCTTCTATGTGGAATAGCAATGAAAGCCTTACTGAAATCTAGTAGGCTATGTCCACTGCTCTTCTGATCTAAGTCTTTGGTCACTCAGTCAAAGAAATCTATCAGATTCATTTGACATGACCCCCCCCCCCCGAATCCATGCTGCCTGAGGTCAAGATATTTCACAATCCTTTCCTTCAGCAGTGATTACATTAACTTTCCCACCACCGATATTAGGCTAACTGGGTTGTAATTGCCAGCCTCCTCCCTGCTACAGCTGTGCTGAAGTTGGACTACATCTGCCCTCCTCCAGTCCTCTGGAACCACTCCTGTTTCCAGCAAGCTGTTGAGTAGAACTGTCAGAAGTGTAGCTAGTGCCTCCCTGTGCTCCCTCAATACCCTTGGATGCACCCCATCTGGACCCATTGTGTTGTCCACATTCAGATTAGCGAGTCCCTTCAGGACTCTCTCCTCTGAAAAAGAACTAGTGTCCACTTCCCCACAAAAGCTCCTGTTACTTTTTTGTAGCCCCTCCCCTTCTCCTTCATCTGTTAACACTGAGCAGAAGTACTTCTTCAGGATGTCTGCCATTTCCTGATCTCCCTCTGCACAGTGTCCCCCTTTCCTTTTACAATCCTTGTCCTGGTCTTTCTCTTTTTGCTTACAAACCTAAAAATGCCTTGTCCTCTTTTGTTACTGCCTGGGCTATTCTCTGTTTTGTTTGCACCTTCACATTCCTTGCTTCTTTTCCTGCATCCTTCTGTTTCCCCGTTACACCTCCTTTTCTTTATACTAACATACTAAGTTGCCAGAAGAGTAGGCCTAATGGTTATTGAGTCTGCTCAAAAATCAGCACCCAATCAGGACACCATTACTGCTCTCCCTGCCCACCCATAAATCCCCCCAACCCCACTCCCCATCGGTGTTACACCTGCAGACTCGACATTAATCAGTTTAACCCTCCCCCTAAACCTATCACAGCCCCTCTTGAATCCCTCCACTGTATTAGTAGCCACCAGTTCTGGAGGCAGTGCATTCCAAGGGTCCACCACCCTCTTGGTGAAGTAGCATCTCCTAGTCTTCCCCTGAGCCTCCCGCCTACCAGCCTCATGATGGCCCCCCTCAGCTGAAAAACCTTATTTAGGCTGACCCTATTTACTCCCTTCAGATACTTAAAGACCTCAGTCATATCCCCCCCATCCCTCCTCTCCTCCAGGAAGTACAAGTTGAGCTCCTCAAGCCTCTCCTCATAGGATCTTTCCCCCAGACACTGTGTAATCCTCATCACCCTCCTCTGGACCCTCTCCAGAAGTGCAATGTCCTTTTTCAGATATGGGCACCAAAACTGCACGCAGCACTGTAGGTGCGGTCTGACCAGGCAAGTATACAGAGGGAGTAGCACCTCCTGTCTCCTCAAGGTTATCCCCCTGGTGATGCACCCAAGCATTTTATTTGCTTTCACCGCAGCCCTCCTACACTGTTCTGAGTTATTCATTTTGGCATCCACAACCACCCCGAGGTCCTTTTCCCCTCCTGAGGACTGTAGCTTTTCCACACCCAAAAAGTACTCATGAGCTGGGTTCCTAAGCCCCAAGTGGAGAACACTACATTTCCTGGGATTCACCTCATTTTCCAGTGCATGACCACCTCTCCAAAGCCTCCAGGTCCCGCTGTAGGGCTTGTCTCCCCCCCATCCACCACTGCCCCCAGCTTCGAGTCACTGGCAAAGAGGCTCATCTCACTCCTGATACCATCCCTGGTGTCTGAGATATAAGCATTAAATAGTAGTGGGCCCAGCACCGACCATTGTGGGACCCCGCTAATGACCCTCCTAGGTGATGATATCTCCCCCCACCACTATCTTCTGAAACCAACCAGTCAGCCAGTTTCGTATCCACCCAACCATCTTAACCCCCACCTCCCATTTCCCCAGCTTGTCAGCAACCCAGGTTGTGGCACTGAATCAAACGCCTTGCTGAAGTCTAGAAAGAGGACATCCACCGGCCTGCCCTGGTCCAGCTCCTTTGTCACCCAATCGTAGAACTCCACAAGGTTTGTCTGACATGATCTGCCCTGAATGAAGCCATGTTGGTGCTCATCACGATGGCCCCTTGTTTCCAGAAACACCTCCAACCTCTCTTTCAAGATGGCCTCCATCATTTTGCCTACCACCGACGTCAGGCTGACAGGCCTGTAGTTACCCAGCTCATCCTGTGAGCCACCTTTGTGTATAGGCATGACATGACCCATCCTCCAATCCTGGGGCACCCACCCATCTGGAGGGAGGAGTTAAAAAGGTCCACCAGAGGTGCAGCAAGGACATCCACCATCTCCTTTAACACACTGGAGTGAAGCCCATCCGGACCCAGTGCTTTATTTGTTTTCAGGGACCTAAGGGTTTCCCTCACTCTACCAACTGGAATTTCAACATCTGTGACCCTCCCTTCCTCCCTCCCTTGCCCACCTCCCCATGTAAGTTGCTATCCCTCCATCATCCCTAGTGAAGACTGAGGCAAAGTATTCACCTCAGCCCACTCCCCGGCCTCCTCTGCCCACCCTTGCCCTGACCTCAGTCTGCTAATCTGCTCCTTCACTTTCCTTCTCTCCCTAATATTCTTAAAGGACCCTTTTCCCCCATTTCTGATCCCCTCTGCCAACCTCTGCTCCATCCTCGCCTTGGCCGACCTCACCACCCTGGTTACCTTTTTGAATATCAAATCATACTCCCCACTGTCCACAACCCCATGCAAATGCGTGTATCTTCTATAAGCAGCTCTTTTCTCCCTCACTACCTCCTGAACCTTCCTGGTCCACCAGTTCTACTTTCTGGCACTACCAAACTTGTACTAGGTCTTCGTGCAGGCCTTGGTAGCTTCCAGGAGTCCTCTTTTGACAATTTTCCACCTGCTTTCTGTGTTCATGCCTGGTCTGATCCCCTCCAAATGCCCCTTGAGGATCCCCTCCATACCCTTAAAGTCTGCACCCCTAAAGTCAACCACCACTGTTTTAGTGTGATTTTCCACTCCTCCTAGGTCTAGGGAAAACCAGACTGTGTCATGATCACTCCCTGCCAGTGGTTCCTCTACCACTAGGTTTCTAACCTGATTGCAATCTGCCAGGACCACATCCACAATACAACCATACCTTGTCGGGTCAGCAACCAGTTGGGAAAGGAATGCATCCTGGAAGACGTCCAGCAGGCACTGCTCCCTAGTCAATGAGGATGCCATAGTTTCCCAATCAACCCTTGGCATATTAAGGTAACCCAGCACCACAGTTCTACCTTCCCCTAACCACAGTGGTCTCTGAGATTCACCACCAGGCCATCCTCAAGTTCTTCCGCCTGCATGGGTGTCTTACAAACCATCCCCAGGTTTACCCTCTTACCCCCGGTCACCTGCAAGGTATCCCACAATGCCTCTACATTTCCCTCTGCCCCCTCTACCCTGCCTATATCGATGCTGTTCCTAATGGTGAGTGCTACCCCATCTCCCCTGTCTACAGCCCTGTCCTTCTTGAATACAGTGTACCCCATCAGGTGTAGGTCCCAATCGTGCCAAGGAGTGGCCAAAGTTTCAGTGACTGCCACCACATCCACCTCCCCTTCAGTTAGCATTGCCTGAAGTTCAGACATCTTGTTACCTTTATTCCTGGCATTAATTAGGACCACCATCCATCCCTGCCCTTTGCCCCTCGTCCAGCCCCCCAATCCAAGATCCCCCAGTTACCTGCATCGACCTGCTCCCTTGTTCACAGTTGGGTGCCCTGGTTTGGCCCCTCCTCCTCTCTGCTGGGGGGAAAAGGTTATATCTTCCCTTGATGTTCAAGTTCAAGTTTATTGCAGGAAAACTCCATTGAGCAAGCTCATTCACAAGGAGGTCCTGTGACATAAATGCTTAAAGTACAAACATAGATAGGTAATAACAGTATATACATGAAATGCACGTTACATGATACAGGCTGGATATACATACAAGGGTACCACATAGGGTGACCGCAGGTGGTAAACATTAATATGAGACAGGGAAGCGACTTACAGGTTGCATACTGATAAATGAAACATGATGACTGGTGTGTGCAATACATATATTTTGGCAGCTAGAACAAACAACAGACTACAACTGATATGGGGGGGGAGTGATTTGATAGAGTAGCAGTGGAGCGTAAGCATAGATAAAGCCAGGAGTAGAAGGGGAAGGGGAAAGCAGTTAATATGACAAAGCAATTATACCTTACCAGTGGATAAATATGGCACACATGGGGAAGGAAGAGACTTAATGACAGTTATAGGTGTCTTATTTTGGCTGAACTTAGCGATTTGTAGAAGTTTATTGAAACTGTGCTAGTTAGTTTCAGTGCGGTTTGTAATTGGTTCCAAATAGAGGGACGGGCATATGCAATAACACACGTTTACCAAAGAGAGGTCTCGTCCTTGGTATGTCAAGCATAATAAAGTCAGATTTTCTTAATGAGTATGCACTATGTGAGATACTAATAAGGGAAGAGAGATAGCTTGGCAATTTCTGCAGGAGCAGTTTAAGAGTCCATAGCCAGCATGGAGCAGGTGTCTAGTAGTAAGGGATGTCCAACCAACAGCTGCATATAAGTCACAGTGGTGCGAGCGGTAAGGAGTTGGTAATGAACTGTAGCATACGGTGATAAAGGATGTCCAGTTTACTTAGATTTGCAAAGAGTGGTGGAGAATAGATTACATCGCCATAGTCGACTAGGGGGAGAATAGTGCCCTGTACAAGCTTGTTTCGAGTTTCAAAGGGGAAAAGGGGCCTATTTCTGTAGAAGAAACCTAACCTTGCTTTTAACCTTATAGAGACATCTTCGACATGGTCATTGAAAGATAATTTATTGTCGATCCAGATACCCAGATATTTAAATTTGGTTACAACTTCCAGAGGCTCATTTAGCGTGGTGACAATGAAGTCTTGGGCAAGGGTACTGGGGGGTCTGTGACAGCACTGCGGGAGAATATCATCGTTTTAGTCTTCTTAGCATTGAGCAGAAGCTTTGCCTTTGTTAGGTTATGCCCAAGTCCGCTTGAAGCGCTCCCTTGACTTCAGATAACGATGAGCCAGAAGTATACAACACAGTATCATCTACAAAAAAGTGCAGATTGGATGTAGATATGTTAGCATCTAAGTCATTAATGTACAAAGAAAAAGATAGGGCCTAAGATGGATCCTTGGGGGACTCCTCTTGCAACTGGCAAGGCAGCAGAAAAAAAGCCTTCCACCTTTACTTTTTGGAATCTTCCAGTTAGGTAGCTAGAGAACCACTGGGTGGTATGGTATGTGGCACCCAACTTTGCAAGGCAATTGACTAATAGTTTGTGATCAACAGTATCAAAGATTTGCTGAGGTCCAAAAGACTGCGCCAATTACCTTCTTAGCATCTATAGCAGAAATCCAATCATTGGTTACTTTTGCTAGTGCAGTGATTGTGCTATGATTAGCCCGGAAGCCGGATTGAGCTGGGTTAATGAGAGAGATGGTTTCCAAGTGAGATTTTAACTGAATATGGATCAGTTTTTCGAGAACTTTAGAAAGGATAGACAATATGGAGATAGACCTATAGTTGTTTACATTGCATGGGTCACCAGATTTAAATAGAGGGAGGATATGTGCTGATTTCCAGCAGGATGGCACAGTAGCAGATGTAATGGAAAGATTGAAGATGTGGAGAATTGGGGCAGTGAGATGGGCGTAGCCTGACCTTAGGAAAAAGGGTTTCAAGCCATCGTCCCTGTGCTTTTTGGTGTCTAAGTTAGAAGAGAATCTTCTACTTCTTTATAAGTTATCTCGTGCAGTTGGAAGGGGCTGGGTGCAGGACTAGATGTAGGGGGAGGGGTATGCTGGCTCACCGCAGCACCAGCATAAGGTGATGAGTCAAAAGCTAATCCAGCTGTGGCAAAGTGGGAGTTAAGTTCCTCCAGGATTAGGGACTTGTTTTCCACAATCTTGCCACTTGCAACTATCTTTGTTGGGACAGAGGGTGCCATGGGCCGTCCTTCTATAGCTTTGATAGTCTTCCATATTTTATGAGGTTACCTTTAGCTTGTTCAGAGTAGAAATATAATAGTTAGCTTAAGCAGAGCGAAGTTTTTTCACACAGTTATTCCTGGCTGTTCTAAAGGCCTGCCAATCCAAGATTCTTTGGAATGTCTAGCTTTAGCCCAGAGCTTATCTCGAGCTATAAGGGCTGCCTTGAGATCCAAGGTGAACCAGGGGTTGGAACTGTTCCGTACCCTTACTTTGATGAAAGGGGCACGCTTATTTATTATTGTAGTGAGTTTGTCATTAAGGATGTAAGCTGCCTTGTTGATATCTTTGGCTAGGTAGAGATCTTGCCATCTGATCATGCTCAGGTCAGATAGGAAGTTTACTGCACTGAATTTGCGAAAGTATCTTTTTGTTATAAAGATGGGTTGTGGCCAGGCCTTAATTTGAGATCTTATGCAAGCAACAATTCCATGATCGCTCATGTCGTTATGAAACACTGCTGAATGAGATATTTTATGTGGATGGGTGGTTAGCAACACATCTAGAATGGAACTGTTGGCAGTATTTAGAGTGCTGTTCCTAGTGGGTTCACTGACTAATTGCCCAAGACCTAGCTCGTCACGAAGGGATTTGAGGCCATGTGATTTAGGTGACAGCCAGTCCATATTTAGACCTCCTAGAAATATTGTTTCAGTTTTTGCATCTACGAACATGGATTTCAAAAGATTAAGGACTTCATCACCACCAGACGGGGGTCTATAGCCACCTAGGATAGTGATACATTCCGAGGAGGGGAGATGAAGGCTCAGCGAAACTAACTCAAATTCCTTGGCTAGAGATTTGCAACTAATATTGGTGACCGAGTACTTAGATTTGGAGTAGATAACCACACCCCCCCGTCTCTAGACTCTCTATCTGCTCTAAATAAATTGTAGCCCTGCAATGATATTTGTTGATCAGTGTTCGTCTTTTTTAACCACGACTCAGTAATTATGATAAGGTCAGGGTTAACGTGTGCAGCCCAGGCTTGCAGCTGTACAAGTTTTTTAGACAGGCTTAAAATGTTGACCATCATCATTTTGAGACCTGTGGCCTCAGCAAAATCGATAGAAGCGGTAAGTTGTGGGGGCAGGGTTGAGCCACATTTCCTGAGCAGAGAAGAAGCAGAAGTATAACTTTCTTTAAGGAGCTTATAAGAATGGGGACTGCTTTTTTATTTCTTTTCGGCAACCCATATCGTGCTGCTCAAAAGGCGGCACCACTGTAATGACAGTTGATCGTGATCAATGTAAGTGCTTGAATAGACATAGGTGAGGACAGTAGCAAGGGGGTGTAGGCTAACCTGGGGGAATAGGCTAAAAGGGGAGAGGAGAATGACATAGTGTCTGCACGGTAGACCGTTATAACATTAGGTACTGATTAGGTATATTGGAGAACTGAATTGCATTGAGGTACTTCGAATTGCACTGTATTGCTGAGAACTCTGCACCTTAGGAGCAATAAAAACACAATAAGGAGAGCCATGGTCCCAGATTGAGTGGTCTCGTGATTTGTATTAGTGCAATATTTTCTAGGCAAGAAATTTGCCCACCTAGGTACTCACTTAAAACCTAGATGAGAAAATACAGCAGAAAGGGGAACAAGGAGAGCAGGAGCAGCTTAGTTAGTGGCGGGGCTCAAGAGATATTCACACAGGGCAGTCTTATTGGCCACACTCAGATACCAATCATAGGTTGGCAGCAGTCGAAACTAGGCCAATGAAGCAGTAATATGATATAGGAGGCGGATCATGAGTGTAATAAAGGAGGCCTGGGAGAGGGGGGTGGTGGGGGTGGGATAAAATTTCAGGTCAGAGCGAGAGCTGAGAAGTCAGAATTAAGAAGGGAACACTGTAACAGGCTATAGAGAAGGTGCCCCAATCAGAGCAAAGCAGGCAAGCGGGCGTACCAATCACAATCCCCCTATGGCAGTGCCGCACCAATCAAGGGTGCCCAGGTGTGCTGGCTCTCTGCAGAGGATTCTATCGGTATCTATCGGTGTGACAGCGCAGCGTAGGTAATAATAGTTTGCTCAGCGTCTATCTGACTTGAGTCTGAAGGGTGGATGGCAGACACTGAGGGCTTCCTGTTTTCAGCTGCAGAGCTGTCGCACAGGCAGTTTTAAGGAAGTTGTCAGTCTGTTGAGTGAAGCTTAGGGGAACCTCAACTGCAACCACCCCTTGTAGCAGCACCGGGATAGAAGTAGAATGATAATGCAGGCCATATTGTCCATGAATGAGTACAGTGATTTATGTAGAAGACCAAGAATCTCTCTAGTGGCAGGTCTGTATAACCTGCTAATGGAAAACTAGCCACTTGAAAGAAAAAAAAAAAAAAAGGTAATTAGACTTATCGGCACCAAGGCAGAGTGCTTGGATGGGGGGCTGCAGGAAGAGCAGTCAGACAGAAGAGGTGTAAGCACTTTAAAACAGTAGTAGAAATTACTATCCAGCTAATACAGTTGAAAAACTTCTAATTACACAGTTGAAATGTGCTTAGTTCTATCGAAAATCTAACAAAGTGCCAGGTATCTATAGCAGGGGAAGAGTCCTGGCCAATCAGAGTGGGTTTGCTGGAAGCACCCGTGTTCCGATTGGCTGCGCTGTCCCGTACCTTCCAAGGAGCTGCAGGCAGGTGTCCTGGTCTTTGTCGGTGGCTGGCTGGGTGCCGGCCGACCGTGGGGGAGCTGAAGCAGCCCTGTTCAAGGGCAGGCAGCTTCCAAGAAGCTGCAGGCGGGTGTCCTGGTCTTGGTCGGTGGCTGGCTGGGTGCCGGCTGACCGTGGGGTAGCTGAAGCAGCCCTGTTCAAGGGCAGGCAGCTTCCAAGAAGCTGCAGGCGGGTGTCCTGGTCTTGGTCGGTGGCTGGCTGGGTGCCGGCCGACCGTGGGGGAGCTGAAGCAGCCCTGTTCAAGGGCAGGCAGCTTCCAAGGAGCTGCATGTGGGTGTCCTGGTCTTGGTCGGTGGTTGGCTAGGTGCCGGCCGACCGTGGGGGAGCTGAAGCAGCCCTGTTCAAGGGCAGGCAGCTTCCAAGGAGCTGCAGGCGGGTGTCCTGGTCTTGGTCGGTGGTTGGCTGGGTGCCGGCCGACCGTGGGGGAGCTGGAGCAGCCCTGTTCAAGGGCAGGCAGCTTCCAAGGAGCTGCAGGCGGGTGTCCTGGTCTTGGTCGGTGGCTGGCTGGGTGCCGGCCGACCGTGGGGGAGCTGAAGCAGCCCTGTTCAAGGGCAGGCATACTAGCAGCAGCCTCAAGCCCCACCCTTCCCCCTTCACAAATTAAATCCCCACCTAACTTCAATGAACTCAGTCAATTTTAGTTTCAAAACATCCCACCCCCAAAAAATTTAGGTGGAGCCTATCCATGGTATACAGCCCCTTGTCTTCCCAAGTTTCACTCCAACCAACCCGTACCCCCTAGCCACACACCATACTCTGAGCCATTAATTTACCTCCCCGAATTTCTGCTGGTTTTCCACGCTATCTCTAGGCATCGGGAGGATCTCCAAGAAAGAGGCTGTGCACCCCACAGCTGACACACCCTGGCTAACACCGGGAACCTTGTCTGTATCTCCTCCACACTATTTCCCTCTATGTCATTTGTGCCTGGGTGCACTAATATGTCAGGGGATCCACCACAACCCTTCACCAAGGCATAGACCAAGTGCTTGGCCTTGTGCACAGTCAAGTCGGATATGCTCTTGACCCTGACATCACAGCCTTGCCCCTCACTCCTCCCTTCCCACTTAATACCCCTGATCATAGAGTCCGCCAGCAGTAACACTTTAACCTCCTCCTTCCACTTGAGCTTAATTCCTTCCTCCTCCACATCCCGCCTTACTCTCACTACCTCTCCGTATTCTCTGGCCACACCAGCAATTTGATTGCCATCGGCTTCCTTTACCCCCCTTCCAGCTATTTCTTCTGTCCGTCCGTTCTTCTCCTAGTTCCCCTCACTATGCCACACCCCTCTGGTCTGTCCTAGCAGCACTCCCTTTAATTTATGACCCCTCCTGACCTTCAGAGGCTCTTGCATCTACCCCCTTATCGTCCTTTTTTCCATTATCACCCACACTTAATTTCCACTGGTCCCTTTCCCCCTGGGATCTGTGCTTCCTCCTTACAGTCCCCTCATCCTCCCTTCCCTGGCACTCCATAATCCCAACTCCCATTCCCGTGCTCTCCCTGGCATCTCTGTTTGTCCTGGAGCCCATGCCCCCAACCACCCTCTCATTTAAATCCTCCTCTTTCTGCCCATTGCCGACCGTGTTCCCACCACTTCCAATACCCCCCTTTGAGGGTGTCCACCAATGGCAAGTACCCATTTGAGACCGTGATCTCCCAGCCAGTTTCTTACCAGTGATCCCATACTGTGAGGTGAGCCCCCTTGCCGAGGTCCTTGGAGACCCATTTGCCTGACTGCTGATAGGCCCCACTCTCTGCCATCCTCTGCCCTCTTCCCTGTCTAGTCTCCCTGGTCCCTCCCCCGTTTCTGCCCCAAGGGCTGGTCAGACTTAGCATGAGTTCTGTTGGCCCCCCAACCTCTTTCACCTGCATTTGCAGGACCCCTCCCTTCCCCACTATCTTTTATTTATGTATGTATTTAAATCTATAATTACAAGTACCTTTGAGCTGAGGCTCTTTTACAAAGGTTCCATGTCAGAGAATAGTACCTACATGAAAATAAGCAGTACTACAACAATTTACAGCAATCAAGAATATAAATCAGAAGTCACAAAGATGTCACAACTAGAAGGAATAGCAGGGGTAGTCCAGAGAGGGCAGCTAGAGGAAGAAGGATAGATGAGAGAAATTTAGGGGACACACACACAGGAAGAGACTAGCGCAGCACAATGGCATTGTCAAATGACTACAGCGAGAGGTGCTAGCAGTTAGGAACAGTTAGGGGTGGCAGTCACAGGAGCTGGAGGCAGTGAGATGGAGGCATAGTCTGGTTTTGAACATACCCAGAGTGGAGGTGGGGGGAATGTCAGAGCTAATGGCATTCATCCAGCTAGGAGCACAGTGAGCAAAGGATCGTTGGCCCTGTGTGGTGCAACAATGAGGAGCTTGAAATAGCTGATGTTCAGCCCCTCTGATGTTGCGTGGATTTAAACTAGGGCACAGGAGAGCAAGGATACCAGGGGGAACAATGTCTAAAGTTACTTTTTTCGTCATCAGGCAGGTCTGATACTTTATGAGGTTGGCAAGTTGTAGCCATCCCATTTGGGCAAATAGGTCACAAGTATGCATGAGTTGGTGGGCTCCAGTAATGAGCCAACAAGCCTTGTTTAAGGATGTCACAATACATTTGAGAACAGTAGCAGGTGCAGAGCCATATATAATGAGGCCGTAGTCAATGATGGAGACCACCGAGCTAAGTACAGCAGCCTTACGGGCATCTGGGGTGAGGTTCTGTCTATTCCAGTAGAGTAGTCCAATGTGTGAGTTGGCAGATCTGGCAATGTTGTCAATGTGTGCCCCATAGGATAGGATAGGTTAGGGTCAAGTGAGATTCCAAGGTATTTAAAGGATACCACTTGTTCCAGGGTAATCCCAAGGCTTGTAGTAATGACCAGGAGGTGTAGCCTGTGCTTGTTTTGAGAGCTGCAAAAAAGCATCAACTTGGTCTTTTTGTGGCTTAGGACCAGTTTGTGGTCAGCACACCAATTCTCGACTGTGGTGAATCCTAGCTGTAAGTTGTGTTAAAGGGTTTGTGGATCTTTGTGGGAGGTGAGGAGCACAGCATCATCAGCGTAGAGGATGATTTGTTCAAGGCAGGATAGTGGAAGAGAGTTCAGAAAAAGGCTGAAAAGTAGAGGGCCCTGGATAGATCCTTGGGGGACACCAGAGCAGACAGGTTTAGAGTCAGAGAGTACACCAGCGATTTTAACACTTTGAGAGCGATTTTCAAGGTAACTTTTGAATCAGGCAGTAGAGTCATGGGAGAGACCTGCATGTGGCAGCTGTTCCATTAACAGGCCATGATGAACTGTATCAAAAGCCTTGGTCAAGTCAATAAAAGCTGCTCCTGTTAGTTGGCCTTTGTCCAACGAGTCCAACTGTCTGTAGGTACATGCCTCACCATCCCCTGCACCCATGCTCTTCACCCACCTATCCAGTTCATGCCTGAGTCAGCACAACTCAGCCTCCAAACCTATAAACCTGGCACATATAGGACAATGCCAAAGTTTCCACAGTGTACTCATGGCCATTGCAGCTCCACAGCCACTGCAACCCACCAGTCTTCTTCCCCTCCACCCTGTAACCTAGGGTCTCCCCACCCAGTAGTGACCCCGCACAGACCATCTGCCCCTGTCAGCCACCCATGATGCATGTCTCACCCCATACCAATTTCCCCTAGCATGTCCCCAACCAGATGCAGCCATGTTTCCCTGGTCTCACACAAGTATACCGCCTATTACCCAGTGACTCCCCCGCCACCATTAGCAGGTTGAGCCAAGGCAGACTAAATCAAACCCAAAGCAATTGATATCAAGCTAGCTCTAAATGTGTCATCCAGTATTACAATTTAAGTAAGTTTACCCCAGAATTTAGCCCAGAAAACACTCTAAAAACTAGGGCAGCTCAAGCCCACTGTAAGGAAAGCAGTATGATTTCAGCCTAGCCAACACAGTTTCCCCTTTACTCGCCCAAAGAATCCCCCAGCCCAGAGCACCTTACTGGGTCAATCCAAATTGACCCCCCCCCAGTGTAGTGTAAATTCCGTCCCAGCAAAACAAAACATCAGTATCTCCTTATATCTTCTGAATGCTACCATTTCAGCCTTTACCTTCTCTACCATCTCATTTGAGAACCATAGCAGTCTCTTTTTTCCTCTTGCTTTTGCACAGTTGCTTGATGCAGAGCTTTGTTTCCTTGATTATGACCCCTTTTAGCATCGTCCCACTGTTCCTCCACCCCCAAGGTCATCCCCATCAGGTCACCCCTGAGGTATTCACCCATCTTTATAAAATATGCCCTCCTGAAATCTAGGACCCTATCCCTTGTGTGGTTTGATTCCACAGCTGTCCTTATATTGCACCACACTGTATGGTGATCACTGATCCACTGGTGGTCTCCCACCCTGACATCTGCAACACTGTCCCTGTTAGTGAGTACCAGATCCAGTACTGCCCCATCAGTTCACAGAGTGGGTTTTCACAAACTAGTTGCCTGAGGGATGCCCCCTGTAGTGAGTCCTGGATGTCCCTGCTTCTAGCTGAAGTTGCGTTTGGGAGGCTCCACTCTACATCCGGCAGATTGAAGTCCCCCATAAGCAGCACCTCCCCCTTTTCATCCATTTTGCCAATGGCTTCCACCAATACCTTATAAAACTCCTCCCCCTCTGTTGTAGATCTATAGATCTTACTTCAAGAGGGAGCTCCTGCAGCAGGTAATAAGTGTAGGAATATGCCGCCAGGCACTAGGACCCCATGGAAAAATTTCTAGCTAGCAGTCCCAACACCACCTCAGTTCTCTTACCACCATCGACCCGCTAGTATCGGCTCCACGGATGCCTCTCTTGCAGTTGACCACCATTTTCGCTCTTTGCGCAGTACCGATCATTTAGTTTTTCTCCTCGCTTTTTTCAGTTTTGTACATGTCTTCTACATCTCCTCCACAGCGGAAGTTTAAGTGTGCATGCGGCAAGCAGATCCCGGTTAGAGATGGCCATTTGGCCTGCCTTATCTGCTTGTGCCCGGGCCACAAGCCAGATGACTGCCCGCATTGCCAAAAGTTTAATAAGAAGACTCGAATCCTCTGCCTCATGTCTCTGAAGGCTTACCTCCTGGAACAGCAAGTGGCTGCAATGCAAAGGACCCATTCAAAACACAGTTCTTCTTCCTCAGCCAGGGATTCCTCCCCCAGAGAGAAGACATCAGGTGGGAAACACCACCATAGGGAAAAGGATTGAGCCAGGTCAGAATCCCACCCTAGGTCCCTCCACAAGACGGCCAAGTCCTCTGCCTCCAGTGGGAGGTCAGAATCTGTTCCCCCTGGCTCGTTAGCCCTTCCTGAAGTTTCTGCTAAGATGACCTATTTCAATGGCAAGGAGTCCTCTGGGTGTGGGTGTTCATCTGCCCCTGCGTCCCTGGTTTCAGGCCCCACTAGAAGTCACTAGGGTCTAAGCCAGAATGACAGGTGTCTTCTTCGGGTGGTAGATTGAAGTCTGCTACTTGTAAGGCCTTGGAGTGGTCTGACAAGTTAAAGGGGTAGGGCGACTCCATCAGACACCAGGAATCTGAGCACCACCAGAAGCACTTGCTGTCTTGGGAGAAGGCATCGACCACTTCAGAGGACTGCCAGATCTCAGGACCCTCTGATTCCACGTCAGACCCAGACCAGATCCCCCCCCCAAAAAAACGCTGTCTGCTTCATGGCACCAGACGTTAGACCAGGCTACAGGTCACATGCCTAAAGACTGAATGCCCGGACCTGTCGAATGAGGTTTGAACCCATCATCACTGCCTCCTTCTAAGGAGCAGATGTCAGATCTCCAGGAGATACTACCCCAGAACCTCCAGTCCAAATGCCTGAGGGCAATCAGCCGGTAGACCGAATGACTGTGCCGGACACACCACAAGGGCACCATCAGGACCCCTGAACATCCCTACCCCACCACCAGCACAGCCTGTTATCCCATTGGCAGAGGTAGGAGCTCTGTTCAAATCATGGTGGAACACCATAAAAGGGGACCTGCTACCCAAACCATGGGAGTGGTCCCCTAGCCCTAGGAGGCTCCCACCACTGGCTCTGCCCAAAGAGCTGTCGCTTCAGAGACCTCCCAAACCACCTCCAATGCCTGATCACCCATTGTAAGGGGATAACAACTGGGGGTCTCCAGCACCTAGCAGCCATGGTCGACACCCATCGTCCATACCCTCATCTTAGGGACATCCGCATTCATCCTCAGATGAAGATCTAGGGGACTCTTCCTCCAATTACTGCTCCAAGGATGAACTACCTTTGCCCTCTCTGGACTGTAAGAAGTATTCTCCCAGGTTTCCTCCAGATGATTCTTCTTTTTGTGACATAATGAGACAAATCCAATATCTTAATCAATGGGACATGGAGGAGCTTGACCCAGAATGACGTTGCTTGGTGAAATATCTACAGGCAAATGACTCAAAACCCTTGGTTATCCCTCCTCTAGTAGAGCCATTCCAGAACATTACAAAATTGGTCTGGAAGCACCCCTCCACCTCTTTGGCTGTCCCAAGGAACTCAGACCTATACAGGATGCCGAAGGGAGAGCCTCACTTGAGTGAACAACCCAAAGCAGACTCTATGGTGCTAACTGAGGCAGTATAGCACAGTGGGTTAAGGCTCTGAGCTGCAGATCTGAAGACCTGGGTTTGAATCCCACAGCCACCTAGGTGCAGTCTGTGTGATCCTGAGCAAGTCGCTTAACTTCCTTGTGCTCCCAGGTCACATCTGGAAACAAGCTTCGGTTTAGTGTGCTACTCCTGGTTAAACAATGTTCCCTTCCCTTCCCTTTCCCCAACTGCAGCTCTCATGGCAGGACACAGCAACCTAGGCATATGAGCTCACAGCCTTCTGATCCTGAGTCTAAGAAGCTGGACCAGATGGGCAGAAAAGTGTATTCATCAACCACCTGCACAGTCAGGTCTCTGAACTTTTAATTTTTATTTATTTTATTGAAATCTAGGATTACAAATACCTTTGAGCAGGAACTGCCCGTTTACAAAAGTTCCACGTCGAAGGAATGGGGGGTATACATACATACATACAAAGGTCAACATAATAATACATAGTTACACAATAAAAAGAAGTAAGAGACTGAGGCTTAGGAAATTCCAGTAATCCAAAATGTGCCAAATGTTAGGTAGCATGACATACCAGCCAAGGGCAATCATAGAAATAAGCACTGCAGGTGAGAGGGAAGGGGGTATGCAGGCAGGAAGGCCATTGTCAGAGGGTAGAGGGTGAGGTAAGAACTCTAAAGGGGAGGGAGGGGAGGGATAAAAGTCAGGAAATGACTGGGGGCAAGGGAGAGGGGGCAAGGGGGTAGGCAGTTAGAAGGGGGCAAGGCAGGGAGAGGTAGCTGTCAAGACTGAAGCGGAGGGCAGTGAGCGGTGGGCCCCTGATTAGGCAAGGCAGTCACAACAACTAGTTGAAATGAGATGAAGTCAGAGTTGTGTCTTAAAAAGGGCCAAGAGTAAGAGTTTCTTTGTTGAGAGTATTGTACCACTATGGTGCTCTGTGGGCAAAGGCCCTCTGGCCCATGGTAGTCCGGCATCTGGGGACAAGGTAGGTTAGTTGTTGTGAACTTTTAGTTTGCTGGGTGCTGTGGTGGTCAAAAAGGAGCTTTTCAATGCCTGGGGGCATGACCCCGAGGAGGACTTTTTTTGGCTAAGAGGCAGGTTGGATACTGTATCCGGCTGATGAGAGGAAGCTATCCTGCCCAAGTGTACAGGTCAAAAGTGTGTGTGTAAGTCGTCAGCCCCAGTTAGCAGCCTACATGCTTTGTTGAGTGCAACTGTAATTCTGCGGAGGGCAGCGGTGGAGGCAGAGCCATAAATTGCTAGCCCATAATCTATCATGGAGGTGACAGAGCTGTTGATAGCCAACTGGAGAGTGTCAGGAGTCATGCAGTGTTTGTGCCTGTAGAGCAAGCCTATATGGATGTTGGTGGCTTTGGCGACAGAATCTATGTGCCGATGGTAGGAGAGTGAGCTGTCCAATGTGACACCTAGGTATTTAAAATGAGGAACATGTTCAAGTAAGGTCCCTGTTGGCTTAGGATGGTGAGGTCATGGGATCTGTACTTGCTCCTGGCATTGTAGAAGGTCATAACCTTTGCTTTGCTGTAGTTCATGACCAGTTTGTGTGACCTGAACCATTCTTCGATACGCATGAATTCAAGCTGTAATTGTTTCTCGAGGAGCTCTGCATTTTGGTGGTTGGTGAGCATGACTGCATCATCAGCGTAGAGCAGTAATTTCTGGTGGCCAACACTGGGAAGGTCATTGAGGAAGAGGCTGAAGAGTAGTGGCCCAGGATGGACCCCTGTGGGACCCCTGAAAGGACTGGCTTTTCTTCCGAGGTGACACTGGCAATCCTAACCCCTGGACCCTCTCCCCAAGGTAGCTTGAAAACCAGAGCAGTGCTTCATTGGAGTGCCCAATGTTCGATAATTGCTTGAGTAGGAGTGGGTGGTTCACAATATCAAAGTCTTTCGTAAGGCCGATGAATACTGCCCCACACAGTTTCCTTGATCGAGCGTGGTACAGATGAAGCCCATGAATTCTAATAGTGCAGTGGTGGTACTGTGCCCTTTTCAGAAACCATGTTGCTCATGAGACTGGATATCATATTTTTCCAGGTACTTGACTAGTTGGTCTGAGGCGATGTGCTCCAGGGCCTTAGACAATGGAGGGAGGATGGAGATAGGTCTGTAGTTGGAGTGCAGTGATTTGTCTCCACTTTTGTGTACTGGTGTGATGGTCGCCTGTTTCCAGCGAGATGGGAAATGGGAAATGGGACATCCTTAGTGATAGGTTGAGGACCTTTGTCAGGGGTTCAAGGACTTCTTCAAGGACAAGTGCTAACAACTTCAGGTCAAGGGAGTCACCGCTGTAGCCTGCATTGTGAATGGCCTTCTGAATATAGGTTCTGGCTTCATGCACTGGGATCTCCTTGAAGTAGAAATTTGGGGCAGGGTGTAGGAGAGGAATAGTTGCAGGAGGGTTACTACCAGATGGGGCATCAAAGAAATTAGAAGGGGAGGACACTATCCAAGTTGGAGAATGCATTGTTAAAGGTGTTGGTGATTGTGTACAGGTCAGATGTTGGTGTTCCATTTATGTTGAGCATGGTGGGTGGTGACTTAGGGTCCTTGCCTGTAAGGTCTTTCAAGTTACTCCAAAATGTTTTTCCATCACCCCAGGGGTTGGAGAAAGCTTCCATGAAGTATTTGCTTTTGCTGCTCCTAACTGCCTGCATGCACTCATTTCTGGCAGCTTTATATTTATGAATATCCCCAGGTTTGGATGTTGCACGGGCACAGTGCCAGAGATGATCCCTATGTTTGAGTAAAGTGATTAGATCGGGGGTTATCCAAGGGTTAGCTCTGCCCCCTGACCTTCAGCTTTTTGAGAGGTGCAAAGATATTGCAGGCTGCAGTGAAGTGGCTAATGAAAAGGTCTAAGGCTTGGTTTACATCAATGGCAGAGTCGATTGGTGTCCAGTCCAGGTGGCTTAGGTGTGTCTTTAGTAGCTCAAGGTACCCTTGCTTTAACACTCTGGTGTGGATTATTTTAGGAGGGGGCTTAATGAATTTGTTTGTCCAGGTACATGTGACCGGTGAGTGGTAACTGATCCCATCAGGGAGCACTGAGACTTTTGAGATTCATTCAGGGTTATTAGTAAGGATCCAGTCCAGAAGTGTGTGTGATCCTGTCCTATAGTTGTATCTGGTGGGGGTGGTAACAAGCTGGGTGAGGTTCTGTGACGTGACAGCATCCTTGTAGTTTCTGGACTCCAGCGATAGCCAATTTATGTTGAAGTTGCCTAGTACTATGAGTTCAGAGTTATGGTGTAATCCCTGTAGGCTTTCCAATATGCTCACAAATCCATTGGGCTGATCTTTAGGGGTAGGTACACAGAGGCAATGGTGAGCTCCTTATTGTGCGCCCTGAGTAGAACTTTAATAGCGAGAATCTGTGAGGGTGGTTTAGGGTTTGAGAATGGGAAGACTTGACTCAGATAGGAATTCCTTAGGTAGATGGCACAGCCCCTACCTTGTTTGGAAACCCTGTCCTGCCTGAATATAGAGTATCTAGGGATGTTAACTGCAGCATCTGGTATCTTGGGGTTAAGCCATGTTTTGACAACAGAGAGTACATCAGGGCTATGTTGCTGGACCCAGGTTTGCAAGATGTCAAGTTTGTTAAGGAGTCTGCAGACATTGATTGAGGCTAATGTGAGGGACCCTTCCCGCCTTTTTGTGGCCTGTAGGCCCCGGGTTAGGATGAACATTTCCAGATATCAGAAGTAGCATAAGTAGTATTCTAAGAAGGTACACTTTAATCATTTTGCAGACTTGTTTTGTTGTAGGGCATCTAGTCCTCTTGGCCTTGCTGGTCTGCGTTTGCACCGTGATATTGCAGAGCACAATATATAAAGCCATGTTCTCAGAGGTGCCACGTGATTGATGAAAAGTAATCAAATCCACAGCAAATGGTGAACTACTGGGGACCAGAAGACTGTTATTGTAGTTCAAAGACCCAGAATGTGATAAATTCCTGAAGGGGTTAAATTCCTGAAGGTGATGAACATTGGCCTGGGGCATATGCTGGATGTAAAAATCCTTTGTTGGTATCTTCCCTTTGTTCTCCAAATGGTTGTGAATAGACCTCAAAGACAAGTACACATCCTGGTGGTGGTGTTTTGCAGTTTCTTAGTCCAGGAAATGTTCATAGATGTTATGTCCAAGAATGGTCCAGTTCCTCCAAGCAGAAACACATGAAAATCCACAAAAACTAAACTACTGACAGAGGCAAACACAAACAGCCAGCCACACAGGCTCTAGTCTCTAGGGATTGTCTCTAGGGAACTTCTTGGTAGATATGCTTATGTACCAAAAGTCATTATGGAACAAGGCCATGGTCTTAGATAAAGCTCAGTTGGATTCTGATAATAAATCTGAGCTTATGGCTGTTATCCAGTCTGGCATCGATGTAAGCAAATACGTCCTGAGACGCTTACATGACTCCATAGATATGGCCACCAGGGTAGCTGCAACAGGAGTCTTTATGGGACGTCACACATGACTGAGGGTCTCAGGTTTCTGTCAGGATCTGCAGGATGTAATCCTGGATGCACCCTTTCAAGGGTCAGTTCTCTTTGGCCCAGACACCGAGAAACTGATCACTGGGCTACAGGACTCCAGTAAGGTTGTTTCTGATATCCACTGAAAGTATAGGTCAGATCCAGCTACTACCAGACACCACCCCTTTCACAAGAACCAGGGCCAACAGGGAAGGTGTTAGCAACCTAAAGGGGGTTTTAAGAGAATGGGTCCTTCCCTGCCCTCAGGCACCTAAGGTCCAAAAATGCCAGAGCTCCCTTGTCTACCTCTTCTGCCTTGGCATGACTCCCTGCCTGCCCTCCCCACCTCTGGCAGAGTTTCAGGGGGTGGCAGTAGGAGGGAGATTCTCCCTCTACTTCAGGGGATGGTGCAATATTACTGTGGATCAGAGGGTCCTCCAAATAATAGAAAGAGGGTACGCACTGGAGTTTACAGTGATTCCACCAGACAACTCATCAGTTCCCACCCACTGCTCCCCATTCCACGTGGCCCTCATAAGGGCAGAAATAAAATCGCTCTTGCAAAAGAGAGTGATTCAGGCAGTACCTCCAAGTCACAGAGGAAGAGGATATTACTCCCATTTCTTCCTTGTGCCAAAGAAGACAGGGGGCCTCCATCCCATCCTAGATCTGAGCCAACTGAACAACATTATCGAGTACAAAAGGTTCAAGATGGTGGCTATGCCTGGTCTGCTGCCCATGATCCAACAAGGGGATTGGCTCTGTTCCCTGGACATGTAGGATGCCTACATGCAAATAAAGATCCTGCCATCCCACAGAAAGTATCTCTGCTTCACCTTCCAGGGAGAACACTATCAGTTCAGACTGCTGCTCTTTGGCCTTTCATCAGCACCAAGGGTTTTTACCAAGTGCCTAGCAGTCTTGGAAGCAGCTCTCAGGGAAAGAGTCATTATGTTTACCCCTATCTGGATGACTGGCTCCTCACTGCATCTATGGAGGAACAGCTGTGTTATTCAACAGAGGAGACCTTCCAGCTCTTACAAGAGTTGGGGATCACTCTGAACCTCTCCAAGTCATTCCCCTGGCCTACTGTACACAGAGGCTGCAGTACATAGGGGCAATCTTGGACACCATCCAGGGAAGAGCCTTTTTTCCCCAGGACAGAGCAGACAAGCTACAAGCTATCACTCGGAGGATCATCTCCAGAGATCCGATACTGGACAGAGCAGTGCTGCAGCTTTTATGCTACATGGCCACGGCCATCACCCAGTTTTCCTTGCCCACCTGAACATGAGGGTTCTGCAGTGGAACCTCAGGATGCAATGGGATCAACGCATGGACGATCTCAACCAACTGGTCAGGATCTCTAAAGCAGTACATCTTACTCTGGAGTGGTGGCTCACCCTTTCCTAGCTGGAAATAGGGGTTCCCTGTCAAAAACCCAGTCCTCAGCAGGTACTGACTATGGACACCTCAGGGATGGGCTAGAGGTGCATCTGGCATCCCACTAAACCAGGAGTGCCTGGACTCCAGTGGAGCTCAATCTCCACATCAGTGTGCTGGAGATGAGGGCTGGCTTGTATGCTCTGCAGCCTTTCCACTCCATGCTCATACCAGACCTTCTGTTAATCCAGTCAGAGAACACTCCAGTTGCCTTCTATCTCAACAAGCAAGGGGGTACACATTCAAACCCCCTATGCAGAGAAGCGATGAGAGTTTGGCGGTGGGCAGTGATCACAACCTGGAAATAACAACAGCTCATGTTCCAGGGATTCACAATGACCTCCCAGACAGCCTAAGCCACTCCCGATCTCAGAGTCATGAATGGGAGCTTCTGCAAGAAGTAGACGATCTCTTAGGAAAGTGGGGTCAGCCAGAACTGGACCTCTTTGCATCACCACACAACTCCAAACTGCCCATTTTCTGCTCTCTAGATCCTGGGCCTGGTGTTTTCTGGCACAATGCATTGTCCTGTTCTTGGGAAAGGAGGGTCCTGTGTGCCTTCCCTTCCTTTCCACTACTCCAGAGAACACTGCTCAAGTTACAGGCCAGAGTGCATGCATGATTCTAGTGGTGCCCTTCTGGCCTCATCAGATCTGGTTTCCATTGCTCCAGCAACTGGCATCGGAATCACCAGTCCAATTACTCCTGTCCACTCACTTGCTCTCCCAAAAGCAGGGAACCCTAGTACATCTGAATCTTCGATCTCTGCATCTGCATGCATGGCTCCTGCAGACTTGATCAGGAACAGATTTGGAGTGTCCTCGAGAGTGGCAGAGGTTCTCATGGCAGCGAGAAAACCCTCAACCAGAGTGATGTATGCCAAGACATGGAAACTTTTATGCTCATGGGCATCCCCCCCCCCCCCAATTCCTTGGACCCTTTCCACTGTGCGGTGGAATCTGTGCTGGAATACCTTCTTTTCCTATCAGACAGGGGACTCAGCTACTCATCCATTAAGGTGCACTTTTCTGTGCCATCAGCTTACCATGCGTCAATGGATGGGAACGCTCTGACACAACTGGATTTGTGCAAGATCTTCCTACAGGGTATCTTGCACATCAAGCCTCCCAGAAGGGATTCTGTCCCTCCATGGGACCTATTTTGTATGTTAGAGAAACTTACGTCACCTCCCTTTGAACCAGCTGCAAGCTGTGAGCTCCACGTCTTCTAAGTAAGCAATAATACCCAACAGGGAGGGCGGTATTGTGCTATACTGGACCGCCCAGGGGCGTAATGAGGCCCGACGCCGCAGGCAGAGGGCCTTATAGCCCCTGGAAGGTCCGGTATAGCACAATACCACCCTCCCTGGAGGGTATTATTGCACTTAGAAAATGGGATATCTGTGCCAGTTTTATGTAGATTTTAAAAAAATAAAGAAATAAAAATACTATAGTATACATTAATTGAAAGTCATTTGGTTGTAAAATAGTTCCTTCTTTTCTGTGCTATTCTATGTTCTGTTGCCACCCCTAGATAAGCATTCTGTTGTACTTATCCCCCACCCACACACACACACACACCAGCTCTGTAACAGTAGATTGTTTTATGCTTTTTTCTCCTGCAGTCTACAGGAGAAAAAAAAAACAGTTTTCTGACCTACTTGGAGTGTTTCTTTTTCTTTACACTCAAAACTTGTGGCGGTTGCATGGGTGAGCACCCTGCCTCATAAAACCAGGAAGTGCAGAGCAAGCAAAAGGATGTGGCAGGCTAGAGCTGTAATATTTTTTATATTTCATTAACGTCTACTGTAGGGAGTAGGGTGTTTGTTCGGATGAACAGAAGCTTGTGATTTAATTAAATATGGCACTGGGAATGGCTTTAGAACTGCTGCAGGAATTTTAAATATTTCTTTTTCCTCCAGTTCTCTGGTCTCCCTACTTGTCGGCGGGATAGGGAGTCCGTTTCTTGCTGCCTGCTTTAAAGCCGAGAAACCCGAGTTTGGAGGATTGCCATAGCGGGAAATTAGAAGCGGCGTCTGGGCAGTACTGTGGCTGCCGTTATTTCTCAGTAACAAACAAATGAGGATTTTCTGCTGGGTGGGGTTACCTGTTGCTGTGGGTGGTTAGAGGGACGGAGGAGGCGGTGGGCACAGTGAAAAGTGTGTTAGAAGGGGAGAAGCTCGAGACTGACACTTGTGTCGGAACAGTCATTAGCATGCTGGCGGCTTTCACTGAAGAAACAACAAAAGAAGGATTTGTTTAGGTATAGTACTGCCAGGTGTTTTTTGAGCAGTTCAGTGGCAGGGACAAGGCGACACTGTCGGGGGTGGTATGTGGTGTCTCACTTAACTGGTAACTCAGACAGTGGTTCTGGGTCTTGCATTGTGGTGATGTTTGTCAACAACCGGTTATGTTTTAAACAGATGCTACCAAAACACTGGGCAGTTTCTCTATGTCATTTAAACTGATTTTGTGTATGTTAAACAGACGGGGGTTGGCCGGCCAAAATGGGTACCCTAAGCCGCAGTAAAAAAATGGCGGCAGATTGAGTTTTAAAATTCTGGCACCTTGATTTCTGAAATCAGGTCAGTCGGGACTGGCGCTTTTAATACCCCAGACTGTTGTCTGATAGATGCCCACCTTGCCAGGGCTATCAGCGAATCAGAACCTGGGATTTTCTTAGCCCATTTTCTAATGGAAAGCATTATTTTTAGTTGCCGTTACTTCTGATTGAAGGATTTCTGAGCTACAGGCTCTAATGTGTAAAGATCCTTACCTTATTTTCCACAGGGACAGAGTGACTCGGCATACAAATCCCAAAGGCTGTGTCCAAATTTACTTTGAATCAGGACATTCAACTACCAGATTACTACCCAGAGTACTCAAACAAAGGGGAGGCCTTGTTACATACTCTGGATTTACACAGAAGTTTACATTACTACACAGAACATACTCTTTCATCAAGAAAGACTAATCAGTTGTATGTCTCCCTTGCCCAAAGGATGTTAGGGGCTCCAGTGACCAAGCAGACATTGGCCAAATGGTTAGTCAACTGCATTACTTTCTGTTATCAAAAGTATGACAAACCTTGCTGGGACCGGTCAAGGGTCATTCCACAAGAGGAATCGCAACTTCCTTTATGTCCCTCAAAAATGTGTCTGCAGCAGAGCTCTGTGCAGCTGCTACTTGGAGTTCGGTCCACACCTTCATTAGACACTACAGTCTGGACATAGCTTCCAGAAGGAGTGCAGGTTTTGGCCTTGTGGTCCTCCAGGGACTACTCTTCTAAGGAGTGTCAAGGACACTGTCCGCCACCCTTTTGACCTGGGTCACTTCTTGTACTGCTTGAGACTCTGTCCTATATGTGTGACCTGCTGCAAGAGCTCCCTCTCAAAGTAAGATAGTACAGTTACGTAAGAACTTAATGTAACAGTAGATCTTTGAGAGGAGCTCTTGCAGCAGGTGGTTTTCCCTCCCACCTGCCCCTGGGGTTATGCAACTGTACTTCTCTCTGGGGGATGGGAGATGCTCCTCAGTTCCCCATCCTGTATGTCAGTCAGGTCTCTGGCAGGCAAACTGAGGTGGTGCTGGGGAACTGCCCCCTTTATACCACATGAGACATTGGGGCGGGCCAACATCAGGGGGCTGTCCCCCACCTTGGACTGCTAGCTAAAATAATTTCCACTGGGTCCTAGTGGTGGCATTGTCCTATATGTGTTACCTGCTGCAAGAGCTCCTCTCAAAGATCTACTGTTAAGGTAAGTTCTTACGGTAACTGTACTATCATGCCAGTGCAAACAGTGGCTCCATTCATCTTCTCTAGGGTAACCCCCCTCTGCCCCCTCCCCAGTATTCCCTGAATCTCTATTGCTTTTATGGTTTCCCTCACATTAAGCAAAACACCCCCCCTTCTCCTTCCTACCCTGTCTTCCCTGAACAGAGTATAGCTTGGTATAGCCATGTTCAAGTCACATGTTTCAGTGCACCATGACTCGGTAATGGCCATAATATCCAAGTCAACCTCTGCCATGATGGCCTCTAGGTCTGGAATATTATTTCCTAGACTTCTAGCATTGATTCACATGGTCGTCTAGATTTTGTTAGGACTCTGTTTGTTATCCCCCTTTTCTTTTTTTGCCCCCCCCCTTCACTCCTCTCTTTTTAATGCTCCTGTTCTCATCCCCCCCTTTGGTTACTATCACACTGCAGTCTTCATTAATTTGCACCCTGGGGGTTAATCTCACCTCAGTTTCTCCCTACTGTCTACTTCAGCCTCACGGAGGAGGGGGGAAGTTTCTGCCTCCCCAATTTGTTCTGCCAAAGTAACATTTAAACTGTTCACTGAAGACTGCAGTTCCCCTCCCGGACGGATGCAGGACATTACCCCTGTATAGCCTCTTATCCCTCGAGGTGAATCCCAGTCCCCAATGTAGCTGAACTCCTCTCTGCATCATTCCTTCAACTATGAGTTGAAGCTCCTGGTACAGAGATCCCTCTCATTCCCCTATCTTAGACAGGCAGCATCACAGAGAAAGCCACTGAGTGTATTACCTGTCTGGTGCAGAGATCCCTGTCCTCCCCCTGTCTTAGACAGGCAGCATCTCAGAGAAAGCCATCGAGCCTGCTACCTGTCTATGACCACTCCCCAGCTCCCTAAACTCCCTCTGCACTAGCTCAACCCTGTCTCTAGCCAGGCCATTGGTCCCTAGGTGGACAATGACATACAGCTTCCTCTTTTGTCCTGCTGGTCTAGCAATCCCCAGGATCCACTCCCCATTCCTCTGGGTTGTGGTGCCTCATAGGCACCTGACTGCCCTCTCTTCCCCCCTAACAGTTCCCTCCTTCATACCTTTACGTAAGTTCATGTCTTTCAGCTTGGAGTCAGTGATTTGGAGGAGGGTGGAGATAGTGGAATAGTGGGATGAAGGAACAGACTTTTGGCACTAGACAATCACTACCAGAGTTCCAACACACCCTTGTCTTCAAGACTTCTCATGGCAACCAGCTTGAAGAGATACCCAGTTCCAAGTAGTTAGGGGTGTTGTTGGACCAGAACCTCAAGTTTTCCACCCACATTGATGGCATCCATGAAACAACTCTGTTCTGAGCTTCACTGGCAATGCCACAACCAATCCTGCCTTCCTCTACCTGTCCACCATAAAGTCACCCTCAAGAAAATATTGCTGTGTTTGACTACTCAGATGTCATCTGCAGTGTTGCCCTCAAGTCTACATCATTGCCCCGAAGTCCACACTTGACAGGCTGGAGCCCCTGTCATTTCTTCTGCCATTCCCCACAAAGTGTTCCATCTCCAACCATCACTGCTCTCTCCAGTCAAACCTCTCCTTCCCCTCCCTTGAGATCGGGCATCTTGGGCACATTTCTTCTTCTAGACAAATATTTGCTTTCCACATGTCCCACTTACATCTCCTCTCTCCTTAACCATACCAACCTATCCTCCTATTTCCTCCATTCATCCAGTGCTCATTCCTATCATATCCTACTCATATCTGCAGCAGGTGAGTCTGCATTTTCTGTCCACCTTCAGAAAATGTAAAACAGCTTCCCTCTCCCTAGCTATCTCTCATCTTCCCTGCATTCTCTCAAACCACTCTAACTGGCAAATTTTCAAAAACATGTACTTGCAGCTAGCCATCTTCCTCTTCTCTCTAGTTACAACAACCCATACCTATTTACCCGCTCCATTCACCCATTTTGCCACTTGCATAGCTTAAAACTGGAGGCAGTATAGTGCAGTAGTTTAAGGCTCTGAGCTACAAACCTGGAGACCTGGGTTTGAATCCCACAGCCCCACTTGCATACTGTGTGACCCTGAGCAAGTCACTTAACTTCCTTGTGCTCCCAGGTCACACCTGTAAACAAGCTTCAACTTAGTGTGTCTCTCCTGGTTAAAAAAAATAAATAAAAGAACTCAGTGTCCTCTGTAATTTAAATTTGACATCACCATGATTCTGTAACAAATACCGTGTAGACTGCACACTCCCCTAGCTCTCATCCTTGACCCCCCCCCATAGCCAATGTACTTTGTACATGTTTTTTTCTCTTTGTGGAGTTTATTATCGATACCTTGCTTTAATGGTTCATGCATGTGCATCTACTGTTGTCACAGCATTTGTTAGTGCTATATCCCTCCCTGTATCCCCTCCCCTGGGTGTCACCTGGAAACAAGCTGTGGATCAGTGCGCCTATCCTGGCCACCAAATTTGAAATAAATAAAAAAATATATATATATATTACCAGGGAAATTATACTGCCTAGAGAGGAATAATTACATTGACTGTAAATGATTGCAAACAAAAAAAAATACTGTATATAAGACATACTTTGAACTTCTTGTCCTTCTGTCTTCCCGAACTCAGTGTCTCCAACCACACCAGCAACAGCTGCTGTGCCCTGCAAATTAAGAAGATAACAAGCAAAAAATGTAAAATACACCTGAAAGAAACCTGTACTGTGATTGTTGGAACCAAATCTTTGAACAAGGTATATCCCATGATATATGTATTGTTCAAACCTCCTTTCCACATTCTCATCTATTTTCACTTTTTGCTCAACACAAACCTGTTTACTGTATTATAGCAGTATCGTACCCATGACAGGCATAGGATCATGCAAACCTAATCCACACCCTGGGTACATTGTAAGGTACAAGACCAAAGATCGAGTGCCTTCAACTGTCTTGGCAGTGCATTCATTCATGCATGCTGAATCAATGTCCTGGAGTGGGTTATTGTGATTATAAAATGGGTAAAAACTAGTTAAAAATAAATAAATAACAGGGTTTGGGAGAGAATTTCAGCTGTCTAGGAGTTGGCCGGGGGAGAGAGGGTTAAGCTTCCAAGGGACTGCTCTACTTTCTCAGGGAGGGTGGGTTTTAGTACCCAGCTTGATTGTCACCTCCTGGTGGAGACCAGGGCTGCATGTAGCAATAATGGCTCAGTAAGAGTCTGACTGCCCTCAACACTGATACCCATGAGAATGCAGTGGAACGCACATGCAGTGCATCGTTACATGTTGTTGGCTGGAGGGACAGATAATGGAGGAAAAATCACTGATCAGCTGGATGAACCTCCATCCAAATGGGTTCATCCATGCTGGTGTGCCAACAACCTGCACTCTGTAAAAGAGTGCACAGGCAAAAGGGCGGCACCAAGGGGAGCGGCATGCAATGTGTTGCCATCCAGCTAGACTACACACGGTGTTGGCATTATTTCTGCAGGGAAGATGTGTGCCCCTTAAACACCCATTTAAATAAATATAAACATCACTCCTCCTTTGCACAATTTGGGGTGAAGCAAACACTCACAGCCCCACTACTCACAGTGCCAGGTGGTCTATGATACAAAATGCTCAAATGCCACACGCCCTGATGACGGCACCCAGATTCTGATGCCCTAGTTGCGGCTCCCTCAGAATGGTTAACGATCCCATTGCAGGCCCCACACTACCAACGTGGCTAACTTTAAACTCTTCATGTGGACACTGAGGGGGGATGACCCTCCCCTAACCCTGCCATGGGTGTCCAATCCATGGGGAGCACTCAGAAACTGGTAAGTCCCACAGAAGGTGTGTGTTGATGGGGTTGGATGGGTTACAAACATATGGACATGTGAAAATTGCCAGCAGAAAAAGACCTTAGTTGTCTACTGAGTCTGCAGCTCAGTCTATTTACGTAGAACTGCCCATCCATCCCCTTCCTCTCTCTGGTTGCCACTCTCATTTTTACCGTCACACCCCCTTCAAAACTTCCCACTGTTTTCAGTGATATCACCTCCTCCGGCAGTTCATTCCACTTTGATACCACCCTTTCCATGAAAAAGTGCCTCATTTCCTTTTTAAATCTACTCCCACACATTTCAGACTGTGGCCCCCTAGTGATCCCCTCCCTTTTTAAATTGAAAATGTCCTCCACTCCAACCCTATTTATACCCTTTAGATATTTGAAGGTTTCTATCTTATCCCCCTTTCCCTTCTGTCTTCCAAGGAATACTTATTGAGCTCCTTAACCTCATATAATATGGTTTGATTCCCAGGCCCTGGATCATCTTGGCTTGGAGACCATAGGGGGCCAATCAGGGAAGGAGAATAAACACTTATATGAAACATTACTGAATATATATTTTGGGCATAGTCATCCACTTGGTAAAGTAGTCCTTACTATACTAAATACATTGTTTATTAATGTCAATAGTTTTAATAAATATTGGGAACTGTTAGAGGGGTTATAAGAAGAGGAGAATAAATATTGCATTTTTAACATATTGACCCCTATGCATTAAGGAATGTAATGCCTATGGTCCACGAATCCGTGGAGCATAGCCAAGCCTAAGTCTGATGGCTGCTCACTTGGGGTCCTGCAGACTCCTGGTGGCATTCATGGACGGTGCCCCTTCTACACTTCTTGATTCTCTGACTGTTTGCACAGCTACATGCAAATTATGGACGGTCTGGGGTCATGCCTGTACTCCACAAAATTCACAAAGGCGAGGTGTGCTAGGCATGGGGAGCACAAGATATGACAGTAGGGACCATGTCTGTTGCATACTGCCCACATAGTGCCCCCTACTGGCCATGGGAAAAGTGGGACCTCCCCCCATCATGCTACACCATCTCTCTGGTCAGGCAGAGAGAGATGGGGCAGCTGTTCAGCCAATCATGTGACATTTTTCAATTTGAGGACCCACACCATCCCACAACACCCCGCTCCATGCATAACAGGAGATCTACTCCTGGGCCAGAATGGGGCTTTATGTCAAAGTGCTGGGGCTTATCCCTTTAATACCAATGATTTAGCTCAGCTGTCTGCACCACACTTCATGTATTGCTGTTGTATCCAGACAGAAATAATATGTACTTTTCTTAGCAGCATGCTTTCTGTGTGCTGAGCAGTTCTGGGGACTCTCTTGGGAGTGCAGCTGTATTTTTAAACATGGATTTGTTTCATAGCAGGGGTTTAGCCACCCTGACAGCAGCACCTACTCAGAAATCACTGAAGTGCAGCTGAAGTAGTGGATTTGGTCATCTGATTGGATGCTCATCTGTGTTCTCCAATCTGCCCTCTGTGATCCTGCACACCGGGAGGAGGGGGGCAGAGACAGGTGCCTGGTGGTGGCCAGGATCCTGAATGCTAGTCACTGTGTGCCTGTCTGTGGGTGTAGAGCTGGGTGGGCTGGGTAGACGCCTTTCGCACATACCCGGGTCTCAACTGTGCATTGCCCCCATTGTATGGGGGGAAAAAACAACAAATACACTGCAAGTGATTCCTTTTATGTTACTAAAACATTGTCTTTGTGACTAACTTTTGAGAGTTATACACTTGTCTTCAGATCTGGAGTATAACTGTCGAAAGCTAGTCTCTAAATCAATTGTACTAGTCCATGAAAAGGTATCACTTGCGAAATATTTGCTTTTGTTTTCCCCCTGTATTCTCGACTGGACTAACTAACATGGCTACCACATTTGCTTGTTTAACTTATTATGTATGCCATCATTGTGTCAATTCATCATGCCAGCTCCCCTTCCCCATTTGTATTATAAATGACAATTTTTTATGCTCAGTTTTGCAGACTTCTAAATGAAAAAATTCCACCTCCCCTGCCACACCAGCTCAGCATATCCCAGTCTCCATAAACCACTGTTTTATTTTGTTTGTGTCTTACCTGTAATTCCATTACTGTTCCGTGCTGCTGAAAATGCAGAGATGCTATGTAATGAATTTTCATTGAAACGTTTGAATCGTTCATCTGTATATCATGTGGCATGGTTCAAACATAATGTATTATTAAAAAAGATGCTATTTGACATATACTGTAGCTAAATTTTCAGAAACATGGAACAGTAATGTAGTTACAGTAAAGATACAAAATTAATTAAACGTTGGTTTATGGAGGATGGGATGTGCTGAATTGGGTGGTAAGGGTGCTGAATTTTTGTTTATAAGTTTGTTAAAACAATATAAACAAATTGCTAGTTGCAAAACAAAAGCGAAGCAAGGAAGGGGACACAACAGTTGGCAAGATAAAACAAACCCTGGTCAGAGCCGATATGGCTGTGGCAAGCTTTTGGGATGCTTTAACCCATTATTTCTAATGAATTTGCGCAATGCAGATCTGCTAAGAGGCAGTTTCAATCTGGTCTTCCTTTTACACATTTTTAGAATGTATTTTCCTAGCATATGCCTCCTGATTGCTATATATTTAGCCTGGATAGTTCACAGAAGAAATGGCATCTTATTTTCAGGTGGTGAGGCACTAGCAGTAGGATGCTGTAATGTGTCATACGTAGGTACAAGATGTGCGGGTGATAATGCCCAGTAGCCAGACACCTCAGGCATTTGCATGTGGATCCATCATCCCAGTGCAGTTGCACTACTCAGTGTGGGTGAAAGTCAATGCTGTACTCATTCACACAGGTCCTGGAACAAGCATGTTACAGTCGACTTCCTATTTGTTTGTGCAATTGGGGAACTGTGAACGCACTATCCATAGCCTGAAGCATACACTACAAATGCCATTGAAGGATGCCACACCCCATGGCACCCAGAATATCTCAGCAGTCCAGAGGGTGGCATTGTACACAGGGGAACGGGGAAGAATGTATGACAGCAGGAAGATACATCATCGACAAGGCATGCATTGGAGGTACGTCAATTCCCTCTTACAGTTTGCCAGGGACATACACATAGCTGCATACGCTGGTGGGTCCGCAGCTTGTGTAGTGCCCCAATGTATGGTACAGCCACTTGGGTCATTCTGGAGTGAAGGTCCCCAGCCCAAGTCCAGTGCAATCGGCGGCTGACTGTGGCAGGGCATGGAGGGCACTGCCAGTCTCTGCAACAGCTCGGGTTTGGGGGAGCGAGGTTGTCTATGTACCAAGGCAGT
The DNA here is from genome assembly GCA_016271365.2 of Neoceratodus forsteri. Lineage (NCBI taxonomy): Eukaryota > Metazoa > Chordata > Ceratodontiformes > Ceratodontidae > Neoceratodus > Neoceratodus forsteri. Next base: position 322,880,710 of record CM057450.1, on the reverse strand, counting down.
GGGTAGGAGTCCTCTATGCTATGGATATGGACCGTGGTTGCCTCTTGTGCTATTAGATCTGGGGGGCCCTACACTATTGACTTCTTTGGGAATGGATTTGGATCAATTGGGGATTGAAGGGGGTACCTTTAGTCCCCCAGACTGCTGGGCACCTGGGTGCACTTCCACAGCCCACCTGTGGGTGGCTGGCTGGCTTAGGCCAGCTATTCATGGCCTAACTGTGGGCTGCACTGCTCTGCGAGGGCTGAATTTCCCACTGAGTATGCTGCAGCATGGTATATGCATGGGAACACACCCTCAACTTGCACGGCATACTATTTGTGTGCATGCTGTCCCATTCCCTTGTGGCAGGTGCATCCTGCATGTTTGAATATCATGCTGCGGTGCATTGTTGGAGTTGCGCAGCACATCTTTCATTTCCACCGGGATGCGCTGCACATTTCCTTTGAATATGGGGCCCTGGTCTAGGCTACCCTGAAGAAATACATTATCAAAATGGAAAAATCATGACCTCACTAAAAACAAGATATTGCATTAATCTGGGACAACCTGAGTAAATACAGTACAGAAATGTGCAAATGAAGATCCCTATGACAATGAGATGTAGCAGCGCCCCTGCACTATCCAGGATACAAAATATAGGATAAGAAATATTTAAAGGAAATCTAGTCTAAACTGAACTTCACTATGGTCACTGACATAAACAGTTTCTTTATTGTAACAGTCACACAGGAGTCTGGTGTGCATATTTTAGGGACACATACAAACAGAGGTGATAAAGAGTACGTGCCTCAGCTGGGACTTGAATCCAGGCTGCTCGGAATACCACTCTGATTGCACTAACCAGCTGCGCTACTGAGACAACTGTGACCTGGGCCATCCCTGAGCACATTTTTTTTAAATTTAAGTTTATTGATTTTACACAAAAGCAAAAACCACCATGAGACAGGCAAGTATACAATTCACAAATAACACCTGGTGTAACAAAAGGAAAAGAAGGAAAAAACAATAATAATAAACAGAAAAAGAATAACCCCACAACAAAAAGAAAAGAGAAAAACAATTCCCCATCCCCCACCCACCTCCCCACCACTATCTCCCCATTACCCTCCCCAACCCCTTGCCCCCACCACCCTTCCACCCAACCAAAGACCACCCCAATCCCTCCCACCCAACCAAACCGAGCGTGCCAGGTAACCAACATATCAAAATTGGATATTTAGCATAGTAACTGTATAGAGAGCACACTGCCCCCTGACTTGACAGATATCGACTAACAATATGTAGCAAAAACAGAGTACCAACACGGGCGTCAGGCAAAAGATCAAGAACTCATTGATACAGATATAATGCTTGCAACTTACCCCATTTTTTCTGGAACACATCCATGCGGCCTCGCATACTGGCCACTAACTTTTCAGAATTGAGGCAGGCAGAGAGCTCATTCAACCATTCGGCATAGGACAACGCCAATTGATCAGTCCAATGCCTAAGAACCAGTCTCTTAACCGCAGCAGACACTAAGGCAATGTGATACCGACGCTCCACACTTTTAATACTAGCATAATCACCCAGAATACAAATCTCCGGGGTAAAACAATCCGAGAGACTTAGTAAGGGATCTAAATTATCCTGGATAGAAGACCATAGCGGGGCAACTTTATCACAGGACCAGAAAATATGTAGGGAGTCCCCATCCCCTTGCATACATCTAGAGCAAAGAGAAGTGGGAAGCTTCTTAAGTTTGAAGAGCTTTTTAGGAGTATAATACTTATTGTTCACTATATAATATTGAGTAAGCCTAAGTCTGTCCTGCAAGTGATATTTGTGGAGGCTCTTCCAAATACGAGACCAGTCCAGGGTAGATTCCGGTAGCAGAGAAGACCAAATATTAGAGCCCTCAACAGGTTCCGGAGATTTATAGTTTAAGAAAAGGAATATATTAACAAATAGAATGCGGCTTGGAAGCAAGGGTTACTATTTGAGAGAGGAAGGGGCGGATCTTCGGTTCACTAAAAAAGGTACCAAATTTCCCTGCGATGAGATGTCTCAACTGGTAAACTTTGAAAATCATAGAATTGGGAATAGCATACTTATTGAGAATATCCACTGACGAAAGAAGGGATCCATGGTTGTAGAAATGCTCTAGATTAACATCCTTAATTTGCGGAAGCCACTCGGGGGTAATCACCGAATTGCCCAGTTTAATGTTGGGGTTAAGTATAACCGGCTGGCCCAAATCCCGCATGGGGGAAGTATTCACATAATGCCAGCACTGAAAGAGAGACTTAAGGGATACTAGAATTGTACGATCCTTTATCCACGGCGAGAGCGCTGAAGGTGGGGTATAAAAAACGGCATAAGGATCTATCTTAGCTTCTGAGAGAATCCACCTTTCGGTTTGAAGCCAAACCAGGCAAAAGGAGTCCGGATTAGTGGGAAGCCATCTCCCTAATTTAGCAAGGTGTGCCGCCCAGTGGTAAAACAAAAGATTAGGGAGCCGGAGGCCGCCTTTATCTTTGGGAAGGGAAAGCTTACTAAACGATCGCCGCACTCCCTTTCCTTGCCAGATAAAGTTTGAGAACATCACGTGAAACTGCTGAAAATAGGAGACGGGCAACCAGAGGTTTAGTAAGTCGAGGGGGTAAAAGATGCGTGGAAGAACATTCATTTTAATAATGTTAATCCGGCCCCAAAGAGAAATGGGAAGAGCAGACCATCGCGACAGGTCTTGCTGAATGAGACTCTTAAGATCATCTAGATTGAGCTTCTTAATAAGAAAAGGGTCCGTTGTGTAGTGGATCCCTAAATATTTAATCGATTTAGGAGACCATCTCATACCCAAATTAACAAAGTCCTGCTTATACGTGTGAGCATTTAAAGGAAAGATTTCCGATTTAGAGCTATTCAATCTATATTGAGAAAGAGCACCACATTGTCTGATAACATCCAATGCAGATCTGAGGGAGTCGGCAGGAGATTCAATGTGTAGGAGTATATCGTCCGCATAGGCAGACAAAACCAGTTCCCGCTGGCCCACCGAAACCCCCCTGATAAGTGCAGAGGATTTAAGCTTAATAAGAAGAGGCTCTAAATATAGATTAAATAAAAAAGGGGAAAGAGGGCAACCTTGTCTAGTACCTGTGTACAATCTAAACAAAGGAGAAAACCCCATTACAATATATTCTGGCCAAAGGAGCCTTATAAAAGATCTGAACCCGCCCTAAGAAGGAAGCCGGGAAACCCATCCTGGCCATCACAGCCCAAAGAAAGGACCGGTCGACCCGGTCAAAAGCCTTCTCTGCATCTAACGAAACTAAGGCCATAGGGAATCGGGATTCACGGGCATAATGAGAAATATGGGAAAGTGTTCTTAAATGGTCTGATGAGGATCTAGAGTGCACAAAGCCCACCTGTTCTGGACTGAGTAGATGAGTCCAGACCATCTTGATCCTTTCGGCCAGAGCCTTAGAGAAAATTTTCATATCATAGTTTTGAAGGGATATGGGTCGATAGTTCGCTGGATCTGTAGGAGTCTTTCCTGGCTTGGGGATTAAAATAATGGTGGCTTCAAGAAGAGTAGGGTCTATGACACAGGAAGAAAAGAGACATTCATAAAGTTTAAGAAGTATAGGAGCGAGATCCTTGGAAAGAACTTTATAGAAATTAACAGGAAACCCATCTGGCCCAGGTGTCTTATCTGAAGCCATAGAGGCAATAACTTTCTCTATCTCCGCCAGAGAGAGAGGGGCAGTCAAAATTTCTTTATGAGAAGGCAATAATTGAGGGGTATCAATACCAGCTAGGTATGCCTCAATATCCGAGGGAGAAGCAGGAGATAGGGGCGAGCTATATAAGTCCGTATAGTACTTTTCGAAGATTCGCACAATTCCTCTAGGAGAGGTTTCTATGGAGCCGGTGGGCGTTTGCATGGTTGGGATTAACCTAGAACCTTCCAATGCATGAAGACGCAAAGCTAGGAGCCTCCCGGCCTTCTCTCCATGATCAATGTATTTTGCTTGGGTTCTAACAAGGCAGTACTCAGCTCTTTCTTTTAGAAGGTCAGTATATTCGTTTTTGATTGCTACCAGAGCCTCTAAGGAAGATAGCGAAGAGGTCGGAGAATAGGTAGCCTCTAGCTCTTTGATTTTATTCATTAGGAAAACTGCTCACGCTAACCGGGCTTTCTTCCTTGCTGCCGCTAATTTAATTAGTTCACCCCTAAGGTAGCATTTTAGTGCACACCAAATAACATCAAACCTCGGGGAAGAGCCAAGGTTGTCCGCCATGAAAAGGGAGATCAAGGATCTTATTTGCCCCACCGTATGAGGATCTTTAAGTAACTGGGTATTGAGTCTCCAGGCAGTATCCTGGTGGAACTGAGGATCCGGAGAGACTTTAACCCAAACTATTGCATGATCAGAGAGAATAATCAGCTCGATGTTAGCCTGGCGGAGGTCCGAAAGACCGGATTTACTAATCAAGATATAGTCAATTCTCGACCACGATCCGTGAGGTTGGGAGAAAAATGAGAAGGCCCGAAGGGAAGGGTTAGAGAGTCTCCAAGGGTCACACAGCCCTAACATCTGTGAGAAATCATACAAAGCCCTTTGCGTGGACATCGGGGGCCAATTATCTTGGGGCTCTCTGTCCAGGAGATAAGAGGGTGGGACATTCCAGTCCCCCCCCCAAAAAAAATTACGAGGGAAGGAGAGCACTCATTTTATCAGCAAGGACCATAAAAAACTCAGGGCTGCCCCCAACTGGCCCATAAACAGAGCCCAACACTACAGTGTTCCCATTAAGGGTACCCCTAACCAAAATAAACCTGCCATCCGGATCTTCCACTACTAGGTCTCTCGTAAATAGAACATGCTTTTTAATTAGTATAGCTACTCCCCTACTATAGTTAGATCCACCCACCATATACACCTGTGAGAAACCAGATCGAGATAGCCATTTAACCTCCATACCATTTAGATGGGTCTCTTGGAGAAACAGTATATCTATTTGCATCAGAGTACAATGATTAAAGACCTGAGTTCTCTTGATCTTTTCCCTTAGCCCGTGCACATTCCACGATGCTATTTTAATATAACCAGTAACCATTTTAGGTACAATATGAAAGGGGGACAGATAATAGAGCATCCAAAGTTAAAACCAAAATAAAGGCACACTCGAACCCCAAAATCCCATGCCTCCCCAGCCTGCCAAGATGTATCCATTAGTAACAGTGGCAATCTGAAAGAGCTAAACTCACTTAAAAAAGACATACCCATGCAAACTTGGCAGGCCAACTCCCCCAAATACCCCAAACCCCAGTAAGTAACTATATACAATATGGCACCAGAGCTGGGAAATGTCAAAACCAACATGTAGGTTCCAAGGCTCTGGAAACCTTCCTCCCAATGCAAATCCAGAATCACCCACCATACAAAGCCCAGTTAAAAAAAAGAAGGTACCTAACAGCTATCCCACTGAAAAAGAAATCTGTCCCAACCCACACAAAAAAAATCAGTAGGGACTCTGCAGATGGATCTGGATTGGCAAACCCCCCATCCATAGGCTCGCGACTCAGCTACCATAAGGAGCCAGGCTCGGAGAGACATCTCCCCCTCATCCGCCCACTGCCACCACTATATAAGAGAGGAGGAAAGAGGAAAAAAAAGAAACTTTTCCATCAGAGCAGCTAGCGATCCATACTAGTTGCAGCCTCCTCCCCGTTTAAGTTTAAAAAGGGAAAGAAAAAAACCCCGGAAGAAGGCGAAATAACTCACCCCCTGGATAAAACAGGGAAAGGAGAGCATCATCACACGCCAGGTAGTCCCGAATAGGAGTCTAGCCATCAACCAGGCCGCTTTGTTTCCGGGGGCACTACATAGCCACAGGACCAAAACCCGGTCCTGCACCTAAACCAGAACCCTTGGGAAACCCCATCCCTAACACATAGTTCCAGGGAGGGACCAGAAGGTCCACAATCACGGCCTAGTCCACCCCTGCACAGCCTGCAGAGAACCCCCATCCAGCGAGGACCCAAGGACTGACTGAGGCAGGTAAGAACTACCAAGGGCAGCTGGGGAATTGGACAATCAGGGTATTAGAATGCCTATCAGAGAGAACTAACAAAAATAACCACCCAAAAACGATTTAAACCGAGACCCATCAAAACATCTCCCAAATACAACATCCCCTGCACATTTCAACCGTTCAACTTGAAAAGGTCAGGAAGCCAATGCAAGGTCCTTTTAGATGCATCTGGCTAGTCGTAGCTGTAGTTGACACTGGCAATTGTGACTTTAAGGGTAGCGGGTACACCATCCTGAAAAGGATAGACGCCATGATCAGTTTTGAACTGTTGAATGGAAAGCAGCCCTCTTAAGTCTTGTTTCCTTGGGAGGTCCTGCAATCCTCAGGCTTGCTGATCCCCATGTAATTTCTTGTAGATCTCGGATTTGGTGAAAATATATTGCCACGATATAGCTCAAGAATTTTATAATTATGGGTCACGGGGAACCGGTGGCGGTCGGGCCTCAGTGACCTATGTGCCCTCTCGAGGTGGTAACTCGATTAATCGGTGAGGGCCCGACTATTTTATTAAAGAATCGCTGCAAAACGCCTAACAGGTCCGGTCCTTCTTCCAGTTCCGGCAGGCCTAGAATGAGAAGATTGTTCCTCCGATTGCGGCCCTCCAAATCCTCGGCTTTCAATTGGAGTTTCCGCACCTGTAGCGCCAGCCCAGACATCTCAGCTTCAGCCTTCCCCCTCCATTGCTCTAGGGAGAAAATCTTAGCCTCCGAGTCTGACACCCTCATGGTAAGAGAGGAAAGGTCCCCCCGTAGTGATTTCAGCTCCATTGTGATATCTTGCAAAATATTTTTAATTGGGGCCATCTCCTGCAAAAACTTGTCTTCGGTGAGTAAACTCAACACCTGGGACTTATCTCCGGTTTTCTCAGTCCCTGTACCCGCTTGGCTCCTCGGCTTCTTTGGCTGCTTCTCGGGGGTCGCAGGCAGGGTGTGCCTGGACGCGGCCTGTTTCTTATCGACATCCATCTCCTCCCGAAACCAAAGGGCTAGCAGGAATTGCACCCCAGGGCCAGTACTTAGAGCTTAGGCGACCCAGTAATGGCTGTTTAACCCGTTTTTATACTCTGAGGGTTGTAAAATGTGGCAGATGGGACGTTTGGAAGAGAGAGCTCTAAGCCCCTGCTGCCATTCAGCAAGCTGCCATCACGTGACCTCCATCCCTGAGCACATTACTCGTTCTCAGTTGCACAACCCAATGGCAACACAAATATTTACTTGCAACAATCACACAGGAGAGTGGTGTGCATATTTTATGGAACACATACAAACAGAGGTGAGAAAGAATAAGTGCCTCAGTTGGGACTTGAACCCAGGCTGCCTGGTAGTATTGTGGCCAGGAGGATGGTGTGTGGTGTGTGGTGTGTAATGTGTGTGTGTGTGAGTGGTGTGTGTACAAAATATAAGATACAAAATATTTAAAGGAACTCTACTCTAAACTGAACTTCACTGTGTTCACTGACATAACCAGTTTTGTTTATAACATATTAGAATGCAATATTTATTTTGAATGTTGTGGCCATGAGGATGGTGTGTGTGTGTGTGTGTGTGTGTGTGTGTGTGTTGCTTTAGCTCAATATATTTTTTCCCCAAAAGATAGTAAATGGCATCTTATTGATACATACTTAGTCTAAGCAGTTCACTGAAGACCTGGCATATGTCTGAGACTATTCATCAGATAGAGTCTGTAGAGGTTCAAAAACAATGTAAATCATAGATTTGCTGGGGCAAGGGGGGACATTTATGAGGTATGAATCTTTCTTGAAAGACAAATACATTTCCCAAGTTAAACTTGAATCAAGAAGCTTTTTAAATGCTTAGTATTTAAATGTGCAAATCTCCAATTTCATAGGCAACCAATATTTAACAAACATTTAACAAGCTGTTTCAGTTTTCTAATAGCATCTGATAAGCAGCCTGCAGTTATGTCTCCAACGTTCTTAACAAAAAGAAGAGAATATTTTATTTCAGTTGGCTGGAAGGATACATTGAAAAGTCTAAAACGTGTGTTCCACGATACTCCATTTTCCAGCTAAAGATAGCAAGAGGGCTGTAGGCTCCAGGGGTTAAAACAAACAGTGTAAATCTTAGATTTGCTGGAGAAAGGGTGACATTTATGAGGTATGACTCTTTCCTGAAAGACAATACATTCCCAAGTTAAACTAGTATCAAGAAGCTGTTTAAATGCTTGGGGCCAGATATTCAAAAGGGTTGCACCATGCGCAATAGGGTTGCACCTGCGCAAGTCTGAACTTGCTCCATTCTGCGATATTCAGCAGGAGGCAGTTGCGCCACTGAAAACAGGCTGAGCAACAGCACAATGCAAATGAATGCATGCTGAACTGGAGGGGGAGGAACCATGCATAAACTGCACAGCCCGATATTCAGCCGGGCTGTGCAGAGTTGTGCAGGCGCAACCCCCAACCTGCGCCTGCACAACTTTGAGCCAAAAAAAAAGGCTTAAGTCGAGGGCCACCCACAGGTGAGCTGCTGCATTGCAGGGCGCAACACAGCAGCTGCCACCTGTGGCAGGCCCCCCCACTCCCTGTGCCCCCCTCATACCTCTCAACTGTCCCTGATTTTCAGGGACATCCCTGATTTTGCCTCAGAATTTGTCTCTGTCCCTCATAAAATTTGTATCTTTGTGACAGAACACTGGGGATTGTAAGCATAAAATAATGTTAAATATTAAAGTTACAGATTTCTTCCTATTCAGAAAATGCATCTTACATAAATCACCTAATGCTATCAGCTTTCTGAGTGAATACTACCAAATTTTAAGATATGTCCCTGATTTGGGGTCTTTGTCCCTGATATTTTAAAGTCATGTCCCTGATTTATGAGACGAGAGGTTGAGAGATGTTTTCTTTCTGCAGCCCGGATACCGCGGGCAAAACAGTGCAGAATCTCGATCACCGGCATAGTTTAACCCTGACTCTACCAGCCCAATCACGGGCAGCACAGCCCGGACATCTCTGTGGTCCAGTGATTATACCCGACACGGGATGGAGTGCAGAAATCATCTCTGGTGCTCAGTGTCTCATCCCACTCACCTGACGGTTCTCACCATTTCGCGGCAGTCGGGCGGTAGCAGTATCTTCACCTGCCCGCCGCCCGCCCACTCGCTGATCGACTGCCCGGTAAGCTGCATCCTGTTGCAGAGCAAGAGCCACGGGCTGCAGTAGCCTATACATAAGACAGTCCAGTTTTGTGAATTAATGGCCCATTCACAAAACTGGACTGTCTTAGAGTGAGAGTGCGCTGAACGCCCATTGGCTCTTGCCTGTACCACTGGGCGCAGAGTCCCTACTGGGCAGTCAGTCGGTGCGGCCGGGCGGCAGGCGGTGGATGCTGCCGACCGCCGCCGGGGGGGCGGTGAGGCTTCACGATGGGTGGGGTGGGGACACTAGGCACCAGGGATGTGTTCGGGGTGTTTTCTTACTTCCATCCCGCAATCGATCTACGGTCCACTGACCACCAGGGATGTGTCTGGGGTTTCTTTTCATCCCGCGATCGGGATCTACGGGTCCACTGACCACCAGGGGTGTGTTGGGGTTTATTACTTCCATCCCGATCGGGATTTATGGTCCACTGGACCACCAGGGATGTGTTCGGAGGGGGAAGAGACACATTGCTGCCCGCGATCGGGCTGGTGGGGGTTAAACTATGCCCGCGATCAGGCCAGTGGGGGGTGGTGGGGGGGATTCTACACTGTTTTGCCCATGATCGGGCTGCAGGGGGCATTGGTCCCCGACAGCTGCTGCCTGGCAGGGCGCCAGGTGCAAGTCCTCGGGGATCGTGCACCTGCATTCTAATGGCATGCAAATGGGGCCATAATCAGATGCAAATGGCCCCCCCGCACCTTGCATGAATTATTGCCCCATTTGCATGTCACCTTTTGAATATCGGATTTTGCGCATGGCGCAATGGTACTTGCGCCACCGCAAGTTGAATGCTCCACTCTGACAACTTGCGGTGGCGCAAGTTCCACTGCGCCATACACAGTGGCTGTGGCTGGGGGATGATATTCAAAGGAGTTGCTCAAGGGCGCAACTCCTTTGAATATCGCTCTGGACACACCCCTATGCAACTATTTTGTGCAGCGCAAGGGCTTGCGCCACAAAATAGCGCAGTTTGAATATCTGGCCCTTAGTATTTAAATGTGAAAATCTCCAGTTCCATAGGCAACCAATATTTAACAAATGTCTCCAAGATTCTTAACGGAAAGAAGGGAATATTTTATTTCAGTTGGCATGGAAAGATACATTGAAATGTTCAAAACATGTGTTCCACAAAACTCCGTTTTCAAGCTACAGGTAGCAAAATGACTGTAAGCTTCGCCTACAACCATAAAAATGAAGACTGTACAATACAGCAAGCCCATGTAGTTTACAGTTATTGTATTTTTTGAACTTGTCACTGATATGAAACAACATTGCTACCAACATTTCTAGCCTAGTGAGGGATGTTCTGTGTAGTGATTTTGTTTTGGAAAATTTCACTGGTAAGGGTAACATCTAGTCTTTTATCAACCTTGCAGATACATATAGAATAATACATGGGGGGGGTGCTTATGAGAATTTAAAGCACACTTGAGGTGTGGGATGCTACAAAAATGAGTTTTGCACTCTCCCCATGTGTTGTTTTATGTAATTGCTGGGGGACTTTTTACCAATAAGATTTTCTTAAATACTGTGTTTTGCAAAAGTTTTGTGTCAGTTGTTTATTTATTACTGCTTATAACAACACAGTTACGAAAGTGAATACACTAGGCATATGCTTGCAAAATGTGTATTTGCTTGCTTTTATAACATTTTAAAATTGCCACATAACAGGTGGCATTAACTCAGAGGCTGTCAGAATGGCAAAGGGATCATTCCTGTAATTATATGGCAGCTTGTGAAATCTGCAGAAACTGTAAACTTCCCAGTATGGAACACTAATAAGTGTCAGCAAACATGTTTAAGAACTTCTAAGAAAAGTGTTTTCAGTTCATATTCTTAACATTTTTTTAAATATGGGTTGTTGTTGTCATGGCAATATGCAAATTAGGCCTAGAGGCCAGGGAAAGAAAACTGGCTGTAGGGGGTGCCAGAGAGCCAGCTTCCAGGCATGTTGTGTTTCCCTACAGCTCCATCTCTACAGCTCTTAAAAAGTATAATATTGAAGCTGGCTCAGTGGCACTGAGGGCTGAGGTGCTGGATGCCAAAACTCATGCCATGCCACGCTGGCGACCCAGGTTCGGGAACAGACTCGGGTCGTCGGGGGTCAGAAGGAGAAGGAAGGGACTCAGCATCCAGAGGACTGCTTTCCCTTCCCTGGGAGGGTTCCGGCGTCGGCGCTACTCCTGGGTGTCCTGACGGTAATCAGGGGCAGTGTAATGGAACATGCAGTGCGAGCGAATGCAGGGGCGGAGCTGCAGCAGACATTGGCACATTTGTGCCACAGTTGTCATTGCATGTCAAGGCTCTGGGGGCAACAACGAGTAGAAAATCCCCCCTTGGATTGGGAGGTGATGAGGGGTCTAGTGGACTGCGCCCACATCCCCAATGCTGGGCTGACTCCCCAATGGCTGGTTTGAGCCCCTCATTGGACGAACCTTCTAATCTCAGAAAGGCCGCCAGGTAGGAGAGGTGGGCCTGAGGAGGCTGGAATGTCCGGTTGGGGGGTGCCGAAGGGAAGGAGGCCTCAGGCCAGGGAGTAGAGCTGCCAGTCCAAGTGACCACCTCCGAGAGATGTCCAGTACTAGGGAAGAATAAAGAAAATAGGGGAAAAAAAGTATAATATCTGTACTTAAAATCATTGAGCAACATATAATGCCTATCTGCTGAATTCTGTGAGTTCTCAGCTGCTGACTGATATTAAACTTGCCATTGGTTGCACCTGGAATACTCAGCAATAAGTATCAGGAGCCCCAAGGCCTGCGGCACCACCAATACTGCCCAAATTAACTGCAGAGTCACCAGGGCCTTCAGCTGCAGGTTTGCCACAAGAACCTCCTTGGAATGCTATCCTGGAATCTGTAAAAGCTATGGATGCTAAAACTGAGAGGCCTCTGCTAAAGCTGGAGACACATGAAGTGACTATTAATTCCCTGAAAGCTACTGTCACTGATGAGAACAAAAGATCAGTGGCAACTCAGGCTACCATGGCTACCCTGACCAAAGAAAATGTGCAACTGAGAGGGCAGATGAAGAATATTGAAAATGATGTGTGTTCTGGCAATGTTTGTTTGCTCAGGATACCGGTAGGAGTGGAAGGTATTCATCTGCTCAGCTTTTTGAACACTTGGCTAGCCGAGACCCTCACTTTGCCTGATGATTTTGAATGGTCTGCCCTTCACTAAGCTTATCAGGTGACTCCGAGGGTGCAGCCTGCTGCTTTAACTCAGCTGCGGAATGTCCTGTTGGAGACTGTGGGATCAGAGGTTTGAGATGCTCTTCTTGTGGGTGCCCGAGCGACATATCCTATTACTATCCAAGAACAAGATGTGAAGATGTTTCCTGATTTATCCTTCCAAACAAGAGCTAGGGGGAAACAATTTGATGCCATTCATCAGAAATTGAGAGTTTTGTGTATAGTTCACTCCTTTTTGCTCCCAGACAGATTGTGCATTATCCATGGAGGGGAAAAGCTGGCAATTTGCTGATCTGATGGATGCAGGCAGATGACTAGAAAAGACTGAGTCTGAATTTCAGGCTCGGATGGTTCCAGGGACTGAAGCCGAGGACTTATCGGAAGAAAGCTGAGTACTTAAATATATTTCATGTTTATTTTTGTTCCTGCACACCGAAAGACTGAGCTGGGATATGATATGTTGGCTACCAGTTATTGTATTTTGACTGAGGACTTAGGTTTTGGGTTTTGGACCCTTTTTCTTTTTTTGTTGTTGTTTTGCCTGTGGAAGAGGGCATATACAGGGATTCTGCATACATTTTGTACAATTTAGTACTTAGTCTAATGTCTCTTCCTCATCCTTATCTCCCCAGTCTTACTCAGTTCTCTGATGGGTGGTAAGTTTATATTGGAGTACTTAAGATTTTGAAATGTTGCTAAATGTTCGGGGTACTTTTCTTTTTCTACTTCCTAATAGAGCTGGGAAATGGGTTTTGGGAAAAAGTTTTACTCTTTCTTCAAGGTTTGTCAATGGGCTGGTTAATAGCGCTACTGGTTTAGTGCAGTTCTCTTTTTATGAACTCTCCCTGTGGACACTAACCTTAGCCACTGAAGTGGCTGGCATCACTTGGATATTTGGGGACTGATGGTTTTCAACTTTTATTTTCCCCTACTGCTGTTGTACCAGAATATAAGAAAAGATTTGTGTTACCCTAATGTGTCTTATTCTCAGCAAGTTGCTGGCTGTATATTCCCTTGTTTTCTTACATGAGGATATGTGCTGTATTTTCATCTTTAAAACAATAAACAGAAAGTACAAAGAAACATGGCTGTAACTGCTGCAAAAGGTTAGTGAGGCTTAGATATTTTGGTGTCTTTTCACTTGGATGACTACCAAGAAGAAACTGGCACATGTTCACCATTATAACCCATGGGTTATAACGATGAATTATAACCAGCTTCTCCCATTTTAATTATTTATTGAAAACTGGTAAGTGGGAAAGGTAAACCGAGCCAAGGCTTGTTTCCAGGTGTGACCCAGGGGGAGGAGTAGGGGAGCATATGCGAGACAATACAATCAATGATGCATCAGTGAGCAAGTCAGTGACAGCTTTCACTACAGGGCACAGAAACAGGTAACAACTAGTAGAGGAAGAACAACAGGCAATATTACCCAATTGGTCATGACTGAGAAAAAAATTCCCCCCACTTATTGCTATAAAAATAATCTCCACTCTAGTTAGGTGATGCTTTGTGATTAGTTGAGTTTTTGGAGTTTGCCACCCATTTTACAACATGGGATACATTCACTTCTTGGATGGTTTCCTTCCCCTAGGTTGCAGCTGGAAAACGGATTTATGCAATTTATCTCTAAAAAACAAATCAATCAATCAATAAAATATTGAATCTTTCCCAGGAAAATTGTCAGCTCAGCCAGTTTGGAGAATCCCATATCCTCAAATACAAACTTCCTTCCTTCTTCAGAGGATAACAAATCACCTCATCTTCACATCAAACACTCAAGGAACTAGCTGGATTGCTAGCAAGGTCAATACATATAGTAGAGACTCTTGAACAGCATAATGGTTTAAGAAAAGGTCTGGACTCTTCAGCTTGCTGGGCAGAGAAATCCAAAATGAGGTTTAATGTGGACAAGTGTTTGGGTATGCACTTGGAAAAAAAAAACATCAATGGCACAATGATTTTGTTTACAGTCAGTGGGCAGAACCTACTCTAGCTAAGGCTCTTGATAATGGGCTTAAAGACAAAAACTGATATGAATTAGTAATTAAGAAATGTAAGCAGACTATGGGCTACATCAAAATAAATTTGACTAGCAAAGCCAAGAAGGAGATGGGTTCTCTTTATCACAACTCTCTGGCAAGGCCTTATTTGGAGTGCTCCATGCAGTAATGGATGACAGATGTTAGAGAGGACATTGATAGGATCAAGAGAGTCCTGAGGCAGGCCAAGAGGAGGGTTAGCAAAGTTGGAACCAGGAGCTATGAGGAGAAATTATCCAAGTTACAGCTATTGCCCTTGGAGAAGAGAAGCTTGAGAGGAGATATGATATGAGTACACAGTATAAGGCCATCCCGGGATGAATCACTCCTAAAAACTCGACACCTGTGCCTTAAAACTGGTCCAGAAAGAAGATGGGTGCATGCTGTTCACTTAGAAGTTGAGACCTTCAAGCTGGCCTGATGGCGTAGAGGGCTGAGGTGTTGCTTGTGCCTTAATTTGTCCGACACTAGTGACCTGAGTTCAGGAACAAGCTCAGTTTATCAGGGTCGGCCAGGGTGGGAGAGGATGGAGCATTTGAAGGACAGCCCCCCCCCAGGAGGGGAGAGATCTCAGCATAGCCTGACTACCACCAGGTGGAGGTCTGGTAGTAGTGCAGCACAGTGGTGTAACCCCTAGGCAGCACTACTCCTAGAATTACTACCCCTGCCTTGCCTGGCCACAGCAAGGTTGAGGGGCATGGGTTCCCAAACTGTACCTAAACTAGTTCTTACCCAAGGTTTTATATAATGTGCAGTGCCTCCACGCAGAGTTTAACTTATAAGTGGGCTAGCTTGATACATTGTACAACCCCCTGGGATACATGGGATGTCATACCACTCACTGTAACCATTAGCCACCCCAACACAGTACCCAATAAACAGTTGCCCACATTTTAAACATTTTATCAAAGACTCTCTCTAATAATATGCTCATAAGACAGGATCTGCAATAACAAATAACAACAATATTTATTTACTGGGGAATAGGGCTTAGGAACTAGGAAACAAAGGAATAAAGGTTAAGCAATCAATATAATTATTATTTACAGTATTTACATAGACTTGGATTTGTTAAGTGCTGGTGAAACCCTCCAGCTGGGTACATTAGTGCAGTTTACATTCACATTTCAGTATTATATTTTCCCCCACCAACCCCGGAGATAAACCAGGCTATTTAACTAACAGCATAAGACAGATTATTTTTAGCAGTACCCATGCTGGTGCCAGTATCTCATTTGGTGCAAGACCCAGCAATCCGACACAACCTGGGTACCCAGTAACTTTAAAGTTTTTAAATGTGGTGCAGGCCTGATGGACGGCGCAGCTGTACGTAGGCCGGCATAGTTGGGGCCCTTAAGGAAATCAAAATGGTTAATTTTAGATGTCTTGTTTAACTAGGTATAACTGCAGATGGCAGGAATTACTTCCTTGAACTATATAAAAGTCTGGTTCTGTGGTGTGTGTGTGTGTGGGGGGAGGGGGTTGCCCTGCATTACTTGCAGTAAATGTCTTCATTGGTTACACAAGTCAGGATGTAGTGCTCTCAGCAGCCCGGAGCTCTGACTTCAAAGATTAAGACACAGAACAAAGGCTAGCAGCCAGAAGCCTGACACTGACTGCAAGGGTCTTCAGCTTTTGAGATGACTACTGTACTTGTATGTTAAACTTTAAAGCCAGTGTCTCTTTAAGGCTGGAACACTTTGCTAAATGAACAGGGGGGATCAGGGCCGGCACACTTCAACCCCACATCTAGGCTGTACCCTTCGAGGGAAATGCATATCGCAGTGCCACAGTGGCATGCTACCAGGCTATGTCCCACATTAGTTTTAAGCTGAACAGTTGCAATTAGTACGTTTATTAGTCAGGTGATGCATTTTACCACATGTGGAGCTAGGATCACATTTATTACAGGCCAGACCACACTTAAGACTTGACTAAGCACACTTCATCCCATATTGTCCTGGACTGAGATTAAACTTGCCTCACTGCCACTTGCAACATTTTTTTCCAGGTTAAGCCTGTGTTAGGAATCACTGTCTCTATGCAGAACTTTGCTTGTTGGCCAAACAGATGCAGAAAACTCTTTTGATGCAAGCACTGATACTTGGCTGTATCTTTATTTATTTTGGTTCCCTGGACTTGTCAGTACTTTTGTAACTTGCTTTAACTCGTGCATTACTGTAGCACTTGGCAGTACCGGTTTCTGTAGCTTTTTAATCCAAAATACAACATGCAGTCCCTTGTGGCTCTTTGCTGGCACTTGCAGCTTCCACATTAAGCATAACCCATTGCTGGCCCACTAGGCACTGGCCGGAACATTCCACATGGTCAGGGAACTCCCATTCAGTCCTGTGGCATAGCTCAAGTTACTCACATTTATACATTTTTACTTAAAACTTTTCCAGTTACTAGAAGATGTCCACCCATTTCAGGCGTTGATCAGACGCTGGGTGCAGACACACACACATAGTCACAATCCAGTTACTTTAGTCATCCACTGCTCTTTGTAGATACTTTCAAGTACACAGTAACAATTTGGCACATTTTGGGCTTTGCTGCTCCTTGCAGATGATTCTTAAGTTGCACAATCACAATCTTAGCTCAGGCTGGGTGGTCCTTTAAAGCTTGGATAAAGTTGCACTTGTCAGACACTGGTTTACTCACTCAGGTTACTTAGCAGAGTTGGTTTTCTCTCTTGTGGTCTCAGGATTCATCAGCACTCTCACTGCTGAGGCAGATTTAGCTCTCTCACAGCTGGCTTGTGATCAGGTCACTGGCCCACATTTTCCCCAAATGTGGAAAGGCTGGAACTAGCCCTGGAGGACATCCTGCTGGCAACCTCCAGGCTAGGAACTTCTGCTGCAGACATATGCTGATTCCTCCTCTGGGCAGAAGAGATCCCCTCTTCCTGATGGAGAGGCTTAAGCTGACACACCAGGCTCAT
Organism: Neoceratodus forsteri; assembly: GCA_016271365.2. NCBI lineage: Eukaryota > Metazoa > Chordata > Ceratodontiformes > Ceratodontidae > Neoceratodus > Neoceratodus forsteri. The sequence continues at coordinate 322,863,284 of CM057450.1, read as the reverse complement.
TTACTCTGCTGGGGTCCTGAGCCCTCATCCTGTGGGGGGCGAGGGGCTACTACTCGAATCTGAAAAAATGCTGAAAACACAGTCTTTTATGGGGCTCTCCTGGGGCTCCTGATTGACTGAAGCTATCGAGTGATTGGCATCCAATTGGCTGGAGGGCCTGTCAATCAAGAAAATGAATTATGGATGAACCTCACTCGACGCACAATTGGTGTGCTGTTTTGGTGCCTGAATTAAGTCCCTGCATTTTCTCATGAATACTTGGAAGTTTCCCATGAGCTTTGACTAATGTTCCACAAGTCCTGGCTTCAATATTCTAGCTTTCCGATTGGTTGTGGCTGCTGAACAAGGCTGCTCAATACACACAGTTCCTTGCAGAATTATCACAGTCCCTAATGAAAGTCCTGGCGCAGCCAAAAGAAATATTATATTTGCCCCAATGCCCAACAGTTTAGTAGCTGCTAGTGTGTCCTTCAAGTCACTGCCCAGATTTAATTACTTGCTCAGTCTGTTTGCCTGTCACTGCTGCCAATATTTTGCAGCCACCATTTGCAGCAGGCAGGCTGTCATTTCTGAGTCCCAACAGTTACTGGTGCAGCCAGGTTAAAGTATTTCTTTATTTTAAATATTTTGCCACCTTGAAACATTTGTCCCCCAAAATCACATAGTAGATACATTTATTTATTTTACTTAGCCCCTTTGTTGGCCGCAACCAAAAACACAACTTCCCCAAGGGCAGACAACTCTTATTAATATTTATGAGGGGCTCATTATTATGCATGATCCCCTCGTAACAGCACCCGCTCAAAACCTTAATTTAAACACTTTTGCAGCTCCTCTGCTGCTATGTTCAGGTCAACGGGCCCCTTTTTAGCTGGGGAAAGGCACCTGAACCTGAACTTAGTCACCTGATTGACCGCAAATTAAGCAGTCGGGAGATCAAAGGCACCGCAGTGTATGCATGATCCCCGCTGGCACTGGAGTGCCAAAAACAAACAGCAGGGATTGTGCTACCGATGAGAGTGAGCACATGAATCAATGGTCCAAACAGGTCCTGCATTGTCCATTCTTGAAATCTTCCTCTTCCCCTGACCCTCTACCCTCTAACGCCCAGGTCCAGTGGGTCTCTGGGGGAGAGAACATGGTTGGCTTGAACTCTGGTGTAACTTGTGACGCAGGTTGGCAGTCTCCTGCCATGCTGCATCTAACTGGGCTCAAAGGTCATTCAGATTCCTGCATGTAGGACATTGACTCATCCTCCAGAGCTGACTCCTGAAGATGAGTGCCCCACAGCCCCTGCAACTTACCATCTCCATCCTGAAAACCAAGGTTTTTTTTTTCTCCCACTCTTCCTGTTCCTGCCCAGGAAGTACCTGCTGTCAATTACTCTTGTTATCTATAAAAATAGGACTTCTGCATGTGGGTGGCTGGGAAGTGTGAGTAGCTAGGGTGCTGAAGCTGCTGCTGCTTCCCAAGTGGTCCCTCTTATGGTGCTGACTGTCCCCTTGTGTCTGCCTGCAGTCAGTGGCTGAACCGGCCCCCAATGAGTAAATCCTGCGCTACAGCAAACAGTGCTCATCCAGCAATCAGCCAACAAGGCAAAAATCAGCAGTGTCCTCTAACACTTATTGCCTAGCTGCTGATTGTTGCTGTAACTGGAAAACAGCTCTAGCTCCTTTATCAGCTGCCTTTTGTTCTAATAGGAAGGGTCTTAGGAAGGAGTCCCAAAAAAGAGCATTGAGCAGTAAATGTTGACTACGAGGTTCAGATGCCAATTGACAGCAACAAGACAGCTTGAAGAAATACAAATGAGGTGCTCTGGTTGTAGGCTTGCACTGATGAAATGGATTGCATTGATGGCATAAGGGGTCTGCCTAAGGAGAGAGGGGGAATGGCAAGTAGGGCCACCATCCATCTCATTCTCCATCTAACAGCGGAACCTATTTAAGGAAACAAGGGAATATACTATTTTAACCACTAACTAGATGTTATGATCATTGGGATGCAGGAGAGGAAAAAAACAACTTTTAAAGGAGGAAACCTCTGGGGATCCAAGGCCTACAGTAGGTCACCTTCCCTGATACTAGGTCAGAACAGCGTCAACAATAAAAGCACCATCAAGAACAGAGCAGCAGACTTCCGGTTCTGATTATCAGCTAATGGCAGCTTAAGCCTCAGAGCTCCTTCTCGGCCAACATATTATCCAGCTACATTAAATACTTAAGATCGCCATCCTGTTGCAGAATCGTCAGATCACAGAGTTTACCACGACTACGAAGCAATGAAATAAAGATGGGACAGCAGGTGCTAACCTAAAGCAACAAAATAATAAAACAGGTGCCCATGCATAGGCTGCACAACGAGAGGAATCCACTTTGGTGGCAGTCCTCACCCAAAACAGTGACTGGGAGGAAGAAGAATGCACTATCACCTCAAAAATGCTTTGCAGTACACTGAAACAAATGAGTGAAACTTTAAACTGACTAGAGACCAGAGTTACTGAAGAGCGCCAGACACTGGCACAATTAGAGACCCGCACAAAGACAATAGAAACCACCATGTCGGACTACACTAGCACCTCTGATCTCCACAATATGGCTCTCCTCTACCTGCACCACAGAGAGAAAACCCCTGAGCAACAGCTAGAAGAGCTAGAAAATAGAACTCGCCACAATTATATATGGCTCCATGGAGTACCAGAGGGGATTGAGTCAGGAAATATGCTTAACTTCATGGAAAGTTTCTTAAAAGAAATCTTGAATTTACTAGCAGATAAAGATTTGGGTATCATTTGTGCACATTGTTCTTTAATACTGCAGCCTAAGAACCCAAAGGCTTGACCATGATCCATAGTGATGGCATTTATGGACTTTCGAGTCAAGGAAGAAATTTTGCATGCTGCCTGGACCAAAAAAACAAATACATTTCGGCGATGTGCATCTATTCTTTGACCAAGACTATGCCCTCCCAAACACTCACATGTTGTCAAAAAACAATTCAACTTGTTGAAGCATTTAGACAGGCAGGCCACCAGACACAGGTAGAATATCCAGCCAGATTAAAAGTGCTTACCAAGGAGGGCTGGAAACAATTCACAGAACTGAAAGAGGCCAGAGAATTTCTGGCAGAACTTGGGATGAAGGTTCCAGAGGATGGACAGACATTCAGAGCAAAGGCCTTACAATCCAGGGAGTGGACGACTATGGGAACCAAAGGGACTCAGAAGCGAACAGCATTGGTGACTTCCATTATATGGAACTGGGTCTCAGCCAAAACATTCCCCCAGAACATGGAAATGGCTCCAGCTTGAACACAGGGGGAACAAACAAGAATCCTAGCAAAGACTGACTCCAGCATGAACGTGGGCAGTTGAACGAACATTTTGGAGTCACAGTAAAATTTCTGTTTCTTTCCCACCCTGCTTAATTATAAAGGGGGATGGACCTGCAAGTTCCTGAGTGGACCTGCAGGTCTAGGCTGTAACAATTCAAAGCCTGTGTATTGGTTCACTTAATGGTTTTATAGTGATACTGATGCCAAATGGCTAATTTAGAAAGTTAATTATGGTGATATATCTATGAAATAAAAAGCTAAAAAAACTTAATACAGCTGGATTTAATGTTTTACTGGTGAATGGGGGGGGGCTCTGGGAACCAGATTGGAGTGTCGCCAAGCAAAGAGTTACCTGATGGGGTGGCCGGGGATGGGGCTTTCCATGGCTCAGCGTTGGGAAGGAGCGCTCCAGTGGCCACTTTTAGTGTGGGGGTCCCTTCCTGATTCAGACCTCAGAAATCAGACCTCAGTCTTCCATTACCACATTTTAATCTCTAAGGTGGGCAACATTTGCTGAGAGACAAATTTAACCTATATGAACTGATGCCTCAGTGGGGGCAATCTAGAAAAATGTGGTACCTCATTTCCTTGGCAATTGAGACTTTCATTTCCTAAGATTAATAATCAGGTGGATTAGAGAGGGGACCTTGAGGGGGATCTCCCTCACAGCACTAGATACAACTACACTTCTCCCATATAGGGGGAATACAAGTTTTGTTGAAGTGGAGGGTTCGCCCCAGGTTACCTCTAATGCAGTGAAGCCTGACCTTCAATAAGAGTGGTAAAACCACATGAAGGTATGTCTGGAGGCTGTTGGGTTGGAGGAGACTCGATGCTGAGGTGGCTGCATGGGGGGCTCTGTTGCTGCGTGGGTGGTGGAGGACCTTGGGCTTCCCTCTTTGGGGACCCCTCACAGATTCAGGGTCCTACTAATAACATGCCCCCCCCCCCGGAGAATAGGGGTAGCCTGACTTGATGGGTGGCACTTTGAGACCCCCAGGGCCCTCCCAGGGTAGGTTTCCCGACTACAAGTGACCATGCCGCTTAGCGGCTCGCAATGTTATTTTTCATTTTCTAAGGCCAGGAGGGATGTAGTAGGACCTTCTGAAATCCTTGTTGTTTATTCCTACTTAGTCTGGTAATCCTTAATTTCCCATCCAGCGGCCCACTCTTATAGGGATAGGGATCTCTGGAAAGGAAACAGCTCAGACCGGCTTCCTCCCTCGTCCCACTAAAGAATCAGAAGAGGATGAGGATTGTTTTATTTCACCTTGAAGTACCACTTCTACCAAATGTTAGTTGGACAGTTATTGCTTGTATATAGTTTGCAAAATGTTAAGTCACACTGTTATAAGTATTTTAGTTTTACTATCTTATTAGAATGTGGATTCCTCCCCCTCCAGAGACATAACTCCCTGAATCTTTATAGGCCCAATGGGTGACCTGAAACTCTCATACCTGAACATTAGGGGTATAACCAGCCTAGTCAAGAGGGCACGCATCCTTCAAGAGTTACAAAGACAACAGGTAGGGGTATCCTTCCTACAAGAAACCCATTTAGGGGCACAAGAACACCAGAAGCTTCACCACAGTTGGGTGGGGGAAGTTCATGTCTCACACTATGTGGCACACCCACATCGGGGGGGGGGTAGTCATACTAATTCGAAGAAACATCCCACTTAAGATTTGTCAGGTAGAGGACAACCTGGAGGGTCGATTTATTAGAATATATGGAGAATACAAGGGTCAGAGGTGCACCCTGTGAAACCTATGTGCTCCAAATGAGGAGTCAGAACATACACCTTTCTTGTCTAAAGTAATCAAGGACACTGTGGTGGACACACAGAGTCTAATCATAATAGGAGGGGATTTTAACTCTGTTTCAGATTTAAGCTTGGGTAGAGTGGGTTCTCAAATGACTGATTCCCTCCAGGTCCAGAAAGGCACTGGCCAGATTGTGTACAGAGTTAGCCTTAATAGAGCATTTCTGCATCTAAGAGACTGAGACTACACATGCTATTCACCAAAATATAGACTGTAATGTAAAATACATTTCTTTGTTATTTCAGTGAACTGGATCACTAGTCTAACCTTAGCTGCAATAAGGAACATTATGCTCTCAGATCATGCCCTGCTAAGTATCCAACTTGACCTGGCACCAAGACCTGCTGAAACCATATGGTGTCTTAATTTTAGCCATTTAACCAATTCTGACTTCAAGGAATTAGTACAGAAATTCACAAAGGACTTTCTTGCAACAAAATCTACCAGGGAACACCAGTGCATGGGTAAGATGGAATGGACACCCTAAAATGCTGTTTACGTGGAGAGATCATTAAATACTCTTCTCATGTTAAGAAAACTCATCTGAAACAATGCACAGAGCTAGAGTAACACATTGCACAGTTAGAAAAAACAACACAGATCAACTCTTGATGAAGGTACAAAAATCTGACTAGATCAAACTAGACAGAAATTAAAGCAACTCTTACACATGCAAATTTTATTTATTTATTTGAGTCTAGGATTACAGTTACCTTTGAGCCAAGGCTCTTTCACAAAGGTTCCACGTCAGGATGAGAACAAGAAAGCTGGACTTTAATTATTACAGGATAACAAGTTACAGTTGTTTATCATCACATGAGTACATACAGATTAAGTGGTACTAAGGGCATGCACAGAACAGGGATAACATTGATCACGAGAACTTGGTGAGACACGAGAAGAAGATGCTGCCAGAGGCAATTGTCAAAACACACAGGAAGTGCAGGTGGAAATTGCAAATAAGAGGAGGAGGGGGGGGGGAAGGTAGAAGGACAAGTGCCAAAAAGGGAACAGCAGATTAAAGAAGACAATCGCATGTGCTAGAGGCAAAGAGGAATAGGTGGAGGTTAGATTTGAATAGGTCTAACTTAGGTAGGGAGGAGATGTCCCTGGTGAGACCATTTAGCCAGCTGGGAGCTCTGTAGGCAAAGGATCTTTGTCCCTGTGAGGTCCCACATCTTGGAATATGCAGTAATTGAGATTCAGAGCCCCTGGTGAGGTGGGGATTCTGTGCAGATTGTAGCAGAGCTTGAACTCCAGGGGTGGCAAAGCCCATCAATGTTTTTTTAGCTGTTATGCATGTTAGATACTTGATGCAGCTCGAGAGTTGAAACCAACCAGTTTGGGTGTATAGGTTACACGTATGGGTGAGACGATGGGATCCAGTGATGAGTCAGCAACCTTTGCTCAAAGCCATAGATATGTGCCTGAGGGTGGTGGTGGAAGCAGAACTGTAGCTGATGAGGCCATAGTCAATAGTTGAGATCACCGAGCTCTGAACTGCGATCCTTAAGGCTTCTGGGAATTAGGCATTGCCTATGCCTATAAAGCAGGCCAATGCATGTGTTAGCCACTTTGGCAACATTGTAAATGCGAGTACCATAGGACAGACTACTGTCGAGTGATTCCAAGGTATTTGAAGGATTGCACTTGTTCTAGGATTGCACCTAGGCAGTTTGCAATAGTGAGGGAGTGGTCCTAGTGCTTGTTTTGTGAGCTGCAGAAAAGCATAGACTTTGTGTTTTTTATAGTTGAGGACCATTTTGTGCTTACTGAATCAGTTTTCAACCGAGGAGAAGCCATGCTGTAGTTTGTTTTGCAGAAGGTGGGGGTCCTTGTGGGTGGAGTGGATGACAGCGTCATCAGCGTATAGGAGGAGTTGCTCAGGACAGGATTGTGGAAGACTATTTAGGAAGACTCTGAAGAGAAGAGGCCCAAGGATGGGCCCTTGTGGCACTCAAGAGTGCACTGGTCTTGCATCAGAGAGGACATCAGCTATTTTCACTCTTTGTGAGTGGTTTTCCAGGTAGCTGTTAAACCAGGATGTAGATTCAGGGGACAGTCTGGTATTTAGCAGCTGAGAGAGTAGTAGATGATGGTGGATGGTATCAAATGCCTTCATCAGGTCAATGAAGACCTCCCCTGTAAGAAGGCTATTATCCAGGGAATTATGGATTGCACCAGTGAATTTGGAGAGGGCTGAGGTGGTACTGTGACCTTTTCTAAAGCTGTGCTTCTGAGCACACAGGACATCGTATTTATCAAGGTATTCCATAAGCTGGTCCGATACTATATGCTCTATGGCCTTGGAGAGCGGGGGTAGTATGGAGATGGGCTGATAGTTCACCAGGAGTGCTCTGTCCCCACTCTTGTGGACCGGTGTGACAGAGGCGGATTTCCATTTGTCAGGGAACTGGCCGAGAGAGAGGGAGAGGTTGAAGATTTTTGTTAATGGTAGGAGCACCTCATCAAGGGTGCCAGCAACTTGAGGTCAAGGGAGTCCCCACTTGACCTGAACCTAGCAATAGCTTTACTGACGTAGTTGCAAGCTTCATACGGTTTGACTGATTTGAAGTAGAATAGAGGCTGGTTTGGAGAGAGGGTGGGACTTGAGGGGAGAGTTTGTGGGTCGGCTTCATTGAAATAGTCAGGTGGAAGAACAGAGCTGAGGTCCGTGAAAGCTGAGTTAAATGAATTTGCTATGGTAGTCGGGTCCAGCGTTGTGATACCATCTACGACCAGCAAAGTGGGTGAGGTTTTTGTCTGCTTTCCTATAATTTCTTTAATATTCCAAAATCAATTCCCCTTGCCCCAAGTGTTTGTTAGGGCATCCTTATAGTAGGTACTTTTCTGCTGGTGGTCTAATTTTGTGCAGTTATTTATTTATTTATTAAATTTTGGTGATTGGGTAGGCCCACTGAGCCCTGAAGGTCCTTTTTTCAGGGGCGACCCGGGATAACAATACAAGATAAAATACAGTGGAGAAAAACTTTTGATTACATAGGTTGTTCAAGCATAAGGTGGTTATAGAAAGTGGTTACAGACATGGTTATCATCATGACACAGTTTTGCCTTGTTAAGATCTTGTTTATAATTCTGTATGTTGACTTGCTTTACAGTTTCCTGAGCCCATACCCAGAGATGGCAAATAGAAGGCCAACTTAGGTACTCCAAACAGAAATTTTATGAGCATGGGAACAGAGCTGGTAAACTCCTGGCATGGCAACTAAGAAAGGAAGCAGCTAATAGGGCAGTGCTGAAATTAAGAGACCCAGTAAGCAGACAGCCTACGACTCCCCCTCCTCGATTGCTGCTGCCTTCCAACAATATTATGAGTCATTGTACACGGCTGAAAGGGGACCAGAGCATTCAGAGCGAGCCCTCAACTACTTAAACACATTAAAACTTTGAAACTACAGGAAGATCAAAGACAATTGTTAGAGCTCAAATCACAGAACAAGAATTTTGTCAAAAAATTAAACAGCAAAAGAATGGGAAATCCCCAGGTACTGACGGTTACTCGTCAGAATTTTACAAACAATTTGTTACTTCACTGCAGATACCCCTTTTGGAAGTGTTTAATGAGCTGGCGGGGAGCCCCAGCTTCTTAGAACCAGGCCCTAATCTCGGTCATACCTAAACCTGGAAAAGCCCCTTAGGAATGTAAATCATACCGCCCTATCTCCCTTCCGGTTGGCCTTAAAATATTCACTGGTATTCTAGTGGATAGGCTTCAACAAATTATCTCACTCCTAGTTCACAGAGACCAAACAGGCTTTATTCTGTCAGATATGTACAATACAACATCAGAAGATTCCTTAATGCCATCTTGGCCCAAAAAGGTAACAAATCTTTTCAAATAGTCATAAGCATGGACGCCGAAAAGGCATTTGATAGGGTAGATTGGTCATTTTTATCCATGGTTTTATAAAAATTTTGCCTAGGAGACAAATTCACCAAAGTAATAGAAACCCTATATGCTGCACCTGAAGCCAGAGTAAAAGTCAACAGATTTCTGTCTAACAGGTTCCCACTGCACAGAGGCACATGGCAGGGCTGCCCCTTGACCCCTCTACTTTTTCCTTTCTCACTGGAGCCCTTGGCAATAGCAATTAGAGCAAATAGGAACATTTAGGGGGTGAGGGTGGGAGGATCAGAAACTGGCTCTTTATGTGGACAACTCTCTTTTCTTTTTGGCAGACCCAGAGAGGTCTGTGCCCCCTCTCTTACAAGCCCATTCAGACTATGACTCCTTGGCAGGCTATAAACTGAACTTACAGAAGTCAGAAGCCATGATTCTAAGTGTCAGCCCAACACCAGCATTCAAAAGATCTTTCCCCTTTGCATGGGCACCCAAAAATACTTTTAAGTATTTACATTTCTGTGGGCATTTCCCAGTTATTCAAAAAAAACTATCTCTCACTCTTTCAGGAACTACAAGAAAATATGGCAAGGTGAAACCTACTATCACTTACACTGTATGGCAGAATCCAAACCTTACAAATGAATGCTTTACCATGTCTTCTATTTTTATTTCAGACCTTGCCAATCCCCATACCAGGTTTCTTCTGGAATCAGTTGCAGAAAGACACTCAGCGATTTATCTGATCAGGACATTGCCCATGACTTGCAAGGGCATTACTTCAGGCTTCTCCGGGAGAAGGAGGGGGTAGCCTTCCCTAATTTTTCCCACTACTTTCTGGCCGCCAGGGAAGCACAGCTGTGCACCTGGGACAAATGCAGAGCAGACTCAGGGTGGTGTGTCCTAGAGGAGGAGACAGTGAAGGATTGGGCATTGTGGACACTCCCTACTTACAGTATCCCCCCCCCCCGACTATTTGGACAGCTACTGACAACCCTTGGGTTAAACATTCCCTCAGAGTAATCCTTAAACTTTGAAAACTCACCCACACTCCTGAAGGACCGGGCCCCCTGTCCCTCATTAGACATGAGGTTGCTTTTGAGCCCCCAAGATTAGACCGAGGCTACTGCTTTTGGTCAGCTAATACGTCACCTACCTTCTTACGATGTTCAGCTACAGACAGATGCCTATCGTTCACCCAACTCAGAGCACAGTATTCCCTTACAAAGGAAGATCATTTCAGATTTTTTACAGGTGTGGCATTTTCTGCTGACTCCTGGGACCTGATCCCAAATTCAAAGAGACTGCACAAGTCTACAATCATTCTTCTACTATGCCATTACCCTCAGAGACAACGCACACTGTCTTTTGCAGCTGTACTCCATACTGAGTCAACAAGAGATTTCACCACTTCATAAAGCAAAGGACAAATGGGAGGCAGAATGTGGTATTTAGATAGATCTGGCCTAGTGGACCAGAAGGATTGCAAGAGGCTGGTAGGTAACTGCCTCACCCACTTGGAAAAAAAAAACACAACTGGAAGATACTAGTACATTTTTTTCTAACTCAAACTATCACTAAGCACTTTGGAACCACCTCCCCTGACCTTGCTGGAGGAAGTGTGGTAACCAAGGAACTCACTCACATATTTTTTGGGCCTGGCCTAAAATTCAGGGTATCTGGAAGACAATACACACACAAATCCAAAATCTTACAGGTATCCATATTCCCTATATGGGTCTCAAGTTGGTGCTAGAATTCCCTACCCTACTTACAGGAAACAAACAAAGGGGGGGGCCTGGGTCAGATGCTAAGATTAGCAGCTTGGATGTGTATAACCTCTAAATGTCTCTCTTTCCACTCACCTACTTTGCAAGATTGTCAATCAAGGGTGACAGAGTTAGAAAGGATGGAGAGTATTACTAGTAAGCTTTAACTGCATCAGGGAAAAATTTCTTGAGATCTGGACCCCTTGGCATCAATTTAAAATTAACTCCATACCTTAACACAATTGGGTCTATTAGACACCAATCTGGAGGAAACTGATAAATGGAGTTGCACAAAATGTATTGTTTGTGATTTTTTGTTTTCAATTTAATAAGACCTGAAATGTTAATATGGAGAATACTTTGCTGGCCCGGTGGTGCTGAGAGTTGAGGTGCTGGACGCCACACCTCGCGCTACGCCGCACTCGGTTCGAATGAGCCGGCCATCGGGGTTGACGGGTGGAGAAGGATCGAGCATCCGTTAGACTGCTCTCCATCTCCGGGGTGGGGGAATGCCTCGATGCCCCGCCGGCTCCTAGCGGTGGCTGGGGGCTATGGCAGGTCATGGGCAGAACTAGAGGGCCGATGCTGTGGCAGGCGCTTGGAGGGGTGCATGCTGAGTATGCCTTTGGTCCTCGGTCATTGCACGCCATAGGACGTCTGGGAGGAAAAGGAGGGAAAAAATCCTTGCGGGCTACATGATGGCCTGATGAGCAGCTCCCTTTTGGCTTCTATCTGGATGCTCCCCCTGCACTGAAAACCCCCTCAGATCCCGTGGCGGTGGTCGCATGCCCACCATGGCAAACAGATCGTTGTGCAAGTTGGAGGTAAGGGGGTTGAGCTTGGGGGATGTGGGGCAGACTAGGGGATGTTGGTCAGGCCGGACTGGGGAGGAACCATTGGTAACACCCCCCCAGCCGCAAAGGAGACCAAAAAAATATACAACAACAAAAAAAAAAATATGGAGAATACTTTTAGGTATCAAAAAACTCTACAAAAAGTGGCATTAATGGACATTAACATCACTCAATGTGAGATGAATAGGACTATTCATATGTATGTTTTGTATAAATGTACAAAAGATAACCCGCACTTCCCGTTATTTATATCAGCAACTTTGAAGGGGGCAGACCTCAGAGAAAAGTAGAAACTTGTGGATGGGAGGAATTTCTGTAAGGCTGTAAAAAAAAAAAAAAAAAAAAACTTCCGGCGGGGGGGGGGGGCAGGATTATGACTACATGTTCTGGGAGACTGGGAACAGAACGCTGGTCTTTCGAGCTGTACTGGCAGAGCTGCTTGTGCCTTAGACCTCTGCACCATGGGAGCAGTTTGGCCAGCCTCCACATTCTTCCCCTACTTCTCCACATCCCACCTTGCCTTCATAGCCAGAGGCGTAGTGGTTATTAAAGTTTACCACTCTACCCCTGTCTCTGTTGAAGGCAAACATGGCTTAGAAGGCACGCTTTAGACCGCTCTCTTCAAGTCACACTCTTCTAACCTAGTGCAGTCTTCCCTCTAAGCTTCAGATGTTTTATTTAGTGACAGCTTAGCTACTGCAATTTGGAGACCCAATTTTAGCGGAGTTTTCTATTTGGAGGGAGGCTCTCACTCCATCCTTTTACAGGAAATGCCATGGTATGGTTGAAAAGATAGCTTTGCAGAAAAGGGAGACTCCCATACAGAAGTCCCTCATCCCAAGGTGGGAGAAGGAGAAGGAGAGCAATGACCCCTGGAAGGCACTCACTCAGCCTCCTCATGGGAGACTTCTGAGGAGCTTCCCTGAGGACCATCTGAGAACTGAGCTGGACAGGGAAGGGGAGCTCAAAGAGACCAGGTGAACCATAGGCGGTCATAGGGAGAATAGCTTTTGAAGGTGTCACAGTAAACCATATTTGCTCCTTCCACTCCCTAAACCTAGCTCCCCTTTTAAATGACCTACACCAATCAGACTTATCCACCCTCTCCACAGAGACCTCCATCAATGCTGCCCTTTGCCACTTCCAATTTAAATTCATGGAAATTTGGGATTGTCATGTCCCACTTAATCTAACCAGGGTCAGAGGCTCTCATCTTCTGTGGATCACTGCTGAACTACTGGCATGTATGCAGGAAACAGATCAGGCCTGGAAGGCTTACATTCACTCAAACTCCTACTCTCCTCCTCTGCTACAGACAACTCCACAATGCTTCTACAAACACCACTAGATATGGTAAGGCAGAATGCTTCTTCTCATCTTTCCACACCAATTTAAACCACCCTTCTAAGTTCTGGAAGGTAGTCAAATCTCTTTTCTCACCACCCTCTAGTCCCCTGATCCCTACTCTTGTCCATGGTAATGCAACTTTTTCTGATCCTCCTTCCATCGCAACCAGTTTCAACACTTTCTTCAAATCCTGTGCCTCCTCGCTACTCTCCTCCCTTCCCACTTGGCCACCTCCTGCCTCCCCTGTCCCTCAAGCTGCTCCTCACTCTGTCACCCCTAACCAATTTTCTTTTTCTCCCATAACTCCAAATGATGCCCTCAAGGCCTTCCTAGCCTTAAGCCCCTCCAAAGGCAAAAGCCCAAATGGCCTTCATCTCAATTTGCTCCATCTTTCAGCACTTGCTATAGCTGGTCCGCTGGCTTCCCTCCTCAACCTTTCCTTTGTCCTATCCTCAGTTCCCACCAACTGGAAACATTCTACAGTCATTCCCCTCCCCAAAGGTGGTGACCCCACCTCTGCTGGGAACTATCACCCTATCTCCCTGCTCCCAGTCCTAGCTAAACTACAGAACATACTGTCCTTGCCCAACTCAGTTTCAACCTTGACTCTACCTCATTTTTCACTCCTGTCCAGTCTGGCTTCTGCAAGTTCCACTCCACCACCACCTCTCTAATATGCCTCACAGACTCCATACTCTCCAATATGGATCTGGGTCACACAACCTTGGCCATATTTGCGGATCTGGCAAAAGCCTTTGACACGGTATCCCATGCTGTTCTTCATCAGACATTTGCTGGGGCTAGTTTAAACCCAATCATTACAGCTTGATTTAGTTCCTATCCGACAAGCAGAACCTAGTCTGTTGAGATTGCCTCCTCCCTCTCTTCACCACTCCCGATCACTACTGGAGGACCTCAGGGCTCTGTACTTGTCCCTATATTATTTTCCATTTTCTTTACAACCTCTCTTCTGCCTGTTCCACTTCCCAAATCCATGTGTATGCGGACGATACAGTCCTCTATTTGTCTAGCAAATCTCCCGGTGATGCCCAGTCTAGACTGCAGCAGAATTTCACTTTGGTTCAGAACTGGTTCCAGTTGAATCAACTTTTCCTAAATGCTGAAAAGACAGTCTCCATGTCCTTCGGCACCAGACAGAGGCTATTTTCCCTTAATGCATCCCCAGCTTTCTAGACGCTGGATGGTACCCTGATTGAGAATGTTACTTCCTTCAGATACCTCAGGGTCTGGCTAGACCACCATTTGGGCTTTTCAGCACATGTGGATGCAATCAATAAGAACCTACACCCCAAGCTTGGAGCCTTATATAGAAATAGGGACTGCATTCCTCCATCAGCCCACCATGCTATTGTGCAGAAAGTGGTCTTCCTACCTTTGACTATGCAGACATTGGGCCCAATATTCAAAGTTGCACCTGGCAATGGTGCAACTGAGTTGTGCTGGAGCAACTAAGGGACATATTCAAAAGAGATGAGCCATGGCGCATCACTTCTGAATATACCACATTTTGCGTGCTGCGCAAATACAATGTGCCAGTACATCCCCCCAGACAGGTCTGAATACTATGAATGGGGACTGCGCCACTGCATCAGAAATACACTGTTTGCAAATCCTGATATTCAGACACCAATATGCAAATAGAGCCATAATGCATTCAATGTGCAAGTGGAGTCATTTGCATGTCATTATAGCCCCATTTGCATGTTTTGTTCAGGGCTGGCCAGAAAAATGCACCCAGTGCCCTGCACAGCATGTGGTCCCTGTACCAGGGACCGCAGTACTACCCCTTCCCCGACCATGCCTCCGATTGCCAAGATGTTCATAAGAAAACTGCCCTGATGGCCCAGTGGTGCCCCCCACCCCAAGCTGACCCTCCAATTGGCAAAATAACGAATTCTATTATTTCTGGTAGTCTAGTGGTACCCCCCTCCCCATGCCGACACACTGAGCACCAAAATATGCCCTGGTAATCCAGTGGGAACCCCCTCCACTCCCAAAACCATGATCGCAATCAAAATAGTACTGCATGCTACCCTGGTGGTCCAGTGGTAGCCTCCCACCCACTCAGGACCCCATCCCACCCAGCTCCCCCCCAGTCAACGGCAGGCAGCATACCCACCAGCATACCACCACAGCTGCCTGACAAATTACAGCTTACAGTAGTTGCTGCAAGTTCTTTGGTCCACACTGTGGACCAATGCATACTGCAATATTCTACAACCTTGTGAATGAAGTCATTCATTCACAAAGTTGTGGAATATTACAATATACACTGCAAGCACATTGGTCCACAGTGTGGACCAATGAGCTTGAAGCAACTACTGTACGCTGTCATTCAGCTGGCAGCCACAGTGGTCTGCTGCCTGCTGATGACCGGGGTGGAGCCGGGAGGGATTGGGGTCCTGAGTGGGTGGGGGGGAACCACTGGACCACCAGGGTAGCATACAGGGGGTACCACTAGACCACCAGAGCATAGACTTAAGTCATATTTTGGTGATCAGTGTGTCAGTATGGGGAAGGGGCTACCAGTAGACTACCAGGGATAATGGACTTCTTTGGTTTTGCCGATCAGAGGGTTGGCATGTGGTGGGGGGACCACTGGATTACCAGGGACATCTGTGTGTGCTTGTGCGCGGTGGGGTAGCCACCCACAGTTGGTGACTGCTGTGTTGCACACTGCAGTACAGCAGACCACCTGTGGGTGCATAGCTCTTGAACCATTTATTCTGGGCTCAACTGTGAGGCCAGGTATGTGACACATCTCAGGGTTGTGCCAGCAGATGCACCGCACATCCGGGCTGGATATTGGGATGTGACGCATATGCATGGGCATGCCCCTGAAGATATGCCACATACATTATCTTTGCACCCCAGTGCATTGGGAATTGTGCTGCACAATTCCCACATTTGAATATTGCCTCGGGGTACAGTTCTGGGGTTGCACTGGCGCAACCCCTTTGAATATTGCCCATAGTCTACAGTGCCACCCCCAAAGCTACTCATCCAGTTTGAACACTCTCTTCAATTATTTCTACCATGTCATACTATCCTGCCCCTCTTGATCTCGCTATTGTGATCTTTATATAGCCACATCCTTCCCATCACTGAAGTTCAGGCGTCTAGCTCACATTGCTACTTTCATGGCTAAATTTTGGTCTGGGAATCTCCCCACCTATCTTTCCTCTCTTATCTCTTCACTAAGCCCCTAGTCCCTTCGGAATGTTGACTGTCATTCATTCACCATCCCCCACCGCTGCACTACTGTTGGCCAATCCGCCCTTTTCCTTCCACTGCCCTAAAAATTGGAATGCCCTTCCCTTTGCCATCTGCAATGCACCTTTGCCAAATGCTCTCTCTTCCCTCTTTCGAGTGTATTTATCTCATTCCTGCTCATGCCAATCCTCCCAATCATATTTGAATTCTGTATCACTTAAAGTTTCTGGTCCATCTCTATGCCCCCAGTGCCCAGTTAGCTATGCTCAACTTGGCACTCAATATTATCTCCTAAATACTCAGTAAGACTATTTCCCTCCGCTCTCCTGTTTTAACTAATATTTCAGTACCCATGCTGCACCCTGTTTTTTGGTTTTTTGTAACATATTTCCTTTGTCTCCTGATTTTGTAACCATGCATCACTGCTTGTCTGTAACCCCTCATGTTCTCTTGTTATTGCTTCTGGTATCTATAAATTGTACTCTTTGCACTTTACTGTTCGTATTGCACTTATGTTCACAATTTTGTGTATTATATTATTTGAATTATGTTTTACCACGTTGTTAAAAACACTTCAATTGCAATTTTGCATTGCTGAACCTGTATCTCCAGTTTTCCCTATCTCCCAGGTCATATCTGGAAATGAGCAATTTAATGCTGTGTATAATTTCCTGGTGAAATGCTTGATTCTGCATCAGAAGGTGTGCTGTATGACTGAACACTAAAGCTTTGCCCAGAGTGAGGACATTCTCACTATAGGTGAGACAAAAAAGGACCCTGCCCCGAGGTTCACATGTTCAAGATGTGGACTTCATGAGTGCAGAGCAAGATCATTGGCTTACAGGGCAAGCCCTGGGCCAGAAAAGGTAATGGTCATGGTTGGCATGCCTCCAGTTTATGAATGAATGCATGAATCAGCTTCAGAGTGCTAGACAGGAGGAAGCCAGGCTAAGCCAGTGGCTATAGATTAGGTAGCATGTCATTGATGTGGAGGCTGGGTGAAGTCAGTCACTGTAGATTAGATGGCAGGTTAGTGATGATGAGGAGTGGGGCAAAGTCAGAGGCCTGATTGAGGTAGGAGGCTGCAGTGTGAGCCTGAGGTCAGAGGTTTGACAGTAGTAGCAGCCAGCAAAAAGCAAGCCAACCAATTCCATTAAGGAAACCAAATTAATGGTGACATAGAAGGTAGGTGTTCAGGTAGTGAGAGGCTGTGATGCCAAAACCTGAATCAATGAGGCTTAGCGTAATTGAGCCAATGAGGTTTAGCAATTGACTGCTATGGGTTCAACAAAAATAGCGAATTGATATGATTGGCATGAATACCTAAAATGCCATTCAGGCAGAGTTAGTTTAGTGGTGGCAGGGAAGGTTAGGGAGAAAAAGAAAGCTTACAGGAAGTACAAGGAATCACAGAAGGAGCAAGACAGGGAATTGCATCAGTTAAAGCAAAAGGAAGCGGGGAAGGCAGTCAGAACAGCAAAGGCCCAAACCGAGGAAAAGATACCCAACTCAGTTAAGAAGGGGGATAAAACCTTTAATTGGTACATCAGGGAGTGAAGGAAGACCAAAGGAGGGACAGTGAAGCTTAATAAAGAGGAAGGGATGGGCAGAGGGTGACTGTGAAATGGCAGAGATACTAAACAAATATTTTTACTCAGTATTCACAAATGAAGAGGAGGAGGTACCTAATCCAAACAGTAGAAACAGTCTGGATATGGGGTTGATATCATCCCATTCACAGAAGAAAGGGTTCTGAAAGATCTCTTAAAACTGAAGGTGGACAAAGCAATGAGGCCAGATGTGATTCATCCCAGAATTCTAAAAGAACTAAGGGTAGAACTAGTGACACCACTGACTACCCTCTTTAACAAATCATGGGGGGATGGGGTGGTACCTGAGGACTGGAGGAGGGCAGATGTTATTCCACTTCACAAAAGTGAGAGCAGGGCAGAATCAGGAAACTACAGACCTGCTAGTTTAACCTCAGTGATTGGGAAAATGATGGAATCACTTCTGAAGGAAAGAATTGTTGAGTACCTAGAGGCCAGAGGTGCACAGGACCCAAGGCAGCGTGGATTCACAGCAGGAAGGTCATGTCAGATAAATCTAATGGATTTTTTTTGACTGGGCGACCAAAGTAGTAGATCAGGGAGGGGCTGTGGACATGGCCTACCTAGACTTTAGCAAGGCATTTGACACAGTCCCACACAAAAGATTAATACAAAAATTGGCCAGCCTGGGAGTGGGTCCCAAGATGGTAGCCTGTGTAAAGAACTGGCTGGAGAACAGGACACAAAGGGTAATGGTAAACGGAGTCCACTCTGAAGTAAGGCGGGTTACTAGTGGGGTACTGCAGGGTTCAGTACTAGGACCAGTCCTCTTTAATGTCTTTATAAGCGACATTGCAGAGGGACTGGAAGGAAAAGTATGTCTCTTTGCAGACAACACAAAGATCTGCAACAGAGTTGATACAAAAGGTGGGTCATAAGGCAATTCTAGGGGGTGGGGGTAGGAAGACGTAGGCTGTTGGTTAACTAGGATCTGAAGCTTATCCATTAGGTAGAGAAATGGGCAGACTGGGTGGGCCAAGCAGTCCTTATCTGCCGTCAAATTCTATGTTTCTATGTAGTCCAGTAAGGAGCATTTGCAACACAGTAATAGAATGCAATTGATGTCTTGAAAGCCATGTAGGGTGCAAGATTAATGTATTTATGCATGGATAACTGAAAAAACCATGTAGGCAAAGGAGCATGGAAAATCATATAGCTTGCATAAAAGCATTCTCTTGCTACTTGGAACCATGATGCCCCATTGTGACATCACAGTTCTCCACTGTGGGAATAACAGGGAAGCCACAAGCTGAGCATCACAAGACCAAACAGCAGCTGTAATGATGGTATATGGTAGGAACCCCCCAAAATAGAGGTGCTTTTACTGGTAAGGTCCTAGTTTAGAAGAGCACCATATGACTGAATTTTTGTTTTGTTCAATAAGGTATGAAGTAATGAACTTGGTCTGACAAGCTGCAGCAGAAAACCCCAAAAGGAGTAGAAGCAGCATATAAGAATTGTAGAGTTGGGAGCAGCAGCTGCCTAGATGAAGCAAGCACTTAGTGAAGCCAGTCCAGGTGCAAATAATTAAGGTGGATGTGCAGACTGTTAGAGACAGGGACATGAGAGCTGAATAGCACACAGATAACAACTGCAATTTGAACAAATACATTTGTTAATGGTATGATAAAGTAAATGGGAGCCTGAGCAGCACAAGGCAAACAAAAGGACAGCGAAACAATAGGAAATCTAGAAAGGCCTCACAATGCAGGCAAAGAGAAATAGCAGAACACTAGGGAAACTAGAGCCCTCCCCCCAAAATAAGAAAAACAAGAACAACTAAAGAAACACAAGGCAATGCAAGTTTTATTTATAGGGCGCTCTTTCCCTGGGGCTCTAGGCACCTAACAAAACACATCAAAAGCAAAAAAGCAGATAAAACACAATAAAATCTTCAGGATAAATAAGATTCAGAATTGCAGCTTTAAGATCAGCTTCAGATAATTTGAATGTTTGGGCTGGAATAATCTATCCATAAAAGCCAGGCTAAAGAGGTGGGCCTTCAGCCACAGCTTGAAAACCTCAATCGAGGGGGGCCTCCCAGACTTCAGGTGAAAGCAAGCTCCACAAGGTCAACCCGGTGACATTAAAAGCACGATCACCCGATGGTTTGAGCCAAACCCTGGGAACATCCAGCAGGCCCCTCAAAGAGGAGTGGAGGGAGTGAGCAGAGGTTGCAGATGTCAGGAGTTCTGACAAGTAGCCAGGACCCAGTCTGTATAAGGCCTTATAGGTGAGCAAGTCCACCTTGAAAAGGACCCTCCACCAGATCGGCAGCCAGGACAGAGCACGCAGGACCAGGGTTACATGACTGGACCTAGACAGTCCCATCAGCAATTGGTCCACCGCATTCTGCACAAGCTGCAGTCTGTGGAGGGTCTCTCCCGTGACCCCAAAGTATAGCATTACAGTAGTTGAGCCTAGAGGTGACAAAGGCTTGTACCAGAGTCAGCAGATCCTAGGGCGGAATGAGGGGTTTGATTCTGGTGATGGTCTGCAAGTGGTAAAAACCACATTTGACTACAGACAATACCTAATCATCAAAGGTCAGTCTGCTGTCCAGGATCGTTCTTGGATTACGCACCCTAGAGAAAGCCACCAACAGAGCAGACCCCAGGAAGAGACCTGTGTTAGCTCTAGGTGACAACCCATCACACCTGCAACCTGTCTCGGTCACTAGGACCTCCGTCTAATCCAGGTTTAGTCTCAGCCAGCTGGAAGCCATCCAGTCACTGATTTTAGCCAGACAGCTGTTAAGCATGTATACAGCACTGGATGTTCTGGGTACAAATGACAAATGGAGCTAGGTGTCATCTGCATAGCAGTGAAATGCCACGCTGTATTGTAGAATGATCTCACCCAGAGGCAGCATGTACACTGAGAATGGCATTGGTGACAAGATCGAGCCCAGTGGTACTCCACATGACAGGGGAATTGGGAAGGAGGAGAAATTCCCCACCACCACCACCACCTGCTGCACCCTATCAGATAGATAGGACTTGAACCATTTGATGACACCAGTGAGTCCACAGAACTCACAGAGCCGCTCTAGAAGCCCAACATGGTCCACAGTGTCAAATGCTGAAGAGAGATCCAGAATTACAAGAACTGACTTGTCTCCTCTATCTCTAGCCCTGTGTAGATCATGATGCACCCTAACTAGAGTTGTGTCCATGCTATGCATGGCCCAAAAACCTGAATGAATGACTCATGGATGTCAAAGGACATGAGGTGATCTTCGAGCTGTTGTGCCACAAGTTTCTCAACAACCTTGCTCAAAAATGGCAGGCTAGAGATCAGACAGTAGTTCACCAGAACGTCTGGGTTGAAGGAAGGTTTCTTAAGGAGGGGTCTCACCAGCACTTCTTTTAAAGCCACTGGGAACACCCCCTCCACCATTGAGTATCTGGCAATCCTGGCAAACACTTGGCCAACAGTTTCAGCGCATCCCATTAAGAAACACGTTTAGACTGGGTCTGCAAGCACACCAGAACAGTAGACCAGACACAAACAGAGGGAATCACTAAGCAGCCAGCAGCAGCAAAAGCAAAATACAGACAGAGAAAAGCAGGAGAAACACACACCAGTATAACAGCAGCACCAACCAGACAATCCAAAAAATGCAAGAGGAGAGTGAAGTCCAAAGTGACAAAGAAAAGTGGTTCAGAGGGAGGTTGGGAGGAACTGCTTATATAGCTCAGGAAGGGGGAGTGGTTGGTTGCTTTGTTCCATTGAACTACAGGCAATAGACTTTCAAAACATGCAATTTGTCAGCAGATAGGGACCACATGG
The DNA here is from genome assembly GCA_016271365.2 of Neoceratodus forsteri. NCBI lineage: Eukaryota > Metazoa > Chordata > Ceratodontiformes > Ceratodontidae > Neoceratodus > Neoceratodus forsteri. The sequence goes on along the minus strand of CM057450.1, from coordinate 322,841,662 downwards.
CCCACATAATCTGCCACTTTTCCCCATCTATTCTGCCACCACAGACCCTAACTCATTTCCGTTCCCTCCCTACAATACCAGTTTCCCCTTATACCTATTTCTTGCATGCTTGAAGCCTGCCACTGTTTTTTCTCCCATCACCCCCTCTGAAAGATTGTTCTAGGCATCTATCACCCTTTCAGCGAAGACATACTTCCTCACATCCTTCCTAAACATTCCACTCTCTAGCTTCATTTATTGCCCCCTATACCCTCCTGTAGTCTCAGACTCTCCCCTTTCCCTCAAGCCAGTTTGTACATTCTGCCATGCAGCACCATGGATTTTATAATGATATTTTCATATTATAATTATTATTGTGCAGCATCTCTTCTAGTACATTGATACATATGTTTTATATTTTAGATAATAAACAGTAGTATGATGATAAATATTTATATGTAATCATTTTTATGTCATTTGTTTATTTATATGAGAAGAAAATATGATTTCTGAATGAATAAGGGATGAGTCGTGAAGATGCTAATGCACAACACTATGTAGAGTGCAGTGGTTAAACTGGAAGTGTTCAGGTGGGGGAACTTTCACATCGAGATTTCTAGATGATAGAACTGTCATTTTTAGGTGGTGTTCTCAATGGAGAAAGATGACAGAGGTGGTGAATACATACAGTTTTTTAAGAGGTGCTGAAAATGAGTTTTTGTGAGCTCCTGCCCAGTTTAACACCTTGCAGAGTGCTTCAAGGAGAACAGGCAATTAATAAAGAGACACAGAATTTGCTGACAGTTAAGGACCACTTGGCCGACCCAGTCTGCCCATTTGTCACTGCTTATACTGGTCCATCACCACAGATCCTACATGACCTCCAGCTCCTTCCTGCACTGCTTCTGAATCTCAACAAAGATTCCCTTGTGCCTATCCCATTCATGTTTGAAGCCCACTAATGTTTTTGTCTCCACCACCTCATCTAGCAGACTGTTCCAGGCATCTACCACCCTTTCAGTGAAGAAATACTTCCTCACATCTCTCCTAAATGTCCCCCTTACAGCTTCATTGCCTACTCCCTTGATCTTGTGTCTTTTCTTCTGAAAAATACTGCCCTTCTGTACCTTGTTCAACACCGTGAGGTATGTATAGGTCTCTGTCATATCTCTCTCTCCTCTCTTCCAGAGTGTACTGTATAAGGAATAGCGCAAGGGTGACCATACACAACAAACCTGTGTGTAACCCTGATGCTGAGTATCTGAGAGTAACATTACCCCTGCCTTAACTGGCCAGACCAAGGGTGAGGGGTCTGGGTGCCTGCTTTAGCTTTAAACTGGTTATTTCCCATGATAACATAAATGTGCAGTGCCTCCACCCAGAGTATATGTTCAGTGGGCTAGATTAAACCTGGTACAGCCCTCTGGGATACTGTACCCACTTACAATACCATAATACCATCCCCAACTTGACCCAACAGTTCAAAACCCCACATTTTAAACATTTTGTAATTATTGACTCTCTCTCTCTAATAATATGCTCACTCACCAAGGTTAGGCAAAACCAGTAACAATTTATTTACATGGGGCAAGGGTTAGGAATGGGAAATTGGATGCAGAAGTTAGCTAGTCGCAGTTGACATTGGTTTGATTTGGTTTAGATTAGAATCAGAATAGTCATTTTGCACGTAAATTCAAACATCAATCACAGTGGCCCCCGCCCAGCTTCTGAAGTAGTTGGCCTGTCTGATCTGTTTATCTAGCTGGCTGCATTTGAGAGCCGAAAACATGGTATTGGATGCCCACTACAATACCAGTCCCAAACTGTATCAGAACCACGCAATTTCAACACCTATTCTGAGTACCCAGTAATAGAGTTTTAAAGGTACAGTTGGGGCCCTTAAAAAAAGTCAGATTAACTTTATCTTAATTCTTAACAGACATCCTGACTGAACTTGGCAGAAACATTATTTCCCTTTTAATTAAGTTGTCTCAAACTTTAGATTACTGACTTGGAAACTAACATTAACTATTTACAGTTGTAACAAGGTGGCAGAGAATGGCTCTGCCTACTCATGGTTTTGAAGTCATCATTGGCAAGGTCGAAATCAGGCTGTACAAGGCAATTCAGGTAGTTGCAGGATCAGCTTTGGCTGAGATGCAAGCAGCAACTTTGGATATTCCTTTTTCTGGGAAGGCTCCTGCAGCTTTGATCAGGCTAGACACTTCCTTTCAACTTTAAACTGGTTGCCTCTTCTCTCTGGGCTTTGCAGTCTCATTTAGACTGGGCCTGGACCACAGCCAGCACACTTCAGACCCTGACACTATGCCCCACAGGGGGAAGCGCATATGACAGTGCCCTAGGTGACACGCTACCAGGCTGTCTCCCAGGCTGATCTAAAAACAGTCACGTTGCATTCAGCACACTTATATCAGCACATTTATATTTTGCTCAAGTCCAGTTGTTTCAACCATGTGCCCACATGGTCCTTTAGATTGTAGGAGCTATCTTTACTGGTGGGTGCTTTTCCCCTAAGGCTAGGGCAACCCGACTCTTACAGTCTATGCGAAAACAATACAGAAGCTTAACTTGAATCTTCGCTACTAGACTGAGCTTGAGGCATGGCTCCCTACCAATTAACAACTTAACTTGACAATACAACTGGTCACTGCAGCTTCTATCATGCTTAAGACACAATCATCACAGCCCCCTGTGGTTTTGCTGGTATTAACAGTGCCAACATGGACTTTCAAGACTCTCCCTGGCTTCCAAGACTCCATCAAGTCAGTTATGCGTGGCTATGAAACTTCCCTTCCAGTCCTGCAGGTATGATTAACAGTCACAATTGGCATTTCACATCACTGGACCCTTCTTTGGTCACTTTTGAAATAGAGGTCCATCCTCTCTATGTGCTGAACAGACGCAGGGTGCAGACAAATGATAAGCATTTCTGGGCTTTCTGGGCCCCAAGCAGGTCTCCAATTACTTAAATGTGTACCACGGTGTACTCCAAAATATCATGACAATGCAAGCAGAGGTTTACTCACTAATACAGATTTAACACTTTCCTTTTCTGGAAGTTATAGGTTTCTTTAGCACTCTTACTGCTGAGACAGAAAGCATTTCTTGCAGCTCTTTCACAACTGAAGGTGGATGCTGGCTTCTTTTTCACATTTCCCTAATGTGGGAAGGAACTGCTAGCCCTAGAGGACAATTTCTGGCAACTCCCAAGCTAATGACTTCTGTTGCAGGCAGCCACTCTTTCTCTCTGGCAGATGTGGAGGGGCATTTACTAAGCACACTGGGTCCATTCTCTTTGCTGAGGGCCTGAGCCCCCCTCCCTGTGGAGGGGCTACTGCTTGAACTGAGCTCAGCCTGAAAATCTCTGGGGTTTATGAAGTCCTTCTTGGGCTCCCAACTGACTGAGTCCACTTAGGTGACCCAAGATGGTTGGTTGAAATCACTTATCAGTCCCCATAATGAATATTCATTAGCCTCCCTCAATGCTTGATAGGCGCCTTATTTTGGTGCCTGAATTAGGTCCCTGCTCCCCCCCCCCAAGAGTCTCTTGCAAAGTCCTACAAGTCTCTGGCACTGTCCCAACAACCTTTGCACTGAAAACCTAGCTTTCTGATTGACTGCTTTACTGCAGAAATGGCAGCTAATATCACAGTCTCCAAGCAGTTCTTTGCAGTCCCCACAGACAAAGTTCTGGTACAGTCAGTAAACACATATTTATTTAATCTGTGCCCTACTGTTCAACAGCTGCTATTGTGCCCTTTTAAATGCTGCCATTTTCAAACATTTACATGCAATCCTTAGACTGTCGCTGCTGCCAAAATACAATGCCCCCTAGACAGTAGGCAGGCAGCTTATACGAGTCCCAGTAAAAGTAGTCTGGTGCAGCCAGTATAATTACATAACCCCCAGTTTTGATAACCCCTTAAGCCCTCTCATGTGTCCACACACTTATTTACATTTATTTACAGACCTTATATCTGCCACTAGCGCTAACATTTTTTAAAGATACATTGGTGCTAGGACAGACCAGTCATGAATATTAATGATGCCTCATTAAAATTCATGAGCCCCTTTGTTTTAGTGCTGATAGCAATTTTTATTTACAGAAAATAGAGGGCTCTCCTGGCCCTTGCTTTGGTTCCCAGCCGCACTGTGGCTTCTACAGGGGTCAGGACCACCAGGACATAATCAGTTTGACCGCAAAACCAGTGGTCAGGGGATCAAAGGAGCACCTTGCGCATGTGCAAGCGCTGCTAGCACTGGGGTGCATTTTGAACAGTGATGGCTCATGAAACCAGCTCTCCTATGCCTGAAGGAGGCTAAAAATGAATTAGAGGAGCTGCTCTGAGGATCAGGGAACACATCAGGACCTCGGCCAATGGAAGGGAGATTGGGGACCACATCGGAGCACAATGTGAGGCAGTTGGGAGGTGCTCCAGGAACAGAAGCAAACAGGGGAATGGGCAATGAGGTAAGCCCCCATTTTTTGGGGGGGGGCATTACATGTGTTTTCATTGAAGGGTAGAGATAATAGCATATGGACCTTGAGAGATGTTATTTGAACTCTAAGATGGAAACACAAGGCAAGATGTGTATGTTCACCCATATTTTATTTTTTATACTATATGGTTTTGTAGAGGGAAGAAGTGAGCAGGAGCTGTGAGTGGTGCTGAGAGCTGGTACAGAGAGAGAGAGAGAGAGAGAGCCCGAGAGAGAGAGTACTCAGTGAAGATGAAAGTGGGCTGGCAGGCAGAAGTCAGCTCAAGCAGGGACAGAAATGCACTTAATGATGGAATGTGTACAACAACATCTTTAAGCACGTACTACAACATTTTGAGAGCCACTGAATTCCATACACAATAAGCCCCAATCATATACTATAATAAATACAATAAAAATAAACTTTATTTATAAAAAGCACAATTCACGTATATCAAAGCGCTTGTACAGTTCCAGAACATGTTAAAATCCATAAATAGTTAAAATACAGTAACTAGACAATGACATTCAATAATGATACTCTGAAAAAGCAAGCTAAAATAAATGAGTTTTCAGTGCCGACTTAAAGGTCTCCACAGTCAGGTACTCCCGTGCCCTCACCATGGCACACAGGTGGCTCTGGTGGCACTCGCCAAAGATATTGTACTATTTGCTGTGCAATATGCAGGCAGAGAAGAAGACTCCCTCTCAGCAAAAATTGCCACTGGTGGTTCTTTTTCCTCTGACAAGCATACTATATTATATTAGACCTCCTTAATAACCATTTCGCCACTGCTGGGTTGTTTTTTGACTTCTCCCCTGCCAATAGCATACAGACACAGCTCAATGCCCTGAGCCTGATTGGCTCTAGTTTAGCCTCTCCCTTCCAGAATGCTCCTTTCACCTTTTGCACAGTCACATTTAAACAAGTAGAGGACTTCCTTCTGGGATTCCACTCCAGGAAGAGAGCTGGCACTGACCTTATTGACCCTTGCTATCTAAACATTGGCCATCATATTTTGTCCTCTCCCATCACTCATCTCTTCAATATGTTCCTCTGTCAGGGTGTCCTCCCACAGGTTTGGAAAACTGCCCATGTTATTCCCCTTTTTTAGTCCAGTGACCTGAGCAACTTAAACAATTATAGACCTATATCCCTCCTTCCCGCCCTATCCAAGCTCCTGGAAAAAATTGTCAACGCACAGCTTAGGAAACATTTGGAAACATTCAGTCTCCTGAACCCTATAGAATCTGGCTTCAGGCCAAACAATAGTACTGTTTCTGCCCTTGCTAGGGTCTCTAATGACTGGTTAAGGTCTCTGGATGATAAGAATTACATATGTGCCTTATTTCTTGATCTTAGCAAGACCTTTGATACAGTGGACCATGATCTGCTTCTGCTTTACCTACAAAATGTCGGTTTGGACTCCTAGCGTTGAATTGGTTGTCATGCTATCTTACTGGCCGTCAACAGCAAATTAAAGCTGGTGGGGAACTCTCCCCATTGAAACCTCTCTTGAGAGGTGCACCCCAAGGGTCCATGCTGTGCCCATTGTTATTTGCAGCTTACATTAACAACGTCAACACTGGAATTAAATCTGCTAATATCCATTTTTGCAGATGACATGGTTCTCTATATTGACAGGCACATGCCTGAGCTTGCCTGCAGACTTACAACACGATGTTAACCTTCTGCAGCAAAATCATCTTCATTTAAAACTCTTGTTAAACGCAAAAAAAGTAAGACCATGTTGCTTTCACCTTCTGCTAAAACATCCAGTCCCTGGACTTCCGGTGACGTCACACGATTAATGGCAGCTTAATCCGGAGCTCTGGTACCTCGGGTGCACTTTTTAAGTGAATTGGTTACCATCGGGCAATTTAAATGCTTTATTTGCAGTACACCTAGTCTCCATGAGTGTTTGCAGAATGGGTAGAACAAAAAAAAATCTTACTGAGGAGGAACATAGCCGCTCGAGAGGTCGGTCGGACCTGAGGCCTGTAAACCCATCTAGGTCCCGCTCTTCCTTAGTCACTGCCTCGGGAGAAGATTCAGATGGCTCTGGATCTGAATCTACAGTACATCTACCTTCACAAAAGTGGACGGGCATAGAATGCTAAAAATACTGCATCACATTGACGCTAGGATCTTAGGGATACAAAATGATTTTAAAAAGTTGGAAATGCGCACGACTTCAGTGGAGACACATGTTGAGACACTGCAAACAGAACACATGACCTTCAGCAGATCTCTGGCTTATCTTCATAGAAGAGAAAAGGAGCCGACTATGAGAGCGGAAGATGCAGAGGTGAGAGCTTGTCTCAATAACATTCGTATTTTTGGTATCCCTGAGGGGGTGGATCCCCCATGCATGGAGGACTTTATAGATTCCTGGCTAAAATAGGAGCTGAACTTAGAGGAGGGCTTCAACATAGAAATTGAAAGAGCCCATCGATCTATCGCCCCCTTGATCAAAAGAAGGTTAACCTCCCAGATCAGTAATCGTGAACTTTCTAAGATACACAACGAAGGAAAAGATTATAAAGTTGGCCTGGGCAAAGAAAAACTTTAACCTGGATGGTCAAAGGCTATACATAGATCAAGATTTTCCGCCCCTAATGCTTGCTTAACGGAAAAAAGTCGCTGCAAGTAGTAAAAGCTCTAAGGGATAAAAGTTTGAAAGCCTACCTTAGATATCCTGCAAAACTCTGGGTACAGGATGGGGATGGGGTAAAAATCTTTGACACCCTCTTGGCTGCTACTCCCTTCCTTACATCCCAGGAGATACCCATTCCAGATATGAAAGAAGAACAGGCAGAGAAGGAGATCAAAGATTTATTGTGGTCCATTGCTCCTGGTCCAAGGAAACAAATGAGGAGACGAGAAGAGGCCCTGCTTCTACTGCATGCAGATATGGCAAAGTGGCTACAAGTCAAGAAAACCTGAAGAGTGCATCAATGGAGTTTATCCTGGCAATTTGAAGAAATGCCTTGTACTAGGCAGCAATGCTATCTGGGATGAATAGTTGGGACTGATACATATATAAGAGACCTCTCTTTTTGTTTCCCTTAGAAGAGATGATCTCTCTCTTTTCTTTTTTGTATGGTGTCCCCTTATTAAGACCTTAGCCGGTTCCAGGATAATTTTGGGAGTTTTTAGACGCTCCCTCAGAATGTAATGGGGAACTTAATAGGGTTATGTTCATGTTTCTATGGGGAGGGCTTTTTAATGGGACCCATAACTGGTGTAACGAGGGTAATGTCCCCGTCGGCTTACGCATTGTATTTGAACCGTGGAGACACAGGCTGCAGATACATTTTGTTATTGAAGTAGAGCTATAAAGCATGAAGCTAGTTATATGTTATGTGTCGAAAATGAATAGATAAAGTAAATAAGTAATCTCAGGAGGAACAAGTTGGAGGTGGGCCATAACCTGGGCCTCTTATTTCAAGGAATTCGGGGGGGTAGCCCATGACATAAGAGATGCAAGTAAATAAGTTATGTTTGGAGTGGGTGCCCTTCCTGGAGGTTTATATAACCCCAACTCTACGATTAGTTTGTAAATAATGGAGATTGGTTAGGTACTGTTCTGTATCTTTTTTGCCTTCCCCAAACTCATGTGTTTTGTCTTAGTAATCTTAGCAGTGCCCGAGATGCCTGGCTTCACTGGCTTGCCTAACCGGACTTAACTAGGAGAGGGGTTTGGTTCCTTGGCTCCCAGGAGTCTATCCCTTAGCGTTAGTGTATGCTTTTTCTCCTACCAAATTAGGAGCTTTACACCCCTAGCATCTGGGGGGGTCAACACGCAACTCCCAGTTTCATAGCTCAGATTGAGCTAGTAGGTACCTTGTGAATAACTGGTACCTGGGTTTTTTGTTTTCTCTTTTGTTAATCCTTTTTCTGGTTCTAATCTTTGTCCCACATTAGGGTTCAAGGGTGTAATTTCACCCAAGGGTTAACTGATCTTGTGTGATGTTTTGTGTAATTTCTGACTGTTATTGTTGTGTATTTTTTTATTTTTTATTTCTCTTTTTATACTTATTCTACTGTATAGACAGATGTATGCTCAAGTTTATATATGAAACTTTATGGCATGAAGGGATAAAACTGGAGCTAATTGATGATTTTTTTTAACAAAATGTGTCAATATGGCATCACTTAAAATAGTATGTGTTAATGTTAAAGGGATAAACGGGGTTGTTAAATGAGCAATAATTTTACAGGAGCTGGGACATTTAAAGTGTGATCTGGCTTGTCTTCATGAGACCAAATTGCCGGATAGTGAACATTTTAAGCTACGAAGAATGTGGGTAGGTGGGGTCTATGCAGACTCTTGTCCTGATGCTCCTAGGTCGGGGGTGGCTATACTGATTTGTAAGGGTCTGCCCTTTAAAGTTCATGGGGTTCAGATGGAGGGGTCGGGACACTATGTGGTAGTTTCTGGAGAATACATGGGACATACCCTCCACCTGGCAGCGGTATATGCCCACACGCCTCCCTCTGGTGGTTTTTTAGGCAGTTCTTTGCTACAGTGGACTATCTTTCCTCGGGTAGAGTCATAATGGTGGGGGTCTGGAACTGTGTTGAAAACAGTCTCCTAGATAGGAGCTCAGGGGGGAAGGAAGGGGGGATAGCGTGCTCTAAACTTCTTAGAACCCTGATGTCAGAAGGGGGCTGGGTGGATCCTTGGAGACAACAAAATCCATTGGTTAAAGATTTTACATTTTATTCGGCTGTAGCCAAGACATATTCTAGACTCGATAGATTTTACACCCAGGCAAGGAATGTTAGCGATGTGACAGACTTACTAATACACCCGGTCACTTTTTCAGATCACGCACTGATTAGTGCTAGGGTAAAGTGGCCTGGGGTAAAAGCTAAAGGGAACTGGAGATTCAACCCTGGCCTCTTAAATGATGCAAACTTTGTAGCCCAAATAAAAGACTCAGTTAAACTATGTATTTCAGAGAATAAGGAAAAGGATACTCATATACGCTTTATATGGGATGGGCTGAAAGTTGCCCTATGTGGACAGATTATTAGCTACTCCACTTATAAATACAATAGTACCCAGGCTAAATTGGATAATTTGTTAGGAACTATAGGCTCCTTGGAAAAGGAATATAACAAAAATAATAAGAATATTTTGATCCAAGAGAAATTACAGGAGGCTAGATAACAATATAACATTGAAATGAATAATAGAACTGAAAACTCCCTAAGATACACCAGACAAAAATATTATGAAACAGGGGGAAAGTGCACAGGCTATTGGCCCTTAGACTTAGACAACAAGAGGCTGAAAGATATATTCCTCAACTTAAAAAGTATGGAACCCAGATTATTTCCCCCGAGCCAATACAAATTGCAGATAATTTTTGCAATTATTACTGAGAATTATATGCCCAAGAAAGAGGAAAGAATCACTCTACCCAAATAAAAAATTTCTTGAATAATATTGATTTACCGAGGCTCGATGAGTCCCAGAGAAATAGCCTAGATAGGACAATTTCTGAACAAGAAGTTAAAAAAGTTATTAGGAATCTAAAAGGAGGAAGGCCCCAGGCCTAGACGGGTTCGTGGGGGAATTTTATCGGGCATTTGTTAACGAATTGACCCCTTTACTTACCAGAGTTTTTAATGTAGCTCAGGAACAGGGAGAGGCCCCAGCTTCCTGGGAAGAAGCACTGATTACTCTCCTGCCAAAACCAGGTAAAGACCTGACAGATTGTGGGAGCTATCATCCTATATCATTAATCAATCAGGATGCCAAAATATTTGCTAAGATGTTAAGTTCCCAATTACAAGAATTTATTCTGGAGTTAGTACACAAAGATCAGACGGGGTTCATCCCAGGTCACCATATTCAAGATAATATAAGATTGTTACTTAATGTTTTGTCTGCCTCCGGGTCATTCCCCCCAGATGTTCTTAGGGTGGTGATGGCACTAGATGCAGAGAAAGCATTCAATTGTATAGACTGGCTTTTCCTGGACCAGGTCCTGGGGAAATCTGGTATCGGGGAAAAGTACAGAAAGTGCATAGCAAACCTATATAGGAATCCTTGGGCGACAATTAATAGGGGAACCAGACAGGGATACCCACTTCCGCCTTTGCTATTCACATTGTGTATTGAGCCCCTGGCAGCCCTTGTAAGGCAGTCAAAGCTTTTTAAAGGCATTCAGGTGCAGGGAGTTGAAGTTAGGGTGTCTCTATATGCAGATGACACTCTGCTATATATCACTGATCACCTCATCGTGAGGTAGATGCCCTTGGTTGACTCTTTGATCCAATCATTCAGTGTAGTTTCTGGGTTTAAAATCAATGATGCTAAATCAGAACTCCTGCCTATAGGATGGCCACATGATAGCGTACTTCCATCAATTGTCAAATACAAATGGGCAAGAGAAGACATTAAATATCTTGGGGTTAGAATAACTAGGGATATTTCTAAACTATACGCCTTTAACCATGGTCGATTGTTACAGTCTGTCGAAGAAGATTTGCATAGATGGGAGGAACTACCCCTTACTTTATTCCGCAGAATTGATTGTGTAAAAATGAACATACTCTCATGTTTTCTTTTTTTGTTTCAGTCCCTGCCACTCAAACCACTGGCCTCTTTTTGGAAAGCATTAAAATCTTCCTTGTCCCAGTTTATCTGGGCTGGTAAACCACCCAGAGTGAAGTGGAATGTTCTTCTTAAAGATAAAAGGAATGGGGGGGCAGGCTTGCCTGACTTTAAAAAATATTATTGGGCTGCTCAGTGCCAGCCATTGATACTTCTTCTGGGAAATACAGACCCTTCGTTGTGGGTAGAGATTGAGAGACCGGAGTCCTCTACAGGAGATATTAGAGATTTTGTATATATGGATAAGGATGGGATACAGTGTTTGCATTGTAATAATCCCTGGACTAGTTTGGTGGTTTCTTCTTGGCAAGAGATCAATAAAAAATTAGGGTTTGAGATGTCCCTGGTGATGGATTCCCCAATTAAAGCCTGTTTAGACTTCCAACCTCTTAGATGGGAATGGGGATTCTTACAGTGGGACTTGAGAGGTCTATCTAAAATAGGGCAGTTGTACTCAGGGGAAAGTCTTAAATCTTTTTATCAGTTTTCACGGGAATTTTCTCTCTCTACCTCAGACTTCTTTAGATATTTACAATTTAGACATTTTTTGCAGGGTAAGAATCTCAGAAGGGAAGGAACTAATGGCATGGGTATTAACCCATTGGTGGATTTCCTGAGAGCTGAAGCCAGTAGAGTAGAATCCAGAGGGTTTGTTTCTCAGATGGTGAGCTAATTCTCTGACTTGGAGTCAGACTACTTGGAACCCATTAAAACAAACTGGTCTTTGGAGACAGGGAGGGTCATTGCTGATTTGACATGGGCTACAATATGGGAGGCTATCCATTCTACCACTGCCTCTAATAGCTGGCATGAATTTCAATGGAAAGTGGTCTTCAGATATTTTCGCACCCTAGTAATTACTAAGCATTTTGGTCAGCACTTCTCAGACAGTTGCTGGAGGGAATGTGGTGAAAAGAGGACACACTTACATATATTTTGGACATGCCCTGGTATTCGTAGTTTTTGGGCTCAAGTGGTGGATCAAGTGGGTATGGTTTTTGGGATGCTTATGCCAGATGATCCTATGTATTGAGTTCTGGGACATTACCCAGATCAGAGCAAACAAAAATCCCAATGATACCTGTATAATATAAAGGTGGCTTCGGCTCTTAAGGCAATTACCCAATGTTGGATGTCTAAAACCAGTCCCACTTCAAATGCTTGGTATAAAAATTGCTTATCTATTCTGGATATAGAATACCTTACGACCAGAGTAAGGCTACAAAAAGATAAATTTAAATTAAGATGAATGCCTTTCTTTAACTTTTAAGCACAAAGAGAACAAAATAGTGTGTTGGAAATCTTGGCTAAATACACTTGTGATTGAAAAATAACAATGAGTTATTTACTTCCTGATAAAGTGAATAGAGGCTATATGTAAAATTGTCTTCCTCTAAGATAACACTAATGATGCTAATGGGATTCTCTTTAACTAATGCTTTTCAAGATCTCTAATGCTTATTTCCCTAGTTAAGTAACTCATTGTAAGGGTATTAAAAGCTGCACTCCCTTTTTTTTTTGTTGTTTTGTGAGGTTCTGTTTGTCTTTAATAGTGATGTGTGGGGTGTGATCTGGTTTCTTTGGTATGTTGACAGAAGTAAGTTTGGTATGTACTATACTTATCTATAAGACCTTAGATGAAATGGCTAACCAACTATTGAAAATTATCCAGACACACAACAGTGTTATTTGTTAAGATAAAATTATATGTGTACTGTCTGTACTATTATATGATAAAATACAATAAAACTATTATTTAAAAAAAAAAAAACATCCAGTCCCTGCCCTGCAGCTCAAATCACCACCCTATTGGGGGAGAGCCTCAAGACTGTAGCCAAATTCAAATGTCTTGGCTTCTGGATCAACCACAAGATGTCCTTCATTGACCATATCGAAGAACTAGCTAAGAAACTTAAGCAAAGGATATGGCTGTTCTTCTGCATCAGGCACCTCTTTACTTATGAAGCAAAAATTTGATTGGTTCAGTCCACCTTTCTTCCACTCACTGATTATGCAGATCTTCTCTTTGGTCAAGGCTGTAGTACTGCCCAGGCTAAGCTTGACACTCTCTACCACTGAGCTCTAAGATTCATTATCAGTGCCCCTTATTCCCCCTTCACTGCTCCTTATACTCAGAATTAGGATGGCTATCCCTCAAGCTCAGAAGGCAGAAAAAATGCAGTAACCTGGAATTACCAAGCTATCATTAACAAACTGCCCCAGTACATCTTGGATTGCCTGCCTTCCTCTACTGCAAGGAACTACACTCTTAGGAGCCTCTCCTTTATCACCCTATTCATCCCCAGTGTTAGAACACACCAGGGTGAGGCCTCTATAAGTCATGCTTTGCCTGTTCTCTGGAACATCATCCAAAAAACCTTCAAATTAGTAATCCCTGTCAAACTGGCCACTTTTAAAACTCTGCTGGCTCATTCCATTACTGAGTCGTACAGCTGTTTTTGGCATTGACCTACAGCTCTTCCCATTGGTTCCCCTTTCCTTTGCTTCCCTTGCTGAATTCAACTCTTCTGCTCTATCTCCTTTCCTTGCCTGAAGTCACCCAGTACTGCTGTGTATATATTATGTATATACTGTATATAAGTGCATACTGTATCCTTCTTGCTATATTGTTTGTATCTTAACATACCATGTACATACGTGTTGCCTTGTAATTTTTTGTGAACTTTTCAATTTTCATGTATCGTATGTTATTATTGCATCAAGACCCGGGTCCATCTTGTAAATGAGTTTTACTCAACGGTGTTTCACCTGGTAAAATAAAGATTGATTGATTGATAATAATTAGCCCACCTTTAACATTCCACTTAGCATCCCAGCTCCCCCTCCACTGCAAATGAGTGTGTTAACTTAGATCATACCAGCTTGCTGTCCACTGGTCTGCCCAAAGAGATGGCAACCTGCACAGCCCTCCTCACACCACTACAGCCATCTGTTGTCTGAATGGATGATGGTGAGAATGTGCTCAGAGGTTTTGGTCACACCAGCAAGATTGTATTGTTTTTAAGTCCCTGCACCCTAGAAAGGGAGTTTGGGTGCTATGTGGGATGAGGAAGATGAGTTATTATTAATGGGCCCAGAAGGCAAGGGTTGGTAAAATAAATGAGTTTTTGTGGGAGGAGGGGATTACAAAACTAAGAACATTTTTGGAACTTTGAGGGATAAGGTAATTGGAAGGAAGGTGGGATTTGGTAGGTTAAGGGTTGAAAGAAGGTGTGTGTGTTTTTTTTCTAATTTTCAGGAACCAAGGTGGCGGTATTAGTAGTGGGGAGAATGACATGGTGTGCAGCTGTGGGAGGGAAAGGGGAAATTGTTCAACCAGGAGAGGCAAACTAAGACAAAGCTTGTTTCCAGGTGCGACCTGGGAGCACAAGGAAATTAAGTGACTTGCTCAGGGTCACACAGTATACAGGTGGGGGCTATGGGATTCAAACCCAGGTCTCCAGGTTTTTTGCTCAGTGCCCTTAACCACTACGCTATACTGCCTCCTGTAAGGAAACCAACATGCTGTGCACATTCTAGTATCACTTTTCATTTGCAGGACCAACCCTGTGGAATCCTGTACTTCGTCAGTTAAGAGAATGCATGACCGTCAGTAGTTTTAAAACTATGTTAAAAACCTATTTATTCTCTCAAGCCTTCTCAGACTAATTTTAAACAATTTTTTCTGCTGTTGTTTTTATATACTGTGACTTTTGCCTGTACAGAACCTTGATTTCAAAAAGGTGCTTTATAAATAAAGTTGGATTGGATTGGATCACAGTTCCAAGGTATAATATTGCTGTTTTTTTAGGAGGAGGGAGGTACCTGTTCTCAGTCTATTATATAAATTTGACTAATCTGGCCCTAAAACCTGTGCACTGAATACTGCTGAATGCAAGAATATTATCTGAAGTAGTCAGCGAATACTTATTGAATGCTTAATCATTGTATTTACACACCCTACTAGAAATAGATTTGTTAAATGAAAATGTGTAGACAAATAAATATGGTTACATCTTGGTGATAAACTTTCAATCTTTCAATACAAATAAACACCATTCAATGTAGTAAAAACATTTTTAGTATGTCAATGTAGTAAAAGTGCATTTTCAGTATACTGGTACATTGTACGTATATTAATAGGAAATATTCATTCTCGCCCTGACTCCAAGCTTCAATTTAAAAACCAAAAAATTAATAAGTACCTCTAATGGTTACAAAATAGGCCTTTCTAAAGATAGTTCTGTTATTTTTTTATTTAAGTAAGTATAATTTTATTTAAAAAGTGCCGTATTCCTGAGGCTCAGGGCACTGTACAAGGTATAGACAGTGGCAATAAATCAAAATACATACGTACTCAGTAAAACATAAATTACAAATTAAAATAGCAAAAACAGAAGCTGGGTAAACCAAAGGTATGGCTAGTACTGAAACCCATAGGCTTCCCTAAATAGATCTGCCTTCAGGCTCTGCTTAAAGGCCACCAATAAGGGGTCTTCTCTCCAAAACCTTGGAAGTGAATTTCACAGGGACAGCACAGACACTACACTTGATGTTTTAGCCAGACTCTGGCAACTGCTAGGATGGGTAGCACCCATGTTGAGCACCTATTATTGAGCAACTCAATAGTAGTGCTCTCAATGGGAGCGAGTGGTAAAATAGGTCACTATATCCTGTATAGCAAGTACAGCAAAGAGCTATACTCGCTAGTACAGGATATAGGATCCAGTGTGGCCAGTTGCAGCATTGCTGTTCACATAGCCTAGTGGTGTACACTACCACTTGTGATGCTAGCAGACCCGGGTTCGGGTCTGGCTGCGGGCAGAATTCTTTTTCTTTTTAGTGCTATAACCTGCCTCTTGGTCCGTACCCCCTTGGAGTCGATTATATTAGTTTGCGGGGTGCAGGGGGGCTTGCCCCCTGCAAAGGGGGGTTGTGAGGGGCACAGCCCCTCACATAAAATATGTTTTCTGTCTGCAGAGTTAAAGTATTGTAGTGACTGTCGCTATTTCTGACGGTCACTACAATATCGGGCACTCTTTTGTGGTCACTTTATGTGATAGATGATCTTCCAGACTTGCCTTTATCACATAAATCCCTAGGATGCCATCCTCAGAGGAAAACAGAAAGCTCTGGGAGTGGTAGGGACCCAGCAGGTCACTTGGGTAACCTGGACCCAGACATATAGGGATTTGTAGGTTAGAAGAACCACCTTGAAGGTAATTCTCCACCTCACCAGGAGCCAATGCAAGTCACGCTGGACTGGGGTCACATGACAGGGCCTCGAAAGGCCCATTTTCAAGCTAGTCACTGTGTTCTGCACTAGCTGTAGGCAACGCAGGATCCCTCCACTAACTCCAAGATAAACAGCATTGTAGTAGTTAAGTCTGGATGTCATGCATGCATGCACCAGTGAAGGTAGGTCATGAGGTGGGATTACAGCTTTGATCCAGGTGATATTCCTCAAGTGGTAGAAACCACCCCAAACAACAGATAACACCTGGGCCTCAAGTGTCAATCTGTCGCTGAGGATAATGTGGCTCCTGCGACATGCTCTGGATAATACATCTGTCACGCTTGGCTTGCTAGGGTTAGCTCTGTAAAAGAAGTATGGTACCAGCACAGGGATAGCTCTCATTTATTTGTGATATATCTACAGTAGATAAGGTTTGCCAGGCTAGTTCTGTAAAAGAAATCATGTCTGCATGCTTGAACCTGTGGGGCCATCAAAAGCAGCGAGACAAGGGGTCAGTGCTGGCTTTGTGTGCTACTCGTTCTGCCAGTAATAACTAAAGGTGTGTCTGTATCTTAAACAGGAAGCCTATTGGGGAATGTACTTCCACTGCTATTCTAGGAACTACAAACTCTACTGCTACATGCAGTTCTTGTACTTTCATACAGTCAGGGATGTTATTTTAATTGAGAAGCCTCTCTGAAGGCTTAAATCCTTTTAATTTGACTGTTTGAAGAGGTCTTGTATTTTTGAAGCCAAACACACTTCCAGGGTGTGGGCACTACTAAAGGGAGAGGCTGAGCGAGCAGTGCGAGCTCGGGCGGCACATACGTCTCTGCGCACATGTTAGCATGTTGGTATGGAAAAGGAAACAGTGTAGAACCAGACAAAATGAACCAATATAAGGTAATAATCCTCTTTAGAAGTGGTTGGTGAGACCTATTTCTCTAAAGTTTTACAAATGACCATGGATAGTTACATAGTAACCTTGAGGTCAGGTGAGCTAGGGATTCATTGTAAAGACTGTGGCAACTTTACCGTAAAAGATTCCAAAGGCCTAGTGGAATATACTTGCAAGCAATGCATCAATTTAAAGGACTTAAAAGTTAAAATCCTAGGACTTGAACTTGAATTGAAATGTTATAAACAGAAGCTGGTTGCAGGGGGACATACCCGCCAAGACAATTCTAGCCAGAAAGAAAAAGAAATGGTTACTAAGAGAAATAGAGGGGAGATTGAAAATGATGATGACTGGGAAACCCAACCAATGGGTAGTAAACATAAACAAGATCTAGCCACAGCTGACAGGGCTGTGAAGAGCTACCAAGTGACGAGAGTTACACGTGTGCGTAAAAATTATTCAATGCCCAGGTGTGACTTGGTCATTTTTTGGAGGTGGTACACCAGATTTTCAACATGGCCTTTTTTGCACCCCTTCTCATGAACAGTGCCAGTGTCATTTTGTTCAATTGTCCCTAAAAGTGATTGCGCAGAGCAAACGTGCTATTCTGCACCACAGGTGTGAAAACACATTTTGGGCAGGTTGTGGAAAATGACAGCTGTGCTGTTTTGAAGGAGGTGTGCAAAAATGGCAATGTTAAAAATGAGGAGTGAAAATATGAAAAATTGGCGACGTTATGAGCATGCATAGAAACTGCACAATGCATGCTCGTAACACAGTAATTTTTGGGAATTTTTTCACCAAATTTGCAACATGGGCTTTTTGGGACCTACCTCATGAACAGTGGCACTACCATTTTGTGAATTGGTCCCGAAAGGTGATTCCGTGCAGTGACCCCAAAATCACCTTTCGGGACTGAGTAACAAAATGACAGTGGCAGTTTTCATTAAATGGGGTCCTCAAAACCCCATGTTGAAAATTTCAGGAAAAATTCCAAAAAATGTATGAGATATCAGCATAAGTTGAAAACCCCATTGAATGGCTATACAGCATGCTTACCTTTAATTTTTCAGTTCGCGGTTGGGTTTTGAAGAGTGCAGATGTGTTCCAGTGCAGAGAAGATGACAGCGCCAACCTCCAGAGGCAAGCGTGGTGTGTGGGGAGGTGGGTGCTCAGTGGGAGGGTGAGAAGGGGGGAGGGGGACTGCAGTGACAATGAGGGACTGTTTTCAGTTTCACAGGGAAAAAAATGACAACGAGGGACCATTTCCTAACTTTCAGCAAGCCAAACAAAAACACACTTCAGCACATTGGGCTGAGGCTCCCAGTGTGCCACATGAATGCCAACATGGGGATTGGGCACCTCGACGTAAGGCATGACTTGGGCAGGGGGGCACCAGGGAAAAAAGAAATGCGATGAGGAACCGTCTTCTAATTTACAGGAAAAAAATACCCACACACTGGGGTGGGCTCCCAGTGTGCCACAAGATGTTGGCCATGATTTGGGGAGGGGGGCACAGAAAATACTGAATAGCATGTGCCATTCGCAACAACAGCACCCATGAAACTGTGCATGCACATGACTCTGCGCATGTGCATGAGTCGTGCACATGCACAGTTCATGCATCGGTATGCAGAAGTAACAGCTGAAATAGTGCGGCTGTTATTTTGTAGGCAGATCATGGCGGAGGGGTTTAAGCTCCATTGGGTTTATTCAAAAGGATACTTCCAAAAGTCCAATGGAAGGGGTTCTGTGATCGGACATTTTCAGAGCAGCAGAGCTCTTGCAAAATGGCAGTAGGTTCTGCCCACAGCCCTAGAAAGGGAGAAGGGCAATGAAATATGATATCACTTTATCAAACTCTTACTTACCTCTGTTAACGTTAACAGAAGAGGAAGTGATTCAGTCAGACAAACCTGATAAGGGAATGAATTGAGCAATGGAGGGAGACACATATAATGAAGTTATTGGTAGGGAAGATGCACATTGTGAGGAAAGTGAAAACAGGTCACAGCATGAGCTAAGAAATGAAACTGCAGATCCATGTCTAAATATGCAAGAAGAACAATCACACACTGATTGTAGAGATGACACAGCTATGGAGGTAGATAGAGATCATAGGAGAGTGTACAAAGTGGGAGACTCTAGGATCAAATACACAGATGCATATACAACAAGAATAAACAAAGAATAGACCACAAGTTCTTTTCTCCTGGGAGCCAAATTGAGTGATGTAGCTAATCTACTGCAATTGATTCTTAAAAAAGGGAATGATAATCCACTGGTTGTGATACATGTCGGGACAGATGATGCAAAATATACAAGAGAAGATCAAATTTACTTGGAATATGTGAAGATCTTAAATGAAATAAAGAAAGTTAATGGCACAGCTATCTTTTCTGATATACTACCAGTCCCAACAGCAAATGAGAGTCAACCGAAAAATACTAAGGGTAAACAACTGGGTTAGGAGATGGTGTTTATTTAACAATATCAAATACATAACCTCTTGGGAGAAGTTTCATGCAAATCTATATTATTATGGAAAAGACGGGCTCCATTTAAACAGGAGAGGGAGTAAAGAACTTGGAACAATGTTTAAAAATGTAATACATGGTAATTTAAACTAATCAATCAGAGGAGATGGGACACAGACACATCAAATAGTATAGACCAGGAATTATCTAACATTCTAAGTGAGCATAGGGATGACAGTATATTAACCAAGAAAGGGTACCTGAACAGATAAATAGTAAAACATTAACTGAAAAAGAAATAAGAATAGTATTAATTAATGCTAGAAGCATGAAGACTAAAACAGAAGAACTAAAATATATTTTGACATCTCAGAATATTCATATCTGTGGGATCACAGAAATCTGGATCAAGTCAGGGGACTGTATTGAACCATTACCTGGTATGACTTTTTTCATAAACCCAGAGATAAAAATAAGGAGGTGGTGCGGGTGTATATATTGAATCACACCTAAAAGCATTTGAAGTTACTACATCAGAGAATGGAGGTTTGAAAAGTGAACAAGTATGGGTGAAATTACAAACTCATAAAATAATAATCAGACTAGGTATCTATTGTAGACCACTTAGTTTAACAGAATCTAAAAACTTGTAATTTATGTATGATCTAAATGAAATGATGGTCCCAAATAACTGTATAGTTATGGGTGACTTTAACCTCCCTAATATTAATTGGATTGAGTTAAATGGTTGTACCCTGTACTTCTTCCTGAACGTACGTAAATTGTATTACCAAATATATGTAAATTGTGCATAACTGCAATGCATGCTCCTGTACTTTGCCTCAATATCTTGCCTGTTCACATTTTTTAATCCACGTGTTAGCCTTTGTATTCTATGTATTATTCTCCAAATGTATATACTCATGTTATTATCCAGTTCACCTTGTATTTTATCTATATGTTATGTCCATTTGTTGTATCATGATGTAGAGCCTTTGAAAAGGAGTCTCTGACTCAAAGGATTGTCATTCCAATTCCTTCAAATAAATAATTAAAAATACTCTAGAGAATAATTTTATAGACCTATGTACTGTTAATGGTATGCATCAATGCGTCTCTGAAAACACCAGATACAATAATATCGTGGACCAAATATTTAGTAACATAGATGATGGAATACAGAACATCAAAACATTATAGCCACTAGCAGGAAGTGACCATAATATGGTGATGTGTTCCCTAATGGAAAAGTCATTAAAATTAAAAGGTACAACAAGAGTATGGAATTTTAACAAAGCAAATTATGAAGCCATCAAAGAAGTACTGTAAGACTGAGCTTGGGAAAGAGAGCTAAAAAATAAAAATCTAGAAACTATGTGGCTAATAATACAAAATAAAATAGATACATATATGAACAAATTTGTTCCCAGAAGAAAGAAATACAGTAGTAAAGGACAAATACCAAAATGGTTTAAAAAAAATAGAAAGGGCCCTAAAATCCAAAGCCAAGGCATATCACAAGTATAAATCAAGTCTGACTACTGTACGAGAAACAAAATACAGAACTCTAGTAAAAAAATGCAATAAAATGATTAAAAACACCAAAACTAGGGCAGAAATTAACTTAGTTAGGGATCCTAAAGATTGCTACAAGAAATTCTATAACTATATTGGTAGTTTAAGAAAAGAGGATAGGCACATTACATGTATAAGAGACGGTAGTACTGTTATTAATAATGAGGCAGAAATGGCTACGACTTTTAATAATTACTTTTTGAGTGTTTTCAAAAAACCATATAGTTCCCCTCCTCTAATAGATACCAAACATAATGATAACAATATAATGGAATATGTAATATCTGAAACACAAACATTTGAAAAATTGTGACATCTAAATATTCACAAGTCCAGTGGCTCAGATGAGATCTTTCCCCATTTTCTAAGGAACATAGCAAGAGAATTGGCAGTACCCCATCCATGCTACTTAATAAATCTTTAAGAAAGGGAGAATCTTTACTACAATGGAGGTTAGCGGATATAACACCCATTCATAAGAAAGGAGATAAGGCATTAGTAGAGAACTATAGGCCCATAAATATCACATCTGCAATAGGCAAAATAATGGAGTGTCTCATAAAGTCCTTCTTGGAGGACAATTTGAGGGAATTGGGAATAGTGGACATATCGCAACACGGCTTTGAAAAAGGGAAGTCCTGTATTACCAACTTGTTTGACTTCCTCAAACCTGTGATCCAAGCCTTGGATAGGGAGCTGCCTGTAGATGTCATATTCCTTGATTATTTCAAGGCCTTTGATTCTGTTGTACATTCAGATTTAATAATTACCTTACAAAACTTGGGTATCAACCAGACTCTGATTAACTGGATTAAATCATGGTTAACTGGTCGACAACAGAGGGTCCATTTGAGGGGCTATAAATCAGACGGGGGTTCTATGACCAGTGGTGTGCCGCAAGGGTCAATCTTGGGACCAATTTTACTCTCACTGTTGGTATCTAGTATGCAAGTATTAGATGGTGCATGGTTAAAGAAATATGCAGACGATATCAAAGTGGGTGCAATAGTTAACAGCAATGCAGCAATGAAACTTCAAAACTAGATAAACAATGTAGAAAACTGGGCTAAAACACATGGACTTAGATTTAATGAAGAAAAGTACAAAGTAATGCATTTTGGGGTGAATAACGTGTTCTGTGTATTATATAAATACTAACATGATACAGAGTACCGAAAATGAAAAAGATCTTGGAGTATGGATTACAAGCTATTTAGATTTTGATAATAAGGAAGCTATCAAAAAGGAAAATAAAGTTATGTGGAACATCTTTAGAAACATCAGAAACAGAAGTAGTGAGGTTATGTTACCACTTTATAGGACACTGGTTAGACCTATACTGGAATATGCAGCTCCACTGACAACTCCACAAAACATAGGAACTGTTAAAATGATGAGAGAAAGGGTTCAAAGGAAGTTTACAAAAAAGAATAAAAGGAATGCAACAACAAAACTATGAAGACAGATTGGATAAATTAGGTATCTTCTCACTCCATTATAGGAGTATTAGAGGTGACTTATGTTTTATTTATACATCCTTTGAAAATAAAGTGTTATGGGAATCAGCTGGATTACAATTAAAATTAAATTCTGGAAGAGCAACAAGATTACACAACAAACAGTTTAAAGGGGAGCAGTACAGGACCACTAAAAGAGCTCAGTGGTTCAACCAAAGGGTGGTAAGAACATGGAATGCACTGACTCAAAGTATTGTTGAGGCCACAAATATGCAAATGTTTAAAAACCTATTGGATAAGCGTATTTATTTATTTATTTAAGAGTTTCGCCAGGAAGGCATACTGAGCAGAATATCACTCAATTCCAGATGCGTCCTGGGGGGGGAGGGGGAAAAGATGTATACAGCATTGAATGGTACACAGTAATTACAGTACATTACAGCAACAACACAGGTATTATAGAGATACAAGTAGCAACACATGAATTATAACTTAGATGATGAGGCAACCAGTTGGTACACAGAGTGCAGTAGTTTAAGTTAACTAATTAGCAAGTTCAGTGGTTCAGCAACTCATCTAAGTCATAAAGTGCCTATATAAAAACTTGAAGGTCACACCCTATTTATATAAGAAGAATATTATGGCAGTGGAGTGAGTGTAGGCATGCGTATTCCAGGGAGGACATTGAGGGCCAGGGACAGACACAGAGGCATCAGGTGTGACCAGTGAGTTATTTGGTATCGTGCTGGGACTGACTGCAGGAGCATGTTGGGGGGGTGACTTAAGGAGCAGGTTATGCTGCCGGGTGTTATCTGTATGCCTAATGACCGCCGGTAAGGAGTTCCATAGTTTAGGCATACGGTAATTGAAGACAGCCTGTCCTTTGGCTGTGGACATGTGTGGGACATTTAGAAGCTGGGAGTAAGTATTCCTGAGAAAGTACACCAAGGGGGTTGAACTAGGAGGGCAGACTCAAGGTGGGGGGGGACTGAGCCCAGAATTTCACAGTTAGCCTCACACCGTGGAGCTGTCGCCAATCCTGGAAACGGCAGGTCTAGAGACTTGTAGAGATCACAGTGTGCACTGAGGGAGGGCAGTCTAGGGCAAACCAGCAGAAGGAGGAAGAGAGGGTCAAGTCTTGCTAGGGTGGTTTTGGGGGTGGTGCTGTAGACTGCGTCTCCGTAGTCAAGTGTCGGAAGGATCATTTTCTGAAGGATAGCCTTGTGGGTTTTCTGAGGGATGCAGCCCCTGTTTCAATGTAAGGCACCCAGCTTGGGGTGCAATTTCTTGTGGATTGAGTCGATGTGACCTGAGAAGTCGAGGTGCTGGTCAAGCCAGATTCCAAGGTACCGGAAGGAGGCGCAGGCCTCCAATGGTGTCCCATCTATGGTGTGGAAAGTGGGGGTGGAGGGAAGACGAGAGAGTCTCAGCCTACTACCGAAGGTTAGGGAGATGTTTTTTGGGTGATTTAGTGAGAACTGGTTAGAGAAAAACCAATGTTGGACAGCAGTGAAGTCGTCCTGAAGTCTAGAGGCCACTTCAGTGGGGGAGGGAGCTGATACATACAGTGCGGTGTCATCAGCATACATGTGTATGGATGTGTGTACACATACCAAGGGCAGGTCATTCAAGAAAATGGAAAACAGGATCGGGCCACGGACCGAGCCTTGTGGGACACCAGTATTTACGGGGAAGGGGGCAGAAGTATGATGACCAACTCGGACAGATTGAGACCTACCAGCTAAGTAGGATTGGAACCAATTGATGCTGGTTGCACAGAGACCAGCATGTGTGAGTTTAGTTAGAGGAAGTGTGGGGGAGACCATGTCGAATGCCTTGGCAAGGTCGACAAAGATAGCTGAGGTCATGTGCCCGTGATTCATACCCATAAGGACAGTGTCGGTAAGTCATAGCAGGGACGTGATGGTGGAGTGCGACTTCCTAAATCCAGATTGGTAAGGTGTGAAAAAGGAGGAGGAATCGAGAAAGGGGGAGAGTTGGGTGAGCACAAGGCACTCCTGAAGATTGGCTAGGATGGGGAGTAGGGAAATAGGGCAGTAGTTACCAGGTGAGGAGGGATAATCCCTTTTCAGGAGAGGAATGACTGTGGCAAGTTTGCATTTGGATGGGACTGAATTTAGCGAGAACGAGAGATTGTAGAGCTCAGCCAGAGGGGCGGCAATGGCTAGGGCAGACAAGTAAAGCATTTTGGAGTCCAGACCTGAGGAGCATTTACCTTTAGTGGGGTTTAGTGCCCACAGTGCTTTTAGTACCTCAGTTGGGGTGACCAATCAAAAGGCGAATGATAGGGAGGTGGGTGGTTTAGGAGTGGACTGGCATGGGTGGATTAGGGGAGTGAGGAGAGGAGAGAGACAGCGCAACTTGCGAAAAAGGTGTTAAAGGCTGAGGCCACAGCACCTGGTTCAGTGATGATGGAGCCATCAACATTGAGGGCAGGGGTAGTGGACAGAGCGGGGGGGTGAGTAGCGATTTAATTGTTTTCCAGAAATTCACAGGGTGATTTAGGTTAGCATGGAAAGAGGCCTTGAAGTAATTAGCTTTGGCCTGTCATAGAAGTCTGGTACAGGAGCTCCTGAGTGTGTGGTAGACTTGGAGTGCCTCCAGGGTACAGTTTGCCTCATAGGCTTTCCATGCCTGGTCCCTGGCATAGAGTTGCTCAATAATATTGGCGGTGACCCAGGGCAGGTGGGCACCCCTTACATGGGTCCTTCTCAGCAGTGCATGGTAGTTCCATTCAGTGAGTAATTTAGTTTTGAAATGGTCAAGGGCAGAGCTGATGGAGGATGCCCAAGGGATGAAGGACCAGTCCATGTTGGACAGGTCATATAGGAGTGCTGAGAGGTTGAAGGATTTATAGGACCTGGTGAGCAGTATCTACGGGGGAGGAGCTTTGAGCCTGAATATTCTTACCACGTAGATCATGTGGTGGTCGCTTAGTGAGTCCAGAAGGAGTCCTGACTCGAGAATACGGTGAGGGTGCGAGGTAAAGGCCCAGTTTAGTAGGGAGTGGTTCTTGGATTTATGATTCAATCGTGTGGGTTCAGCAATTTGTTGGGTCAAATTTAGGGAGACTATGTGGCTCTGTAACTTAGAGCTAGTGCTGGAAAACCAGTTAGAGTTGAGGTCACCAAGGATAATCAGCTCGCCCACTGATCCACGCAGTTTTAGTGTGCTCAAATGGTCTATTATGAGTGGTGTGGGGGTGTTGGGGGTGCAGTAGGACCCAGCTACATATAATGGTACTGAGTGGGGGAGTGACAGCTTAATTAGCAAGGAGTCAATGGACAGGGTGGGCAAGGAGAACTGGACAGGGGTGTAATGGAGGTGTGCAGCAATGAACATGGCAACGCCACCACCTCTTTTATTACCATGGCAGTCGTGCCGAATGAGGGAGTAGCCAGGGATTGATAATTCAGCATCCAGATTGTGGGGCTTCAGCCATGTTTCGGTTATGATCAGTATGTCTGGTCGCAGCGTAAGGACATTAGGTTGTAGGATGGTAAGCTTGTTCAGTATGCTGCATATGTTTAGGTGCATTATTTTAAGACCCCGTGGTAGTCTTATAGGAGTGGCAGGATTGGGGGGGTTGGACCAAGGTTAAGCTCCACATCACCTGCAAGAAGAAGCAGCAGTGTGAGTAGCTGTTTAGTTATAGGCATAAACCCTGGTGACTTGCTTGGGGCACGAAGTTGCTGGACAGGTTTAGGAGGTCTGGGTGTGTAAGAAAATCTTAGTACAGTCATCCCAGCATGGAAGGAGGGCAGCAGGATGGATGTGCCGGTTACCCAGTTAATCGGGAGACATAGAAGCAGTGGACCTGTGGTAGCAGTGGTGTGGAAGGGAGGGGGGGCTGCCCTACTGTCTATTAAGCTGGTGTTTGGCTGAGAGACAGGATAGGAGGAAAGTAGGAGGGATGTTAGGGTTGGGAACATGCGCAGCATAGTGAAGTACAGTGACATCATATTGAAGATGCTGTATTATAGGGTGGTCAAAGTACTATCTCCACTGATATGTGACAAGTCTTTCAAGGCCAGTTGGCTTCTAGACTTATATACCTTTTCCTCTGTTACTATGTTACCAGCACAGGGATAACTCTCAAATAGTTTTGTTTTACCAAGATATTTATTAGCTAGAACTTGTTTTGCTTGTTAATAATCACCAAGCCAGCATGAGTTTTTACTCATCTTTATTGTGCAGCCATCTTAAACACATTGCTCCAGCCAAGCAAACTTCCCATAACACCCCACACTCTAGGGGCTGTCTACAAATCATCAGCTTCTTACATTTACCTTAGGGACCGTCTAATAAGTATGTTAAATGCCTATAACATCACATCTTCCTCACTTAAAGAAAAGTTCTATATTATTTTCAAACTGAATTATAGGCTTACAGTAACTTGGCTGAATTATTATCATTATTATTTTAACTTCTTACAAACTGAGGTTTCAAATTAAATTAAACCTAATCTTGAGAGGAGAGGTCATTAGTACTTCACTCTCTAGTGAGTCTTTACCACTCACTCCACTGTACTTTCTAACAAGTTTCAATCAGTCTCTCTGGACGTAGAATTTCTCTTTTGGGTCTTCCTTCTCTGGTGACTTTTCAGTAGATGCACCCTGCTCCGAATCATCCTTGCTATCAGTCTCTTTGGTGTTGTCTTGACTGACTGCTGTGAAAGTTGGCAAGTCAACTTCAGTCTCATTGGCATCTTCAACCTTTGGCAGAAGTCTTAAATCCACATGATTCCGCCTCACCTTCATTCCTCTTTCTGTTTCAATCTGGTAAGACCTTGGTGCAATTTGTGCTTGTACAGTGCCCCTTTTCAGCCACATTCCTTTGTCGTAGTCTCTAAGGCACACTTGATCTCCAGGCCTTAAATCAGGTAAGTTTCTTGCTCTCCTGTCATGTAACTGTTTTTGCTTTTTCTTTTGTTTTTCTTTGCTTTGTTTCACCTGTTCTGAGTTATGAGTCTTCAGAAGCTCTTCATGCATTGGCAGATTTGTTCTGATCCTCCTTCCCATAAGCATTTGTGTTGGAGAAAACCCATTCTGTAATGGTGCACTTCTGTAGATCAGTTGGCTTTTGTAAAAATCTTCTTTTCCACCATGTGTTTTCTTCACGAGACTTTTCACAGTTTTTACTGAGCTCTCTGCTAGTCAATTGGATCTTGGAAAATTGGGACTAGAAGTACTGTGTATGAATTCCCATTCATAGGCAAACTGTTTAAACTCAGCACTGGAAAACTGTGGACCATTATCAGTGAACACTTCGTTTGGAACACCACGTCTTGCAAAGATTGACTTCATACAGGTGATTACAGCTTTACTGGTAGTTGTAGGCAGTGTTGCTACCTCTGGATAATTTGAGTAATAATCTGTTACAACTATATGGGTTTTCCCATTGTGCTCAAACAAGTCTGCACCTACTTTCTGATATGGTCTGCCTGGCACTGGATGAGGACATAACGGCTGGCTTGGCTGCTTTGGTCTATATGTAAGACACAATTCACAGGTTGCAGTTACCTGGGCAATATCATGATTCATTCTTGGCCAATACATTACTTCTCTGGCTCTTTGCTTGCATTTTTCTTCTCCTAAGTGCCCTTCATGTATTTTGTGTAGCATTTCTTTGTGAAGTTTTCCTGGCATAACAAATTTGTTGCCTTTGAAAATAATGTCATTGACAACAGATAGGTCACTTCTATACATCCAAAAATCATGAATAGAAAACGGACAGGCACTTTTCTACTTCGGCCAACATTTTAATATGGTACTTCTCAGGAATCTCATTGTTTCATCTGCCTCTGTTTCTCTTCTGATCTGCTCTTGTCTCATTGGACACAGGAAGAGAGGTCATGATCATGTCAACATATGCCTTTATGTCTCTGTCTGTTTGACTTTCTGGGCTTTCACTCTTGTCTACAGCACGTGAAAGTGTGTCAGCAGTGTACATGCACTTTCCAGAACTATAGATCAACTGAACATCGTACTTTTGTAATCTAATTAGCATTCTCTGTATTCTCATTGGACAGTCATTTAGAGACTTGGCCATTATAGCTACTAGAGGCTTGTGGTCTGTTTCCACTGTGAAGGCCTGACCATACACATACTGAAGAAATCACTCACAAGCGTAAGTTATTGCTAGTAACTCTTTCTTTATTTGGGCATACCTTGTCTCGGAGCTCATCAAGGCTCTGGAAGCATGTGTGCAGCAGGTTGCCAGATTCCTTCATAATTTTGCAGAAGTACTGAGCCCAAGTCAAACTGTGAAGCATCAGCTGATATTCTTGTTTCTTTAACAGGATCATAGAATCTTAACACTGGTTCTTCTGTAATAGCCTTCTTCAGATTTTTCCAGCTTTGCTCCTGTTCATGTGACCACTTCCATTCATTTTTCTGCTCCAACAGCCATCTGAGTGGGGCTAATGATGCTGAAAGTTGAGGGATAAAATTCCCTAGGTAGTTAATCATCCCTAAGAACCTCCTGACATCATCTTTGCAGCTGGCCTTTTGCATATTCACTATCGCAAATGTTTTCTTTGGGTCAGGTTTAATGCCCTGATCTATAACAATATCACCCACAAAAGTCAGTGCTTTTACACAAAACTCACATTTTTCTTTGTTGAGTTTAAGATTTGCTTTTCTTGTCCGATCCAGCACTTGTCTCAATCTGATGTCATGTTCATCTTTTGTGGAAGCCCACACAATGATGTCATCCATCATGGTTTCAACACCTGGAATGTGTTCAAAAATCATATGAATTATTTTATGGTAAACTTCTGGAGCGGACAGTATCCCATAAGGCAGACAAAGAAATCTGTATCTCCCTTCTGGAGTATTAAATGTGCATAACTTTGAACTAGCCTCATCTAACTTCATTTGCCAAAATCCCGAAGAAACATCCAGTTTGCTAAACCATTTAGCACCAGCAAACTGTGACATTATCTCTTCTCTGCTAGGTAACTTGAAATGCTCCCTTTTTATAGCTCTGTTTAAGTCTCTGGGGTCAAGACATATTCTGAGCTGGCCATTTTTCTTCTCAACCATGACTAAAGAACTCACCCAGTCTGTAGGTTCATCAGTTCTCTGGATTACACCTGTGGCTTCCATGCGGTTCAGCTCTTCTTTCAGTTTGTCCCTCAGTGCGAATGGCACTTTCCTGCAGCGGTGTATTACGGGTGGCACTTGGTCATCTATTTTTATTTTGTGCTCCCCAGGCAAACATCCTAGACCTTTGAACACATCGCTGTACTCTGTAAATAATGATTCACATTTAGCTTCAGCTTGTGATGTCACGACAAACACTCTTTTTACTAAATTAAGTTTCTCACAGGCACTTATGCCTAGAATTGGTTGCACATCCTTCTCTACAATTAACAGAGACACCTTGAACTGCTGGCCTTTGTGCTTCAGAGCTACCATGCAGCTCCCTTTTACTGGAATATTCTCTCCTGTATAACCAGTTACTTTTATCTTGGCTGGGTGAATTTTAGATTTTACATGCAGAGTTTCATAGTCTTGCAATGAAATCAGGTTCACCTGTGCTCCGGTGTCAAGCTGGAATGGTATGATAGTCTCATTCCCAGTTAAAGGTACAATCCATTCCTTTTTTTCAGAAACGCACAGCTCAACAGAATCTACAAAGAACTCTTCTGGCTCATCTTCTTCGACAGCGTGAACTTTATTTTGTTCACTTTTTGTTTTGCAGCATTTAGCAAAATGGTTATTTTTGCCACATTTATTGCAGGACTTTCCATAGGCAGCACAAGCTTTAGGTTTATGGTCATTTCTACATCTACCACATGTTTTCCGATTAGGCTGCTGCTCCTTCTGCTGCTTTGTTTTTGAAAAATATTTCTTGTTTATCTCAAGCTTCTTTAGTGCATGCACGGTGCCCTCGCTTTCTTTGTTCAGCTCTTTAGCCTGTGATTTGGTAGTTTCAGCAGCTCTACACATGTTTATAGCTTTGTCCAAAGTTAAATCTTGCTCTCTAAGCAATCTTTCTCTGAGCCCATTGTCTGTGATTCCACATATAATTCTATCCTTAATCAATGATTATTTCAGATCTCCAAAATCACATGTTTTGCAGAGCGAATGTAACTCTGTTAAATACTGATCAAAGCTATCACCCTTTTTCTTGTCGCATGTGGAAAACTTGTATCTCTCATAGGTTACATTTCATTTTGGTACAAAGTACTCTTCAAATTTTTTCATAATTACATCAAGATCCATGTTTTCGCCCTCATTGAACTGGAAACTGTTGTAAATGTCTAACACATCTTCCCCGACTACATGTAGAAAGCTTGAAGCCTTTGTTTTGCCATCTTCGCTTTCAGCACCACTTGCAGTTAAATAAATGTCAAACCTTTGTTTAAATCTCTTCCAGTTTTCAGCTACATTTCCAGACAATTGCATACCCAATGGAGGATTTAGTTTATCCATCTTTTCTTTTCTCTTTCATTTTTTTCACCAGACCATCTTCTTCTAGAGTTCTTTTCTATGTTCTTGTCCATCTTTTCAGGTTTTGATATCTGCTTCTGACACCATGTTTTGCTTGTTAATCAGCACAAAACCAGCATGAGTTTTTTACTCATCTTTATTGTGCAGCCATCTTAAAAACACTGCTCCAGCCAAGCAAACTTCCCATAACACCCCACACTCTAGGGGCTGTCTAAAATCATCAACTTCTTACATTTACCTTAGGGACCGTCTAATAAGTATGTTAAATTCCTAAAACATCACAGAGCTAAATTAACTGTGCTACTGGCTTGGGGAGTACTTTCTCTGTTTATCAATTCTTCTGGTACAGGTAATTTATTTTGCTACCTATCTGGTATATTAATCAGTTCCTCACAGTTTCTCCCCCTGCTAGGCCAGCCCCCTCTACTTGCTATTAAATGTGCTCACCTTCTGCTCCTCTCACGACAGCTTGCTCCATGTCCCCACCCGAAGGTCGCAAGGGCCCCTGAAAGTGCCCTCCCCCGATTGCAAAAGGAGATCCAGAAGCAGGTATGAACGATGGTTTAGAGTGCCACAGATGCTCACTCAAATGAAAGGATTGCCCCGCTGATGCTGCGCATCGGATACCCCATCGCCCCACCATCACTCTTGGTGATCCACTCACTATGTAATGAGGGTCAGGTCATGTGACAGACAAAACCAATCAGCTAGTTTTCCTCTTTTCAAGTTATCTTCTCCCACCACTAGCAGACGCTACTAACCAAACATCCAGTAGAAGCAAATCCTAGTCAGCAACAGCATGCTGCCTCTCTACCTAGCTATAGTCACTTCTCTCCTAACCTCAGTGTCACTCCCTCCGTCCAGCTACCCTAAGGAACAGTCAGGTAAAATTGCAATATAGCATCATGACAGCACTGATGCCAAACTTTGATACATCTTCCACTGTGCTCCCCCACTACACCCCAACTACCCATATGGATGGTTGGACACTCGATCTTTAGCACCCAGTTTTCACACCGATCTCCTAGCCCTAAATTCACCCACCGAGCATTCCCTGGCAGCTACCCTCTACTACCTGCAAGCATCGATGTCCCACGCCTTTCACCAAGCTCTTGGTAACACTACTATTTCTAATATCTGGGGACACCAAGCCTAACCCTGAGCCTACAATCCCCCCACACCCACCAACTTCTATGGGACTAAAAGTAGTACATGTCAATATCTGCAGCCTACTGCACAAACTAGCCTTGCTGCACCAACTATCTTATCCCCAAGGCCAGATTTCTTTTTTTTTTCATTAAACAGGTTTTATTTATTTATATAAGATAAAACAACACAGCAGTACAAAGCATACACAAAATCAGTAAGTGAAATATACTGAGAGGAATCATTTACAGGGAAGAAAATAAGTTGGAGAAAATAATAAATATAAACTACCCTAACAAACTTAACTACCTCCCACCTTCCTCCCACCCCCCCATTCCGTGGTGCACTTATAACAAGCCTAATATGGCAAATGCAAAAAGGAAACCTGAGCGATTAACAGCTAGTTAAAAAGCAAGAAAAAGGGAATGAGAAGCTCGTGGAGTACCAAAACCATACTATCAAGATGAGTAAAGGGCGTACAATTTCCCCAATTTTTTATTGAACCATGATTGATGGTGACATACATTAGCAATTAAATGTTCAGCATGAAAGGCAAAGGATATTTCATGCAGCCATTCTGTATAAGAAATAGGGGCTTGATACATCCAATGTCTAAGCACCAATTTTTTGACTGCTAGTGAGATGAGAGCCATATGGTATCTTCTCTCTTTCACCAGGATTTTAGAATAATCTCCCAGAATACATATGATGGGGGAAAGGTCTTGCAGCCCTAACAGTGGGTCCAAGGTTGTTTCAACGTGTTTCCACAAGGGAGATACTTTCTCACATGCCCAGAATATATGCAATAGTGAGCCTTCCTCTTTATTACATCTGGAGCATGTATTAGATGGGAGGCACTTCATTTGAGCTAGTTTAATGGGAGTATAATACATGTTATTTAGGATACAATACTGTGTTAGTCTGTAACGGTCTTGAGTAAGATATATATATAAATCCTTCCATAGGTGTTGCCAATTAATATCTTCGTCAGGAAAAAACCCTTGCCAGAGCTTGGAGCTGGCTGCTGATGGCGGTTGCGGGCATGTAAGAAGCAACTTATAGACAATAGAGATACCATGTGGTTTAGATGTTGGGACAGTAATTTGTTGCCGAAAAGTACTAATATAAGAGGGTTTGGGTTCCTACCCAAACGTTTTGACCAGAAGATGCTTAAGTTGGAGAATTTTGAAAGCTGAAGATGATGGTAATCGGAGTTTAACTAAAGTCTCTTGTAAAGACAGAATAGAGTCCTGTGAGTAGAAATCAGAGACAGTAAGTTCAGAAGATATTGGTAGCCAGTTTCTAGTTATCGGAGTTCCTCCAATTTTAAGGTTAAGGTTAGCACAGATTGGTTGGGAGAAATCAATGGTCGGAGATACTTTGCAATATCTAAACAATTGAGAGAGGACTTTTAATGAAGTACCAATTGGAAGAGACTGTAAGGCCCTTGGTATACTCTTCATTGGAGTATAAAAGAGTGAGATTGGGGATAGCTTGTGGGAAGAAAGCATATCTGATTCAATTTGTAACCTTATTGGAATATAATCTTGTTGTATAAGAAGTTGAGGAAGAGATAACCATTTCCCACATTTATATAGGTGGCTGGCCCGGTAGTAAAGTAGGAAATTAGGCAATTGTAGCCCTCCTAGCTCTTTGGGTTGACACAGTTTAAGGTAGGATCTTATGACTGCCTTATTCATCCAGATGAATGAGTTAATGTCTGAGTGAATGCGTTGAAAGAAGGATACAGGTAGTCAAATGTTTAGCATATTTAATGGATAAAAGAGCCTAGGGAGAACACTCATCTTGACAATATTAATTCTGCCCCATAGCGAGAGTGGGAGATTTTTCCATCTTGTTAGATCTTGTTGGATGTTGTGCCACAAGTCCTCTAGATTAAGCTTCTGTGATAGCGATAGGTCAGAGGTAACACAGTTGCCCAGGTATTTAATAAATCAGGGGGACCATTTCATTCTGAATTTATTGAGGGCCAAACTATATGTTAAATGGTCAAGGGGATAAATTTTGGTTTTGCTAAGGCTGAGTTTATAATTCGAAAATTTCCTGAAAGTGTCAACAATATCCATTGCCTCTGTTAAGGAAGTGGCCGGATCAGAAAGATGAAGAAGTATGTCAACTGCATAAACCGAAAGCTGTGGAGCCCTGTTACCTGCATGTATACCAGTTACCAAAGGAGAGGATTTCAAGCGTCTAATAATGGGTTCCAGGTATAAATTGAAAAGGAATGGAGAAAGCAGACACCCTTGATGTGTACCTGAAAAGAGAGGGAAAGTATCTAAGTATACGCCGTTGCAGTGTATCTTTGCCGGGGGGAGGAATATAAGGATTTAATCCATTTAATAAAGTCACTGGGGAAGCCCATTACCTGTAACGTTGCCCACAGGAAGTCCCAGTCTACCCTATCAAAGGCCTTTTCTGCGTCTAGTGAAATTAGTGCCATTGATATGGGAGAGGTTTTTGCCGAATGAATGAGATACGAGAGTTTATGAAGGTGCTCCTGGGGGTTCCACCAGATACAAATCCTATTTGTTCTGGACTAAGAAGGTGGGACCAAATTTGTTCAATTCTGTTAGCGAGTATTTTGGCTAAGATTTTAATATCACAATTTAGCAAGGAAATTGGGCGGTAACTCGCAAGTAAGTGAGGGTGTTTATCTGGTTTAAGAAGGAGAATAATTAAGGCCTCTAATAAGGAGGGATCTTGAACTTGTCCAGAAATCATGTATTAATACAGGCATAACAAGCAAGGTGCAAGGTCTTTAGTGAAAACTTTGTAAAAGTTTGAAGGTAGGCCATCAGGGCCTGGAGCCTTGTCCATTGCTAAATTATTGCTAGCTGATACCACCTCTTGAAGAGAAATAGGAGCGGATAAAAAGGACTGTTGTGATGATGAGAGAGTTGGTAATGATGAGGCAGTCAGATATCCTAGTAACTCACTTTGTGATGGAGGAAAGAGGTGCCGACTGTAGAGGGAAGAGTAGAATTGTTTGAAAATAGATACAATGTCTCTAGGATGAGTTTTAATAGACCTGTCAGGGGTGCTGATGGCAGAAATAATCTTTGATGCCTCAAGTTTCCTTAGGCCCAATGCTAAGAGGTGGCCTGCTTTTTCTCCATGTTCTATATATTTTGCCTGAGTTCTTAGTATGGCAAATTCTGCTT
Organism: Neoceratodus forsteri; assembly: GCA_016271365.2. Lineage (NCBI taxonomy): Eukaryota > Metazoa > Chordata > Ceratodontiformes > Ceratodontidae > Neoceratodus > Neoceratodus forsteri. The sequence goes on along the minus strand of CM057450.1, from coordinate 322,806,100 downwards.
TTTCTTATAATAAGGAGGAATATTGGTTCCTTAAGTGTAATAATGTTCACAGTAGGTTGGGAGAGGAAGAGGGAGAGAGAGATTATTCGAGTGAATGAATTTGGGCCAAGAGAGATATGATAGTAGCCTCTTTTTTCTGCTGATGAGTAGAGGTGAGCCTGATAAACTCTCCTCTCAGGTAGCATTTCAGAGCACACCATTCATGGTGCACTCTCGAGACCAAACCATGGTTGTTAGTAACGAATGATTGAATCAGGCCAGAAATTCTGGAAATAACATAATCCTCCTTTAGAAGTTGTGTGTTCAGCCGCCATATGGAATCTCTTTGGATACTAGGGTCCAATAATAGTGTAGTCCAAGCAACTGCATGGTCCAAAATAACTATCGGTTCTATGGCTGAGTCATTTAAGCCATGTATAAGTGAGCGGCTGATTGAGATATAGTCCAGATGGGACAAGGAAGAGTGCACCATGGATTGAAAGGAGAAAGTGCGAGCTGTGGGGTTCAGCAGTCTCCATGGATCACACAAACTGATAGAATCGAGGAATTCCACTAGTGCTCTTTGGGCTATGGAGGGGCTTAAGGGGAAAGTTAGAATGGTCTAAATCTTGCGTGGGTGGTAGGTTCCAGTCTCCACCAAGTATCAACAGGAGAGACAAGAATGGTTGTAATTTACTCAATAGGTCTTGGAAAAATTCAGGGTCCCCCCCCAACTGGCCCATATATACTCCCTAGTACTAATTCCACATGATCCAATAGACCTTGAACCAGTATGTATCTCCCCTGTGGATCTGTGATGATCACCTTCGGTTGAAAGGGTACCGAATGATGGATCAGGATGGCAGTCCCCCCACTAGCCGTCGAAATGACAGATGCATAGATTTGCCCAATCTGCTGCCTACATAAACCAGTAGCTTCCCTAGGGAGGAGGTGGGTCTCTTGGATGAAAGAAATATTGGCATGCAGTATAGATACAAGTCGTGGCCAAAAATATTGGTGCCCTTGCAGTTTTTTCTAATAATGCACCATTCCTTCCAGAAAATTGTTGAAACTAAAAAATATTTTGGTATCCACATATGTATTTCTTTGGTTAGCAGTGGAATAAAACACAAAAGGCAGAAAAATTTACTAAGTCTTAGCTTATTCCACACAGAAATCCTTAAATGGCCCAGACAAAATTATTGGCACCTTTTAGAAGTAGTTAGAAATAATTAGATTTCAAGCAGGTGATTCTCCTTCACTTTGGATTTAACTCACCTGTGGTGAGTTGCAGGTGCCTGCAATATAAAAATCACTCATTCAACCAGTTTGAATAGAGAAAAGGACTCATTCTCCTGTTTTGTGTCACTGTGTGTACTGCAATGAGCATGGAGAAAAGAAAGAAATCCAGGGAATTGTCTGAGGAGGTCAGACAGAAGATTGTAGCCAAGCATGGACAATCTCAAGGCTACAAATCAATCTCCAGAGACCTTGATGTTCCTGTTTCCACTGTACGTAATGTTATCAGGAAGTTTAAGGCCCATGGCACTGTAGCCAACCTCCCTGGGCGTGGCCGCAAGAGAAAACTTGATCGAAGATTGCAGCACAGGATTGTTTGAATGGTGGAGAAAGCACCTCGATCAACTGCCAAACAGATTCAAGTTGACCTTCAGACACAAGGTACGACAGTTTCAACTTGCACCATCCATTGCCAACTCAGTGAAAGGGGGTTATATGGTAGGAGGCCCAGGAGAACCCCACTGCTGAGAGAGAGACATAAGAAAGCCTAACTGGAGTTTGCCAAAACACACCTGAACAAGCCAAAATCCTTCTGGGAGAATGTCCTGAGAACAGATGAGACCAAATTAGAGCTTTTTGGTAAAGCACATCATCTCTATGTTTACAGAAAACAAAATGAAGCCTTCAAAGAAAAGAACACCTTCCCTACAGTCAAACATGGAGGAGGTTCAGTGATGTTTTGGGGTTGCTGTGCTGCCTCTGGCACTGGGTGCCTTGAATGTGTGCATGGCATCATGAAATCTGGAGATTACCTGGCCATTTTGGAGCACAATGTTGAACCCAGTGTCAGAAAGCTGGGTCTCTGTTGAAGGTCATGGGTCTTCCAGCAGGACAATGACCCCAAACACACTTCAAAAATCACCCAGGAATGGTTCAAGACAAGATGCTGGACTGTTCTGAAGTGGCCAGCAAAGAGTACAGATCTAAATCCCATTAAAAACCTGTGGAGAGATCTGAAAACAGCAGTTGGGAGAAGGCATCCTTCAAATCTGGGAGAACTGGAGCAGTTTGCACAAGAAGAGTGGGTCAAACTGCCAGTAGACAGGTGCAGAAAGCTCATCCAAGGCTATAGGAAGTGGTTGATTGCAGTTATTTTGACCAAAGGCTGTGGTACCAAATATTAAGTCTAGGATGTCAATAATTTTGCCAATGCCATTTCTTTTCGTTTTCTGATTTAAAAGGATATATTAAATTCTGAATCAAAAACAAAGGTTCTGTAATATTAACAGATAAATAAAGAATTGTGGAGACCAAATACTGTTGTTAATTTCAACTTACGTTTAGAGGAAATTGTGAGTTATTTGAAAAAAGTGCAAGGGTGCCAATATTTTTGGCCACGACTGGATACGTTTGAGGATCTGGAATCTTTTGATAGGTTCATGAGCACCTCTAACATTCCAAGTTATACATTTTTTTAATACCACTAGCCATTGCTTCTATGAGCCGTCTTATGTAACCAGTTTTCTATATGGTTAAAGTGCACCATGAACTTCCCTCTATAAGCATATTCCCTTAAAAAGGTAACTAAGTAACAGTATTTCAAACCGACAGACATTTAAAACATATAGAGCTCGGGATACAACCAATTTAAGTGATTGTGGAACACCATAAATATAAGTAGACTCTACCCCCCACTAGTCACTACCCTCCTATAACTATTTACAAACAATGCTCTACCGAATGATAATATCCACAGAGGTATATCAATATGAGTGATAGGTAGAGATCCCCCATCAGGGTTTTAAATAATTGATTAGCAGTTTTTTTCTTGGGACTATACTAACTGTACAGAAAGTATTTATATAGATTTTCTAGAAGTGCTGTGATTGTTAAACACAGTGAGGCAAGAGTTATGCATTTTCACAAAGATTTAACACTTTTATGAGCAAAACGCTAATCAATTTTTAGAGTTAAATAAATCCCTGCCCATGTACCCTAAAGAAGCCACCCCCCGTAAACACACTTAAACATATATAGTGGACATTGAATACTCCGTATATGTAACAGTGTGATAAGCATGAATTTGCAAAAGGAAAATACAACCATAAAACCCACAATATAGAAAAAGTAATAAGAACTAGAAATATATACCAGAGGGTAGTTAGGGTACCCCCTCCCACACACCAGTACATGAGGCTGGCCGTCCGTAGACTGACACAATCCTTCCTCCCCCCACCCTTCCCTCCCTCCAGAAATCCAAGAAACAGAGAGCAACAATATCATAAAGAATAAAACAAGGTGTAATTGGAAAAAAAAGCCATCTATATAGAAATGATAACAACCGACCTGTTACCAGCATAATATCACGGGTGATGCCTTGTAGCAGCTCTGAATTGAGGTCAGGTTAGAAAAAGAGGTAGAGAGTTGTAGGGTATATCCAGAGATTTAGTGAAGTTGTAAACAGGAGAATCTAGTATAGGAAGAGACAAGAGTGTCTGGAAGTTGGAGAGAGGAGCCTAGAACCATACATTAGAGAAAACAAGAGAGCTGACTAGGTGCCCCCTAGATGGAGCACAGACCTAATTAGCCAGTATGTCCTTAGTTAAAGGGTTTAGATCAGGAGTTAAAATAAAAGTAAAAAAAAAGAAAGGAAAAAAGAAGAGAATTATTTAGAGTGTCCCGAGTCGAACTGATGTTCCCATATGACCAGGCAAGGAAGTAAGTGTTTCCCGGGGGAACGATAACATTAGCGGACTCACGCCACGCAAAAAACAGTCCCTAGGGAAACAGCAAGTTGAAGAAATATGGTTCTTGGGATCAGCACTATAACAAACGCAAGTTCCCTAAATCAGGCTCTTTTCCAAATTCCCACAGGCCGCGGTTCATGCCATCTAGGATCCACCATCACCGGTCTGAAGACAGAGGCCACTTCTCATCTTGCGGGTCCCATACAGACAAACCACATCCAAGGTAGGCTATTTAAATCGTTGGGCAGTAAAACCCAGGGCATCCTGCAAAATAAACCAGATCATGGGGATTTAAACAGTGAGGGAAGTTTCTTTTCCAATTCTGACTGAGCTTGAGCAGCGACTCAAAGGAGAGCCATGATCCGTCTACCAGCACTTGTAGGCGAGCTGGGTAGATCATATGAAATTTAATACTGGCTGCGATCAGCTTACTGACTGTGGGGTGGAAGGTGGCTCTCTTCTGACGGGTTTCTAACGGCAAGTCCTGGGTGATACACAGTCACTTGTTTTCCCATTGAATTGTGTGCAACTCTCTGGTTTTGGAAAGAATGTGCTGTTTTTCCAGATAGTTGAGCAGTCGGATAATCATTGGGTGGGGGGGGCAGACTCCTCTGGTTTCGGGCGTAAAGACCTGTGTGCCCTTTCGATTAAGTAAATGGGGTTATGTGGAGAAGGGCCTGCGATCTTATTGAGAAGCTTTTGAGTGAACACAATAGCTGATGAGCCCTCCGCCCCTTCTGGGAACCCAACAATTAGAATGTTGTTTCTTCTGCTATGGCCCTCTAAATCTTCTGTTTTAAGCTGCAATTTTACAATTTGCTGTTTAAGTTTAATAATTTTGGGACCTGTCTTGTCTCGCCAGGCTTCCAGAGAGTGAGTACGTGCTTCAGCGTCTGCAGCTCGCATTTTAAGATCAGTCATCTCATTGTGCATATTTTTTAAGGTCTGAAACTATATCTTGTAGCGTTTCTTTGTACGGCTGCAGTTCTTGCAGAAACCGTTCTTCTGACAGTGGTACTGGAGCTGAAAGAGCGCTCAGTTGTTTAGTGGAAGACTGTTGATGGGATTTAGCTTTCTTGGCCTGCTTGTCAGGCGAGACCGGGGGTGTATGCCTGGGTAGGGCCGTTTTCATTTCTGCTTCCATCGCAATGAAATTAACCGGTTGAGGTACAAGAAAATCAGCTGGGTGGTCCTCCCAGGTAGGCAGAAGTAATATCAGGTAGACAGATACCCCAAAGGTGACCCAATAAAAGTTGATTAAGCTGTATTTCTGAAAGGAGATAGCAGGAACTCAAGGATTAGCAGCTAGCAAGCCAGACCCATCACGTGATCTCCCAAGGCCAGATTTCTTGATCGTTTCTGAAACCTGCATAAAGCCACACAAGGACGCTGAAATCACCTTCCCAGGCTATACCGTTATCTGCCATGATTGCCCAGGCAACAAGAGAGGTGGTGGCATAGCTATGTATATCTTGTCCTCCCTCCAGTTTACCCCCTGTCAATATTCCCCTACCCACACAGTCCATCGATGCCTTGCTGATCAAACTCTCCCTCCCCCACACTATCACCTCATTTATAGCTGGGTCCTACTGCTCCCCTGATTCCCCCACACCCTCAATCCTGAATCACCTGGACACCATGAAAGCTAGTGCATCGGGGGTGAGCTCCAAATCCTTGGTGACTTCAATCTGACTTGGCTCTTGTGCCCCACCTCCAAGATTCGTAACCAGGTGGCCACCCTAAACCTAACCCAATTGATCTCTGAACTTTCACATTTGAACCTCAGATCACAGAACCACTCTCTACTGGACTGGTCCCTCACCTCACACCAACACTGGATAACCACCTCTGACTTCCTACCTGACTCCCTAAGTGATCACCACATGATCTACTTGGTACAGAAAATATTCAAACTCAAGGCCACCTCTCCCAGAACCATTCTTACCCGGTGGTACAATTCTCTCACCTTGCCTCACTCCTAAGTGACCTAGCAGCCACAGACTGTTCTTTTATCCCCTGGGCTACTTCCATTTACTGCTCTGGGATATTTCAAGATGAGTTCTTTGCCATCTAGGACTACTATGACCCATTCAGATGGACTCGAGTGACTGGTGCTCACCTGACTTGGATCACAGCTGACATCATGACCCACATCAGAACCAGGGACCAGGCATAGAAGTCACTCAAATCCTCCGGCTCACTCACAGGGTACGCAAAATATCACTCCTTACACAATGCCTGCACTAGGCTAATCCATCTGGCCAAAGCAAATTATTTCAAAGACACCTTCCAATCCAATCTAAATCACCCAGCAAAATTCTGGAAGGTGGTCAAATTGCTTTTCTCCCCACCCTCCCAGCCTCCAACCCCAGTTTTAAACGTAGACGGTACCTCTGTAACAGACCCACTTGAAGTGGTGTCCAAATTTAAATAATTTTTTATGAATTGTACCTCCTCACTTATGTCCTCACTCCCTCCTTACCATCAAAATGCCACCCCCTCTTCTGCCAATGCACGGGCCTCATCTCCTTTCCCCTCTTTCTCCTTCCATCAGGTCACCCTGATGGAAGTTTACAATGCTTTGACTGTCCTCAATCTGTCTAAGGGAAAATGCACCTCGGGGCTGGATGCCAAAATGCTCTACCTGGCTGCTCCTGCCATCGCCATTCCCCTGGCTGCTCTCTTCAACCTAGCCTTCTCCCTAGCTTCTATCCCATCGGAATGGAAGCATGCAACAGTTATCCCACTTCTGAAGGGCAGCAACCCCTCCATCTCTGGAAACAACTGCCCTGTCTCTCTTCTCCCCATACTGGCAAAACTCCAGGAGAACCTCGTACTGGCACTACTCTCTTCATTTCTCAACTCCTCCTCCTCCTTCTCACCCTACCAGTCTGGCTTCAGGAAATCCCATTCCATTGCCACTTCCCTTTTATGGGTCATGGATTCCATTCTTGCTGGTATGGATAGGCCACATCACCTCAGCCATCTTCATAGACCTGGCCAAGGGCTTCAACACCGTCTCCCATGCACTCCTCCTAGACAAGCTCTCCCTTGCATGGCTCTCTACTGAGGCTACCAGCTGGTTCCACTCCTACTTTGTAGGCAGGTCCCAATCTGTTAGAATTGGAAGCTCCACAACTACATCCCTTCCAGTCACTACTGGTGTCTCCCAAGGCTCAGTCCTTGTCCCATTCCTATTCTCTACCTTCCTAAATGACCTGCCCACCACTTGCCCACACACATCCACCCACATGTAGGCAGAAAACATGGTTCTGTATGCATCATGTCCCTCAACCACTGATGTTGCGACAAGACTACAGCAGGACTTCAAGTTTGTTCAGCTCTGGTTTCACACAAATCAGCTTTTTCTCAATGCCAAGAAGACAGTCTCCATGACCTTCAGCATGAGACAGAGACTCTCTCAGATCCCCACCACCCCCTCCTACCATACCCTGGATGGGACTACTCTGGAGGCTTGCTCCTCCTACAGATACCTCGGGGGTCTGGCTTGACCATCACCTTGACTTTTCTGTACATGTCAATGCCATCCACAAAAAGCTTCACCCTAGGTTGGGTGCCTTATTTCACTAATGTGGATGCATCCCGCTGCCAGCCAGCTGCACACTTGTACAGAAAATTATTCTCCCTATCTTCAACTACAGGGATGTAGTCTACAGTGCTGCTCCTAGGTCTATCCTAGCCAGACTGGACACACTCTTCCACTCTTTCTGCCACCACTACACTCTTGATTACCCACCCTCCACACATCATTGCACTCTCTATTGGACACTTGACCTTCCCCCACTTCAAGATTGTAGATTATCCCACTGCACGAGTCTCTTGGCTAAGTTCTGGTCCCAGTCCCTGCCACTCTATTTCTCCTCTGCCCAGTAGCCCTGACCCTCCAGTGTACCACCTCAGAAATTTTGACACCCATCAGCTGGCTGTACTGTGCATGTCCTCCTCTACAGGTCAGACTGCCTTCAGGCATCAAATGCCTAAACTCCCTCCCTACTGACATCTGGCACATGCCCCCCAGCTCAGCACCTCAATCAACTCATCAAAGCACACTTCTCCTCCACCTGTGCCTATAACAACTGATTACTAAGAGTATGCCTAAATGCTGACTCTGTTCTGTTCAAATGATTAGACCACTATTTGATTGCAGAATCTGATTATATATTGCTTACTCTGTCTCATTACCCCTTGTACAAATTGTGTATATACTGTTTGAATTACTCTGTTCCTTATGTTATAGTCATGATTGTATAAGCGCGCATGTGCAAGAAACATGTTGCGGCAGTTTGCTGCAGAAGCAGGTTGTGGAGGCGTGGCTCTGTTGTGGCCAATGCTCTCACTGACTTTTGAGGCTTGGCCCGTTGTCTCCAATGAGGTGGCATGCTGCTGCGGACACTAGTTCAACCAGCTTGCCACCACCTTGAAACGTTTTAGCCGCTGCAATCAGGGGCCGCCTCATCATTGCAGTGTCATCTGCTGCAATGAGGGAGTGACCCATCATTGCAGGGCTCCCTTGCATTTCCCGACCAGTTTGCCGATGGGGAGCCCAGTCCCCTTCGGTTTGTGTTGTTTGCTGAGGGGGTATCCAATCCCCCTCGGCAGCATGTCCCTTCCCCCTAGTTCTTTGCTGACGGGGGTGCCCATTCCCCGTCGGCATGTCCCCCCCCAGTTCTTGTGTGCCGAGGGGGTGCCCAATCCCCCTCTGCTCATGAGACCCCCCCACACCAGTATGTGCTGACAGGGGTGCCCAAAACCCATCAACTCCAGTTCCCCACCCCAAAACACGCATGTGGCATGCTGGGAGCCCACTCCAGCACGCCAAAAGTGCCTGCAAAAAGAAAAAAAGTCCCATGGTGTCTTTTTTTTTTCTAACCCTGAAAAGAAGGAAATGGTCCCTCGCCGTCTGCGTCCCCTCCCCCAACCTGCACCCTGCCACTGTGTACCCCACCTCCCCACACCCATCTCACCCCATACTTACCTCCGGAGCTTGGTGCAATGATCTTCGGTGGACCGGGAACATGTCTGCACTCTTCAAAGCCGACCGCGAACTGAAGAAATGCTGGTAAGCTGTATAATGGCATAGATAGTTTTTTTTTCAACTTTGGTGCATATCTCAGGCATTTTTTTGAAATTTGACACCAAATTGTTAACATGGGGTTTTTGGGACCCCTACTGATGAATTCAGCCACGGTCATGGTGTTATTTGGCCCGGAAAGGTGATTTTGCAGTCACTGTGCGGAATTACCTTTCGGGACTGATTAACGAAATGACAGTGTCAGTGTTCATGAGGTGGGCTCTCAAAAAGCCTATGTTGCAAATTTGGTGGAAAAATCAAAAAAATTACTGTTTAAAGAGCGTGCGTTGTGCAGTTGCTACGCTCGCTTGTAACTTTGCAAATTTGCAATATTTTCTTGCCAGATTTTCAACATTGGCATTTTTTTCACACCTCCTTATGAACAGCACAGCTGTCATTTTCCCCATCATGGCCAAAATATGTTTTTGCACTTCCAGCGCAGAATAGCGCGGTTGCTGTGGGAAATCAGTGTTTGGGACAGATTAAGAAAATGACAGTGACACTGTTCATGAGCAGAGGTCCTAAAATGCCTATGTTGAAAATTTGGTGATGATAGCCCATCACAAGGCTATGCATTGCGCAGTTTCTACGCACCCTTGTAACTTTGCAGATTTGTAATATTGTCACCAGAATTTCAACACTGCCATTTTTTCACACCTCCTTATGAGCATTACAGCTATGATTTTTCACATCCTGACCAAAATGTGTTTTTACACTTCCGGCTGAGAATAGCGTGGTCACTGTGGGAAATCAGTGTTCGGGGACAGATTAAGTAAATGACAGTGACACTGTTCATGAGCAGAGGTCCTAAAATACCTATGTTGAAAATTTGGTGATGAAAGTCCATGAAATTACTGTGTTACAAGCATGCGTTGAACTGTTTCCACGCACCCTTGTAACTTCACAAATTTGTAATATTGTCACGCCACATTTTCAACACTGGCATTTTTTCACACCTCCTCATGAACAGTACAGCTGTCATTTTTCACATCCTGGCCAAAATATGTTTTTGCAGTCCTGCCACAGATTAGCACTGTCACTGTGGGAAATCAGTGTTTGCGACATAGAAACATAGAATTTGACAGCAGATAAGGACCCCTTGGCCTACGCAGTCTGCCCATTTCCCTACCTGATGGATAAGCTGCAGATCCTAGTTAACCAGCAGCCTACTTCTTCCTACCCCCACCCCCTAGAATTGCCTTATGACTGTCCCATGCATGCTTGAATTCCACCACTGTTTTTGACTCCACAGCCTCCTCCAGAAGGCTGTTCCATACATCCACAACCCTCTCTGTGAAAAAATACTTCCTTACATTACCTCTGAGCCATCCCCCATCTTCAAATTGTGCCCCTTGTTCTTGCACACTTCCTTTTTTGAAAGATGCTACCTCTTGGACTTTGTTGATTCCTTGAGGTACTTGAAAGTTTCTATCATGTCCGCCCCTCTCCTCCTTTCCTCGAGGCTATACATATTAAGCTCCTAAGTCTCTCTTCATATGTCTTCCAGTGCTGACCCCTGCACCATTTTAGTTGCCCTCCTCTGGACAGCTTCCATCCTGTCTATGTCTTTGTGGAGATTGGGTCTCCCAGAACTGCACGCAGTACCCAGATGGGGTCTCATCAGCTGTCTGTGCAGAGGGATAACAACTTCCTGTTTTCTACTGGTGATGCCTCCTATGCATCCCAGTATCCCCCCAGCCCTCCTTGCTGCCCTCTCACATTGCTTGCCCACCTTTAGGTCATCTGATATGACTACCCCCAGGTCCCTTTCCATTTTTGTTGTTGTTAGTATCTCACCCCCCATTGTGTACTCTTCCTCTGGGTTTTTGTTTCCCAGGTGCATTACCTTGCACTTCTTAGCACTGAATCTAAGCTGCCATACATTTGACCATTCCTCTAACCTTGCCAAGTCTCTTCTCATCCTTTCCACCCCACCTTGTGCATCAACTCTGTTGCAGATCTTTGTGTCATCTGCAAAGAGACATACTTTTCCTTCCAGTCCCTCTGCAATGTTGCTTAGAAAGACATTGAAGAGGACTGGTCCTAATACTGAACCCTGCGGTACCCCACTAGTAACCCCCCTTTCTTCAGTGGACTCCATTTACTATTACTCTCTGTGTCCTATTCTCCAGCCAATTCTTTACCCAGGCTGTCATCTTGGGATCCACTCCCAGGCTGGCTAACTTGTATATAAATCTTTTGTGTGGGACTGTGTCAAATGCCTTGCTAAAGTCTAGGTAGGCCATGTCCACAGCCCTTCCCTGATCTACTACTTTGGTCACCCAGTCAAAGAAATCTATTATATTCATCTGGCATGACCTTCCCACTGTGAATCCATGCTGCCTTGGGTCCTGTGCCCCTCTGGCCTCTAGATACTTGACAAATTCTTTCCTTGAGAAGTGATTCCATAATTTTCCCTATCACTGAGGTTAAACTAACAGGTCTGTAGTTTTCTGCTTCTGCCCTGCTCCCACTTTTGTGAAGTGGACTCACATCTGCCCTCCTCCAGTCCTCAGGTACCACCCCATCCTCCCATGATTTGTTAAAGAGGGTAGTCAATGGTGTCACTAGTTCTACCCTTAGTTCTTTTAGAATTCTGGGATGAATCCCATCAGGCCCCATTGCTTTGTCCACCTTCAGTTTTAAGAGTTATTTCAGAACCCTTTCTTCTGTAAATGGGCTGGTATCAACTTCTGCATCCAGAGTGTTTCTATTGTTTGTTTTAGGTACCTCCTCTTCATTTGTAAATACTGAGCAAAATATTTGTTTAGTATCTCTGCCTTTTCACAGTCACCTTCTGCCCACCCTCCTCCCTTTATTAAGCCTCACTATCCTCCCTTGGTCTTCCTTTGCTCCCTGATGTACCTATAAAGGTTTTATCCCTTCTTAACTGAGTTGGCTATCTTTTCCTCGGTTCGGCCTTGCTGTTCTGACTGCCTTCCCAGCTTCCTTTGCTTTAACTGATACAATTCTCTGTCCTGCTCCTTCTGTGATTCCTTGTACTTCCTGAATACTTTCTTTTTCTCTTGAACCTTCACTGCCACTTCCTTTGAGAACCATAGTGGTTTCTTACATCGTTTTGTTTTGTTTATTTGCTTCACACAGAGGCTTGTTACCTCTGTGATGGCAGTTTTTATTATTCCCCATTGTTCTTCCACCCCTCCTTCCTGCCCATTTACAAGTGCACTCCTAAGCACTCTCCCATTTTGGCAAAGTCAGCCCTCCTAAAGTCCAGTACTTTTGCCTTTGTATGGCTTGACTCTATTGCTGTGTTTATTGTGAACCCTACTGTTCGATAGTCACTAGTTCCCAGATGGCTACCCACTTCTACATCTGTGATCCTCTCTCCCTCTCCATTTGAGAGAACCAGGTCTAAGATTGCTCCCTCTTGAGTGGGTTCCAATACTAGTTGTCTAAGGCATGCCCCCTGTAGGGCATCAAGAATAACCCCACTCTTAGAAGTGGCTGCTGCAACTGCACTCCAGTTAGCATCTGGCATATTCAGATCACCCATCAGCAATATCTCCCTTTTTCTGCCATTCTAAGTATACTTTTATCATTTCCTTGTTCATTTCCTCCCCCTGAGAGAGGGGTCTGTATACAACCCCTGTGCAGATTGTGGTGCCATTGCCTGTCTCCAAATTGACCCACAGTGCTTCTTCTCCTCCCTGTTTACCCCTTTGTTCTGTTGCTTTGATTCCTTCCCTTATGTAAAGAGCTACTCCTTCTCCTCTCCTACCCTCCCTGTCCCTCCTGTAGATAGTGTATCCAGGTATCTTTATGTCCCAGTCATAGTTTTGTGTGTACCATGTTTCTTTGACTGCCACAATATCCAGATGTTCCTCCTCCATCAAGGCCACTAATTCAGGAAGCTTGTTACCCAGACTATGGGCACTGGTACTCATTGCTCTCCATTTTTTGATAGCTTTACCTTCTGTGGTAGCATCCCCCACTGACCTTTCTACCTTGGTCTTTTTCTCATTTAGTACCCTGTTTTGTAGGGAGAGGCTGGGATTTTCCTGCTGCTTATCAGTGCAGAGAGACAGATTAAGATCGAGCGAGTGGAGGGGGGGGAGTGACTGAGCTCAACCGAGCTCTGTCCGAACTGCTGCGGATTTCTTTTTGGGCAGAAAAAGGCACCAATGCAGGCAGGGGCCCAGTGCAAAAGGGTGGCCTGCAGCGGTGGGAGAAACAGAACAAGTGAGTGAGAGGGGGGAGTGAACGAGCTCAATAGAGCACTGTCAGGACTGCTGCGGATTTCTTTGTAGGCAGAAAAAGGCACCAGTGCAGGCAGGAGCCCAGTACAAAAGGGCAGCCTGCACCGCCAGGAGAAACAGAATGAGTGAGTGAGAGAGGGGGAATGAGTGAGCTCCATAGAGCTCTGTCGAGACTGTTGTAGATTTCTTTGTGAGCAGAAAAGGGCACCAATGGAGGCAGGAGCCCAGTACAAAAGGGCAGCCTGCAGCGCCGTGAGAAACAGAATGAGCGAGTGAGAGAGGGGGGAGTGAGCGAGCTGAATGGAGCTGTGTCAGGACCGCTGCAGATTTCTTTGTGGGCAGAAAAAGGTGCCAATGCAAGTAGGAGCCCAGTACAAAAGGGCAGCCTACAGCATCGGGGGAAATAGAATGAGCGAGTGGGGGGGAGGAACGAGCTCAATGGAGTTCTGCTGGGACTTTACACTTGCCCACCTTCCCGCCCAGTGTCCTCTGTGGTCCTCTGTTACAGCAGGGTCTCTTGAGTGGAGACAAAGAAATGACTGGATGCTTTAGGATTGCTGTAATAATACAGATTTACTTCTTCTGTTTCTTTCTCTAACTGAGCTAAGTACTGTGCTGTACTGTTATGATTGCTGTAATAATACATATTTATTTGTTCTGTTTATTTCTCTAACTGAACTGAGTAATACTTGGAATGCAATAGGATTTCTAACTGGGCTAAGTGAAACTATATGAGAGCCAAGAACAAAAAGTATGATAGCTGAGGGGTGAAAAACGGACAAGGAGGCTTTAGGATTGCTACAGTAATACAGTGTCTAACGGATGACATTTGAGCCTGAATTACCCCCGTCGGCAAGGGGTCAGTAGGGGGACTAGTGTGGGGGGGCAGGAATTTGATTAAATAGGGGCCTACCACTTGTAGTAGGGTACAGAACCTGGGAGTAAGAGCCCCTAGCATAAGATGGCGGCCACAATGGGGCAGGTGCCACATGTCACTAAGGCAGGCATCTTTGGAAGGGTGGAGGGCTGTACAGGGTGTGGGTGTGCCATGATCTTGGACTGGGCTTGGAGGATGGGGGTGGTGTATGGTCTGTAGATGGCTGGCTAGTTTGAGGTAGGAACTGTGGAGGTTAGGGAGGAGTGTAAGTGGCAGGGCAGATGAGTATGATAGGCATCCTGAGGAGGGGGAATAGGGGATGGCAAAGGGGGGACAGAGGAAGAATAAATAGGGACTGAAACCGACCCCAGTATCAGAGGCACTAGCAGGAAAGAGAGGAGAAGGGAGGGGGTGCCCAAAGTGAGGCCGGGACTGCCTCCTGATGGGGAGGAAGACATCATGAGGAGTACCAGGGGAGAAAGCAGATGGCTGCAGGTAGGGAGGCACCAGGGGTGGCAGGGAGGGGAACAAGTAGGAGGGGGGAACCGATAGGGGGAAGAGACGTAGGACAGGTATAGATTGTAAATAGATTCAAACCTTTGCTATGGGACAGAGAGGGGGAGCAGGAACATATTGAAGGGGGAGGACAAGCGGGGCATGAGAAGGATGGCAACAGGTAGGGGAAGATATAGCGAGGACAAAAGGGTAGACGGGTCTAGTAAGGAAGGAGGGGTGGTGACTGAAGAAGAGAAGGCTATGTGAAGGGGGAAGGATGGGAGGAGCATCACTATCAGGGTAGAAGGGAATGGGGGCTCTAAATCGACAACAGCAGGGATAGGAGAGGGATTGGAAATCAGCAAGGGAGGAGGGGAGGTCGACATAGGAAGCCCAGTATGAAGTTGTCAGCCTGGGAAGGGTTTCAAGGGGGATGGGAGGAATAAGGCAGAGAAAAGGGGTGAGGCAGAAGTAGGGGGTACAGATATAGAAGTGCAGTTGGCGGGGGTAAGGGACAGGGAAGAATGAATACTGGGGTGGTGGAAGGGGCATTAGAAGGAAAAGGGGGTAAGGGGCAGGGGTACTCGTCCTGGGGGATTCAATACTGAAATGGGTGAGATGGGGTGGAAAGGAGGAAAGGCACACCTATATCTGGATTGAAGCTGTCCCCAGGTTGAGTGCAGGAGGGGCAGGGCAGGCACTGCTCAAGCATGCAGCGAGGGGCAGGAAGAAACCTCATTTACTGTTGCATGTGGCTACAAACAACTTAGGGGACATTGTGGAAGTAGTGAGGGGAGATTTGAGTACTTGGGAAGGCAGTGTGATGGGGTGGGGAAGTTGGTAGCATTCTTGGAGGTACTGCCGGTACCACAGCCCTCCCCCCCCCAAACACACACATACACACTCCCCAAAAAGCTACTTAAAAGCCTGCAATTCATTCAAATAAATTCCATTTTCTTACTTACTTACTTGGGGTTCAATGCCAACAATTGTAAAATGATGTACATAGGGCACAGGAACCCTGATGCTGGGTATAGGATATGGGGGAGGTATTGATAATCACTAGACATGAAAGGGTCCATGAGGTTATTATATCAGAGGACTTCAAGATGGCAGTACAGTGTGACAAGGCTATGGGAAGGGCAAATTGAACTCTGGGGTGCATAAGGATTGGCATCTCCAGTAGGAACACGAGGGATGTTGTGCTGCCATTGTATCACTCCCTGGTATACCCCCAACTGGAGTACTGTGTCCAGTTTTACAGTCCACACTTCAGAAAGGACATAATGTGGAGGTTTTTCAGAGGAGGTCAACTAAAATGGTTCAGAATTTTCACAGAAATCCCTACAAGGAAAGGTTGAAGAATCTCAACATGTACACTCTGGAAGAGAGGAGGGCGAGAGGTGACATGATCAAGACCTACAAAGTACCTTACAGGGGTAAAGAGGGTACAGTTAGGGAGTTTCCTTCAAATGAGGATGAGCACCCAAACCAAGGGACATACAACAAAGCTGGGGGGGGGGACACTCAGGATAGATATGAAGAAATATTTCTTAACTGAAAGGGTGGTAGATACCTTGAACAGACTGCCAGGAGAAGTGTTGAAAGCTAAAATGGTAGGGGGAATTAAGCATTTATGGGATAAACATAGGGGTATATTACAGAAAGGAGAAGGAGGGGGTCAACGGAGATCCATAGGGCCATGGACGTGGAGTAGGTTCAAGTTCATTGGGGGAAAAATCCATTAAGCAAGCTCATTCACAAGGAGGTCCTGATGGACGCAGGCAAAATACGACATGCGCTAACATATACAGGCAGGAGTTACACATAGGTAGAAACACTTGGGCGGATTGGGTGGGCTGAGCAGTCCTTTTCTGCTGATGAATTCTATGTTTCTATCGCATCATGTGGTAATTCAGGAGCAGTGTTTATTTAAAGTTGGGCCTACCATACATCCACATGTAAGCTACAGTAAATTACTGAATTAGATGCAGCCCACTTACACTGCAATAAACAGAACCCCAGTGCTTGGAGAACCTTTACTCTTCGTAAGGCTGCCTAAAGAGCTGGGGTTCTATTTGCAGTGTCCACACCAGTATGCTGATCTTAAAATCGACACCGCATCTGAATGAGTACTTGATTCTTGCTCACTCCATTTCTTCCCCACTTTGAAGCCTGCTTGTCCTGAGTTACTTTTGGGCTGGCAGCGCCTCGCCTGTGTTGGAAGATGACCAATAAGAGACACCGAAAGACGTTGGACTTAACAGACTGTGAAGGTAGCTGCTCACGGACTGACATAAAGCAATTCTACTGGGAGTAGGAGGAAGTAAGCTGTTGATTAACTAGAATCTGCAGCTTATCCATCAGGTAGGGAAATGTGCAGACTAATTGGCCCAAATGGTCCTTATGTGCCAGCAACTTGTATGTTTCTATGTTTCTCACCCACCATCTCGGCAAGAAGAAGGCTGCAGCTGTGGCCACTGATGACTGTTGGGGTGTGGGGATGGGGGAACTAAAGGGGACAGACATAAGGAGATAAAATCATAATAAAAATTGTGAGACCTTCACCAGCTTTCCAAAATGCTTACCAGTAAAAGAACACTCTATGAAGTTTTTCGAATGGCAACACAATCTAGTGAGCCCTCTGTCTGCCATCTGACAGCAGGCATCAACCAGCATAAAATTGCCTAAAGAAGGTAGTGTGGTCATGTGGTTACTGAAATACTGAAGATTACAGAGTTAGAAGAACAAAAGAATATCACACAGAAGCTGGCACATATCCCTACAGCAGCTGACTCCTGCTTCTTAGTACTTCTATTTATACCCTTCAGGTACTTGAATGTTTCTATCATATCCCCCCTTTCCCGCCTCTCTTCTAGTGAGTACATATTGAGGTCCCTTAATTTCTCCTCACAAGTCTTGTGTTGCAAGCTCTGTGCCGTCTCATTCGCCCTTCTCTGAACCATCTCCAGCCTGTTAATATCCTTATGAAGCTGCAACCTCCAGAACTGCACACAGTACTCCATGCGAAGCCTGACCATGGTTTTATATCATGGCATCACTATCTCCTTCCTTATGCTGGTGATACCCCTGCCTATGCACCCCAGCATGTCACGGGACCTCCCAGATGCCTTACCACTTTGACATTTTCAGGTCATCTGAGATAAGAACCTCCAGGACCCTTTCCTTGTTTGTCACTGTCACCAACACCCCCCCCCCATTCTGTACCTATCCCCAGGGTTTATGTGTCCCAGATCTATACTTTTGCACTTTTTGAAGAACAGTTCAGTTGCCAGTACTCAGACCATTTCTCAACCTTCCCCAGGTCCCTCCTCATTTTCTTCACCCCCTCTGGGGTATCCACTGTGTTACAGATCTTGGTGTCATCTGCAAACAGGCAGACCTTTCCCTTTACCCCTTGTGCAATGTCACTAATGAAGACATTGAACAGGACTGGCCCCAGGACCAATCCCTATGCAACCCCACTGGTCACCCTCTCTCACCAGACTACGCCCCATTTACCACCACTCTCTGCCTCTTGTCTCTTACCCAGTTTCTAACCCACTTTACCACCCTTCCCCCCCCCATGCCCAGCCTACTGAGCTAGTTTATCAGCCTCCTATGTGGGATGGTGTCACATGCTTTGCTTACATCAAGGTAAGCATTGTCCACAGCCCCACCCTGATTTACTTCCTTTGTCACCCAAAGAGATCAACCAGATTTGTCAAACATGATCTCCCCATTGTGAATCCATGCTGCCTGTGGCCCTGGGCTCCGACGGCTTCTACATGCCCCACTATCCTTTCTTTAACCAATGTCTCCGTGATCTTCCCCACTACTGAAGTGAAGCTGACCGGCCTATAGTTCCCCACCTCCTCCTCCCTACTGCTGGATTTCTATAGAGAAACCACATGTGCCCTCCTCCAATTCTCTGGTACCATCCCTCTGTTAAATGACTCAGTGAACATGGCTGCCACAGGTACAGCTATTTCCCTTCACAGTTCTTTTCATATTCTTGGGTGTATGCCATCTGGTCCCATCACTTTGTCCATCTTCACTTTAGTCACCTTCTGCAGGATTCTTCTGCCTGTGAATGGACTATTGTCCTCCTCGTCATGCCTTTGCAACTGCTGTACTGCTGTGGTCCTTCCCCCTCCCTCTCTTCTGTGAATACTGAACAGAAAGACACAGTGGATGTCTTGGGGGGGACACATGACAGTTCTTGGGCATCGTACTTTCACTTCCAAATACCTAAGCAGCACATATAAGCAATCAAAATCCAGCATTGACAAATGCTTGTTTTTTATCTCCACTGTCACCCTCCCCCAGGACGCACCTGGAATCGAGCAGTACGCTGCTCAGTGTGCCTTCCTGGTAAAACTTTTAAATAAATAAATAATGCCCAGATTTTTCACCTTGGTAGAGGCTGCAAGTGGGACAGAACCCCAGCATCAAGCCAGTCCCAACCCCCCTGATGACAACCAGGCTGTATCACCAGTACCAATATTTTGCCTGGGTTGAGCCTCACACAGTTGGAGGACATCAAGTCCTGAAACTTGATCTGACACACATTTACTACTTTCATGGCATTATGAGACCCGGGTGTAAAAGATATATACAGCTGGGTGTCATCTGCGCAGCAGAACTAAAAACCCACTCTGTACGATCTGATGATTTCACCCAGGGGCAGCATAAAAGCTTCTAATCTGGCCAATATGTTTGTTTTCTGTCAATACAGTTACCATATGTTTGTACACATTGATACACATCAATACATTTACAGTATTATCATCGTTTGGTTTAAAATGAGTTAGCAAGCCAGTCCATCAGCTCAGTGACAAGGTTACAGCTCCAAATGCTAGCGACAGATATTTGAGAACAAGCCCATGATGTCAGGGGTTGGATATGGGGAAAAGGATGCACTCCTCTTCGGTGGAGGGACATCAGAATTCCCTGCTGTGATCCTACCATATGGCTGCCCACCGGTGGCAGTGATGCAACTGGCGTTCATGAGAGGAAGGCCACAGTATAGCTCCAAAGTGCAGCCATGTAACTACTTGTTCATGTGCACTATGCAGAAATCCCCAGCTGTATCCTTGGGATGGGCATGTGCACCATACAGCAATCCCCAGCTGTACCCTTGGGATGGGCATGTGGCCCATGCAGCAATCCACAGCTGCATCCTTGGGATGGGCATGTCCATGTGCACCATGCAGCAATCCCCAGCTGTATCCTTGGGAAAGGCATGTGCACCATGCAGCAGTTCCCAGCTGTATCCTTGGAATGGGCGTGTGCACCATGCAGCAATCTCCAGCTGTATCCTTGGGATGGGTGTGTGCACCATGCAGCAATCCACAGTTCCTTGGGATGGGCATATGCATCATGCAGCAATTCCCAGTTGTACCTTTGGAATGGGTATGTGGACAATGTAGAAGTCCCCAGCTGTATCCTTGGGATGGGCATGAGCACCATACAGCAATCCTCACCTGTATCATTGGGATGAGCATGTGTACTATGCAGCAATCTTCAGCTGTATCCTTGGGATGGGCATGTGGACCATGCAGCTATCCCCAGCTGTACCATTGGGATGGGCATGTGCATGAAGCAATTCCCAGCTGTACAATTGGGATGGATATGTGCACCATGCAGCAATCCCCAGCTGTATCCTTGGGATGGGCATGTGCACCATGGAGCAATCCCCAGTTGTACTCCTAGTATGACCATGTGGGCCATGCAGCAATCCCCAGCTGTACCATTGGGATGGGTATGTGCACCATGTAGCAATCCACAGTTGTACCCTTGGGATAGGTATTTGCATCATGCAATAATTCCCAGCTATATCCTTGGGATGGGCATGTGTACCATGCAGCAATCCCCAGCTGTACTCTAGTGATGTGCATGTGATCATGCAGCAATCTCAAGCTGTATCCTTGGAATGTGCATGTGCAGTATGCAGCAATCTCCAGCTCTATCCTTGGGATGGATGTGTGCACCAAGCAGCAGTCCCCAGCTGTACCCTTGGGATGGGCATGTGCACCATGCAGCAAACCCCAGCTGTATCCTTGGGATCTGCATTTGCACCATGCAGCAATTCCCAGCTGTATTCTTGGCATGGATGTCTGCACCATGCAGCAATCCCTAGCTCTATCCCTGAGATGGGCATGTGCAATATGCAGCAATCTCCAGCTGTATCTTTGGGCTGGGCATGTTCACCATTCAGCAATCACCAGCTGTATCCTTGGGATGGGCATGTGGACCATGCAGCTATCCCCAGCTGTACCATTGGGATGGGCATGTTCAGCATGAAGAAATTCCCAGCTGAATAACTGGGATGGGTATGTGCATCATGCAGCAATCCCCAGCTGTATCCTTGGGATGGGCATGTGCACCATGGAGCAATCCCCAGCTGTACCCCTAGGATGGCCATGCAGTAATCCCCAGCTGTACCATTGGGATGGGTATGTGCACCATGTAGCAATCCACAGCTGTACCCTTGGGATGGGCATTTGCACCATGCAGTAATTCCCAGCTATATCCTTGGGTTGGGCGTGTGCACCATGCAGCATTCCCCAGCTGTACTCTAGTGATAGGCATGTGCACCATGCAGCAATCCCTAGCTGTATTCTTGGGATGAGCATGTGCAATATGCAGCAATCCCCAGCTGTATCCTTGGGATGCATATGTGCAACATGCAGCAATCCCCAGCTGTACTCTAGTGATGGGCATGTACACCATGCAGCAATCCTCAGCTGCATACTTGGGATGGGCATGTTCACCATGCAGCAATCCCTAGCTCTATCTTTGAGATGGGCATGTGCACCATGCAGCAATCTCGAGCTCTATTCTTGGGATGGGCTTGTGACCATGCAGCAATCCCAGCTGTTTTCTTGGGATGTGCATGTGCAGTATGCAGCAATCCACAGCTCCGTCCTTGCACTAGGCATGTGCACCAAGCAGCAATCCCCAGCTGTACCATTGGGATGGGCATGTGCACTATGCATGAGTTCACAGCTGTATCCATGGGATGGGATGTGTACCATGCAGCAAGCCAAAGCTCTATCCTTGGGATGGGCATGTTCACCATGCAGCAATCCCCAGCTGTATTCTTGGGATGGGCATGTGCACTATGCAGCAATCTCCAGCTGTATACTTGGGATGGGCATGTGGACCATGCTGCAATCCCCAGCTGAATCCTTGGGATGAGCATTTGGACCATGTAGGAATCCCTAGCTGTATCCTTGGGATGGGCATGTGGACCATGCAGCAATCCCCAGCTGTATCCTTGGGATGTGCATGTGCAGTATGCAGCAATACACAGCTCTGTCCTTGCAATAGGCATGTGCACCAAGCAGCAATCCCCAGCTGTACCATTGGGATGGGCATGTGCACTATGCATGAGTTCACAGTTGTATCCTTGGGATGGGATGTGTACCATGCAGCAAACCCAAGCTCTATCCTTAGGATGGGCATGTTCACCATGCAGCAATCCCCAGCTGTATCATTGGGATGGGCATGTGCACCATGCAGCAATCTCCAGCTGTACCCCTTGGGATGGGCATGTGCACCATGCAGCAATTCCCAGCTATATACTTGGGAAGGGCATGTGGACCATGCTGCAATCCCCAGCTGAATCCTTGGGATAAGCATTTGGACCATGCAGGAATCCCCATCTCTATCCTTGGGATGGGCATGTGGACCATGCAGCAACCCCCAGTTGTATACTTGGGATGGGCATGTGGGCCATGCAGCAATCCCCAGCTGGAATTCTTGGGATGAGCATTTGGACCATGCAGGAATCCCCATCTCTATCCTTGGCATGGGCATGTGGACCATGCAGCAACACCCAGCTGTGTACTTGGGATGGGCATGTGGACCATGCAGCAATCCACAGCTGAATTCTTGGGATGAGCATTTGGACCATGTAGGAATCCCTTGCTGTATCCTTGGGATGGGCATGTGGACCATGCAGCAATCCCGAGCTGTATCCTTGGGATGAGTGTGTGCACCATGCAGTAATTCACAGCCATATACTTGGGATAGGCATGTAGACCATGCAGCAATCTCCAGCTGTATGTTTGGGATGGATGTGTGTGGACCATGCCGCAATCAAAAGCTGTATTCTTGGCATGGACATGTGCACCATTCAGCAATCCCTAGCTGTATCCTTGGGATGGGCATATGCAATATGCAGCAATCTCCAGCTGTATCTTTGGGCTGGGCATGTTCACCATGCAGCAATCCCCAGCTGTATTCTTAGGATGGGCATGTGACCATGTAGCAATCCCCAGCTGTATCCTTGGGATGGGCATGTGCACCATGCAGCAATCCACAGCTGTGTCCTTGGGATGCGTATGTGAAACATGCTGCAATCCCCAGCTGTACTCTAGTGATGGGCAAGTGCACCATGCAGCAACCTGCAGCTGTATCCTTGGGATGGGCATGTTCACCATGCAGCAATCCCTAGCTGTATCTGAGTGATGGACATGTGCACCATGCAACAATCCCCAGCTCTATTCTTAGAATGGGCATGTGACCATGCAGCAATCCCCAGCTGTATCTTTGGGGTGTGCATGTGCACCATGGAGCAATCACCAGCTATATCCTTATGATGGACATGTGCACTTTGCAGCAATTCCCAGCTGTATAATTGCAATAGGCATGTGGACCATGCAGCAATCTCCAGCAGTATCCTTAGGATGGGCATGTGCAATATGCAGCAATCTCCAGATGTATCCTTGGGATGGGCATGTTCACCATGCAGCAATCTCCAGCTGAATCCTTGAGATGGGCATGTGCACCATGCGGTAATCCACAGCTGTGTCTTTGGGATGGGTGTGTACACCATGCAGCAATCCCCAGCTGTACCCTTGGGATGGACATGTGCACCATGCAGCAATCCCCAGCTCTATCTTTGGGATGGGCATGTGAACCATGCAGGAATCCTGACCCGTATCCTTGGGATGGGGATGTGCACCATGCAACAATCCCCATCTGTATCCTTGGGACAGGGAAAAATGAAGCAGAAAACTGCAGGAAAGAGGCAGCATGCTGATGGCATCCTCAGAATCCACCACTCCAACTGGCCTTTGTCCTCCACATTTCCAGACCAGAGAGAGGCTCATTCCTGGCCCACTGACTGAATTCACCATGGAGCAGAAAGTCCTGTTGACCCCATGAGAAGAGATATGGTATGTGCCACATACGGAGTAGGTCTGGTTTGTGTGATGGCCAGGTAGAGGTAAGCAGCTCCAGTGACCAAGGAATATACAGAATTATAAAAAATAAATAAACACACAAACAAGTAAATAAACTGAGTTAGCACACTTAAAATGTATAGAAAAGCAGGTGTTCAACTTCTTCAGATAGAAGAAACGTTAGATATAATATCACTGCTGCACTGGAAGACAGTAGTGGTACTTCGTTAGAGAGAACTCCGTTTTTTTAATTCTATTTAGAATTAGTACTGTATATGAATGTAAACAATGAGTTAAACTGAAAGTACACTATGAAGCCTGGAAATCACACCAGATGCCTTATATGATTCTCTTTGAGTATATTATTGTCAATTATAATACCTCTGCTATTTCCAAAGGCAAGCCCCACCCTCTTTTTTACATAATTAATTCTCTCCCCTTAAATCTCCCCATATCTTCTTCTCTACTTTCAATTGTGCATAATTTACCACACTGTGCTACTGCACAATAGCCAAAGTCTGTAAAGTACCTCTTTTGCACCTCTCTTTTTTCTCGAATTATTTTTATACTTTGTGGTACCGAGGCATCTCTCAGAGGTGCGAACTCAACACAGCCCTTCTACTCCCCACTGTGACTCCTCCCAGCGATCCCCTCCCACAGAGAGATTTCCCAGCCCTCCGGATCAACCCGGGGGAGGGCCCATCACTCCTACCTTGGTGTTGTCTATCTGCAATTACAGGGTCTATCTCCTGTAGGTGGCGCCTGGTGATCGCTGTTGCAGCACTCCAGTGTTGGGGAAGTGCGGGTTGGTTCCTGAGGCCCTCGTCGCCTCCTCAGTCCTCTGGGGATTTTTTTCTTAGGTTCTTCCCTTGGAGCTCGGATGTGCCATGACATCATGGCACCACGTGCCAACGTCCGCTGATGCTCCTGTCTCACTGTTGCTTCAGCGCCACATCCCTGCAGTGCCCCTGAGCTCCCCCAGGAGCCGTTAGAGTGTGGCATGAGTTCCCATCCCTCCCCAGGGAAGGGAGAGCTGTTCTACAGATGCTCAATCCCTTCCCTCCCCTGCCTACCCCTGGTGGCCCTGGCTCATTCCCAAACCTGGGTCACCGGCATGGTGTGAAGTGTGGCATCCAGCGTCTCAACCCTCAGCGCCACGAGGCCAGGTTTCTGCATCTCTCTTGACCCCACCCAGAATAGTGGAGTGCTAATTGTGCTGTGTTACAGAGAAAGGGAGGGGCCTAGCAGGCATCCTGTGGGAGCAATCATCCTCACACTGAATGGCCAGTGCTGGGGCAGTTACTGGGGCCACCCCCAGCAATGGGTTTGTGAGAGAGGAGAGGAGCAGAGAGGGCAAAAAGAAGGGAGTGCCCTCTAAAAAGACTAATAAAAGGTATTTTTTGGAAATAGGCCAGCTGGGAAGGGGACTTGAGGAGTTAGCTATCCAAAGAGATTTTACTGGATGCCCCTCTGCTGGTCCAATGATGGGACCATAAGATTTTTAATAGGGCATGGCGCATGTGAGGGAGGGTTTCAATAAGTGCCACTGGGGTCCTATAGTTCCTGGGATGCATTACATGCTTTACATGCTGCCTTGATTAGAACTACTGTAGACACCCTGGCCCCATCTGGTTTATACAGTAAGTTCTCATTGGTTAAAATGGGATCAGAAATATTAAGGATGTTTTAAGGAAGGGGTGTTCTTTTAAAAAATATTTTAAAATTTATAGTGCCCATTGCAGGATTAAATACACAATACTGTATATAGCTTGCTCAGCCCCAAAAGGATAGTCTTAAAGTGGATCTAATAAGAACTAAGGCTATCCTTTTGGTTTAATAGTGCCACTATCTAACGCCTCAAAAATCTACCCAGCTCAATTCAAACCCCTAGATTTGCTAAAGCCAAGAATATCTGGCAGCATGGCCTCATTGTGATGTTTTTTTAAGGATACATTACCTGTTATAGTTAGGCAGAGTCCCTTTCTCTAAGTCATTCATATTCACAGGGTCGAGCCGTGCACAAAACCACTCATAGCGGCCCTTGTGCATGGTGTCCAAGACATGCAGGATCTCATTGCAATTCACATGCAGAGGGCATGAATCAGACTGTTCCGCAATACTCAGGTTGGTACGAATATAAAAGGAATCCCCAGAAACCACCTTCTCCATTTCAAGTGCCTCTTGAAGCGCTTGGTAGCCTAATATGTAGAATTGGGTGGAAAATGAAAGATATGTTAGTTGCGTAATAACTGACTTCTCAGTTCAGAGGAGGGTATGAGACAGACAGAGGGTGGTGAAAATCAAAAAGTCTATGACTTTAGGTGGCTCTTAATCTGAGTTGTAAATAATAAATACTACTAGCAAGCTAATTTGCCCAGAAATCTCCAAGAGGATTGGGTGGGCTGCAGTCATTTCCCACTGCACCCCCATTACACCATATGTAATAAGCAAGTAAAAAAATGTGTAGTAAGACCCCTCTCTTGCAATTAGGGTGAGAGGCACTGCAGATCTGTTACATTGCCCAGGCAACCAATAGCAGAACCAGTTGTCCTGTAGTCTAGCTTGTCTAATGGTTTACCATATCTTTCTTTGCAACTTTAGTCACCCCATGCTAAACTTCCCTAAATTACTTGAGGGGCATTGGACCTGAAGATGTCACTTTTTTTGAACTTGTAAATTTTATTAATTATATTACTTTGAGACAGATGAGACAACATTAGAATTCATCTCTTGGTACAAGTAAGACACCATCAAACTAAAATACTAAATGATGTAACACAGAATGTGTTTCAACAACATTTCATGACATAGTTCCTACTTTTGTAGGGACCTCTAACTGGAAATAAAAACCATTTTCTGCTTGGATCTGTGAAGTTCAAGAAAAAAGTAATAGTCTGTCTATTCATTCCAAAGCAAATTTCTAGCATTCTCTTTCCCAATTAAATTCAGTTGGTTTTAGATAATAGAGTCCATTAGTAAAGGTCAACCAATTAATACTTGATAGATGAAGTCCATCAATAAAGAATAAAGTCTGTTATTGAATCTGCTAAAATGTGAGTGTCTGTCTCTTTTCTGTATTATCTATATCTCGAGTGAATAAAGTATCTATGCCTTCGTTAATAATCAAAGGTAAACAACAACAAAGAGGTTAAACAAAAATATTAATATATGTAATGCACCTGGGTGATGTCTATAAGTCAAACATAACTAAGAAAAATAAACCAGAAGGGGATACTTACTATTGTACCCAGAACCTGGAGCTCATTCAGTTCAGCTGTAGATATTAGCTAAGAGAGGCATTTCCTCTTAATTATCCTGTTTCCCCCAGGTGGTTAGCAACTGTTCCAAAACTTATGTACCCTGTTGTATTTCTATAAAATCAAAATATGGGAGCCATCTGGAATTGTAAGTGTCCACTTTAAGGTTTACATGGACCGGGATGGCTTCCATCTCCTTTATTGAATTTACCACTGAAAACCAACGTGAGGTCTGTAATGGTTTATCTGAAATCCAGTGCTGAGTGATAACCTTCAATGTGGCTGCAATAAGGATATAAAATAAGTATTTTTCTGCTACCAATGTAATTTTTGGGGGTGGTAGCCCAATACCATATTTGTGAATGTAAGGGACGAATGTATATGAAGTATTTCCATAATAATTTTTAATACCCCTGACCAGTAATTTTGCTTTTTGGGGCAGTCCCAATAAATATGAAAATGTGAGCCTATCTGGCTGCACTTTCTCCAGCAAAAAGCTGAGGGATGTGATACATAGTGTTTGGATATGACCAGGGTGATGAAATATCTTGTTGTGCTCTTCCATCTAAATTCTCTCCAAACAGGAGATGCCATAGTTTTGTGTAATCCCAGCCAAATCTTTAACCAGTTGGAGTATATTATCTCAATGGCTGATTCTTCTTGCCATTTGCCCTCTATATTCTGTGTAACTACAGATTCCACCCCTACTTGTAATGGTTTGTATAAATAGGAAATTAACTTTTGGCTATCCCCAATCGGCTTTTGATATATAAAAAAATTAATTAGGGCCACAGGGGACTGCATCTGGGCTGAGATTCCCACTGCTGCCTGGATATAGTGGTGACACTGTATATACACCTGAAAAAATATGAGTGCAGAAGGTGAAATTCCTCCATTTGAGTAGTGAAATCTTTGATTGTGTCACCAATTATGAACTGAGTAAGGTTCCGCAAGCCTTGCTGAGACCATCTGGCAAAACAAGGGTCTTTCTGATTGGAAGGAAAACCAGGTAGGTATGGTAAAGGAAAGTTCTGCCATACTGGAGTCGCTATTTCCCACCACTGATGGGTCTCTAACCACACTGCCATTGTATACCTAGTCCAGCAATTAGAATCCTTTTTAGCCAGCTCCGTGGTGCCGAGCAAAGGGGTTTGCTCGGCACACTGGCACCCCATGCCCAGGTACCAGGAGTGGAGACCGGCACAGAGGGGTTTCACAAGCGTCCATTGGATGCTTCCTTCCTGGGGGAGGGGTGGTATGAGCCCCGGCTCTTGCAGGTGGATTGGTGCATGAGCTTGGAGAGGGTGTAGCCTTGACATGCCCTCCTGCACCTCTCCACCTGAGGGTGCCATTCTTGCAGCCAGAATGGGGGGGGGAGAGACAAGAAAAAGCAGAAAAACAGGCTCCCTGCTGACTGAATGATGAGCGTCCTGCCCACACCATCACAAAGCCCAGGAATAGCCTGGACCAACCCTGCAGCAGCTTCCTGAGATACGGAGTTTGCTTGAAGGCACTTCCTTCTCCGAGGAGAGGGACCCTTCCGATACAGGGAAAGGTCGGGTTACCCAAGGTAAGACTGCAATGTCAGTGTCAGGAGAATGGTGGTGCAGGGCTGAGCTGGAGGTGTGGTACAGCCTTGGCGCTCTGAGGGAGTGGCCAGTTGGGGTGCCACGGGGAAGAAGATAAATAGATAATGCTAAAAAAGGAAACCTTTTTAACATCTTTAGGGAGAATTATCCATTGGAGAAACTGCAGTGGGCAATGATTATAAGCCTCTGCCTCAATCTTGTACCAGCCTCCTCTAGTTTCTGGGGATAACATCTGTAGAATAGCAAAACGTTGGGATGCTTTATTGTAATGCTGCATATCTGATAACCCCATCCATCCTCTCCCTTTGTATTTAGTTAGTAGAGCCCATCTGATCCTCGGTCTTCACCTCACCCAAATGAAGTTAGCGAGCTTTTCTTAAGGTCTTTCCATTCCACCCTAGATATCTGAAGGGGAAGTGATGAGTACAGAAAAAGGTAGCAGGGCAAGACATTCATTTTAACTGTCTCAATTCTATTTGAAAAAGTCATAGGTAGCTTGTTCCATCTATTTAGGTCTGCATATACATTCTTTTTGAGTACCTCATAATTACAATCATATAAATTAGATAACTGGCAGGGAATATGAATCCCTAAGTACTGGATCTTTTGTGTGGCCTACTGGAAAGGTACTTAATTAAGGATGTGAGATGGTATGGCCCCTCCAACCTTTGAAGCTTCCAATGTATCTATATTTACTTTGAATCCAGATATTTCATCAAATTCCTTTAAAAGTTTAAGCAGTGGTGTGAAGGAATGCTCAGGGTTCTCTAGGTACAAGAGGGTGTCATCCGAGTAAAATGATATTTTTGCCTGTGTTTGACCTACCTTTTTCCCCTTTGCCTCTCTCACAGCCTGGGCCAGCGGTTCCATACTCAATGCAAAAAGAAGGGGAGACAGTGGGCAGCCCTGTCTTGTGCCTCTACTGATATTTAGGTTTTCCAAAATGGAGCCATTCACCTTAACTTTGGCTCGGGACTCCTGATAGCATAGGGGGTCCCATTTGAGGAAGTTACCTTATATCCCCATATGACTTATCTGCAGTAATTAAGACCAACTCAGGTGGTCAAATGCCTTCTTAGCAACTGAAACAATTACCTATTGTGAGGTGTTTGTTGCCGATCTATATCGCAACACATTCAGCAGTTTTCTGATGTTATCTGAGAGATGCCTCTGAGGTATATGAGATGCCTGATCAGGGTGTACTAATAGAGGAAGGTAATTTTTTAATCAGTTTGCCAGGATTTTCATTAGGATTTTGAAATCTTGGTTCAGTAAGGATACTGTTATAAATGATTCACATTTATATTTGTCTTTGCCCGGTTTTGGAATGACTGTGATTCTAGCATCATTCCAGGAATCTCATAGTTTCTTTAATCTAAACAAGCATTAACAACTCTTATTAAAATAGGGGTTAAAGTTTTACTGAGCTTCTTATAAAATGCTGCACTTAAGCCTTCAGGGCCTGGTGTCTTTCCAAAAGGGAGTTGCTTAATCACATTTTGGACTTCATGCTGCATTATATGAGCTTTGAGTGCACTACTGGCTTGATCTGAAAGATTAGGGAGTTGCAGACTAGCCAAAACTGTTGTGGTAGTCAAGACAACCTCTGCAGCCTCCCCCTCTCTCCCATACAAAGTCTGATAGAACTGTTTAAATTGATTTGCAATATCCTTCGGCCTTGTCCATGTCTTATTTGGCAGTTGCTTGTCCTTAAAAAAGGAGATAAGCCTCTCAGCTTGGGCTTTCCTTAATCTAAAGGCTAGTGATCTGGATGCTTTTCTCCCTACATCATGATATTTCTGATTTGTGTATCTTAACTGGCCTTCTGCTTTTTTATTCTCTAGTGCTTGCAGTTTTTCCTAGTTTGGGTGAGTTCTACATAAAGCCCTGGACTTTTAGGATTTTCTTTGTGTTCTTTTTCTAGGGTGGTTATGTTTGTTAATAGTCTAGAATAGGTAAGCTGTGCTATATATATATTTTTTTTTTTGCAGAGGCATAAATAATAATCTTTCCGCCAACCACTGCTTTCATAGTATCCCATAATAAAAGTTGAGATGAGGTTTGGAAGGGGGTGGGGGATGCCAGATCCAAAAATGTTTTTGTGAGTCTCTCTATGACTGCTTATCATTGAGCAAGGAGACAAATGGTCTCCAAATGGATTGTGTATCTTTATTCCCAAGGGATGATCATATCGATATAGGGGCATTGTCAGAACGTGTAATGTTGTGGATACAAGCCCTATTATTCCTGTAAGAGTCCGTTTGGTTAGTGTAAAAAAGGTCTATTCGGGAGTACGTAAGATGAGCAAGTGAAAAAAAAGTAAAGTCCTTCTCCCCAGGATGTAACTGTCTCCAGCTATCCATGAGGCACAGTCTGAGCTAAGAGCATGTTACATTTTTGTGTCTCTCTGATCTGTATGCCCATGTGTAAGTGAATGGTCCATACCTCTAGAGGGGACTGTATTAAAGTCTCCCCCCAAAATAATCTGTCCCAAGGGGAGTTCTGCTATTTTATTAAATATATCCTTCAGAAAAGAGGAAATGTCCACATTAGGGGCATATATAGCAATCAAATGAAGAGGGGTCCCTTGAACATGGCCTGAGATTTTCACATAACATCCCATCATTGCTGTCTCAGGGGTTGTTATGGTTAGCAGAACATCTCTTTTTATCAATATGGCAGTACCCGCTTTTTTGACCTTAGGGTGAGAGGCCGCTATTACCTACCCTACCCTACCCATTGCCTGTGAAGCTTTAAATGCTCAGACTCTGATAGACAGGCTTCTTGTAAGAAGGCTATATCATATTTCAGGCAGTGTAATTCTGTTAACAATTTTGTTCTTTTGATCAGTGAATTTATCCCCTTAACATTATAGGAAATTATATTTAGGGAATCCATATTAAATGCCAAAACAAAGAAGATTCCCTTTGTCTCCAGCCATACTCAGGACCCCCCTCATAGGGTACTATTAATCTTGACACTTGTACCCCAGGTGCATTTAGAACCACAAACCTTTGAATCAAGAACAAAACAATTAGAACATCTAACTTAAAGCAATTAACCATTGCAAAATGTTGCAAAGCTTTTCAACCCTTATAATATGTAAACCTATGAAATATTTCCAGTATGACTTCCTAGGTGTTCAGAAAGGTGTTCCCCCACAAATGTGATATATTCACCTCCTCTGAGATAGGGCGAAATGTCAAATAGCCTCTGGTTGGTAGAGAGGCAGGTGCCAGCTATGCTCAGATCTGAAAGGTAAGAGCTGCTATCCACAGAATTTAAATGTCACCTGCTGGAGCTTAAGAGATCCGCAAATAAGCTTCTGTACCCTCTCCTGCTATGAAAGTATGAAGGCTCAACCAACCAACCTCCTCATGAACCAACCCACCCCCATCCGTCAAGCTAACAGGAACAAACAATCTTCACATAAGTCTCATATACTTCTCCTTCCCCCCCCATTTCCATTCAAACAACAATGCAGTCCTCTTAAACTTTGTAAACCTTTTAGTAATAACTTTGTCTAGCTAAGTGTGAATTATAGTAATAGAAATACTTGGACAGAAAAGCATGAAGCTGGGCACACACTCATCCCAGGAATGGGACACCACTCATAACCGTGTAGGTGCTTAAATCCTTTATTTCTCATCAGCCTCTCCGCCACCATCGACAGACACGAACAAATTAACCTCAATGTTTCACACAGGCGCATTGCGTTTTGTCATGAGAATGTGAAAACATACAAACTATTGCACTTAAATAGTGTGCACAATCATTTACAGGTGTAGTACCTAATTAAATTAACAATCACATAATTACAATTAAAAAACTGTATAGCTAATATGCTGATTAGATCTAACTGTTCTGAAACCTGTTATTCTAAAGATTCTGCTTAATAAAAGTTAATTCAACAACTTTAACAAGTCTTATTCAACTGCCTTAATCATAAATAAATTACTTTACTATACTTGTGCAAATACATTTTTTACAGTATAAATAAGGCTGTAATTCAATCTTATCATTAAGACCAGGGAAGCTCATTGCCTGTATTTAAAATCCAAAATTGTCTCTGTTGGATAGGAGACCATTTAAATCACCCCCCCCCGGCCAACTTTAACTTTTTCAATGCTCATGAATAACCACATATGTTCCAATGGGTTTTGCATAGCATGAGTGTGTCGTGTTGTGGCATAATCCACATTTTTATTAGCCACAGCACGTATGTGTTCCCCCACTCATTCTTTAAATTTACGCTTAGTACATCCTGTGTAGTATGCCCAACACTTACAGGATGCAAGATAGACAATGTTGCAACTATCACAATTGATAAAATCATTAATAAAAAAAGCAACTTTCCATTCGAGGGGTTCATAAATGTTTTGGTTGCATTCACATTCAAGCAGTATTTGCATCGATGGCACCTAAGCCATCCCTTAGGTAATGGTGTCAGCCAATTAGTATTACTTTTTCCTACAGGCTAATCTACTGTGGGCACTGCATGTTGAACCAATGGTATGGGGGGGACAATAGAGGACTCTAAAATTACCTGCAGTTTGTTTATGTGTCGATGAGGGCAGTGGCTGGTAAATGTGTGTAGGTTGGTCTCCTAAATTTGTGGCTCTTTTATACACCATTCCTGGTGTTTTTGACACATTTTTCCTCTTTAGGCTCAGTTCGTAAAATGGGCTAGTGTCCCCTAATTCTATTTCAGTTGTTCCAGAATCCATGCTAAACGTGGTAACAAAATTCAGCCTGTCCTTGTTCTGTTGCACACTCGATTTTTATGTTGGTGCACTTGCGCAGCCAACATCTTGCGGCAGTGGAGATTTGGAGGCGTGGTCGCTGTTGGGCGAATGCAGGGCACACACCAGTTGGTGCGTCCCACATTCCCCAAACAGACAGCAGCAGGGGCCAACACCCTACCTGGCTAATGAGGTGGAGAGATCTGACAAAAGGTCCGCTGCAATAAGAGTGAAGCTCTCATGCTGCGTGACCACAACACGCCTCTCCCTGTGTGCAGGCAACATGGCAGCAGTGACTGCCGCTGTTCCCTATCAACCCCCCTTCCTTTATTGTTTGCCGATGGGGTGCCCAATCCCTGTCGGCATCATGTAACCCCCTCCTTTTTTGATTGCCGAGGGGATGCCCAATCCCCGTCAGCATGTATCCCTCCCTCCCTCCATTTTTTTGATTGCTGAGGGGGTGCCCAATCCCCCTCAGCTCCTGCGGCTCCCCCCCTTTCCTTGTTTGCCGATGGGGGTGCCCAATCCCCAATTAGCTAAAGCATCCACCCACACACACACAGGTAGCATGCTGGGAGCCCTTCCCAGTGTGTCAAAGCACCTATTAAAAACAAAAACGGTCTCCCAAAGTCTTAATTTTTTTTTCCCTGTAAGAAGGAAGCAATCCCTCGGCGGTCCCCCTGGCCTCCTCCCACAACCCACACCCACCCACTGCGCACCCTGCCTCCCCACACCCCCCTCACCCCATACTTACCTCCGGAGTCTGGTGCAACGATCTTCGGTGGACCAGGAACACGTCTGCACTCTTCAAAGCCGACTGCGTACTGAGGAAATGCCAGTAAGCTGTATAATGGAATGAATAGGGTTTTCTCAACTTTGCTACCTATCTCGGGCATTTTTGGGCATTTTGACACCAAATTTTCAACATGGAGTTTTTGGGATGCCTCCTCATGAATTCTATCACTGTCATGGCGTTAATCAGCCTCGAAAGATGATTTCGCAGTCACTGTGTGGAATCACCTTCCGGGACTGATTAATGAAATGACAGTGCCAGTGTTCATGAGGTGCCCTCTCAAAAAGTCTATGTTGCAAATTTGGTGGAAAAAATCCAAAAAAATGACTGTTTTATGAGCATGCATTGCGCAATTGATACACAGGCTCGTAACTTCGTGAATTCGCAATATTTTCATGCCAGATTTTCAACATTGTCATTTTTGTACACCTCCTTATGAACAGTACAGCTGTCATTTTCCACATCGCCTGAAATGTGTTTCCGCACTTCCGGCTCACAATAGCGCGGTCGCTGCGGTAAATCAGTGTTTGGGCCAGATTAAGAAAATGACAGTGACACAGTTCATGAGCAGAGGTCCTAAAATGCCTATGTTGAAATTTTGGTGACAATACTCCATAAAATGATTGTGTTACGAGTGTGAGTTGGCAGATTGCACGCATGCTAGTAACGTCGTGCATTTGTAATATTTTCACTCTGAATTTTCACCATTGGCATTTTTCCACACCTCTTGATGAACAGTACAGCTGTTATTTCACATAACTTGCCCAAAATGTGTTTTTGCACTTCCGGCGCAGAATCAATCAATCAATCAATCAACTTTATTTAACCAGAATAGCGCGGTTGCTGTGCCAAATCACTTTTTGGGACAGTTTGAGGAAGTAACAGTGACACTGTACATGGGCAGAGGTGCTAAAATGCCTATGTTGAAAATTTGGTGCCGAACGCCAATAAATTTATCGTGTTCCAAGTATGCATTTCACATTTCCCATGCACCCTTGTAACTTCACAGATTTGCTATATTTATATGCCACATTTTCAAGACTGTCATTTTTTTACACCTCCTTATGATCTGTACAGCTGTCATTTTTCACATCCTGCCCAAAATGTTTTCCCACACTGCACTACCAAAGCCAATGCCAACGTGACAACATTCAGCATTACCAAGTGCTTGTTCTAACAGTAATGACTCCCTATTCATATTTGTTGCATCATGTCTTGCCACATTAAGATCAGTATGACTATACCCTTTCTTTTTGAAGTGGCTCTCTAGGTCATTGGCCCAGTGTTCAAAGCTGATATCAGTGGAACAATTTCTGCATGCCCTAATAAACTGGCTTTTAGGAATCACCCTTATTGTATGTCTAAGATGACAAGAACTAGCTTGTAAAATTTTATTTTTGGCTGTCAGTTTCCTGTACAGTGAGGTGCTAAGGCACTCACCCCCCCCATGTGGTATGTTTGTATAAAGTGACTCCACATTGAATATGACAAAAAGGTCAGTTTCCTCGACATGGAGTTCACCTAAAATCTGTAATGCATGTTTGGTGTCTCTTATAATTTAATTAGGTATTACACCTGTAAATGACTGTGCACACTATTTAAGTGCAATAGTTTGTATGTTTTCACATTCTCATGACAAAACGCAATGCGCCTGTGTGAAACATTGAGGTTAATTTGTTCGTGTCTGTCGATGGTGGTGGAGAGGCTGATGAGAAATAAAGGATTTAAGCACCTACACGGTTATGAGTGGTGTCCCATTCCTGGGATGAGTGTGTGCCCAGCTTCATGCTTTTCTGTTCTGATTTCTTTAGTGTGAGTACCACAAACTGTAGAGCGACTCTTTCTTGCTACATAATAAAAATACTTACAGTCCAGTCATTTCATATTAGAGATTAGTGTCAACGAACCAGCAAGTCCCCCCCCCCCATTAATGGAGTCACATCATATGACAGGGAGACAGTCTAAGCTCTGATTATTACATTTCTCCTGTTGAAATCAGATCAGCCTGAGAGTTATCTGTGATGCAACCTTAATAGTGACTGTAATGCAGTCCAGTCGGATGATGGTAAATCCCATGTTCTGTTACTTTCCACCTGCTCTAAGGCCTGAAGCATAGGTGTAGATTGGGGGGGCAGAGGGGCAAGCTGCCCCCCCTGAGAAATTAGACCAGGACTTTTTTAGGAGCCCAGCCACCGTTCTCTGGTTATCATTTTTTTTTTTTTAATATTGAATGGGCTCAGGGCTATGCCCGGACTACCTGCACCTCTCTGGGGATGGGGGTGGCGGCGTGGCGCCATGTCTCTTGAACAAAAACTATCCCCTTTTCTGATTGGCTGCAAGCCTGCAACCATAGTAGCCTGCATGTTACATCCAATCAGAGAGTGCTGCAAGCTGGCGCCATCATGTGAGCAGTACTCCGTTAGTGGCGCCATTTAGTTGTCTGTGTGCCTTCCATGAAGGAGCAGCAGCAGCATCCATATAGCGTAGGACTGAGGAGAGATAGCTATTCGAGGATGTTGAGCAGCAGTCATTGGTTGTCTGTCAGGTGTCACTAGTACCTCAGTCAGTCTAGTGTTCCCACCCTCCTCCTGTCCTGAACAGCCCAGTTTAAATATACCTCACCCGAGTCCTCTGACTATCTACTCTGTTTCTCAGTGCAGCCTGCTGTGCTCTGGGCTGTCTCGCTGCCACCTGAGCCTCCCATCCCCAAGAGCCTAGGAGGCCTGCGGCCATAAGGCCTCTACCACCGGACAGACCAGGCAGAGGAGCGAGTAGTACAATTACAGTGAGTCTGAGGCACGACCAGGCTTGCCTGCACACCCAGCTCCTGTGTCCAGCAGGCCAGAAAAAGATTTATCGTGTTGTCGGCGAGTCCCACACCATGCCCATTGCCCACCAGTTCCACAGTCAACCGAGAGGGGTTATTCAGGTCAGTGAACTGCCAGGCCCAGAACAGTGAAGAAGCCGGCGGTCATGCAGGCTATAGCAGACCCACAATGCGACACGTTCATCTGGTGTCAGAAAAAATGAGTTACTGTCTCGCCAGGGGATTAATCAGGAGAGGAACGGGACTGTTGGGAGAGACTCGGCTACCTGACCTGCCTTCTTGGCCTTGCTGTGCCCTGCTGCATGCTGCCCTGTCTGTGCCCTTACTGATTTGGTGAGTAACTGTGCTGCAAGCTGGTTGTTGGAAAGTAATACCATTCACATCCCAGAAATTTATTTTTTGGGGGTTGTCTTGGCCATGGCCATGTGTCTGGGAGGTGGGTGGAAGGATTGCTGTCAGCTTGTGTTTCTTTGGGTGGGAGGGGATTTGCTGGCTGTTGAGACTGTCCATGTTGGTGGGGGTCCTATTTGTTTGGTATGGTGTGGACACTGGTCATGTTGGTGGGGTGAGGACACTCAGTTACTGTGCTACTGGTGTGGTGGGGTTTGTTGGGGAAACTCACTGGACAGTCTGTGTTTGGTGGGGCTGGGGGATGATCTGTTTTGTGGGGTCGGGGGAGACAGTCTGTGTGTTTTGGGGCTGATTCACTGAGAAGATGGTCAGTGTTTGGTGCTGGGGGAGGGCCTGCGTTTGATGGGGTTGGGGGGGACGATCAGCGTTTGGGGCTGAGGTGGTTAGTGTGTGGGACTGGGAGGGCGGTCAGTGTTTGGTGGGGCTGGGAGGACAGTCTGTTTTCTATTCTGGGGTCTGGTGGGGTGGAGACACAGGCCATGGTGATGTGGGGACACTGGCTGTGATGGTGGGGTGGTGACACTAGCCATTGTTTGGTGGATTGGCTGGCCATTTGTCTGGGGGACTGTCCATAATGGTGGAAAAGGGGGACTGTACATGTTTGCCTGCCGGGTGTCTTGTGGGGAGGGGGGACTATTTGCTGGTCGGGTGTCGGGGGGATTTTCCATGTTGGCTTATGGGGGGTGAATGTCGGTGATTGCTGATCAGGTGCCTAGGATGGACTATCAATGTTGTTGGGAGGGGAACTCTCCGTGTTTGCTAACAGGTGTTTGGGGATTGTTCATGTTGGTGGGGCGGGGTAAAATTCTGTGTTTGCTAGCTGTGTGTGTCGGGGGGGTGGGGACTGTCCTTGGTGGGATATGGGGGGACCGTCCATGTTTGCTGGTTGCCTGGGTGTCTGGTGGGACTGTCCTTGTCGGTTGGGAGAGGGGCATTCTGTGCTTGCTGGCCCGGTGTCTGGTGGGGATGGGGGGACTGTTTGGGTGTCTGGGGGGGACTGTCCTTGTAGGTGGGGTGAAGGGGGGGACTGTCCATGTTTGCTGACTGGGTTTCTGGTGGAATGTCCATGTTGGTTATGAGGGGAGACATTCTGTGCTTGCTGACTGGGTGTTAGCATATAAACATAAGTAAATGCTAAAACGTAATTTCCACCTCATCCTTTACCTGTCAAGGGATGTATCTCACTGACCTGTGCCCGCAGCTAGCATACGAACATTAGTAAATGTTGAAACATTATTTCCCCCTCATCCTTTACCGGGCTGTAAAGTAATCTTTCACTTTTTGATTTCTCCGATCGGCCCACTGTGGAGGTGCAACAGAACAGATTCCTTGGCCTTGCTGTCTCGTCTTCATTGCCTGGCAAACACAACCAAAGGGGTCACTTTTGTGTTCCTCAGTCTTCCTTGCAAAACATGCACACTAAAAAATGATTATACTACTACCTGGCTATTGTTATAGCGACTACTGACTGGCCATGATTTTTTGGGGGGGTTGGAATACTGGTCGTGTGTGTTGGTGGGGTTGCGGACACTGCTGGTTGTGTGTGTGTGTGTAGTTGGGTACACAGCTGATCGTGTGTTTGTGGGGTTGGGGACACTGCTGGTCGTGTGTGTGTGTGGGAGGTTGGGGACACTGCTGGTCGTGTGTGTGTGTGGTGTTGCAGACACTGGTCATTTGTTTGGGTGGGGTTGGGAATACAGGCATTGTGTGGGTGTAGTGGGGGCACTGTTGTGTGGGTGGGTGGAGGCACTGGCATTGTGTCAGTGGGGCGGGGTTGTAATTGTATACTAGGCAAACTGTGCTGACCGGTAGCTCAACATCTCTCTTTCCAGACAAAGAAAGAAACATAAACAAAATGCAGTATAAAATGTGGTTTTATTTATTTTTGTGTGCCTGTGATGAGGAGGCACAGACCTGGATGCCTGGAGCAGATACCAGATAAATGGAGCTGGAAATGGTTTTGGTTGGGTGGGGTGGGGAGAGTGGCTGTGCTGGTGTGGTGGGGAGAGTGGCTGTGCTGGTGGGGTGGACACAGAGTGTGGAGAGTGGCTGTGCAAGTCCATCAGGGTGCAGAGAGTAGCTGAGCTGGCCAGTCTGGTGGAGATAGTGGCCTTGCAGGTCTGGGGTGGGGAGAGTGGGCTGTAGCTTTTTGCATGGACATTTAATTCACTGTTGCTTGCTGTGCCTTCTGCTGCCCTGCCAGCTTTGTGCTGCTATGCTGACCAGGGCGGACTGGTACACATGCTGAAAAAAATGGTTCTGGCCACTGGTGATGGAGGAGGAGGTGGATGGGCATACTGGCACAGAAATATTTTTTCAACATGTATGCAAGTCTGCTGGGTCCATGCCATGCTTACCTCCCTCGTCATAAGGGCTTCTGAGCACTAAATATAAGTTTCTGTGTCAAAATTAGGAACTGTTGGAAAGTATGAAATCCTACAGTATAAAAATTGTGCATGTTTATGTAGTTTCACCTTACTGTGTGGTTCGACAAGATGTTCTGTAGTCTCCTCCTCATTTAACACCCTGACCTGTGACCTAGCTACCCCCCGGCAGGGGGTTATCTTATTGTTTTGTGGTCTTTGTGGTTTGTTGGGCATTGTAAAATGCATTGTTTCATTTACTGTGTTGTACTGCCTGGACCTGCTTTACCCTGTCTCTATCCTGAATGTAAACATGGTATAAAAAAAGTTCATTTTTTGGTGGTGTGTGTGTCTGTCTGTGTCTGTGTGTAGAAGAATAGAGACATACACTCGGACAAAAAAAACTGTATTAAATCACATCAAACTGAAGCAACCATGTTTCATTTGTGCCCTTCAAAACTGTCATATGAGACGATTTTGAAGTAGTCTGTGGGGAAGGGGAGCATCCACGGGAACCTGGGCTACCACAACTGGCCCACCACACACTGTCATAGGTGATGCTAATAAAAACCACCAACCAAGTACTTACCTTTCAGGGTGGGTCCTGCGAGGCTGTGCACAGGTATCTGGAGTCATTGTTCCAGCAAACTTCCTGTGGCGTCTGTTCTCTTAGGTTATGTGATGTGACCACTTTTGTGCCAGGGCAGTCCATATTTGCTTGGATGGGGTTGTGTAACCCTGGGCATGGACAGAGATGCATATTCCTTAGGAGCCCATGGGGAGGAGAGTGGTAGGGGTTGTGGTGTAACCACACCATGCCCATGATCATCTTGAACAATTAGGGGATTTACATTGTTCTGTTGCACTGTCCCAGGTACATCAGCGTGCTTGTTAAGAGCACCGCCTGAGGGATATCAGCAAGTCCCATGCTTATGTATGCAATGCTTGCTTGCTTGAGGAGAACATTATCCTCGCTACCTTACCTAACCAGATTCAGGCATGTGACATTGAATAATATGGGATGGGATGGGAGACTAATGAATTAGCTTGGTTATAACAAAGAAAAGTGTTAACACTGGTGCAAGTAAGCAATAATGCTTCGACAGGGCGTGTGTCATGCTGGGATAACGTCACACCTCAGGTGGTTGGGCACGAGTGCATCCAGTACATAAGGCATGATGTTATCCTACCATGACACACACCCTGGAGGGCATTATTGCTATGATACAATGACGTGTTGTTATACAGAATTAAAAAAAATAATTTTAAAGATGTTTTATTTGGTGTGGAAAAATATTTTTAAGAGAAGATACAAAAAAACACACTAATGCTAACAATCATCAAGAGGTTCACGGAGAGCTGAGACTAGACCTGTGATGAATCGGATGTACTGGGATAACATCATGGGTCTAGCCCAAGACTGACCAATCAGAGGCCAGCATTCATTCTTGTTATTGTATAATCACATTTTTTTATGTAATCTATGTAAATAAGGGCTCATGCTATGAGGATGCACATGCTGGGATGTTTCCCATACCATCCATGTTTATAGGTATACTAAGGTGGCACAGCCATTTGCTGCACTTCCTTGAAACATGCTTTTTTGCACTCCTCAAGGGAGGGATGGCTAGCTCAAGCAGACATTTCAAGAAGTTCATTATCCACTATAAGGGCTGGACTTGGAAGGGTTTTGTAAGCAGCAAAGGAGGGTGAGAGACTAGTGAGCTATCCACCTGGAGGTTCAGGTGGGGGCAAAAGTAGGTCAAGAATGATTTGAATTGAAGCTGAGGTAAGGTCCTGTTCTTTTGAGAAGGAAGTTAAGTTCCTTACATATTTTCAACTTTACAAGTAAGTCCTCACTCCCAAGACAGAAGAACAAAGAACTGAATACAAAACAGATCTCGGTCAGTTTTT
This sequence comes from Neoceratodus forsteri, assembly GCA_016271365.2. Taxonomy (NCBI): domain Eukaryota; kingdom Metazoa; phylum Chordata; order Ceratodontiformes; family Ceratodontidae; genus Neoceratodus; species Neoceratodus forsteri. The sequence continues at coordinate 322,764,364 of CM057450.1, read as the reverse complement.
CGACTCTGGTCTCAGGAGGAGTTGGGCCGAGAGCAGGCTGCAGTAAAACTGGTGGGGTGGGGAAGAGCTCTGACTTGGCCTGGGCTAGTCCCTCCCAGGAGTTATTCAGCTGTAGTCTTAAATGTTTTTTGGACATTATTTGATGCTGGTTGATTTGTTTGCATTACGCAAGCCACCCGCCCTCTTCACTGTTGTGATACGCGAAAATCAGGATGCTTTTGTTACTTTGCACCCCCTGTAAAAAATAACAAACTACGCCCCTGGCCTGAAGTATATTTGAGGCTTAATGGTAAGCTATAGAGTTCTGTCATTTAGACTTAAAGTCACAGAGAAGGCAAGTTAAACAGGAACTGTCATTGTAAGTATTCCAAATGGTGGCCACTAATGTGCACTGCCCCATAAGGGTGGGTTGAATACCAAGATGGAACCAAGGGGAAAGCATGTTGACAGTTTGTTCTTGTTTTTGCATTTTGATCGATCAACAGGTTATAACAGTGGTGTAAAAGGTATTTTGTCACCTCTTAGGAGAACTCTGAGGGGTCGATGCTGTTGCAGTATTAGCCTTTTTTTGGCCTGTGAGCTTCATAATCTTGGCCATATCCATAAAAAGCACTGGAGGTAATGCTTCTGGCATGGAGCATTTTTGTCATTTTACCACCACTTGCCAGGTTCCCTCCATGAGCTTTCGCGCGAGAAGATCTGCGTTGAGATCTGGAAGAGATATTTGCCATTCCTTTAATAGTGCTGAAGCTTCTAATAGTGAGTTAAATACTTTTGGGCCATCTCCTAAGTAAATTTTGAGTTTGGCTGGAAAGTTTAACTGAGCCTTTAAGCTTTTTTCTCTCCTTAATCTCACTAATCACTTTTCTTACTTTTTGCCGTTCTGCTTGCAAGGTAGGTGAAAAATCTTGGTTGAAAAAAATTGGTGTTTTTCTGCCTCCAAGCTTATCCCTATGCCTCCAAGCTGCTTGCAAAATTGCCTCTTTCATTTGGAAATGAAGCATGCGTATCACCCATGATCTGGGGTGAGCAGTTGGGGAGGAAGGTTTTGGCACTAGTAACTGATATGCTCTGTCAATGTTTAATGGTAGATTCAAGAGTAAGGGGAGTACAGATTGTAGCAGATTTATAATTTATTTATTTATTGAAGTGTTTCACCAGGAAAGTTACACTGAGCAGAAGCTCATCTCATGGTACATCCTGGGGGAAGGGGATTGGGACAACAGACAATATTGCAACATGATACGTACAGCAGCAGCTAGATTAACAGCCATATATAATTAGGTCTATAATAGATACGTTACACCTAATACATACATGTATACTGATACACATATAAAATATACATTTAGCAGATTGTACAGTTTACAAACTACAACATAGTTTCAGAGTTTGGGGGGATAGAAGGAATAGGTGAGGAGGGGGTGGGAAGTAAAGGAGTGAGAGAGCATGTGTGTGTCTCTCTCTACAGTCCCAAGATGGTATGACCTATTCCCCAGTTACGATGATACATTTCAACCCTTGTAACTCTATAAGAGACCTTAGGTATATTCTTATCATTTTACTCAAGCTCAGTAACACCAGCAAGCCCTTCAGAACATCTGTCAGACTGTAGAGTGAAGAAATAAAGTTTCCTGGTGTCACAAAGCCCTCCTCTGCTCCCTCCGGTACCCTGTGGATTCTGAAATTATTCAGGTGTAAAAGGTTTTCTAAATCTTCTAATCTGCTTTGAATTTCTCGATCGCTTTGTAGCAAATAGAGAAGTAGGCGGTCATTAGTTTCTTGTGCATCAGCTATCTCTACCACTTGGGAAGTGTTGTTTGAAACCTTTTTATCAAGGTTCTCTAGATCTTGTCATAAATCTGCTAGTGAGGAAAATACCTTTTACACCACTATTATAACCTGTTGATTGGTCAAAATGCAAAACCAAGAACATAGAATAATTAAAAGGGGATTTTGTTGATTGCTTCTAAGATTTTTTATAATGCTTTTTCCATTTTTGGTTCTGGGCTATCGTCCTCTAGGTCAGGGTCAAGTGAAGAGTCAGAAAGCATTCGGGCTCTTTGTCTGAGGCCTGAAAAGCCCTTGATATCTGCACTCAAGGTCAGTAGTTTCATTTTAGCTAGATTTGTACTAATTTTCTCTCCTTTGCCACAATGATGTTTAGTAGCCATGTTAAGAATGCTGTAGTGTCAAAAATATTCAAATCTGCTAAGGAAGGATGAAGAATTGTGGGGGAGTGTAGCAGTCAGCCCGATAGCTCCCCACTTAGACCTCCACCATGTCAGTGAGATTACCAGAAGTCCCTGAAGATGTCATTCTGACACTGAAGTCAAAACCTCAGCTGATAAGTGATGCTTGGCCAGCTGGTTATGATTATTGTATAATATTATACAATATTGTATAACTAGGATCTGCAGCTTATCCAATAGGTAGGGAAATGGGCAGACTGGGTGGGCCAAGTGGTCCTTATCTGCCGTCAAAATCTATGTTTCTATGTTTCTATATTTGTAAAATAAAAATATAGTATGTGATTAGTCTCACATAAGACAGCCTGTGCTTTGTGCTTCAATGGGTGCTCCCCCCCCAGGTTTCAGTGAAGCTACAGGATATGTAACTGACCAGAGGATGTGAGAATTGGTCTACATCAAGGTGTCAGCAGTGACAAGTGACCTGAAACCAGGAGGTAATTAAAAAGACCAGAGACTTGATTAAAGGTCTCCTGTTTTTTTGTCCGAATTAGAACTGACTCAGCTGCCAGGATATAGGGTCTTGTAACGTTTTGTGATTCCTATAGGAAGAACTTTTGATACCAACATGGTGTTAAAAAGTTGTACAACCCTTTGATATGCCTTGGAAATAGGAACCGCACAAGATCAAAGAGAATATGTTTAATTAAGGAGTCATATTTAGGAAGTGGAATTTTTGCTGATGTGACATTATTTAACATACCTCCTGCTACAAAATCAAGTTTGGAATTTTTAATTCTAAAAAGGAGGAGCTAGATGACTCACCAAGGGGGTGGGGATATGGGGTTGAAATGTATCCTTGTAGCTGGGGAATAGGTCATACCATCTTGGGACTCTAGAGAGAGACACAGTTCTCTAACTTTCAAGGCACTTACAGAGGTAATACATTATATAGAAAAAGTTTAAATGTATTGTGGTAGGAGTTTTTGTTTTGTACTTTGCCCTTGTTCTTTTATGTGATTGTGAGCTCTTTGATATATTGTTCTGTGTTTACATTTTTCATATTTTTATCATCTTTTAGTAAACTCTCTTTTTTTTTCCAAGATACTGCCTGTGTATGTCTTCCAAGTTCTTTTTGCATGTGATGTATACGTGGTTAAGTCTGACAGCTGTTCTGAGGGGCTTGATGGTGTTATTGAGCTTGAGTAAAAAGGTAAGAATATACCTAAGGTCTCTTCTAGAGTTACAAGGGTTCTTTTTGGAAACCTGGCATGGTGCCCCTAGCGAAAGATTGTACCGCAATCCCCAAAGAGGGTATGTATCTGAGCCTGTACATTGGGTACCCTAGCATAAGGTTCACAGTTTGAATGCCCCCAGAACATGAGACTAAAGGTGATTCAGATCAAAAATCAGACAGGAGGGTTACCCTGTCTGTTACCTGTTCACACTCTTGTGCTCGGAGGTTGGCACTGTGGGAGCAGAGGGCCTGACCTGCAGAGTATGTTTGTGACAGATTTGGTCATGCGGTGCTGCGATAAAATTTGGTAACACAAGCTTTAACTGTTCAGTGTGTCAGCTTAATACTGTACAGCTCACTTGCAAAATAAGGCAGTGACTTATTTTTAAAAAGGAAACAGAACTATATAATTTTGCTTACAGTCAAGTTCCTACCTGTTTTATTTTTTTTCAAAGAGCAAGTTAGAGTAGCCACTACCTGAAGCAGTTGTGCAAGGAGAGAGGAGTCCTGCACAAGGGAAGATCCACCAAGCAGAACCTCATGGATGCTCTGATGGTTGCTGATGCCCAGAGTGTCGAGTCATAGACTGTGACTGTAAAGGACCAAACCTTGGGCATGGAGGGACCAGTGCAGTGTCCAGATCTGGTGAGGATGACAGCAGGGCCAGTGCAAGTCAGGGGCCACAGCAGCAGTGGAAGGTCACCAGCATTCTGGAGCCAGAATCAATCAGGCTGCAGATTGAGTTGTGCAGAATGGAGCTGGAATTCCAGAGAAAAGAGAAGCAAGAGCAGCGAGCCAACAGAGAAGAAGACAGAGTGAGAACAGAGAGCTGCAAAGGAGAAGAGGGAGCAAGAACAGTGAGAAGCAGACCATGAACATTGAGAGGTGGACCGTGAAAAGTGTGAGCACCAGAGATCATATGAACTGGAGAAGTTACGACTGCAGCCACTAGCACCAGAGCAGGTAAGTGACTTTGGTTTAACTGGAACTACAGGACTGGGTTACAAATTAAATTCCAAATTGATAGCTGAATTTAAAGAGGGGGAGGATATGGATGCTTTCTGAAATTCTTTTCAAAAAGTTTGTATATGGGAAAATATTCCGAGAGACTCCTGGAGCTTTCAGCCATCCCTGCTACTCACCAGAAAAGCTCAGGATGCATTGGGTCAAATGGATAATGAGGACAGTAATTATTACAGCAATCTTAAAGCTGCACTTTTAAAAAAGTTTGATTTAACTGCAGAAGCATACAGAGCTAAATTCTATAAGTTCAGGAGAAGCCCTGACATGAGCTAGCCACGAAACAACATCAGTGTTTAAAACGTTGGGGGGAAGGAATTGAGGCAAATTTTGTAGATAAAATTGAAAGTGTTATACTGTTAGAACAGTCTTTTTGGGCATGCCCAGCAGAGCTGAAAACCTGGCTGGAGGACCGAGATCCCAAAACAGTGCAAGAGGCTGCTGAATTCTCGGACTGCTATGCCAAGAGCAGACCTACTCTGAGAGTGAATGGGGTGGGTGTGGCAGTGCAGAAAGGGAAAAGCGCACCTTCAGGGCAGCTAAAACCATTATTGCCTCCACCAAAACCAGTTATCCCCAGGTTTCAAAGAAAAGATTTCTCTGAGAAAAGAAATGAATGTTGGGTTTATAAAGAAACTGGGCATATTGCCAAGCAGTGTCCCAAAAGGATGAGCAATATGCAAAATGGGGCTAGGAAAGAAGTGGGTTGTTTGTGTGTCCCAGGAAGCATGCCTGTGATCATGAGGGAACACATGCACTCAGTCATGGTGAATGGTGTACAGACACAAGGGTTAAGGGACACAGGGGCATCCCTGACATTGGTAAAATGGGATCTGGTAGAGCCTGGTCAGCTTATACCCAATAAATTTGTAACTGTACAAGACTTCACTAGGGAGGAGAAAACATTGCCACTCACTAGTGTTCTCCTAGACTGGGGTAAAAGAGGGGGAACTGTGCAACAGGTGGCTGTAGCCAAAACTTTAGCAGTTGACGTCATCCTTGGCAACAATCTCAAACAGGGGATGATGTGTGCAGTTATCAATAGCCAAGCAGCAAGGGAAAATTGTAGTTCCCTGGACCCCACAGAAGCCATTGTGCAAACCACTGGGAGGCTGGTTCCCAGCATGTGTCTCCTATATGGAGACTAATGAAAAGGGGATAGAAATTTCCCCAGTAACAGTTAACCACACAGCTATGGAGGGTTACTCCAAAGAAGGAGGGGTGACCCCTTGTCAGAGGGTTAGGGATGACAGTGATCCTGAGTGCCCTGATGCTAGTGCTAGGGACCCTAGTTTAGAGACTGAAGGGGACCTGTCCCATGCCTTGGAAATGTGTAAGGAGTTTGCAGCTGCTCAGAAAAGTGACCCTAGTCTAGAGAAGCTGAGGGTTTGGGCAGACTCTGATGGCACATAGGGAGGTGACAGTAAACAAAGTTTATTGGGAAAATGAACTGATGTATACTCAGGATGCTAAGACAGAGGGAGGGGTGATAGGCAGGCAGCTTGCCATTCCTCAGGGGTACCGTGAGCAGTTTCTCAAGATTGCTCATGATATTCCCTTTTCTGGTCATCTGCGAATCGTGCGCACTACACAGTGATTGGCCCAGAATTTCTATTGGCCCAACTTCACCCAGCAGGTGAAGGAGTATTGCAGGTCTTGTCACCAGTGCCAAGAAATAGGAAAGGTGGGTAAGAAAACCCAAGCTGCCCTAATTCCATTGCTCATAGTGGAGGAGCCATTCCAGAGGGTGGGAATGGATATTGTGGGGCCTTTAAATACCCCCAGCTCCTCTGGAAAGAGGTTCATCCTGACTGTGGTGGATTATGCCACCCGGTATCCAGAGGCAGTCACCCTATCCTCACTGAGGACAGACAAAGTGGCAGATGCCTTACTTGGGATTTTCTCCCATGTTCGGTTTCTGCAGGATGTTATCACCGATTAAGGGGGGTTCCTTCATGTCGGACCTGATGAAATGTTTGTGGGAGAAGTGTAGGGGTGGTGCAGAGGCACATGACACCTTATCATCCACAAGCCAATGGGCTTGTGGAAAGATTTAACTGTACCCTGAAGTCAATGCTCCAAGAGTTTGCAGAACAGCATGGGAGGGACTGGGAGAAATACCTTCCCCACCTGTTGTTTGCATACAGGGAGCTGCCAAGACCAAGAGTCGACAGGGATTCCCCCTTCAAGCTCTTATATGGATGCTGGGTATGTGGCCCCTAGACTTGATCTGGGAGGACTGGAAAGGCAAGCACGCCATCCAGGGCACTCCTATATTGAATTACATCCTTAGGTTTAGGGAAAGGCTGAAGGAGCTAATGGGGACAGCCCAGAGCAACCTGGCAACTGTCCAACAGAAACAAAAAGTGTGGTATGACCGCAGAGCCAGAGCTCACTCATACATGGTGGGTCAGGAAATCATGGTCCTTATTCCAGTCCGCAAAGACAAGTTGCAGGCTGAGTGGGCAGGACCGTACAAAGTAGTCAGAAAAGTAAATGACGTGAACTATATCATAGAGTTACCTGACAGAAGACATACAGAAAGAATGTACCATATCAACATGATGAAGCCATATGCTAATAGGGCTGACATGGTGTTTGCAGTATGTAGTCCTGAGGAGGGGATGGATGAAGGAGACCCCCTTCTGGACTAGTTGGAAGAAAGCAAGTGGAAGTCCTCTGTCAAGGCAGTTAAATTGTCACCCCAGCTGGTCTTGGACAAGATCCAGGAAGTAAGGGAGGTTTTAGCAAACTTTGCCCCACTGTTTAGCGCCAAACCTGGACTAACCCACTTAGCGACACCCAACGTGGAGACAGGGACACAGACGCCCATATGGCGGACAGCATATCGGGTGTCAGAGGCTGTCCAAAAGGACATTAGGAGGGAGGTGGAGGAAATGCTGGATTTAGGAGTAATCCAGAGATCCCACAGCCGCTAGGCCTCACCCGTAGTCCTTGTGCCCAAGCCAGATGGCTCCACTCATTTCTGTGTGGACTATCATGGACTGAATGCAGTCACGAAGTCAGACACCCACTTGATGCCACAGACAGATGAACTCCTGGACAAGTTGGGAGAGGTGACATACCTTATGACTATTGACCTAACAAAGGGATATTGACAGGTAGAGTTAACTGATAGAGCTAGGGAGAGGTCAGCCTTCATCACTCCGATAGGCTTATCTGAATTTAAAGTAATGCCTTTTGGAATGAAGAATGCCCCGGCCACTCTCTAAGGGTTGGTGAACCAGATGTTAAATGGTGCTGAGGAGCACGCCGTGGTGTACCTGGGTGACATTGCCATCTTTAGTGCCAGCTGGGAGGAACACCTGTCCCACCTTAGGGAAGTGCTGGGCAGAATACAGAAGGCTGGGCTCACTGTCAAAGCTGAGAAGTGCCAGGTTGCCATGGCTGAAGTGGCATACCTCGGGCATGTTGTAGGCTGGGACAGCTCCATCCTAACCAAGTAAAAATAGAGGTGATCAAGGCATGGCCCAGACCAAAAATGCAGAAGCAGGTCAGGAGTTTTCTAGGGACAGCAGGGTACTATAGGAAATCTGTACCCAATTACAGTGCTCTGGCTGCTCCCCTATCTGACCTGGTAAAGAAAAAGATGCCTAAGAAAATTACCTGAGAGCCAGCCTGTGAAAAATCCTTTTCCAGGCTGAAGTAGGCACTGTGCAGTGCTTCTGTATTGGCAAGTCCTGACTATAGCAGACCCTTTATAGTCCAGACTGTCACCTCAGACGTGGGCATTGGGGCAGTACTGAGTCAGACATCCAACCAAGGGAAAGATCACCCTGTAATGTACATGAGTAAAAAGTTACTTCCCAGGGAGCAGACTTACATCACTGTGAAAAAAGAGTGTCTTGCCACAGTGTGGGCCCTAAAGAAGTTATAGCCATACTTATATAGGCAACATTGTGAGGTACAAATGGACCACAACCCCCTGGTTTGGCTGACACAAATGGGAAAAAGTAATGGTAGACTATTAAGATGGAGTCTTGCCTTGCAAGAGTATGACATGATGATCTTACATAGGACTGGAGCGATCAATCAAAACGCAGATGGCTTATCACGTCTCTATGGGGATTGAACTGACTTGGGAAGCTTATCCCATGCAGGGGATAGAGCCCCCAAATTCAGTCTAGGTGGGGAGGAGTGTGACGCTTGGCCAGCTGGCTATGATTATTGTATGATATTTGTAATATAAAAATATGGTATGGGATTAGTCTCACATAAAACATCCTGTGCTTTGTGCTTCTATGTGCCCCCCCAAGTTTCAGTGAAGCTACAGGATATGTAACCGATCAGAGGATGTGAGAATTGGTGTACATCAAGGTGTCAGGAGTGACAAGTGACCTGAAACCAGGAGGTAACTAAAAAGACCAGAGACCTGACTAAAGGTCTCCTGTTTTTTTTTTTCCTGTCTTAATTAGAATTGACCCAGTGGCCAAGATATAGGGCTCATAAAGTTTTATGATTCCTATAGGAAGAATATTTGATACCAACATGGTGTTAAAAGTTGTAAAACCCTTTGATATGCCTTGGGAATAGGAACCACACACGATCAAAGAGAAAATGTTTAATTGAGTCATATTTAGGAAGTGGAATTTTTGCTGATGTGATATTATTTAACATACCTCCTGCTACAAAATCATGTTTGGAATTTTTAATTCTAAAAAGGAGGAGCTAGATGACTCACCAAGGGGATGGGGAGATGGGGTTGAAATGTATACTTGTAACTAGGGAATAGGTCATACCATCTTAGGATTCTAGAGAGAGACACTGTTCTCTAACTTTTAGAGCACTTACAGATGTAATACATTAGCTAGAAAAAGTCTAAATGTATTTTGGTAGGAGTTTTGGTTTTTTACTTTGTCCTTGTTCTTTTATGTGATTGTGAGCTCTTTAATATATTCTGGGCCAGATATTCAATAGGGTTGCGCCATGCGCAACAGGGTTGTGCATGCTCAAGTCCTAAATTGCGCCATTCTGCGATATTCAGCAGGAGGCAGTTGCGCCACTGAAAACAGGCTGAGCAACAGCTCAATGCAAATGATTGCATGCTCAACTGGAGGGGGAGGAACCATGCATAAACTGCACAGCCCGATATTCAGCCAGGCTGTGCAGAGTTGTGCAGGCACAACCTCCAACCTGCACCTACAGGACTTTGAGCCAAAAAAAAAAGGCTTAAGTCGAGGGCCACCCACAGGTGAGCTGCTGTATTGCAGGGCACAACACAGCAGCTGCCACCTGTGGCTGGCCTCCAACTCAGTCCCTGTACCCCTCTCCGCAGCCCGATCGTGGGCATAGTGTACTCCCCCCCCCACTAGCCCGATCGCGAGCATCAATGTGAGCCCCCCCATTCACATCCCTGGTGGTCCAGTGGACCCGAAATACCGATCGCAGGCAGAAAGTAAATGGAACCCCACGAACATCTCCCTTGTGCCCGATCGTGGGCAAGTAAATGGAACCCCTCCGAACATCTCCCTTGCCCGATCATGGGCAGAAAGTGCACGGAACCCCGCACATCTCCCTTCTGCCCGATTGCGGGCAGTAAGTAAGTGAAACCCGATTCATTCACAAATCTGGACTGTCATATGCGGTATGGGCTGCATGCCCGTTGGCTCTTGCTCTGCACCAATGGGGTGCAGCCCTACCAACTGATCAGTCGCAGCGGCGGGTGCAGGGCGTAGGATGCTGCCGACCGCCGGCTGCCGGGGAGCGGGTGGACACTAGCCACCAGGGAGATGTTTTGGGGAGGTTCAATTACTTGCTGCCCGCGTGGGCATTTCGTCCACTGGACCACCAGGGAGAGATGTTGGGTGGGGGGTTCAGTTTACTTTCTACCCACAATCGGGCATTTCGGTCCACTGGACCACCAAGGAGATGTTCGGAGTGGGGGGGGTTTCAATTTACTTACTGCCCGCGATTGGGCATTTCGGTCCACTGGACCACCAGGGATGTGAACGGGAGGGGGGGAGTTATTAAACATACCGCCCGCGATCGGGCATTTCGTCCACTGACCACCAGGGATATGTACAACGGGAGGAGGTGGGGAGCTACATTGCCGTTCGCTGATCGGGCTGCAGGGTCGCCGGTCCCCCGACGGCCGCTGCCTGGCAGGGCGCCAGGCGCAGTCCGGGATTGGCGCACCTACATGCTAATGGCATGCAAATGGGGCTATAATCAGATGCAAATGGCCCCCGCGCTTGCATGAATTATGGCCCCATTTGCATGTCACCTTTTGAATATCGGATTTTGGCACATGGTAACGATACTTGCGCCACCGCAAGTTGAATGCTCCACTCTGACAACTTGCGGTGGTGCAAGTTCCACTGCACCATGCACAGTGGCTGTGGCTGGGGGGTGATATTCAAAGGAGTTGCTCAATAGCGCAACTCCTTTGAATATTGCCCCGGCCACACCCCAGCGCAACTATTTTGCGCAGCGCAAGGGCTTGCGCCTCAGAATGGTGCAGTTTGAATATCCAGCCCACTGTGTTTACATTTTTCATATTTTTATCATCTTTTAGTAAACTTTCTTTTTTTCAAGATACTGTCTGGGTGTGTCTTCCAAGTTCTTTTTGCATGTGATATATATGTGGTTAAGTCTGACAGCTGTTCTGAAGGCCTTGATGGTGTTACTGAGTTTGAGTAAAAAGGTAAGAATATACCTAGGGTCTCTTACAGAGTTACAATGATTTATTTTGGATGCCTGGCTTGGAGCCCCTGGTGAAAGATTGTACTGCAATCCCCAAAGAGGGTACGTATCTGAGCCTGTACATTAGGTATGCTAGCATAAGGTTCACAGTTTGAATCCACCCAGACCTTGAGACTAAAGGTGATTCGGACCAAAAATCAGACAGGAGGGTTACCCTGTCTGTTACCTGTTCACACTCTTGCACTCGGAGGTTGGCACTGTGGGAGCAGAGGGCCTGACCTACGCAGTGCATTTGTGACAATCTGGTGCACTGCAAGCACAGACATATGAGTGACTGATAGCCACACTTTTTGAACTTGATTCTTTTTTAGCTGCTAGTTACTCTAGCACTCTTTGGAAAAGATAAAATGAACCACTATGAACTGTGTATGTGTATGATTATTTGGCACTGTTGGAAAGCACTTTGTAGCAAGATTTCATGAGCTGACATGTTTTTTTACAACGGATTTCTTTTTCTGTCCTAACAATAGGCTCACATAACAACTCAGTATACCCTGAGGCCAAAAGTGTTGTCATTTGGAAATTTCTGGCTTGACCTGTACTGTTGAGTCATTTTACATTACCAGTGTGTCTTGGATTTAAATATTAGGATTCTCTAAATCTACAAAGGGTTAGTGACTTTTTAGCATTATTAATATTATTCCTGAATGCCTTTGGTTCAGGTTGCTGCTGTGCAGTTTTGTTTTGGCTTTTATCATGTACTCTAGAAATGTAATTTCTTTAAGAATAGTTTTACAAATAAAATATTTGAAAAGGTACGCTTACACAGATGTGTAGCCAGTTTGCTGACAGCTATTTGTTAGAGTCTCTTGTAGTGCTGTAACAAAAATCAGCCCCTAGGTGCTGCATACTGAACTCTTCAATTCACCCAGATGTTCTGCAGTTGTGTTATGGTTCTGGTCTCTCTTAGCTATTTAATCCACTTCGACAATCGAAAGCAGCAAATGGGGATGCTTTTTGAAACATGCAGGACAAGGGATGGGCATCTAGTATCCATGGCTGATTGTAGCCCCTCAGATAGTACCATTTAAGTTCAATAAGCCAGATACTTTAATCACCAGTTCTTTCCTACCCACTGCCACCTTTTGAACACATGGAGAGAATAACTGGTCCAGGCTGCAACTGCTTGACTCAAGATAGTTCCTAAATGGGCTTAATTGGAGCATATAACTTGAGTGGATAGAAACTCTCCTATCTGATTTTTTTTTTTTTAACTTGAAATGGAACTACTGCATCTACAACTGATGGATAATGACAGTATTTGGTGGATGTTATGTATAACACAGAACCCACTTTGAGGCCATCTCTACTACAGATGTATACTTGATGGAGACAGCTATGAGCCACTGAAACTAGTAAGCACCTGTGCTGGCATGATATAGCATGTACTGGCAATGGCCTCTCCTGTAATATTCAAGACAGAGTCATCCAAACCCTGCAGCTCTAGCCCCTTAGTCTTTGATTAGAGAGAGAAAGGCACAGTTTGCCTTGTGACACAGTGGCTGTGCCTCACAATACCAGATATGAGAAAAGAATTTAGTATCAGGGCTAGCACATTTGCTGCTTATTATATTTACTCTGTAAAGAGAGACTATTAGGGCATGGAATATAGGGACTGCCTACTGACCTGCTGTTGAGCAGAGGGAGTATGATGTTAGATGTAGTTACTGGTGGCTAGATTGTAACCACAAGATAGACTGACAGGCCCCTGTCTGTCTGAAGCCTTACTACCCCAATCCCTAGAATTACACTATTCTCTGTTGAGTGACTGACCACTGTGCAAGTGTATGTTGTGCATTGGTTATTAGCTGGCATTTTTATGTTTGCTTGCACGCATGTGCAAGAAACTTAGTGCCATCATCGGAGATTTCGGAGAGGTGTGTCACCTCCTCCTCCAATTCAGTCAGTATGTTGGCAGGCGCGGCTCCTGTAAGCCAATGCATGCTGGAGCTGTCTATGACAAGCTCCAAAATGCAGTGGCATCACAGTTCAAAGGGGAGCTGCGGCAAGTGAGCAGCGATAAGATATCGCCTGCTCATGCCGCCAACTCCCCACCACACACACGCCCACGCGGCGTATGTACTTCCTGCCGCACATGCTGTATACCCGGCCAGGTGCCCAATCCCGTTGGATGTGCTATGTTCCCCTGCCCCCCAAAGCCTTCCAAAATTCCACGCTGGGTGCCCACCCCAGCATGGCAATAATGATATAGCGGCGGGGGTGGCCAATCCCTGTACGGCTCCGGTCCTCCACCCCCGAGTAGTGAAGTGCCGCGGCTGGGGAGCCCACCCCAGTGTGGCAATCAATACTCAGGCTGATGGGGGTGCCCAATCCCGTCGGCTGAACATCCCCCAACCATCCTTGTGCCACGCTGGAAGCCCACCCCAGTGTGGCAAACATCCCGTGTCATCCTTTTCCTTTTTTTAACCTGTAAAGAAAAAACGGTCCCATGTAGTCTCGCTGGCCCCGCTCCCACAACCTGCACCCACCCACTGCGCACCCTCGCACCTGCCTCCCACCCCACCCCTTACCACCTCGGACCTCGGCACGATCTTATCTTGGTGGACTGGGAACACGTCTGCACTCTTCAAAGCCGACGCGAACTGAGAAATGCCGTAAGCTGTATAATGGGCTAGATAGGGTGTTTCAACTTGTTGCATATCGCAGGCATTTTTGAATTTTTCACCAAATTTTCAACATGTGGTTTTGGGACCCTTCTCATGAATGATGTCACTGTCATGGCGTTATTCAGGCCGAAGGAGTGATTCAGATCACTGTGCAGTCATTGCGTGAAATCGCCCTTGAACCTGAATAACACCATGACAGTATTTATCGTGATGAAAGGTCCATATGATAATTGATATAAAGTTCAAAAATGAATGTTTCTGGCCGTGCATTGTGCAGTTCCTCGCAGGCTCGTAAGTTTTGCGAATTTTCAATATTTTCACTCCAGATTTTCAACATTGCCATTTTACCACACCTTCTTATGAGTAGTACAGCTGTCATGTTTCACATCACACCCAAAATGTGTTTCCGCCCATGTAGCGCACAATGGCGGATCGGTGTATGAAATCAATGTCGGGACAATTTAAGAAAATCACAGTGACACTGTTCATGAGCAGAGGTCTTAAAATGGCTATGCTGAAAATTTGGTGAAAAATTCCTAAAATGACTGTGTTATGGCGTGCGTTCGCGCCAGTTCCTCCATGCGCTAAGTAGATCATAAAATTTTCAATATTTTCACTCCAGATTTTCAACATTGCCATTTTACCACACCTTCTTAAGGCAGTACAGCTGCCATTTTCACATCACCAACAAGCTCTGCCTGTATGTAGCGCTACAATGGCAGTCAAGTGTCAAATCAATGTACGAGACAAATTAAGAAAATCACAGCAACACTGTTCATGAGCAGAGGTCTTAAAATGGCTATGCTGAAAATTTGGTGAAAAATTCTAAAAATGACTGTTTTTCGACGTCGTTGCACAGTTCCTATGCATGCTTCGTAAGTTTGCAAATTTAATATTTTCTCCAGATTTTAAACATTGCCATTTATTACACTTCCTTATGAACAGTACAGCTGCAATTTTTCATATTTACGCCAAAATGTGTTTTGCACATGTAGCGCACAATAATGGTGCTGTTGGTGTCGCGAAAGCAATGTTTTAGGACAGATTAAGAAAATCACAGTTACACTATTCATGAGCAGAGGTCTTAAAATGGCTATTTTGAAAATTTGGTGACAAAAGTCCATAAAATGACTGTGTTATGAGTGAGCATTGTGCAGTTTCCACGCACCCTCGTTAGTTCATGACTTTGTAATATTTTCAGTCAGATTTTCACCAGTGGCATTTTCCACACTTCCTCATGAACAGTACAGCTGTCATTTTCACAACATGGCTGAAGTGTGTTTTCACACTTTCAGCACAGAGATGCATGGTCGCTGTGGGAAATCATTGTTCGGCACAGATAAAGAAAATCACAGTGACACTGTTCATGATCGGAGGCACCAAAATGCCTGAGTTGACAATCTGCTGTAAAAATCCCAACCTAATTATATTACAGGTGCGCGTTGCACAGTTTCTATGTACGCTCGTGACTTCATCATTTTTTTAAATATTTTTACTACAGATTTGCAACATTGCCATTTTTTACACCTCCCCATGAACAGTACAGCTGTCATTTTTTACATCCTGTTCGGAATGTTTTTGCACCTGTGGTGCTGAATGCCGTAGTCACTGTGCATAAGCAGCTTTCGGCTAACAAACTGATATTCCCCCTGTTCATGAGTTGGGGTCACAAAAAAAAATGTTGAAAATTTGGAGTGAAAATACCAATGAATGCCTGAGGTATTAGGGTTTCCAACCATAACGCCCAACCCTGTAGAGAATGACAGGCATCAGGGTGTGACTTGAGATTCTTGCCTGTGATGCTCATACCATTCCACACCCTGCAGTCAGTGAGAGGCATCGAGGTATGCCTTGGACTCTTACCCCAAACTTCCTCCATTCTCTATATTGCACCCATCTCACCATATTTCCTAATGAAATAGAGTGCGCATAAGGCCAAAGACCCCAAGGAACACTGTGACACTTGTCAGTGTCTGCAGGGTGGGGTGTGGTGAAATAGCGTGGCCGTTATGCCTGATGACCCAAACACACACCCCAATGCCTGTCACTCTCTGCAGGGTGGTGGTGGTGTTGGCTTCAGTTCAATACTTCACTGCCATTCCTATTACGCAGCTCTGTAACTTCTACACTACCACTGCCAATGCCAGCAAGCAAACATTCGGCATTGACAAATGCTTGTTAAGTATTGAGTGAGTAAGCATTATCTTGTTATGAACTGGACCCATGTATATAGTGTATATGTAATAGATAACCCACACTAGGGTGTGCGGTCGCTCTATAATATACGCACACCTTGGTGTGCATTGTGACGCACGAGCCCGCAGGCCGAGTGCATCAACCACCCAGGCGTGTGTATATGTCGAGCGCAATGCACACCCTAGAGTGGGTTATCTATCTTAGAAAATGGCAAAATTGTTTTGGGGAGGTGAAGCGCAGGTGTGCGGTCGTGGTCTAATATATGCATGGTCATATAATGTGTTTCAACCAATCAGCAGAGATAATTTTTCCTATCCATTTTATAAATATATTGAGATATATATATATATATATATATATATATATATATATATATATACACACACACACACACACACACACACATATTGCAAAAAACTCCATTAATGCATTAGTTAGGGTTTGGGAAGCAGTATAGCGCAGTGGTTTAAGGCTCTGAGCTGCAAATCTGGTGACATCCAGCAGACCAGACCTGGGTTTGAATCCCACAGCTACCACTTGCATACTGTGTGATCCTGAGCAAGTCACTTATCTTCCCTGTGCTCCCAGGTCACACCTGTAAAAAAGCTTTCAGCTTAGTGTGCTACTCCTGGTTAAACAACTAAAAAAAGAAAGCACAGTGACAAAAGTTTGGAAATTTGATGTTAGGGTGCCCACCCCTACCACCCCTCTACCATCCACACACCGACAGGCATCAGGGTGTGCCATAGGGTTGTCAGGCCTAACTCTCATCCCATTCCATGTGTAAACAAGCTAATGTGCTACAGCATAGTAGAATGGGGTGAGAGTTAGGCCTAGTGATCCCATGGTATGAACTGATGCCTGTTGGCGAGTGGACGGTGGGGTGGGGTGGTAGGGATGGGCACCCTAACATTGAATTTCCAAACTTTTGTTGCTGTGCTATCAACCCTAACTGATGCATTAATGGAGTTTTTTGCAATGAATTTCCCTTCTTTTTTGAGATAGTATAATAGTATCATAATTTTACTGTGGGAGCGCAGGGTCCCTTGGACCATGTGCTCCAATCTCGCAAAGTTATGCATGTGCATAGAATAAATTCAACGGACACACATAACTCAGGCAGTTGCAAGAATTTTTTATCCAGTTTTCAACATGGCCTTCTGGGGACCCCACTTCATGAACAATGGCACTGTTATTTCGTTAATCTGTCCTGGAAGTTGAGTTTGCACAGCAACCGCACCATTCTGCACCACAGGTGTGAAAACATGTTTCAGGCAGGATGTTACAAATGACAGCTGTATTATGTTCATGAGGAGGTGTGAAAAATTGTAATGTTGAAAATCTGGAGGTAAAATATGAAAAACTGGGAAAGTTATGAGCATGCATAGAAACTGCACAACGCATACTCATAACGTATCCATTTTTTGGAAGCTTTTAACCAGATTTTCAGCATGGGCTTTTTGGGACCTCCCCCCATAAACATTGGCACTGTGATTACATTAATCCATCCCGAAAGTTGATTTCGCACAGCAACTGTGCTATTCTGTGCCACAGGTGCAAAAACACATTTTGGGCAGGATGTAAGAAATGACAGCTGTACTGTTCATGGGGAGGTGTAAAATATGGCAATGTAGAAAATCTGGACTGAAAATATAAAAAATTGGCAAAGTTATGAGCGTGCGTCGAAACTGCACAACGTACGCTCGCAACATCGTCATTTTTTGGAATTTCTGCACCAAATTTTCAACATGGGCTTTTTGGCATCCCACCTCGTGAACACTGGCACTGTCATTTTGTTAATTGGTCCCAAAAGGTGATTCCACACAGTGACTGCAAAATCATCTTTCGGGTCCATTTAACGAGATGACAGTGACAATCTTCATGAGGTGGGGTTCCAAGAACCCTATATTGAAAATTTGGTGTCAGAATTCCTAAAAATGGCAGAGATATCAAATTAAGTTGAAACCCTTATTGACAGCCATTATACAGATCTTACCTTGATTCTTCAGTTTGTGGTTTGCCTTTGAAGAGTGCAGCTGTGTCCCAGTCCAGAGAAGATGACAGTGCCTGTCCTCTAGAAGTAAGCATGGGGTAAGGAGGTGGGTGTGGGGAGGTGGGTGTGCAGAAGGAGGGTGGGAATGGGGGAGAAGGACAGGAAAGACGACGAGGAACCATTTTCTTCTTTTCAGGTATATAAAAAAAGGACATTGAGGGACTGTTTTCTTTTTTAACAGTTGTTTTAAATAATATTTTACATTTTGGAACACTGTGAGTGGGCTACCCAGTGTCTCTGAATTCTGTACGGAGGAAGGGGTACAAATGCCGACACAGGGATTGGGCACCCTGATGTCGGCAAATAAAAAATAACAGTGGGCTGGCATGTCAGAACCAGCAACGGAGGGCAGAGGGTGATACATGGCACAGAGGGATGGAGTGGGATGGCTTCTGCTTCGATGGAGATGGGGCCACAGTCAACAGAGGGGGGGGTTGGACATTGCACAGAGGGAAGTGGCGGGAGGGCTTTTCATTGAGGAATGGAGATACCAGGAGCAGTGAGTGGAAGGTGGAATGGCACACAGAGGGAGGGAGCGGTAGGGCTGTTTGTAAAAAAAAAAAAATAAAATAAGATAGAAAAACAATTATGTCTTGGCCCCTTTGGAGGCAGTTAAAGGATAAAAATATCCTTTATTTAGGTAAACACCAACAGGTGTTTACCTAAACAGGGGCTGAGGAAGATGATCCTGTATTTAGTTTGTAAAAATAATGGTCAGGAAAGGTTTTGACCTCAAATCATGTCATTGGGCCGCATGTCGCAAATTTGCAAAAATTTAGCAAAAGAACATTCGCAAATTTGTGACACTTCTAACGGCCGAAGTGCAAAACCATATTTCCGGCCATTATTTTTAAAATCTGATGGCAGGATCATGTATCTCGGCCCCCGATTAGGTAAACATAACTGTTGGTGTTAACCTAGTTTTAAATCACAGCCCTTTTTCTCCACCACTAACAGAGAACAAGATGGCTGCAGCACAACAGAGAAAGGGCCATATGTGACAGTGAAATGTACTGGCAGCAGCTTTCGAGAGACACATATATTTTTTTCCCACTGACTATAATGGGAAACTTATTTTTTGAATAACTTTTGAATGGTTTAGTATTTTTTCACCAGATCTTCAAAAGGCACATCAGTGACCCCAACTGCATCTTCCCTGAAGATTTCAGGTGAAACTGACAAATTGTGTGGGTTGTAGCCATGAGCAAAGAAACACAAAAAAAAACCCATTTGTTTTCTTTTTTGGGTGCTCTGCAGTTCCGCAACCACTCACCTGACCATAACGTAACTTACCAGATCCAGATATCTATGGTACCAGACTACACATGCAAAATTTCAGGCAAATCCATCATACAGTGCCAAAGTTTGGGGTTCAACATAGAAGTGGCCGGCCAACTGTAACTATACTGGCACTACTATGCCAGTATAATAAATAAATATACAGTATGTATAGATATGGATATATATAGTTAGTTAGTCAAAACCTTTATTTTTATACAGGAATTCAGATGGAGAAACATCACATCATTAGGACAAAGTCCTATTTTCAAGATGGTCCTGTTAGGTGCAATTACTCATAAATTATAACAACGAAACAACATATATATATATGTATGTATGTATGTATGTGTGTGTGTGTGTGTGTATATATATATATATATATATATATATATATATATATATATATACACACATACTGTATATATATGTATGTATATAGATAATATATACACATATATATTCATTGCAAAAACTCTGTTAATGGATCAGTTAGGGTTGATTCCACACCACCAAAGTCTGAAAATATGAGAGTTAAGGTTACCAACCTAACACCCTCCCTGCCCCCCAACCCACTCTCCACAGACCAACAGGCGATGGGGTGTGCCTTGGGTCATTGGGCCTAACTCTCACCCCATTCTCCTATATTGTACTGTCTCAGCTTGTTTACACATGGAATGGGTTAAGAGTTAGGCCTAATGATCCTAAGGCACACCCTGTTGCCTGTTGGTCTATGGAGGGTGGGGTGGTGGGTGTTAGGGGTTGGTAACTCTAACCTCAAATTTCCAGACTTTTGTTGGTGTTTTTTAAATGTCCCTTCTTTTTGAGAAAGTGAAATGTTACTTATATGGTAATCCACAGGTGGAAGCGCAGGCCCTCTGGGCCCTGTGCTCCCACCCACCCATGACTGTAGAGGCATAGCAAAAGAGGGCCCAGTGCTCCCAGTTTAGCATAGATAGTATACATAGGTGGGAGCATGGGCTCTCTGGGCCCTGTGCTCCCACCTACATATAAGTACGGACACAGCACAGGCCTAGAGGCATTCCAAGTAACCCTTGTAATGCATATTTGGCAATATCTCAGTAACCATAGCAACTGCAGAAAACATTCTTTCGCTGTTGTATTCATGACCTAGCCACCTCCATGCGTGCTTAGTACACTGTGCTTAGTGAAAAATCTGTATCTCAAACCGTTTTTGAGATATAGTCGCCAAAAGGCAGTGCAGCCACTTCAATGTTATCCTATGGGAAAATTTACAACTTCAGACTGCTGTAACTCTGGAACCATTGTAAATTATTTCACCAAACCAGCAAAAGGCACATCTGTGGAGCAAGGACTTGCCTCCCTGCAAATTTCAGCCTACAAGTCCTAACCCCGTGGCTTGTATGAAGTGGCAAAGAAAGTGGTGTTTTGGTGAGTTGAATTGCAGAACTTTTGTGGAACTCAAACAGGACAACCCTGAAAATAGGTTTTGCCTAGTGTTTTATCCTGGTGAAATAAAACTAAACTAAACTAAACTTCCTGAACATCTCATTGGTTTACATGGGGGAACTTTCGAGGAAATACCATGGAACTTGCATGAAAGTTTCACCATTGTATGTAGATGTGGGGCTTTCGTGCAAGCATACGTGGATCTTTCGCGAAAGTCCATGGAACTAGCATGAAAGTTCAGTGGCTAAGATGGCATAAAAACTTTAAAACCATATTTCTGGGCATTCTGGTAAAAAATCTAATGCCAGGGTTGTGTTCCTAGGACGCTGTTTAGGTAAACCCAAGTGTTGGTATTTACCTAGGGGCAGTATTTTTTGAATTACATTTTTTGTGCCTCACTAACTGAAAACAAGGTGGTGGCAGTATGAAATAAGAAGCCCAAGCATGACACTAAAAAGTGCTTTTGCAAAGGTTCAAAGTACTTCCGAGGGGTACATACAGTATATTTTCTTCCCATAGGCTATAATGGGAAAAATGAAACTCTAATAACTTTTGAACCGATTAATATTTTTTCACCAAACCTTCAAAAGGCTCTTCCCTGGCCCACTCCCCATACACCCTGAAAATCTCAGACCAGACAGACAAACCATTCGGGCTATAGAGACGAGCAAAGAATTTATCAAAAATGGCCAAAAAAAGTGTTGTTTTGCACTTTGTTTGTCACTATGCAAGTCCACAACCGCACATCTGACCAGATGGAAACTTGCCAGATACAGAGATCTATGGTAGCAGATGGTGCATGCAAACGTTCAGGCATATCAGTCAAATGGTTGCAAAGTTATTAAAGTGCAAAAATTTGGGCTTAACATAGATGTGGCTGTGCAACGCTATAGTTGCACTACCATGCAGCTATAATATATTCATTGCAAAAAACTTTATTAATGAATCAGTTAGGGTTGACAGCAGAGTGGCAAAATTTGAAATTCGATGTTAGGGTTATCAACCTCTACCACCACCCCCCATGCTCCCCACCCTCCACACACCAACAGATGGTGTGTGCCATGGAGTAAACAAGCTGACATACTACAGCATAGGAGAATGGGGTGAGAGTTAGGCCTGATGTCCCCAAGGCACACCCCGACATCTGTTGGTGTGTGGAAGGTGGTGGGGTGGTAGGGGTTGGTAACCCTAACATCGAATTTCCAAACTTTTGTCACTGTGCTATCAACCCTAACTGATGCATTAAGGAAGTTTTTTGCAATGAATTTCCCTTCTTTTTGAGAACGTGTAATGTAACTGGTATGTGGTTGTAGGAGCGAGGGCCCTCCAGGCCCTGCGGTCCCTTCATGTTGCCCATTTTTTGCCAAATGGTCTGGGCCCTATGCTCCCACTTACTCATATGTACTGAGCTGTACAGAAGCCCTATAGTACTGAAAAGGAACCCTTGTAACACTTATTTGGCAATATCTTAGTAACCATAGAAACTATGAAAAAAATTCCACTGCAGTTGTAATCATGACTTTGAAACCTCCAAGTGTGCGTAGTCCACCTAAAAAGTGGACTAAGCTGCTGGGAGTAAAAGATCCATATCTCAAATTGTTTTCGAGATATGTTCACCAAAAGTTGCCACGGGCGCTGCAATGTTAGCCTATGGGACATTTCTTAACTTTGGAGCACTGTAACTTTAAAACCATTTTTAATTTTTTTACCAAACCACCAAAAGGCACATCTGTGGGGTTTGACCCCTGCAAATTTCATCCCAAAAGCCCCAACATTTTAGGTGCAGTGGTGTGGCAAAGAAATGTTATTTTTTGGTGTAGTAGTGTTGCAAATTGCGGCAGTACAGGTGCAAAAGTGCTGTGATTTGCGAAAGTGTCACATCTGTACTTTCATGATTTGTGGCACTACTGGGGACCCAATCTTGAAAAAGGCATTTCTTGGGGTTCTAGAAAAAATCTGATGGCACCATTGTATTCCTTAGGCCCCAATTAGGTAAACACAACTGGTAGTGTTAGGACAGTACAATTTGAGTTCTAGCTGTTTTTCTCCACTGCTAACTGAAACAAGATGGTGGCAGCATGACACTACTGAGGGGATTTGCGACAGTAAAATGTGCTGTCGCGACAATAATGGGTTCTTTTGAGAGGCACATATATTTTTTCCTCTTAGCTATAATGGGAAAATTTAAATTTGAATAACTTTTGAACAGATTAATATTTTTTCACCAGATCTTCAAAAGGCACATCAATTACCCAGACTGCAACTTCCCTGGAGATTACAGACCAGGCAGACAAAGCATTTGGACTGTAGCCCCAAGCAAAGAAATGCAAAAAAAATAGTTTTTGCACATTTTGTGGCACTCCGCAGCTCCACAATGGCTCTTCCAACCATAACACAACTTGCCAGATCCAGAGATCTATGGTGCCATTCCATGCATGCAAACTTTCAGACAAATCTGTTGTACGGTTGCAAAGTTATTAAAGAGCACAATTTTGGGTTTGACATAGAAGTGGCCGGTTTACACGAGGTCCCTGCACCCTAATTTGTACCCCAGAGGTACACTGCAGACAGCTAGCATTTAGGTATATGTTATACTAACATACAGGGCTAAGGGCATCTATCATATAAGAGTAGATGTCAGGATATGTATGCATATGATTGCTATATGCTTAACTTTCTAATATACACACGTATTTCTTGCTTACAAGATGCTGGGACACCTGTGTCTTTGTAGTGTTATGACGTATGAGTCGGCATTCCATCTTCTGATGATTTGTATTACTACACGGCTATGTACAAACTGTACTTCTTTGTTTCCACAAAGTGATGACTATAACAAAATTGTATAGTGTTATCTCGGACTGAGGAGCCACCTCTAATTTAGCCTATAGGGCTCATCTCTGTAACTAGAAATGTTTCTATCTTACAGTAACCATGGTAATTATCTTAGGTATATAATGTAAGCCATTACATCTTCTACCTCGGGGACCCCAGGAGACATGGAGATTCCTTGAGGTATAGGGAATGCTTAGCACTGGCTCCCAGTTCCTTTTGGTAAGAACTGTTTAGGGCAACTGTGATTTTCCTTTTGGTAGTAATAAACAAACTTGATTACTCTTATGCAATGTGTTTGTGATTCCTTGCATTCCCATTATTGCCAAGAACCTGAGAATGAGGTTTAGATCTCCTGACAATTGGCGACCACGTGCAGGCAATATTTGTCATCTGCAAAGTTCTCAATTATTGCTGCAACTTTCCCTTCCCAACGGGGACAGTAGATGTGCATTCCTGCATCACCTCTCCCATTTTTCACCCACTTTGTAATCACTTGCAAAGTCTGGCTGCTTACTGGATGTGGTTGATGCCAACTCACCTTACCCCATGGCAGTTTTGAATTGTAAGCTTACAGGTGCACAGTAGCCAGCCTGTGAACTAATGCACCTGCTGTGGATTGATACACGGCATGACACCTTTTCACAGTGTGATTTTTTGTTCCCTCCCACACAGTGTCCACCGTATCAAATATCTGCACAGACCTGAGACTCGATGTCTCAAGCTTCCTTGCCTCCCATGGAGAATGGGCGGACTTCATGCGGGACGCCAGTCAATTCGAAAACCCCGTACTGGGAATTTCAACCCAGTACTCAGAGATGAGGCCAACAGCCAGAAAGTGAGAAGCTAAAGGGCTGTTGGTCGTGGCTCTCTACACTGCTTTGGAAGCCTCCGAAGCAAGGTTTTGAACCCTTGAACTGCAAATCTCATCTCTTAAGCAGGAGATGGGCTTGCAGTAAACTGAATGTGTGAGACGAGAGCAGGATTTGGAGTCTGAGCTCCAAACTCTGCGGCATGAAAAGGATTCCCTTTTGCATCATTCTGCACAGACAAATGTGCAAGAACTTTGTATGTTGAAGCGGGAGTGTAAAAAGTTTGAGACAGGATAAGAGGCAGGCTTTGCAAATGAATGACTTATTAAGTAGAATGAATGATCAGATGCATGAGGAGTTGGGAAAGTTACAGAACAAAATAAACTAGATACATAATGCCTTAGGAGTAGCTACTAGGGACAATCGTAAATTGAGCGCTGCATATAGAGTGTTACAGAAGCAGATGCAGGATGATGTGGATCAGAATGTTGCAAATGTTAGTTATGAGGAATGTGAATATAAAATGGCAAAACTGCGCCATCAGCGAGGGGTGCTGGCTGGTCATGTCAAGGTGATGGAAGGCGTAGCCCCCACCTTATCAATGTCATCTGAGGAGGAGGAGTCAGATGATGACATCTCCCAGTACAATACCCAGTCACACCCCTACTATGGTCCATCCAGTAACCCCACCCCACCATCCACAACATGGCGGACCCCCGTCACATGACCCCACATCCCTACATCACCAACGGCATGATGATCATCATGGGCAAAGCCAACATGATGACCCCCATGATAGGGGTCTAGAAGGCCCAGGCCTAGTCCCAACAGCACCACCGATCGCTGTTATTAATGTGGATGATAAGCAGGAGATAGAGAAAATGATTGTGACTGCCTTAGACAATGTGACCACCCCCGAGAGAAATAAACGGGTTCTCCAGACCCATATGAAGCAGCTGCTAGAGGAGGCTGCTACTAAGGAGGGAATGAACCGAACTGTAGCTGAAGCCACAGCTCAGGCAGCCCTGAAGGGCACCTGAGGAAATCTACCTCTGATCAATCCTCCCAATAATCCCCTATAAATGGCCCACTCTGTTCAGCAAATAGCTGACAGCATTGGTCGGATGAGCCCGTCCGACGACCTCATTTGCCATTTGGAAAAGGTGCATGCTAAATGTGAGATGCTTAGTCTTGCTGCAGACTACCAGATCCAGATCCTACACTAAACCATTGATCCTGGACTGTGGGTGAAACTTCCCGGTGCTGTCCGCCAGGAAGGCCATGCCACCTGTGATGAAGCAGCATCTGAACTCATCACTGCACACAACCCAGGTGTGGTAGGAGTGATGCTCGCATACCCTGAGAAACAGAATGTGAAGGAAAGTCCAGCGACCCTCCACCAGAGGCTCTGGATGGCCTACCAAGCAGGGAAGCACCTCGCAGGAGAAGCCGCAGATGCAGACCTCATTGAATATTAAACCCTGTTCCTTCGGAACATGATCCGTGCAGTGTGAGAGAAGGTACAGCCAACCACCTATCCCAACACAGAAAGGTTCGCCGATATTCTTTCGGAAAACAGAGAGAGTTTATCAACTCTACATCCAGGATTCAAGCTCTGGCTCCAAGAAGGTAGCTGCTGTGGAAGCCATTCTGGAGCCACGATGCACTACATGGTGGAGGAGCAGGCCCAAGAGAAACAGCCTCTTCCCACAGATAACCAACACCCTCAGCAGGCCCAACAACAATAATCCTGGGGCGGGAACTGGAACTACCATAAAAATAAGAAACACCACAAAAACAATAAGGGTAAACAACAGAGACCAGGCCCCTCATATAGGGAAATAGCCAAATGAGAACCAAAATCTCTGAGACCTTCTTGGGAAAGTGTACTCTGCAGCTGACGCTGTTTCAGTACAGGCCCTTGCTGCAATACAACCAGGAAAGCAGGCCACCACAGGCTGCAGGGATACGGGAAGTCCAGAATCTCAGGCCCCTGCAGGCCTGAACCCAGAAGTGGCTCTCTATGTAGCATCAGTACAGCATGGTGAGATGGTTCACAGGAACCAGGCCCAGCCCCTCTTTCAAGAGCTTCCCCATGCTTCCACTGATACAGATTGACAATTACAGGCCCCAGTCTATATTGTAAACAAGCTGGTCTTGGATACAAATGGAAGGCCCTGCACAGAGGCCAAGGTCAGAGGCCACCTACTCACAGTACTGCTGGATACAAGCGCGGCTGTATCTGTATTACAGGATGATAATCCAGACATATCACCTTGGTCTACCGGATGGAGGACCAATATGTCTGGTGTAGATAGAACCAGGCTACCTGCATACCGCTCCCTGCCATTACCTGTGGCACTGGGACACCTAAAGGCATATCACACCTTTCCACTGATGGTACTGCATGATCACCCTAGTATAATAGGAATTGACTTCTTGGCACCACACGGCTGTGTGGTAGACCTAGCCAACATGTTACTGATACAAATTCAGGGACAATATCACACCTTCATGATCCCTGACTCACACGTGGTCGCAACAATATCCGCAAATGACAAAGAGTATGATGTCATAGATCTGTTTAAGAACCATGAGCTTTTCCCAAAGCTCCTTCTATCCTATAAAGTCATCTGAAGGTATTTGCCACCAACAAGCATGATTGTGGCAGGAGGCACACTGTTATTGAAGTGACAGGCCCAGTACATGAGTGGTAACGACAGTAACCCTTTCCACCTGAGGCCTTGCCTTCTCTTAGGGAAACAATTAACTCAGTCTTCAAGCAAGGTGTAATCTTGTGTCTTTACTGTGAATTCCCCAGTGTGGCCTGTGAAGAAACCCACGGGCACCTGGAGACTTATTATTGACTACAGGAGACTAAACCAGGTCACCCCCAGTTGTGCCCCAATTGTGACATCAGCACTGGATGTGCAATGACTATTGAACCCTGACCAGCAATGGTTTAGTGCCCTGGACATCTCCAATGGTTTTTGGTTATTGCCATTGGCCCCCAAAAGTCAATATATGTTTGCCTTCACCTTTGAGGGTAGGCAATACATGCGGACTAGCTTACCACAGGGGTTCCATAATAGCCCCTCCCTGTTCCATCTACACATGATGGACACCCTTGAGGGTTTCTCTACACCCCAGCATCTCTTGCAGTATGTGGACGACCTGTTGTTGGCTACAGCCATACAGGAACAACATCTGGATCTCTTAGACGAACTACTGACCCTCATCCAGAGGGCAGGCCTCAAATGTAACCCAGCAAAAGCACAACTATGTCAGAAAGAGGTGCTCTTTCTTGGCCTGAGGATAACAGATCAAGGCCGAAGCCTTACCTGAAAGAAGATACAGGGATTACAGGTCTTGCTACTCCCTTCCAGCGTGGCCACCCTTAGAAGGTTTCTAGGTATGGTAAATTATTCTAGAGATTTTATTTGTGATTTTGCTCAGAAGGCCACCCCTCTGTATGAACTACTAAAAAAGGATGTCCCCTGGACTTGGGGCCCCATTCATACCCAATGTGTGATGTTACTGAAGCAGGCCCTGGCCTTAACTCCAGCTTTGGTCAACCCCAATCTAGCCTTGCCATTCCATCTGGAATCTGCCACCTCTGACATTGCTATGTCTGCAGTGCTAGTCCAGAAGGTCCATGGCACCCTGAGACCCACTGCATATGCATCACAGCTCTTGACCTCAGTGGAAGAGAAGTACAGCCTTTGTGAAAGGAACCTTCTGGCCACCTACTCAGCTGTCAAGCACTTTCTGTATATCATTGGGTACTCCCCCCTGATTATCCATACAAACCAGACTCCAACAACCTTTTTGCTATTAGATAGAGTAAAGGATGGGTCAATCTCCAATACTAGACTGATGCACTAGTCCCTCCTTCTCCAGGACAGAGACATCAAGGTCCACCCAGCCAAAATGCGATCCCTGCTGGCGTATGGCCTCCTTTTCCAAGGAAAATCCCATGACTGTACACTGCAGCCACCTGATCCACCAGATATGGGACCTTTCCTTCCTGCTACACCACATCTACTTGAGAAAACCCCACTGTGTCATGTCTTCACAGACAGATCAGCTTCCTATTATCAGGGAGAACAGATAGCAGGAATGGGCATATTTGTAGTTTACCCTTATGGTGACACCATTAAGATTTCTAAATGTTGTAGTGTGGCATCATCACAGTACGTGGAAATGGCAGTGATGGCCTATGCCCTCGAGCTCATCCAGCAAGGAACTGAGGATACCATCATTTTCACAGACTCTAACTAGGTTTGTTGCTGTCTTACAGAATTCCTTCCTTTCTGGCAGAAGAACTCCTTTATCTCTTCTGATGGCACTCCGGTGAAACACAAGGAACTGGTAATATACATTCACTCACTGGCTCAGAAATTTGCACACAAAGTTAAGGCCCACTCTATACCAGATCCCTATCATGTCTTCAATAACACTGCCAACACCCTTGCCAAGGAAGGGGCTCGAGGGGGGGACACCTGGATGATGGATCATCCAGAGGCCAGAGCAACTGTGCATATAGCAGCTGTCAGGAAGAAACCTGAACCCTTCTCCCCCTTGGACCAGTCAGAAGCCCAGCATTCTGACTCTGAACTCAAGGACGTGCTCAGATTCCTGGACAAAAGTACCGAGAAAAATGTACCTACCCATAACCCCTAGTGAAGGCATGAAAGTAAGTTACACCTGTCCCCAGATGACAAGCTCCTTTGGTGCCAACCCGATGACACCCCCACTAAATTGTGGGTGGTACCTCAAAATCTCAGATTCGAATTTCTGCACCAAGTGCATGATATCCCCACTGGTGTACACCAGGGAGTAGAAAATACACTCCAGAGACTTAAGACCACCGCCTGGTGGCCTGGTGTCACCAAGGATATTAAACAGTACATAGACAATTGCCTTGTTTGCACACAAAACAACCCTGTGATTCCTTGCATTCCCATTATTGCCAAGAACCTGAGAGTGAGGTTTAGACCTGCTGACACCGGGCAACCCTAACTATAGCTGCACTACTATACAGCTATAACATATTGTGTGTGTGTATATATATATATATATTTATATACTTTTATTGGAATCGTTTTTAAGCATATGTGTTTGTTGAAGTTATGTACTGTAATGTTTGTTATTGTCTGTTATATGAAAATTTAATAGACAAATTATGCAAAAAAAAAAATCTTCTCCTCAGATCTCACACACTAACTACACCCACTGTATTTATAATGCTATGTCAGGGTGTTTCCAGCACATGTTTCTGATGGCCAGCAGCAAAACACCATGCTGATCTGCTTACATCTATGATGGTGAACCTGACAGAGGACTAATAACTTATAAGAGGTTATAACATGGGTTAAGATGATAGGCCAATGGGCTTGCTGAGACAGCATCAGGTGACCATGTATTAAATGCCTGTACATGCATGTTCATTGTGATGCTCCCTCAGTTAAGATCCAAGGGCAGGGTGGCACTACTTCATTCCTGCAGAATGAAAACCTGAATGGCAGCCATACTGTGGTAAGTCTTAGCGAGAATCCCATATACCACAGTATTACAGAACTGACATCATGGGTGTCTGTGTGGATCACTCACTCTCTGTATCTTTGCTCACCACTTAACTGGAGTGCTAGTGCAGAGATAGCGTCCTGTAGTGCGCAGGTGATGGCGATGAATTGCAACAGCCCAGCTGTTCACAGAGCACGGTGAAGCAGACAGAGAAACGTGGCTGTGACAATGCATGCCTTGTCGGTGTGTCTGTTCTGTGTTTTGTTCAGTTTGCTGATAACTGTTACATAGTGTGTGGCACTGTGCCTGAGAAGCACAACTGAGGTGAGCCACAGAGCAGTGTAGTGCACCGAAGTTAGCCAAACAGCTTCAGGTTGCCCCCCCACACACACACACACCTGTGAAGAGCTATAAGCATGAGTGGCAGTAATAGCAGCAATGGTAGTCATACAGATCAGGGTTGACACAGTGGAGCCTCAGAGATAACCACTGTTAGGGTCCCGAGTTGTCATAGCAGATGCAGCCACAGCTAAATTCCTCAAAGTCCAACAGGTTTCCAGAGTGATAGATTGCCCTAAAAATCCCTGTTACTGTGTGTGTATATGTGTGTGTGTGTGTGCAAAATGTGCATCAAGCATGACCTTTTACACAGAATTTGTTTTGTTCCTGTGTTTCTCTATGATCATAGTGATTGCTCCCCATCTGCCTCTGTCAGTAGCGTGTTCTGTCTTCCAATCAGCAGTGCTGCGAGGTAGGATACGAGTATGTCTCCAGAGGTGCAGTCAGTAGCAGTGTGGGAGACAGAATGAGAGTGAGTGAGAGGGCACTGGAGGGAGAGACATCTGAACTCTGCAATTCTATAACAGGGTATGTGTCAGAATGGGCATCAATGGGGGAGAGAGTGAGAGCGAATGAGAAAGGGCAACAGAGGGAGACACAGACATCCCTAACGAACAGTGCAGTTGACTCCCCGTCTGTGTACAAAGAGAGAGAAAGAGAAAGAGAGAGAGAGAAAAAAGAAGCGAGGCACAGAGCTGCATAGGTTGTGTTTGTCTTTTGATTAGAGCTCCTGGCTGCATAGAAACAGCAGTCAGACTTGCAACACAGATGGTGTCTGTGAAATCAATCACATGCCATTAGCAAATGACAGAAGAAATGTCACACATCACATCAGTGGTCCATATGTGACATTTCTGTATCTAGAACACCCATACGGTGTGCTTCTTTAGTAAGGGACTACTTTGTGAGGCGGCAGGATACAGTCTCTCATCCTGTCTTTCCGGGGGGGGGGGGTAGTTGTCTCTCTGGGGTTTCTTTTGGCATTCTTGAGTAAACTCATTTATAAGCACAATAACCCACTCCAGGGTGTGAGTTCATAGGCATTTAATGCACACATGGGTTGCTGTGAGAACACTCGGCCTGCAGCCTTGTGCCTCACAATGCACCCCAGGCATGCATTAAATGGCTATAAATGCACACCCTGTCGTGGGTTATTGCTTACTTCAAAATCCTCTGTCTTGCCATAGGAATGAAATAAAGCAGAAATAAAACTAGATATATTGATGCTTATTTTGTTTATTTTGTCCTAACGCAAACCAAATTATTTACATTTTTGCTAACTACAGTACTGCTGTATTAAATCCAGTTATTTTGCTTCCAGCAGCAACATCAGTAGGAAGTGTACTGTAAATATTATGGGACACAATTTTTAGGGGGTGAGATAATAAAGAAATAATACTCAATAGGGTGGGTGTTTTGCTGGGATAACATCCTGC
Organism: Neoceratodus forsteri; assembly: GCA_016271365.2. Taxonomy (NCBI): domain Eukaryota; kingdom Metazoa; phylum Chordata; order Ceratodontiformes; family Ceratodontidae; genus Neoceratodus; species Neoceratodus forsteri. Next base: position 322,732,665 of record CM057450.1, on the reverse strand, counting down.
CTTGGGTGGTTGGGCCTGAGGCCACGTCCAACACCCGAGAAGGGATGTTATCCCAGCATAACACCCACCCTGGAGGGCATTATTACTATTATACAATGGCTTGTTGTTATATACAGAATAAAAAAAGTAATTTTAAAGAATGTTTTTGTTAGTGTGGACAAATTTTTTGGTTTTTTAAGATAAGATGCAAGGAATGAAGCAACAAACAAGATAAGATTGCAAGGAATGAAACAACAATCAATCAGCTGGGATATTATGATAGGATAACATTCCTGCTCTAGTGGCTAACTGACCAATCACAAGCCAGGATTCTTTCTTGCCATTGTATAATTAAGCAATAATGCACAACAGGGTGCGGTATATCATGGGATATCGTCCCGCCACAGGTGGTTGGGCACCGCAGACTGAGTCCGTCCAACAGCTGAGAAGTGACAATATCCCATGATATACCACATCCTGGAGTGCATTATTGCTATTATGAACTGGATTCATATTTGTTTTAATTAAAAAAAAAAAAAATTTTTATGTTTTAGTAATGCCTTTTTAAAGTGTAGTAATATATTAAAACAAGACAGTTCCTTTAGGTTTTGTTATGGGTTTTGCTGTGGGCAGAAGATGGCACTGGTATAATTGATGTACACTGTGAATCAGGCTGACTCTGTGCACTGCAGTGACTTTTTTTTTTGTTTAATCACAATGGCATGTGGAGGAGATTAGGTTCTTATAATAGAGCAGGATTTCATCACCATCCAGACTATAGGGTGAGGCAATAACAGCAAAAATGTGGCTGGTTCATACGTGAATGGTCAGTTGGTGTTTGAATGCGCAGGATGTTGTTGACCTACGGGTTTTAGTGGGGTCTCTCAGAGGCCAAGATTGTTGTTGCAACTAGTGCTCAGTTCAAGTTATCTCACTTTGTTGTTTTGGTAGTAGCGTGTCTCCTTATTGCCTGTTAGTGGGTGATGATTTTATTTTTAAGTTTCAATTTCCTACAGCACGGCAGTCAGTGACAGTTACTGTGTTCCAGTTTGTGTGTACACATGCGCATGTGTTGGGGAATTAAGTGACAGATGCCAGCAGTATAAAGAAAAAGAAGAGGGACTGAAGCATTTGGCAGGAAGTGTAAGTACAGCTGATACGGACAGAGAGCTGAATGCTGGTGTGCAGCTGCCGGATTAAACTGAACTGCAGTCTAAGGCTGGCTGTAGAAATGAACCTCAGCTGTAATTCTCAGCAGTGTGGCAAAAGTTGCACTCGGAGGAATTTGTTGGGAGTAAGGAGGCCTGTGGCTTGAGTTTTTTTTTGAAGCCATGAATATGTAGTTAGATATCATCACAGCTTCAAAGACCTCTCAGCCAATCAGCTTCCTCCATTTCCGGCAGCCAGTTCATAATTAGTTATGTTACCTACCAAAAGAAACTATGAGAACAAAGACAAGGACAGTTTCAGGACACCTCATCTTTTTAACAAATGGCACATATGTAGGGAGCTACATCCTTACTCTCAGAAATTCAGAAAGTTTTAACAACAATTACAAGAACTGTTAAATTATAAATTATAAAATTGAGCAAGATTTGCTATATATTAAATAACAAAGTTATGAAAGCCAATGCACTCCATATATTGACATACTGACTTGGGCGACAACAAAAACTTTTGACCGTCACAAAAATGATTTATCCAGGGACATGACAGTAGTCCTGCCATGCCTTGGACATCCTAGAGGGCTTTATACCTCAGTATACACACAATAGACAGAGCCAGGGGAATGGCATTATGGGGAATTTCTTTCTAGGCTTAACTTACTGGTTCTAACTGATGAACAACAAGTGGATCTCATGCATCCTATCTCCGGGGTGGAGGGTTATTCTGCCATAACTAAACAAAGACTAATACGAGCCCTGGCGCAGATGGCTACTTTTGTAATTTTCACAAAATCTTTAAACTGATCTTAACCCTACCCGTTAAAATGGTGTTCCAGGAACTTTGGTCATAGGACTCCTCCCCTCTGCCCAGTTTGAAATATGCTAATATTTTTGCCATTTTAAACTGTATAAAGACCCCTTTACAATGTGAGTCATACCAACATATTTCAGTTCTTTACCAGGACTATAAGCTGTTCACATGTACTGTACATTGGTGGGTAGACTAGAGCATATACTTTTCAACTTAATACATAAAGACCAAGAGGGGTTTGTCTCTGAAAGACGAACTTCAGGTAATATTAAAAGGATCTTGTATCTCTTTAGTCAGGCCTCCTAAACCAATGTACAAACTCTGATATTAAGTACATTCAATAGAGTGTCATGAAGATTTCTTCAGTACATTCTGCAACACTTCACATTCCCAGACCCATTCTGGCAGCTGATTCAGGCTTAAACACAAAGTAAATGGCACTTTGTTCGGGGCATGCATCAAGATGTCCGATTTTCTTGCTTCTGTTCACACTATACATGGAACCACTGATCTGAGCAACAAGAAATAATCATCCAATCAATGGTCTACAGTATAGCCTTCTAAACAGATGACCTGCTTATCTACTTGACAGCACCAGAAGGAACCCTCTTGGCACTTTTCTTCCAACTAAATGAGACAGAATTCTTGGCAGGTTACAAACTAAATATAGACAAACAGAAGTCCTACAGACTAGCTATGATCTGCCTTTGAATTTGAAAGTTCAGTTCCCTTTCAGGTGGAATAGGAGAGCCACAGAACACCTGGGAGTTTGATTCAGCATGACCTCGCAAAATTATATGCCCTAAATTATGATCCCTTTAAACAGAGGATTCAAGAGGACATTCTGAGGTGGTTCCCACTCCAAATTCCACTAATATATCAGGTGGAGGCGGTCAGGATGAACATTCAGCCAAGAATATTATATTTGTTTCAGACTATTCCATTTACTCCTCCCAAAGAGGACTTTTGTAAAGAGGATAAGCACATTTCCCATTTTTTTATGAGCTGGGAAAAAGCCAGGGATGGCATATAGTAGATACATAGATACATAGACAGTGTCAGCAGATAAGGGCCTATGGCCCACCCAGTCTGCCCATTTAAGTTTGTAAGTTCAGTTTATGTTTTCCAGGAAGTCTGTTGCCCCTTACCCCTGACCTCCAGAATTCCTTTATGTTCTATCCCATGCATTCTTAAATCCCGTGATTGTTTCAGCCCCCACCACTTCTCTGGCAGGGTGTTCCACTTGTCCACCACCGCTCTGTGAAGAAATTCTTCCTCACGCTTCCTCTGAATCGCCCTCCCTCCAACTTCATCCCATGCCCTCTAGTCCTGGAACATCTTTTTCGCTTAAAATAGTGCATTCCTGCACCCTGTTCCTCCCTGTAAGATACTTGTATGTCTCTATCATATTCGCCTCTCCTCCTCTCCTCCAGGGAGTACATGTTCAGTGCCTTCAACCTGTCTTCATAGGACTTGTGATGCAATCCATGCACCATCTTTGTTGCCCTCCTCGAACCTTCTCTACCCTGTCTATGTCCTTACGTAGGTAAGGTCTCCAGAACTGCACAGTGTATTCCAGGTGCGCCTCACTAGTGTCTTGTATAGTGGAATTATGACCTCCCTTTCCTGCTGGTGATGCCTGCCTATGCATCCCAGCATCCTATTTGCTTTACCTGCTGCCTTGTCACACTGTTTCCCTGCCTTGAGGTCATCAGAGATGATAACTCAAGATCCTTTCCTGCTTGGTGCATGCTATATCCTCACCCCCAACTGATATATTGTGCCAGGGTTTTTGTGCCCCATATGCATTATCTTGCACTTCCTTGCATTGAATTTCAACTGCCAAACCCCTGACCATTCTTCAAGTTTCTGCAGGTCCCTCCCTGTTCCATCTCCATTTTGTCTACACCCTCTGGTGTGTCTACTCTGTTACAGAGCTTTGTGTCATCAGCGAACAGTGACATTCTGCCTTCTAGGTCCTGCGCAATGTCACTGATGAAGATATTGAATAGTAAATTACAGCTCAGGAAAAAACAAGGAGGCTTAGCCCTCCCAAATCTCAGAACATACTGCCAGGCAGCCCACTTCACACATGCACTGTGATGGCTGGATGAGTCCTTACTTCTCCATTGGCAAGAGTTAGAATTACACTGGTCCCAACTTCCTACTCAAGCTACTACTCTTCACCCCACATACCAGTCAGATAGCCTGGGTACCTTTGCCCCAGTTTTCACAAATGATTGTAGCTAACTAGCATGGGCTTCTAAAACTCCCAGGAATTTAACAAGATGCCAGGTATTTGGAGATGGTGGTACTTGACACCCATTTCAGCCTTTGTAGAATAGTCCATATGTTCCTACAATGGAATAGACAGGGTCTGCTTCATAACTACCAATTCTATGAAGCAGTTGGTTTAAATCCTTTCACCAGGTGCAGCAGGAATAGCACTTAAAAACACAGATCACTTTAGATACCTCCAAGTAAGACATTATGTAGGAGCCCATTTGGGATTCAGATTTATTTATTTATTTTTATCATGTACTATTTTATTGAAATTTTCCAATGTTTAACATATTGCTTGCATAATACACAGAAGAAAATATACCATGAGACTCAGTCCCTGACAAACAAAAGTGAGAGAGCTAATAATACTGCCACCTTAAGGGATACAACCAAAATACAAGGTAGCACTAAACTACATCAATACTTATCAGAGTCCAAGTCTCAACTGGCCTTCAGGAAGGCATATACTATGAGTAAAGCAGATCGGTTACAATAAACTTTAATTGGACACAGAAAATTTTAAGGATAAGAATGCAAAGAAAACATTACATGGCAGCACAGGCCTCTCATTTGCTTGATGACTATATACCAAATATGTTCTCATGGTTAGTTTACACCCAGTAATCCCACAATAGAGTATTTAAGTTGTCATAAGGTCAGGATTGAAAAGGGAAAAGAAAGAGGAAAAGAGCTAAAGATAAAAGGAGGGATTTGGCATACCACTCTAGGGTCGGCCTGCTATAAAGTAATAGGTGGATTTTGTAGTGGGGGAGTATGCACTCTACAAATGTGGGAATGTAGGTAAGCATCCCATTTCGAGTGGTAGTCAGTTAGTTTACCTCTGGCTGCTGCTCTGAGCCTCTCAAAGATGGCCAGCCTAGCCATGGCTGCCCGCCTTTGAGAATGTGTGGGAGGTAAAGATTGCCTCCATCTCACCAGGATGGCTGTCTTTGCTTCCATGATAGCTACCAGGACCCAAGCTTTACTAGGGGGAGAGAGTGCATTTAATGTGGAGGTGTCCCCCAACAGAAGGGAGTAATGTTGAAGAGATAGAGGGTTACCCACTATAGCAGAACAGCCATTCAGAACTGATGCCCAAAAAGTGTGAATTGTTGGCCACATCCATAGAATGTGGTATAGATGGACCAGAGAAGAGTGGCATCTCCTGCAGATATCCTGTGGAATTATCTTTGTCCTATAGAGGACTGAGGGGGTTTGTTACCATCTGAGGAGAATTTTTAATTGAATCGACTGACTCTGAGTCTACATAGGCCATATGGGCTGTTCTAAGACATTCCGACCATTGCTGTGGGGATAGGGGGTGAGAAAGATCCCGCTCCCATGTGACTTTGCTAGTTAAAGTGACATCCGGTTGGGAATCTCTAAGAGTTCGATATATAGCACCTACAAGGCCCCACCTCTGTTGGGTTGGAAGAGATTATTCAATCACCTCCAAGGGGACTGGGACAGCCAAGTCTTAAGGAAAGGGATCAGCGTGCTTCGTATTTGGAGAAATTTTCAAAAAACTTGAGATGGTAATTTGTATTTAGCCCTGAGCTGCTCAAAGGACATCAGTGTGTGGGTGTTCGGAATGAGTAGGTCAGCTACCGTCTGAATGCTCTTAGAGGCCCATAAGGTCCATTGGGGTGGCTGGTGATCTACCTTAATGAGGGGATTATTCCAAATCGGAGCATAATGTAAAGGAGGAGGGTAGTCGGTGCTTGGAACACCAGTTGTTGCCATTGCCTGGTGCCACAGTGTACATGTGTTCGTCATAAGTGGCGTGAGTTGAGGATTAGCAGGTTTCTTGCTAGATAACAATGAACAGAGGGGAGTCTTTGCTGAAAGAGTGGCTTCCAGTACTGCCCACTGAGGAGGAGGAGTGGAATGAGGGGCAAACCACATCAAGGCTTGAGCCATGCCAAAGGCCAGATGATATCCCATGAACCAAGGGAGGCCAAACCCTTTCTTGGTCCAATGAGCACGTAATTTTGTTCGTCCCCACCTAGGTGGTCCACCTTCCCAGAGGAAAAGTGCCACCAATCTGTTGAAGGCTTGAAATGGTTTTTGAGAGAGAGGGACTGGGAGGTTGTTCAGTAGGGACGAAACCCTAGAAAAGATAAACATTCTGACAGCTTCTACCTTTCCTTTCAAAGTTAAGCATAACTTCATCCAGCGATGGACCTTGGCTGTCAGAGAGGCTAGGAGAGGGGAGAAATTGGCTGTTTCTAAGTCCTTCCAGGCTGTCGTGATGTTAATGCCCAAATATGGGAAGCCTTGTGGCGCCCAAGAAATGTCTGAGCCAGCTAGACAGTGTCTACTACACTTCTTGTTTAGATGGGATAACAGTTTTTTCTGATTCACTGTAAGCTCAGATATTCTAGCAAACTCCTGCAGGATTGATAGAAGCGGTGGCAGGGAAGACTGCGGGTTAGAAAGAGTAAGTAGCATATCGTCTGCATATGCATTAACTAAATAGGAGGTTTTCCCTACAGGGATACCGGCTATAGTTGAAGTGTTAACAAGTGTTCTGATCAGGGGGTCCAGAGCTACAAGAAAAAGGATCGGGGAGAGAGGACACCCCTGTCTGGTGCATCTATGGAGGAGAAAGGGAGAGGAGGTATCCCTGTTACTGAGGACTCTGGCTGAGGGCAGGTTGTACAGTGTGCAGAACCATGAACAAAACTGGGATCCGAAGCCATATAATTGGAGAATCTGGTGCAAATAAGCCCATTCCAGGGAGTCAAAGACCTTAGCAAAATCAACCGCTAAGGTGGCCATGGGAACATCAGACTGAAGTGCCAGCCATTTGAGATTTAAAATGAGGCATAGATTATCTGCACTAGATTTCCCTTTTAAGAACCCCATTTGGGAGGGGTGAATCAGATTTAATAACACTGGGGATAGTCTGGTTGCCAAGATTTTGGCCAATATCTTAGTATCCACTGGAAGAAGTGATATGGGTCTATAACTTGCACACAGTAAGTTATCCGAAGATTTTTTCGGAATTAGTGAGATGAGAGCCTCACTCATAGTGGGGGGAAGTATTGTGTTCGATTGGGCTTCCTGGAGAGCTTGCAGAAGGGGGGTGATAATCTCATCCTGTAACACTTGGTACAGCTCTGCCGACATCCCATCTGGCTCTGGGGTCTTCCTTTTAGTCATCTGAGATAGAACTGACTGAAGTTCACCCCAGGTTATGGGAGCATCCGGGCAAGGGCCTGCTGTTTAGAGAGCTGAGGGAGCTGCACTCCTCGACAAAAGCTTAGCAGCCGATGGGCTAGTTCATTATCCGAAAAGACATTCTGGGACTGATAACGGTCCTGATAAAAGATTTTCATAGTCTCATTGACAGCTTTGGGTGTTGTTGCAACCTTCCCCTCCCTGTTCTTTAGGGACAAAATTATGGAAGAAGTTTGCTGTTTCCGTAGGTAATAAGCTAACAGTCTCCCTCCCCTGTCCCCTCCCTCCCAGGACCTGTGTTTAGCTCGAATAAGTTGCCACTCTGCTTTCCTGTTCAACAACACATTGAGCTTGTATTTTAAACCAGTAATGTCGGCTAGGAGGGGGGAGTTGAGTGGGCTAGTGGTAGACAGTTTGAACTGTTTCTCCAGACGTGCCAGATCCTTCTGGAGCTCTGATATATGCCTTGCACTTTCCTTGTTTTTAGCCACAGAGAAGGAAATAATTCTCCCTCTTATGACTCCCTTAAAGGCCTCCCAGACTGTGGTCACACCAGTTTCCCCTGGGGTGTTAACCAAGAAATAGGAGAGATCTTCCTTTTTTATGTAGTCACGAAAGGCTGCATCCTGTAACAGTAATGGATTACATCTCCACCTTGTGGAGTGTGGACCTTGCCCCAAGGGAGTAAAAGTGATCGCCACAGGGGCATGATCCAATATAACTATGCTGCCAATGGTGGAAGTTTCTATCCCAGGCATTGCAGCGTAGTTAGCCAACCAGAAGTCAAGTCTGCTATGAGTACCATGCACTGCAGAGAAATATGTGTAATCACGCCCTCTTGGATGGTTGATTCTCCATGGGTCCCCTAGTCCCCATTCTGACATCAGAGTGTTTAGTGTTTATAAAAACTTCGGATGGGACTGAGGTGTGGGTATGGATTTGTCTAAAAAAATATAAATATCACGCACCAAATTATGGTCCCCACATAGTAGGATCGGGATTTCAAGATTGTCGCCAGAGAGCTCAGTGAAGGCCTGACTCAATTCTGAATAGACATCAACTGTATCCGTATTGAAGCCATAAACGTTGGCTATTATGACCCTGCCACCAGGATATGACAGCTTAGCCACTATCCATCTACCTAATGAGTCCTGGCGCTGACCCACAACAGTCCATGGTCCCGTCCTCTGTAATAGGATGGCCACTCCCCTTGACTTCGTGGAGGCCCAAAGCTTCTTTAACCATTGCACCACACGGCTGGTAAGATGCATCTCCTGGAGTAAGGCAATATCCGCACCCAGCGAGTTCAAATATTGCAATACTTTAGTTCACTTGGCTGGATGATTCAGTCCATGCACATTCCAGGAGACACATCCCCAGCCATGCGGTGCAGTTGTAGTCAGAACCATAATTATTCCCACCTGTTACGTAACAAGGGAAAGAAAAAAGAATGTACTCACCCGGCCAGCAGCGAGAGAAAAAGCAGAAAGGAATAAAAGAAGAGATACCTGACTAGAGGCCTATGGTAAGTCGTGTACCGTCAGTGAGCCTCAAGTAGACAGGTGTTGAGAAGGTGAGGGGAGACAGTGATAAGCAATCTATCTGCAGTTGAAGAGAGGACTGTGCCAAATAAAGGGAAAACAGCAGTTATATATCTTGAAAATTCAAAACACAAAACAGAAGTCTGCCAGTAGACAATTGTCAAGCAACAGATTAATTATAATGTAATATAACTCTTCTAAGACGATCAGCAGTAACTCAGTTGTTGGTACCGAGTTGTACGCATGAGAAGGGGCAGTTAGGCCCCTGAGCCACACTGCTTCGGGCACCAAACAGAAAGGGCGTACTGAGAAGAGATTAAGGGTAGTAGTCACTCTTGCTGTGTTGGTTTACCCTGGTTCTATAAAGCCTAATTAAAATAGAAAGACAGATAATAACAGTTTACCTTGTCAGTATATACTATCTATAACACATTAAGCAAACAATATCTTAGTACTACAACTATATGTAACTCGTTAATCAGGTAACAGTAACTCAGTTATTGATGCTGAGGTAATGGTGTGAGAAGGGGCATTAGAATCCCTTACAGCCACACTATTTCAGGCACCAAAAAGAGGCAAGGGAGAGGTCACACTTATCATGAGTGATCCGTCCCAGCCCGACTCCATACGTCCAGTGCTGAAGCCAGATCAAGAGTCTGAGACCCATCGGCTATCCCCTGCCCCATCAAAGGGACACCTATAGGTGCCCTAAGGTAGTATACAGGGGTCACCTTCTAGGGGGAGCCAAGCAAAAGGGAAAGAGAGGAGGGAAAGCCTCTGCTAGCCACCCAGTTCGACTAATAACCCTTCATTGGTCAAGTATCATAGCTTACGGGGAGTTACTAAACTTGGTAGTTATGTAGAGACAATTATCGTCAGCCCTGCCAAGTGGAAGACATGGTGCCCAGCTTCTGTCTGCTGCTACGTCCAGTCTATACCATGTGCATGGGGGGGGTAGTGGTTCCCCTTCACAGCACTCCTATAGTGGGCAAGAGAGGAGCTGGGGGGGGGGAGCCATATGTAGACTAATGATCTGGCAAGCACTCAGAAAGAAGAGGGCATGCACAGCCAGGGGAGTTAGAAGAGATAAATCCTCTGAATATGTTTAAACTCTGGTAGTACATGGATGGCACCTCTTTGGTCTTGGCCTGCAAAGCCAGGGAGGTCCGACTGCCTTCACCCATGCACTATGTGGTATACAAAGGTTGTAAAGCAAGCAAAATATAAAGCAATTCAGATCAGAAAATGCAGTTAGCTGCTATATTTCATCAAGGCATCCCCGGATCCAGTAGATGAACTTGCTCCTGGAAGATCAGAGCGCACCATCGGTGCCTCTGCAAAAGTTCTAGGTCCCGGTTTCAGCAGACCAGCAACAGCTGCAGCCTCTTCTTCACGTTACTCCATCACAGTCGCCCAGTCCAGGGGAACCAAGTCATCCATCGAGTCAATGGTTTCATCTTCTGAGGGGTTCAACTGTTCGTCTTTATACCTAAAAGATGGGTCAGCCCTAGAAAGCTTAGCAGGTGGAGAAGCCACCGTAGTGCCTGGCACTGATGAGCAGGGGCTTCTTGAGCACTGCTGCTGCCTAGCTGGCAAAGGGTATAGCAAAGTATCTTTGGTTTCAGCAGATAAATTAGGATTGGGTGCCTCTGGAGTTGTGCAGGGTGTAGGGACAGTCTGGTTTTTTTTTTCTCCCATGTCTGGTGGGGCCCTTAGGTGATTACTTGTGGGGGAACTCTTAGTAACCAGAGCAGCCTGATTATGAATGTTATCCCCAGAGGAGCCAGCTACCGATTTGTTAGTTCCTTGCTTCATGTGGTTCCCAGGTTCCCAGAGGCATCTGGGAGAGGCAGTTCTCTGTAACACATTCGGCCAATGAGTCTGTATCCAGGACTCGGCCCCTCTGGGCGAGTTAGCCACAAATGACTGCACATTTTTAGATACGTGCAGTGATGTAAGCCCCTTGTAGCGATACTGAATTGAGTTAGCAATGAGCAGTTTTTATAGGGGGGTAAATGCCCTACGTTTGGCTGCCACTTCCTGGGTAAAATCCCGATAAAAATAAATAGTGTTGCCTCTCCAAGTCCGTTCTCCAAGGTCCCTAGTTGCTCTAAGCAGGCATTTCTTAAGTGAAAAATGAAGCAGGTAGGCAATGACACTCCAAGGCCCCCTAGTATTGTTAGGGTTACTGGGGATGCGATGTGCATGTTCTAACCCCCCCCCCCGGCTCCCTCCAGTGCTCACCCAGCAGTTGTGGGATCCATTCATTTAAAAATGTCTCCATGTTTGGGCCTTCTGCATCCTCCGGCACCACTAGAATGCATACATTGTTCCTCCTGCTGCGGTTTTCTTGATCCTCCGCTCTATGCCACAAATGGGACAGTTTAGTCTCATGGTCTCGCAGTTTTTGTAAAACTTTGATATGCTGTTGTTCCAAGTTTTCTGTCCGCTGTTCTAACACGTTGTGTTTATCCTCGAGGCAGCGGACATCAGCAATGTTGCCTGCTAGAGAGGTGCCAATAGTGTCCACCCTCATTAACAATGCAACCAGCATTTTTGTTATATTTGCTAGGGCCTCTCCTACTTGTGCCTGACCAGTGGTTGGTAGATCAAGCTGGCCGGGAGGATCTGCGATAGTGTCGGTCGCAGGTTCAATACTGCTGCACTACGCTCTAAGAAACTTGCAACTGTGTCTGACTCCGTTTGCTCGGTAGCATAAGAAGGAATCTCCGCCACACCAGCAAAACCCGTCGTTCGCCGTCCCACAGATATTCGAGAATCAAAAGGCAAGGACATATCAAGCCAGTCACAACGGGCACCACAATTAAAAATCCGCTCTCGGGTAGTTATGGCCTAATAGTGGATGCGATTCCGACATACGCTCGATGCATGGACAATAATAGAAGCATGGCTGCCCCGGAAAAGCAGATTGAGAGTGATACCAGAGGCGGGTAGGGTAAGTCCAGAAAAGAAACAAGCTTTTCAGCCCAGTATCATGGCATTTTGTGATCAGTTAACCGTCAGGCTCGGGCAGAGCGAGCAGATTACGTAGCCATCGTCACCGGGTCCTACTATTTATTTTTTTATTGAATTTTGTTGACCGGGTTGGCCCACTGGGCTCCGAAGGTCCCTTTTTCAGGGGTGACCCAGGGAACAAAAGCAATACAATACATATATTGGGACAAAGGGTGCTACCAGGCTAATAGACGACCATATTATGTCTGTCATTTATCAGGCTATTCAAACCTCACCAACCACTAGTACCTTACCAGACTGCCCGAAGTGGGAAAAGGAAATGGGCTGCAGTAAAGAGAAGTCAGATTGGGATCTCATATGTTTTAGTCAGTACATACTGACACCTTCCTATATGTGGAAGGAGTCTGGGTGGAAAAGTGTCATACAATAGTTCCAAACTCATGACATAACTGGGAATATGATGTTCAGAGGGATGGAGGATGCTGGAGACATTGTAGCCATTGGAATGCTACTTACACACACATGTATATTTTGAGACTGTCCAGTCCTACGTCACTTCTGGGAGGATATTGAAAGGGCTTTAGTAGCACTCCTTCCCTCATTAGGCCTACTAGGCCCTCTAATGACACAGCTGCCATTTCTCCTAATGATTCCTGAGTAGGTAATGGCTAAACAACATCTGATACAATCTGGCCTCTGGCTCCTAGCTGCCAAAAAAAGCTATCTCTAGAAAATGGCTACAGCAGAAATCCTCACAGCAGAAAGACTGAGAAGATGTGGTGCAGGAGATGCACGAGATTGAAAAGCTCACTGCAAGATTGCAACTAAAACTGGGAAAACTTAGTAACTTTTGGATGAGCTGGTTGATGTGGGTCAGGGGCCCCGATATTATTCCATAGCAAAACACATATCAGACTAACTGAGGAAATGGAGAAATATAAGGGGGAGCTCAAGGTATGGCTTGAATCATACAGAATGATTCAACATGTATGCTTCACTAGATATGAGGGCATCAGTGAGACCCATCTGAAGAGACAGAGAAATGAGTGCACTGTGGACTATGTAATATGAAGTATTGTGCCGTTTGTACCCGAAACCTTAATCTATTGTACTGCCATGCTCCTGAAAAATTCAAAAAACTTTAAGCAAATTCATAAGTGACATTGCGGATGGGATCAGATGTAAGATATGCACGTTCATAGACAAATCACAGCTCTGTGGGAGGGCAGACATGGAGGAACAGAGACAGGAACTCAGGGAAGACCTGGCTAGGCTAGAGAAGTGGTCTGGCATTTGGCAACTGGGGTTCAATGCTAAAAAGTGTAAAGTTATGCACTTGGGAGTGAAAACCCCAGGGAACAAATTCTGGCTGGGTGGTATTTATTTATTTATTGAAATGTTTCACCAGAAAGACATACTGAGCAATTTGCTCATTTCCAGGTGTGTCCTGGGGAAGGGGAAATGGATGGTTACAGAGGATGGATAGTACAATAAGCAAAAGTGCTGTACATAACAAAACATAGGGTACAATTTACAACAGAATAGGTAACATGTGCACATACAAGCTGGGGTTACAATGAGGTACTGACTAGAGACATAAATTGACGAAAACAGTTGTACACTAAGTGCTGAAGCATAAGTGCAGGCAGGTCATACCAACTCATCTTGTCTGGCGATGCAGCCAGGGGGTGGAGGAGACCGAGTTAGGTCATCATGGAGGAGGCAGAAGAATTAGGGGCAGCTGCAAGTGGGGGAGATGAAAGAGTGCAGGAGAGAGGATAGGGACTGAAATAAGGTGGCATTTCGAATGTTGGTAGAGAGAGAGAGTTTCATAGCTTAGGAAAACAGTGGGAGAAGAATATCTGACCAGCAGAGGAGGACCTGTAGGGAACAGCAAGGGTATGGGCATCCCTTCTCCTGAGGGAGCGGGTGGAAAAAGGGGAGGGGGAGAAGACAGAAGGTGGGAGGAGAGCACTCCAAACTAGAACTTGCTAATAAAGTTGGAGCAATGCATCATGTGCCAGTTATTGAGGGAGGATAGAGCCAGGGATTGATATAGACAGCAGTGGTGAGTGCAGAGTGGGCTGTTAACAGCAAAGTGGCAGAAGGAATGGAAGAGTGTATCCAGTCTGGCTAGGGTCATTTTGGGGGTGGCACTGTAGATTATGTACCTTAGTCAAAAGTTGGAAGGATCATTTTTAGAAGAATTTCTCTGCAGATTGGCAAGGGGATACATTCACGATTACGGTATAAGGCACCCAGTTTGGGGAGCAGTTTCTTGTGAATAGCATCTATATGGCCAGAAAAGTCAAGGTGTTTATCAAGCCAGACTCCTAGGCACCTGAAGGAGGTAGTGTCCTCCAACATGGACCCATTAAGTGTGTGGAAGTTGGGGGTGGAAGGGAGCCTGGAGACTCTGTCATGTGCCAAAGGTCATGAAGATTATTTTCTTGACATTTAAGAATAGCTGGTTAGCACATAGCCACTGCTGGACTTTATCAAAATCCTGCTGCAGGGTGGATGCCACCATGGGAGTAGAAGAACCGGAAGTATATAGAACAGTATCCTCTGCATACATGTGAATGGGTGCAGATGAACAGACCAAGGGGAAATCATTAAGGAAGATGGAAAAGTGAATCAGTCCAAGAACTGAGCCTTGTGGGATCCCAGTGTGGATGGGTAGGGGTGGTGAAAGGAAGTCCCTGATTCTAACTGATTATGATATGCCTACTAGGTAGGATCTAAACCAGTTGATGGCAGTAGAAGACATCCCAGTGGAAATGAGTTTGTCCAGTAGTAGGGTATGGGAGACAGTGTTAAAACCCTTGGCTAAGTCAAAAAAGATAGCAGATGTGATGAGGCCCTGATCCGAGATGACTGGAGCTGATGGATATAGCAATTTTGCATAGAGGTCATCGAGGCTTTTGCCTTTAGATGGATTCAGGACAAGAAATGCCTTGAGTACAATACAGGGGGATACTGGGGAGAAGCAGAAGGGTGGTCCAGGAGGAGCAGGTGTCGGGGGAGGGGAGTAAAGTAGGAAGAGTGGAGAGAAGGGAAGAGGCACAGCAGGTAAAGATGGTTTTGAATTCTGTGGCTATGGAAGGGGAGAGTCTGATAGGGTGGAGTCAGCCACCCTAAGAACAGGGGAAGGAGGACTATTAGGAGGAGCAAATAGGGCATTCATCACCTCCCAGAATTTAGATGGATAGTTTATATTTGCCTGGAAGGTGCTTGAAAAGTAATCTTCTTTGGTTTGTCTGACTAACCTGGTGCAGGAGTTACAGATCTGGGGATACCTTTGGAAGGCTGAGGTAGAGGGTGACATTTGTGGTCTTTGCATGCTTGGTTGTGGATCCTTAGATAGTTCATGAGGTCCGAAGTTATCCATGGGAGGTGGGACCCACAGACCCTGGTACGTCTGAGTGGGGCGTGGAGATCCCAGATACAGAGGAAGGTTGATTTGAAACAATCAAGAGCAGTGTCAATTGAGGTATCAGAGTTGATGAGTGCCCAATCTGTGTTAGATAGGTCTTTGAGTAGCAGTGTGATGTTTAGTGATTTAAATGAGCGGATGTGTAGGAATTTCAGTGGAGTGCTAGGGTGCCGAATTTTCCGAATGCAGTAGGTAGTATGATGGTCACTTAGCACATGTGGCAAGACACATGCATTGATGATGCAGTGTTGGTGTGAGGCCAGGACTCAGTCAATGAGAGAATGATTGTGGGTTTTCTGGTAGAGTTGCATGGGTTCAGTGATAAGCTGTGACAGATTTAGGATGGTGATTTCAGAGTGATGAGAAGGAGTGTGAGGAGGTGAGCCAGTTTAGGTTGAAGTCGCACAAAATCAATAATTCCCCCTTGGAGCCATGGGTTGATAGGATGCTAGTAGTTCAGTTCAGTAGGGGGGGAGTGCAGAACAGCAGTCGACTCCTATAAAGATCAGAAGGGGGAGGATCCTTATAAAATCTGTTTATACTTGGAAGGGGTTGAGGAGGCCAGTATTGTAGTGAAATGTTTGGTATAGCTCAGGTACATGGCTATCCTGCCACTTCTTTTAGCCCAGTCTTGTCACATGATGGTGAAACCAGGACTAGAGATGCTATCATTAGGGATTTTGGGACTGAGCCAGGATTCAGATAAAATGAGAACATCAGGTTGTAGAGAAAGAACATGGGGTTGGATTTGGTCAGTTTTAGGTAGAAGGCTCCTGACGTTTAGGTGGACAATTTTTAGACCATGAGGTAGTTGGGGGGAGAGAAGAGGAGTAGGACCTGGGTTTAATTCAATGTCACTGGCGAGCAACAGTACAAAGGTGACCAAGTAGTGGGTAAGTATGAAGAGATGCTTCTTAGGCAGCAAAAGGTGCTGGTAGCATGCCTTACTTGGGTGGGGGCAAAGAGGGAAGGCTCTGTTAGGGCTACCAGTGGGCATCGAGGGGGTAAAATTGAGGCTTCAGGAGGCCTGGGGTAAGGGGGGGGTCAGTGAAGGAAAAGAGAGGGAAGGTAGGGGAGTAGGGAGGGAAAGGTCCACAGGAGTAGGGGGAGAATTGGGGAGGGGGATAGAGGGGTAAAGTGATGGGGGTAGGAGAAGATGGTAGCAAGGAAAGGAAGGAGGAGAATACAGTATAGTGCCATGGCAGGGGAAAGCAGGCACAGGACTATTGTCTTATGGGAGGGGATTATAATATTGCTAGAGAGTGAAGGGTGCAACAATAAACACAGGAGTAGGGGGGAGAACTGGGAAGGGGGAGAGAGGAGTGAAGTAATGTGGGGTAGGAGGAGATGGCAGCAAGGAAGGGAAGGAAGAAGATATAGTATAGTGGCATGGCAGCGGGAGGCCAGCATAGGACTATTGTCTTATGGGAGTGGGTTATAATGTGGCTAGGGGGTCATGTCATTTAAGATACAATGAGGAACAAGCTTAATTTGACTTGGAAGAAAGGGTTTGTTTTAGTTGAGAGAGACCAAGTAAAGCTGCGGTGGGGGACAAGGGCTAGACCACTTGCCAAGTAATGGGGTGGAAAGGTGAACTGACTGTTAATTTCAGGCCTATAAAAATAACACTAGTTTAGGGTGGGGAGTGGCTGGGGAGGGACAGAGGGTGGCAATAATGATATGGTGCCATGTGAAGCATGGTGCCATCAGGCACTGACTATCAGTAACTGTGCAGTGACTGCAAAGCAGCTATGATGGCTCCACAAGCTGTTCTTGAGGGAGGTGTGATCTGGCATCAAGGGGCAGGTAGGAAGCTCCTTAGATGTTCATGGAGCCTCTGGGGAGAATTGGTAGCTGGACTATGGAAAAAGGAGAAGAGCTGAAGTAAACAGGGTTGCAGTGAGGAAGGAGCTGCAGTCGGAGGGATGGCGAAAGGTAACCTGAGAGAGGGGAATACCTATTACAGAGCTCACACAGAAGGCATCATTCTGTACCAGGTGCAAGGGAGCCACAATCTGGTAATACAAACCCCTAGTTCAGCAGTCAAGGGATCAGACGAATGAGGCACAATAATAACAACAGTACATACAAATGTACTAACTTGCCTAACAGATTAGCACCAATGACCGCCAAATAACATGAATTAATTCTGCATAGATGGCTTCAATTCAAGCAAGCTATAGTAGGCTCAGACATTAATGCAGAACAGTAACTCAAGTAAACAGCAGAAAATCTGGCTACAGTTTCAGGCACAAACACAATCCGTCATATTTGGCCAACTTAAAGTTCAAGTACCCTTAAGGGACTGACTATCACTAGCTGTGCAGCATCTACAAGGCAGATAAAATGCCAACTGCTTGCTGTTCTTGGGTGATCCATTACCTTGAGTGGGGGAGATGTGATCCAGCATCCAGGGGCAGATAGGAAGCCCCAAAGATGTGCGTGGAGCCTCTGTAAGAGTCGGTAGCTGGATCTGAGTGGGGGAGGTGAAATCTGGAATCCAGGGACAGGTAGAAAGCCTGTGAGATGTTCATGGAGTCTATGGGAAGAAACGGTAGCTGGACCTGAGTGGGGGAGGTATGATCCAGTGTCCAAGGGCAGGTAGGAAGCCCCTAAGATGTTTGTGGAGCCTCTGGAGAGAATCAATACCTAGATTTGAGTTGGGGAGTTGTGATCCAGCATCCGTGGCACGTAGGGAGCCCCTAAGATATTCATAGAGCCTCTGGGGGGAATTGGTAGCTGGACTTGAGTGGGGGAGGTGCAATCTGGTGTCCAGGGGCATGTAGGAAGCCCCTAAGATATTTGTGGAGCCTCTGGGGAGAATTGGTAGCTGGACTTGAGTGGGGGAGGTGTGATCCGGTATCCAGGGGGTAGCCTGTCAAAATTGCGACTACATAATGGCAACTGCAAAAATTGTTTTGCAATGATAGCAAGATCGAGTTCAGCCAATTGTAAATATGAGTGACAAATACAAAATGGCGCCAATACCTGCCAAATTGTGAACAATAATCATGACCACACAAAATGGACCTTACCAGCAACAGGAACTGCAACAACTATCCTGCTAGCACGAATGCTTATGCTTGAATCCCACCACTGTAATGTTTGTGATTTCTTATTACTGCAAAACAAAAAGACGCACCCACAATCACTCTACACTGTATTGCTATCTGCCAAAGCTGCTCAAATAATAATGGGCATGATTTAAATGTCCCATCAAGCATCCAAAGGCTACTTTCCTAAAGCATTTTCATATTTGCCTTGGTGGCAAACATTAGAAAGCAATCTTTTTCCTTTCCACTGTCAAACACAAGGAATGGTAGTCCTGCAGTAGTTATCCTTAACTCAGCTGGAATATCAAGCTCCTCAACCGAGGAAGGAGTGGCAGGACAGCCACGTTCAATTTGTCTAATGCTCTGAATTGTTCTCTTGATGAGTGGAATGCCAGGCTGATGTGGTACACTGCACAACTACCTGTGTAGTTGTTTCAACACTTGATCTGGCATGCTCTTGGACGTCTGCCATGATTTTGCGCATCCCAACTTCCCCAGCATCTGGAACATGGTTATGCTCCTTTGCCTGTGCTGACACCTTGTTACCCATAGCATGCAGCCATGAGAGACCATTAAATTTATGGATGCCAGCACAGCACCAATAAATCTTTGCCCCCTTTTCTTTGTCTTTCTGATAAATATAGCCACCATACACTGCCAATACTCCAGAAGAACTGGTGAGCACAGACATAGAGAAAAGCTACTGGCAAAGGGGGGAAGCAAATACTGAATGGACCTTTAAATGTTTGGGGAATAAGATGGGTGTTGCATTGTGGGAACAAGGAAGTGAATTCAGGATTCAGGGAATTCAGGAGAGAAAGTAAAATACATGGAAGTCATACACTGAATAACACAAAGTGTGAGTACTACATTACTATTATTATGGTCAGCAAACTTGTGTAGCACTATTATGCTCTAATGTGATTCTGGTGCTCACCATTATGACAGCACTATTAGTTCAATCATGATTATACAGTCACGATTTTCACATGGAACCATCCAGAGGCAGATAGGAAGCCCTTAAGATGCTTGTGGAGCCTCTGGGGAGAACTGATAGCTGGACATATGCGGGAACTAGATCAGAGGAAGAAAAGGACCTCGGTGTATAAAGGAGGCAGTATAGTGCTGTGGTTTAGGCCACTGAGCTGTAAACCTGGAGACATGGGTTTGAATCCCACAGCCCCCACTTGCATACTGTGTGACCCTGAGCAAGTCATTTTACTTACTTGTGCTCACAGGTTGCACCTGAAAACAAGCTTCAGTTTAGTGTACCTTTTCACACTAAACAATTTCCCCATCCCCCTTTCCCCTAATTATCAAGAGTGACCTGAAACACTCAGCACAATGCAAGAAGGTGGCCTTCCCTTTGAAAATAGATTTCACTATCACTCGGCAATGTTTCTTCATAAGATTCTGAGGCAACATACCTCACTCTCCTAGGTAAAGAAACCATACAAAATGGTGGCCATAAGTGGAGTGATGGGGGCATTAGATGGTTCCATAAGTGAGAGTCTGATAGTCCAGTGAGGTGAGAACCTTTTCTAGAATCAAAGCACTCTGTACTCCAAACCTAGAACTAGCTTTGCTTGTCCACACAACAGTGTGCTGACTGAATCCAAAGTATAAAAAACCTTTAGAACTTGAAGTTCAAAATGAATCACAAACGTAACAACTGCGGTCGTCTGTCACAATACGTGTTACAGACATGCTTCAGCTATCTAGCTGGTGGGACACTCAAAAAGGGTTCAAAATTGAAAAAAAAACTGGATACACACAGAATATCCTAAATAAACCTGTAGCTAGACACACATACACATACACATATGAAGTGAACATTTTTACTGACAGCATCTATAGGCACGTAAACACATACAGAAAAATGGACACACAAATTAACACTTTGACACATACATTCACACAGACAGACCCATGTGCATGCAGACAGATACTTAATGAGCAGCTGACACCACTGGAAATACTGGAAAACACAATAGCTGGACACAGTTCTGCTTGTATTTCATGAATCTTCCATAGATTTCTCCTGTCCAGTATTTATTACTAAAGAAATTCCTACAGAAACAAGATCTTTATCCCTAGAGTTCATCTGCCTCTTTAGCTTTCTCCCTACTTGAAATCATAATGCTCTTTTATGACATCACAACCTGTTACCATGGGAATAACTATGATGTCACAATCAGAGTATTATGACCTCAGATTATGAAGAAACAATAAGAGCAGATGAACCTTCAAGGAACAACTCTCCTGTTTTCATGCATATGACCTCAGCAATACATAATGGGGATAAGAAATACAGAGATAATGAGAAATGAAAGCTGCTTTGTGTCCAGATATTATGTTTTTTAAAGTTCTTCTTGAGGCATCAGTGGCTCTTTAACATATCACCACTCTCAGAGATACCCATATAAACATACTGACCACACAGACAGGATGGATTGAATGGATTGGAAAATATTCAAACTCCCTTGTACTGGTTAATTCTAAAGTGCTGAACCCTCTTGTACCTTCCTGATTGCACTTTTCATTATAGTACCACCTCCAAGAGGTCAGGAGAGTCATCCACAGCCTGACCTGACTCTCCTCCCCCACTGATCACCATTCCCCCTACCCACTGGGAGCCACTGATTAGGAGCCCAGCTGTATCTCTACCACCCAGTAACCAATCACCCTAGCTAGGAGCCCTGACCTTGAGAACTCTTCCTGTGAGTCACTGTTTGTCAGGCTACCCTTAGGGGGTATTTTAGGGGCATTAGTTACACAATAATGCACAACAGGGTGTGTGTCGTGGTGGGATAAAGTCACACCACAACTGGTTGAAACATGAGGCCATAGGCCAAGTGCGTTCAACACCCAACAAGTGACATTATCCTACATAGACACACACTCTGGCGTGCATTATTGCTATTATACAATAGCTCATTTGTAATATAAAAGAAGACTGATGAAAAACATATATTTAAAATCTTTTTTTTGCTGGCCTGGTGGCACAGAGGGCTGAGGCACTGGTGCCTTACCTCAAACCACACCGGCGACCCTGGTTCAGGAATGGACTCGGGTCGCAGGGGGTCGGCAGGGACAGGAGAGGATTGAGCATCCAGAGGACTGTTCTCCTCTCCTGGGGTGGGTTAGGGTGATACCTCGCTCTGTAGCAGCCCTCAATAGAGACCAGGAGCACTACAAAATGTGGCACGATGTCAAGGGTGCCAGGAAAACACAGAAAATGGTGTCCGAGTGACTGGATGATGGCCGCCTAGATCCCTGCCTCCACAGAGCCCCTGGAGAGCCAGGACCGATCTCAGCAGCACCCAGGCTGAGAAAAAGGAATGCCAGAAGGCAATTTCCTCCCAGAAGGAGGTAACCCCCCCCCCGACAATGGGTTACGTTGGGCTACCCTGGGCCAGCTACAATATGGGATCAGGAAGCTGGCGCCGAGGTGAGTTCAGAGTGGAAAACGGGGGAGTTCCTTGGCAGAAGGCCTGAAGGAGAGGTCGGTCAGATGCAGGGGTGAAAATAAATAAAGCAAAAAAAATAAAATCTGTTTTTACTGTTTTTTACTGGGTAGGTATACATTTTGGAAAAACAGTGATGTTTTATTGTTTTGCCCAGTAGGTGGTTCTGCAGCTGGGGTTTTATTGTTAACTGAATGTGGGCTCACTCTGTACAACATTATCCCTTGCTGATTCCTACACAGTCTGTGTTCTGCCTGGTACCCCACACCCACCCACATACAGTTTAATTCATTCAGTGCTGCTGCCTGCCCTGAGACCAGGTGAACATTTGCAATCCGAGACTCAATAAATAAATAAAATAAATACACGTTACAGACATTTTAATTTACTGTCACGGTCTGATAGAGAAGCGAGTATTGGGGAGACAGAGAAGCATCTAGTTCTCAGTAGACATCAGTAAGTCATCAGGTCCATGCTCACTAGTTTGTGGGGGGAGTGATCAGAAGTGACATGGAAGCAAAACTTTTTTTTTTACCATTTCCCTACTGTGAAGTTGGTGCCGCTGTATGTGTTTATGGTGAAATGGGTGATTGAGCGTGCATGTCTCTGTAGTCCACTGGAAGAGCATGACAGCACTGGTTTCTGTAACAAGTTGCACCCTGATATGAGAACAAGAGACTAAACGTGAAGCTACTCATAGCAGTGTTTTAAACAAATATTTGCAGTGTGGTTTCTGAGGAGTTGCCGTTATTTAATTTAATAATGTGGGGTGGGGGGATTGTGTGACAGTGGGAGGCAGGAATAAGGGAGGCTGCATAATTTCTCACAATAGTATGTCACGTATGTGCCAGACCTTGATACAGTGATGTTGTGCTGGGATAACATCACTGTTCATGAAAGCCACTGACCAGCCAGAAGCCTAGAAACCATTTCTGCTATTGCATAATTAGGTATTACAGATCCATGAATTGTATTTTCTTACGTGGTTTTATTTCACTGCTTTATTTTTTCACTACATGTGCCTGTTCAGGTGCTTTGCAGATTTTATGCAGTTATGTGCCTTTAAGGTCTGTTTATACATTAAGTGACTGCAGGGCCAGGTCCCACCCCTGAAGAAGAACTGTTTGGTTTGAAGGCTTTTCGGTGCCGGCCACTCTCCTTTTGACGCACCCTAGTAACCATCTTGCATTGACCATACCACTCTGCAGCAATCATTTGTTGTGTGCAACATTTTGTTGTTTCAGTATTTGGAAGCTGCAACACTGGTTTAGCAGCTGAAATGCACTGGAGAAACATAGAGTTTGATGGCAGATAAGGACCGCTTGGCCCACCTAGTCTGCCCATTTCCCTACCTGCTGGATAAGCTGCAGATTCTAGTTAACCAGCAGCCTATTTCTTCCTACCCCCACAAGAATTGACTTATGTCTGTCCCATGTATTCTTGAATTCTTCCACAGTTTTAGACCCCACAACCTTCTCAGGAAGGCTGCTCCATGCATCCACTACCCTCTCTGTGAAAAAAATACTTCCTCACATTGCCCCTGAACCACCCCCCCTCTATCTTTAAATTGTGTCCCCTTGTTCTTGCATGTCTCTTTTTCTGAAAGATGCTACCCTCTTGGACTTTGTTGATTCCACTGAGGTACTTAAACGTTTCTATCATGTCCCCCCTCTCCCACCTTTCCTCAAGGGTATACATGTTAAGCTCTTTTAGTGTCTCCTTGTATGGCTTCTCTTGCAGACCCTGCACCATTCTAGTTGCCCTCCTCTGGACTGCCTCTATCCTGTCTATGTCCTTGCGGAAATTGGGTCTCTAGATCTGGATGCAGTACTCCAAATGGGGTCTCACCAACTGTCTATACAGAGGGATAACAACTTCCTGTTTTCTGCTGGTGATGCCTCTCCCTATGCATCCCAGTATACTCCCAGCTCTCCCTACTGCCTTCTCACATTGCTTGCTAACCTTAAGGTCATTTGATATGATTACCCCATGTCCCTTTCCTTTTTTGTTTTTGTTACTACCCCCCTCCCATTGTGTAATCTTCCCCTGGGTTTTTGTTTCCCAGGTGCATTATATTGCACTTCTTTGTATTGAATCCTAGCTGCCATACTTCCAACCATTCCTCCAACCTTGCCAAATCCCTTCTCATCCTTTCCATGCCTCCTTGTGTATCAACCCTGTTGCAGATCTTTGTGTCATCTGCAAAGAGGCATACTTTTCCTTCCAGTCCCTCTGCAATGTCACTTATAAAGACATTAAAAAGGACTGGACCTAGTACTGAACCCTGCGGTACCCCACTAGTAACCCTTCTTTCCTCAGAGTGGACTCCATTTACAATTACCTTCTGTGTCCTGTTATCCAGCCAAGGTTTTACCCAGGCTACCACCCTGGGACCCACTACAGGCTGGTTAATTTGACTATTAATCTTTTGGTTTCTTTTGTCTTCGGAACTTTTCATTTGGCAACTTGGCAGCACAAAACCAATACCTGGTGTCCACCAGCTTGATAATCCAGTCCAGTCCAGTACAACACGTCTGTTGTTACCGAGCATAGCTCGGTTTACATTTGCTGTTCATTTGGTGGTTTTAGCCTGGTCTTTTACCAGCTTAGGGTTGAGTAGTGCATTGTTTTTCCCCCTCTGCTGTTCATGTGGTTGTGCTAGTGCTTATCACTGTTTTTGACTAATGTTGCAAAGTTATGTTTATCTGTATATGTCTGCATTCTGAACACTGTTTCAAATACTATAGTTGCACAGCATGAGTTCAGAGGGAGAAGTGGATTCTGAGTTGGAAACTCTAAATGTATTATTGAATGAACCAAACTGAAGCAGTAAGTGAGGAACTAGAGAAAATGACAATGTCTATCAGATGCCATGAGGGAGTGAGAGACATTTTTCTTCAAGAAAATTCAATCTAGTCCTGAGCTATGAGAAACACGGAGAGAAAATGTTTGTATCTGGAAAAAAACTTAAGCTCAGTGAAACAAGCCTATATCACAACTGTGTCAGTCTCTAAAAGCCCAGTGATGAAGAATGAATCCCCAGAGGTTTACGTATTAACAAGTCACCCTCAGGAGAATTTCACAAGGATATTTTATTGTACTAGATGAGAAATGGCATTAAATATTTGTTCAGCTACATTGATAAACATCTTAATAGATGAGGACTCAGAGAAACCTGCTGAAGTCCTAACAGAAATTGAGGACACTGAGAAAGACTTCCTGAAAGGTGAGGCATCAATGAAGTTCAATGAATTAAATGTAAAACTCACTAAAAGGATTGCAGCCCATGACTGCATGAGAGGTGATTAGTCATAAACAACATACATTTAATACAGACACCCAAGACTTTACCAACCACACCATCTACAATTAGGAGAAACCTGTAAAAGTACCATTTAGGGGCAGATCCTTATCCTACCATTGCAGACAACAGGGCACTCCAAGATCTTGCACCAAATCATTAAACAGACAACAGAATTAAAAAGAAACACACAGTAATACAAATCCTGCCCATACAAGTCACACAGTCTCTTTTTTGGGGGAAAGTCAGAATTCAGAGGAATATTTGGGGGGGGGGGGGCAAAGGATCAAAAGAAATTAAGACAGCAAAAACAAAAAGAGGGTTGGGGAGCAAGAGAACTACAGATAGGCAGAACAAGCACAATTTGCACATTAAACAACAGTGATAAATATAAAGAAAAAACAAACTGAAAACCAACTCAATCTCCTCACAAAGGGCTTAGGTTGAAGCCTGATAAGAAATTTGATGAGTTCCTTCTAAAGGTGGAACTTGAGAAAACTTACAGGAAGCTACATTATATTTAAAAAAGTTTCACAAAGCAAAAACAATGGGGTGCCTCGAACTTCAACCAATGACCCTTGCTGATGCAGGCACAGACCTGGAAGCAACTAGCTCCCAACCAGATACTGTACATATAATTTCCTGCACCCTACTATATAAAGTGTATTAACTGCAGCCCCTCTACTCAGCTGGAGATGGATCCTGGAATTCCTATACTGTACTAAGGGCACAGAGTCAACTTCATAGAAAAAAAAATGTATCCTACCAAGTTCACGTCACCTGCGAATGCAACTTCTGAGAATTTAGTTAATAGAGATGTTGATACTTTGCTGTCTTCCTCGTCTAACTACAGACAATTGAACTTAGCGATTGCAGAATACTAAGCCGTGCATGAACTTAAGGCAATGTCTGACATCACTAAAAAAACCTTTGGGCAAAGGGTGTATCATTGTCATTATGGACACGTCCTACTATAAGTAGGACATACTCAGTCAATTAAATAATGGCTAAAATTCCAGAAAATTGAAAGAAGGCCAGACTACATCTTTTTAAGAAAAACTATATCACATGCCAGCCAAGTAGCACTGAGGGCTGAGGCATTGCTTCCTTACCTCCTGCCAAGCCAGAGACCTGTGTTTGCAGTGCGAGCGGGTTGCTGGGGGTTGGCCAAGGAGGGAGAGGATCGATCGTCTGGAGGACTGCTCTTCTTTCCTGGGGTGGGAGGCTTGGCATTCCTGTCAAACTGACCCTGGGTGGAGGCTTGAGGGTAATGTGAGACAGAGGATGCCCAAGGAGGAGGGTGCTGCAGGACTTCGGCAGAGTATGCACACCTCCACGTGCTTATGCAGCCTTGCATGCCCCAGCAACAGGGAAAATGGGGAGAAAACAGAAAAAGGGGGAAATCTGGCAGGCTACATGATGCCCTGGGAAGGGCAGATCAGACCCCTCATAGAAGGAGTAGCCAAAGCCTACCTGCCAGCCCCCCAGGGGAAAAAAGCTCCACAGAAAAAAGAAAGATTACATCACTTCTACAAAAGGTCTCTCGATTCAGGCCATATTACCAAAAATGAATATCAGTTCCTCTAGCATGAAATCCACACAGTACCAGTGTTCTATATCCTCCCTAATGTCCAAAAAACCTCCCGTGCCCCCTGGATATTCCATCTTGTCCACAGTAGGATCACTCACTGAGCATCTTTCTATCTTTGTTGATGTTTTTTATAGGATATGGTGGTCACTTTACCACCATACCTGAGGAAAACCACGGCTGTGCTGGGTTTTTTTAGTGGACTTACAATGTCTGTTTATTTGATGTTATTTTGATGACCGGGTAAGATACACTAGCGCTGACAGCATCTTTTACAGGTATGACCCAGTATACATCAGTACAATATACAGCAGTGTAAATATTACACAGATGAGTTACTGTATGAACACGTAATACAGTACATAGTTACAGCATGGTTGTGCCACAAAACAAGGTTTAGTTATAGGTATACATAATACAATGATCAGCTTATAGAATAATTCTCAGCATGTAGAGCAGGAGGCAGTAATAAGACACTATGGAAAATCAGTCAGAACATGTACAGTCATTTTGTGTTAAGACATGATTTTTCAGTTCTTTAGAAAATGAGGCACAGTTAGTGTTCTGACTGGGACAGGGATAGTATTCCACATAGAAGGGGTGTGAAAATGAAATGAGTTTTGGCCCATGCTTGTAGACATGCATGGGACCAGACAAAGATTATGGGTTGGTCTTGAATTGAAGTTTGGTACACGCGGTTTATACAGTCATGCCAGGCTCAAAGGCTGTTGCTTGTCTAACAGTTTGAAACTGAAGTTTGACAGAGCCAGCTTGGTTTTCATTTCTAAAGCAGGCCATCCTAAGCCTTCTAGGATTGGGCAGTGATGTACAACATGTTGCCATGTTGACCAACAAACTTTGATACTTTATGGTACAGAGCTTTTTTTAGTGTCAAGATTGACTTTAGATGCTGTGTCAACAACCAAGGAGCCATGGTCTAATAAAGAAAGCAAATGATGTCTTGTGATATTTAACCTGGCATCATGTGTCAGAAATGTGTTTATGCAGCAAAGTTTACCCAGTTTTTAGTGGATTTTGCACATTATTTTTTTTAATATGTGGGCTAAAAGTCAGGTTTGAGTTTCTAGGAACACCAAGGTATTTAAAAACATTAACCGTTTCAAGGGGTTCACACCATATGTTGATACTGATAATTTATTAGCATTAGTTCTAGTTTTTATGGGTGACCTCACTAACATTGTTTGTGTTTCTGTTACATCAATGATCATTCTAATTACCTCGAACCACCTATGCAGAGAGCTCAGTTCACTGTTTAAGTTTTTATTTATATTCTAGATCTCCTTTGCCTGGGTGAATAGTACTGCATCGTCTGTGTAAAGTAGCACACTAGTATTAGTGCAGAGTCAGACTGTGGAGGCATCATTTATGAAAAGTGAGAATAACAGAGGTCCTAGTATGGATTCCTGTGACACTCCACATGTGACCATCCTTGAATTTGACAATGCTAGTCCCATTTTAACCCACTGCATCCTGTTATCAAGGTAGTTAGTAAACCAACTAGCTACAGGGAGCACAAAACCAGTTTTTTTAATTTAGTAATCAATAGACTATGGTCTACCAGGTCAAATGCTTTTGTGAGATCCATGAACATGGCTCTTGTCATCAGTACTTTTCTATACACAGTGACAGTGAACCCCACTAAGGCAGTATCTGTTCCATGATTATTGCAAAACCCATGCTGCTGTTCTGTCATGAAGTGGTGCTGCTCTAGGTAGTCAGTCATTTGGGTGTGAATGATCCTTTCCTGAACCTTAGATGGCACAGACAGAATGAATATGGGCCTACAATTCTCCACTAGTCTTGTATTGCTCTTTTTGAATAGCAGAACTACCTGTGCACACTTCCAAAGGTCAGGTACTTTCTGGAATTCAAAAGAAAGATTGATTAACATAGTTATTGGATAGGCTATGGCTGGAGTAGCTAAATGCATGAACATAGGGTGTAGACCATCTGCCACGGTGGATTTGTCTGTTTTAATACCCCTTAATAATTTGTATACCTGCCTGCTGGTGCCTGCCTAAAATAAAACAATGGTTGGTTAGTAATCGGTAATTCCACGGATTCTACTGAGTGTGTGGTGTTACAGTTGAGACAAGAGCAATGTTTCTCAAAATCACAATAGTAGTTAATGAAGATGTTTGCAATGGATAGGTTATATTAATGCCTCCATGTTTCAAACTCAGCTGAGGCTGGTGTTTGGCGGGATTCAGAAGTTATTCAAGCCTTTCCAAAAAGCTTTAGGGTCAGATACGTTAGAGATCTCCTGCTCCCTGAGATGACTCTTTTTACTGGGTTTATTGGTTTTATACATGTATTTTGCAGCATCCTGTAATTTTTCCAATCATACTTCAGGCTACTGCACTTGAATTTGGTACAGGCCATCTCTATCTTTCTTGAGTTTAACTATTTCTTTCATTGGTCACCTAGATTTTAAACCTTTAAACCTCCTTCTTGTTATGGGTGCTTGTTTATGAATTACTCTGAAGAATTTGGTAATGAAAAAGTCTAGAGCGTAATTAATGTCTGGCATTGAAGGGATGCTTGTTACCTGTGTGCTCACTATTGATGTGAGTTCACTTTACAACAGCATCTGACATCATTCAGGACTTAGTGCAGTGACGTTTTTATGGACAAACTAGACACTGACTCTATTCTAAATTCTGCATCTGTGCTTCTGGCACTAGATCATATTTTGAACATATATATTTCATGTTTAATGAGCAGTTTCACTTTACTGATTTGTGCTACAGTGATGGGGTCGTTGATGGCACCATCCTGCGCCAACCTATTTATGGACTGGTGGGAGGAGGTGTCCATCTACGTCCCCATCACTAATTCATTCAGCTGTAACATAATGAATTGGGGGCAAGGGAGGCGGGGCAGCAAGATGGCCATGCTGCAGCTCTGCTCGAGCTCCAACTTATCTGAGTTCTTGAAAGTCTTAGTTTTTTTAAATAGAACAAACTAAATATTTTAAGGCTATATTTTTACTTATTCTTCTGATGTTTAATTTTAATATCGGCAGAATGTGTAGAGACAAATGCAAACTGCTCCTGGTTTCAGGGCAGTTTTGGCATTCTGCTACACTCTCACAGTAATGGAGCTCTATTTGGAGCAAGAGTTATCGATTTTTTGGCAAATACCAGAATGTGGATATGAAGCTTTGGGATACAGCAGGTGAAGACGTGATTGTGAACTGGCGATTTGTTGACTTGGAGCTGTACAGTGCTTGAGTATCATGACATCTGAGAGTGAATTCAAGTCACAGGACTTCTCTGAGAAGGAGAAAGCTTATGGAGACCCCTGTAGCAATGGGGTGATTTGGAACAGTGTGTGTGCTAAAAGTCTCTCTGCTACCCAAATAAGGTATGACATCTTTGCCTAGGGGGTAATGAAGGCTTATTTAAATAATTTGCCTGAAGTTGCTTGAAGTAATTTTGCTCAGAGGAGCATTTTTCTTTTTTTCTTTCTTCTTCAGGTGAACCTGTTCAATGAGTCTGCAAGCATTTTCATCCTGGAGGAATGGAGGCTCCATTAAAGAGAACTCCATTTGAAAAGATGCTGAACCTTAATTGATTAAAAACTTCCAGGGACTTCAAAAGGATGGTGGGGCCATTTTGTGCTTGCTGGACTCTGTTACAGAGAAAGAGTAATTGGTGAAATTTCTGCTTCCTAATATGGTAAACTCTGTTTTGTTCTAGTTGTGGCATCCTAATGACTCAGGTCTTCTCCTCTAATTAGAGGTAACATTTAAAACATGCTGCTGGCATATCCTCCAAAGTTTTGTGGGCCCTCTGACCCTTAACTCAAAAACATGGAAGCTGGTGTACAAAATTAGGGGACTCCCAGACTGAGAGAAGGGAGATGTGCCTGATCAATTTTAAGGAAGAAATACTGGATTTCAGAAGCCTGAACTGGAGGGAGTAAACAGAAGTTCCTTTTCTAGGTACATTGGATTTTTACCAGATACCTTTCTGAAATGAATAACTGAAAATGAATGCTTTTAAAAGACTCCAGATATGTAGATACTGTTTCAAGCTTATCTTCCATTTCACACATTAAAAAAGGAATGCTACAACATGGGACTCCTTACAGAGCTACTGAAGTGCTCCATTTACTGAGTGTTATGGTATGCCCACAGTCAGAGTAAATTTAAGGATGTGCAGAGAGCAGCTAAAATCATGGGAATGTGTTTCAACTTTTTACACAAGGCACTGCAAGTATTTGCATTGCGTGAGGTAAATGTAATGTGTCCTGGTGCTTTGTTAGATACAGTGCTTCAGCTGTTAGATCTGATGGTTTTAGCTATGGTATTGAAATAGCAGTACCACTGGAGTATGGTAACATTTTATAATTGAAATGGCAAATGGGTATGTGATGAAAAGTCTTATGAATTCTAATATAGGTAGGCAGCTAAGCTGGCTGAGGGTATACAGGATACTCTAGGTGGTAGTGTTTCATTGCCATTCTGACCTAGGCAAAACATCTTCCATTTTACTCTATAAAAGGAAGGAGCTGAGCTGAGACTTGGCCTGGTTCTAGGTTTGAAGGTTTCAAGTTGGACCAATGACCAGACAGAGTGAGGAGCAAATATGGTCCTTAGACCTCATATTCCTGGATACCACATTGATTGAGCCTTTTTGAGGAAGAGACCACAGGCTTGCCATTTTTATCTGGAATCCAATGACCACGTATTAATCTTATGCATTTTATGTGGCCTAATGCTGCAGCTTCTTTCCAATCTAATTGAACAGATTGGCTAGTGGTTGTGTGCTTGGAAGCATGAATGGTTAGCCTGACAAATTCACTGTGGGAAAAACCTGGTAGACTTTCTAGGGCAATGGCTCCTTCATTTGGATGTCATGGGGTTCAAACCTGTTAGCCTTTTGTACATATTTTAACATTCAGTTTCGAGGTTTGCAGGTTTCAGCTTTAATGAGAAATAAGGAAATGCAATATAAATATCTGATGGAAATCAGACATGAATTCTGTTGACTGATCTAGTAGGGCCACTGGCATATTGAAATTAATAATTTAGATTAATCACGAATGAGTGTTTCTTCCTTTTCAGCCTGAGGACATTAATTAATGGTGCATTGGAATGTGCTGCCCTCTTGTTAAGTTACTGTCTTTTTTTATATTCCAAAATGGTTGTTATTGTTTAAATGACCTTCTATTTTGTTATGTTTGAAATGTTTAGCTAGCATTGCAAAGTCTTTATGTCGAACAATAACCTCGAAACTCAACTCATATATTGGGGGCACTTTATAGACAATATTATCATTTGGAAGGGCACTAAGCAAGAAGCAATGCAGTTCACTGATCACATCAATTCCAGTGAGTGGAATATCCACGTTATGGGCACTCCCATATATCAAACTACAGGGAATATTTTAGATCTTACTTTGATTGGGGTCCCAAACTGAACCATACAGACCCAGAATTCCTGGAAGTCCACATCAGGGAAACCACTCCTATGAGCTGATAGTTTACATCCTAAGCATCCCATAAAAGAGATTCCCTCTGGACAATTTTTTCACATTTGAAAAAATTATTCCAAAGATGCAGTGTACCACAGGCAGGCTTATGATTTATGGTGCCGGTTCCTCTGGAGAGATTATGATTTAGATTATTTAGAACAAGTTAAGTCTAGGGCTACTGAAATGAATAGGATTGAGTTCCTTACCCCTAAACCCAAGAAAAAAAAAACACTGAGATACATTCAATAAATGTTATTGCTAACTACAATGTCACCATGCCCAAGGTAGCTGGTTTTCTTAAAAAATATTGGGGTGTTCTGTCTGCTGATACTACTTTGAAAAATGTTGTAGGTTTACAGCCTAAGGTAGCATACAGGAAGAATACTAGCATGAGGGACACCCCGGTTAGAAGCCACTCCAAGACAGAACTGAGAGTAAACCACCTCCATTTCTTTTTGCCCCTCCCCTTGGGGTTCCACCATTGTGGTACATACTATATGTGCCCTTTCACCAGCCAGTCAAGGTAAAAAAAAATCTTTCTTAGCCATATCAATCGGTCCAGTTATGAAGGGAAACAACTGATCACATGCCAGACAGAATGCATTGTGTATGCTCTCTGGTGTGATTGTCCCACCCTTTATATAAGTATGACAAGCTAGCCTACAAAGGATAGGATACCAGAACATGTTCATTCCAATACATCTGGTAACTGTGATACTCCAGTGGGCCAACACTAGTATAAGCAACATATAGAGAATACTGGATGTTCAACTATGCACAACCAGAGTGTTCTACCACAGAGGGGTTCTGATTTCTACTGACTTCTAGAGTAAATCTCAAGAGATCCACAGTAATCAGAATCCTGAGGTAGTAAAATACACTGGTTGTGCATAAAGTTGCTCATTCTGTATTTTTTATAGTGTATAATATTATGAGAAATGTGCGCATTGTGTTTTTTTTCTCTTTCACAATGAAACTGACTTGCGTCGTCTCAAGAGGTTCTAGAATGCTGTCTACCACAGAAGGGTACAATCACATTCCATGACCTTTAAACTGTGGTACAACAGCATTTTGTAAAGGATGGATTTCTATTTAGAACAATGCTCTATATACACGATATATAGAATAGTGAATGGGTGACATCCACAACAATGCTGTGTTTCCAGCGAGGGAGTTGGTGACATCATAGGGACCTCAAGAGTGAAGCTTGAGAGGTTTCTATGATGTAATCAGCTACCAAGATAAAAACACAACCTTCATTGTGGATGGTTGCCCATCCACTGTTTTATATAGTATATGGTACACAGAAATCGGCAGTTTTGTTAATGTTTCCCTTTTTTGTGGCTGTGGGCAGAGCCTACAGCCATTTTGCTATCTGTAGCTTGAAAATGGAGTTTCGTGGAACACATTTTTGGGACTTTTTAATGCATCCTTCCACATCAACAAATCACTATAACAACTAAAATAAAATAATCCCTTCTTTCTGTTTAGAATGCTGGAGACACAACTCCAAGCTGCTTATCTGATGGCCATTAGGAAACTGAAACAGCTTGTTAAATATTGGTTGCTTATTAAACTGGAGATTTGTTTACCCCTTCGAAATGCAGCAGATTGCACATTTAAATGATTAGCATTTAAACATTTTTTGCTACTAACTTCAGTTGGGGATGAATATCTTTCAAGAAAGAGTCATACCTCATAAATGTTACCCTTTCCCAGCAAATTTTGTAAAGAGTTACACTGTTTTGAACCTCTCAAGACCTATCTGATAAAATGCCAGGTCTTCAGTGAACTACCCAGACTAAATACAAATAAATTTATTTTTGACAATAAGGGCTGTGGCCTGCTTTCCAAGCATAACAGATAAGAGCTACTGATATCTTTTATAGTAAGAGAGAGTGTGTGTGTGTGTGTGTGTGTGTGTGTGTGTGTGTGTGTTTGGGGGAGGGGTGGAGAAACAGTCAAACTCCTGGCCAGGGAGACCTCATCTAATGAATTAACTGCTGACAAACGATGAGTGATACAGAAGCAAATGATCTGATACAGCTAGGTATTAAAAAGAACTTATACCATTTATAAAATTCCTGATCAAACAACTGCAAACAAGACTTTTTTTTGTCATTTTACAATATGAGAAACTGAGTATGTATTTACTGAGTTGCTGGATCAGGATCTTGATAAAATAATAACATTTATTTAACTCATTCAAGATTCCATCAGGTGGACAGAAAAATGTCTATGAGAATTTGTCTGAAAACTAACTATAAGATGCAAAAATAGCATATGTGTGTGTGTGTGTGTGTGTGTGTGTGTGTGTGTGTATATATGTCTCTATTTACAATACATTTGCTTACAGGCATTACTAGTGTCTTTTAAAAGATTGTCTGGCTTGTGATTACTAATTTTGAGTATAATTCATGAAATAATGAGCTTGATATTTGTTATTTAATATAGTCCCCCTTTAAGCCTTATGATAGCATATAAATCCAAATAATGCCAAGGCCATTGTGACATATAATATTAATACTGAGCAGCAAATCAGAGATCTTTTCCCAATAAAAGGCTACTGATATAATAAAGTCAAAATAAGGAACCAGTGGCTGATGGAAAAATCTATAGGGATTTATAAAAAGATTTGATTCTGCCTTTGTGGGGAAAATACAAGGAAAATGAGGGCTTCATACAGAGTAATGGTTATTTGGATCTGGGAACACTGAATATTTCTTATCCTATATTTTATATCCTGGATAGGGCAGGGGAGATGCTACATCTCATTGTCACAGGGATGTCTATGTACACATTTTTGCACTGTATTTACTCAGGCTGTCCCAGATTAGATGCAATATCTTGTTTTCAGTGGGGTCATGATTTTACCATTTTTATAATGTATTTATTTAGGCTACCTAGTCCAGGAGCCCCCATATTCAAAGGAGATATGCAGCACATCCTGGTGGAAAAGGGAGATGTGCCACACAACACCAACAATGCACTGCAGTGTGATATTCAAATGTGCAGGATGTGCCAGCCACAAGGGAATGGGCCAGGGCACACACAAATGGTATGCTATTCAAGTCAAGGGGGCAACCTCATGAATATGCCCTGCTGCAGCATATTCAGTGGGAATGTGCCCCTCACAGTCCAGAGCAGTGTGGCCCACAGTTAGGCTATGAATAGCTGGCCTAACCCAGAAGCAGGCTGCAGATGTGCACCCAGCTGCTAATATCTTTTATAGTAAGACTGTGTGTGTGGACTATAGGTACCCCCTTTCCATCCCCAATCTAGCCAACTTCATCCCTGAAGATCTCCATAGTGTAAAGGGCCCCACCCAGACCAAATTGCAGCAGAGAAAACCATGGTCCATATCCATAGTCTAAAGGACTCCCATCCACTGAACCTGTACACAGATACCCTAACTCCCCCGTACCCAACCTGTTGCAAAGACTGGCACTGCCCTGCACACCCTGCCATGGTCAGCCATTGACTGCACTGAACCCGGGCTGGGGACCTGCACTCTGGAATGACTCAACTGGCTGTATCATGCACTGGGGCACCATGCAAGCTGTGGATCCACTAGTGTATGGCAAACTGAAGAGGGAATTTACACACCTCCAATGCATGCCTTGCTGATGCTGTTCCTTCCTGCCATAATACACCACTGCAAGTCCACAATCTCCCCTGTTCCCCTGTGTAACATGCCACCCTTCAGACTGCTGAAGTATCCCGAGTGTCATGGGGTGCAGTATCCTGTAATGCCATTTGCAATGTACTCTTCAGGCTATAGATAGTTCATCTGCAATTCTACAAATGAATGGGAGGCTAACAGTAACATGCCTGTTTTGGGACCTGTGTGAGTGGGTACAGCATCTGCCGTCTCCCGCAATGAGCAGTGCAATGGCACCAGGATGATGGATCCACATGCGAGTTCCTGAGGAGTATGGCCACTGGGTGTTATCGCCCACACACAGCTCGTGCCTACATATAACACATTCCAGTATCCTACTGTGAGTGCTCCTCCACCCACTGACAGAGTGGTATAATCCCATTACAAAGCCAATTGTCACAATGGGATTGGCTGGGGTGCACGGAGGGGTGCATCTGTGCACCATTGGGGGGAGTGGGGGCCACTACACTATAGACATGGACTGTAGCTGTATTTAGGTGCAATTAGGGATGGCATTGGGGTTCCTACAATATGGAACTGATAGACCCTGGACTCCGGCATGATCAGGGATGGTAGAATGGGGGGGTGCCACTATACCACCAGAGACTTCAGGGTCTGTCCCACATGGGAGCAATTGGGGTTGGGGTGACTGCTGCTCCTGCAGATTCATCCTCATGCCAACATGCAAATGGGCTGGTAATGAGCATGCATAATGACCCTTTGCACCCTGCATGATCAATTAGATCATTTGCATTCCTGAGATGAATATCGCCCATGGGGGATGTGGTGCATACTGGTATGTGCCACGTATTCCCTTTGGGAATGTATTCAGTTTGGGGTCACCCTGGATGCACCTGACTTGGTGGCCACCTGCACTGCAATTCTTCTCCAGGGTCACATTTTCAACAGGAACGATGAAGCTCGCCAGGATGAAGTGCAGTGTCACAGGTTTACTGCATGACAAAAGGGATTTTCTTTGAAATTGCACTGTTTGCTGCAGTAACTCTATTGCAGAATTCTGCAGTGCTGCACTTCATCCTGGTGGACTTCACTGTATGCACACCCTGTACCATTGGTGCATTCTCTTTGAAAATTCTATCAGTACCGACTGGCACACCCTCTTTGTGCAACGCATCTTTCTGCTTGTGAATCAATCCAGCACTTAATATAGCCCCCCAGATGTAAAATATTGTTTTTAGTGTGTTCTGATTGTACACAATACAGCATAATACTGTGTAGATGTACACCCCACTGAAAATAAGATGCCATTTCTTCTGTGAACTATCTAGGCTAAATATATATATATATATTTTTTTATTTTATGTATTTTTATTTAGTTTTTGTTGACCGGGTAAGTGCACTAGGCAAATCCTGCCTATTTTCAGGCACGACCCGGGGGAGGGGGATACAGGTGAATGCCAACTGACCTTGAACCAGATTAAGCTGTTGTTGATATTTTAGTGAATGAGGAAATTTGCTCAGGACACCGGGAAATTTCCTACTCTTTTCGGGATAACTGCCATGGGATCTTTAACATCCACCTGAACTACCACCAATCCAGGCAGATGGAACCTCAGTTTAACGTCTCATCCACGAGACGGCACCTCAGAAGTGCAGCACCCCTCTCATGCTGCAGTACAGTGTCAGTACTGGGATATTAACCCAAGTGCCAGATGTGGGAACTGAACCCACAGCCCTCTGATCTCCTAGCCTCAGAGGCGAGTGTGCTACCTACTGAGCCACTGACACTGCTAATATATAGCAATCAGCAGACACATTCTAGGAAAACACATTGTAAAAATGTTTAAAAGGAAGACCACATTGAAACTGCCTCTGCACAGATCTGCAATGTGCAAATTCATTGGAAATAATGGGTAAAAGCATCCCAAAAGCTCTCCACAGCCATATCGGCTCTGACTAGAATTTTTCTTTCTGGTGCCATTCCTGGTCCCACCCATTCAGACTTCTGCTGATCCTGGCCTGCTTCTGCCATCTTCTCATTCGGACTGTGTTGGTCCAAGAAATCTCCTTGTGGTGGCTTCATCCATCTGTCGCTGCATAGATAAATTTTCAAAATCAAAAAAATTGCTTTGTGACACAGAGCCTTTGCAACACTTTGTGTGTCTCTAACTGGGTCTACTGTACTGTGCTCACTAAAACACATTGCCATGTTTTGTGTGTTTTTTTCCCATTAGAGCCTTATCCAGTGAGCCAATCAGATGTGAGGATATGGCTAAAAAGTTGTTGTACTATCAATGTGATGTCAGAACTATAGTACAATTTTTTTGACGTTTGAACTGTCCTACAACAACAATATGAATGCCACTCATTTCCATGCGGAATAGGGGCTCACCATATACTGTTTTGGTGTTTACATACAATTGCTACATGTAATGGGAATTTATCACATTCCCATTCACCAGAGGAGGGGTAATCATCTGAAAAGTTTACTGCAGAGAGAGAGAGAGAGTACTTTAATTTATACTCTCAGAGCACTCTCACCAAGAGGACTAAATGACAACTGGGATGTTATTCTGTTTTTGGATTCATTTCTAAAACTTTTAAAGTGTACACCTTATGTGGTGAGTTTTTCCTGTTAAGGTGCATTTTCTCATTACTATTTTTTTTTTGTCTTGTTTAGGTATCCATGTGGAAAGCAGAACAGGAAGAATTGTTCCTTGATTAGAATACTATTACTCTAAAATACTATTTAATTTACACTAATATTAATTAAGTTTTGAATTCTGTTCTTTTTTTCTTCCCTTCCGCCTTTGTGTTTTATTTTTTAAACCCTTTTTATACCTCAGTCCCATGTATTTGGGGGCATTAGGTATTATAGTTTCATGAACTGTATTTTCTTACTTGGTTTTATTGCACTGCACTCATTTTTCACTACATGTGACTATTTTGGGCATTTTGCTGATTTTTGTGGGGTTCTGTGCCTTTGCTGTCTGTGTATAAATTGATTGACTGGTGGGTGAGACCCCACCCCCTGAAGAAGAACCATTTGGTTTGAAGCATTAGGTTGTTGGGTGCTGGTTGTTCTCCTTTTAACTCACCCTAATAAACCATCTTGCACTGATCATACCTTTATGCAGCAATTGTTTGTTGTGCACAGCTTTTTGTTGTGTTTGCTATTTAAGTATTTGGAAGCTGCAGCACTGGATTAGCAGTCGAAGTGCACAGGAGTTTTCTTGCGTCTACTCTTAGCAGGCGCAACACTTCTCTGCATGGGTTGTATCTATAACCGCCCTCCCTAGCTGCAATCACAGCTCTTGACACCTTAACAAAACCCTGACCGATATGTCCCTAAGGAAACTAATACTCCTTAGTAACTTTAAACTGGTTAAGTAATGTGGAAAGTGATTATAAGGCTGCCTTGATTGATGTCTACATTACCCAAGTTATTAAAGAGTCCACCAGGATGAATAACAAGGCAGGTAACCATACTTTTCTTGACTAGGTCCTAGTCCAACAAACCTGACAGAATCAGGGGCACAGGTGTATTTGCTGACACCCTCGGTGATCATTCCACAATCTTCTAACTTTCATAGGATCATAGGATGGTATGAGGGTGATAGCTGGTGGCCTTAATGATTCACCCAATATCAAATACTGAAAGATGTCTTCCTATTGCCCATATATCTATCTAGTGTCATTTTAAAAGAATTTAAGGAGTCACTTAGGACTACTTCCTCTGGTAAACTATTTCATGTTTTAACAACTCTTTGATTAAACTAAGCTCCTCATTTACTGGTCTTGCAGAGTTCACTTTTTAAAGAAAAACAGTCAAAATTAGGGGTCTCCTGCCCCATAAGGCTTACCCTCTGGTTTAGCTTTATCCAGTAAAAGCCTCAGTTTTCTCATGCCACAACTGAGTTTATTTTATTTTCTAAAAGTCCATGGCCCAAAAGTATGGCAGATTCGGGGGCTCCATTAACTGTAATGGTATGGCATAACACTGCTTTCTTCAATACATTTGTATTGAAGCGAGCAGTGTGGTGCCGCACCATTACAGTTAATGGAGCTCCCCCCAGTGTCCGCCATACTTCTGGGTCACGGACTTTTAGAAAATAAAATAAACTCAGTTGCAGCATGAGAAAACCGCCACTTTTACTGGATAAAGCTAAACTGGAGGGTAAGCCTTTGGGTTTAGGGAGCCCCCTAATTTTGACTGTTTTAATTTAAATGGACACTATGGAGTCTATTCTCTCTTATACTAAGCTTGCTTTCTAGCCCTTAACACTCTCACAGATCCTTATTTTGAAATGTCTTGCACACCAGGCATAGATCCCCTCTCAGATACAAATCCTGCACTCCAAGGCTGTTTTTCAAGTAGAAACACATCTTTATTGTGACAGCAGCTGCAAGTAGCCAACTAGCATCCTAGCCCCAGCACTTCAACCCTATCCGGGTCTTCGTCAGGGGGCAGGTCTAGTAACCATCAGGTAAAGCCATTTTTTTTCTATTATGTTTGTCATTTGTGTTTTTCCCCATTTTTGTTTGCTCCCTTATCCAAGCATGTACATGCATGTGTGGGGACATGCATGTGCCATGTTCTGGGCACCCTCCCGACTTGCTGCCCCCTCCTACCTGCACTGCCACTGGACCACCACCTGGTGGCAACAAACTATGGGGGGGTGACAACCACCCTAGGAGAGAAGAGCTGCCAATAGGCTGCTCAATCCTGCTTCTTCCCTTCCCCCATGCTGGCCCCTACAATGACCTCAGGTCATTCCTGAATCTGGGTCACCATCATGGTGCAAGGTATAGCATCCAGTGCCTCAACCCTCAGTGCCACTGGGCTGGCTTAGGTAAAGTCACCTTTTAAATGTACAACATGATAAATTACCATATGAAATTTAATTCAATCATAGTACATACAGGTGTATAAAACTATAAAACAAATAAAATAATCATTATGTGTAACAGACTGAAATGTAATAACTGAAACATAGTAAAGGAATTTACTTGTTTGTTTAATTTATTATGTGGGCGGCCATTTTGTGTCAAGTAAACAATGGATAGTTCAGTCTTCATACAAAACTATTGGCAGTAATGAGGTAATAAATATGCCACCACGAAGCACTGAATGATAACTGAAGTAAATAATTATTTCTTGCTAGCAATACACCTGCATGTATTTTGAATGAATTTAATTTCATATGGCAATTTACCATGTTGTACATTTAAAAAGGTGGTTTTACCTGATGGTCACTAGATCCACCCTCTGACGAAGACCCTGATAGGGCTGAGGCGCTGTGGCTAGGACTCTAGTCGGCTACTTGCAGCTGCTGTCACAATAAAGAAGTTTTTTCAATTGAAAAACAGCCTTGGAGCTTGCTTTGGAGTGCAGGATTTATATCTGTGTACTTTATGCCGGGTCGGCTGCCCTTTCTACACCCCCCCTCGATTCTCCACAGCATGACTGTTTTTGTTCTTCCTTGTGTTTACCTGCCTCTGCACACTGCCAGAGACCTTTACTGAAAGGCTGAAGGAGGTGATCAACTCATCAATTCAAACAAGGTACTTTGTAGCAGCATTTGAGATCACAACCTGTTGATTCCGTTCTAAGGACATTTCAACATCATCAGAACAGCAGCATGTCCAATTTGAATGCAATGCTGGTTTTATCCATAGAAAATAAGTGTATACATGAGAATTCACTGTTTGACTGCTTGGAGGGTGCTGAAATGATTAAACGCTGTCAGGAACAACAAAGGAATTCTCTTTTCACTGAGGGTGAACCTGCACCAGAAGGTGAGCAGCTTAAAGATTTTTTTCATAAATTTGAGAAGCTTAGAATCCAGGGGCTGAATCTATATTACAAGAAAATAACATTAGAACATTACCTCACAGAGCGAATTTCACCGAGGGGGCTAAGAATTGGCAAAACCCCTACATTTGGATTTGAGGATGAAATTTTGAAAACTGAAAGTAAAGCAGCACTCACTAACTACACAAATGAGTTAATAGGAGTATTATTTATTTATTTAAGTCTTTGGTAACTGGGTAAGGCCTACAAGGCACAAGTGCTTGGTTTCAGGGAGATCTGAGAGGTTAAGTGACTTGCTCAGCATCATACAGTACACAGGTGGAGCTTATGGAAACAGGAAATGGGACAGCCATAAGAACTGGGGTTGTCTACAGGCCCCCAGACCAGAGGGAAGACATAGACACATTACTGTTAGAAGATATACAAAACATGACAGCTAAAGGGGAGGTTCTGATAATGGGAGACTTCAACATGCCGGATACAGATTGGTCAATACCAGCAGGAACATCTGCCAGAACTAGACTCATAGTGGGTTCCCTGCAGGGGGAGGGCCTCAAACAACTGGTACAACAACCCACAAGAGACAGGGCTATCCTAGATCTAGTACTGACTAACAAAGAAGGGATCACAGATCTCCAGGTAGAAGGTCACCTGGGAGCCAGTGACCATCACATGGTATGGTTCAATTTGGCTACTACATCTAAATCATCCCATTCCAAGGCAAAAATATGGGACTTCAGAGGAGCTGACTTTGATAAGATGGCCAACAGAGTTAAGCTAGCCCTGGCAAAAAGAAACACAGGTGAGGGGGTACAGGCAAAGTGGGCAAGCATTAAGGATGCAATACTTGAAGCAACATCCCATTGTGTTAGACAGAAAAGGAAGTGCCAAAGAAGAAGGAAACCACTTTGGTTCTCAAATACAGTAGCAGAAAAGGTCAGAGCCAAAAGGCTGGCCTTCAGGAAATATAAGGGAACACAGCGGGATGAAGATAGGGAGGCATACCAAACTGCCCTAAGGGAAGCAGGGAAGGCAGTAAGGCAGGCAAAGTCCCAAACTGAGGAAACACTAGCACGAACAGTAAAAGAAGGTGACAAGACTTTCTATAGGTACATTAGTGAAAGGAGAAAGTCCAGAGAGGGTATTGCTAAGCTTAATGGAGAAAAGGGAGCATGTGAGGAGGAAGACCCTGTAAAGGCATCTATCCTACATAGATACTTTTGCTCAGTATTTACTGAAGAGAAGGTAGGACAGGACCCACAGCTCAGCATCATGGACACGGGGGGAGGGAGGTGAGCACTACTCCCTTCACAAAAGAAAGGGTCCTACAAGAGCTTGACAAGCTCAGGGTGGATAAGGCAATGGGACCTGATGGCATACATCCCAGGGTACTTAAGGAGCTAAAGGAGGAACTAGCAGAGCCATTAGCAGAATTGTTTAGTGAGTCTCTGAGCAAAGGAGAGGTCCCAGAAGACTGGAGAAGGGCTCATGTGATCCTGCTCCACAAGAGTGGTAGCAGAGAGGAGGCGGGGAACTACAGACCGGTCAGTCTTACCTCAGTAGTGGGCAAGATTATGGAGGCACTCCTTAAGGAAAGGATAGTGCAACACCTGGAATCCATAGGGGCACAGGATCCAAGACAGCATGGGTTTACAAAAGGAAGGTCCTGTCAAACTAATCTCATAGATTTCTTTGACTGGGTAACCAGAGTGGTGGTCCAAGGGGGAGCAGTTGATGTCGCCTACCTTGACTTCAGCAAAGCTTTGACACTGTTCCACATAGAAGATTGATAAATAAGCTGGGTAGGCTCGTGGGTCAGAAGTTGATCAACTGGGTGGCAAACTGGTTGACGGGCAGAAAACAGAGAGTGGTGGTAAATGGTATACAGTCAGAAGAGATGCAAGTCACAAGTGGGGTACCTCAGGGATCAGTCCTGGGGCCAGTCCTCTTCAACATCTTCATTAGTGACCTTGCAGATGGACTAGAGGGTAAGGCTTGTCTGTTTGCAGATGACACCAAGATCTGCAACAGAGTAGATGATCCAGATGGGGTGGGCAGAATGAGAAGAGATCTGGATAAACTAGCAGAATGGTCAGAAGAGTGGCAACTGGGATTTAATGCAAAGAAGTGCAAAATCTTGCACATAGGGAAGAGAAACCCTGAAGCCACCTATAGGCTGGGAGGGGAGTTGCTAGCAGTCACAAAGGAAGAAAGAGACTTAGGCATCATCATCACTGATGACCTAAAATCATCCAAGCAGACCTCTAAAGCAGTAGGTAAGGCTAGGGGTGTTAGGGTGTATTAGTAGGGGTATCACAAGTCGTAAGAGGGAGGTATTAATCCCTCTGTACAAGACACTGGTTAGGCCCCATCTGGAGTACTGCGGCAGTATTGGAGGCCACACCTTCACAAGGACATTAACCAAATTGAGGCAGTCCAGAGAAGGGCAACCAAATGGTGCAGGGACTGCATCAGAAGACATATGAGGACAGATTAACGGAGCTCAATATGTATACCCTTGAGCAAAGGAGGAGAGAGGTGATATGATTGAGGCATTCAAACACCTTAAGGGCATAAACAAGGTGAAAGAGTCTAACATGTTTAAATATAAGAAAAATAGCAGGACAAGAGGACACA
Organism: Neoceratodus forsteri; assembly: GCA_016271365.2. NCBI lineage: Eukaryota > Metazoa > Chordata > Ceratodontiformes > Ceratodontidae > Neoceratodus > Neoceratodus forsteri. The sequence goes on along the minus strand of CM057450.1, from coordinate 322,688,306 downwards.
GCATGAGATTAGAGGAGGCCGATTAAGGGGGAATGAGGAAATTCTTTTTCACAGAAAGGGTGGTGGATGCATGGAATTGCTTACCACAAGAAGTGGTGGCTATGAATACAGTGCAGGGCTTCAAACAGGCATGGGATAGGCATAAGGGAGCAATACAAATGACTATGAATAGATAGGCCACTGACAGAGCAAAGGCCGATGGCACATTTATAAGGTAGAAAAAGAAATGGGCAGACTGGATAGGCCTTGCGGTCCTTATCTGCTGTCAACTTCTATGTTTCTATGTTATGGGAATCAAACCTAGGTCTGCTGGATGCTAGATGTATCAAGCTCATTCACATCTTGTTACTCTAACCCCTAAGCTATACTTCCAGCCCATAATAAGGAGAGAGATTAGAAAACAAGAAATTGTCTATGAGGAGATAAATGAAAACCAACAGTAATTGACAAACCACAAAGAAAATACAAGTTTTGATAACGTTAACAAACAATATAAAAAAAGAATTGAAAAGCACACAAAAGACTTGATTACTAGGAAACAGATTAAAGTTGTGAGACACATTGGAGACTCCAAAAGAGGAGAAGTATTTCTGTGGGAGCGGAGAGATAGATCACAAAGCAGAGGCCACTCAAGATTGAGATCTCAGGGAGGATGGGCACGCCAGAAGTCTGAAAATAATAAAGAGGCAAGTGCAAACCAAAACATCCCCAGCAAAAGAGTAACATTCCAACAGAGCCCAGAAGAAGTTATTAAAGTGATCGAGATGCAACACAAAGCTGTCACACCACTGTCTAGATCAATACCGAATAGTTCTGACTCTAACAAACAGAAAGAGAAATACAACACCTTCGTCCAAAAACATAGGAAAAAACAAGGAGAGGCAGATGAGGAAAACAGAGTGAATTTCAAACCAGAGAGCACTGAGGAACAAGAAGACAATGTAATTATTAATTTGACTGACATGGACTTTACCACTGAACAACTTCAAATCTTGGGTAAAGGCTTCTCTTTCATCCTGACCCCAAAACCAGATCTATTTGGCACTGGGTTGGAACATCGCCAACCAGAACACTGTGGTTAAGAACTGTGTGGCAAAAATGCAGTCTCTTTTGTTTTTGGGAGTCTCAGTCCCCCCCGCACCCCCATACTAAAGTATTCTCACTTTGGGGGGAGCAGATCATGGGGCAAATTGAAATTTGTAGTGCCATGGAATACTGTTTCCCTAGCCTCTTGTAAAAGAAAAAAGTCCCAACTGCCAAAATCTATGGAGACCAGAATTAGAACCCTGGTCTCCACTGTTGCCTGACTAAGCAGCTCTATGCCTCAGCTCTCCACACCATGGGAGCAGCCCATCCAGCCTCCTGGATTCTGGTGCCCTTGTCCATTGTCAGCACCATGGACAGCGACCTGGGGAGTATCACTTACGTGCTTAGTAAACTCTCTGCTGTCTGTGGTAGTGCCGCTTATCCAGACTACTGCTCCGTTGACTGGCTCTATTCTGGTAATGCTATTCTGGGTGTTTACCGATCTTTTTAATACCAAGGTTAATATTTTTAAGCTTTTCCAAAAAATCAAATTAAGACTTTTCTTTTCAAAGAAGGAACACTTAAATATGGATGCAGATCTGGGATTTACTGAGACTACTGTGACAGATGGCATGACAGGGGTCACTGGGGATCTGATTTACACCAGACCTCACATTGGGTACCAGGGAGAACAAGGGACATCTTCAACAGGACACAATGAAGAAACATTGGGCATAACACCGATCCTGACTGCAAAGGATTTTGATCAATCAATTAGTCAGTCAATCTTTATTTAACCAGGGGAGACACCTTTGAGCAAATTCATTTACAAGGAGGCCCTGGGAGGGAAAACAACTAGAGCAAGAAAAACATACAATGAGAACAGTCTTAACAGTTGTGCAGCATCCGTATATGAGGCAAAATATAAAACAAAGGGATAATTTACAAGCATTGGATGGTTTAATTATAAAAACACAGTATGCAATGAGATAATTATATATATAAAAAACAGTATGCGAAGAAAGAAAGGCATGACAATAAAGATCCTAACACAGATTACTTCATCTCATGCAGAATAGGATATGCAGGGGGCAGAGGAGAAGAAGCGGAAGGAGGCAGTGCTAGAAGGGGGAATGAGACTGGCAGGAAAGCAGGATTAGGGTAGGTAGTAGGTGGGAGAAAGACAGAAATAAAAAGTCATAATTGTGTGTAGCCTAGGGAAGTGCAAGAACAACTCTCACAAGTGCAACAATAAGGTAAATCCACCTAGGCAAGAGCAGGCCAGGCAGAGATTCAGGAATAACAGCTACACAATTCCTTCAGGGAGTGTCTCAGGAGCCTCCTGAAAGAGAACAGACCAGCTAGTTTAGGGAACTGTAGAGTTCTTTGGGTAGCATTCCAGATGATCATGATCATGAGCTCCGGACATCGGAAGCAGTACTGGAGAATATCGACATGACAGAATTATTAGAAGTGGAAATGAATTTTGAACAAAATATTGCAACTAATGTACCCAGTAGTCAGAGTAAGTTCAAACCAAAATCTATTTTCACTCCTAATGTTTTTACTCTAGCCATTATTACTTTTGAAAAAGAATTGCTAACTGAAACAGAAAGAAATGCTTGAATCAGCCAATAACTGTGAAAAGTGGGGTAGTAATTTAAGTTGGTTAGAGTGGAATGCTCTAAAAGAACTAGAACAAACAAAGGATATTGTGCTCAAAAAAATCAGACAAGGGGTAGAATTGCTGCAACGAAGGAATCAGACTGTATCAGAAAAGTTATGGACTTACCTGAAGTAACTGAAAACTATAGTAAATTGTTCAAAGAACCAACCACCAGATTTCAAGATGAGTTAATAAAATTTCTAGACCTGTCATCACATTGTGGTTGGATAAATACTAAAGAAGCAGAATTTCTGAATACAGTAAGTCCTACCATTGCAATGATGTAAATCTTCCCCCAAAACTCACAAAGATATGTTAAATCCACCTGGTCACCTGATTATTTCAGGTAGTGGGTCCCTAACACAAAATCTATCTTTATTCTTTGATGAGTTTTTACAACCCAAAGTTTTTGATCTTCAATCACACCTGAAGGACAGATCTGACCTAATGGACAAAATGAAGGACTTTAAGTAGGGTAGTAATCACATTTGGTTAACAATTGATACAACTAACCTGTAAACAACTATCATGCATGAGAAGGGTCTTGAGGCACTTGAATACTTCTTTCAGCATTGACATTTTCCCAGCATTTTTGCTAAGAAGTGTAGAATTTTGCTTGACACACAACTATTTAATTTTCAATAAAGAATTTTACCTCTAAAAATGTGGTACCGCTATGGGGACTGCATTTGCATCCTCATATGTGAACCTGTTCATGGTACTATGAGAGGAAAAGACAATATTTGGGAAAAATAACATATTTGGGAAAAACATAAAGGTGTGACTGTGTTTTATAGATGACATCATAGTTGTATTGGATGGAACACAGAACACCATTACAAGATTTCATGGAATACATGAATACAAACAGTTCAAACTTGAAATTTGCATACAGCTATGATGAAACATCTATTAAATTCTTAGACATAGAACTAATAGGAATGCTAGGTGAAACAGTTCAATTTGCAGGATATAGAAAAGAGGCAGCAGAGAATATGGTATTGCATGCCAAAAGTGCACACCCCAGAAGGCTTATTTCCTCCATCCCATATAGGAAACTTCTAAGACTCAGAAAAAATTGCTCCAATGATGAAATTTTTGCTAACCAATCCAAAAAAACAATAGAGAGATTTAGATGTAGGGGGTATGTCTACTCAGCACTACAAGAAGCCTATAAAAAAGTAAGAAATTTGAACAGGGAGGATCTTCTAATGTCTAAAAAAACAAGGGAAAGGAAAGAGGGACAAAGTAGCAAATCGAACCAGACAGGACAAAGAACCCCACAAGTGGTGAACATTATCACGGAGTTCAATTTATTGTTAGAACAACTGAGTGGTATGGTACACAAACTGTGGCCTATACTTCTCACTGATCCTATTTTGAAAGAAAATATTTCAGAAACAACTAGGATAACCTTCAGTAAAAGTAAAAACCTGGGAGATTTGGTTGACATAAAGTCACTTTATTGGAACACCTGTGGGGGCAGAGGGAAGTGAATGGTTAAGGAAAAAACTGAGTTTTTTTTTAAGTGTGGAAGATGTAACATCTGCAAATATGTCAAAACAGAGAAAAAATTCACAACAAATAACTGTGTGATTAACATTAATCAATTAATTACCTGCACAGCACCTTATGTTGTCTGTGTTTGCTGGTGCCAGTGTAATGTATTATGTGGGGATGACAACTAGGCCCTTAAAGATACAGGTGCAAGAACACATTAGGCCAATCATTAATGTGCAAGTCAGATGAGAATAAGCAGCTCACTCACCGATATTTAATATTTAAACATATTCTTTCTTTTATTTTTATTTTATTTTTCAAATGTATCTTCCAGGCAATTAGTTTCCTACATTTTGGGATATAAATCCCTTCATCAGGGAGTCCAGTTTTCAATCTAATTACATAAAAACAGATTATGTAATATCTTTTTCTATATAAAATACATCACTTAAGTCCCAAAACATTTTTTCAAAAAAATATGTAACAAACATAAAATCGAGGACCAAAAAGGGGTTTAACTCATTTCGAATTCTATTATTGTTAAACCCCAAACTTGTAACTTGTTAAGAGCATTTACTTAAGCTCTACAGTTTCTTGTTTACATGGCAATCATTAATGGTAATGAAAATATTTCACTAGGAGCACACTTTCTAGAACAGCATAATTGACTGGGGGGGCACTGTTGAGCACACCTATGGAGTAGATGCATTTGTCTCGGCTCCGCACTTTGGAGGACCGTTTTACTTAAAATTCATATAAAAACCTTATTTTATCAACTAGTAAATATTAATACTTGATAGTTCACTTTACAAGGAACAGTTTGGCGTGTGGTGCAACCATGGGCAGAACAAATAAAGGAGGATAGCCTGGTGCTTAATCACAGCCTCCAACCCAGACACAGGCCCAAGAGCCCAGACTTGAATCTTCAGGACTGGATCCACCATGGAAGGCTTTATGATTGTTGATGTAGGCCATCGACAACAAAGTGTAGACTATTTTAAGCCAACTGGGGGAGCAGGACATAAAAACTGAGGTCGCTTCTAAATCTGCAGCATCAGCTGAAGCGCAAGCCATCCAAGCTCTCTTGGTATCTTACAAATTAGCTCAAGAAAATTTCCACCTCAGATATAGATTGGAGGCACTGGAAAATGCTCAACGTGCTTCCAATGTTAGAATTATAGGCCTACCGGAGAGTTGAGAAGATGTAGATCCTCTTTCGATGTTGAAGGATTGGCTACCGGGGGCTCTGCATCTGGGTCCAGCTCTTGCTACCTCTTTTGTCCAAGCCCATTGTATAACTCCTCAGTCAGTAGAAGCATGATGGGACTTCCCCTAAACTGTACTGCTGGCAACGAGTTGGGTAGCCTGCCGGGATCAGATGCTTCAAGTGGCCAGAGTTGCAGAACAATTGAATTATAATGGGAGTACTGTGCATCTGTTCCTTGATCTGTCTTTTGCCACTTTGGCCCAATGAAAAAAATTTGATGGCATTAGGGCAAGGCTGAAAAGACTTGGAGTTACCCATTCCCAGCTGATGCTGGCCCACCTTTGAATCTTCTCTGGGGCCACTCCTATCAGTTTACTGACCCGACAGAAGCTGAGAAATGGGTTGAGAAAATCCAGGAGTTTCAGGTGGCCCGTGACTCCATTCCAGACCATGGGAATAAGCTGGATGGTCTCAGGTCAGGAGAGCGGATAGTGGCACCTGAGAGATATCTGGGACTGAAGGGCTAAAGGTATATAACAACATAACACTATTATATTCGGTTTGTTTTTTCCTAGTTAAATGTTGTTCTCCAGGAGGGTGGGGCCCTGGCTGAGCACTAACAAAGTATGGGTACCTTAATGTTTGGGAAGGGGTTATATCAACTCTTATATGTTTAGTGTAATTCATGTTTGGATTTGCTTTATCTTATGGACTAACCCCTGTTCCTTGTAGGATGCAACTACAGTAGTCTGTTTATTGAACATAAGGAATATGACTATTCATAAATCCCCCATATCCGTGAACTAGTTTGTTTTGACTGCTCAATACTTGCTCCATTTGATGGATCCTGTGCTGTATGTGATGTCTGACAAATGGATGTAACTTTGTATTGTCATTTTTTCACAATGCAATAAATATAAATTTTAAAAACAAAATAGAACAGCATAACTGCAACCCAGAAGGATTCCAATACATGGGTTTGGAACAAATACGCAGACATGAAAGAAGGTGAGACAGAGTGAATAAACTGTCTCAAAGAGAAGCAAGGCTGATTGTCACATTGGGTACAGCTTCACCCATTGGATTGAATAAGAAAGTAAACTTTTCTCCATACTTGTAAATTTTAAGCACAAGTTCCAAAAGGGAGAAAAAAATACTACACATTTATATGCATCATAATTGTTTATTAAGACCGTATTTAAAAGTTACATCTTATGAAAGTAGATAAAAATGTGGGGAGTAGTGCAATGTAATGGCTGTGGGGCAGCAGTCTTCTGGGAGTCTTTCTGGAGGCTGAGATGCTGCCCTATTTGAGGACAACTCTCTGCCCTGAGGGAGGAAGTTGCCTGTCTTCAGGCCACACTGGACAGTAGTAAGGGAACCTTCCCCCAGGCCACACTGGAAAGTAGGAAGGAAACTTCCCCCATCCAGGGAGCACCAGAGCCACCACCACTACCTCAGAAATTGTGAAGAAAGCACAGCAGTTGGACCACAGTGGGCTCAGGGATTGTGAGGATGGTGGAACAGAGGCACACCCAGTCAGTTGTTCCATTCCACAATCCATACACCATTCTAGGGGAGCATAGTTCCCCTATGGATGCACCCGCAGAGGAGACTAAGGAGGCTGAGGACAACTGTCACAAGGGAGGCCCACAGGAAAGAGGCAGAGGACACCACAGGGAAAGGAAGCAGCTCCTGGTGGGGGACTCAATTATTAGGGGGATAGAACTGGGGGTAGCGGGGAAAACTAAAGTAAGGTGCCTGCCTGGTGCCATGGCTTGAAGGGACAGGAAGCGCATCCTGAGGATCATGAGAACAGCTGCACGGGAGTCTGAACTGGACATCACTGTCCACCTAGGGACAAATGACTTGGCTCATCATGAGATTAGAGCAGTGCAAGAGGACTTTGTAGAGTTGGGGAGGGGCCTAAGACAAGTAGCACACACAGTATCCTTCTCAGAGATGCTGTCTGTCAATGGCATGGGTGAGGTGAGGGTACTTTGCACCATGTAGTTTAATGAATGGTTGAAAAAATGGTGGGGAGCACAGGGGTTTGGCTTCATTGGGGACTGGGGTTCCACCTGGAGGGACACCAGCCTATACTGGCAGGATGATCTGCATCTGTCCAGTAAGGGAACAAGTCTTTTGAGCAATCGGTTTAAATGCTTCATTGGCAAGCTTTAAACTAGCCAAGGGGGAGGCACTGATAAGCAGCAGGAAAATCCCAGCCTCTCCCTACAAATCAGGGTACTAAATGAGAAAAAGACAGAGGTAGAAAGGTCAGTGGAGGATGCTGCAACAGAAGGTAAAGCCATCAAAAAATTGAGAGCAATGAGTACTAATGCCCATAGCCTGGGTAACAAGCCTCCTGAATTAGAGGCCTTGATGGAGAAGGAACATCTGGATATCGTGGCAGTCACAGAAACATGGTACACACAAAACCATGACTGGGACATAAACATACCAGGATACACTATCTACAGGAGGGACAGGGAGGTTAAAAGAGGAGGAGGAGTAGCTCTTTACATAAGGGAAGGAATCAAACCAACAGAACAAAAGGGTAAACAAGGAGGAGAAGAAGCACTGTGGGTCAATTTGGAGACAGGCAATGGCACTACAATCCGAACAGGGATTGTATACAGAACCCCCTCTCAGGGGGAGGAAATAGACAAGGAAATGATAAAAAGTATACTTAGAATGGCAGAAAAAGGGGAGATATTGCTGATGGGTGATCTGAATATGCCAGATGTTAACTGGAGTGCAGTTGCAGCAGCCACTATGAAGAGTGGGGTTATTCTAGATGCCCTACGGGGGGGGGGCATGCCTTAGACAACTAGTATTGGAACCCACTCGAGAGGAAGCAATCTTAGACCTGGTTCTCTCAAATGGAGATGGAGAGAGGATCACAGATGTAGAAGTGGGTAGCCATCTGGAAACTAGTGACCATCGAACAGTATGGTTCACAAAAAACACAGCAACAGAGTCAAGCCATATAAAGGAAAAAGTACTGGACTTTAGGAGGGCTGACTTTGCAAAAATGGGTGAGTGCCTAAGGAATGCATTAGCAAATGGGCAGGAAGGAGGGGTGGAAGAACAATGGGAATAAGAAAAACTGCCATCACAGAGGTAACAAGCCTTTGTGTGAAGCAAATAACCAAAACAAAACGATGTAAGAAACCACTACAGTTCTCAAAGGAAGTGGCAGTGAAGGTTCAAGAGAAAAAGAAAGCATTCAGGAAGTATAAGGAATCACAGAAGGAGCAGGACAGACAACTGTATCAGTTAAAGCAAAAGGAAGCTGGGAAGGCAGTCAGAACAGCAAAGGCCCAAACCGAGGAAAAGATAGCCAACTCAGTTAAGAAGGGGGATAAAACCTTTTATAGGTACATCAGGGAGTGAAGGAAGACCAAGGGAGTGATAGTGAGGCTTAATAAAGGGGAGGGGGTGGCAGAGGGTTACTGTGAAAAGGCAGAGATACTAAACAAATATTTTTGCTCAGTATTTACAAATGAAGAGGGGGCGGTACCTAAAACAAACAATAGAAACACTCTGGATACAGAAGTTGATACCAGCCCATTTACAGAAGAAAGGGTTCTGAAAGAACTCTTAAAACTGAAGGTTGACAAAGCAATGGGGCCTGATGGGATTCATCCCAGAATTCTAAAAGAACTAAGGGTAGAACCACTGACTATCCTCTTTAACAAATCATGGGAGGATGGGTGGTACCCAAGGACTGGAGGAGGGCAGATGTGATTCCCCTTCACAAAAGTGAGAGCAAGGCAGAAGCAGGAAACTACAGACCTGTTAGTTTAACCTCAGTGATAGGTAAAATGATGGAATCACTTCTGAAGGAAAGAATTGTCGAGTATCTAGAGGCCAGAGAGGCACAGGACCCAAGGCAGCATGGATTCACAGTGGGAAGGTCATGCCAGATGAATCTGATAGATTTCTTTGACTGGGTGACCAAAGTAGTAGATCAGGGAGGGGCTGTGGACATGGCCTACCTAGACTTTAGCAAGGCATTTGACACAGTCCCACACAAAAGATTAATATACAAGTTAGCCAGCCTGGGAGTGGGTCTCAAGATGACAGCCTGGGTAAAGAATTGGCTGGAGAATAGGACACAGAGAGTAATAGTAAATGGATTCCACTCTGAAGAAAGGGGGGTTACTAGTGGCCTACCGCAGGGTTCAGTGTTAGGACCAGTCCTCCTCAATGTCTTTATAAGCAACACTGCAGAGGGACTGGAAGGAAGAGTATGTCTCTTTGCAGATGACACAAAGTTCTGCAACAGAGTTGATGCACAAGGTGGGGTGGAAAGGATAAGAAGGGACTTGGCAAGGTTAGAAGAATGGTCAAATGTATGGCAGCTTAGATTCAATGCTAAGAAGTGCAAGGTAATGCACCTGGGAAACAAAACCCAGGGAAGAGTACACAATGGGGGAGAAATATTAACAACAACAAAAATGGAAAGGGACCTGGGGGTAGTCATATCAGATGACCTAAAGGTGGGCAAGCAATGTGAGAGGGCAGCAAGGAGGGCTGGGTGATACTGGGATGCATAGGGAGAGGCAACACCAGTAGAAAACAGGAAGTTAGTATCCCTCTGTACAGACAGCTGGTGAGACCCCATCTGGAGTACTGTGTGCAGTTCTGGAGACCCAATCTCTGCAAAGACATAGACAGGATTGAAGCTGTCCAGAGGAGGGCAACTAAAATGGTGCAGGGTCTGCATCGGAAGACATATGAAGAGAGATTAAAGGAGCCTAATATGTATAGCCTCGAGGAAAGAAGGGAGAGGGGGGACATGATAGAAACTTTCAAGTACCTCAAGGAATCAACAAAGTCCAAGAGGGTAGCATCTTTCAAAAAAAGAGGTGCAAGAACAAGGGGGCACAATTTGAAGATGGGGGGTGGTTCAGAGGTAATTTAAGGAAGTATTTTTTCCCAGAGAGGGTTGTGGATGCATGGAACGGCCTTCTGGAGGAGGTTCTGGAGTCTAAAACAGTGGTGGAATTCAAGCATGCATGGGACAGTCATAAGGCAATTCTAGGGGGTGGCGGTAGGAAGAAGTAAGCTGCTGGTTAACTTGGATCTGCAGCTTATCCATTAGGTAGGGAAATGGGCAGACTGGGTGGGCCAAGCGGTCCTTATCTGCCATCAAATTCTATGTTTCTATGGTGTTCTAACCTCATCTGTCTTATCCCTCTCGCTTCTCTGTTTTACAGCTTTTCCAACAACCCCCGAAATAAGCAGCAAATACATAAAACACTAAAGGAAACGAATAAAGGAAAAAGATACCCTGGGAACTGAATACTCTCAGGGTTTCCCTTGTAGCACACAGTGATGGACTTTTTGATTAAATTCTAGAATTCTTCACTAATCCAGGAAGGTGGTACCAAATCACCCCTCCTGCCACCTCATAGATAGGATGGTGTTATGGATGTGAGTGCGACATTTAGTTTAATTTATTAAAATAAGTACCCGAGTTCCTTCCTGGTGAAAAACTCATGTAATCAGACTTGCAGTTTACCCACCTTCCTACCTCTCAAATACTTTTCCCCCCACACTCCCAACCCCCCAGCCCCTCTTCTTTTTGTCCCATTTCCATTTGGTTACCAGCTTTGTTTTATTTTTCATCTGCATTAATGTTGATTAAACCTTCACAGTTTTTGACTAAAAATAAAAACAATCAAAATTTGATAATGTAAAACCTTTCTTTTGGATTTCTTGTTACCCCTGCCCTGACCCCCATTCATAATTTGCTTTAATCCCTTTTTCTTCCTCCCTTTTATACTTTTATTTCCATTTCATTTTTCAAGCCTCCCCCGATACATTTTGAAACCAATGTTAGATTTTGATGCTTTTTGCTTTAAAGTTCCTGTAAAATGTAGTTCTCAGATTTTACTTTTGTTTTGCTGAAAAACAACATTTGAGCTGCCAAACCTCTAAGATGGAGGTCTTTCTATTAGTTAAACTTTTTATTTTTAATTTTTTTAATTTGATTTTATTTTTTGCGATTTTCAGTCATAAAAAGAAGTTGTATGTAATAACTCTTAGGAACTGTGCAAAGTAGAAGCATCTCCCTAAGGATATAGGAGTTTGGTGGAACTATAATCACAGTTCCACCAATAAGTGCACTACCTGCAGCTATTGAAATGTTAAGTTACAATGAGGTATTAAACTATAAAACAAATGAAATCATATTTATGTGTAACAGACTGAAATGTAGTAGATGAAACTTAGTGAAGGAAGTTACCTGTTTGTTTAATAAGTGTGTCACCGCTGAAAGAAGACTGAAGTAAATAACTATTACTAGCTAGCAATATACCTGTATGTAATTTGAATGAATTTAATTTCATATAGTAATTTACCAAGTTGTACATTTAAAGGTGGCTTTACCTGATGGTTACTAGATCCGCTCACTGACGAAGACCTGGATAGGGTTGAAGTGCTGGGGCTAGGAGGCTAGTCGGCTACTTGCAGCTACTGTCACAATAAAGAAGTATTTCTACTTGAAGAACAGCCTTGGAGTTTGCTTTGGAGTGTAGGATTTGTACCTGGGTACTTTATACTGGGCTGGCCACCCTTTACTGCACCCCCCTCGATTCTCCAGGATACGACTGTTTTTGCTCTTCTAAAGGTACTCTCTCAGCCTTCTATATTCCAAAGAATACATGTCTGAATCACCAGTCTCTCACTTTAAGGTTTGTTAGTAAGTGACCTAATGTTTATTTTTGCCTTTCTCTGTATTCTGTAAACAAATGTCATACCTGGTTTGTGGTGCCCAAAACTGAACACAGTACTCCAAATGAAGTCTAATCAGGGACCTTTACAAAGGCAACAGAACATCTCTATCCCTACTCCTGATATTCCTTAGAATGCAGCCCAAGATCCTGTTACCTTTATTGTCTACTTCCTTATATTGTTAATCTGATAAAAGCTTGTTATTTCAGTTCAGTTCCATTTTATTGTATGAAACGCAACATTGCCATCTACAAAATATACATAAAATTATTACATAAAAAAAATAATACAATTGATATACTGTATATAAGAAATAGTGGTACAACATCAATTAATCTCATATATTCATTGCACACTAATGGCTCTGGGGTATCATTGATATTACAGATATGGCACATTCCCTGGCATATTGTCTTTTGTAATCAAGAATGCCTCAACTGTTTTCTTTGTTCTCTTACACGTATCTCAACTATCGTCTTTATAACCAGAGAGTACATGTAGTTTTTTTCCACTCAATGGGCCCTATTCACATAAATGTGTGGAGCTGGCACGTAAAGCCGTGTGCAGCTCTGCACCCTCGGGAGTTCCGAACGGGGACTACATTCATGAAGCAGCAGTCCCCACCCAGCTCTCTTCCATGTCCCTGCCCCCTTGCATGGAAGTTTACGAGTGCAGGCTTGAGAACCTGGATCAGCGGCCAATTATCTGCCCTACCTGGGTTCGCAGTGGATCCCTTGCACCGGTTTCTGCCATCTTGCTGGGGGGCATGCACAGTGCAGGCAAGCTGCTGGGAGGACATATGCTGTCTGCCCACCTCCAGCCTGACCACAGCCCCCAACATCTGCAGGAATGTCTGGAGAGGGGCCGATGACCCCCTGTCTATACCAGCAGGTCTGGTGGTGGCATCTGGAGGGGGCATGTATCTGGTATGACTGCCCTCCAGACACATAGCCACTGGCCCCCATGTATGGCACTCCACAACTTCATGAATGGTGCAGAGAGCTGGTATGCCCCCCCCCCACAGAGACCCCAGCCTGCCCACTCGCAGATCTCCGCACTCAGACAGGGATCCAGTGTGGGGGAAGGGGCGTAGGTTGTTCCTGAATGCCACTGTGAGGGATGCAGTGGGCTGAAACAGGTGCAGGGTGGCTATGCACCCGGGTTATGCAGCATGTATTCACCTCAGCCCTTTCGTGAATAGGGCCCAAATAACTTTATATAACTTAGTGGTTTTGTCCAGAATTTCTTCATTTGATTTTAACAAATAATTAAGTTGGTTCATAAGCTCTATATCCAGGTCAGCCAAAATGTCCCCCAAATACAGATTTAAATCGAAATTATATAAGTGACATAGGATTAGCAAATGAAGAAGATTGTCCTCACCCATTCTACAGTTACATGTTGGTATCATCTGTTTACCAAATAATTCTCAATCTCTGGGAATCGTTATAATGAAATTTAAATTTAGTAAAGATTTTTCTTTTACCTGGTTCTTTTAATTTAGACAGATACTTTTCCATACCCATATTTTCTTTCTATTACTAGCCAACCATTTGTTTATTTTTATATTTTTACTCCAATCCTCTCCAATTTTATTTTTTATCTGAAGTTCAATATACTCTGTTGGTTTAATATAACATTCTGACAGACATGTCAACAGACCATATGGTTTAATAATTTTTCTACTGTTAGCAGACTGGGGAAGGTCAATCCATTTTGTCTATATGCAACTGTTTCCTCTAAACACAAGCGTGGTAATCTTGATTCCTTCATGTTATACACTTCCACCCAACATATGCAGTCTTTGTTCAGCATAGCACTGAATTGGTGACTGTCCCAGTTCCAACCTTATTAAAGCAGAAGAGGCCCCACCCGGTAGGCCCAACAATCTCTTATAAGACGTATTCATTACAAACTCGAGTGAATCTGAATTTCTCATACCCCAGAGTTCTGCCCCATATAAGATCTATGACTTTATTTTAGCATTTGGAGCCCTGACACAGCCCTTTATTGATTGACCACCAAATTTATAAACAAATCTTTCCACTGTTGGAGAGAGCCTTTCAACTTTTTGAATTATTGCATTTTTATGCTCCTTCCATTTTAAATGGTATGTAAATACTATCCCTAAGAAACAAAATGTCTGGACTCTTTCTATAAGATGTTCACTACATCTTAAAATTTGATCTTTCCCACTCCTGTTAAATTTGTTGCAAATCAGCTTGTTATTTACAAAACCACCAAGGTCTTTTTCTGAAGTTTTAGTTGCAGTTTCTTGGTTTGACCACTGGGGGGGGAGGGTGCTGATCCCAGCAGTGCCTCCAAAGATGTTACCCCTATGTGGCAATATCTCTAGGGTTACTACTCTTGCCTGTACTTTGGACAACAGGTTGCGGGGCCTAGGTTCAAACGTAACAATTACCAGGGTGTCCCTGCCCTCAGTGACCACAATATTTCTGGGCCACCCAGAGTAATGTATGTGGGGGTATCTGCCTAACCTGGTATAGTCCTCTGGGAAGCTATAACCACCCACAAGCCCACCTAGTAACCACGTACCTTGTAATAGGGAACAGACCTTTACAGTAGTTAACACACAGTTAGCAATTAACTTTAATGATATGCACACACCCCTTGCACTTACCACCAGGGTCTGGTCTTTGACAAACGCCCCAGAGCTCCCTGTAAAACAGTATTCAAAACAGGCATGCACTTTCAAATTCATTTCCCCCAGTCACATTAACCTTAGCCCAGACAATTAGATATTTGTGAGGCAATGTAACAGTGAAACAAATCAATTGATTTATTAAAGGGATTTGAACAAGGAAAGGGCAGATCTAAATGAATGATTACTACACTGGATTTGAACCAGAGTACTTTGCATGCATGCATTCAGTCCCACTATACAGTCTTGAAGCTGCTGGGTACCCAGATTGTTGGTGGCTAGCCTGAACATTGCCTGGGGTTGCAGCTGTTGTTGGGGCCCTTGATGGAAAGAAAAGGCAGTTAAACATGCAATAGCAAAGACCCTGGCTATTTGTATCTTTGGCCAGTTGGCCTAGTCCACTGCAACCCTGTAACACACAGAAGAAGTCAGATGGTACCACAAAATGATTTAAAGAACTGTGGCAGGGAAATACCCTGAATTTACTCACAACACCAGTTGGTAGAAGATTGCCTGGAGATATGAAGACCTGCTGCAGATCATTGAAGAGCATGGGAAAGTTGGGCCTACATGACTCACCTCCACTTCATGGCCTTTCCCTCCAGGTGGCCGCAACCTGCGATTCCTTGCTGCACAGGGGCTGGATCCCCAAGCTGGTCTCTCACAAGAAAACAGTAAGTAGTGCAGGAATAAGTGGCTTGGGCTGGGTCTGGCATGAGCCCAAGATTGAATAAACACTTCTGTCAAAGTTCAGTCTTTTTGCTGGTGAACGCCTCTAGCTGGCTAACAACTTGGCTGAATAAGGCAACTGTCTCCTGGTGGCACACAGGTATCCCTGGTTGGTAGGCCGTGACCCCAACTTGAGCATTCAGCACATTTAAAGGAAACAGCATTCGATTCTGTACCTCTCAGTTTGGTTTCAGACTGGTTCACAATTACAGCCGATGTGCTGCACAAACCTCTCAATCTGTAAAAGGCAGTCTCAGATCACAGATCCCCAAACTCGGGACAGCAGACACCCTCCAGAGGAACCTAGGCCTTTCCTGGGCCAGGAGTCCTGCAAGCTTGAACAGGGATTCTCTCAGTTCAGGAGCTCGATATGCACTCCTTGCTGTTTTAACATATACCTCAGACTTGTCCATTTTCTTACTACCAGGCAGTCCAATGCTGAAGATGGTGACAGGGAGGCAAGTTAGGCTTTTCTCCTGCCAGTTCTCTTTAGCTCCTTCCCAGAGCAGCTTCTCGATGGCTTGAGCTGCTTACTCTCTCCATTCCACATGCAACTGAACTGTTTTTTATGTTTACTTGCACTCATGTGCAAGAAACATGGTGCCACCATATGAGTTTTCGTAGGTGTGCCACCCCAACTTCCAATGCCCTGCTCCTTTTTGCAGGTGCAGCTGCATCACACCAGTGAATGTCCGAGTTGTCTAGGGCAGCCATTCAGATGCAGTGCTGTACATTTCTGAGAAAACTACCACTACAATCAGCAGTGGTAATGTGTAGGCAATTTGCATACTGCCGTCAGTAGTATGCAAATTGCCTACACATCAGCACTGCATCTCAACTGCCATAGATAGTTTGTTTCCGATCCCCATTGGATCTAGTCCCCCCCCCCAGAACACTTAGGTAGTACACCGGGAGCCCACCCTGTGTGCTCATGCACTCCCCTCCACCCCCACACACTGTATGACCGATGGGGGTGCCCAGTCCCCTGTCAGTTCCACTGTCCCCCCAAAAGCAAACTTCCAGGTGCCATGCTGGGAGCCCACCCCAGCATGGTAAAAGTCTGTGGTCCACAGGGGTGCCCAATCTCCCATTGGCTCCACTGCCCCCCCCCCAACAAATTTCCAAGTGCCACGCTGGGAGCCCATCCCAGCATGGCAAAAGTCCCATGTCGTCCACTACCCCCAACAAACTTTCAGGTGCTATGCTGGGAGCCCACCCCAGCATGGCAAAAGTCCCATGTCTCCTGTATATAAAAAAAACCACCTAGAACATAAGAAAACAGTCCCTCATTGATGCTCTTGCCCCCTTCCCAACCTGCACCCACCATCTGCGTATCCCACCTCCCCATACACACACACACCCTCACCCCATACATACCTCCGGAGGCTGGCACAATGATCTTCAGTGGACCAGAAACATGTCTGCACTCTTCAAAGCAGACCGCAAACTGAAGAAATGCTGGTAAGCTGTATAATGACATAAATGGTTTTTTTTTTTCAACTTTGGTGTATATCTCGCCCATTTTTGGGAATGTTTTCACCAAATATTCAAGATGGGGTTCTTGGGACCCCACCTCATGAACTCAGCCACTGTCATTATGTTATTCAGCCCGGAAAGATGATTTTGTGGTCACTGCATGGGACCACCTTTCGGGACTGAGTAATGAAATGACAGTGTCACAGTTCATGAGGTAGGCCCCCCACACCCGTATGTTGAAAATTTGGTGAAAAAAAAAACAAAAATGACTGTTTTATGAGCGTGTGTTGTGCAGTTCCTATGCATGAGAATTTTTACTATTTTCACTTCAGATTTTCAACTTTGTCATTTTACCACACCTCCTTATGAGCAGTACAGCTGTCATTTTTTTACATCTTGCCCAAAACATGTTTTCGTGCATGTAGCGCACAATGGCATGGTCGGTGTGCAGAATCAATGTTTGAGACAGAGTAAGAAAAGCACAGTGACACTGTTCATGAGCAGAGGTCTTAAAATGGCTATGTTGAAAATTTGGTGACAAAAGTCCATGGAATGCAGGGTTTTATTTAACTCTAAAAATTGATTAGCATTTTGCTCATAAAAGTGCTAAAACATTTTGAAAATGCATAGCACTTGTCTCACTGTGTTTAACCAACATAACACTTCTAGAAAACCTATATAAATAATTTCTGTACAGTTAGTATTGTCCCAGGAAAAAAACTGCTAATCAATTCTTTAAAACCTGGAATGACTGTGTTATGAGCGTACATTGTGCAGTTTCCACACACCCTCTTAAGTTCACGAATTTGTAATATTTTCAGTCCAGATTTTCAACACTGGCATTTTCCCACCCTCTTATGAACAGTACAACTATCATTTTTCACACCCTGGCCAAAATGTGTTTTTGCACTTCCGGCGCAGAAATGTGCAGTCGCTGTGGGAAATCAGTGTTCAGGACAGATTGAGAAAAACACAGTGACAGTATTCATGAGCAGAGGTCTCAAAATGCCTGTGTTGACAATCTGCTGTTAAAAACTCTGCAAACTAATTATATTACAGGTGTGCATTGTGCAGTTTCTTCTCACACTCGTGACTTCACCATTTTTTTTTATATCTTCACTCCAGATTTTCAACATTGCCATTTTTTACACCTCCCCATGAACAGTACAGCTGTCATTTTTCACATCCTGTTCAAAATGTGTTTTCACACCTTTAGTGCCAAATGGCATAGTCGCTGTGCAAAATCAGCTTTCAGCTAATGATCTGATATTGCCACTGTTCATGAGGTGGGGTCACAAAAAACCCATGTTGAAAATCTGGAGTGAAAATACCAATGAACGCCCAGGGTATTAGGGTTTCCAACCATAATGCCTCAACCTGTAGAGACTGACAGGCATCAGGGGAGTGACTTGGGACTGTTGCCTATAATGCTCATGTCATTCCACCCTCACCCACACCCTGCAGCCAGTGACATGCATTGAGGTGTGCCTTGGACTCTTTAGCCCCAAAGTTATCCCCATTCTCCTATACTACACCCATCTCACTGTATTTCCTTATGGAATGGGGTGAGTGTAAGGCCCAAAGGCCCCAAGGCGCACCATGACACCTGTCAGTGTCTACAGGGTATGGAGTGGAGAAATGGCATGGCCATTATGGCTGATGCCCCAAAGGCAAACTCTAATGCCTGTCAGTCTCTGCAGGGTGGTGGCGGGGTTGGCTTCAGTTCAATACTTCATTGCCATTCCTATTATGCGTCTAACTCCTACACTACCAATGCCAATGCCAGCAAGCAAACATTCGGTATTGAGAAATGCTTGTTTCTATTAGTTGAACTAGTCTGGTTTC
This sequence comes from Neoceratodus forsteri, assembly GCA_016271365.2. Classification (NCBI taxonomy): domain Eukaryota; kingdom Metazoa; phylum Chordata; order Ceratodontiformes; family Ceratodontidae; genus Neoceratodus; species Neoceratodus forsteri. The sequence continues at coordinate 322,669,448 of CM057450.1, read as the reverse complement.
TTTGCCTTTTAATTGGTCAGGGAAGCCATCAATCACAGTTCTGGTGCTCCCATTTGCCGGTGTAGGGGCCAACCTGAAAAACTGCAAGAACAACAGCTTTTTCCCATGAGGCACCTAAACTAAGGACCCCTCGAGGTCCCCTGTGTCCCAATTGGTCCACTTTCCTGGAAGTCCTGGACCAAACATGGTGGCTTCCATTTTGCTGCATAAGCCTCAAGAAGGCAGGTTAAAATGAGTACTCTAATTTAAATATAACAACAAATTAAACATAAATATTTACAGCATTAGTTAGAGCTCCCTCTGCTTTACTATTGACTGGACAGTGGGACAAAAAAGGATGGTGCCTGGCCAGTCACAAGCACTGAAGCACTCTGACCTAGCCTAGGTCATTTACAGCACACTGGCAGTGTCACATAACCCTTGCAGGGCCATGGACTGATTTATCAGTCCAAAATTACTATACATTCTAATTCTGTTGGCAACCTAAGGGTTAAAGGCACAATTGCAGAGGAACATCATGGCAGTCTCACACAGATCAACAAGATTTCTAAATAAACATGGATTCGCTATCTCTGCAGAATGTCTGCCTGGCAGTGGGCAGTACTGGGGCCCTGGGGAGACACATAAGATAAGCCCCAAATTGGTGAGGGGGCTACACTCTCCCCTGCCTAAGAAACTTGGTGTCTGCATCAAGTCTATACACCATTAACACTTTTGCTTAAAGTAATACTATTTTATGCTATATACATGTTGCAACCACAGCCCGCTATATACATGACTGTGCAGTTTCATCATTAATAGTTGTCATAAAGCATGCTTTACTCATAAATAGCATTGCTATAAGCAATGGTATTCATCATTACTCATTGTCAGCATGGCTCAGTTGGTAGCACATCTGCTCTGGACCAGAAGGTCATGGGTTCTTATCCCACACCGTGATTGGACTTGAACCTAAAATGAGGGCATCCGAGTGCAGTATTGGGGGGGGCTGTACTGTTGGGGTGTGCTGTCCTTCCGATGAGATGTTAAACCAAGGTCCCTTGTACCCATACTGTTGCTGTTCTGGTGGGTGTCTAGGTGGAAGTAAAAGAACCCAGTGCACTCTTTATAAAGAGTAGGGGACATTCCCAGTGTCCTGACCAACATTCCCCTTCCCTAAACCAGTTTATGCAATTGTCCAGGCTGTGTGGGTGTTGATGTGCGATATGGCTGTCACTACACATTCAGTCACTTTACTACCAGTCTAGCATTGCTTGTAAAGCACTTTGGGATATACTGTGTATGAAAAGCGCTATACAAATGCCAATTCTTCTTTGTCTTCAAACAATTGCATTTCCATTTCAACATTTTGTCTGTCATTTTCATACTGTCTCAGCTAGCTATTCATATGCATTACACTTTTCATTTACACTTTTTGGTACGTGAACTTAAGTGGCTGATAACCTGAACTTGTCAGCTAACTCTGGGATTTCTGTAAAAATGATAACGGGTATATTGGTTAGAGGGTTTTATCATTAATTTAGAAGCTGCAGTGTTTACTATCTTAGGAAGGGAGTTAATTGTAATATATACCCCTTTGTGGACCAGATTCATAGGAAGGTCTACAGGCTTTCCTGGGGAATCATACATAAGGTGTACTACAGGTCTGACAGCTCTTTCAGATCTTCTAGGCGAGGGGCACAGGCACAGTTCTTTCAACATTTGCATTCGGGTTGATCATTCCCGGCTTATTGTCCAGCAACAAGACAGCTTCTGACAAAAGAGACCCCTCTGCACTCTTTTGTCATTCAGAGTTGGTTGCATTACTTGTATTTGTAATAGCACTTGAATTTGCCTGTTCTGTAGACTCTGATTCATCAGTAAGGGGTATTTCAACTAAACTTAAGTCATTTAGCACACTGCTGGTACTTTCAGAATTAGCAGTACTGGTCAACATGAGTTCAGGTTCACTAGGCCCAGATATCTCAGCTTCAAATAAAAATTTACCAGTGGGGACCTCACTTTCTTGGTCAGGACTAGCTATTTAAATTTCAGACAGTTCCACAAGACATAAAGAGTCAGCTACTTCTGAAGTCACACTTTGTACCTCACTTTCAGGTGGCACAGGGATAGCTGAAAGGGCAAGATTGCCAGACAGTTCTGAATCTTCAGCATTATCTCCAACATTTTAAACAGGAATTCCCCTGAAACAACTGAGCCAACTCAAAGGAAGCGTAATACACAGGCCCATATTCGCTTTCATCAGACTCAAAATTGACATCATCATCATTAATGACATGATGACTTGTTGAAGGCTTGGGCTGCTATAAGGCAGGAAGTTGGCAGATCCGGTAACAGGCCCAGCTGGCGCATCACTTTGCGGTGCTGTATCTGGAATAATTTGCCCCAGTTAGAAGAAGGCGATTCAGATGGATGGTCCTTGCAGATCTTGGATCTCCCTCTGGCCATAATTTATAGACTGGAAGATCATCCAACTTACTTATGACTATGTAGGGAGTGTGGCTCCAATGATCTGCTATCTTGTGTTTTCCATGCAAGCCCAAATTTCTCATACAGACATTATTTCCAGGTTGTAGCTCTTGGGCTTTGACTCTTCTATTGTGCCTTACTTTGTTTGCTAGGTTTTTCTCGGCAGCCATGGTGTGAGCTAATTGGTAGGCATGATTGAGTTGTGCTTTGAGTTTATGAACATACTGTAAATAGTTGTCAGCCTGAATTCCATCTGGGGACACTCCAAAGCAAATATCTACAGACAAGAGTGCTTCTTGACCAAACATCAGTTTATATGGTGAAAACCCAGTGGCATCATCACGAGTGCAGTTATAAGTATGCACCAAAGTACTTATTTTTTGGCTCCACCTTGGCTTGTCCTTTGGGTGAGGGGTGCCTGGCATGTCCAGTAACATCCAATTAAACCTTTCAGTTTGCAGCCACCTTGTGGGTGGTAGATAGTGGTTCTTGACTTTTTTCACACCTAGAGTGAGAGTATTTCTTTGATTAAGTGGCTTTCAAAGTCTCTTCCCTGGTCAGAATAGATCAACTGTGGGGCACCATAGTGTATGAAAGATTTTTCAAGGAGTACCTTGACTGCAGTGGCTGCTTTTTGGTCCTTTGTTGAATGGACTTGGGCATAATGAGTGAGGTGGTCTGTTACAACAAGCACATTGCCAATATTTTTTGCATCAGGCTCTAAACTTCAAAAATCAATACATACAAGCTCCATGGGGGGCCCTGGTAATGATGTTAACCAAAGGTGCTGCTCTTTGTGGCTGGGCCTTCCTTTGGAGGCATCTGCTGCAAGTTTTGATATACATCCGCATTCAGTCTGGGCCAGTAGAAATGGGCTCTGGCTACGTCAGCTGTCCTCTCACTGCCCAAATGTCCCATCTGTTTGTGGAGTGCTCTTAGGACCACACATTTAAACCTGGATGGCAACCTTGCCTTGTTAATCTGTGATCTCTCTGTAGAGTAGTTTACCTTGCAGTTTAAGTCTGGGCCCCTCTCTTAACAGTAAGGCAGTTCTCTGATCACTGGACTGTAGCCTAGAAACATCTTGTCCCTTGTTTATGGCATTTAGCACAAGCTTGATCATAGGATCGTGATACTGCTCCCTTTGAATTTATGCTGGATTGAGTTGAGGTAGGGTGCTCAGATCCAAAGCCACAAAGTTGCAGTAAGCTACAGGAACACAAGTATCTGGAGGGCCCCAAGCAGTTAACTAGGCAGTTCACAGTGGCAGCAGAAGGGTGTTCATCCCTGTCAAACTTTTGGCACAGTGCCCTTATAGATTATTCTGAGATTCTCACCCACTCCAGAAGCAGACCTACTAGACAGGGCATTGGTGTCAATGTGATTGAGGCCAGAATGGTACTCCACTGAATAATCACACATTGAGAGAGTGGACAACCACCTGTGCCCATTGGCATCCAACTTGGCTGAGGTTTGGGCATACATGAGGGGTTATTGTCTGTTTTACCAGTATTTTAGCACCATATACTGTAAGTATTCATTAAACTGGTCTACTATTGCATATTTTAAAGCAAGAAATTCAAGTTTATGTACAGGATAGTTTTTCTCAGATGGAACCAAACTTCTACTGGCAAATGCCACTGGGCGTAATTGTTCCTTATACTCCTGAATAAGTACAGCTCCAAGTTGACTGAGACTGGCATCCGTGTGTAGTACGTACTTTAGTTGGATTTGCATAAGCGAGTACTGGTGCATCTGTAAGCTGGTGAATGGTGTTGTAGAACGCTGTGTCACAATCAGGAGTCCACCTGGCTCTGAATGGTTCATTGGGCTTGAAGTAGACTTACTTCTGATTGGTAGGGGGATATCTTTGAGTCAGATTTAGCAGTGGGCAAATTACTTTTACATAATCTTTGACAAAGCTTCGATAATACCTACAGAAACATAGGAATCTTTGAAGCTCTTTAAGATTGTTAGGCCTTGGTCAGATGGTTAAAGCTTCTACTTTGCTTGGGTCTGTCTGGATGCCTTTAGAAGATACAATGTGGCTTAAGCACGTCACAGATTGTTAAAAAACTGACACTTGTCAATGGACAATTTTAATCCGAATTATTCTAACCGGTCCAGGACCTTAAACAGATGAGCCTCATGCTCCTCGAGAGTTTTACCAAACACAATGACATCATCCAGGTAAACTAGACATTCTAGGAGATTCATTTCTCCTACAGCCCTCTCCATTAATCTCTGAAAGGTTGCTGGTGCTCCAGATATGCCTTGGGGCATGCACATGAATTCATAAAAGCCCAAGAGACAAATAAAAGCAGTTTTCTCTGGATCTTCTGGCACCATTGGGATTTGGTAGTACCCACTTCTGTGATCTAAAATGGAGAACCACTGACTTCCATTAAGACAAACAAGGGCATCCTAGATGCGAGGCATCATATACTGATCCAGTATGGTCCTTTGGTTAAGTGTCCTGTAATCCACGCACATTCTCACTGAGCCATTTTTCTTTTTAACTACCACAATAGGGGAGGCATAAGGGCTGCATGATTCCTGGATGATTCCAGCTGCTAACATCTCTTGGAGGTGATGTCGAACAGCATCAGTGTCTGCAAGTGCCAATCTGTGGGACCTTTCTTGAAATGGCCTTTTGTCATGGAGCCTGATATGGTGCTCAGTGCCTGTGATGCATCCGATGTCCCATTCCTTTAATGAAAATACTCCACTTCACTGTGCTAACTTACAGCTGACTTTATTTTTCCACTCCTGGGGAATGAAGGATTCTCCAAAATCGAACAGATCTGGAGTCACTTCACCATCCTCCTCTGTATGGCACTTTCTTGATAAAACAGTGGTATTTGTGCAATATACCTTAGCCAGAGTATAGCCCCGAGTGACTTCAATGTCACTGTTGGTCACATTGCAGAGCTGCACTACTGCTCTCCTAGTGTAGGCATGGGTTCTGACATATAGCACACTAGGTTTGACTATGAGCCCATCTGACATGGGGTGGGGGGCTTGTGTTATATATAAGGGAGGACATAAAAGCTATATCAGTCCGAAGGTTTCAAGATGAACCTGAGGTACACTGGATCACTCTTGAACCAGGCTCATGCTCAGCCCTCAGACTAGGAGTGATATACAGGCCTCCCTCACAAGGGGCAGGAGACGACAAAGCAATGCTTGAAAACATGCTAAAGATGGCTGAAAAAGGAGAAGTCATGCTGATGCGGGACTTCAACCTCCCATATGTGGACTGGAACTCCTACACAGCATCCACAACTAGGATCAGAAATTTCTGAAACACCTTGGGAGGGGCTTGACTTAATCAGCTTGTCATGGCCCCCACTAGAGAAAACACAGTCCTGGAGCTGGTGCTCACAAACAGAAGCAAGGTCCAGGGGGTGGAGGTAGGGTACTGTCTGGGGTCAAGTGACCATAGACCTGTCTGGTTCAAGGTCAAAAAGGCCAAGGAAGCAAGCCACACTAAGACACAGGTCACAGACTTCAGAAGAACGGATTCTGATCAGATGAGACTATGCTTTAGGGATATCATCAAGAGGAAGGCAAAAAGAGGGGTAGAGAAATGTTAAATAAACATAAGAGAAGCACTGGTGGAGGTTACTGCAAAATACTCCAGATTAGTCAGTATGACAAAGAAAAAAGAAATCCGTTATAGTTCACAAAGGAGGTGGCAGATGCAGTGAGGGAAAAGAGACTAGCATTCCAAAGATACAAGTGCTCAAATGGTGAAATAGATAGGGAGGCATACAAGTGCAGTTTGAAGGAGACAGGAAGGGTGATTAGAAGAACAAAGGCACAGGCTGAGGAAGCCATAGCACAGGGGGTTAAAGGAGGCAATTAGACCTTCTTTACATACATAAGCGACAAAAGGAAAAACAAAGGAGGTATTGTTAGGCTCATAAGCAGGGATGGGAGGAGGGTAGAAGAAGACAGTGGAAAGGCAGAAGTCTTAAATGAGTACTTCTGCTCAGTCTTTACTAAGGAGGCACCTGGTAATGGACCCACCTCAAAGGGGGACAGAAGTCACCTAGGGGAATGGACACAAACCCATTCACAATAGAGAGGATAAGGATAGAATTACAAAAACAAAAGGTAGATAAAGCCATGGGGCCAGACGGAGTCCACTCACGCATATTGAGGGAACTTAGTGATGAATTGGCAGCACCACTAACAGATCCTTGAGAGAAGTGACAGTTCCACAGGACTGGAAAAGAGCAATAGTGGAATTGATACACAAGAGTGGTAGAAGTGAGGAGACAGGAAACTACCACCTGGTCAGCCTCTTCTCTGTGGTGGGTAAGATGATGGAGTCACTGCTCAAAGAAAAGATACTGGAATTCCTGGAGGAATCTGGACAACTGGATGCCAAGCAGCATTGCTTCACAATGGGAAGGTCCTGCCAGACTAACCTGATTGAGTTATATGACTCAGTTACTAGGGCTGTGGATGGGGAGGAGCCTTTGATGTTATCTACCTTGACTTTAGCAAGGCCTTCGACTCTGTATCACACAGAAGGCTGCTAAACAAACTTGACCATACAGGAGTGGGGCAGGATGTGGTAGCATGGGTAAATAGCTGGCTTGAACAGAGAACTTAATCTATGACAGTAAATGGGGCAGCATGAGGGGATAGGGAGGTGGCAAGCAGGCTGTCACAGGGGTCCGTCCTTGGACCAGTACTCTTTAATATCTTCATCAGAGATATCACAAAGGAGTTGAGTGGTAAGGTGTGCCTGTTTGCAGATGACATATAGCTCTGCAATTGGATGGACACTGCACAGGAGGTAGAGCAGATGACAAGTGACCTACTCAGGCTGGATTATTGGTCCAACTTCTGGCAATTAAAATTCAATGCGAAAAAGTGCAAAGTTATGCATCTGGCCAGAAGCAACCCAGAGACAGACTACTACCTAGAGGGGAGAAACTAGCAACCACCCATCAGGAAAGGATCTAGGGGTTATCATATCAGATAATTTGAAGGTAAGTGGACAATGCAAAAAGGCAGCAAAGAAGGCCAGCAGGATGCTGGGATGCATAGGAAGGGGCATCACAAGTAGAAGAAAGGAGGTGATCCTGCCGCTGTACAGGTCCTTGGTGAGACCCCATCTTGAGTACTGCGTCCAGTTCTGGAACCCTTATGTCAGGAAGGACACAGATAGATTGGAGACAGTACAGAGGAGGGCAACAGAAATGATGCACAGTCTCCATAAATTGCCATTTGAAAGCAGGTTACAAGAATTCAACATGTACTTCCTGGAACAATGCAGGGATAGAGGGGACATGATTAAGAATTTCAAGTTTCTGAAGGGTATAAACACAGTCTCCACCCAGGAGCTCTTTATGGTCAATAGCAGCAGTAGGACATGAGATGAAAATGGGGGGAGGAAGATTCAGGGGCAACATGAGCAGGTTGTTCTTCACAGAGAGGGTGGCTGACCCAAGGAATGGTCTATCGGCCGGAGTCATTGACTCTATAACAGTAGGGGAATTCAAAGCAGCTTGGGACAGACACAAGGGGATTGTCTCACAGAAATTCTAAAAAGGGAGTAGAGCTCAGGGCAGACTAGATAGATCGTTGGTCCCCATCTGCCATCAATTTCTATGATGTTATTATGTTTCCCCTCCTCTGGGGCATCCAGCATAAGAATCTTGTTTGTTACTGTACATCTTTCTGTTGCTGTCACTGCACTGTGCACTGGCTGGCAAGATTCCCACTTGCTTATTCTTGTTTGCCTCTTTAGCCTGCATCTGCATTTCATAACGCTTTCCACACCATTGCATGAATGTGTAAAGCTCATCCAGTCTTCAGGGCTGGTCTCTCTTAACACATTTGGGCTAATTGGCCAAACATGTGAGCATTAGTGCCAATCAATAAAGGGATCCTATCATATAAGCCCATTGGCGGGCAGACCAAGGTCAGAGTCTCCATAGTCTCATCCACGCCAGCCACGGTAGAAGGAAAAGAGGATTTGGGATGGTTTTGCTTGACTTGGTTCAACAACTTGGCATTCACTCTTCTTAAGTCTTCATGGCACTGGCATGTTCTCATAGTATGACCATTCTCCCCACAGTGGTAGCAGAACACACCCTCTCTATGCTGCCTGGACTGTGATGATACATTGTGAGTTGGCTGATCTTCACAGTTAGTGGCTGGGGAGGAATACGTATTTGGCATCTGAGCGGGGGTGCTGACAACAGACGGTCTTGGTTCAGCTGCTTTCTCTCTTTGCCAAGCCAGAGGCTGCACACTATGTCCCATCAACTCTTTCACCATGGCAGACAATTCACTTAGTTCAGTCTTTATGCTGCCATCTACAGGGGGCACCTGAGCATGCACACCCACTCCCATAGCAGATGCAGTTTGATGAGTATGTGGGTCGTTATCAGAGGAGGCAGCCTTAGTGGTGACACCCATTTTTAGTTCCTTAATTTCTTTAAGTATTTTGATCAATTTGCGGAAAATCCCAAACAGTCTCTCTGTGCTCTGTGGGCCCGACATGACATTACATCTTTGAGCTTTACCCAACAGAAAACTGTCAGGGGTAGGAGTTGCAGCTGCCACACTAAATCAAGGACCCACCAATTCCTCCTCCTTCTTTATGTACTTCTTGCATTAAGGGAATATAAGAGGGGGGATTTTCTTTACAGTCTCTCAGTCTCAATATGAGCAACAGGAAACTGGAATACTTGGCGGACCTCAGTATCTGGTCCAACCTGACTCGATTCAGTTCACTTGAGGCCACACTTCTCTTCCTAAACACTCTTTGTAGTGCCTTCTCTAATCTGGTCAGATAAATGGATAGGGTCTTCCCCTCTCTGTCGCTGAGTGGCCTTGAACCCCTACATAAGGTCTTCACCATCTCTGATGGTGTTCAACACAGGCCCCCTGAGGCCTGCCATAATCCTCTTTCTTTTCTCAGCCTCTGTACACTACCATACTTGTACTAGAGGGGAGGCATAATCCAACCATGTCTCCAGATCATCCTCCCCCTTAGGTGTGGGAAGGGTGCCTGAAAATACTCTTAACTTGCGGCAATAGGCATGACTGACTGAGGGCACAGGCTAGCATAGGTGCCAATACTGATGCAGGCACAGGAGCTAGTGCAGGAGCAGGAGTAGGAACAGTAATTATTATGGGCTCTAGAATGAGAGCAGGCACCATGACCAGTGTAGGTGCTGGGGGAGGGGTACCCTCAGGAGGCTGAAATAACTTTTTTAAGTCTTGAGGATTTGGCCCTCATCCTGCAACAATTTGGCAAGCTTCTCCTCAAAACTCTCCAATAGGGGTGGGAGTTTTGGCTCTGAGGGGACCCACACTATCCTTGGTTACCACCCTCCAGGCTGCTGGGGACCTATCAATAGTGGTAGCTTTAAGCACCTTAGTACTGTTCATGGGGTTGCTACACTCCACTAGAGCCATTACAGTCTGAGCAGTCACATCGGCCATTCAACTAATAACCACAGCCTCCCAAAGACAGTCAATTTATGAGAACTCCCCTTAATAGTATCCTTACTAATGCCCAGGGGTATATCTAATAATAATAAAGCATTCTGGAGGTCAGTCTCACTCCCCATATACCAATTTACTAACTGCTGCACAGCAATTTCTTCAGTGGTACCCATAAAATATTAGTTGCAATTTCTTGGTTTGGCCATTGGGGGGTGCTAATCCCAGTGGTGCTTCTAAAGACGTAATCACCAGGCAGCGCTGTCTCTAGGTTATTACCCCTGCCTGTACTTTGAACAACAGGTTGAAAGGCCTGGGTTCAAACTTAATTACCAGGGACCCTCAGTGACCACAATATTTTGGGGCCTCCACCCAGAATAATGTATGTGGGGGTATCTGCCTTACCTGGTATAGCCCTCTGGGAAGCTATAACCACCCACAAGCCCACCTAGTAACCACGTACCTTGTAATAGGGAACAGACCTTTACAGTAGTTAACACACAGTTAGCAATTAACTTTAATGATATGCACACACCCCTTGCACTTACCACCAGGGTCTGGTCTTCAGCAAACGCCCCGGAGACCCTGTAAAATAGTATTCAAAACAGGCATGCACTTTCAAATACGTTTCCCCCAGTCACATTAACCTTAACCCAGACAATGAGATATTTGTGAGGCAATGTAACCTCAAAACAAATCAATTGATTTATTAAAGGGGATTTGAACAAGGAAAGGGGCAGATCTAAATGAATGATTACTATACTGGATTTGAACCAGGGTACTTTGCATGCATGCATTCATTCCCACTATACAGTCTTGCAGCTGCTGGGTACCCAGACTGTTGGTGGCTAGCCTGAACATTGCCTGGGGTTGCAGCTGTTGTTGGGGCCCTTGATGGAAAGAAAAGGCAGTTAAACATGCAACAGCAAAGACCCTGGCTATTTGTATCTTTGGCCAGTTGGCCTAGTCCACTTCAACCCTGTAACACACAGAAGAAATCAGATGGTACCACAAAACGATTTAAAGAACTGTGGCAGGGAAATAACCTAAATTTACTCACAACACCAGTTGGTAGAAGATGGCCTGGCGATATGAAGACCTGCTGCAGATCATTGAAGAGCATGGGGAAGCTGGGCCTACATGACTCATCTTCACTTCATGGCCTTTCCCTCCAGGTGACTGCAACCTGCGATTCCTTGCTGTGCAGATGCTGGATCCCCAGGCTGGTTTCTTGCCAAGAAAACAGTAACTGGTGCAAGAATAGATGGCTTGGACTGGGTCTGGCATGAGCCCAAGATTGAATAAACACTTCTGGCAAAGTTCAGTCATTTTGCTGGTGAACACCTCCTGCTGGCTAATAAGGCAACCAACTTCCGGTGGCCCACAGGCATCCCTGGTTATTAGGCCATGACCCACCTCAAGCATTCAGCACATTTAATGGAAACAGCATTCGATTCTCTACCTCTCAGTCAGGTTTCAGGCAAGTTCACAATTACAGCCGATATGCTGCACAAACATCTCAATCTGTAAAAGTCATTTTCTGATCACAGATCCCCGAACTTGGGACCATAGACACCCACTGGACGAAACTAGGCCTTCCTGGGCCAGGAACCCTGCAAGCTTGAACAGGGCTCCTCTCAGTTCAAGAGCTCAAGATGCACTCCTCGCTGTTTTAATATATACCTCAGGCTTGTCCGTTTTCTTACAACCAGGCAGTCCAATAATGAAAATGGTGACAGGGAGGCAAGTCAGGCCCTTCCCCCTGCCAGTTCTCTTTAGCGCTTTTCCGGAGCTGCTTCTTAATGGCTCAAGCTGCTTATTGTCTCCACTCCACAAGCAACTGAACTGTTTTTTCTATTAGTTCTTGAACTAGTCTGGTTTTTTATCTTTTAATTGGTCAGGGGAGCAGTCAATCACAGTTCTGCTGCTCCCATTTGTCAGTTTAGGTGCCAACCTGAAAAGCTACAAGAACTACAGATTTTTCCCTTGAGGCACCTGAACTAAGGACCCCTCAAGGTCCCCTGTGTCCCAATTGGTCTAATTTCCTGGAAGTCCTGGACCAAACATGGTGGCTCCAATTTGGATGCATAAGTTGCAAGAAGGCAGGTTAAAACAAGCACTGTAATTTAATTATAACAACAAATTAGAAGTAAATATTTACAGCATCAGTTAGAGCTCCCTTAGCTTTATTGTCTACCGCAGAGTGGGGCAAATAAGGATGGTGCCTGGCTGGTCACGAGCTTTGAAGCACTCGGTCCCAGCCCAGGCCGCAGTGTCACTTAAAGGGACAGTCATGGAAGTACATCTTGGCAGTCTCATGCAGATCAACAGGATTACTAAATAAACATGGACTAACTATCTCTGCAGGGTTAAGTCCCAAATTGGACGGGGGGGGGCTACAAGTATATTGAGCAAAAAAGCTGTTCCATTTGGCTATGGGCTCATGGGGAAGAAGAGACAGCACCTGTTAAAATGGACTCCTCCATCAGGATCACAAATTGAAGTTGTTGGGTATATGAGGTACCTTGGTGTGCATTTGGATTAGGAACTCTCTCTAAGAACTCTCTCAGACAACATGACTAAATCTCTACACCACAAACATGGTTCTTTGTACCGACTAAGAGTGAAGCAAGGCTATCAACTGCACACATCATTCTGCTTCTTGTACTGTTGTATGGTGCCCTTATCCTCCATACCCTAAGGTACTTGGAAGCAAATAGACTGAACATCCTGTACAATAAAATTGGGTGCTTTGCCTCTAATGCTTCTCCCAGGGAACATCACTGTGTCATATACTCAAAGCTACTATAGCCTGCTGTGAAGGGGAGGCAGTTTTACCACCTTCTCTACCTGGTTTTCAAAATGATAAAAATCTACACCCCTTCCAGCCTGCAAGGGGCTCTTGTTCTTAAACCCCGTAGAGGGTTGTTAAGATTTTCCACTTGTACTCTACTAGAGGTGCCCAAAATTAAGTTAAGTCAGGTAAGCGGTCCTTTGCCACTCCACCCCATCCCTTTGGAACACCATCCCACCTGAGTTGTAAAACTGTTCCTCTCTTAGAGACTTTAATAAGGACTGAAGACCCATTTACCGGAGTGAAGCCAATGCACATGCAATCACTGATTGCTGATTTGTAACTCCTTAACTTGTGTTTACAGTTTTCCTGTGCCTTGTTATGGCCTTGCAGTTTCCAGCTCACTAATTACTAAAACAGTCTAAAAAGTTTCCTTACCTAGCGATGCCCATATATTTTGGTCAAGTTTCCTATTGTTGTAAAATCTGATATTTTCCAACTGTGTCTAAGATCAAGGGCAGGATTCACAAAACTGCCCATGTGCAAACCCAGTTTGCCTGGGGCAAACTGGGCTTTGTGTATAGCTGGTATTCACAAAACCCAGTTTGCCCCCACAAACTGTATTTGCATCCTGTCAAAGCAGTGAGGGGGGCCGCAATGCAAATGAAGGGGAGGGGACCTGCATATCCCTGCAATCTCATTCACAAAGGATTTGCTCCATGCAAGGGCCTTTGCGAAGGTTCTTACGTGGAGCAAATTACCACCAAAAAGAACTGGCGGCAATCTGCGCAACCCTAGTGACTGATGGAGGTACTGTGCCCCCCCCCCATCCACAGTTGCCTACAAGAATGACTAAAATCATTTTCTATGGTATAGTGTCCCACCCTCATCCCCAGTTGCCCGATTACCCATCCGGTAATAAAATAATTAATTTTCCATAGTGTAGGGTCCCACTGCATTGCCCACCTGGTATACAAATGAATAGCTTGCCACAGTGTAGTGGTCTCCCCACCCCCACCCACTCCTATATTCATAGACCACCCACTCCCCCCACTCCAGCATGGGCACTGGTCGGTGGGCAACATAGCCCTCCTCACACCTCCACGGCTGCCTGCCAACTGAACTGTTAATGACAGCTTACAGTATACACTACAAGCCCATTAGTTGACAGTTCAACCAATGGGATTGTAATGTACAGTGTAAGCTGTCAATGACAGTTCAGTCATTGGGCAGCCATGGAGGTGTGAGGAGGGCTGTGCTGCTCGTCGACCAGCAACTGTGCTGGGGTGGGGGTGGGGGGACAAAATGGTCTGTGAATACCGGAGTGGGTGGGGAGTTGGTGGGACCACTACACTATGGAAATCTATTCATTTTCATACAGGGTGGGTGATCGGGCAACAGGGTGGGACCTTACACAATAGAATATTAACTATTTTATTAATGGGCGGGTAATCAGGCAATGGGGTACTGGGGGGGGCCACTACACTAAGGAAACTATTTTATTTTATTACCAGGTGGGTAATTGGGTTATTGGGGACCAGGAAGGGACCCTACACTTTGGAAGTCTATTCACATTAACAACAGGTGGGTGATCAGGAGATCGGGGACCGGGAAGGGACTCTACACTATGGCATACACCTTTTTCTTACAGTCAGGTCTGCGATTGGGGTGGAGTGGGCAACACTGGACTATGGGGGAATGTGGATGTGTGGGGTTTAGGCTGGTGCGGGGCACTCACTGCCACACTAATGGCATGCAAATGAGCCCCGTAATGGGCATGCTAATGGCCACTAGTGCCTTACATGCCCAATGGACTCATTTGCGTGGCTCCATTGGTGAATAGCACTATAGCACCTGAGTGCTGTTGGCTGTGGGGCTGTTTTCCTGGCTCACTGTAGGGGCATTACTGGGTATTCCACTTTTTTCCTGGGTTAGCGCTGCCCCCACCAGCCCCTATTCACAGTGAATAGTTCCATTGCCCACCAGTGCAGCCGGGAAGTGTATTGCAAACTTTTGCACAAACTTTGTGCTCCCTTTGTGAATCCTGGCCCAAATGTTTATTTATGTTCTGACTTGTATGTAATACCAATTTATTGCACTTTTTATTTCACTGTGTTTTCATTGCAATTAATCCTGTGTTGCCCATGAAAAAAGGACCTTTAAGTCTCAGTGTGCCTACCCAGTTAACAAAATTAAATAAATAAATAAATAAATAAACAACATTTTTAAACCACTAGCACTGAGCAGATTGCAACATTTCTGACCCCCTTGTACGCAGTTGATTCTAAAGTTCTAATCCAAACTCCCTGTAACTAGCCAATTCTAAAATTCCTGTCTTGTTGCACCTGTCTGATTCTAAAGTTACAGCACAAACCAAACCTCCCTGTCAAAAACTGCTTGAGCAGTTTGGGCAAGGCAGCTGGATAAATCCTACATAATAAGTAGTAGTGCATGGATAGTTTATATATCAGCTAAGCTGGAATCTTACTACCCGGCACACTAGTATTTCTCCCTCTCCCCATTTTGTAACCCCACCTCAAAAAACAGTCCCAGCTTTAAACCCCGCTACTCAATCAATGAGGGAAGCTTTAGCATACAGCACAAGTTGAGCTTGCCAGGATGTAGCATAATGTCAAAGGTTCCTGCATTATGAAAGGAATCATTGCCTCTGAAATTGTACTATTTACCACAGTAACTGAAGAATTCTGCAGTGGTCCATGTTATGTGCTGGTGGGCTCCACTATACAGCAATATCCATTAGTGAGCCTGGGGGAACTAGCCCCAGTACTGCAGCCATAGTAAGTACCCCCTGCAGTCCGCAGAATGTACTGTAATGTTTTTTTACATCAACATTTCTGGTCATCCTGCCACCATTACTCCCTTCTCCTTGATTCAACTAGCCATTCCCACCTCTAACTCATCTGTCATTAGGGCATGTTCGGACTCCTACTTTTGCAGCCCACGAATTCTGGTCAATTGATAAATACCATCAGCAATATGCAGGCCCTTCTAACCAGGCACTGAAAGAGTTAGATTGCTTTACAAGTGCAGCCAGACTCTGTCTTCCTGGTGCAGCGGAGCTTGAGCTATAGTAAGTTCACTGTTGGATAAACTCACTACAGCCTCACCTCACCTTGTAAACAGAGTTAGACAATGGTATAATAGTGAAATCTTTGTGCTGGAATATTAGGTCTCAGGAGCCTCCGTGCTGGCACTAGCACTCTGCCATCAGTCTACAGAGTTACTGGGGATGACTAAATAGGCAGCCAAGACAGGTGATGAAAACAGGAGGGGGGGGTGATGCTGATTACCTTGATAGTGAGGGGGGGACTGCAGTACTGCCAGATATAATTATTTCAAATAACTTATCATCAGGATTATTATTAGTGAATGGGGAGTACGGTGTTTCGTTTTTCTGGGGGGGGGGTTGCCTTAAGAGCATGACTGCCACTGGTATTAGATAATGTTTGCTATATCTAAATGGGTTGGAGTGGTCATCATAAATGTGGGCTGTTTGTGGGTTGGGACATTTTACATAGTGCGGAAGAGTATTTTGTGGTGAGATGTGGCACTAACCAGAAGGGATACAGAGTTAAATGATTCAATTCTATTCACTTCACAAGATGATGCTATTATCCAGATCATTGCAAAGCATGGTGATAGGCTTACCCAATGGTCCAGCACTGCCATGCTGGTGACTTCAGTTGGCATCTGACCAAGAAAGCTGAAAATCTGGTGGCTGACTGGGAGGGACGACTACCCATGGTGGCTATTCCAGCTTGGAGAGGATGGAGTTCACTGTGATGAGGACTGACCCTGCATTCCGCCACCACAGTGAACTCCAGCTGTTAGACTGAAAGCTTGCTCCTTTAATAGATGCATGCTGTGAGTGTGCAAGCCACTAACAGGTCAGAGTGACACAGCAGGGAAAAGGGAAGGTCAGGAACATTTGGGGAGAAAAATTTCAAGTACAAATTGCAGACACCTAGATGACTGGGTGCACACTCAGTACTCCCACACATTACTCACTTCCCATGCCAGACTGTATCTCAACAAGGAGGGGTCCTTCCCTACCAGCCCTGAATTGGGAAGCAAGCAGTGGAGGACTTTGGGAGTGGAGTTAAGAAAACCATCTCCACTAATGTTATAAAAAAGTTATGTCTGAGATTTTAGGTAAGATTTTAGATAAGAAGTGTTGGGTTTCAGTACATTAATTTTAGATTAGTTAAGGAACTGCATACTGCTGTGCTGTACACATATCCAGTTTCAGGCACTAACAAACCCTGTGGTCACCGGGGGGCCCCTGTTTATGGGGGGGGGGCAACCACTAGTCATTATTAAGTTTTTTTTTTTTTTTAATCTTATTGTCTTCTTAAAAGAGCAACAAAGGACTGTGCAGTTCCTTCTGATTTGGAACCATGACGTAATTATATACCTTACCAAGCTATGGCCTAGTCAATAAGGGGCAGATGGGTAGCACGGATGGAATGGAAAGAACAGCCCCCCCAAGGGCTAACACTGCGGTCTCCCCTAAAAAATGTAAATATACTACTGGTTGTACTGAAAATAAAAAAATAAATAAAATAGTGCATGTATTGGTTACAGTCAAACACATGGTGTGAAGAAGGGCCATGTAGAGGGCTCCATTACTTCTCTAATCCCGCTGAGGGCCCCCAAAATCCTAAAGCTGCTCTTGACTGCACATATGTGTATTTGTATTTTTGTAAGGAGCCCAGAACCTGCAGCACAGGGTGCCAGACAAATAAACTACATAACAGTACCTATTTACAGTATTTACTTACTTACAGCAGGCCTGGCTATTAGCCATGGTAACAAAACAAGGTCTATCTGGTCCAGAGAATAAATACTTGATTGAAGAAAAAACACATGCAGAGACTGTTTACTTGCACTAATGTTAGGTATTTGCAAATCATGTGTAAAGTGCCTATCCAAGCAGGTCTGGAAATTAAAACCTTTTTGATCTGATCTAAGCCTGAACCAGAACAGTTTCATTTGTACTTATCACTCACATGCACACACACACACACACACACACACACACACACACACACACACAACTAAAATATTTCAACTGTACAAAAAGGCACAAGCTGTTGTTTACCAGAAGCATTTGGTCGAAATGTGAGATAGGAAGGTTCCGACCACCACTGCAGGCTTAGGTGGGCCACTTCCCTGCTGCAGGCCTCCAGCGACAAAGTTTCTTCTGTTTGGAGACCCCTCTGAAGCTGAAAGAAACAGCCAGCATTAAATATGAAGTTATAAACTATGCAAGAGAGTAATCACTCTGTTTTCCCAGCTTTAACAGTTGTGTAAATATTAAGGCATTCAGTCACGGTTATTTCACAGAACAGATGATAACAAGGCTATTGCACTATTGCAGCACTGGCGCTCCTGTTCCCTGCAATAACGTGGGGCACACTCTGTGCTTCCCTTTCTGTACAGTACTGTAGGAATCCAAACTGAGTGGCATAGGAGGGATTCTAAATCCTTGGATCAAAATGTCAACCTGTGATTGGCCAAAATCTAGTCATGTGACCAGAAACAGCAGGCAATATTGCCCAACCTTACCTTTGAAATAGGCAAATGTTCTATTAATGGGCAATAGTTCATATACTAGCCCGCTAATTTGTGTGGGCAGCATCATTGTCTTTTTATAAGTTTATAGGACTGGTTGACAGGCCTCTCATTGCTAATAGAGTGTCACCTCGAGCATTCTTAAGACCAGAGGACTGCAAACTGAAGGCAAGAGGTCTGTGGTCCTGAGGATGCAAGAGACAACACTCTTATAGCCCTAAGAGGCCCTCCAACTGAACCAATAGAATTATTATAGATTGCTAACTTTATGAAATAAAAAAAAAAAAATTTATTTATTCAAACTGGGGGCAATGGTGGATATGGAGGATGGAAGGAAGGCACTACAGGGAGACCGTCAGAAACTAGAATACTGGGCCCACACATGGCAGCTGGGATTCAATGCACCTAAATGCAGTGTTCTGCATCTCGGTAGTAGGAACCCTGAGTATATCTGCAACTTGGGGAGGATACAGCTGGCTGTAACAACAATGGCAAAGAACCGGGGAGGGGGTGGGGGGGTTATGACTGACATTAAAGGGAACCACTCAGAGCAGCGCAGGAGAGCAGTGGCCAAAGCAAACAAAATGCTTGGATGTATAGCCAGGGGGATAATATCCAGGAGAAAGGAGGTCATACTTCCCTGTACATCTTACTGTTGAGGCCGCATTTGGAGTACTGTGGGCAGTTCTGGTGACCATGCCTTGAAAAGGACATCACACTTCTGGATAGGGTCCAGAGAAGAGCAACAAGAATGATCAGTGGTCTGGAGGGATTGTTATATGAAGATAGTCTCAGAGAGCTGAACATGTACTCCCTGGAGGACAGGAGGGATGGGGAGTATGACAGAGACCTTCAAATACCTGAAGGAGTTCAACAGAGGAAGTGGGAAGGGTTTACTCAAGCTGAGAGAAGAGGGACTCCAAGAGGCCATAGTCTAAGGCTGGCAGAGAGGAGGTTCATGGGGGAGGCGAGGGGTCACTATTTCACAGAGAGGGTGGTGGGACCCTGAAATGCTCTGCCAGATGATCTAGTAAAACTGGAAACAGTGGTGGATTTCAAGAAGGTATGGGAGAGGCACAGGGGCACAGTATGGAGGAGGCGGGGCACGTAGATCACCTGAGCAGTACAGGGAGGAGATGGGGGGGAGGGGGATGAAATGGTGGGTGGTAGAGCAGCTGAGGTGCAATACCAGTGAGCTGCTTTGGACAGACAAGATAGACCAATAGGGCTAATCTGCTGGCAACTATGTATGTAAGTTTGTGGCAGGAGTGGTCATCAAGATTCCATTACAATGCTCAGTGTGTAAAGTACTCTTACAGCAATAAGAGTACCTCATGAGCAACTGGAGGAAATGCTATGATTGGTCAGGGATGCTCCTGTGATCCATAATTAAAAAAACATGGCACTAGTCTCAAGTACTGAGCACTTCTTACTATTATTGTTAATTTTTTTTTTTTTCATTCCTTGGTAATCTACCACTCCTCCCCTTTCCCAGCCTTGATAATGACCTCCCCCCCCCAACCACAAGATGGTTGCTATTTTTACCCTGTGCTCACCTTTGCTAACATCTGCTGTCTTCAGATACCCCTCTCCTGGCTAAATCACTCATACATTTAAGCAACAAACCACGACAGGGCGTGGGTTATGCTGGGATTTACCCACGGCTAGCATGGTTTGTCCACGAGGCAGCAGCCATGGGTAAATCTCAGCATAACCTACACCCTGGAGTGATTTATTGTGATTATACAATGGTTAGAAACACAAGTTTTAAAAATGATTTAATTAAACAGCTCATATTTATTGTTTAATACTTCTGTTTATTGATTTTTGTTGGAATATTCTTCCACATTATGTTAAATAGTCCCCTGATGATAGGTAAGGATTGTGGCAGATTCTAGTGGCTAGGGCACATACTGAGTGGCACAGTGAGAGCCAAAGTGTTGGGGGAGTGAGGCACAGCAGGGGATGTACTGTGCAGCTCAGTCTTGAGCTGATTTTTTTCCTCTTGAAGTGGCAAGTGATTGAATCCAGGTGACAGTGAATGTCAGCAGTGATGGGAATGCAATTGTGCAGTTTAGTTCTGAGCCGATTCCTCCCCACACACACACACACATTTTCACTATCTGTGGTGACAGGCAATTGAATTAAGGAGAGTGAGTGTCAGCGATGATGGGGATGCAATTGTGCAGCTCAGTTATGAGCTGATTTCTTTGCTGCCTCCCACCACCAGTTTTAAAATGTGTAGTGTGGTAGGTGATAAAATTGAAGATAAGAACAAGCATTAGCGGTAACAGAAACTGAGGCCAGAGTCAGTGTGCAGTGCTGCGCAGTGAACATGGATGGCTGAGATTAAGTAAAATAGTTTCTTTTTTGTTTTGTTAACAAAGGTCACTTACTTGAAACAGGATGTGGGGCCAACGGTTGAGTGAAGCGAAGGAAAAAAAAAGTGTAAGTTTATGTACTAGACCTGGCTGCTGACGAGCTCCTGGAGAATAAGGCACAGAAAGTATTTAATATTTTTAAAAGAGATGAGGTGGGTGGGAGCAGCCACTGAGGATAATCTAATAAAAATGCTGCTGCTATGTTAACTGGGGGTAGTACTTCATTTGTTTTGACAGTTCTTGCCAGGAGTTCTTATCTGCATTTATCAAGAAAGTGGACATATACGGGGATTCAACATGGTGGTTTTTCTTTGTGGAGTTCAGGGGTCAGATGGATTTTAGAGATGCAGCTGACTGGCACCTTTTCCCATTGGTATATCGCAGGATTTACCATGGGTAAAAGGTGCCAGTCAGCCAATCAGATTAAAGAATTATGGGGCCCCATTGTATAATGTGCACACTCTCTCCCTATCTGTGGAGCCACAGCAAATATTTGCACAAAACCTTACCACTTTCATATCTAAGGTAAATGCCCTGAAGGGCATACTTATAACATACTGTACCATGTTAATGTTAAAGGAATATTATACAATGGCAAGAAAAATCCTACATGCTGATTGGTTGGCTGGCACCTTTTCATAATTTTGTAAAATCTAACATTACCCCATGGGAAAAGGTACCAGCTACCAGTCAGCTGCATCAGGAACTCTCCCTTAAGATCACACCTACTGTACCATCACCAATCCTGGTAAAGATGGCAATCCCTGCTAAATGGCTGTCTCACCAAACTGCTAAAGCGTTACCGCTAAACTCACTGAAAACCTATAAGCACAAAAGGACAACCTCACCTCTCGCAGCCGTCATGTTACACCCCCATATTAAACCGCGATAGCAACACTTCCAAAGTAATGTAAAGTACACCACAAAGAGCTCCCAAACTCACTTGAAACAATAGTTTTCATCCTGTGTCCCTTTAGCCTTGTACCTTGCCACTTCATGTCTCCTCACTCAAGTCTCCATGTGCGCCTTACTCCGTGTTTGCGACAGACTGCCTGAAACCTCTTTCACAATGAAGTATTCCGGTACCACAACTACAGATGCCAGCTTCCCATATCGTAAACAATAAAAGAAACTTAGCTCAGTCCTCAACGCAAAAGCTCATGATGGCAGCCAGTTAGCTCTTACACCTCTTGGACTGTCTCATAACTAAACTCATAACCAAACAACTGAAACTGCATCAGTCTCTTATTTTTTAAAAAATACAAAAAAAGAATATTACAAACATTGTCACTGGTTCAGTTAATGGGGGGGGGGGGGCCACAATCTTCCTAACAACAACACACAATCTGCATAGCAACAAGGCACTATTTAACACAAGGGAAGGATATTACAAAAAAAAAAATCAGTAGAAAAGTTAAAAATCAGTAAAGTAAACATTGAAAAAAATAATTTTTTAAGGGAATATTATATATTCACAATATCCCACTCCAGGGTATGGGGTAATGCCAGGATTTACCCACTTCTGGTGTCGATTACTCACTCAGCCTGTGGCCTCATGACTGAACCACACCAGGTGTGGGTAAATCCAGCATTACCCCACACCCTGTCATGGTATATTGCTTAAGTATACCCTCATGTCTTGTAAACGTTATTTGTTTCCTTGTCAACAGACAACTCTTTTTGTGTTGCTGTTGGGGATATACCGTATGTGCTTGCTTTAGTTTGTTTTCACTGTTCACACCAGCCCTTGTAACTAGCCTAGTGGGGGGGGGGGTCTCCATTTTCTTGTTACTGAAATATCATTGTCCTTGAGAGCTGCATTAGCATATGAGAACATGATGTGTTAAAAACCTTTGGACTCCACAGTATGCCTGTCTGCTTACTTAGAATTCAACAAAACAAACTACAGCAAGGTGTGAAATACCACATTTACCTTCAATCAGCTTTACAAACTGTCTGATGCAATACAATGTTTTTTTCCTTTACTGCATTCAATCTGTGTGTTACTAGACAGTTTTTTCAGATCATCTGTACTTTCAGAATAGAGATAAGATGGTGTAAATGAGTGCTGTGGCATCAAGTTGTCACATGCTAATGCAGCTCTCGGGGACAATGAGTTTTCAACAACCAGGAAATGGAAACCACCAGGCTAGTTACAGGGACTGGTGTGAACAGTGAAAACAAACTGGAGTAAACACATATATCCCCAACAGCTACATGAAAATAATTATTTGTTGACAAGGAAACAAATAACATTTACAAGATATGAGGGTGTACTACTACTGCTTTAATGTTGTGGTGGTGGGGGCAGCATAAAATAGTCCTCCTAAATGGAGTAAGCAAGGATAGGGAGTGCTGCACTCACTTTGAACACCAGTCATGTACTTGACAGTACACTTAGGACAACCACTGGTTTGATTCAGTGTAGGTTTACTCAATGGAATAAAGTGGTGACATATATACTCCTCAGTGTGAGACAGTGTATGATTATTAGGCCCAGTGGACTGAGTGCAGTGTCAGATGTGTGACTGGTTATCTAATGGTGCTTTTACTCTGTATAACATGCATCATTCATTTCATTCAGGGTCTGATGTGGCTGCACATTCTTTCATTTTAGTGCTGCATTTACACATTCAGTCTAATACCGAAATACTCAACCTTCTGGCATTTCGGTAGATCTTCTGGTAATTTTACCAGCCCGATATTTCTAGTGAATTTCGTGCAGTTTCTGAAATGGTAGGAGTGAAAATTACTATTTACACGACAGGGTATAACATTTCACATCTCAGTGAACCATGAAAAAAGGCAGTTCACTAATCGGACAGATGCTCACTTATGTAACGAAACAGACTGCATTTACATGCAATAACAGGAAATGTTGCCATGGCTCTGTGATGGTCATTTTGTTGTAGAGCCTGCAGTGTAAAAGCATCTTAAGTGAGTGAAGCACTCCCTTTTCTTGCCTTATGCCCACTGTGGGCTTGGTTAAGCCATGTGACATCACCTAGTTCTGCATCACAGAGTGAGTACCTTTTTCTGGGTTTGCCTACTCCTAAAGGGAGTAAATGATATTTTGTGAAGCCCAGAAATTGACTAGATTTTTTCTGGGTACAGTGGGAAATTATTGATCCCTCAGGTAAACTATTTACTTCCAATAGTCGATTTGCCCCATCTTCTGTCTTTGTTTCATACAGCTAATGTCAGTCAACAGTCTGTCCCTTGGGGTCAATATTTTCCCACTGTAAACCTCAACTCTAGTCAATATGTGTATACTGACTGGAAGAATGTTGTCAGTCAGGATGTATCCCTGATGCCACCTCCATAAAAAGACTCAAAACTCCTTCGGCCTGCTGTACCCTCTCTGAATATGCAGAAGTATTTTACAAATGTTGCTGGCAGAGACGTAGCACAGATGGTGAGAGTCCACTTTAGATTGGTTTCCAAATCAGGACAATAACTTTTTAGTTTATAAGACCTCCACAGCAATTTTCCTCAGTGTTATTTATTGCAGCCACACTGAGCATGTTGGAACTTACTGTATATGAATAAAGGCAATCTGTGCATAGCAGAGCCATCACAAAATGAAAGCTGTGATTAGCAGTCAAAGCATCACCGACTGCCGAGAGATTGTAAGTGCAATCTGGCCATCTAAAGATGGGCCATTGGATAACAAGTAAAAGTCCAAAGAGAAGTTCAGCTTCCAGCTAGCGAGGGATTTCCTTTAGTTAAATAATTAGATCAGCTGCTCTTGGGATACAGAGCCCCTGGCTTTTATTCTCCGCAAAGGAAGGATTTGTGTCTGCCCATGAAGAAGAGTTGGACATAATAGAACTTCCACCAGAATATCATACAATATAACATTAACTTTGAAGGTTCCTGGGCAGAAACAAATTAACAGTTAAGCTTGGATTTCCTATGTGAGCCTGTTGTATAGAATCAGGTGAAGCAAATTACATGTTGTATAAGCCTCAGTAGAGGAGACCTAAAAGAAAATGTTTAATTTATGGCTATAAAAACTATAAAGACCTAGTTGTGCTATTTTATACTGAAGTAAAATGTAATCAAAGTACCAATGGTAGGGAGAGGCACCAAGGTATGGATGTATAATTTTTATATAGTGAAAGATGGATATGAATGCTAAACAATGCACAGTACAGATGCATACATGCATTAAAGTATACAAATACACCTCAGAAAATAAACAAGCATACCCCACACCATACACACACTCAGAACTTTTAACATGATCAGTTCCTGCAGTAGGGCCTCTGGAGTCAGTATGATACTTTGAAGTATGTTAAGAAGTAATGTTTTCCAAGTTGCATTCAAACATCAAACCTCAAAGTCTCAGCTAGAACCTTTCAAAGTTATCACTATTATAGAAACCTTACTAAAACTCTGTCACAAACATCGGCAATGGTATCCAACAATTTCTCTCATACTACATACATTATAGTGAGAAAGTAAATATACTTTACTGGAGATCAAACCCAGGCCCCCTACCCACTACTGCTTGGTAGCCTGTAGCCCTACCACTATACTAAGATTGAAAGCACATGTTGTGGCAAAGGACATCCTGCAATAAGTGCAGACCCCACCATGTCATCGAGGCACAGATCAGGAAGCACAGGAAAAACCAGGAGCAGTTGTAGAATTCACAGCTACACTTTTATTATTAACAATAACAGCAAAATAAAAAATAAAATTGCTCAGTATAACTATTTACAAAGGCAGTACAAACGCAGAAAACAAAGTCATTCCTCTGAGGGTACCTCTAATTCAAAGTTTCAGTTTCTCAGACTGTCTCTCGCACTCTAGCAAAAGCATTATTATTTCTTATTTCTGTCTGTTGAGCTTGTTAAGAGACCAGAACTTTGTAAGTTTCTTTCCCTGCAGGTGCTACAAAATAGAACATGATGTACCAGAACTGGCCTCTTGTTGACAATTCTGCAAAAGAGTTTGTGTTGCATGTCAAGGTTAACCACCCTAAATTCCAAATAGCTCATTTCAACAGTATAACTATATACCGTTTCAAACTAAGCGATCCGAGTATCACTTACAGTTTCACACATACATTCACATACATTTTTATAAATGCAAATATGTATGGGGAAAGAAAAGACAGAAATAGCAAGTGAAAGCAGAGATAGCAAGAGGTGAAGAATCACGAGACCAGAGTGAGTGGTTCCTAGGTCTCAAGAGAACATTTGATTGGCCAACCAAACAGACAAGAGACAGAAAAGGAGAGAACAGAACAAATCCTTGTGTTTAACTCTTTCTGTGTAACAAATGGGACAGGGTCTTATTCAACCCTGTCACACACACGTGCACACATGCACACACACTCACCTGCAGTGGATTTTAGGAATGGACAGTCTGCCACTTTGAAGTAATGTTTCCCCAAGTTGCATTCAATTCTCAGATTAATTCACAATCATTCACGTTACAAATCACAACATTAATTTTTTCTAGCTACTTGGATGTATTGTAAGCCTATTTTGTAGTATCTCTCCAGGCTTCACCACTCACCATTATACTCATTGATACGTGTTTTTAAGTCTGGGAGTTTTAAGCTACAGCTCATCAGGGAAGTACAGCCGTAGGCATTCATGTTTCTTCATCATCACGGTCACAAATGCAGTCACAAATCATGATTCACGATCACGTCATGAATCACAACAATAGTTTCTTGGAAGTATTGTAAGCCTGTTTTGTAGTATCTCTCCAGGCTTCACCACCGCACCATTGTACTCACTAATGTTTGTTTTTAAGTCAGGGGAGTTGGACAGTGTCTGTAGTATATACACAGACTGGAAAGAAGACTGACCGCACACATGCAGTTTAGTACAGCATACTTGCACTGCTCTGAATACAAAGTGTCACGCATACGGAAGACAACAAAAAAGGGCATAATTACATACAAGGGTTGAGCATGGTGGAGGAATTAATTTTATAACACAGCAAGGAAGGTGCGGGGGCAGAGGGTGTGAGGAAAAAAAAACTAATGTGGGATCCCATTGTGATCCAGCAGCAGTTCCAGCATGGACATAATTTGCAACTGATGTCCCCCTATGTGATCCAACCACTTCTCCACAGCACTCACCCTCTTGTTATCCTTGACAGCACTCCAGAGAACTGCCAAGTCATCCTGTGTTACATGCAGTTCTCTGGGGTCCACACATTCTACAGGCTGACCTGGTGGTGGTGGGAGTGGGGGGTGCTGGTGGAGCAGCAGGTGCTGCTGTGGCCCTCCTCCTCTTAGGGATGCCGCAATGCACAGCTACACTCTCTGCCACAGAATGGCCAGCAGGTGCAGGCATGGTATGTTCTGTGGCAGCCTGCCACTCCAACTGCTGGTGATTGAGCATATGGGTGTGCTGGCCCCCAGTCCCCAGGTGAGTCCCCCAGGTGCCACAGTGCACCTCCACTTCACATAAGCAGCACTTGACCACACTGCTGTCCCCTCCTGACACAGTCAAAAACTGCCAAACAATGGAGGTGCTGGGAGGACCAGGCACAGGCAGGGGATGACCAGATGAACTGGCAGCCAGCTGGTCACAGTGCTGAACGTGGATGGGATCCACACCTGGGTCCGAGGGAACAGGCACAGGACCTGGTGCTGGACTTGGTGGTGGTGGTTCAACTACCTCAGAGTCGGGACAGGAGTTGGTGCTGGTCCTGCTTCTGGGGGGGGGGACAATCACAAGTTCTGAGCAGTCCAACAGGAATGGGTGCCCATGCCTTCCACACATGCGCACGGTACGACGCTTACCACTATCACACTCTCCCAGAGCTGCCCCCACCCCAGACATTCCCTCACTCTGGTCCATCTCTCCTACTGAGCTCTCTCAGTCCAAGCAATCACTACTCACACTGTCACACAACACACACACAGCCACACAGATGCAGACAAACAACTAACTACTTATAAAGGTAAGAAAAATAAAATTTACAGAAAGAACAAATTAAGTAAAAAAAAGTACAAAAAAGACAAATGAATGTAGCTTTTAAAAAAGCTGTTGGGTCTAAATCAAAGTTTAAATCTCCTCGCACTGATCTCAAAGCATCAGCAGTCACTAAACACACTACTCTCTCTCTCCATCTGCACAGGAGAAGTTAAAAATGTCTGCTTGTATGACTCACTTTCTTCCTGCCTGGCTAAAGAGCATGTGACTTACAGTACTGTAAGCCATGTGATGTTTTGGGGGGGGCTGCCAAATCTGAAACACCAAGTGGATCACTTAGAATCATAATGAAGAACGCAAAGTCCATTAAAGACAATGACTTCACGTTGACATTCCACCTTAACGTGACGTGGTAATGACAAGGCGGAGAGAGCACTTTGCATTGCCCACTCTGCATAGTGGAGTGGCAATGCGAAGTGCCCACTTCACGTTCACTTCACCTGTGGAATTTAAATTCACTGCATCTCTATTCTGGAGACAACATCTCCGCAAGGACATAGACAGGATGGAGACAGTCCAGAGGAGGGGCAACTAAAATGGTGCAGGGTCTGCAACAGAAGCCATATGAAGACAGACTAAAGAAGTTTAATATGTATACCCTTGAGGAAAGGAGGGAGAAGAGGGCAATGATAGAAACTTTTAAGTACCTCAAGGGAATCAACAAAGTCCAAGAAGGTAGCATCTTTCAGAAAAACAGATGTGCAAGAACAAGGGGACACAATTTGAAGATAGAGGGGGGACGGCTCAGGGGCAATGTGAGGAAGTATTTTTTTCACAGAGAGGGTGGTGGATGCAAGGAATGGCCTTTCTGAGGAGGTCATGGGGTCAAAAACAGTGGAGGAATTCAAGAATGCATGGGACAGACAAAAGGCAATTCTTGTGGGAGTAGGAAGAAGTAGGCTGTTGGTTAGCTAGGATCTGCAGCCTATCCAATAGGTAGGGAAATGGGTCACCTTATTTAAAGGTGCCAATTAGGCAATGTGATTTAAGCCAATTTAGGCAGCACTCTATATTTATGAGTAGCCACTGCAGGCATTTCAGAGCTGAGAAGCTAGTGTAGAGAGTATACCAAAAGGGTCCCACAGTGGAGTGGTGGTATAGCTTGCTCACTTTGGAATTCCAATCTGAAAACTAAGAGGACCCCCTTTTTTTCATGGAGTTTAAAGTAAGAAAATCCATTAGGCAGTTAAATTGTTTGATTTTTGAATATATGCCATGTTTCTTTGGGGGGGGGGTGCACTGGATGCCACACACCAGCACCATCCTTTTCCAGAAATGTGAATTGCATTTTGAGCAATGCAAAGGTTCAGCGTGCTATTTGGTTTGTTTTTATCATGAACCATACTATTTGGTGGTTACTTGTTCCCAGATGGCTACCCACTTCTAGATCTGAGATCCTCTCTCCATCCCTATTTGAGAGTACCAGGTCTAAGATTGCTCCCTCCCGAGTGGGTTCCAACACTAGCTGACCGAGGCATGCCCCCTGTAGGGCATTGAGAATGATCATGCTCTTGGATGTGGCTGCAGCAAAGGTGCTCCAGTTAACATCTGGCATATTCAGGTCCACCATCAGCATCTCCCTTTTCTCAGCCATCCTAAGGATACCTTCTATCATTTCCTTGTCCATTTTCTCCCCCAAGACGAGGGTCTGTCTACAACCCCTGTGCAGATTGTGGTGCCATTTCTGGTCTCCAGGATGACCCACAGTGCCTCTTCTCCTCCCTGTTTACCCTTTAGTTCCATTGCTTTGATCCCTTCCCTTATGTAGAGAGCTACTCCTCCTCCCCTTCTACCCTCCCTGTCCC
This sequence comes from Neoceratodus forsteri, assembly GCA_016271365.2. Classification (NCBI taxonomy): domain Eukaryota; kingdom Metazoa; phylum Chordata; order Ceratodontiformes; family Ceratodontidae; genus Neoceratodus; species Neoceratodus forsteri. The sequence continues at coordinate 322,639,966 of CM057450.1, read as the reverse complement.
TTCTGTAGATTGTGTACCCTGGTATGTTGACATCCCAGTCATGGTTCTCTGTGTATCATGTTTCTGTGACTGCCACAATATCCAGACAACCCTCTTCCATCAAGGCCACCAGTTCAGGGAGCTTGTTACCTAGACTTCAGGCACTGGTACTCATTACCCTCCATTTTCTGGTGACCTTACCCCTTTTTGCCCCATCTCTGTCCTTACTGCCTTTGCTTTTTTCTCCATTTATCCCTGCCCTTCTCCTTATTGACTTCTCTATCCTGGTATTTACCTCACTAACTACCCCAATTCTTTTGGGGGGCTAGGATTTCCCTGCTCCTTTTCAGTGCCTCCCCCCTTGGCTAGTTTAAATGCTTGCCAATGAAGCATTTAAACCTATCACCTACAATCCTGGTTCCCCTCCTGGACAGATGCAGACCATCACACCAGTGTAGGCCTGCATCCTTCCAGGTGGAACCCCAGTCCCCCCAATGAAGCCCAAACCCTGAAATCTGCACCAGTTTTTCAACCACTGATTGACTCCCATGGTGCAGAGCACCCTAGCCTCACCCATGCCATAGAAAGGCAGCACCTCTGAGAAGGTTATCGTGTGTGCTACTTGTCTAAGGCCCCACCCCAACCCCACAAACTCCTCCTGCACTGCTGTGATCCCTTTCCCAGCCAGATCATTTGTCCCTAGGTGGACAATGACATCCAGTTCCCTCCCCCATGCAGCTGATCCCGTGATCCTGAGGATTCACTCCCTGTCTCTCCAAGCCATGACAGCAAGGCAGGCACCTTACCTCCCCCCCCACAGTTCTACCCTCCTAACAATGGAGTCCCACAACAGGAGCTGTTTTCTTCCCCTGTGGGGTCCCATGCCACCCTCCTGTAGGTCTCCTTTGTGGAGGTTCCCAGCATCCTCCTTGGTCTCCACTGCAGGTGCCTTCATATAGGAACCACACTCTACCAGAATGGTGATGAATTGTGGAGAGGTACAACTAGAGGGATACAACTCTGTTCCACCACCCTGACCCTCCCTGAGTCCACTGTGGTACAACCATGCCTCTTTCTTTGCAATGGCAGCAGCCTTGGTGGTCCCTGGATGGAAGAGGAGGTCCCCCCGAATCCTGGCCAACTCAGCCTGGAGATGAGCAACTTCCTCCCTCAGCCCTGAGAGGTGCCTGCTGATGGGACAACACTGCATCCTTCAGAATGTCTCCCAGAAGACTACCACTCCACAGCCACTGTACTGCACCACTCCCATCATGTCTTATTTGTGGCCCCTCAACTGTTGTTTTGTATGCTTACTCTTTTCTCTCTATATTTATTTACTTTTTTTATGTTACATATATATTTTTTTCTCTCTACTTTCCTACTGCCTCTGTGCCCTTAAAGCTCCTGCTCTTCCTGTTCTGGGACAGGAAGTTCCTGCATTCCTCAGTATCTCATGTGGCTGAAAGCCACTTGTCCTTCTAAGAAGTTGGAGATGACCTCATGGGGCCGCATAACTAGTTAGCATGGCATAGTCTCATTCGTTATTGGAATTTAGCTGTACCTAGATCCTCCATCATCTCCAGCAAGCATCTATGGTGCACCAAATCAAAAGCCTTGCTGAAGTCAAAATAGAGCAAATCCATAGGGTAGCCTCTATCCAGTTCCCTTGTCACCTAATCAAAGAAAACTATCAAGTCTGTCAGACAGGACCTCCCTGCCACGAACCCATGCTGTTTACTATTCTGGAGACTTTTGCTCTTCAAGTAGTCCATTAGGTCTTCTTTGATCAAAGATTCCATCAACTTCTCAAAAATGTAGGTTAGAGTGACAGGTTTGTAGTCCCCCACTTTCCTCCCCCCTCTATGAAGCAAAACAATGTCTGCCATCCTCCGGTCCTTCGAATTATCCCTGTTACCTATAGTGAGCAACTGTATAGCCCTACCAGGGGTTCAACCAGTTCCCTGCCAGCTCCCCGAGTATCCTCAGAGGCAGTCCATCTGGTCCTGGGGCCTTATCTTTCTTTATGGCAGGCAGCACTTTCTTGACCCTGTCACTTGATAATATTGGCTGCCTCATCTCCAGGACCTCCTTATTAACTACTTTGCTGTCACTCTCAGGCAAGGGCCTACCTTTCTCCTTGGTGAAAACTGAGCAAAAAACAGCAGCCTTTCATCCATCCTCTTCTATCACCCTAACCCCTCTCTGATAGCCTAATTATTCCCCTGCCTTTCTTTTTTCTGCAATATATTGGGAGAAATGCTTTTCTCCACCCTTGACCCCTGCTGCAATACACAACTCTGTGTCTGCTTTCCCGTCTCTAACCTTTTTCTCAGTAAATAGTCACCCCATTCTTCATCCTGCTTTTCTTTGTACTTGTAGAAGGCCATTTTCTTAGCCTCCACCACTTCCCTGACTTTTGCCGAGAACCATAATAGTCTCTTGAACTATTCCTTTTGGTTACATTCACATGCATAACTCAGATGCCTTGAGAATGGCCACCTTTATTACCCCAGCTCTTTTCCACCCCATCTAAATTGTCTACTCTGACTAACTTTCTCCTAACTAGTTCCCTCAGCTTGCTGAAGTCCACCCTCCTAAAATCAAGGACTTCAGTTCTTGACTGGGGCTTTCAAGTCTCAAGTGCCTGTGTGAACCAAATGGAGTTCACTGTTCCCCAGTGGCTCCCCTACTCTCATTGCTGCTACCAATTCTGAGTTGCAAGTACCAAAATAAGAATGGCAGTCTGCCTGGGGGGTTCCTTAACTAGCTGTACCAGGAGACAGGTCCTGGACCACATCTAGCAAGACATCTGGTACTCCTCACCACTGGAACATCTCAGTCGATGTCTGGTAGATTCAGATCACCCACTACCACTGTTTCCCCCTTTGCTACCCCCCTTCAAGTTCTTCTCCAAGTTATCTGTCCCTCTTTACCATTGCCAAAGAGGCCTATAGAGCACCTCCAAGCACAGTTTTTGCCTGAGGCTGCCATAAGGTGCACCCGGGGTGAGTCTGACTCCCTATTACTACCCATAATGCACCCATCCTCCACAGCCTCAATGCCATCCCTGACATAGATAGCTGCTCCTCCCCCCCATACTGTTTCCTCTATCCCTCCTGAACAGCGAGTACCCAGGAACCATCAGATTCCAGTCGTTATTTTCTGTTGCCCATGTTTCTGTGATGGCCACAAGGCCTACCTCATTGTCTGCTATCAGCACATGTAATTCACTGATTTTTTTTTACCCTGCCTCCTGACATTAAGACACTCCCTTCCATCTGACCCCAACCCTACTCCACTGTTTCCCTGTCTATGACTCTAGTGTCTCCCATGTTCTCTTAGCCTCTTGTTTTTCTTGGTGTTTGCACACTTTGTGTTCTCCCTCTGTAATGTCCCCTCTTCTGCTCCAATTTGTACATCTTCTCTTTTTATACTCACTGAGCTGCTAGAAACACCCAGATGTAGGAGGAAACTAGCTAGGATCCCCTTCTTCTCATTTGTTGCTGTGGGTCACCTAGTCCCAGTCTCCCTGCAGTCAGTTTAAACATGTGATACAGATATCAGATGTCTACCCCAATGTGTAGGCTCCTTCTCTTGTCAGGTGCAGTCCAGCAGCCTTGAAGAGTCTCCTGTCCTTGAAGTCCCCCAGTCCCCCACAAAGTGGTACCCCTTCTTCTGACATCATTCCTTAAGCCACCCATTAAACTTCTCAATCTCATCCCTCCTAATTCTATCCTTCTTCCCCTTCATGCCCTACACAGGGAAACCTCTGAAAAATCCAGGTACGTCAAGTGTGCTGCCAATCAGTCTTCGAAAGTTTCACTTCATCATCTCCACAGACTGGTTTGCCACATCATTGGTACCCAAGGTGCACCAGCTCCCCCAGCACCCTTTGTGCCATCCTTTCTAGCTTGTCTCTATCCCAGATGGCTGATGCACCTGGAAGGCACCTGATCATCCACCTCTTTCCCAAAGCCCTTCCCACCACCCTCTCCACACCCCTAATCATTGAGTCACCAACCACCACGACTCTCCTGGTAAACTTGCTTTTGCTTGTCCCCTTTCTGACCTGCCCCACACAACTGATTGACTCAGTCTCCGTAGTGGAGTCAGGTACCTGAAACTTCTCTAGGGGTGCAAAACAATTTGCTATCTGGATGGTGTTGGGCTGAACAACCTCTCTGTGGCTAACCCTGCTCCTTTTTCCACCCCTCCTCCCCATCACTCTCCATTCCCTGGGCCAGTGGGCTTCTTGGGAAGTGCAGGGGGTGAGGGTGGGCTCCAGTTGAGCTGGTGAAGCAACTGAGATATTTCTACCTTTGCTGCCACCAGCCGAATATGATGCTCCACCATTGTCCTGCAGATGTGGCAATGCCCTTTCCTCCAGAGCATATCCCTAGAGAAGAATGTCCCACAGCTGCCACAACTGACTGTTTCCCCTCTGTACCCCATACTATTACCTTAGCTATTTGGTATAAATGTACTGCACAGCACAGCGTTTGGCTGTCCAACTGCTTTCCTGCACATTGCTGCTCTGGCGGGCTAAATGCATAGCAACTGGAACCACTGTTGGCTCCAGGGCCCAACCCCAGATGGTATCCTGTGAATAAAGTGATTCAATTACAGTTAGTCAATTTGGTCGAGGTAAAGAAAGTGACTGTGAAATGGACTATGTGCTATTAACAGCACGTTGTAAATTCAGTGCTTTTGTTTTCATAGGGGGTCATACATGTAGTTATTGTTTGAACTATATAGGAGGTTGTTCGTCTAGCCACTTCCCAGTTGGCTGTGTGGTATAGTTTAAAGTTACTAGTTGTGTGGCTGGCAGACCCGGGTTTAGGAGTAGCTGTGGGGAGGTTTTTTTTGTTTTTTTTAACTCCTACTCTGCCCACCCTCCTGACTTTGTCTCCTCCCCCCCACAAGCAGGTTTGTCCCCAACATTGTCTCCTCCCAACCTGTGCCCCCGTGGAATAACTCCCCTGCTGAGTTTTTCCATGTCCCTCATTGTCATCTCCCCTCCCGGTAAGAGTTACATTAAAGATGGGAGGTATGGGAGGCAGAGCCCTTAGTGGAAAAAGCAAGTGTAGCAGTGCTGATTTTGGATCACGCTCTAGTGCTCTGCGCTGTTTTGCTTGGGGCTGTTTTTGATTTGTTTTTTTCTCAGTGCCGTTTTCTCTGGGCCATTTTCACATAGAGCCACTGCAGATCCAAGGTCAATAAAAACATGTATTTATTCATAAAGCACATGCTCAGTTGGTAATAGCTTATTTCCAGATGTGTCCGGGGGTGGGAGGGGTATGGGAGATGGTAAAGAAGGAGAAAAAAATAAACAATAATTACAACATTGCAGAAATAATATATAGAATAATGCATGGAAAAGTGTGGTTTATGGGGATTTTATGTACCACTGAGGTGTATGATGCCCCACAAACCCCAAGAGCATCACACACTGAAGAGGTGCATAAAATACCCAGAGAACCACACTTCTGCATGTTTAATTTTTCATATTTACTGGTGTTTGGTGTTTTTTGGTTTAAATTGTCTTTGTTGTCACTTTGCTAGGGTAACTGTTAGTGCTGACAAGCTTGTCTCACGTTGAGTGACCGATTTTGTAGCACTTGTGAATGTCCAGCACAAGGACAGCTTGTTCTGTGGTTTTTCTGGTGATGCTGCATTACTGTTCTGTCTGTGGTTTACGGAGATCCATAAACCACATATGTGGTTTATGGAGCTGTTGAGCACTTTCTGGCAGTGGTTTATAATCACTAACCAGTAAATATAGTCATGTATAAGCAATACAGTGCATCAAAATGAGAATAATCATCAACATAGCAAGGCAAACGGTACAACAAGGAAGGAACATGCAGTATATACAGTAACAAATTGAGTTTTGATAGGCATGGAGAAATTACTGCTAGAGGTATAATGGGGATGGCAGAATTGTCAGGGCATTATGAGTATGGGGGAAAGAAATCAAATAGGTAAGGGGTGATGGACAGTTCCAGGCAGGAGTAGAAAAGTCACAAAGTAAAGATGTAAAGAGCCAGTGACACTTTCAAAAGAACATTATATTTAGACTCAGTCCAGGTTGTATTTCCCATTAGTTGGGTATTTCTCCTCCCCATTATTTATTACAGAGGTAATTTTCATGAAAACTGGGTCTTTACTTCTGAAAAGTTAATCTATTCCTGCTGCTTTCTCCCTATCTGAGGTCATAGCACTGCTTGAGACCACACAGTTACACCTATGGCACCAGATTGCGATGTTACAACAGGGGATTTTGACTTGGAGTAGGGAGTAAGCTATAGAGGCAGATGAACTCAAAATAAACTCTAAGGGACAACAATCATATAGTCGTACACATTTCTTTAGTAATACATTATGGGGAGGAGAAATATATAAAATATAAATGGAATGCAAGCAGAACTGTACCTAATTACTGTTTTAAAAGTTTTCTTTGAGATGTCAGTAGCTCTTTGAGGGAGAAGGAAGAAGAGGAAGAGTAGATTGCGTGGGGAAGGGTGGACCAAAGTTTAGGAAAGTGATATGAGAATTCAGCTTGACTAACTTTAGATTTCCTAGAAGGAACAGAAAAGGAATGGATGCATAGCTGCGAAGGGGATAGCAGGAGGGAGGGAGAGAGGACAGGAGGGAAGAGAACAAAACCAGAATTTGGATATAAAGGAGGCACAGTACAAAAGGCACCTGGCATCACGGGGGGGGGGAGCACAGTAGAGCGAGCAGTGATGGGTAGGAGGGGGACAGTCTAAGGTAAAATGACAAAGGGAGTCACAGAAACATAGAAACATAGATGTTGATGGCAGAAGGAAACTGCCAGGTCCATCTAGTCTACCCATTCTGTGACCTGTTCTAGTACTCTTATTTTGATACCCTAGTTGTCCTTTGGAGTAAGGGCTCCCTTGTGTCTATCCCATGCATGCATTCTTGAATCTCACCACTGTGCCAGCCCCCACAACCTCAGGGGACAGGCTGTTCCAGGTGTCCACCACTCTTTCTGTGAAGAAAAACTTCCTGGAGTTGGTAGAGAACCTCCCTCCTTGCAGCCAGAGATTATGTTAACTGGTCCTGCTGCTCCTTCTGAGGTGAAATAGTTCCTGTGTCTGTACCTTGTTTATGCCTTTTATGTATTTAAAAAGTGTCGATCATGTCCCCTCTCTCTCTTCACTGTTCCAGGGAGTACATATTCAGTTCCTTCAGCCTCTCCCCGTAGGATATGTTCTGCAGCCCCAGAATCATTTTTGTCACCATTCCCTGTACTGTTTCTACCCAGTCTATGTCATTTCTGAGGTGAGGCCTCCAGAACTGGACTCCATATACCAGGTGAGGCCTAACCAGTGATCTGTACAGTGGCAGAACCACCTCTCTTCTCCTGCTTGTGATGGTGTGCCGACCACACATCGAAACTTTCATGGCAAAATCCCTCACACAGAAACACAGAAACATAGACTTTGATGACAGATAAAGACCACTTGGCCCACCTAGTCTGCCCATTTCCCTACCTACATGATAAGCTGCATATCCTAGTTAACCAACAGCCTATTTCTTCCTAACCCCACAATAATTGCCTTATGTCCCATGCATTCTTGAATTCTCCCACAGTTTTAGACCCTACGACCACCTCAGAAAGGCTGTTCTATGGGTCTACCACCCACTCTGTGAAAAAATACTTCCTCACATTGCCTCTGAGCCATGCCCCCTCTATCTTTAAATTGTGTCCCCTTGTTCTTGCACATCTCTTTTTCTGAAAGATGCTACCTTCTTGGGCTTTGTTAATTCCACTGAGGTATTTAAGTTTCTATCATGTCCCCCACTTCTCCCTCCTTTCCTCAACGGTATACATATTAAGCTCCTTTAGTCTGTCCTTGTATGGCTTCTCTTGCAGACCCTGCACCATTTTTGTTGCCCTCCTCTGGACTGCCTTCATCCTGTCTATGTCCTTGCAGAGATGGGGTCTTCAGAACTGGATGCAGGGTCTCCAGATGGGGTCTCACCAAATGTCTGTACAGAGGGATAACAACTTCCTGTTTTCTGCTGGTAATGCCTCTCCCTATACATCCCAGTATCCCCCAGCCCTCCATACTGCCTTCTCACATTGCTTGCTAACCTTAAGGTCATCTGATAGGATTATCCCCAGGTTACTTTCCATTTTTGTTGTTGTTACTCCCCCCCATTGTGTAATCTTCCCCTGGGTTTTTGTTTCCCAGGTGCATTATTTTGCACTTCTTGCATTGAATACAAGCTGCCATATTTCAGACCATTCCTCCAGCCTTGCCAAGTCTCTTCTCATCCTTTCCACATCTCCTTGTGTATCAACCTTGTTGCAGATCTTTGTGTCATCTGCAAAGAGGCATACCTTTCCTTCCAGTCCCTCTGCAATGTCACTTATAAAGACATTAAAAAGGACTGAACCCAGTCCTGAACCCTGTGGTACCCCTCTTTCTTCAGAGTGGACTCCATTTACAATTATCTTCTGTGTCCTGTTGTCCAGCCAATGTTTTACCCAGGCTAACACCCTGGGACCCACTCCCAGGCTGGTTAATTTGATTATAATTTTTTTTGTGTGAGACTGTGTCAAATGCCTTGCTCATGTCTATGTAGACCATGTTCACAGCACCCTTCCTGATCTACTACTTTGGTCACCCAGTCAAAAAAATAAATTAGATTCATCTGACATGACCTTCCTGCTGTGACCCATGCTGCTTTGGGTCCTGTGCCCCACTGGCCTCTAGGTACTCAACAATTCTTTCCTTCAGAAGTGATTCCATCACTTCCCTACCACAGAGGTCAAACTGACAGATCTGTAGCTTTCTGCCTCTGTCTTGCTCCCACTTTTGTGAAGGGGAATCACATCCGCCTTCCTGCAGGCCTCAGATACCACACCATCCTCCCATGATTTATTAAAAAGAGTAGTCAGTGGTGTCACTAGTTCTCCTCTTAATTCTTTTAGAATTCTGGGGTGAATTCCATCAGGCCCCATTGCTTTGTCCACCTTCAGTTTTGGGAGTTCTTTCAGAACCCTTTCTTCTGTGAATGGACTGGGATTGACCCCCCCTAACCAGAGTGCTTCTATTAATTGGACTAGGCACCTCCCAGTGACAATCTCGACAGATTTTGAGATTGTTGCTGTGAGGGACCTGTGGTTAAAATTTTGCCCTTTGGCCAGGTTTCACCCCCTCTTCCCTTCAAATCAACTCTGAGTCAGAGTTGAGAATCTATGGAGGGGTGCAGGGGGTGGAGCCCCAAGAGAGAAACAAACCAGTGTCGGACAGATGAAATTTCTCCTGCTGACACTGGAGATCTCGCTATGCCAAACTTCGACAACAGTATTGTCGATTTGGCATAAGTAAACCCTTGTGATACCCCTCCCAATGCAACACAGCATTCCATTGGCTTTTATTGCTGCCTTCTTGCACTGCTTTCCAACTTTCAAGTCATCTGAGATTCTGATTCCCAGGTCCCACTCCTGGTTTGAGGCAGTCAGATGTTTGTCTCCTAGGTAATAGTCCTTTTTTTTTATTTCTGTTTCCTATATGCATGACCTTGCACTTTTTGGCATTAAATCTCAGTTGCCATGCTCCAGACCATTCTTCTAGTTTCTTAAGATCTGCTTCTATCTTGCCCACTCCCTATGTTTGTCAACCCTGTTACATATCTTGGTGTCATCTGCGAACAGACACAGCTTCCCCTCCAGTCTGTCAGCGATCTCTGCTTTAAACACATTGAAGAGCAGAGGACCCAGTACTGAGCCCTGGGGCACACCATTGGTCACCCTGCCTTTGGCTGATAGTGTTCCACTTATCAGTACCCAATGGGTTCTGCCCTATAATCAGTTTTGTATCCATCTGACTATTTCTGGACCAGCTCCTCTGTAGTCAAGCATCTTTGCCAGCTTTTTGTGTGGAACTGAGTCAAAAGCCTTACTAAAGTATAGGTAGACCACATCTACCGCCCCACCTTCATCCACTATTCTTGTAGTGTAGTCAAAAAGTCTATTAGATTTGTTTGGCATGACCTTCCTGCTGTGAAACGGTGCTGTTTTGGGTCCTGTTGACCTCTGTCTTCTAGGAATGCCAAGATCATCTGTTTTATTAGTGTCTCCATTAGCTTGCCCACCACAGACATGAGGCTCACTGGTCTGTAATTACCAGCCTCCTCCCTACTGCCTGATTTGTGAAGTGAAACCACTATTGCCTTTTTCCAGTCTTTGGGCACCACTATACTCTTCAAGGATTTAGTGAATAGAGATGCCAGAGGAGCTGTTAATTCTGCATCCAGTTCTTTTAGGATTCTGGGGTGTATCTCGTCCGGTCCCATAGCTTTGTCCACGTTCAATTTATTTAGTGCCTCTCGTACTTCAGTCTCTGTAAAGGGGCTAGTGTCTACCCCTGTTTTTGGAGTGATGTGTCTTCCCAGGGCTGGGCATCCCCTGGGTCTTCCTTAATAAACACCGAACAGAAGTGCTTGTTGAGGATTTCAGCTTTGTCTGGGTCACGTTTGGTACATTTTCTGTCTTCAGTAGCAATCTTTATTATATTCCCTTTTGTCTTTCTGCATTCCCTAATGTATCTAAAAAAATATTTATCTTCTCTCCTTGCCCCTTCTGCTATCATTTCTTCTGTTTGGGCTTTTGTCTTTCTTATTATTTTGTTGGATTCTCCTATTTGTTCTTTGTACAACTCCCAGTCTTTCTCAGTTTTGTTTTTTTTTGGTATATGCTGTACACCTTCTTTTTTCCTTGATTGTTGTAGCCATGCACTTCCTTGGAAAACCATAGAGGATTTCTATTTCTTCCAGGGTCCAGTCTGAAACATAACATTTTTTGGGAGATAAGGACCACTTACCCCACCCAGTCTGTCCATTTTTTCCCTGCCTATCCACTGCTTTTCTACCTGGATTCCTTTATGCCTATCCCATGCATGCTTGAAGTCCACTAATGTTTTCACCTTCATCATCACCACTGGAAGACTGTTCCAGGCATCCACCACTCCTTTAGTGAAGAACTACTTCCTCACATACCTTCTAAATCCCCCCGCTTCCAGCTTAATTGCATGTCCCCGTGCTCATGCCCATTCTTCTTGCTGGAGAAAGTCCAGAGAAGGGCAAACAAGATGATTCAGGGCCAGCAGGGCAACACCTATGAGGAGAGGCTCAGGGAGACTGAATTGATTTTTGAATTTTATTTTTATTTTACCAGGATTAGTTCACTAGGCAAGCCTGTTTTCATTATCGTGCTGCTTAAGGCCCTTTCAGTTACAGTGCAATACATTCAATTAATACCTAGCAAATCAAAAAATTATTGCATAAATAAATATTTCACATTAATAACACTCGCATTTAAAACTGCACCAATCACATTTAAAACTGAACCAATGAGCTAGCTCTTTTGAGGAAAGACATGAGAGAGCGAGGGTAGACATGATTGAGACCTTCACATACCTTAAAGGTATTAACAGGGTGAGCACTGAAGGCCTATTCAACTTTAGTGGAAACAAGACCACTAGGAGGCATAGCTTAAAGCAAGCTTGGGGGGAGTTAGGAGGGAGATGAGGAGGCACTTTTTCATTGAGAGGGTGGTAGCCAAGTGGAACAAGCTGCCAGAGGAGAAGTGTCCCTGCCCCCAGGACCCCGCTGCAACAGCATGAATGTGGAAGGTGGCTGGGACCAGAAAAGTGGAAATCACCTGTCCAGCTGCCGGATGATGGCCACCCAATTTCCCCCAAGGCACAAAGTCATTTACAGCCTCCTCCGATCCTCCTAGCCCTCGCTCCTTGGTCAAGGTAGCAGGAACTCTCTCCCCTCCTTTGCACCCCATTTGGGAGGGGACCCCCCCAGAAGGGTTACCCCAAGTCCACTGAGGATGCGAAATGAACTGAGGATGGATGGTAACGGGAATGACCTGGCTGGCGAAGGGGTGGGGTTGACACTCCTCAGCCTGAAGGAGTGGCTGGCTGGAAGGGCAGCCAGGGAGAGGCAGAAAAAACATAAAACAAAAAAAAATTTGGCATAGCCAGCTCAACTCTTCTCAGGGTTTAATTTTTGGAAACAGCAGCAGGCTCACTCAAAGCAGCTGCACCTCTTGTAATTGCTTTCTCACCCAGTGGCCCAGTAGACAAATTACATATTTAGCCATTAAATGGCTCTCTATTTCAGTACGTACTGAAGACAATCTGGATGGCAATGTCACATTAATAAAGAAAAGTCAGGGCACATTACAGTGTCCCTATAGAAGAATGCCTTATACAGCTATAATACTAAAGATTGTATTTTGGAACCAGTAGCAGGCTTGCTCAGAGCAACTGTGCCTATGTTACTCGACAAGGCAGATCCGTTTAAGTATTTTTCTCTCTTTATGGCAGTCAAAAACAAAGTCTTTTACATGTTGTTACAGACAGGGTAGGGTAACAGAGTAGTAAAATGATTAGGGAAGTAACTACTACCTAGGGTAGATGTTCCAAGATGGTGGCTGCACACTAAGCTAAGAGTCAGCTGAAGCAGAGAGTTTTGTATGCTTTGTGCAAGATTTTGCTAAGGTATGCCACCATTGCCCTACCTTTGATTTTTCTTGCAAACAAACTTTTTCCTGATTCTCTTGTGCCATGAGGTTTCTTCTGTCTCTGTTTTTTGGTCTCATCCCCCAGAGCAAGAGGAGTCCTATTGGTGGAGGAGCCTGGTGGAGCTGAGAGAAGGTGATGGTAACCCCACGGGGGGGGTGAGTGACTGACAGAAATGGAAGAAGAGTGAAAAGAAGGAGCTGACAGAGTTGTGAGAGTTGAATGAGCTGAACGAGTTGAAGGGTGAAGTGCAGGAATACTGTGGAAGTAAAGGAAAAGGAAAGGAAAGTGCAAGACAGAGTTGGGAAAGTGGCATAACCTTGAGGCAAAAAGCATTGAACAACAAGTACAATGAGTCCTGGGGAAGTTAAAACTTTCCCTGTAATTTTATTAAAGCCTATGTTACAAAGCCTATGTAACCTTTACATAAGTGTCTTACAGAAGTGCTTGTGTAAATGTCTTTTTGATATTTCTGTTGACTTTTTGCTCCCTCTGGAAGTGTTCGGGTTGATTTTGGCTGCGCCATTCCCTAATTTGCTTTCTAAATTGCCCTCCCTTGTTTTATATGAGTTCACCTATTCCTCCCTCCAGTTCTGTATTCTCTATTTCTTTTTCCTGTATCTTGGATAGAGGAGCTTTCAATAATTAAGGTCACTTATACGGTGCTGGCTAGTGATTTTACTCTAGGGTATGATTAAGCCATAATTATTAGTGTATTCATAAGTGTACTGTGTTGTTAAATTAGCAGACTGATTAATAATGCAATGCGATTAGCTGCACTATGCTTTGCTATACTGTGCCGTGCCATTGATTAAAGCTAATTGGACTGATTGGGTTACAAGGGGCCACACGGGTCACACGGACGACGCTAATTGTGTTTAATTGAAATTGCTGATATTTTGAGCTATATAAACCAGTCACCCAGCGTATTACTTTACCTTGTCATTTTTCTTCCCAGTGCGAAGAGGAAGGATATTAGGCACGGACTCCAGATGGCAGAGTGTAGCTAGCCAATTTTGCTTTTTTCATTGGCTCTGGATGTTTTTCCCTTGGATATATCATGATTTGTTTTGTGGCTGTCTGTGTATAAGTGAAATGATTAAGGTAAATTATATTTTATGCTCCCTGATACAGTATATGTTTACTAATAAGTGGTGTTTGTATTAATTAAGGTGTGTTTCTTTTTATTTATATTTTTTTTATTTTTTGTGTGACGTGTATTGACATTGATTCATATTTTATTTCATTTTCTTTTTTTTTATTAGGAGTCAATTATTTAAAGTTTTAGATACTGAGATCTTTGGTCTTCTTTTTGAAGCTCTGTAATAGCTGATGGATGGTTAAAATTAGAAAGACAGTTCGGACCTGTGTGAAGTAATTTGAACTCGGAGGAAACCTTAATTTCCTGTCCTGATTACTTTGGGGGAGAGGCTCCTGCAAGACACTTAAAAAGGGCTACCGATTGATTGTATAAAGGCTTTTGGACATTTGAAGCTGTGAATAACTTTATCAAGTTGGTTTAAGGACCTATTTCCAGACTGCATCGGGGCTTGGAAGCCGTAAACTATAAACAATCAACAAATGAAACAAAAAAAATGACTCAGAGAAAGAGAAATCTGGAGACCCCTATGTCTTTTTGTCTACCTTGGACTTTTATGTAAGGGGAATTTTAAATTTTAGTAATTAAACTGTTGCTAATGGGCCCTTTACAACCTGGTGATTTAAAATGTACTTAAATTGGAATACTGTGACTATTATGCTTGTGATTTTTGTAATTGATATTAAAGCATATAAATTCTAGTTTAGTACTAAGAGAAAAGGGTGTATTTGAATTGGACGCAAAGGGATACTATGGCGAATAAGAAAAAAGCTAGCCCAAAGGGCCAAAAAAAGGAAGGGGAAAACAAATTTAATGTCCAAACAGATGCCAGGCTACATAAAAAAATACTAATTACTTAATTACTCCAGGTTCCAAGCTAGAGTTAGTTGAGTCAGAAAGTATTGTTCTGGTTAAAGGCTCCTTAATACCAAATAAGACACTGTCTCCTATTAGAGGGTCCCACTCATTGCATCTTACTTTTGAACACCCCTTAATGAGAATGATACATAATTTAGAGAATATGGAAGAGGGAGTTGTGTTAACCAAGTGTGATAGTATGGATTTACATAAAGACCTGATTAATGGACATTTTTTTCAGAATAGTGATCCTTGCATTAAGATAACAAAGGAGGATCAGAGACACATTAGCTCAAATGCACCTATAGATACAGACTCCCATAATGCTTCTAATGGATTGACTGCCAGGAGAGCTTTTTTCATGGATTTTGAGAATTTCATCTCCCCCTATATAGACAGAATAAATCTTGACCCACCAACCTCATTTCCTTTAGATATTCCACATCTTTGGGAGAATTACACCAAAGAAGGGAACATAAGTAACTCAGTTCCCCTTGATAATAAGAGAATGGAAGCTGGAACAAATGAGTCAAATAACAAAGATTGTGAACCCATTGTTACTGGGGCAGATTTTCTGAATCAGGTTTCGGAAGAGATTTCAGTGATTAAAAATGCTGAAGTTAAACAAATGGACATTTTTAATCTGATACTTGAAACATTAAATGTTATGGATGGAGAAAAGAGAATAACATTTAAGGGGAAGGAGGGACAGAGAACATGTAACCAAAAGGATAAGGATTCCCAGGCTTGTATATAATTAAATAAGAAGTGTTCGGGAGGTGAGGGGTGGGTATTATTAGTAATTCTAGAATCATGAGTAGGAGAGTGGGGGATGGATTAGAACTTCAAAGAATGGAAGAATAAAAATAAATTCTAGAACATAATAAAGAAAGAATCAAGATGACTTCTGCTCTGTTATCAGAGAAGGAAAAATTAGCTAGGCAAAAATTGGTTGAAGAAATCAGGTCACATAAAAAGGGGAAAAAGGAAAAGGAGAAAGGTAGTAATATGGTAGGAAAGAGTAAGATCTCATCTATTCCAGACTTACCGAATTTTAGAGAGAAGGGAGCAGAGAGTAGTAAAAATAGTAACAGAGTAAATACAAGTGTTCAGACTAGCAGGATATGGGTAGAGAATGATCCTTCAGATAGGGCTAAGGAAGGGAATCCTGTAGGATTATATCAGCCTAATTACATGGATGTTAAGGATAGAGAAATTTCTCAGGGTATAAGGCTGCCAATGATCTTCTTGGATGGTATTTCCCAAAATAAAAGAGAGAATACAGGAATGCTGAAATCACTGGTGTATAATTTATGCAAAGGAGTACTTGGAAATAAATTTACATGGAATGAAGTTAGCTCCACATACAGATATCAGGCAGGAGCAGATAAAGGTATGATTTGTTTAGTCTTGAAATCAAATAATTTAAGACTTTCATTCATCAAAAAACAGGAGTTTAGGGACCTGGGTGCAAACTTGGATGATACAACAGCCAATTTAGGGGGAAATAGGAAGTACAGAAGGGATAATATTTACAACACTGGGAAACTAATCACAAGGGGCAGTAATTTAGATTTAAGCAATAGGAATAAGCAAACATCTATTCCTATAACATTATAAACTAGAATCACTGAATTCATTAAGCCAATAGAATTCATACATGCTTTGAGAGGGGAGAAAGAATATCCACAGAATAAGTACTTTAGAGGCAAAAACATTCTGGGACAAAGAATTAATTCAGAAAAAGTATTAGAAGACTCTTCTTGTTTGGACAGCTCTTATACTTTAAATGAAGAGATATGTCTGGACTCTGATAGTACTAAGTGCACCATTTCATTCAGCTGTATTTGACAGCAGAGAGAGCTTTTAATTATTAGTTGGAACATTGAAGGCCTTCCAGGAAAATTTACAGGCTCTGGATTTTTTAAGAGGTTAACAGAGCATGATATAGTCCTCCTTCAAGAGACCTGGTAGCTAAAAGATGATTTTTGTGTACCAGGGTATAGGAGCTGGGCTAAGAAGACAATAAAATACACATAACTTTGGTAGGCCAAAAGGAGGGTTAATTATATATATTTTTTTCCAATTGTTTAACCAGGTGAGACACACTAAGCTGAAAGCTTGTTTACAGGTGCAACCTGGGACCACAGGAAAGTTAAGTGACTTGCTCAGGGTCACACAGTATGCAAGTGGGGGCTGTGGGATTCAAACCCAAGTCTCCAGATTTGCAGCTCAGAACCTTAAACCACTGTGCTATATTGCCTCCTATATTGGCCTCAATTAGTAGAATTAGGGAGTGTATACAAATTGAATTTGATAACCCTTTGCTGCTAATAGTTAAATTGGAATTGTTCAATCAGGATACACTCATCATTCTAAATATTTATATTCCCCCATTGACACTTACAGATGTAATAAAATCAATGTATTCATTTCAAGAAGCAATTATATTTATACAGACAACCTATCCAGCTGCAATCGTATTGATTATGGGTAATTTTAATGTAAGAATAGGAAAATTGCAAGAAATATATGACCCAGTTTGGCACCTGGATGGCATATTTAGAATGCCTTTAAAGGACTCTAGAGACAATACGGTAAAGGGGAAGGGTAAAAAATTAATGAATTTAGTGGCAGAATTAAACTTAAGAATTTTAAATGGTAGAGTAGAAGGAGATAAAAAAGAGGGGGAATTACTTAGCCAACATCTAGAGGTGGTAGTGTTCTTGATTTAGCTTTAATAGATGTTTTTTTCTTATTCAAGAGTAAGTAAATTAATTATTCCCCCTACATGGGAAAGTAATTACCACCCCTTAATAGTTCATTACAAAATTTTGAACAATGCTAATCAAGCTTGTGTGGCGGATCCCCAAAAAAGCAGATGTAAATCTTATAACATATAAAAAAAAAGTTAATGATATAGACCCCACAATTAACTTCTTTTATTAAACCCCTTCTAGAACATTGGGATTTTGAGAAATTAGGAGCTAATATTAATCCAATACAGGAATATAATACATTAATATCTTAGTTAAAAGACTATAGCCATAAAAAGAAGGCACACAATATTAATATTAGAACTAAGGGGATAAGAATGAATATGCCTTGGTTTGATAGGGAATGTTATAATCATAGAAGGGTGATGAATAAAATAGGAAGGTATTCAAAGAAGATGACAGATTGCTTTCCTAGAATGTCTATGAAATGGCTTTAAAAAGAATATAAGGACCTTATTAATAAAAAGAAAAATCAGTATAGGAGGGGATTAAGGCATAGATTGCAAGAAACAATATTAACTAAGGATAGCAAATCATTTTGGGAATTGGTGGCATTGGGCACTGCTAATATTGATATAAACACACATTCAGTTATTCCTGCCAGTACTTGGGAAGAGTTCTTTATTAAAAAATATGAAGTTCCAAAACATACATCCTTATTTTTCCTGCCTAAACTGGAGCACTCTCAGCAACTATCACCTGAACTTATGATAACAGTGGCAGAAGTTAAGTGGTCTACTATGGCACAAAGGAAGAATAAGACCCCAGGTATTGATTTACTGGGTGCAGAATTTTTTCCAGGCCTTTCCTGACTGGTGGGCCACTAAACACACTATACTTTTCATTTACATATTAGAAAAAGGAGTCTTACCAGAAGAGTGCTCGGCTAGTTTGATAGTCCCAATTTATAAAGAAAGGAGATATTAACAATCCAGGAAATTATAGACCTATTATTTTATTATGTATTACAGAGAAAATTTTTACCAGAGTCATTCTACAGAGATTGGAGAATTGGTTAATGGAAAATAATTTGATCTCTGAAGAGCAGGCAGGATTCAGAAAAGAAGAAGGGACTATGAATAATATATTTATTCTTAAATTTCTTGTAGCTAAATATTGCGTACAGCAAAAGGAAGTTTTAAATACTGTTTTTTTGGACTTTGATAGTTTGAATAGGGAGATATTGTGGGCTTTATTACAAGATCTAGGTATCCAACCTGAACTGCTGAATGTACTGAGGTGTTTGCATGGTGAGACTTGTGCCTCGATTGGGATATCGAGAGATGGTCATACCTCTCAACCAATTCCCCTGGAAAATGGGGTAAAACAGGGATGCCTGCTGGCATCATTATTATTTAATTTATATCTGGAGAAACTAATAAGGGAAATAAAAGCCATAAATTGTGCAGCACCTAATATATATGGGAAAATAGTAAGCATCCTGGTATATGCGGATGATATTATGTTATGTTCTTTAACAAAAACTAGAATAACACAGGCCCTACAAATGTGTATTCATGTACTTGGAAGCTTATTGTTGGTTATACACAGTGAAAAATCAGCTATTCTGATTTTTGGAAATAAAGAGAAAATTCAACACAAGAGCTGGGTTATAAGTAATCTAAGTTTTGAAATAAGAAATTAATACAACTATCTAGGGGTCATTTTCAACATAAAAGGGTCCTGGAGTTCACATTTTAGTTGGTGTAAGAAGCAAGCTATAAGTGTTTTTAGAGCTATTTTTAGGTTTGCTCAAAACTTCACAGGTAGTTCCTATATAGCTCTTAATAGAGCTTTTGAGTCCAAATCTATCGGTATACTGTTATATGGCTCAGAAATTTGGGCATTTTTATAGAATGCATTGACACTAGAAACAGTACAAAATATGTTTTATAAGGTATTTGTTGACCTACCTTATAGAACTCCTACAGCTGTACTAAGAACTGAGCTTCATATCATCCCTATAAATATGCAAGCACAATTTAGGGCTTTGGGCTTGTGGAAAAAAAAATTTGCTGGCAGCTCCAAACACATTATTATCTAAATGTTGGTTAGAGACAAAAAGTAAAAGTAAGACTATGTTTGGGGGTTGTTTCAAGAGCTTAACACTCGATTAACTATATCTGATATGCCCCCAATCTGGGACGTGTTAATTATGAATACTGACCAATACATAAGTATGGCTAAACAGAGGATGAGAGATATTCATTTTCAGATGGAATTTAATAAAATAAGAGAGATTAGGCCATAAACAAAAAATGGAACGTGAACCTTATTTAACTTTTTGTGAGAAAGAAACGCCTTATGTAAATTCAGATTGGGAATATTGAAAGTTGATTCTAGAAGAGAGTATATTTTTGGTCCTTGTAATAAGGTATGTCCCTGTGATTTTATTACTGTTATAAATATTGACCACCTGATCTTTGAATGTCTATGGCTTACGAAATTCAGAGAGCAATGGTTAAAACAATTTGGGGTCATCTTGAAAACAGTAAGTCTAGAAATGTGATAGATTGTATGTTATCTTCCAACAAGCCTGCCCATATGTATGCAATAGCTAAGTTTGCACTGTATAATTTAAATGGTTGGAGGCAGAAAGAATTTTGAATTGTAATTTGTATACTGTTTTGCTATAATGATTATGAGATGATGTGATGTAATTTATAAATTTGGTGATATTTTGTATGTCATGATTTTATATATATATGTACCTAAATTAAGAATCTTTGAAAGAATGAGTAGGCAGTAACTACCTGACGCTAACCAGCTACCCATTTTGCATTAGAGTATTTTTAGGGTAATATAGGGTAGTTTGGAGGTACCCATGGGTAATGTTTAGGGTAGGGTATTTGACTACCTGCTCTTGCCTAGTTTAAATGGTAATCAAAGCAACATTTAAACCATTCACCAAGGATTGCAGTTCCCCTCCCAGATGGATGCAGGCATTCACCTCTGTATAGGGTCTTATCCTTACAGGTTGGTCCCCAGTCCCTAATGTCACCGACACCTTCTCTCTGCACCATTCCTCCAACAATGATTTGAAGCTCCTGGTGCAGATCATACTTCCCTTAGCTATAGACAGCACCTCAGTGAACATGACCATGCATGCTAATTAGGCCCCTCACTGGCTCTCTGAACTGTCTTTGCACAATCTCAGTCCCATCCCTTCCTGGTCATTAGCCCCCAGGTGGACAATAACATCCAGCTCCCCCACCCTGCAGCTCGAGTAGTCCTAAGGAGCAGCTGCCCATCTATCCAAGCTATAGCACCAGCTGGGCAACTAACTTCCTTCTCCCCCTTCCTGTTCCCAAATCTATCCCATAACAATTAAGTCCCCCACCAGAAGCTGTTTCCTCCTCTGCTTGGGTCCTTTACCTCCCATCTTGGGGCCTCCCCTATGGCAAGGGAGGATTTAGAAGCTCCACCGTAAACTTTGATACCATAATCACAAATAGGGATGATCCCCTTTAAAACAATCTCTCAGCAGGCAGGAAGCAGGATACTTGTTTTGTTCCTGTATAGTGCACCAAGTCTGGGGTGGAACATTTGGTGTATATGGCATCAGTGTGTACCAAGAAACCAATATGATGGTCCAACCAGACCCTGGGGTACTTATAGGAGAATACATCCTCAATCACAGCACCATCAAGGATGTGCCTCAGGTGGAGGACTGACTTCCCTCTCCAGCTTAGCCATGGAGGGAATATCCATGAGGAAAATACCAGGGGGACCCTGGAGTTGGGGAAGTGGAACCATGGAAGAGAATTGAGCCATCTGGGGGTCATAGCCTGCCTGCCAGTTCTGAAAAGGAAAAAAGCAAAATTAAAAAAAAAGAGCACTGAACTGCAGACCTGGAGAACTGGATTTGAATCCCACAACCACCACTTGCATACCGTTTGACCATGAACAAGTCACTTAACTTCCCTGTGCTGCCAGGACATACCTGTAAGCAAGCATCAACTTAGTGTGTCCTTCTTGGCCAAAAATGTAAAATAAATAAATGATTGGAAGAGGAGGATGAGGGGAAGGGGAAGAGGAATGATAAGGAAAAAAGGGACAGAACAAACCTGAGATCTTCGAGATGAAGCCAAGGAGAAAGAAGTAGTTGACACCTAGGAAGTCAGGGGACATGGGGGAATGGAGGGAAGAAAGGAAAGGAGCATTGAAGAAGAAGCACCCCCTCCATACCTTCCTCCACCCATAATGGCTTGCAGCCAGCTAACAGGTTAGCCAAGAAAACAGAAGAGTCATCCCAGAAGATCCAAGATCCCTGTATTCCAAATCCTCACCCATTTTAGGCACAGAAACCAGCCACCCTCATCCTTAGACATACCAATGGTCCTTGGACCCGAGAAGCACCTTTTCACTGCCTCAGACTGACCATGTTATGGGAAGCACCATCAGAACAGAGCCAAACAGGAACAAGTTGAGTGGGCAGCACAGTAGCAGGTATTCAGCAAAACATGCTGACAGCAGCTTAGCTCAGTGTTGGTTGTGGGAAGGAAGAGCAGGCTTATGGTAAAAGCATTCAAAGGAAGGAGTTCAAAGAATAGTGCCAGTGTTCGCTATTTGATTCAGAAGGAACATGCCAAGCTAATGCACTCTCATCCTTCCTGTTCTAAAAGCAGTAGAATCTTTTGTCAAGGTGAAGACATGTGAAGAAACAGAACATGACTGGGAGATCAGTAGGTCATTGGGGAGATTGAGGTGTGTGTTAGCAGTGTTGTCTAAAATGAGGGGGCCAGAAGTCTAAATGAGTCATTTAACCTCAGAGGTCTGCAGAGAATGTTGTATAGGAATTATGTGTCTCCTTGCAGGGATCTTTTAAAGAGGTAGTCTAGCCAAAAATGTACTAACTTGCAAAAATACAATCTGCATGCCCCCAGTAAGCCTCATACCAAAAATGAGATACCTACGTTACTCCATTTAAAAGTTAAAAGTTGTATTGTAACTCTGATTTCACTGCCTGTTCAAAAAAGTTGGTTTAATTGAAAAGCTACTAAGATGATGTCTCAGCCAGATTTCACAGGCTAGTCCTCCATGCTAGCAACCATTTCGTGCTTGCTTTAACCAAAAGTTAAGAAACTGTAGTTGTAGTAATCATTTGAAAAGAAAAAACTGACACTGGGTTAGGTGCAGTTCATGTATTTTCAGAAGATTCTGATGCAGGGTACTATATTTTAAAATGCTGCAGGAAGGTTGGTTTGGAATATGTGGTGGACATGAATTTGGAATGTAAAGGTTGCTGGCTATTTCAGAATACTGCAATGATGAGATTTTAGCATGTCAAGATTTTGCAATTCAACCGGGATTCAATTTCATAGTGAAATATAGAAACAAGACTTTGACGGCAGATAAGGACTGCTTGGCCCACTTAGTGCAACAGGAACATACTGTACAGTTTTGAAATGTGGCAGAAACAATTTCAGAGTGTAGGTGGACACAGTTTTGGAATAAGGGACATGCAGTCATGGAATGTGTCAAGGCATGAAATCTCAGAAAGTGAAGGGGGGGTGTAAAATCTTGGAATATGTTAGGGAAATGCAATGTGATGGCAACTTGCAATCTCAGAATGGGGGGAAGATATTATTTCTGGAATGAGGGACAGGTAATCTCAGAATGTGGTAAGAATTCAAAATTGCAGAATGTGTCGGGGGCACATCATTTTGGAATGAGGGACATGAAGTCTCAAAATGTGGTGGGGGATGTGCAATCTCAGAATAAGGTGAGAATTAAGGATGCAATACTTGAAACAACATCCCATTGTGTTAGAGAGAAAAGCAAGAGCAAAAGAAGAAGGAAACCACTTTGGTTCTCAAAAACGGTAGCAGAAAAGGTCAGAGCCAAAAGACTGGCCATCAGGAAATATAAGGAAATGCAGCGGAATGAAGATAGGGAGGCATACCAAACTTCCCTAAGGGAAGCAGGGAAGACAGTAGGGCAGGCAAAGGCCCAAACCAAGGAAACATTAGCACGAACAGTAAAAGAAAGGGACAAGACTTTCTATAGATACATTAGTGAAAGGAGAAAGTCCAGAGCGGGTATTGCTAAGATCAAAAGGGATAAGGGGAAGTGTGTGGAGGAGGACCAAGGAAAATCATATATCCTAAATAGATACTTCTGCTCAGTATTTACTGAGGAGAAGGTAGGACAGGGCCCACAGCTCAGCACCATGGACACAGGGGGGGAGGAAGATGTGCACTAGTT
Organism: Neoceratodus forsteri; assembly: GCA_016271365.2. Taxonomy (NCBI): domain Eukaryota; kingdom Metazoa; phylum Chordata; order Ceratodontiformes; family Ceratodontidae; genus Neoceratodus; species Neoceratodus forsteri. The sequence continues at coordinate 322,616,474 of CM057450.1, read as the reverse complement.
TCACAAAAGAAAGGATCCTACAAGAGTTCACTAAGCTCAGGAAGGACAAGGCAATGGGACCTGATGGCATACATCCTAGGGTACTAAAGGAGCTAAGGGTGGAACTAGCAGAGCCATTAGCAGAATGGTTTAGTGAGTCTCTGAGCACAAGAGAGGTCCCAGAAGGCTGGAGAAGGACTCATGTGATCCCACTCCACAAGAGTGGTAGCAGGGAGGAGGCAGGGAACTACAGACCAGTCAGTCTTACCTCAGTAGTGGGTAAGATTATGGAGGCACTCCTTAAGGAAAGGATAGTGCAAAGCTTGGAATCCATAGGAGCACAGGATCCAAGACAGCATGGGTTTACAATATGAAGGTCCTATCAAACTAATCTCATAGATTTCTTTGACTGGGTAACCAGAGTGGTGGATCAAGGGGGTGCAGTTGATGTCACCTACCTTGACTTCAGCAGAGCTTTCGATACTGTTCCACAGAGAAGATTGATTAATAAGCTGGGTAGGCTCAGGGTGGGTCAGAAGTTGGTCAATTGGGTGGAAAACTGGTTGGTGGGCAGAAAACAGAGAGTGGTGGTAAATGGTATACAGTCAGAAGAAATGCAAGTCACAAGTGGGGTACCTCAGGGATCAGTCCTGGGGCCAGTGCTCTTCAATATCTTCATCAGTGACATGGCAGATGGACTGGAGGGTAAGGTATGTCTCTTTGCAGATGACACCAAGATCTGCAACAGAGTAGATGATCCAGATGTGGTGGGCAGAATGAGATGAGATCTGGATAAACTAACAAAATGGTCTGAAGAGTGGCAACTGGGGTTTAACACAAAGAATGCAAAATCATGCACATAGGTAAGAGAAACCCTAAAGCCACCTATAGGTTGAGAGGGGAGTTGCTGGCAATCACAAGGGAAGAAAGAGACTTTGGCATCATCATCACAGATGACCTGAAATCATCCAAGTAGACCACTAAAGCAGTAGGTAAGGCTAGAGGGATGTTGGGGTGTATTAGCAGGGGTATTGTAAGTCGTAAGAGGGAGGTAATAATCCCTCTTTACAAGGCACTGGTTAGGCTCCATCTGGAGTACTGAATGCAGTACTGGAGGCCACACCTGCACAAGGACATTAATAAAATGGAGGCAGTCCAGAGAAGGGCAACCAGAATTGTGCAGGGACTACATTAGAAAACATATGAGGACAGATTAATGGAGCTCAATATGTATAGCCTAGAGCAAAGGAGTGAGAGAGGTGATATGATCGAAACATTCAAACATCTTAATGGCATTAACAAGGTGAAAGAGTATAACATGTTTCCCAGGAACTGTTCCAAAAGGCACGGACTATGTGCCGCAGTGTGAGTTGGTCTGGATTAACCCTATTTAAGAACTTCACTTTGCTGCAGGACTTGGCAGGATGCTGTGTGAAATATTATATTCTGGCAAGAGATTCATTTGGAGACATTACAACAAAGGCAGATCCTGGCTTTTACTTTCCACTTGGTGGAGGTCCTGCTATTTGAGCCCCCTGTAGAGACCTATGGACTATGTCAGGATGACTGCTCACCACAGCAGTTTATCATTGGAAGACTGTAATGTGTATAATGTTCTAGTGACTATGATTCTAAAGTTAAAGTTTTGCATTTACCTATACTGCCATGCCAGTTATGGCTGGGGTATTTTGCCTCTTCCTTAAATGGGTAGTGTGTGAGTGTGAGAGTGCGTGTGTGCATGACAACAGATTTCCAGCAATTGATAAGGTTACTGTTTACAAGTTTTTTGCAGCTTGGTAGGTGGTATAAATGGTTAAGGGGATTTGCAACTGAATCTACCTCAAATGTGTAAATAGATGTTTATTCAAAATGTTTTCAATGCTTTAAAGATTTTTTATAATGTGTTTAGCAATGTTTGGTACCTTAAAGTGTTAGAACCTCCGGGCACAGGTAAGGTAGGTTATTTATTGTTTAGGGTGATAGTTGTTTCACGGAAGGTTTACCTTGAATCCAATCTTTACAGGTGCCTCTGCTGGCAGTCCAGGGAGTGCGCATACTGGGTCTGCTGGGTGGGGGTGTTGCTTGGCCTCGCCACCATTCCCAGGAGGAAATGGCTTTGGTGAGAGAGGAGTGTAAGTCTCTCTCATTTTGAGGGGCTTACTGCTCATTGCTAGGGCCCTCCCCAGGGCTAAGGGTTTTTAGTGCTCTGGGGGGTGCAATTTCTGCTGTTTGCCACTTAGGGGCAGCAGATTATGGGATATATAAATGGAGAGCTCAGAGAGAATTAGAGAGGGATCGGGAGGCACTGCAGTGGGCAGTGTGAAGGAGGATACCCCCCTTCCTTAGGCAGATCTGCAGCTTTCAGTGGCAATGCACCGGGTCCCTAGGAGAGCATCCGAGGGAGGTGAGCAGAAAGGCAGTTTGCAGTCGTTTTGGGTTTTGGTGGTGAGAGCATCCAAATCAATATAATGTATTTATTTATTTATTAAAATTTAGGAATTATAACCCTTTGAGCCAGAGACTCTTTTGCAAAGGCTCCGCATCCAAAAAACAGTTACAGACAATGGGCAGTAAATTACAAGCAAGACATGCAAAACTTAGAGTACAATAATGATACTAAATTCTGACATGGTTATAACAATAAAGTTATACAAAAGACAAGCATACTCATTTCCATTACCCAGTTGGGTAACTAGTCAACAACTGAGGGGCAGGAGGGGAGCAGTCCAAGGGATATTGTCAGATACAAGGTGGGAGAAGGGATGTGCAAGGCCAGTAGGGGGGAGGTTTGGGTACTGAGTCTACTGGGTTCATCAGGGTTAAGGGGGGGCATGAAGACAGTCACAATTAGAGGAGGCAAATAACAGCTGTCATAGCTCAGACTGAAAGGGTTCCAGTCTAGGAGTAGCCAGTAAAGTGGTAGGAAGGGCATTCATCCAAAGTGGGTCTCTATAACTAAAGGATCTTTGCCCAGCAGTGGTTCTAAAAAGAGGGGTGTGGAAGGCAGCATTGCTGGAGTATCTAAGTGATTCTTGACCTATGGGCTGGTGTAAGTATAGTTGACACTCCAGGAGGGACAAGTCCAAGGGATATCTTCTGGAGAAGGAGGCAGGTGTGGTAGCGGATACGTCTCTCAAGGTTTAACCAGGAGGCTCTCCAGTAGAGATTGCAAGTATGTGTATATCTGTCACATCCAGTTGCTAGGTGGCAGGCTTTATTTTGGGTAATTCTGATTTTAATTAGTGCTGTATTGGGGGCTGACCCATAAAAGACTAAGCCGTGGTCAACCAGAGGGAAAACAGAGGTGGATACCGCAAGCCTTAGAGCAGCCTCTGGGAGACAGGAGCAAAGCCGATAAAGGAGGCCAATTCTGATGTTGATAGTTCTGCAGGTGATAGAGATGTGCTCATGAAAGGTGAGAGCTGAATCAAGGGTGATCCCCAAATATTCAAAGCTGGGGTCAGTTTTGAGGGGGGCAGAGTTGGAATTGAGAATGTGGAGGGGGTAGGAACTGTTTCTGTTCTGATAGTGAGCAAATAGCATCATCTTGGTTTTCTTAAAATTGAGAACCAGTTTATGACTGGGGAACCAAGACTCTATTTCAGTGAAATGCTTCCGTAGGTTGTGTTGCAGGGTGGAAGGGTTCTGGTGCCGGAAAAAGATGACAGCATTGTCTGTATAGTGGAAGAGTTGTCCAGAGCAGGCTCGGTGGAGAGAGAGAGTTAAGAAACAGGCTAAACAGTAGAAGCCCAAGGACTGAACCCTGGGGTACCCCAGACCTGACTGGGGGGGGGGAGGACAGTGTGAGGTTGAATTTTACCTGTTGAGATCGTCCAGAGATGTAGTTAGAGAACCAGGAGGAGGCTTCCAGGGATAGGCCAAGGGACAGTAGGGAGTCAGTCAGCAGGGGGTGGCGAACAGTATCAATGGCCTTAGGTCAACATAGACAGACCAACTAAGAGCCCCTGATCAAGTGCATCACGGATGAAGGAGGTGTATTCCAGTAGGGCAGTGGTGGTACTGTGGGCCTTCCTGAAACCATGCTGTAGGTGACATGATAGGTTTTGTGTATGTCAAGGAACTGCAATAGTTGGCCAGCAACGATCTTCTCCAATGCTTGGCAGCATGGAGATCGGCATGTAGTTACTAGGTAAGGTTCCATCTCCACTCTTAAAAATTGGGGTCACTATGGCTTGTTTCCATTGGGATGGAAATTGGCCCAGGCAGAGGGACACATTAAGAATCTTGGTAAGGGGGGTTAGGATGTATTCCAGGGGATAAACTGAGGAGATTGAGATGTAGGGTGTCAGTGCTATGACTGTATTTACTTAGAACCTTGGATAGGTATTTTCTGGCTGTACTGCGGGAAATAGATTTAAAGTGAAAAGGAAGCACCCCAGCAGGTGGAGGGGGAAGGCTGGAGAGGGGGTAGCAGGTGTGAAGTAACAAGGTGGGAGGACATTGAGGTCTGTGAAGGTGGTATTAAGGTGCTAGCTATAAGCTCAGGATCCTGTGTAGTAGTTCCATGGACCTGTAGGGGGGACAGAGGGGGAGAGATAGGGATTTACCATTCAGTCTGTTAATGGTCTCCCAGAAATTTGCATCCATGTCTCCTCAAGGAGGAGAGACTAGCCTGATAGTAGGCAGCTTTGGCCTGCCACATTTCCCTGGTACAGGCATTTCTAGCTGCACAGTAGTTTTGGTTTGCTGGCCAAGGCACCTAGCTTCACCTGAGCTCTTTCCTTGTAAGACTGCTTGAAAGACAGAGTAGAGAAACTTACCAGAGCAAGGGAAAAGGATTAAGACTTAGTTTGGCTAAGCAGATTTACTGTGTGGTGGTGTTTTTATTTTTTACTCACAGGGATTGCTGCTGTTTGTTGCTAACATTTCATTGCTTTATTTTTTCTCTGATTCAGATTGTTGTTGCTGGTATACCTTCTTCTGCATTATTACAAGAGTGTGCCTACAGGTGTGTGCTAACAGATTACTGCTGTAATCTTCTGATTCAAATTGTCTTTTGCAAGGTATATCTTCTGTTACTGCTTTATTTTTCTCTGGAGCAAAGTGTTTCTTACAGGGTATATCTTCTCTGAAATTACTGTATTACAGGTGGAGCTTCATTTTGTGACTTTTTATCATTGGGCTAAGCAAAATTACTGTTTGACACTGTGTTTTATTTTATTCTTGTTTGTTGAAAAGGTTTGTTGTCTCAGAGGTGTTTTCAGTCTCCTTCTCACATTGAAGGAGCTAATTGCTTTCTCCTCCAGCTCTTCCAAAGGATTAGGTGTGTATGTGGGGTGGAGCTGGCAAACTGTTAGTAATTTCCAACAGAAAGAAGGGTTAAAAAGTCAGGTTAGTTGATATCTTGGAGGTAGAAGACTTGGTTTGCTGTCCAAGGCACCTAGCTTCACCTGAGCTCTTTCCTTGTAAGACTGCTTGAAAGGCAGAGTAGAGAAACTTACCAGAGCAAGGGAAAAGGATTAAGACTTAGTTTGGCTAAGCAGATTTACTGTGTGGTGGTGTTTTTATTTTTACTCACAGGGATTGCTACTGTTTGTTGCTAACATTTCATTGCTTTATTTTTTCTCTGATTCAAATTGTTGTTGCTGGTATACCTTCTTCTGCATTATTACAAGGTGTGCCTACAGGTGTGTGCTAACAGATTACTGCTGTAATCTTCTGATTCAAATTGTCTTTTGCAAGGTATATCTTCTGTTACTGCTTTATTTTCTCTGGAGCAAAGTGTTTCTTACAGCGTATATCTCTCTGAAATTATTACAGGTGGTGCTTTACAGGTTTTACAGTTTTATCTAACATTAGGATAAGCTTGGGTTACTGCATTTGTTGTTGACTGATTGTTTCTGCTTACCTCCTTGTTCTTTTCATCCGTGGTTCTTCTTTTAGGCGGGGGAAGGCCCATACCCACCCCCATCCCCAACCACCCCCGCTACCTCTTTTATAGGGTACCACAGTTGTGACATTTCCTGTGGCAGAGCAGGAAGGGCAGATCAGTGGGCCCACAAGGTGATTCTCATTTACAGGGGCACTAGTAATTTAACTTGTTATAACAAGTTAAACAAAGCACAATTAAACCATTACTTGCATTTTTTTTCCTTTTAATTACTCTGACTAGGTTACAAACCCAGCAACTTATTTGGAATGGATTTCATTAACTGCAGGTACTGTGGAACAATTTTCAGAAGGACAGTCTTACAGGATTTAGGACACTGTCCTACATGCTGGGCCTTTGAGATCTTAGGGCTCAGCTCCGGCAGCATGGGCAGAGATTGCATGCCTCAAATTTCATATTGAAGAGGAAATACATTATAAGAACCACCCGCCATTTCCCCAGCATCCAACAGAAAAACCTCGACTGCAGAGGGTAGTTGGTCCAGGAGGTTGGCAGGTGGTTAGGAGGAGCAAATCAGGTGCCCCATCACTCTCTGCTCTCCAACACATTACTCCAAAACCATATAAACACTACAACAGGTATCTGCCTCATCTCTGAAATCAAATAAAGAGGCAGAAGACATTGCAGAGCAGGACACTGCGCACAGGAGCTAGCACAACAAAACTCACCCAAATCAGGAACCAAAACAAAACAAGTACAAAGGAAATCCAAAACTTCGATCATAGGAGACTCCATGATTCGGGGAGTTGATACCCATCTCCAGCCAGGGGTGATGGTCAGATGTCTCCCAGGTACATCAGCATGGAGAGACACTGACCGATTACAAAATTGTTCACAAAGCAGAGAAAACATTAATGTCCTAGTACGCATAGGGACTATATGATCTCACCCAGCCGGTCAGTTGTGGAGACCAAGGAACATCTGACTAGGCTGGGTGACAAACTATCATCTATTTCGTCTGGCATCTCCTTCTCTGAGATCCTGCCAGTCTGGGAGAGGGTGCAGATGGACAGAAGGTCAGAGAAGGGAGATAGGGAGCTAAACACGTGGCTCAAGGGCTGGTGCCAGGAAAAGGACACAGATTTGTAGGAACTGGCAACAGTTCTGGGAGCGAAAGTTCTTTAAATTTGATGGACTGCATCTGACTAAAGAGGAATCAGTGCATTGGGCAGAAGTTTGACATCTTTACAGAATATTTAAACTAGCAAATGGGGAGAGGGGTGCAGCACCCCATACGTCGAATGGGAAGAACACCCCTCCCTCAGCTAGTGGTCAAACAGGAATTCAGCATGTTTGCTGTTCATTTGCATCACCAGGTAAGAAAAAAGGTTTGTCTCCCATACGATGCACAGGGTAATGCCAACTTCACCCAACAACTAACACACCAAAATCTGGCCAATGGAAAATCATGTACACAAATGCTCACAGCCAGGGAAATAAGATCCCAGACCTGCAGGCAATAATGTCAGAGGCTAAACTGGACATAGTGGCAATTAGTGAGATGTGGTTTACCAGTAACCACACTTGGGAGACTTCAGTACCTGGCTATGTATTGTTCAGAAGAGACCGAGAGTGCAAAGGGAGGAGTGGCCGTGTATGTTAATGAAAATATCAAAGCTACAGAAATTCAGAATACACATAAGGAGCCAGAAGAACTGTGGTCACCCTGGAAACAGGAAATGGGACAGCCATAAGAACTGGGGTTGTCTACAGGCCCCAGACCAGAGGAGGACATAGACACATTACTGTTAGAAGATATACAAAACATGACAGCTAAAGGGAGGTTCTGATAATGGGAGACTTCAACATGCGGATACAGATTGGTCAATACCAGCAGGAACATCTGCCAGAACTAGACTCATAGTGGATTCCTGCAGGGAGGGCCTCAAACAACTGGTACAGCAACCCACAAGAGACAGGGCTATCCTAGATCTAGTACTGACTAACAAAGAAGGGATCACAGATCTCCAGGTAGAAGGTCAATCAGGTCAGTGACCATCACATGGTATGGTTCAATTTGGCTACTACATCTAAATCATCCCATTCCAAGGCAAAATATGGGACTTCAGAGGAGCTGACTTTGATAAGATGGCCAACAGAGTTAAGCTAGCCCTGGCAAAAAGAAACACAGGTGAGGGTACAGGCAAAGTGGGCAAGCATTAAGGATGCAATACTTGAAGCAACATCCCATTGTGTCAGACAGAAAAGGAAGTGCAAAGAAGAAGGAAACCACTTTGGTTCTCAAATACAGTAGCAGAAAAGGTCAGAGCCAAAAGGCTGGCCTTCAGGAAATATAAAGGAACACAGCGGGATGAAGATAGAGGCATACCAAACTGCCCTAAGGGAAGCAGGTAAGGCAGTAAGGCAGGCAAATCCCAAACTGAGGAAACACTAGCACGAATCAGTAAAAGAAGGTGACAAGACTTTCTATAGATACATTAGTGAAAGGAGAAAGTCCAGAGGGGTATTGCTAAGCTTAATGGAGAAAGGGAGCATGTGAGGAGGAGGAGGACCTTGTAAAGGCATCTATTCTAAATAGATACTTTTAGCAGTATTTACTGAAGAGAAGGTAGGGCAGGGCCCACAGCTCAGCATCATGGACACAAGGGGAGGGAGGTGAGCACTCACCCTTCACAAAAGAAAGGGTCCTACAAGAGCTTGTAAGCTCAGGGTGGATAAGGCAATGGGACCTGATGGCATACATCCCAGGGTACTTAAGAGCTAAAGGAGGAACTAGCAGAGCCATTAGCAGAATTGTTTAGTGAGTCTCTGAGCACAGGAGAGGTCCCAGAAGACTGGAGAAGGGCTCTTGTGATCCCGCTCCACAAGAGTGGTAGCAGGGAGGAGGCGGGGAACTACAGACCAGTCAGTCTTACCTCAGTAGTGGGCAAGATTATGGAGGCACTACTTAAGGAAAGGATAGTGCAACACCTGGAATCCATAGGGGCACAGGATCCAAGACAGCATGGGTTTACAAAGGAAGGTCCTGTCAAACTAATCTCATAGATTTCTTTGACTGGGTAACCAGAGTGGTGGACCAAGGGGAGCAGTTGATGTCGCCTACCTTGACTTCAGCAAAGCTTTTGACACTGTTCCACATAGAAGATTGATAAATAAGCTGGGTAGGCTCGGTGGTAAGTAGTTGGTCAACTGGGTGGCAAACTGGTTGATGGACAGAAAACAGAGAGTGGTGGTAAATGGTATACAGTCAGAAGAGATGCAAGTCACAGTGGGGTACCTCAGGGATCAGTCCTGGGGCCAGTCCTCTTCAACATCTTCATTAGTGACCTTGCAGATGGACTAGAGGGTAAGGCTTGTCTGTTTGCAGATGACACCAAGATCTGCAACAGAGTAGATGATCCAGATGGGGTGGGCAGAATGAGAAGAGATCTGGATAAACTAGCAGAATGGTCAGAAGAGTGGCAACTGGATTTAATGCAAAGAAGTGCAAAATCATGCACATAGGGAAGAGAAACCCTGAAGCCACCTATAGGCTGGGAGGAGTTGCTAGCAGTCACAAAGGAAGAAAGAGACTTGGGCATCATCATCACTGATGACCTAAAATCATCCAAGCAGACCTCTAAAGCAGTAGGTAAGGCTAGGGGTGTTAGGGTGTATTAGTAGGGGTATCACAAGCCTGTGAAGAGTGGAGTGTAAATGCCAACTCTCTGTACAAGACACTGGTTAGGGCCCTCATCTGGAGTACTGCAGTATTGGAGGCCACACTTTCACAAGGACATTAACCAAATTGAGGCAGTCCAGAGAAGGGCAACCAAAATGGTGCAGGGACTGCATCAGAAGACATATGAGGACAGATTAACGGAACTCAATATGTATACCCTTGAGCAAAGGAGGAGAGAGTGATATGATCAGGTATTCAAACACCTTAAGGGCATAAACAAGGTGAAAGAGTCTAACATGTTTAAATATAAGAAAAATAGCAGGACAAGAGGACACAGCATGAGATTAGAGGAGGCCGATTAAGGGGAATGTGAGAAATTCTTTTCACAGAAAGGGTGGTGGATGCATGGAATAGCTTACCACAAGTGGTGGCTATGAATACAGTGCAGGGCTTCAAACAGGCATGGGATAGGCATAAGGGAGCAATACAATTGACTATGAATAGATAGGCCACTGACAGAGCAAAGGCCGAGGGCACATTTATAAGGTAGAAAAAGAAATGGGCAGACTGGATGGGCCTTGCGGTCCTTATCTGCTGTCAACTTCTATGTTTCTATGTTTCTATGTTTTGCCTATCTGTTGCTAGATCTGAGTCAAGAGCTTTATGCCAAAGGTTGTCACAGTACTGCATGCGATTTAAGAGGGACTGAGTGATCCAAGGAGAGACATGGTTTTTGACAAGCTTATTGACCGGGGGGGGATATTACAGGTAGCATTGAAGGAGGCAATGAAGAAGGCTAAGGCTTTGTCCACTGTGGTTGCTTAGTCAAGGGGGACCAATCTAGATTTGATAATTAATTCTTGAAGTGTTCCAGGGATCCTTCTTTTAGGTGACATTGGTAGTAGACTCTAGAGAGGGATGGTTTCAGATGGTTTGACCAGTAGCAGATGATAGGGGAATGGTCGCTAAACAAGTCTGGGAGTAGTCGGACATCAGAGAGGTGATTGGGGTGGCTTGCCAGAATGAGGTCAATGAACGTCCAATTTCTGTTAAAAGAGTTTAGCCGTGTGGGCATGGAGACCATTTGCGTGAGGTTCAGGGCCGCAATGGCATCTCTGTACTGTTCTGCTTTTGGGGCATGCCACTTAGTGTTAAAATCCCCTAGTGCAATGACTTTGGAATTTGGTGGAAGTTGCGAGATGATATCCAGGATGGAGGAGAAAGCTGTATTTTGTTGCCTAGGGGGTACGTAGACAGCCAGTAGGTACAGAGTTTTACCTGGTTTCCTTTTGTTAATTTGATCATTAGTGACTGAGCCCTATGGGAGGGCTCAGGGGTGCTTACTACATGACCCAGTAGGTGGTTCCAAAGGTAGAAAGGACACCCATCACCTCTTTTACTAGATCTGTCAACCCAGTAAAGGGTGTAGCCGTCCATACTGACTGCAGAGTCAGGGCTGTCGGGGACAGCCAGGTCTCTACCACAGCCAGGACATCCGGACTGTGTTGAACTGCCCACGCTTGTAGTGGTGTGTGTTTTTTTTTTTTGTAAGCTTCAGATTTTGATGGATGCTAAACTCAGACCACGGGCATGAGTTTGGTTTGCTGTGGGAAGGGGGAGGACCAGCGTGTGTTTGGAGGGAAGGCAGTGAAGGACCCCTGGGGCACTAGGCCTGGTTTCTGGAGTGCTTTTCTTGAGCCATCTGGGCTGTGGAGGTTGTGCCAGGGCCTCTGCAGGGGGTCAAGGGGGCGGTGGCAGTGTTCCCTGATCCCATTCCCCGTGTGGCAGGGTGGCTCATGGGCTAGCAGTTTGGGAGCAGGTGGCAGCCTTTACTCGTATGGGGCCTGCGTGAGGGGCAGGTCCCAAGGCCTTGGATTAGAGCCCCAGAGCGGGTCCTCAGGCTTTGGGTTAGAGTCCCATATTTTACCCTGAGACCTTTTAGGCTGTGGTTCAGCTCAGGTTACAGAAACAGCAAAGTAATGGAGCCACTGTGACTGCTGTTTGGGAGGCTTAGCTCTGGGAAAGCTTTGGCAGCCATGTTGAGAGAGAGAGAAGCCATTAGGGACAAGGCCGGTCCAGAACAAGGGCTAGGTGTTTGGGAAAGTGAGCCATGTTTGAGAAGAAACAGCCATGGAACTAGCAGGCTGTTCAGTTTTTCACCCGGTAATGAAATAGCTTAGCAGGGTCTGTGGAGCACATCGCTCCCCTGGTAGAGGGTTTTGGGCTGAAGCAGTAAAAGGTCTGTAACAGAGTTTGGTTTTTGGAAAGAAGCTCCATTAGAAGTGAAATGGCAATCAAGTTCTTAGGTACTTACCAGTGGCAGTGGGATAGTTTGGAGCTTCAGACTTCTGGTACATGAAAAAAGGTCTTTAGTCCTGAGTTAAGTACTTGCTGCTGCAGCTTTGTTTGTGGTAAAATCTCCCATGTTTTAACTACTGCCCGAAACAGTGTCTCATTTAATCCATGTAAAAAAGGCTTAGCCCCATGGAGTTGTGTATTTTCTGTACTTAAGCAATTGGGAGAGTCCTGTTAATCATTTATGGGCTCAGGTGAATACACTTGATTAGTTAGGGAGAAATCAGAGACCAGTATGATTAATCTTTTAAAGGATTTTTACATGAAATAGCCAGTCCTTTAGTTTTAGGAGACTTCCGTAGTCTCCCATGGGGTCTTGAAGCAATCCAGGTATTTCCTGCACCCTGTGCCTCTAGGGTCAGGGTGTGAACGTTCATGAAGGCTGAAGATGAATTGCCTGGGTCTCCTCTCCTGGAAAGAATGTGATGGGGCAAAGCAATTCCCTCATTTGAGGCCCTTGAGACAGGTACCAGAAGACGTCTCAAGGTAAGAGATATTTTATTCCATGCGTTGTGGTCAGAGAAATGCTGGTGAGGATTCTAATGTCTGGAACCCCCTTTCACTGGAACACCTGACCCCCAGACATTCAGGAAGGGGGCGCTACAACTACAACAACAATCTTATGTAAAGTGGGATAAATAAGTCATTTAAGGTAGCCAGCAAGGAGGACAAGGGTTTGAGTCCTGGTTATCACATTATCAGGAGAGCTTCACTGAAGCCAGCCATTTTGAACAGGCAGTGAAATGTGTGTCATTACTGCCACTGAGACCACTCTAATGATTGTAAGAGTGGTCCCATGTGTATTCTTAGGACATAAGAACTATAAACTAATGTTGAGCAGTTCTGATACTCTAAGGATATAAGTGAGATCACGCTTGTAACTGTAAGTATGGTCTTGACAACGGTATTAATATAGTATTGATCAAGATTAATCAATATTATAAAATGGGTTCTGAAAATCTTGTATTCTGATTCATCAAAACAGGTCACCTGACCATGGATTAATTCTCAGGAAACCCACAGTTGGGTTGTCAGACTACAAAATCCTGATTGACAGCAATGTAAAGTGACCTAGTCAGAGCACTCCACCTGTGAGACATGTAAAAAACACTACAAGTATGGCATCTTCATTAGGACAAACCCACCTAGTGGAGAACTACAGCTACAGAATCCTCAGTAGGACAAACCCATTAGGTGGAAGAACTATTTTATTACAAATGCATGTAGTAATATTTATTTAGGTAAACCTCTAAAATAAATTTGCCCATTTTATAAGTGAATTAACCCCAGTCTAAGGCACGGTTTTACTTAAGCAATAAGGCATGACCAGGGGTTAGATTAACAGTCTGTTAATCACCCTCTAGGGGTGTAATGTGGCACGAGGCACAGCCGAGTGCCATATTGCCCCTAGGGGGTGATTAACTTGACTGTTAATCTAATCCCTGGGAGTGCCTTATTGCTTTTATAAAAATCATTCCAAAAGAAAAGTGTTAAAAGTGCATTTTTATGATGTTTTCCTCATTTAGAGGGAGATTTTTTATAAAATAGTTCTTCCACCAACAGTTTAAGAATGCTGGTTCAAAATCAGAATACATCATTCCAGTCATTCAGCAGTGCTAGAGGATGGAATGCTGATAGGAATGTGCCATTGTGATCAGGCTGTACACGATAGTATAACATGGATTAATGTGAGGCTGTTGGAATCCTAACAGCCAATCAGATTGCAGCATTTCTGAGAACCTTTTTATAATAAGAATTTATCCACGCCTGGGTGATTGAAGTCACTCGGACAGCGTCCTTGTGCCTCACAACCCCCCCCCCCCCGGTCTGGATTAATTCTTAGTAAACCCATGCCCTGTCATGGGTTAATCCCTACATATATTACATTTTTAAAAAACCTGCCCTGAAAGTACCCACTTCCAGGGCAGCAGCATGTAAGACATTCTTCGCAGAATAAGAGTTCCAGACACACAGAAGAAAGGAACACTCTGATTCACCAGGAGTGCTTCCTCAATCTAAATTATGTGCAATCTACCCATGGGTTGGGTTTACGAGTTTTTGCTCCTCTCTGTTCTGGTAACATTCAATCTGTTGTTTGTGGTCTCTGCCCTGGGGTGGAGTTTCTGCGGGTCGGAGATTGACTCCGGGATTGGCTGGTTATAAATGGGGCTGTTTAGTGCCTTTTAGGGAGAGCTTTTTCTTAGCAGAGTATCTGTGTGTGGGTCTGCAGGAACAAGGCAGATTGCTTGCTCCTGCTCCTGCACCTTGCCTGTGAATTTCATCAATAATTATAGTGGCAGTAGTACAGTGGCAGTGGTATACTTAGCTTCAGGCAAGATCAGGAGTGCTGGATTCTAACTTGTAGCCCGAGTTGGCTGGTTTGAGGAAGACTGGCCCGTTCCAGACTGTGAGTGTTGGGAGTGCCATAGGGTGTGACAAGCATGTGGAACTGGTGGAGTTCGAGGAGTGTGTGCCACTCTGCCCCTCGATCCCATGCAACTTTGGATCCAGCTTGGAGATTCAATGGGTTGAAGGGAGCCAGGATGAGGAGCCAGCCTCAAGAAGGAGCCTGACTGCTGTGGATGTCTGCCCTGATGGCTGTTGGGGGGAGGGGGTCACCTGCTGAGCCATGGATGTGAAGAGGAGGTTATGTGAAGCCCCCTAGGTTAAAGGGTCCCATATCCCACCTTTGCAAAGGTGCCAGAGGTTCAGTGCAGATGTTTAAAGTATAGAGAAGATGCTGCTGCCATATAGAGAGGTCTTGGCCTTGTTTAAACTGCTTCTGCTTTACCCAGTGAGTGACCACCAGGCCCATGGATTGACTAAATGTAGGTGGGGGTCTCCACAACCACAAGAACCACTGAAATGTATTGCCTTACTCCATGTGGGTTTCTGTAGCCCAGGAATCAATTCTGTACATATGTTTTTGCCTGGCCAGCAAGTTTCATTAAATAAGGATCCCTGTTCATGCAAATTGGTGTGTACATTTCATTTATTGATCTGGTCTATGAACTATTAATGTAGCTAACCTCCGTTTGAGTCCCATAGCCCAGCACCCTGACCTGGTAGCCAGCTTGATGAGAAGACCCATTCATCAATGAAGCCATCTGCTGGTAAGGACTGAACTGTTTTCTTTCTTTGGGACTGTGCTAGTTTTCTGCTATTGTGACCCCCTCCCTCATATTAACATCTGGATTCCCCTAAACATGGGATGGTGGCTTACAAATGTGAGGGCTTGTCCGGGATCACAAATATGTGGTTGCCAGGAGTGCTGGGCATGAAGTTCAGGGCTACTGACAGTCACGCCTGTTTTTTGGGACTGTGAAATGGACAAAATGGCGAGGTGAATGATTTTGTGCCTTTGAACCCATGTAGGTACCATGCCACCTGCGAGGTTTGTTTGTAGCATGTCCAGGACATGTGAGGAGTATGCAAATTGCTCTGGAGGCAGCACTTAATTGAACAATGCCAGGCTGTTTTGGAAACATGGCTGCTGGACTTGGAGCACGAGGAGGTACTGCATAGACTGGCAAAGAGAACTTGTGCCATTCTGGGAGTGACGCACAGCTGAGAGTAAGCAGAAGTTGGATTCCTGACTGTAAAATCAGTAACGATGGCAACTGTGCCTGAAGACCCGAAGTTTTGGTCCCAGTGGCCATGCTTAAATGACTTTGGAGAATGGTTGAATGCTCCACTGGGAAGAAGTGCATTTATTATGAGACTGAGACGGCGAGAGTCACACTTCAGCCTGTGTGTGGCTGGTGTCATCAGAAGCACCCTGATGTGTATATCCCTGGCTATTTTCATGAACTGATGGGGCTGGGGGATCCATCACTTCCACAGACTCGGCTCTGGATGATTGGGACAAGATAATTGTAGCTTCTACAGCAGTTTCTGCTCCTGAAGCCACTCTGCAATTGGAGGCCCAGGCAGCAGGTAAAGCCTCCGATTCTGCTCTAAGGTGAAGCCTGAGACACTTAAGATGTCTATTGAAGTAGAACAACCTGCCCCAGCTACTTATTTGGCAGTCACCTAGCCTGAAAGAAGTGCTAAGGGACCAGAAGAGCCGGCAGTACCAAAAGCAGCAAAACCGCTTGAGGAGCCCTCACCTCTCGGCTCAGGTCCTGATCAGAGTCATGATGCTAGAGCAAAGTTACTAAACCCCTTGGACTTTAAAAAGGCCTGCACACCTTGGACTCCCTGAACCTGTTGTGGTAGTGCCCTCTCTGTCTAAAAACTGTGAGGAGTCTCAGAATGTGCCATCTGCTCCAGAGTATTTTGGAGAGGCCTAGTAAACTAGACACTTGTATGGTACTGTATGAGGGGTGCAGCCATGTTAGCAATGGAGACCTGGAGTGTGACATCCCCACAGAGCATGAATCCCTATTTTTGATGCTGTGGAAAGACAGGCCTAGTCTGGTGGCAAAGTACCGATGCCGCAGGGAGCAGTGTGAGAATGTGACAAATGGTGACCACAATGTCCAGAGGTACTGGGAAGGAGTGGAGCTGCCGGATGAGCAGGCCCCTTGGCTCACAGTGTATCAACTACCTGAATGGAGCAAAGCAGAATGTATCATTCACAAAAAGGAACATAACGACTACCCCCATACCCATATACTTGTCTCCCTGAGAGGCTCTGGGACACCATTGAGGGGCACCACCAATATCGGGTTTACTGGGGCACCATGGACAAGCTGTACAGGAGGAATCATCTAGGTCCAGACAGTACTGGCTATTCCCTGCAATGGGTGCAGAATATAGCAAAGTTGATGTGTGCCAACATTGTATGGGAGGGAAAAACACTGTTTAAGACATTCACCCTTATTCAAGATCTGGAGGGATGCCTGATCAAGTCCTATGTGCCTGGCATTACCACCAAGCCTCCACCGTCTTATTATTTTGCTTGACGTTGAAGAAGTATTGCCCCAGCATACATTCACTGGGCCCTTGATGATGTGACCTAAGTGACTCTTTGGACTGTGACTGTTCCGTGATTGGGTAAGATCAACCCTTTTGTGATTTGTTTTGGTTATATTAATAATGTCTTGGTACTGCTCTTTGCTTTGTTGCACAGATGGACTTAACATTACAGGTGTTATTTCCTTTGAGAACTGATTGCTTTCCTGCAGTTGGTAATTTGTATACAGACCAAGGACTTGTTTATGGGTTTCTTAAAAGCCAAAGTTTAAATGCAAAAAATGTTGTAGCCTTAAAATGTTCAGCTTATGCAGTATTTGTAACATGCCCTGTTTGGTTAAAATGTTGCATGGTGGTAAACTGTATCTGAATACTGTGTGGGGAATGTGCACCTGGTTACTATATTCAGTTTGGGCACCACTGTAGCAGCAATAACAGCGTGGTGTACTAGTGGTGTGGGTTAGGTGTCAGTTAGGTCGGGGATGTTGACACCTTGGTGCCAGGCACTGTGACCTGTGTTCCATGGTTGGTGGGTCACTACTATAATGATTTTAGGCCCTGTAGTTTGGGAAGAGGGACACCCCTAGTTTTGGGTTTAGTGTATGGCTGGTTTGGGTTTATGTGCACTGTTTTGGCAGTGTCCCAGTGGGCCAGGGGCTCTGTGGGAAGTGTGCATACTCCGCGGACCTGCTGAGGACTGGAGCTGTGGTAGGTGCTCACTGGGAGGGTGAGCATTTAAGAGGGGGGTTGTAACCCATCCATGGGTTGGGTTTACTGGTTTTCCCTCCTCTCTGTTCTAGTGGCATTCAGTCTGCTGTTTTTGGTCTATGCCCTGGAGTAGAGTTTCTGCAGGTTGGAGATCGACCCCAGGGCAGGCTGGTTATAAATGGGTCTGTATGGTACCTTTTCAGGGGAGCTTTTGCCATGCCAAGTATTGGCGGGTGTTTCCGCAGACCCTGCTCCTGCACCTTGCCCATGAATTTCATGAGAATTATAGCAGTGGTAGTATAGTGGCAGTGGTCGGCTTAGCTTAAGGCAAGATTGGAAGGGCTAGATTCAAACTTGCAGCCCGAGCTGGCTTGTTTGAGGAAGACTGGCCCATTCTGGACCATAAGTGCTGGGAGTGCCATAGGGTGTAAGAAGCATGTGAAACTGGTGGGATTCAGGGAGTGTGTGCCACTCTGCCGCCCCAATCCCATACCACTTTGGATCTAGCTCGGAGCTTCAATGGGTTGATGGGAGCCAAGATACGGAGCCAGCCTAAGGAAGGAGCCTGACTGCTGGGGACATCTGCCCTAATGGAGTTAGGGGAGAGTCACCCGCTGAGCCATGGACATAGAGGGGAGGCAATGTGGAGCTCCATAGGCTAAAGGGTCCCACGTCCTGCTTTCGCAAAGGTGCCAAAGGTTCAGTGCGGAACTTTGGAGTTTAGAGAAGATGTTGCTGCCATATAGAGAGGAATTGGCCCCATTCAAGCTGCTGCTACTTCACCCAGTGTGTGGCCACCCAGTCCAGGGATTGACTAAATATAGGTGGGGGTCTCCACAACCACAAAAAACACCTAAATGAATTGCCTTACTTCATGTGGGTTTCTGTAGCCTGGAGATCAATTCTGTACATGTTTGTGCATGGCCAGCAAGTTTCATTAAATTGGGATCCCCCCATTTCTGCAAGTTAGTGTGGACATTCCATTTATTGATCTGGTCTATGAAATGTTAATGTAACTAACCCCCTTTTGAGTCCTGTACCCTAGCATCCCAACCTGGTAGCCAGCTTGGCGAGAAGACCCAGCCATCAACGAAACCATCTGCTGGTATGGTCTGAACTGTTTTCTATCTTTGGGATTGTGCTAGTTGTCCAGTGTTATGACACCCCCCCCCCCACATATTAACATATGGGTACTCCTCGATACAAGGGGGAGCTTACACATATTGTTACAAAATGGCTTCTAACTTTTAAACAAAGTAACATAGTGATGTCATTTTTGGTATGAGGCTTACTGGGGATATGCTAATCTTAAATCTCTTTTCAAATTGAATATGTTTTATTTAAAGAAAATCATGAATAACATAGTTAAGTCATACAAATCACATACTAAATACAGTAGAAATAAACAATTATTTCCCTGATACATATAGAGTTGTATGATAAATACCAATTATTGTATAATACAAAGACATTATCAAACCCCACCCAGATCCCACTCAACAATTCAGAAACGAAACCCTTCCACTTAGAATAAAAATATGCCGGCATAAAAAAAAATAGATGCACATAATGCAAAGATCACAAACAACCAAATTAAAAAGTTAAGTTAATAAGTCAGGAGGCTAAGGAACCCCAGTGTCTAATACAAGTTGGAGAAGCATTTTTAATAGATGCTAACATTCTTTCAAATCTCATAATCTGAAGTATTTCCTGATACCATTCAAATATAGAGAGGACATGTTGGTCCATCCAGTGTCTGAGTATAATCTTTTTGACCACCATAGTAATTAGCATAAAGTTAAAACATTTATTCCCAAGTAACCTCTGATCAAGAGGGCCCAAAATGCAATTACTTTTAGTAAAATATTCCTTGATCTCTAACTTTGGAGATATTGACTGCATTATCTTTGTCCACAGAAGTTTTATTTGAGGACAGTGCCATAAAATATGTATAAGTGTACCAGAGTCTTGCTGAGATCTGATACAGGTAGGGGAGCTTAAAATATCACATTTGTGTAGTTTAGGAGTATTGTAAATCACATGTATTATATTAAACTGAGTAAACCTGTATCCATCAAATTTAATAAGTCTATGGGTATTTAACCATATAGATCACCATTATGATTCTATTAGGGATATGTCTAAAGTTTTGGCCCAATATTGGGGCAAAAAGTTATATCTGTGCACCCCAAACTGTTGTATTTCTTTATAAAGTTTAGAGACAGCATGGCACTCAAGAGACACATTAGAAAGAGAAGACAGAAAGGAAGATTGGCTAGGCCTAGGATTTGGATAACCTAGAACTGAGGAGAGTAGATGGCGTATCTGGTGATATTCGAATCAGTCTTTGTTAAATTATATTCTCTCTTGAATTTAGAAAATAAAATCCAATTACTTCCTTGAAGGAACTGTAAAGGAGATTGACACCTAACATTCCTGAATTTTTTTTTTTTAGTATTTTAAAATTTGGGTTTAGCCATAAAGGTTGCCCCCAGGGATGACAGAGTGGGAGTTTCAGGCTTTTTTGTAATTGTCTAAAAATCATTAGTGAAGTGCCTATAGGTAAGGCCCTAAGTTGCAATGGAAGAATGGAGGATTTAAGAAAAAATAAAACATTAGGTTGTATACCAGATTTTGGGCATAAATCACTCAATTTTCCACCAGAGTGCAATATAGGAAGACATTTTTAATTGATCCTATGCAGCCCAGTGTAAATATTTTGAGCCCTGTGTTGCATGATAATGTCCATAAAAATCAGGAGCAGCCAGGGACCCCAATTGTTTAGGAACAGTCAGTCTATGATAGCTTATTTTAGGTCTATATCCTCTCCATAGAAAGAGTAATCTATGTAATTCGGTAAACCATTTAGTTGTTAAATGAATTGTCAACATTGCTATCAGATAAAGTATTTTAGGTAAAATATTCATTTTATTAAGCCTAATATATCCCTAAGGGAGAGAGGTAGCTTAGCCCATCTGTATAAATCTGATTTTATTGTACATAAAGGAAGAATGGAATTCTTTTGGACTACAACTGGATCAGTTGTAGAGATATAGATGCCAAGGTATAACAGATCTTTGGTGAATTTTGCTGGATGTAAGGGAGAGATATCATGTTTACTTGTGTATTTATTTAGTGATAAAATATGAGTTTTGTCAATATTTCATTTGTAATTCAATATGGAACTAAATGTTTCAAATTCAGCTAACACTTGAGTTAATGATTCAGCTGGATCTTGTACATGCAACAGGAGATCATCTGTGTAAACAGAGATCTTATAGTGTTATGATCCTATGGGGATGCCAATAATATTTGAGTTAAGTTTAATATGCCAAATAAGAGGTTCTATATATAAACTGAACAAAAAGGGGAAGAGGATATCCTTGGTGCACTCCATTACACAATGGAAAGGAAGAGGAAAAACCTTATTGCACCTGATTTTAGCAGTAGGGTGGAGAATCCAAATTTCTCTAATGTACAAAAAAGGTATACCCATGATGTCCTCTCAAAAGCTTTTTCTGCATCGAGTGAGGCAAGAATCACGTGGATTGTTGTCCCATTTGATACAGAAATTATGTGTTGAGCCTTCCTAAGATGGTCTGAAGAATGTCTATAAGATATGAAGCCCACTTGTTCCAGATTTATTCATTTTGACCAAACATTCTGGATTCAAAAAGCAAGAGCACATGTTAGAATTTTAAAGTCTATGTTCAGAAGAGATATAGGTCTATAATTGTTCACATAAGTAGGATCTTTCCCTGTCTTTGATATGAGTGAAATAGTGAATTCTTGCATAGAGGGATCTAAAACAACAGCATTATATGCTTCTATAAACACTTGCAGAAGATGGAGCAGTAATATTTCAGAAAAAGTCTTGTAAAGCAAAACAGAAAAAAAGCATCAGGGTCTGGAGCTTTATCTGTAGCCATAGTGTTCAGAGCAGAATGTAATTCAGTCATGGTGAGGGGAGAAAGCAAAAATGCATGGTCCCCTGGGTCTAGTTTCGGCAAATCACAAGAGTCTAAATAATTATTTACCTCTTGATCTTTGGGGTTCAGGTTACCTATGTCATATAAAGTGGGAAAAAATTACAGAATTCCCCAGCTATTAGCCTGGGAAGTGTTATTGATTCTTGAGTTGAAGGATTATATATGCATTTAATAGTTCTGGCTGTCTCTTGCTGCTTGATTTGCATTGCTAGAAACTTGCCTGGGTACTCACCAGAGGAGACATAATTTAGTTTAGATCTAATTGTATTAAGTTCTGCGTGTGCTCTATTTGTTCCCATAGATGCCATATGGTGTCTGAACCATCCATTGCTGGATCCAACCTAAAATGGTCACCGGGAGCAAATGAATTAAGTTTGTGGTACTGTCCCAATAATCAATTAACTTCCTGAGTAAGAATGTGAAATTTGAGTCTCTAGGGACCTAATCGTATGTTAAGAATTTTTTCAGGACTCCCTCTTCAAACTTGGAACCCATCCCGTTGGTACATGGATAGGTGCTTCTCCCCCCAGGAGTACAGTAAGTATAAATTTGCATAACAATCAAAGGCATCCTAAGTTGTAGCTTCTTGTAACCCCCCTCCCGTATTAGAGTTATTCATCACTGACAAATCATGAAAGCTAATTGGTTGAAGCAATATCTGACCCCTGATAATATTTCAGTATACTGTATCACCATGGTCAAAAATAATGATCAGCCATCTCTGAACACTTTGGGGCCATTTTATATTCACAGTAGTACACATTAGGGTATTGCATATTATGGGGTATTGTTACATCTTAAGTGTTTGAAGGCAGTCAGCTTTGCCACATGCCTCACAATATAGCTCAGGCATGATATCACATGATACCAAATCAAACTGTGTATTATTTTAAAAGGGACACTGTCAGCCCCATTGACATCATGTTATTTTGAGTTTAGAGCACACATTTTTAATGATGCATCAATCATCATCTGCTGTTGACCTTGTTGGTGTGTCTGGATGTTTTTTTCTCCTTTCTTGTGCTCAGTAAAATGGAGCTACTGGTGTAATCATATCAAAATTAGTTTTGTTTCAGATTGTTCTCTTCTCACTATATCCTTCCTGAACTTTAGGAACTCCCCATATCTAGAGGCACCCTTGATGCAGTAGTCTCCTTCCACTGCATCATAAGTGGCCAGAATGAGTGAGGATATTTCCAAGGTTCAAGAAGGATGCAGTGGAAGTAGATCAAGAACTGTCAGCAAACATGTCTATAATAGGTAACACCAATGTGGTGGAAGCCAGTTTTTTTTTTGCTTTTATTTTATGAAAAAGAAAGCAGATAGAAAGCAACCAGATACAGCAGCAAAGTTTATAAAAGGAGTTGTCACTTATAAATGTTGCTATTGTGAAATTAGGTAATGTATTATATGTGTTGTATTTTGATTTTAAAAGTTTAATGAACATATATTAATAAAAAAGATACATAAGCAAATTTTACAAAGGTAAGCAATAATAAAATGTGTTTTTTAAACAAGGGACAACTGAGGCCAGGACAGTGTCCCATTACCTATTCCTTCTCCATGCCATGCAATAGCAAAGAGTAGAAGAGAACACCTCTTCATGCACAGCTGCACATCCCCACCCTTAGGTATAATGACATCACTTCACAACAATGGCATCACTTTTAAAATCCAGGGACTTGTAATAAGGATAGTGTAGACTAATGGTTAGAGCACTGGCTTAGGAACCATGACATCACTGGTTCAGACTAGAGCCTATTATGTTACTCACTGTTCCAGCTCAACTGCAGAAGTGGATAGAAGCAGGACCCCACAGGGAACAAGGTTTTGCATTTGTTTGAGTGTGCTGTCCTAAGTAAATAAGTTCTAACAACAAATATATATATATACACACACACACACACACACACACACACACACACACACACACACATATATGTATGGGAGAACATCCCTATTTTTAAAAGAACAGTGTGATTATAGGTTGGTAAATGTAGCGGGCACTGCAGCCTTAGGAATGGAAAGATTTCTGTAGCCAAAGAGAGTTAATGCGCTATATCTACCAACTGTTCTAGTTCAATTTTCAAAACTTGCATGTACTGTCTGTGGCTATTTTGGGATTACAATGCCCTGTATGAAAACAGAATTCAGCAGCAGCAGCATGCTATGAGCTAGGACAGTTTGGTTGGCTACTGTATGTCCAATATGACTTCAAATGATCAGAGAAGGAGGGAATAGTTAACTGAGGGATTACAGTTCTAATGGTAGCAGGCATGCTAACCAAATAATTTAGTACATCATCTGCCAAAATCTGCCCATGTGACTGTACTCAGGTCTGTTGTTTTAAAATGAGATTTATAGGTGGTGACTGATGGGGATGACCTTTCTACTTCAGTTTTTCTGTGCTTTTCTGAGTGAGACCTTTCTATTGCACCATGACCCGGACTGACTCTTGGAATGAGCTGCTTCCCTAGTTTTGAATCTTACCTCCAGTAGTTGATCCCCTTCCTTCAGCCCAATTCTCTCCGCTTCAGAGCCTGCCTTGACCCACTGGACAAAAATACCCATTTGGTTTCCCCCAGTGATGTGGATATCTTTCCCCAAGTTGCTTTTCTCCTGCCCGATCTTACTGAGGTTGCAGGGGGGCCTTCAATAAGAAAAAGAAAGCAAAAACAAAAAGAGTTCAGTTTCATCTGGTTCTTTGAGCATGACTAGCTTCAGTCATGAACACATCCCACAAGAGGGTTTATCTTCTTGAAAGACACAGATATAGGTTGGGCCACATTTATGGGACTTGTATTCAAGTTTTTTCATGTGCCACTGTCATCAGTCACACACTAATATAGTCCTGATAGCTTTCAAAAACAGGTATGGTCCTGTTAAAAACGGTCCTATCCTGGAGAGCAAGAGTACACCTGAAAGTCCCTCAGTAGCTTCATTTTTGCTACTCAGAAGGAACACATCATGTCTTTTTTATCATTTTTTTTCATTCTGTCTGTTTCCTATTTCCCCCCTGATCAGTGCATCATGGTCACACTCTTTCTCCTAAAGAAGATCCATGGCATTTAGTGAAAGTACCAAAAACAACCCTTTTGACACTGGTGAAGAGGATCCAAAGAGTTTCAACTTCATGTTGGTATTTTGATACTTCAGCGGCTTGACATAGCAAGTTTTTTTCTGTGATCACTTATCGAGCCCGTGCAAGGCACATGATCTGCAGCAGTCAATCAGTGATCTGGAGATCAAGAACTCCTCACTCTACTCAAGCCTCAGTGCAATTTTTCAGTCAGTCACCACTCACTGAGAAGAACATAGCTGCTAACAGCTCTTGATGTCTTTACAAAATGATTTACAATTAGAAAAGGTTGCAACTCCTCAGAAAATCATACATTATTTTTGTAGTTAACTAGTTAACAACATTTACTAAAACTCTGGTCAGAGCTAACACGGCTGCTATGCATTAACATTACACATTTTTTTTTTTTTTTACAGAAGTCCTTCAAAAAATGTAATGCTTTAATTGATAAAGTCTACTTTGGTTGGTTTTGTTGTTGAAGTGTGATATGATACATTTTAGAGGTGCTACTGCATAGCTTTTTTGTCCAGTATGCATAGGTTTAGGTGCAATACCACCTGGTTATCAATGTTTTGCAGGGCTTGACCTCTGATGGTAAATTGTGCATGCATTGATGTGTGACTTTTGTTATATTGTATATAGCGATACCCATGGCTTTACAGCAGCAACACAAACCTACTGCTTCAGACACGTGCAAATCTGCCTCTCTTAATTCCCCATATACAGTATAATAATAGTCACACATTGATGTATGCACACTTTATCATCAGAAGTTTGTTTTGTTTATTTAATCTGGTTAGCCCATGGGCCGAAGACCCGTTTACATGGGTAACCAGTATACATATAGCATTAAGTACAAAAAAGTAGTTACAAAACATCAGTACAATCATAATAAAACAGTCACAGCTCATTAAACAAAACATCAAAATACAATACAATCATGATAAAACATTTACAGCCCCTTAAACAAAACATTTCCATTCAGCTAATAAGTACTTTTTCAGCTTACACCTAAAAGTAAAAAAGTAACACTAATACAGTCAAAAACTGATTGCAGAGAATTAAAATAGAACAGGAAGGACTAAGCTGTTTTTTGATCCACAGATGTATGCATTCTGGGAACAGAAAAATAATGTAAAACTTATGATTATGTATTAACAGGAGTATTCTGCTTCTTAAAAATTGATAGTAGGGAGACAGGTGTCTTGTTAAATGTCACTTTTTTGGCTAGCAGACCAATTTGTAATTTATATCTATATTCTAAAGGAAGCCAGCCTGCCTGAGCAAGCGGGTTGCAATGATGTGTCTTACTTGGCAACTGTGTGGTAAACCTAGCAATCAAATTAAGAAGCATTTTAACTTTGAAAAGTAATCCCTCCTCTGTGGAATGATAGAACAGCAGTTCATAATCAATAACGGCTAAAAGGAAACTTTGGGTTAGTAACTGCCGGATTGAAAAAGTTAATAAGTGGGATAATCTGTATAATGCCCTGATTCTCTGATGTATTACCCTGGTCATATTAACAATCTGTGGCTCATATGTTAGTCCCTCATCAATCAAAAAACCTAAATATTTAAATTGTGTAATCTGTTCTATGTCTGCACCTAAAGTAGTATGGAAAGATAAAGAGAGATCTAAGTTCACTCTTTTTCTTGGGTTTGTAACCATCATTTTTGTTTCATTAAGAACTAAATCATGTCATTTAAACCAATTCTGCACCTCCAAAAAAATCATTTGCCAAATTCTTCTGCACATCACTAAGATGGAACCCGCTCGTGAGGACCACGGCGTCATCAGCATAAAGAAAGATTTGTGATTTTGTACACACAAGAGGAAAAGTGTTAAGAAAAGGATGAAACAAAAGAGGACCCATAAAATAACTTGTGGGACACCCAATGAAACAGAAGCAGGAAATAAAAATTGTCCATTTATTTTTGTTTCCTGTGTACATTTACCCAAGTAACTCCTAAACCAATCAACAACTTCTATAGATAGTCTTAGCTTCATCAACAATACAAGCAAAAGCCCATGGTTAACCAGATCAAAAGTCCTGGTGAGGTCCATGAATACAGCTCCAGAAATAAGCCCATTATCTAAGGCTGTATGGACCATGCTCGTAAACCCCACCAAGGCAGTCACAGTACTATGTCCTGGCCTAAAGCCATGTTGTTTTTTAATTTTTATTTATTTCAATCTAGGAATACAATACCTTTGAGCGGAGGCTCTTTTACAAAGGTTCCAAGTCAGCATGTGCAACAGTCATCATTTTTAGTTACAAACGTAAAGTCACTGACTTACAGACATGTAATAACCAGTACAAAGACTTGAGATATGAGCAAGACAAGGGAGGGGGTCGATGGGGAAACATGAGGGTAGGAGATTGAGGGGTAGGAGGTGCAGGGGTAAGGGGGAGCAGGGGAGGTGGGGGAGGGCAGGAGTGGAGATACGGGGGGATGTTGGGTAGGCATAAGTATGTTATTATTGGACAAGTACTCCATAATCTGGTCAAAGATGATTCTTTGCAATACCTTCGATAGTGGTGCCAAAAGTGAAATGGGACAAAAATAACGTGCATCTGTGGTGTCCCCAATTTTTAAAATTGGAAAACAATAGAAATTGCCAGATTTTAGGAAAAGCAAAGGAACATAGGGATAAATTAAAGATAGCAGAAAGAGGAAAGCAAAGGATGTTTGCAGTGGTCCTCATGAACCAGTAATCAATTCCATTCTTGGGGTCAAAATTTGAAAATAATATTTGGGTGAAAAAATATCCAAATCCTGATGAGACATACTTGATTGCTCCAAAATATCACATTGGAGATACATGGAGAGAAAAAATCATTGAACACCTGAGCAATTAAATGCGGTTCAGTTACATTACCATCCAAAGTCTTTAAGCATTGTATAGAGGTTGTTTTTTGCCAGTAAGTTCATTGATTAGTCTCCAAGTCTCATAAGTATTATTTCACTCAAAATCCTTCTGTCTTTCCAGGAAATAAATTATCTTCAGTTTCCTTACCAGCACTTTACATTTATTTCTAGCCTCTTTATAAGAAATTACCGTAGCTTGACTAGGAGTCTTTCTATAGGCCTTCCATAATCTATCATGAATTCTCATTTGATCAAGGAGTTCTGGAGTAACCCAGTCTTGTTTATTTCCTCTAATCCTATGCTTCTTCAAAGGTACAAATTTATCACAACCTGAATTAAATAGTGAGCAAAAGGCAGATTGGGCTTCCTCCACCTTCCTATCCTGCTCCACTATGGACAAGCCAATGGCGGCCACTGCATGCCTAAAACCATTAATATCCAGTTTGTCTATATTATGGGAAAATACAAAAACAGAGGGACAGATTTTTTTTTTTTTTTTTTGCTGACCAACAGCAATAGACAGGACTATGTTTGCTGATACCATCTGGCAGTACTCCCCTTTGCACAATTTTATTGGCATCAGAGACCATAATCCAGTCAAGCAATGAGGTGAAGCCCTGCAAAACATCAATAACCAGGTGGTGTTGTACCTAAACCTATACATACTGGAACAACAGTTCTGGGGTTGGACCCCTAAAATGTATCATATCACACTGTCCAGAGATGGTCCTGAGAGCCCACCAGCTCCTCTGCTCTCAGTCACTGCTTCTGAGTCACCCCTATCACCTGCCTGTAACAGTTCTATAAGCAGGGGTGTCACAAATATCTGTGCCCAGGTTTCCAAAGGTTACCCTGCTTTCTGCATGCATTGGCAATTTGACCTCCTGGCCCCTCCCCACATGATCCTTATAGTACTAATCCTAGGGGCTGTGACTCTTTGATGTTGTAAGGGCTCTGGCTGCAGTTGATAAACCAAGCACAACACTCCAGTGTTTCACTCATGAAGCATTTTGTACATTAAGATCTTAGGTTGGCTGCCTCCTCGTGGTCTTCTGGCCTCCCTTGTGCCATGTCATTGATAGGAAATCAACTGGATCAGATCCCCCACCTAAATTATAGTGAACTGCCCATGGGGACCCTGTGGAGCAGCCCACGGGGAACCCCGCTGTCATCAAGAAGGATGAGCTCTGGGTTAGGGTCACCTATATTTTTTTCAGATGAGGAGGAGGAGGAGATGATTTTATTTATTTATTGAATTGATTCACCAGGAAGGCACACTGAGCGATAAGATGCTTGTCTCCCGGTGTGACCTGGGAGAAGGGTTACAAAGGGAGGATAACACATAGATTATCACAAAAACAAATTAATCAAGTATACAGAGGAAAATGGAGCAATTGGTTGCTACATTGGTTGCGGTAACAGTCAGCTAAAAGTGTATACCAGAGGCATACATACATAGAGTACAGATTGCTATGGTAGATTAACACTTAGAGCTAAATCTAGGGAGGACAGAGAGAGAGAGACAAGAGTATGACAGTAAGTGCTATGGGTGGGTTTATAAGCCAGCTTCCAAGGTTTAAGCAGTGGCAATGGTCAGGCATTGGGAATTTGGAGGGGGGGTCAATCAGAGTTATTGAGTGTAGGCACAGTTTACCGTTAGGTAGTTGGACAGCACATTTGATAGGGAATGGGTGGAGGAAGAGTGGTGAACTTGAGGTGGGAGAGCATTCCAAAGTTTTGGGAATCAGTGCAAGAAGGCTGTCTGTCCAACAGAGGTCTTTCATCTGGGGATATTTAGTGGACGGGTGTCAAGAGACCAGAGTGCACGATGGGGGGTGGGAGCCAACAACAGCGTGGAGGAAAACTGGAGGGGAGGGCGCCAAGCCAGAAGTTTTAAACAAATTTGGAGCAGTGCAGTTGTCAGCAATTTTTGAGAGATGGGAAGGTGAGGGAGCGGTAGAAGTCACAGTGATGGGAAAGGGGGGCATCGAGAGCGAAACGGCAGAAGGCGTTGAAGGGGGTCTAGTTTAGATAAGGTGAATTTAGGTGCAGCGATGTAGACTATGTCATAGTAGTCTAAGAAGGGAAGGATCATCTTCTGCACTAGTTCCTGCCTAACCAGAAAAGGGAGGCAAGAGTGGTTCCTGTACAGGGCACCTAGTTTAGGGCGCCAGTTTTTTTCTGATTGCATTGATGTGGTCCGAGAAGGTAAGGTGACGGTTGAGACATACCCCTAGATAGTTGAAGGAAGCGATGTCCTCCAGAGTTGTCCCATCCTGAGGGTGGAAGGAGGGGGAGGGAGGGGAGCCGGGATAGCCACTGTCTCATACCGAAGGTCATGGTGACAGTTTTTTTGGCGTTGAGAGAGATAGAGCTAGTGTGAACTGAACCAGTTGAACTTTACTGAAATCAGACTGGAGACTGGATGCTACTTCTTACGGGGAGGAGCCAGAGGCAAACAGGAAGGTGTTGTCCACATACATGTGTATGGATGTGGTTGTGCAGATTTGAGGCAGGTTGTCGAGGAAAATGGAGAACAGGATAGAGCCAAGTACCACAACTTGGGGGATACCAGTAGTCACAGGGAGGGGGGGAGGAAGTGGCATCTGCAATTCTTACTGATTGTGTTCTTTCTGAGAGGTAGGCACTGAACCAGTTAGTGGCTGAGATAGTGAGGCCTGCATACGAGAGGCTTGTTAACAGCAATGGATGTGAGACAGTGTTGAATGCTTTAGCAAGGTCAACAAATATTGCAGAGGAACTCTGCCCACTATCCATACCGGAGAGGATGGTGTCAGTGAGTCTTAACAAGGAGGATGCAGTGGAGTGGCCCTTTCTGAACCCAGACTGAAATGGCATGAAGAAGTTAGAGTCAGAGAGAAAGGAGGTAAGCTGGGCTAGCACCAGGTGTTCTTGTAGTTTAGCAAAGACTGGGAAGAGAGAGATAGGGTGGTAGTTAGAAGTGGAGGAGGGGGAACCCCCTTTAGGAAGGGGAATAACAATGGTGTGTTTCCAGACCTGGGGGACAGCAGCAGTGGTAAAGGAGAGGTTTAGGAGATTGGCAAGAGGAGTTGCTATGGGTGGTGCAGAGAGGTGGAGGAGTTTGCTGTCCAGCCTATCGGGGGAATTACCTTTAGAAGGGATTAGAGCCAGTAGGGCCTAGAGGGCTTCAGTTTGTGTGATAGCTTGGAAGGAGAAGGGGCAAGGCCCTAGTGAGTTTGAGGCACCTGTGGTGGGGTCAGGTGGAGCAGTGGGGGGCAGGGAGGAGAGGAGAGGAGACTTGAGGCACGTGAGGTAAAATATGTTTTGAACTCAGCCGCCACCACCCTTGGGTCAGAGAGGAGTGAGTTGTTTACTTTTAGGAGCGGTGTGGGATTTGCAGTCAGATGGGAGAAGAGGGAGTGGATGACTTTCCAGAATTTGGATGGGCTTTTTAAGTTTGACTGGAGGGAGGAGTTGAAGTATTCCACTTTAGCGAGCCGAGTTGCTCTGGTGCATTTGTTACACAGCATGTGGTATGTGGTGAAATCTTGTGGGAGGCAAGAAGATTTATGCACTTGCCATGTTTTGTCATGGGCATGATGGCAGGCTATAAGTTCTTGGGCAATCCAAGGCAGGTGATTACCGTGTACCCTTGAGCGATGCAATGGGGCATGTGTATTCCAGACATTAAGCAAAGTATCTTGGAAGTGCATTAAGGCATCGTCTATGGAGCAGACTATAGAGGGTGGGGTCCAGTTAGCGAGGCCTAGGTCTTTGAGCATGGTGGCGAGGTTGAGGGATTTATAGGACTGTTGGATTAGAAACTTTGGGGCAGATGTAGGGCGGTCGATTTTTCTGACTAGGTATATAATGTGGTGGTCACTCAGGGAGTCAGGGAGCAGACCAGCTTGGATAACCCGGTGAGGGTGGGTGGTGAGTGCCCAGTCTATTAGTGAGTGGTTCCCTGATCTGGGGTTTAGGCGGGTGGGCTCATTGATGGATTGTGACAGGTTTAGTGCCAAAATGTCATTATGGGTTTTGCTGAGAGAATGAGGTAACCAGTTGTGGTTAAAATTCCCCAATATGTACAATTCCTCTGCTGATGTTAGGGAGGAGATTTGTGTGAGTAGGTCGGTGACAGATGATGCTGGAGTTCCCAGCCAGCAGTATACACCGGCGATGTCAATAGGGAGTGAGAAGGGTAGAGCCAGTTGAACCAGAATAAGTTCATGGGCTTTAGGTTCGGACTTGGCTATGACTACAGAGAAGTGTAGTTTGGCATTTATGTAAATGGACACACCGCCGCCTCTGGTAGCCCTGTCCTGGCGGGTCATGGTGTAACCTGGGATTGAGACTGAGGGCTTAGAGATATTTTTGTTTAACCAAGTCTCGGTCAGGATGATGATGTCAGGGGCATAGTGGGCCACAAGTACAAGTTCAAGTAGGGAGTCAAGTTTTAGGGCTAGGGTTCTTATGTTTAGGTACAAGATGTGCAGACCATGTGGGAGGGGGCTACCGCTGGGGTTTGTGGCAGTGGGTGAGTTTGGAGAGGGTCTAGGTGAATTTAGCAGGGTAGGGATAGAGTGGGGACCTGGGTTCAGATGTATGTCTCCAGCTGTGAGGAGCAAGAAGGCAATAGTAAGGAAGTGTCCTATAAGGTGTAGCCACCTATAAGTGGCTGAGAGCTGTCTTGTATGTGCACATGGGTAGCTGTGATAGGTTCAATGGGAGTTAAGAAGTTGGAGGATTATCCAAGTGTGTGAGGGAGGGAAAAGGAAGGAGCAGGGGCGCACATTTGAGTGGACCCACGATTGGCTGAGGGGAGTGGAGGTTGCAGCGCTTGGGGGTAATGGGACCTTATAAGATCAGGCAGGATAGGGGGTTGAAGTTTAGTGGATGTTTGTCGTAAGTTGGAGAGGAGTGGTGGGTGGCAGATGATTAGGATAGCAAGAAGAGGCAGGTAGCCTAGCAATAGGGACATGGCTAGTGGCACGCAGGGATCAGTACAATAGCAGTTCAAGTTGCACCAGTATTTAGTGAGCTAATTGGCTGGAGGAAGGAGAGGGAGAGAGAGGTCTTGGCTGAGCACTGAGGCTGGGAAACAGTGAACCAGAAAGTAACCGGTGACCTCTGGTGGTTAATTAACATAAGGTGCAGATGGGAAACTAGGGAGATAGGAAACTGTATCTCACAACAGGAGTGAGAGAGAGAGTCACTATAAAAGTAATACCAGCTAAGGGGTGGAGGGTATTGGGGTGGTGGGGGAGCAGTCGCCAAGCGATCATGGGAACAGCTACAGCTGCATTTGACTAGCATGCTGGAACAGCTGCCGGAGCTCTTGCATAACTGCTGTGATTCTGGGGTGGAGGATGGCAGTTCCTGCACAGCCCTTGTAACCTGGGACCCTCGGTGGATCCTGAAAGCTGAGGAGACAGAATGGGAGGTAAGAGGATTTTATATAGCCCAGAAGGAAATGGCTTCACTTATTAGCATACGAGGCAAGCTACTCACTACTACCAGTTCTGTTTAAACAGGATACAAATTCATGTTTAACTGAGCAGCATGTAAACACAAACAGAATTACAACTCATATGTCTAGGGCATGTAAGATGTACAACTAAGTCCAAAGACAAATCTAGTGGGCTACAGAGCTTGAGGATCTAACTCCCGAACTAACGTTTCTAGAAGCACTGAGTGAAGCTCCTACTGCATTCTGGCACAGGGCACAGTTTCATAAAGCAGCATTTGAACACTTTTTACATGCACAGGGCAGGCCAGAGATTCATAATGCAACACTTTAACATTTAATTAAATGACAGGACAGAGGTTCATTTAAGCAGCGTTTGAAAATTATTTAAATGCCCATATAGAAACCTCTGTGTCCTCTTAAGGCTCAAATCAACATTTTAACATTTATTAAATGCCAGGACAGAGGTTCTTAAAGCAACGTTTAAAATTATTTAAATTTATTTGTTTAGTTTTTGTTGACCAGGTAAGTGCACTAGACAAATCCTGCCTATTTTCAGGCACGACCCAGGGGAGGAGAATACAGATGAATGCCAACTGACCTTGAACCACATTAAGCTGTTAGTGGTATTTTTTTTAGCGAATAAGGGAAATTTGGCCAGAACACCAGGGAAATTCCCCTACCCTTTTGATAAGTGCTATGGGATCTTTAACATCCACCTGAACTACCACCAATCCAGGCAGATGGGACCTCAGTGTAACATCTCATCCAAAAGACGGCAACTCAGAAGTGCAGCACCCCTCTCATGCTTCACTACAGTGTCAGTACTGGGATATTAACCCAAGTGCTAGATGTGGGAACTGAACCCACAGCCCTCTGTTCTCCCAGCCTCAGAGGTGAGTGTGCTACCTACTGAGCCACTGACACTGCGAAGTGGGAATTCATATCCAGTTTAAACAGAACTGGTAGTAGTGTGCAGCTTGCCTCATATGCTAATAAGTGAAGCCATGTCCTTCTGGGCTGTATAAACTCCTCCTACCTCCCATTCTGTCTCCACAGCTTTGAGGATTCACCGAGGGTCCCAGGTCACAAGGGCTGTGCAGAAACTACCCTTCCCCACCCCTCCGAATCACAGTAGGTATGCAAGAGCTCCAATAGCTGTTCCCCAGCACGCTAGTCGAATGCAGCTGTAGCTGTCTCCTGCAGCTGCTTTTGCGACTGCTCCCCACTCACTCCCCAATACCCTCCCACCCCAGCTGGTATTACTTTTAGTGACCCTCTCTCACTCCTGTATGCCCACAGAAACCTCCGTGTCCTCTAAGGCCCCTAGGAAAGCGTTTAAAGCTATGCAGAATTCATAAAAAGTCCTTGTTAAAAAACTATCTCCATTGTTGTGACGACACAATTAGAATTTAAAATGGCACCATCAGCTAGAGCTGATCAATGACAGAGTGATGACCCAGCCAAGTGTAAAATTCGACTAGAAGACAGGTGCATGGGAAAAACACGCAAATGCGTTACTATCACAGGCTACTAGAATACCTCAAAAACAGCAAAAAATAAACATTACAGAGACTTCCAGTCCTCTAATGGCATGCTAGGCACACACCAGGTGCACACATGATCAAAAATGTCTTAAGTCTGTATATTTTGCATTTTTCCTATGCTTCTATAAATACCATATCGAAGTGGTTTCTGTTCAAAACTGCCGGAGGAAGCAAGGAACTACCCCAAGGAATCTGCTGACTCCATTGAGCAGACAGGTCAGTGGAAAATGGACTGCTGATAAAATTACTCCTGGAAAGGCTAAGTTGAGTGCCCTGCTGAGGATAACTGTGAGGATTGATCAGGGGGCTGAGCTTAGACACGGACACCTCTCCTGAGGTGAGTTCTCTTACCTGTTACAAAGCCCAGTCCCAGTTCTAGATTAGTGTGCAGCTATGGGACTTAGACATCTGTACTTCTACGTAGGAGTTAATGTGTAGACAAACACGGAAGTAATCAAGACTAGAATGGGAATTTCTGCTTTGTTTGGCTGCAGATAAGCATGAGCAAAAGCAATCAGTTGTTCTGCACAGGTGGCACTCTCAGAGTGAGAAAAAGTGTTTTTTTCTGCAGGACAGCTGGATCATGCATAATAGGCTGAGTGATATCTGCATTTTTTTTTAAATAAAAAATGGCACATTGATTCATGATTTCATTCCTCAACAAAAAGTGGCATCTGCATGTTAAATTGTTCAGTGCGGGTGCACATATCACTGTTAGGTAAATCATGAGTGAATCAGCCAAGAAGATTACTTGAGAGTTCCAGGAGCTAAATCCCCCCTTCCCCTTGTATAGCCATGTGGGATATATATGTAAAAGTACTCTTTTTCACAAACACGAGTATGCACAATAAAAAAATAAATAAAACAAGTACTGCTGTTTTTTTTACAAAACGTGCTCACCTTGGCACACCTCAGAGAGTCGTCAGTTGTCACTGTGGGACTTTAAAAAAAAAAAAAATCACCGTGTTGCATGTTGATTCTACTGATGTTTTTCTTTTTGATTTTGTCAGTGTTTGTGTTCACAAATAGAGTACTTTTACATAACTAGTCCCACCAAAAAAGCAAAGAAGACTTTTGCACAGTGGTGCAGGGGCGATGGTCTTTGGAGGCTGGCTAAAACTCAAAATAGTCACAAAAATCCGAAGTGTGGAGAGCATTCAGGGTTGACTGTGACCATACAGTTCAACTGAGTAATTTAATGCACAAATGCAAATCCACAATGAAGGCTATATTTAAAAAAAAAATTATTACTTCCACAACTTGCTGTCAGCAACCAGCACCCGGGTCGTGACTGAAAATGGTCCTCTGGATCAGTGTACTTACCCCGTAAACAAAGACATAAATAAATGCATGCCAATGAGTTGAAAGTAAATGTTTTTGAAATACAGCTTTCATTGTGGATTTGCATTTTTGCATTTAGTTACCCAATTGAACTGTATGGTCACAGACCAATAATTATATTATTCACCCAGCCTACCCCGAGTGCTCACCACTCCTGTGTTTTAAAAAACATTAAAAAAGGCTTGCATCCCAATACACTGCAATCACCTCAACATACAAACACACTAATACACTTGATCCCCCAGAACATCACAGCAATTATAAACAAGCATTTGTCAATGCCGAATGTTGTTTCATTGGCATTGGTAGTGCAGGAGCTACAGAGATGCATGATAGGAATGGCAGTGAAGTATTGAACTGACACCAACCCCACCCCCACCCTGCAGAGACTGACAGGCATTGGGGTGTGCCTTTGGGTCATCAGCTATAACGCTCATGCCATTTTACCTCACCCTACCCTGTAGACACTGACAAGTGTCATGGTGTGCATTTTGGGGTCTTTGGGCCTTACACTTACTTCATTCTATAAGGAAGTATACTGAGACGGGTGCAGTATAGGAGAATGGGGGTGAACTTTAGGGTCGAACACTCCAAGGCACACCTCGATGCCTGTCACTGGCTGCAGGGTGGGCGTGGGGGTGGAATGGCAAGAGCATTACAGCCAATGATCCCAAGTCTCACCCCTGACGCCTGTCAGTCTTTACAGGGTGGGGTGTCACAGTTGGAAACCCTAATGTTGTAGGCGTTTGTTGGTATTTTCACTCCAGATTTCCAACATAGGCTTTTTGTGACCCTACCTTATGAAGAGCGGTGCAATCAGTTTGTTAGCTGAAAAGTGGTTTTGCACAGTGGCTATGCCACTTGGCGACACAGGGATGACAACACATTTTGGACAGGATGTGAAAAATTACAACTGTATTGTTCATGAGGAGGTGTAAAAAAAAGTGGCAAAGTTGAAAATCTGGAATGAAAATATGAAAAATTGAAGTCATGAGCATGCATAGAAACTGCGCAACACACGTCCGTAATCCAATTATTTGGGGAATTTTTTTTAACCACATTTTCAACGTATGCATTTTAGGACCTCCCCTCATGAACAGTGTTGCTGTGATTATGTTAATCTGTCCCAAAAGTTGATTTCCCACAGCGACCATGCCATTGTGCGTCACAGGTGCAAGAACACATTTTAGGCAGGCTGTGACAAATGACAGCTGCACTGTTCATAAGGAGGTGTGAAAGAATGCCAGTGTTGAAAATCTGGCATGAAAATATTGCCAATTTGCGTAGTTACAAGGGTGCATGGAAACTGCACAATGCACGCTTGTAACACTGTCATTTTATGGACTTCCATTACCAAATTTTCAACATAGGCATTTTAGGACCTCTGTTTATGAACAGTGTTACGGTCATTTTGTCAAACTGTCCTAAAAACTGATTGCGCACAGTGACCGCACTATTCTGTGCCGGACATGCAAAACCACATTTTAGCCAGGATATGTAAAATGACAGCTGTACTATTCATAAGGAGGTGTGGAAAAATGCCATTTTTGAAAATCTGGAGTGAAAATATTGCAAATTCATGAAGTTATGAGCATATGTGGAAACTGCTCAACACACACTCGTAAAACAGCCATCTTTTGGATTTTTTCACCAAATTTGCAGCATAGGCTTTTTGAGAGCCCCCCTCATGAACAGTGGCACTGTTGTTTTGTTAAATGGTCCAGAAAGGTGATTCCACGCAGTGACCACAAAATCACGTTTCGGAACTGAATAATGCCATGACAGTGACTGCATTCACGAGGAGGGGTCCCAATAACCCCATGTTGAAAATTTGGTGCCAAAATTCCCCCAAATTCCCGAGATATGCACCAAAGTTGGAAACACCCAATTTATGCCATTATATAGCTTATCGGCATTTCTTCAGTTCATGGTCGGCTTTAAAGAGTGCAGACGTGCTCCTGGTCCACTGAAGATCATTGTGCCTTGCTCTGGAGGAAAGTATGGGGTAAGGGGGATTGTGGGGAGGCAGAGTGCACAGAGGGTGGGCGCGGGTTGGGGAGGGCCATCAGACTTGACAAGGGACTGTTTTCTGGTTTGCAGGTTGTAAAAAAAAAAAAACATTGTGGGACGGTTTTTATTTTACAGATTCATTTGGCATGCTGGGGTGGGCTTCCAGCATGCCAACTGAGTGGTTTTTTGGGGGGGTTCTGTAGCCGACAGGGAACTGAGCACCCCACTGGCACACAACAAATGGAGGGACATTATGCCGATGGGGAGTGGGCTCCCCCATCAGCAAATGAAGTGGGTTGGGGCATGTCGACAGGAGGACTGGGCACCCCTGAAGTAGACCTTCCATGCGGTGGCACTCAGTGCTGCCATGTTTATTGAAGGGCTTCACCAGGAAAGGCACATAGGGAGGGCGTGTTTTGGTGTCACTGCATGATGAGCTTGGCTCTCATTGCAGCAGACCTTTTGTTAGATGTGCTCACCGCATTATATATTCCTGGTGTGGTGCCTGCATGCTGGCTTATTTGAGAATGAGTGATGCACCTACTGATGTGTGCCTTGCATTTGCCCAACAGTGACCAGCTCAATTCTGCTACTAATGCAATATGTTGGCTCGCGTGCAAGCGCGATAAGCCAACATAAAAAGAAGCAAGAACATAATTAGTTTAAAAAATTGAAAGATCAATACCAGAATAAGGGCAAAAACAATCACTGTATTACATAAACAGATGCAGTCACATTATAAGCAGCAGAAATAATTTATTAATTATACGTAAATAGTCACAGTGGCTAATGTGTTAAAAAAGTAAATAAAAAATTAAACAACGCTGTCCAATTGCTAATCCTCCACCCACCATCCAGCCATAACAATTGCTAAACCCATTTTCAAACCCCACTACAAAGAGAATATGTTTCCAGGAAGAGCTTGTTCGAATCCCACCACTATAGGCAAAAGAACACATACAACTTGTAAAATCCATTTATACTAATATAAAACATTTTATTATTATGAGATGCCACCCAATTTTTCTGCAGCCTTCCATGCAGTGACCTACACATACAGTACTCTCACCTGTTTGGCCAGCTGCTGAATTACAGTTTATTATCATCTGCATATTGAAACATCTGATGCAGTATGCAGGCAATAGTAAGCTGACATTCGGCAGCCGGCTGTGGAGATGGGAGGAAGGTACTGTATGTGCCAGTGAGTAACAAACAGTAAAACAGTGGCACTGGAATGGTTGATAATTCTAGCTACTGATGAAGAAGGGCAATAATATAGATATTGTGGTGGGTAATGGGAGCGGTGGGGTAAACATGAATAAAGCAGCATGGGCTATGAGAGAGTTATTTGAGGGTTTACAGCTAGTGAAATGAGGCAAAATGGAAATAAAATTAAAAAAAAGCATGCATGTCAGTAAACATATTGTGAAGTGCCCGTGCTTTCACATCAGTACCATACATTCACATCTCCTGAAAACATTTAGTTTAGGAAAAAATAGAAATAAATAACAAATATTCTAATCAAGCTGCCACAACCCCGTTCACCTACCAACCCAAAACATTTGATGAACTCATATTCTGCTCTAACACCAGCAGGCATAAATTTACATGAATCACAGGTTCAAATCTCACAGCACCCAGCTTCTGAATAAATGCAATTACTGTAGCACCAGTCATACCTCTCAACTGTCCCTGATTTTCAGGGATGTCCCTACTTTTGCCTCAAAATCTTCCTCTGTCCCTTGTAAAATTTGCAATTTTGTGACAAGCCACTAGTAGACAACTGCATGAATATAACGCAGTTTTATTAATATACAACGATCATAAACGACTTATCACCATCCAGTCAGGGACCGGAGCATAGAACCCACTTATGATCGGTTGCACAGTAGAGGGACAGATTGTACCACTGGTTAAAATAAAGGATATTCATCAGTTTGAACTTTGCAGCTGGCATTTTCACACTAGGAAATCACGAACTATGCAAGCCATCAGAAGTTCATATAGAGAAGCAATGTTTCTGTTCCTAACTGCATCGGACAAAATGATCTGAATCTCTTACTCTCCTCAAGTGTTCAGTAAGAGCATATTGCAGGATTTATCTATTGTATTTTTTTTTACTTAATGATCAAAACAAAAACATGCCTGCCATAAATATGGGATCACAAGTTGTACAAAACTCAACAGTAACCTGCACCACATTTAGCAGACTTAAAGGAATGGCTGGGAACGGTTTTATTTTAAAACATATATTCTTTGTCATGTGAATACAAATGGCCGTTGCTAACTTCATGTAATAAAAAAAAAAGACATGCTTTATTTTCCCAGGAAAATCTAATGCTTTTTTCTCAAGGCACACTTTACTCATAGCTTCTCTATACTTTGTGTGTCTCAGCAAAAAATTGAAACCAATATTTAAAACATGACTTACAATTTTAGTGCAGTGCTCCTTTAGGATGAACAACTAGTACAGTTTTTTTTTGTTTGTAATAAACTGAGCCTCAGACTAGGCTCCATATTACAGTAAATACAGAGTAAAATCTGGGACCAGCAGGATCCCACTGAAAACAAGATAGCATATGAGCTGTATTATTCAGCTAAATGCAATGAAAAATGTGTCAAAACAGGACCCCATTGAAAAAGAAGTATTGCATCTCAGCTGGGTTATCCTGAGCAAATGTACTGCAAAACTACATAAAGCACACCACCCTACAGCAGACCCCACTGAAAAGGAGCTATTTCATGTAAAATTATCTGTCCTAGAAAAATACATTATAAAAGTTGGACCACACTAAAATCAAGATATTGCATCTCACCTCTACTATACTGGCAAAATGCAGTATAAAACTGACATCAGGACGTCATTGCAAATGACATATTACATCACACATCTGGCCTATCTTGGGTTAATATACAGGAAAATGTGTGCAAGCAGGACCCAGTACAACAGCAATGCAAGCCACAAACATTAGGCATTGACAAATGCTTGTTTTCATACCTTTTTGTGACCCTCAAATATGTCTTGTTTCATGAAGTTGCCTCAATTGAGCAGGACAAGAGTGTCATGATTTCATGATTGTTCTGTAACCCGGATGCCATGTCCCAGTAGGCTACTACCCCTACCTGCTGCCAACAATGCAGGTTGAGGAGGCTGACGAAAGGAGCTCAGTACCAACAGCAGAACTAGTTGCACAGTGCCTCAACCCGGATTATAAAAAGGGTCTGAGAAATGGAGCTTTCTGATTGGCTGCAAACATTCTAACAGCCTTATGTTAATCTTTTCTTAACATACATGCAGAGCTTAGCCATATGCTGAACAAGGTTTAACACTGTTTAAAAATATTTTTTTTATTATCATAGCAATAAGGCACTCTCAGGGATTATGTTAATGGTCAGTTAATCACCCTCTAGGGGCATGTGGCACTTGGCTAAACCTCGTGCCACAGTACACCCCTAGAAGGTGATTAACAGACCATTAACATGACCCTTGGGAGTGCCTTATTGCTTAAGTATACATTGAGTGAGTCTGGTGGCAAGCTAGTACAACCCTCTGGAATGCTGTACCTACCCCACTGCCCAACCAGTGGTCCCATGTATATATTATCATAAGACAGTTTCCCTTTGCATTCACTGGTACAATTATTGGTGAGTGCCAATATTACACTTATCAGCAGGGTCTTGCCTTCTGGAACACACCCTGTGCACCTGTAAAGAAGGGTGTCCAACAACAACAATGCATCTTTTAGCTTCCCACAATAGACTAGTTCTCGGTAATAATATGCTCATGGACAGTGTTAACATTCAAACAACAAATCTTATTTATTTGGGGATTAACAAAGGGGTAAGGGATGCAAAGTAAACTGATTAGAAGGCATCTCTTGGTTTGGTATGACATTCAAACAATACATTCAGTCCCCTGGAAAGTCCAGTTGAAGTCACTAGGTGCCCAGAACTAAGCAGTTGCAGGCCTGGCACATTGCAGCTGGTTGGCCAGCATTGGGGCCCTTAAACAAATG
This sequence comes from Neoceratodus forsteri, assembly GCA_016271365.2. Lineage (NCBI taxonomy): Eukaryota > Metazoa > Chordata > Ceratodontiformes > Ceratodontidae > Neoceratodus > Neoceratodus forsteri. The sequence continues at coordinate 322,574,680 of CM057450.1, read as the reverse complement.
AATTTGAATTTAACTCTTTAACCTCTTTTGGTAGAAGCAGAAAACTTTAAACCACACACAATTGTACAGTAACTCCCAGGCCCACGAAGGCCTGCACAAGAATCTAAACAGCGACTTGCAATTTAAGGAACAATTAGATGACAAAACAACTTTAACTCGAGTTACAGGGACATGCCCTGATGTTACTCACGGTACCATGACTTCTTGAACTGGCAATATGATCAGGTTGCTTTGTCCTGGAGAAGGATTTGATCCACTGACTCTCAGTTGCAAGCTTCAATCTTCTAACCTTCTGGAACAGGACCAGGATACAGGGACCAGGGCTGGCACAACTCACCCCCACATTTGAGCATACCCCCAAGGTGGCTGCAAACCAACGTGGAAACTTTGCAGTGATAGCTGACTCCCCGACCTGGTCTTTGAGCAGTGGCAACTCAGGTTCAAAACACAACAATAGTCTTAGGAGCCCTTTGGGATGTAAGCTCTGCATAAACAATTCAGTCTCTGACACTGTTTCAAATAGGCCACTCTGCTCACCCAGTTGATAGGTTGCAGTCTCCTGCAGTAAGCTGGCACAATTATCTTCTAGTCTCCTCCAAAGCAACTAGGTAGGAGACAAACTCTGGAACCACAGGCTGTAATTTTAGATAGCAGCCTCTGAGGCAAGATTGTTATTTTACCACAGTTCAGCTTGGCTATCTCCACACAGGCTGTGATGCAGTTCAGTCAGAAATCACAGTTTAAGGCAGAAACCACTCTCCTTTTCAGTTTGGGAGCTTGAAAAATTCAATCTGCCACTTTAGCAGTTCAAACAGCTCACTTTAGGCTGTTAGGTGGTGGAGAGGTAAGCAGAATTCTCCATTTTCTCCTCAGAGCCAAACACAGAGTCACCTTCCCTTCTGGAAGCCCTCTGGCAACTTCCAAGTTCAACTGTCCCTCCTTAACTGAAGAAAACAGTCCTGTAATCTGATTGGATCGGGCTGTCCATCACAATTCTGCAGTCCCGATTGGCTAAAATGGGTGCCAAGCACACAGTTCACTGTTTCTCCCAGCTGCCATAGCAGAAGGCCCCCACAGAGACCTTTTGAGTTCTGATTGGCTAGAAAGCAGGGTCAAAGTGACAAACATGGCTGCTGCAGGTCAGAAAGTAAACAGTCCAAACTTTAACGTTCATTTTAAATACAACAGTTTAGTTTTAGGAATAATTAGCATTGTTACAGTCAAAAATAAGGGTTTTTGAAGTTTCTAGTAACATAGTCATGCCAGCAACTAATATCAACAGTAATGTAAAATGTCATCTGTGCAGGAAAACAAATTTCAATTGTTTACAGTATATAGAAATTTTTTTAATAAAATTACATACACATAGGAACCTATGTATATTGCCCACTTCCGCTGCAGGATCCTTTATTTTTATAGATGGACAGTGAGATCTATGCCATCATTTAGACCTGGATCTTTTAGTGCCTCCAACATATAGCTCCAAAAGGATTATTTTTCTGATAATATGGCACCATCATTATCGCCCCTACAGTAGGTCCAGTGAATGTATGATCTATTCTACAAAATGTAAAATGGTGAAACTGTCCATCCCTAACTTGTAAAAGGGGCATACTCAAAGCACTATTGGCATCCCCCAACCTAACTGAACTAAGGTGTTCACGTGTCCTTGTTTTAAGTGGTCGGCTCATTTTTCCCCAAATAGAAAGAGCCACATAAGCAGGTGGCCAAATAAATCACATTTACTATATCATAGTTGATAAAGTGTTGAATTTGAAAAGGGCCATTCTTATTGAGTGTGGAAAATGTTTTAGTTTTAACCAGTACCTTGCACTGGGTACACCTCCCACATTAAACTGCCTTTTGGAAGGTCTGGGAGCCACCCCAATACACTGGACTTGGACACAAGCAAGTAACTGTAGACAAGAGAATCCCTCAAGTTTTTACACTGTTAATATACAATTTTGGGTTGCTCATTAGTCACTTTACATTACTGTTGATATTTTTGTTTTATTTTCAGTTTAATGTTTTTGGTCCCCCCCCCCAAATGGAGCTCAGCCCATGCCTGCATGCCATCACCCCATGCCCAGGCTTACTCCTTGGGTGGGGCCACCAGGTGGATGCCCCTCCCCATGGTCACTGGTATCTTGCCCTGGCTTACTTCCGAGGGTGTGGCCATGGGAGCGGGACACCCTGGCAGACACTGGTGGCAGCAGGGATGGTGGCAGAGCAGGGTGTCATGCTCAGGGGACTGGAATTGTTTTTGTTGTTGTTGACTATGGAAATCCCCCTAGGAGGCAGGGTGTGCAATGACACCAGCGTCTGTCCTGCCTACCACGTTAGCTTGCACTGGACATTGTTGGGCCTCCGGCCTCCGCCAGAGGCTTCTGAGATGCCAAGCACTCCCCTCCTAGATCAGGAGAGTCAGCTCTCAGATGCTCAATCCTGCCCCACCCAGCTGACCCTCCAACTCCCGGGTCCATTCCTGAACCTGGGATGTCAGTGTTGCATGTGAACGCCTTGCTGCTCTGCCGACATTACTGTTGATATTAATTGCTGGCATGACTGTACATTTTTTTGTACATAATTATGGCCAGAATACCGATGTGGGGTTTATTTACTTTTAGATACATGGAGATTTACAATTTATCAGATTTTAGTAGGATCTAATGGATTATTAAAGGTATGATTGGGTTTTTGGATAAAAAAAAACTATACCTTCATGTTATTAGGTAATATTGATTATATTGTACCTCCTAGTGGCCATCTTAGGTCTAAACATCAACTTGCTCATTTACCAGTATCAAAATTGACAGAATTAATATCTACATCATTGTTATTGTGAATAGGGAGTTCTAAATGCATGAACGGGACAGAATGTACAAAAATATCATTGTTATGTGTATATATTTGAATACTGGCCCCAGTGCGGTCATGAAAGCCATTCAGTTCTCCTAAATTTAGGACAGTACTTATATATTTCACTGTTTGGTGTTTGTTCTTGATATTTTTTTCACACATATTTTTTTTCACATAATTATAGTATTTTATTTTTAGGGTTAGATTCAGTGCAAAGTAATGCACCTGGGAAACAAAAATCCAGGGGAAGAGTACACAAGTGGGGGTGAGATAATAACAACAACTGAAATGGAAAAGGACCTGGGGGTAGTCATATCAGATAACCTTAAAGTGGGCAAGCAATGTGAGAAGGCAGTAAGAATGGCTGGGGAAATACTGGGATGTATAGGGAGAGGCATCACCAGTAGAAAACAGGAAGTTGTTATCCCTCTGTACAGACAGTTGGTGAGACCCCATCTGGAGTTCTGTATCCAGTTCTGGAGACCCCATCTCCACAAGGACATAGACAGGATGGAGGCTGTCCAGAGGAGGGCGACTAAAATGATGCAGGATCTGCACCAGAAGACACATAGGGTTACCACCTTTTAAGAAGCCCAAAGTGGGACATTTCTTACTGAAACATGATTTTTCGCAGGACAGTACATAACCTTGACCAATACAACAGTCTTGTTTTCCCTATATAATCAGAATTAAGGCTAAGTATTGTAGTTTCTTAGTTGCTTCTATTGTTTCTTATCATTTTAAGGTATTGTAGTTAAGTTATTGTAGTTTTCTAGAACATTTAGTGGAAAGTTAGAAAATATTTTTTCTACTATAAAATCAGGACATTTGGTATTTTTCATGTTTTTTTGCAGGACACAGCTGCCCAAATCAGGACTATCCTGTGAAAATCAGGACAGGTGGTAACCCTAAAGACACATGAAGAAAGATTAAAGAAGCTTAATATGTATACACTAGAGGAGGGGGGGGGGACATGATAGAAACTTTCAAGTACATCAAGGGAATCAACAGAGTCCAAGACGGTAGCATCTTTCAGAAAAAGAGATGTGTAAGTACAAGGGGGGCACAATTTGAAGATGCGGGGGACAGCTCAGAGGAAATGTGAGGAAGTATTTTCTCATGGTGAGGGTTGTGGATACATGGAACAGCCTTCCTGAGGAGGTCATAGAGTCAAAAACAGTGGGGGAATTCAAGAATGCATGGGACAGACATAAGACAATTCTAGTGGGAGGGTAGGAGGAAGTAAGCTGTTGATTAACTAGGATCTGCAGCCTATCCATTAGATAGGGAAATGGGCAGACTAGGTGGGTCAAGCAGTCCTTATCTGCTGTCAAACTCTATGTTTCTATGTCTATGTAGTACTGACTGTTGCCTGTTCCTGTAGGACACCTAGCCATGGGGCGGCTTTTTTGAGTTGAGCATCTTACTAGGTATGAACAAATCCAGAACAAATGGTGTCATACCTTTTATTGGACCAACAAGGATGTTACAAAAAGAACAAAGAGCTTTAGCTTTCAGACCAACAAGTCCTTCAGAAGCTTAATGAGAGTTATTTACAGTAGAAAATCCCATATTATTAACACTTAGAACATGCAAAAAAAATACAGGAATCATTTTCATTGGTTTAAAACAGGCCTTAAGAAATAATTAAAGTGACATTGGAGAGCTTGAATATCTAAAGAGTGATTTCAGCTAAACTAAAATTAAACTGGGAGGCGGTATAGCGCAGTGGTCTAAGGCTCTGAGCTGCAAATCTGGTGACATCCAGCAGAACAGACCTGGGTTTGAATCCCACAGCTTCCACTTGCATACTGTGTGACCCTGAGCAAGTCACTTAACCTCCTTGTGCTCCCAGGTCACTCCTGTAAAAAAGCTTTCAGCTTAGTGTGCTATACCTGGTTAAACAACTAAATAAAAAAAAAGGTCAAAGGTTGTTTAAAAATAACAGCAGGCAGAGAGGTACTATGTATCAGTCTAATAGATAAAAAACAAACAAAAAGAATCTTAAGATTATGTGCTCAGTAAATTACATGTCAAGTGAAGAAAACCTCCCTAAGACACACATTTCACAAGTGAGGCCACAGTACATCACTCTGCTCAAAACAGAACTATTCATAATGTGATGACCCTTGAGAAACAACTGCAAGCTAAAATGTAACATATAACCATGTAAAAAATAATAAAAAATGATAAGCCCCCAAACTACAGCATTAGAAATTATATTTACATGGAAATGATGTATACCCAAGGTGAGTAAGTGTATCACACTAACGAAAGTACAACCAGCCGGAGATATAGTCCCAACATACTCTTGACAAACTATTATGTTAAGACCTTGTTGTAACAAGATTTTATACAAGATAATATCAATTGTCAGTGTAAGTGCCAGATAAAAAGAGTGCTAGTCAGGGACCCCAAGAAACAGACTATGCAGCCTGGTATGTACAGATTTCAAGAAAATGTGAGTGTATAATCAGAATGACGCATATCTAGAATCAGTCTAAGAAATCCAAAGCAAAATTCTTAGGAATTACCCCCCCCCCCCGGGGGAAAGTAACTACTTAAAATGAACTATATGTACATGAATCCTAATACACCATCTTAATAAGTACCCCCAACAGACCTGCCCCTATGGAGATGGTCTGGTACCATCCTTTGCAGGGTTTGACCCCTGATGGTCTTATGGCAGTGCTGGATCTATCGGGGAGTTTGAGTGTTAGCATGGATTTAGAGGATCTTTCGCTAGCCTATAATAAGGTGGTAGAGGCTGCTCTGGATTCCATAACTCCTGTCTGGGTTTGCCCTCTCTCCCTTCACCCTCGGTCCCCTTGGTTGGATGGGGAGTTGAGGAGAGTGGGAAGAAGGTTGGAACATTGCTGGTGGAAATCAGGCATGCGCGATGACAAGTGTAACAGCCCCTCTTTTCTCACTCACCTGGGCTGCCCTGGAGCACTCAAGGTCCTCAACGTACTTCCCCAAGGAGGCCGGGCCTGAGTCCTGGCTGGATCACCAGAGGTGACTTGGTGCCTCCACCTGGAGCAATGGTATGGCCTCCTGTGGGCAAGACAGGTTACCACCCCCAGGAACAATAATATATCCCTGTAGTGACTGACCCCTCTGGCACAGTTAGATCAACACTCCCATCCTGCAGCAATGATAACAAAGCACAAACACAAACACTTACAGTATGTAAGATGGTAAGCAATAATCCCTCTTTATTTAAAATGATCTAAGACAGAAGAGGTGAGGACTACTCCTTCAAGCCTCCACATAATCAGGCACACAACCCAGTATGAGCTCTACTCTCCCCTGGGTGCACCCAGAACTATCCCAGATGGTGGGTACCTCACCATTCTCAGTTGCAGACCTGCAGTCTCTCCTTGGGGCCCTTGCCGAGCAACAGAGGTTCAGGGAAAATCATTCTGTCATTGGGGGTGGGGCTCTTCCCCAACCCTCCTAGCTTATGCAAACAAAGAATTCCCAGAGCTGCAGCTCGGGGCACTCACTGCTTCCTCAGGAGGAGGATGGTTTCCCTAATTCAAGGATATGCAAGAAGAGTGGAGGAGACACTGTTCTTCACCTGCCTGGCCTTTCCAGCTTCGCCCAAGGGCCTTTGTATATGGTACTCAGCAGGCAGGCCTGTTCGTCCTTCTATCACTCTGATTTCTACTGCAGCAGTGGATTCACACTGAAGACACAGAGTAGATCAGCTTCCCCTCAGCCAGACCTGGGCTAGTGGCCACTCGGCTTGCAGGGCTCTCCCCTGGCTGGAATTCAAGGGCCCCTGCATGGAGCAGTCCCCAAAGCCAGAGGCTAACTTTAACTGTCCCTTCTAGTCCAGTCCCTTAGCCCCCAGACCCCTTTGGGAAAACCTCTTGCTCTCACTCTCCCACCAGCTTTCCCTCTCTCCTTCTGCCATGGGGGAGGGGTACTCAGAGAGTCTCCCTCCCATCAGGCAGTCTTCCTCCTCTTTTGCTTTTTGGAGAGGAGAGGGGTAGAACTGCCTTTTCTCTTTGTTCCAGCAGGTAAGCCCATTTTGGGGGGCTTATACAAGCATAGATTGATGTCCCATTATAAGGACTATCAATCTGTGGTCTCCCGTAAGAAGGCAGACTTCCTGTCCAGGGAGATCGCAACTGCGCAAAATTGACCAGGTGAGATCTTCCAGACTGAGGACAGGCTGTGTAATCCAGCTTGTCTGCAGAATCGGGGAGCCTTTTCACAGGAGAAGTGTGATCAGTTTACTCAATTTTTCATGGATACGGTTGGCATCATCAGGTCCAAGATCCGCATAGCTCATTCAAATGGGCAGATCGGTGCGAGATTACAAGCACTCAGTCTGTCTGGTCAGAATCTGGCCAGGTGGCGATTGGGAATATCATGAAGATGATCCAGGGTTTGCGGCCGACTTACTGTAGTTTGGACCCTGGTCCAACACACCTCCTGGTGGTGTGGGTAGATAAAATCAGACCGGTCCTGGCTGAGATAGTCAGGTGTTTGTTAGAGACCGGGGTGTTTCCAGACACCCTGAAGGAGGTGGTGGTGTACCCTCTCTTGTAAAAGCCCTGTCTTGACCCTGACTCTCTAGCAAACTACAGACCTGTCACTAACCTGCCCTTTGTGGGCAAGGTTATTGAGAAGATAGTCGCGTCACAACTAGAGGAGCATCTGATCACTCATGAGATCTATGATCCTCTTCATTCCAGTTTCAGGAAGAGGCATAGTGCTGAGACCATGTTGGTTTGGGTACTTAATGATCTCCTGATGGCAAGGCATTGGAGGAGCTGTTCCATCTTGATCCTCCTTGATTTCTCTGCAGCATTTGACACCATAGATCATGGGGTGTTGCTAGAGTGCTTGTGGCTGCTCTGTGGGCTGGTTGGTACAGTCCTCAGATGGTTCCATTCTTTCCTCATGGGCAGGTCACAGAGAGTGGAGTCAGTGTGTTTTCCTCAGCTCCTCTCCCCCTGCCTTGTAGGGTGTCACAGGGCTCTGTGCTTTCCCCCATGTTGTGTGTGGTGTACATGCTGCCATTGGGAGACATTATTAGGTGGTACGGGTTGAGTTTTCACTGTTACACAGATGATACTCAACTGTACATGTCCTTTGTGCCCCGAACAAGATGATGCTGTTTCAGTCTTTAACAACTGCCACTCCGAGATTCAGGACTGGATGAGTGCCAACTGGCTGAGGCTGAATCTGGATAAGACTGAGATGTTGGTTGTGGATCCAGGTCATCAAGGACAAGGGTCATTGGCTGGGCAGTCATCCGGACTTTGGCTAGGAGTCAACCAGCTAGTGTCCTCGGATCGAGTGCGGAATCTGAGCATTATGCTTGATATTGAGTGGACACTTAATTTTCAAGTGTCGGCCGTTGTGAAGACCTCTTTTTACCATCTGAGGAATGTCACCCAGATAAAGCACCTGGTCCCACTGGATGATCGTCTGACATTGGTCCATACCTTTGTGACCTTGTGCCTTGATTATTGTAATGCCCTATACCTAGGGCTACGGGGATTGGACCTTCGCTGCCTAAAGCTGGTGCAGAATGCGACTGCCAGGTTGTTGACTGGTTTATCAAGATCTTGCTATATGACACCTGTGCTCTGTGATCTGCATTGGCTCCCGGTGCAGTAGAGGATCACCTTCAAGGTTGGGTTACTGACCTATAAAGCTCTACATGGACAGGGACTGCAGTACTTGCAAGATCTCCTTCATCCCTACTACCCCCTTCGCCCTCTCCGCTCCACCGACGAGTGATTGCTAGAGATTCCCAGGATCCGTTTGATGACTTCTGGAGCCAGATCATTTTCTTCTGCAGCTCCGACCCTGTGGAATTCTCTACCTTGTCATATTAGAGTGTGCCTGTCCATTGAGGCCTTTAAATCTGCCTTGAAAACTTAATTATTTCAGTCAGCATTTTCTACTAAATTGCTGCTGTTTATTACTTATTTATTTTTTATTTTCAAGTATGTGTTGATTGATAAGTGTGTTATGAAAGTTGTACAATGCTATGATCTACTGGAATGGTGCTTTATGAATAAAGAATTGCTTGCTTACCTCCTTGAACCATCCCCTAAGTGGACAGTGCCTAGTTTGGTGACATGAGATAGCACAGGCATTCCAGTCCTATTATCAATCACTTTACACCCCAGAAACCATACCACAACAGGCATCAATTGATGCCTTTTTACAACACCTGCAACTACCTCAGCTCCCTCCAGAACCGGGAGACAGCCTTCCTCCCCCTATTACGTGAATGAACTGGATTTAATTATCTAAACTGCTAAAACAGTAAAAGCACCCAGGCCAGACTATGGTGCAAACTGCTATAAACTCACAAAATAACGTCTCTAAGCCCCATTAGGAACCATCATCCACTATGGTCATATACTGTGTCTCTGTTCTCCTGAAGCCTGATAAAAACTCCCCCCGTTGCCAATTGTATAGGCCTATTTCAGGCTTAATGCTGACTATAAATTTTTCATGTACATCTTAGCAAAATGAGAGGATAAAATTCTCCATACCCTTATACACAGAGATCAAACTGGCTTTGTGCACACACGCACCATTATGGATAATATCCACTGTACACTGCATGTTGTATGCCAGATGTGGCAATCCCAGGCCCTGTCAGTGAAGTTAAGATGTCTCTCTTAAGTGCCAAGAAGCATTTGACTGGTCTCCTGGCAGCTTCTCTACTCTGTGCTGGGATGCATACATGCAACACGATGGATAATATTCATTGTACACTGCATGTTGTACTCCAGATGTGTCAATCCTAGGCCTCATCAGTTGAGTTTAGATGTCCTGCTTAAGTTTACATGCCGAGAAGGCATTTGACTGGTCTCCTGCCAGTTTCTGTAGTCTGGGCTGGGATGTCTAGGATTCCTGATCCTATTTATTCAATGTCTACAAAAAATATACTCTACCCAAAGGCCTGTGTCAAAACTAATGGACACCACTCAGTGGACTTCTCCTTTACAGAGGAACACGGCAGAGTTGACCCATGTCACCCCTTCTCTTTGCCTTATTTACAGAGCCACTAGTGCATAACAGTGGAAGGTGTACTACTTTACATGGCAAACCCTGAGGAGGTGCTTCCGAGGATAATGGAAATAATAAATAACTTTTGGGAGGTGCTTGGTTATAGCCTGAATACCTCTAAATCTGAAACTGAAACACTGTGTTTTCATTATAACCCCTCTGCATTCCTATGTACTACTTTGCCATTTAAATGGGACTTACAAAAGCTAAAATATTTTTGAATGCATGTGGCTCACAGATACACCTCAGCCTTCAATAATAATTTTATTCAATTCACCCAGGCCAAGATTGGGGATTCTCAAAAGTGGTGGACCCTACCATTACCTTTGTGGAGAAGAATCGTGGTTATCCAAATGGTCATGCTACCAAGAGCTCTTTATCTTTTTCAAAATATTCCCTTGGCCCTGCCCAGCAACTGCTGATGCACATGGCACAAAGTAGTCTTGAGACCTCAAATTAAATTAGCGGATCTTTTCTTACCCAAAGCTCAGGGAGGCCTGCCCCCCAATCTTCAACAATATTACTGGACTACAGACATGTGATTTATTCTCCACCATCACTTAGGAGATTATCACGCCATCTGGCTCGACATGAAGAGAGCCCTCTTCCCTTTCTCCCAGTTTGTGCAGTGTATGTATTATCGACTGATGCCCCTGGACCAAGAACAGGGCCTGGGCCCTTTGCTGGGGGATGAGGTAAAGGTATGGCATTCCATACTGAAAACGTTGTGACTAACCTCATTCTTAGCACTGCTACTCCCAATCGCACAACTTAAGGGCTTCACACCCTGCCTTGTAGACCACAGATTCCAAAACTGGGAAAGATGCAATCTCCAATACATATACCAATTTTTTGGGGACCACACATCCAACCATTTTGGGTCACACACACAGAGTATCACTTGCAGGGGTCAGAGTTTTAATGATATTTGCAGATACGTCATTTTATTTCTATACTCTCTCTTCATGTCTGATCTTCAGACCAATATCCCCCCTATAGCTGGATATTGCATAACATTTTTTAGAGTGAGGGACAGCCCCCACATCATTTCCCAAATACATCTGGTGATACAGGTCTCGCCGGGAGATAATCTGACTATTGCAATGAAATGTTCAGAGAAGCTTGGTACTCCCCTGGATAGAGACACATGGATGAGGGCCTGTGAAAGTCACAAGCTCCCAACTATGAAGGGTGTAGATGTGGAAACAGCTTACCAATTTTTTTCAACCCCCGTGTTTATGTCACATTACCTTCCCTCCAGTGGGTGGGGATGCTGGAGACAATGTAGCAACCCTAGGGCCACGCATCTGCATGTGATGTGGCCACGCCCTCTATTACAGCCTTTACTTCATTCACTGGAGGCAGAACTGCAAGAGCTGTTTGGAAGGCATATTCATCTCAACCCTCCTCTATATACTGTATATTACTACAGTATCCCTGAGGTGTGTGAGACACTAGCACCCACTACCTGTTGGGAATATTACTTATTGTAGCCAAAAATGCTATTACGAAGCACAGGCTGACAGCCACAATACCAGTTGTAGAGTACTGGTGGCTGATGGTCCACGCTCCCTTAATGAATGTTTAGAAATACATAACACTCATTAGACTCACTGACTAGTTCACACCATGAGCAAAGATCCTTCACTGACTCCCTGAGCCTTGGTTTGCTCAGCATACTGGTGGTCCTCCGATTGTGAACATACATTAGACAATTAATCAGAGTGACTGCAGCAACAATGAAATGACTCCAACTGGTGGCCTTGCAGTACTCCCTGCCTGCTTTCCCCATTAGGCTGGGGATGGCCTGTACTTACCTCCGCACACACAAAGGTGCAAGTAATCATTCAGCAAATGATGGTAGGCGCTGCAGGGACAGGAACAAAGGCTGAGCTAATGAACAAGAATATGTACCACCGCCCCTGCATTGTACCTTGGGGGACTGGTGGTTTATATATTTTACTATTTATTGATTGATTTAAAATGTTGTTAACTGAGTGAAGAAAAGCAGGTTTAGTAAAAATATATAGTTATGTGATTCATCCCATTGTTGTGCCAGGTGTACCATATCCTGTTAGCCAATACAGTACGAATGTATAATTTTTAATAAGGTGATTGCTGTAAGTAGATAACATAAGAAAATGTAATAAAAATTCTACTTACAAAAAAAATGGTATGAGGAGAGAAACGACTCTTAAAAAACTAGAACCACAAGAACTGAGCCTCAAGACTGTGAAGAGGCCTTACTTTGACTGGAAACTAAAGGAAGGAGATGCAAAATAAGATTAGGTGGACCATTGTCAGCTGCAGGGAAACCATCTCTCAGAGGTGCTGCAAATACAGCTGAAGGATCCGATATGAGCTAAGGGCTCCACCCTCTGGCAACAGTTATTAAATATTATACTGTGAGGTGCCACTGACCATGGGTCCGCATGTCTAAAACTTCCCCCAGATCACTGATCCTTATTACCCAGTACATCTGCTGGGGGGCACTGCAGGAGACAAATGGTCTACAGAGAAGGACCCCCACCTCAAGATGAGGGACTCACCCTCAAGATACAGATCTCAAGGGAAACAAGTTACTGTACATGTCTACCCACAGGGCAATGTACAAATGGAAAATAAACAGGTTCCCAACCCCTACATCACCAATTTGGAGCCAACAGTTCACTAAAAAACAAACAGAACAGCCTACCTTTACTGTAGAAATACATTTATAACAGATTCTAGCAAGAGCCAATACAGCTGCAAAATAATTGGTACTGTGGGCAGTGAGAAATGTGCAAATGAGCAATTTTCACACTAACCACTGAGCAACCTAACTGCACTTTCTAATTGTTGTGATTTATATACACACACACACTGACTAATACTGTGTATATATATATATATATATATATATACACACATATATGCATATATATTCCAGAGTAACATAACAGTGCACTGTCTACACACATTTTTATAGATTAAAAAAAAGTCATAGAGGGACCGTTTTCTTCTTTTCAGGCTCCGAGGAACATTGGAGGGTGGGGGGTTGCCACTAGGCACCTCATTTAAATCAGCATTGCCATGCTTAAGACTGAAACGGATCTAGATAGCGGGAGAATGTAGACTAGCATTTTTTACACTAACCACTGATCCACCTAACTGCACTTTTTAATTGTTGTGATACACACATATGGACTAATACATATACACATATATGCATATATATTCCAGTATACTAACTGGTCAGCAATTTCTCTCAATGGGCTGACCAGGTTGATATTTCCCGTAACAACTGGCTGATTGTTACGACATGCACGCACCCTGTCACTAAAACCTGTGCGGCTCCTTTATTGGCTTAACTTTCATGTGTGGGCAGGCTAAACAATATCACAAACAAGGCGACTCAGTCTCTCGATATCCAAGAAGCTGCTGAGAAGCTGTCGTGATGGATCCCACAAAAATATGGAACTAGCATTTACCTTTCTTCTTTCATATTTTTAAAATAAATTCATACACAATTCTATCAGGTTTATCCTGCCGTTAGTGCGTTTTGGAACAGAGCTGCAGCAGCGGTCCCATGAAGCTCTGAAGATAACGATATCCACCTGAGGCAAACTGTAAGTTTTAAAAAAACAAACAAACAACCAGCTTAAAAAAAACAATTTGAGCATGATGGCAGGAGACAAATGGAGTTGGAGACTGTGTGTGTGTGTGTGTGTGTATGTGTTGTCAGTGTGTAATACATGCTCTAAGAAACCTGGCAGGAAAAAAATTGCTGCCCAGTGTATTATACAAAATAAAAGACGGGGTATGAGAATTTAATGCACACCCTCGTTGTGGGATGGTTTGATAAACCCCTCAGACTTCACCCTTGGGGTTTATGTAGCACCCAACAATTCGGGTGTGCATTAAATTCTTATATCACACACTTCCCCATCCTTTATTCTCTATATAACATAGCAGTGCACTGTCTACACAGATTGTTACAGATTAAAAAAGATATTGAGGGACGATTTTCTTCTTTTGAGGCTCTAAGGGACATCAGAGGGTGGGAGACTGTCACAAGACACCTCATTCAAATCAGCAATGACATGCATATGGTTGAAACTGATCTAGATAGCAGGGGAATGTAGACTAGCAATTTTTTGCACTAACCACTGAGCCACCTAACTGCACTTTCTAATTGTTGTGATACATACAAACTGACTAATACATATACACATATATGCATATATATTCCAGTATAGCATATCAGTGCACTTTCTACAGACACAGAGCATACACACACACACACACACACACACACACACACACTCTGCCTTATATGGCATTTATTTACTTATACATCTAACCCTAAATTTTACTGTATTTACCATAAGCACTGTGTTTTGCACTAACTCATTGTACTAATCTATGGCATGACTAGGTAACTAAGGTAGAGGATCAGGGAGGTGCGGTGGATGTAGCCTTTCTGGATTTCATAAAGGTCTTTAACACTGTCCCACACAGAATGCTGATTAACAAACTATGCAGCCTAGGAGTGGATTCTAAAATAGTTATGTGGGTGGAGAACTGACTGAATGGCAGAAGTCAGAGAGTTTAGGTAAATAGGGAGTACTCTAGAGACAGAGGGAGAGGTGATGAGCAGGGTGCCATGGGGGTTGGCATTGGGGCTGGTCCTCTTCAATGTCTTTATTGGGGACATTGCAGAGGGACTGGAGGGGAAGGTATGCCTCTTTGCAGATGATACAAAGGTATGCCATAGTGTGGATGAGCCAGGGAGTATGTAAAGAATGAGGGAAGACCTTAAAAAATTGAAGAATGGCAGTTAGGATTCAGGATCATGCACAAAGGGCAAAAGAACTCGGGGGCAAAGTACAAACTAGTTGGGGAGCTTCTGACAGTAACGAAGCAGGAAAGAGACCTGGGAGTTATCATCTCAGATGACCTAAGAAATACTAGGCAGTGCAATAAGGCATCTGGAAAGGCTAGCCAGATGCTTGGATGCATAGGGAGGGGTATCAGGAGTATAAAGAGGGCGATCATCTTGCCTCTGTATAAGACGGATATGAAACCGCACCTGGAATATTGCTTCCTGTTCTGGAGGCCCCATCTGGATAAGAATATAGACAGGGTGGAGGCAGTGCAGTGGAGGGCAATCAAAATGGTACAGGTCCTGTGGGATAAGACCTATGAGGAAAGACTAGCCAAGCCAATATTTAAAATATTTATTCCATTTGAGTAAAGCATTTAACCCATTTTGAATACTGAATTTTTATAGGATATTCCAGTTGAGATTTGATATTTCATTTATAGTGTGGTCATGCTTTTACCCATTTTTACATTTGATGCATGTCTGCACACCAAACATTTTGTCAGGACAGACTGGGATTCAGGGGTGTAGCACTGCCAAGCCCATTGCAGTTCACAATAGCAAGGGCTTGACAGTCTAAACCAATCACCACACACTAAGGTACTGATGCAACTCTCTGCTTCATGGTCATAAACTTCATGTATTTCAAAGGACAGAAGCTGCTCCAATCAGACATATCTTTGGTCCTTTGATTTACATGAAGCTGGTCGGCAAACAGCTGAGCGGCTTTTCATGTCATCAGGAGCCTGTCAGCCTATAAAAAAGATAATCGTCCATTACTGTCCATTGCAGCCACAGCCATAACTGTTCCTCCCCACCCCAATCCATGTTATTATAATGGCAAGGGGATGCCCAATACCCTATGCCAGCTACTACCCCCACTCTGCCTATTTTAGTTATGCAGCACCAGGGAGCCCACCCCCCGGTGCTGCCAAATATAACAGTGACACTGGGAGATGCCCAGTTCCCCAGTGTCCATCCCCCATTATTTCATTATTTTTGTTATTATTTTAAACTGTAACAAAGAAAAACATCCATCGATATCTGTTGCAGCCCCCGTCATCCCTGTAATTTCCCTCAGTCCAACCCACATTATTAGTAGGGCAAGGCGTGCCCAATGCCCCATGCCAGCTGCCACTCCCCAGCCTGCCCCTTTTAGTAATGCAGCACCTGGGAGCCCGCCCCCAGTGCTGCCAAAACTAACAATGACACTGGTGGGTGCCCAATCCCACAGTGTCACTACCTGTAACAGAGAAAACCATCCCTCATCATTTTTAAAAAAAAGAAAACTGTCCATCAAAGTCTGTTGCACCATTATTCACCCCCCCACCCAACCATCCCACTCAGCACCCCACCCACAACCCTCCCCAGCCCTTAATTACCTACTGGAGGTCCAACACTGTAATCCTTTCTCGACCGCAGACACGACTTCAGTTCCCAGTCCGGCGTTGAAGAGTGAAGAAATCAGGTATGCGGTTCAATATATTTCAGTGGAGTTTTGAACTTAGTAGCATAACTTGGTCATTTTTCTATATTTTTGCCCCAGATTTTCAAAATACCTTTTTTGGGACACCACCTCATGAACAATGCAAGTGATGTTAGTTAAATCTGTCCCAAAAGGTGATTTCATGGTTGCTGTGTGAAATCATCTTTGGGCAGAAGCTGAACATTTTCTCCACCATTGTTTATGAGGTGGCATCGCAAGAAGGCTATGTTGAAAATTTGGTGTAAAAAAAAAAAAAAAAGCTATGAGCCTACACTGAAGTGTGCAAACAGAGGCTCGTAACTTTGGTAATTTTCAATATTTTGACCCCAAATTTTCAAAATAGCAATGTAATCACAGCACCTCATGAATGTGACAAATGTCATTTTTCAAATCCTGGCCAAAATGTGTTTTTCCATCCTTAAAGGTGACTTCACTGTGACTGTGGGAAATCACCTTTCAGGCAGGAGTTGAAAATTTTCTTTGCATTGTGTCCTGGCCCAGATAGCTTTACAGCCACCTGGTATAGAAAATTCCAGGGATTACTCTTACCTACCCTACAAGTGTTCAGAGAGGTGGCAAATGGTGACTCCCCCCCCCATCTTGGTCCCATGCAGTAATCGCAGCCATTCCAAAGCTGAGTAAAGACCTTACAGATCCCTCCTCTTAGCCTATTTTCATTTTAAACAGAGGCTACAAGTTATACATGGCCATTTGGGCATCCAGACTAGAACATGTTATACCAACTTTCATTCACCCAGATCAATCAGGGTTTATTAGGGCTAGAAATACCACCGATAATATTCGTAAAACATTACTCCTGCTCGAACACATTAAAACACATACAAGTCAGGTGGTATTGTTTAATTTAGATGCTGAAAAAGCATTCAGTCTGGTCTATTGGGATATCTTGTGGGACGTATTGTCATCTTTGGTTTTCCCGAACCGTTTCTAAATTGGCTTAAAAAGATATATGCTACCCCAAAGGCCTAAATTAGAATAGACAGAGTTATTACTTCCCAAATCTCTCTACAATGAGGTACTCATCAGGGCTGCCCACTCTTGCCCATATTATTTGATCTTTACATTGAACCCCTAGCCTCAGCACTTCGAAGGAAGGTGGGCATCAAGGGTCTTCCCCGCGACAGACACGATATAAAGTGTCGTTATTTGCTGATGACATCTTGCTCACTGTCTTTTCCCTAAAACAATCAATTCCTAAAACTTGGGAAATCCTAAATAACTTAGAAGCTGTGGCAGGCTTTAAACTTAATGTTACTAAAACTCAAGTTATGTCCCTTGGTTTTAAGCCCCCTTCTTACTTGAAGGAGTTCCTCCCCCTTCTATGGAGTTGGATTAAAATAAAATACTTGGGAATAATTCTACCACAGGATATTTCCAGTTTAGATTTACTAAATTTTGAACCCTCAACACAAATGATAGAACAAGATTTAACTAGATGAAGCACATCATAGTATCATAGTATATTATAAGCTCAGGAGGCATTACCTTTATATGAGCTCGCCACCCAGGGTGGAATTCTTTTTATAAATATTCAAATTTTATATTACCCATATGTTGGTCTAACTGATATTTAAATGTCTCCATAGTGTTACTCTCAACAATTGAACGTGGAAGTGTGTTCCATTTGTTGACTATTCATTGTGTATACCACTGGCATCTCTTTTTTGTTCTACAATGATCACCTCTTAATTTAAGATTATAAGACCTGGTTTGAGTATTGTTAAAATTTGTTTCTAAGCCAAGTGTTTTGATGAGGACAGGGTCTCTAATGGCTTTGTATGTTAAGCAAAGACCTCCTCGAAGTTGTCGATAATTCATGGAGTATAAGTCCAGTTGTTGCAACCTTTCCCTATAGGTCTTATTTACCATGCCTGTAATTCTTTTTGTCACTTTTCTTTGAACTACCTCAATTAATCTCTTTCCTTTGTTTGTGTTAGGAGCACAAAAAGGTGCATAGTAATCCAAGTGTGCTCTAACTAAACTCGTGTACAGTGGTATAATGACTCTTGGCTGTCTACTCTTTATATGTTTCAGAATACATCCCAGGATTCGTTGACATTCCTTAACTTTTATTATTGTGTTATCAAAATTTATTTTATTATCTACAGTTACTCCCAAGTCTCTTTCATTATCAGTTTCTTGTAGTACCACTTGGTTTAGTAGATAATTATATTTTAAGTTATTGTGTCCCAGATGCATTACTTTGCATTTTTGAACATTAAATGTAATTTTGTTCTTTTCTGCCCATAATTCCAGTGATATCATCTCTTTTTGGAAATTTGCAGCTGCCTCAAGGGAGTTAACTATATGGCCTGTCTTGCAGTCATTTGCATACTTTGACATCCAGACATTATTTGATGACTGCACTGATGAAATCAAGATGTTAAACAATACATGGCCCAACACTGAGCCCTGAGGCACCCCATCCATAACTTCAGCCCATGCAGATGAATACCCCTTTATTGAGGTGCATTGTCAGTGGTTATTTAGCCATGATTCTATCCAGGCTATTAGATATTTGGGAAATTCCAGCTTAATCATATGCTGTATTAGAATATTATGGGAAGCTCTGTCAAATGTCTTTGCAAAATCCAAAAAGTCTATATCCATGGGTGGGCCCGCATCTAATGATAAACTAACATTTTCAAAGAAATGTAATTGATTAGTCAAACATGACCTTCCTCGAGTAAAACCATGCCGTGTAGCATCTTGTAGGTTATCAAGATTTATATGTTCTTCCAATCTATGTAAGATTAGCCTTTCTAAAGTTTTCCCTATAACAGATGTCAGACTTATTGGTCTGTAATTTGATACTTCTGTTTCATTTCCTGATTTGTCTATAGGGATGACCATAGCATCTTTCCATGATAAGACACTTTCTCCTTTATCTAAAGATAAGTTAAATAATTTACACAATGGGCCTGAGATATGTGTAGCAATTTCCTTAAGAAACTTGGGATGAATTCCATCAGGACCAGCTGAGGAATTGGTATTTAGATTCTGTAGTGCCCCCAAAGTTTCTTCAATAGTGATTGGAGTAGCTTTTGAGTTATTGCAGGTAGTTACAGTACCATTAAAGTTTTCCTTTGGGGTAAAAATGGTAAGAAAATATTCATTACGTTCTGTAGCCATTTGCATTTCATTGTTAGTAAGCTCTGCCTTACTTTGAATGGGTCCTAATGTGGTTTTGGTACCTCTGTGTGAACCTATATAATTATAAAACTTTTTTTATTGTCCACCATATCAATGGCTAATCTGTTTTCTATTTCTAGCTTTGCTTTCCTAATATGTTGTTTTACTATATTTGAAAGCTTTTTATAGATATTCCAGTTGGTTAATGATGGCTTTTTGTATATTTTCTATAGCTCTTATGTTTTTTATCAATAGAACTCTTAGTTTTTTTTATTCCACCAAACTGGAGTTCTATGCCCATTAATGTATTTTTTCCGCTTTGGGGCCCAAGTATCAAGGCAGTGATTTGTTTTAGACAAACTAAGATTCCAAACCTGGTGGATATTAAGACCTATACATTCAGTCTCCCAATCCCATGAGCTCAAATATTTTTTTATTTCATGGTAGTTAGCTCTGGAATAATCCCTGACTAAGGTGTTCCCTTTTGTACCTATTGTTCTGGTCTGAATTTGAAATAAAATCATATTGTGATTACTATGGCCCAGTGGTTCAAGAATTCTAAGTTCTGAAACTTTTTTCCCCATGTTGGTAAGTATAATATCTAAAATGTTATTATTTCTGGTTCCTGTTTTAATTATTTGATCCAGGTTCTGCTTAACTGTGATTTCCAAATAAAAACTTTCAATAATTCCACTACATTGGAATGTCTCCCAGTTTATTTTAGGGAAGTTAAAATCTCCCATTAGTATATAATTATTACTAGGATCAAATGTATCTATTGAGTTTAGGAAGTCAATATTCTGTTCAGTGTTAAGGTTAGGGGCTCTATAGGCCAAGCCTACTCATAGTTTTATAGCGAGTAATTTAATCTCCACCCAAATTATTTCATTATCATTGTTAGAAATATGTTTTGGGGTAATAGAGTGTGATGTATAATCTTCCGATGTATAGAGTGCTACCCCCCCCCATTTTATCCTTCCTATTCTTCATAATTTTATTGAAACCCAGTATATCTATGTTCCAGCTTTCCTCCTGAAACCAAGTTTCATTGACCCCACAGATTGTAATTTTTTCTTTTGTATAATATATCTTAATTTAGCCATTTTGTTTGTTAGACTATGAGCATTAAGTAGTAATATATTTATTGTGTTTTTTTTTTATTTGGATTGTCTGTAGTGATAGGAGAAACTATGTTAGACATTATTTTTATTGGTATAAGTTGAATTCTGATTGTCACTGTGACTTTTACTTAAACATATCCCTTCCCCCTGTATTAGTTTAAATGTTTATCAATGAAATTAGTGCAATGTTTATCCAGGAGTTCATTCCCTCTTTTACTTAAGTGCAAGCCATCTTTACAATACAGGTCATCCAGAAGGTAGAACTCTTCCCAGTGAGTTAGGCACTGGATCCCTTTCCTCATTGTCTATTTCCTTAACCAATCATTAAAGCTCCTTACTTTCTGGTATAGTCTTGGTGAGGCTTTAGGTATAGGAAACATTTCTGATATAGCAATTTCACAACCAAAGTAAGTCAATTTGTTAGAAAGCGCCACCAAGTCCTGTTTGATTTCCTCAGCTGAGTCCCTGAACATGTTATTGGTCCCTGCATGAATAAGTACAAGTGAATTGCTACCTAAGTGTTTTACAGTAGTTTTGCTTATATATGTTAAGTCCACTATTCTAGCCCCTCTAAATGATGATAATGTCCTATGAGCTTTATTAGGGTTACACACTACCCTATCCAGATGTATAATCATAGAGTCCCACATAACCAATAGATTTCTAGGAGGTTGCTGATTATAGTTACAAACTTTTATGTTTTTGTCATTTCCTATTATTACATTTTCTGTGTTGTTTAGTGTGGACAGTAGACAATTACCACTGTCAGTATCTGGAACTGTAGATTTGATAGGAGTGTCAAATGATATGAATGCTTGAGATGAACTAGAGTCGATGTCATTATCTATTACTGTTAAGCTAGTAAATCTATTTCTAAGAGGGATACAAAAATGAGTTGCATGCCTTCCCTTTTTTGGAGGTTTGGCATATTGGACATTGTACCATGAATCATCTGTTTCATGCTTTCAAAAAATTGAGGCCATTAGAATGACTATTCACCCACAGCTATTATATCATTTCCAGAACATCCCAGTCTGCCCCCCAATACTATTTTTCTTCATGGAATAAATTATTCTCCAACTTTATTTGGAGTGTGCAATGTCCTAGGATCTGCTATTCAATTTTGCATCTTCTTATAGCTTTGGGAGGAGTCAGTCTTCCAAATGTGGAATGGTATATGAGAGCAGCTTTTCTTAAAATTGCTATTCTATGATGGCTGTCACTGAACTATCCTGCTTCATGGAAAGTTATAAAAGTCACACTGAATGATCTATATTATTTGGTGCCTATTCTGTTTTCCACCCCAAGTAACTCCATCTCAATCTGTAATTTCACTAAAATTACTGGAGGAATAACACAAATTTGGAATCAGTTAAAATATCATCCAAAATTCTCAAATGTATTTTTCTATTTGCAACTCATCTCAGCTGATGAATACTTGCAACCAGCTCAAATGGATTTAGCATTCAGGAGCTGGCATCAATATGGCTTACATTTTATCTTCCAGTTTCTAACAACGACAGGTGTCACCTGATTCAAGACCGTACAAAGAGGGTTTGCATTGCCACACAGGGATCATTTTCATTTCCTGCAACTTCGAGCATATATTTCTAGCTGGATCCCAGACAGAACCAAGATTCCTTCCGCAAAGCCATCCCTGCTTCAGCTTCTAATTAACACTATTCAAAGGGCATTTCAGGAGGCATATAATTGGCCAGCTGTACCAGATTCTACAGGAAGCATCAGAAAATGGGCTAGGAGTATAGCCTAGAGGTTAGAGTAATGAGCTGTATATGAGCTTGGTACATCCAGCAGACTAGACCTGGGTTTGATTCTCACAACTTCCACTTGCATACTGTGTGACTCTGAGCAAGTCAATTAACCACCCCGTGTTCCCAGGTCACCCCTGAAAACAGGCACTTGTGTCTAGTGGGCCTTACCCAGTTACCAAAGACTAAAAAAAAAAAGACTCAATACTAACAATTTTAGATAAATGGAATGCTGAATTAGGACTAGAACAATCGGAGGAAGATTGGCAGAAGTATGCTCCCTCCACTATCAAAATTACAGACTCTTTTATATGGAGAGAATACGCTTGGAAGTGCTGCTTCAGAAATTTTAGATCACCTGCCATTTTAACTAAATATATGCCAGCTGAATTTGGCAAGTGTTGGCAGGGTTGTAAATGTCAGAAAGTTGATCTAGGTTGTATCCTGTGGCTATGTCCTTTATTAATCATTTCTGGTGTGCATTGCAAAATGAGATTTAGGATAGCGTGGGAGTTCCTGTTGAATTAACTGCAGAATTAGTACTAGTCAGCTATGCCAAAATGGAGAAAAACTCTCCTATCAATCTATTTGATAGCAGCAAAGAAAGCCATTACCTGAAAATGGATATCAACACAC
Organism: Neoceratodus forsteri; assembly: GCA_016271365.2. Lineage (NCBI taxonomy): Eukaryota > Metazoa > Chordata > Ceratodontiformes > Ceratodontidae > Neoceratodus > Neoceratodus forsteri. The sequence continues at coordinate 322,551,745 of CM057450.1, read as the reverse complement.
ATTTCAACAATTGCAAAATGGAAAATGATAGTAATGCATATCTATCAATTAGAAAAATTGACGGTGTCTATACATGATACATCTGAATGCTTTATACTAAAATGGCAAAAATGGATATGGTATATGGCACAAAGTGACCCAGCTTTTCTCCCTTAAAGACTACAATGACTCTCCAGAGAGGGTGCTGCTCCCATAAGGGGAGGGAGGGAAGGGAAGGTGCAAAATATAAGCATAATAATGTAATCTGTACAAGATGGAAAGTTGTAGATATTTATGTGGCTGCAAAGATATCTTACAGCTTCAATGAATCATTGATGTACAATTCATTATAATACATGATTGCTACTCCTGAAGATTGCTACCTGACAACCATGCTGTCATCAAGGCACAGGTCAGGAAGCATAGGGAAAAACCAGGAGCAGTTGTAGAATTCACAAAAAGTGTTTTTTAGTACTAGCAGTAACATAAAAAATAATTGTTCAGAATAACTATTTACAAAGGCAGAATGAACAGAGAAGATCCATCTGAGTTTTCCTTCAATGTCTGTGTCTCTCTTGCAAGCAATTGCAGCTCTGTTTTTATAAGTCTTTGCAACCCCCTTCCTTGACAAGCATTCTTTTTTTTTTTTCTAGAATGCTCTTGTATGGTTCAGGCAGGTGCAGCAAGAACACAATGCCCCAGGACTGAGGCCCCTTCTCCACAGCTTCTGAAAAAGGGCTTAAAAACTGCTCTCAGGTTAACCCCTTGAGTTCCCAATAGCTTTTAGTAATCATTTCAAACTATAATTATATATACATTTCAATAGTAACACTATATAATTTCTAAACAAAGGGATCCCAGTATCAGTTACATTTCCACATAATGATTTGCATAAATTTTTATACCAGCAGACATGCAAGGGAGGAAAAGACAGAAACAGCAAGGGAAGACTGAGAGACAGTGAGAGGCAAATATTGCGAGACTGTTGGGGTGATCAAATCTTAGGTCTTACAGGAAATTTTGGCTGCACAACCAGACAGACAAGAGACAGGAAAGTAATGAACAGAACATATCCCTGCATTCAAAATCTCCATAACAACTGGGACAGGGTCCTATTCAACCCCATCTCATACACCTCCCCTTCTTAAGAAGGAACTTGTTTTATCAAACGGGTTTCCAAAACTTTCTATTAATTCTCTACTAACATTAGCTTCTAACTTTCAAGAATTAAACACATGTGCAGTATACTCTTTTCTACAACAGTACAGCAAACAGTAAAGTTTAAACTCATACATTTGTTTTTCAGCCTTCAGAACCCTCAGTTGCTGATCCATAGCTTGACAAAAAAATCAGCATTGCTAGTCTCTTTAAATTTGTGTATCACCTTGAATTTAAATGACTGTAGTGCCAGGTACTACCTTGTGATTCTGGAATTGTTTTCTTTCATTTGGTTAGCCAGCAGAGAGGATTGTGATCTGTTACAAGTACAAAGTCAGTTCCTAGCAAATAAAACTTAAGGGATTCCATGGCCCACTTCACTGGTAGACTATTCCTTTTCAATAGTGGAGTACCTTTTTTCTCTGTCATGCAACTTACTACTTATGTACAGAGTAGGATGTTCTGTCCCATCTGTACTTTGACTCAGGAATGCACCTAGGCCTACCTCTGATGCATCTGTTTGTAACAAAAATTATTTCTCAAAATCTCAGCTTCTTAAAACCGGGGCTGAACATAATCCAGCCTTAAAGGCTTGAAAAGCTTCATCACACTCTGGGGTCCATTTCATACTATTTGGGTACCATTTTTTCATGAGTTCAGTGAGGGGAGTAGCTAACTCAAAAAAGTTGGGAACAAATCTCAGATAATAACCAGCCAGCCCTAAAAATTACCTGACATGTTTCTTTGTTTTAGGGACGGGGCTGTTAGCTACAGCTTCTATTTTAGAAATGTGTGGCTTAACTTCTCCATTTCCCAACACATAGCCCAAATATCTGGTTTCCTGCATGCCCAGTGTACATTTGATAGGATTAATAATCAGACCTGCCTTTTTGATACCTTGGATAACTGCTTGAAGGTGTTCCAGGTAGCTTTTCCAGCCTGGACTGTACACCACGACATCATCCAGGTATGCAGCACAATAACCAGTGTGAGGTGATAAAACTGAATCCAAGTACTGCTGGAATGTAGCTGGCACACCATGTAAACCAAATGGCATGGTGATGAATTGATAGAATCCAACAGGAGTAGCAAATGCAGTTTTGTCTCTGTATTCTTTAGCTGAATGGATTTGCCAGTAACCCTTGGTGAGACTGAGGGTACTGATATACTTTTTACTCCCCAGGCTGTCGCCCAGATCATCTTTTCTGGGCATAGGATAACTGTCAAATTCTGACACTTGATTAAGTTTCCTAAAATCAAGGCAGATTCTAACACCCCCTTCTTTTTTCTTTACAGTTATCACTGGAGATGACCAAGCACTCCTCAACTCCTCTATGATACCCAATTTTTTCATTGTTTATATTTCCTTAACCACATCAGCTCTTAACTGCTCTGGTAACCTATATGTATTTTACCTAATAGGGTGAGCATTCCTTGTCACTATTACGTGCTCGATCCCTTTTGCTCGGCCTGGTACTGTGGTAAAAGCACTGTTAAGCGTCTTTAGCAAGTTACAAATTTATGTGGTTTGTTGGAGGTTAAGGAAACATTTACCTTTATAGCATCATCAGTTACAGTTTGTTCCAGTCTATCATAAGCTACATCGATATCTTCTTTATCAGTTTCTGATAAAACTAGCAAAGCAGCTTTCAGCATTTTTTCAACCCATTTCTTGAGGAGGTTAGCATGGTGCATCTTGGTAGTATTTTTTCTGTCTGGAGTCTCAATCTCATAGTTAATGGTGCCAGTACATCTAAGCACTCTATAAGGCCCTTGCCACTTCATTAACAGTTTATTTTCTGTTGTGGATAACAGTAGCAAAACCTTTTCACCTGGCTCAAAACTTTTTCTTTTACTCCATGGTCATAATGTACCTTCTGCTGGTTTTGGGCCTCTTCCTGATTACTATGGGCAATTTCAACATATTTTGCCAGCTTCTTTCTTAGAACACACACGTAAGATGTTATAAATTGTGTTTGAGTGGGGTCCTCTTCCCATGTTTCTTTTATCAGGTCCAGTGGTCCTCTTGGCTGCCTACCATACAGCATTTCAAATGGTGAAAACCCTGTTGATGCCCGTGGCACTTCTTTGTAAGCAAAAAGTAGGTAAGGCAAGTATTGGTCCCAGTCTTTCCCTTCTCCTCTTACAAACCTTTTTAATATGCATTTTAGGGTTTGGTTAAAACGCTCAACAAGACTGTGTCTGAGGGTGATAGGGGGAGGTTCTTATAGAAGTGACACCTAGTAAGTACCTCAGAGGAGTAAATAAGGTAAGCCGAGATAGGATCTTTTGACTGAAGGAGGGTGGAATCACCAGAGGACATAGTTGGAAGATTGAGGATGGTAGAATTGGGGGGAAAGGAGGAGGTACTTCACTGAGAAAGTGGTGGAACCGTGGAATGCGCTGCCTGGGGAGCTGGTACAGGCAGCTACAGTGGAGGGATTCAAGAGAGGGTAGGACAGGTATAGGCAAGGGGTGAAGCAGAGGCTGGTTTGCCGGGGGGAGGCAGGACTGGGGGATGGAGTAACAGTGGAAGGAGACAGATAGAGAGCTACAGTACCCAATCAGGGTGCTGAAGTACAAGCAGACTTGATAGACCAATAGGTCTACTCTGCCAGCGTCTAGTATGTTAGTCTGTATAGCTCCTTAATAATGCAGCACCAAAATTACTACCTTGATCAGTAATAATTTCTTTAGGTATACCCACTCTGCTGAAAATTTTGCATGCTCTGCTGCCACTTTTGAAGCTGTGACACTACGCATTGGAACTGCTTCTGGCTATCGAGTAGCACAGTCACATTCTACCAGGATAAATCTATTACCCTTTTGACTTTTATCTAAAGAACCAACCACATCCATTGCAATTCTCTCAAAAGACACATCTATCAAGGGTAGATGCCTTTTCTAGTGACTGGGGCTACTTTCTGACACTCAACATAGGAATTACAATAGGTAGCAAAATCTTCATGCATTAAAGGCCAGTATAGTCTATACAGTGATCTGGCAAGGGTGCAATCCCCCCCCCCCCAGTGACCAGCCATAGGACTATCATGTGTTATCTGTAACAACACTGTTCTATACTTCTGTGGTATAACCAATTGTTCTGTATGTTCCTGTGTCTGAGGATGAACCCAAACTCTGTCCATTAACCCATTACATTTTTTAAACATTGGTCCACCCTGTTTTGGTTTCACCCCCAGCTGCTAAAAATAACCCTAGAGAGAAACATTGTTAGCTTGCTCTGAAACAAAATCACAATCAGTTATCAGTTTAACTTTAGCATTTTCATGATTTAGCCCTTTATGTCCATCAACCTTTTGTTGCCACTGTTGTTTCAGACGCCTTCTTTCTTTCTTTCTTGGACTTCTGGATCTTGGAGCTGTTCTCAAACAAGTCCGAATCAAAGTCATTGAAAGGAAACGTGTCCCCATTGTTTGAGATTTTCTTTGCCTGAGCTCTTGTTACCACTGCTGCTGAAACTGCAGGGTTCAGTTCCTCTGAGATTAACTCAGTAAATCCTGGACAGTCATTTCCAATAATCATGGGTGCAGGTAACTTAGGTACTACCCCCACGTTCATTTGGTGCGACACACCCTTAATGGTCAGAGTCACTTTGGTGGTGGCATAGTATCGAGTGTCCCTGTGGATGCAGAGGACACCAGTACCTGGTCCTTTTGCACAGTGTTTTCCCAGCACTCCAACATGCACTAGGGTCTGTCTGCTTCCTGAATCAATGAGTCTCTTTACAGTTGTATCCCCCACCTTCACATCTGTTGAGTACTTGCCCCAATTTGCTAAGGACAAATCTGCACCAGTGTCACTCTTCTTACAGCAATTTCTTGCAATATGACCTGTCTTATTACAATTATAGCAAATAACATCTTTTGGCACAGATTTGTTACCCCCTCCAGAGTTCTAGTCAGGCTTGGAGTTTAAATGGGAAAAGAAGTGTCTTACTAGTGCTTGGCTGTTACCTCACTGCTGTGGCATCTGTCGGGGCATTTGGTAGTCTTCAGCCAAAGAAACAGCCTTTTCCCCACTTTCTGGTAGGTGTTCCTTTACCCAAAGCAGCACATCTGTAGGCAGGATGTTGCTGAATTGCTTCATTGCAAATGTGTCAATGATCTGTAGGACTGTTTTGCTCTCTGGTTGGAGCCATTTTATCAGGAGTTCTCTGAGTCTGGTGAAGGCTTCTCGAGGATTGTCAACTGAGTTGTACCTCAGAGATTGAAATCTCTGCCTGTAGGTCTCTCTGGAGAGGTCACCTTTTCAGGATTTTGCTTTTCACCAGGTCATAATTTTCTGACTTTGCAGTGTCCATATTGCTGTAGGCAAGTTGGGCTTTCCCTGTCAGGTGAGGCACCAGTGTGATTGCCCATTGCTGCTGCCGCAACTCTTTCAAAAGTTGTCAGATATGCTTCGATATCATCTGAGGGACACAACTTTGTAAGTTGCTTGTGTTTTGTTGCTCATCTGGATGTGTGCCAGATCCTCTGCCTTTGGTAGCTTGCAAGGCGTCCAGCCATCGCTCCTCCTGTCACTGCAGTTCTTCCCTCATCTGCTGCTCTGTTGCTGCATCTCTTCTTTTCTCTGCTGTTCGTGTTGTTGCATTTCTTCTTTTCTCTGTGCTTCTAAACATTGAAGTTCTTTTTCTCTCTGCTTCTCCATCTCTTTTTGTTGTATAGCCCACCATTTGAAAAAGGCAGTCAGGCTTTCAGGTTCTGTCACTGCTTGTTCTTTTTCCATAACTGGTGTTGGCTGTACAGTCTCATCTTGGACTTCTGTCACTGCTAGTTTGGCTGCCATTTTCCTGGTAACCACTCCTGGGCTTGCTTCTGCAGAATCCATACCTTTCTCTATGCTTTCCTGGTACTAGGTCCGGTACCCATGCACAAAACTGGCTTACAGTATGTACAGCATAAACCCCACTTCTAACAACATCTGTCATTGAGGCACAGGTCAGAAAGCATAGGAAAAAACAGGAGCAGTTGTAGAATTTGCAAAAAGTGTTTATTAGTGCTAGCAGTAACATAAAAAAAATTGTTCAGAATAGTAATTTACAAAGGCAGACTAAACAGAGACGATCCAAATTTTCCTTCAGTCTGTTTGTCTCTCTGTCTGTGTCCCTCATGCAAGCAATTGCAGCTCTGTTTTTATAAGTCCTTGCAACCCCCTTCCTTAACAATTATCCTGTTTTTTTCCTAAAATATTCTTGTATGTTTCAGGCAGGTGTAGCAAGGACACAATTTCCAAGAACTGAGGACCCCTTCTGCACAGCTTCTGAAAAAGGGCATATAAACTGCTCTTAGGTAAACCCCTTGAGTTCCCAAATTGCTTCTTGCAATCATCTCAAACTATAATTATATACTTTTCAACAGTAACTTTATATAAATTCTTAACAAAGGGATCCCAATATCAGTTACATTTCACATAATGATGTGCATATATTTTTTATACCAGCAGATATGCAAGGGAGGAAAATACAGAAACAGCAAGGGAAGACTGAGAGACAGTGAGAGGCAAAAAACTGCGAGACTGTCGGGGTGATCAAATCCTAGGTCTCACAAGAAAATGTGGTTGTGCAACCAGACAGAGAAGATACAGGAAAGGAAAGGAAAGGAAAGGAAAGGAAAGGAAAGGAAAGGAAAGGAAAGGAAAGGAAAGGAAAGGAAAGGAAAGAACAGATCCCTGCATTCAAAATCTCTATAACAACTGGGACAGGGTCCTATTCAACCCTGTCACATATGCTACAGCTAGAAAGATGGTAATTCACTATCATTCACATTGCTTTGTAAAACAACTGTTTGTGTGTGTCTTAATAAAACCTACAATAAAAAATTATATTTAAAAAAAAATGAACATTTCCTCTGCACTTGTTCATGATTTGGAGTCATAAGAAGGCTATGTTGAAAATTTGGGGCAAATATGTTAAAAACAATAAAGCTATGAGGCTATGTTGGAAGTTATGAACACCGGTTCATAACTTTGGTAATTTTCAATATTTTGACCCCAAGCCAGCATACCAATTCTTGCACATCACCTCATAAACATGGCGTGTAATTTTTAAAATCCTGCATGAGATGTGCTTTAACACCTGTGGTGAGAAATGACATTTGGGCCATTATACTATAAATAGTACATGTCATGTCTATACGGCGGATCCTAAAACAAGTCTTTTCAAAAGTTGGGGTCAAAACATTAAAAACCAAAAAAATCTTTAAATAGTCTTAAATGTTTAGCATTGACAAATGCTTGTTTCTAATGTATTTGCACAACACAGATCTGCTGAGAGGCAGTTTCAATGTGGTCTTCCTTTTAGACATTTTTACAATGTGCTTTCCTATAATATGCCTGCTGATTGCTATATGTGTAGCCTGCATAGCTCACAGGAGATGTGACATCTTATTTTCAGTGGGGTTCTACATCTACACATTATTATGCTGCATTGCATAAAATCAGAATACACTGAAAACAATATTACATCTGGGCTAGGCTATCCTGGGTAAATACATTGTGAAAATGGGTAAAATCATGACCCCACAGAAAACAAGATATTGCCTCTAATCTTGGATATCCTAAGTAAATACAGTGCACAAATGAGTAAAATAAAGATCCCTATGAGAATGAGATATAGCATCTCTCTTGTGCTATCCAGGATACAAAATATAGGAGAGGAAATATTTAAAGGAAATCTATAATTATTTCTATAGTATCATTTTATGAATCATGTAGTTGAGACTTTGTGGAAGTGGGGAAGAGGCTAAGTTGATGAATATGTTATTTTAATCATTAAACAGCTGAATGTAAATATGTAATAACTGCATTTACCATGGTAGCAAATTCCACGTTGTAAACTGAACATTACTGTGCCTCATATTACCAAAACTGACATAAACAAACCATTTCTTTATTGTTTTATAACACATTTGGCTCCAGCATTTCTTTTGAATGTTGCAGCCATGAGGATGGTGTGTACAGTATGTGTGTGTGTGTTTGAGTGAAACGGGTTAAAGAAACAGCTGTCTTCTGATACAGTAAACTATGCCAGACATAGTACAGGAGGCTGTAATATGTACTTAGATTTGGAACCAGAAACATTGCTATTTACATGGCTAAAGTTACAGGATATGTTTACCATAGATACATAGACAGTGTTGGCAGATAAGGGCCTACAGCCCACCCAGTCTGCCCATTTCAGCTTGTAAGTTTACTTTATGTTTTCCTATAAGCCTGTTGCCCCTTAACCCTGATCTCCAGAATTCCTTTGTGTCTATCCCACGCATTCTTAAATCCTGTGATTGTTTCAGCCCCCACCACTTCCTCTGGCAGGGTGTTCCACTTGTCCACCACCCGTTCTGTGAAGAAATTCTTCCTCACATTTACTCTGAATCATCCTCCCTCCAACTTCATCCCATGCCCTCTAGTTCTGGAACATCTTTTTCACTTAAAAATAGTGTATTCCTGCACCCTGTTCCTCCGTGTAAGATATTTGTATGTCTCTATCATATCCCCTCTCTCCCTCCTCTCCTTCAGGGAGTACATATTCAGTTCCTTCAACCTGTCCCCATAGGACTTGTGATGCAATCCATGTCCCATCTTTGTTGCCCTCCTCTGAACCTTCTCTACCCTGTCTATGTCTTTACATAAGTAAGGTCTCCAGAACTGTGCACTATACTCCAGGTGGGGCCTCACTAGTGTCTTGTATAGTGGAATTATGATCTCCCTTTTCCTGCTGGTGATGCCCCTGCCTATGCATCCCAGTATCCTATTTGCTTTACCTGCTGTCTTGTCACAATGTTTCCCTACCTTAAGGTCATCAGAGATGATAACCCCAAGATCCCTTTCCTACTTAGTGCATGCTGTATCCTCACCCCCAACTGATATATTGCGCCAGGGTTTTTGTGCCCCATATGCATTATCTTGCACTTCTTTGCAATGAATTTCAACTGCCAAGCCCCTGACCATTCTCCAAGTTTCTGCAGGTCCCTTCTCATTCTGTCTACACCCTCTGGTGTGTCTACTCTGTTACAGAGCTATGTGTCATCAACAAACTGGCAAATTCTGCCTTCTAGGTCCTGCACAATGTCACTGATGAAGATGGTGAATAGGATCAGTCCCAGCACTGATCCCTGTGGTACCCCACTGGTCACTCTTCCCTCTGTGGAGTGACAGCTATTTACCACCACCATCTGTGTCCTGCCGCCCAGCCAGTTACTTACCCACTGCACTACTGTCCTGTCCTGTCCACACCCATATTCCCCAGTTTGTGTAATAGTCTTCTATGTGGCACAGTATCCAAGGCCTTGCTGAAGTCCAGAAAGGCCATGTCCACTGCCCTCCCCTCATCCACCTCCCTAGTCACTCAGTGAAAAAATTCAACCAGGTTGGTCTGACATGACCTCCCCCTGGTGAAACCCTGCTGCCTTTGGTCCTGTAGTCCATTGACAACCAGAAGTTCCACCAATCTCTCCTTCAGTAGTGCTTCCATGATCTTCCCCACTTCCTCTTTGTTCCCACTTTTGTATAAGGGGACTACATCTGCTGTTCTCCAGTCTTTGGGTACCTCCCCTGTTTCCAGTGATTGGCTAAACAGGATTGCCAGAGGTTCAGCCACCACCTCTCTTAGTTCTTTAAGGACCCTGGGGTGTAAGCCATCTGGCCCCATTGCTTTATCAACTCTTATTACTTCCAGTTCCTTCAGGACCCTTTCTCGTGCAAAGGAACTTGTGTCCATTTCTGCACCATTCCCACCCCTTGTACTCCCTTCAGACCCATTACCCTCCTCTTCCTCAGTAAAGACTGAGCAGAAATACCTGTTCAATATGTCGGCTTTACTGTTGTCATCCTCCACGCAGCCCCCATCCTCCCTCTTCAGTCTCGCTACCCCTCCCTTTTTCCTTTCTTTTTTCACTTATGTACCTGTAAAAGGTTTCGTCCCCTCTACCCACTGATTTTGCAATGTGCTCTTCTGTCTGAGCTTTGACTTTCCTTACTGATCTCACTGCCTCCCTTTGCTTCTCCTGGTACTTCTCCCTATCCTCTTCTGCCTGTGTCTTTTTGTATTGTCTTTTTGGCTTTCACTTTCTCTGCTGTCTCTTTGGAAAACCATAATGGCCTCCTCTTCCTTTTTCCCTTGCTAACCTGCTTAATACATAATTCTGTTGTTCTTGTAATCCTCATTTGAAATACTGCCCACTGTTCCTCAGCCCTTGATTCCTACCCCATTCCCCTTAATGCCTCTTTCAAGCATCTCCCCATTTTCCCCAAATCTGTCCCCCTAAAATCCAGGATACGTGTTTTCAAGCATCTCCCCATTTTACCAAAATCTGTCCCCCTAAAATCCAGGATACGTGTTTTTGTGTGGTTTGGTTCTGCTCCTTCTGTGATTTCAAACTACAATGACTGGTGGTCACTGTTCCCCAGGTGCTCCCCCACTGTTACCCCCATTACACTGTCCCTGTTTGTGAGCACAAGGTCCAGTATTGCCTTCTGCCGAGTTGGTTCCATGATCAGTTGCTTGAGGAAAGCACCCTGAAGGGAGCCCAGGATAAATCTGCTCCTAGTTGATGCTGCTGCTGGGATGTTCCACTCCACGTCTGGAATATTTAGGTCTCCAACCAGCACTATCTCACCCTTGTCTGCCATCCTTTGGATGGCTAGCATCAGCTCCCTATCTGTTTCTTCCTTCTGGGCTGGTGGCCTATAGACCACACCTGTGCAGATGGCCGACCCCATTTTCCTTTCCAGCTTAACCAACAGTATCTCTCCCCCCATTTTGTTCCTCCTGAATCTATGTGGCTTTTTTGTCATTTTTCACATTCAGTGCCACTCCTCCTCCCATCCTACCTGCCCTGTCTCTTCTGAATATGTTGTAGCCAGGAATGGCCATCTCCCAGTCATGGTTATCATTACACCAGGTTTCTGTGATGGCCACAATGTCCAGATCTGACTGCACCATGACAGCCTCCAGATCCTCCATCTTCTTACTAAGGCTCCTGGCATTGGCACACATGGCTTTCCATGATTTGAGCTCCCTAGACTGTTTAGCAGTTCTACTCCAGCCCCTTCCCTGGTTGTCCTTTATCCCTGGTTCTCCTTGCTGTGTGCCCTGATGTTGAATTTTGCCCCTTTTCTGCTTATCCACCTCTTGGGCACTTACAGTATCTCTATCTTTTGCACACTGCTTTGTAGAGATATCCACTCCTCCAGTTCACTTGCTCCACTGCTAGCTGTGGGGGATGGGCAATTAGGTACCCTCCTTGCTGGCCTGCCACCCCTCCTTGGCTAGTTTAAATGCTTGTCAATGTAGCATTTAAACTTATCATTGAGTGCTTGGATTCCCCTGCAGGATGAATGCAGGCCTTCAGGCTTGAACAAGTCTCAATCCCTCCAGGTGGGTCCCTAGTTACCAATGAAACCAAATCCTTCCTCACAGCACCAGTTCTTCAACCATGAGTTAAAGTTCCTGGTGCATGCACCCCTATGATCTCCCATGCCTCTCGCAGATAGTACTTCAGAGAAGGTGACAGAAGTAGCTACTTGCTTGAGACTCCTCCCCAATTTCCTAAACTCTTCCTGAACTTCCTTTGGCTCCCCATTTGCCAGGTCATTAGTACCTAGGTGGATAATGACATCCAGCTCACCCTCCCGTCTTGCCTTCCCAGTGATCCCCATGATCTTCCTTCCATCCCTCCATGCCATGGCACCTGGTAGGCACCTCACCTCCCTGTCCTGCCCCCCTGTGTTCCTAGCTGGATCCCTCTTATGATGGAGTCCCCCACCAAGTTTCACTTCCTCCTTCTCCTCCTATGGGGTCCACTGCTCTCCCCAATTAGGTCACCTCCTTGGCTAACCTCCACATCCTTTCTTTCCACTTCTCTGGGTACCTCTATTTGGTTGTCCCCATTTGCCAGTGTGGCATATGAGTTCTTCAGTGGAATTGGATCTGGGATGTTCCACTGCCTGATCACCCTAACACTTCCTGAGCCCACTGTCACCCAAGTGCTCCTCATTCTCGGTATCCTTTGAGGCAGTTGCATTGGATAGGGTGGTCTCTGGATAGGGGTGATGGTACTCCTGACCCAGTTTACTTCCTCTCTGAGTCTGGCTACCTTATCCTGCAGTCCAGAGAGATGCATGCAGATAGGGCAGCACCTCAGCGCCCAGAGGGTCTGCCTGAATATGGCCACCCCACAGCCACTGCATTGCACCACTCCCCACATTATACTACACTTATACTGCTAGTCCAGTATTTGTCTGTTACTGAAGCTCTCCTAGTTCCCTTTTTATTAATTTACTGTCCTAAAAATCCTGTCACTACTCCTCAGATACTTTTCTTAAAAAAATAAAAAAATAAATAATAAATGAGTCGAAACACTTGTGCTGAGGGAGGGCATCTTCCCCCTTATGCCCCTCCTACTCCACAACCCTTACTATATCATATGCTTAGCTCCTGTCAATCAGATTTAACAGGGTATATAATCAAAGACAGCAAAGAAATACACCATCACTATAAGCACAACAAACTAGGTTTTAAAATTTCAACAGCCCAAAAACAATTCTAAGTAAAGACAGCAAAGAAATTACAGTGTCACTAAAAGCCCACAATCTAAGTTTAAAACAAAAATGACAATGTGCAATTACTGTAGAGCACTGAAATGAATCTGTTTCCTTCCCTTTCTGGCTTCTTCTGAGAAAACAAAAATCACTTGCTACCTTAACTCTGACTAAGCCCCACCTCCAATTATCACATAGCTGAGGTCAGGGGCCAGACAATTAGCACCCCTCACCAAAACTACAGGGCAAGTCAGACAAGCCAAGACAAAATTTATAGCAATTAAAGACAGCAAAGAAATACACCACCACTATAAGCACAACAAACTAGGTTTAACATTTTCAACAGCCCAAAAATAATTCTAAGTAAAGGCAGCAAAGAAATTCCAGTGTCACTAAAAGCCCACAATCTAAATTTAAAACAAAAATAGCAATGTACAATTACTGTAAAGCACTGAAATGAATCTTTTTCCTTCCCCTTCTGGCTTCTGACTTCTTCACCAGCCATACTATAGCTCAGTATACATATTTTTGTCCCCAAAAAAGCATAGTAAAAGGAGTAACAAAAGAATAAGATTCTTTACTTGTCTTAGGGGTTAAAGAAGAAGCAGTCTTTTGCTATACTAAAATGCATTCTAGATACTGTTGAAGGCAGTAGCAAGTTTAAGATAATTGGTTGTGCTGTGTACTTAGATTTGAAACCAGAAAATGTGGCTGTTTTCAGGATTAAAAATGTCATAATGTGTTTGCTAGCTAAAGTCCAATTTACATGTTTTTTCCAAAAAGCATAGTAAAAGAAGTAACAAAAGATACCAGTTCTTTACTGGTTTTAGGAGTTAAAGAAACATATGTCTTCTGCCATAGTAAACTATGTCTGAGACAGTGCTTATCAGATAGTGTCTTAAGAGTTTAAAAAATGTGTAAATCTTTTTACAAGATCCGCTGCTGGGAAAGGGTGACTAAGCTGACAAGTTTATGAGCTATGAAACTTTCTTGAAAGAGAATACTAGCCACATTGAAGCTAGTACTTATCACACAAAATAGTCTGATGCAACATTGCTCAGCTGAATAAACACAGGAGAGCAGAGTGATAGCATGACCCTCCAATAATTTTATCTAGTCCATTTGGAATCTTGGGAGCTCCCTTTTCCTACGGTAATAGCAAAACATCTGTAGGGCTCTAGCCATTGCATCCATAAAAATGTGCCAGTGCTGAAGTACTCACCTGACAACAAAGCTAGTGTAGAGTGCAAAACAGTAGTAGAACAGGCATATACATCATGAAAATAAGAAAACCTTGCTGTCGCCACGTAGGTGCTTGCAGAGTGGTGGAGAAAAATGATCAGGCAGTCAACAGATAGCCTGCATGAACATGGTGTGTATGAACAAATCATCAAACATTTCAGCTAGACCCACCTTCCTCAGAGTTGAATTGCTTACCAACCCCTGCCTCATTAACTGGCTTATCTAATGCATATTCATGTGAAGGGGTGCAGTGATAACAGAGGAGCACTCACAGATAGCACTGAAAGATAGCATCTGGCCATTGAGGTAGCATATTATGCTGGTCACCCATCACAGGAGTTTTTTGAAAATATACATTATTGTGGGTGATGGGGGAAAGAGGGTAAGACTGGGATTCTAACAGAAGGTGGAGGGACAGAAGCTTTATTATTTGAAAGGATTTAAGCTAGGGAGGAGGGTGGAGAGCATTTTCTTTTTTTCTTTTTTTGGTAAATCACCCAAATAATGAATATGAATATCCGAATATTTGAGAGACTGAATATAATATTTGGCCCAAACAGTCAGGTTAAGGTATTCACACACCCCTAGTTTCCATTCTCTTTTAAATGTGACTAGACATGGTTAACATGCTACTCCTCCCCTCTACAGATACTGCAGGAATCTGTTTGAGGGATCAGACTGCAACTACATCATGGTCATCCTGGGAATAACTGATGGCACACAGCTGTACAGTTGTGATCGTAGTATCTAAGGGCTTAGTATTAAAAACCTTGGCAGCTGATTTACACCTATATAACAGCTGTATTAGAGGCATGAATCAGTCTTACAAGAGCAACCCACAAATAATAAAAAGTTGCACCTTGTCTTCTGGCTTGAACAACATTATTTGCTTGTGCACGCACTACAGTAAAGGGTTGAAGAGATCATTAGCATGCACAAGCAGGCTAGTCTAAACCAGAAAGTGTACCCTCTAAGGGGCTGAAGAGGGGGCACCTATCAGCCAACACGCAAGTGCACATCCTCCACAGTCCCAATAAAGAAAATATATTTCTCAGGAAACCAAGGGGTTTAAAAGGTATTCAAAATATATAACACTACAGTGAATAAGGGTGGGTTGGGGGATTCCTGGACTTTAGTGTCCCACAACACAGGTTTTGTCATTCTAAAATCATATGCACAATAACTAGTAACCCCTCTCTTTCTGTACAGTAATCTGGCAATAAGTCCATGTAGCATGTCTAAGCAACAACTGGCCATCATCTGCTTCTTTAATCTAGCAAGGGGTCCACAGCTTGCACATGAGTAATAATGTGTCATCCCTATTCTAATGCACAGTAATGTCTTTGTGTGACATTACCTTAAACCACACTATGTAAAAACTATTCACCTCTCTACTTAGGTAATTTCTTGGGTAAAACATTGCCCACATTTATTAGCTAATTTGTGATCTTTCTGTTTATTTACTCTTGCAGGGAGACCATGTCCTGCACCTGTAGAATAGGTAGGTACACGTTTGATTGCATAATCTCCTGAGTAGACTGTGATACACACTAGCACAATGACTGGTCATCACTGTGCAGCTATAATCTCACTAATAATTACTCAAAGGAACTATGGGCCATACTTCTGCAGTACCTGGTGACTCCCACTGCTTATGTAATCTCCAAAGAGGGGTCTATTACCAATACCTGTGGAATGATTGTGTCAAATGAATCTGATTGACTCTTTGACTGTGTCACTAAGACAGAAGACAGGGGTCAAGTGGTAGACATCCTCTATCTTGGTTTCAGCAAGGCCTTTGACTTTGTGCCCCACAAACAATTGATCAGGAAGTTGTTGGCTCTTGTGGTTAGGGAAAAGATGTCCAGATGGGTGGAAAACTGTCTGAGAGACAGAACCCAGAGGGTGGTTGTTGGGGGTAAGTTATCTGGCACCAGAGAGGTAACCAGTGGGATCCTGCAGGACTCAGTGCTGGGGCCGGTGTTGTTCATTGTCTTCATCAATGACACTGGGGATGGCATTAAGGGCAAAATGTGCCTGTTCACAGATGACACCAAACTCTGTGAGAGAGTGGACACAGCTGAAGGCATACAGGACCTGCAGAAAGATCTGGAAAAAAATGGGAAAGTAGTCCAGGATCTGGCAGTTTGGCTTCAATGCCAAGAAATGCAAAGTTATGCATATTGGAGCCAAGAATCCCAGGACAGAGCACTACCTGGGTGGAGTCTGAGTATCTGCATCAGAGGAAAAGGACCTGGGAATGATGATTACTAGTGACCTGAAGCACTCCATGCAGTGCAAGAAAGCAGCAGCAAAGGCAAACAAGATGCAGGGATGCATATCTAGGGGGATTAGTAGTAGGAGAGAGGAGGTTATACTGCCTTTGTACAGGTCACTGGTAAGGCTGTATCTACAGTATGGAGTTCAGTACTGCTGCCCACACCTCAAAAAGGACATTAACCTGCTGGAGAAGGTCCAGAGGAGGGTTACAAAGATGATAGAGGGTCAGCAGGGTAAGGCATATGAGGAGAGGTTGAGGGCACTGAACATGTACTCCCTGGGAGAGAGGAGAGATAGAGAGAGAGGGGGGAAATGGTTGGGACCTTCAAGTACTCAAAAGGGATAAATAAGGTTGATAAGTAGAGTCTCTTCAAGCCGAGTGGCAACCATAACACTAGGGGAACAGTCTTAAGCTGGAGGGTGGGATGTTTAGGAGGGAGTTCAGGAAGCACTTCTTTACAGAGAGGGTGGCAGACACTTGGAATGCACTGCCAGAAGAGTTCATCTCATTGAAGACGGTGGGCAGCTTTAAGAGAGGCTGAGATATGCATAAGGGGAAGGTAAGGATCATGGGTAGGGAGGATGGAAGGAGTGGGGAGGAAGGTCAGGGACATTAGCTCAAGCTGTGGACCATGCAATACGAGCAGACTTGATAAACCATATGGTCATCTTCTGCTGGCTTCTTCATATGTTCATATGATTGCCCACTCTACCTATGTAATCTCCTAGAAAGACCATTGTCCATATACCATATATGCAACAGATGCTGAACTCTCAGTTTGTTTGATCTCATGGGCATACGCCACAGCAATAACTGTTTGCCAGTCTGTTTTTATATTCTCCCAACAAGACAATGACCCCTACATCTGTAATAACTACTTACCCCTTCTTCTGTAATCTTGTTAGAAAAAAACATGGTGGTTCATACTTGTGCAATATCCATTTACATCCTGCTAATGTAATGTTTCAAGTAGAAAATGGTTCCTACCTGTCTAAATATTGGGCATGCCTCTGTTTAGGCAATCTCATGAGGTGAGTATGATTCACACATATGAGATAATCAGTAGCCTTTTTGCAATATAATCTCCCATAGAAACACAGAAACATTTTACAGGTAGAAAAATATATGACTTCATCTAGTTTGCACTGTTTCTATCTATACATAGCTATAGAGACCATTATCCATGTTGACATGCTTGCACACAGATGGTCTACCATCTAGCTAATGTAAGCTTCCCAAGAAAATCACCACTCACTCATGTACAAAAACAGGTAAACTCTTCATGTAATCTCCCAGGGAGGCCTTGGCCAACACTGGTATAACTATGATCTTTATATTTAATACATTGTTTGTTTGCCAATTGTATTTGTTGAAATGTACAGTGGTAAGTGTGCAAAAGTTGATCGGTAGCACAGTATGATGCATGGTGTGACACAATGTTAACAACTGAATAACTTTCATTGCATTACCACAAATACTGTACTACCAGTCAACTTTTGCACAATTACCACTGTACAGTATATGTATGTGCTGGTCATTGCAAAAACTGGCTATAAGCTTGCCTGGGTAAAAATAAAATACATTTTTCAACCCTATACTAATGTAATCTACAAAGCAGAGCATGACCCACAGCTATGTAATAACTGGCCACCTGTCTGTGTATGTAATTTTATGAGGATAGTAATAGTACTCAAGCTATTACCTTCTGCGGGTGGGGATGCATCCACTGTCTGGATTTACCAGTTTCTGCCATTCTGTAGAATCAATTAAGTCTGATAGGCAAGCTGAAGAAGAGGAGTTGCTATTGGTTGTTGTTGACACTTCTGTAATGGGAAAAAGAAAGCATCTTCATTGAGTGCTCCCGGTTCCTCAACTCCACATTTAAAAAAAATCAAAAATATAACAGTTTTTTCCAGAACTGATTCTTGGGATCTATTGATTGCTTGGATTGTTATTTTGCAGAGTAGTTTATCTGTAGCTTTTATTTGGGTGTTAGCATTCTTATCCCCACCACATCCCTCATCCTGCCAACTATCAGGTTTAGTCTTCAGGCAACACAGTCATCATCCATAAAAAACAGAGACACCATGCACAAGAGACAGAGCCACTGGTATATTTACTGCAAAATCAGAAAACATTTTATTGGCACTGAAACAACAAATGCTTCACCACTTTATGAGGCCCTGCCACTTGAACAGGAAGCTTGCTTGAAGCAGTTAAAATACACTCACATTAAATACACCACACAAAGTCATGTGATTCAAATTCCACCACTGTGGAAATAGGAAAATTAAAGTGCAACATATTACATACATATGAACATAAAAGCATACGAAGAAGCCAGCAGAAGAAGGCCATTTGGTCTCTCTAGTCTGCTCAAATTGCAGAGTCCACAGCTTGACTTACTAACCCTGTCCCCCCTCCCCACTTCTCCCAACCTCCCTACCCATGGTCCTAATCTTCCCCTATGCCTAGTCCAGCCTCTCTTGAAGCTGCCCACCATATTCAATGAGACCACCTCTTCCAGCGGTTCACTCCAAGTTTCCACCATCCTTTCCATGAAGAAATGCTTCCTTACCTCCCTCCTAAACCTCCCCCCTCCAGTTTAAGACTGTGCCCCCGCATGTTATGGTTGCCACTTAACTTAAAGAGACTCTCCTTATCCACCTTATTTATCCCTTTCAAGTTCTTAAAGGTCTCAATCTTGTCTCCTCCCTCTCCTGTCCTCCAGCAAGTACATGTTTAGTGCCCTCAACCTCTCCTCATATGCCTTGCCCTGCTGATCTGCTATCATCTTTGTAGCCCTCTCTTGGACATTCTCCAGCAGGTTAATGGCCTTTTTGAGGTGTGGGTACCAGTACTGAATTCCATACTCTAGATGTGACCTCACCAGTGACCTGTACAAGGGCAGTATAACCTCCTCTCTCCTACTATTGATCCCTACTATTACTACTACTACTGATACTACCATTCACAAAGTAATATTAAAAAACACTCACTCCAATAACTGAACCAGAGGAACAGTAAGCTGCTACAATGGGAGTGCTCATAGACAAAATTACAGGAACCTTAATGTCTGAAAATAAACAACTTCATGGATCAGCCATTTAAAGATGATCTATATTAATAATGTACTGCTCACAAATAATAAGTAGCAAAAGATACACACACAAAAAAAAAACCAATTTGTTGCCTTTATCATTTCTAGGTGGTCAAAGACACAGCTATAATTTAAAGGAATAAAGATCTTAATGAAATGGATCAGTCAATATAAAGCAATCACTGTGCTTACAAAAGTTTCAGCAACACCCTGTATACAACCTAAAGATTATATTGCAATCACTGTCCCAATAAAATGATGCAAGAACCAAATCTCACTAACAGTAAAAGGAGGAGGGGTGATGGAAAATGAAGAGTGAAAGGGGATGTTAAAATCCAAGCAACTGCAGAAGGCAGATATTTGGCTATAGTACTAATTTATTGCTACATCCTACTACATTCAATTTTCTATTCACTGTAGGCAACACAAACTCAGAAAACCAAAAAATTTAAAAAAATCACAAAGAAGTCCTTGTGCAGTGGTGGTCCTAATTTCTCATGTGATAATTATTACTTAATGCCCAAACTCAATAAAAACAAAGCCCATTTTCATCTCTACTTATTAATGCAGATGTGTAAATCATCAGTGGTACAGATCCCTTCAAGCTGCAATGTACATGTCAAAAACAATCCAAAGAAAAGATAGCATCCAAAAAAAGGAAGGTAAAATAAACAGGAATGGCACAACCTACAACAATCCCAATTCTCACAGCAGTCTTGATTTTCACATAAATATAGACAGATCTAATTCTTAATTGCACCCCTCAGGACTCAGTGCATTCATCCTATGTAAGATATTCTAATTGTTCAAGATTTTTTTAGGTGCCAGACTATTACATTCAAGTATGAAAGAACATGGCATCCCTTTAAACGAGTATCCTACATTCTCAATGCTTGGAAGCCCTTCGATTTTATTTAGAGAACCATACCTGTAGCAGCACAACCATCTACCAGATTTATGCTGCCAGCTGTGGAACTGACTTTAACTCACAACTATTTTTTTGTTGGCACAGGGTCATAATGTCGCAAGACATTATGCTGCAGCAATATACCATGTTGCCAATACAGCACAATATATTGCATGCCGCATAAGTCTTGTTTTTGTGGGGGGCTCTGCCACTCACACCCCCAAAACCACCCAACTAAAATAACTAACTCGGGGGGGATAAAATAAAATATTGCACAAAGTGTGAAAAAATTAAAAATTCAATGCATCTGGGACTGATAATCAAACCTGGTCCCAAACGCACTGCCCATCTCCCTTGTTGCCAGTGACTCATCCCATTGAGCCACAGCAGCTGCTTGGCAGATCCCCATCCCAGCAGAGGTCTTATCTGATGCCTGGGACAGTGAGAGGGTGCAGGTACAGTGCACAGACCCATTTATAGTATTGCACCATCTCACTGCCCTATACCACGCTGTTTCTGTTTCATGGTTTTGTTGTACACTCTTAAGTGTATGACATATTGATCTGGTATATTTTTGGCTTGATAAAAAAGTGTTTTTTTTTGTTTTTTTTTTACAGAAATGTGGAACTACAATGAGGACAGCGATAACCCCCTCCTGTGCCAATTTTTTATGGCTTTTGGGCATTTATTTTTTGTTCAACTCCATTTTGAACAGATGATATACAAAATGCTGACAGAGAAGATCCTGAGTCCCAAAAGCCCAATGCAGATATCCCAACAGGCAGGTGTCCGATGAATGTAAAATCCCTAACAATGGGCTGCATGACACTGGAACTTGTAACAAGGTGGAGTTGGTTATATTATGTTTGCAGACAGGTGGCGGGCAGAGCCACCCACACCCCCCATACAATAATAGAATCAACACCACATTAATGCAAGTTTCAGTGTCAGGGAATCCATTGTTCAGGATTTTATGTTCGTCAGCCATCTGCATGTCGGGATATTGGCGTTGTGCTTTTGGGACTCAGGATGTTCTCTGTTGGAATTTTGTACTGATACCATTTTGAATTCATTTTGGAAAAAACATTGAGCAACGGTACAGGTACATTGATAACATTCTTACTATTTGGGATGGCACAGAGAAATCAGCATCCATTTTGTTTGAGTACTTGAATAGCAGCAACCCAAATTTGCATTTCACATATGAAATCAGTAAGAGTGATATCCAGTTTTTTGATTTGCACTTGGAGACAACAGAAAATGGTTAAGTAGTCTCGGGGGATATAGGAAAGTCTTGGTGGGTAATACCATTTTGCATGTGACTAATGCTCACCCACTTCCTTGATGTCTAGCATACTCTATGAGCAGTTCCTGCAGTTGTGTAGGAACTGTTTAGTGAAGAAGACTTTGAAAAAAATCCACTGATTTAATAGAAAGATTGAACTTGAGAGGTTGTAAACAAGCAGAACTGGATGAGTCCTTTAGAGGAACACCCATTTTAAATAGGAGAGATCTCCTGGTACAGAGATGTAGGAATGATAAGGAGTTATCACTTACTTTTATACTTGAATAGTCTGGCACCCAAAATGAAAAACATTCTGCTACACATTCAGAATATCTTGCAACAGTGTAAGAAATCTGGGGCATTCGGAATGAGGACATCTATTGCTTATGAAGGTCCTCCAATTTGAAGGAGATGTTGACACCTGGTCATCTGATACCTGAGAAACTGGAGAGACCTAGTACATGGTTACCAGCAAACCCAAGGAGCATACATGCTTGTGGGCACTGCTGTATATGCAGGAATTTACAGGTGGGCACTGATTTTATTCACCTAACTGGAATCCCAAAGGTAGAACACAGGGATTTCCTAAATAGTTCAACCAGTTTTGTGTTGCATGGTCTGGTATGTGAGTACCCTAAAGTGTATATGGGGAGGATGATCAGACCACTAAGGGAAAGGATACAGGAACATGTTCAAAATATAATAACTGGAAAAGACAGTTAATCCATAGGGACATATTTTTCAAGATTACACAACATAAAACATGAAAAACTGAAACATGTGGTACTTGAACATGTGCATGTACCCTTGAAGGGAAGGGACAAAAGTACAGACCCACCTCAAGAAAGAATTTCACTGGATATGTAGGATGAAAGCATTGAGCCCCAATGGGGTTCGATGAAAAATTTGATCTGTGCATTTTGTGAAAACCAGGACTGCTGTCAGAATTGGGATTGTTGTATATTGTACCAGTCTGGTTCTTTTCTCCTTCTTATTTTTAGGTATATATTTCTGTGGATTGTTTTGGATCTCAGCATTATTATTTGAAGGGATTTGGATCATTGATGAACTCAACATCTGCATTAATAAGCAGAGATGAAAATAGACTTTCAAACACCATGAAGTCTTGCTTATATTAGGACCTTTGCAGTATGCCCCTGGCTTTTGACTGCCCCGGAGATGAAATAGTTAACTCCAGAGAAATCTGGAGTTCCACAGCGCGAGGGCGCTTATTGAAAGCTCTATCTGGGTTGTTTGAACCCAAACTGTCAGATTCTTTACTCCGCTTTCACTGAACAGACGCCCGAGACCAGCTCCTTCATTTTGGTTCGCTTTGCGGTTTAAAGTATTTTATCGGTTCATTTAACCGAGAAAGTGTTTAAATTACCGGTTTTCCATTTAAAGCTCTATCTGGTAATCGTAAGTAAAATAATTTAGTCTTGTGGAAACTCATTACTGGTTCTGCCTGAACCATCAGTTTGCTTTAAAAATTGTTTTCTTTGCATTTAGAGTGAGGTACTGGTTCTTATCGGTCCTAAAAAACCTGCAATTAAAAGTGTTTTTTCAACTACCGTGACACGGTTAGGGACCGATAAGGGTGTCTTGTCTAGCAAGGCCTGAAACAAAGGACAAGTTTGGTTAGGCTGGCATTATGTCTGAGAAACCCAAAGAAAAACGGGCCCACTGGTTTCAACACTGTGATGTCTGTGGGGAAGCCTTTGCCAAGGCTGACCCACACACCACTTGTGTCTATTGTCTGGGCTGACCACCTCCTGTCAGACTGCCAGATATGTAAGAATTTCCCTGCAGCCACCCTGAAAAGAGATTGGGCAGGCTCAGGGGCGAGAGGCCAAAAGTCCGCTGACCGGATGGCAGCCCGTCCAGCTGAACAGCTGGACCAGAGGGAGTCCTCTGACCAGGCCACTACTCGGCAAAAGAAAGGCTGGTCCTGAGGAACCAGTCAAAGCAAAAGGACAAAGAAATCAGCTAGTGTGGAGTCCAGTTTTGTCTCTCCTTCTGCTGTAGAAATAGCTAAAGCCATACAGATTGTCCAGTCTTTGTCTCAGGGACTTGTTGAACCCTCTGGTTGGAAAAGGGGTCTCGTTCAGGTCCAGTGGTTCAGGATTATGATGTTGGGGATTTTATGAACCACAGGAGGGGGAGAAGATTTTGATGATTGTAATTGTGATTGGGAAGGTCTGGAAGTGCCAATAGAACTGGACATTTCTCCAGACAGACCCTTTGAGTCTCCCTTTATTGTCTGAGTCCCCATCTCATTTCAGATTTTATAAGAAAGTAGCAGAAACTCTCCAGCTCCCTTAGAAGAGGCTGTGGATGAGCAAGAGGAGCCTGACTATGTGGAAATGATGGATATTCCAGAGGCTAGAAGGTTGTCTATTCCTTTACATAAGTCATTTAGGAGACAAACCACTAAGATTTTAAAAATCCTTTTCTGTCCCTCCTGTAGATAAAAAATGGACAGAAGGTATCGTTGTCAGGCCCTAATACAGACTTCCTTACTGAACAGTGTAGCCATGTAGGTGTGGTGCAAGCTGCAGCCTGTGACAAGCTAATATTCCCCTGGCTTCACATCCTCCTGATAAGGATTCCAGGAAGATTGATGCCATGGCAAAAAACAGTATGTGGCAGCTTCTTTGGGACTCAGACAGGTTAATTATATGGCTTATGTGGCTAGATATCAGAAATCTAGATGGGACACTATATTGCAGTTGGCCAAGCAGGCCCATGGCCAGCTGGCTAGTGAGTTGGAAGAGGTGGCTGCTGATGGCATTGAAGCCTCTAAAGTTCAATTTCATGCTGCTGTTGATGTTAATGATGTTTCTCTAGGGTCATGGCCACTTCTGTAGCTCTCTCGAGGTTGGCATGGCTCAGATGCACTAATCTGTCCCAAGATACCCAGTCAAAGGCTATAGATTTTCCTGTTATGGAAATTCCTGTTTGGAGAACAAACAGAAAATTACATGAAAAAGATGGATGAATACAGAACTACTTACAAAAGTGCCCAAGCTAAGAAAGGCATGCCACTCAACATAGGCATGCCCCTCAGCGGTAGGCAGGCCTTACAATAGGCCTTTTACCAATTCCAGGCTTCTTCTGCTTTTGCACAGAGAGGATTTTTCAGAGGCAGAGGCAGACGGGGCACAGGCAGGCCCTCTCCCCAACCTAAAGCTGCTCCTGCCAAGCAGGCACCCTGATGGGGTGTCTGGGGCCGACTCTCCTGTACCGGTGGGGGGCAGACTGGCTTATTTCTGCCAGAACTGGTTGTCTCTAACCTCGGACAAATGGGTTCTGGAGGTGGTAAGCCAAGGCTTGGTTCTCAGTTTCAAACAGTTTCCCAAGATGAGAGCCAGGCACTTTCCCCTCAGTCTTTTAGAAACCCTCACTAGAAGCGGAGGTTTCCGCTCTTTTGGACTGCAAAGCAGTGGAAAGGGTCCCCTTGCCACCAGAGCAAGGGTCTTTACTCAAGGTACTTCCTGACCCCAAAAAGACAGGAGAATGCATGCCCATCTTGGATTTAAGATTTCTGAACAAGCATCTTGTAAAACCAAAGTTCAAAATGCTGACTTTAGCAATGATTTTGCCATCCTTGAGGCCAGGGACTGGCTAGCTTCCTGGACCTCAAGGACTTCTACTCCATATTCTAATCAGGGCCTCTCACCGAAAGTACCTCAGGTTCGAACTGCCTCGGGCCACTACCAGTTCAGGGCGATGCCCTTCGGACTCACTTCTGCTCCAAGAGTTTTCACAAAATGTCTAGCTGTAGTAGTGGCCCACTTAAGAAGACAAGGGATAGCTGTGTTTCCCTACTTGGACGACTGGCTTATTGTGGGTCAGTCATCAGAGCAGGTAAAATCCCACTTGCAAATCACCCAGGAACTCCTCACCTTTCTGGGGTTCCTGCTGAATGTTCCAAAGTCAGTTCTCGAACCAGTTCAGGTACTAACTTTTATAGGTGCAGAGCTGAACACAAAGTTAGCTAGGGCATTCCTCCCTCCAAAAGAGTGGACAAACTCATTGCCCTGGCATCTTCTTTCTCCGTGCAGGTCTCTCGACCAGCAAGGCACTTTCTGCAACTCCTGGGTCATGGCTGCCTCTACAGCTGTTGTGCCGGGGCAAGATTTCAGATGAGGGACATTCAGTTCCACTTGAGGTCCTATTGGTCTCAAAGGAGGGACCCCCTTACCAAATTGGTCCCAGTGACCAAGACTCTGATCCTAGCTCTCCAGTGGTGGCTGGATCGGAGCAACCTGTCCTCAGGGGTCCCATTCCTTCCTGTCTCTCACTCCCTCATCCTCACCACGGATGCGTCCCTGTTGGGTTGGGGGGCTCACCTGGGCGACCTTTCAACTCAGGAGTTTGGTCCCCCAGGAATCTCTGCTTCACATCAATCTGCTGGAGCTCAGAGCTGTCTTCCTAGCTCTCCAGGTTTTTCAGAAACTGTCCAGAACAAAGTTGTTCAAGTCAGGACAGACAATACCACAACAATGTGGTACATCAACAAGCAAGGGGGCACTCGCCTCCTCAGCCCTATGCAACAAGCAATGAAGTTGTGGTCTCTGGCCTATTCCCTGAACACCTCTCTGATAGCTGGTTCACCTCCCAGGAAGGACAATGTCCTAGCAGACGCCCTCAGCAGGATTTCTCAGGGCCATCACGAATGGGCTCTGAACCCTCAAGTGCTGGGTCAACTTTTGCCAGCTGGGGAACTCCTCAGATAGATCTTTTGCAGCCCCAGACAACCACAAACTTCCCCTGTTTTGCTGCAGGCCCCAGTTCTGGGGTCAGTCCCCTGGATGCCTTTCAGCTGGATTGGGAGGAAAGTTCCTCTATGCTTTCCTCCGTTCCTCTACTCTTCAGGGTTTTAGTAAAATCAGAACTCAGCCTTGCAGGGTGATTCTGATTGCTCCAGACTGGGCCAGGCAGCCTTGGTACCCTCTTCTTCTGTCCCTATCAATCCACCTCCCTGACCTTGCCCAGGGCTCACGACCTGCTGACCTGTACACAGGGAGAGTGTGGTATCCGGATCTCAACTCCTCCACCTCAAGGCTTGGTTCTTGAGGAGTTAGAGTTTGCTCATTTACACCTTTCTCAAGAGTGTCTTGGATATTTTGAAGGCTCCAGAAAGCCTTCCACTAGAGCCACTAATAATTCTAAATGGAAGAGATTCTCATTTTGGTGTTCTGAGAGGCAAATCACCCCAGAATCAGCTGACCTGCCTATTTTGTTGGACTACCTGGTCCACTTAAATTCCTTAGGCCTCAAACCAGCTACCTTAAAGGTTCATTTGGCAGCTGTTTCAGTTTTTATTTCTGCAGGAAAACCAGTTTCTCTTTCTTCTCACCCTGTGTTTGCAAATTTTTCAAAGGGTTACTTCATACTAATCCTCCCTTTCGGGAACCAACCCCTGCATGGGACTTGAATATTTGCATTGCCCAGCTAATGCAACCTCCCTTTAAGCCTCTGGATTCGGCAGATCTCAAATTCTTAACTTGGAAAACTGTTTTTATAGTGGCTATCACTTCTGCTAGGCATATAAGTGAATTGCAAGCCTTGTCAGTGGAAGAGAATTTCATTTCTTTCCACAGAGATAAAGTGATCCTCAGGACTAACAGAAAGTTTTTACCTAAGGTGGTTTCAGATTTTCATCTTAACCAATCCATCTCTCTTCCAGTATTTTTTACTGAGCACTCCTCTTCTGGTGAGAGAAGCTTGCACAGTTTGGACGTAAAAGAGCCCTTAGCTATTATTTGATCTGCATAGGGTCACAGGTTTGAATCCTTCCAGCTCTTCCTTACCTATGGAGATGTGGGTAAGGGGAGGCCTGCTACTAGGAGGTCGATTGCTAGGTGGATTGTCTCTTGTATCCAGTTCTGTTATCAAAAACTGGGCAAGGAGCTGCCCTCAGGTCTGAGGGCTCATTCCACCAGGGGTACAGCTGCATCTCTAGCGGCTGCTAGAGATATTCCCATTTTGGAAATCTGTCAAGCTGCTACCTGGAAGACAGTCCACACTTTCACTAAGCATTATTCCCTGGACGTCCAGTCCAGGAGAGATGCCCGCTTTGGCACAGCTGTCCTGCAGAGCCTATTTCCTAAGTAGGTTCTGACCCTCCTCCATGGGGGTACTGCTGTGTACTCTGCAAAGGTCCTAATATAAGCAAGACTTCATGGTGTTTGAAGAAAAAATTACTCACCTTAGTAATTGCTTTGCTTCTTATGGAGTCTTGCTATATTAGGACAACCCTCCCTCCTACCCCTCTCAGAATCCCTACTTGGGTATGGGGTTGGCAAATTGGTGCAATCACTGTGTCATGCCTGTTTAGCTTCTAGTCCCCCCCCCCCTTTTCTTTCTTGGGTTAGGAACTAGATAGTTTCTGTTTTTGTTAATTGTAGCTAGGCCCTCTCTGGACTTGAGTCTTGGGCAGAGGGGCCTTAGTAGTGATTGTCAAGGGTTATCCTAACAATAATACGTGATACTGTTTTTCTTTATTGGTGTTGTGTTTTGTGGTTCTACTGTTAGTAGGTAGCCAATGGCTAGTGTAAGGCTTTTCCACACAGACTTGCTATGTTAGTTTAGCCTCGTAAAGAACCTGACAGTTTGGGTTCAAACAACCCAGATAGAGCTTTCAATAAGCGCCCTCGCGCTGTGGAACTCCAGATTTCTCTGGAGTTAACTATTTCATCTCCGGGGCAGTCAAAAGCCAGGGGCATACTGCAAAGGTCCTAATATAGCAAGACTCCATGAGAAGAAAAGCAATTACTAAGGTGAGTAATTTTTTCTTGTGTTTCTTGAGTCTAGACATTAAGTAACATTTATCACATTAGAAAGTAGGTCACCATGTAAAAGGACTCATTTGTGGGTTGTTGTTTTTTTTTGTTCAGAATCTGTGTTGCCTGCAATGAATAGAAAGCAATAGCAATGAATTAGTACTATAGCCAAATCTCTGTCTTCTCCAGTTACTTGGGCTTTAACATCCTCTCTCCCTCCCCATTTTCCTACCACCCCCTCCTCCTTCCAATGTTAATGCAATTTGGATCTCTCATCCTTTTGTTGGGACAGTGATTGCAATAAAATCTTTAGGTTGTATATAAGATTTTGCTGAGAGTTTAGTAATCACAGATCACCTCATATTGGCTGATTCATTTCATGAAAATCTTTACTCCTTTAAATCACATCTTCACCTTTCTTTACCACCTAGAAATTATAAAGGCAACAAAATAATTATCATGTGTGTCTATTTTTTACTTATTTATAAACGGGTCATAATTTTTGTAGCTCACTATTAAATGGCTGATCCATGAAGTTGTTTATTTTCAAACTTGTACCACCAAATGAAACTGAAAGATGGATATAAACTATCATATTTACAAAATAGAATGAATGACAGCACAGCTATGGAATATCCTCCTTATTTTACAAACGAGATACACATCATGGATACTATATGTAGCTAATCATAGATCAGATATAATCCTTGTTGGCCTAATCGGGGGTATTATTATTGGCTGGGCAGGCTGACTGGTCCTTCAACATATATATCTTTTTCGTTTAGTTTTACTGCAACCATTAATGAGTCTCCTAGACTATTCCCTGCTCCCATTCACCCTCTTTGAAAACCCTTATATGTAGTGGAATTCAGTTGAAATGAGTCTCCTGACTCACAGCCTGTTGAATGTCCATTGTCTGTTGGATATGCAATGCTGATGTGTCACTGAAAAACTTAATAAAAATTACCAGTTGAAAAAAAAAGAAACTGGAATCTTTTAAGATGAAAATAAGGTTAGGTCAAATTTTTTGCCCAATTTTGTTGCTTTAAATATACATTTTTCACAACCAGTTCTGTTTCTTCTATCATTTGGGAAAGTGACTTTCATTGGGGTGTGTGCAACTGTTTTTTTGTGTTCAAGTATTGAGTTTACAGTTTGCACCACTACCAAGGCCACACTATTTTTGGTATTTATAAATGAGTGGGACTGCTGGATGGCAATGTGCATGGCATTAAAGCATCATTCCATGCTTATATTGTATAAGAAGAAACTCCCTTTCAAGAAAGGTGGGGTTTAAACTTGTGGGGGGGAGGGATAAGGGAGGGGCTGACCAGAAGCCCTCTCCTCCAGATAAGGGGAGTAGCCTTCAAACCCAAGGGGGGAGGGGGGAACAGACTGGGGGTGGATATTTCAGGAGGAGCAGAGGGAGGATGGAAGTATATGGAACCTGGGTGGGGTTCGACAAAGGGGATCAGGGATAAGGGGCGGAGGTAGTGTTAGTAAATGCCAGGAGCTTGGGAAACAAGTTGCCAGAGTTCCAGTCCATGCTGTTCGTGGGGGGTGGATGTGGCGGCAGTCACAGAAATGTGGGCCAACAAAAAACATGACTGGGACCTAAACGTGCAGGGGTACACTATGCTTAGGAAGGATAGAAAGGAGGGCAGAGGGGGTGGAGTGGCTATGTTCATTAGAGGTGACATAGAAATTGCTAGGGTAGAAGAGGCAGAGGGAAACATGGAGGCCTTATGGGTCACCTTACAAACCCCAGCAGGAGGTAAGGTCAAGCTGGGTGTAGTACACAGGCCCCCCAGGATGGGTGATGTTCTGGAGGATGGTTTGCTGGACAACATCATTGCCCAGTGTGAACCAAAAGGGGAAGGAGTGGTGTTGTTGGGGGACCTTAATATGCCAGGTACAAACTGGGGAACCATGTCCTCTAAGGTGGCCAAGGAGCAGAAGCTGCTGGATGGCTTCCAGGATGTGTTCTTAACACAGCATGTGATGGAGCCCACAAGGGAGGGGCATGTCCTGGACGTGGTTCTGGCAGATGGGGATCTGGTAAGGGACCTGGTTGTAGAGGATCCCCTGACTGGGAACGACCACAATATTGTCTGCTTTCAAATAAGCATGGGGGAGGGAGATCTAGGACACTGGCAGTGGACTTCAGGGGGGCAGACTTTGTGGGCATGGGAAATATTCTCAAGGATCACTTGAAGGGGATTACATCAATGACAAATGTGGAAAAGAGATGGGAGGTCATAAAATGGGGACTTCATGAGGCAGTCAGGACCTGCGCTAAGGTGAAACGTAAGGGAGCAAGGTCACATAAACCATGCTGGTGGTCCAGTGAGGTTCAGGTAGCAGTTAGAGAAAAGAAGGTGGCCTGAAAAAAATATAAAACAACAAGAAGGGATAGGGATAAGGAAATGTACCATCTTGCATCTAGGAAAGTCACCCAGATGGTGAGGGAGGGCAAAGTCCAGTAAAGAGCAGAAGCTGGCACAGAGGATATATGGAGGGGAAAAAGGGTTCTTCTGGTACATTGGGGAGCGTAAAAAAAACTAAGGGCCATCTCAGCAGATTGAGATCAGAAGGAGGGTGGGTGGAAGAGGCGAGGGACCAGGCAGAGGTATTAAATGAGTACTTTGCCTCTGTGTTCACTAGGGAGGGGGATGGGATATCTACAAAGCAAGGCACGATGGGGATAGAAGTGGCAGTGAGTGAGATCAGGAGGGCAATAGAAATGGAGCAAGAGGGAGGGAGAGGTACCTCAGGGGTGTCACATCAGGATAAGGATAAAAAGGCCAGTAAGATGGAGGGGACTGATGATGCTATCTCCACCAAAAGGGTGTGGTTAGCCCTCAAGGCCCTAAAGAAAGACAAATCTCCAGGGTCAGATGGCATTCATCTGAGAGTACTACTGGAATTGGCAGACATACTGGCTACACCCCTGGCAGAGCTCTTCAACAGGTCGGTTGAGACAGGGAGGGTACCTAGGGATTGGCGAGAGGTACATGTGGTGCAAATCCATAAAGAGGGATCACGAGAAGTACCAGGTAACTACAGACCCATCAGTTTGACCTCAGTGGTGGGAAAATTAATGGAGAATATACTAAAGGAACGATTGGGGGTGTACTTGGAGGAGGTGGGAGGTCTGGACAGTTGGCAACATGGGTTTGTGCCAGGTAGATCATGTCAAACCAATCTTGTGGAGTTCTATGAATGGGTAACATCAGAACTGGACAGGGGAAAGCCTGTGGATGTATTATTCTTGGACTTCAGCAAGGTGTTTGACTTTGTCCCCCACAATGATCTGGTCTAGAAACTGATGGGGTTGGGAGTAGGCCCTTTGATGGTCAGATGGATTGAAAACTGGCTATCTAGATGCACCCAGAGAGTAGTGGTTGGTGGGGAGCTCTCGAACCCTAGAGAGGTGGTAGTGGGGTACCGCAGGGCTCGGTCTTGGGTCCGATACTGTTTAATGCATACATATTGGACATCAAGGAGGGTATAGGGTGTGAAATGAGTCTCTTCACTGATGACTCCAAGATGGGTACAGTAGTTGAGGAGGGAAGAGGGGAGGTTGGCCCTGCAAGGGGACCTGGATACCCTGGAAAGCTGGTCTCACACATGGAAATTAAATTTCAATATCACCAAGTGCAAGGTGTTATATCTTGGGCGGGGAAACCCTAAACACAGGTACACCATGGGAAGGGAGGCACTGGAGGCCTCAACAGAGGGAAAAAGGTGGATGCATGTATGAATAACTCTGAGCAGTGCAGGAGAGCGGCTAGTAAGGCAAACAGGATGTTGGGATGCATTGTAAGGGGGATCACCTCTAGGAGCAGGAAGTGATTCTGCCACTGTACAATGGACTGGTTAGACCACACCTTGAGTACTGTGCACAGTACTGGAGACCACGCTTGAAGAAGGACATACAGCTCCTGCAGAGGGTACAGAGGAGGACAACTAAGATAATACGAGGACTAGGGGATTTGACATATGAGGACAGACTTGAGGAGCTCTGCCTGTTTTCATTGGAGGAGAGGAGAGACAGGGGGGACATGATTGAGGTCTTCAAGTACCTCAAGGGAATAAATAGGGTAAACATGGAGGGGATCTTTAGACTAAAGCAGGGAGGTATCACCAGAGGGCATGGTTTGAAGTTGGAAGGTGGAAGGGTGAGGGGGGGAAGAGGAGGAGATTTTTCACTAAGAGGGTGAATGACCCTTGGAATGCACTGCCTGGCAAGCTGGTTCAGAGATCCACAATGGAGGGCTTCAAGAGAGGGTGGGACAGACACAGAAAGTGGAAGTATCAGATGATGGCCTGGCCCAGGGGTTGGGGATGGATGATAGGGGTTCCTGGAACACAAGGGGGGGGAGGGCCTCGGCACCCAACTAGGGATCTGAGGTTCGAGCAGACTCGATAGACCATAAGGCCTAATCTGCTGGCAATTAGTATGTTAGTATGTTAATACATACAGTACCCAGTACATCCAAATGAACTCAAGAACTGGAGAGAAGAAATACTTAAGCCTTACCTGTGATATTGTCTTCACTGCCCATGAAAAACCTATTGGAGAAAAGACCAAAAACAACTGAAACTGTAGTTCAGCATAATTGGCAATAAGTGACAGTTTGCATTTCATTTTATTTTCAGATGTTCTACTATATTTTATTCATTTATTTACCTAGAATAGTCCAGAGAGGCAACATTTAATTTTCAGTGGGAACCTGTCATTTTTACAACTGGGAAGACTGATAAACAGGGAAGTCAAAGCTGGTAGAATTCAAGTGATGTAGCAAATCAGTGGTCATGAAATTCATAGAAACATATTCCATGAAGAGTATGGAACAGTTTTTGTTTTATACAAAATGCATTCAGTTTAAATTCTGGCATTGTGCCCCAAGTATGGCACTAATGTTTTTTTCATAACCATCTTAAATTCCAAGTCTGGCTCCTTGGTGCCAGGCAGCACAGATCTGGGGTCCACACTCCATGCCAAGGACAAAAGCAATGACCAGGCAAAAAGAGCTCTGATCTTCAGTAGGATGTCCTCCTTCTGGAGTCTGGATTAGTATGGTCATCTGGCCACATACATGACACCTGTGGTAGTGCAAGCAGACTGGTAATTGATAATACAGGTGGCTGTGTGCTGCCTGACCTCCCCTGTACACAGGAGATCCACAAGTAAGGACCAAGACATTCAGGGAGTTGGACAGGCAAAAACTAGGGCTAAAATCCTCCATCAGATAAAATGTGTTGAGTAGCCAATCACCTATAATGCTCACTAAGTCAGCAGGACTGTCTGAATTCACCCCCCACTGGCCCCAACTAGAATGGATCGAGATAAATGGAGCTTGTGTCTTTGCACAATCAGGAGTCATTTCAATGAGGAGTGCAGGCCACAAAGGCAGGCATGATGTGGGGCTCCAAGAATACACTGAGCCAATTTATTTGCTCAACTGTCCAATTTTTTAAATGACTTGAACCTGCCCCACCATAAACTACATTACTATAATCCACAGTGGGCATACAGTAATCATAGTTTCCATGATATGCTTCCAAACTTCCATGAAAAGAACATCCCAGTGTGTGTACAAAAACCCTATTCTGGGACCCACTCTTTTCAAAATATTATCAACATGGTACCCCATATAAGATGCTCATCCAACTACAGGCCTAAATACTTATATTTGGAAAGTATAGCTAGCTGAACACCATCATAGGCGAAAATAAACTGCCAATCATTGTCAATCTCTGCATTCCTAACGGACCTAAATAGCATAATCTGAGATTTTTTGGACTTCAACACCAGTTTATCATTCTTCAGGTAACCTTGTAGGTGGCTAAAGACTTGCTGGAGGTCCACTTGTATGTGATGAACAGAATGATCTACCACATACATCACCATATCATCATCATACGTGTGGACCTCTAGGCCTGGCATCCATGATTCAATATTATTCATATATAAGGAACACAGTGGGCCCTCAAAATGAGTCACTGCAGCACTTTCTGTCCACATTCTCCCAAGCTGACCTGATGGGGAGCCTGAAAAAGACATTAGAAAGGGAACTACAGCATTTTTGTTCCATCAAACGAGTGTGAGGAAAACATATCTCCAAATCTCTTCTATTTTCACCACCTCTGTTAATTGTTTGCAGATTGTGCTAATATATTTTGTTGCATATCATGAAACTTATGAATACAAATTTGGCAAAGGTCACCCTGCCCTTTCAGTAAGGAATCTGTCTTGAAGAAAAGTCAGACAGAAGTCTCGCAACTGATATTTTAGTGGGTTGCCTCTCCTAAAATGCTTCATACTGGAATCTTGGTTATGCTCTTGCGTGTGAGCCGTTCTGTGTTTATACAGATAGCGAACAAAATGTTGTCCGTTTTATTGTGACTAAGATTTAGTAATGATTTAAAGATGCACACATCTTCATAGTTTTTTTAACATATTTTATTAGTTTGCACATGAAAATACATGTTCATACATCTGAAAATGACTGGAAATTAAACATATTGCTCAAGATGCAATGATTAAGCAATAATGTATGACAACAGGTGTGTGTTGTTATGAGATTTACCCATGCCTTATGTGGTATGTCACAAGGCACAGTTGAGTGACTCTAACCACACAAGAAGTGGTTAAATCCCACTATTACTACATACACCCTGAAGTGCGTTATTGCAATTATAAAATGAATCTGTATAAAGAATGAAAAAAAAAATAATTATGTTACAAGAAAGTAAATATTTGATCAGTGGGATCTTTACCAGTTGTCTGTTGCAGGATTTACTCATGGTCATGTGACATGTCTTAACCAATGTGGTTACAGTATTTTCATGACCCATTTTATTATGTTTGCTTGCACGCATGTGCAAGAAACATAGTGCCATCATCCGAGTTTTCCAGAGGTGTGTCAGCTTCTTCCAATTCAGTCAGTGTGTTTGCAGTCGCGGTCGCAGTGTGCCAATCACTGCTCCAGCTGTCTATGACAGCAGATGAAAATGCAGTGGCATACAGTTGAAAGGGAGAGCTCCGCTTCAGTGAGCAGAGCTCCCCCCTCAACACGCACACACACATATTGCGTGCTGACGTGCTTCCCCTCCATGCACATACTGTATTAGCCGACGGGGGTGGCCAATGCCCCATTGGCTCCACGCCACCCCCCCAAAAAAAAGCTTTCCTGGTGCCATGCTGGGAGCCCACCCCAGTGTGGCAAAGCCTGTATGGCCGACGGGGTGCCCAACTCCCATCAGCTGCAGCCCCAAACAGCTCTTTCCAGCTGCCACGCTGGGAGCCCACCTCAGCATGGCAAACGCCCCGTCATCTTAATAGTAAAAAAAAACCTGTAAATTAAAAACGGTCCCTCGCAGTCTCCTGCCCCCACCCGCACTCACCCACTGCGCACCCTGCCTCCCACACCCCCTCACCCCATACTTACCTCCGGAGTCTGGCGCGATGATCTTCGGTGGACCGGGAACACGTCTGCACTCTTCAAAGCCGACCGCGAACTGAGGAAATGCTGGTAAGCTGTATAATGTAATAGTTAGGGTTTTTTCAACTTTGTTGCATATTTCGGGCATTTTTTAAATTTTTGCACCAAATTTTCAACATGGGGATTTTGGGACCCCCTTCTCATGAATGCAGTCACTGTCATGGCGATGACCGCCCGAAGGGTGATTTCTTGTCACTGCGCCGAAATCACCATTCGGGACCGACACGAAATGACACTGCCAGTGTTCATAAGGTGGGCCTCAAAAGGCCTATTTTGAAAATTTGGTGGAAAATTCCTAACAATGACTGTTTTATTAGCGTGCATTGTGCAGTTCCTATGCACGTTTGTAAGTTCGCGAATTTTCAATATTTTCACTCCAGATTTTCAACAATGCCATTTTACCACACCTCCTTATGAACAGTATAGCTGTCATTTTCCACAACATGGCGGAAATGTGTTTTCACACTTTCAGCGCAGAAATGCGTGGTCGCTGTCGGAAATCATTGTTCGGGACAGATAAAGAAAATCACACTGACACTGTTCATGATTGGAGGTCCCAAAATGCCTGTGTTTACAATCTGCTGTAAAAAAAATCCCCAAACTAGTTACATTACGGGTGTGCGTTGCACAGTTTCTATGCACGCTCGTGACTTCACCAGTTTTTTTAAGATTTTCACAGCAGATTTTCAACATTGCCATTTTTTACACCTCCCCATGAACAGTACCGCTGTCATTTTTCACATCCTGTTCAGAATGTGTTTTTGCACCTGTGGTGCCAAATGCTGTAGTCGCTGTGCAAAAGCAGTTTTCGGCTAACAAACTGATATTGCCACTGTTCATGAGGTGGGGGTCACAAAAAAAAATTTTGAAAATTTGGAGTGAAAATAACAACGAATGCCTGAGGCGTTAGGGTTTCCGACTATAACGCCCCACCCTGTAAAGAATGACAGGCATCGGGGTGTGACTTGGGATTCTTGCCTGTAATGCTCATACCATTCCACCTCCACCAACACCCTGCAGCCAGTGAGAGGCATCAAGGTGTGCCTCGGACTCTTCGGGCCCAAACTTTACCCCATTCTCCTTTACCGCACCCATCTCAACATATTTCCTGATGGAATGGGGTGCTCATAAGGGCCAAAGACCCCAAAGCACACCGTGACACTTGTCAGTGTCTGCAGGGTAGGGTGTGGTGAAATGGCATGGTCGTTATGCCTGACGACCCAAAGGCACACCCCAATGCCTGTCACTCTCTGCAGGGTGGTGGTGGGGTTGGCTTCAGTTCAATACTTTGCTGCCATTCCTATTATGCAGCTCTGTAACTTCAACATTACCAATGCCAATGCCAGCAAGCAAACATTCGGCATTGACAAATGCTTGTTAGTAGAATTTTAGTCACCTCACATTGTGTTACATCATGTGGCAGGAGTACCAATAATTATTTTTTTTGTTCTTGGCCCAGGGCTACGGTCCTCTTCCCCACCAACCACTCCCCCAATCTCCAGGCTCCCCCCCCCCCAGACAGGGCCACGGAGTGGGTGACGCCTCCATGGAAACTTGGGTCATGAAGCTCTGGCTTGTCCCCCAGGGTGGGGTCACAGGAGCGGGACACCCTTGATGGACTTTGGTCTGCATGAGGAGCAGCGGCAAAGGTGAGGCCATCATTAGCGGCCAGTGACTTTTTTTTTTTTTTTTACAGTTTTTTCCCCCTGGGGGTGGGGATGTGCAATGATGCCAGCGTCTGCCCCATCCACCTTTGCATGTGGTACCAGCTGTGCAGGACCCCCCGCCTCTGCCAGGGGTCTTCATTGTGCCAGATGCTTTTCCCTCCTCCCCCTGGAGAAGGAGAGCAGTCCATAGGATGCTCAATCCTTCTTCCCCCAAGCCAGCCCTCTGACTCCTGGATCCGTCCCCAAACCCAGGATGTTGGCACCGCAGACGGGCGCTTTGCTGTGGCACTGGCGGGCTGGCTGAGGAGTGGCAATAATTTTATACAAAATAATTATCTGATGAGTTTAATGTTGCCAAGAACAAGGACTTTCCAAAATACCAAGAGACAAGTCCGGAGATGTAAACAGTCCAACAGATGGATTGAGAGTCCTCTTACCTAGAGCTGTCATAGGAGTGAAAGTCCAGCATGTGCTGTATCTTGTAAATGAGCAGCCAATACATACAAATCTAACTAAAATATGGGGAACTAAAGCAGTCCGGAAAATTCTAACCTCTGAACCTAAATTCAAGAATTACTATAAAAAATTGTTTGAATACACATAACTTTAATTTATAAACTCACAGTTTTCAAGCCTGTGTGTGATCAGTTTCAGTCATGTCAAGTACAAAAAAGACTTACTGTACCATGCAGAAATCAGCCAGATGCAAACGTTATACTATTGATCATACTGATACATGCTAAAACCAAAAGCACTGTAGAGGTGCAGACAATTTGGAAGCATGCATACATGTTGCACCCTCAGGCCACAGAGCTGCTTACACACACCATCAAAGGCTTTTCTTTTTATCCTGGTACAGTAGCTGAGGTCAGGAACAATTGCACTTCCAATCCTAACATTCCATAGTCTCTGGTCTTCTTGCAGCCTTCAATACTTTATCACATTTCATCTCATCAACCAGAGCCACCGTTATCGTATGGGTCTGCGGCCCATCACCCATGATGCAGCAAGGGGCAATTTGGTAACATTTTTTAATAGTAAGGTCTATCAGGTTAAGATGGTTGATGAGTCATTGATGTATGAATGTTTTTAAGTCTCCCCCTCCACACCTTCTAGCATACCAACCATACGGACATGAGTAACTTGGGCTTGGTATTCTTGGTACTCAAGCCATAGCCTGAGCCCTGAGTTCCCCTTGTCAAGTCTCACAGTGATCATTAGGACTTTTACTGCCATGTCAGCACTGTTTGTGGCCTGTTCTTGCACACCCAACACCACAGCATCAAGTACTGTTATCTTCCCCACCAGAGATTCAAATTTCGCATCCATCAACTTAATCACTTGTAAGAGAGCCACGTTTGATGGTTGGTTGGCTTCCAGGGATGGAATAAAGGTCAGCATCTTACCCATACCCTGGGCCTTGTCCATTTTTTGTTGGACTCCTTCATTTGTAGACCCATAGCAAGTATTTTATCCCATTGCTTTGAATTAGGTATCACAATGCTGTAAATCTTGTAAGTTATTATGGTCTGTTGCTTTTTGTTCAGATTATGTAAAATAAGTATTTTATTCAAAATGGGTTGCTTGGGCACAGAGCTGTCAGCACACACATGTTAAGTTTGGGATCTAACCTTCCCCCCTTCTTCAGATTTTTTTTTATAGTGTCAGTGGCTCAGCAGGTTGCATACTCACCTCTGAGGCCAGAAGATCAGAAGGCTGTGGGTTCTAGCCCCACACCAGGCACTTGGATTAAATTCCAATACTGATACCGTAGTGCAGTATGAGGGGGGTGCTGCACTCCTGAGGTGCCATCTTTCGGATGAGATGTTAAACCGAGGTCCCATCTGCCTGTTCTGGTGGTTGTTCAGATGGGCATTAAATATCCCATGGCACTTCTCGAAAACAGCAGGGAATTTTTTTTCTTAATTAAAACTTAAAACAGTTATCAAACAACAGTGTTACAGCACACTAAATCATAAAGCTAGGAAAGAAAAGTATACATAAATACATATTCCATCATACATTCAAATAATAACAGATATTGAGAACCCCAAAACAGACTGTTAAGGACTAACCTAGAAAAGAAATATTCCATCATCTGGAAAACAAGAAAATTGCCAGTGTCAACCCTCCAAATTATTCCACGAATACTAAAAAAAAAACCTCTCCTCTTCTCCCTCCCAAGAAGTAATGGAATCATTTTCTCTGTAAATCTGTAAAATCAAATCACAACAAATGAATCCATACAGACTACTAGAAGGTCACTAATGAAACATGGCAGCAAACAACCTCATATAGTTATACAAATGACATCCTCATTCATAACCAATCCAAATTGTGCCAATACTGCAACCATGTACTATGGTCCATCGTGCTGAATTCTGTATTATGCAATTGATGGATATCCTGAACAATAATATTAAATAAATCCTCCACTGGAATTGCTTGCTGTTGGAGGAGTCTACACTGAATAATCCATATCCAGTATAAACAGTGCACCATTGAAATACGGATAGTACTAGCACTGAAATTTAACCTCATGGGTAGGATGATTCCATAGTGCAACATATCTGGATCAGGGAAAAGACACATCCAGTTTCCATTTTTCTTTCACCTTGTCCCAAAACTGTTAACTATAGGGGCAATGCAAATACATGTGATCCATAGTTTCAATTTGTACCACACAGCCCTCCCTGGGACAGTATCTGTCCTGCAACTGGTTGTGCTTTTTATTTCCTTTTACATTAATCCTACCATGGACCCCTAACCAGATCGTATCCCATATTCTTTCTGGGATTTTGGTGTCCATGATGTAAGCAGAAGTGCAATCTTGATGTGCCTGTGAAAACCTAGAGAAAGGGTGTGCTGTAAAACATTCCAACACATCCATAAAAAGCAATTTCCTAGGCAATTTCAAAACAGTACGATAATTGATTTTCCATTTCTTAATATTATCAAAACAAAACCTCCCACAATTGTGCTAACCTCTGAACTCTCTTATTTTTATGCTGAAACACTGCTCCCTTCCATTCAGCCAAAATACCTTGTAATTCAACGGTACTCCATCTTATCCAAAGCTGTTTACTTCTTTTGATAATTGGAACAATGTTGGCATATAAAAAGGTTGCAAAGAAAAATAAAATAGGATTAAGCATATAGACTCCCCCTTCCTTAACTCCCATAAATAAGACATTACATTTAATGGGATTAAGCCTACTACCCCAAAGCAAGACAAGAAACAACCCAAAACTCTTATTTCTAACTTTCTTGGTAAAGGAGAAATATAACACAAAAGAAAAAATACCGGAATCAAAAAAGTTCTAATCATATACAGGTAAATCCTTTTCTTTTTGGAAGTTTTCCAAGAATTCCAATGGGTTACTTTCTCATTCCCAATAATCAACCTTTGTTCCCAATTAAACTGAGCAATACCTCCCCCCCCCAAATAAACCCCCAATATTTTACAGGGTACTGTGGAAACCTCTATTCCCGACATCTCTTCTTTAACTGCGGAAACCCTTGTAAACTAACACATTTAATTTTCCCCATATTAAGTTTAGCTCCCGTTACTGTACCTAGAGACTATAATAAACAGCATGCCCTGTAAACTGATATTCCATCTTTTACCGTAAGACATAAATCATCTGCATATGCTATTACTTTAACTACCGGTATTATATTATGTCCAATCCCAGTAATCAGTGGAGACCTGTGGAGAATCCTCATCACTGGGTCAAGAGTTGAAACATACAGGAACGGGGCTCAAGGGGCAACCCTGCCTCACTCCTCTCAAAATCTGACAACCAACACCCACTCTACCATTCTCATAAGGTTTTACATATGCTAATGCGTAGCACATCTGGAGCCACTGGATAAACTGCACTGGAATCCTTATGCACCCAGACACTGCCACAAAAAGTCATGCAAGACTCTGTTGAAAGCCTCGGCCTGGTCCAAACTAACAAAAAATGCTGTTGTCTGTTCTTTTGTCTGCTCCCTACCTTCCAGTGTTGTCCGTTCTTTTATCAAAATCAACGCGTCTGTGATCCTTCTCCCCGAAATGGAACTAAATTGATTAGGATGTATCAGAACCCCCATTACTGTCACTAACCTGTTTCCCAATAATTTGGCAAAGATCTTAAAATCAATATTCAGTAACGTAATTGGACACCAGTTGTTTACATCTGACTGTACCCCTGACTTAAATAAAAAGATGATGAGGCCATCATACATCTGAGTGGATAAAATATCTTCTTCAATAAATTAATTACACAGTGCCAATAATTCCTGCATCATAAGTTCCCACAATAGCTTATATGGTTCTCCTGGTAACCCATCTGAACTAGGAGACACCTCATTTTGTAGGGCCTGAATCACCGCCTTAAGCTGAGTTGCCAGAAAAGGGTCCGTTAAGGATGCTGGTAGCCTTTGACTGTGGCCCATATATATTTATAAGTCAACACGGTAACTCATTCACTATGACATCTAACAGTAATGCCTGACGAGGATCAATTTCCACAATTCTATAGACTGTTATATTTGAGGTCTTGAAACAAAGACCCACCCCACAGCATGCATTCATTCCTATTGACCAATAGGAAGCCTCCCAGTGCCAGTCCTGTGTGGCCACGTGTGTCTCTACAACTGAATGAAGATGTGTATCCTGTAAAAAGAAAATGTCAAAACATAATTGTTGTAAAATAGAAAAAGTAGTGGCCTGCTTAGTCTGTGATTTGATACTGTTCACATTAAGGCTAGTGAGCCATATAGGTTTAATCT
This sequence comes from Neoceratodus forsteri, assembly GCA_016271365.2. Lineage (NCBI taxonomy): Eukaryota > Metazoa > Chordata > Ceratodontiformes > Ceratodontidae > Neoceratodus > Neoceratodus forsteri. The sequence continues at coordinate 322,509,492 of CM057450.1, read as the reverse complement.
CATGAAGGGTGGTGTCGTTTCACACTAGATCTTGTGACCCTTTCAGTTTCCCTGGAAGTTTACTTTCAGCAGATACCAGAACATCACTGTCACCTGGTTGTTCATTTTGGGGAACTTTCAGGGTGTCCACTGGATCTTCTAGTTCCACCCTATCACCCCATGTCTGAAAAGCTGCAAATCTGTTAGTTAGAGGCAAGGGAGAAAACATTTTCCCTGTTCCACTGCCCCGCACTATTGCCAAAGGGTGGGGGTGGGGGGTTCCCTGGGAACTTCTTCTTCTTCCATAGTTTGTGATTGCAAATCCTCAATAGCGGTTGAAATTACAGCAAGAAATTCCTTCTGGAAGAGGGGAGGGAGGCCCAACCATGACTGAATCTGTACTAGACTGATCACTCTGGGGAGGGAGGGGGTGGGGTCCTTCTCATTTAAGGGTGCAATCTGCCCCCGAGGTTCTACTGCTTCCATATGTTGAACATGTCCTGGATGTTGTACAACTGCCGTGGCATCATCAATCTGTAACTGTGGTCTAGAAGGAACATGAGGAAGTGGCTGCAGAGGCCAAGGCTGTTCTGTTCTGAACTGGGCCCCCATGCCCCCACTCCACCTCTGCCTCTCCATCTTGCAGTAAAGGCCTGTCCTAGTACATCTCCTTCAGACTGTCAAAGGTTTTTTTTTTGCTAGATGTAAATAATAATTCTGGTCTGTACTGTCCTCAGAGTTGTGAGCTGCCCATGGGCAGTCCCTAAAAGTATGCTCATGATCTCCACATATATCACATAAGGGGGAGCTGAACATTGGGCTGCAGTGTGACTGAGTACCCCACACTGGAAACACTTAATTTTATCGCAGTCTGTATTCAGATGTGACAAAGGCCCACATCTATATCAAGTTTTGGGCTGGCCAGTGTAAAAAAGCATGCCCCTTCCCCCGACCCAGGAAAATGGAACTAGGTAAATGTTGAATACCTTGCTCTGTCTGTTTTAATTGAATTCGGAACGTCCACCCTCTGGTCCAAAAACCATTATCGTCCATGACAGGATTTGGTATGCCAAATATTGTGCAACATTTTTCCAGCCAAAATACAACATCATTGATATTCACTCCTTTATTACGAAAGAGAAGTATCGCTGTTTTGAACATGGGTTTTGTCATGAGGATGGCCAGGAAATCTTTCCATACCTCTGTATCCTTAATTTTATAATACACCCTCCAAAATTTGTTCAATGATACTACAGTACAAAAACTTATATCGTAACACTGGTCCCAGGGTGAATGAATGAAGACATACACCTCAGCGGGTGTAAACCCAAGTGATACTGTGATCAAGATTTTTCCAACACAGTATCTATCAGGGGACAGAGGAGCCAAGCCTTTATATCTGAGGTGCACCACAAACCTTCTTTTTGCTGCCTCTGCGGGTTTCTGAAACAGTCCAGCATATGATTTTTTCTTTTCAGTTTTATTCTGTTCACCCAGCTCCCCCCAAATATTATTTGCCGCTGTAACATTAGAAATCTCTATACCTTGCAGTCGTATCACTGGTGCTGCCTCCTCTCCTCCACCATCCAAAGAATGGTTTGAAATTGAAGAAACCAGTGAAGAGCTCATCAATGTCATACATGGGTGTCCTAAACGCAGGGAGGTTGGCCTCTGGCACATCACCATTCTCCTGCACCTCCACTTCGCCTTACGCAGCTGCAGTAGAGACAGGCATTTCCTCCAGATTCACCTCAGACTGCAACGGCATGTTGGTACTTTCCTCTGGTTCTGGGCATACTCTGGCAATGTTTTTTGCTCCTGGAGAGGGATTGCTGGGTTGGGAACCCTCCTGGAGAGGGATTACTGGGTTGGGGACCCACTGGTTATTCTGAAAAAGCCATCTGGCTTGTTGCAATGCTCCTCCTGGTTTCCAGTCTACAGAAGTCCAGCTAATAATGATACTGTCATCTTGTGAACCCAACACATCTGTCAGAACATCTGGAGGCATTACATCCTCAAAAGGCACACCATTCCCTGTCCCTACTGGTAAGCGCTTACTTGTTTCTTGCATAGGGCTCACCATTGAGCATTTGCATTTTTTATTTCCTCCTGTAATTTTGTTTTTCCAGTCAGATATTCTTGCTCAGCAGCCGACATAATGTCCAACAATTGTGATTTCTTTTTGTCCAGTTCAGGTTTTAAACAGTCTTCTGCTACAGTAACTTCCATTTCCTTGGGTATTAAAGGATGTTTTGGACTTAACTGATTCCCAACACTTATGTCAATTATGTGCTGCTCCATTCCAATCTCCACCGTAGATATACTTGATATTGCCAGAGCTCCTGTAGTACAACCTTCCCCTTCCATTGTGCAATCCTGATTGAGGTCCTCCATGCTGCCTGCAGAGCGAACAGCACCCCCGCAGGAGAGTAGTGGAATGTTTTATTAAAAATACATGACAAAGGAATAAACAATAAAATAATAGTGAAAATACATCTTTCACAACAAGGAGAAACGAGTAATAACTGTACACAAAATTCTATCATGAGATTTGGTTAGAAAAAGAATAAACAAAACCTTATCCAGATACAATACATTTATCCTATGTTTTCTTTCAAAAAAGGTACTGCTTTCCATCTTGACATCCATAAAGAATTGTTTAGAGTCTGCTATTCATATAGCCATTGGGCCAGATATTCAAAAGGGTTGCGCCATGCGTAATAGGGTTGCACCTGCGCAAGTCCAAACTTGCTCCATTCTGCGATATTCAGCAGGAGGCAGTTGCGCCACAGAAAACATGCTGAGCAACAGCGCAATGCAAATGAATGCATGCTGAACTGGAGGGGGAGGAACCATGCATAAACTGCACAACCCGATATTCAGCCAGGCTGTGCAGAGTTGTGCAGGCGCAACCCCCAACCTGCGCCTGCAGGACTTTGAGCCAAAAAAGGCTTAAGTCGAGGGCCACCCACAGGTGAGCTGCTGTATTGCAGGGCGCAACACAGCAGCTGCCACCTGTGGCTGGCCCCCAACCCAATCCCTGTGCCCCCCTGCAGCCCGATCGTGGGCATAGTGTACTCCCCACCAGCCCGATAGTGGGCATCAATGTGGCTCCCCCCGCCTCCCGTTCATATCCCTGGTGGTCCAGTGGACCGAAATGCCCGATCGCAGGCAGTATGTACAACAATTCCCACCCCTCTCGTTCACATCCCTGGTGGTCCAGTGGACCAAAATGCCCGATGGGCGGTGTGTGATAAAACCACTCCCATACTAGCCCTGGTGGTTAGTGTCCTCACCCTACCCACCCACTAAGCCCCACCACCCCGCTCCCCCGCAGCCGGGTGGGCAGCAGCATCCCACCCGCCTGCCGCCGATCGGTTCGGCTAGACGCCATTAGGCAGAGCAAGAGCCATCGGGCTCAGTCCATATCGATATGACAGTCCAGACCAGTGACAAATCTGACTGTCATGTATCGTATGGCTGCACGCCCATTGGCTCTGCCTGCACCAATGGCATGCAGCCCACCGGCAGTTTGTCGGCGGCGGCAGGCGCAGGCGTGGGATGCTGCCGCCCGCCGCCGCCAGGGGGCGGGTGGTGGCTCGTGGTGGTAGGGTGGGGACACTAGCCACCAGGGCTATGTCTCGGGGGTGGTTTTATCACACATACCACCCGCGATCGGGCATTTCGGTCCACTGGACCACCAGGGATATGTGCGGGAGGAGGGTGGGGAGCCACACTGATGCCCGTGATCGGGCTGGTGGGGGGGGTACACTATGCCCGCGATCGGGCTGCAGGGGGCGTCAGTCCCCGACGGCTGCTGCCTGGCAGGGAGCCAGGCGCAAGTCCTCTGGGATCGGCGCACCTACATGCTAATGGCATGCAAATGGGGACATAATCACATGCAAATGGCCCACCCTGCACCTTGCATGAATTATAGCCCCCTTTGCATGTCACTTTTTGAAAATCGTGATTTTGCGCATGGCGCAATGGTACTTGCGCCACCGCAAGTTGAATGCTCCACTCTGTCAACTTGCGGTGGCGCAAGTTCCACTGCGCCATGCACAGTGGCTGTGGCTGGGAGGTGATATTCAAAGGATTTGCTCAATAGCGCAACTCCTTTGAATATCGCCCAGGACACACCCCTGAGCAACTATTTTGCACAGCTCAAGGGCTTGCGCCTATGAATGGTGCAGTTTGAATATCCAGCCCATTGTGTATATAACTCATGTTGCAATATTTGAAGAAGTAGTTCAGGAGTTTGATGCACTTGCTGTAAGAGAAATTTACATTGTGCCTGGCATAGAATAAATTTAATACATGATGCTATCAGCTGAAACACCCCTTTATCTAATAATAACCCTTGTAATGAACCCCCCCACTAACTCCTCATCAGCACCCCGTGCCTGCTGTCCCCCCATTCACACTGAATCATGTATGACACCGATACTCTATAACCCTTTCTCCTCACCTTATTTGCCCTCTTCCCGCTCCTACATACCCCCTGCTCATGTTTCCCCACTGTCCCAAACATCTACTAACCCACACTCTCTCACCCCCTCCATGGTACCCTCCCTCTCGATCTCATGTTCCCGCCTTGGGCATCTCCAATCACTACGAAATGGCCCTCTTCCCCAAATGGCCGTTGGGTACTTCCCCTGTCCACCGCTACTATTGCCACGCTTTACCCACGGCTCCACCCGTTTACTTGCCCTGGTGAATCTTGGAGTTCTCTAGCCAAAGAAAATAGGTGCCAGTCATGGGTATTTCACACCAGTACTCTAAAACGTATACTTCTTCTCATGCTATTGTCAGGAAACATTCATCCCAATCCAAGACCAGCCCCTACAATAAGAACAACTCAGACCAATCAACCAGGATCCCTCTCAATAATCTCACTTAACATATGCTGTCTTCTTCACAAAATTGACGCCCTTCAGACTTTTGCTTGCCAGTATAACCCAGACATACTAGCAGTCGTAGAAACCTGACTCTCACCTTCGGTTCCTGATCATGCTATCACCCTCCTTGGGTATAATGTCTACCAGCTTGATTGAACATCAAAAAGAGGTGGTGGCTATGCCCTGTACCTTAAGGACATGATCCGGGGGCACCTCACCAACTTAACCCCCCAAACCACACTGCACAGATTCTTCCTGTCAAGATCCTTCTTGGTGCACACAATAAAGCCATCACAGTTGTCACAGTCTACATTCCACCAAGAGAGCAAGGTAATGGGCTTAACGCAGTCCTGGAGTTAACCAAATCTCTCTCACCTGATTCAGAAACCATCCTCCTCGGTGTCTTTAATATTAACTGGCCTGCTGCAGAGGCAGGGGTATACAGAGACTTGATAGCAGCAGCAAACCTTTCTCAGATGGTTAGCTCCCCAACCAGGACAAACTATTAAACGGGTACCAGCACCCTTCTGGATTCGATCATAACAAGCCATCCTGCCAGGATCACAAACACCACTGTCCTCCCTGACACACTTAGTGACCACTCCCCTGTCATCTGCTACTGGTCCAATAAATTCATCAGCCCCCCCCCCAAAACCATTACTAGCCGGGTTCTACCTAGAGGCAAGCTACCTCATCTCAAAACCTTCCTTAGTCAACAGGATTGGTTCTCAGTTCTCACTGCAACCAATGTGAACACCGCACTGGAACACTTCATCAGGATCTTCAATCAAGCATGCAACATATTTGCACCCTTCAAGAAGTACAAGGCCAAAGCCCTATGTAACCCCCTGGATCACCAGAGACCTACTTAGATGACTAAAAGCTCAAGACCACCTTTGGGAGATTGCCAGAAACACCGGGAGACAACTTGATATTGCTAACTATAAACATGCACGAAATGTCTGCACCAAATAAATCCGGGATATGATGACCACCTATTTCCATAATGCTCTCACTAACTCATGGGGCAACGGTAAGGACTTCTAGAATAACATTAAAGAAGTCACCAGGAAGCAATCTAAATCACCCCCGTCAGTACTCAGCATAAATGGTGAAATTACACTTGACCAGAAACTCATTGCTGATACATTCAATGACACCTTCATGGACCTCAGTGCTGTACTTCCACAGGGTTTTTTCGATGAGGTGATCCCCCTTGCCCCCCCAACCACCTCCAGCCACCCTCCCTTCTACTTTAAAGCAGTAAAAATACATCAAGTCTGCAGCTACATTACCAAAGCCATTTGCAACTCCAGAGCCAGTGGTGACTCCCTCGACCTCAAACTGCAATCACTCACGCTTGAAGAAGTACTCTGACCACTGACCAGGATTTTCAACCTCTCCCTCAGCCTCAGCCAGTTCCCTGACTTATGGAAATCTGCCACGGTAACCCCAATTCATAAAAGAAGTGACAAAACAGCTACTGAGAATTACCGTCCAATTTCCATCCTACCTCCACTCTCCAAGGCCCTAGAAGAATTGCGTCAGACCAGCTCACTGACTTCCTAGACAATCACAACATCCTGTGCAAGAAGCAACATGGCTTTAGAAAAGGTCATAGCACCTCCACGGCGCTACTTGCATTCACTGGTGCAATCCATCACTCACTCGATAACAGTCATCTTACTGGGTCCACCTTCATCGACTTAACTAAAGCCTTTGATACCGTCAACCACAATCTGCTACTTGCCCAGCTTCGACTAGCAGGGCTCTCACCTAACTCAGTGAACTGGTTCAAAAGCTACTTAGACAACCGCTCCCAAAGAGTGAGAATTGCTGGCACACTGTCAGACCAAAGACCTTTCCAGTCCGGTGTCCCACAGGGCTCAATCTTGGGCCCCTTCCTTTTCAGTCTTTTTCTAAACTCACTGCCAGAATCATGCCCTGAGCAGATCCTACTCTACGCGGATGATGCTGTCATCCTAGCATCCCACCATGATCCAGTCCATCTACAAGGTAACTTCCAACAGGTCTTCTCTGCAGTTAAAAACTGGTTCACAAAACACAGACTTAAACTAAACCAGAAAAAAACAAAGATGATGATCTTCTGCAGCTCACAAAACAAACACAAGCAATATCAGCTCTCCATTAAAACCAAGCAAAAAATCACCCTCGAACAAGTTCATACCTTCAAATACCTCGGCCTCACCCTCGACTGTAATCTCTCCTATGTCCCACACATCAACAACGTGGCAAAAGTAGCCAACACCAGGATGGGCCTACTATTCCGACATAGGAAACATCTAAGCCCAGAAGCTCTGTCCATAGCTGTCCAGAGCTCTATCATCAGTGTCATTGACTACTGTCTCATTATCTATGGATCTGCCACAACCTCATCTCTCAGGCACATTTCGACTTCCCTCAATCAAGCCTGCCAACTCGTTACTGGTTCCCACCGTCTCACCCACACCTGTGACCTCTACTCCAAAACAGGCTGGCTGCAACTGAATAACCGAATCAAATACCAAACCTGCATCACTGCTAAGAAAATCATGATGGGAAAGGCACCACCAGGAGTCAGCACCCTCCTCAAACCCAAAATCACCAACCGCAACACCAGGAGCTCTAAGCCCCAAATCCTTCAAATACCCCACTGCCGCATGTCCCAAGGCCAAAGGTCATTTACATACAGGGCTCCGTGTTGGCTGAATGAGCTCTCTAGTGACACCTCATCCACAGCAACGCTTGCAGTGTTAAAAAAAAAGCTCTGCCACTCCATAACTGGCACCTCCACTTGTGCTTGCACCCCATAACATCTTCATTCCCTATGCTGCTTCTGACCTTATAGGTGGCAGTTTCTGCCCTCTCTTCTTGCACTTACCTGTCCAATGCAACTTCTAATGCACTTGCCCTGTGTCTGTCCTGACAAGGCCCCTCAGCTGCCTCACCCTGACCCTCTACACCTATGCCTTCCCCTACCCTCAGTCCTCTCCTCTTCTTGCCCTCTTCTTCCTATTGTTTCTTGAGTTACTCATAGCTCAGTCTGATTTTGTCAAGCAAAGTTACTGTCTAAAACCATGTACCTGTAACTGTTTTATGTTTTTGTGTCTGTTACCCTGTAACCAGCATGATGTGGAACCTTTGTAAAAGAGCCTTGGCTCAAAGGTACTTTGTAATCCTAGACACAAATAAATAAAATAAATACATAAATAAGTTATTTTTGCCCACTTTTTCACTCTCCATTGAACAACTAAAATATCCCAGAAATGTTTTACAAAGAGATACTGCAGCAAAAAAAATATCCATGGTTTCTTCTTGTGCTATGCATGTCTCCCATGGACACATTCTTTCTGTTATGCTTTTATGTTTAACATTTGCCTTAACATTAAGTCTTCCATGACTAGCAAACCATGTTATGTCCCATATATATAGGAGAATAAGTTTATCTGTTAATAACAAAAGGACTTTGCTATAATGACATTCTAACACCCCATTAAATACAGGGGTTACTGAAAAAGCATTCTCTTGTATTTGACAATAGATAAATTTCCTGGTTCTGTCAATTATCTGATTTTTTTCCCTTTTCCATTTTCTCAATTTTGTTAGTGCTGGTTTGAGAAATTCTGGACTATTTTGAACTCCTGATTTCAGTTCTCCTTGTAAGGACCATACCTGAAAGAGAGGATATGTCCATGTAGCTGCAAAAAGTGTCCATAAGACTGTATTAGGAACATGAGGATCTATTACATTTCTGAAAAAAAACATGCTGTGATAAAAGGAGACTGGATTTATTAAATTAAGTCCACCTTGTTGAATAAAAAGATAAATATATTCCTTTTAATAGGATTTAGCCTACTTCCCCAGATTATTTGGAAGACTAGACTTAAAATTGTTACTTCCTAACAAAACGGGAGTGGATGTATAACACTGAGATACATAAAGATAGGTAATAAAAAGGTTTCAACTATCTGCACTGTCTTCTTTTTTGATTGTTGCCATGATTTCCATAAGTGCGCCTTTTTTTTTTTGCATATTTAAGTTTTGTTTCCCAGTTTAATTTACTATTATCCCCTCTTTCAAAGGAAATGCCTAAAATTTTAAATGGCTCTTTCTATACTGGGATATTTAAAAGATAGTCTAAGGATATCGTTGAGTGGCTCAGGAGATATATATTACTCTTATGATGATTAATTTTTGCTCCAGCTATAACAGAGTATTTTTCCACATCAGCTATAGCCTTTAGTCCTGATTCTGGGTCAGCAATAAACAGGGATCATATATATATGTTTTTATCTCAAATGCGCCATCTTTTGGGGAGATGCCTTTAATTTGTTCATCTTGATGTATTAGTCTTAATAGTGGATCTATTAAAAAATATATAAAAGGAGGCTGAGTGAACAACCCTGCCTTATCCCACATGATACAGAGATATATTTACCTAAGTGTCCATTTACTAATGGTATAGTTGTGACCTGTTTATAAATAGTCTTTATCCAATCACAAAAAGTATTAAAGATTCCACATGCCAATAAAACCTGTATTATGAAATTATGAGGGACCTTATCAAAAGCCTTTTCTTGGTCTGGTGACATTAAATAACCTGAGAGTACATATTCTTTCCCTTGTTCCACCAATTCCTGCATTAACAGAAGGTTGTCATATGTATTTCTACCTGCTATTGTGCATGACTGGTCACGGAAATCAGATATGGAGCTACTGTGGATAATCTTTTATACAATATTTTCATTAAGATTTTTAAGTCAGAGTTCATTAAACTAAGCGATCTCCAAATGTCCAGGCTGCTCCGCTCATCCTTTTTGTGAATGAAAATTCGTACTGATGTACATAGGTGGAAATCAATTTTATTATTTATTAAAATCCAGTTATATACGTCCACTAGAATATCCAAAAGTAAATCTTTTAATTTCTTATGAAATTCAGTTGTTAGCCCATCCAGCCCTGGAGATGCATCATTTTTCAATGTTTTAATAATAAGATCAATTTCTTGTTTGCTAATAGGGTCATAGAGTGCTTTTAATAAATCATTGGGGCAGGAGGGAGAGGTAAGGAATGTAGAAATTCTGTCATTTTACTTTCGTCAAGCTGAGGGGTAGAATACATCTGCGCAAGATAATTATTAATTTCTTTTAGTATGTCAGGGGTTGAGGTTACAGTTTTACCTTCTCAATTTGTGACAGATGTCATAATTCTATCTGCTGCTCTGTTATTAGTGGAATTAAAAGGGTCACCAAATCCACTTTTTCCTGGAGGGCAAAATCTGTGTTCTAATAACATTGAAGAAGCTCTTGAATATTGGATATTTTCCATTTTACTTTTAATATTATTAATTTGGGCTGTCAGATTAATTCTGTATGTGTTTGCAGCAGTATAAAGACTGTGTAACTGAGACAGAAGTGTTCGATATTTTTATACTGGGCTGCATATTTGGATCTGGAGATTTGCGATAGTTTATTTTTTAATTCACTTTTGGTGTCTGCCCACCAATGGCTTAAATCATCAAACAACCCGGCTACTGACATCATTGCTTTTATTAAATCTTGTATCTGAGAAACATTGAATGGAATCTTTCAATAGGGTGGCATTTAATTTCCAGTATCCTTTCCCATGGGAATAACTTCCTATAAACCCAAAGATGCTTGCAAAATGACATGATCAGAAGTTTCTATAGGTACCATCTTAGCCTTGTAAACATGAACTAAACTAGAGACTAAAAAGAAATCTATTCTTGTGGACAGACGACCTTAGAAAAAAGTATGTCCGCCCTGCTCATGACACTTCCTATAAACATCTTGCAAGCCCAAAGTTGTTAATATATTTTTTAAAGAACTGGTGTTGCAAAAATCCTTGTCTGTGCTAGCTCCTCTGTCTTGTCTGGATACCATACAGTTAAAATCCCCCCCCCCCCATAAAATATGTTTTGTGGTAAACAGATATGGTTTTATCAGTTGGAATAGGTTTACTCTATCTTTTTTCTTGGGTGGGGTATATATATTGATTGCTCTCTGTGTCTTATTAGCCATACTAAAATCAATCAATAAGACTCTTCCCTGGAACCACATCTATGATTTTAGATACTTTAAAGCGGTCTCCTCTAAACATGATTCCCACCTCATCACATGTATCTGTTCCAAAAGAAAAGTAGGACGGTCCCCAACACCAGAGTTTGGGGGCTGACTGTGTCAATGCAGTAGTATTCAATCTGGTATCCTGTAAAAACCAAAAATATCAACCCCTAAATCTTTTAGGATATTAAAGGTTACTAGACATCTTCTTGCATTTTTTACGTTATTGGTATTTAATGAAGCTATATGGAGAAGAAACATGAATAGGAGAAAAGGTAAATACTTGGGGGGGTTCTATATAAATTTTCCTTACCAAGGGATATTAGATAGTGTACTGCTTCTAGTTTTCACCCCTAATCATTTGGTTCTGATTGTACTGTATGGTTGATCCTCTTTTGCTGAATCCAAGGACTACTGGGGTTGTGAAGATGTTTTCTTAATCTCCTTCCTGTTCAGAGTCCTAAGCTCTGTGGGATAGAATACCATATTTATTCTGTAATGGAATATCATGAACAGGGGAAGAGGCTTTGGCTATTTTTGATTTGGGTCTTTTATGTCTCATAGCCCTTTTCAGAGACACAGGGGTCATATCAGGAGGGGACATCATAGCCTGTTCCCCACTGTCTTTTCCTGAGATTATGTTAACATTGATGGCTGGGCCTAGGTCCTGGGGGTAGCAGGGACATCAGGAGGGGAGTCCTCAGGGTCTTGGACCATAGCTGGTTGTCTGGTGGAGGTCCTACATCTGCCTCTGGGGGGGTACCGGGTCCTCCGGTGCTTGTTTTTTTTTCTGAAACATCTTTTTTCTGGACTTCAGTAACTGATGTATCTTGGCTTGGACAATCAGTTCTATTATGTGAAGCCCAGGGACATGCTTGAAAAGCATGCCCAACCTCATCACACAGGTTACATTTAAGGTTATTTGGACAATCTGAGCTAGCATGCTCATAGGATAAACAGAGATTACATCTTAAGTGGTCACATGCTGAGCTCAGATGTTGATAGGATCCACATTTAAAACAGGTCCTGGGTTGACCAAAGTAAAAACAATGTCCTCTCTCTCTCTACCTAGGAATAAACTATTAGGGAGGTGCATAGGGCATAATCTTACTTTATATTTCAACCCTCCCTGTCCAGAGGTGTTCCTCATCAAAGATAGGTTGGGGAGGCAAGGAGCTCACAACGTTGTTGTAACCAATGTGAGATATCATGGAGAGACATGGTTTCATTCCTGAACAATATTGTTACCATCTTAACTGTGGGTTTTGTCAGTGGGATAGCCCTAAACAGCAACCATAAAGCAGAATATCTTAATTTATCATACTTAGTCCAGAATCTGTCAAGATTTTGAGGAGTTTTAAAACTAATATCAAACAGACTGTCTCCTGAAACATGAATTAAAGTGTAAATTTCATTTGAAAAAAAACCCAAGTGATTCCTTACTTCAATGTTTCCCCACATACAGTCTATCTGGCTGCACTTCTAGGCCTCCTAATTATTGTAATCATACAGCGTTTCATCTCTGGTTAAGAGGAAGCTGTTGAGAAAAATAATCTTTTCATCAGAATTCTTTCCACTTTGTTTTAGCCTGGTCATTAGAAGGGGGAGACCTGTCTTAGTATCTATACAGTCCCCCCCATGATTGTTGTTTAGCACTGGGAACTTCATCAGCAGAAGAAGAACTTGATACTACTGGGGCTCTTTCCAAATTAGTGCTCACCAGTAGGGTTACATGTACATCATCTGCGTTAAGATCTAGGTCAAAGTCTGTAGTAAAATCAGCAGTCCTTTGACAACATTGCTCTGTATTAGTAGTGACCCTTAAGCCACAAACTTATACAGAGGTGACCCCTGGAATACGTCTATGCACTGGGTCAGGAACCCATTGCCCTGAGTCTCCCTTTTTCCAACCTGCACCTTGCAAAGTCTGTTCTAAAGAATTAGGGGTTTTCCCACTTTTTGGGCTTGGGGCCTTTTCATTTCTCCCTTTTCTCAAACTCAAACCATGACCCACTGTTTTATTCTCCTGCATGGTATGATTGAAAGGTACAGTACTTAAACCTCATACAGCCGAAGGTGTCATGGACGTGGTAGTATTAGTGTCAGGCACAAAGCTCTCTGTAACATTCATCAAGTCACCATTCCTAGGCCCTGAGTCATCGGGCGGTGTTGCCTTTGAGGTGACTGCATCATTGGCCTGCTTGTCAATTTCAATTTGGCGTTTGTCAGAAAAGACGATGTCAGGCTTCTTTTCAAATGAAACACGACTCAGAAGTAGAGCTGTATTTAAATCATTTGCAGCACCATCTACTTTGTCCAGTAAGGGTATCTCTAGCATTGCTGTTTGCAGTACTTGTTCATGTCCCACAGTTTTAGTACTTGGATGAGGATCAGGCCCACGTGGCTCTCAGCACACAGTAGCTATACTGTCTTCACTGCCAGCTGCTTTTTCACTAAGCAGGTTCTCTGTATTTGGGACAGTCAGTGAAGGGAACAGAATTCTAACTTCAGCTGTACAAACTGGATGCTGATTATCAGAAGACAAATTATTAGCTCCAGCAATAATATGTGCTTGTTGAACTACACCCAGTTTCTGTTGCAGATCTTTTTTCCGTTTTAAGAACAACAATTATACCTTTTGTATTTGTTTCATTGTATTCACAGCTTCATCTGAGTCTACAGTCAAATCCATTGTATGACATACCTCTGAGTCAGATTCCATGTTAATGTCCATACCAGGGTCATTTTCTTGCCAATCCTGTTTTTCCACCATCATGATAGGAAGTTGAAATTATTGCTGAAGCATTTGTCTTTCCACTGCTTCTTGGTTTATGTGGTCAGAAGAGGAGGCCTGCTCTCCTGCCACAGCTGCATCCTTTCTCTTTGCTGTCTCCATGAAAGTGACCATCATGCAACGGCTGGACAGAGGTTCCCACTACTGCAGAGTAAGGGAATTTCCCCGGTGTCCTGGCCAAATTTCCCCCATTCACTAATGCACCACCAATAGCTTGATCTGGTTCAATTTCAGTAGGTTACCGTCCCCCCCCCACACCCCTGAAAAGGGACTTATAGTCTCAATGTGGTTCTACCGGGTCAACAGAATTCAGTAATACAATAATAATAATAGTGCTGGGTGAAATCTAGATGGACTTAAAGACAAAAATGTGTACTCAGTCCCAAGGGTTGCTCCTCCAAACTTGCCAGCTGCAAAGGCATGCACATGAAAACAAAAAGAAAAGGAGCACAATCTGCAGAGGGTTTTGACACCAACAGATGTATAAATGTGCTATGGCATGGGGGCAGGTACCATATGCATCATCCATCACTGAGGTTTCATAATGGGTGGAGCAGGTGAGACCATACACCTTATTTATATTATCAAATTTAAAGGTAAGATGGACTGGATTCAGAAAAGCCCCAGCAACTGCTGCCCATACCACAGATTCTGATACTGCACCCCTACCATGGTATGCAAGGTCCTAACACCAGTGGTAGCAGGCAGAGGTAGTCTGTCTGTGCAGCAGGTGGGCGGTAGCTCATGAATATGCATGAGAATATATGGAGCATTGCACAACTCACTGTGCTGCCCACCGGTGTTGCATAGTCTGTACACTGGGGCAGCTTTGCATACCACAGCTGACTCCCTTAACAACCATGGTGGCACTGGAATCAACCAGACGGCAGGTAAGCCAGCCCTAGAACAGTTGATGGCTGTGGATTCTGGTCCAGTGCCACAGATGTCACTACATCTAGGTACCCTGCTATTGGGTTCCTGTGTTCTACTGACAGGTTCTGAGTGGTATGTGGCTGATGGACATCTACAGTTTTCTAACTTAGCCTTCACCTGCATGTCCACTGGTCAGTCTGTTCTGCATGCAGTGCTCTAGTGTGGAACAAATGAACCCAGTGGTCCCGTGTGCTGCCATGGCTGCTGCTACTACTGCTGCAATTGTATTAGGCAGCTCTCAGCCCAGGACCACTGTGGGTACTTCCGTTCTGCATAGGATAAGGTTTAGCCTCCAGTGTAGGGCTGGATATCACTAGAATTACCAGCAGTGTTCTTGAATACAGCCCAAATGAGCTGTTCTGCCAATATTGCTTCTCTCTAATATTACAAGATGAGGTACATGTACTTACAGTACTGTTACTCTGTTATCTAGTGAAAGTTCACAGTGATTTATATGATTACTATACTCCAAAAACACTGCACACCCTTGGTGCATGAGCTGTTGTGTGCCCCATCATTAGGGTGCCAAACCCAAAGTCATCACCCCTCCACAAGGTGGTGGGGTGCGGTTTCCCAGATAAAACCAGATCGACGACTTAGAGTTTGGCAATCTCAATGATGGGGTGCACAATGCCAGCATGTTCTGAGGGTGGTACCAAAACATCAAAATATTATTTCCCAGGAAAAAAGCACTTATTTAAAAATACTTACTATAAAGTAATGTCTTGTGCAGTAAATGTATACGTTCATACAAGACACTTATTTCTGTAGCAACAAAACCCATATTATCTGACTGAGTTAATAATATATGCAGATGCAGCCAATTATTCTGAAAACAGATAAACCACTAATATTGTCAAAACATTCTGTGGTATGTATTTATTTTTTTGTTTTTATGGGCAAAATGTAATAATTCCACTTCCACAAAATGTTTATAGACTTTCACGGAATTTTCACAAAATATCACCATTGGCAAAATACTCAGTATTCTGCAGATTACCATGAAATATTACCAGTTCAGCAGAATATGCATCTGAATCGTGCAATTTTTCAGCATGAACTACAGAATATAGTGAAAACTATTTCACAGTGCAATACAAAACTCCACCATTCACTGTTGAATTCTGCATAAAATCAGTCAGTAAGCAATGTGGTCACATGGTACTGCAGTCTTCTAGGTAGAAATGAAAGGGTCAGAGGGTTATTTGCTATAGCAACTAGCTCTCACGCTTGACTACTCTTCCTACCGTGCTATGAAGTTCTACAGTCTGTGCTGAAGGAGGCAACTCTGTACCTCTATCTACTTCACTTTTAAAAAGAAAATTTGAAGTGCTTACTTGGCAGTTCTTTTTTGGTGCACTTCTAATCAAGTGCTTTGATAACACCCTGCTTGTTTGGGGGGGGGGGTCACATGATGCACCCAACAATGCAGCAGCAGAGAAGCAAACCTCCACCATTCTAAATCTGTAATTTACATTTTTTATTGCATTTCATGGATTTTATTCATAGTTTGATGGGAGACCATTTTTATAGTGGTGCACATCATCTTTCTTGGGGTATAAATGTCATTGGAAGCACAAATGGACACTGCTTCAGTGCCTCAGTGAGACCCTACCCCCTCCCCAAATGTAAGCCCTGGCCTAAGAGACCACGCTCCATACTTTCACCTGAGTCACCCCCACTGTAACCCCTGATGCTAGACCATTTTCTTGTGGAGCAGGCTGGCCTGGATGCTGTCTTTGAGAGTGCCAGCAAAGTGTGGTCAATTAAGCCAACCAAAAATGAGCTAAATTGATGAATGGGTGATGCTGAAGCTAGAGTCAGTTCTGTAGAAGAATGACAATCTCAAATGTAACCAGAGTTGGTGGCCCTATGTTGAAAGGTTAGCAGACTTAAAGAGAGAATGGAGGACAAAGAGGGGTGCAGTCATCACAACAACTTAGTTATAGTTGTATTTATATGAAGGTCCAGATATGTTATTATTCATCCCGAAGCTTCAACAGAAAGTGTCTGGCCATTCACCTCATGGCCTCTACTACATAACTGAATGTGCCCACCATTCACTACAAACTCGACCTGCGGAAGGAGAGCAGCCTCAACTGATTATCCCAAACCTGCTGAATTACTTGGAAAAACAACACATTTTAACTCAGTTATGCTCTTTGCAAGAGATTCTGTAGGAGGGCAGAATAATTTATATATATTCCAAGACTTAAGTTGGAATGTCTGGCAGAAATGGAAAGAATATAAGAAGATCCTCTAAACTACAAACGGCTCATATTTGTTACCACATGCTCTACCCAGCCAGATTGATGGTGACTATCAAAGATAGTCCAAATACATTTTTCTTGGCAGAACAAGTGAAGAAGGAGCATAGCACCCTTTTTCAGATCTTTTTATGGCACCTTGTCAAGAAGGCAAACTGGCAGCTTGACCACAGTGAGCAGTGGCTACAGCATAGAGACTGAACTTAGTGGGTAGAGATGGGGCACAAACTCCTTTTGTTATATAGTTCTCTGTTTTTGCATGGGCTCTGCCCTATTCTGAATTGATGTTGGACATATTACAGGTTTTGGAGCTCTATGATGGACAATGACAGATTTTGATTTGCTTTTGTGATTGGTACATAAGGGTTGGTCTGCCCCAAGCTTGTTGATTTGGTACTAGAGTTTCTGATTTAAAGCTTGCTGTGTGCTCCTTTTAGTTTCTTACTTCAAGTGTATATTGACAGTGTTCTTTTTTTCAGTTATTTCTGTGGCAGGTGATAGAAGGAAAACTGTCTTTGTTCTACGTATACTACAGGGGAGGTTATACTGTCACGGGGAATGAGTCAAGGATGATAGCAAGGGGAATTCTTTTTTAGTTTTATTTTGTCAAACAGAAGTTTCTTGGTATATTTTTCAGAAGAGGGAAGAGAAGGAGAACACAGAAGAGGCAGAGTTTTAGTTACTGCAAGATAAACACCTGATAGCGGAATGTAGCGGTTTAGTGGCCTAGGCTATAGTAGCGTGCATAGTGGTTGACCATGCCTAGCAGCAATCTCCATTAGTTATCAGAGTTAGGATGTTCAAATGAGGCAGTCAGGTGCTTCCAGTTACAGGATAGTGTTATTGCATCACTGGTGTGTACTGAAGGGGGGACCAGGATTTTGAAGGTGGCAGAAGAATGAGGTTAGCTGTGGTGCAGTTTTCCACAATAATAAGACTGAGCCTTCCCTATGGTCTGGCAACGGGCCACACAGATGGTGGTAACCTGTTCAGGCGAGTTTTCCTCTGGTGGGGCTTCAGCAGTTTAGGGGGATCATGCCCTTGAGGGTCATGAGGGCAGAAGGAAACAGCCCTCCCCCACAGCAGTCCAACAGATCGTGCCCAGAGGGTTGTGAGGGCAGAAGGAAAAAGCCCTCCCCCACAGCAGTCCCACAGATCGCACCCCCGAGGGTCATGAGGGCAGAAGGAAAAAGCCCTCTCCCACAGCAGTCCCACAGATCGCGCCTCTGAGGGTCATGAGAGCAGAAGGAAAAAGTCCTCTCCCACAGCAGTCCCACAGATCACATCCCAGAGGGTCGTGAAGGCAGAAGGAAAAAGCCCTCTCCCACAGCAGTCCCACAGATCACATCCCCAAGGGTTGTGAGGGCAGAAGGAAAAAGCCCTCTCCTACAGAAGTCCCACAGATCATGCCCCCAAGGGTCATGAGGGCAGAAGAAAAAGCTCTCCCCCACAGCAGTCCCACAGATTGCATCCCCAAGGGTCATAAGGGCAGAAGAAAAAAGCCCAGCCCCACAGCAATCCCACAGATCGCGTCCCCAAGGGTCATGAGGGCAGAAGAAAAAGCTCTCCCCCACAGAAGTCCCACAGGTAGGTAGTTGACTGGATTCAACTCTTCTTCACGCTCAGCTAAGGAGGTCCCCTCCAACGCTGTGCGTCAGCTCACCACCACCCTTGGTCGACACTGATATATGTAAAGGCAGATACATGACTTTCAGAACCAATCAGCTGTGTTTCCCATTAGCAAGCTATCCTGCTCTGCCACTAGTGGCCGCTACTGCATTTAACACAGTTTCCACTCCTTGCCTCTTTAAACCACCATGCTCCAGTCCCTTCCACTGCACCTCCTTCTTTTAATTTTATTCCCCTCTCCCCCACCTATCTCACACTCTGCTCCCCACTCTGGTGACCCCTCACCACACACCCTCCCAACCTCCATGTTTTCTCTACCCCTGCCTGGCCCATCCCTACACTCCCATTTCCACTCCATACACCCTTCACTGCTCCACTCTAACCTACTAAATCTTGAGGCTATTCTCCAATACTTAAACCTCTGTGGCCCACCCTCCAGGAGTAGATCCGCTAAATGCAAGTAATCCTCCTTCCTCACCTTACCACTTCTACTTCTACTCCTGGCTGGTGACATACATCCAAACCTAGGGCTTTTAGCACCCAGACCAACCTCACCGGGTCCCACACTCCCTTCCACCCTGTCCTCTGACTCCCTTTCCAAGGGCCTCCACATATTTCACCTCAACATCAGGAGCTTCCTTCCCAAACTTGATGCACTCACTATCTGGGCCACCCAATACCAGACAGACATACTTTGCATCACGGAATCTTGGCTATCCACCCGAATCTCCAACCTCACTCTCGACATCCCTAACTATATCCTGTTCCACCAGGACCGCGAGAAGCATGGCAAGGGAGCAGCATTGTACGTCAGGCACTCCATCTCATGCTCCATAATATTCAAAGAATCCTGTGCTTCCTCCCATGAATCCATGTTTGTTCACCTATCCTTTCCATCGTCCACCCCCCCTCTACATTGGGGTTCTGTATGCCCTGCCAAAATCCTCACCTGATTCCCTTGTCAAAGCCATCTTGGCAATCTTCTCGAGTACCTCTAATGGCCAACTCATTCTGCTAGGCAATTTCAATCTCGACTGGCTCTCCTCCTCCACCAAACCCACTGCCCTAAGGATTGAGGCCCTAAGTCTCTCCCAGTTAATCCTGGAACCCACTCGTCTAAACCACTAGTCCCAAAGCCATACCCTCCTGGACTGGATTCTAACTACCCATCCACACAGAATCACCTCCTAAAGAATCCTCTCCGACACCCTTACCGACCACTGTATAACTTACTGCACCCACAAAATCCACTCCCCTCCCAAATTCATCTGGTCTCACCCCCTACACCGCCTAAATGAGGTGGCCTTACAGCATGACCTAACAATAGCAGACCATTCTCCAGTCTTTTCCATGACAGACGTGGACCTCACTCTATCCCACTTCTGCAACATTCTTCACAGCACCTGGGACTCCCACGCTCCCCTCAGGAAAGGTAGAGTTAAATGGCACCATCACCCCTAAATCACATCCAACCTCATTGCCCTGGGCTGCAACAGGGACAAGGCATGGAGGCTTTATAAAGCTTCTCTTGCCACCTGTGACCTCCAAGTTTACAAACACCTTAGAAACAAATGTACAAAAGCCATTCGGTAATCCAAGTCCTCATACTTCAAAGCACAACTTACACAGAACCAACATTCCCCTGCATCCTTCTGGAAGGTGATCAACTCCCTCACCAACCCACCCTCAAAGCAGACCTGTCCTGTCCTAAACATCGAAAGCAAACCTGTCTCAGATCCTGCCTCAGTAGCAGAACTGTTCAACTTGTTTTTTGTTTCATGTGCCCTGCCAGACTCCACTCCTCCACTTCCCGACTATTCTGAATCCTCCCCACCTCCTCTGGCATCCACTTTTCTTCTTTCTCTTCCTTGGAAGTCTACAATGCTCTCACCTCCCTAAACCAGTCCAGATCCAGCTCTGACAGCATGCACCCCAGATTGCTCTGCATCTTGGCTCCAGCCATAGCTGCATCCTTAACACATTTGCTCAACCTCTTCCTCTCCACAGCCACAGTTCCTTCTGCTTGGAAAAAGGGCCAAGATCCTCCCTCTGCACAAAGGCGGTGACCCCTCCCTGCCAGGTAACTACAGGCCCATCTCACTTCTCCCCTCCCTCGCAAAAATACAAGAATCCCTTATGCTCTCAAAGCTGTCTACTTTTCTCTCCTCCAACAGCTCCCTCTCACCCTTTCAGTCAGGATTTAGAAAACACCACTCCACTATCAGTACCCTTCTGCGAGTAACCGACTCTGTCCTCACTGCCATGGACAACAGCCAAACCACCACTGCCATTTTCATCAACTTGGCAAAAGCCTTCAACTCTGTCTCCCACCCCCTGCTGCTCTGCAAACTTAGCTCTTTTGGCCTACCCAACCCATCAACTGGTTCCACTCTTATCTCCAGAACAGACAGTAGTCTGTACAAATTGGAGACACTCTATCCTCTCCCCCGCCCATCCTCTCAGGAGTCCCGCAAGGCTCCATCCTTGGCCCCATCCTCTTCTCCCTTTTCATAAATGACCTATCCCTCACCTGTCTCTCCTCAAATGTGCACTTGTACACCAACGACACTATCATTTATGCCTCGGGCCCCTCCCATGACAGTGCCCTCTCAGTTCGTCATAATGACTTCAACAGAGTCCAGTCCTGGTTCCTGAAAAAACAGCTCTAACTCAATGCCAAAAAAACTAACCATGGTCTTCTGCTCTAGACAAAAGCTCACCTCCCTACCTGCCCCCCTCCGCAATCATCACTCAGGACAACTCCCCCCTCAAGTTGGTCTCTGCCTTCAAGTACCTTGGAGTCTGGCTGGACAGACACCTCAACTTCTCCACCCATGACAAGGCCATCTGCACCAAACCCTGGCCGAAGCTCTCCATTCTCTATCGCCACAAAGCCAGTCTGCCCCTTTCCACCCATGGTGAACTCATGTGGAAAACAATCCTGCCTATGTTGGACTATGTGGACATCATCTACAGAATGGCCCCTACCTCATCCCTTTCCAAACTTGACATGCTACTCAACTCTTTCTGTCATTTTGCCACTGCCTCTCCCCCACTTACTCATCACTGTCTCCTCTAGACCACCCTTTTCCTGGCCCCACTCTCACACAGGAGAACCGTCCACAGTGCCTCCTTCATAGCTAAATATTGGCTAGGCTCCCTGCCCCCCTACCTCACTTCCCACCTTTCGCCAGCCAATTCCCTTGACTACTTCCTCTGCCACAGGGACACACACATACATTCCACCTCTCATGCCCCCACAATGCTGCCAGCAAAGCTGCCTTTTCATACAATCTTCCCCTCCTAGGGAACAATCTTCCACTTTACCATCACCAGGCCTCCTCCCTTTCAGCTGTTAAACAACTCCTTAGGCTCCTCCCCCACCTCCCTGTCTCAGATGCTCCATTGCCCCCCCCCCCCACTTGGCCCCAACTCTCAGAGGCTGCTATTTATTTATTTATGTATTTATTTATTTGCACATTGGTTTACAACCTTTGAGCCAGAGTCTCATTTCCAAAGGTACCTCATCACATTTAGGACAAATACATAACAGACTTTAGGTTACAGCATATGGGTTACAAAGTTAGCAAGCATATGTGATTACAACAGTTAAACAGATAAGCCAGTTTAGTTACAATGGCACATTCTTGCACGATGGTAAGCGCAAGCAGCAGGATAATAGCAGTTCAGTCATCAATGGGTGAGGATTAAAAGAAGTGTGGTGTGGATGCCGCCCAGCGGGCATTGTCAAGGCACAGAGAGCTATACCTCAATTATAGACAGGTGCAGCTACGTGTACTGAATAGTTGGCTATGAAGTGCGGTTTTGAATTTGGAGATCATGGGGACATCCAAGATGGGGGCAAGGAGCGAGTTATACCAGGATGGAGCTCTATAGCAGAAGGGCCTCTGTCCAAGGGAGGTTCTGGATCTGGGGACCAGAAAAGTGGCCTTGCAGGAGGTCCGTGTACAGACCAAAGGTTGGGCATGGCAGAGGGAGGCTGCCAGCCTGGGTGGGGATAGCCCGAGAAGATTTTTTTTTATTATCAGGCAGGTTTGGTATCGTAGATGTTCATCTAGATTCAGCAGTATTGCCATGTCATAGAGCTGGCATGAATGCATGAGTCTGGGGCCATTACTGTACCGCAGGTCTCAAAGTGAATTCATGCCTCTATATCATATAATTCCAGGACTTGCATAACCATACTGCAATTGTTTAAAGCCTGCACTGTTTTTCTGATGGTGTACTTACTGCTTGTATTCTGTAATTACTATTTGTACTTTTTTCTGATGTTGCTCATACTGTCTGTATTCCTAAATACTTTTGTACCTCTTGTATAACTCTGTGTACTCTTGTACCCGGGTCGCACCTGGAAACAAGCCTCGGCTCAGTGTGCCTTTCCTGGAAACCAAATTTTAAATAAAAAATAAATTAATTAATTAATTAAATAAAAAAGGGTGATGATTCTGTTAGCAGAACAGGGTCTTACCATTAATTGCAAAGAAGAGTGTGTTTTGGATGGCTTCAATGTCAGGATGGGCACACTTTATGGCTTTCAGCTCCGACTGCAATCACCACGTCTGCAGATCCTCCCCTTGATTACACCACTGCATCCACTTAGGCTCTGTTCAAGGGATATGTTTATATGCTGCGGTAGCTAGGGACATAACAGGCCTCCCAATTAAGTTTTTAGGGGGTGAGAATTTGGATCATTCTAGTTACGGCTAGCAGGCACAGGCTACGGTGGGGGAGGGTAGTTGGGTCATTCTGATTCTGCTGTGTGACGATAAAGTTAACAGAGAAAAAGGGGCTTAGTGGTGAGAGACTAGCAGGAGGCGGATATGGTGATGTTCCAGACCCCTACCACCTCTGGATAAATAGATTTTTACTGAAAATGTTTTAGTATGATAAAGTTTTGAGGAGTGAGGGGGGCCTTATGGTAACAATATCAGGATAGGAAAAGACAGCTTGAAAATGATAATGGGGGAAATGCATCAGTCCAGAGTTTTATTTCTCTTGTAATCATTGGAGAGCGGGTTGGGGATTACACCACTATCTAGGTAGAAGTAGGGTGGGATTGTTTCACCCACCTTGAGGGTTTGGTAGGGTGCCCTTTCCTGATAAGTATCAACTCACCGTTAGAAGATGTTGAGATCACTACAATAATGGTATGGAATGCATGGAATAAATGTTTCTGAATGGATGGAGTGCTGGCTTGAGGTTACGACAGGCCAGTCACAAACTGGAAAGTTTGGGGGATGGTATATGGGAATATGAAGTCCTTGTTTATGACTCTGTTTTATGTGTTTTTTCATAGTATGGTTGTTTGTTATGTTATGGGGGCTTGGGTGTCATTGGGAGCGGAAGGGTGGTAGGATGGGGGAGCAGCATCTACTTACACCCCTCAGGATATTGACAGCCTGTGGACAGTTTTATAGTGAATATATATGTACACATGGGCAGGGGTGCCAGTAGAAATTCCTGGGCCCGGGACACACCTTTAGGACTGGACCCCTCTTAGGCTCACATCCCCTGTTACAGGTTCCTCTATGGGCCCGGGACAGTTATCACCCCTGCCCCCCCCCCGTCTGCTTCCCTGTGCATGGGGACTCCATTTAAATTTGTTTCCTGGAATATTAATGGGGGGGACTTCAGAGAAATGATGCACTGTCTTAAAACATTTAAAACAATTGGGGGCACAAACTGCTTGCTTACAAGAGACACATCTACCTAAGAAACATAAACTGTGGTTGTGCCGAGAGTGGGTAGAACAGATTTATGGAGCAGGTAATAGCTCCAGACAGCAGAGAGTTGCTATTTTGTTTGCTGAACAGGTCCCTTTTGCAATGATTCAAGAAATCTCTGACACTGATGGCAGATTTGTATTTCTTCATGGGAAATTAGGTCAGTTGGAGGTTGTATTATGGTCAGTTTATGGTCCTAATGCAGCTTCTCCACCTTTTTTCATGTATTTATTGACCATACTGGCACCATCTACATCTCTCTCACAAATAATTGGAGGGACTGGAACATAGTTTTGGACCCAGATTTCCATAAATCAGAGGATCGTAAGCAAGGTCTCTCTCTAGGGCAGTGGGTGCAAAGAGAACTCTTGGATTCATCGAGACTCACGGATCCATGGAGGATCTTGCACCTGACTGAGAAGGCATTTTCTTTTTACTCAAGGCCATATAATTCCTTTTATATAATGGATTATTTTTTAAAAAGTAAGGAGTCCTTGGCAGGAATGCAGAGCTGTGAAACTCAGACTATGGTTTTGTCCGATCACCACCCAATAAGGCTTTGCTTAGGTTTATGTAGAGAGTTGATAAAACACGGAGACTTAATGTGCAGTGATTAAATGACCCCTGGATAGTAGATAAAATTAAGGAAAGTATTTGCCAATACTTTGAGTCTAATGTGGGTTTGATGCAGAGAGCAGACAACCACTGGTCTGCGGTGAAAGTGGTAATTCAGGCGGGTGAGACTTATTTGGCTGGCTACAAAGCAAAAGAACACTAAAGAGGCCAAAATCAAGACACTACTAATGGCGATCAGAAATTTAGAGAAATTTTTCTCCTTGACCTCACCCGATAGCACCTTGTGTCGCTTGAACACTGCTACAGCCCAATATAATGAATTACTAAATGAAAAGGTTAAGCAAGCCATTTTCAAATCTAAAGTTGAATACATTGAACAGGGGGACAAAGTAGGCAAACATAGGGCTTTGCACCTCTGTCATCAGGAGGTGAAACTGATAATAGCAGTGATAAGAACTAATGATGACAGCCCACAACCTAACCACGGGAGACCGGTGAAGCACTTTGAGTATATTATCAAGACCTTTATGCTGTGACCCCAGAAATGCGGGACACAGAAAGAGCCCTTGATGATTTTTTAGGCCCCCTGGTGTTGTCTCGTCTGACCTCGGACCAAAATATAGGTTTAGAAGGTCAAATCACAATTTAGAGAGTTAAAACTGGATAGGGCTCCTGGTCCTGATAGGTTTTCATCCAACTTCTACAAAACATTTTTGGAGGATCTGATGACCCACTTAACACATTTTTATAACTGGGTGTTTAAGGAAGGGAGTAACAATAAGACATTGTTAGAGGCTAGGATCACCCTTATCCAAAACCAGAAAAAGGTCCTTTTCAGGCTGAAAATTATTGCCCCATTTCCCTCATTAATGTGGATATGAAAATACTGGCAAAAATCCTACAGCATAGATTAGAGACAGTCTGGCAGTCTTGATTGGGCCAGAAGAAGTGGGATTCATGGCTGGCTGCCTCTCTAATGATCATCTCAGAAAGGTGCTCCACCTCACCTCTGTGTCTAGGGAGGCAGACCAACTGGCAGCACTGATCTCCCCAGATTCAGAGAAAGCCTTTGATCATATTTCCTGAAATTATCTTTTTGCAATATTGAAGAAATTGAATTTCCCAGAAACGTTTACTAAATGGATTCAAGTCCTGTACAGTTCTCCCACAGCACATGTATTCTGTAATAGGGTCATATTAGAGATAACTTGATCTCCATTTTTTTATTTAAAATCTAAAACTAAGGCCGTACTTAGTTTTGGAGTTTGGGTGAAAATCATTGCTTGAGTTTTCTTTTGACTCAAAACTAATTTGGACTTTCCAAACCAGTTCTCTAATATATTAAAATACTTTTGCAGATGCATTTCCATTACTAATTGATTTTTCATTGAAGCTATAATTACAGTGTCATCTGCATAAAGTCTGATGGCAGAGTTGGCTAAGTACTTTGGGAGGTCATTAATATAAATTAAACAAGTGTTTGTCAGTGCCAAACGCTGGTTATTTGTTTAACGCTGGCACGTTCCTGAGCTCCCTTTATACCCTGCAGTGTACCTGGTCCGATAGCCTTATGTACTTTCAAGGCAGCAACTTCTTTCAGTAACACCTATTTAAATCCCACCCTCCTATGTACCCAGCACCTGCAAATATTATTTTTTTTCCTACAAAAAAACAACTTTTAATTGGGAATGACAGAACCTGCCCACCTCCATGGTCAGCCCTCATCTTATAAACTAATTTAAATGACAGGCAGAAGCACAAAGAATGCAGAGTAATCCCCCAAATTTAAGTGAGAGAGAGCAGCGCCAAGTATACAGAACAATCCCCCAAATTTAAGCGAGAGGTAGCAGTGCCAAGAATACAGAGTAATCCCCCAAATTTAAGCGAGAGGCAGCAGTGCCAA
This sequence comes from Neoceratodus forsteri, assembly GCA_016271365.2. Classification (NCBI taxonomy): domain Eukaryota; kingdom Metazoa; phylum Chordata; order Ceratodontiformes; family Ceratodontidae; genus Neoceratodus; species Neoceratodus forsteri. Next base: position 322,482,686 of record CM057450.1, on the reverse strand, counting down.
AAATACAGAGAATTCCCTCCCCAGCAACAACAAGCAGTGACCTGACCACTCCATCCGTCCATTGCACCCCACACCTGGCACCCAGCACCCAGTGCCCAATTCTCCTTATTAGGAGAAGGCAATTGCTGCCACCACACATCAGTCCAACACAGCAGAACCCTCCCTCCTCCACTGCCAAGTGCTGGCTTCTAATGAATGAAACTGCGCTGCTTGTTGTTATAGTACAGCCAGCAGATCACATTGCAAAAAAAGTATGTTAATGCATCAGTTGGGTTTTATTAGATTGTCAAAAGCTGGGAAATTTAGTGTTAGTGTTCCCACCCCTACCACCACCCCCCCACCTTCCACACACCAACAGGCATCAGGGTGTGCCATGGGTTCATCAGGCCCAACTCTCACCCCATTCCATGTGTAAACAAGCTGACATGGTACATTATAGGAGAATGGGTTGAGAGTTAGGTCTGATGACCCATCATTTCTGCAATGAATCCCCCTTCTTTTTGAAATAGTATAATTGTATCCTTATTTTACTGTGGGAGTGCAAGGTCCGAATTCTGCAAAGTTATGTGCATGCGTAGAATAAATTCAATGGACACACATATCTTGGGCATTTTCAGGATTTTTTTCACCAAATCTTCAACATAGCCTTCCGAGGACTGCACATCATGAGCACTGACACTGTCATTTTGTTAATTTGTCCATAAAGTTGATTTTGCAAAGCAGTGGTGCTATTCTGTACAACATGTTTTGGTCGGGATGTGAAAAATGACAGTTGTATAATGTTCATGAGGAGGTGTGAAAAATAGCAATGTTGAAAATCTGGAGTAAAAATATGAAAAATTGTCAAAGGTATGCACATGTGTAGAATCTGTGCAACACACACTCATAACACAGTCATTTTGTGGAATTATTTCACCAAATTTTCAACATGGGGTTTTTGAGACCACTCCTCATGAACACTGGCACTGTGATTTTGTTAATCTGTCCCAAAAGTTGATGTCTCTTAGCAACCATGCCATTCTCTGCCACAGGTGCGAAGACACATTTTGGGCAGGATGTGGAAAATTACAGCTGTACTGTTCGTAAGGAGGTATGAAAAAATGGCAATGTTGAAAATCTGAAGTGAAAATATAAAAAAGTGTTGAAGTTACGAGTGTGCATATAAACTGTGCAATGCATGCTTATAATGCAGTCATTTTTGGGACTTTTTGCATCAAAGTTTCAACATGGGGTTCTTGGGACCTCAACTCATGAACACTGGCACTGTCATTTCATTAATCGGTCCCAAAAAGTGATTCCACACAGCGACCACTAAATAATCTTTTGGGACTGATTAATGAGATGCCAGTGCCAGTGTTCATGAGGTGGGGTCTCAGGAATCCCATGTTGAAAATTTGGGGTTAAAATTCCTAAAAATGGCTGAGATATCAGGATAAGTTGAAAGCCCCATTGACAGCCATTATATGGTTTATCTTGATTCCTTTAGTTTGCGGTTCACCTTTGAAGAGTGCAGACACGTCCCAGTCCAGATAAGATCACAGCCATCAACCTCTGGAGGTAAGTATGGGGTAAGGGGGGGTAAGGGAAGGTGGGTGCACAGAGGAAGGGTGAGGATGGGGGGGACATGGGGAGACGACGGGGGACCATTTTTTTTTTCCATGTTTAAAAAAAAAAGATGCTGAGGGACTGTTTTCTTTTTTACAGGTACATTATACATTTGGGGACATAGAAATATAGAATTTGATGGCAGATAAGGACCGCTTGGCACACACAGGCTGCCCATTTCCCCTACCTGATGGATAAGCTGCAGATTCTAGTTAATCAACAGCTTACTTCCTCCTGCCCCCCACTAGAATTGTTTTTATGCCTGTCCAATGCATTCTTGAATTCTCCCACTGTTCCTGACTCCACAACCTCCTCAGGAAGGCTGTTCCATGCATCCACAGCTCTCTCTGTGTGCCACACTGTTGGGGGCAACTCCCAAAGCAGGGATTGGGCACCTCGCTGTCGGCAAACATAAAGGGGAAAATGGCAACACTGCTGGGGGGGACATACTGGGAACACTGGGAGTGGGCTCCTCAGTATTCCACAGCAATAAATGGGGATTTTATACACAACTGGGGACACTGGGAGTGGGTTACACAGTGTCCCGCACTGTCAGGGGAGGGGGGGTTACTGCCAACACAGGGATTGGGCACCCCACTGTCAGAACTCAGCAAACCTTGAATCAAGACAGTACACTGCTGGGGGGAGGGGGGAACCATACTGGGTTGAAAGACAACTGGGAACACTGGGAGTGGGCTACCCAGTGTCCCACACTGAGGGGGATGAGGGGCCTGTTTTTGTTGGTCTGGGGAGATTTTTTTTTTTGGAAGCTGCTGTTGCAAGACTTCCCCTTTCATTCCACAAGCTGATCAGCTGTTCACTGACATGGGCTTCATGCACATCGAAGGACCGAAGCCCTTTCTGATTGGAGCGGCTTCAGCTCTTTGAAGTGCATGACCGTTCAGCCCATCTAGCAGAGAGTTGCATCAGGACCACACCGAGTGGTCATTGGTGCTGACTGCCGAGCCCATTACAAGCCCCTGGTTTTGTGTACTGCAATGGGCTTGGCAGCGACACACACACCCAAAATCCCATACTGCAACTATACATTGGTTTGTGCATGCATACAATGTGAAAAGTAAGGAACCCAGAATGGATCCTTATGGGACCTTCCTGTGAAGCTTTTCTGTTGCTGAAACACAGTCCTCCACTGTCACACATTGTGATCTATCATCTAGGTAAGATCTGAACAATTGTTAATATTTGATGTTACCCCAATCAGTTCCATAGTTTTAATCAGAATATTATGATCCACCAAGTTGAATGTCTTTGAGAGGTCAATGAGCACTGTACTCATGGAGTCCCCTTGATCTAGGGCCTCAGCCATGAGGTCCACAAACTCCATGAGTGCAGTGCTTGTAGATTGTCCCGACCTAAATCCCAAATAGTGGTCTGCTAATGAAGAATTAGATTCCAAATAAGAGTACAGTTGACTACTTACCATTCTCTCAAGCAGTTCTGAATGGACTGATAAGAGGGCCATGGCCTACAATTAGTGGGATTGCTCCTCTCTCCTTTAAAAACAAGAATTACTTTTGCACATTTCCACCCTTTGGGAAACCAGCCTTCACATAGGCTTCTATTAAAAAGTTTGTTCAGACCTGGGGAGAAAATCTGCAATGATATTTTCAAATATTGTGTCTCAATTTGATCAAAGCTGGGAGATTTATTTGTTTCAGTTTGTTTAGGTACATAAGTCTCAATTTTCTTTTAGCAATTTAAAGACTACAGGGGAATGACTTAAGTTAAGTACCTATAACTGAGGTCTTTGTTATCAAAATCTGAAAAAAAATAATATCCAGTGGGTCATTTCCTGGAATTTGGAAATCAGGGATTAGACAAAAATAGTCATTTAGAGTGTTTACAATTAGTTTTGGTTGCTAGTTATAGACTTGCTCTGACCGTTGAGTATTAAAACTTCATAATGACAAAGTGAAATGTTATTATGGCAAATGGCTGAGAAAGGTATTAAGTGATCTTATAACACACAATTATGAGCAAAAAAGTTCTTTGTTTAAACCGAGAAGAAGTGATCAAAAAACAGTACAAACGAGAATCGGGAATAGCAGAAACTATTTGTTAAAATAAGTAAACTATGTTGTAATATGGCTTTTTAGCATGTTAGATGATTTATAGGTATGGTGAGGAATCTTGACGGATGCATATGCTGCCAAAATCCTTGGGATCCACAAGTGAATTTGTGATAGATAAGATCATCATGTATTGCCTTTAAACACTGACAGCACATTGCAAGAAAAGACAATAAACAAACAAAGCCCTCCACGATACTGGTGGTGGCAATATTTAAAAGACATTCCTATACATTGTGGTTAAAAAACCTGGACAGGATGGCAGAAGGAGCCCGTAGTAGTGTAGGGTCATTACACCCTGATTCCCCATGGATGCTTCTGTGTACTCTATAGTTGCTTAGCAGCAACTGAATCCTGGCTGGGGGGCTCCCATTGGGGCAAAAACATAATTTGATATGGTGCAGTCGGGAGGGGGGTGGACAAGCTGAGGTCTTGTTCTGCTGTCCAGTCCAGTGAGAAAAAAGAGAATTTTCAAGCGGTCAGCGCAGTTCAGTATGTGCGCTGCCATGATGCATTGCCTGCAAAGTAAGAGAAAAAGATTCATAACCCATGTCATGCACTGCTTGAGTTTTAATTGTTGCATTACTGACTAACATAGAGAAACCTACAAAGCACAGCTGTTTGTGTTGGCAGGCACTGAACCTTAAACATATGGAAACCTGCAGGTCATTAAATATTAGAGACTACTGTCTATGGTATGTTTACTTCAGCGCTATATATATATAACATTGCCTAAAAGTGAGACACTCAATAAGTGTTGCCTTTTGCATTGGCAGGAACCGAATGATAAGTACTTTGGGACCTGAGAGTCTATAATATAAGCCACTATTGCTTTGGTATGTTTCTTTTAACAACTTATACATAGATTGCCTAGATTGATAATCAACTGTGATATGTGCACTTACCTTTGTTGTGCTTTGATATGTGAAATGTCTGTATTGTCTCCTGGTTACACCAATTGCTCAAACCGTTATCCATTTCTATTATATCCTTAAATGCTATAGTATAATATGCACTTACTTTCACTTCTGATATCAAGTACATTGGAATGTTTCTCCCATCACCTCAAATTACTCAAATTGTTATCCATTTTAATCGTATCCCTAATATGTTGTACTCCTATATTGTACTGTGTCATCACTGTTTTTTCCTGTTGATGTTGTAACCTCCCCGGTCATGCTTGAAAATAGTCACTTTTGTGTCTAATGCACTTACTCGGTTATCAAAAACTAAATAAATAAAATAAGTGAAAATAGAAGTATTACTGCAAACTGGGAATCGTTCTGTACGTTGTAAAAAAAAAATAGAGTAGTGACAACAATTACAAGCATTTGTCAATGCCGAATGTTGTCTCGCTGGCATTGGCATTTGTAGTGCCAGAGTTAGAGATGCATAATAGGAATGGCAGTGAAGTATTGAAGTGACACCAACCCCACCCCCACCCTGTAGAGACCGACAGGCATTGGAGTGTCCCTTTGGATCATCAGCTATAACGCTCATGCCATTGTACCTCACCCAACCCTGTAGACACTAACAAGTGGCGTGGTGTGCTTTGGGGTCTTTGGGCATTATACTTACCCCATTCCATAAGGAAATATGATGAGGTGGGTGCAGTGTAGGAGAATGGGGTGAACTTTCTGGCCAAACAGTGTGAGGCACACCACGATGCCTGTCACTGGCTGCAGGGTGGGGGTGGGGGTGGAGGTGGAATGACATGAGCATTACAGCCGATGATCCCAAGTCACACCCCTGATGCCTGTCAGTCTCTACAGGGTGGGATGTTACAGTTGGAAACCCTAACACCACAGGTGTGCGTTGGTATTTTCACTCCAAATGTTCAACATGGGCTGTCTGTGAGCCCACCTCATGAAAAGTGGCACTATCAGTTTGTTAGCTGAAAGATGATTTTGTACAGTGGCTATGCTATTTGGTGGCACAGGGACAAAAACACATTTTGGGCAGGATGTGGAAAATGACAACTGTATTGTTCATGAGGAGGTGTAAAAAAATGGCAATGTTGAAAATCTGGAATGAAAATATGAAAAGTGGTGAAGTCATGAGCATGCATAGAAACTACGCAACACATGTCTATAACGCAATTATTTTTGGGTTTTTTTTAGCCACATTTTCAACATAGGCATTTAGGGACCTCCTTTCATGAACAGTGATGCTCTGACTTTGTTAATCAGTCCCAAAAGCTGATTTCCCACAGCGACCACGCCATTGTGTGCCAGAGGTGCAGAAACACATTTTGGGCAGGCTGCGAAAAATGACAGCTGTACTGTTGATAAGAAGGTGTGAAAAAATGCCAGTGTTGAAAATCTAGCATGAAAATATTGCAAATTTGCGAAGTTACAAGGGTGCATGGAAACTGCGCAACACATGCTTGTAACACAGTCATTTTATGGACTTTCAGCATCAAATTTTCAACATAGGCATTTTAGGACCTCTGCTCATGAACAGTGTCACCGTCATTTTCTCAAACTGTCCCGAAAACTGATTTTGCTAGCGACCGAGCTATTCTGCGTCGGATGTGCAAAAACACATTTCAGCCAGGATTTGTAAAATGACAGCTATACTGTTCATAAGGAGGTGTGGAAGAATGCCAATTTTGAAAATCTGGAGTGAAAATATTACAAATTCATGAAGTTATGAGCTACGTGGAAACAATGCAATGCAGCTCATAAAACAGCCATTTTGGATTTTTCAAAAATTTGCAACATAGGCTTTTAGAGACCCCTCATGAACAGTAGCACTGTCATTTTGTTACTTGGTCTCAAAAGGTGATTCTGTGCAGAGACCATGAAATCACCTTTCTGGACCGAATAATGCCATGACAGTGACTGAATTCATGAGGAGGGGTCCCAATAACCCCATGTTGAAAATTTGGTGAAAAAATTCCAAAAAATGGCGAGATGTGCACCAAAGTTGAAAAAACCCTGTTTATGCCATTATACAGCTTTCCAGCATTTTTTCAGTTCATGGTCGGCTTTGAAGTGTGCAGACGTGTTCCTGGTCCACCGAAGACCATCGTGCCAGACTCCGGAGGTAAGTATGGTGTGAGGGGGTGTGTGGGGAGGCAGGGTGTGCAGAAGGTGGGTGCAGGTTGTGGGAGGGGCAGGGAGACCATGAGGGACCATTTTCTTCTTTCACAGGGGTAACAAAAAAAAATCTCAGGATGGTTTTTCTTTTTCAGGGGATTTGGCACACTGGGGTGGGCTCCTAGTGTGCCATCTAAGTGTTTTGGGGGGATGATGTAGCTGACAGGGGATTGAGCACCCCTGTCAGCACACAATGAAAGTGGGGGGGGCAAGAGCCGAGGAGGATTGGGCACCCCCCCTGGCACATAACAAATGGAGGGGGTGCCTGATGCTGATGGGGAGTGGGCTCCCCTGTCAGCACATACAGTGTATCAGGGCATGCTGACAGGGGGATTATGGCAGGCAGTGTGCCACCATGTTTTTACTTTTTCACCAGGGCAAGCATGTCAGGAGGTGCCGCTGCATATGACAAACTTTGCTTGCATTGCAGTGGACCTTTCGTTAGATGTGCTCACCACATTATGTATTCATGGTGTGGCGCCAGCATGCAGGCTTATTGGGGAATGAGGGACACACCTACTGATGCATGCCCTGCATTCACCCAGCAGTGACCGCGCCTTCAAATCTGCTACTACCGCAATATGTTGACTGTGCATGCAAGAGCCAACAGAAAAAGATAGTGCTGACAGCAATGTAGTGTGTTCAAACAAAGAATAGCAATGTTTATCATAATATTTACAGAAAGGAGATTTATGTACATTGTAAATTAGGATTCAAACCCAGGTCTCCAAGTTTGTAGCTCAGCGCCGTTAACCATTATGCTATACTGCCTTTTGATTATCATATATCAAAAGTATATGTAAATACAATAGTCAATTAAACAAGCATTTGTCAATGCCAAATGTTGGCTTGCTGGCATTAGCATTGGTAGTGCAGGAGTCAGAAATGCAAAATAGGAATGGCAGTGAAGTATTGAAGTAACGCCAATACCCCCCACCCACAGAGACTGAAAGGCATTGGGAGTGTAGCTTTGGGTTGGACATAAAACTTACACCATTCCACCTCACCCCACTCTGCAGAGAGCGACAGGTGTCAGGGTGTGCATTGGGGTCTCGGCCCCTTATGCTCACCCTATTCCATAAGGAAACAAGCTGAGATGGGTGCAGTATAGGAGAATGGGGTGAACATTAGGGTGACAGAACCCAAGGCACACCTCAATGCCTGTCAGTGGCTGTAGGGGGCGTAGGGGTAGAATTCTGTGAACATTATGGCCAACTAACCCAAGTTATGTCCCCGACACCTGTCAGTCTGTACAGGGTGGGTGCATGGTTGGAAACTTTAATGCCCCGGGTGTTTGTTGCTATTTTCACTCCAAATTTTCAACATTGGCTTTTTAGGATTCCCACCTCATAAACAGTGGCACTGTCATTTCATTACTGAATCCTGGAAGGTAATTTTGCACAGCAACTGCACCACTGGAAGCCACAGGTGTGGAAAAACATTTCGAGTAGAATGGGAAAAATTACACCTGTACTGTTCATGAGGAGGTGTAAAAAAATTGCAATGTTGAAAATCAGGAGTGAAAATATTAAAAATTCTCAAAGTTATGAGCGTGCATGGAAACTGTAAAATCCACCCTCATAACACAGTCATTTTTTGGAATTTTTTTCAATAAATTTGCAACATAGGCTTTTTGGGAGCCCACCTCATGAACAGTGGCACTGTCGTTTCGTTAATCAGTCCCGAAAGGTGATTTGACCACAAAATCACTGTTCGGGACTGAATAATGAAATGACAGTGACTGATTTCATGAGGTGGGGTCTCAAGAACCCCATGTTGAAAATTTGGAGCCAAAAGTTTAAAAAATGGCCGAGATATTCACCTAAGTTGAACCCCCCCCCCCAATTTATGCCATTATAAAGCTTACCGGCATTTCTTCAGTTTGCAGTCAGCTTTGAAGAGTGCAAACGCGTTCCCACTCCACTGAAGATTGCCACACTGACCTCCAGAGGTAAGTATGGGGTGAGGGGGTGTGGGGAGGTTGGGTGTGCAGCGGGTGAGTGTGGTTTGGGGGGAACGCAGTGGACAAAGAGGGACCGCTTTTCTTGTTTTGTAGGGAAAGAAAAAAAACTTCGAGGAAGGTTTTTTTTCTTTTTACAAGTGAGACAATACATTTGGGCACACTGGAGTGGGCTCCAGTGTGCTACCTGTTTTTTTGAGGGGAGATAGCCGATGGGGATTGGGCACCCCATCGTCAAATAAAGCATGTCTGTGTTGGGGGGGGGCATGATGCAGAAGGGGATTGAGCACCCCCGTTGGCAAACAAATAAAACTGGGAGGGCATTATGCCAATGGGGACTGGGCACCCTCATCAGCAAACAAATTGAACTGGGGAGGTGACATGCTGACAGAGAGACTGGGCATCCCCCGAATTTGGCTTTCTAGGGTTTGCGAGAGGTGGACAGTGAGAACCACCGCCATGTTTAATGAAATATTTCACTGGGAATGGCACATAATGGAGACTTGTCAGACCTGAATCTGCAATGACAAGCCTGTCTCTCATTGCAGCAGCGGATTTCTTTCAAGTTGGTGGCACTTTCTGAAACTGCTGTCATTTGCAGCATGCTCACTGGTTAGGCGCCTGAGGGACACACCGACTAAAGCATCCCCTGGATTCGCCACAACACTGACACACCTTTGAAAGTGCTACTACCGCAAGATGTTGGAGAAAAGTTAAAAAGAAATTTTGAAACATTTCTGTTTTGAAAAAACATTTATAGAACTTTATGAATATTAATAGGTTTTTACGTATCCATATAGATCCTAGACCCTGAAGAAGCCCATGTGGGGTGAAACATTGGGCGTGGTCAGGTATTTGTGGTGTCAAGTAGTCATGCAATAAATTGAATCTTATTTGTAACTGTTTGAAGTGTGGCTGATTTCTTCTTGCATATTTTGAACATTCTGCTTTCCAAGCCCACCATCTACATTAAACAGTATGTGTAACTAGAAGGGGACCCACCATACACTGGAGTGCCATTGTTTTTCTTTTTCCCAAAGCAAGTCACAACCAACTCTATTGTGGTCACCCAGGTTAGGGACTAAAACAAGCTGTTTGAGGACTTGCAATATTGAGGAAAAAAAGATTAAGTCTAAAATATTGCACTTGCTCTGAAATTAGCCTTTTTTTGATCATCTGCCAGACACCATCAGTCCACCCCACCACACAGCCCCTCCAGCCCCTAGGGCTTACCTGCCACTCTCAGAGTGCACCCTGGCTTACCCCCCCAAGGGTAGAGCTGTCAGGGAGGGGCCTATACTCCCCAAACAGAGACTGGTACTGATCCAGGGACAGAGTGCTCAGTTGGCTGTGTGGGGTCTGGTGGAGGGTGGGTGTCTTCCCACTAAGCCAGTTATTTTTCTGTATGCGGTCCCTGGGGAAGCATGGTGTGCAATGACACAATGGCGCTAAGTGCCAGACATCTGGCACACCTTCTGAAGTTCATTTAGCTCTATCTGTTGGATCCCTGGTCTCCACCAGATGTCAGTTGAACACCAGGTGCTTCCCCACCCCACCAGAGGAGGAGAACAGTCCTTAGGATGCTCATTCCTCCTCCTCCTCTTGGCCAGCTCTCTGAAATCCTGGGCTCGCTTCTGAACCCAGAACGTTGACGTCGCAAGTGGTAGCTCTACCACTGCACCGGTGGGCCAGCCAAAAATTATCCTTTCTTACTGGGTATTCAATAGTCTGAGTCAATCCCAAAGAGCTAAAACTGGCCGCCAGTCTCTACCCCCCTGAGAGTTCCCCCATGCCATGTTGAAGTTGCCCATCAAAATAAGCTCCAGCCTGAAGTACAGGTGCTGATAATCTGAGCTATACTATCAAAGTGGAAAGGATTCACCTTGTACAGGGAAAAAAACACAGCAATACATACCTTTACCTAAATATACAAGTTAAAACACATTTTATTCCTTGTATTCACCCTGAATATAGTAAGTCCGCATGTCCCAAGTCATTTTTATACATATTATGACCCCTTCTCCCAAATCTACAAAGGGAAGCAGTATAGCGCTGTGGTTTAAGGCTCTGAGCTACAAATCTAGAGACCTGGGTTTGAATCCCACAGCCCCCACTTGTGTACTGTGTGACCCTAAGCAAGTCACTTAACTTTCCTGTGCTCCCAGATCGCACCTGTAAACAAGCTTTCAGCTTAGTGTGTCTCACCTGGTTAAACAATTGGGAAAAAAAATAATAAAAATCATCCAGCTGCACTTTGTTGTTAGAAATCATTTTGGAGAGTCACATTTCTGTCAGACCAATACCATCAAATTTCTCTTGACAAGCCCATAGTTTGAAGGTATCCAATTTCTTAATCAAACTCCTTGCATTATCATGCTATTTTTAAGGAGTGCCCACATACTTAATGTGATTGGCTAGTTTTACTATTACAGAGAATGCAAGTGCATTCATTCATTAGAAGGCAACCAGCCATGGAGGAAGGTGGGTTGTTCCAGTCACCTTTCACTTCCAAATTGGGTGCTAGGGGGGGAATGACAGTGGTATAAGGGTGCTGCCAGGGTGGGACAATGGGGGAAGCAAAAGGGATACTTGTGTTTAATGCAAACCATCATTTTTATTTATGAAGATGGCTAGCTGTTTAGGAGGGTAGAATGTGCCAGTCATCCACAGTGACATGAAACAATGTAATAATTACAATATTGTAGGTGCTGAAGGGAGGTGGGTGGGATGAGGATGCAGAGTGGTGTGGATACCTATGTCAGGGTGGAGATGGGAGGGTGGAACATTTAAAAATAAATAAGGGTGGGTGGAGGTTTTTTATTAGTTTATTTTTTTCTTCTGTTTGACTTTTATTATCTTCTTTTTAAATTAAATTGAGAATGAACTGTAGTTCCCAAATACAAATTAGTTACCTCATTAATATCATCATATCCCACATTCTGTTTGACCTTTACTTGCAGTACTAAATAGCTATGATGATATTATAGCACAGTTGACACTCCCTGCAGGTGTGCACATCATGAGAATGACTTTACTATGTCCAGTTTACTTACTGGATCTGTTACACCACGTGTTCTACACCAAATCCTGAGTGAGAAGAGATTTGAATTGAGAATCTGTGGTTACATATTATGTAATGTATCTAGCTATAATATGCGGGCTGTGGTATGCACATTTGTTTAAAAGGATAGCATTTCTTCTTTTACTGGAGACAAAGAATCTAATCCAGACCTGAGTAAACTAGCTCTTTCAAATTGTCTGTTCCCTCTCAGTATTTTTTTCAAGGTGTTAAGATTGTGCCTTTTAATGTCAGAAGTTTGATACCAAAGTTGGGAGAATTGAAAATATTTACACAACAATATCAGCCTGATGTTATGGCACTATCTGAATCATGGTTACAATCCCCAATTAAGACTGATGTGTGTACCATAGCTGGGTATAAATTACTCAGGGCAGATCGGAAGGGTAGAAAGAAAAGTGGGGTGTTGCAGTGTATTTTAAGGATCATCTCCAAGTGGACGTATTAGGAACTAGTTTTGAAACTGATGATCTTCAAGACTGGCTATTATTAAGGCTGATTCTGGGTGGAAAGAAATGTAATTGTTGCCTGTTTGTACAATCCACTGCAAGGTGGTTTAGGTGGTCTGCAGTCTTTTTTTTGGAAATACTCTAACCTTATATTTCAGGTAATGATGTTGTAATAGTCAGGGACATTAATTTAAACTGGTTTCAGAAGGATAGTTTGGGTGGAGATCCTGTTGCACTCATTTGGGTTAGTTCAATTAATAGAGGAAGCTACTTGGTTTAATTCTGTTACTACTAATCACTCAATTTTAGATTGGGTTATTACCAATAGGTTGAGTATGGTTGTAGCTTCAGGTGTTATGGCTGACTGTATAAGCAACCATTTGGGAATTCTTTGTATCTTGAGTTTTAAAAGGGTAAAGGCTCCACCTAGAATAATCAAAATGCACAGGTTTGGTAAAGTTAATTTTGAAGTTCTTAACAGCTTAATGTCTCAGATTTTTTGGACATACATAAAATTAATTATGGATGTAAATTGTGCTTTATGCTTTTTTTATAAACCAATGGATTCAGGATGTTTGTTTTCCATTATGGATAGTGAGGCTATGAGGCAAGCCTAATAAATGGTTTACAAATGAGATTAAACATCAAATTAAGTTAAGAAATTGTGCTTGGAAAAAATACAAGAGTAATCCATCTGAAGCATCATTAGCTCATTATTGCAGCTTGTGTAATAAAGTTTCTGATTTAGTGAAAAAGGCCAAAACTCAATTTTATAGAAACCAGTTTAAGGACACTTTATCGGATTCTAGGAAATTTGGGGCAAATGTAAATTTCCTGTTGTCACCAAAGTCTAATAGATAGGTGGATAAAGTATTTGTAAAAGATGCTATGATTACAGATCAGATGGAAATTGCTGACTTATTTAATTGTAAATTATCAGACTATTCTGGTTATAGATTAAATCTTATAAAAAGTCATTTTGGGCGGACACTAGTCAAATTGACAGACCTAAATTTTGTTTTAGGGCAGTTAAGTGTCATGATATTTTTAAACTTTTTTAAACTTTTGGGAGCATTACCAGATAAGTCTAGTGATTGCAGAGGTGGGGTGGATATTAGATTGAAACTGGTGCAAATTCATGTTGCTGATCCCTTATGTTATATTTTTAATTTGTTCTTGGTCACAGGGAAGTTTCTGGCAGAATGGAAATGTGCGAGGGTAGTTCCGATGCCCAAAAAGTCACATGCAGAATTATTGGAAGATTTTCGTCCCATCTCCATTCTGAATCCTTTAAGTAAATTGTTGGAAAGAGTGAATGGTGGCTGATCAAGTAAAGAAGTATCTTGATACATACAGTATAATATTTTTTGTTATCAACAACATGGATTCAGGAGGGAGCATGGGACAGGAATTGCCTTGGTCAGGATCATGGACACCATCCTTAGTTGCTTTGAAAAAGGTCTGCTGTCAGGGGTGGTGTTTGTCGACCTGATCAAGGCGTTCGACTTGATAGAACATGACTTGGTACTGGATAAACCTGAAACTATCGACTTTTCACCTAATGTTGTGACCTGGGTTAATGATTGTTTGTCGAATCCCCAGCAATTTGTAAGAGTAGGGTTACATAACTTGTAGGTTGCATCCTTGAGTTGTGGGGCACCTCAGGGGTCCAGTATGGGCCCCTTCTTATTCACTTTATTTGTAAACCAGATACCAACTAAATGTGCTGCCTGTGACACATTACGTTATGCTGAAGATTTGATAATACTATATCAGGCTAGTTCTTTAACTGAATTGAATAGGATTTTACAAAATTATTTTTTAAATGTTTGTTTATGGTTTCAGGGAAATGCTTTGATTTTGAATTAAAAAAAAAAAAAAAAAAATCAATGATATCCGGTACATAGGCTATGTTGAAGATTTCACCTAAATTCGAGATTTCCGACCTGGAGGGTGTAGCAATAGAACAGGTAACTCATTTTAAGTATTTAGGTGTATCATTAGATGGTAATTTATCTTATTCTTCGCAGGTAAAAAATGTTAGTAAAACAACAAATCAGAAATTGGGTATTCTTTATAAATTTTGTTCTTTTTTTTTCATTTGAGACTAGGAAATCTATAGCAGTTGGATCATTACTTCCCAATTTTGAATATGTCTGTTACTTATATCTGAACCTGAAGTGTGCTGAGTATAATGTTTTGGCAAGTACATATAATAATATTTGATGGTTTATTTTGGCTGTTCCATTAAGAACACATTATTGTGACGTATATTCTCAATTGAGTTGGTTCTCTCCTAGGGCTAGAATAGAGTACTTCTTATGACGTCAAATTCATAAATCCATATTTTTCATTAGATTCTTTTCCTTTATCTGATTTGGTAACTGTTTATACAACTCCTTCAAAACTGAGATCTGCTAACGGAATTGCTTTGCAAGCTATACTACATAAAAATTATTATTGCTTATGGTCCTTTTCTATTGCTGCACCCTCTTTTTGGAACAGCTTTTTTGAATAGCTTGACTGAAACTCGGTGCACCACAACTTCTCTGGGTTGCTTTAAGGTTAATTTTAAACAGATTTTATTGCAAAAGTCTTCTTATGTTTGTTATAATTAATGTTGTTGTAATATTAATTTGTTATTTGTAATGTAAGTTTTGTTTATATTGTTTGCTTGTTTTGTTGTGAATCCCGGGTTGGACATGAAAAAGGACCTGTCCGTAGTCCCTACTCAGTTAACAAATTAATAAATAAAAAAAAAAATATGATCATAGCCCTTGTTCTATTTGATATATATGTACCTGCAGTACTAAAGGGCTAGGATGACATTATGGCACTGTTGGCACTCTTTGATATCATTATTGCCTTATTTTGCTTGACCTGTACCTACAGTACTAAAGGATTATGATGATATTATGACACAGTTGGCACTCCTTTATATCATCACAGCCCTTATTCTGTTTGACTTATACGTAATAAAATGCTATGATGATGTTATTACACAATATCATCATAGATACGTACCTAAGAGGGTTATGATGATATCAAGGAATGTCGACTATGTAATAATTTCCTTGGCACATTTTGTTTCCTAATCAATTGATTTCATTATTTCACTAAGTGAGAAGGAAAACCAACAGAGAACACATTTTCGTCTGTTATGGTGATTGGTGACCATTGAAATGAAAGGAGTATTGTGTGGCAGGTGGCAGGGTATAAATCTACTGATGACAAACAAATAAAATCATATTTATCTCCCCTTTATCCTTAGCTAATCTGAATAACAATGTTTAGGAGAATCTACATTCTATAGCTCCTTTGTTAAAGGAACAAATAATTCTTAGAATGTTTTTTCATGAATAGAATTGTTTTTGAAAGTCATGTAGTAGCAGTTCTGATTTTCACACAACACTCTTATGTCATACTGTATCTAGTCCTGTTAAATGAAACTTCTCCCTTTGTACTCTTCAAGGAGTCAAAAGTCAGTTGTACATCATAAGCCCACTACATATAGGATAGTGCATGGGGAACAGTTGACAACACGGCTATTCTTTCACCGAGTTGGCACTATGTCGACAGATTACCTCAAGAGCGCAGCTCAAGAGGTAGTCGGTCATCATAGTGCCAAAGAGGTGAAAGATGCCCTATTGTCAACTGTTCCCCATGCACTTTTCTTTATAGTGTATGGTGGAACATCGTTTTTTGGGGGGGAAAATCACTACAGCATGTTTCTGCTTCAAAACATTTTTACTAAGTTACTAGAAGGAAAAAATAATTTTACATTTTGAACGTTTTCACGCTTGACATTTTAACTGTTTAAGAACTTTACATTTTGAATGTTTTAACGCTAAACATTAGTACTGCCACCGACATTGCTGCTTTCACTATGTGTCCTGTCTATGGAGTGAGCCCTAACTGTCAAATGCTGCTCGAGGACACAGTGTGTGATGTTCGCAGTGCAGTATAAAAAATTGTTCTGCTGCACTGCGAACGTCACTAGTGTGTGATTACAAGGTTTTGACAATGATGGATTTCGGTGGAGAACAATGTTCCACCATACACTATAATCCCATTAGCAGGTAGTAACCAAGGGAGGTTGAGGGCTGCTACGTGGTTGAAAAATCCTTGACTATTTGCATGGCAGCCCCATCCCTCATTCTTGGTAACTTACAGTAACCTTTGTAGGTGAAAATAAGGTACTGTATGTGACCCCATAGAGCATAAATCAGCCTGTGTTTCATCTCCCTATGACATTTACAATAGGACAAGTTTCCTCTTTAGCCTTGAAGACAAGAAATATTATTCACAGACTAGACAAGAAATGTTATACACAGACTTATCTGCTCTACAAGTTCTACCTTTTGAATGTTTCAAATGGTGAGACATCTTTCTGTCGTCGAAGGATGGATCCTGGGCAGGGTGGGAATGGAAGGATGGAGAAACGATTGATCTCTCGCTCACAGTCAACATCAGTCTCCTTGAAATGAAAACAGGAGTACTGTATAATGAATTATTCAAAGGAAAGAATACAAAATCCATAGTGCTCAAGTGCTGTTTGAGGGAGCGCTCACTGCATGCTTGGACTTTTTTTGTAATGCTCAAATAAATAGTGCACTGGATGGGAATAAAGACACAGATTATTTTGAAGCAATCATTATATGGAAAATAGGGTTACTCATTTAATTCATTTGGATTATTTTCCAACATTTTATGTTCTACTATACCTATTTGGTCCTAGAAAAGATTTGTACTATTACTACTACAAAGGAAAAATGAGGACTTTTTTGTGTTGCGATAAGAGCACTTTGGAAACACATTTTAATAACAAAAATTATATCTATTATATCTTTATTTGTTTTGTTTGTATAGGAACTGAAAATCTGAAAATTGTAAGTGTTTTTCATTTAAATAAGAAGTTTCTTTTTTCTGTGTCTTAAGTTCCAATATATTGATATACCAAATCTGGAAAATGTTGTGTTGATACAATAGGATCTATGCATTCATTGTAGAAAATCCATTTCTAGCCCTAATAGTTGAAAGGTTCACTCTTTCTAAACACAATGGGTCAGATTTTCAGACAGTGACACTGGGCTTGCATCAAGCCCCGCATCAAACCCATTTTTCACAGCAAATGTGCTGAACACCTGTGCCACAGCTGCACCAGATTTTCTATTGTTGGGTGCAGTTGTGACAGTTCCTTACTTTATGGCAGCTTGTGCCAAATATTTGGTGGAAGCCCCATAAAAATGGCTCCCTGAATCCTGCAAGCTAGACTGGGGGAGCTGGACTAACTTATGGCATTTGGCACAGGGAAGTGAAAATCCCAGCCATCAGCTGGGAGAATGCTGCAAACGCCATGTGCCATATGATCAGCACACCAGGGGCTTGCAGCAGTTTGGGCCATTATCTTTAAAATGTTCAACTTTTGAAGCATAAGAGCTAGAAACATAACCTTTTTTTTTCACATTAACTCTTGGTGTTACAGTAGGTCAATATAGTTATGCTATGTTGATACACTTCATTATTTTCCATAGTGCTGTTTCTCTTCAGGCATGCTGGGGGTAGTTCAAGTTCAAGTTTATTGCAGGAAAACTCCATTGAGCAAGCTCATTCAGAAAGAGGTCCTATGACATGTAAACTTACAACAAACATACATACATAAATAATTGATAAACACTATATACATAAATGCAAGTGTCATATAACACAAGCAAGATATTACATACAAGGACACCACATGGGATGACTGTAGGTGGTAGACAAACTAGTGGAACATAGGGTGACCATTTCTAGATAGCATACTGACAATTGAAAACATGGTAACTGGTGTTTGCAATACATACATTTTAGCAGATTGATCAAAAACAGAAAGTATAGGGTAAGGGAGGCAAAAATGGCTTGGTAGGGTGAGCGGAGAAGTATATACCTAGACAGAGCCAGGAGTAGGAAAGGGAAGGAAAGCAGGAGTGGGATTGCTGCAGCAAAGGTAGCAGATATAAGTCAGGAGCCGGTGAGTGAAATAGTGTCATGATATAAATGAAAGTGCAAACAATAAGTAGTTAACATGCACAAGGCAATTACGGTCTTACACAAAATGCACATGGCACACATGGGGATAAGAAGGGGCTTAATGACAGTTGCAAATATCTTTTATTTTAGCTGAGTTTAGCACTTTATAGAAGTTAATTGAAACTGTGCTAGTTAGTTTCAGCACAGTCTGTAATTGATTCCAAATAGAGGGAAGGGCACGTGCAATAGCACGTTTACCAAAGGAGGCCCGTGTCCTCGGAATATCAAGCAGAATGAAATCAGATTTTCTTAAAGAGTATGCACTATGCCCACAGGAGGGTGGCAGGGGACCCTGCAGGGGAAGGAAACAACTCCTGGTGGGGGACTCCATTGTTAGGAAGGTAGAACTGGGGGAGGAAGGGGAGAGGGAGGTAAGGTGCCTGCCTGGTGCCATGGCTTGGAGGGACAGGGAGCGAATCCTCAGGATTGCCGGAGCAGCTGCACAGGGGAGGGAGCTGGATGTCATTGTCCACCTAGGGACAAATGACCTGGCTAAGAAAGGGATTAGAGAAGTGCAGGAAGAGTTTGTGGAATTGGGAGGGCCTTAGTCAAGTAGCATGCACGGTAACCTTCTCGGAGGTGCTACCCATCTATGGCATAGGAGGGTTAGGGTGTTCCACACCAAGGGATCTAATCAGTGGTTGAAAAACTGGTGTGGAGCTCAGGATTTGGCTTCATTGGGGACTGGGGTCCACCTGGAGTGATGCAAGCCTATACTGGCATGATGGGCTGCATCTGTCCAGGAGGGGAACCAGGATCCTAGGTGATAGGTTTAAATGCTTCATTGGCAAGCTTTTAAACCAGCTAATGGGAGGCACTGGAAAGGAGCAGGAAAATCCTAGCCCCCAAATAATCACGGTAGTAAGTGCGGTAAACACCAACATAGAGGTGTCATAGGGAGAAGGGCAGGGTAAATGGAGAAAGTGACAAAGGCAAGAAGGACAGGGATGGGGCAAAGGGAGTAAGGCCATCAGGAAATGGAGGGTAATGAGTACCAATGCCCGTAGTCTGGGCAACAAGCTCCCTGAGCTGATGGCCTTAATGGAAGAGGGATGCCTGGATATCCGTAGCAGTCACAGAAACATGGTACACAGAGAACCATGACTGGGATGTTAACATACCAGGGTACATAACCTACAGGAGAGACAGGCAGGGGAGAAGAGGGGAGGAGTAGCTCTATGTAAAGGAAGGGATAAAAGCAACTGGAACAAAAGAGTAAACAGGGAGGAGAGGAGGCACTGTGGGTCACCTTGGAGACTGGAAAGGGCACCACAATCTGCACAGGGGTTGTGTACAGACCCCCATGTCAGGGGGAAGGAATGGACAAGGATATGATAGAAGACATTCTTAGAATGGCAGAGAAAGGGGAGATACTGTTGATGTTAGACCTGAATATGCCAGATGTTAACTGGAGCACATTTG
Source organism: Neoceratodus forsteri (assembly GCA_016271365.2). Taxonomy (NCBI): domain Eukaryota; kingdom Metazoa; phylum Chordata; order Ceratodontiformes; family Ceratodontidae; genus Neoceratodus; species Neoceratodus forsteri. The sequence continues at coordinate 322,462,911 of CM057450.1, read as the reverse complement.
CTGCAGCCACATCCAAGAGCAGGGCCATTCTTGATGCCCTACAGGTGGCAGGCATTAGACAGCTAGTTTCGGAACCCACTCATTTGGGAGCAATCTTAGACCTTGTACTCAAACGGGGGCAGTGAGAGGATCTCAGATCTAGAAGTGGGTTGCCGTCTGGGGACAAGTGACCATCAAACAGTGTGGTTCACGTTAAACGCAGCTACAGAGTCAAGCCATACAAAAGTGAGGGTACTGGACTTTAGGAGGGCTGACTTTGGCAAGATGGGAGAGTGCCTCAGAAAAGCACTAGCAAACAGGCTAGAAGGAGGTGTGGAGCAACAATGGGGAATTATCAAAACTGCCATCACAGAGGCAACAAGCCTTTGTGTGAAGCAAATAAACAAATCAAAATGAAAGAAAAAGCCACTATGGTTTTCAAAAGAGGTGGCTGTGAAAGTCAGGAAGAAAAAGATAGCATTCCAGAAGTATAAGGAAACACAGAAGGAGCAGGACAGAGAGCTGTACCAGTTAAGGCAGAAGGAAGCAGGGAGGGAAGTCAGAATAGCAAAGGTCCAAACTGAGGAAAAGATAGCCAACTCAGTTAAGAAGGGGGATAAAACCTTTTATAGGTACATCAGCGAGCGTAGAAAGACAAAGGGAGGGATAGTGAGGCTGAATAGAATGAACGGTGGGTGGGCAGAGGGGGACAGTGAAAAAGCAGGAATACTGAATGAATATTTCTGCTCAGTATTCACAAAAGAGGAGGGGGAAGTGCCTAATCCAATTAACAGAAGCACTCTTGATAGGGGGGTCGATCCCAGTCCTTTCACAGAAGAAAGGGTTCTGCAAGAACTCCTAAAACTGAAGGTGGACAAAGCAATGGGTCCTGATGGAATTCACCCCAGAATTCTAAAAGAATTAAGGGAGGTACTAGTGAAACCACTGGCTACTCTTTTTAATAAATCATGGGAGGATGGTGTGGTACCCGAGGACTGGAGGAAGGCGGATGTGATTCCCCTTCACAAAAGTGGGACCAAGACAGAGGCAGAAAACTACCGACCTGTCAGTCTGACTCTGTGGTAGGGAAAGTGATGGTGTCACTTGAAGGAAAGAATAGTTGAGTACCTAGAGGCCAGTGGAGCACAGGACCCAAGGCAGCATGGGTTCACAGCGGAAGGTCATGTTAGACAAATCTAATAGATTTCTTTGACTGGGTGACCAAAGTAGTAGACCAGGGAGGGGCTGTAGACATGGCCTACCTAGACTTTAGCAAGGCATTTGACACAGTCCCACACAAAAGATTAATAGTCAAATTAACCAGCCTGGGAGTGGGACCCAGGGTGGTAGCCTGGGTAAAACATTGGCTGGACAACAGGACACAGAAGGTAATTGTAAATGGAGTCCACTCTGAAGAAAGAGGGCTTACTAGTGGGGTACCGTAGGGTTCAGTATTGGGTCCAGTCCTTTTAATGTCTTCATCAGTGACATTGCAGAGGGACTGAAGGAAAAGTATGCCTTTTGCAGATGACACAAAGATCTGCAACAGGGTTGATACACAAGGAGGCGTGGAAAGGATGAAAAGGGACTTGGCAAGGTTGGAGGAATGGTCAGAAGTATGGCAACTAGGATTCAATGCAAAGAAGTGCAAAATAATGCACCTGGGAAACAAGAACCCAGGGGAAGAATACACAATGGGTGGGAGGTAGTAACAACAACAAAAAGGAAAGGGACCTGGGGTAATCATATCAGATGACCTTAAGGTTATCAAGCAATGTGAGAAGGCAGTAGGGCGGGCTGGGGGTATACTGGGATGTATAGGGAGAGGCATCATCAGCAGAAAACAGGAAGTTGTTATCCCTCTGTACAGACAGTTGGTGAGACCCCATCTGGAGTACTGTGTCCAGTTCTGGAGACCCCATCTCCCAAGAACATAGACAGGATAGAGGCAGTCCAGAGGAGGGCACTAAAATGGTGCAGGGTCTGCAAGAGAAGCCGATGAGGAGAGACTAAAGGAGCTTAATATGTATACCCTTTGAGGAAAGAAGGGAGAGGGGGACATGATAGAAACTTTAAGTACCTCAGTGGAATCAACAAAGTCCAAGAGGTAGCATCTTCAGAAAAGAGACTTGCAAGAACAAGGGGACACAATTTAAAGATAGAAGGAGGGTGGTTCAGGGCAATGGGAGGTATTACTCACAGAGAGGGTAGTGGATGCATGGAACAGCCTTCCTGAGGAGGTTGTGGGGTCTAAAACTGTGGGAGAATTCAAGAATGCATGGGACAGACATAAGGCAATTCTTGTGGGGGGTAGGAAGAAATAGGCTGTTGGTTAACTAGGATCTGCGGCCTATCCTGTAGGTAGGGAAATGGGCAGACTAGATGGGCCTAGCGGTCCCTATCTGCCGTCAAAGTCTATGTTTCTATGTATGCAAAATACTAGTGAGAGATGAGAGATAGCTCGGTAATTTATGCAGGAGCAGTTTAAGGGTCCACAGACCAGCATGGAGCAGGCGTCTAGTAGAGAGAGATGTCCATCCAACAGCTGCATATAGGTCACAGTGGTGCGAACGGTAAGGGGAGTTGGTAATGAACCATAACGCACAGTGATAAAGGATGTCCAATTTACTTAGGTTTGCGAGAGTAGTAGAGGCGTAAATTACATCGTCATAGTCGAAAAGGGGGAGAAAAGTGGCCTGGACAAGCTTATTTCGAATTTCAAGGGGAAAGAGGGGCCTATTTCTAAAGAAGAAACCTAATCTGGCTTTAAGCCTTCTGAAGACGTCTTCTATATGGTCATTGAAGCAGAGTTTGTTGTCGATCCAGATGCCCAGATATTTGAATTTGGTGACAACTGCCAGAGACTCATTTAATGTGGTAACAATAAAATCTTTGGGTGGGGTATTGGAGGTACCTGTGGCAGCACTACGAGAGAATCTCATAGCTTTGGTCTTCTTTGCATTAAGTAGAAGCTTTGCCTTTATTAAATTATGCTCAAGTTGGGCAAAGTCCGCTTGAAGCACTCCCTTGACTTCGGATAGCAATCAGCCAGAGGTATACAGCACAGTGTCATCTGCAAAGAAGTGCAGATTGGACATGGATATATTGGAATCAAGATCATTAATGTATAATGAAAGCAAGATAGGGCCTAAGATGGATCCATGGGGAACACCTCTAACAACTGGCAAGGCAGCAGAGAAACAGCCATCTGCTTTTACTTTCTGGGATCTCCCAGTTAAGTAACTAGAGAACCACTGAGTAGTATGGCACGTGGCACCCAACTTTGCAAGGCAATTGATTAATAGGTTGTGATCAACAGTCTCAAAGGCTTTGCTAAGATCCAAAAAGACTGCTCCAGTTACCTTCTTTGCATCTATAGCAGAGATCCAGTCATTGGTTACTTTTGCTAATGCAGAGTTTGTGCTGTGATTTGCCTGGAAGCCAGATTGAGCTGGGTTAATGAGAGAGAAGGTTTCCAAATGAGATTTTAACTGATTGTGGATCAGTTTTTTGAAAACTTTAGAAAGGATAGGCAATATGGAGATAGGCCTGTAGTTATTTACATTGCATGGGTCACCAGATTTGAACAGAGGGAGGATATGTGCTGATTTCCAGCAGGACGGCACAGTAGCAGATGTAAAGGAGAGATTGAAGATATGAAGAATTGGGGCAGTGAGATGGGCATATCCTAACCTTAGGAAGAAGGGTTCCAAGCCATCATCCCCTGCACTTTTTTGGTATCTAAATTAAGGAGAGAATCTTCTATTTCTTTAAAAGTTCTCTCACGCAGTTGAAAAGGGCTAGATGCATGGCTAGATATGGGGGGGGGGATTAGGTTGGCTCATCGCAGAACCAGCATAAGGTAAAGAGTCGAAAGCTAGTCCAGCTGTGGCAAAGTGAGAGTCAAATTCTTCAAGGATTAAGGACTTGTTTTCCACTATCTTGCCACTTGCGACTATCTTTGTTGGAATGGAAGGGGCAGTAGGCCACCCTTCAATAGATTTAATTGTCCTCCATATTTTATGAGGGTTACCTTTCGCTTGTTCAAGGGTAGAGATGTAGTAGTTAGCTTTAACAGAACGTATACTTTTCACACAGGTATTCCTGGCTGTTCTAAAATCCTGCCAATCTGAAGATTTCTTGGAATGCCTAGCTTTTGCCCAAAGCTTGTCTCGGGCTATGAGGGCTGCCTTAAGATCTGAGGTGAACCAGGGGTTAGAGTTGTTCCGTACCCTAACTTTGATAAAAGGGGTATGCTTATTTACCAAACTAGTGAGGTTGTCATTAAGGGTGTAAGCTGCCTCATTGACATCTTTGGCTAGGTAAAGGTCTTTCCAACGGATCATGCCCAGGTCAGAAAGGAAGTTTGCTGCACTGAACTTGTGAAAGGACCATTTTATTATAAAGATGGGCTGTGGTCGGGCCTTAAATTGAGATCTTATGCAAGCAACAATCCCATGGTCACTCATATCATTGTGAAACACAGCTGAATGCGATATTTTATGTGGGTGAGTGGTTAATACCACATCTAGGATAAAGCTGTTGGCAGTATTTAGGACATTGTTCCTTGTAGGTTCGTTAACTGTTTTCCCAAGACCTAGCTCATCGCAAAGGGATTTAAGGTAATGGGATTTAGGTGTTAGCGAATCCATATTTAGATCCCCTAAAAATATTGTTTCTGTTTTTGCATCTGCGAACAAGGATTTCAGAAGATTAAGGACTTCATCGCCACCAGCCGGAGGTCTATAACCACCTATAATAGCAATGCATTCAGAAGAGGGGAGATGAATGTTCAAAGAGACAATCTCAAATTCCTTATCTAAAGATTTGCAGCTAATATTAGTGACCGAATACTTGGATTTGGCATAGATAACCACATCCCTGCCTCTAGAGTCTCTGTCCTCTCTAAATTGTTTATAACCCTGTAGAGAGATTTGTTGATCAGAATTAGTCTTTTTTAACTAAGACTAAGTAATTATGATAAGGTCAGGGTTGGTATGTGCAGCCCAGGCTTGCAGTTGTACAAGTTTTTTAGGCAGGCTTAGAATATTGACCAACATCATCTTAAAGTCCTGTGGCCTCTGCAAAATCGATAGGCGAGGTAAGTTGCGGGGGGCAATGTTTAGCTCCACATTACCTCAGCAGAGAAGAAGCAGTAGTAGAATTTTCTTTAAGGAGCTTATAAGGATGGAGATGGCTTTTTTTTTTTTGAGATCGCCCATAACGTTTAGCACAGGAGGTAGTACCACTGTAGTGACAGTTTAACGTGATCAATGTGAGTGCTCATATGGACATATGCGAGGGCAGCAGTAAGGGGAGGGTGGTATACTGGGGGGAATAGGCTAGATGGGGGGAGGTGGATGAAGTAATGGTTACACAGCAGCCCGTTACGACATAAGGTGTTGATATAGTGTATTGGAGAACTGGATTGTATTGTAGTACTTCGAGGTGCACTGTCTTGTTAGGTACTCTGTACACTAGGAGCAATAATAGCACAGTGAGGAAAGCCATAATACCAGGATGTGTGGTCTTAAGATTGGTATTGGTGAAGTGTTTTCCTGAGCAGGTAATAGACCCACGTAAATACACTCTTGAAACTCAAAGTGAGATATTCCAACAGAAGAGGAAACAAGAAGAACAGGAACAGATCAGTTTGGTGGCAAAAGCTCAGATAATATTTCCACAAGGGACAGGCGTATTGGCCACACTCAGCTACCAGTCATAGGTTGGCAGCAAGCAATGCCAAGCCAATGGAACAGCAAAGAGTTAGGGAAGGCGGAGCATAACTGTAATTAAAGGAGGCCTGGGAGGTGGGGGTGGGGTAGGAGAAAAATTTGAGTAACAACTAGAGCTCAGTAGAAGACAGTCCGAGCAGGGAACACTGGAAAAGTCTATTGGGAAGGCGCACCAATCAGAGCGAAGCAGGCAAGCGTGCGGACCAATCACTGTCCCTGTAGATCAGCGCCGCACCAATCATAGGCGCCCAGGCATGCTGGCTCTCAAAAAGAAGCTTTAGCAGTTATACCTGTGTAGTGATCCATGCCCCAAGGCCCTTACTGTGGTAAAGGCTGCTGGATGGAATTGGTGGCTGCGGCGGCCGTAGGAGCGGCTGTTTCTGGCCGCCTTTTCATCCGCGTACCATTCAGGTGCGAATCCTAAGGACAGAAGAAGAGCTGGGTCAATACTTACAGGGACAGACAGTGGGTCAGGGGTGGGGAAAGCAGGGAAGCTGGAGGCAGATCATCAGTGGGGGGTCGAGGTGATGGTGGGGGACAAAGAAAATGATTAGAGGGGCAGGGCAGGTAGGACAAAGTAAATGGCTGAGTAGTTAGGAAAAGGAGCTGGGGGAAGGGTGTGCTGTCTCGGAGGACAGGGAGGCAGCCGCCATAAGCACGGCAAGATGGAATTAGTTTAAGAGGGGTACAGGATAGGATAGGGTACTGATAGGATAGGGTATTACAGGCAGTCTAGATGGCCCAATGGCCTTTTTCTGATATCAACTTCCATGTTTCTGTATTGCTGTTTCTGTCAGGAATATACCCTATTCACAGGGATGCACCCCATTCTGGCCTGTTGACCCCTATACCCCACCAGCCCAGGCCAACTGACATTTTTTTTTTTTTTTTTTTAGTTGTTTAACCAGGATTAGTACACTAAGCTGAAAGCTTTTTTACAGGTGCGACCTGGGAGCACAGGGAAGTTAAGTGACTTGCTCAGGGTCACACAGTATGTAAGTGGAAGCTGTGGGATTCAAACCCAGGTCTGGTCTGCTGGATGTCACAAGATTTGCAGCTCAGAGCCTTAAACCACTGCGTCATACTGCCTCCCTTTCATGGGTCTATTCTCTGTTGCAGGGGCCCCAAGGGAAGGCCCATCTTCCCTCTCACTAGCAGGACCATTGTGTGGACTAGGATTCAGCTGTGGCAAGCAACTTGAGACCAGGAATGCCCAGGTAGCCAAGGCCATCATATATAGATGGACATGGATTTTTTTACTGTTTTACTCCCTTGCTTCTTATTGCCTCCTCTGGAGTGGGTGTAGCCAATTAAGTGCCCTTGACTGCTCATAGCAATATCCAGTAGAGGGAGCAAGCTCCCTTGTCCCACTGCAGGGGTTGCTACTGCACTGGAGCCCAATACCATCCTTCCCTGACCAGAGTGCATGGCTGAGTGGCAGCTACTGCACTGGAGTCCAACACCATCTTTCCCTGACCACAGCACATGGCTGCATGGCAGCTACTGCACTGGAGCACAATACCATCCTTCCTTGACCACAGCACATGGCTGAGTGGCAGCTACTGCACTAAAGCCCAACACCATCTTTCCTTGACCACGGCACATGGCTGAGTGGCAGCTACTGCACTGGAGCCCAACACCATCTTTCCTTGACCACAGCACATGGCTGAGTGGCAGCAACTACTATCTGACCTGCCTCCTGACGTGGCATCCTGAGCTCACTCCCAAGCTCACGTTGACAGCATGGTGCCATTGGGTGGCCTCTGTTGACACACTTTCAATATATCACTGCACTAAAAATACAATTTTACAAAATCTGTATATTAAAAATGAACTATACTATATTGATATGTATGTCTGTATATTGATAAATTGAAAGTGTATTGACATGTTGTCACTACAGTACATTGACCTGACTCCAAGTTTCACTGAAGTAAGATATGTTTCTAGCCATTAGGGTTCAAACATTTTTTTTTTTAAATTTAAGTTCAAAATGGCTAAGTTTAGAAACTGTAAGGATGAGAAAATTAATCCTATTTTTAAATGAAAACCTGGAGTGCGGTCAATGTGGTTACGCTATGTTGACACACTTTCAATGAATGGATATATGAAAATGCATTTTTCACAGTATTGATATAAAAAAAATTATGTTCACGATATCATTGTGTGTTTCTGTGTCTCAATGGAGTGAAGTACACATTAAGCATGGGGATTAATGTTAGCAGCTGCCCCTTTAAGAGCACTTAGAACTCACATGTTACCATTTGTTGAACTGCCTGGCAGTGCCAAGTAATTCCTGTCAGTCAGAGAAACCAATCAGTCTGTGTCTGAACCTCATGGTGAGATGATGTTACCTGCTGATGTCTCTGCAGTCTATGAATAAACCCACTTGTTCATGATTTTATGTGTCCATCTCAGTGCATATGGTCTAGCAAGGGGTCCACTACAGCAGCAAGAGATGGCCTGGCAGCTCTGAAGAGACTGTAAGGGTCCTTAGTGGCAGGCCAACACCAAAACACCACACATGGTGGAGAATGTGGTCCTTCTTCTGCCCAGACCCCATCTTGCTTGTATGCGTAGCTGGGTACCCCAAGTCATTTACCCCAGTATGCCTGAATAGCTTGAATGTCACTTGCACCACAGCCCTGGCTGCAGTGAAAAAATAAACTATCTCCTGCTTTGTACAACAGTCTGCAACACTCCTACTGTACTAAGACTGTTACAAAGAAAACAAGCATTTGTCAATGCCGAATGTTGTCTTGCTGGCATTGGCATTGGTAGTGCAGGAGTTAGAAAGATGCATAATAGGAATGGCAGTGAAGTATTGAACCGATGCCAACCCCATCCCCACCCTGCAGAGACTGACAGGCATTGGGGTGTGCCTTTGGGTCATTGGCCATAACGCTGTCATACCATTTAATCTATCCCTACCCTGCAGACACTGACAAGTGTTGCGGTGTGCCTTGGGGTCTTTGGGCCTTACGCTCACCCCATTCCGTAAGGAAATACACTGAGATGGGTGCATTATAGGAGAATGGGAAGAACTGTGGGGCCAAAGACTCCAAGGTACACCTCAATGCCCGTCACTGGCTGCAGGGTGGGGTTGGGGGTGGAATGGCGTGAGCTTTACAACCAATGATCCCAAGTCACACCCCTGACACATGTCAGTCTTTACAGGGTGGGACATTATGGTTAGAAACCCTAATACCCCAGGTGTTTGTTGGTATTTTCACTCCAAATTTTCAACATGGGCTTTTTGTGACCCCCACCTCATGAACAGTGGCAATATCTGTTTGTTAGACGAAAGGTGATTTTGCACAGTGACTGCGCCATTTGGTGCCACAGGTGCAAATACACATTTTGGGCAGGATGCTAAAAATGACAGCTATACTGTTCATGAGGAGGTGTAAAAAATGGCAATGTTGATAATCTGGAGTGAAAATATGAAAAAATTGGTGAAGTCATGAACATGCATAGAAACTGAGCAATGCATGCCTGTAACACAATTATTTTGGGGATTTTTTTAACCACATTTTCAACATAGGCATTTTGGGACCTTTCCTCATGAACTGTGATTTTCTTAATCTGTTCCGAAAGTTGATTTCCCACAGCAACTGTGCCATTGTGTGGCACTGGTGTGAAAACACATTTCGGGCAGGATGTGAAAAATGACAGCTATACTGTTCATAAGGAAATGTGAAAAAAATGGCAATGTTGAAAATCTGGAGTGAAAATATTAAAAATTGTCAAACTTACGAGCGTGCATGGAAACTGCACAAAGCATGCTAGTAACGCTGTCATTTTTTGAAATTCTTTCACCAAATTTGCAACATGGGCTTTTTGGATCCCACCTCATGAACAATGGTACTGTCGTTTCATTAATCGGTCCCAAAAGGTGATTCCATGCAATGACCAAGAAATCACCTTTTGGGACTGAGAAATGAGATGACAATGCACGTGTTCATGAGGTGGGATCCCAAGAACCCCATGTTGAAAATCTGGTACCAAAATTCCCAAAAATGGCTGAGATATCCACCTAAGTTGAAACCCCACATTGCCTGCCATTATAAAGCTTATCGCAGTTTGTTCAGTTCCCGGTCAGCTTTCGAAGAGTACAGACATGTTCCCACTCCACAGAAGATCACAGCATCGGCCCTCTGGAGGCAAGTATGGGGTAAGGGGGGTGTGGGGAGGTGGGGTGCACATAGGGTGAGTGTGGGTTGGGGAGGAGGTGCAGTGGGACAACAAGGGACCTTTTTTAATTTTTTTTACAGGTAAAAAAAGAAACTGGACTTTGGGGGTGGTTTTCTTTATTTACAGGTGAAAAAAATGATTTGGGGCACAATGGGGTGGGATCCCAGCATGCCACAAGTTTGGGGGGACATGATGCTGATGGGGATTGGGCACCCCCGTCGGCAAAGAAAGTGTATGTGGGGGGGGGAACATGATGCCAATGGGGACTGAGCACCCCATCACCAAACAAATTGAACTGCGGGGGCATGCTGACAGGGGGATTGAGCATCCCCGATGTTGGCTTTGTGAGGATTATGAGGTGGGCAGCAAGAGCTGCCATATTTATTGGAATGTTTCACTAGGAAAGGCACATAATGGAGCCTTGTCATCAGATGCTCCATTAAGGAAACTGCACCTCATTGGAGAGGCAGATTTCTTTCAAGGTTTTAGCTCTCTATGAAGTTTCACATCATCGTTAGCATGCTCGCTAATTGGTGGCTGAGGGACGCCCCCGCTAAAGTGTTCCTTGCATTCACCAACACTGACACAACTGTGGCTCCTCCAATGAGGGACATCTTGCTATTGTCAACCCTCCCTCCCTCCCTCCCTCTCAACTATGCAGCTCAGCATCTGCTTTGTAAGGGACACCGAGGACTTTGCTTTACCTGTCTAACTGTATGCACATCACTACTGTGGCTCAGCTCTGCCCTCCTTAAGTCTGCATCTTCTCTCTTCAGTGCCGCCCCTGCACGAAGCCACATGGAGTCCCCGTGGCAGCAGTTTGTCCACCCAGCAGCACACTACAGGCTTCATTCCAGTTCTGTACAGGCCTCCCAGAATCTTCCTGCTGCCAAACCATGGCTCAGTCAGCCGCTCCACAACAGAAAAAAGGGGGAAAGAGAGACAAGTAGAAAAGAAAAAGTGCAGCTCCACAGGATGCTTCCCACCTGCACTGTTACTCTATACAACCCATGGTTCAGCTCAGCAATCTGCCTTCTCCAGCAGCTTCTCAGCCCTCCAGTCTTGCTCCACAAAGCAGCTCTGCAAATCACTCCACCCTCCCTGATGGCCACACCAGACCGTGGCTCCACTTTCCAGAACTGCTACTGTGCACTACCATGGCTCTGCTTTCCCTCACCCTAGAGCTGACAGCATGGAGCCTCCATTCCTCTAGAACAGCCAGTCCTGCAACAAAACAGAGCCTCTGCTCCCTGCTTGGCCACAACTCACTGTGGCACTCGTTCAGAGCTCTGCAGCAATCTGCTCAGCTGTGCAGCACAGAGCCACCACAATAAATAAAATAAAGAACAGGGCAGAAAGACAAAAATAATAAAGTAACGAGTACCAAAAACAGAAAAGTGCCACACAGAAATTCTATGCATGGAACAGCATAAAGAAATAAATGAGGGAGAGAAGAGTAATAAAACAAAAAATGCAAGGACAGTTCAAGAAAAAACAATAAAGAACCAAGGGAGCTCTCAAATGACTGAAAAGGGGTACAAATTAAGCCACATACAAAAGAAAAAGCACAACACAAGAACCAAATGAGCAGTCAAATAAATACAGAAATGTTCCCATTCTGTCACTCACCAAAGAAAAAGCCTGCCATTTTCAATTGGTGAAGAAGACAGCAGTGCAGCAATCACTATTTGGCCCATTGTGGCAATCCAGGCAGCCTCGTGGCCAGAAGCATCCATCTTGTTTACTCAAAACAACAAGACAGGAAGTGATCCTTAACCACCTGCTGGCAGCCATCTTGGTAAAGTCAAAATACAGGAACTGTATGTCAAGATTCGGTGGTCATGTTATGAAGGACACCTGATGTTTAAAATAAAAAGACCTCACTCCATATAAATCAATGGCAAGGAATGGACACTGCAACAAATAGCTGATTTTTGTAATGAAATTTATATAACAGACAACACATATTGAGTTGGAATTGTTTATTATGACATCATTTGATGAACTTTGCTTACAAATAACTACTGTTGTCTACAAAAATATTTTCTTCACAGCACTTCATCTACTCTATGACATCCCATCTCCTGCATGAAGGCATCTCCTTCTCATCCTTACAGCCTTCACTCTATGAAATGAAGCTCATCTCCAACCACAATGTCCAAAGACAATGTAGATATGGGTGTCAGAGCATCCGGAGTTCTACCTTCACCCACCTCAAGGGCATGGGGCTACAAAATAGAAACCGTCCTGCACAACATCCAGTTTTCATCTCAGCTCAGAGAGCACCAGCTATACAAGCCATTCAAGGTGACCTTGCCTACATTAAGGCTATTTCACCACAGTCCCCCATCCATACCCTTCTTGGATTTGCTTCACGAAGATGCTGTTGACTGGCTTCAGTAATTCCAAGCCTGGATTTCTTTCAATGGTTGGATTGATCCTTTGGATATTTCTAATGCCTTGTGCTTGCTTCTGAGAGGGACTGCCATTTCCTGATTCAATGCACTTCCAGAACAGGTCAAAGGAGATACTGCCACTCTGTATGCAACTTTCAAAGACCATTTCATCCAAGCACATCCGCCCTGGTTATTGGAACAACAGCTGTGGTAATGTACCATGCAACCCACGGAATCTCTAGAAGCATTCATAGTGGACATTGAGTCATGCTGCAAATGTCTGCAGAAAATAGAAAAAGATCAAATCACAGCCTTTGTCGGGAACAGCTTCCTCAATTCAGCACTAACGTAATTCAGCAAATGTCAATGACCTGGATGGGCACAATATAAGCTGCGCGACTTGCACAAGACTCTGAATCAATGTTCCGGTCCACTAGTGTACAAGCACCTCAGTCCTCACAAATGACTGCACTCACAACATGTGTCCAACATCAACAAGCAATGATAGACAAGCTCATCTCAACTGTAAATAGCTTATACCTCAGCTCATCTGCTTCTTCTGTTACTTCTGTCAATGCTCTGCAACCACCTCGACAGCAACCTGATCCACCTCCACCTTCACAAGAACCTGTGACCTGCCAGTAGTGTGGATTCAAAGGACACACTGCTGCTGTCTGCCAAAAGCTAAAGTATTACACCCAAAGGCACTGACCACAACACAATCAGCATGATAATCGCAACTACTCCCAGGAGGATGGAAATGAGTGCTGCCCAACAGACTAGGGGCTTTTGTTGGGCAGGGGAACATTTTAACTGACTGCCCTCTGACTCTTGCAATTCAAGCAAACTGCATGCTCCAATTGGCCACTCTGGCACCCTCTCACCTCAGGGGAAAAGGTACTTGTCATAAGATCACCACTCCTAGCAAACTATGTCCCTGTAACCATCACAGATTGGTCCATGCGTGCCTTGGTTGACACTGGAGCAAGAATCTCAGTTATCAGTACCAGTATTTTGAACAACCAAGCTATTCATCATTCACTCAGTATCTCTCCAGCTGACCTGAAGTACATTATCACAGCAAGTACCACTACAGTACCTATCACAGGTGTGGTCCATCTCAAGCTACACTTTGGCTCACAGCAAGCTACTATCAAGTTCTACCTAGTACCTGATCAACAATCAGCAGTAATTCTTGGCCTGGACTTCCTCAAATCTCAGACAGCCATCCTAGACTTTGCATCAAACAGACTGTCACTAGACCCTTGGAGACAACCCGCAGCTACAGATTCAGTCACTGTGCCTCCTAAGATAGAGGTGGTTTTGATTGCCAAGATTCAAGGTGAACCACTTCTGCAAGGTGTTGTTGGCATCATCATGGGATCCCACGCTCTGCATTCATCAGGTCTTCTCCCAGGAAACACCTTGTCTACTGTGCATGGTGGCATAGTCTTCCAAAAATGCTGCAACTTTGAAGATGAGCCAGTGATCATCTCCAAGGGTGCCAATGTCAGGAAGTTTGTCTGCTTGTATACGGGGACCAGCTCCATCTCATGCAAGACCCTCCACCTGGCCCCATCAGTTCTAGTCCTGTCAGTACTATCACAACCATTCCAGCTTCACCAGTGTTACTCCTCAGTAAGTGACTATCCTCTTCAAAACTTCCAGCATTTCCAACAGAAAAATCACTTTTGAAATTCCTGGAGAATAACCCAGATGTCTTTGTTGGTCCAGATAATACGCTTGGATGCTGTGATACCCTGCAACATATCATTGAGGTGCAGCACAACCAGAAACCAATCTGTCAGCTAGCCTACAAAGTGGGACACAAACAGAAACAAGTCCTAGAGGACATGATCAAAGACATACTTGAACAAGACATTGTTGAAGAGTCTACAAATCCATAGGGTGCACCTTGCCTGCTGGTAGTAAAGAAGGACAAAGGGTATCACTGTGTGGTAGACTACAGAAAACTCAATGTCTACACAGTGCAGGATGCTCATCTATTACCTACAACCGAAGATGTGTTAGAGTCTCTTGGCTCAGCCAGCCTAGCTTACTTCACCACTCTAGACCTTCATAGTGGGTTTTACCACATCTCCATTGATTCAGCTTCTCATCCATACACAGCCTGGCACTGCCACTTGGGACTTTTCAATTCAAACAACTGCCTATGGGATAGCGGAACAGTTCAGCCACATTTCAGCATGTTATGGAAGCTGTACTATGTGAGATGTCTTGAAAATCTTGCCTAGTCTACCTAGACGACATTATTGTCTTCAGCAGAACTTTGCCAGAGCACCTCGAACATCTCAAACAAGTGTTTGAACATCTCAAAAGAAGCAGTGTTGTTTCATACAGCATCAAATTCATTACCTGGGACATGCTGTTAGTTCTCAAGGCATCTCTGCAGACCCAGACAAACTCTCGGCAGTCAAAGGCTATCCAGAATCTAACAATCTCAAAGACCTTAGAGCTTTCCTAGGCTTGTCTGGATACTACATTAAATTAATTTGCAACTATGCCAAGACTGCGGTTCCACTTTACACCCTCACCAAAAAGGGATGTGAATATACATGGACTTCTGAGTGCAAACAGTCCTTTTGAAACCTTGAAAGAAAAACTAATCTTTTCTCCAGTATTGGCCTGCCCAAGGTTTGGCCAACCCTTCAAACTCTACGAAGATGCTAGTTCCTTTGCAGTAAGCACTGTGCTATGTCAAATACAAAATGGAACAGAACGAGTTGTTTCCTATGCTCCCTTTCCTCAGCTGAGCAGAACTATGGCATCACAGAAAAAGAGTGGCTAACCATGGTATTTGCCATAAAGAAATTTGACTGTTACCTTCGCTACTCCTTCTTTACAGCTATCATTGATCATTCTGCCCTCAGGTGGTTATTCGAAATGAAGGAGCCAATAGACAAGTTTGCCCAATGGATTGCCATGTTGCAATGCTACAACCTTGAAATGCAGTACAGACCAGGTTGAGTTCACTTTACTCCAATGCTGATGCTGTAAGCCAGAGATGTTATCCATCCACATCGTCCTCAACAGATGCAGAATCCTGCTTACAAGCTCTTCCTTTCCATGCCACAGATGTTTTTCCCATAGACACTTCTACAGCACCTCAAGTTGCTTTGCTGCTACCAACTGCTTCTACAGAGAAAAGCACAAATCCTAACCTACTGCAAGCGGCTGAAGAGCTTCTCACCTCCTCTACTTCCGATCTCACCCTGGCATCTGTCAAAACACAACAAAGAGCAGATGCTCAATTCACAGACATAGTCTTGTACTTAGAGTCTGGAACCTTACCGCAACAAAAGCAACATTGTCAAGATGTACTTTTCTTTGCTTCACAATACTTCCTCAATGACATGTACTTTTTCACATTTGGACCATGGAAGGCAAGGACCATCGCATGGGCAGAGCTTATGTACAGTTAGTTGTGCCAGCCTCTCTAGTCAATCAAGTTCTTCTCTCCACTCATGCTTCTCCACTTTCTGGAGGTCATTTGGGAATCCACAGAACTCTTGAAAAGACAAGGCTTCACTTCTTCTGGCCTCACATGAACAAGGACATTGTCTGATTTGTCAAATCCTGCCAGCCCTGCTCCCAAAGAAAGCCTTCTGCCAAACCAGCAAAGGCACACATCATTCCAATGCCTGTAGCCACTGAACCATTTCAAAGAGTAAACACAGACATTCTTGGGCCTTTGCCAACATGCTTTGACTCTGGCAATAAATACATCCTTGTTTTTGTGGACTACTTAAAATACTTGGAACTAGTCCCCTTAAAAGACATCGAATTTGCTAATGTAGCAAATGCCTTCCTCAGCAATGTTATTTGTGATCATGGTACCCCCTTGTACCTGCATTCAAACAGAGGTACTAACTACCTTTCAACTATTGTCCAAGAAACATGCAGACATGTTGACATTAAAAAAACACACACAAGTTATTTATTTTATTTATGATATCATAGGAATTACAACCCTTTGAGTCAAAGACTCGTTTCCAAAGACTCCACGTCAAATACAGAGTCAATAAACATTATAAAGAGCAGTAAGAACAAGTCACGAACATATTAAGGTACAGGATCAGTGCGATAATTACAGGACAGCATTTGCAACTGTTATTTACAGATAATGGGATACACATTGATTAGATTGTCCTATGCAGGTTCTAGCTAAGTGTAGTAGTTGAAGCACAAAGTAGCAATCAGATAGTGGCAGAAACGCAATGGTAACAGTCTAGTAACATTCGTTGTACATATTTACAATAAGTAGCAGGTTGCAGCCTCAGAGGATGCATTGTCATAGAGGAGATATAATCCTAATACTAGTAAGAGCTTGGCTTACCCATTGGTTAGGACATGTGGGCCTAATAGCAGTTATGATCCCCAGTGCAATGACAAAGTGAAAGAATGATGTCTACCATTCTCATCACACTCTCCAGGTACCTGGATGAAACTCACAACACTTGGGACTGCTTTGTTCCCTTTGTCTAATTTGAATACAACACCAGCCCTTGTGCCGACAGTACAGAGTACACACTATTTGTCTTGGTCCATGGATGTCATCCAAGAACTCCATTGGACAAGGATCTCTCATGATTAGAGGTTCCAAAAGCTGCTTCTTCCTTCATTCTTCCTGTACTGGAGCAGCTTGAACTTGCCAGACATGTTGCAATCACCACTTTGGGCCAGAGGAAAACCTGCCATGCAGAAAATATCAGCAGCTAAGTCACAGGAACCTTCATTTTCTGTTGGGGACATTGTCTACTTGTACCAACCTGTCCTAGTTCTGGGTGCCATCAAGAAGCTGCTTTGCCCTTGGACTGGTTCCTTCTACATAGTGGAAAAGCTTCCCCCTGTTCATGTCCATTTGTGATGAAAGTCAAATGGAAAGCTGGTACACAACAAGGTTCACATCAATAAGTTGAAACACTGGTACCTGAGTAACACCCTTTCAGATGATCCCAGTCCACCCAGCAGTGAAACTGCACTTGAGCCTGCCATACTCTCTGAAGTTGAAATTCCTTCCGAAAACTTGCAACCAGTTTCTCCAGATCTTCCCCACTTCTGACACTCTCCAGCTGGATCCTGTTTTGCCTGGTCAGCCAGATGAACTTCCTGGGACTTCTAAGACTTCTTCTCAGGACTCTCTCATACACACACTGGTGTACCAGATTGAGAAGATTTTAAGAAAGAAGTACACAAATGTATCCTGTTCTTATCGAGTGAAGTGGTGTAACTTTTCCTGTCAGTAATTGGTTCAAGCCACACATGTCTCCATTCCTACTGACCAGAAAAGTCGATGGAAGTCTTTAAGTTTTGGTAACTGGACTCAGTGATGGTACTAAACACCCTTATGATGGTATTTTATGTCTGCATTCTATAAAAAATGACTGTTCTGCAACTGTTAAGTTTTTCTGCTGGTACTTCTGTGTCATTACAAATATCATCATTCTGCATCTGTTATTGCAGTGTTATCGTGCATTCTGGGTATTCTCCAGCTGCTACCCTTCCCTCTCTTCCTTTTTCCCTTCCCTGTACTGTAGCACTTGTCGCCCTGACCAAGCTTCATTTTGCTATGGTGTTTCGCCTTCCTCTGGTACTATTCTGATTGGTCACCAGTGTAGTCCAGAGCCTTTCCTTCTCCCTCACCCTGCAGTGGAGTACTGTTTTGTTAAAAGTGAGACATGCCTTGAAATGCTTGAAATTTTTTTTAAAGAAACTGTTTATAGTGTTATTGCTTGTTTGAGTAGTGCTCTGATTCACTGTCCTGGTAGTAATGTGATGTACACATTAAGCATAGGGCTTAATGTTAGCTGCCACCCCTTTAAGAGCACTTAGAACTCACATGTTACTAGTTGTTGCACTGCCTGGCAGTGCCATGCAATTCCTACCAGTCAGAGAAACCAGTCAATCTGTGACTGAACCTCACAGTGATATGAAGTTACCTGTTGATGTCTCTGCAGTCTATGAATAAACCCACTTGTTCATTAATTCATGCATCCATCTCAGTTTGTACGGTCAAGTAAGGGGTCACTACAGCAGCAAGATATGGGCTGGTAGATCTGAAGGGAAGGTAAAGGACAGTAGTAGCAGACCAACATCAAAACACCACAATGGATTGAAAGTGTATCCGCTGGTGTAACTGTATTGACTCTACTTCAAGGTTTTATTAAAATATAACACATATTTTTAGCCCCCAGGATTCAAATATTATCCCTCTGTAAACATTATTTCAAAAGGGCTTAGTTTAGAAATGTAAGGGATAAAAATGAATTCCATTTTTAAATGAAAACTGGGAGTCAGGTCAATATGATTACACTGTGATTATACACTTTCAATATAGGGACACTGAAAATGCACTTCACAATATTGATATGTTAAAATGAATTTCACTATATCAATTTGTATTTCTGTGTCTTAAAGGGAATCTGTACCATACACCATCAGTTTAGATAACTGAGACCATTGCCACTTGATCTAACCCTATAACAGCTTAGGCTACAACAACAGGAACTGCAAATTACATTTCTTTAATCTTGTACAAGCCCTCCAGTACCCCAAAGCACCACATCATCTTGAGCTATTGTGGTTGCATTTACCACAAACTCCATGCTTCTTGATGATGTCCATGCCTCACCACCTGGTGAGAGCATGAACATCTAGTGGCCAGCAGGACCACATGGCTATAGTGCACTCAGCACACCTATTGTACAATTGCCAGCCCCACCTCACGTACCTTCCATCTACTGTTCTCCTTTTGATGTCTGCACCCAGTAGACATCCTCACAGTAACAACTTTCTCCAGTCCAGACTGCTGGTAAGAGAATGCCATGCTGACTAAGGAACTTCACTGCTGGCTCTCAGCCATGCTGTGCAGTGTAAGCATATGCACCCCTTACAATACAGGCAGCCTGGGAGCCCGGAATAGTATGCAGTCAGTTGGGGAAAAATTCTAACATGGTGTTTGACCTACATATTTTCATGAAAGACACCTACATCAACTAACAGAGTTGTGTCTTACTGTAAAATTCGAGCATGGGATAAGACAGTGCATTTGCGAACAGAACAAGTATTAACTTGGGAAACTCAGGAATGAATCGTTACCACAGCCAAGGGTCTGAGCTCATGACTAACACATGATCACAGTAATTTCTTCCAAACATAAATTTTAGCTGATCCCATGCTTGTTTTACAGTAAGACACCACTCTGTTAGTTCATGAAGATGTCTTTCATGTAAATATGAAGCTAAAACACCATGGGCTGGATTTTCAAAGCCCTGCCTGAAACCCATTTTGTGGCACAGCTGCACAAAACACCTTTGCTGCAACTGCACCTGATTTTAGTAGGTTGGGTACAGCTGTGACACTATCCAATTTATAGCAGCTTGTGTCAAATATTTAGTGCAAGCACTATTAAAGGGTACCCAGGACTGCTACAAGCTAGACCAGAAAAAGCTGGTGTAACTTGCAGAACTGGTGCCCAGGATAGGAAAATCCTGATCAGCAGCTGGTAGAATGCTACAAGCCCCATGCACCATATGTTTGCCACTCCCGGGGCTTGCGGTATTCTCGACCCTTTGAAAATCTGGGCCCATGTCTATATTTTCCCCAACTGACTGACTGTATAAATACAGGACTTCCAGGCTGCCTGTATTGCAAGGGACATGCAAGCTCGCAGTGCACAGTGTGACTGGGAGCCAGCGGTGCAGTTTCTCCATCAGCATTGCATACTATTTCAAGGAGTCAGGACCAGAGAAAGTTGTCACGGTGAGGACATCTACCTGACATGGACATCAAAAGGAGAACAGTAGATGGAGGTATATGGGGTAGGGGCTGGCAACTGTACTATAGGTGTGCTGTGTGTGCACTATAGCCATGTGGTCCTGCTGGCTGCTAGACATCCATGCTCTCACCAGATGTACAGGTGAAAGGAAAAGTGTGACTCTTACTGGGACATGAACCCAGGACCTTGACATACCATGTAATGTAGGCAGTCTCAAAGACCCAAATAACTTCCTCTTTCTCTCTCTTGCAATGCAGTTTAGCCACCGTGAGGCAATATGAAAATCCAATTGTGCAAGTAAAAGGAAAAGTGTGACTCCTACTGGGACTCAAACACAGGGCCTTGGCATACCATGCCTTGCTCATTATGCAACTTCCTGAAAGGAATGTGTGTGATTCAAAGGGAAAACTCAGGTAGCTTAATTGTCTGAGGCTAAGGTATGCCAGGGTCCTGGGTTCGAGTCACACTTTTCCTTTCACTTATACAACTGGATTTTCAAATGAGAGGCAGTATAGCGCAGTGGTTTAAGTCTCTGAGCTACAAATCTGGTAACATCCAGCAGATCAGACCTGGGTTTGAATCCTGCAGCATCCACTTGCATACTGTGTGACCCTGAGCAAGTCACTTAACTTCCCTGTGCTCCCAGGTTGCTCTTGTTAAAAAGCTTTCAGCTTAGTGTGCTACTCCTGGTTAAACAACTAAACAAAACAAATTGCCTTGCAGTGGCTAAACTACATTGAGAGAGAAAGAGGAAGTTATTTGAGTCTTTGAGACTCACCAGATGGTGAGGCACAGACATCATCAGCAGGAATGGAGTTTGTGGCAAATGTAACCACAGTAGTACAAAATGGTGCAGTGCTTTGGGGCTCGTACACAATTAAATAAAATGTATTTTGTAGTAGTAGTTGGTCTAGCCTCCATTGTTACAGTGCTAGACTGGGTGGGAAGGGTCTCAGTTAAAACTGATGATATATGGTACAGAATCCCTTTAATAGACTGAAAGTGTGCCCATTGGTGTAACTATATCAATTGGGCTCCAAGCTTTTATTTAAAAAAATGTTTCTAGTGCAATGGGTTCAAAAGTTAGCCCTTTCTAAAGGTAGGTTCTTTAAACAGGGCTACCTTTTGAATTGTAAGGGCTAAAAACTAATATTTTTTAGTGAAAGTTAAGACTTGGGCTAAGTAACTATATGTCAACATACTTTGGCAGCTGATCATTGCCACCAGCGTAATAACATTCTAACCATGAAACAGTCCTAGGGCAGGAAGAGATGTCTCTATTAGAGATGTTATCAGCCATGACACAGCAATGTGGTGTATGTAATTATAAGTGTGGTTGCTTTTATACTGGACATGCTAATCTTCTCCATGTTGGGGTTAGCAATACCTGATATAATATTAGCTGTTGCAGCTGAAGATATTAGTGGTATTCCATCAAGGAGAATAACATTTGTTTTTCTAGTTTATTGCTTGATTTATAAATGCTGTCTTCTTCATATTTTCTTGTGCCAATATTTCCTTTTTTGTGCTCTAGTGGGCAACTTGTTGTTGTGGTCTAGTGAGCAAGTTGCAGTTTGTGCTTTTAACAGTCTCATCATATATTCACTGCTGACAGAGGACAGGAAGCAGTGGCGTCACCACATTGATTTTGGGGAGGCTACAGCCCACCAATCTAAGTTAAAGCCCCCCCCAATCATTTTCAGTAAATATAAATAAAATAAACAGCAGCCATATACTTTTTTTTATTGATTTTTTTGTGTGTGTCTCTGAGTTTCTTGCAACTTGCGACTTGTACTGAAGTCTAAGAAGAAAATATCCATTGGCTCACTCCCGTCTGACTTGAGAGACAGAGTAGTGAGCGAGCAGGCGAGCGACCTGCCACAGTTGCAAGGCAGCAGCGGAGCTGAGCCCTAACTGAAACAGTTTCTGAGAAATGCGCAGCTTGCCTTGGAGACTAAGAGAGCTCAGCTCACATTGAGCTGAGCTGAGTGTGAGATCTCTCTGAGTCCCAAGTCCGACGCTCCGTCTCTAACCAATCCTCCCTCCTATCCTCTCCTAGTAGTAGTCTCTCTCCTCTGCTATCTCGGCCCCATTCCCCAGCATCAAAACCTTGAAAAAAATGTAAGAAACAATTTAGTTCATGTACTACATTTAATGTAGTTTTTGTTAAGGTCCATTTAGATCTGATCATCTGTGTGGAATATTATGATATGCATAGTGTCTGATGAAGAACACAGGGCAGTGAATGAGTGAAATTTGAAATTTCACTCATTCACTGCCCTGTGTTCTTAATCAGACACTATGCATATCATAATATTCCAGACAGATGATCAGATCTAAATGACTCTAATGAAAAATCTGATTTCCTTGCAGAAAGAGAGAGAGTGAGCTGCGAGTTGCACTTTAATGCAGCAGATTCCTTGCACCGACCGAAATGTCCTGTTTGCATGAGGAGTCATCATTGACCCGGCCGAAAATTCATTCACACAGAACTCTGATTAATTCCGGTCAGGTCACAGCTCATCTCGGCGTCCATTGCTGGCATGGAATTTTAGTGGCACTGGATGGCGGCTGGCAGCTGCAGGTAGGTACTAACTGTGTGTGGTGTGGCTTTGCTTGGCTTGGCTGGCTTGGGGGGGGCGACAAGAACAATATTTATTTTTTGTGTGTATTCTTGAGGATTCTGGAACATGAAATTAAAGTTCTTAGGCAGCAGCAAACAACAAACAAGGTCACTGCAGAGTAGACTAGGGCAGGCAGGCTCAACTTAGACTCAGTAGTAGTCAGCAGCACTGAATCGGGTTTGCATTGCAAGGACTTCCTATCATGTGTGTCATCAGACATGAGCAAGGAGTCCTTGCAATGCGAACCCGCTTCAGTGCTGCTGATTACTGAATCTAAGTTGAGCCTGTCTGTCCTAGTGCTGCTGACTACCATTTTAAACGGCATCATCTGAGTTGACCCGGCCGAAAATTCATTCACACAGAACTCTGATTAATTCCAGTCAGGTCATAGCTCATCTCGGCGTCCATTGCTGGTGTGGAATTTTAGTGGCACTGGATGGCGGCTGGCAGCTGCAGGCAGGTACTAACTGTGTGTGGTGTGGCCGCTGGCTTGGGCTGGTTACAAAAGAACAATATTTATTTTTGTGTGTATTCTTGAGGATTCTGGAACATGAAATTAAAGTTCTTAGGCAGCAGCAAACAACAAACAAGGTCACTGCAGAGTAGACTAGGGCAGGCAGGCTCAACTTAGACTCAGTAGTAGTCAGCAGCACTGAATCGGGTTTGCATTGCAAGGACTTCCTATCATGTGTGTCATCAGACATGAGCAAGGAGTCCTTGCAATGCGAATCCGCTTCAGTGCTGCTGATTACTGAATCTAAGTTGAGCCTGCCTGTCCTAGTGCTGCTGACTATCATTTTAAATGGCATCATCTGAGTTGAGTAGGACTGGAGGGGGGGAATGGACGTAGGGAGGGTTCTATTCTGAGCTGATTCTGCAACCTTCCCAGCAGATCTGCTGGGATAATGGTGTCTGGCTGCTGTGTTCTGTTCTCTTATTTGCTCTGGGGTCCTCCTGCAACCTTCCCAGCAGATCTGCTGGGATAATGGTGTCTGGCTGTTGTGTTCTGGTCTCTTATTTGCTCTGGGGTCCTCCTGCAACCTTCCCAGAAGATCTGCTGGGATAATGGTGTCTGGCTGTTGTGTTCTGATCTCTTATTTGCTCTGGGGTCCTCCTGTAACCTTCACAACAGATCTGCTGGGATAATGGCTGTTCTGGTCTCTTATTTGCTCTGGGGTCCTCCTGTAACCTGTCCTCGGTGGACCAGTAACCACATTTTTCCACATACCATTAAATAGATGGCTGATAACTAGGCTTCTCAAACATATTTTTCACCACTAAAATGCAGGAAAAGCCACCATTTAAAGGTAAAATTTCAAAATTTTCCAGGGGGGGCATGCCCCGGACCCCCCTAGCTTTGTTAGGATTTTGACTATGGGACATTAGCCCCCCCAACTTTGTACCCCTGGTGACGCCCCTGACAGGAAGGTCTGAACACTGACAGTCACCAGAGACAAAGGGGGTCTACACCTTTTCTCCCATGTTCCATCAAACTGGCTGAATGCTTGACTAACACCCAGCAAATGAAGTGTCATTACCAATTGTGAGAAATTACTCTGTGGGGCTTTTAATTTACATACATTCACCATAAAATAATGTTTTTTTTTTACTGTGAATATAATATGTTGATTGGCAAATAATGTATGTTTAAAAAGTGTAGGCTATAAATAACCAGCATTACCATGGGAGAAAAAAGTCCTTCAGAATTGCAGAATGAACCTTAAAAAAAAGAAAAGAAAATTAATTAGAAAAACACTGCTTGCATAGTGCTGTATCTCACACGCCAACCAGTTATTGTCTACTTTTGAGCAGTGGAACAGAAAGCATTCAAAAGAAATAAATGAATTAAAGAGCTAATAATGCCAAAAAAGCAGGTAGAACGTTTTAGTAATTTTTAAAAGTAGTCCCTTATTACAAGTATTTTCCTTTTTTCTAGGTACTCATTAGATGGCTTTCTGCCTAATAGAATTGGGTGTGATATGAAAACGGATGCTCTACCTGAAAGCAGACATATTGGGACAGATTTTCAAAACTTTAGCCTAGGCACTAAGGAGTGTTTGCCCACACTAACTGGGTTTTGCACCTGATGTGAGGGTGGGGTCTCTATTCAGACACCCCCACAGTGCAGGCAAAACCTGTTAATGTCCGAGTTCCATGTTAGCACTGTGCCCATGCAAATGGGGGGGGGGGGTCATCCCCTGCATACAGGCATAGCATGATATTGTCAGGTTTGCACAGAAGGTAAATGCCACCCGAATAGGTGGTAAGTTACTGTCTTTGCAAACCCCAACTTAATGGGGTGCAAGGCCCTGTGGTACTGCAGCTGCTGGCTCCCCCCAAACCTCTGCCCTTGTAAACAGTGAATGCTCTTCCATGGTGTCCAGTGGCTCCCCTGCCCTCTGACTGCATGTCCACATCATGTGGAGATAGCCCCTGGTGTCTAGTGGCACCCCCCACCGTCTGACCACCAGTTGCCATGTTAAGCAGGCTGTCCTTAGTGTCTAGTAGCACCCTTCCATCCTCTAATCATTGGTCTCCATGTTAAACAGGCTCTTCCTGGTATCTAGTGGTACACCCCAACCTCTGGTCACTGGTTGCCATACCTGTGTAGGTTTCCTTGGTGTCTAGTGGTACCCCCACCCACCAAGCACCAGTTTTGGTGGCCCACAGTGACTGGTGGCTAGCAGCCCCCCACCATGTGCACCAAGCACACCACCTATCCACTCCTTATATATAGACAGCATGCATACTGTCTAACGTAGCCTCACTAAGAGGTATTCCATTTTAAAACCTAACAGTAATTTAGGATGGTCCATCTCTGCCCTTTAGGGCACTGCACTGCTAAAACAGATAAGTAGATTCAATATACCTTTATCAGTACAGCCCAAGAAATTTGCTTAAAATTTACAAGATATGTCCAATTCCTCACCGAGGTCTGATGGTGCCAAAATCATCACAGTTTCACTCTGCTATATCCAACTACTAGAGGAACCCATTGGACTAAACTTTTCCCAGCTTTAACTCTGGATGCTACTAAAAATAAGTTGTAGTTATTATGCAATAAAGGCCTATTTTTAACAGAGCAGACTGTAGAGACAATGAGGAATGAGTTACTAAGACTGAAGAGTAACGTACAAGGAATAAGAACAGAAGCGTGCATTCTATGTACTGTACAGACAGTGCGCTATAGCCCAGCTCCATGTTGGGGCAGTGTTGCTCATCTTTGCACTGCCCTGACATATCCCTATATTCAGTTGGATAGTGCCAGTGAACTGTCTGTTTGAATATAGTATCATTAGGGCCAGGCGCAAGTTCTGGCATAGTGCAAACCTTTGTGCTTCACTTTTGCCATTATTGAATATCTGGTCCATCTACAGTAGTTCTATTCCTCCCACTACATCATCAGAATGGGGCCACAGACCATCATAAGTCCTGCTGCCTGATTGGTAACATGTCACAAGTTACCAATCAAGGAGCAGGAGACTGGCTATTCTTGGTTACCAGGTAAATCAGTACGTCATCAATCATGGTTTTTGAAGGTCAGTCATGACTGATCATCGTTAATCATCAAATGTTAACATAAAATCATCAAAGGAGATCATGATCTAAGATCATCTTCTAGATCATGATGTAATCATCAAACATAGAAACATAGATTTTGATGGCAGATAAGGACTGCTTGGCCTACCCAGTCTGCCCATTTCCCTACCTAATGGATAAGCTGCAGATCCTAGTTAACCAGCAGCCTACGTCTTCCTACCCCCACCCCCTAGAATTGCCTTATGACTGTCCCATGCATTCTTGAATTTCACCACTGTTTTTGACTCCACAATCTCCTCCGGAAGGCCACAACCCTCTGTGTGAAAAAATACTTCCTTACATTACCTCTGAGCCCCCCATCTTCAAACTGGTCCCCTTGTTCTTGCACACTCTTTTTGGAAAGATGCTACCCTCTTGGACTTTTGTTGATTCCTTGAGGTACTTGAAAGTTTCTATCATGTCCCCTCTCCCTCCTTTCCTCAAGAGTATACATATTAAGCTCCTTAAGTCTCTCTTCATATGTCTTCTGGTGCAGATCTGTGAAGGTGAGGGTATAAGGATGACACTGGATTCTTGATTAAGTCCAGCAATAAGCCTTTATTTACAAAAATAAGAAGCAAACTGAATGACTAATAAAAAAAATAACAGAATAAAAATAAAATAATTCCAAATGACAAAATAACAACACACTAGAAAACAGCTAGTGTAATCCCATCAATGGGACAGCAGAGAACTAGTCTCTTCGAGATCTGAACACAGAATGAGAAATAACTCTTTTTATACATACAAGTCATGTGATCTTAGGAAGGTCCACCCCTTTTCTGGAAGCTAACTCTTAAATATAGCCAAATAAACATTATATTTGTTATCTTACAACTTAAATCCCCTTTTAATCTGAGCTAAAATAACATATTGGTAATCCCACGAAATAAAATCCTGCCTAGAGTTATAAAATAACATTACATAACTATCTAGACCCGCCCCCTTATTTACAAACTATAAATAATGAAATAGAAAGGTCATCTGGCTCTATAGGAAGAAGGCAGAACAAACATGGCTTCCCCTAGAGCTATACTGTAGGTTTGGTAAGCCCTTTAAACTTAACCTTTGCTTTAAACTTAATTTAACTTAATGTTATCAAGTATACCTTTCTTTTAATGAAGAAACACACAAAAAGAAAGCAGAAGAAATAAACATACTGTAACTATAGAATATATATGTCTGTGTTTTTAGACTCTTTTGATATATCAGCTTTAAGATTCAAAATTATAAAATTCAGTTTTACTAGATAGAGTTTATAACACTGTTATACTTTTTATAACAACCTTCTATAATCTAGCATTATAGCTTTCATCAAACAAAATGATTAAATCCTCCTTCTGTGATTTAGGGCTTTCAACAGTTTTTATTTAAGGTTTTAAACAGTTTTTATTTAGAGCTTCCACTAGTTTTTATTTAGGGTTTTCACCACTTGTATGCAAATAATTACAGCTTCCTCCTGTGTAAAGGGAAGAGAGAATACGTAAGTATCTGGAGTTATCTCCAGCAGGAATAGTGTCTCCAGATGAAATCTCTAGCTGCTCACTTCAGCAGCACAGCAAACCCAAGGTAATCCTTCTCGCTGCGCTCCTTTCAAACGTGTGCA